>CP136059.1:374587899-377087899 GCA_032464435.1 Aegilops umbellulata | reverse complement strand
TGCGGCCCTTATTCTGCAGGTTTAAACGAGAAGAGATCAAAATTCATGCATGGGAAGATCACCAGAAAGCCAAAATTGAAGCAGAAATGAGAAAAATTGAGGTTAGTTTTTTCCCACTGTCCAATTTCAGATTCATTTATTTCGTCTAATTTTTTTCGCAGAAAATGTTCATTTTACCACTTGATATCCATGTTGTATAGACATGAGGTAATCCTAAATTGGAACCATCAGTGTGTTACGCTGTTGGTATGATTAGTAATATACATCGTGTCACACTGATTAGTAATCCTTTGGCATACTCTATCTAAATTCACAGCACATCCCCTTTAGATCATGTTCCCCCCTGGTTAGCACAGAGTTATTTATAGCACACTGAATTATTGCTCACTGCTTTGTGCTGCATTGCTATCTTGGATTTGCAGCAATATTGTGCTCAAAACAGAAAAAGAGTAGAATCATGCCTTCATTTCAGATCAAAATATAGCACATGATAACACCTAGCCCCACTTCCATCAAAATTTCTTACCCGCACTGGCACCGTTATCTCCCTGTCATTTTGGGTATGGCATAAAAGTATCTTTTATTCCACTCGGATGAAGTATAGTAGGTTTACTTGCTTGCTTGAGTTCTTGCTGCTACAAATGCTGTTGTTTTGGTCAGATTTTGCTGTATATGCCTGTGAGACTGGGGTGCCTATTCCTTTTCTTTGTGGAGGCACCATCTGTCCATGTCCATGTTTGTAATAGACCCACTGTCCATATTGATGAATCTACCATGGTTCCTTTTTCTCAAGGTCGAGGTGGAGAGGATGCGAGCCCGTGCGCAGGACAAGCTGATGAGCAAGCTCGCGTCCACGAGGCACACCGCGGACGAGCAGCGAGCTGCTGCAGAGTCGAAGAGGGACCGCAGCGCCGCGAGGACGGCGGAGCAGGCAGATCACATCAGGAGAACCGGTCGGATGCCGCCCTCACTTGGCTGCTGGAACTGGTGCTCGTAGCGGTAGGCCCAGAAAAAAACAGTACGCGTTGCTCCTGTCAACTAGGGAATGGAATGGATCTGGATCTGGCACCGTAGAATCTTCGTTCTTCTCGTTTGATTGGTTCAGTAGATATGTGACACGAGGACAGATCACAAGTTGTAACTATGTATGTATGTGTAAGATGCGAGCTTTTGTGCCTTCTGTTTCTTGCATTCTTCAGTGATCCTTACGGTTTATGTTCCCATAGAGGTAGCAACGTTGCTTCCAGCTGGGATGGTAATAGAAACATGAGCCTTTCAGCTTTCATATGTTCAGATTGGGGGCAGCACTTGTCTTGTGGTTGAGATGCATACAAAAACACTAGTGGTAAAATAGCAAGTGTTTGCTACTGGAGATTGTAAACACAACAGCCAGGAGAGTAGACCTTTTGTATTGGTGTTGTAACACAAACTTCATACTCCTTCCCCTCTTAATGAATTAATGAATTAAAAAAAACAGCCAGGCCAAACAGAGATCAAATAGATAATGAATTTTCAGTCTGAAACTAGATGCCAACAACCAGGTTTAATTAAGGACTTTGATAAGTGCCACACGTTAAGTACAAGACATGGCAACTACAAACGTTTTCGATGACAAGTTTAGTTACGCGAGGATGACAACTTTAGTTGGCAGGCATGGCAACTTTCATGCTTTTGTTTATTTTTAACAGAAACTTGCCGTGTGTCACTAGAATTTGCCATCCTTGCGTGACTGGAATTGCCATTGAAAAACGTCAGGGTCGGAGCGCCAAGCACTTGACGTGTGAAGATTGACACTGATGTCTTACGACAATAGCAATAGGAAAAGATAATGTGAAGATTAAACATATCACCAAACTAAGCTATCAGTAGCTAGCACTTTTCGAGACTGAAAAATGACACATGGAGGGCAGGGGATGCAGAATATGCAGCTCCATCTCCATGTCTATGGGAGGAACACAAGAACAGCAAAAATGAACATATATGGTGCTACTCTAACTTCTTGATGACAGATTACCAATTTTCAGTCTGAAACCAGATTCTTTCCTGGTGATCAAAATCACAAGATGATAGCGCAACATGGTTTAATCAACTCTGTCTTATAATCATAGCATAGGAGGGGAATGTGAAGATTAAACAGCACCAACCTAGGTTAACAACAGCAGCTACTACATTTTCCCCAAGACAGCACAGCAACAGTGTTTAATTCACTGCATACATTTGAGATTTGATACCGACGTCTTATGATCATAGCACATGAGGGCATAATGTGAAGGTTAAACATCACCAAACTAAGCTACCAGTAGCTTGTATGTCTTGAGACTGCTAAATGACACATGAAGGGGAGGGGAGGGAGATGAATCTCCATCTCCATGTTCATGTCCATTGGAGGAACAAGAGCAACAAGCAGGCTTATGGGTAGCGGGTACTCAAACGTCTTGATGAGTGTGAGGTCGTTGTGCATCTCAAATTTTGGGCAACAAGTGGGGATCAAACAGAAAATGAATTTTGAGCCTGAAACAAAATTTTCCAGATGATCATAATTCACTTCCACATAAAGATGGAAGCAATTTTTCTCAAGACAGCACAGCAACGAGGTGTAATTAACTCCATACATTTGAGATTGACACTGATACCTCATGAGCATAATATAGATGAACACCGGCAAGGGCACAAGTGTTTCCTTCTGGAGATTGTACAAGCAGGGCAAGCAGATAAACTAAATTTCAGTCTGAAACCAAATTCTTTTCAGACGATCCAAATCACAAGACGATAGCTAGCAACAAGATCATAGCATAGGAGGGGTATGTGAAGAAGATTAAACAGCACCAACCCAAGTTAACAACAGCAGCTACTACATTTTTCTCCAAGACAGCACAGCAACAAGGTATAATTAACTCCATACATATGAGATTGACACTGATGCCTTATGAATCTATGATCATAGCATAGGAGGAGATAATCTGAAGATCAAACATCGCCAAACTAAGCTACCAGTGTCTAGTAAGTACTTGTTGAGACTGATAAATGGCACATGGAGGGCAGAGGAGGGAGATGAATCTCCATGTCCATGTCCATTGGAGGAACAGGAACAAGAAGAGCAAGCAGGAGCATATTATGGGGAGGGCTACTACTCGAACTTCTTGATGAGTGAGAGGTCGTTGAGCATCTTGTCGACCCGGTCGTCGCTGTCGAACCTGCCGCCGGGGACGAGGGAGGGGACGAGCGCCTTGGCCTCGTCGGCGGTGTCGGGGCAGAGGTTCCCCAGGGTGCAGAGCTCAAACTCGACGAGGCTGTAGCGGGAGAGCGTCTCGCGGACCTGGCGCACGGCGTCGGGGTTCTTGTAGCGGCTGAAGCGCTTGACGTAGGCCTGCGACTTCTCGAACACCTGCGAGACCTGGTCGGCGCCGCCGTCCGACATGTGCTGCAGCTGCTCCCACTTGTGCTCCAGGATTATCGCCACCTCGCAGTTCATCAGGCACTTGGCCTTGAGGAACTCTGCGCCAACAAGATGATGAAGAGCGGTGGGGGGTTAGGGTTAGTTGGTATGGCGGATCTGGGAAACCCTAGGTGGGGTGGGGTGGGGGTGATGGGGCGTGAGGGGAGGGGGAGGGGGAGGGGGGTGGAGGGACGGACGGACCTTCGCCGATCTTGAGCTCGGCGGCGTTCTCTTCCTCCTCCATGCCGGACATGGCTGCTGGCGCTCGATTTCTTCTTCTTCTCCGGCTGCTGCTGCGGCGATTTGGTTCGGCGTCGGGGGAGGAGACGGGGGGAGGGGAAAAAAAGGAGGAGAAGGCGGCGTCGGGTAAAATCAGTGGGCTGGGCCTGGGTCGCGGATCCGATTCTTGAACAGGCCTGGTTACCGTGAAGTCGCAGGCCTACTACTACGTCAAGTGATCCACCCGACGGACCCATCTCGGACCGGCCCGCCGTTCACCCTCGCCGTCGCCTCATCGGACCTGCCGCTAAGAGGCTTTGGCGGCAGCTCCCCTCTCGCTTCTCGGCATCAACAAGTGCACGCCCGCCGAGCCACCGCGCCGTCATCGGTTACACCCTGGGTTTCTTTCCCTCTTACTTTTCCTTTTCAACCTGCAAGTTGCAAATCCAAGCATTTGTTCCTTTTATTTATTCTGAAGAAGTGCAACGCTGACACCCGCTAGATTGTATTTTGCTCAACCTGATTTGGGCTGAGATCTTGTGACTCGTGTTTGCCTAGTGAACAATTAGATTTGATGAAATTGTTGTTTCAGATAAGAAGCTTGCTTCCACTATGTACAAATTAGAGCATCTACAGCCTGGCGTTTCAAACCGGCCTCAAACGCTCGGCGCGGCTCGCCCGGTGACTGACGGGTCACCAAAATCTGACCCGGACGAGCGGCTTAGGGCCTCAAACGTTCGGGCTGACCGGCACCCCACAGATCAAAATATGAGGCGGATATGCCACGTCAGCCGGCCCACCCTGACCCCACAAATATCCCCCATCCGAAAAACCTAGACACCGTTCAGTCCAAACTCCACTCCACTCCCCTCTTCGTCCACTCCACTTTCGATCCCCTCTACTCTGATCCGATGGACGGCGACGTGCGGCCCGACGCGAGCGGCAGCGGGCGAGGGAGGGGGGGCGTTGTCGGTGTGCCGTTCACGCGCAAGCGCGCCGGTGGATCCCGAGGACGCGCTCCACACGTCGGTCCTATGCATATCTTTGTCGACAACGGAGACGGTTGCGCGGCGCCTCCGCCAGAGGAATGTCACGGCACTCCGACTCGCGATCGAGTTGTCGGAGCGCGAGGCAACCAGGGAGGCGGCGGTGAAGGCGGCCCACCATGCGAAGGAGCAGGACCGCCTGCTTCGCAGGCTGTCGGGCATGAGGTGCAGCTCCCACTCAGACCTGACGGAAGGCTCCAACTCCAGCTCCAACAACGACACACCTACGCATGCTGACGCCTATACTGAGGTGGGGCACAGCTGCGCCGACAACCGGAAGGGGAAGGGGCCGCCGAGGAAATGGTGATTTCCTCCGCCCTACCCCATTATGTTTATATTTTAACTACGTTTTAAGTTCGTAGTATGGATTTGCTGTTGAACTTTGATGAACTATGCTTCTATTGTCCGACGATGCTAAGTTGAACTGATGAACTGCGTGTTATCGATTGTGTTTACGTATCGTTGCATGGGTTGTATGGTTTTGAGGGTTCGGATATATGGGATGCTAGTGTAAAATCCACGAAATGAGGTGTGCCCGATCAACGCGGGAGTGTCCGCGGGTGTTTGAGGGCCTGGATTTGCAACCTGCGCCTGTAGATGCTCTTATGATGAGCAAACTGATCACGGAATCCAACATGTGAAACAACATGGAAATAAATTTGCAACAGGATTGATAGTGCCATTGCAATAGACACTCGGACTCATTACAACCAGCAGAGAGTGAATTTAAGCTGGACAGAACAATATGTTTCAAATGGAATTCTGACACTACAAGAAATTGAACACAAAGGTACACTACACCACAACACTACATCCCCAACAGACAAGTCGGTTGGGAAAACAACATCCACCGACAGACAATCGGTCGGGAAAGACTATTGCCGACCGACCTTGTTTGTTGGGGAAAGTCCAGACGGGAAAGCCTTTTCCCGACCGACATATCTTTCCCGACCAACTATTTGACGGCTATCGAAATCATTGCCAACCGACTTTCTGTTGGCCCTGCTATGAACCTTTCCCGACCGACTGTGTGATGATAAACTTTCCCGACCGACTGTTCGATGGTACTTCCTTTGCCGACCGACTTTCTGTTGGCCCTACCATGAACTTTTCCCGACCGATAGTCCGACGGTAGTACATTTGCCGACCGACTTTCTCTCAGCCCTGCCACAAACATTTCCCAACCAACAATAGGACGTTATTATCTTTTGCCGACCAACAGTTCGATAGCATTTTGTTTAGCCGAGCAAGATATATTTAATACCCAGCCATTATTTGGCTTGTGCCTTGCCAAACAATAAATCAAGTTGCATATCTCATTGCAACACAAATTATTCTTATAGGTAAAAGTAAGTATTCGAAAGGAGGAAACATTTATGTTTCAATCACCGAGACACCTGATTGGTTTACAAAATGATAGATGCATGTCCAACGATTCATTGTTTGCTCCATTACACAAAATGCCCAGTTGACAAGACACCATATAGGTTTACAAAATGATAAAAGACACATTGTTTTTCTCCATTACACAAACTGCCTAGCTGATGCAAACTACCATCTTCATGGTTACTTCCTGGTCCTCTTGTATGTCATTCCTACAAAGGATAAAAGGGTCGTCGGTGAATTCATGCATTCATTGAGATAATGGAATAAATAATAATTGTATAAAGCACCAATGGCAATTTTTTTGGGGATTTTAGTACTATAAAAACAGGGCATGTTCTAATTAGAATCTGTGATCGGTTAGACATAATAAAGCATCAATGCCACACCGACCCACCATATAGCCTGTATCAATCTCCTCAAGTCGCAGACCAGGAAGTATATTAAATGGAAAAGGAGCATATGCATCACCTGGCCACAAGGCAACAATTTAGCATGTCCAGACACCCAATTATTGGGAGCAACACATCCACCAACGGACAGATGAAAGTCATTTTTTAAGAAAAGACTGCACTAGTTATCTTTCTTTTTCTTATCTGGGGTGGAAAGACCGCACTTTGCTGCACTAGACAGCAATATATTAGGCAAAATGATTACTATCTAATACACAGCTAGAAGTTTCAATGATGAGTGCAGCATGGCCTGGGAAAAGCATTCTCAAAAACCTACGTACATCAGGAGGTTATACATACTTTCCCTATGTTAGCAATGAATTTCAAGGAGAAGAATCTATCCGCAATCATTTCTAAATGCAGTACTAAGCACATGAGGACCTGCAAAATACCAAACAAAAAGTATTTGAACTTACACTGCACCTGACTATTATATTCATAAAAACATCGGAGAAAAGCATCTGTACTTCAGTGCCACAAATTAGATTAAATTGATGACCATCCTCTGATCTCACCGCACTAAGTTGTGGCAATTGCGGGACAAATGTGGGAGAATTAACAATGACCTTTTTAGAACTAACTTGCTTATGCCATATGCATGGTAGGATCACTATTAAGCACCTGACTTGGTACTGCTCAGGATTCAGAAACTGAGAAGATTTCTCCTATACAGTAGAAAAATATTGTTAGGATCGAGGAGGTATGCACATAAATTAATTTTCAAATAGATATCAGCGGTTTAAATGGATATCATGAAGCTTTCCTTCCCCACTAAAAAACTGGGCGAAATTTATCTCAAGAATGTTCACTTATGATAACCAAGAGAAACTATCCGTGCATACAAGTGTTTTAGAAGCAACAAATGGAGTACTAACAAATTAAAGCACTTCATTTGTGAGTGCAGTCCTTCTTTTGTTCAGTCAATCACATGCTACTAGAAATAATAGAAGACTTTAGCTAGCTTCATGCCATATCTTAAAATGCATCTAAGCTACACCAATATGAGTTGCTCTGCAACATACAGATAAACAGCAAGAGATGTATTCAGAAATAAGTAACAAATTTCTACATGGATACAATGGCCTTATAAAGCAGAACAGTCTACGGTTGTGAAACCATTCTCATTGCAAAATTGCCAAAAACTAATAAGAAAAATGCAACTGTAACATCTATAGAAAAAGACTGAGAATAAATTAGAGCCAGCTTTTCATGTTTAGTCTTGTTTAGAAAACTACTGAAGAAAAATAACAAAAAAATACAACTGGAAATCTATACAAGCGAAAAGGTAAATTACACTCTTCATTCCAGAAGTGAACTATTCTGGACGTTTTACAGAACTAGTGAAGCAAATTCACAGAAAATACTACTGTAAACTCTGCAGAAGCAAGACTGTAAATTACAAATTGCAAAAATACGTATTTGATATTTTTTCCAGAAACTAAACTAAAGCTATAAAGAACTGATGTTCCAAAATTACAAATAAAAGATGTTGTAAGTTTATACAAGCCTAAGAGTAAAACCTCTTAACTGAACTATTCTGGAAGTTACAGAACTACTGAAGCAAATTTATAGTGAAAATAAAACTGTAAAATCTTTAGAAGCATGACTGTGGAAATACAAATGTCTAAATATAGATGTATTTTATCTTGATTCCAGAAAAACTGTACTAAGTACTACAGAACTAATGTTGCAAAATTATGGAGAAAATAAGTAGTAAGTTAATACAAGCCTAAGTGTAAAACCACTTAAGAACTGAACTAGTCTACAAGCTTTACAGAACTAATTTTGAAAAAAAATACAGAAATACAAGAGTAAATCTATACAACCATGAGTGATGCTATGTCTTCCACCCGAAAATCCTTCTGCTAGAATTGGAGCATTGAGACTAACAATTTAACAAACACTTGCAGTATGTTGCCCTATAGCAGGAAATAAGCAAGAGGGATAGGAACAGGGAAGGATTGGATGTGGGGAGAGAAAAAGTAAACGATACCTTGTTGTTGGCCGGAAAGAGTAGCAAAGCTCCAGCCTCTAAGTCAATATCGTCCTCGTAGAAGTCATCAACGAAGAGGCCTATTTCCGTCCGCTTGCAGAGCCTGTGTATGGTGTGTCTCAACTCTCACCTGGTTCAGAGGATGAAGATTTAATATACTCCTATGTTTGCAAGAATTCTACAATGCTTAACTAAAAATCTGAAACATTAGTATGATTATAGGAATTAATGAATTTTCATAGGATACCCTTGTATTGACCTTCAAGCATCCTATGAAATCACAAATTATAACTCACAAGCTCTAAAGTTCAGAAATCAATCACAACCAGTTCATACAAAATTAGCTAGTAAAGGATTGCTGCAACAGTACTGAAAGGAACACCTGTAGTATAGACTTTTTTTTAATCATAGTACCAAGCTTGTTCTTCTCAAGCTCTCATCCTCTCAATTCCAGAAATCACATGAGCAGTAGCCAGCTCTTAGACTGCATTTCCAACTAGCCCATTAGCAGATAGAGCCCCTGTTTTTGACGTTCTGCTTGAGCTCGAGCTCCCAGCCGGAGCGCTGCTTGCTGGATAGAAGTACTATCCCAAGTCATGGCTGATCTGAACAGAAAAGGGAAAAGCAAACAAATCAACTAACAGAAGCAGCGATTGGGGAGGGGTGGAGAGGGCGAGGAGAGTGAGAAGAACACCCACCGTCGGGGAAGGGGAAGCACCAGCAATCAACGGCCAGATCCTTCTTCAAACGAACCGGCTGGCGCAGATCTGAGGAAGCCCATGGCGTGGCGGCGGCGGTGGCGGCTCCTGGGTGAGGAGCGAGGGTGCGGGTGCTCTCTCTCGCAGGTGACCCACCTCTCTCTCTCTCTCAGCCCCGGATCTGAGAGGGACGGCGGCGTCCACCACCGCACCTTGGCCTCTCCCCGAACTCCAGCGCACAAGCTAGGGTTAGAAGTGTTTGGGGGCTAAGCAGTGGGGGTGCAGGAGGATGAAGGAGACAGGGCAGCAACCTTGCTACCGCGGTGACGGCGTGCTGGAGACGGCAGGCGGGCGGCGGCGTGCAGGCTGCCAGATAGCTAGCGGTCGGCGGCGGAGGGAGTGCGTGAGAGGATTTTAGGTTTGGGGAATTTGGATTTAGTCGTGGCACGAAGGCTGAAATCCCCTTGTTGGAGACCGAACCAAAATGGAGCTCCCCCGTTCGTTCGGATTCTGGGCCGTCGGATTGCGTTTCCAAAACGATCTTGTCCGTCGGATCTGCAGATAAAACGATCTGGGCCGTTGGATCTCAAACGAAATGGTATGGGTCGTCGGATCTAGCCTCGACACTGTTGTGCGTCCTCTGGTGTGCCACCGCCTGTTATTTCGGTGCCCCCATGGGCATTTTAGTCTTTTGACATCATAGGTCAACATGACTTGGCTGCTGGTGAGGGAGAGCGACGGCCTGCTCCCTGCTCCCATTCCTCCCTCACAAGAACCCTAGCCGCCGCCCTCTCGTGCTCTCCACCCCACTTGCGGACAGCGCCGTCTCCTTCTCCCCGTTGTCCGAGCCAGGATCTCCATTCCTCTTTCGTCGCCGGCCTCGCCGCTGCCACTGCTCACCGTCGCCGTCGCCATCCCCGGGAGGAGCGCCAGAGCATCGCTCCCCCGTGTCTAGGGTTTCGGCCTCCGCCTCTCCTCCAGCACCGGCGACCCTCCCCGTGGCTCTGTCGCCATCAAGGCTCCTCCGACGCCATCAAGGTTAGCCCCCTTCTCCTCTCCTCTTGGATTTCTTCTTCTTCCATTCTCTCCTTGCCTGCCTCACGCACGCAGCAACTTGACTCGATGTAGAGTGAGGAGGACGAGGCCCAGCCATCTCGTGCTCCGCCCCCTCCCCTCCGACGCCATTCAAGTTGACTTTTAGTATATACTCTTGCCCCAGAAAATAATCCTTCATCAATGAATTACAAAATGAAACATGACCATATTCATTTTCTTATTGTGTAGATGAATTGTGGTCAATGGCAGCAAGGGTTAGAAGTAGTTGGTTGGCTCATTTTGGGACTAAGAGTGTCAAGAGAATTGGTGTAATATTATTTTGGTAAGCCAAAGGTCAACTTGAAGAAATGCAGTCTGGTCTAGCAGTCGATTCAGTGTTCGTAGGTTGCCTGTAAGTCTGCAGATGTTCTTATTTTAGGTGTCCTTGTGCACAGTGTGTTGCTACAAGCCAATTGCTCGGGGTTCACGGATGGCATGTTCAGGTTGATGATGGTGTTATGAGGTTTAAAATAAAGGATGATGGGGAGTATTCGCCTGTTAGTTCTATCAAAAGTTTCTTTTCAATGGTGAGTCGGACTGCACACATAAAAAACAGAGGTTATTTACAATTATATGGGCAAAAGTGGATTTACATCTTGCAACCAAGAGCCAATTGGGTTAAATGAAATTTTCTTTGTTTTTCTCATATGGGAATGAATTTGTCACTGTAATGACAGAGTTCCTGACCGAGTTGATGTTTGTTATCGCCTTAAGGATCATGCAGAGAATATGTGAACAGAAGGTGACAGCATGGTGATATGGATAGGAGAAGACGTGATGCTTGAAAATGAAACGCTGCCAGAAGAAGTTGAGGGAGTTGTTCTTCTGCTAACACCGAGACCGCTCTCAGCAGCAAGGTACATCCATTGGAATTAGTTATATCTTGCTTATGTAAACTGCTACCAGTTGGATAATTAAGCATGAGTTAGGTTAGATGTTTTAGTTAGTACATCAGTATTCGATCCAGTGATGGTTGTGCTGATTTTGAGTCATGCCTTGGTTTCCAAACCGTGTCAGGGAGTCACCTTTCTATTAGTTCCTTTTCATCTTGACGCAGGTATTCTCAGGGCATTTGGCCTCTGCGCCGTTGGATTGGTTGTCCAAACGACTTCCAGCCAGCAAACCGCATTCTCGTCGGCGCTCAACAGGCCAAGTGGGAGATGCCGTCAAACCTCGGGAGAGGGAGACATCAACAAGGAGGGCGAGCTGCACGTCCCCAGGTATAGCAGATCAACATCCCTTTGTTTTCTAATTTGTTTCATAGGATAGGTTGAACATCCAGAGTTCAGTCTGGGTTCATAAGGGGTGTGCATTATTCTCCATGTATTCTTTTTATGCTTCATGTGATTCAACATGAATTTTTTGTTCCTATTAGTTTATGGGTTATCCAATGGAACTTTAGTATCAACGGTGTTGATTCAACCTCAAATTAAGTGGAATAATCTTGGCCGCAAAATATGTGTTGATTTTTTGAGATGTTCTGCGGAATTAGTTGCATCAGGCCATCTGTACATGGTTCTTTTGAAGTTTCAGGGGCTTACACATTGTTTCACATAGGCACATCGTTCTGAAACATGTGGATGTTATTTGTTTCTTGGTACGATGGTTAGCTCTGAAGTTGCATTAGTTTTTTTGACTTTTTGTAGCCTATTGATTATATATAATTAATTATAATATTATAGTTACATATTACATAAATAGGCTTGCTACCTGCTGAGTAGAAATATTGAGTGGTGTAAGTGAATTGTCTGGTTCTTGATTTAAAATCTAACCTACATGGTCCACATTCAGTGTCTTGGGTAGAAGCTTCTGATTGATGTCTGATTTTTAGGTGGAAAAAGTAAGATGGAAAATTATGGTTGTTGTAAAGTTGGATTGAAAAGAAAATATGGATGAAGCATTTTTCGTCTCCGCCTTCATACATGATCAATAGCTGCTACAATTTTGTCATCTTGATTTATCTGATGTTCATAATATTCGACTTGTATTGCTTCACATGTAATGGCGTGAAGAGATTGAAACATGTATCCATCTCTGCCTAGCCTTGACTTAACCTACTCATGTTGGTTAGCATGATATAACAATTTCCTTCAACTAGCTGAAGTTGGTAGGACCTATTAACCATTTCTGATTGTATTACGAATAAAAATTCTTTTAGTATCCCCCTTTACGTCATCTTCTTCTCTATCTGTTTTTCAGTCAGTTTGTCAACTACCCTTTCTGATCGGTCTTGTGGTTGAAATTGATATACATTATTCATTTATTCATTGTCATGTTGTTTTTTCAAGAAGTGAATTTCTAAGTAGTTCTGTATTCTTGCAGCAAAGATCTGCAACAAAGGTTACATTTTCCTTAGTATGGACCAAGACCTACTGCATCCATCCCCTGTACCATGAACCTGGGCTTATCCAGGAAAACTTTCATGGTATGTGCCATGGTTACTATAGGGTATAATGTCAATGTTGCTTCCAGTTCTTTTTGGGTTTCACTTACGATTAGCATCTTGTCATTATCTAGGTTTCAGAAATGCTGCTCAAAAGAAGCTCCTCGATGAGCTGGGCATCGCCCTTCCCCCGCCATTTCTTTTAGTTAGGTTTGATGCATTGTAGGTATTGTTTGTTGTAGAATGGATTCGGAACCGATGTACTGGCATAGAAAAAATAGTTGATGACGTATCCACACATTCCAAGTGTAGAATTATTTTATATATGCAAAACAAAGATATTTCTAAATAGAAACATATTGTCAAATGTGTGCTGCAACCTGCAATTATAATTTGAGATTGAGGTCAGATCAGTTTTTCGTTTTCTGTATTTGCAATTTCGTTTCTTTGGTCTATAGTTCTCATCATAGATGTTTACTTTGGTGCCTGCTATTTTTCATAGTCATAGGGATGCTATTTACCTTACTAAAAGGGCAATGGGTCATTGCGTTCTTAATTTCGTTTGCTTTGGTTGAAAGTGACGTACAATATGATTCAGAGAGCACAAATAGTGGTTTTTATTCAGAGAAAGCACTTGATAGGTGGGTATTCAGAAGAACCAACTAATGGAAGGTGTTGTTTCAATGATATTGAAGCTTTTTAGGTACTATGGCAGTTAAGGTTCGTTTGAAATCGTGGACGCATGCATGATTTATGTTCTTTTTATTATGGAGCATTTTGAGTTTTGCACAAATTTGTAAGTGCCATGTAGTGGTTAATTAGGTACACATTGTGCGTACAAGTCTTTTATTGCACCTACTCGTTATTCCTTTCGCAGAAGGTTTTGCGGCGGCGGCCTGACACACCCGGGTTGTGCTACTTCTGCAGGGAATGGCGTTCTCGATGGCCGGGAGGGACTGGCTCGGTTATGTATGGCATTATGCCCTGCCCGCCCAGTGTCGTTTCCTTTGAGCAGCAGATCGACCGATTATGTATGACATTATGCCCTGCCAGTTTAGTTTCTTCCTTGCTTACCACTCAACTGACAACCTTCGTTGGTATCGTGCTCTGACTCCCTATTTCTCATTGCTAAGGAGAATCATGTCCACGATTTTGCAATGGAGGGTGGCACATCCATTGGTCAAGATCGATGACAGTGGCCTCGACAGCGTGCTGGTGGTGGCCTAAGTACCATCTGTCGGTGAGGGGAAACGCAGGCCTACCCCTTCTTGATAGGTAACAGCTCATTTGTGTCTCCCGTCTCCGCTACTCCATTCTTTCCTCACCATCCCATCCGAGGCATATGTTTTTCTCCCAAATCAAGGCAAACCGTCGCAACACCACATTCGGCCAGTTAAAATCCATATTTGGCAGGGCATCACTGTTCTGTATGGCTCACGTAAAAAGGTTTTTTCTGTATTGTTTATTTGTGTTGCATGATTATTATTTTTTAGAAAAAGAGGATGACCCCCGGCCTCTGCATCTGGGTGTTGCATGATGGTACATTAGGAAGCTGTGGTAGCTTCTCCATCCTTTATATGAACTATGGGAGGATTTGTATTCAGACGGGATTTGCAGTCTACTTCCTTGGGAATACTGCATTCCAAATTGACAGGTTAATCTTTATTATGTTTCTGGATTGCAGTACCGGAGGAAAGCGAACGGAAAAGGATAAGGCATCAAAAACTGATGTGCATGTGCCTCTGCTTCCCCTGCTGCTAATGAGGTGCTTGGTCTGTCCTATCTTACGGCTAATAGGAAGATTCGGGATACATTGTCTTAATTTAACATGATGGCACCTCTTCGTCTTTTTTCGGAAGGTCACGGATCCAGTTGTTGATCCTGAAACATTGGATGTTGATGGGGCTACTTCTTTAAGGTGCTTGCCCTTTTCCAGATATTTCGGACCGGTTGTTATGTCCCTTGATGCAGTTACATTTTGTCATGTTCAACTGTTGGTTGTTTTTGAAGTGGTACTGATGCAGAGAAGAAAGGCGAGGAGCCCGGCGCCAGAAAAAGGCTTAAGCTCTAGAGCGGTTGATGCCGAGTGATCCACCCTTTTGGTATGTATGTCTTGTCCTTACCTCTGGTGTCTGTCCATTGGCGCGGTGCATGTGTTGTTCTTATTTTGATTCCGGATTTTCATGTCTCAGGACCGTGACGGTTGGCTATGGACGAACAACGAAACCTGGTTTGCTTATATCCGTGGTGCTTCATTACGTGCTCAACGATGAAGCCCCTTCGTCGTACGGACCCATCTACATGAGGCCCTGTCACTTAGTATATAATCTGCTGCTTTATTTCCTATAAGGTGTGCGTGCTGCGGGTATTTTTACATTTGAACAAAACCTACCTTATTATGTCCTATTTGCTTGAATGTGCGTCACCGACGATGTAGTAGAGTATGAGCAGACACAGACTTATGGTGCTTATGGTTGTTGTTGGCAAATTACTTAAATATATCTATGTGTGCTTGTTGTCCATTGCTTTAGCTACATCTAGGATTTTTTCGATAAAGAGCTACATCTGGAATGTTCGTGTCTTTGTATCAGAGAGGAGCGCATACATATATTTTGCATCGCTTTCATTACAATTCTGTTCTGTTGGCAGTGCTCCTGCTCTAACTAATCCTTATACATGCATACTTGATACTGCTTGTTGGATATGCTCGTATAATATCAATTAAATCACGCTTGGTAATTTCAACGTGTTGCTTCATTTGGACACCCGGTATGTGCCTTTTGTTAGCACACATGGATGGCATCGTTTTGTTCCCTATCTCTGACTGATCTCCTCACAACAACTAAATGATTAGGGTCCTTGTTTATAGGAATATTGTTTCGTGTGAGATTGCTATTTTACTTTTCTTTATGAACTGATTGTCGTTTTTTAGGGACTATCTGTTGTTTTTTTAACAAAGGATTATAATTTTTCTGTGATCATTGTTTAATGGAAAAAGCATTACGGCCCACGGTTCATTTTGTCTAGGGCGTTCAAGCTGCGTGAGGCCAGCGGCGGTGCGTGGGCTCCCTGAATGGGCCAGCCCATTTATGATTAGGGCTACGTGTCCGCCAGCCTCTATATAACTCGCTCTCCGCAAGGTTATATTTTTGGTGTTATATTATCTATTTACAACTTTTTTCTGAAGGAGTACCACTTTGTATGAACTTTTTTGTGTTTGCGATTTCTTATTCGGTGGTTGTATAAATAGATTGAACAAAAATATACCCGGCAGCTATGCTGCCGGGTGCGGCAAGCCGCATTTCCTACCTAGTGAAAAAAAATAGGAGGGAGGCTTGGCGCTAAGTTTTCGGCCCGCGCGCGCAAAGACGGGCCGGCCCAATTGGCAACCAACAAGTCGGTCGGCATTAATTCCCGACCAACACTCTGATGAAGACACAAGCTTTCCCGACCGACAATGCAACGTGAAATATCCAAGTATTGCCGACCGACAGTTGGACACGGTACATAAGTATTGCCGACCGACAGTTAGTTAGAAGTTTTCCCAACCAACAGTCTGTTGGCGAAATTGACTTTTCCCAACACACACCGGTAGGGAAATCTGGTGCGTGGTGTAGTGGTTGAAGGCAGAAGATAGAATGGTACAGGATGTTGTAATTAACTTCAGATGAATGATAGCTTACGGTTTGGTTATCTTGGTGTGAATGGCAAACATGGATGGCCTCGTCTAGCTAGCTTATGGCTCTAGTGCTGCTTGGGAGAATAGAGCGCCTTGAAGATTCCCACAAGAACACCAATGATGGAGAGCACAGCGGCGATGGCTTTAGCGTTGTCGGAAACAAATTTGCACACCATAATCCGTGTCCATCTCCTATATTTGCACTTTTCGACATCGTGCAGGATTTCAAAGTAGCGGATACCGGGGGATATCTGTTGGGCAAGTCCGTTGAAGAAATCGAGAATTTGCTTATCAGATAGTTCGCCCTGTATGAAACCCTTTGACCGCAGCTTGTGCACATCCTCCTCCCGACCCATGAGCATTGCGAGGAAGGCAACGTACGAGCAAACGGAAGAATCATTAGTACTCTGGGACGAATACGAGGCCGTGCATACCTCGAAAGCCACCATGTTGGCGAGCCAGGATGCCCTTGTACGGTCCAGTTTCAGTGACGGCAGGGACAATTTGTCAAAGAGGAGCCCTTTGCTGATTTCCATACCATTGAACTTATCAATTTCGCTGTATTCTAGCTTGATGCCGAGTCCTTCAAGTTCCATGGCGCGAACAACTACGGATGATAGGAAGACTGTATTTGGATCCCGTGGTTTGACTAAAACTCCTTGTTTATAAAGTTGGAGGAGGCCAAGAAGATGTGGTCGGTCTGAGGGCGCCAGGTTGTCGTAGTCAAAGAAATAGGTAAACTTATACTTGCGGGCCATTGAATTTCCCATAACTGTAATGAATATGGACACGTCTACTGTTGTTGCGGTCATGAGAGCTTCGACGACCAACCAGGGGAGCTGGTTTTCCAGTAGCAGGATGTCACTATTGATGCAAGCTTGGTTGGAGAGGAAGAAACGGTGCAGGGGTGACGGATCTTCTTCTTCGTCTTCTTCTTCTTCTTCTTGAAAATTCGCAACAGGAAGCAGGCATCGTGAAACATCATATCCACAAACTCATCTTTGCTGATCTCTGACATTGCGTCCTCTGCATAGAGGCGACATGCCTGGTCCGCCACGGCGAGGATCCGTGCATACATCTCTTCACGCAACTCGCCCGAGTCCCTGGTGAAAGTGTAAGCAGCCACGCGCTTCGCCTTCTCCATCCCCTGAAGGCGGGGTAAGCCGTGGTAGTAAGGGCCAATGGCCAGGGCCATTGGGATGACGAACTGATCTCCCATACCAGCCAAGCTCGCAGGGAGCCTATGGATCTTCCTTCTCATCTCAAGGGATTCCGCCTCAAACTCCTCTACAAGTATGCGTATCTCCTCAGGCATCCCTACATCTTCTCTATGCTCCACTAACTCCATGGTCTTGCCACTCTGCCCCGTGGCTAGAACTAGAATTATCACACAAATCTGCCACCTCCTCCATCTCCTCTTTCTTCTTTTTAACTGCTAATAATAGCTAGTACTACGACACTACAACTCAGTACTTAAGACGGCCTGCAGCTCGAACCTACATTATATAGCTGGGTTGCTCTTGCTGTGCTGTCTAGCTACGTACCTATTTAAAAATTGATATTGCTATTAGTATTGTTATATATATTTCGATAAAGGGTGCTTTATTACTTAAAAAGTTTAAGCATTACACCCGGCCTCTGCATACCAAGATGCACACAGCCAAAAGAAGTCCACTTTCGATAACAGTATAGTTATATATGGTACTAACTAAAATATGGTTCATACTACAGTCCAGAGCAGCTCATTGGAAGTTACTCTGTATGCATGTACGCCTAGCTACCTGTCTAATATTGCTATTGCTATTGCTATTACCTATTTATAGTATTGTTAGACTAATAACTAAAATATGGTTGACACTTCGCACGACAGTGTCCAGAGTGTACTAGCTCGTCGGAAGTTTATTCTATATGTATGTGACCACTTTGCAGCTCACGCCAACATGTGCAAACGCATCACTCCACGTTCTTGCAGCGAGTTGTTGCCGATAATGGGCCACAGCGTGTAAAAGGGCATCCAGACAACGTTTCCGTTTGGTTGTCTCTGTCATAAAATAGACTAGCATGCATGTCTGGGAATAGGTAGGTTTCGTAAAGGAAATTACATATAATCATGAGAAACTATCCGTTCGTCACATGAACAAGTAGAACAACGAGCGATCCACACGGTAGGAATCCATGTCCGAGCACGGACCGGCTGTAGTGTCCTCGCGCCATCCTCGTGAAGAAGCTCCACGCCGTCTGCCCATGCCTTACCGACGCCATGGCTGACTAGTTTCGAGAACGTTTTGCGCCTCCTCATGCCGGCGTTTGGCGTGGCGGACAGGAAATAAGCTGGCTCTGGAACAAGCACCCGTTCTCAGACATCGCACATGTACCTCGAGCATCCAGGCACCGCCATACATTCACCCCTCACAACATCGCTGCAGTATATAACTATAGTGCCATTGTCGTGGAAGACGAAACCGATGAATCCTGGATAAGACCTCGGGGCTCTTGAGTCCTGACCTCAGTTCTTAGTGGAGTTGTAACTTACGTAAGTTCTTTGGATTCTTAAACAACACATCCAAGCAGGGCACTACGGTGGGTCGGGAAAACAACAGGGTGACGGCGCCGGTACGGATAATTTAGGCTCGCTTCCCAATGTGTACATCGATCGGGGGTGTAGCTCATATGGTAGAGCGCTCGCTTCGCATGCGAGAGGCACGGGGTTCGATTCCCCGCACCTCCATTTTTCTTTCGTTCTTTTTTCTTCATTTTGGTGGCCTACCGAATAATGTTATCCATTTTCATTCAGTTTTTGCAAAAAACGTGTGATCATTTTTGAATCTCGTGAACATTTTTTGGATGTTACAATTTTATTTTACAAATTTAAAATATGTTCATGACATTAAAAAATGATCCAAGTTTTAAAAGATATGTTCACAACATTTTTAGAAAATGTTCATGAAATGTAAAAGACTGTCCGCGCAATTTTGAAAAAAATGCTCATACCATATAAAAAATATTCATAATTTTCCTTCATTTTGGTGGCCTACCGAATAATGTTATCCATTCTCATTCAGTTTTTGCAAAAATATGTGATCGTTTTTTAATCTCGTGAACACTCTTTGGATGTTACATTTTTTTTACAAATTTAAAATATGTTCATGACATTAAAAAATGATCACAAGTTTTAAAAAATATGTTCACAACATTTTTAGAAAATGTTCATGAAATGTAAAAGACTGTCCGCGCAATTTTGAAAAAAAATGCTCATACCATATAAAAAATATTCATAATTTTCCTTCATTTTGGTGGCCTACCGAATAATGTTATCCATTTTCATTCAGTTTTTGCAAAAATATGTGATCGTTTTTTAATCTCGTGAACACTTTTTGGATGTTATAATTTTTTTTACAAATTTAAAATATGTTCATGACATTAAAAAATGATCACAAGTTTTAAAAAATATGTTCACAACACTTTTAGAAAATGTTCATGAAATGTAAAAGACTGTCCGCGCAATTTTGAAAAAAATACTCATACCATATAAAAATATTCATAATTTTTTTAAAGTTCTACTCCGTAATACTTAGCACAATGTTTGCATGTTTAAAAAAATGCCATGCCATTTTCAAAAGATGTTCAACATGTGTTTAAAAATGTCCGCTATATTTAGTAAATCTTCACCATGTATTCAAATAAATGTTCAATGTGTATTTATAAAATGCTCAACATGTATCTGAAAATGTTCATTTTCTATTAAAAAATGTTCAATGTATGCTAAAAAAATGTTAACATGTATTTAAAAAACAAATAGGAAAAATTGATGATGTTACGACCTAGGGGAGCCTCACCTCTCTGATTGCTGGCCCGAGCCCCCCTAGGTTTGTTTCCGCTCTAGGCTATCAATGTCTGCTAAAAAGATTCAAGGAGACTTCACTTTCAAGACAAGAAATCCGTATTCGTGGAGGACCCCTCCACCCAGGGGCGTAGCCAGGCCCCAGACATCAGGGGCCTTGGCCTGGGGCATGGCTAGGCAATTCTTTGTGTACCGTAGCTGATTTTGACACTGTAGCACGCATGGACAATGTAGCTAACCAGGTTGGCCCGGGGCGTGGCCGAATCCTGGCTACGGCACTGCCTCCACCAACATAATCGACTAAGTTTTTGTAGCCCCAGTGACCTCGGTATCCTATATAAGTCAGCCCCAAACTAATCAATAGAGATCATACAACCCTGTCGGCCCCAATCGCCATGTACACGGGCAAGAGTTGGGTTTTGCCTTGTAAGAACTAAGAAGGACCTGAACCTGGGTAAACATGGTCTCCTATTTTTCCTCTGATCTGCTCACCTGTCGGAATACCCTACCGATAGATTTGCCAGAATCAACTCCGACAGTGGTGGCCATATAAGTCCTGGGTGGTGAACTTAGAGATTAAATGGGTTCACCAATTGACACCGGCGTGACCTACACGCTAGGTCAAATCTTCGTTTTCGACGCCATGAGCTTCGTTGTCGACTCAACCGGCTACCTTGGCCTGGTCGAGAACTACGCTCCAACCTGGATCATCTGATTCAGCAATCTGGTGTACGTTGCAAATTCACGCACCAAAGCTTGTTCCCCAAGGCTTAGCATCATCCCGGGAGCACCAAGCCAAATCTTTCGAGTAGGCCTAGGAACATCATGACGAATTTTTCAAGTAGGCTGGGCTTAAGATGGCGTAATAGTGGTGGCCCATGCAAGCCCACGTGGTGAACTCAAAGATCTAATGGGATCACCAATTGACGTCGGCGCGATCTACGCGCCGATCTAGACTTTTGTGTTTCGGCGCCATAAGCTTCGTCGCCGACTCGAGCGACCACCTCAGCCTGACCGAGGACTATGCTCCAGGACGGATCATCTGATTCAGCAATTTGGAGCACTGTGCGCCGAGCTGATTCTCCAAGGTTTTGCGTTATGCCGGGCCGAGGAGAAGGTTGCGGAAATTCCGCTTTCCATGGTATATGGCGCAAAAGTCGTCCTCCCAGCAACATTAAGCACAATTCCCCTCGCATATCTCGGTACGTGGAGAAGGATGCTGAGTAGGAGTGTCAGGACGACTAGCTTGTATGCACTAGAGGTTAAAGCCGAGCTGACGGCCACGCGATGATCTATGTTTTATAAGTTTTTTTGAGGAAAGGCCATCATGGCTAGCTTTATTGATTAATGCATAAAGATACATCGTCTACGAGCTTGCTCACCAGACAATCTGGAGGCTCGTCGGTCCAACTAGAAGAAAATTTATTACAATAACTAAAATTAGCTAGCACATGTGCCACTTGATTTGCTGATCGAAAACAATGCTTAAAGTTGACCTTCCCAATCAAGGTAGAGATGTCCACACATTCCGCGAATATTGCCGCCGCCGCGTCCCACCAAGTACTCTGACCGGAGCAACATTTGATCACCGTTAGAGAGTCGGATTCCACTTCAACTCGCTGGAACCCTAGGCTATTTGCCAAGTTCAGTCCGTCTCTCATCGCCATTGCCTCTGATGTCATTGCGCCCGCTGCATATGGAATAAACTTACATTGAGCTGCAAGGAAAATACCTCGTTCATCTCTAATAATTGCTGCCGTAGCTCCAACTCCTTGCTCCGCAAAAAAGGCCGCGTCCACATAAAGTTTGATGAACTTTGGGTCTGGCTTCAACCATCTTTCCTCTGCTGTCACAACTATCTTCGCCATGGCTCGTTGATAGTTGCTTGTAATTGCCAAGACCGACAAAGGCCATCTTACCATCGGCGGGCAACTCTCATTATGTGTTATAAGGCGGCGTGTCCACCAGAGGTACCAACATCCCACCACTACGACCTGTTTAATCTCCAATGTCGGCATTAGAGGTAGTGGCGTTTGATCAATAGACAAGATATACTCCATAATAACCGACCCAGATCTATCAACATTTGTTGCGGTGTTGATGAAATCTGTCAATCCAAGTCGGCTCCACATACCTCTTGAGTGAATACACGTGAAGAATAGATGGCGAATATCTTCAGAGCTCTTGTGGCAAATTGGGCACCCTCCAATTGCCCCAACGTGTCTATTAGCGAGTATACCTTTTAGGGGTAGAATTCCGTGTAGTAAACGCCAGCAAAATATTGAAACTTTACGTGGAATTTGTAGCTTCCATAATGTACTCCATACCACTGGAGCAGCAGAACCTCCCGGTCGACTGATGTCATTTGCATGCGCCCCAAATTTATGTAACCATTGGAGTCTATAAGCTGTTCGAACGGAGAACATCCCTTTTTTATCGGGGTGCCATGCGAAGAAATCGTCAAATACATGAAGACTTAAGGGGATTTGCAGAATCCTTCGAGCATCGACGGGATTAAAAATCATATTAATGAGTTGCTCGTCCCAAAGTCCTGTGTGAGGATCAATCAAGTCACTCACCACCGATACAACTGTTTGGTTTGACCTCTGGGTGTGATGATCATTCTGTTGGGACTAGAAGGAATCCATGGATCCGACCATATGTTCATTTTATTCCCATTGCCCACTCTCCAAATATATACTTTTTTGAACACTTCAAGACCTTTCATAATGCTTTGCCAAGTGAACGAAGCTTCATTTTTTAGAGATGCTTGTAAGAGGCCTCCATTTGGAAAGTATTTTGCCTTAAGAACTCGTGCACAAAGTGACTCAGGTGAAGTAATAAGTCTCCAACATTGCTTAGCTAGCATTGCCAAATTAAACGAGTATAGATCTTTGAAGCCCATACCACCTTCACTCTTTGGGTAACATAATTTCCACCAAGAATACCAATGCATTTTCTTATTTTCCTCATCATCTCCCCACCAGAAACTAGCAATAATATCTATGATTTCCTTGCAAATACCTTTTGGTAGACAAAAGACAGACATAGCAAAAACAGGAATAGCTTGTGCCACAACTTTAAGAAGAATTTCTTTACCTCCAACTGATAATTGTTTTTCCATCCATCCTTGGATTCTTTGTTTAATCCTTTCAATGAAGTGCTTGAAACAGTCACTACGATCAGCTCCTACCATAGCCGGAAGGCCTAGGTACTTATCAGATAATGCCTCAGTATCAATATGTAATTGTTGGCAAACTTCAGATCTTGAAACTGCACTGGTATTAGGACTGAAAAAACACTAGGCTTTGCCAAACTTACCAATTGTCCAGAATTTTGGCAATAGGTATCTAGCACTTCCTGTAAGGAAGCTGCATTTAAAACATCCGCGCTCATGAGAATCAAAGAATCGTCAACAAATAAAAGGTGTGAGACTGACGGTGCATTCCTGCACACTTTAATTCCGTCAATGCCACCAGCTTCTTCTTCATACTGCAATGGACTAGAAAGACCTTCTGCACAAAGGAGAAATAGATAGGGAGAAAGGGGGTCTCCCTGCCTAATTCCTCTAGTACGTATGAATATCTCAGTTTCTTGTGAATTGTACCTTACTTTGTATCTTACGGATCCAACACAAGCCATCATCATTTCCACAAAACTTTCATGAAATCCCAGCTTCAACATCATATTCCTCAGAAACACTCATTCTACTCGATCATATGCTTTATGAATATCCAACTTGACTGCACATAGACCTGATTGACCCACTCTTTTATTTTTTATTTTATTAATACATTCATAAGCGATGAGAATGTTATCTGTAATGAGCCTCCCAGGAACAAAGGCACTTTGGGTTGGAGAAATAATATCAGGAAGAATTGTTTTCAACCGAGCAGCAAGCATCTTTGATATAATCTTGTACAAAACATTGCAAAGGCTAATGGGTCTGAACTGAGTTACCATCTCTGGAGAGTCAACTTTAGGATTCAAAACAATCGTTGTATCATTCCATTCAGCTGGGATCTGCCTTGAATTAATTGCAACAAGAACTTCTTGGGTTATCTCCTCCCCTAATATATGCCAGTATTTTTTGAAAAAGACTGCATGGAGGCCATCAGGCCCTGGTGCCTTAAGATCACCGATGCTAAAAACAGCTTTACGAACATCATTTGGAGTATAAGGAGCTAATAACATGTTCTTCATCTGAGCTGTAACTTTGGAATTGACCTTAGAAAGAATAGATGGGTCGGTGTACTGTACCTCCGCCGTAAAAAGGTTGGAGAAGTAACTCTGAATATGTGGATTTAGTTCCGTTGTACCTTCCATCCAATTTCCATCCGAGTCTTTCAACTTTTTGATAAAATTTCTTTTTCTCCTTGCCGAAGCATAGGCTTGAAAGAAGCCCGTATTTCTATCACCATTTTTCAGCCACGAAATACATGACATTTGCATCATATGAATTTATTCAAGTTCTAGTAGGTATTCAATCAGCTCTAAAAGCTCTTTGCGCGCTTCTTCACTGTGGTCATTAATTGGGCCTCTCATCACCCTCTCAAGACCACGCTGCGCCTTATGGAGGTGTTGTTTAGGTTTCTTCAAAACCCTCTGGTCCCAATCATGGAACATTGCATGCATGCGATTTAACTTCTCATAAACCGAATTGGCTATAGGGTCCGATCCTACTTTCTGCCAAGCGTCCATTACAGTATCATTGAACTATGCTTCTCGCAACCACCTCGACTCAAATCTCAATGGTCTTGCATCGCCATGAACGGGCACAGTATAGTGTTCAGTGTTGACCAACAATGGTCTATGATCCGAGTGGTTGTACTGTAAGTT
Organism: Aegilops umbellulata; assembly: GCA_032464435.1. Taxonomy (NCBI): domain Eukaryota; kingdom Viridiplantae; phylum Streptophyta; class Magnoliopsida; order Poales; family Poaceae; genus Aegilops; species Aegilops umbellulata. Next base: position 377,062,835 of record CP136059.1, on the reverse strand, counting down.
TTCCAAAGCTGCCATGGGGAAAAGATTCGCCCATGCTTCATTCACCAAACCCCTATCTAGTCGTTCTCGGATCCGTCCTCAATGCCATGTGAATTTATCATCCAAAAAACCCATGTCCCTTAGCTCACAATCATCAATAGCATGTTGAAATGCATGCATATACTGTTGTGGGCGTGGATTCCCACCCTCTTTTTCGTGTAGAAACTGAATTTCGTTTAAGTTCCCAATCAGCAACCAGGGAAGATTGTGAGCATGATGGAGATGGCGCATGCGATCCCAGGTTTTGTACTTGTTTTCCCATCTAAATTCACCATACATGCCCGTAAGCCTCCACGCCAATCTATTTGAGTCTTCCACTGTCACGTCTATATACGTCTGGTCTAGGTTCAGACGCTGCACTTTGATTTCCTTTTTCCAAAACAAGATCAGTCCTCCCTTTCTACCATCTTCAGGGCACACAAACTTTTGGTCCATGTGCAATCTCTTCCTCAGACACTCCGATGGATAACTTTCAAGATGTGTCTCTGACAAAAACATCACCTTAGGGTTGCATGCTCGCTGGACATCTAGTAGAGCTCGAACTGCAGCGGCGTTCCCAAGCCCGCGACAATTCCAACTCAAGACTTTCATGACGACCGGTCCGCCTGCGACAAGGAGACCATACACCCGGTATTCGACAATGAAGAAACTCTCGGTCGGCGCAGCCGCCGGAGGAGAGAAAATCTCCACTTTACAGCGATGATTAACGAAGAGGACTCACGGTTAGCAGAGCCGTCGGAGGACATCAAACCCTAGCTTCCTCTGCTAGGGGAGAGAAAACTGAGAAGGGAGTACCTAGTCAGTACAGCTAGCCTCACGGGAAGGACACAGCCCAGAGGATTAGCGGCCGCCGCCGGCGGCGGCAACTCGCTAAACCTAATCGCCAGGAACTTCGCTTCCGGAAAAAACGCCTGTGCGTTTTAAGCCTTACTATTTTTGGTCAATGTTTTATAAGCTACTAGAGGAGAGGAAGGATCAATTCTTTGCCGACTATTTTTGGTCGGGTGCTCGCCCAAGCCATGACACCTGGCATTCCTTATTAAGCAAATGATGGCGAGTTTTGGTTAGTGGAAACTTATCAAAGACAACCCACCGTCGACGTCGGTCAGGACACTACCAAGTACCTTCTAGGTGGACTCGACAAAGGTCACACTTGGTCGAGTTACTTTTTATCATGGACTCCTTTTTCCTTGGCACCTGGAAAATAATTATGTTTACCGACTTCTTTTATCTTCATACTTGGCTGAGTACCTTGACTACTGAGCTCCCTGAGGGAGTTCTGGATTAGGGGGTGTTCGGGTAGCCGGACTATACCTTCGCTGGACTCCTGGACTATGAAGATACAAGATTAAAGACTTCGTCTCGTGTTCGGATGAGACTTTCCTTGGCGTGGAAGGCAAGCTAGGCGATGCGGATATTCAAGATCTCCTACCATTGTAACCGACTCTGTGTAACCCTAACCCTATCCCGTGTCTATATAAACCGGAGGGTTGTGGTCCGTAGGACAGAACAATCATATACACAATCATACCATAGGCTAGCTTCTAGGGTTTAGCCTTCTTGATCTCGTGGTAGATCTACTCTTGTATTACCCATATCATCAATATTAATCAAGCAGGAGTAGGGTTTTACCTCCGTCGAGAGGGCCCGAACCTGGGTAAAAACATCGTGTCCCTTGTCTCCTGTTACCATCCGGCCTTGATGCACAGTTCGGGACCCCCTACCCGAGATCCGCCGGTTTTGACATCGACATTGGTGCTTTCATTGAGAGTTCCTCTGTGTCGTCGCCTTTAGGCCCGATGGCTCCTCTGATCATCAACAACGATGAGGTCCAGGGTGAGACATTTCCCCCGGACAGATCTTCGTCTTCGGCGGCTTCGCACTGCGGGCCAATTCGCTTGGTTATCTGGAGCAGATCGAAAGCTACGCCCCTGGCCATCAAGTCAGGTTTGGAAGCCTAAACTACACGGCTGATATCCGCGGAGACTTGATCTTCGACGGATTCGAGCCACAGCCAAGCGCGCCGCACTATCTCGAGGGGCATGATCTAGCTTTGCCTCCGAACAGTGTCCTGGAGGCCGCACACGCACCGGTTCCGACCCTTAACTCGGAGCCCATTGCGCCAATTGAGGATGAGCGGTTGGACGTCACCTCGGGGGCTGCAATCTCAAAGGCGATCGAGCCGAACGCCAGCCCCGCACTCCGCGTGATCCGTGATCCCGAGGGTCCGGACTCCTCCCCGGACTCCGAACCCCCCGCGCCCCTGCCAGTCGAAACCGATTGGGCGCCGATAATGGAGTTCACCGCCGCGGACATATTTCAGCACTCGCCTTTTGGCGACATCCTGAATTCTTTCAAGTCTCTCTCTTTATCAGGAGAGCCCTGGCCGAATTACGGTCAGCGAGGATGGGATACGGACGATGAAGAAATTCAAAACCCACCCACCACCCACTTGGTAGCCACTGTCGACGATTACACCGACATGCTTGACTTCGGCTCCGAAGACTTCGACGGTATGGACGACGAGGTAGGAGACGAACAGGAACTAGCACCTGTAGGGCGCTGGACGGCCACCTCGTCATATGACGTATATATGGTGGATACTCCAAAGGATGGAGATGGCGATGGAACAGCGGGGGATGACACCTCCAAGAAACAGCCAAAGCTCCGACGTCAGCGGCGCCGCTCTAAATCCCGCCAAAGCAAAAACGGTGATTCCGGCACGGGAGATAATACTACCCCGGATAGCGCTGAAGAACACCCAACCCAGCAAGATTCAGCGCAGGAAGATGGAGAAGCCAGCCCTCATGAGAGAGCGGCAGAACGAGAGGTTGAGGATGATAACTATATGCCTCCCTCTGAAGACGAGGCAAGCCTCGATGACGACGAATTCGTCGTACCATCAGACCCCGCCGAACAAGTGTTTCAAACGTAGGCTTTTAGCCACGGCGAACAGCCTAAAGAAAAAGCAGCAACAGCTTAGAGCTGATCAAGATTTTCTAGCTGACAGATGGACTGAAGTCCTTGCGGCCGAAGAGTACGAACTCGAGCGCCCCTCCAAGAATTATCCTAAGCGCAGGCCGCTACCCCGATCAAAGGAGGAAGCACCTACATCACCAGCGCACGACATGGCAGACCGGCCACCCCGCGGCCGCGACAGAGAGGCCTGCCGAACCTCCACCCAAGCCATGCCCCGGCGCCGCTCAACCAAGGCACGGGAAAATGCGCCAGACCTGCGAGATGTACTGGAGGATAAACCAAGGCAAACAAGATCGATCTACGAATCGCGCAGGCGCCCGACGACACGTGACGATGATCTTCACTCCGGACACAATAAATCCGGCCGGGCCGAACACAACAGACATAGCTCTTCCGAACTGCGTCATGACATAGCCCAGTACAGGGGCGCCACACACCCACTATGCTTCACAGATGAAGTAATGGATCATAAAATCCCAGAGGGTTTCAAACCCGTAAACATCGAATCATACGATGGCACTACAGACCCGGCGGTATGGATCGAGGATTATCTCCTTCACATCCACATGGCACGTGGCGATGATCTACACGCCATCAAATACCTCCCTCTCAAACTCAAAGGACCGGCCCGGCACTGGCTTAACAGCCTGCCAGCGGACTCAATCGGTTCTTGGGAGGACCTGGAAGCCGCATTCCTTGACAACTTCCAGGGCACTTATGTGCGACCATCGGATGCCGACGACCTAAGCCACATAATTCAGCAGCCAGAGGAATCGGCCAGGCAATTCTGGACACGGTTCCTAACAAAGAAAAACCAGATAGTCGACTGTCCGGACGCAGAGGCCCTAGCAGTCTTCAAGCATAACATCCGCGACGAGTGGCTTGCCCGGCACCTGGGACAGGAAAAGCCGAAATCTATGGCAGCCCTCACGACACTCATGACCCGCTTTTGCGCGGGCGAAGATAGCTGGCTAGCTTGCAGCAACAACTTATCAAAGAACCCTGGTAATTCGGATACCAAGGACAAAAGTGGCAGGACACGTCGAAATAAGCAAAAGCGCCGCGGTAGCAGCGATGGCAATGAAGATACGACAGTCAACGCCGGATTCAGAGGCTATAAATCCGGTCAGCGAAAAAAGCCATTTAAAAAGAATACTCAGGGCCCGTCCAGTTTGGACCGAATACTCGATCGCTTGTGCCAGATCCATGGCACCCCCGAAAGGCCAGCCAATCACACCAACAGGGATTGTTGGGTGTTCAAGCAGGCAGGCAAGTTAAGAGCCGAAAACAAAGACAAGGGGCTGCATAGCGATGACGAGAAGGAGCCCAGGCCACCGAACAACAATGGACAGAAGGAGTTTCCCCCACAAGTGCGGACGGTGAACATGATATACGCAACCCACATTCCCAAGAAGGAGCGGAAGCGTGCGCTATGGGACGTATACGCGATGGAGCCAGTCGCCCCAAAGTTCAACCCATGGTCCTCTTGCCCGATCACTTTTGATCGAAGGGACCACCCCACTAGCATCCGTCATGGCGGCTTTGCCGCATTGGTTCTCGACCCAATTATCGACGGATTTCATCTCACAAGAGTCCTCATGGACGGCGACAATAGCCTGAACCTGCTTTATCAGGATACAGTGCGGAAAATGGGCATAGATCCATCAAGGATTAAGCCCACAAGAACGACCTTTAAAGTCGTTATACCAGGTGTAGAAGCCAACTGTACAGGCTCCGTAACACTTGATGTGGTCTTCGGATCTCCGGATAACTTCCGAAGCGAAGAGTTAATCTTCAACATAGTCCCGTTCCACAGTGGCTATCACGCCCTGCTCGGACGAACCACATTTGCCAAATTCAATGCGGTGCCGCACTACGCATACCTCAAGCTCAAGATGCTAGGCCCTCGAGGAGTAATCACGGTCAACGGAAACATCGAACGCTCCCTCCGTATGGAGGAGCACACGGCGGCTCTCGCAGCGGAAGTACAAAGCAGCCTTTTTAGACAACTCTCCAGTCCGGCCGTTAAAAAGCCAGACACTGCCAAGCGCGCCCGGAGTAACCTACAACAAGACCGCCTGGCCCGTTCTGAGCAGGCGTAGCAATGCGGCCCCAACCCCAGCCATCGCGACATAGCGGAGCTAGTACCTCGCGTACATAATTACGCCCTTGAAATACCATGGGCACAGGGGAAGGGGCATAGTAACAACATGCTCACAATACGGCTTAAAACGTACTAGGGCTGCCGGATTCTTTTTATTACTTTTAGGACTCCACACTTTGGACGATCTGTTCGGCAATTCGACTGCCGCACAAACGATGCAAGACCCAGGGAAGCAGACAAAGCTACGCCGCATTATGGAACTCTCAGGTGGTCTCTATTACGAGCGGTATATCTGTTTCGAACACAACTCCGCGGCCTGCCCCTGGTCAGGACATGTTAAATAGTCTAATATCTTTTTGCTTATCGCACTACTTGTATCGTTCGGCTTTGATAAATAGCCTCTTTATAAACAATGCATAGCTTTTTGCCTATTTTTTGCATTATTTTTTTCTAATATATATGTTTATTAAATAACATGATCGCAACCGTACACCATGGTACGGCAAACACGCCAGGGGCTTCAGTACCCTTCGATCTGGCGTGAGAAGTCCGTACACTTTCACAAGTGCGGCACCCCGAACTTATAGCACTATATGCATCGGCTCCGAATCATGATTTGGGTCAATAGTTGGGTTTGCCCGGCTCCTATGTTTTGGTGCCTTACGTTCCGCTATATCGGCTAAGGTAGCACTAGGAGAACCACTGCGATTGTGCCCCGGCTCAGCTAGGTTAAGCACCTCAGTGGAGAAAGCTAAAACTGACTGTCATGATAAGGCGAGAGACCGGTCGCTGTTCGAGAGGTTTTCCGAGTCCTTAAAGGCTTATGCCGCTTCGAGCGAGGAGCTGGCTCTGTCCGGCCAAAGGCGTGGATAGCGCCCCGAATTCGGTCTTCCGAACTAGGGGCTTCGCCGAAATTTAAAATTATAAAGTTCTATGGTTAAGTGAGAGTGTTCAAGCATTATAGTCCGATTGCCTGGTTCGTTGTGCTGAGCGCCTCCCTCGAAGGACCCAACCATGGTAAAAAGAGCGCTCAGGTTTATCCCGAACACCCCAGCACTATCGGCATGGGGGCAGAAGCCGACGACTGGCCATCTCTCAATTTTTGATAAACGGCCGCACAGAAAATAATATTTTAAATTCCATAAGCATTGCTTAGCGCATATGAACAAGTTTTCAGCGCACAGGATAAACACGAGCGAGTTCATTCAAATATTACATCTCTAGTACATTCATCCGCAATAAGGCGGGCACCGGCAAGAACATCCTTGTAGTTGTTCTCGGGCTTGCGATGCTCCTTCCCCTGCGGCGGCCCATCCTTCACCAGCTTCTCTCCGTCAAGCTTACCCCAGTTCACCTTTGCACGGGCAAGGGCCCTCCGGGCACCTCCGATGCAGGCGGAATGCTTGATGACCTCAAGCCGTGGACAGGCCTCCACCAGCCGCCGCACCAGCCCGAAGTAGCTCCCAGGCAGGGCCTCTCCAGGCCACAGCCGAACTAGGAAGCCTTTTATGGCTTGTTCGGCCGCCTTGTGGAGCTCGACCAGCTGTTTCAGCTGATCGCTCAAAGGCACAGGGTGTCCGGCCTCAGAATACTGAGACCAGAACACACTCTCCGTCGAGCTGCCCTCTTCAGCTCGATATAATGCGGCGGCGTCGGATACGCTGCGGGGAAGATCTGCGAATGCCCCTGGAGAACTCCGGATTCGGGTAAGTGACAAGTAGTTTACTTTTATATTCCTACTTTGCATTAAGAATGCCTTACCCGCTGCTATCTTCTTTATCTCCTCCAACTCTTGGAGGGCCTTTTGGGCTTCGGCCTTGGCACCCTTGGCGGACTCAAGGGCCGACGCGAGCTCGGATGCTTGCGCCTTTGACTCAAGCTCCAGGCTCTCATGTTTTGTCATGAGAGCCTCCATCTCTTGCTGCACCTCGCCAACTTGAGCCCCAAGTCTTTCTCGCTCAGTGCGCTCCTCGGCCGTTTTCTTTTCGGCCTCGGTTAGCGCCTGCTTGAGGGTCGCCACCTCATCTATGGCCCCTACAATAAGCAGTACGATCCTGTTATTTTTTGCAATCACGCCTCTCTATAGGCAACTTTTTTCTTTGTAGGGTATTTCTTACCTTCTTTTTCCTTGAGCTGCCGTTTGGCAAGGCCGAGCTCTTGCTCGGTCCACCCGAGGTCCTTCTTTAGGACTTCCACCTGTGCAGTCAGTGCGGCGGTGGATAGCAGCCAAGCCTGCATACGCATATTGACTCTTTATTGTTAGACTCCTGCGAAAATTACTAGATCCTCTATTCGGCTTTTCTTTTCGAACGCAAAACAGAGCATCAGGGGCTACTGTCTATGCGGTCATATTTTGACATATTTTCTACTTACCTCGAAGCCTGTCAGAAGGCTAGCACAAGCTTCAGTCAGTCCGCTCTTAGTGGACTGAACCCTTCGGATCACCGTACTCATAATAGTATGGTGTTCCTCGTCGATGGAGGCGCCGTCAAGCACCTCCAGCAGATTGTCCGGCACTTCCGGTTGGACGGAGGCCGCCGGCTCAGAAGGCTTGCTCCTCTTGGAAGGAGTTCGCCTACCGTGGACCGGAACTGTTGAAGATTCCGGCGCGGCGTCCGGCACAAAGCTGGACTCGGAGCCCTGGGGGGTCTTGTCCCCTCTATTCCTGGGGTCCAGGAGGTCGCCTTTCGGCTCCTCCGGGACCACCTCCTCCTGCCCCGGAGCTTGTTGCGACGCCACTTCGGCGTTGTCCGCAGCGCGGGGGGAGACAGCGGGCGGAACTGAGTTCACGTCCGACGTATCCAGGGAGCCGCTCGACGAATCGTCGAGTTCGGCCCGGGGCGGGCTGCATAACTCACATTCGGCATTAGGAAAAAGTTGCGCATTAAAGGAATATCATGAGTTACTCTGGTATGCGAATACTTACGATTTCGCCGGACGCTTGGCCCTGTCCGACCACTCCTCTCCGCTCTCTGCGGCGTCGTGGGAGTAGTCCGACGGAGGGGTCTTCCTCTTCCTAGACCCCTCGGCCTCCCCCGATGGGGCGGCCTTCCTCTTATTTTCTCCCCCCACTGTGGGGGGAGAACTTCCTTTTTCCTCCTCCTCGTTTTCATGAGAGGAGGGCGCCTCAGACTCGTCAGATGACGAGTCCGACACCACCAAGTTACGGGCACTCTTTCGAGTCCCGGTGGTCTTCTTCTTCTTGACCTTCTTTTCCGGCACCACGTAAGGTGCCGGAGTCAGCAGCTTCACCAGGAGAGCTGGGGCTGGGTCTTCGGGCAAGGGAGCCGGACAGTTGATTGGTCCGGATATCGCCTGCCAAGCCTGTCAAAGGTAAGGGAGTTTAGATCCCGCATAGAGTTAATCTATGAAAAAGAGCTTAATAATCCTGTCAAAGGCATAGATAGCTTACCTCGCTAGCGTGACGCTGCGTGGTGTATCCGCGGTCCTCGGAAGCGGATGTGGGGGCTCCGGCGCCTTTGATTAGCACCTTCTAGACGTCTTCATACGACGTGTCGAAGAGGCTGTTGAGGGTTCGGTGCTGCGCTGGGTCGAACTCCCACAAATTGAAATCCCGTTGTTGGCACGGGAGGATCATACGAACGAGCATGACCTGGACTATATTGACCAGCCAGATTGGCTTGTCAACCAGGGACTTGATGCAGGTCTTCAGTCCGGTCACCTCTTCCTCGTTGCCCCACGACAGGCCCGTCTCTTTCCAGGACACAAGCCGCGTGGGGGGTCCGGATCTAAATTCGGGGGCCGCGACCCATTCCGGATCGCGGGGCTCGGTGATGTAAAACCACCCGGCTTGCCACCCCTTTAGGGTCTCCACAAAGGATCCCTCGAACCAGAGGACATTGGCTATCTTGCCAGCCATAGCACCTCCGCACTCCGCTTGGCTGCCGCACACCACCTTGGGCTTGACGTTGAAGGTATTGAGCCAAAGGCTGAAATGGGGGCAGACGCGGAGGAAGGCCTCACACACGACAATAAACGCCGAGATGTTGATGATGAAGTTCGGGGCCAGATCGTGGAAATCTAGGCCATAGTAGAACATGAGTCCCCGGACAAATGGGTGAAGTGGAAATCTCAGTCCGCGGAGGAAGTGGGGAAGGAAAACTACCCTCTCATGGGGCCTTGGGGTGGGGAGAAGCTGCCCCTCCTCATGAAGCCGGTGCGGGATGTCCTTGGACAGGTATCCGGCTTTCCTTAGCTTTTTTACTTGAACCTCCGTAACGGAGGAGACCATCCACTTGCCTCCCGCTCCGGACATTGCTGGAGAAGGTTGAGGTGGGAAGAGCGGGCTTGGGCGCTGGAGCTTGAGTGCGCGAGGGATGGATTGGCAAAGGAGGAAGAAGGCGTAGGTTAAAAGGTGGATCATTATCCCCTTATATGGGCGGATGCGGTTATGCGTCCCCACCTACCTAATAAAACTCACTTGCCTCCCAAGCGCCGTGGCAAATGGCGCGGTTGGGTTACCCACGTCCGTATTGATGAGAATCCCGTTAAAAGGGGTACACGATCTCTTCTTTGACAAGACGTGCCAAGGAAACCGCCTCGCTAAACGTGCTGAGGTGGAAAAGTGAAAACAATTTGTATAAAGAGCTTGGCCGAAGTGTGTTGACGCACTGCGGAATACGTCAGCAGATTTGATTTGTGTTAATATTATTCTCTCTATGGCAATATGTGGAAACTTATTTTGCAGAGCCGGACACTATTTTTGGTGTTTACGATCTTCTATGAAGGACTTGGAGGAGGAACCCGCCTTGCAATGCCGAAGACAATCTGTGCGCCGGACTCGTCGTCATTGAAGCCTGGTTCAGGGGCTACTGAGGGAGTCCTGAATTAGGGGGTGTTCGGGTAGCCGGACTATACCTTCGCCGGACTCCTGGACTATGAAGATACAAGATTAAAGACTTCGTCTCGTGTCCGGATGGGACTTTCCTTGGCGTGGAAGGCAAGCTAGGCGATGCGGATACTCAAGATCTCCTACCATTGTAACCGACTCTGTGTAACCCTAACCCTATCCGGGTGTCTATATAAACCGGAGGGTTGTAGTCCGTAGGACAGAACAATCATATACACAATCATACCATAGGCTAGCTTCTAGGGTTTAGCCTCCTTGATCTCGTGGTAGATCTACTCTTGTATTACCCATATCATCAATATTAATCAAGCAGGAGTAGGGTTTTACCTCCATTGAGAGGGCCCGAACCTGGGTAAAAACATCGTGTCCCTTGTCTCCTGTTACCATCCGGACTTGACGCACAGTTCGGGACCCCCTACCCGAGATCCGCCGGTTTTGACACCGACACTCCCGATAAAAAAAACTTGGCAAACCTCCAGTAGTGGAAGCTTGTGAACCCGCATATGGTCAACAAGCATTGGTAATTTCCAATTTCAAAATCTTGTTCTTCCACCATGTACTACATGTTGAGAAATCTGTGCACAACATAGAAACCAACATGAAATAAGTTTGAAACATGGATCAATACAACCATTGCAACAAACAACATGAATTATTGCAACCAACAGAGTAAATGTAAGCTAGATCAATCAATATATTTTGAATGGAATTCTGGTACAAGATATTGAACAAAAAGGAGGATATAATAATAGATGCCATTCTAATTAACCACAGATGAGTTACCTTATGGCATGGTTATCTTGGTATGAATGACAAACATCGATTATCTCGTCCTAGCTCACAGTGCTCTAGTGTTGCTTGAGAGAATATATCGCTTTAAAGATCCCCACAAGTACACCAATGATGGAGAGCAGAGCGGCGATGGCTTTAGTATTGTGGGAAACAAACTTGCACACAATAATCCGCAACCACCTCTTCGCTTGCAATCTTGGATACCCCCCAAGATTTTAAAGTAGCGGAGATCGGGGGACATTTGTTGGGCAAGCCCGTTGAAGAATTTGAGATTTTGCTTGTCAGATAGTTCTCCTCTTATGAAACCCTTTGATCACAGCATGTGCACATCTTCCTCCCGAACCATGAGCATCGCAAGGACGGCGACGACTGACGAAACAACAGACAAAAGTATCATCAACATTCTGGGAGCTAGGTAAGGCCGTGCATACCTCAAAAGCCACCATGCTGGCGAGCCAGGATTCCCTTATACGGTCCAGATTCAGTGGCGACAGGAACAATTTGTCGAAGAGGAATCCTTTCTTAATTTCCATATCATTAAATTTATCGGTATTCCCGTGTATTAGCTTGAAGCCGATTCCTTCAAGTTCCATGGAGCTAATAGGTGCCGATGTTATGAAGAAGAGTAATGGATCCGGTGGTTTAACTGTCATTCCTTGTTTGTGCGGTCGTAGGAGGCCAAAAAGATGTGGTGGTCGGTCTGTTGGTGCCATGTTGATGTAGTCAAAGGAAGAGGCCGAGAAATACTTGCTGCTCATTGAATCTCCCATCGCGACAATGAAGTCGTCAAACATCAACTTCCATGGCGGTCAATAGAGCTTCGATGACCAACCAGGGGAGCTAGTTTTCTAGCAACATGATATCATTATTGATGCAAGATAGGTTGGAGAGGAAGAAACGTTGTAGTGGTGACGGATACCGTGAATCTTCCGAATATGGTGAATCATAATCATAGAGCTTCTATGTGTGAAGCCAAGTGCGTATACTGCAACAAGAAGCATGCAACGTGAAACATCATATCCGCAAACTTATGTGGGCTCATACCTGAGACTGTGTCATCAGCATACATGCGCCGGGACTGGTCCGTGACGGCGAGGACCCGTGAATACACCTCATCGTACGAATGACCCGAGTCGCTGGTGAAGATGTAGGCAGCCACGCGCTTGGCTTCTCCATTCCCTGGAGGCGAGGCAGGCCATGGTGGTAAGGGCCAATGGCCATGGCCATCGAGGTGACGAACTGAGCTCCCATATCAGCAGCCAATTTTGCGGAGAACCTATGGATTTTTGGAGTATGAAACGTCACATCCAAGCGGGGCATTATGGCGGGCCGGGATAACAATAGAGCGCCGGCGCCTGCACCAACCTTCTAGGATGCCGACCCAGGGAAACCCTCAAACGGGGGTGTAGCTCACATGGTAGAGCGCCCGCTTCGCATGCGGGAGGCACGGGGTTCGATTCCCCGCACCTCCAATTTTTTTCTTCATTTGGAGACCTACTGAATATGTTTTTTTTATTTTCATTCATTTTTTACAAACGTGTAATCATTTTCTAATGCCATGAAATGTAAAAGATTGTTCGCGCAAATTTTAACAAAATGCTCATAAACGTATAAAAATATGTTCATTAATTTTTTAAGAAGGTTCTAACACTTGACAGATTGTTTGCATGTTTTAAAAAAAATCATGCCATTTAAAATGCTCAATGTTTATCTACAAATGTTTTAAAAAAATCATGCCATTTAAAAACTCATGTCCACTGCATATTTAGGAAATCTTCAACATGTACTCAAATAAATGTTTGTTGTGTATTTATAAAATGCTCAATGTGTATCTACAAACTGTTTTTTTTACTTTCATTCATTTTTTACAAACGTGTAATCATTTTTTAATGTCATGAAATGTAAAAGATTGTTCGCGCAATTTTTAATAAAATGCTCATAAACATATAAAAATATGTTCATTAATTATTTAAGAAGGTTCTAACACTTAACAGATTGTTTGCATGTTTTAAAAAAATTCTGCCATTTTAAAAAGTGTCCACTACGTATTTAGGAAATCTTCAACATGTACTCAAAAAAATGTTTGATGTCTATTTATAAAATGCTCAATGTGTATCTACAAATGTTCATTTTCTATAGGAAAAATATCCGTGCAAAAAATGTTAACATGTATTTTGGAAGAAGAAAAAATGAACAGAAAAAAAAACAAATTGACGGTGTTACGGCCCCGGGGTGCCTGAGCTCTTTGGTTGTCGGCCCGATTAGGCCGGCCCGAGTCCCCCTAGGTCCGTTTCCACCCTGGGCCATCATGCCGGCCTATAGGCCCTGTAGAAGGAATATTCAAGAAGACTTCATGTTCAAGAAAAGGAATCCGTATTCGTGGAGGTCCTTGTAGCCCTATGGGCCTCGGTAATAAGACGAGGCCGAACTAGTCGATAGAGATCAGACAATCCCTCGGCTCCAGTCAAAATTTACATGAGCGGGAGTAGGACCAGAACTTGGGTAAATATGGACTACTATTTTCCTCCGATCTACTCCCCTTGTCGGGATACCTTGCCGAGAAATTTGCCGGAATTAGCTCCGACAGTGCTAGCTATACAGGTCCTGCATGATAAACACAGAGACTAGATGGGATCGCCAATTGACACCGGTGTGACCTACATTTTGGGTTAGATCTTCGTTTTCGGCACCATGAGCTTCGTCGCCGACTCGACCGACCACCTCGTCCTCGACGAGAACTACGCTCCGTGTCAGATCATTCGATCCGGCCATCTGGAGACTGGAGTACGTTGCAGATTCACGTGCCGAGCTTGTTACCCAAGGCTTAGCATCATGCTGGGCCAGCAGCACCATGCCAAAATTTCCGAGTAGGCCTAGGCAATTTTGAGGATATCAGTTATCGTTAGCGTCTCGGTCAGTTAGGGATTAGAGATTAATCGGAAATCAGCCGATTAATCGATTTTATCGGTCGACTATTAATCGGCCATTTTTTTTTCAAATTATAGGTTCCCAACACTAAAATATGTTATTCAACACCAAAACAATATTGGACAGAAATATGTTATTTTGATTTCTAGCTTTTGAATCCTCATATAATGAGAAACAAAAATAGGACAACAATACATATTGCATAACAAAGTCCACAAAACGCAAATAAACATAATTTTTGCAAACATGGTGCTATGAATAGGCCCAATTTGTTCGTAAATTCCTGATAAATTGCTTGTCATAGCGATAAATCAGCTCAAATGATAAACGGTGAAGATAAGGTATAATCTTATCGTTCACCCCAAAAGTAGCGATAAATCGGTGAATCGGAAGAATTTTTAAACAGTGCCTGGAGTAGCAGGCCAACAAAATTAAGTAAGCCCATCTTGCCCATCTGGGTTGGCGCCAAAGACGGTGTTAACAGTGGTGGCTCATGCAGGCCCCGCATGGCGAACTAGGATATCCGATGGAATCGCCAGTTGACGCCGGCGTGACCTACACGCCGGGTCGGATCTTTATTTTTGGCGTCATAAGCTTCATTGCCGAATGGATGGACCACCTCAGCCTGGTCGAGAATTACGCCCCAGGATGGATCATCCGATTTGGCAATCTAGAGTACGTCATGGATTCGCATGACGAGCTTGTTCTCCAAGGCTTTGCGTTATGCGTGGGCGAGGAGCAGGCTGCAGAAACTCCGTTTTTCATGGTATATGGCGCAGAAGTTGTCCTCCCCAGCGACATCAAGCATGATTCCCCTCGCATATCTCGCTATGTGGAGAAGGATGCTGAGCCGGAGTGTCAGGACGACTTGTATGCAACGGAGGTTAAAGCCGAGCCAACGACCACACGCCTATCTATCTTTTATAAGTTGCGGACGAAGAATGGTCAGTTCTTTGCCGGGTCTTTTTTGTCGGGTGCTCGGTAAATCCATGACACCTGACATTCCTTATTAAAAAAGGAAAATGAAAAATGATTGTCGAGTTTCCAGTAGTGGAAAACTTGGCAAAGACAACTCGCCGTCACATAGCCATGATGGGGTATGTCGGTTAGGACACTACCAAGTACCTTCCGGATGGAATTCGGCAAAGGTCAGACTTTGCTAAGTTGTTTTTTTTATTGCCGAGTCCCTTTTCCTCGGCACTGGGCACATATTTATGTCTGCCGGGTTGTTTGGCATTGCCGTGTTTTTTACCTTCATAATCGGTGGACTACTTTCACTGCCAAGCTACCTAGAAAAGAAACTCGGAAAACCTCAGGAACTCGACATGCACGGCGATTCCAGTAGTGCAAGCATGCGAACCCGTATATTGACAACAAGCATTGGTAATTTCCAATTTCAAAATGTTGTTCTTGCACCATGTAGAAGTTATGTTGAGAAAACTGGGCACAACATAGAAACCAACATGGAAATAAGTTTGCAACATGGATCAACACAACCTTCACAATAAGTTTGCAATGCTCAATTCAAAACCCCCTTGTTCATTCCGATACAATCCCACTCTCTCGCTCCTTCTCTATTTTATTGCATTAGCAGTTCGATCCTTTTGGTAATATCTTGATTTGGGGATGGCTCCTCCCACCTCCTCTCCTCTCCCCTCCTCCCTCCCACCTGCCCTCCACCACACACCATCCACCCATGGAGATTTCTGATCTAGTCGATCTAGACGATCATGGAAGGTCTTCTGCATTGGGATTTTTTCCCCCGGCCTTGCCGTGGCAGCTCAGGTGCGTCGCCGTTTTGGTTCTACCGTCCATTTCTCTCCTTCTGGTTCGAACAAAGAGTTCTTCTTGGTGGTGCACTTTTCCTCGGCTAGCTTCCCTCTCAATGATGATTCGGTTGCTATTGCCCTCCAATGCTGTATTGGGGGCCTCCCTTCTGGTCTCAACGTGACACATATTGATGGAAGAAGCTTTCGTTTTTCTATGGCGTCCAATAAGGTTGGGCATTACATCTATGGTCTCAAGGACAGAGTTTGGCCGGATTTCGTCTGCCACTTCAGTCTTTTCCGTCAGAGCAAAACTGGTATTTTGGCAATGGATTCATCATGGCATCTTGATTCTCACATACCTGAGGTGGCTGCTCGTTCTCCTATTGCTATCAAGTCTAAATACAAGTTCTCTTCACATCACGATAAGGTTTTGAGCACATCGAGTCCAGTTTTATCTAAATTTGGTTTCCTTCCTACGGAGGGACTGGTTTCCAGCCTTGCTCCGTCGCCGGACGACTCATCGCCGGTAGCTCAGTTATAGGAGCCGGTTATTCCGGGGCCGACAGATAGCCAGTCATTTACTGAGGACATTAACCAACATTCCTTGTCTTCGGTCATCATCTTTGGGACATTCAAATCATCCATTACTACGGGGAATAATGATTTTATTGGGACAAGGCTTATTAAATACAGATTTGAAGGTTGTCAATTTAAGGAGAATGCATGGAGCAATATTCCGAATTTTATGCTCTTCCATATTATGGACCAACGTCATTTTGGTTATTCCGATGCACATATTGCCAACATCTGGTCTCTAACGTCGGTCCCTTCCTCGGTTTACATTTATGGGAGGCTCAATTTGTGTTCCTCTTGTAATTCGCTGGGCCATTTGGCTTCTGCATGCCCAGGCGAGATTTGCTCTATCTGTCTTAATGACAGTTGCTGCTGCCCCCCACCTGCTAGTCGGGTGAATCCTGCTATGCCCACCTTTGATCATGATATGGGATCTGGGCCACAATTGTTCTCGCGTGACTGTACTATTTGTGGATCACAAACCCATCTTTTTTTCCAATGTCCGGCCTATCTCAAATGTGAGGCGTGTCTCTTCTTGGGCCATACCAAGCGTAACTGTTTTGATCCTAAGGCCAAGCACTATTTTTGGAAGCCCAAGAATGTTAAGGAATCTGATATTCATCTATCTGGAGCGGTAAATCATATTGCTAAATTATTCAAAGGCAAGAATCCTATTTCTCCTTTATTTGATATGGAATCATTACCCTGCCTACCATCTACTAGCGGCTCTGCCACGACCAACTTGGGAAACGGGAGGCTAATTGATTTTGGTCTAGTCAAATCGGGGGCTGCACGGATTCTTTCCACTAGTAAGCAATTACCTCATTCACCTACTTTGCGCCCCACAGCTCGACCCAAACAATCCTCGACCGTTCATTGCAGCATATGTGGCTTGCTTGGACACGTGGTGAGGGAGTCCTGGATTAGGGGGTGTTCGGATAGCCGAACTATATCTTCAGCCGGACTCCAGGACTATGAAGATACAAGATTGAAGACTTCGTCCCGTGTCCGGAAGGTTCTTTCCTTGGCGTGGAAGGCAAGCTAGGCGTGCGGATATTCAAGATCTCCTACCAATGTAACCGACTCTGTGTAACCCTAACCCTATCCGGTGCCTATATAAACCGGAGGGTTGTAGTCCGTAGGACGAACACATCATAACCATCATCATACCCATAGGCTAGCTTCTAGGGTTTAGCCTCCTTGATCTCGTGGTAGATCTACTCTTGTACTACCCATATCATCAATATTAATCTAGCAGGAGTAGGGTTTTACCTCCATCGAGAGGGCCCGAACCTGGGTAAAATAAAGTGTCCCTTGTCTCCTGTTACCATCCGACCTTGACGCACAGATCGGGACCCCCTACCCGAGATCCGCCGGTTTTGACACCGACATTGGTGCTTTCATTGAGAGTTCCTCTGTGCCGTCGCGATCAGGAAGGATGCCTTTTCCCGTCTTTAAAGACGGCGCCGTCACCGAGGGAGCTTTGGCTATCGGCCAACCCCTCCGGCTGGGTGGTTTTCTCATGACCGCCCGTTCGGCCATTACACCGACGGTGACCTCTCGGGTCATCGAAAACAATCTCCGCGTCAGCTCGGAATTGGCCGAGCAGCTAGATCCGGTGGAGCTCTCCTCCATAAACGAGCTCCTGGAACGCATCGCCGCCTTGGGGGTCGCTACAAACTACGACCAGGTTGGGCCTAAACCCGATCTAAGGGAAATCAACTCTCCCCAAGCCACCCATCATGTTGCTGTGGTGGAAACACAATGCGGTGACCCTTCATCAATCTTGAGGACCAGTTACGTCCGAATTCCGGAACCCTCCATGCCGGATATCCACGGAGGGGAGGATACAACCCAAGACCTGGGCTTGGAACCAGGCAAACCGGAAAACATACATGACTCCGGATCACGGAATCCGGAGGTCGTTCGGCCTCCGAGCAGCAAACCGGGCGAAGTATCAGATCTAATGAATTCCGCCCGTCCGATCTTAAGCGATCTCTCCCAAATCAAGCAGATGCCCGAAGAAACAATACATCATTACTGGGCCAGATTCCTCCTGCTTATGAACAGGATAAAGGACTGCCACGAGGGAGACGCGATTTCAATCTTCTGCAGTAACTGCACGGACAAGGGGATACTCAACGCCATAAGTCGTCGTAATATTACGCTCTTTGCTGACTTGGCGTCCATAGTACAAAAATACTGTGCGATGGAAAGTGCTCGGAAAACCGAAATTAAATTTTGGGATAATCCGGCCTTGAATAGCAATCCCGTCCGAATCAAAAGGGCGCACTACAGCAAAGCGCCCGGATTAAATAAAAAATCAAAACCCTCTAGGGTGCACGGAGCCGTGCTAGAAAGGTGGCTCGATGGACCCCGCAAGATTCATAGTACCGAGGATGCCACCCCAACTCACAGCCTCAGGGCATGTTGGATACTCCGGCTGGTGGCCAAAATTGGCGAGGACCTCCTAAATCCAGAGGTCGAAGGAAACCAGCCCGAGAATTTCAGTACCGTTCTCACAATCTCCAAGACTTTCGCATCAAATAACATGCGAAAAAGAACACTTCGCAGCCTCGCCAAAGTCTACCAAGTAGCGACCATAAATCCATGGAGCAATACTGCCATCACCTTCAATGCGAGCGACGAACCTAAATTCCGAACAGCCAGAGCGCTAGCCGCATTGGTTCTCAGTCCCATAGTGGACGGCTGTCGCCTCGCAAAGGTACTTATGGACGGAGGTAGCGGATTGAACCTCATCTACAAGGAAACCCTCCAAAAGATGGAAATAGACTGGAACCGCATTGAGTGAAGCAGCACAACCTTTAGAGGAATAATCCCCAGTCAGGAAGTGCGCTGCACCGGAAAGATCACACTAGATGTGGTATTCGGCACGCCGGATAATTACAGGTCAGAACAAATCACTTTCCAGGTGGCCCCGTTCAGAAGCGGATATCACGCTATATTAGGACGAGAGGCATTCACAGTTTTCCAAGCCATACCCCATTACGGGTACATGAAGCTTAAGATGCCTGGGCCAAACGGAATTATCACTCTCGCTAGTGATCCGGACATAGCACTCCGCGCCGAAAACAAGACAGCCGCATTGGCCCTCGAGGCACTATCTGAAGCCTTAGCGGCCGAAGAGCTGACGGCGCTGCGATCCACGGTTAGCAGGGATGATGTGATACTCGATAAGAGATCCAAATCCACATCCTTCAAACCAGCGGACGAAATAGTCAAATTCCAGGTCCACCCAACGGACCCGAATAAAACAGCCTCTATCGGGGCACAATTGAGCCCTGATGTAAACGCCGCACTGCGCGAGTTCCTACGAGAGAGCTGGGATATTTTCGCTTGGCACCCCACAGATATGCCAGGAATCCCACGCAGGCTGGCCGAGCACAGCTTAAATATCCAGAAAGGATTCAAACCTGTCAAACAAACCCTTCGGCGTTTCTCCGAACCAAAGAGACAGGCCATGGGAGAGGAGCTAGCCAAATTATTGGAGGCCGGATTCATTAGAGATATCAAACACCCGGACTGGCTAGCAAACCTGGTAATGGTACCAAAGAAGGACAAATCCTGGCGCCTGTGTGTCGACTTCAAAGACCTTAATAAGGCCTGCCCAAAGGATCCCTTTCCCCTCCCTCGAATTGATCAAATCATCGATGCCACCGCAGGACACGATTCCCTGTGTTTCCTCGACGCATACTCTGGTTACCATCAAATAAAGATGGCAGAATCCGACCAAGCTGCAACAGCATTCATCACGCCATACGGCCCATTCTGCTTCAACACAATGCCCTTTGGGCTCAAAAACGCCGGCGCGACATATCAGCGCATGATTCAAACATGTTTGGCAAACCAGATCGGCAAAACAGTGGAGGCGTACGTAGATGATGTGGTCGTTAAATCAAGACACGTCGAATCTCTAGTAGACGACTTGAGACTTACATTCGACAACCTGCGAAAATACGACATCAAGCTCAATCCGGAAAAATGTGTTTTTGGCGTCCCAGCCGGAAAGCTCCTGGGCTTCATTGTATCCGGCAGAGGAATTGAAGCAAATCCAGCAAAAATCCGAGCTTTGTCACAATTGGATGTCCCAAAAGATCTCAAGCAAATTCAGAAACTCACCGGATGCGTGGCGGCCTTAAGCCGCTTCATCTCCCGCTTGGGAGAAAAGGCACTACCCCTTTACCGCCTCCTTAGGCGCACCGAACACTTCGAGTGGACGGACGCTGCCACGGCCGGACTCGAGGAAATAAAGGCCATCTTGGCAACAAACCCCGTCCTGGGCGCGCCGAATACCGGCGAACCCATGCTATTGTACATTGACGCAACCCATCAAGTTGTTAGCGCAGTACTCGTCGTCGAACGGATAACGGACGGACATAAATTACCCCTTCAAAGGCCGGTTTACTACGTGTCCACTGTCTTCACACCATGCAAATCATGGTACCCGCATTATCAAAAAATCGCATACGCTGTATTCATGGCATCCCGGAAGCTACGGCACTACTTTCAAGAGTGTTCTATTACAGTAGCCTCGGAAGTACCACTCAACGATATTATCAACAACCGCGATGCAACAGGCCGGATAGCAAAATGGGCCATAGAGCTAATCCCGTTTGATATAACCTACAAGCCACGGCGAGCAATTAAATCGCAAGTCCTAGCCGACTTCGTCGCCGAATGGACAGAGGCCGAACTCCCTAAAGAGTACGGCACGTACTCAAACTGGATCATGCATTTCGACGGCTCCAAAATGCTGGCTGGACTGGGGGATGGCGTCGTTTTGACGTCCCCTATAGGAGATACAGTCCAATATGTACTCCAAAATATGTACACGGACTCCAACAATGCAGCCGAATACGAGGCCCTTCTACATGGCCTCCGGATGGCGGTATCCATGGGCATTCAACGCCTGGAAGTATGCGGGGACTCAAACCTCGCGATATCCCAAATAAATGGCGACTTCGACGCCAAAGACCCAAAAATGGCAGCTTATCACAATGTCGTACTAAAAATGTCAGCTCGGTTCGAGAAACTAGAGTTCCATCACATAGCCCGAGAAAATAATCAGGCAGTGGACGTCTTGGCACGCATTGGAGCAAAACGAGATGCAGTCCCCCCAACATCTTCTTAGAAAGATTATTCAAACCATCCGTAACATGGGAAGGGGAACCCTCGGATAATAGCCCGGGCATAACCGCACAACCCAATGCCGAACAATCAGACATAATCGGCAGCCCCGCCACCGAAATTACACCCTCAGCCCACGCAATAATGGCGGTCATCGCCCCGTGGACGGAAACATTCCTAGCCTACCTTACTAGGCAGGAACTCCCCGAGGACCAAAACGAGGCACGCTGCATAGTGCGGCGATCTAAAGCCTATAAAGTCCACGAGGGAGAGCTATATAAGAAAAGCACTACAGGAGTCCTTCAAAGGTGTATCTCCGAAGAGGAAGGGCGGAGTCTGTTGGCTGAAATTCATGCCGGACTCGGTGGCCATCACACCGCGGCTCGGTCCCTTGTAAGCAAGGCTTTCCGTACTGGCTTCTATTGGCCGACGGCTAGAGCAGACGCTCAGGACCTAGTCAAACGGTGCGTCGGTTGCCAGCTCTTTGCCAACCAAAGCCATATGCCACCCAACGCCCTCCGAACTATCCCCATCACTTGGACTTTCACGGTCTGGGGGCTCGATATGGTGGGACCCCTTAAAGGCGGAACCCACAAGAAAAAATACTTATTGGTCATGGTGGATAAATTCACCAAATGGATAGAAGCCAAGCCTGTCAAGACGGCTGAATCCGGACCTGTGATAGACTTCGTATCCGGGGTCGTACACCGTTATGGTGTCCCCCACAGCATTATCACCGATAACGGCACAAACTTCACCTCTGATGAAGTAAAGTTGTGGTGCAAAAACATGGGCATTAAGCTCGACTACGCTTCTGTCTATCACCCACAAACTAACGGTCAGGTCGAACGTGCAAATGGTCTCATCATGAGCGGCACCAAACCCAGACTAGTGCGGTCCCTCAAGGAATCTGATATGCACTGGGTAGAGGAGCTCGACTCTCTACTCTGGGGGCTGCGAACCACGCCAAATCGTACCACCGAATTCACGCCATTCTTTATGGTGTACGACGCTGAGGCGATTCTGCCCTGCGACATAATTCATGACTCACCTCGAGTGCGCATGTACGAAGAAAGAGAAGCCGAGCTTGATCGGCAGGACAACCTGGGCGCCTTAGAGGAAGAGCATGACGTGGCTAAGGCCCGTTCCGCATTCTATCAACAGCAAGCTCGAAGATATCAAAGCAGAGAAGTACGGGCCAAAAATTACAACGTTGGTGAACTAGTTCTGCGCCTGCTGGATAAGCAAAAGAACAAACTCAAGCCCAAGTGGGAAGGTCCATTCATAATCGACCAAGTCCTAACTGGTGGAGCGTACCGCCTGCGAGATGCGTCGGACAACCGACTCGAGCCGAACCCATGGAACGCCACACGCCTCCGAAGATTCTATGCCTAGCGCCGGACTCTGTGTTTGTCTCCTTCCTCTGTCCATTATTTACATTTATACCTTTTTTTACTTTGTCTACTACTCTTTTCTTTTCTAGCCCTTAAAAGGCTCATTATTTGACGCGCTATCCGCGCTCCTTAAACCTGGGGGCTTCTTTAACAGAAGCTTGTCTATATGGGTTTCACACCCAACGCATGCGTCAGACTTCCGCATGCACCTTTTCTTCGCCATTATATGCATCGATATGACTTAAGTTTTGGCCAAGCTGGGTTGCCTGGCTCCTGTGCTTACCCCTACGTTCCCGATTGTTCGGCTAGGCGGTAAAGGGAGCACCTCTGCGATTGTTACTGCCGGATAAGCTGGATGTGTACCTCAGACTGGGTGAAGCCGAAAGCTAGCGTTCTTAAGGGAATATTCGGTAGGTGAACTAAAGATGAACCTTTTTATTTTTATACATGCCCCCAGATGATCTTCTGCATTTGCAGTCCGGACGTGCACTTTAGGGCACGCCACCCCAGCGAAAGGAACCCTTAACAGAACTATTCTCTCTGGAAGATGTTTCGTACTAACCATGTAATATAACATAACTAGTTGGGCACTTGTCTGATAAAGCACTAATGACCCCTACGCCTGGTCTCCATGCATACCCCGGCTTTCATATAGCCGTTATGGTATTCGGACACACTCCGGACCGTCAGGTCCCGAGGTCGAAGCGAAAAGGTCGGCAACGACAAACGATCTACAATCCGGCTAGAAGGCATTACACATGTCAATTATAAATTACATAGTCATCTTGACTGATCGTATTCCTCCTCTATACCATCTAACAGGCTGTCTAATTTACAGTCCTGTTGGGAATACTTTGCGGCCAGCTCTACCTGGCCATACACCAAGCTCACAGGGATCTCCTTACCGTCAAGCCCCACTGGTCCGACCTCGGCCATGTGATTGGGGTCAGACTTCGTAAAGCGGGTCTTCACCATGGCCCAGGCCTCCCTCGCGCCTTGTCAGCAGGCTGATATCTTCCATAACCGGATGCGCCGCCGAGCTCCCGTCAGCTTCTCCGCAAGCTCTCCAAGGCCCTCAGGCGTGGAGTGGGCAGGCCATAAGGCCCGGGCAACCCCTTGCATTGCCTGCCGAATTCGTTCGTGCAGTTGCAGGAGTTCGGGGAGAAGGTCACTCGTAGAACCGGGCATCTCCTCTGCAGGACGACCTGTGAGTGTACCTACAGACATAATTCTGTTATTCGTCTTCCTCGCCGAACTCCTTTTTTTTCAAAGGGTTCGCTCAAGCACTTACTAAATATGCCGCGTCGAAGACGCTGATTCTCCTTCGTGGAGTCAGATAGCTGGCCACGAACGTCTTTCAGTTCAACATCCAGCTTGGTGTTGGCATCCTGAAGATCATTCTTCTCTCGCCTCACCCTTGTCAACGTACTCTCGCCAGCCTTTAACTGGCGTAAGAGTTGTTGCCTCTCCGGATCTAGTCCGGCACCATCTGTAACATTAATTGTCAGATTCGCACATAAGCCGCACAATACTAATCTCTCAAAGTATATCATACCTGAGGGGGTCCCTTTGGGCTCCCCTGTTGCGGCTAGTGCGGCCTCTAGTTGGGCCTTGCACTTTTCCAGCTCCTGGGACAATACGGTGTTCTTCTCAGTAACAACCTACATATTATATGATCCTTAAATCAGTTAGTTTAACTGTTTCAAGTCTCGGGGGCTACTGGTATATATATATTTAAATTTTCTTACCCGTATGTCTTTCACATACTGCTCCGTGGCTCTGGCTAAACCATCTTGAGCAGCACGAAGGTACGCATCTCCCGAATTGAAGGCGTCTAAGGCCTCTCGGGAGAAACAAGCGTCGCGTAGAACTGTCCGGCGACGCCTATGGTTCATGGCGCTCTCCACTTCTGAATTTGTGGCAGATAGCCGGTCCGCGTCCTCTGTTGGAGGAGCGTCCGGCGCAAGCCTGGTGTTTGTCCCCGCCTCCGGACCAGACGTTGGGGCCTGGCTGGTAGAGGCGCGGTTGGCGGCCCCTCCGGATATAGTCCGGCGAGGCCTCTTCGTCCTGGAAACAGTACGGATGTTAACATGCCCTGACAGAATAACGCCAGGAAGACAGAGGGCGCGTTATACCTTTGTGCCGAACTCTCAGTCCGGACTTCATCCCTTTTTACCCCACGGGGCCCGGCGGCTCCTCGTTGGCTAGCCGCCACAGGTTCGGCCTCCCTCCTCGGAAATCCCCCGTGTAAAATACGGTTGTCGTCAGAAACACCGGAATATGTAAGGACGGAATCTCTCTTGCAGGAATAAACACTCCGGTTTCGGTCACCTGGGAGGCCGGGATTAACCCGGGATAATCAGCCGTAATGGCCACCAAGGTATTATCTTTGCTTAACTGGTGGAACACCCCGTCGATGAGCTCCACCGATATGTCCGGATCCTCTTCGGAGTCCGGATCGAGGGACCGTTCTGGGTCCTCAGGCTGTGGAGGGCAGCTGTTGATATCCTTTACCTCCTGTCGAAGCTCCTGCATTGAAATCACCAGATTACGTATCTAGTCATGGGAGCATTAAATAAGCGGGCAAGTGCAATTGTTCACTTACCCAACTTGGAGGTTCATACATAGTGAATCTGGCCCGCGGGTTGACACGGAGGAAGTCCTCCTTTTCTCCCTTGTACAAAGATGTTAGAATCTTTACTAGAGCGGTAGCTGTGTCTGGCCCCTTGCGGCCGTAACGGGTGGCGTCATCCTCCCCGTTGAAATCCCACATGGGGTGGCTCCTATATTGAAGCGGCTGCACCCCCCGCATAATACATGCGGCCATGACTCCAATCATGGTTAGTCCGGAATGAGCCAACAGTCTTATCCGGCCCATCAGGTAAAGAACGTCTCTGTTGCTTTCTCTCTGAGAGCTCCGCGGACGCCAACTTAAGCGTTTCTTTAAGGGAGCCATGCTGAACTCAGGGAGGCCGACCCGGACAGGGTCCGGCAGTGGGACGTCGTCTATGTAGAACCATTCTGAAGGCCAGTCCTCGGACGCCTTCTTTGGGGTTCCGGATAGGTATCCGGTCCCGGCGATGCGCCATATTTCGGCTCCGCCCACTTGGTATATAGACCCCTTCTGAGAACGGGGCACCAAGCAGAACAACCTCTTCCACAGCGCAAAATGAGCCTCGATGCCTAAAAATAGCTCGCAAAGGGCAACGAAGCCTGCAATATGTAGCACGGAGCCAGGCGTGAGGTTGTGCAGCTGGAGGCCGTAGAACTCCAGAAGCCCGCGGAGGAATGGATGAATTGGAAATCCTAGACCCCTTAATAAATAAGGGACGAGGCACACCCGCTCTCCTTTAGAAGGATTGGGGGTGCTCTCCGCTTGCTTGCCGCCGTTGGAGGTGGCGAGTCCGGCTCGGACCGGGACCATATATGCTTGGGGAAGGAATCCTTTGGCCTGCAATGACACTAGCTCGCTGTGTGGGATGGTGCAACTCTCCCAGTCTCCGGATTTGGGGCTGGAGGGGCGAGGGGAGGAGCTACGACGGATGGCCATGTTGGAATGGACCTTTGCTGGAGACGCTCTGATGATAACTCGCGGGGAGAAGAAGATGTGGTTTGGATCTAGATCCCCATCCCGTTAAATAGGCGGCTCGTTTATATGACCAAGGGTGTGAATATAAAAACACCCCTGGGCTTTTCGCATTCGTTCAACACGTGGAAGACGGCAATTATTGGGCACCGAGACCGAGGAGCGCTACGGTCATTATTCGTACAGGTACACAAGATTCGGAGGGGGAACCCTCCTTGCAATGCCGAAGACAAATTTGCGTGCTGGACTCGACGTCATTGAAGCCTGGTTCGGGGGCTACTGAGGGAGTCCTGGATTAGGGGGTGTTCGGATAGCCGAACTACATCTTCAGCCGGACTCCAGGACTATGAAGATACAAGATTGAAGACTTCGTCCCGTGTCCGGAAGGTTCTTTCCTTGGCATGGAAGGCAAGCTAGGCGTGCGGATATTCAAGATCTCCTACCAATGTAACCGACTCTGTGTAACCCTAACCCTATCCGGTGCCTATATAAACCGGAGGGTTGTAGTCCGTAGGACGAACACGTCATAACCATCATCATACCCATAGGCTAGCTTCTAGGGTTTAGCCTCCTTGATCTCGTGGTAGATCTACTCTTGTACTACCCATATCATCAATATTAATCTAGCAGGAGTAGGGTTTTACCTCCATCGAGAGGGCCCGAACCTGGGTAAAATAAAGTGTCCCTTGTCTCCTGTTACCATCCGAACTTGACGCACAGATCGGGACCCCCTACCCGAGATCCGCCGGTTTTGACACCGACACGTGGCTTCATCCTGTCTCCAGGGGCGGCACTACAACAAAGGAAATTGGCTAAACATACAGTCCGTACCCCCTGCCGATACGCATTCCGCCTCGTCACACGTGCATTCCTCTGCGCATGCTCTGCTCCTCCCTCCCCCACCAACAATGGCGAATTTCCCCGTCAACATCGTCCCTACCTGCCGCAAGGAATGACGGTGGAGCTTGGCCCGCCTGATTGGAAGGTGCGATCAGACATGGTGGTCAGTGCGGTACCTCCCCTGTGCCATGACTTCTTGGCCATTGCTGAGGCCAACAGGTTCATCCCGCAGCATCAGAAAGAAGCGCTCAGAGATACAATCCAAGGTTTGCTCCATGAGTCTCACTTCTTCCCTACTGAAGTTGAAGATCACACTCTAGGGATTGGTATTTTTGGATTTGATGACTCCCTAGTTAGAGATTCTATCGTCGGAACCACCTTTGAACTAGATGAGATGCAAGCTGATGAGCACACGGTTATCTCTTTTGTTCCTCATGACGCTGCGCTTAACATGAGGCTCACCACTTTTGGCCCGGAGATTTGGATCTTATATGTTGGATTTCCCTATGACTATCAAACACAACATTACATGCATAAGTCCGTGGATACTTTCGGTACTCTGATTGAATGGCATAACCCCAGGGGTGACAGGCGTTTTGTGCTTCTAAAGGCCAGGGTCATTTATCTTAGATTGGTCCCTAAGAGCATTGTGATGAGGCATATTGGGGGGGGGCTAGACACTGCTGGACAGTTGCTGTCACTATGTTACGCTGTAGTGATTGGAATGCGCACTTACCTGAAGTTCCACCTGTTGGTGAAGATCCACCCCCTGATGATGGTGTTCCACATCCTCTGTTTGGTGAAGAGCTGACTGCTGAGCAAATGTATCAAGCCCAGCTGCACAACTGGATGGCTCAGAACGTGGCTGCTGATCATGCAATGCATCAGGCTAACCAGGCCAATGACAATGTGGAAGTCGACCAACAGGTTCAGTTTCAGGCGCAATGGGGTGCCTGGCCAGCTCCTCCACCTCCGGCTGTGTACAATTTTCAGGCATGGCTGGCTGCTGAAGGCCTTCAGGTTTCTGATGGAATTTTACCTGAAAACAATCTGCTAGATAGCCCTGCAATGGCTTGGAATGACTCCATCTCTTGGCACAACAACTATGAATCCTCTGTCAGCTCTGATGGGTTTGTTCTTGTGCCTGTCAACGTTCTGAATAATCTCTGGAGAAGTAACTTTGATAGTACTGCCACTTCTTCTTTGGTTCCTATAATACAACAACAAGATTCTCTCACCATTGATCTTGCTCTGAACAATTCTGGCCTGCACTTCACCATGTCACACCAAGGGAACTTGATGGCTTCTATGCTCTTCCACTCCTCCAGGCCGGTGAGACAGATCAATGACTTTCCGTGGACGGCCATTAAGCCAATTATGGCCACTTTTGGCCCATGGAGCTCGGGGCTGGGCTTTAGGGATTGCTTGCAGGCTCATGTTCAAGTTTGCCACCACAATGACTCTATCTTGATTACTGCTGGGCATCAGATCACTAGGGATAATGAGGAATGTGTCTCTATGGTTCAGTCCTGGTCTGTTTCTGCTGCGGCTCCGACTGACCCCTCGGTGGCTATGCTCCAGGGAAGCTCTAGCTCTCTGCTTATGCCACCCTCTGATGTTGTCGTGGCTCCTGGAGACACCTCCTCTCACCGTGGAAAAGTGCAGGCACCTGAATGTGAAGTCTCTCTCCGTCGCAGCGCCAGATCTAATAAATATGATGGATTCCGGGTCCATGCACTGACTGATACCAATAAGAAGCAATCAAAGGTCAAACCACGTCGCACTCCTGCTGCTCCTTCCTCGGTGATCATCAAGGAGTTGGATACTGAGGCGGCCCAAGGTATACCTCCTCCCACTCCCATTCAGGTAATCCAGCAGGTGGGCGTCCAACAATGCGCCATCCCGCCAGAAGAACTTACTGAAGCTGCTCTCTTGGAGTCCAAGGAGGCCGGGTCTTCGTCCTCGGCTTAACTTGCTGGTTTATTCGCTTTATGGGTCTTTTGGTCAATTGGAATGTGTTATGTTGGAACATTCGTGGGCTAAACTTTGGTGATAAACAATTAGCACTTTCTAATGCTATCAATGCTAGTGGTTGCTCGGTCTTATGTTTGCAAGAAACTAAGAAGCCTATGATCGATAATGCTTTTATCAAATCTTGCTATCCCTGTCGGTTTGACAAATTTGCTTTTGTTCCTTCACATGGGGCTTCGGGTGGTATTGTTACTATTTGGAACAGTTCGGTTTTCTCTGGTACGGTTATTGCCTCGGAGGATTTTGCCCTGGTCATTAAATTTCAATCAACTCAGTCCTCCCAAGCTTGGACGCTAGTGAATATTTATGGCCATGTCAAGGTGATCAACGTATTACTTACACCAACTGGTTATTCTCATTAAACATTCCTGCCAATGAAGATTGGCTCCTACTCGGCGACTTTAACTACATCCGCAGCCCTGACAATCGTAACAAGCCGGGAGGGAGCATTAATGACATGATTACGTTCAATGATTTCATACGAACACAATCTCTCGTTGAATTGCCAATCAAAGGCCGCACTTACACTTGGAGTAATATGCAACAGGATCCACTGTTGGAACAACTTGATTGGGTTTTTACATCATATAGCTGGGCTGGTTCATACCCCAACACCGTTGTTAAACCCTTAGGCAAACCGGTGTCTGACCATATACCCTGCGTGGTGTCCATTGAAACTTCTATTCCTAGAAGTAAACTTTTTCGCTTTGAGCCTTTCTGGATTCAACATCCTGGTTTTATGGAGGTAGTTCAGTCTGCTTGGGATAAGCCCGTCCAATCGACCAATACTGCAACCATTCTTTGTAGAAAATTTAAGCACTTGCGGTACTGCCTCAAAAACTGGAGCAAGAACATTTCCCGATTGTCCATAGCCATTACTAACTCCAACAAAGCTCTAGCTGATCTGGACACACTGGAGAACAGAAGGCCTTTGACAATTCTAGAGGCTAATTTTAGGACTATCCTAAAGGCCCACATCCTACGATTATTGTCCTATCAACAACAATATTGGAAGAAAAGGTGCACAATTCGGTGGGTTCGTTTTGGTGATGAGAACTCCAAATTTTTCCAAGCTATGGCTTCCGAACGTTACAGACGAAACAATATTGCCTCCTTAATGTTACATGATGGAACCATAGTGGATGATCATGCAGGTAAATAATCTTTCATCTATCAATCTTTTAAGGAAAGACTTGGGAACTTCCTCTAAGCATGACATGAAATTTGATCTTCCCTCCATTATCAAGAGAATTGAGGGGCTAGATGCTCTAACTGTGCCATTTACTAGGCAGGAGATTGACCTAGTCATCAAAGAAATGCCTGCGGATAGGGCTCCGGGTCCTGATGGGTTTAATGGAGCATTTCTCAAATCTTGTTGGCACATAATTAAGGAAGATTTCTATGCTCTATGTGATCAATTTTTGAGGGTGGTCTCAACCTGGAGAGTATCAATGATGGATTCATCACACTCATCCCCAAAATTGCTGCGCCCCAAGGAGTTAATGACTTTAGACCGATCACTCTGCTAAATTGTTGTCTTAAGGTCATCACAAAGCTTTTAGCCAACAGGTTACAAAAAATCATTCTCAAGATTATTCACCGTAAACCAGTACAGTTTCTTGAAAAAAAGGTCTATACAAGACTGTCTTGCTTGGGCTTTTGAGTACATATACCAATGCCAATCTTCCAAAAAGCCAATAGTTCTGCTCAAGTTGGATTTTGCAAAAGCGTTTGATACCATTGACCATGATGCTATGCTGGAAATCATGAAACACATGGGTTTCAATGATAAATGGCTGGGGTGGATCAAAACCATTTTCTCATCTGCAAAGTCTTCGGTGCTACTTAATGGCATCCCGAGCAGACAGTTTAATTGCGTTTGTGGAGTGCGCCAAGGTGATCCCCTGTCCCACCCTAATCTTTGTCCTGGCGGCAGATTTATTGCAAGATGCAATTAATGACTCCTTCCGAAGAAATGATCTTCAACTGCCCTTTCACCGACCCAACCAATCGGACTACCCAGTGATTCAATACACCGATGACACGATCATGCTGCTCCCTGCGTATCCGGACCAAGCTTCTCTTGTCAAAAAAATCAT
Organism: Aegilops umbellulata; assembly: GCA_032464435.1. Classification (NCBI taxonomy): domain Eukaryota; kingdom Viridiplantae; phylum Streptophyta; class Magnoliopsida; order Poales; family Poaceae; genus Aegilops; species Aegilops umbellulata. The sequence goes on along the minus strand of CP136059.1, from coordinate 377,031,683 downwards.
TACTGATTATGCCACTTCAATTGGTCTCAAGATTAATTTCCACAAGTCAACTCTAGTGCCTATGAACTCTGATGCCTCCACTGCTCAGCATATTGCGCAATTTTTTGGTTGCACGGTGGGCAAGTTACCTTTTACCTACCTTGGGTTGCCAATGGGTACTTCTAAACCTAATGTACAAGATCTCATGCCATTTGTTTGTGGAGTTCAACGGAGACTTTCCACGACGCTGTCAATGATTTCCTATGGAGGGAAATTATCGCTTCTCAACTCGGGAATCACGTCCCTTATAATCTTTGCCCTTTGCACCCTCAAACTGCCACCGAAGATTATTGATCTGTTGGATAAAATCAGAAGACAATGCCTCTGGACCAACAAAACTGATGATGGGGAAAATGTAACTCCTTAGCTTCTTGGCAAATGGTTTGCAGACTGAAAGAGTGTGGGGGCCTCGGGGTTCTAGACTTACAAACCCAAAGTGAAGCTTTACTCATGAAATACCTGCACAAATTCTATAATCATTGGGATCTGCCGTGGGTTGACTTGATTTGGTCTACATATTACAATGACAAAATCCCACACGCTTCAGACCCATGCGGATCATTCTGGTGGAAAGATGTGCTCAAACTCACACCGATCTATAGAGGCATCTCAGAAGTGATCGTTCGTAAAGGAGATACTGTGCTTATGTGGAAAGATCTCTGGTTGGATGATGTCCTTGCTGATTCACACCCTCGTGCTTTCTCTTATGCCAAACTTGAAGATATTTCTGTTCGGGACTTTCTTGGGTGTACCAATCTCAATGAAACCTTTCACCTACCACTATCCATGCAAACACATAATGAGCTACGTCACATCCAGGAGCTCACAGCGCATGTTGGCAATGATGAGGGTGAGGACATGGACTCCTGGATTTACGAGTGGGGCTCTGAGATATACACTGCCAAAAGATATTACAAATTCTATTTTCGTGAGGCCACCGCACATATTAGCTACAAATGGCTCTGGAACTCTTCGGCCACAATGAAAATCAAAGTCTTCGGTTGGCTTCTTCTCTCTGATCGCCTCAACACCAGAAACATGCTAAAGAGAAGACACTACAACATCGGGAACAACTATGGTTGCATTCTGTGTGGCAGCACTAAGGAAGAAACGATTGAACATATGATCTTTACTTGCCACTTCAGTTCAACCTGTTGGGACACCTTGAATATCCACTGGACAACTAATGGAGATCGCCTAAACTGGATCAAGGAAGCCAAATCAATGTGGGACAACCAAATGTTTATGGAGATTTTTTTATATGCCTCCTCGAGTTTGTGGAAAGAACGGAATAACAAGCACTTTGGGAGAATTGACCCCACGATTGGATCATGGGCAAGGAGATTCAAAGAAGACCTCTCTTTACTCATACATAGAGCTAAAGAGAAACAGAAACAATTTCTCTCAACTTTTATCCAGTCATTTGTTGCCCCATAGTCTAGTACTTACTTAGGCTACCTACATATACCCTTATTTTCTATCATGGCTATGGATGTAAGGTTATGACTTTGTACAAAACTTTTTGATACTTTAATTCAATATATACAGTAGGAGCCTCTCCTACTGTTTCAGGTGTCAAAAAAAACACAACCATTGCAATAAACACTGTGAAGTAGTACAACAAACATATATTTCGAATGGAGTTCTGATACAAGATATTGAAGAAAAAGGTAGTTAAAGGCAGAAGATACCATAATAGACGACATTGTAATGCTGGAAGCGTTGGATACCCCCCCCCCCCTGTTAAGATTTTAAAGTAGTGGAGATCGGGGGACATTTGTTGGGCAATTACGTTGAGGAATTTAATAATTTATTTGTCAGCTATTTCTCCCTTTAGGAAACCCTTTGATCACAGCATGTGCACTCATCCTCCCGAACCATGAGCATCGCACGGACGCCGACGAAGGAGTAGACAAAACTATCATCAACATTCTGGGAAGGCCGCGCATACAAAAGCCACCATGCTGGCCAGCTAGGATGCCCTTGTACAGTCTAGAGAGTAGCGGCTCCGGTGGTTTGACTAACACTCCTTATTTGTGCAGTCGTAGCGGCTCCGGTGCAATCATAATTAGTACTATGGTTTATTCAAAGAATTCATACTAACAACATTGCAATCATGCTCATCATTCAAATATTTAGTGCCAAACATTCTAATGCATTCTTCTTCTAACATTTTGGCACAATTATCGGAATCCTTATTTTCATGAAAGATATTAAAATGATGAAGCATATGAGGTACCCTCAATTCCATTTTTTGTAGTTTTCTTTTATAGACTAAACTAGTGATAAAACAAGAAACAAAAAGATTCGATTGCAAGATCTAAAGATATACCTTCAAGCACTCACCTCCCCGGCAACGGTGCCAGAAAAGAGCTTGATGTCTACTACACAACCTTTTTCTTGTAGACATTGTTGGGCCTCCAAGTGCAGAGATTTGTAGGACAGTAGCAAATTTCCCTCAAGTGGATGACCTAAGGTTTATCAATCCGTGGGAGGCGTAGGATGAAGATGGTCTCTCTCAAACAACCCTGCAACCAAATAACAAAGAATCTCTTGTGTCCCCAACACACCCAATACAATGGTAAATTGTACACGTGCACTAGTTCGGCGAAGAGATGGTGATACAAGTGCAATATATATGGTAGATATAGGTTTTTGTATTCTGAAAATATAAAATAGCAAGGTAGCAAGTGGTAAAAGTGAGTGAAAACTGTATTGCAATGCGTTGAAACAAGGCCTAGGGTTCATACTTTCACTAGTGCAAGTTCTCTCAACAATAATAACATAATTGGGTCATATAACAATCCCTCAACATGCAACAAAGAGTCAATCCAAAGTCACTAATAGCGGAGAACAAACGAAGAGATTACGGCAGGGTACGAAACCACCTCAAAGTTATTCTTTCTAATCGGTCTATTCAAGAGTCCGTAGTAAAATAACACGAAGCTATTCTTACCGTTCGATCTATCGTAGAGTTCGTACTAGAATAACACCTTAAGACACAAATCAACCAAAACCCTAATGTCATCTAGATACTCCAATGTCACCTCAAGTATCCGTGGGTATGATTATATGATATGCATCACACAATCTCAGATTCATCTATTCAACCAACACAAAGAACTTCAAAGAGTGCCCTAAAGTTTCTACCGGAGAGCCAAGACGAAAATGTGTGCCAACCCCTATGCATAAGTTCATAATGTTACAGAATCCGCAAGTTGATCAGCAAAACATACATCAAGTAGATCACATGAATATCCCATTGTCACCACAGATAAGCACATGCAAGACATACACCAATTGTTCTCAAATCCTTAAAGACTCAATCCGATAAGATAACTTCGAAGGGAAGACTCAATCCATTACAAGAGAGTAGAGGGGGAGATACATCATAAGATCCAACTATAATAGCAAAGCTCGCGATACATCAAGATCATACCACCTCAAGAACACGAGAGAGAGACACACACACACACACAGAGAGAGAGAGAGAGAGATCAAACACCACTAGTAGAAAAAGGGTCAAACGTGAAGCACATTAGTGCCGGTTTGAATTAGAGCCGACACTAATATGTATATTAGTGTCGGTTCGTGGCGGAGATCAATAGTACTGGTTCGTGGAGAACCTTTAGTACCGGTTCGTCCCACGAACCGGTACTAAAGAGGTTGTGTCAGCCCGCGGTCAGGCTATGGCCCCACCATCACCATTTAGTGCCGGTTCGGACCACGAACTGGTACTAATGACGTTGTGGCAGGCTGTTTTTAGTCCCACCTCGCTCCCCTAACAAGCCTTTTACCACCTTAAATATGTTATTTCTCAAACTATCACAAGCACTTGGTCTTCATTGAACTCTATGTGTAGAATTTGTGGCCGCAATATGAGTCTTCATCGGTTTATAAATCGTTGATGACTGATATTGACAATTCATATTGTACACACAAAGATCATTGATGATCAAAGTATTTTTTATGTTATAAGATCATATTGACAATTTAGACTGTAAAGAAATATAAGATCATGATGTAAATGCTCTTATATTTTTTGCGTTCAGTATGCACCATTCAAAGCGACGCCATCAACTTTCAACCATTTCTGCCTTCATTTGCTATTTTTCATGCATTCAATGATTTGTTTTGAGAACTAAATGACCTGGAAATTGAAAAGCACTACAAATGAACTCTGAAAAAGTTGAAACTTGGCATGGTATCATCATTTCACCCACATAGCATGTGCAAGAAAGTAGAGAGGCTTACGGCTAAAACTGGATGCACTTCGTTTACAAACTGGACAATCTCTTTCGAAGTATTCAGGTTTCTGACGAAATTAAACTCATCTGTTACAAAGGCATTTCATTTTTTTTAACTTATTGCAACTCCAGAATTTTTTTGCATTCAGTATGCACCATTCAAAGCGACGCCATCAACTTTCAATCATTTCTGCCTTCATTTGCTATTTTTCATGCATTCAATGATTTGTTTTGAGAACTAAATGACCTGGAAGTTGAAAAGCACTACAAATGAACTCTGGAAAAGTTGAAACTTGGCATGGTATCATCATTTCACCCACATAGCATGTGCAAGAGAGTAGAGAGGCTTACGGCTAAAACTGGATGCACTTCGTTTACAAACTGGACAATCTCTTTCGAAGTATTCATGTTTCTGATGAAATTAAACTCATCTGTTACAAAGACATTTCATTTTTTTAAACTTATTACAACTCCAGAATTTTTGTGCATTCAGTATGCACCATTCAAAGCAACGCCATCAACTTTCAACCATTTCTGCCTTCATTTGCTATTTTTCATGCATTCAATGATTTGTTTTGAACTAAATGACACTAAATTTTGTGCAGACATAGCACCACCTTTAGTACCGGTTGGTGGCTCCAACCGGTACTAAAGGGTGACCAGTACTACAGTTTCTTAGTAAGCTGTTTTTTAGTCCCACCTCGCCAAGAGAGAGGGACTAGGAGCGGTTTATAAGGCCTGAGTGCACAGACGATGAAGAAGAGACTCAATGCTCACGTTGCTTAGCTTCAAGCCTTCAGGAATATGGTAGATTGCACGGAGCTACGCGCAGTGCAGTTTACACTATTCCGAAAGGCTTGAAGCAAATTAACGAAGCATTGCACCTCTTTTTTATTTTTAATAACTTATTACAACTCCGGACTTATTACACTACACGTCAGCATTTCTTTTTTTTAAACTTTGGTTATAACTCCAGACTTTGACCATCAAGTTTTGCAGCAAAGAAAAAATAGAAGAAAAGAAAAAAAATATATAAAAAAACTACTCAGAAATAAATAGAAGAAAATAAAGCAGAAAAGAAAAACAAATAAAAAAATTGGGGCGCTGCCCTGTGGGCCTGCTAGACCACGGGCGTGCAATTACAGGCCTTAAAGGCCCAGCAGAGTCACAGGGCAGCGCGCAGAGTTTAGGCCCACAAGCCTGCTATATAGAGGAGTTCGAAAGGGCAGCCGTGGCTGGGTTTATAAACCAGTGCGGCTGCCCTTCGCCCGGCGAGGTGGGACTAAACTTTGTGCAGGCAGCGCGAGGCCTTTAGTACCGGTTGGTGGCTCCAACCGGTACTAAAGACCACCCTTTAGTACCGGTTGGAGCCACCAACCGGTACTAAAGGCCTCGTCTTCCCGCCTCCTGACCTGGCCAAAGGTCTCCAACCGGTACTAAAGGCTCGCCCTATATATACAGCGCTTACGAAATTTCAGTTACATCTCCATTTCTTTCTCGTCAACCTCTCGCGCGCCGCTCCCGTCATCACCGCCCGTCGCCCGTCGTCGTCGTCGTCCCTGCCGCCGCCCCGAACGCCGCCGCGCCGCCGTCCGTCGTCGTCGCCGTCCGCCCCGAACGCCGCCGCGCCGCCGTCCGTACGTATCTCGCTCTCTCTCCTCGCGCGTACCCGGCCGCCGCGCCGCCGTCCGCCCCGAATGCCGCGCGCCGCCGTCCGTCCCCGCCGCCGCCCCGAACGCCGGCGCCCCTGCCCCGTACGCCGCCGCCCCCGCCCCGTACGCCGGCGCCCCCGCTCGTACGTACGGGGCGGCGGCGTACGGGCCGGCGGGCCGCACACACACACATATACCACACACGCATACACACACACATACACACATACGTACTAGATTAATGTCGAATGTTAGATTAATGTCGAACTAGAGATTAGAACTAGTTCAATAATTAATATAACTAGTTCATAGAATTTTTATGAATTTTTTTGTTGTAATTTTGTTCATAGAATTTTTATTATGTTCATATTTTTGTTATCGGGTATGTCGTTGTCGATATACCCCCCCTCCCCGATAACTTTTGGTAATTAGTACTACTTAGAAAGTGTTTAATGGACTTAGTTAGAGGGAAACTTGTTTATTTTGAGTAAGTATATACTACATTATTCTATTTATAGTAAGTGCTTAGTAGTTGAACTAGTTGAAGTAGTTTATTTTTAGCAAGAAAATTAGTAGAACTAGTTTCTTTTTTTAGTTAAAGCAATTATTCCCGCATCGACGTGGACGATGCCTATCCCGCATCGTCGTCGTCGAGTCGGCGGAGGACGACACCTGCTTGACCAGATGGGCCATGTCCGGGACTGGGCTCCGCCGGGGTGGTGCTGGGAGGCGCTACCTTCCGGGGGGCGTAGCTTGGTGAGGAGACAACCCGTCGTTGACCCGATCCTTGTTTGGTGGCGGTCGCGTGGGCCAGTGATGGTGCCGAGGCTTCCGGACACCGCGGAGGTGGTACGTCACCGTGTCAGCAAGGAGGACCAGCACGTCCGTCGCTACATGGTTGCGTTGGAGGGCAGGTTCGAGAATACCTAGCAGGTTCTTCAGGGATCTCACTGGAGCTATGATCTTGTGATGGTTCCTTCCCTTTGGGTGTCCACCGCCCGCGCCGATACCCGTCGGGCGCTACGGTTCTAGCTGTACTGGCGATATGTATGATATATAGTATTCGACGTGTATTAGTGATAATATTCTGTGACACTCCAAAAAAATTTATTTGGTTTTCAGCAAAATCTTTGTTGGATTTTGAAAAGAGGCCATTTAAAAAAAAATTCTTCAGAAAAACCTTCCTCTCAAAAACTTCCTTTTCTTTGGCAAGGATTTTTAATTTTTGATATCTTCATCAAACTAGGGTGTTTGATCTTTTAAAAAAACTCTTCTCTGATGACTCCCTTCTTAAAATATATTTTTGGAAATATATTATTTTTTCCTTTAAAAAGAAACTCTATGAAAATTGGGATTTTTCATATCTTGAAGACCACCCATGATTTTTGTTTTTGCCCATGTGGTAAAACCTATCCAAAACCTCCCCTCCTCCTTGAAAACAATCTAAGTTCTCTGTCCCAACAAGTCCAAAGAAGTTTTGGATTTCATTTCAATTTATTTATCTCTCTAATCTTTTCTGACTATTATTTTTGAGCCTGAGTGTATTTCAAAGCAAGTACCAAGATGCAATTGATCTTTGACCTCAAACCAACTCTCCTGGATAGTCCTTGGTACCGTCAACCTAGAACCATCTTTACCCACTCCTCTTCTTTTCAAAATTTTCAAAATTCAGCCTCTGCAAGTTTGGACTAGATTTGCCAAATTTGGTGAAATTCATATCTTCTCTGCTCCAAAAATTCCACAAAAATTCAGGCAGCCTCCTAGTGCAATGAGAGGCCACCCCACCAAAGATCAGCTCAAGCAGAGCCTCCCTCATGCCAAAAGCATTCTGTCGAACACCTGAACTGCACTGTTCCTTTGCACTTTCAGAAATTCAGAGAAGTTCAGAGTTTCAGTTTCGTCAGACTTCGGTCACGCGGCCACAGTGCGCCCTGGCGCGATGCACACGGCCCCATCCCCTTGGCCAGCACCCCGCACGCGCGCTTGGCCAGTTCCTGGCGTCGGTGGCGACGAGCCTCGCTGGCGTTGGACGTTTCTGCGGTGGCTGCGCCACCCGTGGCGGCCAGCGAGGGCCCGAGCCCGCTCGCCACACCACCCGGCGCCGCCCAACGCCCCATGGCTCTCCACGTGTCCCTGCCATGCCAGCGCACTCCCGTGGCACCGTCGTCGTGTCCGGCAAGCACGGAGCATGCTCTCTGCCGCCGACGGGCCCGCGCCGCTCCGTTCCGTCGAGCTCACCCAAAGCTTCGAATCCCAGCTTGTTCAGCACCTAAACGGACCCAGTGGACCTCCACGACAGCGCTCAACTACTAAACCACCCCGACCAATGCTCTGCACCACCGTAAACCTCGCCGGAGAATTCCATTCTCGGCCACCGCCTCGGACCGCCTATAAAAGGGGACCCCAAGCTCGCCCTCGAGCACGCATCACCACTACGCCTCACCAACGCCCCGCCAGGCCACTAGGGGGACCTCGAGGAGGTCTTCTCCCCCAACTCCGGCCGCCCTGTTCCGCCTCGGCCTCCAGCTTGATTCACTGCCGTGAGGCCACCTCCAGCGCCCAAACCCCGTCTGCAGCCTTCTACTACACCTAGTACTCTAACCCCCACCTCAATTCAATGCTTGCAGCCCTCTCCGGCGAGCTCCATCCACGCCCGAACCGCCGTCCGCCGGAGCAGGAGCCACCGTCGACGTGGTGCTCACCGGCGACCACCACCACCACCACCCGACGCGGAATGGCGTCCTGAGCACGGAGGTACCCTCCGATCCCTCTGCCTCGCCGTGGATCGCCGCCGGCGATTGCCGCGGCCCTCTGGCGCCAAAAACTCTGTCTCCGTTTTCAAACCTGACGGGTGGGTCCACCCCGTCAGCGTTTTAATCTTTTTGAACCGTTTCTGAAAACGCCTTCGGGCAAAAATATGTTTTCTTCTCTGAACTGGCGTATTCGGGACTGAAGCGTTTTCTATTTTTATAAAAAGAACCCTAGAAAATTTCTGTTTCATTACAAAAAGGTCCCTGGACAAAAACCTTTATAACTTTTAAATAGAAGCATATTTTTGAGTGATTCTTTTTCTGTTCTCTTTGAAATTTTGTCTAGTTTTTTATCAGATTTATTTGAAAAATATTTGGAATAATTTCTGTGCACCTCTCGGTATTCACGATAGCGCGTATATTTTCTTTATACCGTAGATACCGAAGGAGGTGACGGGACCGCGAACTTCACCGAGCTAGGCTCCGACTACTCTGAACCAGGCAAGCATGTTTGAACTTTTGATATGATGAGTGTCTTGGCATGTTTGCATTTAGCAAGTTTCATGGCATGTTGATGAGCATACCGATGAACGTTATTTTCATGCATGGTTGAGGCAAGTGAGTTCGATGATCCAAACGTTGTTGGATGTGTATGTGCATGGCCATGTGTTGGCATGAGGATGGGTAAGACGGCAGTGTTGTAGCATGCCAGTCTTATGCCATACTACTTGACTTCAGTGTTAGACCATATCGGTTCGGTTCCCGTCCATATTCCCTTCCTGTACTACCACATGTTTTCCGCAAGGAATATGGTTTAGTAAGTTGCAAACCGCTTCCTGGTACACACCAAAAAGGAGAGGCCGTGATGATGGTTCCATGGCCCTGGATTAAAGCCAGTCACCCGGTCAGGGGGCATGGGTGTTTCCGGTTGGGACCGAGAGGGGGCACCCCTTAGAGCGCGCGTATATAAATTTGATCCCATGCCATTCGAGATTGTGATCTCCCCGTCTCAAAAGTTTTTCTTAGACGATGTCTAGGGTGATTCCTGACATCGAGAGGTAGGATGGGTGTGTACTAGTTAGCCGTGTTTTCTTCCGAAATACCATAAACGGAACTAGTCCTTCGTGGCTACGGAAATCCGTTGGCTGTGGGAAATTTTTGTACAAACTCTGCAGAGTCATAAATCTTAAAATCATCTTATCTATATCCAAGTTCTGCGCTAACTTATTCTGACAAGTGCCAGTTTTGGTGACAGATACCCCGGTGAATCACAAGAGTACTAAGTCCGGTTAAATGTTTATTCCTGTGATGGACTAACCCGTATATTACCTTGAGCTGATTAATCTAACATGTGTATTATTTTTCCTTATGAAGAAAGCCCTTTCTGTGATGTCGCTCAGACGTCCGACTGCGGCAGTACTATTATTTACTTCCCTGATAAGCCCTTTATGTGGTGTCGCTAAGACGCCTGACTGTGGCATTTCTTTTAAAGCCCTTTATGTGGTGTCGCTAAGACGCCCGACTGTGGCATTTCTTTTCAAGCCCTTTATGTGGTGTCGCTAAGATGCCCGACTGTGGCATTTCTTTTAAAGCCCTTTATGTGGTGTCGCTAAGACGCCCGACTGTGGCATTTCTTTTAAAGCCCTTTATGTGGTGTCGCTAAGACACCCGACTGTGGCATTTCTTTTAAAGCCATTTCTTTGGTGTCGCTAAGACGCCCGACTGTGGCATGACTTTTCTTTTATATAGTTGTTCACCTTTCGAGGCATCGCTTCAGACACCCGATCGGTTCCCATTTATATTTTTGTTGGGATTTCTGGCGGACTACCGCCGATTCCCATTTTTACTCACCTTGCCTGCTAATGTTTGAATGTGCTTTGGTAAAATTAATCATGACGCATTCATGCATGCATTTGTTATATCTTACGTTCGAACTATCTTGCGAGTACTTTCAAAGTACTCACTGGCTTGTTGATTTGGCCAGATGCTGACGAAGGTGATCTCATGGATGAAGAGTTCGATAGCGAGTCCGACGCCTAGAGGAATCCTAGTCAGTCTCGTGCGACCCTGGATTTGGTCACTGTATTATATCCGCTTCCGCAACCCGAATAAAGTACATCGAGCCTCACCTCAACGCTCGATGAGATGCTAGTTTGAGAGCCATGTTATCTCACTCCCCACTGTATTTTCCACCATCGCTTTATCGCCGAGCCAGTAGTATGCCACCTCACCATCGTGATATATCCGCCATTATGTACAATTATTGGCGCGCTTGTAATAAATTATTGAGCACCCTTAGCTCAACCCTGTAATATATTCTATACTACTGGCTTATTGTATCAAGAGTTTGTCTACAAGTGAGAAGGATTTTCTCTCATACTGGACTCAAAAGATTGGTTTCTCAATAAATATTTTTATTGGAAAACCGGTCGTGACATATTCGATGTACGGACACATGGAGATGATGTAGTTTTTCTTATAATTGAAGGCATCCTAGTTTGAATACTACTTTATTTTGCGATTTGATTTTTCTTATTGAATGCTCAAATTGGAGAGCACTATATGCAAGGCATATGCATATGATTAGTTGAATAATAATGATCTAATTTAGTCTTTGAATTATGAACGTATAGGAAATGTCATCATCGGACGATGAAAGTCTCCCGGGGGAGTGTGACTGGTGCCACGGCGATCAAGGTGAGTGCGACAGGCCTCACCTGGGCGATGGTCGGTGCTTCAGCATTAAGCTCGAGGAGACCTTCGAAGTTGAAACGGTACGCAACGATGACAAGTGTTTTTTTCATAATTAAGCATGACTTCAACTATTTCAACGTGTAATTTTCATCTTTTACAATTCGAGTATAGTTGATCCCATGCCATGCAAGACGCTATGTCTTGGAGAGGATGGATTTTGAAGACCATGAAAATTTTGAAATGAAGAAAATTCACCTAAGGACCCATCATGATGTGGATTTTGAAGTAAAGTTGTATAATGCTGTGAGCGTAACCCATTTTGGTTGCAAAAATTGGGAAGCATTTTGCAAATTGTATGGTTTTGATGAGGGTATCCTTGTCACCGCGGATCTTGGTGATCCTGAAATCGAGCAAGACAATATGGACATTTGGGTCCTTGTTGATACTCCTCCAGTTCTACCGCTATGTGAGTTTCTCAAACATAGTTAATTATTAATAGAACTTATATTGTTCATTTCAAAATAGTTGACAGCTTATTTCCATTGACAGCTTATTTTGAAGTATCAAAGAATGTGCAGAAGATGGTAGATAGAACTTACTACACCGATGGCTCTGAGTTAACTTACAAGGAGAAAACTCATCTGGTTGGATTTTGTAATGATATTGAGAATTACAATATCTACAATCGAACTCCTCAACATTATGGTCAATACGTGCCACTAGTGCACGTGTTGAACTACGGTAACTACCATGGAGATACCCTGGTAAGTTTTTTTACTATTACGACATCCGTGCATCTTTTTGCATACTTCTAAAACTAGTACATCATTGCTAACTACGAAGTTATTACTATGTTTTCCAACAGCTTATCCCAGAGGATTGCGTGCCTCATTTGATGTATCAGAATGGCGGCAGCCTTCGTGTTTTGAACATATATCCAGGTCATCCTACGAATCTCAACTGTCCATACCGGATTTCTAAAAGAAGTGGAGACATGACAATCAAAGGATGGAAAAAATGTATGGACAGTCGTAAGGAGCTTCTTGGAAGCAAAAGGAAGCGAGGCGCAAGAATTGGAGACAGGATGATCTCCATTCTTCATAATGGAGAGTCAGGGTCTATATTGTTTTATGCTATTTTACCTTAAGAGTGTTTAGGTCCGATCCTACCTGATAATTGATGATCATGTGCTAAGAACAATTATGTAGGGTTGGGTTCGATGACTATGAGGATGATGATCGTATGACTTATTATTCATAACGAGTAGAAGTTGTATGATGATGCTTGATTAATTAGCTAGTAGGACTTGTTATTATATATGATGATGTATGATGCGAGCATGCATGAGTTATTATATATATATCTGCGGGTGAAACGAAAAAGAATTAAAATTGAAAACACAAAATTAAATGAAAAAGAAATCATAAAACCAAAAACCCCCCAAACATTTTAGTACCGGTTGGTGTTACCAACCGGTACTAAAGGGCTCCCGGCCCCCGGAGCTGGCTGGTGCCACATGGTTGCCCTTTAGCACCGGTTCGTGCTGAACTGGTACTAAAGGGGGGGGGGGTTTAGTGCCCACACTTTAGTGCCGGTTCCTAAACCGGCACTAAAGAGCCTTACGAACCGGTGCTATTGCCCGGTTCTGCACTAGTGCACATAGCTACTAGCACATACCCTCAGCCCCGAGGGTGAACTACTCCCTCCTCGTCATGGATAGTGTTGGGATGATGAAGATGGCCACCAGTGAGGGATACCCCCTGCATCAGGGTGCCGGAACGGGTCTAGATTGGTTTTCGGTGGCTACAGATGCTTGTGGCAGCAGAACTCCCGATCTAGGTTATGTTCTGGGGGTTTATATATATATAAGAGGTTTTGGCGTCGAGAACAAGTCGGGGGGTCTCCGGGCTGTCCACGAGGTAGGGAGGCGCGCCCAGGGGGGCGTGCCCCCACCCTCGTGGGCAGCCCGGGACTCTTCTGGCCCAACTCTTTTACTCCATGGCCTTCTTCTGGTCCAAAAATAAGTTACGCGAAGTTTCAGGTCAATTGGACTCTGTTTGGTTTTCCTTTTCTGTGATACTCAAAAACTAGGAAAAACAGAAACTGGTACTGGGCTCTAGGTTAATAGGTTAGTCCCAAAAATCATATAAAATAGCATATAAATGCATATAAAACATCCTAGATGGATAATATAATAGCATGGAACAATAAAAAATTATAGATACGTTGGATACGTATCAAGCATCCCCAAACTTAATTCCTGCTCGTCCTCGAGTAGGTAAATGATAAAAACAGAATTTTTGATGTGGAATGCTTTCTAGCATATTCTTCAATGTAATTTTATTTATTGTGGCATGAATGTTCATATCCAAAAGATTCAAGATAAAAGTTTAATGTTGACATAAAAATAATAATACTTCAAGCATGCTAACCAAGCAATTATGTCTTATCAAAATAACTTAGCCAAAGAAAGCTTATCCCTACAAAATTATATAGTTTGGCCATGCTTCATTTTCGTCACACAAAATGCTTCCATCATGCACAACCCCGATGACAAGCCGAGCAATTGGTTCATACTTTTTAACGAGTTCAGCCTTTTCAACCCTCACGCAATACATGAGTGCAAGCCATGGACATAGCACTATGGGTGGAATAGAGTATGATGATAGGGGTTATATGAGAAGACAAAAAATAAGAAAGTCTCACATTGGCGCGGCTAATCAATGGGCTATGGAGATGCCCATCAATTGATGTCAATGCGAGGAGTAGGGATTGCCATGCAACGGATGCACTAGAGCTATAAATATATGAAAGCTCATCAAAAGAAACTAAGTGGGTGTGCATCCAACTTGCTTGCTCACGAAGACCGAGGGCATTTTGAGGAAGCCCATCATTGGAATATACAAGCCAAGTTCTATAATGAAAAAATCCCACTAGTATATGAAAGTGACAAAATAAGACACTCTCTATCATGAAGATCATGGTGCTAATTTGAAGCACAAGTGTGGAAAAAGGATAGTAACATTGTCCCTTCTCTCTTTTTCTCTCATTTTTTCTTCTTTTTTTATTTTTTATTTGGGCCTTCTCTTTTTTTCTTTTGGCCTCTTTTTTTTTCTTTCGTCCGGAGTCTCATCCCGACTTGTGGGGGAATCATAGTCTCCATCATCCTGTCCTCACATGGGACAATGCTCTAATAATAATGATCATCACACTTTTATTTACTTACAACTCAAGAATTACAACTCGATACTTAGAACAAAATATGACTCTATGTGAATGCCTCCGGCGGTGTACCGGGATATGCAATGAATCAAGAGTGACATGTATGAAAAATTAGCATGGTGGCTTTGCCACAAATACGATGTCAACTACATGATCATGCAAGGCAATATGACAGTGATGATGCGTGTCATAATAAACGGAACGTTGGAAAGTTGCATGGCAATATATCTCGGAATGGCTATGGAAATGCCATAATAGGTAGGTATGGTGGCTGTTTTGAGGAAGATATAAGGAGGTTTATGTGTGATAGAGCGTATCGTATCACGGGGTTTGGATGCACCGGCGAAGTTTGCACCAACTCTCAAGGTGAGAAAGGGCAATGCACGGTACCGAAGAGGCTAGCAATGATGGAAGGGTGAGAGTGCGTAATATCCATGGACTCACATTAGTCATAAAGAACTCATATACTTATTGCAAAAGTTTATTAGCTCTCGAAGCAAAGTACTACTACGCATGCCCCTAGGAGGATAGATTGGTAGGAAAAGACCATCGCTCGTCCCCGACCACCACTCATAAGGAAATCAATCAAAGAACACTCCATGCTTCAAATTTGTCACACAACGTTTACCATACGTGCATGCTACGGGCCTTGCCAACCTCAACACAAGTATTTCTCAATTTCATAATTACCCAACTAGCATGACTCTAATATCACCACCTTTATATCTCAAAACAACTATCAAGTATCGAACTTCTCTTAGTATTCAATGCACTTTATATGATAGTTTTTATTATATCCCTCTTGGATGCCTATCATATTAGGACTAAATTCATAACCAAAGAAAATTACCATGCTGTTTAGGACTCTCAAAATAATATAAGTGAAGCATTAGAGTTCATCTATTTCTTCAAAATAAAACTATTGTCGTGCTCTAAAAGGATATAAGTGAAGCACTAGAGCAAATGACAAACTACTCCGAAAGATACAAGTGAAGATCAATGAGTAGTTGAATAATTATGTAACTATGTGAAGACTCTCTAACATTTAAGAATTCCAGATCTTGGTATTTTATTCAAACAAAAAGCAAGAAAATAAAATAAAATGACGCTCCAAGCAAAACACATATCATGTGGTGAATAAAAATATAGCTCCAAGTAAAGTTACCGATGAACGAAGACGAAAGAGGGGATGCCTTCCGGGGCATCCCCAAGCTTAGGCTCTTGGTTATCCTTGAATATTACCTTGGGGTGCCTTGGTCACCCCCAAGCTTAGGCTCTTGTCACTCCTTATTCCATAGACCATCGAATCTTTACCCAAAACTTGAAAACTTCACAACACAAAACTTAACAGAAAACTCGTAAGCTCCGTTAGTATAAGAAAATAAATCACCACTTAGGTACTATTGTGAACTCATTCTAAATTCGTATTGGTGTAATATCTACTGTATTCCAACTTCTCTAGGGTTCATACCCTCCGATACTACTCATAGATTCATCAAAATAAGCAAACAACACAATGAAAACAGAATCTGTCAAAAACAGAACAGTCTGTAGTAATCTGTATCAAACGTATACTTATAGAACTCGAAAAAATCTGAAATAAATTGCTGGACCTGAGGAATTTGTCTATTAATCATGTGAAAAAATAATCAACCTAAAATCACTCTCCAGTAAAAAATGGCAGCTAATCTCGTGAGCGCTAAGGTTTTTGTTTTTTACAGCATGATCACAAGGACTTCACCCAAGTCTTCCCAAGGGTTCTACTTGGCACAAACACTAATTAAAACATCAAAACACATCTAAACAGAGTCTAGATGAATTATTTATTACTAAACAGGAACAAAAGGCAAGGAATAAAAATAAAATTGGGTTGCCTCCCAACAAGCGCTAACGTTTAACGCCCCTAGCTAGGCATGATGATTTCAATGATGCTCATGTAAAAGATAAGAATTGAAATATAAATAGAGCATCATGAAGAATATTACTAGCACATTTAAGTCTAACCCACTTCCTATGCATAGGGATTTTATGAGCAAACAACTTATGGGAACAATAATCAACCAGCATAGGAAGGCAAAACAAGCATAACTTTAAAACTTTAAGCACATAGGGAGGAAACTTGATATTTTTGCAATTCCTACAAGCATATATTCCTCCCTCATAATAATTTTCAGTAGCATCATGAATGAATTCAACAATATAACCATCACATAAAGCACTCTTTTCATGATGCATAAGCATATAATTTTTATTACTCTCCACATAAGCAAAATTCTTCTCAATCGGAATAGTGGGAGTATCATAAGAAACTCGAATACTACAAATTGTTTCCACATTAAAGGAATAATGTTCAGAAAAAGGATAATCATAATCATGACAAGTTTTATAAATATAATCATCACTACTTTTTATAGCATAAGTATCATCACAATAATTATCATAAGTAGCAACTTTGTTCTCATCATAATCGATTGAAACCTCTTCCAAGATAGTGGAATCATTACTAAATAAAGTCATGACCTCTTCAAATCCACTTTCATAATCATCACAATAATATTCACATCCTCCAAAATAGTGGGATAACTACTTCCTAAAGTTTACACTCTTCCAAACCCACTTTCATCAATATAATCATCATAAGTAGGAGGCATGCTATCATCATAACAAATTTGCATATCAAAACTTGGGAGGCTAAAAATATCATCTTCATTAGACATAGCATCCCCAAGCTTGGGACAAACATTAATTGCAGAAAATATATTCTAAAAAATATCATCTTCATCAAACATAGCATCCCCAAGCTTGGGCCTTTTCATATCATAAGCATAATCACTCTCATCATTAATAGTATGGATAGCACCAATTGTATAGCAATTATCATCATCACAATGAGTAATAGGAGCGGGATACCTTTTCACCTTTGCTTCTCCGTATTTTTCTTCTTCTTCACATTATGTGTGGGTTTAACCCTCTTTTTGAGCTCCTTATTAATGAGATTGGTTGAATAGAAAGCTCCTGCTCATTACCTGATTCATCATAAGAAATAATAGGAGGAAATGGAAGTCTCTTCCCTTTCATTAGTATTCTCTTCATCTTCTATTTGTTTTCTTGTCTTTATGTAATTGGCAATATAAGGATTTTCAATGCAATTCACCGCACAATACATAAAAATTTCTTCTAGATCAAAATCAAGAAATCTATCAAGATTAAATTTTGGAATACCCTCAGTTATATGTTTTATTTCTTCATACCCCAAAAGAAGACTAAGCTCTTTGTGATGCTCAAGGGTAATCAAGTTATCACCATTTTTGGACATGATTTGATCATGAAACAAATAGCATTGGAGCTTTAAATGACCATGTTCATTGCAAAATTCACAAGGATTGCGATAAATATTGAATCTTTCTGCACAATCATCTAGCCTTTCTTGCAACCATTTAGTTTCCAAATACTTATGCCTCTCGCAAAATCTATCCTCCCTATTTGGTGTGAACTTGCAAGTTCTATCTATTCCACAAAAGTTGACATGCTTATAAGAGACATTTTCATCATGACTGGTGCAATCATCATTAGTACTATGGATATTCAAAGAATTCATACTAACAATTGCAATCATGATCATCATTCAAATATTTAGTGCCAAACATTCTAATGCATTCTTCTTCTAACATTTTGGCACAATTATCGGAATCCTTATTTTCATGAAAGATATTAAAAAGATGAAGCATATGAGGTACCCTCAATTCCATTTTTTTGTAGTTTTCTTTTATAGACTAAACTAGTGATAAAACAAGAAACAAAAAGATTCGATTGCAAGATCTAAAGATATACCTTCAAGCACTCACCTCCCCAGCAGCGGCGCCAGAAAAGAGCTTGATGTCTATGCTACCTCTTGAGCACTGCGTTGGATTTGCCCGAAGAGGAGAGGATGATGCAACAAATTAGCGTAAGTATTTTCCTCAGTTTTTGAGAACCAAGGTATCAATCCAGTAGGAGGCTACACGCAAGTCCCTCGTACCTACACAAAAACAATAGCTCCTCGCAACCAACGCGATTAGGGGTTGTCAATCCCTTCACGTTCACATACGAGAGTGAGATCTGATAGAGATGATAGATAATATTTTTGGTATTTTTGGTATAGAGATGCAAAGTGAAAAGTAAAAAGGCAAAGTAAAAAGCAAGCAAGATTAAAGTGATGGAGATTGATATGATGAGAATAGACCCGGGGGCCATAGGTTTCACTAGTGGCTTCTCTCAAGAGCATAAGTATTCTACAGTGGGTGAACAAATTACTGTTGAGCAATTGAAAGAATTGAGCATAGTTATGAGAATATCTAGGTATGATCATGTATATAGGCATCACGTCCGAGACAAGTAGACCGACTCCTGCCTGCATCTACTACTATTACTCCACTCATCGACCGCTATCCAGCATGCATATAGAGTATTAAGTTAAAAACAGAGTAACGCCTTAAGCAAGATGACATGATGTAGAGGGATAGTTTCATGCAATATGATAAAAAAACCAACTTGTTATCCTCGATGGCAACAATACAATACGTGCCTTGCTGCCCCTTCTGTCACTGGAAAAGGACACCGCAAGATTGAACCCAAAGCTAAGCACTTCTCCCATGGCAAGAAAAACCAATCTAGTTGGCCAAACCAAACTGATAGTTCAAAGAGACTTGCAAAGATAACCAATCATACATAAAAGAATTCAGAGAAGATTCAAATATTATTCATAGATAGGCTTGATCATAAACCCACAATTCATCGGTCTCAACAAACACACCGCAAAAAGAAGATTACATCGAATAGATCTCCACGAGAGAGGGGGAGAACATTGTATTGAGATCCAAAAAGAGAGAAGAAGTCATATGAACTACTCACACTTCATCGGAGGGGCTAGGATGATGTAGAAGCCCTCCGTGATGATGGCCCTCTCCGGCGGAGCTCCGGAACAGGCCCCAAGATGGGATCTCATGGATACAGAAGGTTGCGGCGGTGGAATTAGGTTTTTGGCTCCGTATCTGATCGTTTGGGGGTACGTAGGTATATATAGGAGGAAGGAGTATGTC
Source organism: Aegilops umbellulata (assembly GCA_032464435.1). Lineage (NCBI taxonomy): Eukaryota > Viridiplantae > Streptophyta > Magnoliopsida > Poales > Poaceae > Aegilops > Aegilops umbellulata. Next base: position 377,012,001 of record CP136059.1, on the reverse strand, counting down.
GGTGGAGCACCGAGGGGCCCACGAGGCAGGGGGCGCGCCCTAGGGGGGCGCCCCCCACCCTCATGACCACCTCTTTGACTCCTTGGAGTAGGGTCCAAGTCTCCTGGATCACGTTCGGTGAGAAAATCACATTCCCGAAGGTTTTATTCCGTTTGGACTCCGTTTGATATTCTGTTTCTCCGAAACACTGAAATAGGCAAAAAACAGCAATTCTGGGCTGGGCCTCCGGTTAATAGGTTAGTCCCAAAAATAATATAAAAGTGGAAAATAAAGCCGAGTATAGTCCAAAACAATAGATAATATAGCATGGAGCAATAAAAATAATAGATACGTTGGAGACGTATCAGTCTACTACACAACCTTCTTTTTATAGACGTTGTTGAGCGTCCAAGTGCAGAGGTTTGTAGGACAGTAGCAAATTTCCCTCAACTGGATGACCTAAGGTTTATCAATCCGTGGAAGGCATAGGATGAAGATGGTCTCTCTCAAACAACCCTGCAACCAATAACAGAGAGTCTCTTGTGCCCCCAACACACCCAATACAATGTTAAATTGTATAGGTGCACTAGTTCGGCGAAGAGATGGTGATACAAGTGCAATATAGATGGTAGATATAGGTTTTTGTATTCTGAAAATATAAAAAAACAGCAATGTAGCAAGCGGTAAAAGTGAGCGAAAATTGTATTGCAATGCGTTGAAACAAGGCCTAGGGTTCATACTTTCACTAGTGCAAGTTCTCTCAACAATAATAACATAATTGGATCATATAACAATCCCTCAACATGCAATAAAGAGTCACTCCAAAGTCAATAATAGCGGAGAACAAACGAAGAGATTATGGTAGGGTACGAAACCACCTCAAAGTTATTCTTTCTGATCGATCTATTCAAGAGTCCGTAGTAAAATAACACGAAGCTATTCTTTCCGTTTGATCTATCATAGAGTTCGTACTAGAATAACACCTTAAGACACAAATCAACCAAAACCCTAATGTCACCTAGATACTCCAATGTCACCTCAAGTATCCGTGGGTATGATTATATGATATGCATCACACAATCTCAGATTCATCTATTCAACCAACACAAAGAACTTCAAAGAGTGCCCCAAAGTTTCTACCAGAGAGCCAAGACGAAAATGTGTGCCAACCCCTATGCATAAGTTCATAATGTTACAGAATCCGCAAGTTGATCACCAAAACATACATCAAGTAGATCACGTGAATATCCCATTGTCACCATAGATAAGCACATGCAAGACATACATCAAGTGTTCTCAAATCCTTAAATACTCAATCCGATAAGATAACTTCGAAGGGAAAACTCAATCCATTACAAAAGAATAGAGGGGGAGAAACATCATAAGATCCAACTATGATAGCAAAGCTCGCGATACATCAAGATTGTACCACCTCAAGAACACGAGAGAGGGAGATCAAACACATAGCTACTGGTACATACCCTCAGTCTCGAGGGTGAAATACTCCCTCCTCGTCATGGAGAGCACCGGGATGATGAAGATGGCCACCGGTGAGGGATAACCCCTCCGGCAGGGTGTTGGAACGGGTATAGATTGGTTTTCGGTGGCTACAGAGGCTTGCGGCGGCGGAACTCCCGATCAAGGTTATGTTCTGGGGCTTTCTGTATATATAAGAGGTCTTGGCGTCGAGAACAAGTCAGGGGAGTCTCCGGGCTGTCCACGGGGTAGGGAGGCGCGCCCAGGGGGTGGGCGCGCCCCCCACCCTCGTGGGAAGCCCGGGACTCTTCTGGCCCAACTCTTTTACTCCATGGCCTTCTTCTGGTCCAAAAATAAATTCCGTGAAGTTTCAGGTCAATTGGAATCCGTTTGGTTTTCCTTTTCTGCAATACTCAAAAACAAGGAAAAACAGAAAGTGGCACTGGGCTCTAGGTTAATACAGTCCCAAAAATCATATAAAATAGCTTATAAATGAATATAAAACATCCTAGATGGATAATATAATAGCGGAACAATAAAAAATTATAGATACGTTGGAGACGTATCATGCCACGAACCGGTACCAATGCATCCCTTTAGTCCCGGTTGGTGGCACCAACAGGGACCAAAGGCCTCTTGCTGCCCGCGTCGCGGCCAAAAGTTTAGTCCCACCTCGCTAGTTGAGATGGCTCGAGAGTGGTTTATAAGCGCTGTTGCGCCCACCCTCTCGAGCTCCTCTCAACTGCAGGCTTTCGGGCCTAATCTGTTACTATGTGTCTGTGGGCCTACTAGGCCTCCTGCGGGCCTGAATCCTGGCCAATGGATGGGTTTCTAGTCGTATTCAGACCGTGGTGGCCCAGTAGGAGGCACTTTTATTTTATTTTATTTTGTTTTCTTTGTTGCTTTATTTATTTTATTTTGTTTCTACTTACAACAAAACACTTATTGTTGCTATTTTTATTTATTTTATTAAATTTTATTTATTTTACTTTATTAAAGTTTATTTTGTTTCTACTTATTAATTTTATTTTATTTTATTTTATTTTATTTTGTTTCTACTTATTTATTTTATTTTGTTTCTACTTATTTATTTTATTTTGTTTCTACTTATTTATTTTATTTTGTTTCTACTTATTTATTAAAGTTTATTTTGTTTCTTTCTGCTTTTCACGTTTTGAAAAAAAAATACTTTGATAATTTTAGTTGCATAAATTTTATATAATTTTAGTTTAAAAATACTAGAGGTTTATAAAAGCTTTCTAGATGATTCCTTTTGCTATTAGAGTTTTATAAAAGTTTTTTAGTTGATTTTCTTTTTGCTATTAAAGAATTATAGTTTTGTTTTAGTTGATCATAACAGAATCCTTGAATTGATTATTTTTTAGCTAAATGATGTGGCTTTTTAGTTGATCAGGGTTTCATACGAAAACTCATCTGTTACAAAAGGATTTCATTTTTTAAACTTATTTGAACTCCAGACTTTTTGTGTGTTCAAAATGCACCATTCAAAGCCACATCATTAATTTTCAACTCTTTCTGACTTCATTTGTTATTTTTCATGCATTTACTAATTTTTTTGAGCTATAAGACCCTGAAATTCAAAAGCATTTCAAATGAACTCTGAAAAGGTTGAAAGTTGGCATCGTATCATCATTTCACCCACATAGCATGTGCTAAAAAGTTGAGAGGGTTACGGCAAAAACTAGATGCACTTCGTGTACAAAATGGACAATCTCTTTTGAAGTATCATGGTTTTAGACGAAAACTCATCTGTTACAAAGGGATTTCATTTTTTTGAACTTATTTGAACTCCAGACTTTTTGTGTGTTCAAAATGCACCATTCAAAGCCACATCATCAATTGTCAACCCTTTCTGACTTCATTTGTTATTTTTCATGCATTTACTATTTTTTTAAGCTATAACACCCTGAAATTCAAAAGCATTTCAAATGAACTCTGAAAAGGTTGAAAATTCGCATGGTATCATCATTTCACTCACATAGCATGTGCTAAAAATTTGGGAGGGTTATGGCAAAAACTAGATGCAGTTCGTGTACAAAATGGACATTCTCTTTCGAAGTATCAGGGTTTCACACGAAAACTCATCTGTTACAAAGGGATTTCATTTTTTTGAACTTATTTGAAATCCAGACTTTTTGTGTGTTCAAAATGCACCATTCAAAGCCACATCATCAATTTTCAATCCATTCTGACTTCATTTGTTATTTTTTATGCATTTACTGATTTTTTGAGCTATAAGACCCTGAAATTCAAAAGCATTTCAAATGAATTCTGAAAAGGTTGAAATTTGGCATGGTATCATCATTTCACCCACATAGCATGTGCTAAAAAGTTTAGAGGGTTACGGCAAAAACTAGATGCACCTCGTGTACAAAACGGTCAATGTCTTCCTCGAAGTATCAGGGTTTCATACGGAAACTCATCTGTTACAAAGGGATTTCATTTTTTAAAACTTATTTGAACTCCAAACTTTTTGTGTGTTCAAAATGCACCATTCAAAGCCACATCATCAATTTTCAACCCTTTCTGACTTCCTTTGTTATTTTTCATGCATTTACTGATTTTTTTGAGCTATAAGACCCTGAAATTCAAAAACATTTCAAATGAACTCTGAAAAGGTTGAAAGTTGGCATGGTATCATCATTTCACCCACATAGCATGTGCTAAAAAGTTGAGAGGATTAGGGCATGGACAACACATAAAATCATTCTGCTTGTTTGCCTCAGCCACTTCGAGAAACATAATTATGTGTGTCTGTCATCGTACATCCATTGCCGGTTCATCATGTGTGTCAAAAACCATTACAGGTTCACATGGATAGATAAGTGACCAAATTAATAGTAGTTCATCATCACATTAAAACCAAAGTACATACATAGTTCAAATTGAACAACATATAGCTCTCCAGAGCATCTAGTTAAACCATAGATTGAAACTATGTAAAACTTTTCAATGCAATAACACATGCGATCATAATCACAACCAAGGTAACAATTGATCCAACGGCATAATGATACCAAGCCTCGGTATGAATGGCATATTTTCTAATCTTTCTAATCTTCAACCGCATTCCATCCATCTTGATCTTGTGATCATCGACAACATCCGCAACATGCAACTCCAATATCATCTTCTCCTCCTCAATTTTTTTTTATTTTTTCCTTCAAGTAATTGTTTTCTTCTTCAACTAAATTTAACCTCTCGACAATAGGGTCGGTTGGAATTTCCGGTTCAACTACCTCCTACATAAATAAAATCTATGTCACATTGGTCTGCATAATTGTCATAAACAATAAATGAACCAAATAATTATAAAAAGATAATATATACCACATCTGAATCATAGACAGGACGAGGGCCGACGGGGGCGGATACCAAAACCATCACACTATATAATAACAAGCAATAATAAAAGTAAGAAAATTAGACAAGTATCTATCTAAAGTAAGAATATTGTTTCTTTCATAAAGAAGATAAGAACAAGAGGCTCACCACGGTGGTGTCGGCGACGAGATCGGCGCAGGCGATCGACGGCGGTGAAGACAGGGACGGGACGTGACGGACTGCTAAACCTATGCAAATCTCGGGGAAAATGGAACTTGCAGGTCGAGCTTCGAGAGGAGAAAGCTTAACTTGTGTGGCTCGAGCATTTCATCGAACACCTCATGTGCATAGGAGGTGAGCTAGAGCACCCAAATGCCCTCCCCTCGTGGGCCAGAAAAAACAGAGCACTGTGGAGTGCTCTGCTGCGACGATGGGGTATATATAGGCAGATCATTTGTCCTGGTTCGTGGCTGGAACCGGGACTAAAGCTCCCCCTTCTGTCCCGGTTCTAGGGACGAATCGAGACCAATGTATGTGGGCCAGGAGCGAGGCCTATTGGTCCCGGTTCATGCCAGGAACCGGGACAGATGGGTCCACACGAACCGGGACCAATGCCCACGAGGCCCCGGCCGGCCCCCTGGGCTCACGAACTGGGACGTATGCCCCCATGGGTCCCGGTTCGTGACTGAACCGGGACTAATGGGCTGGCCAAGCCCGAACCAAAGCCATATTTTCTACTAGTGTTTACCATGAAAGTATATACTCATTTCTTTACCATGAAAGTATATACCCATTTCTTTTACCATGAAAGTATACTCATATTGACAAGAACAAATGGCATGAAGTTAACTTAATGTTCAAACTAAATTGATAATGAACAAATGGCATTACAAGAGGCACATAGTTTCATTATTCATCGAGAACATAATTGAAAGACACAATACAAACTAATAGGATGATTTTCAGATAAGTTCGAAGAGCGAGCAGACATCATCATCTTCAGATCTCCTCGTATGTTAGCCCGGGCCGTGGAGACAGAAACTGCAGCGGATCCACCGGTTCAGGCGGAGGCGAAACGCTGGTCGGCATCCGACCGTTCAAGCACTCCCACCTTGCCCTACCCGCTGGAGTTTTCGCCTCCGCCCTTCCCCAGTTGATCATATCGAACGCTGATGTACTTGGGGGCGGCATCCTGGCTCTCTCCTCCGCATTGCTCTCGAAGTAGATTCTCTGGCTAAATTGCTCAGGAGATAGTTGGTGTGCTTCTGCGCAACTTCAATGCACGCTTCCCGGCGGACACGGCAGATGCTTGGATCTGCCTCCATCTCTGCCTTCACTTTCTTCCACTCCTTCACGCTCTGCGACCAAGCCATGACATTGTCGAGGATCCACTCTGCCCTCTCGTGCCACCACTTTGCCCTCGTTGCCTCTAGGACCTCGTCTGAGACAGATCCCACCGGCTGCAGCAGCTCGGGGAAGGTCTCGTACATGTACGGGAGCGGCATCTCTGAGGGAATGTGCTGGAGAGGAGTGGGAGGAGCAAGCGGTGATGGAGTCGGCGGTGCTTGCTCCAAGCTTTCATACCTAAACATATAGATTCATCACACAAAGGTTCATCACCTTGAAAAAGAAATCTAAACCTAGGATTCATCATGTGGTGAAATGCATCATATCATATCATATTTCTCCAACAACATCCAACATGCATCATATCATATTGTTTTCAAAAACAAAAACCACGAACTAGTGTTCATCTTGAGAGGTTAACCATTTTTACTCCAACAAAATCCACTACTTGCATCATATAACATCCACATGCATCCTATATCAAAACAAATATCTCCAATATTCATCATATCATAAATTTTTTTAACAAAAAATTATGAACTAGGTTCATTTTGAGAGTTCAACATTTGTTCTCCAACTACATCCACTACTTGAAAACATGCATCATCATATCACAATAAATTCCTCCAACATGCATCATATAAAAAATCCTCCAAAAAAATATGAACTAGGGTTCATCTTCATAACCATACCAACTAGTGATTAGAGTTCATATCTAACACAATATAACATCTGGAATCAACCTAAATCAATCCTAGGGTTCAACATAATTAAATCTAGTTCAAAAGGGGGAGTGATTTGAATCAAATAATGCGATGAATCGGAAGCTATTTGACTAAAACTATTTGAAGGGATCGAAGGAGCTTACTTTGCTTTCTTTGAGGCCATCTCGATCCGCAAAAACGGTGAAGAAACGATGAAGATCAGAGGGGGGAGTGGAGGAGATGAGAGAGGGGGCGAGAGGAAGAACTCCTCTATTCTTGGGGCGGCTGGTTGGGGGGGGGGGGGAAGTGGGAGGGGTGGGGCGGCCTGCGGCTTATAACAGCCCTAAACCCTACCGCCAGGGTCCCTGGCGGTAGGATCGGACAGGCTACCGCCAGGACAAGTGGCGGTAGGGTGGGACGGAGGGGGACGGAGACTGTTAACGTTGCTGACGTGGATAAGTATCCTACCGCCGCAGGTTCTAGCGGTAGGCTAGGTAATCCTACCGCCTGGCCTCGTGGCAGTAGAAAAAAGGGTCAAATCTCAAAAAAAATCAAACAGGGGTCAGATCCTGAATTTCTATGCGAAAAGGGGCAAAACATGAAATTTTACCGACCAACGCGCCGATCTAGACTTTTGTGTTTCGGGGCCATAAGCTTCGTCGCCGACTCGACCGACCACCTTGGCTTGACCGAGGACTATGCTCCAGGACGGATCATCCGATTCAGCAATCTGGGGCACTGTGCGGGTTCATTCTCCAAGGTTTTGCGCTATGCCGGACCGAGGAGAAGGTTGCGGAAATTCTGTTTTCCATGGTTATGGCCCAAAAGTCGTCCTCCCAGCGACATTAAGCACAATTTCCCTCGCATATCTCGGTACGTGGAGAAGGATGTCGAGTAGGAGTGTCAGGACGACTTGTATGCACTAGAGGTTAAAGCCGAGCCGACGGCCACGCGGTGATCTATGTTTTATAAGCTAGAGGAGAGGAAGGATCAATTCTTTGCCGACTATTTTTGGTCGGGTGCTCGCCCAAGCCATGACACCTGGCATTCCTTATTAAGAAAATGATGGTGAGTTTCGGTTAGTGGAAACTTGGCAAAGACAACCCACCGTCGACGTCAGTAAGGACACTACCAAGTACCTTCCAGGTGGACTCAACAAAGGTCACACTTGGCTGAGTTACTTTTTATCGTCGACTCCTTTTTCCTTGGCACCTAGAAAATAGTTATGTTTACCGACTTCTTTTATCTTCATACTTGGCGGAGTACCTTGACTACTGAGCTCCCGATAAAAGAAACTCGACAAACCTCCAGTAGTGCAAGCTTGTGAACCCGCATATGGTCAAAGCATTGGTAATTTCCAATTTCAAAATGTTGTTCTTCCACCATGTACAAGTTATGTTGAGAAAATTGTGCGCAACATAGAAACCAACATGGAAATAAGTTTGCAACATGGATCGATACAACCATTGCAACAAACAACGTGAATTATTACAACCAACAAAGTAAATGTAAGCTAGATCAATCAATATATTTCGAATGGAATTATGATACTCTCTCCATTTACTTATACAAGGCCACTATGAAAAATACACTTTGCATCTATACAAGGCCACAAACAGTAATTGAGACAAAAGTTAATGGTATTTTCTTGAACTATCAACCTATTTAATACTTGCATGCACACAGTCATAATGACAACTCCAATCAGCTTTCCATCCCTTTTGTGCATACATGCGATGTATTAATGATCCCACTAAACAAAAAGAAAAGCCGTTTTACAAAGCAAGACATTAAATTTTACCTTGGTATTTGTAATATGAGTTTGTGGCCTTGTATATAAAAGAGGGAGTACAATATATTGAACAAAAAGGTTTAGGATATAATAATAGATGCCATTCTAATTAACCACAGATGAGTTACCTTATGGCATGGTTATCTTGGTACGAGTGGCAAACATCGATCATCTGATCCTAGCTCACAGTGCTCTAGTGTTGCTTGAGAGAATAGATCGCTTTAAAGATCCCCACAAGTACACCAATGATGGAGAGCAGAGCGGCGGTGGCTTTAGTATTGTGGGAAACAAACTTGCACACAATAATCCGCAACCACCTCCTCGCTTGCAATCTTGGATACCCCCCAAGATTTTAAAGTAGCGGAGATCGGGGGACATTTGTTGGGCAAGCCCGTTGAAGAATTTGAGATTTTGCTTGTCGGATAGTTCTCCTCTTATGTAACCCTTTGATCACAGCATGTGCACATCTTCCTCCCGAACCATGATCATCGCAAGGACGGCGACGACTGACGAAACAACAGACAAAAGTATCATCAACATTCTGGGAGCTAGGTAAGGCCGTGCATACCTCAAAAGCCACCATGCTGGCGAGCCAGGATTCCCTTATACGGTCCAGATTCAGTGGCGACAGGAATAACTTGTTGAAGAGGAAACCTTTCTTGATTTCCATATCATTAAACTCATCAGTTTTGCTGTGCTCTAGCTTGATGCTCATTCCTTCAAGTTCCATGGCTAACAGGTGCGGATGTTATGACGGATGTTATGAAGAAGAGTAATGGATCCGGTGGTTTAACTGACATTCCTTGTTTGTGCAGTCGTAGAAGGCCAAGAAGATGTGGTGATCGGTTGATGGTGCCTTGTATTCGAATGAGCAGCAAGAACATAATACTACGGCTTGTATTCGAATTGGAATATGTGTATTTATGTGGGATATATGGAACTGCAGGAATGATATGATTTTTAATAGACAACATATTTTAACCTTCTTGCAGGTCATCTTTAGAGCTACGACATGGATCCCTACGTGGTCCTTATTCATTCCTATGGACTCCAGGGGGCCATTGATTACTGGGTGCAACCAATGGAGATGATAGCACGGGCTATATTCAACCGGTTTGGATGACGGTCGCATAACAGGATAGGAGTCTAGGCCCTAATCCTTTAATTCATACTGATGTTGGCTTTGCGTTTTTTTGTTTCTTTGCTCCTTTTACCATCTGTAATACTTTGAAGACTTTGTTAGAGCATTACCGGACGGCCGTATCCGGCCGTTCCGATTCTTCCGCATGAGCCACGTCCGCTGGTGCTTATCTTGGCCTTCACGCCAAGTCTCATATAGATGGCATGATATTTTATGTACATGGAAACTGCTTGTAACCTGATTGTATCTCTGTACTGTATATATATACATGAATATGAGACGGATGAGGTATGCGATCAGCAGCCCGTTCTTTCCCAACTTACATGGTATCAGGCCAATCGGTCCTCTCCTGCCAAGAACTCGATCCCAAAACCTAATCCTCCTCAGCACGGTCGCTTCCCTCAGCCCCCACCCTCCCGATCACCATGAACGCCGACGATCTGAAAAAGCTCGAAGAGGAGCTCAAGAACCGCGAGTCTATCGTGCAGGCTCGCGAAGAAGAACTCAAGCGCCTTGATGAGGAGAAGGGAAAAACTGTCCTCATCCACTCTCCTGCACCCTCCTCCTATGCTGCCTCCATCAAGACCTATGTCCCCATCACTCTCGATCTTCAAGACTCCAACTACGTCAAGTGGCGTGAGCTGTTTCTCGTCGCCCTCGGACGCTATGGCCTCTCCAACCACGTCATCGGCGACGCTGCCGCTACCCCCTCTGACACCTCGCCTACCTCTGATTGGGGGCGCGATGACTACACCGTGCTCTCCTGGATCTATGGCTCGATCTCTCTCGAGCTGTTCGGCATCATCATGGCGCCAGGATCCTCCGCTCGACAAATATGGGACGCCATCGCCAATCTGTTCCACGACAACAAGAAGAGTTGCGCCCTTGCTCTCGATGCTGAATTCCGCAACACTCCCCAAGGCGACATGACGATCTCCGAGTATTGCGCCAAGCTGAAGAATCTTTCTGATGCCCTTGCCGACGTGGGGCAGACTGTCTCCGACGAGACCCTCGTCCTCACCCTGTTACGCGGCCTCAACAAGCAGTATGCACACCTGCGTACTTTTCTTCCGTTTCAGGTGCCGTTCCCTTCCTTCCTGCAGACCAGATCAGCACTGGTTCTTGAGGAGGCACAGAAGAAGACGGACGCCAAGAACGCTACTGCCACGGCTCTTTGGGCTAGCGGCAACAGCATTCTTCCAAGCACCGGTGGCGAGCGCGCACCTTCCGGGGGCGCAGGACGAGGCAGCTCGGTCTCCTTCAACAGCAACGGCCAAGGCTACCGCGGCGGCGACGGTAGCGGCGGCCGCGGACGTGGCCGTAGCGGACGCGGCCGTGGACGCAGTGAACCATGGATGTTCAATCCGTGGACAGGGCTGCCAACTCGTGCAGGCCACGCCCAACACCCGGCGTCGTCCCAGCCTCAACCATGGCAGCAAACACGTGCATGGCGTGCTCCAGCTCCAGGACTCCTTGGTCCTCGTCCTACAAGCACTTCTCAAGCATATGCAGCATATGCTCCAGCAGCTGGCTATACCAACACGCAGCTACAGCAGGCGCCACCTCCTCTCAATTTCCAGCAGCAGCAACAGCTCGACCCCACGCTCGTCACCGCCCTGAATAACATGCACTTCCCCAACAACGAATGGTACATGGATTCCGGCGCTTCCTCCCATATGGCATCCGATCCGGGTAAACTTCAATCTCTCACACCCTCCTTCGCTCACACAGTAACCGTTGGCAACGGCGCATCTCTTCCCATTACTCATATTGGTTCCCAAACACTTGCATCTCTCTCTAAACCTCTCTATCTTCGTAATATTCTTGTTGTTCCCAACATTATCAAAAATCTCGTATCTGTTCGTCAATTTACCATTGATAATTATTGTTCTATTGAATTTGATCCCTTCGGTTTTTCTGTGAAGGCCCTTCCATCCAGGACCGTGATTCTTCGATGCAATAGCTCCGGACCACTCTACCCTCTCCACCAACCAGCACTTGCTGAAGCTCACGCCATCATCGCCTCCACCTCGCTTTGGCATCGTCGACTTGGACACCCCGGCGATCACACCATGTCACGTCTTCATAGCTCGCAGCATATTTCTTTCAATAAAGGAGGGCCTTCCCTCTGTCATGCATGTCAGTTAGGCAAACATGTTAGGCTACCATTTTATGCTTCTCAAACTTCTACTACTCGCCCGTTTGAAATAATTCATTGTGATTTATGGACATCCCCGGTCCCTAGCACTTCTGGTTTTTGTTATTATCTTATCATCGTCGATGACTATACACATTATTTTTGGAGCTTTCCCCTACGCAAAAAGTCTGATGTTTATGCCACCTTCACTGCCTTTCACGCCTACACTCGTACCCAATTTAATCTTTCTATTTCTGCACTCCAATGTGACAATGGCCGAGAATTTGAAAACTCTAAACTAAATACATTCTGGACCACCCATGGCATTCTTTTTCGCCTATCTTGTCCTTACACCTCCCAGCAAAACGGTACTGCCGAGCGAGCAATCCGTACGACTAATGACGTCATTCGCACACTTCTCTTCCAAGCCTCCATGCCACCATCTCTTTGGGCCGAAGCCCTCCATACCGCCACCTACCTCATAAACATTCGCCCTACAGCCGCACGTAAATTTTCAACACCATATACCCTGCTGTTCGGCCTCTCTCCATCTTACAATGACCTTCGAGTATTCGGTTGTCTTTGCTACCCTAACACATCCTCCACTTCCCCCAATAAGCTCAGCGCCCGCTCAACTAAATGTGTTTTTCTTGGTTATCCTACACGTCATCGTGGATACCGCTGTCTTGATCTCACAACCCGGCGTATCATTATCTCGCGTCACGTTATCTTTGACGAGACGACATTTTCCTATGCACCTGAATCCTCTCCTACACCAGCATCACCACCCCCTGCTCTATTCGATCCACCACCAGCCTCTCAATACGTGCACCACCCAGCAGCTCATGCTCCAACGCCAAGCACTCCACTCAATTCATCTCTCCATGTACCAGCTGCCCAACCCACTATGCATGCACCCGTTATGCATGGTTTTCCCAGCCACACTTCCCAAAGCATCCAAACAGCCACGCCTAGCTCACCTCCTCCCGCCTCTCCACCACCAGAGGGTCCTATATCTCCAGCCGAACCACCATCTGTAAGTTCTCTGTCTCAAACGCAATCTGCTACACTTCCGTCTGAATCAACTACACATCCAGCGCCACCACTTCATCGTACACGCTCAGTAACCGGCCGGCTTCCACCACCAATTGATCGCCTTAATTTATCAGTCGTCACAACCTCTCCCATTCCGCACAACTATCTCACAGCCCTACGTGATCCCTCTTGGCGACACGCCATGCAGGAAGAATTCGACGCTCTCACAATCAATCAAACTTGGCAATTAGTTCCTCCCCCTTTAGGTGCTAATATTGTTAGCGGAAAATGGGTCTTTCGTCACAAATACAATCCCGATGGTTCTCTCTCTCGCCATAAAGCTCGGTGGGTTGTTCGAGGTTTCTCTCAGCAACATGGGGTCGATTTTGACGAGACTTTTAGTCCCGTCGTCAAACCTACGACCATTCGTATTGTTCTTTCTTTAGCTACATCCCACTCCTGGCCGATCCATCAACTAGACGTTAAAAACGCCTTTCTTCATGGTCATCTTGATGAAGTAGTCTACAGCCAACAACCATCCGGCTTCGTGGATCCTCAACATCCCACTCATGTCTGTCGTCTTCTCAAATCTCTCTATGGCCTCAAACAGGCACCCCGTGCATGGTTTCAGCGTTTCGCAGCCTTTGCTCGCACAATGGGATTTACTGAGTTCAAGTCTGATGCCTCTCTATTTATCCTTCATCGCAACAATAGCCTAGCCTATCTTCTTCTTTATGTCGACGACATCATTCTCACCGCTTCTACTCACACACTTCTACAGTCTATCATCCAGTCCCTTAGCACTGAATTCGCCATGAAGGATCTCGGCACCCTCCACCACTTCCTTGGTATTTCTGTAACTCGCACCGCCTCTGGTCTTCATCTATCTCAACGCCAATATATTCTCAACATTCTCTCTCGTGCAGGTATGCGCGACTGCCATCCCGTCCAAACTCCTATCGATACCAAGGCCAAATTATCCGGTTCGGTTGGCACTCCCGTCGCTGATCCCTCTCTCTACCGGAGTCTTGCAGGAGCTCTTCAGTACGCCACTCTCACTCGTCCCGAAATAGCCTATGCTGTTCAACAAGTTTTCCTTCATATGCATGATCCTAAAGAGCCTCACTTCCATCTAATTAAACGCATTCTTCGATACCTCAAAGGTACTCTCTATCATGGTCTTCTCATACACTCTTCTTCATCCCATTATCTCACTGCCTACTCCGATGCCGATTGGGCTGGATGCCCGGACACCAGACGTTCAACGTCAGGATTTTGCATGTTCCTCGATGATAATCTTATCTCTTGGTCCTCCCGACGCCAAACAACGGTGTCACGCTCCAGTGCGGAGGCGGAGTACAGAGCTGTTGCAACGGCAGTGGCTGAATCTTGCTGGGTCCATCAATTACTACATGAACTTCATCGACCTATTGATAGTGCTACCATTGTCTATTGCGATAACGTCAGTGCAGTTTATCTTTCTGCCAACCCGGTTCAACATCGTCGCACGAAGCATATCGAGCTGGACATTCACTTTGTTCGTGAGAAGGTTGCTCTAGGTGCCGTTCGTGTTCTACATGTCCCCTCGTCCTCTCAATTTGCGGACATTTTCACCAAAGGACTACCGACGACATTATTTCATGACTTCCGGACCAGTCTTCACGTCGCTGCTCTCCCGGGTTCAGACTGCAGGGGCGTGTTAGAGCATTACCGGACGGCCGTATCCGGCCGTTCCGATTCTTCCGCATCAGCCACGTCCGCTGGTGCTTATCTTGGCCTTCACGCCAAGTCTCATATAGATGGCATGATATCTTATGTACATGGAAACTGCTTGTAACCCGATTGTATCTCTGTACTGTATATATATACATGAATATGAGACGGACGAGGTATGCGATCAGCAGCCCGTTCTTTCCCAACTTACAGACTTTGTACTACTTTGAGACTTTTAATAATATGATTGCATGCATCGTTCAGATGCAGAGTCAGGGGCAAGCCTTCTTTTCCAAAATAAAAATGTTGAAGCTATTGCCATTGTCGAGGAAGACGAAACCAACGAATCCTGGATAAGGTTTTGGCTAAATCACATCTAAATGAAATTTAGCTATGTCACATCTAAGTCCACAGCCATTAGAACAATTTGCTGAGATTTGTGCAACTAACATAATCGTTGTCCATCCTGCGAGCGTCAATGTGCTGCCCGTTCGTGCCGGCTTGTTTTTTCTTTCTCAGAGTGGAACGTGTTGGCCTATTTTTCTGCGGGTGTACGCGAGTGCTCTTCCACTTCCGTGTCAAGGACTCCTGGTGCTTGTACATTTGTGGGCCACTGTTCCTTAGTCTGAGGGCTGCGCTAGTGCGTTTTTGCCTTTTTTTTAATCATCTGCACACTGTCTTCAGATCTCTTTTCAAGTGTACGCTGTCAAATTTGTTTTTTCTTTGAAACTTGTTTCTTGACATTGTTTGTTTGTTCATCACCCGCAAAGAAAAACACTGTTTGTTTTTTTGAGGGTTTTTTTTTCTCAGATAAATTTTCAATCTATTCGTTAATAATGGCAGTATAGAAAACACTATAAATAATAAAAATTACAATCAGATTCATGTATCACCTAGCGATGACTATAAGCACTGGAGCGAGCCAAAGTCACGCCGTCGTCATCTTCCCTCCTTCACCGGAGCCGGACAAACCTTGTTGTTTCGAGCTTGTTTACCACATACACTATGTGGTTTTGAAACTTGTTTCTGAATACACCAAAAATAACACATTGACCGTTTAGCACGAGATATTGCAATGTTTTATATAAATCGTTGTCATTTTGGATCTTGTTGTTGTCATTTTTGCATAAACTCGAAATTTCGCATCGATGTATTCTCGTGATGCCTTGTCTTCTTTTTTGCCCACTTGTTGGTTGTTCGCGTCGCACGCATGTGTTTTTTTTGGGGTCAAATTTTGTTATTGCGCTCTTATGGCTCATTTTATCTGGTCCACATTGTTAAAGTGGAAGAGACATGCTATGTCGCTTGTCGCTGCCTATTTATTTTTTTTCTTTTAAGTTTGATGTCAAGTGGCAGTCTCTAACTTGCCCTTGACGCATAACTGGGCCCAACTTATTTTTGTCTCAGCTGCAAGCTACCATCGACTCGCTGCTAAGGGGAGTGGGCATGTTTGTAGGGGGTCCAGTTGCAAGTCAACCATGGACTCGCAACTAGGGGGCAGTGTCTATTTTTTATAGGCTGCCCAGTTGCATGTCAACCATCGACACGCAACTAGGGGTGTGTGTGTGTTTTTTAGGGGCCTCAATTGCAAGTCTACCATCAACTCGCAACTAGGGGTGGGGAGTGTGTTTATCGGAGGCCCCAGTTGCATGTCAACTATCGACTCGCAAACTAGGTGTGTATGTACAGACCCCAGTTGTAAGTCAACCATCGACTCGCAACTAGGGATGGTGTTTGTTTTTTTGTAAGGGCCCTAGTTGAGAGTCAACTACCAACTCGCAACTATGGGGATGGCGTGTGTGTTTGTCGGGACCCAGTTGCATTTCAACTATCGACTCGCAACTAGGGGAGACGTATGTTTGTAGGGGCCCAGTTGCAAGTCAACCATCGGCTCACAACTGGGATGTGTCGTACTTTTTGTAGTTGCCCCAGTTGCAAGTCAACCATCAGCTCGCAACTAGGGGGAGTTTTGTTTTTAGGAGCCTAGTTGCAAGTCAACCATCAACTCGCAACTAGGTGGCGGACGTATGTTTGTATTGGCCTAGTTGCAAGTCAACCATCAAATCGCAACTGGGATGCATCATACTTTTTTGTACCGAACCCAGTTGCATGTCAACCGTTGACTTGCAACTAGGTGGGCTATGTTTTTAGGGGCCCAGCTGCAAGTCAACCATCGACTCGCAACTGGCACGCGCAGTACTTATTTGTAGTTGCTTCAGCTGCAAGTCAACTATCGACTCGCAACTAGGGGGCGAATGTTTGTAGGACTCAGTTTCAAGTCAACCATCGACTCGCATCTAGGGGGCAAACGTATGTTTGTATGGGTCTAGTGGCAAGTCAACCATCAAGTCGCAATTGGGACGCATCATACTTTTTTGTACTGGACCTAGTTGCATGTCAACCACTGACTTGCAACTAGGGGGCGTAAGTTTGTAGGGGCCTAATTGCAAGTCAACCTTCTACTCGCAACTGGGACGTGCCATACTTTTTGTAGTTGCTCCAGTTGCAGGTCAACTGTCGACTCGCAATTACGGGGCGAATGTTTGTAGGACTTAGTTTCAAGTCAAACATCGACTCACAATTAGGGGGTCGTATGTTTGTAGGGACCCGAGTTGCAAGTCAACCATCGACTCGCAACTAGGGGGCGTATGTTTGTAGTGCCTAGTTGCAAGTCAACCATCGACTCGCAACCATGGAGGATATATCTTTGTAGGGGTTCAGTTGCAAGTCAAGCATCAACTCGCAACTGGGACGCGTCGCACGTTTTTGTAGTTGCCCTAGTTGCAAGTCAACCATCGACTCGCAACTAGGGGGCGTCTTTTTTTGTAGTGGCCCCAGTTGCATGTCGACCATCGGCTCGCAAACTAGGGTGTCGGGCGTATGTTTTATGAGAGTCAAGGGTTGACTTGCAACCCTAAACTTAAAATTAGGACTCTTTTAGTTTGTGGGTGCCACATTTTTGCTAGTAAACACCAACTCACAATTGGGGTCCTTTTCTCAAATTGATTTTTAACCATTGTCATATGTTTTTTTTGTCAACTATGTTTTAAATCATGATTATTGTATAATAGCTGTTTAGAAAACAACTTAACACTATTTTATGTAGGAACGTACAGGGCAGTTTTTCACTCACTTTTGTTAATTTTTTGAAGGGGTTTTATGCAAGATCTCCACAACGGTAACGGATCTTTCCATCCTTTTTCCCCATCAAATATCCACCTAAAAACTTGTGTGGCTGAGTTCTTTTGTTCATTATATGATTACTTAATTTGTTAAAACTATACTGCTTTAGTTGGGAGAGCACAAATTATGTATCATCTTTGTGCGGGGATTTGAAGTTTCTTTTTGCACTAACAGAGATGTTAAGAGAGGTTGTTTTCGACAAAAATGGGTTCAGATAGTAGTGTTTTTGGGTCTTATTCCGAGAGTAACTTTTTAGAGAGAATTTGAAGCTACTACAGGATGTTTATGTCTCTTTTAAGCGCAAAATACGGCCATGTCCCCAAGAGAACACGGTCCTGGATTGGGATGCCCCAATTTTTTTTACCCATATATGGGAATGTTTTTCCATGAATCAAAATGTTGTATCAAACATTTTATACAAATGTTCTTTTGTAAATTAGAGACATGTTGTTTCTGAAATTTCATTAACTAAATAGCAGGCGGACATAATCCGAAGAACTTGTTCTAGATTAGATTATGTATTGCAAAACATATAAAAGCAAGGAATTCTCCCTGTGTTTGATTGCTTTTCAGAAAGTTTTTTTGTAGAAGCCTAGATCTAGCCCGTCAAATAACTACACCCTCTTTACCCGCAAAAAAAATTTATAACCACACCCTCTATCAGTTTTTTTGGCTGATGTATGTATTTGTCCTGTGCAACAAGAACAATCAAAATGGTAAAAGGCCCAGGTATTAAGAAACAAACAACAACCATAAGGCCCACGAGCTGAACTTGTCTGGTGGGGCTGTCCTTCTGGGCTGGGTCTTTGCCCTCACGACAAACAAGCAAGCAACGCTAAAACGATACAACAAAGAAGGAGCGATATAACAGATGGGATGTGGGATGATGTCATACTTAGATGAGACATATTTATGTCACATCTAGATGAGTTCTAGACGGACCCTTTGGAGCTCTGGGACGCAGTTTTCGGTGAGGTTGGAATCTACGGAGGCCTTTGGACGAAAGTCTGAAACGACATATCCTGGCCGGGCTACATGGTAGTAGCTGGGAAAACAACAGGGCCGACGGCGCCGGTACGGATCATCTAGGCTCGCGTCCCGAGGTCAACATCGATAGGGGGTGTAGCTCATATGGTAGAGCGCTCGCTTCGCATGCGAGAGGCACGGGGTTCGATTCCCCGCACCTCCATTTTTTGTCATTCTTTTTAATTCATTCTGATATCCTACTGACTGATGGTAGAATGCACTTTTCTTTCTCGGTATTTTTTCTCGTTCTTTTTGTTCACAGTTAGCAACAATGCTCTTAAGATAAAGAACATCGCAGGCTGAGTTCCTTTAGGTTGTCGGTGCCTGAACTGCCGAAGTATATGGCTACGGTGAAACACTATCCAGCGCCTAGTAGTCCGTCGACGCAACACATGCAGCCCGCTGTACTATTTTCCTTTGCTGGGAAAAAAAGGATGAAGGTCGAAAGTGATGTTCTAATTCCGAGCTCGCATGAGCTCGTGTGATCAGAACAACTACGTTCGATGAAGGTGAGCTCCTTTTGAAGGATGAATGTGACCAACAGCAGGTACGGCCTGGCTTTACGTCTGGTTTCTTTGGGATATTTCTTCTTGTTTTGTTTTGTTTTTTTCACCGTTCTCCGGTTTTTCATCGTTATAACTTTTGTTTTCACTGGGTTTTTTGTTGTTCCTTGATTTTGACAAGTTTTTCCTTCTCTTTCTTTTCTTCTTTTTCACCGTTTTTACCCATATGTCTTTGGATTTTTTTCTTTTATTTATTGTATGTGTCTTTCTTTATAATTTTTAGAACCTTTGTTAATTGTTTCTTGTTCATCAGTTTCTTTTATGTTTTTCATTGTTTTCTTTGTTTCTTTGTCGGTTTTCATCTTTTTTCGTGTACAAAATGAACATTTTTCAAATACAATGATTAATATTTTCAATACATACTTTCGATGTCTACATTTTTCTGTATACACTTTATACATTTTTGTATACATTAGGAACATTTTTATATATGCCTTAAACATTTCCCATATACATGTTTAACATATTTGTAAAAGAGGTAATATCACTAGCAGTCATATAACTTGCGCTGCATGTTCGGTTTGGTGCTAACATTTTGAAAATAAGAATTTGTAGTAATCTAACTTGTAAAACTTAAGTAATAAAGTTATGTTCAAATATTTGTGTGTTAAAAATATTATACATACAGATTATTAGTAAATAAAAATAAGCTGGATTATTATAAAAAATATTTAGTAAAATGTAAGTAATAAATAAATTAAGATATTCGTAAAACATAAGTAATAAAATTATGTTCAAATATTGGTGTGTTATACAAATGATACTTCATGAATCAAAATTTAAATATTAACATGTGTATTAAATTAGAAATAACTGAATATTCATATCAACAGTTTAAATTTTAAATTTTCCAATATTTATATGAACATGGAAC
The DNA here is from genome assembly GCA_032464435.1 of Aegilops umbellulata. Taxonomy (NCBI): domain Eukaryota; kingdom Viridiplantae; phylum Streptophyta; class Magnoliopsida; order Poales; family Poaceae; genus Aegilops; species Aegilops umbellulata. Next base: position 376,991,686 of record CP136059.1, on the reverse strand, counting down.
TATACAAATGTGCATATATTTATTGAAATGTTTTTACAATTAAAATAATATATTTGATTTGTAATTTTACAAGTATTTCTATTATTTAAAATTATACAAACATGTTTTAATTTATAAATATATTGTTTTAGATATATAATTTTTTTCAAAATAATGCTTAAACAGTTTTAAAAGAAATTTATTTCGTTTGTATTTACAATATTTATAGCACGTGAATTTTAAACATTTTTTTACTACTGCGATCAAAATTTACATACTAATTTCTAAAAAAATGAAATGTGCATAATGGGCTGCACTGCTCATGGTTCATTATAGCTGACAGGCCCACGTGTTACAATATAAAATGTAGTTGTTCTTCAGAAGTATTATATGTCATTCAGCGTAGTGGTTACATCGTGTGTCTTTAGTTGGTCGCCGGTACGAATCCCGCCACCTCCTAATTTTGTTTTGTATACTGTCACTGACAATGAGTCTCACCTGGGCTTCTCTGTGTACTAAAAAAAATCCATGGACTTATCTGAAAGAATGTACTCCAGCCACTGACGTGTGGCCATTCCTATGCTGTCAAGACAGGTCATACACTGGATACAATAGAAAGCACCGTATTTGCACCACACAACAACTTAGATGACCACAAAGCCGTATTTTTAAGTTTTAGCACTAAACTAAATATCCAGCGTAAGTCTATCAAAGATATTCGAAAACACTAATGCCCACACGTGTGGCAACATTGCAACTCGCCCACACGCCTGGATCACCGTCCAGTTAAGTTTGCATGAATCTTGACACATCGAGGCAGTTTTCGCGTGCCACGTAGGACAAGGCCGATGTGTGGGCGTTGGAGAGGTCGCCCACACGCCCCACAACACACGGTTGTCAGCTGTGCTGTGTGGGCGAACTAGCTTCTGCCTACAAAGCCACCACCTAATCCACGCGCGTGTGGGCGAACTGTTTTTCGCCCGCACGACAGTTGTACGTTGTTGGATGGCAACTGCAGTTGCACATATATGACAACTAGGCAAACACACATGGCAACTATAATTCGTTTGCTAGACGGCAACTGCAGTTGTGCGTACGTGGCAATCAGATAAACATACATGGCAATTGTGATTAACCACATGTGGCAACTAGGTAAACACACATGTCAACTATTATTTGACCATATGTGGCAAGCAGTTAATCACACATGACAATTATGATTTGATTACACGCGGCAACTATTATAAATTAGACATGGCAACTATAGTTAACCAAAACAGAGAGAGTTGCCATGCTTTTGCAACCATATTTATCATGCCGGATAACTACATCTGCCATCTCGGATGGCAACTAATTGTCGTCCTGCGGCTACCTAATGTAGCTGCACCAGGACGTGTGGGCATATTTGCTTCGTGCCATACGTACAGGGTGGGGATGAGTAATACTTGTTGGACGTGTGGCACAAAGTAGCTGCACCCACACGTGCGGGCAATTTTACTGTTCGCCCACACACAGCCCGTGTGGGCTGCCTCCTGCTCATGCCACACACGGTGTGTGGGCAAATGTCTATTATGCCACACGTGTGGTGGAAATCGGCGTCCAAGATATTACCGCTTTGTAAACCATGATTTTTCTTTGTAAGATTTTTTTAAAATTTCTTCTTTTCTCATACACATTCTACCTTTTTTTTTACACATTTAACATTTTACATATACAATTTCACATATAATATCGACATTTTCCATACACACTCTATTTTTTTTGTATACATCAGGATATTTTCTATATACATACTTAATTAATTGCTAATTTATGATGACATTTTTAAATCATTATTATGTCTACTTTTTCATATAAATTTTACATTTTTCTTATACATCAGAATGAGATATTTAGAACATAAATTTAACATCTTTGAAAACATATATTTTCTGTGTCTACTTTACCATACACATTGTATATTTTTTCTATACATGAGAAACCTTTTTATACAGGTTTAACATTTGTAAAATGCATGGTCAACATTTTCCAATTTTGTATGTAAAACTATTTTTCTAATAGATATATTTATATTTTTTTCGAAATATAAGCAAAAGTAACAAAAACAAAGACAATAATAAAAGCCAAAATGTGACAAAAAAAGGAAAACGAAGGAAGAACTACCTACCTTGGGCGGTCTATTTACGAGTATCCCTGGCGCGAGCGAGCGCTATAGCTCGCGTTAGGCGAGACATAGCCACGCACGGCATATCATAGTTGGCGTGTGAGTGTGGAATCCTATTTCGCGCACTATGGGCCTGCCAATTCCGGGTTCTTCCTTTAAACAGGGAAAGCGGTTTTTGTTTCTTGTTTTCTGAACTGTATATCCTCTTTTATGTTTTTCATTGTTTTCTTTGTTTCTTTGTTGGTTTTCATCTTCTTTCGTGTAGAAAATGAACACTTTCCGAATACAATGATAAATATTTTCAATACATACTTTTTGATGTCTACATTTTTTCATATACACTTTATATATTTTTGTGTACATTAAGAACATTTTTATATATGCCATAAACATTTCTCATATACATGTTTAACATATTTGTAAAACATGATTTTTATTTGAAAGAAAAAAAATGTTTTGGATTTCTTCTTTTCTCATACACATTCTACCTTTTTTTATACACTAGAAAAATTTTCATATACACATTTAACATTTTGCATATACAATTTCACATTTAATGTCGACATTTCCCATACACACTCTAATTTTTTTGTATACATCAGGATATTTTATATATACATATTTAATTAATTTCTAATTTATGATTGACATTTTAAAATCATTTTTTATCTCTACTTTTTCATATAAATTCTACATTTTTCTTATACATCAGAATGAGATATTCAGAAAATAAAATTAAAATTTTTAAAAACATATATTTTCTCTGTCAACTTTACCATACAAATTGTATATTTTTGTTTACATGAGAAACTTTTTTATACAGGTTTAACATTTGTAAAATGCATTGTTAACATTTTCCACCTTTGTATGTAAAATTATTTTTATAATAGATATATTTATATGTTTTCGAAATATAAGCAAAAGCAACAAAAACAAAAATAAAAATAAAAGCCGAAATGTGACAAAATAAAAAGAAAACGAAGAAAGAAGTACCTAACTGGGGCGGCCTATTTACGAGTATCCCTGACGCGAGCGAGCGCTATAGCTCGCGTCGGGCGTTTGTTTTACATTTTATTTTTCTCTCTAAATTCACGAACGTTTTGTGAAATCATTGATTTTTTTCAAATTGGTGAACATTTTTAAAAAATCAATTTTTATCCACGAAATTCAAAATTTGTTCATTGAGACCAAAATATGTTCATCAAATTCAAACATATTCATGAATTTGTTGAAAGTTTTCATCATACTAAAAAATCTTCGTGAAATTTGAAAATGTTGTTAAATTCAATATGTGTTCATCAATTCAAAAAATAGTTCAGTGATTTTAAGAATTTCTCATCAATTTTATATTTTTCATTGAATTTAAAATTTGTTCAGAAATTACAAAAAATCTTCATCAAAATGCAAAAAAATGTTGATCAAAACTCAATATTTGTTCATTAAAATATAAAAAAATCATGAAAGTTCCAAAAATATTCATTTCTTCAGAATTAGTGACCACTTTTTTTGAATTCGTAACATTTTTCTTGCAATAGTTATTTGTTCTGAAATTGCTTTATTAAAGAAGCAAAAAAGAAAATAACAGAAAACAAAATAAAAAAATGAAGGAAAAACATGGAGCCCCATCCCGCACCAAGGTCGCGCATGGCAGTGAGGGGGCCGCGCGCTGCCCTCTGGTCGTTGTGTAGGAGTTCCCTCTTTTCGTGGCCGGTCGATTTACAACGATCCCTGACGTGAGCAAGCGCTATATCTCGTGTTAGGCGATACATAGCCACGCCCAACGTTTATATCATATATCGAACGCGAGAATGACCGGTAGTAGGCTGGATTCGGCCGTCCACGCAGGAGTGGGCTGGCCCGGTAGTGTACTCCTACATTGCTTGGTTCGTTAATTTGTTATGTTCGTTTTTCATCCTTTTGTTTATATTTTGAAATAATACAATACAACAAATTTTAAAAATGTTAATGCAGTTTAAAACATAGTTTGCCTTATTTTAAATAAATGCTTCTACCATTCAAAAAGTATTCATACATTTAAAAAATTGTTCAAGCATTCTTTTACCAAATTTTATGAAAATATAAAAACTAGTAATACAATGATCTTATCCTATTCTAGGTTGGGATGTTTTGGCCATGGCTGCTTCTTATACCTTGCTTATCAGGGAGGATACAAAAAACTTCGTATATCGATGATATACAATTGAGGCGGTTAAGAGTAGAACAATACACAATGTTCTTATCTTATTCAGCTCAATATTTGCGGTAGTTATACAACCCTGTTATTCCGTATCGTGTAATACGAATATCCATGAAACCCTAAATTTAATTCGTATATTTCCAACTCACAAAGGGTCACTTTGGTTCATAGAAAAGTGCAGCAAAAACACAAGAGGTCCTAGAGGAGATGCCCTCGCATTTGCGAGGAGTATTCCAATCTAATAGTGTTTGGAACTCGATGTTTCAATTATTAAGCGGCAACAAAAACTGTTCTTTCCTACTGTTCATCATCAAAGATGTTAGTTGGTCTCCATGACTTCCCTGTTCTACATATTTCATAGTGAAAAAAGCTGCAGTGAAGCCAGTTGCACCAACCAAAGTCCTTTCGCATGCCAGTAACATTTTGTATTTATGTATGGCTAATATTCATTTCCGACTCCAAAAGAAAAAAATATAAATGAAAAAGGAGAGCTTTGCAAGAAGCGGGGGATGTGTGGTCCGGTGGAGTAGAAAGAGATTGATGGTGGTAAAGAAAATTAGACAAATATTAGTAGATCAAATATTAACTATTTGCTTCTTTCGCATGTTACAAACATGTGTAGGTATGTATGGTTCTAATCATGGTTTTAAATAGCCCGCTATAGCGTTTAAAAGAGGTCCCGCGCTAAGGGTCTTTTGTCCAAACACACTAGCAAACATTTTAAATAGCTCGCTATAGCACCGGTATAGCACGCTATAGCATTCAGAAGAGGTCCGCCGCTAAGAAGCTTAGCGCGCTATTTAAAACATTGGTTCTAATTTTGATTTCCTACTCCAAAGTAAAAAATATAGACGAAAACGGTGTGTTCTTGAATCAGTTGTTCTCCATACTAATGCTTTAGTGAGCCATACTTACTAACTATTTACATTCTATGCTTACTTACAAAGAAGAGTAACGATATTGCCCACACATTTAACTAGGCCTACACGAAAACGAGAACTATTAAATTTGTGTTTAAAGAAGAATATTGAAATGTGAACTGATTAAAATGCCGAAGAAATGATACAAATATATTTTTCATAACACGGCTGATCATAAAAGGTACAATAAATGTAAATGATAAATGGATAACATATATATTTATATGCGTGTAAATAACCAAAAATACCCAAGACAAAACTATGTTTGCATAAGTCTTATATTGTAAACACCATCACATATGGTTTAAAATTTTCATTACATAAATCAGATAATAAGTTCTCCTTAGTGAAATTTTTGAAAATCTAGCCCGCGCATCGAGCGGACCACTTTGCTAGTTGAAGAAAAAAGAAAGCTAACACAAACCCCAAAAGGAAAAAAGAGAGAGAAAAAGGGCTGGATCGAGCTAGTGGTCGGTAAGAAAACAAAGAAACGAACGTGCTAGCTAGTCCCTCAAGCAAGCGTCACAGTAGGTTTCTCTGGATGGTTGCGCAGCTGGTTCTGAAGGTTGGTCCTGAGTGCTTCATCCTCGGTGCCGGTAAGCAAGACTTCCTTGACCCCAGACAGATGATCCAGGCCAGAAAGATGATACCACGACCAGCTGGAGCAGTCCAGCTTGAGATGCTCAAGACCCTGCATCGATTTCGATCCGAAGGTCACGTGTAAGCCGGTCGAGCTGCCAGATATCTCGAGGACCTTCACCTTCTCGTAGCTGAGCAACTCCTCTCCGTGATTTTCAGTACAAAATCGGAGGCTGGGCTGCTTGACATGAAGTCGCAGGATACGCAGTTTCGGCAACCTGGCAAGGTGCTCCATGTCACTTGGCGCCAAATCAGCCATCCCCAGATCCAACTTTGTGAGCTTGCTAAGGTCCTTGGATGACACAGCAGCAGGCAGCTTGTCTCCGAGTCCATACAGCTTAAGGCTCCGAAGGTTCTCCAGAGGCTGCTTGATATCACCCAGGCAACCTTCATTGCCCTTGTCCAGCCACACCGACAAGGATTCGAGATGCACATGGTCCGAGATTGCAGATAGAAACTTGCCGCTGTTGTTCGAGTTGATGCCCGACACTCCAAGCTTGCGCAGTTGGGTGAGCTTCTTGAGCACTTCAAGGATGACCATGCCCTCTATAGCAGCGACATTGATGACGCCGAGTGTGTGCAACTCTGTTAGCTTCCCGATCCCTCTGGGCGCCTCAGCACCGGCCAGGTGAGGACGCCTGCACATCTCTGGTAACCAGCTGGATGAAGAAGCAGACGGTGTCGGTTCCGAGTCCAAGTTGGCGCCGACACGAATGTACTGCAACTTGTATAACCTGGTGATGCTCGCCGGCAGGGCAACTATTGAGGTGTGCCTGACGTCCAGAGTCTGGAGCTGCCTCAGATCACCTAATGAACTTGGCAGATAATGGACCTCATGACATCCTCGTAGAGAAAGGAACCTCAGGCAATGAAGCAATTTCACCATCTTCTCGAGATCGGCGTCCTTCACACCAAATGTATTCTCGAGATCAAGTACCCGGAGAAGCTTCATGCTCTTGGAGATGAAGAAGGACTCCCACTTCCCAAACACTGTGAGTGACCATAGCCGTGAGAAGTCTGCTCTCTCGAACACAACTCTGTCTCTGTGCCAGCATCGCAGTATGATAAGGTGACGCCCTCTGCTTTGGGTGGTTATTGCACAATCGCCACTGAGTTCGTACACAAGGTTCTCTTCCACCCGCCTCGAGATGTACTCGCGGATGAAACTATTCACCTGATAATAAACTTGTATTGTGTTGGTGCTGGCCAAACGTTGTACCTGCTGGAATATGTTGAGCTCAACGAGCTCGGAGAAGAAATTGTCCGCATTCTCCTCCGCGTGTCTTTCCACACTTTGCTTGGAGTAGCCCTCCGCAGTCCACCGCCTTACAAGTCTCCTCCGCTGAATGCCAATGTCTCGAGGAAAAATTAACAGGTAGAAGATACATGGCTTGAGAAAATCTGGAGGATTGAGTATGATGGAATGCATCTGACGAAATAGACCCCCTAGACCATTAAACTCTGGGTCGGTCTCTAGATGATGCATAAATCTGCGGTTCAAAGAATCTGCTGCATCCTTCCATGCATCCGCCTTTGTGGCCAATAAGCCAGCTATAGCAGTTATTACTCCAGGGAAACCTCCACACTTCCGAATAAGTTCTTCTAGGTCATACATATGTTTGTTGTCCTTCAAAGGGGATAATGGATTTTTCTTGCATACCTATTGCTCGAACAATTAAAGATTAATGTCAGGCAGTATGCAAACACTAAGTATGTACATTGATTTTGGTGTTACATTTGCAGAATGTAAAGTAAGCTGTCTACAAACACAGGATACATGCACCTGTTCAAGAGAACAACTAGAAAAATAAATGAAACTAGTGGAGTATGACCATATGTTTTGTTTGCCATTACCATCCAACACATCAAGTTCAACTGGTCAGATTTGTCCATATTTGTTTTTTGTACGTGCACATGCTATAAAGTTGAACATCACATACGTACTTTTGAAATGCAGTCTGTCATCCTGAATATACAGTGCACAATTTACATTGGGATCTACCAATTCAATAAAAGCGACATATGCTGTTTCTTGATATCCCTGAGTGAAGGGGGGAGCATGAACTAATGCAAGAGATGTTAAGTCATGCAAGCATGGCATTAGGTACTACTCCCTCCGTTCTGAATTACTTGTCGCAGGTATGGATGTATCTAGATGTATTTTTAGTTTTAGATACATCCATTTCTGCGACGAGTAATTTGGAACGGAGGGAGTAGTTAGAAACTCCCTTCAACAATATATATTCATTACTTGTAAACATACCTCCTTTTTGAAGAAATTAAAGGCTGCAAGGGCTTGTAGACCTTGGACATTCAACATGAGTTCTATTCTTCCAGTGCAGTATGCAGCGATGCTTGCTTCAGTCGTAATCACAATGATAACGCTTTTAGAACCTCTAGATACCAAAGCTGCTTTTATCAAGTCCCATTCTTCTTTTGACCGGAGGCTGTCAATGACAATAAGGCACTTATGTTGTTCCAGAAGGTGGCGACACTCTTGAATGGGGTCTTTTTCTGATTCAAAATCTGAGAGTAAGCTCCGAAGGAAACTCCTTAAATTGAATGGGTAGGACACATCCACCCAATTGAACTTATCAAATTGGCAGCCATGAAGCATCATTTCAAAGTAGAAGTGTCTGACAAGACATGATTTCCCAACGCCAGCCATTCCCCATACAGACACCACATGGGAAGAGTTGATGCGTGCTTCACCCACATACTTATGAAGTTCTCTTATTTGTGATTCACGTCCAACAAGGGGCTGATCCATCATCCAATCTTCCGCTTCTCTCTTTTGGCTTGCTTTACGCACCCTTGGTTCCTGTATGCGTGTGGGGAGAGGTAGAAGTAGAAGCACTCAGTGTTTAGCAAGGAACCTTGAGTTTTCTTGGTCATCTTTCTACAAAGCTTGGCCTTTTGGCCACTTTTATAAAAAAGACAAATATTTTTGGCCAGTTAATTAACTGAATTTTTCATGTTTTGCTAGGCATTTGGCACGGATGGCATTGCCGGAAGAAAATGAATGTTCCTATATATGGGATTACAAGAGCTCAACTAGTGCCTATTGCGACAAAGTTCACTAAAAGCCTATGATAAGAACAAGGGCACCTATAACCCTGTTCCTCTTGAGCATTGTCGGAGAGGAAGAGGATATGCCGAAAGCCCATCAAACAAGTGTGCCCAGCAGGAACCAAAACCTCTCCAAAAACATGTCCAACCAATATATGCCGAAGAGACAAAACCAAAATGATTATGAGATATCCATCGTCAAGGGGGACTGCCAAAGTCTAGGTGGGGCCCTGGACATAAGAATACCGCACTGCCTCAATATAAGGCGCGCCTATTTTGAGGTTCAGTTTTGATCATTTGATGAACCAATTATATGAGGGGTATGTACGCCCCACGAGAGTTGTAGCAATGAATTCATGTTCGAAGAAGATTCCATGATACAACTTCTGCGGCACATGGTCCATATAGTTTTGGTCTAATTGATGATTAAAATTAAATATCAAAATACGTGTATGCTCTAGAGTTGCCAAGAAATCAACTAACACTAAATAATTCTTGTGAAATTGTGTATTGCTAATATTGGACACGCCAAGCTAATATATTTGAAGTAGCAAATCGTATATTTCTTTATAACGCATCATTCTTGACTATTGAATGCTTGTAGACAAGATTTTTTTTTTCATTTTAACCATCGCTACACTAACATAAATAGTTCCATGGCATGAAAAATTGAAAATGCTTTATATATTTTTCTCAAAAGTACTTGGATATAGGTAGAATCAAATTAAGGTGTGTCATAAAGACGGTATTGTCCAAGCATTGAGCAAAACAAACTTTGAAGAGTAAAAAGAGAAAAGCTTCCTTATTGGTGTTGTAGGTTTACCTTGAAGAAGGCGCAAACGGAATGCTGAGGAGAGAACTGTTTCAGCTCCAATATCTGGTAAGAACGGCCGATGCACAAGCTTGCTATTTCGAGTTGCTGCGTGGACACAATGATACAGCTTCCCTCCTCGCTGTGAGGAAGAAACGTCCTGATGACATCCCACTCTACCATGTTTGACAGGCCTTCCAAGACGACGAGGTACGTCTTTTGTGTGACTAGCTGCTCAAACTCCTTGAACAGATGAGCATGGGTGGTATCCATCTTGGATAGGACATGCATACCGACGGTTGCAACATTTTCTTCTTCTTTGCAAGAGTTTGCGTAGAACTGGGCCATAAGACCATGGATGAAGTCGTGGGGGCTGAAGGGATGCACCAGCTTCACCCACGCGCGGCAGGCAAAGTATTGACAGATTTCTGGATCATTGTAGGTCTCCCAGATGATGGACGTGGTCCCAAGATCGCCGGCTGACCCCTACAAGGAGATCACTTGCAGGTGCTTGTGTATTTTGTTGGTGATTATATGGCTGGTGAGGTCATCCAAGTGGCTGTGCTGCCTCTTGGTGGTGCGCCTTGTGTCGGCGAGCAGCATCTCATATGCGGTCGTGCCGTGCGCCAGTTTGGATGATGACCCTGCAGCAGACTCGAAGTTGATGAGGTTGTAGCGTCTATAACAGTTGTTTACATCCTCCACCCTGCATTTGAGCTGCTCTAGCTCTTCTACGGCCTGGTCCAGCGGCAGCGGCGGCGCCATCCAGGACGGGAGCAGCCGGCGCCAGAAGATTGGCTTGTCGTCCAGTTGGACAACATTTTCAACGCAGTCTTCGACGTCGTAGGCGAGCTGGCGAGTGTGCTTCACCCAGGTCCTCACCAGATTGTTCTTCATCTCCTCATTGGCATCGTCGAGGAACGACTGCATCATCTCCAGCTCCAACGTGATTGACACAAGGTCGCGCTTCACCTTTTGCCGAAGCCTGGCGTCCTCGTCGATGGCCGACTGGATCTTGGTGATCGCCCCCACCACCACCGATTTCGACAAACCAACTGCCAGCCGGTCCGCCATGATGTGGCTCGCTTGACTAGCTCTCTCGTTCTTATTTCTTGTGTAGCAATCAAGTGATGGACGCAGCACCAGGAGATGGCATTCTGAAGAACAAACCCATCCATGAGCTAGTTAGATATTTTTATGAAAACACTAAAAATCTTTTAGGCAAGGTAAATCTGACGTTTTTCATGGCAATTTATATTGTTGTGTGATGGCAAATTTAGCTTCTAAGCACGGCAATTTTTGACAAAAAGAAAATATTTTTTTAAAATGGAGGCTTACCCGCGGGCTAATTTTTTAAAAATAATACATTCTTTTACATAATTTCTAAAAATAATACATAGATCTGAGAATTTTCACAAATAATACAGCCTCGGTTTTCGGCAAGCCGATTGGGTCCTGTCGGCTTGCAAGAGGCCGATTAGGGCCTGTCGGCCTATGGTACCCGCTATCGGCTTGGGCGAAGCCGATATGCTTTGACACAAGCTACGTGCCCCTTGAGCCAATCGATTGAACACTTGCTAGCTCTATACGTGTATGATTCAAAACTTCTGAATATAATATTTCTCAAATGGTGGATCAAAATTTTAATCCATTTGCACCATCGTGATGTGCATGACGACCTCTATAAAAAGAGCCCAATATCATATGTATATATTACTTCATAAATATTTTGTATGTCACGGGACCCACACATCATAGACAGGAGCTGCGATAATCCATATTTATACTATGAATAATTGGAACCAAGTGGTCAGCTTAGTAAGCTATCAACAAAAAATTGAAATATTTGGTACAAAAATTCATCAGACACTCATGTCGAGAAATTGGCAGATGCACCAGTGCTCTCATAGTATAAACTAGCGCCGAAGAAGCGCAGTGCACGCCGCGCCCGTGAACGATTCTGTTAGTATTTTATCAAAATAAGCCAAAAACCAACATGTATTATGCGAGAAAAAAAATTGAAAAGGAGAACATGAATTGTGTCTTTACCCCATGATCTGTGTAGGCACATAATAAACAATTAATGATTTAACAAATTAAGTAAAGCGGCAATAATATTTTTTCATAAGCACATATTTCCCCTTTCGTATGTAAAAAAGTGATGGGCGTCATAGACGATGGCAAGAACATGGCTATTCTTATTGCGTAAGTGAATCGACCGATTCGGGTGCTGTTTTGGTATATGGTTTGGATGGGTTAATATTTTTGGTTTATTCAGGTGTTGTTCCATGTCACCAGTTTCGGTTTGAGGGAGGAGTATTTTCATTTCCTCTAGATTACTGTTCATGCAAATATGCAGGGCACCGCAACGGCGAGGGGGAAACCCCCGAATACGTGGGTTGGGGCCGTGATTTTGCCGCGCCCCTTAAAGAAAATTCCGGGCCAAGGTGGGATGCGGGGTCTGATCGGGCAGGTTTTTCCGCCCCGGCCCGCATTTTGGCGGTTATTTTCCGGGTCGGGGCGGGATGCGGGGTCTGCTAGAGTTGCTCTTAGGGAGACGACAGAGGCGGCTCTGCACCGATATGCCGGTGGAGAGAAATATGGATTATCCCAGCTCCTCTCTATGACGTGTGGGTCCCACAACATACAAAATATTTATGAAATTATATATATATATATATATATATATATATATATAATGGTAATTGCCTTTGGCTCCTAGGTGCATATGCACCCATTGTCAAAATACACATTTCGAAAAGTTGAAAAATTCGGAACAAAAATCCCGCGTGTATATCCGAACATTTTATGTGCGTGCACAAGGTTTCAGTGAAAAACGAGGTTTTTTGTGGCTTGTGTAAAAAAGACAATTTTTTATGCTTCATTCTAACTATTCACGAGGCATTTCTTTATCTTTTTTACACATGCCACAAAAAACGTCGTTTTTCGCTATACACGTGGGATTTTTGTTTCGAATTTTTCAACTTTTCGAAATGTGTATTTCGACAATGAGTGCATATGCACCTAGGAGCCAAAACGCCGCTCTCACATATATATTGGGCTCTTTTTATAGAGTTTGTCATGCACATCACGATGGTGAGAACGGAATAAAATTTTGATTCACCGTTTGAGAAATATTATCTTCAGAAGTTTTTAATCATACATGTATAGAGCTAGCAAGTTTTTAATCGATTGGGTCAAGGGGAGTCGTCCTATGCACGTAGCTCGTGTCAGACTACATATCGGCTTCGCCCAAGCCGATAGCGGGTAATCGGCACGACAGGCTCTAATCGGCCTCTTGCGAGCCGACAGGACCCAATCGGAAAAACTTAAATCTACGTATTATTTCTAGAAATTATGAAAAAGAATGTATTATTTTAAAAAAATTAGCTACCCGCGGCCTCTGCATTATGATGATGCATGCAGCCATCTTATTAAAAAATCCACAAAATCCACGAAGTATCAAAAAGAAAATAACTAAGACGGATCTGCCATTCTCACCAACTAACTTATCATCCTTAGAGAACACAATTTATTATGAAAAACGTTCAGTTTGTCATGGTAAAAATCTTGTGGAGTCCTATTTTTATTACCTGCTGGCCTGACCGCCGGCGGTCAGACCCGTGAGACACGCACGGGAGCAAATTCTTGGCCGGTCAAACTCAGTTTTATACAAAGTACTAGCTGCTTGCTGCCAGACGGAGGTGAGAAATACGTACCTAGACGCGCGAGAGGGATCTGAGGCGGTCGCCGGGCCGGTGAGCGAGATAGGGCGGCTGCCGCGGCAAGCAAACCATCCACCCCCTGCGCTCCGGCGAGCACGTGCGCGTGCGGCTGCTTCCGACGCCTTCTCGGTCCCGGATCTACTCGCACTGCTGCTGCTGTGCTGTGCTGTGCTGTGCTGAGAGACGAGGGGAACGGGAGTGTATGTGGTAGGTGGTTGCGGCGAATGATTGAGGGAGTAGAGAGAGGCTGGGAGATGAGGACAAAATTACTGTTCTGACCCTTAGTGCAAAGAAAATCCCAATTTAACCTTGTTAGCAAAAAAATTTCGTTTCTGACCTTTTTGGGTGACGCCAAGGTCCCTGGCGTCTGGGTTACGAAGCAGACGCCAGGGTCCCTGGCGTCTGGCCCCTGGCCCGCACTGCCCGCCTGCCCGTTGACCTGCTGACGTGGCAAAGGCATCTGGCCCTGGTAACTGCATAACGCCGCGGGGCCAGCCCACCCATCCCCATCTTTTCTTCTCCTGGCGGCGCCTCACGAACAGAGCCTCTGTTCGTCCCCCCTTCTCTCCCTCCCACCACCACCCCCCTTGATCTACTCCATTAACCGCTCAAACTCGCAGATCTGAGCCCCCCAAGCTTCTTTGAGGTATTCTCCCCCAATCCCTCCAATTTGTTTTGTTTTTCCCCTCTCTTGTTGGATGCATTATTTCACATTAGGTGATGTTAGATTAGTAGATGATTTCTTTGTTTTAGGAAATAGTTTTTAGTTGATAGATGATTTGGTAGGTAGTGTAGTTGCTAGATGTTTGTAGTTGTCCACCAATAGACAAAGTTAGTGATTTTTTTTTTGAATTATAGATGATGTATGCATGTGTTAGTAAATTAGCTATATGTTGAATCTATAGATGGCATATTATATGTGTGAAGTGGTATGAAAATAGATGGCATATTATATGTTGAATCTATAGTTGAATATATAGATGGCATTTTTTTTTGTAAAAGAGATGATGAAATTTGATTATTGTGTGTGACATGATTTGTTTAATAGAATGGCGGATGATGATTATGAAATATATTTGATGGTGAAATTTGGTTCTCTAGATGATATGTGTGCATATGTAGAAGAAAGAAATGATGTGGTTATTTTTGATAAGAATGGTGTTTTCATATGGCATAAACTTGGAGAAGCAAATTGTTTGATATTGTTCATGTATTCATAGATGTTTGTGATTTGTTTTGTAGGATGGCGGGTGATGAGGGACCTTGGTATGACGGATTAATCGATGAGTGGGATAAGGAGCATCGTGCACGTGCCATTGAGAACGGAAATGTAAGAAGCAAGACTTATCATTTTTCGTTATTTCTCATTTGTTTTTTTGTATTGATTAAAACATCACTTTATTTGCAGGTTGTAGTTGCTATGCGCATGAGGGGTCATTCCGCTGATGACTTTGATTACGACCCGCGGTATGAGCCTTACATTCGGAGATTGGGTCTTCTCCCATTCGTGTTGCAGTTTAAGCGACGCGCTCCGCCGGTGAACCACGCGGCGCTGACCGCACTTGTGGATCGTTGGAGGCCGGAGACTCACTCGTTCCACCTTCCATGTGGGGAGATGACGATGACCCTACAGGACATGGCTATGATAAGCGGCCTTCCTATCAACGGACAAGCTGTTACCGGTCGTGTCAGCGTGGGTAATTGGCGAGAACGGACTGCCGATTTAATTGGTGTTCAGCCCGAGGGCCGTGAGGAAGGCAAGGCCGATACCGCGAAAGTGAGGCATTCTTGGCTAAAAATGGTCAGAGGAAACACCAATCCGTGCCCTCAGGATGCCAATGACGTGGTTGTGCAGCAGTACGCGCGGGCCTATCTTTGGTATGTACTAACGAAGGTAGTCTTCTCAGATGCAACCGGGAACTCAGCCCTCTGGATGTTCTTGGAGCTACTCAATAACTGGGATACCCAGTATAGCTGGGGTTCGGCCGCACTAGCTTATTTGTATCGTCAGGTAACAGATATTTGCAACCATTTATCTTGCATTTGTCATGCGCCTCCATATCTAACATGTTTGTTTGATTGCAGCTTGACTTGTCGTGTCGGAGAAAGGGAGATACATCCTCATTGTCTGGGTTTGTTTGGAGCCTATCCGTGTGGATGTGGGAGCGGATCCCGGTAGGACGGCCCGATTTCAAGAACCCCCTCTTGCCAAACCCACGGGGTAATCATGACGGGTTGCATGATGATGATACATATCGGCGCCCTACGCTTGCTTACTATTGGGAACAAGTGACAGTCTACACAGGAAGCTCGCAAGTGCGATACAAGTGCTATATGAACGAGCTGGACACCTTGACTGCTGAGCAGGTTTTTAGAAGTTCGATGAGATAAAATTTAGTCAAGAATAAAACTTATGTAGCTAACAATGTATCTCTTTGTTTTGCAGGTATATTGGTTGCCTTATGTGGAAGATCGTGACTTTGATCTTAATGAGATGTGCACGCGTGATAGCCATCTTTGGCGGTCGAGGTGTCCAATGATATGCTTCTTCGCAGTCGAGTGGCACTTTGTAGACCGTGTGGCAAGACAATTTGGAAAAAGACAAGGTATTCCAATTGAGGAGAGCAAGGAGGAAATGCTATCTCTGCATCGGTAAGAAAGCATGCCTTGAGTACGTAGTAGAGCATTGAATAAGTCAATGTTTGCTAAAGCTTTGTCCCGTGCATCATTTGTAGGTTCGATCGAAGGAACAATCAGGATATATCAGATTGGGCAAACAAACACCGTGCATGGATAGAAATTTGGAATCAAAGAGACACGCTAGTGCAATCAGAGAATAGACCTCACAATCAGATAGCATATCAGAAGTATCAAGTGTGGTATGCGGATCGTTACCGGTTGAAGCTGAAGCCAGGTTGGACTCACGACGAGTGGTCGGAGTTGGTGTCTGAAGACCCGGAGACTGCAGAAGGTTATAGTACCTTCAACATGGCTGTGAGAGAAACCAGAGGGGCTCATGTTGACTACGCACCGATGCATGACGAAATGGTAGCCTTTTTGACCTATTCTAACATACTTGCATCATGTTGTCTTCTTTGAAATACATAATATTGGTGTGTTCATGAATTGCAGGGCCGAGAGTTGCTTTTGTGTGTCAACGGTGCCAATGTTGCACTGAGTCATCCAGTTGGGGGTGGATTATCTGAGAGAACTCTTAGGAGCACGATGGAGGTGTGACAAATATATTAGAAAAGTTTCTTTTCACGGATTATTTATTTGCATCTCATATCATAGCATATTTTGTGTTGTTGCAGAAGTTTAAGAAGCGGTTCCATAAGATGGCAGCAATGCTTTCTTGCCATGGTGCTAAGTCCAGTGACGTGTACGCACCTGGTACCCGCGGCGCGAGAGCTCACAGACGGCGTTTACTCCAGGATGATGATGACATGGAGGAGGAGGCAACACATCAAGAGGAGCCAATGCATCAAGAGGAGCCAACACATGATGAGGAGCATCAGTATGATGCAACACAGCAAGAGGATCATGCGTATGATGTTGATGCTCCACAACCATCACAACCGACACAAGGCAATGCTCGCGATAGGAAAGGCAAATCCATTGCTAAGACAACAGGCAAGAAAGGTAGAAAGAAGACATGGAACACACAATTCCATAGTCCGGAGTATCCTCTTAAGCTTATCCCAACAGGAATGCAAAGATATAAGGCCAACATTGAGGCGGAGGAGGAGGCATACAACGAAGAGGAGGAGGAGGAGGCTAGCGAAGAGGAGGAGCCTACAAGGGGAACCATTGTGAAAAGAGGAAGGAGGAAGTGAGCTTCTTGTTTGGAAGTGCATGAATTTGGTGTCGTGGTATGCACTTGGTTGTCTTGAACTTGGTTGTCATAAATTTGGTGTCTTATGTATGCACTTGGTGTCTTATGTATGCTTGAATTTGTCGTGATGAAAAATCTATGAACTTGTCGTTTGTATGCAAGAATTTGTCGTGCTGAAAGTTATGTGAAATGTGCTATCTTCTGTGCTCTATGAACCTATCATATGAATATATATGTGCTTCGTGTGTCAAACAGCAAGTTCAAAATAAAATACAGGGCACCAGACGCCAGGGTCCCTGGCGTCTGGTTTCATGTCAGGGGGCCAGACGCCAAGGACCCTGGCGTCTGGGGGTCGACTGGAAGCAAAACAGAGTCCTGACAGCAGAAACAGGGCGACCAGACGCCAGGGTCCTGGCGTCTGGCCTTTGGTGTTGTACTTTTCATTTTGTTTTAGCCTCCTATAGTATCGAATGACAAATGAGAAGCATAGTTCATGAGCACACAAGGTCTCAAATTAAACAAATAGTCTCGAATGAGAAGTTCATCACATAATCTCAAATTACACAAATAGTCTCGAATAACATAGGTAGTTCATGACCACGATGGTCCACGATAGTTCAAACGACATGAACATCACATATAACTCGGTTTCCTGTAGCAATGCAAGTCAACAACCCTTTTCCATTTCCATTCTTGCATCATTTGTTGAATCTTGTCATCATCAGTTATGTCAACCAATTTTCTTTCCCCGGGGCCATCTGCCTGCCTCCTGCTGACGTAGTACACAAAATCCTCTTCCTTCAACCCTTGCTTCAACATGAATTTAGTCTTCAACCAATCAAAAGTGAGGTCTACTTCACTAACTTGCACAACACATGGAGACAAGCCTTGGACATGAACAACAGGGCTAAGCACCCACTGAGTACCATTAGCCATCTACAACACACAAATCTCTTAGTACCTAACATATGATACATTAAACCACGAGGAAAACAAACAAACCAGGGTTCACACAAAACTATGATACTGGAGATCCTAAAACCAACCAATAAGTGGGGGTGTAGTTGATTTACCTTCTAGTTTCGAAATACTGAAGATCCAACGGTGAAACCGGACCGATTCGTGAGAGATTTGAGGGGGGTTATGTTACTGGATGAGAGTGAGTGGACGAGAGGGCTAGAGGTGAGAGTGAGAGTGAGTGGAGATGAAAGAAATGACAGGGGTAGAGGTGGAGATGAATGGATGAGAGGGGTAGAGGTGGGCCCAAAGAATCTTATCCTCTCTGGTAGCTCTCTGGATAGGGAACCAGACGCCAGGGACCCTGGCGTCTGGGTCTCTAACCAGAGAGCTTTCGAAAATGCTCTCTGGATAGGGAACCAGACGCCAGGGACCCTGGCGTCTGGGTCTCTAACCAGAGAGCTTTCGAAAATGCTCTCTGGATAGGGAACCAGACGCCAGGGACCCTGGCGTCTGGGTCTCTAACCAGAGAGCTTTCGAAAATGCTCTCTGGATAGAGACCCAGACGCCAGGGTCCCTGGCGTCTGGTTCCCTGACCAGAGAGCATTTTCAAAAGCTCTCTGGTCAGGGAACCAGACGCCAGGGTCCCTGGCGTCTGGGTCTCTATCCAGAGAGCTTTTGAAAGTGCTCTCTGGTCAGGGAACCAGACGCCAGGGTCCCTGGCGTCTGGTTCCCTATCCAGAGAGCTTTTGAAAAAGCTGGCGTCTGGTTCCCTGACCAGAGAGCACTTTCAAAAGCTCTTTGGTTAGAGACCCAGACGCCAGGGTCCCTGGCGTCTGGTTCCCTGTCCAGAGAGCTTTTTCAAATGCTATGTTTTAAACAGATTTTTAAACATTGAATAGGTTGCAGATAATTTCAAACAAAGCATAGTTTGCACATAATTTCAAATAGGTTGCACATAAGTAGTTCATGACCACACAAGGTCTCGAATAACAAGTTCACACACGATGTCTCGAATGACATAAATAGTTCATGAGCACACAAGATCTCGATCAACAAGTTCATACATTAAACAAAGTCTTGACAGTTCGTCATCGACGCCGGTTCCTTTCCATTTGTCTACTGAGTAGTACGGGGCCACTTTCCCTTCTTGTCACGTGCCTCGTCCTCCTCTCGTGCATCGCGAGCCCTTGCAAGTTTTCTTGCCCTCTCTTCTTGACGAGCCTCCTTCTCTTTGCGTGCCCTCTCTTGCTCACGCTTCTTGCGCTCACGAGCCTCCTTCTCACGACGCTCCCGCTCCAATCCCCGTGCATAGGACTCCTCGAACAGGCGTTGCCTCCGTAACCAATCTCGACGTTGGTCCTCTTGGACATCTTTTGGTACCTCGTGATCTATCCAAGTGAAGTACTTGCAAAGTGGAGGAGGGGACTACATATAAACCATGATTTTGTTAGACATATGAGTGACAACTTGTTGATGTTTTTTGTATGTACACCTAACATACCGGTGGTATGTCATATGCGTTAGTTGGCCTTCGACGATCATGTGCATAGTTGGGACACACGAAAAACCTTCTACCTTCTGTCCATGACTTGTTGCGGTCAGTGGACACCTTCAGCTTGCAAACATCACCACACCAACATGGTGGTGTGGGCACATCCTTCTCCTTCTCCTTGTCCAAACTGGCCTCCAACCACGTCTTCGGCATGTCCTCTTGGTCCGCGCACGCCGGCCTCGTCCTGGAACCGGATGAAGCCATGCCTACAAAAAGACCAATTGTTAGCACAAGACATAAAGATAATAAATGCGTAAATACAGTAAATGAATAAATGCTAGCAATTGTATGAACAAATACTATACCATTATTATTAGATCAACCATCTGGATTATGCAAATAACCGAAGGCCGATCCATTATCAACCATTCGTCTACGACCACCACCACCTCTAGCACTTGTGCTAGCTCGACCACCACCTCTAGCACTTGTGCTAGCTCGACCAACACTGGCACCCCTAGCACTTGTGCTCCCTCTACGACCGCCACTACCACCTCTGACACTTGTGCTTCCTCGACCACCACCACCGTCACCTCTTCCACCTCGTTCACCATCGGTGCCGCCTCCACAACTTGTTTTTCTTTTTTTGGTTTTCTTTTTCTTGCATGTCCGCTCATTGTGTCCCCCTTCACCGCACACCCCACAGTTGATGATGTCAGGAGCCTCCATGAAATGACCGCTACCAAATTGTTTCATGCCAGTGTATCCAGCCAGGTCATCCATATCACCCCTGAACCTCTTAGTTCTCCTTCTACCCTTCGTCTCCACCTTCAGAAGAGGGTCTGGCCTAATATGAGGGCCATGGTACTCAGGCCACTGTGATTGGTCCAAGAAAGGGTGAAATCTTGGCGCCCATGTCAACCTAGTAGCTTCCACATGGAACTCTTGCATCCTCACGGTTTTTCCATCATTAACATGTATGTTTCTCGCCTTCGCCGCCGTTATCAAATGCGAGCATGGCCAATGATACTTACTAGGCCTCTCGCACTGGCACCACCGAGTCTTCAGTTTCACCTCAAATGCAGCACCACCATATTGTCTACCGTCTCGTGTTGTGCCACCTGGCTCATCAATTTGATAGATCATTTCAAGCCTATCGAATATGATAACTTGTTGTCGTGAAGACTTGCTTGCTTGTAACTGCAACCATTCATCAACCTTTTCCGGATAATCCTTTTTCTCACCTATCCATTTTGCAGTCTCTTCAGAATGCCTCTGAAAGTACTCATTAAGCTTAAAGAAGGTGTACTCCACTATTGCAGTCACCGGCAATGCACGAGCACCCTTCAACACATTGTTGAAACATTCTACGCGATTGCTCGTCATGTCACCATATCGCCAACCACCATCGTCATGAGCGCGTGCCCACTTGTGCTTCTCGCTTAAATTCCTAGTTAAGAAGTCTTTTCCCCCTTCGTTCACCGCTGCAAAGAGTTTGTTGTACCGAGCATCGAAACCTTGGGTGGTGAATGCCACACATACATGGGTAAGGTCTTTGCTGAGCTCCTTGCTCTTACATGCCCGGTAAAAGTTGGCCACGAAATGCCTCATGCACCATCTGTGGTGAAGCTTTGGAAATCCTGGAATAACAATGTCCATTGCCTTGAGTATGCCATGATGCCGGTCCGATATGATGCATACCTCCCTAGCCCCAATCACGTTGTGCATAACATGACCCATGAACCACTCCCAGTTGTCTTGGTGCTCGGAAGGCACCAAAGCAAATGCACACGGCAACACGTTGTCGTTTGATGAGTGCGCCATTGCTACCATTAGTGTGCCCTTATATCTACCGGTCAAGAACGTGCCATCTATAGACAAGACCGGACGACAATGCTGAAATGCCTCCACACATTGTTCATAACTCCAGAAGGCACGGTGGAACACTCCCTCGTGATCCTCGACCACATGAAACATGCCCGGGTTCCTATGTGCAATCGCGGCCAACAACCTTGGGAGCTGGTTGTATGCTTCTTCATATCCACCGTACAACATCCTAATAGCATTTGCCTTTGCCTTCCATGCCTTCCCATACTTGACTTCGTAACCAAATTGTTTTTTCACCGTCCGCATGAGAAACCTCACTTTCACAGTGGGATCAAAGGCTATGTCTTTCATCCATTTGTATCCAAGATACTCAGATGTGAGTTGACGGTGTGTCTTTCTAAGTCGTTTGGATGGCGGTTTGCATCTATGAGTGGTATCACAACTTTTTAACACCCATTCTTCGGTTTCTTTAAGCTTCCTTGCACGAACCTTCCATGTGCAATCCTTTTGCTCACACACCACGGTGTAACGCAACTTCATGTCGGAGTGCTCAACATAAATTGGCCTATGGTTTCGAATGGCATAGTCAGCCAACCAAAACTTCAGCATAGGCAAGCTCAGAAACTTCAATCCTTTCTTCAAATAAGCATTCTCGTCCTCATTCTCCACCCTTGGTTCTCCTGGATCCGGGCATGGTGTTGGCTCAATCGCCGTCATTCTCATTCCACCGTCAACAACAGCTTTATGGGCAAGGCTCAGATCTTTAAACAAGTGAGTTCTTTTTTGTAAGCCCGTCAGCTCAAAGTGGATTTGGTTCTCCTCCTTTGTGAATCCATCCTCGTCCAACTGGTCAACTGGACCCTCGTCATCCGAGTCATACGCATATTGACGCCTAAAAGGCAAGTCACGATCCATGTCCTTTTGCGCTATGTACGCATCCAAGTCACCAACATCATTACCATGAAACCCTTCCTCTTGCTCTTCGTCATCATCATAAGCATCTTCATCCTCTTGAATTACTTCGTCACTAGCAATTACCTCAACTTCATTTGCTTGGCTAGTTGGTGGTTGGCTAGAAGCATTGGGGGCATACAACTCAACCTCATTTGCTTTGATAGATGGTACACGGGGACGTGGGCGGGGATAAACATTGGGGGCATCAACCACAACCCTATGCTCAACAAGTGGCACCATTGTCCTCTCGCTCATGTCATCCATTGGGGAAGAGACATGTCGGTTCAAATCAAAGGCCAACCGAGGAGATTCAACCTTGGTGGCAAACAATTCAAGTGACTTGTCTTCCGATTGGGATACTTTTTCCTTGTATACATCCCAATGCAAATCCGAGGTGATAGGCATACTTTTCAAGCGAGATTTGGCTCCAACTCCAACATCATACCTTCCTATTAACTTAACATCAACATTGGTGTCCATCCACTCTAAGACTTGTCTCACTTTTGCAACAACATCCTCATAGCTAGGGCTTGTATCAAAAACCAATGGTTCCTCACCCGTGTCGGCATTGTTACTCAAGAATGCCTCCTTGTCCATGTAATGAACATTAACAAGTCTCGCCATCTAAAAATAACATGAATGCATTTAAGACTTCAATGAGAATTTGGTGTGTTCATCATATCAAGACTAAATTATTGGTGATGTCCACAAAAGTATCACTAATTAACACACACTAAGCTAAGTTAAACCTAATCACTAACTAACCCTAACACCAAATCTTTCAACTCAACAAGCATATATTACTACTACACACCATGCATAGCACTATATTATCAAAGTTAACCAAGTCATTCATACTAACATAAGGGAGAAAACATGAACTAGAGGGTTCCACCAACATGTATAAAATGCAACCAAAATAACAAGATTTGACAAAAAATAATTGGATGATTTGAGGGAGATTACCACAAGCAACAAAGTGATGGAAAGATCCACCTAAGGGAAGCACCTTTTGGGGAGGATTTGAGGGGGGAGCTTGAGGGGTGAGAGAGAGTGGGGGGGCAGCAAAGCTTCTTCAACCTCGGGCTGGATTGGGGAAAGTGTGTGGGGTGGGTCCCACACACTTTCCCCAAAGGTTATCCACTTACCAGGGCCAGACGCCAGGGTCCCTGGCGTCTGGTCCCTTTGCCACGTCAGCAAGTCAACGGGCAGCCGGGCAGTGCGGGCCAGGGTCCAGACGCCAGGGTCCCTGGCGTCTGCTTCGTAACCCAGACGCCAGGGTCCTTGGCGTCACCCAAAAAGGTCAGAAACGAAATTTTTTTCTAGACGAGGTCAAATCGGGATTTAGTTTGCCTTAAGGGTCAGAACAGTAATTTTGTCCGGGAGATGATGGGCTCCCGGGACGGGAGACAACAGGGTGCTGATGGGCTTTTTCCTGCTCCTGTCACCGTCTGTCTGCTAGGACTAGGAGCAGTACTACTTTTCCTAAAAAAGGTAAAAAGAATATACAGTACTGCTACTGTACTTTGCAATGATGCTTTCTGACCCCTCCGATTAACCAGTTAACTTGCCGATTAATCCCTACGCATAGGGTCATGGAGTAGCCGATAAACTGATAAATCGTCCGATTAATTGATTAAATGGCCGATTAACTTGCCGATTAGCCTATTAATCCCCTACTCGCCAGCCAACCGAGCAGTTACCAGTTAACGATTTCCTCAACATTGTTTCTGACAGTAAAGATGCTTTCTGCACGAGAGATTGTGCTGGTTCATTCATTGGTTGGGCTACTGCGACCAACAAAGATGGAAGACGAGGTTCAACCAAACATGTAAGGTCCGCGACGTCATTTGTGTATACTTTAATTTAGAGGTAAATACATCAGGGGTCTTAGAACTTGCACGTGACGGTCATTTAGATTATGCTAGAGATGGGTTCATTAAGTACAGATAGTTCCTCTTTTGATTATTTTTAGGTCGAGAGGTCCCTGGTGAAGCTGGATTTTGCAGAGAGTTCTTTTCACCTGAGTTAACCTGAATGTGTGTTTGTTTGTCATTTTTTTAGTTCTCTGAAACCGTGTAGTAGTTTTTGCAGGAATAGTCTTGTTGAGTTTGTAGCTGAATTAGAGGGATTATTAGCAGTGGTATTTGGTAGGTAGGCTTCTGTTTAAAGAATGAAAATGGACCAAAATATATCTGCATGGTACGTATTGCTTCAGTTTAACTTGGCATCAACCTTATGTGCTTCCACAACACTCTTTTTTCAGACGGACACTTGCTAACTACAGTAGCACTAAGTCCTCTTTTTTTCTGTGGTCAACATGGATGTGATGTCATGTGTGCTGACGGGGGCTGTAATTTTTGGTGACTGTTTTCGCTGTGCGTCGATGCATGCTTACATTTTCAAATACCAGCAGCAGATCAGTTGCTTGGGGGAGTGGGGAGGGGTGGACATGATTTGGGAGATGTTTGAGGGGCGATGACATTAAGGGATCCCGGGGGAATGATTATATATTTTTTTGACTTGTTTTTTTAACTCAAGCAATCACTAAAGTTTGTATATTCCTGAAGTAGAGTCAAGACAATATGTATGCCTATTCCAGGTTCAGTTTTTGTTTACTATAATGACAACGATGGTGTCTTTGTTACGCTAGCCAGATTTTTTGTAGGCTTGGCAATGCCCTTCTTGAGATAACAAACATCAAATCATTTGTAAAAGCTGGCTACCCAATCCTAGGCTTTGCGCGCGTGTGTGTGTTGGGATGAATGTTTTACATAACATGGATCACAACTAGTAGCTGTTGGATATATGTTCAGATTGTTTTTTTTTTCTGTTCAGATTTTTTTAAATGCGCATGTGTTTAATCTCAGAGATAGTGTCGCTAGCATTTTTTTGTGCACCAGGGGGGCATGATATGCTGATTTACAAACTAGTAGTAGAAATTCTCTTCTAGCTAGTGCCACGATTTTAGCTTCTTCTTTGTCATACTTTGTCCTACCCCCTCTTTTTTTAACTTGTTTTCAACACTAATGTATCATATACATTTATGAATACAACAGTGCACAGACACTGACATGGATGACGAAGGATGCGACCCTGAGCAAAAGAAATGCAAAAGGCAAAGAGCAGTGTGTTGAAGATATAGTCAGAAGAGGGAGGATATCATGTAGAAATCACGTACATGGAAGTGTCGGAGGGCTTGCCTACACTGGTTTGTAACCTCTAAATATATTCATATTTTTTCTAGAGTTTTAGTAGTTGATACAGGACGTTAACTAGGAAACACATGATCTTTAACTTGTTGTGTTGCCTTGTCTCCATGCTTTTTGCTGTAGTTTTAAAATAGCTAATGCATGAATTTTGCTAACTAGCTACTTGATGTCTATGTAAGTTGCTAGTTGACTTGCTGAAAAAACATCCATACGTTCATGTAATCAACTCCATGAACCATGGACAACACCGTTCAATTTAGCATACAGTTTATTGTCTCTATCTGCTGGGCTTTATTTTGTTCCTTTTTTTTTGTTCAATAGCTTTTTTCATATGTGTTGGTAAAAAATATCTTTATAGGCCAGCCCGACCCAATCAGAACAAACAAATTAAGAAAGCCCAGCCAAGAAAAAACAAACAAACAAACAGGAAAAGAAAAAAAAGCCCAGAAGCTAGGTCGGATACAGTCCAGGAGAGGGAGAGCTGGTCAGCAGGCCTAATCTGCATGGGTGACGTCAGCCGGCTGAGACTTCGCGAAGTCTCAGTCGACTGATACGTAGACAGACCCTTATTGTTCTATACAGCAACATGCACCCGACTTAAATGGGTTGCAGTTACTGCAGCCCATTCACCGTATGTTAGTTATATTTCTTTTTGCAGGAGTATAAATCTTAATCACAGTAATAGATAGAGTTAAAATATTCATGTTCATATATTTTTGACAGTTTCATAAACAAGTCTTCATATATTTAATAAAAACTATCAACACCATGTTTTTAATATATTTAACAAAAAAAATATACACGTATTATTTTGGAAGTATCATATAACTAAAAAATATTAAGTCTTTTCATTTGAAGCGGCCTGGGGATTTACAAGACTCGTATTTATCTTCCCATTAGTATATAATTATTTTATAATGTCTAAGAATGTATAAATATTTTCACAAACACAAAAAAAACATCAGAATTTCTTATATTCTATATGAATTAAAAATTTAACACTTTCCAAAATTATATGAACATTTATTAAAATATAATATTTTGCTCATATTTTATTAAATATGCGTTTACTATTTGAAATTATACAGATTATTTTAGTTCATAAATATTATTTAATTTATATTTTTTTCAGGTAATACGTAATGTTTTGTATAGTTACATGAACATTCTTTTAAATAAGTTATTTTTTCTTCGTATCAATTATAACACAAAAATATTCTGTTTTTAAGTTTTTACTCTGATTATAATTTACATATTTTCACCAAATTATAAAAGGAAAAATAACATATTTTCATCAAACTATAGGTCATTAAGCTTCGTTATCATATGTGGAGAACAAAACTCAACCTTGTCTTGTGGCTAGAACAATATTTGTGTAAATTAAAACATGTACATTGCATTAAAAAATGTTGACACATTTCAGAAATATATATATTCATGTGGTTTACACAATGTACAATTATATTCGCATAGTTCAAAAAACTGTTCGTGTGGTCTGTTTAATGCTTGAACATATCTTGAATTACACAAACATTTTTTAAATCGCACGTACTTACATAGAACAAGAGTGATAAAAATATATACTCTACATTGTTTGTCCCTAAACTACATCACATGTCGCTGTTGCGGTTGCACTGTTTATGGTTATTAGATAGATTTCTTCATTAAAAAAATCAGTCCGCGCTAATAGGATGTATAAGGTAGTCGTGCTAAGTAACCATTTAGGTACTGTTGGCGTGGTGGTTGTCCAAGCGAGCCACCTAGCGGTACAATCGTGGGATTGAAATCACCTGACCCACTATTTTGCCTTTTTTTATTTGAGGGGCTACCTACGGAAATAAAAAAGAGACTGAGGACTTTTCTACAAATCTATCATATGGTGGATACGCATGCTTACAGTGAGAGTGAGAGTGACTGTATTTGAACGACTTCGCAAGTTTAGTGACCACAAACACGTATTTTACAACTTTGTGCACCAAAGTAACCGCGGTGTGCAAGTTCTAAGATCCCTAATGTATTGTCGACCTTTTGACCCATATTAAAAATGATTGTGGTTATCCATCATGCCATCCACAAGTCACAAAAATACCCTTCATTTTTTCTAGGTCGTTTCGCTGCACACATCGTTTTGCCTAAAAAAAGTAATTACACATTATCCTGAAGTTGATAGTAATTACCCACCATGCAACTCATAAGTATAAAAAAACCTTCATTTTTTCTAGGTCGTTTCGTTGCACGCAGTGTTTCGCCTCAAAAAATAATCAGCAGAACACATCTCATTCAACAAAAAAAAAGTGGAAAAGAAGGACTCGAGCCATGGTCGCGTTGAAGGAGCCTGCTTGCACAAACCAAGTCATCTAGCGAGCCACCTAGCGGTACAATCGTGGGATCGAAATCACCTGACCCACTATTTTGCCTTTTTTTTATTTGAGGGGCTACCTACGGAAATAAAAAAGAGACTGAGGACTTTTCTACAAATCTATCATATGGTGGATACGCATGCTTACAGTGAGAGTGAGAGTGACTGTATTTGAACGACTTCGCAAGTTTAGTGACCACAAACACGTATTTTACAACTTTGTGCACCAAAGTAACCGCGGTGTGCAAGTTCTAAGATCCCTAATGTATTGTCGACCTTTTGACCCATATTAAAAATGATTGTGGTTATCCATCATGCCATCCACAAGTCACAAAAATACCCTTCATTTTTTCTAGGTCGTTTCGCTGCACACATCGTTTTGCCTAAAAAAAGTAATTACACATTATCCTGAAGTTGATAGTAATTACCCACCATGCAACTCATAAGTATAAAAAAACCTTCATTTTTTCTAGGTCGTTTCGTTGCACGCAGCGTTTCGCCTCAAAAAATAATCAGCAGAACACATCTCATCCAACAAAAAAAAAGTGGAAAAGAAGGACTCGAGCCATGGTCGCGTTGAAGGAGCCTGCTTGCACAAACCAAGTCATCTAGCGAGCCACCTAGCGGTACAATCATGGGATCGAAATCACCTGACCCACTATTTTGCCTTTTTTTTATTTGAGGGGCTACCTACGGAAATAAAAAAGAGACTGAGGACTTTTCTACAAATCTATCATATGGTGGATACGCATGCTTACAGTGAGAGTGAGAGTGACTGTATTTGAACGACTTCGCAAGTTTAGTGACCACAAACACGTATTTTACAACTTTGTGCACCAAAGTAACCGCGGTGTGCAAGTTCTAAGATCCCTAATGTATTGTCGACCTTTTGACCCATATTAAAAATGATTGTGGTTATCCATCATGCCATCCACAAGTCACAAAAATACCCTTCATTTTTTCTAGGTCGTTTCGCTGCACACATCGTTTTGCCTAAAAAAAGTAATTACACATTATCCTGAAGTTGATAGTAATTACCCACCATGCAACTCATAAGTATAAAAAAACCTTCATTTTTTCTAGGTCGTTTCGTTGCACGCAGTGTTTCGCCTCAAAAAATAATCAGCAGAACACATCTCATCCAACAAAAAAAAAGTGGAAAAGAAGGACTCGAGCCATGGTCGCGTTGAAGGAGCCTGCTTGCACAAACCAAGTCATCTAGCGAGCCACCTAGCGGTACAATCGTGGGATCGAAATCACCTGACCCACTATTTTGCCTTTTTTTTATTTGAGGGGCTACCTACGGAAATAAAAAAGAGACTGAGGACTTTTCTACAAATCTATCATATGGTGGATACGCATGCTTACAGTGAGAGTGAGAGTGACTGTATTTGAACGACTTCGCAAGTTTAGTGACCACAAACACGTATTTTACAACTTTGTGCACCAAAGTAACCGCGGTGTGCAAGTTCTAAGATCCCTAATGTATTGTCGACCTTTTGACCCATATTAAAAATGATTGTGGTTATCCATCATGCCATCCACAAGTCACAAAAATACCCTTCATTTTTTCTAGGTCGTTTCGCTGCACACATCGTTTTGCCTAAAAAAAGTAATTACACATTATCCTGAAGTTGATAGTAATTACCCACCATGCAACTCATAAGTATAAAAAAACCTTCATTTTTTCTAGGTCGTTTCGTTGCACGCAGCGTTTCGCCTCAAAAAATAATCAGCAGAACACATCTCATCCAACAAAAAAAAAGTGGAAAAGAAGGACTCGAGCCATGGTCGCGTTGAAGGAGCCTGCTTGCACAAACCAAGTCATCTAGCGAGCCACCTAGCGGTACAATCGTGGGATCGAAATCACCTGACCCACTATTTTGCCTTTTTTTATTTGAGGGGCTACCTACGGAAATAAAAAAAAGACTGAGGACTTTTCTACAAATCTATCATATGGTGGATACGCATGCTTACAGTGAGAGTGAGAGTGACTGTATTTGAACGACTTCGCAAGTTTAGTGACCACAAACACGTATTTTACAACTTTGTGCACCAAAGTAACCGCGGTGTGCAAGTTCTAAGATCCCTAATGTATTGTCGACCTTTTGACCCATATTAAAAATGATTGTGGTTATCCATCATACCATCCACAAGTCACAAAAATACCCTTCATTTTTTCTAGGTCGTTTCGCTGCACACATCGTTTTGCCTAAAAAAAGTAATTACACATTATCCTGAAGTTGATAGTAATTACCCACCATGCAACTCATAAGTATAAAAAAACCTTCATTTTTTCTAGGTCGTTTCGTTGCACGCAGCGTTTCGCCTCAAAAAATAATCAGCAGAACACATCTCATCCAACAAAAAAAAAGTGGAAAAGAAGGACTCGAGCCATGGTCGCGTTGAAGGAGCCTGCTTGCACAAACCAAGTCATCTAGCGAGCCACCTAGCGGTACAATCGTGGGATCGAAATCACCTGACCCACTATTTTGCCTTTTTTTATTTGAGGGGCTACCTACGGAAATAAAAAAAAGACTGAGGACTTTTCTACAAATCTATCATATGGTGGATACGCATGCTTACAGTGAGAGTGAGAGTGACTGTATTTGAACGACTTCGCAAGTTTAGTGACCACAAACACGTATTTTACAACTTTGTGCACCAAAGTAACCGCGGTGTGCAAGTTCTAAGATCCCTAATGTATTGTCGACCTTTTGACCCATATTAAAAATGATTGTGGTTATCCATCATACCATCCACAAGTCACAAAAATACCCTTCATTTTTTCTAGGTCGTTTCGCTGCACACATCGTTTTGCCTAAAAAAAGTAATTACACATTATCCTGAAGTTGATAGTAATTACCCACCATGCAACTCATAAGTATAAAAAAACCTTCATTTTTTCTAGGTCGTTTCGTTGCACGCAGCGTTTCGCCTCAAAAAATAATCAGCAGAACACATCTCATCCAACAAAAAAAAAGTGGAAAAGAAGGACTCGAGCCATGGTCGCGTTGAAGGAGCCTGCTTGCACAAACCAAGTCATCTAGCGAGCCACCTAGCGGTACAATCGTGGGATCGAAATCACCTGACCCACTATTTTGCCTTTTTTTATTTGAGGGGCTACCTACGGAAATAAAAAAAAGACTGAGGACTTTTCTACAAATCTATCATATGGTGGATACGCATGCTTACAGTGAGAGTGAGAGTGACTGTATTTGAACGACTTCGCAAGTTTAGTGACCACAAACACGTATTTTACAACTTTGTGCACCAAAGTAACCGCGGTGTGCAAGTTCTAAGATCCCTAATGTATTGTCGACCTTTTGACCCATATTAAAAATGATTGTGGTTATCCATCATACCATCCACAAGTCACAAAAATACCCTTCATTTTTTCTAGGTCGTTTCGCTGCACACATCGTTTTGCCTAAAAAAAGTAATTACACATTATCCTGAAGTTGATAGTAATTACCCACCATGCAACTCATAAGTATAAAAAAACCTTCATTTTTTCTAGGTCGTTTCGTTGCACGCAGCGTTTCGCCTCAAAAAATAATCAGCAGAACACATCTCATCCAACAAAAAAAAAGTGGAAAAGAAGGACTCGAGCCATGGTCGCGTTGAAGGAGCCTGCTTGCACAAACCAAGTCATCTAGCCAACACTGCTAGAGAAATAAAGGAATGTGCCCTTTATTGGTTAAACGAGCTTTCTAAAAAAAACTTATAAGGCACAGATCGATCATGTAAAACCGTCGCTCGCGATGTGATTCCAGTCCACACCGCACACGTACTCCTTGTGCCTTTGCCGACACTACCCAGCAGCCCTGCTGGACCATGCGTTTCTTTGGTTTTTTTTTTTGGTTCATTCTGAAGTTGATGGTAATTACCCATCAGGCCGTCCATAAGTCACAAAATACCCCTTCATTTTCTCGTAGGTCCTTTCATTGCACGCAATGTTTCGCTTCAAATAAGAATAATACCCATCATCCCAAAGTTGATAGTAATTACCCACCATGTCACCCATAAGTCAAAAAAATATCCTTCGTTTCGTAGGTCATTTCGTTGCACCTCGCCTCAAAAAGAAATATCAGAACACAAGGACTCGAGCCATGGAGACGTTGAAAGAGCCCGCATGCATGAACCATGTCATCTAGCCA
Source organism: Aegilops umbellulata (assembly GCA_032464435.1). NCBI lineage: Eukaryota > Viridiplantae > Streptophyta > Magnoliopsida > Poales > Poaceae > Aegilops > Aegilops umbellulata. Next base: position 376,959,383 of record CP136059.1, on the reverse strand, counting down.
ACGTTGCTAGGAAAATAAAGGAAGGCACCCTTTTATTGGTTAAGCGAGTTTTCTTAAAAAGTAAACTTAGAATCTACATATCGATCATGTAAAAACGTTGCTCGCGATGTGACTCCCGTTCACGCAACACATGTACTCCTCGGCCTTCAAGCGAGTTCTCTAAACAAAACATCGGTTTTGAAAAAATGTTCATCGATTTACAAAAATCATCAATTTTGAAATAGGTTCATCAATTTTAAAATTCAATTTTAAGGAAAAGTTCATACAATATAGCAAAAATAAAAAAGAAAAAAAACCAAAGAAAAAAACGTTCTGAATAAAAAAGAAAAAGAAAAAAGAAAAAAAGGAAAAAAGAAGAAAGAAAAAATAAAAATAAAAAAATACATTAAGAAGAAAAGAATGAAGATGTGGTGGAGCACGTGAGGTGAAGAAAGGAGTGAAAAAGATGGTTAGTGCAGTTTGCTATTGACCAGGGGGTCGCATGTTCGAATCTGGTCTCACGCGCATTTTTTTGTTGTTGTTTTACAAACAGAGAAAAAAAAGAAAGATGGGCCGAGCCCAACTAGAGCCTCTGTGAGCGCCCGTTTGCAAAAACAATAAGGAACGACGCCTGAAGCTCGCCCTCAAGGAACCCGTTAGGGTCGTGCGCGGTAGTGGGCAACCCATTTAGCGTCATGCGCTGTACTTGGCGACCAAAGCTTTTTTTTATTGCTTTCTCAGGTATTTAGGCTTTGGTTAGTTTTTTAATTTTATTGTCCAAAATAAAATTTTGTTTTTGAGGTTAATAAATTTATTTTAGAAAATGTGAACATATTTGATAACTTATAATTTTTTTGAAATTTTTAAAATAAAATTACAGAACATTTAAGAAACTTGTTATACACGTGAACATTTTATGAAAATTCAAGAACATTCTTTGGAAGAAAATAAAAACTCAAAAATAAAAATAAACCTAAAAGAAAAGAAAATTTGTAAAAACCAATAGAAAAATCAAATATATAATGAAGAAAAAAACTGGGCACTAATCCTCTACTCCCTCGTTCCTAAATATAAGCATTTTTAGAGATTGCAATAGTGACTATACACGGAGCAAAATGAGTGAATCTACACACTAAAATATGTATATATTTAGGAACGGGGGAATATATATTAGCATGTGGTACTATATATATACTACTTTATCATTTTAAATATATTCGTATATCATATCTAAGATATTTCAAAGCAAGTTATATGAAAAAATTGCATATGAGCCCATAGTTTTTGTTATATTTGTGAAATACGTACATATTTGTACGTAAAAAAGAGCATACTCAAAATATGTTATGTACTACCTAAAAATTAATATATATACTACCAAATCATTGTTATATACTATATACTACACGTATATAATGTCGATTTCAACAGATACTACATACAACATACAAAACGTAAGTGATGCTAACTACCACTGCTTGTAGGAAATATTTATCCTATATATATATATATATATATATATATATATATATATATATATATATATTTCGTATTGAAATCTGTCTTATATTTAGGATAGAGTAGAATGGGAAACCCTTCCCCAAACTGGAATTCTGCAGCACCTACCACTAGCTAATTGGGCCTGCCTATCAGTTGCGCTTCCTGTGTGATTGATTGACATTCTTATTTGGAAACTGCTGATGGAAATTTTGTCACAACGATCAGCGAATAGGATTCACTATTTTACTCTGGTGTCTAGTGTTTATTTTTTAGGGGAACCCTGGTGTCTAGTGACACCGGTTACATGTATGTGGCTCCAATGGAGGAGCTTCAGTGGGGCCACCTGAGCCATGGCCCCCAGCTCACAAGACAACACATGTATATCCAATTTATATTAGGCATTGTTCAGACTAGTAAACACGTATATATCCAATTTATATTAGGCATTGTTCAGACTAGTCATAATGGGTAGCAACATGCACATGTTACTAGTCTATGTTACTACCTCTATAGCGGGGAGTAACATATGTATAGTAACATGTAACACTTCATTTATTAGGCTATAGACACATCTTGTCTTGATATGTGTGATGTTACTCATACTAGTACTAACTAGCTATGTTACCACTTTCATCTTTTTCTTCATTTATTGCATGCCACATCATCTATTTAACCTAGATATGTGTAATGTTACTACTTATGTTACTCCCATTATGGGTAGTCTCAGTTAAAAAACAATCATAATCAATTATGTTTGCGCCCTCTAGCCCATGTCCCCCTCATGATTTTGGCTCAAGTTCCGGTGTGCCTGTTTCTTCATTTCCATCTCTATCCAATAAAGATCAGCCATATATTGCTCCATCTCGGAACTTATATGGTTTGTGTCCTTCTACTCTGCTTGACCCAAATTGGGATTATCTTATGGCCTTCTTCTATGCCGGCTTCTCTAGGACAGAGATCTATTCAGTTTGCGGTCGTAGTTCGCGTCTTCTTGTCTACATCTACATCTTCCGGACCGCTGCTTCTACAATCTTTTGTGTTTCAATAAGGTTGCTCCAGTTAGAAAGGGAACTGGATGTGGCAACGAGTTTTTCTCATGGCGCACCGCTGGTGTTTGCAAAAGAAAGACGACGTTTCTTATTCGTATAAAAAGTTCTGATAAGACTGATTTTATTATAAAAAGTCCTGATAAGGGCTGATTTTATTCATGGCCTTCAGAGGTACTGGCCCAGGATAAGAGTTGGCTTCATCGTGCTAAAAGAATAAAAATGCCAGCCTGTGATGATAGCTCAACCACTGCCACTTCAACCACCAATTTCTGAAAAAAAAGATCTCAACAGCGAAAAAGAAAAGAAGAACCCCATGAAACAGAACAAAATGCAACATATAACAATAACAACATCACCACTGACATCCAGCTAGGATGATTAGCTTTGCTCCATCGGACAAACATATACGTGCAACATCATGATTGACCCAATCCTCTTGGAGTATTATACAATTGCCCTTTTGAGTTTTGACAACCCCATCATCATCTCATAAAAAAGAAAACTGCAGATAGAAGGTGTCTGAACTGGAAAACTGGCGCGTTGCTTAGCTTGCTGCATTAGCGGGCTTGGACCTGTTTTGTGTTCCATCATAATAATGGTTTAGCTAGCTGTTAGTGAGTGTGGCAATTGATTTCTGATAAAAGGGAACATTAGCGGCCTCTGACCTGTTTTGTGTTCCATCACAATAATGGCTTAGCTAGCTATTAGTTAGTGTGGCAATTGATTGATAAAAAAAGAATATTGTTACACATAAAGGGTATGGTCTAGTTTTGTTTATTCAGAATCAGTACTGTTTTCGTCTAATCAGAGTATCTTCTTTTCATCTTCAGATTTTTATACATTTGAGTCAAACTCATGTGCTGTCTTCTTGTTATACAATCTAATGATGGCCATGCTACTTTCTGATAATTAAATAATTTTTGAGCTAAAATCTCACTCTCGGCCTCTTTCAATCATTGGATATATCCATCTGCAGAGGAAAAGAAAACATGATCAAAACTATTGATGCGTAACGCTGATCAGCCTGGTGAGCGATGAAAACAGGGTCCCAATCATTAGAAAGTGCAGAGCTAAAGATTAAGTATAAGAGGCGAGGATGCTGCACATAAGAAAGAAGATAATGTGCTTATTATATTTCTTATATATCTGGATTTCTTTGTTAATGACTGATTAATAAAGAAAGGCAATTCCGTTGATCCCTCCTGAGATGACTTTTCGTCTACTCCATTACTGCAATAGTGGTTTTTTTAGGATAAATGGTGGATTTTGTTGATAGAAAAATGAAGCATCAACTGAATACAAACTCAATAGACACACAACCAACCTTGCATAAATAGGATACACACAGTCGACATCAACGCACACACGCAAAAAGCACACCGGCAAAGAGCTACATTATACAAGACCAAAGCTATGCCTAAAGGAGAAAAAAAAAATAGCCAAAGTGATCAAACAGAGATCGACATACTAAACCAACAACCATATCCACACCAACCATCTCTTGAGACCACAAGGACAACAATGTTCTTCAACAATAGCACCTTCAGGAAGGAACACACCGGATCCAACTACCGGAGGCCAAATTATAGGTTTTCACCCTGAACAACAAGTCCGAGCATATTCGAGCAATGCCTTCAACAAGGTAACAACGCAAAAACATCGTCATTGCCAATTATAACCAACTCGGGTCAGACCTAGGGTTTTCATCCCGGAGCTCTAGACCAAATACTCAAAAAGCACCACCAAATCAGAGTCAATTATGTGTTGTTGCTACCACTCTACTGCAATCCATGGTTTTGGGTACCGGGCGGTAAATTCGGTTACCGCCCGGTAACCGCGTTTCCCGGTACCCCATGATAATTCTGTATCTCGAGCAAAAAAATCGAACTTTTTGAATTTTTTGAATTTAAACTCCTAAAGTCTGTTAAATAAATCGTATCTCTAAATCGAACAAAAGCTATCTCGTGTCCGACTGGTTGGTATTCTTTTCCCGCAACAGCGCGTCATGTGTTCGAGTTTTGCCGGCCGCACTTTTTACTACGCTAGTACCTGTGCACAGTACAATTAGTGTTCCAAACTTATGTCTTCTGGTCTTAAAAAAATTGAATTCAAATTTGAATTTTAAACTTCGCTCGAATTTTTTTCGGTATTTCGTGCTTACCGTGGTAACCGAGTTTACAGCCCCCCCCTCGTGCTTACCGTGGTAACCGAGTTTACCGCCCCCCTCCCCTCGAGAATTTTTTTTTCATTCGGAATCCAAAACCTTGCTGCAATCTCAACAGCTACATGCACTAGTCTAGAAATATCACCGCCGCCACTGCACAGCCATACCATCTACTCCTACTTCGAGCCGCCATCCATAAATTGCATCTTGTCGTCGAAGGCAAACTGGCCGGAGTGAGAGCCGCCAAAACTCACAAAGGAGCCTTCCGGCAGCATTCGCAACCTCGTCAGAACGAGTCGCCAGCAGCAGGCACCAGATATGGAGAGAGGAACCCTCATGAAGACCCATCGATGACCATGGAGTTCCAAAGCTCGAGTGAGATAGCACCACACACAACAACTTGCTCCCATGTCCTAGGGAACCAATCTGATACTAGACCACCACATGCATCCGAGCCCGAGTGGTATGTCCTCGGTGATTCCCCGCAAGGGAACCCCACCGAGAAAGCTGCCACGTACTTGCAATTCTGCCTTTCCGCATTGTAGTGGCGACGGCTGGGATTTCTCTTCCGAGCCGCCATGGGAGGCGATGTAGGGGCCATGTGGTTCTCTAATAGTGGTCGGTGTAATGATATTATATAGTACTCCCTCTGTAAACTAATATAAGAGCGTTTAGATCACTAAAATAGTAACCTAAACGCTCTTATATTAATTTACGGAGGGAGTATTTACTAATTGAAGACGCATTTTGAGTCGTCACGTTAACTCAATCATAAGTCGGATATGTGCAAATTTTTCAAAAAGATCTCTCCTAATCAATCCGGAAGCCCATAACGAGTTACATCTCTGTGCGGCCTTTCATTCGTCGACTCCTCTTCCCTCCTTCCCTCACACCATTTTCTCCTAGGAATTACAACCGCCTCTTTCACCTGGGCTCTATGTTGTCAGATTGATGCTATGACAGCTCATGTCCATGTCGAGTGATGTTGGCCATCATGAACTCGTCACTCTTCACCATGTCGCTAGCGAAACCGCCAAAAATGTATCTGTGTTCGTGTCTTTATCGAAGTCCGCCTGTTTTAGTCATCAACACAAACTCGTCACCCTATGCAATGTCGTCAGCGAAGCTGTAAATTTTATTTTGTGCTCGCGTCTTTATCGAAGTCGCCAATCTTGGTCATCAACAGGAACTTGTCACCCTTCACAATGTCGTTAGTGAAACCGCCAAAAATTTGTTTGTGTTTGCGTGTTTATCGAAGTCACCGGTCTTCGTCATCAACACGAACTTGACACCCCTTCACCATGTCGCCAGCGAAGCTGCCAACTTTCATTATTAGCACAGTCCAAATCTAACGCACCACACTGTCGAGGATCAAGGAATCATATCTTGGATCGTATCACTGGATTTGCACTCATTAGTTGCCACATAGTTGAAGAACGCCATGCCACATCGAATCCGTCGGCACCGCCGCACAAATCTCTATCGCAAAGAGACGCGATCATGAAAGCCGTCAACTTCGAGTAAGGCGAGGGACGAGAAATCCCACCATGACACAATGGATGTTGCTCCTCAAGGCAGAGAGAGAGAGAGAGAGAGAGAGAGAGAGAGAGAGAGAGAGAGAGAGATGGGCGTAGAGGGAGGGTCTCCTCCCTAGTCTTCAGGAGGCGGCTGGCTACTCCGCAAAAAACTGGCGTAGTCATGACCTCTATTGGAAGCCTAGCAATAGAAAGTGGCTAAAAGTTATGAATTCGTCTCGCTGTACCTTGGGCGTTTTCCGCATGGGGCATTTTTTCTAGGGGGGGGGGGGGTAAACATGGTTACCACGAAATTCCGAGCAAATTTTGAAAGAAATCTATAAGTCAGTTTTGAATTCAAATTCTTTCAAAATAGATATAGATAGCACTTGAACTTATATTATCATAAAAGAGCTACTAGCTCAGTGGAACCTACGTCTCGTGAGCCGCCCAAGAGACTCACGAGGCGATCGCCCGCCGCCGCCGCTAGTCATCCAGTCCGCCTCCTCCTCCTCGCCGCTGCCAGCGGTGGCCTCCGGCCGGCCGGCCGGTGGCGGCGGGACCTACAGGCCATCCCCTTGTCTACTCTTTCTCTGCTCCTTGTGATCGATCTCAGCGATGAGCACTGCTGCAGTCTCCCGTAACAAGGTTCTGATGGATCTTGGGGTGGCTTTGACGAGATGCGTTCACTGCCTTGGCTCCCAGCAATAAGGTCTACACTCATGGTCACTGCCCACGCAACTATGCCCGGATGCCACGCCATGAGGTCCGCACTAATGATGGTTGATCTCGTGGCGGCGGTCGACCCTTGCGCGGAGGCTAGGCACGTGTATGCAGACATTGCGCCGTCGGCGTGTTCTGCTCCTCGCGCCGAAGTGGCCTTGGCCAGTTGTGCACTGTCTGGATCTTCGACCTACAGCGTCGGCCTCGACCTCATTGGGGTTGTGATGCTACGGAAAGGTCTTCATGAGGGTTCCTCCCTTCAGATCTGATGGTTGAGTTTGGTGGTGAGATGCAAACTATGGACATCAGCTTGGTGCAGAGGGATGGTTGTGCAGCGGCGGTGGTCCACATCGCATGTAGCTGCTTGGATTGCGGAAAAGTGGTGACGACAACACATGTGTGGCATTCATGGTGGTGCTATTTGAGCACCCGGTCTCAAGCTCTGGGGTGAAAACCTAGGTCCAATCTGAGTTGGTTATACCTGGCAATGGTGATGTTTTTACGTTGTTACCTTGTTGAAGGCATTGCTCAAATATGCTCGGACTGGTTCTTCAGGATGAAAATCTAGATTTTGGCCTTGAATGGTTGGATCCAGCGACGGCGGCGCTTAAGCGTCACTCCCTTCTTGAAGGCGTCGCTGTTGAAGAACCTCGTCGTCCGTGTGGTGTCATGAGGTAGTTGGTGCGAATATGGTCATTGTTGTAGTTTGCTGATTCGCGGATCCAATCACTTTTCTCTTTTTTTTCCATTGCCTACGCATAGCTTTGGTCTCATATGACTTTGCTATTTGCTGGCATGTTTTTGGTGTGTGTGCATAGTGTTGGCTGTGTGCATCCTAGTTATGCAGAGGCCGGGTGTATTCATTGTTTTTGTATCCTATTGATGCTTCATTTTGAGTCAATAAAATCCATCATTTATCGAAAAAAAACTCAGTGGAACGTTGTCTACGCGAGTGATGCGAGGTGCTGCCATACTTTATTATACATTGAGCGTTTTTGTTCAACAAATTCAAAAAATTCATTTTTTTTGCTTGAAATGACCATTTACCGAGGGGGGCCGAAATCCGTGGTAACCATGGTAAATTTTGAAATTTCGAGCGGTAACCAAAACCCTGGTATGTACCGTGTTTAAAGAAGAAAAAAAAGCAGCGCAATCGTACGGATGAGGTCCTGAGATTACTTGTATGGAAAGGCTGGATATAGCCAGCTGTCGCTGAATGAGTGCCAACAAAGCAGGATTGGATTGGATTAAGCGGAAATTAAGCATCAAAGGCGGCACAGCCGGACGTGAGTGGGTAACAGAACAGGACAGACGGAACGGATGCAACGCACGCACGCACTCACAATCGATGCCAGCCAGCCTCCATCTATTAAATGTTGGCCAGCCTGGCTCCCTCTCTCTATCTCTCTCTCCCTCGGCGTTCGTCGTCAGGTATACGCATCATATCATATATATGGACTTCATGCCTCAGGTAGACGTCAGAGCTCTGAAAGCTCCCTCCCTCGAATCATCTCTCTCACCGTCCCCGTCTCTCAAGCGCTCCGCCTTCGCCTTCTTCCTCTCGCCGCACCCCGTCGTACCATGCAGAGCTTCTTTGGTCGCGGCAGCAGGTGAACCCCAGAATAGTTTTAGTTTCCTTCTTTGATTGCTGCTTTTGATTCCTTCGTTCGCTTGGAATTCCCTTTGGTTTGTTTTATTCATCGTCTTCTTTCTTTCTCATGTATGTCTCCTTTCATTGATTGACTATTTACTTGTCCGAGGAAGGCGAAGGGTCCAAACTGACCTTCATTTTGCTTCAATTTCTTTGTTTTGATTGGCTCGCAGGAACCAGAGGACATTCCGGCCCAAGAAGAGTGCTCCAGCAGGGAACAACGTACGGTACCTACATACTTCCTTCGTTCGAGTTTATTAGTCCCCCTTCCATTTTGGGTCAAATTTTGATCATAGATTTAACTAAAAAATTAAAGTGGTATGTCACAAATATTATACCGTTGGATTCATATTTGAAAGAAGGTTCTGATGGTACCATTTTCACTACATATAACTCATATTTTATTAGCCAAATTTATGGTCAATCTTTGACCCAAAAATCTAAGGAGTCTAATTAACAAGGAAGGAGGGCGTATATACTAGAGCTATATACAAATATATATGTTGTCATGTGCGTTCATTACTCTTCTCTTGTACGTTAGCAGTTGGCCAGTTGCAGAATCAAACTTTTTTTTTACCAATTTTTGACAAATGTTTGGTCAAGTTTTGCAAAATTCATCAAAAGGCTTTTGAATCTCTCTCTTAGATCATTATGTATCTCTACCTCTCGAACAACTGATTGTGATCCACATGCTCAATCTGGAAAATAAAGTTCAGTAACCAAGCTGATCACCACAAATATTTGGACTGTACTACGCAGGGCATGAAGCTGAAGAGGCACATCGACGCCACCCTTGGCAGCGGTAACCTGCGAGAGGTGGTCCGCCTGCCAGTCGGAGAGGATCTCAACGAGTGGCTCGCCGTCAACAGTGAGTTCATTCTTGATACTTTCTTCTTTCTAATGATGAAACAGTTGTCGATGAACTGAATCTTTGTACACCTAGCAGGTGTCTTAATTGTATTTATATCCTCTTGATACTTTATTTTGAGCCAATAAATTCATTCTTTATCGAGAAAAAACGTAGGTGTCTTAACTTGTAGTATTAGTTTCTGATGACCTGCATCTCCAGCTGTCGACTTTTTCAACCAAGTGAACATCCTGTTCGGCACCCTCATGGAGTTCTGCACGCCAGCTACGTGCCCCACCATGTCAGCCGGTCCAAAGTACATTCCTTCAAATCTTGGCATCGGCAGATGAAGTTGACATATGTCATACTTATTATATATGCTGTGTCACACTCTGAACTTAATGAGAAAAAATTTCGTCTTCAAACAGGTATGAGTACAGGTGGGCCGATGGAGTCAAGATCAAGAGGCCTATTGAAGTATCTGCACCGAAGTATGTCGAGTACCTGATGGACTGGATCGAAGCCCAGCTCGACGAAGAATCCATCTTCCCTCAAAAGCTTGGTATATATAACTGATTTTAGTGTACTGATGGGAGTGCTAAAAATGATTCAGAATTTCGGTCTAATCATGTATTCTGCTGAAAACATCGTGGTGCATGCCAACAGGAGCTCCCTTCCCTCCAAACTTCCGGGACGTCATCAAGACGATCTTCAAGCGCCTGTTCAGGGTGTATGCGCACATCTACCACTCGCATTTCCAGATGATTCTCAAGCTCCAGGAAGAAGCACATCTCAACACCTGCTTCAAGCACTTCATGCTCTTCACATGGGTAACTAACCACCCTCCACAACTTCATGACACAAAGTTGCATTCGTCCACAATTGCTGGAATAATTACTGTCTTGTGCCATATTGTTTCTAGAGAATTGACAGAAGATAATAAGTGTCCTCTCGGCAAAGAATTACTTCCTCCGTTCACAAATATAAGATGTTCTAGCTTTTTTTTTGTGAATCGGATGTATATAGAGTTATAGACATGTTTTGGTGTGTATGTTCACCCATTTCAGTCTGTATGTAGTCCATACTAAAATATCCAAAACATCTCATATTTGTGAACGGAGGGAGTAGAAGAGAAGCCATACAGTACTCAAAACAAAGTAAAGTAGCCTGCAGAATAGAATCACATCATACACTAGTTTTGCAGCATGGATGATGCTAAGTTATGGCCTGTGACTTAAATTGTGGAGCCAAGAGATTCAGTACTTAAGCTTTCCAGTATGGCTGCCTTTAGTACCAACCTCTCCTATCATGGAATGCAAAAGAAGGGTGGTAATTTCCTTGTAGTCTGGTTCGATGATTCTAAATTATAATATCCAATCTTTTGATTGTGATTATTTCTTTAGAAAGCTGTGATTAATCATTATGCACACAAAGGCATCCTGCCTATTCTTAAGAAGCACACCGCAAAGACTAGTTATGATGGTTTGCTGATTGCTCTATCGACTAGAATTTGTCAGTTTATATTGCCTCCTCATGATTAGTATTATTATTATTTCAGCAGCATACCACTTTACATCTCTCGAGTCTCAAACAAATTTGTCTGTAATCGAGTGCTTCATATGGTCCGATCATTACAATTACTTATTGTTGGCCTTATTTGTTTGGCAGGAATTTCAGTTAATCGATAGGGCAGAGCTAGCTCCTCTCAGGGAGCTGATCGAGCCCATATTAGTTGGACACTAGCCGAGAAGACAATTGTAAGCTTTGTTTCAAGAACTGATGATGCAAAAGTGCAGAGACTTCATTTTTTGTTGCTTTTTAAGTTAGTTACTTTCTCTAGCTTGTGCATGCGCGCAATTGCGTTTCTGTTTTTGTGCGGATGTTAGACTTGGATATGGGCTACCTTCATCTACATTTTAGAGATAGGTTAGCTAGTGCTCGTGTATGTACTCAGACTCCCCCAAGTAGGTGTTGATTACATCATGGCAATTTGTTCATTTCGACAGACTGTCATTTGATCCGGGGAATTTCTTTTGGTTGGGTTATGCGCGATAGCCAAATTTATCGTTTCTTAAAAATTCTGAGAAAGAAAAGGGTTATCAGGGTGGCACCCCCGAAGCAGGAACATTGAAGCACTTTCAGGAATCAAGGGATAATCCAATAACATTTCCTGTGTTTGGAAATGAAAAATTCATTGCAAACTCAATAAGTAAGCAATTGTTTTGTTGATGCAAGTTTTTTTAAACCCAAACCACCAAGCTTTTTCGGTTTACAATGTTCTTCCGAGCAATTAGACACTGGGCAGCAGTACACATGTGTCCTGTACAACCTACATGGCAAAAGCCGTCTATTTTTTGAGCAGTTTTTTGGGATCCTAAATACAGGCATAAAGTAGGTGGCTAGAGAGGTGAGGACGATGGATAATAATAGGATTAACATGTCCTCTTTGGACAGAAGTTTAGCCTTCCAACCAAAAGATATTTATGACATTTTTCTAGGATTGGTAGAAACTAGAAAAGCGTCCGGCCATAGTCGAATAGGCGAAAGTGGTAGTCCTAGCTAGGTAGATTTGAGGGAAGGCCCACACGGGGCAGCCAAGAATATTAGCTATTGAGCTTGCCTGGCCGGCAGGAAGATGCATATGTACGAACGTTGTTTTACTGAAGTTCATGGCTAAACCCGTAGCCTTGGCGAAGTCATCTAGGATATCCTTTAGGGCGATCGTAGGTGAAGCCTCGACAATTATGAGGGTGTCATCAGCATACTGAAGCGTAGTGGGTGTTAGAATAAATCCGAGGCATACCGTCGATCATCCGAGGACCAAGCAATCACACGCGCACGACATCGAGATTTGTTAACGAGGTTCACCGATATGGCTACATCCCCGGGACCTGACTACGAGCGCTCCTCCCCGTGACACCGTCACAATACCGCACCCGGTCGCCCTGGACACCGGCACATGCCGCCGGCTTCCCCTGCGTTCCGGTGCTATTATGTTGGTATACATCGTGTGTCTACCCCCGCTATATATGAGAGGCCTAGGATACAAGTGTCCTACTAGGACATGACTCCACATCCTATGTAAACACAATACAACTCCTAGTCCAACTGTAACCTATCTTGTACACAATATTCGACACAACTCGAACAAACTCCACCTTGGCGAATATTCTCCATCACCTTGAATTCGTCCATGCGTCAAACTTCCATGTACATTGAACTTGAGTTTATCCCGTGAGCATCGCTGCTACTCCAAAGACTTCATATGCCTCCACCTGCAACTTGTAGTCCCTTCATTTCTTAACCTCAGTCAACACTCGAGCAAAATTAAGTTCCTTGTTACTCTAGTTTGTGCTCCCAGTGTAACATCCCAAATTTTCAATTTGGAATGTTATACATTAGATCATCGTGCATATCATATTTTTATTTGCTTTTGTTTTTGATCCAAGAAAATTCTAAGCAACTCAAGGATCCACGGAGAGAGTTGGGGATTTCGTTATTTTCATATTTGAGTTTTCTTAAATTTTGAAAATAGGATCATTTGATTTTATTTATTTTATCGTCAATTATTTCTATTACAAAATTTTGAGAGAGGGAATAAAATGACTTTCCCAAAATATAGAAATATTGAGGATTTAATAAAAAAATCAAATAAGATTTATTTCAGAGTTTTTCGGTATTTTATTTAAATTTAGGAAACATATGCGTTTCTCAAAATTGCATTTAGGGCTTAAATAAATGTTCACTTTGTAGGGCTTGATTTTAGAAGCCAGGAAAAATTTATTTCAGGATTTTTGAAGTCCGTTTAGTATTTTTTTATTTTTCTTCCGAGCATAATTATTTAAAAGAAAAAAAACGAAACCAACCTTGAGCCGTGCCCGAGCGGGACTCCTCCCGGGGGACGCCTTTAAATAGCGCCGCACCCGAGCCCCCCAGTCCATAACCGCCGCCGCCAGCCCACCCGCCCGCCGGAGCCGCCGCCGCCGCCGCGACGCGCGTCGCCCGAGGTTCGCCGCCGCCTCAAAATCCGTGCCGGTTTTTTTATTATAAAAAAACCGATTAGTTTTCGTCGGTTTTATTATTATTATTATTATTATTATTATAATATTTATTTTATTATTTTCGGATTAGGTTAATTAACAAATTAATCCGTTTGTCGTTTTTCTTTTTCGTCGGATTTTCCGCGGTTATTTTCTGATCGCGATTTCTGATCCGATTTTCGTTTTAGTATAACTTTTCGCTCGTTTATCGGAATCAGACGATTCAAGCGCCTGGAGTTTCGTCTCGAAACCCTCTATCCGAATAATCAACTTAAACAAGTTTTTGCTACTGTAAAATTTGACTTAGATCCAGATTACTAGAACAAAGTTGTTTTCTTTCGCTGTTTGACTTTCGTTGCTTCGTTCGATTTGATTCTTTTTGCAAACCGGAGTTCTTAAGTTGAACTTTCTGGTTAGATCTTTTATTTGACTTTTACCTGTGCATTAGATGAGTACTTATTGTATGCTTGTTTGTTTGTCTGTGATAGAATACCCGGAGTGCGCCGCCTGTTACTTCGAATCTCTAGGTTTTGCGGATCATCAGCAAGGTAAGTAACACTTTGATCATACCTTTTCTACTACCCAGTTTTATTGCATTAGATCAATCCTCAAACACTGCATGATTAGAATCTAATTAAATTGTGGGATGGGAAGTAGTCGAGGTAGTACCTATTACCTGTTTTATTATGAAACCTTTGGGAGTTACTTCTACGTTTGCTTATTATGCCATGCTATGCTAGTAGACGTGGATTGGGTGAGTGATATCTATGACAGATGTGAGTTTGTTAATTAATGGTTTATCTAAGGTGGCAACTTGAACACACATCTGGGTGGATTGAGGCACTTGGGTATTCTAGGTTTGCCTGTTTCTTTTTGGACCACCACCCAGGCTCAAAGGGATCATGAGATTATTCAAACTAGAAACTTCCGTGTGCAGCCACAAGCCATTATGGGCTCTGGCATAGTTGACTAAGTCGTGCGAACTCTTACAGTGGTAGACTAGCAGATGTAGGGGATGTAGGTTGGTACAGTCTATCACGACGTAAGGTGCTAGCGCTTCTGAAAGACTATGTCTCGGTCATCCGTTTCTCAAACACCATGAAGTGCGAGAAATCCAACGGAGGCGATCGAGTCTTGTGGGGAAAAGTGCGCAAACCTCTGCAGAGTGTACAAACTAATCAAGATTAGCCGTGTCCCCGGTTATGGACGTTTTGAGTATCTAGTACTTGGATATCATGTGACTCTCATCATGTTACTTCTAAATTAATATTGTTGGGTTTAATGTTGATTACTTTAATTGGGATTGAGGATGCTGTCAACCATTCTCAATGTTTAACAACCACCATGATAGTTAAATAAATTTATTCCTTTGCAGTAGGGGAAAATTAGCTTTACGCAATACTGTAACCATAGAGCTTTCCATCAGCCATATATGCATGTAGTATAGGCTTAATCATTCATTATTCTCTATGTGTTACATTGCCAGCATATTCCATGTGCTGACCCGTTTTCGGGCTGCAACGTTTCATGTTGCAGACTTTTCAGACGACGAGTAAGGTGCTTTTAGGTCGTGGTTCTATACTCAGTGATGCCGTTGGAGTTGATGGACTCACTTATCTTCCAAGCCTTCCGCTGTTATCGTTGTTAGATGGCCTTAAGCCATATTTATTGTAATGAGTTCTCTTTGAGACATCGATGTAATAAGTGTGCGATTGCTACTCTCTTATAAATCTTTCGAAATACTGTGTGATGTCAGCATTACTGATCCAGGGATGACACCGGAGCACAAAGGTCAGACTATTTGAGGTCTGGTCGCTACACCCAACTTCCAAAGTATCCGTCCAACGCTATCACACACCGATCACTGACCCGCGTGAAAGTGAACAACTCACATATTGGGTGTCACGCATAAGAGTTACCTGAACTCAACATCACCGCTCCTTTCTTGACCGTCTGTCTAAAACTTGAAGGAATTTCACCATTGCTTGTAGTCATTCTGAGTCAAATTCGCAGTTGTCTCACCATATGTATGACCACCAGAGCCCTGGCCCGTCTCCATGCCCCGTGCATACCGCACGCCTCGCCGCTATTACCGCGTCGAGCCTCCGCTGTCCCGGTCGAGTCTCAAGGGTCGTGAACCCACACCACTCAACCCCACTGCAGAGTACCACCGATCATCACCGACCGATGACGAGTTTCACGCTTCCAACAGACCACTGGGTTCCAGTCCGAACTGCGTGTCACTCGCTTTTCCCACCGCTGAATAGGCTTCAACTCTCTGTGCACTTACGCCGTAGCCCCTCAATCCAGCTCCACCTTCAACATGACTCCATGGTAGATGATCCGTCCACCCCTGCACCTCATCGACTTCAAGCTCCATGTATACACCACCTTGAGTCAACCCTGCGTCATAGTCTTGTCGAAGCCACACAAGCCCTCAGGCCTGCGCCACGTGTTTCCACGCCCGAGAAGTCGGTCACCATCAGCATCACGCTCCTATGTCGTCTTTGCTGATTCCACCACCGTCTTCTGTATCAACCGACTCACGTCGATCCGTCAGACCGTCCAGTCCGACCCAGCCGAACTTGTTCGACTGCAACGATCCCAAATCGTCTTCCGCGAATTTCCATCCATCACATGATAATTCCATATTAGCTAACATGACTTCTAGCAACGCCTTCAAGCATCCATGTTGTGCCAACAAATCTTTCATCCGTATCTGCCATAACCCAAGGTTTTCCGTTTCACGAACTTCTCCACCTCAAATCAGGTACCGTTGATGCCATAGTTCTTTGTACGACTGACTGTGTGAAAAATACCCGACCTGTCCCACTACACCCAGCATGGTTGCCTCCACCAGAAAAAAAACTTGGCCTTCACGTGATCTGCTCCCTTGGCTCAACTCCTCGATGCTAGCAATTGCCTTGTCAACCCCTCCTGCTAATTTCGATGGATCCATATGCCTTGATACATTTCTTTCGCCAATTGATTTACCTACCAATCTCCGTGTCATACATGGACTCGGTCCACTTTTGGTCCAAACAAATCTCACTACAGCTTCAACGTTGTACGTGTTCCCGAGCAGCCTAGCTTGGCAGTCGCGCCTCCACACGCTCGCGCTTCCAACGCGGGCTAGCATCGCTAGCACTCCACGCTCCAAGCCTGCCGCCCCAGCACGCACCTCGCACAGGGCTCGGTCAGCCACGCGCTTCTTCCACGCGGCTTCCAAGCGCCGAGCCAAGCACCGCTGCCGAGCCATCTGATGTGATTCTGATCGCAACTCGCCTAGACTGCTGTTTGCCTGACTTCTTCCGATCGATCTCAAACGCACAACACATATTGTATTACGACAACTTCTGTGGACGATACCGATCTAGAAAATCAACCCTTCCTCTAAATCAACATGATCCGCAGCCTCCGAACAACCTAGCTCATGATAACACTTGTTAGAATAAATTCGAGGCATATCGTCGATCATCCGAGGACCAAGCAATCACACGCGCACGACACCGAGATTTGTTAACGAGGTTCACCGATATGGCTACATCCCCGGGGCCTGACTACGGACGCTCCTCCCCGTGACACCGTCACAATACCGCACCCGGTCGCCCTGGACACCGGCACATGCCGCCGGCTTCCCCTGCGTTCCGGTGCTATTATGTTGGCATAGGTTACATCGTGTGTCTACCCCCGCTATATATGAAAGGACTAGGATACAAGTGTCCTACTAGGACATGACTCCACATCCTATGTAAACACAATACAACTCCTAGTCCAACTGTAACCTATCTTGTACACAATATTCGACACAACTCCAACAGTGGGTGGTAGGTGGAGGGAGATTGGGTGGTGCAGAGATAGAGGGTGTGGATTTTGGCGGATTAGTCATTGTAGAAGGTCTGCAACTATGATGAATAGATATGATGATAGCAGATCCCCTTGTCGTAGACCAGTACTGTTTGCAGTTGATCCAATCCCCTGGTACTCCACTAAGTAAGATTGTCGTTTTCCTAGTTGAAAGGACATTATTGATCCAAGAGCAGAATTGAGTAGGGAAACCTCTTGCGAGGAGGATTGTGGAGAGGGATTCATGAGAGAGAGAGAGAGAGAGAGAGAGAGAGAGAGAGAGAGAGAGAGAGAGAGAGAGAGAGAGAGAGAGAGAGAGAGAGAGAGAGAGAGAGAGAGAGATGAGTTGATGATGTCGCAGCATATACAAAAATCTCCACAATATTCCTGTCAGATATGAAACCCGTTTGGTCACCATGAACGAGTTGTGGGATTAGGGGGTTAAGATGATTGGTTAGGACATTGGCGACAACTTTAACTCAGCAGTTTGTCGATTTGTGAACTCACAGTTAAGATGTGCCAGTACTTCCAATATAAGGAGGGGCCGAAGGCCACCCGGCCCGAGTTTTGACAACCCCATCATCATCTCTTAAGAAGAAGAAAATTGCAAATAGAAGATGTCTCAACTGAAAACTGGTACATTATTGATAAACAAACTGGCGCATTGCTTCCTCTTTTTTTAACTGTGCTAACCCTCTTTCAATTTAATCAAACGAAAATACAGCAGTTCTAGAGTTTAAATAGGGGACGAGAAAGAAGCGAAAGTCAGTTCAACGCACTGCTAGAAATGCCACTTGCACCGATATCGGAACGTACACCATGGGCGAAAACCTAGACAGTACCGAAACAAAAAAACTTTAGCCTGCTGTATTAGCGGGCGCTGACCTGTTTAGTGTTCCATCACAATAATGGTTTAGCTAGCTGTCTGTTAGTGTGGCAATTGATTGATAGAAAAAGAGCATTAGCGGGCTCTGACCTGTTTGTGTTCCATCATAATAATGGTTTACCTAGCTGTTTGGCAATTGATTAATAAATAAAAAATCATTGTTACAGGTAAAGAGTACACCCTGGTTTCGTTTCTTCAGAATCAGTAATGTTCTCGTCCGGTTGGAATATCTTCTTTCCTCCTCTAGATTTCTTCCATTAGTTTTCTATATACTCCCTCCGTCCTATAATATAAGGGCGTCTTTACACTCCTATGAGACGGAGGGAATACATTTGAGTCAAGCTCATGTGTATATATCTGCAGAGAACAAAAACATGATGCAAAATATTGGTGCGAACGGTGACAACCTGATGAGTGAGGAAATCAGGTCCCAATCATTAGAAAGTGCAGACCTGAAGATTAAATATATATGAGGCGATGATGCTGCACATAAGAAAGAAGATAGTGTAGCTTATTATATTTCTTTTATATTTGGATTTCTTTGTTTATGGCTGATCAACAAAGGCGGTTTAGTTGGTCCTTCCTTGAGACGACCTTGTCATCCACTCCATTTCTGCAATAGTGGTTGGTGTAACCATTTTTTTATATATAATTTAATAAAGATGTTTGTGTGCATCTGTTGATACGGAGTCCAGGGGTTTCAACCTCTTTTTTGGAAAAAAAATATATACTCCCCTTCCCAAAATATAAAGGGCATTTGAATTTTTCTGGTCTTCATCGCACAACTTTGACTAGAATTTTTACTTAGTGTCTATCTGCAAAAATAGTGTAGAAATATATAAAAGTAAATTGTTTCACATGAAAATATGAGAACTATTTATACATTTTCGTCCATGTACTTTGATATATATTAGTGGTCAAAATCTGCATCAAAGACCGTACAAAATCAAGTGCAACTTACATTTTAAGGATGGAGCATTAATTGGAAGCACCTTTTGAGCTCACACGTTAACTTGATTCATAAGTTAGGTCTCTCCTAATCAATCCAGAAGCCCATAACGACTTATACATCTGTGCAGCGTTTACTTCATTGGGGTGTGCTACACGTCGGCCTGCGAATTATTTGGAAAAATCCGCCGCCTCGCGAGCCGTTAGATCTGGCTCAATCTAGTGGCCGAGCACCATCCTCTATGTTTGTAACATAAGTCATGTTGCATAAACATTTGTAACAGAGATCGTGTTGCCGATTTTTTTACAGCTGAGAAGATGTTGCGGAAATATTTGCAGAAATCAAGTTGCAGAAAATTTATATAATAGAGATAATATTGTAGGAGGCGACAGCCATGGACGTCGGTGCTCCTCTGGGTCGACCATGTTGGCGTGCTTGCCGATGGTGAGCCCCAATGTGGCGGTCAGAGCAGCGTGGGGAGGCGTAAGCTTGGGGGAGCTCGGGAGGAACACAGGAGGTGAATGTTCATGCTTGTCGGCAACCTCGTCAGCGTGCTTGTGGGTGGCCTCATCGGTGTGCTTGCCGGCAGCGGTAGTCGTGCTTGTCGGCGACCTCGTCGGCGTGCTTGCCGACATCGCTGATATGAGAAGTGCGTGGGGGCTTTGGCTTGACGAGGGCTCGGGAGGAACAAACCAGATGTTGCAGTGGGGGAGATTGCAACAACTGCTCAGTTGCAAAACTTAGTCTGCGTAATAGGTTGCTCCTGAGAGCCATCTGATTAAAATCAGATCGAACGGCTATGAAGGCGGCGGACACACGCGCCGTTATCAGTCAATGATTTGAATCATTTCTCTCACTAGCTCTGGCTCAATCTAGTGGCAGCGTGGAGAGGCGTCAGCTTGGGGGGAGGGGGAGGGGGAGCTCGGGAGGAACACGGGAGGTGAATGTTCCTGCTTGTCAGCAGCCTCGTCAACATGATTGTCGGTGGCCTCGTCGGCGTGCTTTTGATTTAATAAAAGTGTCTTTTTATCAAAAGAAATGGCTTTGGGTATATGCGGCTCTACACTCAATCCGTAAGGATTCAAAAAGTTTTACTCATATTTCCCCTAAGTTTAGCTACAGCTCAGTCTATGGTAGACCAAGATGTGTGCGGTGATGGTATAGGGATGATACGATTACTAGCCATGCATGGGCTATTTGTGGCATGGATGCTGAACCGAAAATCCGACAAAGGCTGAGTCGTGTTTGTGCCTACTGGTGGCGTGGTTAAGTTTTCGTTCGTTGTTGCTACCTAACTAGGCATATTCATGATATGTTTCGTGCATGCAAGTTCATCCACAAGTTGATTAGTAGATGATAGATACTACTGTTTGGCTAGGATAAACTTTAACAATGCGTCATACTGAGATAATATAAAAGGTGGCGATGAATTCACGGGTAAAGTTAGTTTGCGGTTTTCTATGCTAGCAAACGTTCCAGCATTAGCAATAGGTGACCGAGGCATATTCTTTCTAGCACTCATATCATCCATAAATAATTATACAAGTTTTAGAGTGGTTGGGCTTTTTTACAACCGTTCGTTGATGTCGATCTAACGGCAGACAAATACGAAGTACTGGGTAGTACTCCGATGAAAGTAAGCGAAAGTACTAAAACGAGTGGGGCCGGTACTCGTGACAAGGTGGGGACGCGTTTTAATCTAGGGGCAGTTTAGTCCTAGGAAAATTTGCACGCGCCGCCCCTCTCGTCGAATGCATAACCGCCGCCATGTTGCTACACCTTCCACAATTACTCATCGGCGGCCATCTCCTCCCTCTCCTTCAAGTCCACCGCAGTCATCTCCTCCTTCTTGCCGCTGCAACTTCGCTCCACTCAGGCAAACCCCCCCACCCCCACCCCCTCTTCTATCGAAGCAAGAATCGGCAGATCGAGCTGATGGTCGGCGGCGAGAACACCGACTTCATGCAGATCGCCGGCGGCGACCAGGTCAAGTTGGCCAGGTTGAGGGAGATCCGTTCTTCGTTTGACAACACAAGGCAGATGAGCTGGACGGCAATGGCCATTCTCAAGAAATTGACGGAGAAGGAGAGGGCAAAGCTTTGCCCCCCGCCCGCACAACCGATTCACAAGATCGAGATCCTCCTCTGGGCGATGGAGCAGGCCAATTCATCCAGCGAGTGGACCAGGCGGAGGTGGTGGGCGTTCAGATCCAGGGTAGAGCATTCACTGGATCAGGAACCCACCGTGCACGAGGTGCCGTTGCAGATTGTGCAGCCTCCAACCGAGTCACCGGAGACTCCGAAGCGCAAGATGAGGAGGACAGTGGTCGTGACCTCGCTTCCACGCCGTTCTCCACGCTACCCTCGCCGCTCTCCTCGTCTGAACGGCGGCGATAGCTATGTTTAGAGTAAGCTTCCCCACTCCTCATCTTCCTACTGCTCGTGCTTACATCGTGGTGATACTGATCGTAATAGCTCAGAGAGGGAATGCTAGATGGCATTTTAATCTCAATGAATTGCATGCATATTTGAGTACATGGATTTGGAGGATGGATTATGATGTATGTGAACCCTAGGAAAAATTAGAATTGTTCTAGTGGTAGACACTGAAATATTTCGGTACACACCGGTAGGCAATGAAATATTTCGGAACTGCCCTAGGCAAAATTTGTAATGTTGTAGTGGTGGACACTGAAATATTTCGGTACACACTGGTAGGCACTGAAATATTTCGGTACTGCCCTAGGCAAAATTTGTAATGTTGTAGTGGTAGACACTGAAATATTTCGGTACACACCGGTAGGCACTCAAAAATTTTGTTACTACAATTTCAGTAGACAACGATGCACACTGAATTATTTCACTACTGCAGTTTCAGTACACACCGGTACACACTGAAATATTTCAGTACTGCAAATTCTATACAAAGTTGGCATTTTGTCATTTATGTGTGAATTAATCCATGCATCATATGGCCTAACTTTGTACATGAGTTTGGGTCAATTTCATGTCTATTTATTGTTAAAATTATTGTCATGCCATGAAACACAAGACAAGTCACTGACCCAAGCTTGCAAAGATGCCATATCAATGTTGCTGATATGAATATGCATGTTTTCACGAAGTCTTGTGTCTGAATTAAAACTGAGCATTTTTTCTTGATGGTATCCATGGATCTAGAACTCCTATGAATTTGCTCATGTTGGATGTTTTGTTCTCCATCATTTGTACTAGCATTCCGTGCGATTAGATGCCATGACAAGACCCCTGGCATATTTATTTTCTGGCCTCCAACATCCCATGTGTGTTTTGCAGGAAAAAACCTGGAGTTCACTAGGCTGGCTGAAGTTGTGAGGCTGGGAGGCTGATGGTGCTGCTACTGGCTGATCCTTCTTTTTTCAGATTTTGTTCGTCATTTCTCAAGCCTTTGGACCAGGGCTACTTCCCTATGTGATGTTAATGTATTAAGTAGTTCCTTCGAATTTGTAGTATTAGTTAGTTTGAATGTGGAAGTACCTTAATTTTTAGGAACGAAATGTTGCTTTGTATGACCAAGGGTTTCATACCTTAATCTTTGGATAATTAATTATGTGAACTGTTGGATGTGGCGCACAACGAAACGCCTCTACCATTGATAGTAGTTCAACATGTCGGTCCAATTAGAGACCAGCCACTACCATATAGAACAGTTAGCATTTCATACTACAACCTGGCACGTACAAAACATCACACAGTGGAAGCACATCCCTAAGCACCTTGCATTGTACAAGGTCTTAGAGAAGAGCCTCTACCATATATAACAGTTACCATGTAACACTACAGCCTATAAAACATCACACCGTGGAATAATCATAGATAGTAGAGCATTAGTTACCAGTTAATAATAGTTGCAATCCATCACAAGCAATAGTACCTAGATATGAGTAGATATAGGTACGGTAACACGACAAGTACTCGCAAACAAGAGCTAACATAACAGGTTCATTTCACATTGATACATGGCCCACCCCAGTTCTAAATGAGGTGGATGGTGACCATCATCCTCAAGTCATGGCGACGGGTGTTCGCAACAGTGAGTAGGATGGCCTGTCCTACCCGAAGATTCTTGGCACGAAGGAACTTCTTCCACCCTGCCCTGCTCAAGACAGTGCGACCGTCTGGGTCCACTGCATAGGCACAGCTGGTGATGGAGCCCGTTCTCGTAAGGCGTAGTCCAGCAGCCATGCCTTCTTCGTCCGGGTCGATGCCACAGCTATCAAGTAACCTCTTAGGTAATTTCTGAAAACAGTTGACATGATATATGATCATGTCACGTGCAATTATCAACAAAGCATACACTTCAAGACACATATATCATTGGATTCAACACTGAGCATATATATCATCACATCACTACACTATACGCCAAGCATCAAATTACTACAGTAATTAGGCATATAATTAGATTACTGCGTACACTAAGCATATCATCGCATATTACTACACTACATGCATGTCATAAAATTCTTCACTAAATGAATTCTAAACTAGGCCTCTCGTCGCAGTACTACAACATGCATATCATATGAACTACTACACTAACTAAGCATGCATATCATGTAATTACCACACTAAGTAACATACCATGATATGCCGTTTAACATTCGTTCTTGTGAGGCGGGTCACGAATGGCTTCCCTAGGTAGTCTTCACGTAGCGGAAGCATGTCCCAGAGGTTGCTGATTTCCTCGTCACCCAGTCTGAGTCCTTGGCATACAGGTATTCAACAAGTGGGTTCTCATGAACTTCATCCTCGTCATCATCTGAATCAGCACCATCTCCCTCCTCATGAACTTCATCCTCACTATCCGGAATCAAATTTAGATAGATAACAGAAATCCTGGGCCTATCTCTTCTTTAGAAGTTGCGGGCGATGAAACGATCCCAATCATCTCCTCCTATCTGGGTTATCTTTCGCCCCTTCTCGACCTGCATAGTGTATGGGCCCCCAAGAGCGTCGAAGGTCACGGTGTCTCCGACGAGCTCATTGAATGCCAATCTCACATTGCATGGTATGATCTGTGTAAGATAAAAACAAATAACAGACACAATACATTAGTGGAAATAGCAAAAAACAAAACAAAAAGAATGTACTGTCAGAAGGTTCATATAAATTGTTACCGCTGCAACAACAAAAGAAGGCTGGAAGTAGATGCCGAACAGCGTGGCAGTAGAAAGGCTGGTCCGGCACCGTGAGTTGTAGCGTCCACATTGTGCTTCCTCCATTCTACACAGAACATGTTGAACTCTAAGTTGAATTGTACATAGTACAATACAAAGATCATACATATAATAAATCATAGTGATAACCTATACTGGCAATGGCCAATCAATCTATTTTCTATCATCTACGTAATAAAGCAATGCCAATGACAATGGCAATGCCCGTCTCATCTAAACCTGGGAATAGTTCGGCATCCAAACTAAAACCAGTCCAATCCATGGCACACATCAAAACCAAACCAATCCAGATATTTTCATTTAGAATCTAGACCAAACCGAACTATACATGCTCGTCATCCAACCCAGTCCAAACCGTTTTCAACTTTTGGATTGAATCCAAAGGTTCAAACCGTGGACAAAGCCATATGCGAGGGCACGTCATGAAGCTAGATCAGACATGGCGTCAAAGCTTGAGAGAGCCGACGAGCTCCGGCCGGCAACAACGGCTCTTGGATTTGAAGCAGTAGTAGGTGGTAGTGGCGGCTCAAACTAATTGATTGATTTGGTCTCAAACCATAGAAACCAAATCAAGATCCAATCCAAAAACTAAGTTTCAGACCAAACCAATCGACTCAGATCCGCCTCCGTAGGGAGACGCGGTTGGGGAAGGGAAGAAGAGGGGAGATCTCACGTACTTGCCGGAGTTGGCGGCGGCCGCGCACCGGCAGCGAAGAGAGGGGTCGTTGGGAGATGGCGGCGGCGGCGCTGGTCGAGAAGGGGAGAAAGAAAGATGTGGAGTGGTCGAGACGGGGAGAAACAAAAATGTGGTACATGTGGTGTGTGGATGACAAGGGGACCCACTTGTGAGACCGATAGCAATTGATGGCAAACCGCAGGAGGTGCACGACCGCGTGCACGACCGCCACGTCCCCACGTGGAATGGGGACGACCGGGTGGGTGTGCCAAGTCAAATCGGCACCCGCGGCTTCTCGGTAACTCCAAGAGGCAGGAGCAGTGCATTTCTTCCCCAAATCGGGTAGAAAACCCTCGTCCTCTCCCGAACCTAACCACCCTCTCTTCCTTCCTCACCACCTCACCACCCTCTCCTCCTTCCTCACCACCCTCCTCCCTTCCTACGCCTCCCTCCTCCTGTCTTCGACCGACGATGAAGCGTGGGCGTGAAGATGCGGCGGACGAGCCGAAGGCAACCATCGGAGCAGAGCAGTCTGCTACCGTGGCTGCAGCCGTGGGTGGAGCGGTTGAGTCCGCCGTAGCGGCGGAAGCTGGCGGCGCAGCGACCGTTGTGCCTGCTCCCGCTGCCATCGCAACCGTCGAGGCACCCGTCGACGAGCACAAGGTCGGGGAAGATCTGGAGGAGGAGGAGATGAGAAGGCGTAAGCGCAAGGTGCATGACGAAATCGAAGAGCTCTTCGACGAGAACGCCATAAAGGAGTTCGACGTAGATTGCAGGAAGGGCAGCGACTTCGATGAGGATGCCATCGACGAGCTATCTGAGGTAGTACTCTGTTTTATGCTCTGTTTTTTCATGACATTGGGGTTTTTCTTGTTAGCTAGATGAGCATCAATTTTACTTGGGCGTGCTAGTTGTACGTATGTAGGATTGTAGGGATCTAGCAGAGATCTTCATGTTGGATGTGGATTTTTAAATCTGATCACATTCTGATTCCAGCAGATACTCTGGTTTTTTTCATGGCATTGGGTTTTGTCTTGTTAACTAGATGAGCATAAGTTTCACAAGGGATACATTAATGAAAGAAGTGGGGTAATGAACCCAAATACAAGAAAATGTTCATGGCAGGGATACATTAATGAAAAAAGTGGGTTAAACAATGGATATATGGCAGGATTCTCCATTGGCTTCCCCAGGACAGTAACAAAATGCTGCAGTTCCTGATTCATTATAGTTTATGTAGATGAATTAATTTGTACACATGTTCATAGATGATTAGTTTGCACACATGTTCATAGATGATCCATTTGCAAATTCTATACAGATTTCCATTTTGCAAAGGAAGTGATCGCTCCCTTAATAATTATGGGCTGACACTACATATCCACTAGATACAAAAAAAAATCAAAACATTTCATCTAGCCAATTTTCCACAGTATGTTATCTAGATGATCACAGCCACATCTCTCATCAATATGAGCAGTGAGACACCCCATAGCTCCTTTACCAATTTCCTTCTGAAACTTATCAGGCTCTAACAATGATGGAGAAGCAGTATTGCCGCTATCAGAAATAATAATGGTTTCTTCATTCCAGTAGATAGAGCAAAACCCCCTTGTGTGAAACATGGAGGAGTATAATGAAGCCATTTTTCTGATTCCAATCAGAATTACACCTGTAACAAGTATCAAATATCATTAAACCAAGCCACTTCATGAAGTATTTCATGTGTTAATTATGTACTACTTGTGCAGTAATCTATAAATGCAACTATTCCACCGTCCATATTTATGCATGTCAATTTCTTTGGCTCAATTATGTATGTGCACATACGCCTTATTTCTAGCAAATAGATAGTTGCCATGTTACACATGTGTACTTTGAAAATATTGTAATTAAAGGCAATATACCATAATAGATTAGCTGAGTTCTTCTATGTGTACTAATTCACTAATTCACAGGAGGATGACGACGACGTGGACTACAGCATGGACAACAGGCACAGCAAGAGCCGGTACACCCTGAGGCATCTGATTGCTGGGAAGATCAAGTACCGTTTCTTTGGCAAGATTGGGTGCCCTTTCTGTTGCAAGGTGATCGGTGGCGGCACAGATGGCATGATCCAGCATGCCTTCAGCACTGGCAATGGACATGGTAAGAATCGTAGTGCCGGTACTCTGGCTAAACATGCTGCCTACGCACGCTTCCTTGAGATTGTCAAAGTCAATGAGCCCTACAACATGCATTGAAGAAGGGAGAGAATGATGTGCTGCTAGAGTGCTGCTGCTGCCCCAGGACCGCCGTGTCCTCTTATGTTATCTATGTTTCTTTGTAGTTAGACTCTAAAACTGATGTCCTATGGTGTGTCTGAACCTATGTTGAGCGGTGGTTGATCTGCCGTTTATGTTAAGAGTTTGCTGCTACTCTGGTTTAGTGTTCCTAGTTGTTAATACTATTTTGGTGATGCATGTTTAAGCCTTGTACAATGCTAGATGCTTAGGGTGGTGCTTAGAAAAATAAATAGGTTTTTTTTCTGAAGCACTGGTGCCTATTTCTACAGGAGAGATGCCTAGTTATGCGTCTACCCTGTACAAATAAGCACTTGTGCTTAAGAAAAGCCTGGTTTATTTCTATAAGCAACTCCCCTAAGCACCTTGCATTGTACAAGGCCTTGACAACTCAAGTATCGTACGGTGGTCTATGTTATGGTTGCTGTGTTATTCTGCCGTACGGTGATGCATGCTAGGAACTCCAATAATATGACTATGGTAGTTATAGCTTGGCATGACTATGTTTAGTGTATAACTCAGCATGTTTCCTGCCATATATATGAGCAGTTACAATTGAAATATGCATTAATTTTTGACAAAATTAAAGCATGCAAATGATTTCCGATTCCACCTATTGCCAAATCAAGCTTTATACTGAGAATGCATTAGATATTGCAATAAGTAGAGGATGCTCATGATTGCCAAAAGTACCTATTTCCACTTTCTGATAAGAACTAAATGTGTATCAAATGATGCTAAAAGTAGAGCATGAGCATGAGCATGTATCAATGCATTAGATATTGCAATAAGTAGAGGATGCTCATGATTGCCAAAAGTACATATTCCCACTTTCTGATAAGAACAAAACGTGTATCAAATGATGCTAAAAGTAGAGCATGAGCATGAGCATGTATCAATTGATGATCAATTGATGCTACCTATTTGTGTTTGGATGGGCTCAATAAAGCTGGTGTTGGTTTATGCTCTCTGGGTGACCGTGATGGTAACGAATACACTTGGTTGGCTATGGTCTTGCTGTCAAATTTAAGTTTCAGTTCTTTAAGACTCTTTGTTTTTGCTGCTTCCTCGGGATTGACTTGCTTTCTCGGGCATCCACATGCTCTCTTCCTTTTGGGGGAGTTGGGTGCACCATTTTTTGGGGAGTTGGGTGCACCGGTATCCTTCTGGGAGTTGGATGTGGCAGGTTCATTGGAACCATTAGGATTGTTGACTAATTGTACATCCTCTTCTGAAGCATCAGGTAGAACTGCTTGCTGGGCATCGTACACCTCCTTCTGTATAAGAGAGAGTGTTGCGTTAGTTATAATCATGACACTTATGAAATAAATGATATATTCTTGATGTAGTGCTAACCGTTATGGGAAACTTATATGATTCGAGACGAAGCGCATTGCAATTTGAATGCAGTAAGGCTGTACATATTTTCCACCTGAAAATATCTATCCTTGCCTATATTGGATAACCAACACTGGTGTTAGCATAGCTTTCAAGCTAAACAAAGTACAAATTTAAATTAGGCATTCAATTACCTGGTTCAAAATATCGATCATTTCATCCCCGTTCCATGACAACATGTACTGCAGTGTCCAAACCGCACGGGAAGTCCTGTGATGTTTAGTTAAAGATCAGTAATCTTATTCGTGTACGCAACTAATAATTTATGAGGCCATGCATACCCATCGGTCTGTTGTGGTATGTTCTCATAGCGTTTTTTGGTACATTCGGCAAAATTGATGTTCTTAGCTGGTGATATCAACCCTTTCTTGACAGCTTCGTCAATGCAGAACTGAATCGAGTCCACCTAGGGTAAGACGAGTTATACATAGGGTTACAGTACTTTGGGAGCTCATGTTCCATGCGGATCAAAAGAGGCAGCAAGAGAACACTTACAAGAGAATCTTCCTTGGTCTTGTCGCAATGATAATTCATGGAGTTCAGAGTCTGAATTTCTTTTTTGTTAAAATTAAACATCATTAGGATCCAATGGTTCTGGTGTACATTCAATGGGACATGCACCTGCAGTAAAATTTGGGTTGGGTTGAGAACCGAAATTTGTCGTGTACAGTGTGTACGTAAACTATGAAAGTGTGGAAAACGTGTTCCTTTCGGTGCCCTACAAAGTTTCCTGCTACACGAGCTAACCATGAGGCTGCACGTCCAACAGGAACCACCCCCTTCATTTGTAACAGCTTTTCGGTTTCTTGAGGGGATATGATTGAGGTAGTATCATTCTCAATTTGGCTAATGCGAGCATATGCCATAATAACCTGCCAAATTTTCAATCATACAAAAATAAGACAGTTGTTGCAGTAATGATGTATACTAGAGTATAATGGGCTTACATCACCATAAATTTATTTGTCGTCCAAATTTCGCTTCAGATTTTCTGCTGTGAGGGTAATGTCTCCGATTCTAGCTATTTCAACAGGGTCGTATGTTCCGCGAATTTAAACGGCTGTCTCTATGTCCTCATCCGTGAACTTGTAATCATTACCAAAGACAGGCTTCATCGGAGTTAATTGTGGTTCCTCATTATTTTCCGTCACATGTCTTGCACTTGGTGTAGTCGAAGTCCCTGTCGTGAATTGGCTAGAGCCCTAGGAGTTCCCGTCAGGGATGAATTGCACACATTGACTTGATCCTACAATGAACAAAGGTAGTTCATCATTAGTTTGTTACTTTTAGATATTAACGTGTTGGGCCATATTGATCACCTGCACGCCTCCTTTCTGTGACACTGATCGTCGGTTGCTTGTAAATTCATATTTTAATTCCTGTAACAATGCAAACAATAATGAACATGAAGGAACATATTCATAAAAAATACAAAATGCACAGTATGACATACATGGAGTTCCCTCCTTAAGTCTTTAATTTCGTCCTCGGCCTTCGACAACCTAGGATTAGTGCCAGATTTAGTCCTCATGTCGATCAAGTCTTCACCTAGCGTCTGATATTTGACATCAAATCTGTGCTCAATTTCCATTAACTTTCTGCCTACCTTATTTTCATGATCAGCAATGCGTGCATTCATGACTTCAACTACCATTTCAATCTGTGTAAACAAAATAAAACCCCGTTGATAACAATAGCTAAATGAATGAGGTTCCATGAAACCTATTTGTGATATTGCAAAAATAAATAGTCTTTGGAGTACATACTTGCTGGCTACTAAATTGCTGTCCTTGTGATGGTGCTCGATACGAATCATGTTGATGCACATGTTCATCTTTTTTTCTTGGAAAATTATTAGAATTCTCGGACGGTCATTGAGGAGCACAAATTTCCATGACAGCCTATTTTTATAAAATATAATGAACCATTAGTACCAAATAAAAAATCAGATATAGAAAGTTCAATTGTAGATAGGTACCAGCCCATTATGAAGACCTCCTTTCTCGTAAGCATCGCTTCTTAAAGTAGCCATCATTTCGTCACATTGTGCGATCAATGGAGGGGGTCTAGAAGCATACATCAATCGGCCACTACGCACGTGCTCCTAGTACCAATACTACACAATAAATTAGTTCATCACCATACAGATATGCAACAGAACAATAATTAAAGGACATTAAGTAGTGATCTAGCAATAACCTGGAGCAGAATTAGATTTCCTTGTAGATTTACGTGATCTCGATTTCTAAACTTGTGAATGGACTTGAAGAAGTGATTAAGTGTGAAACATCCCCAGTTAAATTTCCGAAGGTTTTCAAGATCTGTAACAAGGTTGAGAAATTTCGAGTCCACATAATGTTGTGCTGTTGGTTCCTAGAACAGTACCAATTGCGTACAGAATGAACCGTCTCAGGTTACCGCCGTCTGGGGCTTTGGAAGCTCGGATCGCCGTTTCAAGGTCAGAAATCAAAATTTGCCTATTGTTTGCATAGGCGGTAAACAATTCTCGGTCGGTTTGCATTTTCGGATGTGGCTCTATATCCTCCCCTTCTATCAGAATACCAAATATACCTTGCACGTCCTCTTTTGTTATAGGAATTGGCGTTTTACCGATGGTAATGGATTGCGTGTCCATGTCTATGCTCTTGGCTAGTCTAACCAACATTATGCGTCGTAGTGTCACTTCATGCATCTGGGTTAGACCGCCAAGACTGGTTTCTGATATGATGTACTTTTTGTGGTCTTCTGACAACAGTTTCATGGTTTTTCCGAACCTTGTCTGTGAGCATACTAACTTCATATGACCATGCTTTTCGGTGAGTTCATGTTACATGCCATTAAATTATACTGAGTACACATGAATTATGTGTATGAAACGGTTGTACACAAACAGTCAATTACTTACCGCATCGGTAATTTCGGAGATGGGATTTTCTCCATTATGAAGGTTTGTATCTGAAACTGACATTGCTGGCTCGTATGCAATGATAAAATCCGGCTCAATTAATCTGAACAAAATTGGAAAATGTATAACAAAATTAGCAGAGAATTAATTTTAACAAAATTAACTGGGTCATTTAACATATGATCCACTTATGGGTTTAAGCACAGAACCTATTTGGGTGCAAAACCTGTGAGGGTTCAACTACTAAAGGAGCGGAGGACAACGATTATAAAGAGTTACGTTCAGGTAATACCTTATCTCGGAGACGGTGCCACCGAGTAGATGGCGGCGGTTAGTGCGTCGCAAACTATAAGTGCCGGTATAGCGCGGTCGACGGCGCAAAGGAAAAACGGCGCGTTCACGCGTGGAGGAGGCATCGAGAAAAACACTGACGTCCGAGCCCTTAGATCACGTTGGCGGCGGGTGGCGAGTGGTGGCCGACGACTCCTGTATTCCATTGGCGATCGGCGTCTCCGATCTGATCTTGCAGCGGTCGTGGGAGGTGCGGACGACCCGGGTGGTTAGAATGCGGAGCTGTAATCGCGGGATTTAGGGAGGGGTGGGCCGCGTGAGTTATGTGAGATTTGCATAAATGATATAAAGAAATAAGAAAATCTTGTCAACTCGTTTAGGGGTTTAGGGGTTTAGGGTTATTAGGGTTTAGGGGTTTAGGGGTTCAGGGTTTAGGGTTTAGTGGGGGGGGGGGGGTTAGGGTTATCAGGGTTCAGGGTTTAGGGTTTAGTGGGGGGGGGGGTTAGGGTTATCAGGGTTTAGGGTTGAGTGTTGACATGCAAGCCCGGAAATGCGCGTGTCAGAGATCGTACTTGCATGTATATGTACTAATGATCCCACGCTTTCTTAATGGCATCCCATGACCACATAGAGAATGCATGCATAATGGTTTCCATGTGGGGCAAAATTTTGAATGTTTTTATGGTTTAGTGGGGGGGGGTTATGGGTTATCAGGGTTTAGGGTTTAAGGGTTTTAGGGTTGACGGAACTATGTTTGTCCTATGGTGGACGTAGCACACACACCGGACATTTGTGGAGCGTTGGTCTACAATGGATTCCCTCCGGTAGCATCGATCCGATCCGTTCACTGGCTCGGCCGGCAAACTTCGTGCCACATAGAGCATGCATCCATCCACTGGACTGGATCGATGTTGGGTTGGTTTCATACAGGTGAGGAACCCAGCTAGTGCTTTCGCGGTGTTGACATGCTAGGCCGGAAATGCGCGTGTCAGAGATCGTACTTGCGTGTATAATCCCAAACTTTCTTCATGGCATCCCATGACCCCATAGAGAATGCATGCATAATGGTTTCCATGTGGGGAATTTTTTTGAATGTTTTTACGGTTTAGTGGTGGGGGGGGGGGGGTTAGGGTTATCACTGTTTAGGGTTTTAGCACTACTAGGAAAAAGGCTATAGATGGAATGGACACTAATGGCGCACCTGTCATGTGGTGCACCACTACTATATAGCAAAACTTGAAGAATTTTGCATCACATCACAACCATAAGTGTTCTGCACCAGCATCATAACAATCGCATAACTACATAACAAAAGCAAACTTGTTCATCATTACAAAAGCAAACTTGTTCAACATAACAAAAGCAAACTTGTTCATCATTACAAAAGCAAAGTTGTTAAACATAACAAAAGCAAACTTGTTCAACCACATAACTACGAACTGAGACACATAATACCACAAACAACTCAATATCCCCAGTAGTAGGGGTCATCCCAATGATCCTCCGCCTCTTGCCATTGCTTCAAACCTTCTTTGATGATTTTGATTTTCTTCCATGTCTCATAAGTGACGTAGGCATCTTTCGCTGCGTACTCGATGAGGTTGTTTGGCAGTGGGCTGTCACCCCATAGTTTGTGGTCCAATTTCTTGTCGATCTTCTGCTTCATTTCCTTGTAGGATGGGTGGATGAGGCTGGCTGCAAACTCAGCCAAAGACTGCCACTTCTTTCCATTGTTTGGAACTCTCCATTTGCGCTGCATGTCAACGTACTTGTCGGGGTTGATCTCCAAACCAGACAACTTCAGCTTATCCTTGTCACCTCCAATGGAGAAGCCAACAAAGGTGTACAACTTCTTCTCCTGCAGGAGCGGGCGGAGTTCCTTGGGCCTGCATCAAATTAATCTGGTGCATCAAATTCATCTACTTCAAAAACTTCAAAAACTACTAATTAGACAGAAACTTCAGAACTAGTATTGCATCTACTTCAGAACTTCAGAACTAGTATTGCATATACTTCAGAACTTCAGAAACTATTGCATCTACTTCAGAAACTTCAGAAACTACTAATTAGACAAAACTTCAGAACTTCAGAACTAGTATTGCATCTACTTCAGAACTTCAGAACTATTGCATCTACTTCAGAAACTTCAGAAACTTCAGAAACTACTAATTAGACAGAAACTTCAGAACTTCAGAACTAGTATTGCATCTACTTTAGAACTTCAGAACTATTGCATCTACTTCAGAAACTTCAGCAACTACTAATTAGACAGAAACTTCAGAACTTCAGAAACTTCAGAACTGGATGTTTTTACCATTTGGTTACCGCGGTGATGTGGTATACCAGGGCGAGATCCTCCATGCATAACTGCAGAACTGCAGCCACTTGCGGAGGTTCGTCTTCCCTAGTATACTCGACATCAACGTCGATCGACCAAGAAAGCATGCCGCCGAGCCTCCTCCTGATCTCGCGGATCCTCTTGTCGGCTTCGTCTGGATTGCTGGTGCATACGACATCCAACTTCTCCTTCAGGTGGATATCAACCATGAGCGGCACAGTGTAGTCCTGCTTCTGCCCGGGGACCGGAACGTTGTTGTCGACCACCAGTGGCTCCTTGCCAGACGCCTCAACACGGTGATGCTTGGCAGACGGAGGGGAGTTGCTCCATGATGCCTCCGCCATTCTCTTGGCAGACGAAGGGGAGTTGCTCCACGATTCCTCCGCCATTGCCCTCCTGACCAGCGATGGTGGAGGCAGAGGGGAGTTGCTTGATGGTGGAGGCAGAGGGAGGCAGAGGGAGGAAGATGGAGCGGCAGTGGAATGAAGAGGGAGGCAGAGGGAGGAAGATGGAGCGGCAATGGAATAGGAGGCGAGTTACCTGCGTCATGGGGAGTTGGCAGTGGAGGGGAGACGTGGGGAGTTGCCAGTGGAGGGGAGACGTGGGCCCTTTGGTTTCTCCTGTTTCTGAAACAAAACAAAAAAAATAACATCCATATTTTGCTCTAAAATTAATGATCACTTCAACCATATTAAGAGATCAAAAATGGCACCAAAACAGTCACTGCAGCCATCCAAAATGGCACCAAAACAACACCAAAACAACATCAGCCAAAACAGCAAAAAATGCCACCAAAATGGCACCAAAGTATCAGCCAAAATGGCACCAGAGTTTTAATGCATTGTATCTTCACCATCAGCCAAAATGGCACCAGATTTTGCATTGTATCTTCACCATCTGCCTCTTCATCACCAAAGTCTCATGCATTTTGCTACCTGGAGAGAATTGTAGTAGAAAAACTACATCAGGATCACATCAGGATCATCCGCCCCGTAACATATGATTTCTTAGAGTTCGATCGTTCTTTTTTCTAACATTCCGTGTTCTGTGCAGTGACACACATTGCACACTCATCCTCGGAAGCCCGAAATATTCCATGACCACGTATTTGGACCCGAACCGTGACTCCAAGATGGACTCCACGTAGTAGTGTAGGGTTGACGGAACTATGTTTGTCTTACAGTGGACCTATCACACACACCGAACATAGGTCGAGCGTTGGTCCACAATGGAATCCCTCCGGTAGCATCGATCTTGTCCGTCGACTGGCTCAGCCGACATACTTCGTGCTACATAGAGCATGCATCCATCCACTGAACTGGATCGATGTTGGGTTGGTTTACATGTACATGTACAGGGACCGGAAATGCGCGTGTCAGAGATCGTACTTGCGTGTACATGTACTAATGATACCAAACTTTCTTCATGGCATCCCATGACCCCATAGAGAATTCATGCATAATGGTTTCCATGTGGGGCAAAATTTTGAATGTTTTTACGGTTTCGTGTGTGTGTGTGCGTGTGGGGGTGGGGGGGGTTAGGGTTATCAGGGTTTAGGGTTCAGGGTTTTTTGGTTTTTTGGGTTTAGGGTTTAGGGTTGGTTTACAATGGATTCCATCCGGTACCATCGATCCGGTCCATCCACTGGCCGGGCCGACAACCTTCGTGCCACATTGTTCACATTGTCCAATTAACACTTTGTATAGATTTTTGGGTAAAAAATGAACGAAATAATGCAACTAATCTGAACGTAATGTTTGGCATGTATCAAACCAAGTAGCCACTATTCCACAAAAAACCAGTTAGCCACTAATTCCGCCAAACATATCTCGTAATTACCAACGAAAATGGGTTGACAATTATTTCTGGAAATTCTTGGAATGAATTTATTGCTCTTCCTTTTTTAGAGAACAATAAGTTACAAATTTGCTAACATAACAAATTTGTTGTTCAATTAGAAACTGCCTCATCATGTTGTGCCCCAAGACATGGCAGAATATGGTGCCATAACCATTGTTTGTCATGCAAACTCTTGATGCTGCTGCTGTACCTTGGAAATCAAGGGATTTATCTGTTTGTTTCCCATGTTCTAGATGTGCCTCTCGACTTGTTACATCACAACGTAGTAAAATAATTTGTGTTCTTTATAAATCCTAGATGTAATGTGCTACTTTACAAATCATCGTTATCGTACTATTTGTGTTAGATCAACTATATTGATGTTCGTGGTACTATGTTATGTTCGGGCTACTATGTTATGTTCGAGCTATTTCCACTTTGCTAAATTTTATTTCGGAAACAAGAAATCAGTTTTCCATTTTATTTGTTCTTTCTGAAGGGGAACGTAGTAATTTCAAAAAAATTCCTACGCACACGCAAGATCATGGTGATGCATAGCAACGAGAGGGGAGAGTGTTGTCTACGTACCCTCGTAGACCGAAGCGGAAGCGTTGACACAACATAGAGGAAGTAGTCATACGTCCTCCTCCCGATCCGACCGATCCAAGCGCCGTTACTCCGGCGCCTCCGAGTTCTTGACACACGTACAGCTCGATGACGTTCTCCGGGGTCCGATCCAGCAAAGCTCTCGGGGAAGAGTTTCGTCAGCACGACGGCGTGGTGACGATCTTGATGAACTACCGACGCAGGGCTTCGCCTAAGCACCGCGACAATATGACCGAGGTGGAATATGGTGGAGGGAGGCACCGCACACGGCTGAGGAACGATCACGAAGATCAACTTGTGTGTTCTAGGGTGCCCCCCTGCCCCCGTATATAAAGGAGCAAGGGGGGAGGCCGGCCGACCCTATGGGGCGCGCCAAAGGGAGGGGGGAGTCCTCCTCCTAGTGGGAGTAGGACTCCCCTTTCCTAGTCCAACTAGGAAGAGAGGGGGAAGGAAAGAGAGGGAGAGGGAGAGGGAAAGGGGGGT
Organism: Aegilops umbellulata; assembly: GCA_032464435.1. Lineage (NCBI taxonomy): Eukaryota > Viridiplantae > Streptophyta > Magnoliopsida > Poales > Poaceae > Aegilops > Aegilops umbellulata. Next base: position 376,922,196 of record CP136059.1, on the reverse strand, counting down.
CGCGCCCCCCCTCCTTGTCCAATTCGGACTCCCCATGGGGGGGGGGGGCGTGCGCCACCTCCTGGCCGCAGCCCTCTCTCTCCCCTCAGGCCCAATAAGGCCCATTACTTCCCCGGGGGGTTCCGGTAACCCCTCCGGCACTCTGATTTTATCCGAAACCACTCGGAACCATTCCGATGTCCGAATATAGTCGTCCAATATATCAATCTTTATGTCTCGACCATTCCGAGACTCCTCGTCATGTCCATGATCTCATCTGGGACTCCGAACTAACTTTGGTACATCAAAATGCATAAACTCATAATAACTGTCATCGTAACCTTAAGCGTGCGGACCCTACGGTTCGAGAATAGTGTAGACATGACTGAGACAAATCTCTGGTCAATAACCAATAGCGGGACCTGGATGCCCATATTGGCTCCTACACATTCTACGAAGATCTTTATCGGTCAGACCGCATAACAACATACGTTGTTCCCTTTGTCATCGGTATGTTACTTGCCCGAGATTCGATCGTCGGTATCCAATACCTAGTTCAATCTCGTTACCGGCAAGTCTCTTTACTCGTTCCGTAATACATCATCTTGCAACTATCTTATTGGTTGCAATGCTTATGTGATGTGCATTACCGAGAAGGCCCTGAGATACCTCTCCGACATTCGGAGTGACAAATCCTAATCTCGAAATACGCCAACCCAACAAATACTTTCGGAGACACCTGTAGAGCTCCTTTATAATCACCCAGTTACGTTGTGACGTTTGGTAGCACACAAAGTGTTCCTACGGTAAACGGGAGTTGCATAATCTCATAGTCAAAGGAACATGTATAAGTCATGGAGAAAGCAATAGCAACATACTAAACGATCGGGTGCTAAGCTAATGGAATGGGTCATGTCAATCAGATCATTCAACTAATGATGTGACCTTGTTAATCAAATGACAACTCCTTTGTCTATGGTTAGGAAACTTAACCATCTTTGATTAACAAGCTAGTCAAGTAGAGGCATACTAGTGACACTCTGTTTGTCTATGTATCCACACATGTATTATGTTTCCGGTTAATACAATTCTAGCATGAATAATAAACATTTATCATGATATATAAGGAAATAAATAATAACTTTATTATTGCCTCTAGGGCATATTTCCTTCAGTCTCCCACTTGCACTAGAGTCAATAATCTAGATTACACAGTAATGATTCTAACACCCATGGAGTCTTGGTGCTGATCATGTTTTGCTCGTGGAAGAGGCTTAGTCAACGGGTCTGCTACATTCTGATCCGTATGTATCTTGCAAATCTCTATGTCTCCCACCTGGACCAAATCCCGGATGGAATTGAAGCGTCTCTTGATGTGCTTGGTTCTCTTGTGAAATCTGGATTCCTTTGCCAAGGCAATTGCACCAGTATTGTCACAAAAGATTTTCATTGGACCCGATGCACTAGGTATGACACCTAGATCAGATATGAACTCCTTCATCCAGACTCCTTCATTTGCTGCTTCCGAAGCAGCTATGTACTCCGCTTCACATGTAGATCCCGCCACGACGCTTTGTTTAGAACTGCACCAACTGACAGCTCCACCGTTTAATGTAAATACGTATCCGGTTTGCGATTTAGAATCGTCCGGATCAGTGTCAAAGCTTGCATCAACGTAACCGTTTACGACGAGCTCTTTGTCACCTCCATATACGAGAAACATTTCCTTAGTCCTTTTTAGGTACTTCAGGATATTCTTGACCGCTGTCCAGTGATCCACTCCTGGATTACTTTGGTACCTCCCTGCTAAACTTATAGCAAGGCACACATCAGGTCTGGTACACAGCATTGCATACATGATAGAGCCTATGGCTGAAGCATAGGGAACATCTTTCATCTTCTCTCTATCTTCTGCAGTGGTCGGGCACTGAGTCTTACTCAACTTCACACCTTGTAACACAGGCAAGAACCCTTTCTTTGCTTGATCCATTTTGAACTTCTTCAAAACTTTGTCAAGGTATGTGCTTTGTGAAAGTCCAATTAAGCGTCTTGATCTATCTCTATAGATCTTAATGCCTAATATGTAAGCAGCTTCACCGAGGTCTTTCATTGAAAAACTCTTATTCAAGTATCCCTTTATGCTATCCAGAAATTCTATATCATTTCCAATCAGTAATATGTCATCTACATATAATATCAGAAATGCTACAGAGCTCCCACTCACTTTCTTGTAAATACAGGCTTCTCCAAAAGTCTGTATAAACCCAAATGCTTTGATCACACTGTCAAAGCGTTTATTCCAACTCCGAGATGCTTGCACCAGTCCATAAATGGATCGCTGGAGCTTGCACACTTTGTTAGCTCCCTTTGGATCGATAAAACCTTCTGGTTGCATCATATACAACTCTTCTTCTAGAAATCCATTCAGGAATGCAGTCTTTACATCCATTTGCCAAATTTCATAATCATAAAATGCGGCAATTGCTAACATGATTCGGACAGACTTAAGCATCGCTACGGGTGAGAAGGTCTCATCGTAGTCAATCCCTTGAACTTGTCGAAAACCTTTTGCGACAAGTCAAGCTTTGTAGATAGTAACATTACCATCAGCGTCAGTCTTCTTCTTAAAGATCCACTTATTCTCTATTGCTTGCCGACCCTCGGGCAAGTCAACCAAAGTCCATGCTTTGTTGTCATACATGGATCCCATCTCAGATTTCATGGCTTCTAGCCACTTTGCGGAATCTGGGCTCACCATCGCTTCTTCATAGTTCGTAGGTTCGTCATGATCTAGTAGCATGACTTCCAGAACGGGATTGCCGTACCACTCTGGTGCGGATATTACTCTGGTTGATCTACGAGGTTCTGTAGTAACTTGATATGAAGTTTCATGATCAATATCATCAGCTTCCTCACTAATTGGTGTAGGTGCTACAGAAACAGATTTCTGTGATGTACTACTTTCCAATAAGGGAGCAGGTATAGTTACCTCATCAAGTTCTACTTTCCTCCCACTCACTTCTTTCGAGAGAAACTCCTTTTCTAGAAAGACTCCGAATTTAGCAACAAAAATCTTGCCTTCGGATCTGTGATAGAAGGTGTATCCAACAGTTTCTTTTGGATATCCTATGAAGACACATTTTTCCGATTTGGGTTCGAGCTTATTAGGTTGAAGCTTTTTCACATAAGCATCGCTGCCCCAAACTTTAAGAAACGACAACTTTGGTTTCTTGCTAAACCATAGTTCATAAGGCGTCGTCTCAACGGATTTCGACGGTGTCCTATTTAACGTGAATGTGGCCGTCTCTAAAGCATAACCCCAAAACGATAGCGGTAAATCTGTAAGAGACATCATAGATCGCACCATATCTAGTAAAGTACGATTACGATGTTCGGATACACCATTGCGTTGTGGTGTTCCGGGTGGCGTGAGTTGCGAAACTATTCCGCATTGTTTCAAATGTAGACCAAACTCGTAACTCAAATATTCTCCTCCACGATAAGATCGTAGAAACTTTATTTTCTTGTTACGATGATTTTCAACTTCACTCTGAAATTCTTTGAACTTTTCAAATGTTTCAGACTTGTGTTTCATTGAGTAGACATAACCATATCTGCTTAAATCATCTGTGAAGGTGAGAAAATAACGATATCCGCCACGAGCCTCAACATTCATTGGACCACATACATCTGTATGTATGATCTCCAATAAATCTGTTGCTCTCTCCATAGTACCGGAGAACGGTGTTTTGGTCATCTTGCCCATGAGGCACGATTCGCAAGTGCCAAGTGATTCATAATCAAGTGGCTCCAAAAGTCCATCAGTATGGAGTTTCTTCATGCGTTTTACACCGATATGACCTAAACGGCAGTGCCATAAATAAGTTGCACTATCATTATCAACTCTGCATCTTTTGGCTTCAACACTATGAATATGTGTATCACTACTATCGAGATTCATCAAAAATAGACCACTCTTCAAGGGTGCATGACCATAAAAGATATTACTCATATAAATAGAACAACCATTATTCTCTGATTTAAATGAATAACCGTCTCGCATCAAACAAGATCCAGATATAATGTTCATGCTTAACGCTGGCACCAAATAACAATTATTCAGGTCTAATACTAATCCCGAAGGTAGATGTAGAGGTAGCGTGCCGACTGCGATCACATCGACTTTGGAACCGTTTCCCACGCGCATCGTCACCTCGTCCTTAACCAATCTTCGCTTAATCCATAGTCCCTATTTCGAGTTGCAAATATTAGCAACAGAACCAGTATCAAATACCCAGGTGCTACTGCGAGCATTAGTAAGGTACTCATCAATAACATGTATATCACATATACCTTTGTTCACCTTGCCATCCTTCTTATCCGCCAAATACTTGGGGCAGTTCCGCTTCCAGTGACCAGTCTGCTTGCAGTAGAAGCACACAGTTTCAGGCTTAGGTCCAGACTTGGGTTTCTTCTATTGAGCAGCAACTTGTTTGCTGTTCTTCTTGAAGTTCCCCTTCTTCTTCTCTTTGCCCTTTTTCTTGAAACTAGTGGTCTTATTGACCATCAACACTTGATGCTCCTTCTTGATTTCTACCTCCGCAGCTTTTAGCATTGCGAAGAGCTCGGGCATTGTCTTATCTATCCCTTGCATATTATAGTTCATCACGAAGCCTTTGTAGCTTGGTGGCAGTGATTGGAGAATTCTGTCAATAACACAATCATCCGGAAGATTGACTCCCAGTTGATTCAAGTGATTATAATACCCAGACATTCTGAGTATATGCTCACTGACAAAACCATTCTCTTCCATCTTGCAACTATAGAACTTATTGGAGACTTCATATCTCTCAATCCGAGCATTCTGTTTGAATATTAACTTCAACTCCTGGAACATCTCATATGCTCCATGATGTTCAAAACGTCGTTGAAGTCCCAGTTCTAAGCCGTAAAGCATGGCACACTGAACTATCGAGTAGTCATCAGTTTTGCTCTGCCAGACATTCATAACATCTGGCGCTGCTCCAGCAGCAGGCCTGGCACCCAGCGGTGCTTCCAGGACGTAATTCTTCTGTGCGGCAATGAGGATAATCCTCAAGTTACGGACCCAGTCCGTGTAATTGCTACCATCATCTTTCAACTTTGCTTTCTCAAGGAACGCATTAAAATTCAACGGAACAACAGCACGAGCCATCTATCTACAATCAACATAAACAAGCAAGATACTATCAGGGACTAAGTTCATGATAAATTTAAGTTCAATTAATCATATTACTTAAGAACTCCCACTTAGATAGACATCTCTCTAATCCTCTAAGTGATCACGTGATCCAAATCAACTAAACCATGTCCGATCATCACGTGAGATGGAGTAGTTTCAATGGTGAACATCACTATGTTGATCATATCTACTATATGATTCACGCTCGACCTTTTGGTCTCCGTGTTCCGAGGCCATATCTGTTATATGCTAGGCTCGTCAAGTTAAACCTGAGTATTCCGCGTGTGCAACTGTTTTGCACCCATTGTATTTGAACGTAGAGCCTATCACACCCGATCATCACGTGGTGTCTCAGCACGAAGAACTTTCGCAATGGTGCATACTCAGGGAGAACACTATTACTATGATAATTTAGTGAGAGATCATCTTATAATGCTACCATCAATCAAAGCAAGATAAGATGCATAAAAAGATAAACATCACATGCAATCAATATAAGTGATATGATATGGCCATCATCATCTTGTGCTTGTGATCTCCATCTCCGCAGCACCATCATGATCACCATCGTTACCGGCGCGGCACCTTGATCTCCATCGTAGCATCGTTGTCGTCTCGCCAATCTTATGCTTCTATGACTATCGCTACCGCTTAGTGATAAAGTAAAGCATTATAGGGCGATTGCATTGCATACAATAAAGCGACAACCATACGGCTCCTGCCTATTGCCGATAACTCGGTTACAAAACATGATCATCTCATACAATAAAATTTAGCATCATGTCTTGACCATATCACATCACAACATGCCCTGCAAAAACAAGTTAGACGTCCTCTACTTTGTTTGTTGCAAATTTATGTGGCTGCTACGGGCTTAAGCAAGAACCAATCTCACCTACGCATCAAAACCACAACGATAGTTTGTCAAATAGACTCCGTTTTAACCTTCTCAAGGACCGGGTGTAGCCATACTCGGTTCAACTAAAGTTGGAGAAACTGACACCCGCCAGCCACATGTGTGCAAAGCACGGCGGTAGAACCAGTCTCGCGTAAGCGTACGCGTAATGTCGGTCCGGGCCGCTTCATCCAACAATACCGCCGAACCAAAGTATGACATGCTGGTAGGCAGTATGACTTGTATCGTCCACAACTCACTTGTGTTCTACTCGTGCAAAACATCAAACCATAAAAACCTGGCTCTGATGCCACTGAAGGGGAACGTAGTAATTTCAAAAAATTTCCTACGCACACACAAGATCATGGTGATGCATAGCAACGAGAGGGGAGAGTGTTGTCTATGTACCCTCGTAGACCGAAGCGGAAGCGTTGACACAACATAGAGGAAGTAGTCGTACGTCCTCCTCCCGATCCGACCGATCCAAGCGCCGTTACTCCGGCGCCTCCGAGTTCTTGACACACGTACAACTTGATGACGTTCTCCGGGCTCCGATCCAGCAAAGCTCTCGGGGAAGAGTTTCGTCAGCACGATGGCGTGGTGACGATCTTGATGAACTACCGACGCAGGGCTTCGCCTAAGCACCGCGACAATATGACCGAGGTGGAATATGGTGGAGGGGGGCACCGCACACGGCTGAGGAATGATCACGAAGATCAACTTGTGTGTTCTAGGGTGCCCCCCTGCCCCCGTATATAAAGGAGCAAGGGGGGAGGCCGGCCGACCCTATGGGGCGCGCCAAAGGGAGGGGGAGTCCTCCTCCTAGTGGGAGTAGGACTCCCCTTTCCTAGTCCAACTAGGAAGAGAGGGGGGAAGGAAAGAGAGGGAGAGGGAGAGGGAAAGGGGGGCCGCGCCCCCCCTCCTTGTCCAATTCGGACTCCCCATGGGGGGGGGGAGCCACCTCCTGGCCGCAGCCCTCTCTCTCCCCTCGGGCCCAATAAGGCCCATTACTTCCCCGGGGGGTTCCGGTAACCCCTCCGGCACTCCGATTTTATCCGAAACCACTCGGAACCATTCCGATGTCCGAATATAGTCGTCCAATATATCAATCTTTATGTCTCGACCATTCCGAGACTCCTCGTCATGTCCGTGATCTCATCCGGGACTCCGAACTAACTTCGGTACATCAAAATGCATAAACTCATAATAACTGTCATCGTAACCTTAAGCGTGCAGACCCTATGGTTCGAGAATAGTGTAGACATGACTGAGACAAATCTCTGGTCAATAACCAATAGCGGGACCTGGATGCCCATATTGGCTCCTACACATTCTATGAAGATCTTTATCGGTCAGACCGCATAACAACATACGTTGTTCCCTTTGTCATCGGTATGTTACTTGCCCGAGATTCGATCGTCGGTATCCAATACCTAGTTCAATCTCGTTACCGGCAAGTCTCTTTACTCGTTCTGTAATACATCATCTTGCAACTATCTTATTGGTTGCAATATTGCAAAGCTTATGTGATGTGCATTACCGAGAAGGCCCTGAGATACCTCTCCGACATTCGGAGTGACAAATCCTAATCTCGAAATACGCCAACCCAACAAATACTTTCGGAGACACCTGTAGAGCTCCTTTATAATCACCCAGTTACGTTGTGACGTTTGGTAGCACACAAAGTGTTCCTACGGTAAACGGGAGTTGCATAATCTCATAGTCAAAGGAACATGTATAAGTCATGGAGAAAGCAATAGCAACATACTAAACGATCGAGTACTAAGCTAATGGAATGGGTCATGTCAATCAGATCATTCAACTAATGATGTGACCTTGTTAATCAAATGACAACTCCTTTGTCTATGGTTAGGAAACTTAACCATCTTTGATTAACAAGCTAGTCAAGTAGAGGCATACTAGTGACACTCTGTTTGTCTATGTATCCACACATGTATTATGTTTCCGGTTAATACAATTCTAGCATGAATAATAAACATTTATCATGATATATAAGGAAATAAATAATAACTTTATTATTGCCTCTAGGGCATATTTCCTTCACTTTCCAATGGATTTCAAGTGAGCTTTTCCTTGGTCTGGTCATACAAGGCATTAAGCACAAATGACATTGCTTATACAGAAGCTGACTGAAATAATTTGTTAACAACTTCTAATGAGTGATGGTCAACAAGTAAACAAATCACACAACAATTATTGAAAAATAAAATCCCGCGGCCATCAGATTTGCGTGCTTCTTCAGATCGATCAACAGCCTTAAGTTCTTGTTGATCTTCTTCAATTCCACCTTGAGTTCCGCATCCGCCACCATCAGAGGAACATTGGCATAGCCCTTATTATCCACCGCCGATGGTAGATCTACCTCTAGGGTTGCCCCGTGCCTCAAATCAATTAAGCCATCCATTTGAAGCCTCTCAACGTATTCATCCAGCCACTCAAAATGCTTGCATGTTTTCAGCTTCTGAAAAAGGGAAGGGAAACCCTAAATCCCAATTCCAAGGAAATAAATATAAATCTAGGGTCAGAATTCATAGCAAAAAGACACAACAGAACATAGATTTAACCTTCCCCGCTTCTGGTTTGCTCTCGCATTTCACAAATTCCCGCCCATGGTTTCAATTCTTCTCTGATATGGTTGTCAAACGCTTCAGTGGCGCGATGCGTGGGCAGTCGGGGCATCTGGTTATCGGTAGTGAACCATACCGCGGCCATGATGACGGAGGGGCCGAACTGGACATGAACATCTCTCGTCTCTCACCGTCCGCCGGCGATGGCAGGCTTCGTCGCCGGAGAAGAATAACAATTTGGTGGGTCAAGGGTATAGGGAGGCAATGGTGGGCCGCGGGTTGGCACGGGCACGGCGATGGCTCGGGCTTCTGTGATATGTGGTTGGACCCGCGGTCAGTGCACATGTTTTGGAAGCCCCGAAAAGATCGCGCTCGTTAAAAAAAACATGCATCGAAGCGCATTACTTCAAAATAACTAATTATCCCTACAATCACGGATATATACCTTCCCATTATACCGCATATCTACCCTATCCTAACCACCCCCATCTACCTTGTTTCTCCTCACATAGCCATCGTCGTGATCGCGCCATCGCTTCTCAAGTGACCACGCCTGATTAAAAAGGTCTCCTCCACGGCTCCTCCCATCTTCGATTGCAGTGTTGATTATTTTTTCCAATGATTCGACCAAGAAGTCATTTCCGAAGAGATTAGAAAATCCAACTTTTGCCATAGTTGAGTAGTTCTGGTGTTATTGGAGTACATGATGTCATGCAAGAGCTTTTTGATTGATAGTTCGTAGTAGTTGATCGTACGAACTGGTTCTGAATATTTTTTCACGGTCGTATTGTTTCGAATTAGTTGGATGAGGTTGTGGATACAGTTTTCATACTATGGGTATATGTGTTGCTGTAGGGACCATGGTCTCAGAGGCGCATAACAACCGTGCGGAGTATGACAAGTCTTTGCATGAAGCGCGCCGGGAGATCGACTTGAAGGTGCAAAAGGATCGCGCTGAGGTAGATAAGAAACTGAAAAAAGAACGTTCATACATGGACAGGATGATAAAGGAGGAGCGTGAGGAGTTTTCCCGTAAGATGGCGAAGATGCGTCTTGAGATTGAAGAAAAGTATAAGCGGGACTGTGAGTACATGGAAAAAAGTTTGTCCTTGGCTACAAGGAAATGCATCAAACGTTGCAGAAGGACCGGAAGCTTGTGGACAATATTATACAGACAGAGCGAGTCAGGATGGATGCCTATGTGTTGCAGGCACGTGCGGATATGGACAGTAAGCTGCTACAGGAGCGGTCGGACATGGATTATAAGGCCATGCTGGAGAAGGTCCGCTTGGAAGGACATATGCTAGAAGACCGTGCGATCTCACGGCCACCCCGACAACATGTCTTCAATTATTCTCCCCGTGTAAGTATCTCGCACCGATTCTATATATTAAGGACCTACGTATTCTATGATACAAACATCTTCAATTTGTGGCAACCTTATGTCGGCGATTGTATGTAGGCTAAGCATCATGAGATGGCACAGTCGCCATTCACTCGAGACATTGCGATAGAGTCACCCGTTAAATGCCACATCAGTCCACCCCAACAACATATCGTCAATTCTCCCCTTGTAAGTACCTCGCAACGATGCATACCCAAGATATGGTATGACCTTTCAAAACTTGTGTGTAAACCCACTGTCGACGTTTCATACGCAGGATAAGAAACCTGTGATGGCAGAGTCCCCAGTCAGACCACATGAAGGATACATTCCACATAACAAGGTGAGAAGGTTTGAGATGGCACAATCCCCAGTCACTCCACATGAAGGATACATTCCACAAAAGCAGTTACCAACGCTGCAATGTTGCTATGCACATAAAAAAATATGTTTGCCCCTTTACTCATTGAATGTATTAACTCTGATGTGAGATACTGGGTGCTGGTCATGGAATTTTTTGTTAGTAGGGATGATGAGATGTCACATGTCCCGAGAGCATACTTTGATGAACACCCGGCAGAAGTCAGAATTTTTGAACCCGCCAAAGTGACCTACGATCTCATTATGACTGAAATGAGAGATAGTTTTGGTTGCAAACTGGGAGCAGAACTGTACTACTTCTTACCCGGGTCGGCGTGGAAGCTGCCAGAAGGAATGTTCTTGATTGCAGGACCAGATGATGTACAAAAAATGCTTTCTGATCTGAATGGCACCAAGACATGTCACCTGTACATTGTGTACAATAGAACTACGGGTTGTTTTCCCGAGGATGACATTGATCCAGAGGTTCAAATTTTACATGTTACATGCATCTAGTTTATGGCTACGTCTTTTTTGAGTTCTTCCTAATACAATTCCTATGGTTTTCTACAGGAAGTGAGAATCCAAGAAATGGAGGGTCTTGCTAGGGAGTTGGCGGAGAAAGACCAAGAACAACTTCAGTTGTATGGTTACATTGATGTTAAAGAGAAAAAGATTGAAGCACATGGTTACATTGATGTTAAAGACAATATGGAGTAGGCTCAATTGTTTTTCAACCAATTTAAGCTTCAAACCAGGATTATTTTGTTGCAAACAAACATTTTTTTTTGTTTCACACTATGTTCGCAATTATGGTACAATTTATTCATGAGACAGTTCTTTGAACAACAATGCATGTGTTTTATGATCAATCGTACAGTTGTTTCTGAGTTGTTTGTGAGATGGCATTGCATCTAAAGAAGTTTCCATCTATAAAACTTGTAAAAAATCATTTATGTTGTCTTTGTTGAAACTGTTTTTTCGTGCCTTTCATCTACACGTGTGCGTAATCATTATAGCCTACAAAACCATACGACGTCGAAAAACAACCCACCAAAAGGCCAACACAGGCCACAACAACTCTGAACTCCAAGGGGCAACAAAGCCCAGAGCAAATAAGTCTTACACAAACCAATACATCAACAGCAAAATAGCAGCTACCATCTAGAAGAAACAAGAAGACTGAGAACCGCAACAGCAGCAGTGTGAAGATGTCACAGCCGTTCATCCGGGAAGCCTCGCCACGTTGATCCGCCACCCTTGCCCAGCTGTATACACCTCATTTGCTGCCCGTTCTAGTACTCTTGCTCCCAGCTACAACATTTTTCTTCATGGCTCCTTTATCTGCAAGATGGACCAATCAACCAACCATCCCCTTCCACCCTTTTTTCTTTTTACTATCATCTCTCAATCATAACATTGTTCCCCTTTTTCTTCCCAATTCTAGTATCATCTACGTAAATCGAAGCAGTAGATACCAAGTATTTTGGGTTTGGAAACATACCTGAAGAGAAAACAGAGGGCTCCCTCACCTCCACCTCCTCGGAGCCTTCACCGGCCAGTAACCAGAAACGGCTACCAACCGGCGAGCATCCTACTGGCGGCGGGAGAGGGCAAGGAGGCGAGGCGAGCACCTCGGGAAGCGAGGGGAGCGGCGGGGAAGCGTGGTTGGAGTCGCTGGCGTCCTGGCCCTGCGTCTTGGAGTCACAGCCACCACTTCGTCCTCCTCGATTTCGATTGGGAGCCATCTGGATCCAGGAGACGGAATCCCCATTACCACCGCCTGCGGTGGCGCCTGCGGCTGCGCCGGCGCCCGCGCCCGCGGCTGGATCAGGCGGTAGCGGAGGGAGAGGAACACCTTCCACTTCTCCCTCTGCTCTGGATCCAGAGACTCCGCCTCCAGCATTGCCCAGAGGTGCACCCCCATCGCCGGCTGGCGCTCGTAGTTGGGGAAGCAGCGGAGGATTTCTTCTCCGCTGAGCTTGTCTCTCACCATTTCCGACGCGTCTTTGAGGGCCTTCGACGTCGGGAACTAGCCATCAAGCTCCTGAAGCCTCCCCATCAGCACTTCCTCGCCGGCGGCGAGAGCCCACATCTGCTGCTCGCGCGTCGTCATGAAACCCTAGCTCTAGGAGCGTCGCGTCGCACCAGTTGTTTTGGATGAGATCTGAGAGGGAGGGAGTGGTGGAGGAAGTGGCGGAGAGCGGATGCGTCGGCCTAATAACCTCTTCCCCCCCCCCCGTCGCCATTACTCACCTCGGGAACCACCATGGGGTCGCCCCACCGGTCAGCCCCCGCGATACATGCCAAATGGCACGGGAATTCCACCATTCGGCCCATCTTGAACCCAACGTCCTCGGGCCAGCTTTGCGCGTCCACCACCACCCCATCGACGTCGGCGAGCTCCAGGCGGCGCCCTCACCGGCGGATCGAACCTGGTCGGAAGATCAGCAATGCCGTGTCGAGCTTTGGCACGTAGTCGCATCGGAATCGCGTATCACGCGAGAGGCGTGCGTCGCACAGGAGCGCATCGCACGGGAGCTTGTTTTCGTGTAGAAATCATAACATAGTTCAGATAGATAAAGTTCACGTCCGCCACCCGCGCATGCAAACCCACGTTGCCGCCATTCCCATGCATGCAGGCCTCAGGCGCAGACAACAAGATTCCATCCAGCGACCCAGCGGGTGAGGCTGGCGTGGGACGACCCATCCGAATTAGGCCCAAGCGAGCGTCGCGCCGGGCACATCCCAGGAGTGCAGGGAGTTTAGTCCCACCTCGCCGAGCGAGCGGAGCTAGCACCGGTTTATATAGCGGGCTGAGCTTTCCCTCTCAAGTTCCTTTCTAAAGCGGGCAGCACATTGCCTAACCGTCTCCGTCCCTGCCCTGTGGGGCCTACTTGCTACCTGTTATCACAATCTGACGGGCCTCTACATCCTGGCCCAATAAATGATTGGGTTACTAGTCGTATGCAGGCCGTTGAATTGTGAACTTTAAGTGGCAAGTAGGCGGGCTTTTTTTGTCATATTTCATTTTTTGCATTTGTCACCATTATTTCCATTGCAGCCATTCCATCATGTTGCATTTTGGCAAGAACAAGCTAGAGTTGTACACACCCTGATTTAATGCTGCATATTCCAAGTTTTTATATTTTTTGAATTTTTTTGAATTTATAATGCCCTCTAGACTGACTGCTGAAAACATCGGTCTATGCCGCAAGGGGGCATTGTAAAATAATTTTTTTCAAAATTTTCTTTCATAGACATGTTTGGCACATGTGGGTCACCATGTACAAGAAAATTTGGGTGATTTGAAGGTAGGGGTGGAAATTGGCAGTGGATAATCCGAATTATCCGACATTCGTATCCGATAAAATGTTAATACGACAGAAAAAAATCCGCATCCGAGTGCAAACAAATCCGGATACGGATAATATCCGATGTCACTAGGCGGATGCGGACGCGGATGTGGCACAGGAAATAGCCTCGGATACGAATTCGAATTTGGATAACATCCGTATCCGACGATACGTTATAGACTTATAGTGTCAGTGTACCTGGCCTTTTCATGTGGCTACGTGCCCACGTCCAGAGGTCCCCTTATTCCTATCCCATTGATTAGCCCAACTAGGAAACTACCCACCGTTCTAGCAATTAGGCATAATAAGCCAGCCAAGTACAATCACCGCTGAATTTAAGCCTTTTTCCTTAAACAATGCCTTAGAAGACTAGGGAGGACCGGAGGAGGCCTATATGTGTACGTCTGCGTGCCGCCTTGTTCAAGAAAGGCGGACACATCTAAGCGGCGATCTCTTCACGCCGGCGGCGCCGCCCTCCACACGACTCGTGCGCAGCCTTCTCCATGCCGGCGCTCTCCGCTCGTTTGTTCTGCCCAAGGTAAGTTAGTCGCTGCTCTACACTATCTGGCGTTGATCTGATGGAAGTAAAGTATGAGTCGATCAATGCTTGATAGTAAAGTACTCTAGTTCATTGATCAAAAGCTATATGTGGTTTGTTCTATTTCAACCCATTTTTCAGTTCTGCGTAAATCAGTTTAAGCAGATCGGCCATGGTTGCTAATTCTTCAAAGAACCTCCAAAATACACAGGTACTATTCATTTTTTGTACAACTGCTGATTTTAGTCTGTAACTCTGTATGATAAATTTATGTTCGTGTAGATTGCAGGAGCATCTCCAGTTGAAATTGCAAGTGGACCAAATGGAAGCAGTGATGTCGATCAGGATGGAAGTACAAGTGGCACTACTTCTGCCATAGTAGATAAAGTTGCAACAAAGAAAAATCTCAAGGCCAAAGCTGAGGGAAAGAAGAAAACCTCAAAAGTTTGGACGCATTTCACGGAGATTATAATAGAGGAAAAGGTGGGTGAAAAGGATGTCAAGAATGTTACTGCTGAGTGCAAGATCTGTAAAAAGGTTCTTGAAGCTGGTAGTAAGCATGGTGCGTCACGTTTATGGAATCATTTTAAGGCAAAACATGTAGTGAGCAAGAATCAGGCACAACTTAATCCGACCACATTAGGAGGAGATGTTAGTTTAAACACTTGGAAGTACGACGAGGATGCGAGTGTTGAGAAGTATCATATTGCAATTATCATGCATGAATATCCATTCAACTTCTCTGAGCATGAATACACAAATGACTTCATCAGATCATTGTGCCCCTCATTTCCTATAAAGTGCCGCAAGACTACTAGTTCAAGCATAATGGACATTTTTCTTAAGGAGAAGCTCAAGATTTTTGATAATTTGTCCTCTTTGAACTGCCGATTTAGCTGCACAATGGATTTATGGACTTCTAATCAACATAAGGGTTATCTATGTGTCACTTGTCATTTCATTGACAATGATTGGAAAATTCAAAAGCATATCATTAATTTCATGCATCTTCAAGGAAGGCATACAGGAGCAAATCTGAGTACTACATACATGGGGGAAATGGCTGGATGGAATATTGAGAATAAGTTGTTTGCTTTGACCTTGGACAATGCTGCTTCAAACGATGTTTGTGTTGACACCATCATCTCTACCCTTAAAAATCATGATTCTCTATTATGTCAAGGCAAGTTCTTTCATGTGCGCTGTGTTGCTCATATAATTAACCTCGTTGCTAGGGATGGTGTGAGCACGATTGCATCTATTATAGATAATGTTCGTGCATCAGTTCTTATTGTCAAGAGCTCACCTCAACAACTAGAGATATTTATGAAGCATGCTACCGATTTGGGATTATGCACAAAAAAGGGTCTTTCTCAAGATGTGTCTACTAGATGGAACTCAACCTACTTAATGCTAGTAGCTGCCATGCACTATAAACAGGTTTTCCAAAGGCTTGCTATTTTGCAACCAGCTAAGTATCGCAAATGTGCTCCTAGTAAAGATGATTGGGATAAGGCAAGTTTGGTATGCTCGTGCTTGAAGATATTTTATAATGTTACTAAGCTTCTGTCTGGATCTTACTACCCGACTGCTAACCTGTTCTTTGTTGAATTCTCTGAGATTAACATTCAGCTCATTGAGTGGATGAATGCCAAGTGCAAGAATAATAGCTTCATTGCTGCCATGGCAAGAGCTATGAAGGAAAAATTTGACAAGTACTGGGAGATGAGTAATGTTGCTCTAGCAGTCGCATGCATGTTAGATCCTCGCTACAAGATGAAAGTGGTTGAGTTTTACTACAAAGAAATGCCAGACAACTCTGGGGTTGAAGAGATAGTTGCATTTAGAGAAGTTGTTCAAGAGTTATATGATTCGTATGCTTCTGTTTATAATCCTACAATTGGCACAGGAGAACCTTCATCCGAAGCTTCTTGCCTCCACATGAATGTAAATACTGAGCCACGAAAGAAAAAGCTAAGTGCTTTTCTAAATGATATAAGTTAAGTAGACCAAGATAAGTCTGACTTGGAGAAATATTGTAGCGCACCCTTGTAAGGTGGCCTGAAGGTGAATATTTTGATATTCTATCTTGGTGGAAGACCCATGGTTCACAGTATCCTATCCTTGCTATGGTTGCAAGAGATGTTTTGGCTATTCCTGCGTCAACAGTTGCATCTGAATCTGCTTTTAGCGGAGCAGGACGAGTGGTGGACAAGTATCGTAGTCGTTTGGACCCTGAAGTTCTTGAGGCTTCGATCTGTACCAAAGATTGGATAAGAGCCTCCAGAAAAGGTACACAAAGAAAAAATACGTATTTTACTAATTTTGAAGCACTAATAATTTACTTTTTATTTATTACAGATAATAAATGTGATGTAGCTTCAATAATACAAGATTTAGCTATCATTGATATTGCTGGAGAAGGCGAGCAAGGCGAGAACAATGAAGATGATAGTATACATGAACGAAGTGAATATTATTCTTCATATAAATTATACAAGGCTCATATATTCTATATTGATCTTGTAGTACTTTCTGTGTTGCAGGTGCTTCTATCCCTACGGATGATCACAACGCCTTGGAGATAGTTTGATGCAAGCTGGAGAAATATTCATACCATTTATTCTCTTATGGATTTGTCACTTTAAATTTTCTATTATGGCTACTACTTCTCTATCTATCTATTTGTGTTGCGGGAAACAAATGGTTGCTTCCTGTAGACATTTTATTTATTTTGTTTTAGTATTTTATATCATTGAAACGACTTTCCTGTCAGTACTTATCAATGTGGAACATAATATTGTCGTCATATCAGTCTATCGTTCAGCCATTATATACCATCGGAATTTATTATATGTTATTATCTACATTATGAGCATGTACATGTAGCCACCCAAGGTTATGTTTTTCATAATAGTATGATGCTACAGTTGTAGGATATTCTTATCCGTGCCGAATTTCAAAATAATCCGATCCGCATTCGTATTCGAGTAGCATCCGATCCGCATTCGTATCCGACAACATCCGTATCCGCATCCGTATTCGTTTTAACAATAAGAAAATGAAAGTGGGAAGAGCACTATTCGATCCATATCCGATCCGTTTCCACCCCAATTTGGAGGTGGTGGAAAAATTCACCTTTTTCCAAAAAATGGCTTAAGTTAAACGAAATGGTCCCTCCGGAATGCGGGCATTTTTTCGACCACCTCCAAATCACCACAATTTTGGCACGCATGATCTCTTCCACAAACAAAACTAGGTTTCCAAGTTTTTGAATTTTTTTGAATTTTTTGAATTTATAATGCCCTCTAGACTGACTGCTGAAAACATCGGTCTATGCCTCAAGGGGGCATTGTAAAATATTTTTTTCAAACTTTTCTTTCATAGACATGTTTGGCACATGTGGGTCACCATGTACAAGAAAATTTGGGTGATTTGTAGGTGGTGGAAAAATTCACCTTTTTCCAAAATCTGGCTTAAGTTAACCAAATGGTCCCTCCGGAATGCGGGCATTTTTTCGACCACCTCCAAATCACCTCAATTTTGGCACACATGATCTCTTCCACAAACAAAACTAGGTTTCCAAGTTTTTGTATTTTTTTGAATTTTTTTGAATTTATAATGCCCTCTAGACTGACTGCTGAAAACATCTGTCTATGCCTCAAGGGGGCATTGTAAAATAATTTTTTTCAAAATTTTCTTTCATAGACATGTTTTGGCACAGGTGGGTCACCATGTACAAGAAAATTTGGGTGATTTGGAGGTGGTGGAAAAATTCACCTTTTTCCAAAAACTAGCTTAAGTTAGACCAAATGGTCCCTCCGGAATGCGGCATTTTTTCGACCACCTCCAAATCACCTCAATTTTGGCACGCATGATCTCTTCCACAAACAAAACTAGGTTTCCAAGTTTTTGTGTTTTTTGAATTTTTTGAATTTATAATGCCCTCTAGACTGACTCCTGAAAACATCGGTCTATGCCTCAAGGGGGCATTGTAAAATAATTTTTTTTGAAAATTTTCTTTCATAGACATGTTTGGCACATGTGGGTCACCATATACAAGAAAATTTGGGTGATTTGTAGGTGGTGGAAAAATTCACCTTTTTCCAAAATCTGGCTTAAGTTAACCAAATGGTCCCTCCGGAATGCGGGCATTTTTTCGACCAGCTCCAAATCACCTCAATTTTGGCACACATGATCTCTTCCACAAACAAAACTAGGTTTCCAAGTTTTTGTATTTTTTTGAATTTATAATGCCCTCTAGACTGACTGCTAAAAACATCGGTCTATGCCTCAAGGGGGCATTGTAAAATAATTTTTTTCAAAATTTTCTTTCATAGACATGTTTTGGCACAGGTGGGTCACCATGTACAAGAAAATTTGGGTGATTTGGAGGTGGTGGAAAAATTCACCTTTTTCCAAAATCTGGCTTAAGTTAGACCAAATGGTCCCTCCGGAATGTGGGCATTTTTTCGACCACCTCCAAATCACCTCAATTTTGGCACACATGATCTCTTCCACAAACAAAACTAGGTTTCCAAGTTTTTGTATTTTTTTGAATTTTTTTGAATTTATAATGCCCTCTAGACTGACTGCTGAAAACATCGGTCTATGCCTCAAGGGGGCATTGTAAAATATATTTTTTCAAAATTTTCTTTCATAGACATGTTTGGCACATGTGGGTCACCATGTACAAGAAAATTTGGGACCTGCATGCAAGAGTCGGGGACCTGCATGCAAGAGTCGGGGACCTGCATGTGAATAGTGATTCATCAAGGCCTGGACAGCTGCTGGCACAGCGGCTGCCGCTCGATTTGCATGCAGCGAAGATGAACGTGCATGGAGGTTTCTCAAAGATTTACAAGCACACCCCAGTGGGCCCCGCTTATTTAAAAAATACGTTAGTCATTATTGCTCTATAAATGAAGAATATGCATGATGATTATGAATATGCATGACAACCATAGTAAGGGTGAAGAATCATATTCATCCTACAATGAGGACCAACGCTTGCTAAAATCACCTCGATGAAGGTATTTAAGCAGGTAAAGGAGCTGGTCGAGGGGCGAGGTGGGACTATTTTTAGTTAGACGAGAACAACGCATGAGATCGTACGCGACGTGGGCCGTCCGAAGCTGCAACCTCGGATGGTCCGGTGTTTGGGTCGACGTAGGAAAACGTCCTGCCATGCATGCATGGCGTTGGTAGTCTCGCCTAAACGATGGACACGCACTGAGCCAGCCATGCGGACAGTGGGATCGCGCGGGAGATCCGTCTGGCGGCCATGTGTGCGTGCAGAAATACATCACAAAAAATATTCAACTCGACAATAACAAGTGCTCCATGCTAGCCCTTATTCCTGTTCGAAATACATCATCATTCTTAAAGTTGGACATCAAATGATACACACAGAAAATGGAAACGAAAGATGTCGAACTAATACAGTAACATGGCAGTACAACCGCACTTCACTAAATTACTGTCACGATGAAATAGAATGTAAAGACCACGTCACACAAAGCTGAATGGCACACAACTTTCTCTGGCTCATCGTCGGTTCATGCTGTATGTAGATATCAAAGTTCAGCCTCGAGATCCTACACAGAAGAATACAATAAATCACATGGACATCAATTATGAGTAAAACACATGCAAAAAATAAATATGAACATATTTCGTACCTCTAGCAATTTAGCGCATTTACGTCGATTGTGGCCTGGTTTCTTGCAATAGCCACAGATATTCTGTGATCTTGACTTCTTTGTCTTTGCCTGCAGCCTTTTCTTCGGTGCACCTCGTCCTGGCACACGCACGGGATCCAGAACCTTATCAACTTTCTCTGAGTGCGGCATCAACGGGCCAAACCTAATGCTGTTATGCTGAGCATTAGTTGACTCCTTGTTGTCAGCTTGTTCAAAACTTGATTGCTTGCTATGATGTTGTGCTTGCAAAAGCATCTTTAGACGGTGATAGTCCTCATCAGAGTGGCATGCCTTGAAACTTGCGGCGTGACTACAATTCCGCAACTCGCGGTACCTCTGCAGGGTTACCGAATAGTCATACATCTGGTTTTTTCTGGTAGGTGCGTATGCACATTTTGCATTCATAGTCCACCTAGTGGGAACGCAACAACCGGGCAGAATTGTTTGTTTTAAAATCCCCAATATGTAAAAAATGTGGGAACATGGTGTGCCTGCGCATTCCAGCTTACGGCAAGAACAACTCACCCCGTGCAAAAGACCTCCTTGCTCTTCAATGCGCACTCGAAACTTTTTATCCATTCTTTCCTGCTTGGACACAACATAAGTGGAATCTTCTGATCCATCTAGTATCTCTCTGATCTGACATTTGCTGACAGCATCTATGCTCCATAAGACCATCTTAAAGACACTAGGTGTGAAAATTGTTGCGGCGTGTTTCTCAAGCGGCGAAGCATTTTCTTCTGTAAATGGCTCATAGTGCTCTAGCATTTCAAACAACGACATCTTACCCTCAAGATGTGTATGTAGCACAGAGTTGAAGCTCTCACTCATCTGATTGCTGCTCAATCCTAGGAAACAACGCCCCTCAAGATATGGAGCACACCACAACTTTCTCATCTGATACATCTGATGCAGCCAAGACTCCTCACTGGTTACTTTATTCCGTTCTAAGAATTGTATCCATTTTCTCTCATGCTCTTCAATGGAAGAAGTATCATAAATGAAAGATCTGAATTCCTCCTTTAGGTCGTCATCATGCAGATGGCGTACAATGTTCTGCTGAATGTGCCATATACATAGTCTATGGTTTGAGTCTGGCCAGACCACCCTTATTGCTCTCTGCATTGCAAGGTCCCCATCTGTGATCACAGATATCAATCAGATGATTCTGTGCCATGCAATCAGAAAAGGTCCGCAACATCCACTCGTATGCGTGGCTTGTTTCATGAGAAATTATACCACAGCCAAAAATAACAGTGTTGCGGTGGTGATTCAACCCGACAAACGGCACGAATGGCAGATTGTATTTGTTGGTTCTGTATGTGCTATCGAAAACAATGACGTCTCCGAAAGCCTCGTAGTCAAGTCGCGATTAACTATCTGCCCAGAACAGTCCCTTCAGATGGCCATGCTCGTCTACCAAGTACTTGAAGAAAAAATCCACATCTCGCTCTCGCCTCGCCATCATGTGCATGATCACTGTATTAGCATCACCGGCACTGATTGTCTCCTGCTTATTAGCATGGCAGAAATTATAAATGTCCCTCTTTATGCACCCAACCTTATCAAATCCACCGTACTGAAAGCACAAAATATCCATAATACGGTATTTGCGGATCCCACATTTTTCCATGTCCGCAATGTCCGCTTTCTGCTCATCGCTAATTCGTCTGTGCGAACGCTGCAGACAAGAAAGATCCTGTGGGGCTAGAGGATGGCTGTGCTCATCGATGAAATCCTTGACAAACCACCGACCGGTTTCCTCCTGTCTCGTAATGACCAATTTAGCATTACACCCAACACGAGTTAAACTTCGTGGCCTCTGTTGGGGAACGTAGGAGAAATTCAAAATTTTCTACGCATCACCAAGATCAATCTATGGAGTAATCTAGCAACAAGGGAAGGAGAGTGCATCTACATACCCTTGTAGATTCCTAAGCGGAAGCGTTGCAAGAACGCGGATGAAGGAGTCGTACTCGTAGCGATTCAGATCGCGGTTGATTCCGATCTAAGTGCCGAACGGACGACACCTCCGCGTTCAACACACGTACAGCCCGAGGACGTCTCCTCCTTCTTGATCTAGCAAGGGGAGAGGAGAAGTTGAGGGTGAGCTCCGTCAGCACGACGGCGTGGTGGTGGTGGAGCTCGTGGTTCTCCGGCAGGGCTTTGCCAAGCACCATGGAGGAGGAGGAGAAGGTAGGAGGAGGGAGGGCTGCGCCAGGGAAGAGGTCATGGCTGCCCTCCCACCCCTCCACTATATATAGGGGCAAGGGGAGAAGGGGAGGCGCCCTAGGGTTTCCCCTAGGGGCGGCGGCTAGGCAGATTGGATCTCCCTAGGGAAAATCCTAGGGAGACTTGCCCCCAAAGCCAAGCAGGTGGAGGCTTGCCTCCCAAGCCAGGTGGAGGCGCCCCACCTCCCCAAGTAACGTGGGAAAGGGTGTGGCGGGCGCACCAACCTTAGTGGGCTGGTTTGCCCCTTCCCCTTTGGCCCATGAGGCCCTCCAACACTTGCCGGGGCTCCCGAAACACCTTTCGGTCATGCTGGCCATAACCTGGTACCTCCGGAACACTTCAGACTCCAATACCCTTCGTCCAATATATCGATCTTCACCGCCGGACCATTCCGGAACTCCTCGTGACGTCCGGGATCTCATCCGGGACTCCGAACTACCTTCGGTAACCACATACTATTTCCCATAACAACTCTAGCGTCACCGAACCTTAAGTGTGTAGACCCTACGGGTTCGGGAACCATGCAGACATGACCGAGACACCTCTCCGTCCAATAACCAATAGCGGGATCTGGATACCCATATTGGCTCAAACATGTTCCACGAAGATCTCATCGGATGAACCACGATGTCAAGGATTCAATCAATCCCATATTCAATTCCCTTTGTCTAGCGGTATTGTACTTGCCCGAGATTCGATCGTCGGTATCCCGATACCTTGTTCAATCTCGTTATCGGCAAGTCTCTTTACTCATTCCGTAACACATCATCCCGTGATCAACTCCTTGATCACATTGTGCACATTATGATGATGTCCTACCGAGTGGGCCCAAAGATACCTCTCCGTCACACGGAGTGACAAATCCCAGTCTCGATTCGTGCCAACCCAACAGACACTTTCGGAGATACCCGTAGTGTACCTTTATAGCCACCCAGTTACGTTGTGACGTTTGGCACACCCAAAGCACTCTTACGGTATCCGGGAGTTGCACAATCTCATGGTCTAAGGAAATGATACTTGACATTAGAAAAGCTTTAGCATACGAACTACACGATCTTGTGCTATGCTTAGGATTGGGTCTTGTCCATCACATCATTCTTCTAATGATGTGATCCCGTTATCAATGACATCCAATGTCCATGGTCAGGAAACCGTAACCATCTATTGATCAACGAGCTAGTCAACTAGAGGCTTACTAGGGACATGGTGTTGTCGATGTATCCACACATGTATCTGAGTTTCCTATCAATACAATTCTAGCATGGATAATAAACGATTATCATGAACAAGGAAATATAATAATAACTAATTTATTATTGCCTCTAGGGCATATTTCCAACAGTCTCCCACTTGCACTAGAGTCAATAATCCAGTTCACATCACTATGTGATTAACACTCAAGGTCACATCCCCATGTGACTAACACCCAAAGAGTTTACTAGAGTCAATAATCTAGTTCACATTACCATGTGATTAACACTTGATGAGTTCTGGGTTTGATCATGTTATGCTTGTGAGAGATGTTATAGTCAACGGGTCTGAACCTTTCAGATCCGTGTGTGCTTTACAAATCTCTATGTCATCTCCTAGATGCAGCTACCACGTTCTATTTGGAGCTATTCAAAATAACTGTTCTACTATACGAATCCAGTTTACTACTCAGAATAATCTGGATTAGTGTCAAAGTTTGCATCGGCGTAACCCTTTACGACGAACTCTTTTACCACCTCCATAATCGAGAAAATTCCTTAGTCCACTAGTTACTAAGGATAACTTTGACTGCTGTCCTGTGATCCATTCTTGGATCACTCTTGTACCCCTTGACTGACTCATGGCAAGGCACAATTCAGGTGCGGTACACAACATAGCATACTGTAGAGACTACGTCTAAAGCATAGGGGGCGACCTTTGTCCTTTCTCTCTATTCTGCCGCGGTCAAGTTTTGAGTCTTACTCAATGTTCACACCTTATAACACAGCCAAGAACTCCTTCTTTGCCGATCCATTTTGAACTCCTTCAAAATCTTGTCACGGTATGTATTCATTTGAAAGTACTATTAAGCGTTTTGATCTATCCTTATAGATCTTAATGCTCAATACTCAAGTAGCTTAATCCAGGTTTTCCATTGAAAAACACTTTTCAAATAACTCTGCATGCTTTCCAGAAATTCTACATCATTTCCGATCAACAATATGTTAACAACATATACTCATCGAAAATTCTATAGTGCTCCCACTCACTTCTTTGGAAATACAAGTTTCTCATAAACTTTGTATAAACCCAAAATCTTTGATCATCATCAAAGCATATATTCCAACTCCGAGATGCTTACTCCAGCCCTTAGAAGGATTGCTAGAGCTTTGCATACTTGTTAGCATCTTTCAGGATTGTTAAAACCTTCTGGTTGTATCACATACAACCTTTCCTCAAGAAAATCATGATGAAACAATGTTTTTGACATCCTATCTGCAAGATTTCATAAATAATGCAGTGACTGCTAATATAATTCCAACAGACTCTTAGCATCGCTACGAGTGAGAAAGTATCACCGTAGTCAACTCCTTGAACTTGTCGGGAAACATCTTAACGACAAGTCGAGCTTTCTTAATGGTGACATTTACCATCATGGTCCGTCTTTTAAAATCCATCTGTACTCAACAGCCTTACAACCATCGAGTCGTTCTGCCAAAGTCTACACTTTGTTTTCATACATGGATCCTCTCTCGGATTTTATGGCCTCGAGCCATTCATCGGAATCCGGGCCCACCATCGCTTCTCCATAGCTCGTAGGTTCATTGTTGTCTAGCAACATGACCTCCAAGACAGGATTGCGTACCACTCTGAAGCAGTACGCATCCTCATCGACCTACGAGGTTTGGCAGTGACTTGATCCGAGGCTTCATGATCACTATCATCAGCTTCCACTTCAATTGGTGTAGGTGCCACAAGAACAACTTCCTTGGCCCTGCTACACACTAGTTGTAGTGACGGTTCAATAACCTCATCAAGTCTCCACCATCCTCCCACTCAATTCTTTCGAGAGAAACTTTTCCTCGAGAAAGGACCCGATTCTAGAAACAATCCCTATTGCTTTCGGATCTGAAACAGGAGGTATACCCAACTATTTTGGGTACTCTATGAAGATGCATTTATCCGCTTTGGGTTCGAGCTTATCAGCCTGAAACTTTTTCACATAAGCGTTGCAGTCCCAAACTTTTAAGAAATGACAGCTTAGGTTTCTCTAAACCATAGTTCATACGGTGTCATCTCATTGGAATTACGTGGTGCCCTATTTAAAGTGAATGTGGCTGTCTCTAATGCCTAACCCATAAACTATCGTGGTAATTCGATAAGAGACATCATGGTATGCATCATATCCAATAGGGTGCAGTTATGATGTTCGGACACACCATCACACTATGGTGTTCCAGGCTATATCAGTTGTGAAACAATTTCCACAATGTCTCAATTCTGTGCCAAACTCGTAATTCAGATATTCATCTCTATGATCATATCATAGATATTTTATCCTCTTGTCACGATGATCTTCAACTTCACCCTGAAATTACTTGAACCTTTCAATAATTCAGACTCGTGATTCATCAAGTAAATATACTTAGCATCTACTCAAATCATCTGTGAAGTAACAATATAACGATATCCACTACATGCCTCAGCACTCATTGGACTGCATACATCAAGATGTATTACTTCCAACAAGTTGCTTTCTTGTTCCATCTTACTGAAAACGAGGCCATTCAGTCATCTCGCCCATGTGGTATTATGATGTGCATGTCTCAAGTGATTCAAAATCAAGTGAGCCCAAACTATCCATATGTATGGAGTTTCTTCATGCATATATACGAATAGGCATGGTTCGCATGTCTCAAGTGATTCAAAATCAAGTGAGTCCTAAGACCCATCAACATGGAGCTTCTACATGCGTTTTATACCATTATGACTAAATTGCAGTGCCACAAGTATGTGGTTCTATCATTACTATCTTATATCTTTTTGCATGAACATGTGTAGACGGAGTGTGCGATGTTTGATCGCATCAACCTTGGAAACTCTTCCAACACATATATCATCGTCTCACCTTTAGCTACTCTCCGTTTATTCTGTAGCCTTTTATTTCGAGTTACTAACACTTAGCAACCGAACCGGTATCTAATACCCTGCTGCTACTAGGAGTACTAGTAAAGTACACATTTCGTATAATGTCTGTCCAATACATATTTCTGTCAACCTTTCCAGCCTTCTCATCTACCAAGTGTCTAGGGTGGTTCCGCTTCAGTGATTGTTCCCCTTATTACAGAAGCACTTAGTCTCGGGCTTGGGTTCAACTTTGGGTTTCTTTACTAGAACGGCAACTGATTTGTCGTTTCATGAAGTATCCCTTTCTTGCCCTTGCCCTTATTGAAACTAGTGGTTTTACTAACCATCAACAATTGATGCTCCTATTTGATTTCTACTTTCGCGGTGTCGTGAATAGCTCAAGGATCATATCTATCCCTGATATGTTATAGTCCATCACGAAGCTCCAGTAGCTTGGTGACAGTGACTTTGGAGAACCATCACTATCTCATCTGGAAGATCAACCCCCACTCGATTCAAGTGATTGTTGTACCCAGACAATCTGAGCACAAGCTCAACGATTGAGCTTTTCTCCCTTTGTTTGTAGGCCAAGAGAACCCGTCGGAGGTCTTATACCCCTTGACGTGGGCACGAGCCTGAAATTCCAATTTCATCCCTCGAAACATCTCATATGTTCCGCGACGTTTCAAAACGTCTTCGGTGCCTCAACACTAAACCGTTTAACATCACTGAACTATCACGTCATCAAAACGTGTATGTCAGATGTTCACAACATCCACAGACAACGTTTGAGGTTCAGCACACCGAGCGGTGCATTAAGTACATAAGCCTTCTGTGCAGCAACGAGGACAATCCTCAGTTTATGGACCTAGTCCGCATAATTGCTACTATCAACTTTTCAACTAAATTTTCTCTAGGAACATATCAAACAGTAGAACTAACGCGTAAGCTATGACATAATTTGTAGAGTTCTTTTGACTCTGTTCATGATAATTGAGTTCATCTGATTATTTCATGAACTCCCACTTAGATAGACATCCCTCTAGTCATCTAAGTGAAGCATGATCCAAGGCAACTAGGCCGTGTCCGATCATCACGTGAGACGGACTAGAACATCTCATGTTGATCGCATCTTCTATACGACTCATGTTAGACCTTTCGATCCTCCGTGTTCCGAGGCCATGTCTGTACATGCTAGGCTCGTCAAGTCAACCTAAGTGTTCCGCATGTGTTCCGAGGCCATGTCTGTACATGCTAGGCTCGTCAACACCCGTTGTATTCGAACGTAAGAATCTATCACACCCGATCATCACGTGGTGCTTCGAAACGACGAACCTTCGCAACGGTGCACAGTTAGGGAGAACACTTTTCTTGAAATTTTAGTGAGGGATCATCTTATTTAAGCTACCTTCGTTCTAAGCAAATAAGATGTAATAACATGATAAACATCACATGCAATCAAATAGTGACATGATATGGCCATCATCACTTTGCTCCTTTCGATCTCCATCTTCGAGGCTCCATGATCATCATCGTCACCAGCATGACACCATGATCTCCATCATCATGATATCCATCATCGTGTATTCATGAAGTTGTCTCGCCAACTATTACTTCTACTACTATGGCTAACGGTTAGCAATAAAGTAAAGTAATTACATGACGTTTATGTTGACACGCAGGTCATAAATAAATTAAGATGACTCCTATGGCTCCTGCCGGTTGTCATATTCAACGACATGCAAGTCGTGATTCCTATTACAAGAACGTGATCATCTCATACATCACATATATCATTCATCACATCCTTTGGCCATATCACATCACAAAAAACACTTGCTGCAAAAACAAGTTAGACGTCCTCTAATTGTTGTTGCAAGTTTTTTACGTGGCTGCTATAGGTTGCTAGCAAGAACGTTTCTTACCTACGCCAAAACCACAACGTGAATTGCTAATTTCTATTTACCCTTCATAAGGACCCTGTTCATCGAATAGACAGACACCCGCCAGCCACCTTATGCAACTAGTGCATGTCAGTCGGTGGAACCGGTCTCACGTAAGCGTACGTGTAAGGTTGGTCCGGGCTGCTTCATCCCACAATGCCGCCAAATCAAGATAAGACTAGTAACGGCAAGATAATTGACAATATCGACGCCCACAACTGCTTTGTGTTCTACTCGTGCATAGAAACTACGCATAGACCTAGCTCATGATGCCACTGTTGGGGAACGTAGCAGAAATTCAAAATTTTCTACGCATCACCAAGATCAATCTATGGAGTAATCTAGCAACAAGGGAAGGAGAGTGCATCTACATACCCTTGTAGATCGCTAAGCGGAAGCGTTGCAAGAACACGGATGAAGGAGTCGTACTTGTAGCGATTCAGATCGCGGTTGATTCCGATCTAAGTGCCGAACGGACGGCACCTCCGCGTTCAACACACGTACAGCCCGGGGACGTCTCCTCCTTCTTGATCCAGCAAGGGGAGAGGAGAAGTTGAGGGTGAGCTCCGTCAGCACGACGGCGTGGTGGTGGTGGAGCTCGTGGTTCTCCGGCAGGGCTTCGCCAAGCACCCTGGAGGAGGAGGAGAAGGTAGGAGGAGGGAGGGCTGCGCCAGGGAAGAGGTCACGGCTGCCCTCCCACCCCTCCACTATATATAGGGGCAAGGGGAGAAGGGGAGGCGCCCTAGGGTTTCCCCTAGGGGGCGGCGGCTAGGCAGATTGGATCTCCCTAGGGAAAATCCTAGGGAGACTTGCCCCCAAAGCCAAGCAGGTGGAGGCTTGCCTCCCCACCTCCCCAAGTAACGTGGGAAAGGGTGTGGGGGGCGCACCAACCCTTAGTGGGCTGGTTTGCCCCTTCCCCTTTGTCCCATGAGGCCCTCCAACACTTGTCGGGGCTCCCGAAACACCTTTCGGTCATGCTGGCCATAACCTGGTACCTCCGGAACACTTCGGACTCCAATACCCTTTGTCCAATATATCGATCTTCACCGCCGAACCATTCCGGAACTCCTCGTGACATCCGGGATCTCATCCGGGACTCCGAACTACCTTTGGTAACCACATACTATTTCCCATAACAACTCTAGCGTCACCGAACCTTAAGTGTGTAGACCCTACGGGTTCGGGAACCATGCAGACATGACCGAGACACCTCTCCGTCCAATAACCAATAGCGGGATCTGGATACCCATATTGGCTCCCACATGTTCCACGATGATCTCATCGGATGAACCACGATGTCAAGGATTCAATCAATCCCGTATTCAATTCCCTTTGTCTAGCGGTATTGTACTTGCCCGAGATTCGATCGTCGGTATCCCGATACCTTGTTCAATCTCGTTACCGGCAAGTCTCTTTACTCGTTCCATAACACATCATCCCGTGATCAACTCCTTGATCACATTGTGCACATTATGATGATGTCCTACCGAGTGGGCCCAAAGATACCTCTCCGTCACACGGAGTGACAAATCCCAGTCTCGATTCGTGCCAACCCAACAGACACTTTCGGAGATACCCGTAGTGTACCTTTATAGCCACCCAGTTACGTTGTGACGTTTGGCACACCCAAAGCACTCTTACGGTATCCGGGAGTTGCACAATCTCATGGTCTAAGGAAATGATACTTGACATTAGAAAAGCTTTAGCATACGAACTACACGATCTTGTGCTATGCTTAGGATTGGGTCTTGTCCATCACATCATTCTTCTAATGATGTGATCCCGTTATCAATGACATCCAATGTCCATGGTCAGGAAACCGTAACCATCTATTGATCAACGAGCTAGTCAACTAGAGGCTTACTAGGGACATGGTGTTGTCGATGTATCCACACATGTATCTGAGTTTCCTATCAATACAATTCTAGCATGGATAATAAACGATTATCATGAACAAGGAAATATAATAATAACTAATTTATTATTGCCTCTAGGGCATATTTCCAACAGCCTCGTCTTTCTATCTTCCATCTTTCTTTTCATGTGCTTCTCTTCGCGAAACCCTTGACGACTACACACAATTTTCCTTAAAATTATGTATTTGTTGGATCCATCCCACTCAACGTAGCTTTTCCTCACACTAAAACCTTTTTCAAGAGCATATTTTTGTAGAATTCATAGCCTTCAGCCTCACTATCAAACATCTTGCTGACAACATTTAGATACTCGAACATACTCTCATCACTTGCATACGCCATGTCTTCCTGCATATGACATGTGATGGAAACCAATCATCAACATCTTTCTGTTTATCAATGTTGCAGGTGTAAAATAGCTCATAGGCAAACACAAGTGCATGGAAAAGACTTTGCTCGTTTGACATGTGAGGGAAACCAATCATCAACGTCCAACAAGTAGTATCTCATCTTCCTTTAAACTATATTTCATGCACTATGCAAACCTAAAGTGATGATGACTTTAATAAACTAAATTAAGTGAACTATGGAACCAGTATCTC
Source organism: Aegilops umbellulata (assembly GCA_032464435.1). Lineage (NCBI taxonomy): Eukaryota > Viridiplantae > Streptophyta > Magnoliopsida > Poales > Poaceae > Aegilops > Aegilops umbellulata. Next base: position 376,891,382 of record CP136059.1, on the reverse strand, counting down.
ATCTTCCTTTAGTATATCTCATCTCAAACGTCAAGTAAGTCACTTTTTTCTGCGGTACCAAAGGAAGTAAGCAATGCCCTCAACATCTTACTTAAACAAACATGATGCGATTAGCTCAACAGAAACTATGCCACGATGAAGCTTTCCATTCGTTGTTCTAGTCCGTACAAATCTCGCATACTACTAAATTACCCGGATCTTGTGGGGTTGAGGTTGTACTGCATGCACGGTGGAGGGGCGCAACGGCCAAGAGAACGAGCAGAACGCCAAGCCGAATTCATACCTTAAGGATGGTATGCGCGAAGAGATGGGATCGCCCGCCGCGGTCGCCGCCGATTCAGCCGGCGCAGATCCGGCCTTCTTCTTCGATGACAGCGTGGGGGGCTGGGGTTGGTTGGGTGGAGGACGAGGACGATGAATTTATTCCTATCACCGGGCAGGTCGAGGACGGAGAAGGTCAGGAGCAGCGAGCGGCGACGAATAGATCGGAGGAGGACTCCGAACTGGATCGAGTAGACATGGATCTGGTCCTCAGGTGATCGGTTCAAGAAAAGATATTTCCCCCTGGACCATTATGCCCTTATCGCATTTAACATATTAAATTTAATCAACTAAAATTCCCCGCAAGATCTGACGGCTAATAAAATCAGACGTGATCAGACATGTAAGTACTGCTAAGTACTCCGAGTACTAACCCAATCACGGTAAAACAGCTCAAATAATTAATATACAAGTTTATGGTACTCAGTAACTTAACTTTGAATTTCAGCTAATTGCTCGGGAGAGAAAATATAACTAATAGAGGTTTTAACATGTTTGCCTTGTGGAGGACGGTATATAATTTCTTCAATCAGGGTGACTGTTGCATTGACGATCCTTCTTGAATTTTGCAAGATATGCTGTAAACTCCCCTCCTTATGTTTCTTCTTATATAGTACCTCACAAGATTTACATTGTCCTTCTGATAACACGTACTAGCCAGGTTGGACTATGCTATCGGCCTTGATTTCTCAGGGCTTCGGGAACTTGCTGTTAGACATGATGAACAGCATTATCCCTTGGTCTTTTTCTCTCAGACACCAAAAGTGTGTTTGCAAATGAAGACATCACATGTCCTCCCACTGCCGAGGGCGATACCTAGGACACATCGCTAGAGAAGCCCTGTTAGGAGCACGATATGCAAGACAAGCCGATGCGGTCTCTTGACCTCGAAACCCCACACACCCGAGCCTAAAGCCTTGTAGTCTGCTGTAATCGACAATGAAGAACAATAAGCTAAAGAAACTATGGTAAAGAAGAAGTAGATTAAAATAAAAGTAGCAGATTGATTTTGTTTGATTGTGTGTGTTGTAAATCAGCCACCCCCTTCACATATTTATAGGGTGGCTGGTCTTCTCGTAGGAGAGTAGGACTCCTAGACTAAACACCCGACTATTAACACGACTTTTCACCCTTCACCATGTCGTCAGTGAATCCATCAAAGATTTGTGGATGTTCACGCCTTTACTGAAGTCGCCAGTCATGGTCATCAACATGAACACATCACCCTTCACCATGTCGTCACCGAAGCCACCAAAAAATTGTGTATGTTCGTGTCATTATCGAAGTCACCAGATCATCAACATAAACTCATCACCCTTCACCATGTCACCAGCTAATCCACAAAAAAATTGCTTGTACTCATGTCTTTACCAAAGTCGCCAGTCATAACGTCAACACAAACTCGTCACTCTTCACCATGTCACCAGTGGAGCCACCAAAAAATTGTCCATGTTCGTGTCTTCATTGAAGTTGCCAGTCTTGATCATCAACTCAAACTCGTCACCCTTCACCACGTCGCCAGCAAAACCGCCAAAAATTTGTCTGTGTTCGCATGATTATCGAAGTTGCTAGTCTTGGTCGTCAACACAAACTCGTCGCCCTTCATCATGTCGCGTGAAGCTGGCAAAAAATTGTCTGTATTCGAGTATTAATCGAAATCACCTGTCTTGGTCATCAACACTAACTTGTCCCCCTTCACCATGTCGCCCGTGAAGCCGCCAAATATGTGACCGTGTTCGCTTCTTTATCGAAGTCGCCAGTCTTGGTCACCAACATGAACTCGTGACCCTTCGCCATGTCACCAGCGAGGCCGCCAAGTTTACGTGTGTTTTCGCCCTTCTTATTGTAATTTGACACTAGTTTAATGGAATGTTGAATTTTACTACAAATAGTCGAGATCCAGCACTCCACACAGTCAGGGATTAGGGGATCATATCTTGGACCATATCACTGGATTTGCACTCATTGACTGCCATACAGTTCAAGAATGTCACGCCATCTCGGGTCCCTTCACTAGTAGAAAATGGGGCAAAGGTCCAGGCCGGGCAGCCCATTAGTCCCGGTTCAGTCCAGAATCGGGACCCATGAGGGCATTGGACCCAGTTCGTGAGCCCAGGAGGCCGGCCGGGCCACGTGGGACATTGGTCCCGGTTCGTCTGGACCTTTTGGTCCCGGTTGGTGGGATGAACCGGGACCAATGGGCCTGGCTCCTAGCCCACCACCATTGGTCCCGGTTGGTGGCTTGAACCGGGACCAAAGGCTCCCCTTTAATCCCGGTTCATGCCACCAACCGGGACCAATGAGGTGCCTATATATACCCCTCGCGTGAGAGCAGAGCACACTGCTCTGTTTTTTCTGGCCGCCGAGGGGGGGCTTGGTGGTGCTCTAGCTCACCTCCTATGCACACAAGGTGTTCGATGGAATGCCGGAGCCACACTACTTAAGCTTTCTCCTCTCCAAGCTCGACCTCCAAGCTCCATTTTCCTCAATATTTGTCTAGGTTTAGCGATCCGTCACGCCCCGTCCCCGTCTTCACCGCCGTCGATCACCCGCGCCGAGCTCATCGCCGGCACCACCGTGGTGAGCCTCTTGTTCTTATCTTCTTTCTGAAAGGAAAAAATATTCTTACTTGTATGTTTACATAGATACTTGTATTATTTTCTTACTTTTATTATTGCATCTTATATAGTGCGATGGTTTTGGTATCCGCCCCCGTCGGCCCTCGTCCTGTCTATGATTCGGATGTGGTATATATTATCATTATAACTATTGGTTCATTTATTGTTTATGAAAATTATGCCGACCAATGTGACATAAATTTTATTTATCTATGAGGTATGTGAACCGGAAATTCCAACCAACCCTATTGTCAAGAGGTTAAATTTAGTTGAAGAAGAATACAATTTCTTGAAGGAAAAAATAAAAAAATTGAGGAGGAGAAGATGATATTGGAGTTGCATGTTGCGGATGTCGTCGATGATCACAAGATCAAGATGGATGCAATGCGCTTGAAGATTAGAAAGATTAGAAAATATGCCATTCATACCGAGGCTTGGTATCATTATGCCGTTGGATCAATTGTTACCTTGGTTGCGATTATGATCGCATTTGTTTTCACATTGAAATGTTTTACATAGTTTCAATGTATGGTTTAATTAACTAGATGCTCTGGAGAGCTATATGTTGTTAGATGAGAACTATGTATGTACTTTGGTTTTAATGTGATGATGAACTTCTATTAATTTGGACACTTAATTATATATAATGCACGCAGATGAACCGGCAATGGATGTACGGTGACAGACACACCTCCGAGTACATTAAGGGCGTGCATGAGTTTCTCGATGCGGCTGAGGCAAACAAGCAGAATGTTTTTTTTGTCCATGCACTAAATGTGGGAATACGATGTCTTACTCTAACCCGAAAATCCTTCACTCCCACCTGCTTTACAAGGGTTTCATGTCACACTATAATGTTTGGACGAGGCACGGAGAAATAGGGGTTATGATGGAAGACGGCGAAGAAGAAGAGTACGTTGACAACTATGTGCCCCCTGAATACGGCGATGCTGCAACGGGGGGAGCTGGTGAAGATCAAGAGGAACCAGACGATGTGCCCAATGATGCTGCAATGGGTGAAGCTGCTGAAGATCAAGAGGAACCAGACGATGTGCCCGATGATGATGATCTCCGCCGGGTCATTGTCGATGCAAGGACACAATGAGAAAGTCAAAAGGAGAAGCTGAAGTTCGATCGCATGTTAGAGGATCACAAAAAAGGGTTGTACCCCAATTGCGAAGATGACAACATAAAGCTCGATACCGTACTAGAATTGCTGCAATGGAAGGCAGAGAATGCTGTGCCTGACAAAGGATTTGAGAAGCTACTGAAAATATTGAAGAAGAAGCTTCCAAAGGATAACGAATTGCCTGACAGTACATACACAGCAAAGAAGGTTGTATGCCCTCTAGGATTGGAGGTGGAGAAGATACATGCATGCCCTAATGACTGCATCCTCTACCGCAGTGCATACAAGGATCTGAACGCATGCCCGGTATGCGGTGCATTGCGGTATAAGATTAGACGAGATGACCCTGGTGATGTTGACGGCGAGCCCCCCAGGAAGAGGGTTCCTGCGAAGGTGATGTGCTTTGCTCCTATAATACCACGGTTGAAACGTCTGTTCAGAAACGGAGAGCATGCCAAGTTGATGCGATGGCACAGTGAGGACCGTAAGAAAGACGGGAAGTTGAGAGCACCCGCTGACGGGTCCCAGTGGAGAAAAATCGAGAGAAAGTACTGGGATGAGTTTGCAAAGGACCCAAGGAACATATTGTTTGCTTTAAGCGCGGATGGCATTAATCCTTTCGGGGAGTAGAGCAGCAATCACAGCACCTGGCTCGTGACTCTATGTATGTATAACCTTCGTCCTTGGATGTGCATGAAGCGGAAGTTCATTATGATGCCAGTTCTCATCCAAGGCCCTAAGCAACCTGGCAACAACATTGATGTGTACCTAAGGCCATTAGTTGAAGAACTTTTACAGCCGTGGAATGGAAACGGTGTACGTACGTGGGATGAGCACAGACAGGAGGAATTTTACCTAAAGGCGTTGTTATTCGTGACCATCAACGATTGGCCCGCTCTCAGTAACCTTTCTGGACAGACAAACAAAGGATACCATGCATGCACGCACTGTTTAGATGACACTGAAAGTATATACCTGGACAAATGCAGGAAGAATGTGCACCTGTGCCATCATCGATTTCTTCCAACCAACCATCAATGTCGAAAGAAAGGCAAGCATTTCAAAGGCGAGGCAGATCACAGGAAGAAGCCCACCATGTGTACCGGTGATCACGTACTTGCTATGGTCAATGATTTACACGTAATCTTTGGAAAGGGTCCCGGCGCACTAGTTGTTCCGAATGACGCTGAGGGACACGCACCCATGTGGAAGAAGAAATCTATATTTTGGGACCTACCCTACTGGAAAGACCTAGAGGTCCGCTCTTCAATCGACGTGATGCACGTGACAAAGAACCTTTGCGTGAACCTGCTAGGCTTCTTGGGCGTGTATGGAAAGACAAAAGATACACCTGAGGCACGGGAGGACCTGCAACATTTGCACGAAAAAGACGGCATGCCTGCGAAGCAGTATGAAGGTCCTGCCAGCTATGCTCTTACGAAAGAAGAGAAAGAAATCTTCTTTGAATGCCTGCTCAGTATGAAGGTCCCGGCTGGCTTCCCGTCGAATATAAAGGGAATAATAAATATGCCAGAGAAAAAGTTCCAGAACCTAAAGTCTCATGACTGCCACGTGATTATGACGCAACTGCTTCCGGTTGCATTGAGGGGGGCTTCTACCGGAAAATATCCGATTAGCCATTGTGAAGCTATGTGCATTCCTCAATGCAATCTCTCAAAAGGTGATCGATCCAGAAATCGTACCAAGGCTAAGGAGTGATGTGGCGCAATGTCTTGTCAGTTTCGAGCTGGTGTTCCCACCATCCTTCTTCAATATCATGACGCACGTCCTAGTTCATCTAGTCGACGAGATTGTCATTCTGGGGCCCGTATTTCTACACAATATGTTCCCCTTTGAGAGGTTCATGGGAGTCCTAAAGAAATATGTCCGTAACCGCGCAAGGCCAGAAGTAAGCATCTCCATGGGCCATCAAACAGTGGATGTCATCGGGTTTTCTGTTGACTTCATTCCTGGCCTTAAGAAGATAGGTCTCCCTAAATCGCGGTATGAGGGCAGGCTGACTGGAAAAGGCACACTTGGAAGGGACTCAATAATATGCAGGGACGGATATTCTTGGTCTCAAGCACACTACACAGTTCTACAGAACTCTACCTTGGTGACCCCGTATGTCGGTGAACACAAGAACAGTCTGCGCTCCAAACACCCGGAGCAGTGCGACGACTGGATTACATGTGAACACAACAGGACTTTCAGCAGTTGGTTGGAAAGACGTCTCAGAGGTGACAACACTGTTTGTGATGAGCTGTACTTGTTGTCCAGGGGACCATCTTTGACTGTATTGATTTACAAAGGATACGAGATAAATGGGAATACATTTTACACGATTGTCCAAGATCAAAAGAGCACCAAGCAAAACAGCGGTGTCCGCTTTGATGCAACAACCGAGAGGGGAAAGGACACATATTATGGTTACATAGTGGACATATGGGAACTTGACTACGGACATGATTTTAAGGTCCCTTTGTTTAAGTGCAATGGGTCAATCTGTCAGGAGGCGGGGTACAGGTAGACCCACAGTACGGAATGACAACAGTGGATCTGAAAAATCTTGGGTACACTGACGAACCGTTCGTCCTAGCCAATGATGTGGCACAGGTTATCTATGTGAAGGACATGTCTACCAGACCGAGAAAAAGAAAAGATAAGGAAGCGAATACATCATACGATGAGCCAAAGCGCCACACAGTTCTTTCAGGAAAAAGGGACATCCTGGGAGTGGAGGGCAAGACAGACATGTCTGAAGATTATGAAAAGTTTCATGAAATTCCTCCCTTCAAAGTCAAGGCTGACCCAAGCATCCTGATAAACGATGAAGATTATCCATGGTTACGGCGCAATAAGCAAATGACACAAGCGAAGAAAAAGTGAAGACTTTCTCCCGCAACTATTATGATGATACCATGCCAACTTTGTAACAGACGAGTATGATACCATTGTCTGTTTTGTACATGCACATGCTATGCCAACTTTTTCAGAGTTCATTTGAAATGCTTTAATGTCTTATGGTTTGGCCCTCGTAATACCATTAATCCCAGTTCGCTCCTTGTCAACTATGTTCTCACCAAGAACACTCTCAAGAGGGCAGCCACGTGGGCCATTGTTCCCGGTTCGTCTGGACCTTTTGGTCCTGGTTCCACGCACGAACCGGGACCAATGCGCCTCGCCCCTGGCCCATGAACATTAGTCCCGGTTTGTGCCACAAACAGGGACTAAAGGGTTGGTCCTCGTTGCGCTCAGAGTTTAGTCCCACCTCGCCAACCGAAGGGCGCTCACACCGGTTTATAACCCCGTCCCTCTCTGCCTTGTTGAGCTCCTCTCAAAGTGAAAATAGATGCCCCTATATAGGGAATTTGACCTAAATTCATAGTGAATTTCTGTGATATTCATAGAAGTTGATTATGAATTTAGGTTGAATTTTCTCTATAGGCGCATCTATGTTCATTTTTTTAGTAAAGTTAATCACAAACTTGTGATTCACACATATTTCAAAAATTCAAATTTTAACTATTCAAATTTGAAAACTAATGGCACTAACAGATAGTTTATAATTTTTCTAAAACTAATGGCACTAACAGAAAGTTTATAATTTTGCTAACCTAAAAGCAAAAAGAATTTAAAAAATAAAGCAAAAAAACAAAGAAAATAAATAATGCAGAAAACAAAACAAAAAAACTGGAAAAAAATAAAAATAGCAACAATAAGTATTTTGTTGTAAGTAGAAACAAAATAAAATAAATAAAGCAACAAAGAAAAAAAATGTTTTCAAATTTGAAAACTAATAGCACTAAGAGAAAGTTTATAGATTTTCTAAAACTAAAAGCAAAAACAATTAAAAAATAAAGCAAAAAACAAAATAAAATAAATAATGTAGAAAACAAAACAAAAAAACTGGAAAAATAAAATAAAAATAGCAACAATAAGTATTTAAAAAATAAAGCAAAAAACAAAAGAAAATAAATAATGCAGAAAACAAAACAAAAAAACTAGGAAAAAATAAAAATAGCAACAATAAGTATTTTGTTGTAACTAGAAACAAAATAAAATAAATAAAGCAACAAAGAAAACAAAGAAACAAAAAAAGTGCCACCTACTGGGCCCCACGGCCTGAATACGACTAGAAACCCTACCATGGGCCAGGATTCAGGCCCGCAGGAGGCCCAGTAGGCCCATAAGCACACAGCGCAGGGTTAGGCCCGAAAAGCCTGCAATTGAGAGGAGCTCGAGAGGGAAGGCGCAGCAGCGCTTATAAACCACTCTCGAGCTCTCTCAGCTAGCAAGGTGGGACTAAAGTTTTGGCGCGGGGCAGCACAAGGCCTTTGGTCCCGGTTGGTGGCACCAACCGGGACTAAAGGAGGGCATTCGTCCCGGTTCATGGCACAAACCGGGACCAATGCCCCCCTTTAGTTCCGGTTGGTGCCACCAAACGGGACCAAAGGCCGCCGCTTCCCGCCCTTTGGGCTGCTGAAAAGAGGCCTTTGATCCCGGTTGGTGGCACCAACCGGGACTAAAGGGGGGCATTGGTCCCGGTTTGTGACATGAACCGGGACCAAAGCCTTTCCTATATAACCAAACACTTAGGAAATTTCCCCCCACCCGCCATTCTTCTCTCCAACGCCGCCAGGCTGCTGCGCTGCTCCTCGACGCCGGCCCCTGCCCCGACGTCGCCGTCACCTCCCCTAGCCGCCCGAGGTCGCCGCCGCCGCCCGCTCGCCGTCGCCCGTGCCCTCGCCCGACGCCGTCGCCGCTCGCCGCCCTGCCCTGACGGGCGTCGCGTGCCCCGGCCCGCCCGTCGCCGTCGCCCTGCCCCGCCTGTCGCCGTCGCCCCTGCCCCGCCCGTCGCCGTTGCCCCGGCCCGCCCGTCGCCGTCGCCCTGCCCCTTCGTTGGTCCGGCCGGCGCCTCTCCCCTGTTTTTTTCATATATTATTATATATATTTGTATTTTGTATTTTGCTTTTTTATAAAAATGTATATATGTTTGTATGTTCTCTGTGTATATATGCTCATATATGCAAAAGTTAGATTTAAATATTTAGAAAAGGATTATCTATATGTGTTCTCTGATTTAGTACATTTTAGGTTAGTTTCATTTTTAGAAAAGTTTTATATATTTAGGAAAGGAAAAAGGAAAATAAGAAGAGGAAAAAGGAGACGAAGAGGATAGGAAGAAAAGGAAGAGGAGAAGAAGAGGAAAAAAGAAGAAAAGGAAGAGGAGAAGAAGAAAGGAATATAGGAGAAGAAGAAAAAATAGAAAACTTTTCTATTTTTTCTTCTTCTCCTCTTTTTTTTCTTCTTTTTTTTCTTCGATCTTCTCCTCTATTCCTTTCTTCTTCTCCTCTTTTTTATTTCTTCTTCGTTTTCTTATGTTTTATCGGGTCTGTCGTCGTAGATATACCTCTCCCGATAACTTCAACACGAGAGGGGGGGTCGATATACCCCCTCCTCGATAATATTATTTTCCCATGTACGCATGTCGTGTCGATATAAACTCCCGATAACTTCAACACATGGGGGGGTCGATATACCCCCTCCCGATAACTTCAACACGAGGGGGGGTCGATATACCCCCTCCCGATAACTTCAACACGTGGGCGGGGTCGATATACCCCCTCCCCGATAATATTATTTTCCCATGTGTGTATGTCGTGTCGATATAAACTCCCGATAACTTCAACACGTGGGGGGGGGGTCGATATACCCCCTCCCGATAACTTCAACACGAGGGGGGGTCGATATACCCCCTCTCGATAACATCAACACGCGGAGGGGGGTCGATATATATACCCCCTCCCCGATGACTTCAACACATGGGGGGGTCGATATACCCCCTCCCCGATAACTTCAACACGTGGGGGGGGTTCGATATACCCCCTCCCCGATAACTTCAACACGTGGGGGGGTCGATATACCCCCTCCCCGATAACATTATTTTCCCATGTACGTATGTCGTCGTTGTCGATATTACCCCCTCCTTGAAGCGTTCTCGAGGCCACCCCAAACCCTTGAAGCGTTGTCGAGGCCACCCCAAACCCTAGAGAAGCAGCGTCGAGGCCACTAATTAATATGATTCCTTACTGTGATTAGCTAACTAGTTCTACGTTTGCCACTAGTATATCCATCTGTCATGTTTGAATAATAATTGCCATGTTGTAAATATTTGTAGAAACTATGGACACCCCCCCCCAAGACGAAGCAAAAGAAGCGTTGTTGGGGGACATAATCGCACAAGGCAGTGATGTCGCCTGCTCGTTGTTTCTCAACGACACCGATGGTCTGGAAGGAGAGGGTGAAGAAGCAGCTGGCTATGATTATGATGGCTCGGGTGACCCAATGCCGGTGCAAGAAGGAGACCGTGAGGACGGGTCTGGTGACGCAATGCCGGTGCAAGAAGGAGACCGTGATGACGGCTCCGATGACCGAACCGAGTCCGGCCAGGTATATATATTAGTTAAGCCTATGCTGACTAGCTAATTGATGCATTCATTGTTTTGGTGTGTACACATATTAATTAACTCTCGTCTTTGTTCTTTTTTCTAGCCCTCCGGATCGAGCACAACTTCGGTAAAGAGATGAGGCCCGAAGAAAAAGTTGAGCTCGGATGAAAGATTTGAGATCATAGAAATCGTGCGCGACGGCCAACCGATTGAACCCATCCAGACAAAGAACGCATTTGTTGCTCAGTGCGAGGTTCTGGTTAGGGACAAGATCCCGATCAGCATCCAGCAATGGTTAAAGTCGGCTAAAGAAGACCCTGAGGTGTCTGATGTCAATGATATGCAGAAAAATAATCTTTGGATTGAGATGAAGTCAAATTTCACCCTACCGCCAGAGGATGATCCGGAGAAGCCAGTTAAAGAGCAATTAATCAAGTATTTTGCTCTTAAGAAGATGGTAGACCTATTCAGGAGGTGGAAGAAAGACCTGAGTAGGTTTGTCGATAAAAAGAGACCAGAATTCAAGGGAAAATATGAGAAGATCAGAGATGACTGGCCCGCATTTTTGGCGCACAAGACATCTGAAAAGAGTAAGAAGATGTCGGCGACAAACAAGCAAAATGCTGCGAAGAAGAAGCATCACCATCGCATGGGGTCAGGTGGCTACCTTGTAGCCCGGCCTAAGTGGGCCCAGGCTGAGAATGATCTCCTTGAAAAAGGGATCGAACCAGAGACAATGAACTGGCCAGATCGTTGCCGGACTTGGTTCTTCGAGGCTGGCGGAACCTTGGACCCTGTATCAGGGAAGTGCATTTGGACGGACGAGCAATTGCAAATACCAGTCACGAGGCTTCAACACTATATCGATGCAGCGTAGCAAGGGACGTTCGTTCCATACAGAGAGAACGATGAGCTCACAATGGCCCTCGGGAATCCTGAGCACCCTAGACGGACACGAGGCACGCCAGGCTCCGTTCCGTGGAAGGCTGGCTTGCCGGACGCAGGCGGTTACAAATGCCAGGAGAGGAGGAAGAAAGTGCAGCAGACCCAACTGCAGGCGCTGCACGCAAGGGTACAAGCGATAGAGGAACGAGAAGCAAATCGCAGCAAACAAACTGCCGAAGCTTCCCCCGAAGCTACCCCGCCATCTCAGTGGAGAAGCAACGTGGCTTCCACCGAGCTGCTTCAGCCGGGGCATGTCTTGACGGCTCCTGCCAGCTATCCCGTGGATGCTATCACGGAGTCTCAAAATTGCCACATTATGATGCAATGGATGAATTTGAAGGTCAAGGCGGCTGTTGGCTCTGTTTTTCCTACTGAACCCGGCGCAACTTTTCATTGCTGGCCGATTCCAGAAGGATATGCTAGGGTGATGGTGGATGAAATAACGGAGGGATTTGAGGACCTCCAGCTTGACCACCCTACCGGTGAAGGGGAGACTCGGCTGGGTTCTGCTTTGAAGACTCCATGCCTATGGCGGAAGGAGCTCATCAACCTTCCAAACTGGATGCCTCCGCCTCCTCATCCTCCTCCGGCGAGTCAGGGCACTCCGCCTCCTCCACCGCCTCCTCCTCCGGCGAGTGACGATCAGGGCACTCGGTCGACTCCTTCTCCTGCGCATGGCGGCACTCCGCCTCCTTCTCTGCCTGCACCGGCACGCCCGAGGAGCCAGCCTCTTCCTTCTCCGCCTTGTCAGAAAGGGTAGAAGAGACCCGCCACCGCTCCGGCTGCTCCAGCGCGTCGTAGTCCTTGTCCTCCGCCTCGTAAGCAAGGAAAGAAGACAGCCGCTCTGTCTGCTCTGCCGGCGTCTAGCAGTACAACCAGAGGCGGGAGGAAATACAGATTCGGTCCTTCTCTGAAGACTCCAGAGAAGTTACCATACGAGATGACCCCGGAGGAGAACGTGAAGATCGCGCGAACCGAAGTGAAGGACTGGTTTCAAGGGTTGAAAGCACAGAGACATCCACCTCCGAGGAGAAGGTAAATCCGGTGAAAGCGAAGCGCACTCTGGCTGCCCTGAGAAAACCAACCAAGTCTCCGCCGAAAGGCAACTATGAGCGCATTATTGGAAAGGCATTTGTCGAAGCGGAGCGGTCGGGAAGTACTGTCAGTGATCAAGGGATGAAAGAACGACGAGCTGGGAAACAAATTGCCCAGCTCGGCGAACAAGCAAAGCAATCGTGCCCCCCGCTCAAGGTGCCTAGCGACATCGTCGCTAATGATCCGAGGATGGTGCCCGGTTATAGCAATCTTGGAGATTACCTGCCCGACGATGTATATTATGATTTCTTGGAGGTGCAGATACACAGATACGAGTACGGGAAGCCTCTCGTCAAAGATGAAAGAACTCTAACGACGATGATGCGAAGATTCCATGATTGGTACATGAAAACCTGCAGAGAGTCTGGGGGGAATACTTTGTATCTGAGAGTTAAAAAGGAGCATGACCTCGTTGGAATTGAACTGTTGCATGTTCCATTTGAGGAGTTCTTTCAGTTTTTCAATCAACTGGCCCTCGATAAAGCAACGGTCACCTGCTACTGTCTGTAAGTAGTACTACTTCTGTTATTAAGTCTCTCTATATAGGCCAGCTCTTTCATTGCATGTATTTATAATTATCCTCACTATATTATGCAGAATGAAGATCGCCGAATTGAAGAAAAGACAAGTCGGTGATATTGGGTTCATTAACACAAATCTCATAGATGCATATGAGGTTGAATTTCATGCCGAAGATACCGAGGCCAACTTGCTATGATCATTGGTAATAAATGAAAACAAAGATATAATACTCTTTCCTTACAACTTCAAGTGAGTGTTACTGTCTTGTGCATATTCGGTTTCCCTTATATATTAGTCCAGGTTATAGTAATGTAATTGATGAGTTATGCATGCGTGCGCAGGTTCCAATATATTCTCCTAGAGATTAAGCTTGAGCAGGGAGTAGTAATTGTCTTAGACTCGAAACGAAAAGATCCCCAGGAGTACGCGGACATGACTCAAATGCTCGAGAAGTAAGTTAAATCGATCATTATCCACCATATCAGCAACTTTGTTCATTTCTGATATCAAGTAATTGTTTTCTTTGTCTGGCAGGGTTTGGAGAAAATTCACCAAAAAAGCTCCGGGACTGCCGAAGAAGCTGGAATTTAGACACCCGAAAGTAAGTACTATAGTAGCATGTTTCGCGCATCTCCTAGTGATTCAAGCGCTGCTTTCATCAATACCATTTGGCATTCTTGCTTATCAGTTTGATTGACCTCTATTTCTTGTAAAGTGGTTGTGGCAGGAACAAGGGAATGATTTCTATGGATACTACGTTTGCGAGTCCATCCGGAACACGACCTGTGAGCGGGGCTACTCTGACGAACAATATGAAGTGCGTAAATAACAATATTCACAATTTTATTTTATTACCATCATTTGTGTTGAGTTTCATTCATTCATATATATATGTATTGACCCCCTTCTTCAAATTAGATGTTTCGGATGCGGGATGAACTCCTAGCACCAGATCGCATGCGAGCAATTCAAGAGGAATTGGCGGCATTCTTTCTTGACCACGTGATCGCTGAAGACGGAGAATACTATGTGGACCCTGCGTCCATATATTAGGAGATTATATTTGTAAGAGATAATTATTGTATATATGTAGCCGGTAGTGTCGGATAGATATACGAGAACTTGTTGTTCGACCAATCTCTCGAAGAAGGAGAGGTGGTCGATATAACTTCTCTTTGTATGCATATATGTTCATGACGATCTTCTGTTTCCTTCGTTTGCTTACTAGCTAGCTAGCGTGTCTAGTCCTCTTTATACGTATGTATAGTACAACGTCGACCAAGCACGGACATAAGAGAGGACACTTCTCTCTATTAATTAGCTAGCTAACACAATATATGAAACACCTAAATTAACCCCCCAAAACCCCCAACCCCCCCCCCCCCCTCCTTTAAAAAAACAAAAACCCCAACCACAGAAATGCTGACACGTGGATGCCTATTGGTCCCAGGGGCGAACCTACGTGAAGAGCCGTGGGGACAGCTGCCCCCACTTGATTTTTTCCAACGAGGTATAGTAGTACCATGTGATTCAGTAGTGCCCCCACAAAAGCTAATGATGTGCCCCCACTAAGCCTAATTCCTTGATATTTTAGAAGCCCAATACTAAAAAAGTAAGCCCAGTAAAAAGGACTGCCATAGCCCCGTCTCGTAACTCTCACCCTTGCCTACAGCCTGCAACGCCTCCAGTTAAGAAAAATATAGACTGGGATAATTCCTAAAAAACGCATGGGACTAAAAAAGCCCTCCCTATTGTATCGCCTCAATCTCGAACCACCGCGAGTCATCGGATCGCTGCGGCGCCGCCGGCAATCGTCGACTCCCCCTCAACCCCTCGTCCGTCCCTTGCTGCTCGCGCTCCTGGCGACCTGGCCGGCAACGTTGCAGCGGCACTGCGGCAACACGGCGACGGTCGACAGTGATCCAATCTCCTGACCTCTTCCTGCAATTCCCCAACTTCAATTGTCACATCAAGGCAAATCCCTAGAACGTTTTCCTTCAAGCTTTTTCTTTGTTGGTTTCTATGCTAAAAAGCATCTTAGTCTTGTTAACTCCTGTGTATAAATTATTAGTTTGTGTGATTAGGTCAGTTCAAACCTTTCTTCCACTGACGTTTGAATTATTGGCACATAACATTACAGGACTATCATATGAGAGGTTTGTAGGTGTTGTTCACATTGAGGAGACTACAGCTACTTTTCTCAAGTCCAAAATTGATTTTATGATTGCAAAGTTTGGTTTGAGTTTGAAACAAGTGAGAGGACAAGGGTATGACGATGCAAGCAACATGGCAGGTGAGTTCAATGGTTTGCAAGCAAAAATTATGAGATATAACAGTTCAGCTTATTTTGTACATTGTTTTGCGCACAAACTTAACTTGGTTGTTGTGGCCATTGCAAAGAAAATTACTGGTGTTGGAGATTTCTTTGATATGATATCACTTATGGTGACTGTTGTTGGATCATCTTGCAAGAGAAAGGATAAACTTAGAGTGGATCATCAAGAAGAAGTGAGGAAAGCAATTGGTAAGGGTGAGATTGCTACAGGAACTGGACTAAATCAAGAGCTTTCTCTTCAAAGACCAGGAGATACTAGATGGAACTCTCACTATAGAACTTTGGTAGGTTTGTCAAAGATGTTTCCATCGGTGGTTAAAGTGCTAGAATATGTTGAGGAAGATGGCACTGATCCTATTAAGAAACGTCAAGCCAGTGGGATTCTGAAATATTTTCAATCATTTGATTCTATATTCTATCTACACATGATGATGATTATATTTGCGTTAGCAAATGGGCTATCTAAAACATTTCAGAGAAAGGATATGGACATTGCTAATGCCATATCAGATGTGGAATCTACTAAGAGAGAGCTACTAAAGCTTAGATCTGAGCATGGTTGAAATGATCGTCTAGACAAGGTACGTTCTTTTTGTGAGAAGAACGACATTTTAGTGATGGACATGGAAAACGATCATGTGAATCCAAAGAAGATAAGGCAAAGGACCGGTATTAACAATGAACATCATTATCGGATTGATTGTTTCTTTGCTGTCTTAGATATGTTGGTAGAAGAGTTAAATGGCAGATTCAATGTTATCAATTCTGAGTTAGTTTGTTGTATGTCAGCTTTGAGTCCAAGTGATCAGTTTGGTCACAATAATGTTGATAAGTTGAATAAATTGGCTCAGTTTTACCCAGATGACATGAACTTGATCTCTATTTGGATAATGTAACCCATGATACAAGGTTTGCTAGCTTGGATAATATTGGTGATCTGGCTGAACTAATGGTGACTACAAAGAAGCATCTTTCTTATCCTTTAGTATACCGACTTATAAAGCTAGCACTTACTTTGCCTGTTGCCACTGCAACCGTTGAGAAGTGCTTCTCAGCTATGAAGATAGCGAAGAATGCTCTACGTAGCAAAATGAGTGATGATTTTATGAACCATAGCCTTATCTGCTTTGTAGAAAAAGAATTGCTGAACAAAATTCCAAATGAAGTGATAGTAAAACGTTTTCATGCCGTGAAAGAACTTCGTGGGATGAAACGGAAGGTAATGCTTGGCCTAAAGCTCTTACTGTTTTTTAATACTAGCCTTCTTCAACATTCCCATCCCCTCAATTTTGATCATGTTTTTCGTTATTGTTGCAGGTTGTAGATTAAGTGTTAGAACAATGTGTCAATGTTCTCTTTTGCAACTTCAGAACAAGAAATGGTTTTATTCCCGTGATTACTTTTATCTCAAATGGTTAGTTTCCTTTCACATTTCAATGAACTTGGCTACCATGTGGATAATAAAGTGATTAATCCCGAGTTTTATTTTACATGGATGTTTTTTGTCTTGTTGATTTATCATTCATGAATATGGCCATACATTTTTTTGCCCCCTCTCAATTATTTTCCTGGGTCCGCCCCTGATTGGTCCCGGTTGGTGCCATCAACCGGGACCAAAGGCCCTCCTGCCTGGACTCGGCGCACAGGCCACGTGGAGGCCCATCTGTCCCGGTTCTGGACTGAATCGGGACTATAGGGCCAGGGCATTAGTAACGACCCTTAGTCCCGGTTCAGGAACCGGGACAAAAGACCCTTACCAACCAGGAGAAATGGACCGTTTTCTACTAGTGCTTGGTGCCGCTACACAGTCCACCTATCACCCACAGAGGAGAGAAAGAAAGTCGGCTACACCGACTAAGGTGAGGGAGGAGAAACCCACTGTCGCAGATGAGATGGTACCCCCGAAGTCTGTCACACACACAAAGAGAGCGTAAATGGGCGTCGAGAGTGTCATGAGAATCCTCCCAAGTCATTTGGGGGGGGGGGGGGTAGGTAGCTGATGTGCCGAAACCGGCAAAGTGGTGATTTGTATCGGGAGTCTAGTAGGGTAGGTAGCTGATGTGCCGAAACCGGCAAAGTCGTGATTTGTATCGGGAGTCTAGTAATAAAAACCGGGTATATGCATTCCGCTTCCTGTTTTGTACAAGTATTTAATGCGTTTGTGTCTGTACTATGTTTTTATAAAAAAGAAAAGGCTGGCGAGAAAAATAGAAGTCGTAAGGAGGAGGGGCTGAGGTCACTCGTATGGAAATGCCGGGTACAGCTATCAACATGACGGCTGGTCTTGTCGTAGGAGAGTAGGACTCCTAGTCTGAACACCCGACTATCAACATGACTTTTCACCCTTCACCATGTTGTCAGCGAATCAACCAAAAATTTGTCCATGTTCACGCCTTTACTGAAGTCATCAGTCATGGTCGTCAACATGAACACATCACCCTTCACCAGGTCGTCACCGAAGCCACCAAAAAATTGTCTATGTCCGCGTCGTTATCAAAGTCACCAGTCTTGATCATCAACATAAACTCATCACCCTTCACTAAGTCACCAGCTAATCCACAAAAAAATTGTCTGTACTTGCGTCTTTACCAAAGTCGTCAGTCATAACGTCAACACAAACTCGCCACCCTTCACCATGTCACCATCGGAGCCACCAAAAAATTGGCAGTGTTTGTGTCTTCATTGAAGTTGCCAGTCTTGATCATCAACACAAACTCGTCACCCTTCACCACGTCGCCAGCAAAACCGCCAAAAAATTGTCCGTGTTCGCATGATTATCGAAGTCACCAGTCTTGGTCCTCAACACGAACTCGTCACCCTTCATCACGTTGCCAGTGAAGCTCCAAAAAGTTGTTTCTATTCTAGTATTTATCGAAATCACCGGGCTTGGTCATCAACACCAACTCGTCACCCTTCACCATGTCGCCAGCGAAGCCGCCAAAAATGTGACCGTGTTCGCTTCTTTATCGAAGTCGTCAGTCTTGGTCGTCAACACGAACTCGTCACCCTTCATCACGTTGCCAGTGAAGCTGCCAAAAAATTGTTTCTATTCGAGTATTTATCGAAATCACCGGTCTTGGTCATCAACACTAACTCGTCACCCTTCACCATGTCGCCAGCCAAGCCGCCAAAAATGTGACTGTGTATGCTTCTTTATCGAAGTCGTCAGTCTTGGTCACCAACATGAACTCGTGACCCTTCACCATGTCACCAGCAGGGCCGCCAAGTTTACGTGTGTTTTCGCCGTTTCTTATTGTAATTTGACACTAGTTTAATGGAATGTTAAATTTCTCTACAAACAGTCAAGATCCGACACTCCACATAGTCGGGGATTAGGGGATCGTATCTTAGACCACATCACTGGATTTGCACTCATTGGCTGGCACACAGTTCAAGAACATCATGCCATCTCGGGTCCCTTGCTGCCGCTACACAGTCCACCTATCACCCAGAGAGGAGAGAAAGAAAATCGGCAACACCAACTAAGGTGAAGGAGGAGAAACCCACCATCGCAGATGACAAGATGGTACCTCCGAAGAGAGAGAGAGAGAGAGAGAGAGAGAGAGAGAGAGAGAGAGAGAGAGAGAGAATGGGCGTTGAGAGAGTGTCATGATAATCCTCCCAATTAAGTCATTGGGGTGAGGGGGGGTAGGTAGCTGATCGGCCGAAACCGGCGAAGTCGTGATTTGTACCGGGAGTCTAGTAATAAAAACCGGGTATATGCATTCCGCTGCTTGTTTTGTGCAAGCATTTAAAGCGTTTGTGTCTGTACTGTGTTTCTGTAAAAAAAAGGCTGGCGAGAAAGAAAAAAAGGTACGGAGGAGGGGTTGAGGTCACTTGTATGGAAGGGCCGGGTATAGCTAGCTGTCGGTGAATGAGTACCAACAAGGCAGTATTGGAGCAAGCGGAAAACCATCAAAGGCGGCAGATCAGCGCACAGCTAGCAGGACGTAATCAGTGGATAACAACCAACGCACAGCCCAAAACGGTAACGGATGCACCGCACGCACTCACGACGCCAGCCACCCACACCCACCACCGCTCCTCCCTCCGTCGTCGCCAGCCAGCCTAGCTCTTTGTGTCTCTTATTTCTTTCTCTCGGCGTACCTCGTCGGTACCCATATATATGTGGAGTTCGGGTAGACGTCAGAGCTCGGAAAGCTCCCTCCCTCGGATCACCGTGGATCAATCCTCTGTCCTTGTCGAGTGCTCCGCAGTCGCCGTCGCCGTCGTTTCCTCTCGCGCTCGCTGGCATCTATCCGGCGGCCTTCGACATCGAACCATGCAGAGCCTCTTCGGTCGCAGCAGCAGGTGAAGACGCGAGAATGAATCAAATCCCTTCTTCGGTTGCTGTTTTAGTTTCTTGTTTCTTTGGGTTGTTATTCAGCGTGTTCTTCCTCATGTCTCGTTTGCTTTTTTGGCTCTTGATTAGTAATTAGCTCTCTACTTGTCTGCGAAAGGATCCTAAACTTTTCGTTTCGCTTCGACTTGGTGTTCTGATTTGATTTCGCAGGAACCAGAGGACGTTCAGGCCCAAGAAGAGTGCTCCAGCGAGGGACAAGGTACGTGGCAAGTTGCAGGATCAAACATTTTTTTAGCAAATTTGACAAATCGTTGGTCAATTTTTGTAAGAGTTCATCAAAAGGATTTTGAATCTCTTAGATTATCTAGCTCTACCTCCCGCTGAATAACATGGACTCGATTCAGTTGGAGGACTCACTGCTATGACGAGGAAGCATTGATGATTTGGACTGCCAGCTATATATAGTATTTTCTTTCCTTTTTCCCAAAAAGGAGGTTGAAAACCCGGCCTCTGCATAATTTTGATGCACACAGCCAGCTATACATATAACTGCATGCATTCTGTCATTATCCACATGCTTGACCCAGAAAAAGAAGTTCAGTTACCAATCTGATCATCATATTTGGACTGCACGTACACAGGGCATGAAGCTGAAGAGGCACATCGACGCGACCCTCGGCAGCGGTAACCTGCGAGAGGTGGTCCGCCTGCCAGTCGGAGAGGATCTCAACGAGTGGCTCGCTGTCAACAGTGAGTTCTTGCACTTTTCTTCTTTCTGAAACAGTTGTTGCTTGCCGTTTTAGTTGATGAGCTGAATGTTTTGCTAATTTCTGGTGTGATGACCTGCATCTCCAGCTGTCGACTTTTTCAACCAAGTGAGCCTCCTGTACGGCACCCTCATGGAGTTCTGCACGCCGGCTACCTGCCCCACCATGTCAGCTGGTCCAAAGTAAATTCTTTCAAATCTTCAAGTATATATACTCCATTCGTCCCATAATAGTTGTCGCTGAAATGGATGTGCTAAATACATTCGTTTGAGCGACAACTAATATGGAACGGAGGAAGTATCTTATATGCTTCGTGTCACACTCTGAACTTAATGAGAAGAATTCTTCATCAAACAGGTATGAGTATAGGTGGGCCGATGGAGTCAAGATCAAGAGGCCTATTGAAGTATCTGCACCGAAGTATGTCGAGTACCTGATGGACTGGATCGAGGCCCAGCTCGACGAAGAATCTATCTTCCCTCAAAAGCTTGGTAACTGATGATTATTTTTGGTGTAATCGGTGAAGAGTGCTAAAAAATGATCCGGTCTAATCGTGTACTCTGGTGGAAAACTTGTGGTGCCAACAGGGGCTCCCTTCCCTCCAAACTTCCGGGACGTCGCCAAGACCATCTTCAAGCGTCTGTTCAGGGTGTATGCCCACATATACCACTCACATTTCCAGATGATTCTCAAGCTCCAGGAAGAAGCGCATCTCAACACCTGCTTCAAGCACTTCGTGCTCTTCACAACGGTAACCACCCAACTTCATGCCTTTAGTGCCAACCTCTCCTATCTACATTATCATATAATGCAAAAGAAGGGAGTTAATTAGTTTCCTTGGTAGTTTGGTTCCATGAATCTGAATTCTAATATTTTTCCGGCATTCAATATTTTGATTTTGATTACTGCTTTGGAAGCTGTGGTCAATCATTATGCACACAAACACATCATGCCTGTTCTTAGGAAGCACACTACAAACATTAACGACAAATTATGATGGTTTTGTTGATCACCCTATCGACTAGAATTTGTCGGTTGAGATTGCCTCATCATGATTAGTAGAACTATTATTCCATAGCGTTTATTCACCACTTGCTACATCTCTCGTCTCGAGCAAATTTTGTTGTAATGCCTTGTGCGGTTCGATCATCACAGTACTTGTTGCCGGCACTACTTTTTTGGCAGGAATTTGAGTTAATCGATAGGTCAGAGCTGGCTCCTCTGAGCGAACTGATCGAGCCCATATGGCGTGGACACTAGCTGGGAGAAATAACTGGCGCTTTCTCCAACAAGAACTGATGAGGCAACAGTGCAGAGACATCATGTTTGTTGCTTGTTTAGCTAGTTTCCCCACCTTGTGCATGCGCACCTTCATCTATATTTTCGTGATGATGTTGGACTTGGATGCATTACCTTCATCTACATTTTGGAAATAGGTTAGCTAGTGCTCGCGCGCGCATCAGCGCAGTTTGTTACATTTTTATCAGTTCATCCCGGAAATTTCTCTTGGTTGGGTTATGTGCAGTAGTCAAATTTATTGTTTTTGAAAAAAAGCTAGAAAAGATAAATGAATTCTCTGGGTGGCACCCCCGAAGCAGGAGCCTCTAAAGGACTTTCAAGAATCAAAGGATAATTCAATAATAGTATTCATGTGTTTTCCATGAATTTTTTACTATTTAGTAATTTTATTTCATCGCTAAATAACAAAAAATTGAAATTTTGTGCGTGCATTTTTTTCTAAAAAGAAAGTTATACGACGCCTCCTGGAAAAATGTATTTTCCAAGAAGGAAGGCAAAGTTTCCAATCTCTTGTTATACGTACGTCGGAATTCGTTGATTCAATGAGTAAGCCAGATCACATGTTTCACTTTTTGAAGGATCAAAAATATTGATTAGAGAGAGGGTGAATAGGCGACTACGGATTTTAACATTTTCTTGGTTGAGTTAAGGGGTTGCGGTGTTCTTGAAATCCAATAGAGTAGAGTACCATATATGCATAATAAGATACCTAGCAACAACAAATACAAGATAACAAGCTAGCACAACCCTGCCTAAAAGTAAAGGCTAGAAATAATCACACAAAGTCGGAGGGGAACATTTATGGTGTGCCGGGAGGTGCTACCTCTTGAGCACTACGTTGGTTTTCCCTTGAAGAGAAAAGGGTGATGTAGCAAAGTATCATAAGTATTTCCCTCAGTTTTTGAGAATCAAGGTATCAATCCAGTAGAAGGCTACGGGCGAGTCCGTCGCACCTACACAAAACAAATAAATCCTCGCAACCAACGCGATAAGGGGTTGCCAATCCCTACACGGTCACTTACGAGAGTGAGATCTAATAGATATGATAGGATAATATTTTTGGTATTGATGCAAAGTAAAATAAAAGCAATGTAAAAAGCAACGGAAATAACTAAGTGTTGGAAGATTTATATAATGAAGATAGACCCGGGGGCCATAGGTTTCACTAGTGGCTTCTCTCAAGAGCATAAGTATTCTACAGTGGGTGAACAAATTACTGTTGAGCAATTGACAGAATTGAGCATAGTTATGAGAATATCTAGGCATGATCATGTATATAGGCATCACGTCCGAGACAAGTAGAGCGACTCCTGCCTGCATCTACTACTATTACTCCACACATCGACCGCTATCCAGCATGCATCTAGAGTATTAAGTTCATAAGAACAGAGTAACGCCTTAAGCAAGATGACATGATGTAGAGGGATAAATTCATGCAATATGATAAAACCCCCATCTTGTTATCCTTGATGGCAACAATACAATACGTGCCTTGCTGCCCCTACTGTCACTGGGAAAGGACACCGCAAGATTGAACCCAAAGCTAAGGACTTATCCCATTGCAAGAAAGATCAATCTAGTAGGCCAAACCAAACTGATAATTCGAAGAGACTTGTAAAGATAACCAATAATACATAAAATAATTCAGAAGATTCAAATATTGTTCATAGATAAACTTGATCATAAACCCACAATTCATCGGTCTCAACAAACACACCGCAAAAGAAGATTACATCGAATAGATCTCCACGAGAGAGGGGGAGAACATTGTATTGAGATCCAAAAAGAGAGAGGAAGCCATCTAGCTGATAACTATGGACCCGAAGGTTTGAGGTAAACTACTCACACTTCATCGGAGAGGCTATGGTGTTGATGTAGAAGCCCTCCGTGATCGATGCCCCCTCCGGCGGAGCTCTGGAGCAGGCCCCAAGATAGGATCTCGTGGGTACAGAAGGTTGCGGCGGTGGAATTAGGTTTTTGGCTCCGTATCTGATCGTTTGGGGGTACGTAGGTATATATAGGAGGAAGGAGTACATCGGTGGAGCAACGTGGGGCCCATGAGGGTGGTGTTGGGGATTGTTGCAGAAATTAAAAAATTTCTACGCATCACCAAGATCAATCTATGGAGTAACTAGCAATGAGAGAGAGGAGTGCATCTACACACCCTTGTAGATCGCGAGCGGAAGCGTTCAAGAGAACGGGGTTGACGGAGTCGTACTCGTCGTGATCCAAATCACCGATGATCCTAGTGCCGAACGGACGGCACCTCCGCGTTCAACACACGTACGGAGCGGAGACGTCTCCCGCGCCTTGATCCAGCAAGGAGGAGGGAGAGGTTGAGGAAGAGAGCTCCAGCAGCAGCACGACGGCGTGGTGGTGGTGGAGCAGCAGTACTCCGGCAGGGCTTCGCCAAGCTCTTGACGAAGAAGGAGAGATGTTGGGGAGGGGAGGGGCTGCGCCTTGGATGTGGCGTGCAGCCCTCGCATCGCCCATCTATTTATAGGGGAAGGGGGAAGGGGGGCGGCCCCCTCTAGATGAGATCTAGAGAGGGGGGCGGCGGCCAAGGGGAGGGGGGCTTGCCTCCCAAGCAAGGGGCGCCCCCTCTAGGGTTTCCCCAACCCTAGGCGCATGGGCCCTAGGGGGTGTGGCGCCCCAACCCACTTGGGGCTGGTTCCCTTCCTCCTACAGCCCATAAGGC
Source organism: Aegilops umbellulata (assembly GCA_032464435.1). Lineage (NCBI taxonomy): Eukaryota > Viridiplantae > Streptophyta > Magnoliopsida > Poales > Poaceae > Aegilops > Aegilops umbellulata. The sequence continues at coordinate 376,866,898 of CP136059.1, read as the reverse complement.
CCTCCGAGAGAGGTGGCCCCTCCCGGTGGACCCCCAGAACCCCTCCGGTGGCCCCTGTACAATACCGATATGCCCCCGAACCTTTCTGGTGACCGTATGACAACTTCCCATATATAAATCTTCACCTCCGGACTATTCCGGAACTCCTCGTGACATCCAGGATCTCATCCGGGACTTCGAACAACATTCGGTAATCACATACAAGTCTTCCTAATAACCCTAGCATCATCGAACCTTAAGTGTGTAGACCCTACGGGTTCGGGAATCATGCAGACATGACCGAGACAACTCTCCAGCCAATAACCAACAGCGGGATCTGGATACCCATGTTGGCTCCCACATGTTCCACGATGATCTCATCGTATGAACCACGATGTCGAGGATTCAAGCAACTCCGTATACAATTCACTTTGTCAATCGGTATGTTACTTGCCCAAGATTCGATCGTCGGTATCCCAATACCTCGTTCAATCTCGATACCGACAAGTCACTTTACTCGTACCGTAATGCATGATCCCGTGATCAACCACTTGGTCACATTGAGCTCATTATGATGATGCATTACCGAGTGGGCCCAGAGATACCTCTCCGTCATACGGAGTGACAAATCCCAGTCTCAATTCGTGCCAACCCAACAGACACTTTCGGAGATACCTGTAGTGCACCTTTATAGCCACCCAGTTACGTTGTGACGTTTGGTACACCCAAAGTACTCCTACGATATCCGGGAGTTGCACAATCTCATGGTCTAAGGAAATGATACTTGACAATAGAAAAGCTCTAGCAGACGAACTACACGATCTTGTGCTATGCTTAGGATTGGGTCTTGTCCATCACATCATTCTCCTAACGATGTGATCCCGTCATCAATGACATCCAATGTCCATAGTCAGGAAACCATGACCATCTGTTGATCAACGAGCTAGTCAACTAGAGGCTCACTAGGGACATGTTGTGGTCTATGTATTCACACATGTATTACGATTTCTGGATAACACAATTATAGCATGAACAATAGACAGTTATCATGAACAAGGAAATATAATAATAACCATTTTATTATTTCCTCTAGGGCATATTTCCAACAGTCTCCCACTTGCACTAGAGTCAATAATATAGTTACATTGTGATGAATCGAACAGCCATAGAGTTCTGGTGTTGATCATGTTTTGCCCGTGGAAGAGGTTTAGTCAACGGATCTGTGACATTCAGATCTGTATGCACTTTACAAATATCTATGTCTCCATCTTGAACATTTTCACGAATGGAGTTGAAGCGACGCTTGATGTGTCTGGTCTTCTTGTGAAACCTGGGCTCCTTGGCAAGGGCAATAGCTCCAGTGTTATCACAGAAGAGAGTCATCGGGCCCGACGCATTGGGAACAACTCCTAGGTCGGTAATGAACTCCTTCATCCAAATTGCTTCATGCGCTGCCTCCGAGGCTGCCATGTACTCCGCTTCACATGTAGATCCCGCCACGATGCTTTGCTTGCAACTGCACCAGCTTATTGCCCCACCATTCAAAATATACACGTATCCGGTTTGTGACTTGGAGTCATCCAGATCTGTGTCGAAGCTAGCATCGACGTAACCCTTTATGACAAGCTCTTCGTCACCTCCATAAATGAGAAACATATCCTTAGTCCTTTTCAGGTACTTCAGGATATTCTTGACCGCTGTCCAGTGTTCCATGCCGGGATTACTTTGGTACCTTCCTACCAAACTTATGGCAAGGTTTACATCGGGTCTGGTACACAACATGGCATACATAATAGACCCTATGGCTGAGGCATAGGGGATGACACTCATCTTTTCTCTATCTTCTGCCGTGGTCGGGCATTGAGCCGAGCTCAATTTCACACCTTGCAATACAGGCAAGAACCCCTTCTTGGACTGATCCATATTGAACTTCTTCAATATCTTATCGAGGTATGTGCTTTGCGAAAGACCTATGAGGCGTCTCGATCTATCTCTGTAGATCTTGATGCCTAATATGTAAGCTGCTTCTCCAAGGTCCTTAATTGAAAAACACTTATTCAAGTAGGCCTTTATGCTCTCCAAGAGTTCTATATCATTTCCCATCAACAGTATGTCATCCACATATAATATGAGAAATGCTACAGAGCTCCCACTCACTTTCTTGTAAACGCAGGCTTCTCCATAAGTCTGCATAAACCCAAACGCTTTGATCATTTCATCAAAGCGAATGTTCCAACACCGAGATGCTTGCACCAGCCCATAGATGGAGCGCTGGAGCTTGCATACCTTGTTAGCATTCTTAGGATCGATAAAACCTTCCGGTTGCATCATATACAATTCTTCCTTAAGAAAGCCGTTAAGGAATGCCGTTTTGACGTCCATTTGCCATATCTCGTAATCATAGAATGCGGCAAGTGCAAACATGATTCGGACGGACTTCAGCTTCGCTACAGGTGAGAAGGTCTCATCGTAGTCAACCCCTTGAACTTGTCGATTACCTTTAGCGACAAGTCAAGCTTTATAGATGGTCACATTACCATCCGCGTCTGTCTTCTTCTTAAAGATCCATTTATTTTCTATCACTCGCCGATCATCGGGCAAGTCTGTCAAAGTCCATACTTTGTTTTCATACATGGATCCTATCTCGGATTGCATGGCTTCAAGCCATTTGTTGGAATCTGGGCCCGCCATCGCTTCTTCATAGTTCGAAGGTTCACCGTTGTCTAACAACATGATTTCCAGGACAGGGTTGCCATACCATTCTGGTGTGGAACGTATCCTCGTGGACCTACGAACTTTAGTAGCAGCTTGATCAGAAGTACCTTAATCATCATCATTAACTTCCTCTCTAGTCGGTGCAGGTACCACAGGAACATCTTCCTGAGCTGCGCTACTTTCCGCTTCAAGAGGCAGTACTTCATCAAGTTCTACTTTGCTCCCACTTACTTCTTTCGAGAGAAACTCTTTCTCTAGAAAGGATCCGTTCTTTGCAACAAAGATCTTGCCTTCGGATCTGAGGTAGAAGGTATACCCAGTAGTTTCCTTAGGGTATCCTATGAAGACGCATTTTTCCGATTTGGGTTCGAGCTTTTCAGGTTGAAGTTTCTTGACACAAGCATCGCATCCCCAAACTTTTAGAAACGGCAGCTTAGGTTTCTTCCCAAACCATAATTCATACGGTGTCGTCTCAACGGATTTCGACGGAGCCCTATTTAAAGTGAATGCGGCAGTCTCCAAAGCATAGCCCCGAAATGAGAGCGGTAGATCGGTAAGAGACATCATAGATCGCACCATATCCAATAGAGTGCGATTACGACGTTCGGACACACCATTTCGCTGAGGTGTTCCAGGCGGCGTGAGTTGTGAAACGATTCTACATTTCCTTAAGTGTGTGCCAAATTCGTGACTCAAATATTCCCCTCCACGATCTGATCGTAAGAACTTTATTTTCCTGTCACGTTGATTTTCAACCTCACTCTGAAATTTCTTGAACTTTTCAAAGGTCTCAGACTTGTGTTTCATTAAGTAGGCATACCCATATCTACTTAATTCATCAGTGAGGGTGAGAACATAACGATAGCCACCGCGAGCCTCAACGCTCATTGAACCGCACACATCAGTATGTATGATTTCTAATAAGTTGGTTGCTCGCTCCATTGTTCCGGAGAACGGAGTCTTGGTCATTTTACCCATGAGGCATGGTTCGCACGTGTCAAATGATTCGTAATCAAGAGACTCCAAAAGTCCATCTGCATGGAGCTTCTTCATGCGTTTGACACCAATGTGACCAAGGCGGCAGTGCCACAAGTATGTGGGACTATCATTATCAACCTTACATATTTTGGTATTCACACTATGAATATGTGTAACATTACGTTCGAGATTCATCAAGAATAAACCATTCACCAGCGGGGCATGACCATAAAACATATCTCTCATATAAATAGAACAACCATTATTCTTGGATTTAAATGAGTAGCCATCTCGTATTAAACGAGATCCTGATACAATGTTCATGCTCAAAGCTGGCACTAAATAACAATTATTAAGGTTTAAAACTAATCCCGTAGGTAAATGTAGAGGTAGCGTGCCGACGGCGATCACATCGACCTTGGAACCATTCCCGACGCGCATCGTCACCTCGTCCTTCGCCAGTCTCCGCTTATTCCACAGCTCCTATTTTGAGTTACAAATATGAGCAACCGCATCGGTATCAAATACCCAGGAGCTACTACGAGTACTGGTAAGGTACACATCAATAACATGTATATCACATATACCTTTGGTGTTGCCGGCCTTCTTGTCCGCTAAGTACTTGGGCCAGTTCCGTTTCCAGTGACCACTTCCCTTGCAATAAAAACACTCAGTCTCAGGCTTGGTCCATTCTTTGGCTTCTTCCCGACAGCTTGCTTGCCGGGCGCGGCAACTCCCTTGCCGTCTTTCTTGAAACCCTTTTTACCCTTGCCTTTCTTGAACTTAGTGGTTTTATTCACCATCAACACTTGATGTTCCTTTTTGATTTCCACCTCCGCTGATTTGAGCGTCGAATATACCTCAGGAATGGTTTTCTCCATCCCCTGCATATTGAAGTTCATCACAAAGCTCTTGTAGCTCGGTGGAAGCGACTGAAGGATTCTGTCAACGATCGCGTCATTCGGGAGATTAACTCCCTGTTGAGTTAAGCGGTGGTGCAACCCAGACATTTTGAGTATGTGCTCGCTGACGGAACTATTCTCCTCCATCTTACAACTGTAGAACTTGTCGGAGACTTCATATCCCTCGACCCGGGCATGAGCTTGGAAAACCATTTTCAGCTCTTGGAACATCGCATATGCTCCATGCTGCTCAAAACTCTTTTGGAGCCCCGGTTCTAAGCTGTAAAGCATGCCGCACTAAACCAGGGAGTAATCATCAACACGGGACTGCCAAGCGTTCATAACGTCTTGGTTTGCTGGGGGTGGTGCTTCACCTAGCGGTGCTTCAAGGGCATATGTTTTCTTGGCAGCTATGAGGATGATCCTCAAGTTTCGGACCCAGTCCGTATAGTTGCTGCCATCGTCTTTCAGCTTGGTTTTCTCTAGGAACGCGTTGAAGTTGAGGACAGCATTAGCGTGGGCCATTTGATCTACAAGACATATTGCAAAGTTTTAGACTATGTTCATGATAATTAAGTTCATCTAATCAAATTATCTAATGAACTCCCACTCAGATAGACATCCCTCTAGTCATCTAAGTGTTACATGATCCGAGTCAACTAGGCCGTGTCCGATCATCACATGAGACGGACTAGTCATCATCGGTGAACATCGTCATGTTGATCGTATCTTCTATACAACTCATGTTCGACCTTTCGGTCTTCCGTGTTCCAAGGCCATGTCTGTACATGCTAGGCTCGTCAAGTCAACCTAAGTGTGTTGTGTGTGTAAATCCGGCTTACACCCGTTCGAACGTTAGAATCTATCACACCCGATCATCACGTGATGCTTCGAAACAACGAACCTTCGCAACGGTGCACAGTTAGGGGGAACACTTTCTTGAAATTATTTCGAGGGATCATCTTATTTAAGCTACCGTCGTTCTAAGCAAATAAGATGTAAAAACATGATAAACATCACATGCAATCAAATAGTGACATGATATGACCAATATCATTTGCTCCTTTTGATCTCCATCTTCGGGGCGCCATGATCATCATCGTCACCGGCAATGACACCATGATCTCCATCATCATGATCTCCATCATCGCGTCTTCATGAAGTTGTCACGCCAACTATTACTTCTACTACTATGGCTAACGGTTTGGCAATAAAGTAAAGTAATTACATGACGTTTATGTTGACACGCGGGTCATAAATAAATTAAGACAACTCCTATGGCTCCTGCCGGTTGTCATACTCACCGACATGCAAGTCGTGATTCCTATTACAAGAACATGATCAATCTCATACATCACATATATCATTCATCACATCCTTTTGGCCATATCACATCACACGGCATATGCTGCAAAAACAAGTTAGACGACCTCTAATTGTTGTTGCAATTTTTTTACATGGCTACTATAGGTTCTTAGCAAGAACGTTTCTTACCTACGCCAAAACCACAACGTGATATGCCAATTTCTATTTACCCTTCATAAGGACCCTTTTCATCGAATCCGATCCGACTAAAGTGGGAGAGACAGACACCCGCTAGCCACCTTATACAACTAGTGCATGTCAGTTAGTGGAACCTGTCTCACGTAAGTGTACGTGTAAGGTCGGTCCGGGCCGCTTCATCCCACGATGCCGTCGAATCAAGATAAGACTAGTAACGGCAAGTAAATTGAAAAAATCGACGCCCACAACAACTTGTGTTCTACTCGTGCATAGAAACTACGCATAGACCTAACTCATGATGCCACTGTTGGGGATCGTTGCAGAAATTAAAAAAATTCTACGCATCACCAAGATCAATCTATGGAGTAACTAGCAACGAGAGAGAGAGGAGTGCATCTACATACCCTTGTAGATCGCGAGCGGAAGCGTTCAAGAGAACGGGGTTGATGGAGTCGTACTCGTCATGATCCAAATCACCGATGATCCTAGTGCCGAACGGACGGCACCTCCGCGTTCAACACACATACGGAGCGGAGACGTCTCCCGCGCCTTGATCCAGCAAGGAGGAGGGAGAGGTTGAGGAAGAGAGCTCCAACAGCAGCACGACGGCGTGGTGGTGGTCGAGCAGCAGTACTCCGGCAGGGCTTCGCCAAGCTCTTGACGGAGGAGGAGAGGTGTTGGGGAGGGGAGGGGCTGCGGCTTGGATGTGGCGTGCAGCCCTCCCCTCTCCCCTCTATTTATAGGGGAAGGGGGCTGACCCCCTCTAGATGAGATCTAGAGAGGGGGCGGCGGACAAGGGGAGGGGGGCTTGCCCCCCAAGGAAGGGGCACCCCCTCTAGGGTTTCCCCAACCCTAGGCGCATGGGCCCTAGGGAGGTGTGGCGCCCCAGCCCACTTGGGGCTGGTTCCCTTCCTCCTACAGCCCATAAGGCTCTCCGAGAGAGGTGGCCTGTCAGTGTCAAAACCGGCGAATCTCGGGTAGGGGGTCCCGAACTGTGCGTCAAGGTCGGATGGTAACAGGAGACAAGGGACACTTTATTTTACCTAGGTTCGGGCCCTCTCGATGGAGGTAAAACCCTACTCCTGCTAGATTAATATTGATGATATGGGTAGTACAAGAGTGGATCTACCACGAGATCAAGGAGGCTAAACCCTAGAAGCTAGCCTATGGTATGATTGTGTATGATGATGGTTGTCCTACGGACTACAACCCTCCGGTTTATATAGACATCGGATAGGGTTAGGGTTACACAGTGTCGGTTACAATGGTAGGAGATCTTGAATATCCGCACGCCTAGCTTGCCTTCCACGCCAAGAAAAGATCCTTCCGGACACGGGACGAAGCCTTCAATCTTGTATCTTCATAGTCCTGGAGTCCGGCTGAAGGTATAGTCTGACTATCCGAACACCCCCTAATCCAGGACTCCCTCAGTAGCCCCTGAACCAGGCTTCAATGACGAGGAGTCCGGCGCGCAGATTGTCTTCGGCATTGCAAGGCGGGTTCCTCCTCCAAGTTCTTCAAGAAGATTATAAACACCAAAAATAGTGTCCGGCTCTGCAAAATAAGTTTCCACATATTGCCACATAGAGAATAATATTAACACAAATCAAATCTGCTGACGTATTCCGCAGTGCGTCATAACACCGCGATCAAGCCTTCTATATAAATTATTTTCGTTGTTCCACCTTAGCGTGTTTAGCGAGGCGGTTTCCTTGGCACGTCTTGTCAAAGCAGAGATCGTGTGCCCCTTTCAACAGGATTCTCATTAATACGGACGTGGATAACCCAATCGTGCCCGTTAGCACGTCTTGCCTTAATTAAAGGCTAGTCCAAGACGGTTACGGGTAGGGCTCTTGGTATTCTGCCTCTTATAAAGAGACCAAGGCCCTGTTCCCCGCTTCTATTCTCAAAACGAGCTCGCCCGTCACCTCAAGTTCCAACACCCTAGGCTTCCAGATTCCGGGCGCACCGGACCTTCGACAATGTCAAGCTCCGACCTCCAAGGCCAATGGATGCCCTCCTCTGTTACGGAGGAGGACGTTTCAAGGTTGAGGGAAGCTAGATTCCTGACCAGTGAGATTCCGCACAGGCTGCCTGTTCAAAGACAGGTGATCTCTAGCCCTCAGCCCGGTGAGAGCGTGGTATTCATATCCCACTTCCTTCGGGGATTGGGCTTCCCAATGGATCCCTTTGTAAGGGGGCTGATGTTTTATTATGGGCTGGAATTCCATGACCTAGCTCCGGAGTCCATCCTCCATATCTCCTCGTTCATAGTTGTGTGCGAAGCGTTCCTCCGTGTTACCCCTCACTTCGGATTATGGCTCAAGACCTTCAAAGTAGAACCGAAGATAATCGAGGGGCTCCACGCAGAGTGCGGAGGCGCTGCTATAAAAAGAAATGCCAATGCTCCATGGCCCGAGAGCGCTTTTCAAGAGGAGCTTGGCTTATGGCAACAGGAGTGGTTCTACATCACCGCTCCTCGGGGCACCGCATGGGTGGCGCCTCCGGCCTTTCGCTCGGGTCCCCCACCACGGTTAGCATCGTGGATCAACACAGGGTTAGATCGGGGCTTGCCCAAAGACGTTCCTCTGCTGCAGGGCCGCATTAAGGATCTCTTGAAGGGAGACCTCAACCTGGTCAAGGTGACACAAGTCATGCTGATTCGCCGGACACTGCTCGGCCAACGTCGCCCCCTTCGCTTGTGGGAATTCAATCTAGAGGGACCGCGAGCTCTCCGGAATTTTATGGGCGTGACGCCTATGGAGATGTATAAATTGTTCTTAGGATCACAAGAAGTGAGTCCGGATTTGACCGAGGATGCTGGTTTAAGCCGCAATCGCCCAGATACTCAAGTAGGTGACCTTGCGCCCGGACCTTCTATCCGCATAATTAACTTGCTCTTTAACAACACTTCTCCTTTTAAGCAGGAGTGGATAGCGAAGGCGAAGTTGATCCGGTGTCCGGCCCCCCTTCCCGAAACCAGGCTGGATCATGTGCTAGTCAGGATGCTAGAGGTAGTGCCTTTGGAGGGAAATAAGGGGGCAGACAAGGAGACCGTGGCCTCTTCGAAAGAGACCATTCCGAAGGGGGGAATCAATAATTCCCCTCCTAAGGGAAAGAAAAGGGCCGCCTCTGACGACCCGGAAACCATAGCTTCAAAGCGGGGGAAAGAATCCTTGTCAGAGGGCCCGACGCCGGGGAGCCCCTCGGCCGAACTAAACCCTCAAAGGGAACAGCTCTCCAGCGAGCCGTAAGTAGAAGAAGAGTTATTCTTTTAAGAGAAATCCTTGATTTATATCTGAAAAGTTTTAACCGAAACTTTACTTTGTAGTTCGGACCTCAGCCCTTCTCAGCAGAAATCGTCCTCGGGGGATCTTCTTCCGGAGATGATGGAGAGCGGAACGCCTCCTCCTTCTGTATCGCCTAGCAAGGCAGGCGACGCTGAAGTGTCGTCACGGGGGATTTCTCCGGATCCGCTAGGGGCGGATGGCGGCTATGCATCCCCCCGAGGTTCTCCATGTCCGGCCTTTGAGGAAGGCCATGGGACGAGTCCGGCACCATCTGGTGTTCGGCCGGAGGAGCTAAGGCTTCTGCTGGGGCGAGCCTCTGTCTCAGAGGAGCATCGCGCGTTAATGAGCACGGTGATTGAAAAGATTTCATCCGCAGAAAGCGGACTGCACGAGGCCGTCAAGAGTTTACTGGCAGGCCTTGAGGTACGTTTTAAATAACGTATATTTGTGTTAATTGCGCATAAATAAAGTGCGCCCTGTGTAGATAGTAGCCCCTGAGACTCTGTGCATCGTAAAGATGTACGGCGCGCAGAGGATCTTAATCCCAGGTCCTTTAAGTGGCACCTTTATATGTAGGTGGCTGATTGTCCGGAGTCAAGCCGGACTCGTGAATTTGCTGAACTGAAGCGACAACTGGATGAGGCAGAAGCCGACATCGTGCTTGTTAACAAGCGGCTTGATGGTGCTCAAGGTATTGAAATCATTGGGCGATTGTGAGTAAGAGGAGCTTTATGTCAACATCTTACCGTGTGTATGCTTGACGCAGATGGTGCGGCCGCCGTGGAAGGTCTTAGGGCCGAACTCGCCCGAGCAAAGGAACAAGCCAGAAAAAGCGATGCGGCTGCCGGGAAAGCCCTTGAAGAGCTGAAAGCCGAACAGGCTGCCCATTGCCGAAGCAAGGAGGAGGTGGTTGATATGGCCGTAATGTTAAAAAGTGCTACTGACCGTTGCAAGCTTCTTGAAGAAGAAGGTCGGGCGAGGCAAACGAGCTTAGAGAAGGCTGTTATTGACGCCAAGGACGCCCGCTCTGTAATGAGAGCGGCAAGGGAAGAGCTACGTCAAGCCGGACTAATTGCGGATGGAAAGCCCTTCTTGTTGCGGAGAAAATTTTCTGACCCGAGGTTTGCCCCATTGGACCGAGCGTGGAGTGTAGAGGACACCTATCTGGATTTGGCAGCTAGTGCTGCTGATGCGACCAAACACTTTCAAGATAAGAAGGGTCATGAAGTGGAGAAGCTTTTCTGGTCGCAATTCATCAATCCAGAGCGTCCACTTACAGTGGACGATCACCTGGCCCAATGGGCTGAACTGAATAGGTTGTCCGGACTCGCCATGAAGTACGTCACGGATCATCTGTGTCTGGGGAGATCGAAACCGAAAAGTTATTTCAGCTTGGTGCAGCAATTTCTTGACGTGGTGCCACGTATCGATGCTATGAAGAGGTCAGCGTGCACAGAGGGCGCTCGGCTGGCTCTTGCCCGTGTCAAGACATACTGGGCAGATATGGAGCCCACCGTTGTTGCGTCCCGGGATTCGGATAAAAGCCGAATACCTTCCGAGCACTATTTTGAGGAAGTCCTCGAAGGCGCTCGCATAATAGAGAAGCAGTGCTCGAAGGATGCTATATTATGACAGCATATGTAATCATGAAACAGTATTTTGATAAATTGTAGGGGCATATTTTTAGACTTATGCCTTCAAGTATTAGGAACACCTCCTGTGCGGCCGTTTAAATATATAAATTCTGAAAGATTGCAGTTGTTGGCTTCAGCCCCTACGCACATAGTGCGGGGGTGTGCGCAGAAGACGCATTTTCACACTTAACCCAACGTCTTGGTCCTACAAAGGAGGTGATAGCGCAGCGGGCTAGGCAATCGGACTATAATGCTTTAACACTTTCACTTAGCCATAGGAGCTTGACAGTGGGACTCTTTAGGTAGCCCCTTAGTGGCGACTACGTTTACCCGAATTCGGGGTGCATACGTGCCTGACCGGGAAGCGGCCCCTCGTCAAAATGGAGGAATTCGATAAATTCCTGTAAGTCATCGAGTGGCGACCAGTCTCACGCTACATCATGACAGTCAGTTTTCGGCTTTCTCTACTGAGGTGCTCACCCGGCCGAACCGGGGCACAATCGCAGTAGTTCTCCTGGTGCTACCTTAGCCGATAAAGTGGAACGTAAGGTAGCCGAACTCAGGAGCCGGGCAACCCAACATTTGACCAAAGACATGATTCGGAGCTGATGCATATAGTGCCAAAACTCGCGACGCCGAACACTCCTTAAGTTGTTCGGTCTTTGTAAGTGCGTGTGAAACAACACCCTTAAACAAAAGAAAAGAGCCCCTAGTGTCCAGGTACGAGCAAGAATTCTGGCGTGGCCACATGCCAAAATGCCAGCCTCCTCCTTGGTTATAGCAGAAAAAACCAGGGGATGTATAGCAGCAAGAGACAGTAAAAAAGGTTTACGCGGGGTCTTAATCTAAAAAGAATCCTTTAGGACGGGTCCCTACTGCACGTCTGCGCCTGTGTCTCCGCTATGCCGTGTCCTGGACGGGCGCCGCACGACGTTCATCTGTAAAAGAGAGGAACTAAATTGAAAATGGGTCATGCGGAACAAAAAGGATAATAAACAAAATGTAAAGTAAAAAAAAATAAGGTTGAGCTTTATTGTCTCTGCGTACAACCCCTGGTATGGGGGTATATGGCGTACTAAGCCTGCGTTGATGATGGACTTGTGCCGAACTCGTTGAGTCCGGGTCCATGGCCTTTAATGACTTATATCGAGAAAGTCCTTTGGCCGGCGAGGCCACTTTATTGTGCGGCTGTTTAAGCGGCCGCGCAATCCTCCGTTTGGAGGGGGCGTATTTTAGTGCGCTCCCTTTAAAGAGATGATACCTCAAGGACCGGGCATCTTAAGCGTGAGAGATGCATAATGCGGTATTGCGTTAAAGCGAGCGAAAGCTCCGCGTCCCATTAGTGCTTGATAGCAACTTGAAAACGGGACTACATGGAAGGTCAGCTTTTCGCGACGAAAGTTATTGGCAGAGCCAAATATGACTACAAGCCGGAGAAAACCCATACAATGGGTGTCCGGGCCTGGTGCTACCCCTTGAAAGGAGGTTTTGCTGTGGCAGATTCTTGCTGGGTTTATGCCCATGCGGTGGATTGTATCCTGATATATCAGGTTTAGTCCACTGCCGCCGTCCATAAGGACATTGGTAAACTGGAATCCGTCGATTATTGGATCCAGTATCAGGGCAGTCCGGCCTGCGTTTTTTATATTTCTGGAATAATCTAGCTGATCAAAAATGATTGGCTTTAGTGACCAGTGGCGGGACTCCTGAGGGGTAGGTTTGATTGTGCGTACCTTTATGGGTGCCACACGTTTTGTTACGTGAAGTGAGTTCACTGTTTTGACTTCTTGCGGGAAGTTCTTTTGTTTCCTGGTGTTCTACCTTTGGGGTTCGTCCTCTTCTTCACTTGGTGTATCGAGCCCCTTGTGTTCGGCGTTAAGCTTTCCGGATTGTTTAAAAACCCAACAGTCTCTATGGGTGTGATTGGCAGGCTTCCCAGGAGTACTGTGCATCTGACATATTCTGTCCAGGATTCTATTTAAGCTGGACGGATCATCCCTATTATCCTGAAGGGGTGGTTTTGTCTGATTTTGCCGTGAGCTTTTGAATCCGGCATTGACTGCCGTGCTCTTCGGATTTTTTTCCTTTGATTCGGCGACGGTCCTTGTTTCGCCGCGGTTTTCTGTTTCCATCCCTGATTTCTGATGTACTTGGGTCGTTGGGGCTACATCGTGCCAACCAGCTGTCTTCTCCTGCGCAAAAGCGGGTCATGAGGCTTGTGAGTGCGGCCATTGTTCTTGGCTTTTCCTGGCCGAGGTGTCTGGCGAGCCATTCGTCTCGGACATTATGCCTGAAAGCTGCTAGGGCTTCGGCGTCCGGACAATCCATTATCTGATTCTTTTTAGTGAGGAATCTGTTCCAGAACTGTCGAGCTGATTCTTCGGGCTGCTGAGTTATGTGACTGAGATCGTCTGCGTCCGGGGGGGCGGACATAGGTCCCTTGAAAATTTGCTCGGAAAGCATCCTCGAGCTCTTCCCAACTTCCAATTGTGTTTTCGGGAAGGCTTTTAAGCCAGTGCCGGGCTGGCCCTTTAAGCTTAAGGGGTAAATATTTTATGGCGTGGAGATCATCTCCTCTAGCCATATGTATGTGGAGGATATAATCCTCGATCCAAACTCCAGGGTCTGTTGTTCCATCGTACGCCTCTATGTTGACGGGTTTGAATCCCTCTGGAAATTCATATTCCAAGACCTCATCGGTGAAACATAGGGGGTGTGCGGCGCCCCTGTATTTGGGTGTGCCGGATTCTGATGATGGATTTTTTGCATTGCTTGTGAAAGCTTGCTTTCTTGGCCCGTAAATGGACCTGGCTGGGCTATGATGCGAGTCTATAATTGGGTCGCATGCCGCATTGAGTGCGGCGCCGCTTGCCGTTTTATGGTGGCCGTGGGGTCGTCTATCCGACCGTGTGGCTTTTTTATTTTTTAAATGTGGGGGCTCTAGGGCCTCCTGGTCGAATTCGGGCAGTAGTTTTCTCTTCGGATAGCTTTTGGTGCGGCGGCTGCCGCCGTATTTGTCCGCGGTCTTGATTACCTTGCTCCATCTTGTTCTGAGTGCATCTTCTGCCGTCTTTAGCTTCCGCTTTTGCTTTTTCAGGCTGCGTGTTGTGGCAACGAGCCTTTCATGGAGATTCTTCTGCTCCGTGGTTTTATCCGGCGTGAGATCGTCCGGAGTTCTGTTATGGCCGGGGGAGGGCTGTCTGTCCTCTCTATCCGTGTCGCCCTGTTCGGACGGCTGCTCTGAGGCATGCTCGTCGTCTACCGGCTCATCCTGCTCTACGGCTGGGTCTTGATCGAGGCGGGGCTTGGCTCGGCGTCTACGTCGCCGCTTTGACTGCCTTTCGGAGGGTTTACCCCTTTTTTCGGCCCCTTTTTCCTCGTTGTTGTTTCCTGTAGGGGTATCCACCATGAATACATCGTTAGGTGGGGTGGAGGTCCAGTGCCCTATAGGTGCTTGTCCTAGTTCTTCTCCGTCTTCGTCGTCTATACCGTCGAAGTATTCGGATCCGAAGTCAAGTATGTCGGTTAAATTATCGACAGTGGCTATTAAGTGGGTGGTGGGTGGGCTTTGAATTTCTTCGTCGTCCGAATCCCAACCTCCCAGACCATAGTCCGGCCTGGGCTCTCCTGATAAAGAGAGAGACTTGAGAGAATTCAGGATGTCACCGAAAGGTGAGCACTGAAAGATATCCGCGGCGGGGAACTCCATTACAGGCGCCCAATCAAATTCGATCGGTGGGGAAACGGAAGGCCCGGAGTTCGGAGAAAAATCCGACTCCTTGGAGTCATGGGCCGTGCGGAGTGCGGGGCTGGCGTTCGGCTCGATCGCCTTTGAGATCGCAGCCCCTGAGGTGACGTCCAACCGTTCATCCTCGAAGAACGCAGCGGGCTCCGAGTCAGGGATCGGGGCCGGAGCGTGTGCGGCCTCCAGGGTTCTATTCAGAGGCAGAGCCGTATCATGCCCCTCGACATAGTGCGGCGCGCTTGGCTGTGGCTCGAACCCGTCGAAGATCAAGTCTCCATGGATATCTGCCGTGTAGTTTAAGCTTCCAAACCTGACTTGATGGCCAGGGGCGTAGCTTTCGATCTGCTCCAGATGACCAAGCGAATTGGCCCGCAGAGCGAAGCCGCCGAAGACGAAGATTTGTCCGGGGAGGAAAGTCTCACCCTGGACCTCATCATTGTTGATGATCAAAGGAGCCATCGGGCCTAAAAGTGACGACACAGAGGAACTCTCAATGAAAGCACCAATGTCGGTGTCAAAACCGGCGGATCTTGGGTAGGGGGTCCCGAACTGTGCGTCAAGGTCGGATGGTAACAGGAGACAAGGGACACTTTATTTTACCCAGGTTCGGGCCCTCTCGATGGAGGTAAAACCCTACTCCTGCTAGATTAATATTGATGATATGGGTAGTACAAGAGTGGATCTACCACGAGATCAAGGAGGCTAAACCCTAGAAGCTAGCCTATGGTATGATTGTGTATGATGATGGTTGTCCTACGGACTACAACCCTCCGGTTTATATAGACACCGGATAGGGTTAGGATTACACAGAGTCGGTTACAATGGTAGGAGATCTTGAATATCCGCACGCCTAGCTTGCCTTCCACGCCAAGAAAAGATCCTTCCGGACACGGGACGAAGTCTTCAATCTTGTATCTTCATAGTCCTGGAGTCTGGCTGAAGGTATAGTCCGGCTATCCGAACACCCCCTAATCTAGGACTCCCTCATGCCCCCTCCCGGTGGACCCCCAGAACCCCTCCGGTGGCCCCTGTACAATACCGATATGCCCCCGAACCTTTCTGGTGACTGTATGACAACTTCCCATATATAAATCTTCACCTCCGGACTATTTCGGAACTCCTTGTGACATCCAGGATCTCATCCGGGACTCCGAACAACATTTGGTAATCACATACAAGTCTTCCTAATAACCCTAGCGTCATCGAACCTTAAGTGTGTAGACCCTACGGGTTCGGGAATCATGCAGACATGACCGAGACAACTCTCCAGCCAATAACCAACAGCGGGATCTGGATACCCATGTTGGCTCCCACATGTTCCACGATGATCTCATCATATGAACCACGATGTCGAGGATTCAAGCAACTCCGTATACAATTCCCTTTGTCAATCGGTATGTTACTTGCCCGAGATTCGATCGTCGGTATCCCAATACCTCGTTCAATCTCGCTACTGGCAAGTCACTTTACTTGTATCGTAATGCATGATCCCGTGATCAACCACTTGGTCACATTGAGCTCATTATATGATGCATTACCGAGTGGGCCCAGAGATACCTCTCCGTCATACGGAGTGACAAATCCTGGTCTTGATTCGTGCCAACCCAACAGACACTTTCGGAGATACCTATAGTGCACCTTTGTAGCCACCCAGTTACGTTGTGACGTTTGGTACACCCAAAGTACTCCTAGGGTATCCGGGAGTTGCACAATCTCATGGTGTAAGGAAATGATACTTGACAATAGAAAAGCTATGCTTAGGATTGGGTCTTGTCCATCACATCATTCTCCTAACGATGTGATCCCGGCATCAATGACATACAATGTCCATAGTCAGGAAACCATGACCATCTATTGATCAACGAGCTAGTCAACTAGAGGCTCACTAGGGACATGTTGTGGTCTATGTATTCACACATGTATTACGATTTCCGGATAACACAATTATAGCATGAACAATAGACAATTATCATGAACAAAGAAATATAATAATAACCATTTTATTATTGCCTCTAGGGCATATTTCCAACAGGTGGAGGGCGCTGGGGGGTGTAGGCATGCCCCCCTACCTCGTGGCCTCCTGGAAGCTTCCTTGACTTAGGGTCCAAGTATCCTGGATCTTGTTCGTTCCAAAAATCACGTTCCCGAAGGTTTCATTCCGTTTGGACTCCGTTTGATATTCTTTTTCTGCGAAACTCTGAAATAGGCAAAGAACAGCAATTCGGGGCTGGGCCTCCGGTTAATAGTTTAGTCCCAAAAATAATATAAAAGTGAATAATTAAGCCCATTAATGTCCAAAACAGAAGATAATATAGCATGGAGCAATCAAAAATTATAGATACGTTGGAGACGTATCAGGAGGGGTTGCTAATCTTCCTCGGACAGGTGTGAGAAATGCAAACATATCCCAATTATAACCAATGCGCCCTTCTCCTTGAGCCTCAGCCAACAAAATCTTGAACTCAATCACTAGAGGTAGACCTTGATGTCACCTCCAAACCCTCATAAACAACCCCATAGCACAAATACCACAACTTGGAGTCTTGTGGGCAACACCCTTCGGCTAGGGATTCCCGAATACCCAAGAGCAACAAGCAACACAATGAACTCAAGGAGGATTCGTATTTGGTTCGGTAGAAACATTGATCGGGGGCTCCCCTTTCTTTTCCTGCAAAGGCTTGCTGGGATTTGAGCACTAGGATTGAGGGTGTTTTGGTAATGTCCCTAAATGTTTCCCGTAACTTGGACGTAGATGGTAGTGGGACATAACCTCGAAAATTGGGACACATGTTGTTCCTAGGTTCGACCCCCTTGATTTGGTAACATCCCTACTCCTACTTATATGGTATTATATCGAGAGACATTACACTGAAGGAGTACAATATGATGGTCTTGAGAGTTGAACAGAAAGGGTTGGGCTAGTTGTACGTAAGTAAGGAACAACGAGCTTTGAAGGGCGACGACATATGGATACTTGGAGCTGGCAGAGGTGGACAAGACGTCAAGGGCAAGTCGGAGGCCGATTCACAAGAATTCAGCCGAACAACATGCGTGTGCAGTAGAGGAAAGAGCACACACTGGTTCGGCAAAAGCAACATGCCAGAGTAAGAGCCCATCACTACACATGATGTTGGTGTTTGGTGAAAGGCGTAGTTAACGGCTATAATGATAGTGCTTGGGAGGGGTGCACGAGGGAAAAATTATATGAGACCAGGTCTCATATTTAGCAGGTGAGACCCATCTTGATGGATGACACGTGGAATTCACAAATCACAAAGCATCTAATCTCTCCCCCCTGATTTCAGGTGAGGGGTGGGGTAAAGGAGGATGAGGATGAGGAGTAGGATTCGATGGACCCAAATGGGGAGCAGGGCCGGGCGGACAAAATCCGGGGTCCTGTGCGAAACTAAAAAATGGGGCCCTATCTCTCTAAAAATTGAACTAACGAGCAATTATAATGTTTATATATCAAGCAGAATTTTTTTATAATGTATATAATATAATGTCTTGCATAAAAATTGGACGTATAAAAAATCATACCTATTCAACTCCCGGTTGCTATTTATTTGAAAAACTTCATTCTTTTAGTATTCCTTGAAATGAAATCTTCAATGATATCCTCGTAATCAATCTTCTCCAACACTTCACTCTCATATTATTTGTCTCTAGCTAACCATCTCTAGAATCATTGTAAGGAGCAATTGCAAGTGCAACGGTAGAAGGATCAACAGACCGATTACCGGATGACACTTGCGGAGCTTTTTTTTAAAACAAATCTGTCCATTCCACCTTTATAAGATGTATCAATCAAATTCTATTCTCTTTCTTCTCTCTTGCACTTAGAGGCACCAGACTGATGTTTCCCCATAATGACTTAAATCTGTATAATTGAAACACAAGATTTAAAAAATACAATTAAAGTTATACAGTAGCGTATATCAATGAAAGATCATGCGTTTGGCAGTTAGACGAAAGGTCAAACTCACCTAGTTTTGAGCTCCTGTCCAGTTGAACTGCTACACTATGAGTGATCTCTAATGAAGACACGAAGTAACGATCCCTACCAAAAATTAATTCAGAAATTAGGAATTATGAGTAAGAACCGAAGTTAATCGAACAAAAGGACTCGCTAAGCACCTGAAAGCTTGAGTCGGTCATGATCGATCAGACGATGCAACGAGCCAACGAGTATGAAATATGGGAGAGGAAGTCAGGAACAGGACGGTCCGATGAGGCGAAGGCGACGAGACGATCCCTGGATCCCGTTTTCAGTAGCGTCGCCGGGTCGCGGCGCGACGGTTTCGCGATCGAGAACAGGGCTTGATAGAGAGTTCGAGACGATCCCGATTCCCGATCGTAGCCTGTAGCGTAGCACAACGATCTCGTTTTTCTTTACGGACGATCTGTTTCCATCTTACAATCATTTTTTTTTAGGAACGATCTGTTTTTCCATCCATCTTACTCACGGCCTGTAGCGTAGCGCTCGATGGCCTCAAGACAAACGCCCAGCTCCAACGCCTCGCGGCCCAGTGCGGCATTGATCTGTTTTTTTAAATAAATACTAGGCCTACATATAAAATTTGGGGCCCCCCAAAATAATTGGCCCTGTGCGGGCCGCACGTTTGGCACAACAGTGGGCCCGGCCCTGATGGGGAGCACGAAAATGGATGAGAATCAGACTTCGTACACAAGACGTAGACATATGCATGATTTCTTTCGTTTCTTTCATTACAACGCGCACCACATCATTGACAGTGGAAGACTTCGTACACAAGGCGTGCCACGTCATGCACCACGTTGATGGACCAGAGGAAGCATTCTACCTCACTTGGCAGCATTGGAAATCTCCTTCACTATCATGGTGATACCCTCCGCAAGGGAAGCCCATAGTGGCGTATCTAGAACTTTACTTATGTGAGGGCCACGATTCATTATATGAATCGTTTAGAAACATATAATTGTTCACAGAGTTTAGGGGATATACATGCGAAAGTGCTCTTGTGAGCTCGAGCTCACACGCACCCTTTGCTACAGTGAAATCAAAAAATATATTTAGAAAGTTAAAAAATCTGATTTTTTTTCAACAAACATTGATGTCTTTTTCACATGCAAGCAAATTTTCATGACAAAATGACATTCATGCAGGTCTCAGTGAAAAAAACAAAATCAATGCTCCAAAATGCTTCAAAAACAGATTTTTTTTTTCAAGCATGATTTTGTCTTTTTCGCCGAGGCCTCCACAAATGTCATTTCATCACGAAAATTGACACGCATGTGTAACACACATCAATGTTTGTTGCCAAAAAAATCAGATTTTTTTTAATTTTTTAATATCTTTTTCTATTTTACTGTAGCAAAGGGTGCATGTGAGCTCGAGCTCACATCTCCATGTTTGATATACATGTTCTTTTTTTTTGCGGGACTGATATACATGTTCTTTTGGAGTACGTACTAAATTGACCCCCGTGCAAGTTAAGGGATGACGTATTTTAATCTTGCAAAATAGTTCAATTGTGTAATCAGACTCAACTTACTTTAATTTACATATTCCCTTCCGATAAATATCTTGAGTAAATTGTCATCACTTAAAATATCTTGCTCAATAAATGCAATTAAACATCTGCGTCACACCCATTGGTCATACATCTTTTCAACTTATATATGTTCTTCACTAAATGTTCATATCAAAATAAAACATTTTCGATACTCTCTGCCAGAGCCACTAAAGGAGCCCTAGTTTGAGAAGAAAGTGCATTAAGTTGTAAAGATAGAATAATTTTTGTTTTGTTTTATTAAGCTTAACCAAAATCTCAACATACTTCTTTTTCTAGATTTTTAACCCATCATCTATTTTCATGTCATCACTAATGTTATCAAATTTAAAATAATCTTCACCTAATGCATATTTGAAAAATCATTTGAATAAGATGATAGAACGTGTGATGTTTGTTCGGGTTATAAAAATATAACATTTATATGAGCCACTATTTTTGAGTCAATTTTCACAACCATAACATGAAGTCGTGTTATCCAAAAAGTCATTAGTACAAGATGATAAACATGATATATGTTTGTTGACATATTATACGAGACTAAATTAAGTATGTAATATTTAGATAAATTGGTATTTCCTTTTTCCAATTGCAATGGACCTTACACTATATCCGCCAATGGCACCTTAAGATTAGTGTGTGTAGAAAAACTTGTATATACTATGCGGCTGTATCATGGATGCATAGGCATGAGTAAAGACGACCGATGAAGTGAATATGTATATGGTATCATAAGTAGACTAGCTGATGAATGAATACGTACGGTGCATCATGTTATCAAGAGTGGATGGATGAGCACCGAGAAAAAATAATTCGTTCACAAAAATTCAAACCAACTTTCGTTTTATGTGCTCTTATTTGTTTCTATCAACGCAAAAAATTGAAGTTTAGTTGTTTGTACTTTGCTGAAGTGCCCAGAAATATGAATGAGTCATCGAGCCTTTGAACTGCCCAACTCGACACAACCGTCCTCCTAGAGTACTTCTTGCTCCTTCTTTGCACGTCGTGCTCTGCTTTGTGAGATGTGTGGACTACACACACATACCCGTCAATGCGCGCCATTTCATGGGACCTAGGGATGTGCAACTACTCCAACACGACGCCATCTGAACTCTGTCTACAACATGTGCTAGTGAGACCGCCACCTCCAGGCCACGGGGACCCGAACCCCTCAACAATGTGGAAATAATCCAATGCTTTCATGATGTGAGCCGATTCAGGTTGGTTTGGATAGAAGTATTTATTTGACGATAATAGCACATCGAAGACATGGATGGTTGCGGCCAAATCGATCAAGTGAATGATTAATTGTTTAACCAAAGTTGAAATTAGACACAAGAAATCAAAACAATAAACGAAAAATTTTCTAGGGTTTGCTAGAGTGGAAGCGACCTCGACCCGTCAGTGCCTTCGCGGGTTCGTGTGCCCTCCACCAGCCAATGCGTGGGTGAGGATGGGGGAACCCTGAGTGTCCCTATATGTGCCTTGTAGGGTCTTCGTCGCTGACAAAATTGAGGAAACAACGGCGATGGGAATAATGGTTCATTGGCTTTCCCAATGTTGATGTCCTTATTCGGAGTGGCATTGATGAGTTGGAGGGTGTTGTCGACCGTTGGGCACTCTGTTTGGCGTGATAATGTTTGTCCATGGCGGCAGCAGCCTACGAAGAGGGTGGCTTTGCGACGTGTTTATATTCTCCTGTTCCCTATCCATCCCATGATGCTCTACTAGATCCCGCTCCGTCGTGGAACTTGTGAGATTTGTGTCCCTTCCCCTGTCCGACCGGGAGTTGGGATTATCATATGACCCTCCTCAGTGTCGGCTTCTCCGGAACGACGATATATCTAGTATGTGGTCGCCGACCTCTACAGCTCTACATGACTTGTCGGGTGCTGCTTCCACAACCTCCTGATTGTCAACAAGGTTGTTCCGATAAGGCTGAGGCATAGAGGCATCAACTAGCTTTCCTAATGACGCGCCGGCCGCCAGTGAATGTAGGAGGAAGACGGCGGCGATTTTTTCAGGAACTTGTCTGCAATTTCTTATTCTTGTAGGGGCTGGCTTTGTTTTATATGACCTTCAGCTTTTAACTTTTTTCCAAAAAAGAATCGAATATGTTTGTGAAAAAGGCCAACTGAATTAATGGCAGGAAAGGAAATCTCCAGGAATTTCTATCCGGGCCCACTGCCAGTGGCCAAGGCCTCGAACTCTCGATGGACGTGGAGGATCACTGGCGAGTGTGTGGTGTGGACTCGCTTCTCCTTCCCTCCCGCGGCGGGACAGACGTGAGCCACCACCAGAGCAGAGCACCGCCTCGTCGCTTCCTCCTCCTCCGCGCCCGGCCATGGCGCCTCTCTCCACCGCCGTCCGCCTCCTGCGCTCCCCCGCGGCTCCGGTCACGCTTCCTTCTCCGTCCGCCGGCCTCGCCGCGCCAGCGCGCTTCCGGTGCCGCCGCCGGCTCCGGTCGGTGCGCGCGGAGGCGGCCAAGGAGGCGGAGGTGGGGGAGCTCAGGGCCGGGGTGTCCGTCTACAAGCCGCGCTCCTACGAGGTGCTCGTCTCCGACGCCGCCCGCTCCCTCGCCGCCGCCATCGACGACGGCAGGACCCGCCTCGAGATCGAGTTCCCGTAAGCGCCCACTCCGCTCCACCATCTCATTAGTCTCGTTCCAATCGAATGCAATCCCACGATTGTTCTCACATCCCCTTCATGTTTCTTCCATGAAACTCCACGGGTAATCCATGACTAGGCCTCTGCCCAGCAGCATCTCTTCTTACAAGGTACTGACCGCACGCCCTTCTTCTCCAACCCCTGCTCAAATTTCCTGCTGTGACATGTCGCCATGTATTACTGGATACAGTTTGATTCTAGTGGCATATGCACAAAAATTAAATCCATACATGAGAATCTTGTTTGCTTTTTTGGAAACGGACATAAGAATCTTGTTATGGGACACTGGATACAAATTGGTTCAACCCAAGGTTTCCTGCTGCAGCAACATTGTGGTCATCAATGGATACGAATTGACTAGTGATTGATGCACATATATAAATAAATTCTGTAATGTGGTTGCACCCACCTCATCAAAATAGAGTTGCAGATTGTTTGGCAAAATACAGCCGTACTGAATGTAGCACTTTTGTCTAGCTCAACAGAGGGCTCCCATGTATCGAGGACATTTTGCCCCTAGATTATAACTCTATCTTTTTGGAATAAAACCTCTATTACCCCCGCAAAAAGAGAAAGATGTTCTTTTTCTCTTTTGGAAAATAGGAGCTTTATTACCCACCTCTAAAATCTGAGGATGAATTAGGAATCAATTATATAATGTGCATCAACGCTTCATCGTCATCGTGTTGTCAGAGAGTCCGAGTTGGTTTATTTGCATCACATTTGACGCATTAATAATTTTTTCCCATTACCGAAATGAAGGGGTCCATGTTAGACTGATGTTTGGAGTCTTCCTCTTGCTTCTGAAGTTCTGATCACGCCGATTCACCTCTTTTTCTCTAGGGGTCTTCGGACGAGTTCATCGATGCCAACGTCCAGCTCGCTCTCGCCGTCGTAAGGGACCTCAAAAAGCTCAAGGGGACACGGTCCTGCATAGTAAGTTCAGGCTCCACGCTTCACCCTTTGTCCTCCAGGTTTTTTCCACGAGTGCAGAACCATGCTCATCCGTTCTCTTCTAGTCCATTCCAGGTGTTTCCTGATCAACCGGAGAAGCGAAGGGCCTCGCAGATATTCAAAACAGCTATAGATCAGGTAAATTGCACCTCGAAACGTTGCATTCTCCCAGTGGCTTCATGGGTGACTAAAGTGATGGGTTGGTTTTCTCTCGGCACTTCTTTCAGATCGAGGGTATATCCATCAGTTCGTTGGACGATCTGCCCACCGGGCCTGTCGATACCTTCTTCAAATCGATAAGAAGTACCCTTGATTTTGATTTTGCTGATGACAATGAAGGTAAGATCTCAGGCAGCTCTGTCTAATATGGTGACACCGAAAACACCAATTTCATTTATTCCGACGAGCTGCTGGTGCTAATGAATCTGCTGAGTCTAAGATGAAATGCTGAAAATTGCATTTTTATGCCACTTCTCTGCATTGATGTTTTGTTCTATACAGGACTAAATCTTGCCGAGCGCTTTATGCCGAATAACATTGATATGCTAGCATCTTTTTGTGTAGTTGCCTAGTTGGCAAAATATTTACATGTTAGTTTATCATCAGTTCAAAGAGTGGAAATAAAAGGATAACTGAACATGAGCAGGATGTGTGTGTGAATCAAGCATAGGCAGGTTTACCATGGGTAGTTAACTATTCATTATGATACTATTATTAATGTGAGCAGAAACTCCGTAAGAGCCACCCATCAGTAAATTTGAGCCTTATTACTGCAAGAAAATCCTCACATAAACATCCTTGGAGATATCAGATATTCCTTGTAACTGATGTGCTAGTGTGCTTACAGATCAATGGAAGTCTGACGAACCACCATCATTATATATCTTTATCAACAGCAGCACGGGTGACCTTTCATCTATAGAGAAGTATGTGGTATGTCTAGAATAATGCTTTTGTGTCTCCCCTAAAAAAAACTGCTTTTGTATTCTAAGCATTTGCAAGAGAACATGAATCCGTAATTTTCAGTGATTCTCTACTATTGTAGCACAGGAGCAAAAAATGTTTAACTTCAACTTTGTGTATAAAAGTTCTGGTGCTTGTTTGCATGTTTTGCTGATTCGTCCTATGTGCATTCCTTCTTGACCAGGACCAATTTGCTGCCTCTGTACCCGCTGTTCTCTTTAACCTTGAACTAGATACCTTGCGGTATGTCTTCTGTATTCTATTTGATACTCTGTTCCTTATAAGAATTTTGAGTGCCTTAAGCGATAACATGCGAACTTTAACCTCCAGTTCTGACCTGGGGCTTCTGGGATTCCCCCCAAAAGATTTGCATTACCGGTTTCTTTCTCAGTTTACCCCAGTATTTTATATCAGACAGCGTGACTACTCGAAGGTATCATCTATTTGTCTTTTGCGTGCCTAACCATCATTTGTGTTTCTGTCTGTAACTAACATTTTCCACTTTACAATGTAGACAATTGCGGTCACTCCATACATAGTGAACTACAGTGGCGCTGTCTTCCGTCAGTACCCAGGTAGCACATTGTTGTAGTCTTGGCCACTGGCAATACTAAGTTGTTATTTCCATGTCTTTCTTCACCTTAAAAGGTGATAATATATTAATATTCATACATGTATTTGCATCCTCCAATTCATCGTGTTGTACACATACAATTGGTTGATACCGCATCACCATCAGCTACTGAACTATTAATTTCTGTCTGTTCAGGGCCCTGGCAAGTCATGCTTAAGCAGGGTGATGGTTCCTATGCATGTGTTGCAGAGAGTGCATCTCGGTTCACTTTGGGGCAGGTCATTACAGTATATCATTTGCATGAATTATAGTTATTATTTTGACAGAAGTTTTGGAGTATGATGTGCCATGTCATTCATTTAGGCCAAGGATGAACTATTGAGAGTTCTCGGTTTGCAAGAAGAGGTAGGCAGCCAGCTTGAATTCCTCAGAAGAGGATACAAGGTATGCAATCTCATCTCACTTACTGGTTGATA
Source organism: Aegilops umbellulata (assembly GCA_032464435.1). Classification (NCBI taxonomy): domain Eukaryota; kingdom Viridiplantae; phylum Streptophyta; class Magnoliopsida; order Poales; family Poaceae; genus Aegilops; species Aegilops umbellulata. The sequence goes on along the minus strand of CP136059.1, from coordinate 376,840,966 downwards.
TGATCAAGTGCATTTCCAAAATTTCAGTGCAATAAAAAATAAAACCCTACATCGAGAGCAGTGGCCTCAAGCAATTTATTTGACATGATCACATATTCTGTGAAGTCCGGGAAAATCTAAACCTACTTACAGAACCATCAATCCATCAAGCTTGTAAATGTTGTGCTGTGTTGATTGATTGCATTTTTTGCAATCCTTCACACCTGAATTTCTTCGGAGCATCACTTTTACCAGCTGAAAATGAGATCCTTTCATGCAGAATGCTACTTGGTGGGAAGAGAATTTTGATCAGGAGAAATCGCCCGCGTGGCGAACTTGAGACTCAGCTGCTGGTTCGACGCCGAAACACCAGTCTGGCTGGCAAATGGAGATACATAGGCCAAAGAATGTTCATATAGTCCCTTGAAAACAGAGTGTTCATGAATCCTGAGCTGCAGATGATGCAACTGAAATTACAGAAAGAAGCGCATACACCAATGTCATAGCCATGCAGTGTGGACATTGCCTGTGCTGCAACTGAGCCATCTGATATGAGTTCTGAGGGGAAATTCTCCTCGGCATTTTTGGTGATTATGTGCCGAGTACAAGTGTAATGCATGCGACTCTAATATTGCAGTGAATCTTATGGCTTCTCTTTTTTACTTCCACAGCCCAGGAGTGTATCTGGCAACTTACAAGCAGCTGTTGACGATAAAATGCATTTCGATTTCTTAACTTGTTTTTTTTGCGCATGATTTCTTAACTTGTTTAGTTTATTCTTAAAGAGAAAAAGTTCTTGGCCACTAGATTACATTTGTTAACCACCTTAGTAGAAAAAACTATAACTTACATTTAACAAGCAGATAGGGCAGTACTGCTGAATTCTACTAGCATCCTTGACCTTCAGTAAGGGCGTAATCTACATAGAGGGGTTTACCTTGTTCAAATCATGAAACATTTCTGTCAGGTCACCCTTGGCGACGTCCAAAAACTTTGGCAAAACTGAAATTGTCTGGTCCGGAAGCTTTGTTATGCTCCATTTGGAAAACTGGCTCTGTGAACTTCCCCTTCAGTAAATGATCCATGAGACAATGAGCTAAGTCCTTACTTGCGGACGACAACAGTAATAAAGATGAAACAGAGGAACGGTGGATCCAGAAACCTCGGAATTGGATGAGGGGAAGTGTTGTGTTGAGTAATTGCATTTTCAAAGTTCAATCTTGCACATCTGCATTTCTTTAGAGCATCACTTCCACCAGCTGGGAATTGGATCCTTTCATGGCAGGAAGGCAAATGAAGATATATTGGATCATTTCTATGTGTACACAATTTATATTGAAAGCCTCTTATGTTCCCAAACTGTTGTTGTGAATCTTGTTCTATGTAGGCAAGCATCGAACAACTGACCTTTAAGGACAACATATGCATTATCATCTGGTACATCTGGAAGTTGGCTCTCTCGAAACATGTTTCTTTTCGTCGTGTCTGTGAACTATTCCTGTACTATAGAACTAAGAGAATAAGGAAAAGATGTGGCTGAACCAGGGTGAAAACGAACTTGGGATGGGGAAACAACTACCAGCGCCCATTTTCTCCCCACGACTCCGAAATTCATTATCTTCGTAGAAACATGATCTGAAACCTGTGAGGTTCACGTTCCAGCTACGTGTTACAATAATCGCATACGCCAAATAACATGTACTCTAGCTCCACAGCTTCGAAGATACAATGCACCAAAAATGTGGGACATCGATCCATATGACCGTCTCGAAATCGAATTCTAGAAGGTTCACCAATAGACGGTACAAAATCATAGATTAATCTGCCCTCTGAATCGTGCATGAACAATGAAGGTCTGCATTTCTTGAAAGCCTCACATGAATAACACAATTAGATCATAGCACGGACAAATCACTGAGAAACGCAAAAAGAAAAAACCTAATCAACAATTAAAAGAACTAAAAAAACAGCAGATCACACGAGATGATCGACCTCGATCGTCACATCTTGGCAAACGAGGCGGAGGACCCTGTCCGGTCGTAGTAGTACTCAGGGAGGGCCTGCGGGCGTGAGAGCATGAGGGGCCGGTCCTTGGCCTCCTCGGGGTCGTCGCAATCGTCGTCGTCCATGGTGTGGAGGTGGATGCAGGAGCACCGCTCCATGGAGATGAAGAAGGCCGCTGCCACGCTCGCGCCCACCCATACTGCGTACCCCTCCAGCTTCTCATACGACAGGATCCCGCCACCGCCTCCGTTCATGGATGTTGTCCGTCCGACGGGGACTAGAAGGAAGGGAAGATGGGGGAATGGGGCTGGATCGGTGGCTAGTCCCCGCGTCGCCTCCGGGTTTTTCTTTGGAGCTGTTCTGGTTGTCTGCCAAAATTAGGATGGACGGGAGGGAAGAAGGAGACTGTTCGCGTCCCAACGGGGCACCGGCAAGCGACACGTGGACACATGCGGAGGTGCCCGTTTCGTTGGCCCTTACTAGTCTGGAAAAGGTACGCAATGTTGGTTACAGCAGTTTCAGCGAAACCAATGAAGGACAACAACCTTCAGCCGAATGTTTGCTGTCCTTCTACAAAGAGTAAACATTTTTTGTGTTAGCGATCCAAGTGTAATACTATGTAGTTAGATGTATGAACCTAGGATGTAAGCTGTTTCCATAACTACATGTTGGTAAAGTTGTACTCTGCATTCAGGATTGTTGTATGTTTAATGACGCCTTTGATGTATGGAGGCAGAGTTTTACTTCATATTCATGACCCAACTCTCCAAGTATTTATTTTTTAAGGTCACCGGGGGAGGGCGAAGCCCTCCACCTGAATTTTTTTCTGTTCTCTATTGCATCACACCCCCTGTTGGGGGAAGTTGTTTACATATGCGGGGTGGGGGGGGGGAGGGGGAGGAAGAGAGGTACTGAGAGAGGAAGGGCGGACACAGGCGCCACACCCCAACACTAAGGCTAATTCTCCTGAGAGAACGCGCGCAGCCACCTATCTGCGCACGGCCGATCGGCCACTTTCAAACGGCCTTTCCAGAGGACCGAGTCTTCCCGGCAGCACCCGAGCAGGCGGGTCAGGGAAGGTCGTGCGCCTTGGAACACAACGGCATTTTGATGCTTCCACAACTGCCAACAGCAAAGGAGGGTGAAGGAGGCGTGGGCAGCATCGCCGACCACCCCCCGCACATCCAAGGCCTGGAGAGCACCAACCTGGTAACCCTTTCCGGCCACCTCAACGCCCACGGCCAGCCAGAACGAGCGGGCAAGGGGACAGTCGAAGATCAGATGATCCGCCGTCTCGATCGCATGCCCGCGGATGGGGCATGTAGCCTCCTCCACTGTCACAATAGTCTTCCGGAGCAGGACGTCTCTCGTGTGAATCCTTCGTTGCACAAGGAGCCACCCAAAGAACCGAACACGGGACGGCGCAGCGCACCCCCAAATGAAGCCGGCGAAAGCGGCCTGCGTGCCGCCGAAGCGCTCCAAGGCGTACACGGCAGCCGTCTTGACGCCCCCGCCCGCGCACTGGCACATCACAGGGAAGCGTTCATCGTCGCCGGGGGACGCCTGAACCTCAGCGAGCAACGCCAGAAGCGCCCCCCGCTCCGCGCTCCCGACGGTGGTGAGCCTGGGAACGAGCACCCAGTCGAGGCCGCGAGTTTGCACTTGCCACACGGTGGCCTCCGTATCCGTAGCGTGCGAAAGAAGGGCAGGGAAGGACGCCGAGACCGCCCCGCACGGCAGCCATCGATCGAACCAGAATGACGTCCGCCGCCCGTCACGAACCACCACCGCCGTCAGGCTCCGATAGAGCGGCAACATCTTGGACAGCGACCGGGCGTGCTCTCCGGGCGACCGGAGGCCCAAGGCAGAGAGCAGGGAGTGTCCGCCCAGCCCCGCCCACACGCATGTAGCCCACCGCGAGGACGTGGGCGCTGCGTGGAGACGGTGGAGCATTTTGATCAACAGGCACCGGTTTTGCGTCGCGAGGTCTCGCACTCCAAGGCCCCCCTCCTCCTTGGTACGACAGACCCGCTCCCAGGCCACGAGGCATTGAGCATCGGTGGTACGTTCGGCAGCATTCCAGAGGAAGGCGCGGCGCTGCGAGTCCAATTTCTTGATCACCGTTGGGGAGAGGAGCATGGCCGCCATCGCGTACGTCGGAAGGGCGTCCAGCACGGCGCTGAGCAGAACGAGCCGCTCGGACGGGGAGAGCAGCCTAGCCCGCCAGCCCGCCAGGTACTTGTCCACCTTCGCGATCATGGGGAGGAAGTCAGCGTAGGTGAGCTTTTCCCACGACAACGGGAGCCCGAGGTAGGCCTGCGGGAACCCCTGGACGGTGCAACCAAGAGCGCCGACGGCCTCCTCCAACACCTCGGCAGGCACGTGCATGGGGACAAGTGTGCTCTTGGAGAAGTTGATGTCCAACCCCGTCGCCGCCGCGAAGTCGTCGAGGATGTGGCGGAGGCGCGCAGCCGCACCAGGCTCCGCCTTGAGGATGACCAACGTGTCGTCGGTGTACTGGAGCACCAAAGGGGGTGTCCCATCAACGAGCGGGTGGGGAAGCACGCCGTCTTGACGGATCATCTGCTGGAGGACGTCGGCGACGATGAGGAAGAGATAGGGCGAGCTCGGGTCCCCCTGGCGCAGCCCGCGGCGTACCGTGAACCATTTCCTCGGAATACCGTTGAGGAGAACCGCCGACCGGGAGGACTGAAAGATCAGGTCCATCCAGGCACACCATTTGTCGGGGAAGCCGCGGACCTCAAGGATTCGCCAAAGGGCCCCCCAGTCGACCGAGTCGAACGCCTTGGCGAAGTCGAGTTTGAAGACGAGGGCTGGTGCGCAACGCTTGTGGCAGCACTAGATCACCTCGGCGGCGTAGAAGAAATTTTTGGAGATGCTTCTCCCCGCCAAGAACCCCAACTGGTCGACGTCGATGATGCCCCCGATCAGCAGCTGCAACCTCGAGGTGAGGCCGCGGCACAGGATCTTGACGTCTCCGTTCTGAACGGAGACGGGTCGGAAGGCGCCAGGCGTGGGCACACCCCCCCCCCCTTGGCAGGAGTGCGATGTACGCCCGGTTGATGGCATCGAGGTTCACGGTCTCGGCGTGGACCGCGGCGAAGAGGCGCTAAAGGTCCCCGGAGACGGTGTCCTAGGCAGCCTGGTAGAACGCGGGGCCGAGGCCGTCCGGCCCCGGCGCACTGGACCGATCAAGCAGACCGGCCGCATCCTTGATCTCGTCGGGCGAGAACGGAGCAACCAGGGCAGCCACGTCGACCCTCGCGGCGTTGTGATAAAGGGCGGACAGGTTGAACCGCCAGACGGAAGGATGAGCCCTTCCCAACAGCTCGGTGTAGAAGGAAAGCAGCGCCTCCGCCTTCCCCGCGTGGTCAAGCACCGTTTCCCCGCCCACGTCCAGGGCACGGATCATGTTGGCTCGGCGGCGATGAGAGGCGCTCGTGTGGAAGAAACCGGTGTTTTCATCCCCTTCGCAGACCGCCCTGCACTTCCCACGCTGCTTCTAGAACGAGCTTTGGCGCCTGATCGAGTCGGCCAGAGCAAGCCTGGAGTCGCCACGGAGCTGCAACTCGTCAGAAGACAAGGGGCGACATTCTTCCCAGAAGTCAACCAAGTCAATCATGAATTTGCAAAATTATCAAAAGCTGGAAGGAATCTGTGTAATCTTTTCCAAACCTTGGCCGAGCCCCTGAACCGTTTCATACGAGCCGCCAGGCACCCCGCAGCGCACCTGCCATCGCCAACGCTAGACCAGGAAGGGAGAGTGAAGGGGAGGAATTGGGGGTTTCGGAGCCAAGCATTCTCAAAGAAAAACCGCGAGGAAGCGGGAATATTGGTCGCCGCCTCCACCACCAGGGGAACGTGATCCGAGGTGGGGCGGGGGTGAGGTGACAAGGCCGAGTCCGGAAAGGCCGTGTCCCACGCAGAGTCAAAGAAGACTCGGTCCAGGCGAGCCAGAGTTGGGGGTCGCGTTTGTTAGTCCAGGTAAAACGACGATCAGACAAAGCCAACTCATGAAGAGCGAGGGTGTTGATCAGAGAGTTGAAAGTCGCCGCGCGCGGGGCGTCGAACCGATCGTTGTTCTTCTCGTGGGAGAATCGGATCAGGTTAAAATCCCCGAGCAGGAGCCACGGCCCCGAAACGATTTCGGCAACCTCAATGAGATCATCGACGAATGCAGTCGTCAGGGTGTGATCCACGAGGGCGTAGACATAGACATTGGTGATCGTGAAAGAGAGGGCGCTCGACGTAGAGGACAGACAAGACGTGAGAGAGAAGCGAGACGTCGAGGAGGAAGTGAGCGTCAAAACACGGCTGTCCCAAGCCGTCACCACCCCTCCCCGGCTGTCATCAGCGTCTTTAGTAATGTAGGAGTCAAGGCGAGAGGGGAGGAACGAGCGAGCTTTAGAATTAGACAACTCTGAAAGCTTGCTTTCCTGGATACAAGAAACGACAGGATCCACCGTGTGGATAGAATCTCGGACCACATTGCACTTGTCGACGTCCCCGAGTCCGTGCATGTTCCAACACAGGAACGAGAACTTAACACAGGGTGAATTATCCATTACAGAACGGGACACCGACAACAGGACTCCTACCACGCAACCGCGGACACTTGCGATTAGCAGACGAACAGATGTAGACGGCAGAGCGGGGCAGCACAAACGCTGTAGTATCCCGCCCACGCATCCTAAGGATGCAAGCCGCGACGGGGGGGGGGGGATAGGCGCTACCGCGCGACGGACACAGACACGAAGAGGCGCCCTAATCATCAGCACTGGGGGGCACCGGGGCGCTCGGGATCGCCGCAGACGCGCGCAGAGCAGCCGCCTCCACGGAGTTCAGCGGCTTGAGGACGCCATCGAGGATTTCGTCCTTCGCCACTTTGGACTTGAGGCGGGGCGAGCAGCCAGACAGAGCGTCGCGGAGAGCCCGGAGACGCATGGCCTTTTCTTCCATACCCATCCATTTGGACGGCTCGTCTCGGGCAATCCGAGCGCTCCGACGGCGCTCGGGGAGAGGCGCGGCAGTGGCCTTGGCAGGCTCCGTGATCTCCACCAGTGACACGCAAGAGCGGCCACTGGACACGGACGCCCGCGCCGGCGAGCCAGAAGACGCGCGAGCAGGCGAGGAGGCCGCGACAGAAAACAGAGCAGAGAGGCGGTGCAGCGCGTCGCAGGACAGCGGGGGGCACCCAAGAGCCTCAGCATGGTGGAGAGCTGGAACCCACCCCCACGGGTACCTACGTGCATGGGAGCGGGCCCCCCAGCCCGCGCGCCCACCGGCTGCCCAAGGAGGACTGCCCGATTGTGCGCGAACGGAGGAGGCGGCTCGGCGAAGAAAGGGACATAGGTCCCGTCAGCAGAGAAGGAGTCATCGCGGCTCCATGCCCGGACTGGGCGGACATCGACAATGCGCGCCCCCCAGCGACCGCCCAGAGGCCAGACATCGCAGGGCACGGACCGCAGGTTCTTGAGCAGGACGACGACGTGAACCATGGCCAGGTCCCTACCGGAGATCACGAGCGGATCGATCTCCAGCACTTTCCCGAACCCTGAGAACATGGCAGGGATGCAGGTGGGGTTGATGAACTCCGCCGGGAAGCCAGTGGCGGCCAGCAGCGCGCACACGTCCAAATGCGGGGAGACGCGGTCATACTCCTCCTCGGGGAAGAGGTCGATGCGCGCCCCCTCATGCATGAAAGGCTAACGTCGGAGAGCCTCCCGCTGATCCTCCCAGGACACAAAGCGCAGGTACATGGCGCCGACAGACGACGGAACCACCTTAGGGAGAAGGTGGCCGAGGTTGTCGAGCACGGCCGCTTGCACCGCGAGGGTGTCGTTGTGGAAGGCGTTGGGGGGGACGATAACTACCACCGCAAGGCGCTCCGCGGCCGCGTAGTCGCCCTCCGGCATGAACAGCTCAACGGCGTCCGGGCGCTCGGAGTCCGCAATGACAGACGGGAGCGAGTTCCCCGACGAGAGCGAGGAGGCGGAGTGGAGGGAAACCCGCGACTTAGACGAGGAGGAAACATGGTCGCGGAACCGCAGCAGCTCGGGGGGGATGTCGGCCGAGGCAGGCGTCTGGGCCGGCGAGCCTGGGGCCCTGCGCTGCCCCACCGCGCCCGGCGGAGAAGGCGGCGGCGAGCTGACAACCCCGGAGATGGTAATGTCACGGGAGCGCGGAGGGGGCACCTCCAGGGCAGCATCTGCCGTGGGAGACGCGGGCGTCACCACGTCGCCACACGCCGTGGCCAGCACCCCGAAGGGGGACACAGCCCCGATCTCCGCAGGGGAGGGGGTGGAGCTGGACTCGCCAACCTCCAGGCGCCGCGGCGGGATGGCCGGAGCACGCCCCGAAGGAGCGGGGGGGGGGGGGGGCGTGCACGCGGGAAGGGCGTGGACTGGCGACGGGCGAGAGGGGCGGGGTGGTTCGAAGTCGAGTGGCCGGGGAAGGACGCGGCCTTGGGGGGAACGAGACGTGGCTTGGGGGCCATGGCGCAGCGTGGGGATGAAGCGCGGTGGCCAGAGACGCGGCACCGCCGGCACCGAACGGGGTCCCGGCAGTCCTTGACGTAATGGCGGGTGGACAGGCAGCGGAAGCAGCCGTGGAGGGAAAGAGGCGGCTGGGTAGGGCGCGGCCTGGGGGGAGGGGGTTGGCTGCGGGTGAGAGGAGCGCCTGCTTGTAAGGGCTGGCCACTCCCTCAGCAGAAGTTATGGCGGTAGATGAGGGTGGGTCGAGGGGAGTAAATCAGCCGTTCGCCCCCGCGCGGGGCGCAGGGGGATAGCCCGCCCCTGCCGCGCACGCAGTGTCGCCATGACAAGCGACAGGATGGACGGGCAGGTCGCACGCCACGGGGATGTCAGCGACCGAAGAGTCCACGCGCGACCAATCGGGACTGAGTGGGGCGGACCGCGGCGTGGGCAGGGGGAGGAGGGGAGGACGCTGCGGCGCCGCGCGGACAGGACACCGAATTGACATCGGTTTAAAGCGACAGCGACGTGTGGCGTTGGGGGCATTAACCCTGGGTTGGAGCAGGAGGCGCCGCACAATTACGCGTCGACGCCACGTCAGCAACAGCCTTGCGGAGGGAGGCATGCAGGCTAAGGTTGACGGCGACGAGCAGGCCGGGCGCAACGGCGACGAGGAATTGCGCCACCGCCTCGCTCGTGACCTGGACCGAGAACACCCGCGCGGCGCGTATGATTCTGCTGATGATTCTGCTGATATTTACTTGGTGAAGAGTTACCCATGCACTTAACTTAAATTGTTTTTTATTTTCTACACAGAATTAATGCGGCTTCTAAAACTTGCACTGTATATATGTTGCTGATTTGGTATTTGATATTGATTTCAGTTTTGCTTGGTAAAGTTGTTACTTGTTGTTGTTTGTGTGGTGTCTTACATTTCCTTCCATACAAATTAAGTTCGTTTTTTAGTTAGTTTTATGCAGTTTGTACTTGATATCTGTGCTGACATGAGCTTTTTTTGCAGCTGTGCCAAATTATGCATTTTTCCATTGCACTAATTTATTTTAACTGCTCGACCATTTTATGGCTTCACTTTTTTTGCCTTGTGTGTTCATCCTTCATCGATAGCTTGATGCTAAATCTGCACAAGATCCTGTTGGCACTAAAGCTTATATCTTTAGTTTCATTTGACAGATCGAGCTAAACATCATGCTTCTCAAGTGTTGCGGTTAAGGGAGGGTGTGCCTTCGATATTATGGCTTATTAGGGCAACGATTTTGAATTCAATTAACAAAGTTTATCAAGAAAACTTTGTAAAACCATTTGTGCAACATCATTCGATAATCCATCGTCTCAAAACAAATAAGCTGAGGAATATTGCCGAGTTCTTCCTTCAGATTTAAAATCGTCTCAACAAGACATTTAAATCTGTAGAACTCGGCAATCCAGGACTCAGAACAGATCGCCTCCCCCCCCCCCCCCCCGCGTCGCCTCCCCGAGCGAGGCGACCAGGGGCTCCCGCCCCGCCCTTCCCAGCGCCCCCCTTCCCTTCTCCTCCTCCCGCCGCTGTCGGCCTGGGCCACCGGGCCTTGCTCGTGTGGCGCCGACGGTGGCGGCCCCGTTCTCCCCCCCACGCAGCGCCACTGTTCGGGCGGCTGGCGGCGGCGCACTTCGGCGGAAGCGTGGCTCCTTGGGTGGCGCGGTGCCGGGTGGTGAGGTGGCGGTGGGGCGTTGCGGTGGCTGGTGGCAGTGCCCTCCTGGCCCAGATCGGGGCCCTTTTGGGCCCCATCTGGGTCTGGGCGGGCCTGGCCAGGGCTTCTCGGCGGCGTCTCCGGCGGACGGCGGAGCGACTCATGCGGGAGGTGGCGGCGACGACGGCTCGTGTATTGCAGCGCGGCGACGGGGGCTTCACGAGCCCGTTTCTGGCTTGGCCGGACCTATCTGGGCCTTCGGCGCGGGGGCGAAACATGGTTTCGGAGGGAGCTAGAGCCGACACGAGCGTCGATCATGGCCATGGGCCACTTCTCCGCCTCCCCTTTCCCCTGGTCGATTTATGGTCGCGGGTGCCTGGTTTGCCCCTGTTGCTACGTCCGGTCGGTTCCTGCCATGGGCGGTGGAGGTTGTCCCCCCCCCCCCCGCGTGGCTGCTGTTGCTGCCGCTCCTCGTTCCTGGTTGCCTCCTCTATTCCTGCCGGTCTCGCTTCATTTGCCATGGTGAGACAGCGATGGGGACTACACGGCCGTGGTGGCACATGTTGATGGGCGGCGTGTTTGGTGGCGCGCTATGGATCATCTGGGGTCGTGGGTGGTTGGTGATCAGGTGAAGGTGTTGCTTGGTATGCGGCGGTCCGGATTGCTTGGAGTGTGGTTGAGGGAGTCCTGGATTAGGGGGTATCCGGACAGCCGGACTATAACCTTTGGCCGGACTGTTGGACTATGAAGATACAAGATTGAAGACTTCGTCCCGTGTCCGGATGGGACGGCGTGGAAGGCAAGCTTGGCAATACGGATATGTAGATCTCCTTCCTTGTAACCGAATTTTTGTAACCCTAGCCCCCTCCGGTGTCTATATAAATCGGAGGGTTTAGTCCGTAGGACACAACAACATCAGCAACAATCATACCATAGGCTAGCTTCTAGGGTTTAGCCTCTCCGATCTCGTGGTAGATCTACTCTTGTACTACCCATATCATCAATATTAATCAATCAGGAGTAGGGTTTTACCTCCATCGAGGGGGCCCGAACCTGGGTAAAAACATCGTGTCCCTTGTCTCCTGTTACCATCCGCCTAGACGCACAGTTCGGGACCCCCTACCCGAGATCCGCCGGTTTTGACACCGACATTGGTGCTTTCACTGAGAGTTCCTTTGTGTCGTCGTCATTAGGCTTGATGGTTCCTTCAATCATCGTTAGCGATGCAGTCCAGGGTGAGACTTTTCTCCCAAGACAAATCTTTGTATTCGGCAGCTTTGCACTGCGGGCCAATTCGCTTGGCCATCTGGAGCAGATTGAAAGTTACGCCCCTGGCCATCAGGTCAGGTTTGGAAGCTTGAATTACACAGCCGATATCCGCGGAGACTTCATCTTCGACAGATTCGAGCCCCGACCGAGTGCGTCACGCTGTCACGATGAGCATGATTTTGCTCTGCTGCCGAACAATGTCCTGGAAACCTGAAAGTGCAATTATCCCTGGGTGGTTTTGGTAATTCCTAACAACATATATCTCATTGAGCTAACATTATTCCAAGATTAATATTTTAGGAAAAGCTCAATGAATGGCATGGCATGGATGAGGAAAGTGGATCCCTCAAAATTCTAAGGACAACAGGTTTGGCTCAAGCTTGAAGCTCAAGACTCTACATTTCATATTTTAGTGATCCAAGATCAGATTGAGTCCATTGGAAAAACCAATACTATCAAGGAGGGATGAGGTGTTGCTTAATGAGTTTCTTGCTCTTCAGTGCTTAGTGATATGCTCCAAAACCCTCAACTACCTTCCCACATCCACATATGACCTAAACCAAAGGTCAAACTCGGCCCCACCGATTCTTTCTATCCGGCGCCACCGAGTTTCAAATGTCATAGCCACTGCCACAAACCCTAGGCAAATCGGTTTCACCGATAGGGATCTCGGTCTCACCGAGATGGGATTGTAATCTCTCTGTTTCCCTTCGTAACGTTTCAGTACAACCGAGATGAGCGATCGGTCCCACCGAGATTGCAATGTAAACTCTCTGTTTCCCTTTTGTAACATTTCGGTCTCACCGAGATGAGCGAATCGGTCCCACCGAGTTTACCTGACCAACTCTCTGGTTAGCTTATTACCAAAATCGGTCCCACCGAGTTTGTGTAATCGGTCACACTGAGATAACGTTATGCCCTAACCCTAACCATATCGGTCCTACCGAGTTGCATCTCAGTCCCACCGAAAATCCTAACGGTCACTAGGTTTGCTGAATCAGTCCGACCGAGTTTAACCATTCGGTCCCACCGAGTTTGGCAAATTGTGTGTAATGGTTAGATTTTGTGTGGAGGCTATATATACCCCTCCACCCACTCTTCATTCATGGAGAGAGCCATCAGAACATACCTACACTTCCAATACACATTTTCTGAGAGAGAACAACCTACACTTGTGTTGAGGTCAAGATATTCCATTCCTACCATATGAATCTTGATCTCTAGCCTTCCCCAAGTTGCTTTCCACTCAAATCTTCTTTCCACCAAATCCAAATCCTGTGAGAGAGAGTTGAATGTTGGGGAGACTATCATTTGAAGCACAAGAGCAAGGAGTTCATCATCAACACACCATTTGTTACTTCTTGGAGAGTGGTGTCTCCTAGATTGGCTAGGTGTCACTTGGGAGCCTCCGACAAGATTGTGGAGTTGAACCAAGGAGTTTGTAAGGGCAAGGAGATCGCCTACTTCGTGAAGATCTACCGCTAGTGAGGCAAGTCCTTCGTGGGCAACGACCGTGATGGAATAGACAAGGTTGCTTCTTCGTGGACCCTTCATGGGTGGAGCCCTCCGTGGACTCGCGCGACCGCTACCCTCCGTGGGTTGAAGTCTCCATCAACATGGATGTACGATAGCACCACCTATCGGAACCACGACAAAAACATCTGTGTCTCCAATTGCGTTTGAATCCTCCAAACCCTTCCCTTTACATTCTTGCAAGTTGCATGCTTTACTTTTCGCTGCTCATATACTCTTTTGCATGCTTGCTTGAATTGTGTGGAGATTGCTTGACTTGTGCTAAGATAGCTAAAATCTGCCAAGAACTAAAATTGGGAAAAATGCTAGATTTTTATTTGGTCAAATAGTCTAATCACCCCCCCTCTAGACATACTTTCGATCTTACAAGTGGTATCAGAGCTTTGGTCTCCATTTGCTTTGATTTCCATAGCTTTTGGTGGTCATAGCCTTGGTTTCACAACCTAGGAGAGTATGGCGTCTAGCGAGGGAAATTATCACCGTAGAGGTCCTTACTTTGATGGTACTAATTTTGCTAGTTGGAAGCATAAGATGAAAATGCATATTCTTGGACATAACCCCGCCGTTTGGGCTATTGTGTGTATTGGCTTGCAAGGCGTATTCTTTGGTGGGAAAGAACCAAACCGTGAAGCTACCGCGGAAGAGTTGAAGATGCTGCAATACAACACTCAAGCTTGTGATATCCTCTTCAACAGATTGTGCCTCGAAGAATTCAACAAAATCAGCCGTCTTGAGAATGCAAAGGAAATTTGGGATACTTTGATTGATATGCACGAAGGTACCGACTCCGTCAAGGAATCCAAATTGGATGTTCTTCAAAGTCAACTTGACAAGTTCAAAATGAAGGATGGTGAAGGTGTCGCTGAAATGTACTCTAGGCTTGCTCTTATCACAAATGAGATTGCCGGCTTAGGGAGTGAAGAGATGACCGATAGATTCATCATCAAGAAGATCCTAAGAGCCTTGGATGGAAAATATGATACCGTGTGCACATTGATCCAAATGATGCCCAATTACAAAGATCTCAAGCCAACGGAAGTCATCGGTAGAATTGTTGCTCATGAGATGTCACTCGAGGATAAAGAGGAACTTCACAACAAATCAAGTGGTGCTTACAAAGCCTCATGTGAAGCCCCCACATCATCAAGTGAGAAACAAACCTTCAATGAAGAATTGAGCTTAATGGTGAAGAACTTCAACAAGTTCTACAAGAGTAGAAGCAAAGAGAGAAGCTCCAAGTCATGGTCCTACAATGACAAAAGATCTTCTAGTCGAGAGCGAAACTACTACAATTGTGGAAGGCCCGGACACTATTCCAATGAGTGTACGGCCCCCTACAAGAGAAGAGAAGATTCTCCCAAGAGAAGAAGTAGAAGAGAAGAATCACCATCTAGAGAAAGAAGGAGTAGATATGATCGTTATGAACGAAGATCCTCACGGAGAAGCAAGGATTCGGAAACAAAGGACAAGTCAACAAGGAGCTACACAAAACGAAGACATCAAGCTCATGTTGCTGAATGGGTATCCGGCTCCGACTCCGACAACCACTCCGAGAGAAGCTATCACCCCGACTCCGAATATACTCAAGATGAAGGTGTTGTCGGTCTAGCACTTGTGACAACCAACTCCTACGACATATTTGACTCACCAAATGAAGGAGTTGGAACATCCTTCATGGCTAAAGGCCCAAAGGTATCACACCCCGAGTATGTTGATTTCAATAGTGATAAAGATGACTTGTTAGGTGATGATGATTTACTTATTGACAACTCTAGTGATGAATACTATGATGAAACGTCAATTAATCATGCTAATCAAGATAAAACGAATGACAATGATAAGGAGAATATTGAGTCTCTAACTAAAGAACTAAACACTCTTAAGTTAGCTCATGAAACTATCTTAGGAGATCATCGAGAACTTTTAGGGACTCATGAGAAGTTACGCTTTGAAAAGCTCAACCTTGAGCAAGAGCATGAGTTCTTAAAAGCAATCAATGATGATCTTCATAAGAAAAGTCCTTACATTGCCAAGCGTTTACTCTTATCCACTTACATGCCTCAAGTCAAGTCTAGTAACAAGAACAAGAAAGATTCTTCCTCTAGTAGTAACAATAATCATGCTAAATCCAATATTGTTGCTTCTATTAGTTCTCTTGATTCCACTAATGATTCTCTTAGCCAAGTTACACTTGAGCAAGAAAATAGCTTATTGAAGGGAATTATAGATAAAGGTGTTTACAAGAGCCTTGCCGGAAGTAAGCAATTCGAGGAAATTGTACGCAAGCAAGGAAGGCACCGGAAGAATCAAGGTGTTGGTTTTGAATGAAAGTTCAATGCAAATGGAGTTGAGTGGGAAGAAGATCAATACCCCAAGACGAAGTTTGTTCCTCAACTACATTGCCAAGCGTTTACTCTTATCCACTTACATGCCTCAAGTCAAGTCTAGTAACAAGAACAAGAAAGATTCTTCCTCTAGTAGTAACAATAATCATGCTAAATCCAATATTGTTGCTTCTAGTAGTTCTCTTTATTCCACTAATGATTCTCTTAGCCAAGTTACACTTGAGCAAGAAAATAGCTTATTGAAGGGAATTATAGAGAAAGGTGTTTACAAGAGCCCTGCCGGAAGTAAGCAATTCGAGGAAATTGTACGCAAGCAAGGAAGGCACCGGAAGAATCAAGGTGTTGGTTTTGAACGAAAGTTCAATGCAAATGGAGTTGAGTGGGAAGAAGATCAATACCCCAAGACAAAGTTTGTTCCTCAACAAGAGATGTATGATCCTACTTATTTCAAAGGGACACAAACTCAAGATGATCTTCCACCACAAGACCACAAGCAAAAAGGCAAGGACAAGCTTCAAGAGGAAATTGATGCATTTGAAGAAGCTCCTAAGGCCTTGGTCAAGTGGGTTCCCAAGACTACTTCAAGTTCCACTTCATCAAGTACAACTACAACACCGAGGATTCCCATCAAGATGGTGTGGATCCCGAAGAAGAAGAACTAGAGAGTTCTTGAGGGTGACTCCGCCAACATACTTCACTCTTATCATCTTGGCAAGAACAAGTGCAATCAACTTCCACATCTTGCACTAGTTCAAGGAGTCACAAACCCTCTTGTTGGTAAGACAAGGGACAAGGTAACCTAAAAGATTTCATAGACATCATCTTGTGTGTGCAACACTTTATGTCTATGGATATCCTTGTTTGTTCCTTGTGGGACTAACCCGTGTAGGTATTGAAAGTGCAACTCACTCCAATGGATAGCTCCAAATGATCTACATCAACATTGAGCATCCACATCTTCAACATCTACATGAAGTCATCATCAACAAAACCCAAGGTTAGTTCATCCCTCTTAGGGGGATCTCACATCTAGGGGGAGCTTTACTCTAAGAATTGAGCTAAAGCAACTCTAATGGTGTGAACACAACAATGCTTTATGTAAAAGTGGTAACCCCACTTGTGCTTAAGCGATGAGTATGACCTATGATCAAATGTTCTCATTTGACTCCTAAGTCAATATACTCATATATAGATGACCTAGTCATCGCCAATTGCTTGATAGATGCTAGAATTGGTTGTGCATGATTTGCCACATATTTCATTTGTCATTTTACTGTGAGAGCATGTTGGTTGCATATTTCACTCATTCGAGGACGTCCACTTGTTGTTTTGATTGATTGGTTTCTTTTTCTTTGTCCAAGTGGATGGAAAAGAATGCCGAAGAACCTTCTCTAGCTATCTATGCTTTACTCGTCTCAAACTCTATTCATGCTACATCACAAAATTTGATCAAGTCAGATTTGAACCACTCTGTGTGAGGAGCACTCGGAGTCCCCGATTCGTCATAGACTTAAACTTCCAAAACTTCTTTGTGCGTTTCGGTCTGACCGATTCCTCCATTTCGGTCATACCGAGATCACTAAGTCGATCTAGGTTTTCAATCTCGGTGCAACCGATTTGAACTTTTCGGTCACACCGAGTTGCTATAACTGTAACAGTTATGCATCTCGGTGCCACCGAGTTGTTCCACTCGGTCACACCGACAAGGTCGGGCTATATATGCTCACGGGCAAAATTTTGGAAATTTCTTCGAAATCCCTTCGCCCGCGCATAGCTCGCTCTGCCTCCTGGGTCTCCGGATCGTCCTCCTCATCGCCAGCCGCCTCTTGTCGCTGGTCTCCGCCGCCGTCAATGGAATTCTTCTCCGCTGTTGCCGCCTTAGCGAGTTCATCGCCGAACTAGGGTATGGACTCAATCACAGTGCTATCCCCGTCCGATTCCTAGCACATTGTGTTCATTATGATTCTTACCACGATTGAAACGCTTCTATCCAGTCAAAACACTCCATAGAACAGAGTTGAATCGAAAATTTAGGGTTAGGTTTCCGCCGAAATCATCTCGGACCCACCGGGTTGCAGAACTCGGTTCCACCGATTCGGCCAAGGCCATTGCACATGTGGTTCTCGGTCTGACCGAGAATTGCAAATCGGTGTGACCGAGTTCAGGACTTTGTGAAACCCTAGCAGTCTCGGTGCCATCGAACTGTGACTCGGTCTGACCGAGTTCACTAGTTTTGGTTCCAACAGCTGCTTCGGTATCACCGAGTTTGCACATCAGTTGATCCGAAATGCTTTCTGTGGAAAACTAAAACTAAGTTTTTGACTCATTCTTTTGCAAAAATCTCTGCATTTTGTGAGGCTCATCCACTCTATCTCATCTACAATCTATTCATAGGGTCTGCAGTTAGTGTTTGAAACATGCCTGACCAGAGTGACTGCCAGAACAAGTCAGAGGAGCAGGTGCACATGAGTGAGGGCACTAGTCCCTCTAGCAGCTCAGATGAGGGTAGCAGAAGGACCCCAAGCAATTTGCCAAAGGCTGCCACTAGAGCAAGCAAGAAAAGAGCTTCAGAGTCTGAGGATGAAGATTATGTGGCAGAGGAACAGGAAGCCACATCAAAGAAGAAGGTGCTTAAGAAGGAATATGGCACAGCTGCAGCCACTAAGCCAGGTCTGAAGACCAAAAGGACAGCAGGAAGACATCCAATGTCCAAAGTCAGGGCATCCTCTCAGAAATCCTCCAAGTCAACTATAGGAGATGAGGCTGCAAAAGAGAAGAAGGAAAGAAAGAGGGGCAGATGGTGCAAGAAAGTTGATCCAATGGCTGAATTTGAGAAGCACTCTTCTGAAGAAGAAGAAGAAGAAGAAGAAGAAGAAGAAGAAGAAGAAGAAGAAGAAGAAGAAGAAGAAGAAGAAGAAGAAGAAGAAGAAGAAGAAGAAGAAGAAGAAGAAGAAGAAGAAGAAGAAGAAGAAGAAGAAGAAGAAGAAGAAGAAGAAGAAGAAGAAGAAGAAGAAGAAGAAGAAGAAGAAGAAGAAGAAGAAGAAGAAGAAGAAGAAGAAGAAGAAGAAGAAGAAGAAGAAGAAGAAGAAGAAGAAGAAGAAGAAGAAGAAGAAGAAGAAGAAGAGGTTGCTGCACCAGCACCCAAGGCACAAAAGCTGATGGTTGATGCTATAAAGTCAGGGGCTGCTTCATCAAAGCCCAAAGAAGCACCCAAAGTTGCCTCCAAGCCCAAGACTGCACCTAAGAGGAATACCAGGAGTATACCAGCTGCTAAGAAGAACAAGGCCCCAGTGCCTGAAGTTGCTGCTGATGAAGATGATGAAGGACAAGTCCTGAGGAAGCTCAAACCCGAGATTCCATACCACAATGATGCTCATCCTGTGGCTGAGAACATGAAGCTCAGGAGAGACTCAGGACTGAGGAAATGGAGAGAGACGGATCCATATGCTACCAGGAGAAGGACTGCTGTTGATTACAGGTTCCACACAAAGGAACATCAAGATTTCTATGAGACAGTGTTGCTGGACAAGAAACCCATAGTGTGTGATATGAGGTGGGTCGACTGGACCTACATGAAGGAGAATGAGGAACACTATACTGGAGTGTATGACAGCTTCAGTGCTTGTGGAGTTGCAGACTTTGTTGGGCAGAAGCTCACAAAGTGGAATGAGGAGCTCATAATGCAATTCTACTCCACAGCACACTTCTATCCAGATGGCAGGATAGTATGGATGTCTGAAGGTACAAGGTACCACTCAACTATTGAGGAATGGCCAAATCTGATCAATGCTCCTAAGGAAGAAGAAGATGACTTGGATGTTTATGCCAAGAAGAAGATGGATCACAATTCTATGTCAAACATGTACAAGGAGATCCCAGACAAAGCTCTTGAGACTTTCAAGTTTGGGTCAGTCCATTTTCTTCTGTCAGGACTGCCGACGATCAACTGGATCCTAAGGCACACTCTTTTGCCCAAGTCAGGTGACCACAACATGATCAGAGGGCATGCAATTAATTTTCTTCACATATTTGATGTGCCACAGAAATTCAAGGTCATGAGCCTCATGGTTGAGACTGTCAAGAGGACAGCAGCAGACCAAAAGAGAAGTTGTGGATATGCCCCACAAATTCAGGGGATGATTAACTCAAAGATGGGCACAGGCACATACTTGTTGGATAAGGAACACTTGCCTATCTATCCTGACTTTGAGGGCAATCAAGTTGTGATGAATGAGAATGAACCATCATCAGTACAAGCTCAAGAGAAGAAGGAGAAGGCAAAGATGGAGAAAGCTGCCAAGATGCCAACTCAAGAGGAGGCATCTGAGTACTTTTTGAAAAGCAAGCAGGACCAGCTCAGTTATTTGATAGCATCAACTTTGAGGGTTGAGAAGGGGTTGGCCACCCTAACTCGAAACCAGGAGAGCCTGGAAAGAATCATGGAACAAAAATTCTATGATTTAGATGTCAAAGTAACTGAGATTCAGTCAGTTGTGGAGCAGCTACAGGATGACATGCAGGAGAGGAAGGGCAAGAAAACCACTGATGCATTTTCCAGAGTGCCTCGAGCTCAGAGATCAACTGCAGTGCCAGTATCAGACACTAAAGCCACTTCATCTGCACCAGCTACAGCTTCAGTGCCACCAGCTCCAGCACCTACCCCAGCAGCTCCATCTAGATCAACTGAAGCCTTCGTCCTTGGCGTTATCCGGACACCACCACCTGAAGATCAAGCCTGAGAGTCGTTTTAGTGCTACACATTTTCTAGGAACTTTTTGGTAACTTGTTGCCAAAGGGGGAGAAAAATGTATAGATCATAGGCTTCGAGAGAGAGAGAGTTTGCTTTTGTTCTCTCTTGTCTTCTTGGTTGAACTTTGTTTGCTTTTGATTGCTTGAGATACTATGCTTGTTTGTGATACTTGGATGATCATGTGTGTTTGATCATATGCTATGCTACATTAATGCTTGTTGGATGATACTATCATTTTATCTCTATATGATCATTCACTTTGCTTGGTGATGAGTGCATGTACTTAATTATTATCATTTTGAGCGCTCCACCAAGATGTATGTGACATTTAAGAGTAACCCATGATCCTAACTCATTGTGCATTTGCAGTCCAAAGAAAATCTTAAGATATGCACAAATTAAGGGGGATCTCTTGCTTTTCACATACTTCTCAAAGCGACAATATCTTTCACTCTTATTATCATTTGTCGAAGCTTTAATCTATATGTTGTCATCAAATACCAAAAAGGGGGAGATTGAAAGTGCAACTATCCCTGGGTGGTTTTGGTAATTCCTAACAACATATAGCTCATTGAACTAACATTATTCCAAGATTAATATTTCAGGAAAAGCTCAATGAATGGCATGGCATGGATGAGGAAAGTGGATCCCTCAAAATTCTAAGGACAAAAAGTTTGGCTCAAGCTTGAAGCTCAAGACTCTACATTTCATATTTTAGTGATCCAAGATCACACTGAGTCCATAGGAAAAACCAATACTATCAAGGAGGAATGAGGTGTTGCTTAATGAGTTTCTTGCTCTTCAGTGCTCAGTGATATGCTCCAAAACCCTCAACTACCTTCCCACATCCACATATGACCTAAACCAAAAGTCAAACTCGGCCCCACCGATTCTTTCTATCCAGCGCCACCGAGTTTCAAATGTCATAGCCACTGCCACAAACCCTAGACAAATCGGTTTCACCGATAGGGATCAATGTCTCACCGAGATGGGATTGTAATCTCTCTGTTTCCCTCCGTAACGTTTCGGTACAACCGAGATGAGCGATCGGTCCCACCGAGATTGCAATGTAAACTCTTTGTTTCCCTTTTGTAACATTTCGGTCTCACCGAGATGAGCGAATCGGTCCCACCGAGTTTACCTGACCAACTCTCTGGTTAGCTTATTACCAAAATCGGTCCCACAGAGTTTGTGTAATCGGTCACACCGAGATTACATTATGCCCTAACCCTAACCATATCGGTCCTACCGAGTTGCACCTCAGTCCCATCGAAAATCCTAACGGTCACTAGGTTTGCTGAATCGATCCAACCGAGTTTAACCATTCGGTCCCATTGAGTTTGGCAAATTGTGTGTAACGGTTAGATTTTGTGTGGAGGCTATATATACCCCTCCACCCACTCTTCATTCGTGGAGAGAGCCATCAGAACATACCTACACTTCCAATACACATTTTCTGAGAGAGAACCACCTACACTTGTGTTGAGGTCAAGATATTCCATTCCTACCATATGAATCTTGATCTCTAGCCTTCCCCAAGTTGCTTTCCACTCAAATCTTCTTTCCACCAAATCCAAATCCTGTGAGAGAGAGTTGAGTGTTGGGGAGACTATCATTTGAAGCACAAGAGCAAGGAGTTCATCATCAACACACAATTTGTTACTTTTTGGAGAGTGGTGTCTCCTAGATTGGCTAGGTGTCACTTGGGAGCCTCCGACAAGGAGTTTGTAAGGGCAAGGAAATCGCCTACTTCATGAAGATCTACCGCTAGTGAGGCAAGTCCTTCGTGGGCGACGGCCGTGATGGAATAGACAAGGTTGCTTCTTCGTGGACCCTTCGTGGGTGGAGCCCTCCGTGGACTTGCGCAACTGTTACCCTCCGTGGGTTGAAGTATCCATCAACGTGGATGTACGATAGCACCACCTATCGGAACCACGACAAAAAAATTCGTGTCTCCAATTGCGTTTGAATCCTCCAAACCCTTTCCTTTACATTCTTGCAAGTTGCATGCTTAATTTCCGCTGCTCATATACTCTTTTGCATGCTTGCTTGAATTGTGTGGAGATTGCTTGACTTGTGCTAAGATAGCTAAAATCTGCCAAGAATTAAAATTGGGAAAAAGGCTAGATTTTTATTTGGTCAAGTAGTCTAATCACCCCCCCTCTAGACATACTTTCGATCTTACAAAACCACACCGGCATCCGCTCCGACCTTCAATTCGGAGCCAACTGCGCCATCCGAGGGCGGGCGGTTAGACCCCGCCGCGGAGGCAGCAACCTCGACGGCAATTGAGCTGAACACCAACCTTACCCTTTACGAGGCCCGCGACTCCACTTTGCCGGACTCTCCTCCGGACTCTGAACCATCCGCGCCCCTGCCAATCGAATCCGATTGGGCGCCGATCATGGAGTTCACCACCGATATCTTTCAGCACTCGCCCTTCGGCGACATACTGAATTCACTAAGGTCTCTCTCCTTATCAGGAGAGTCCTGGCCGGATTATGACCGACAGGGTTGGGATGCGGGCGACGAAGAAAGTCGACGCCCACCCACCACCCACTATGTAGCCACTGTCGAAGATTTGACCGACATGCTCGATTTCGACTCCGAAGACATCGACGGTATGGACGACGATGCAGGAGACGAACAGGAACCACCGCCCACAGGGCACCGGACAGCCACCTCATCTCACGATGTATACATGGTGGACACAACCAAAGGAAACAACGACGAAGAGCGGAAGGACGCAACGAAGGATCATTCCCTCGAAAAGCATTCAAAGCGGCAGCGTAAGCGCCGCTCCAAACCCCGCCTCGACAGAAACAGCGGTCACACAGACCCAGCCATAGAACAGGGAGAGCCGGCGGACGACAAACATAGCATTGAACAACCGTCCAACCAGGGCAACACGGATAATCGAACCAAACAACCTGTCTCCGGCGATAACAGTCCAGATGACCTCACGCCTGACAAGCGACTGGAGCAGAAGAACCTCCACAAAAGGCTCGTCGCCACCGCGCGTAGCCTGAAAAAGCAGAAGCGGAAGCTCAAGACTGCGGAGGATGCAATTAGAATCAAATGGAGCAAAGTACTCAACACCGCAGACAAATATGGCGGCAATCGCCACAGAAAGAGCTACCCGAAGCGAAAGCTACTGCCTGAATTTGATGAGGAGGCCTTAAGCCCCCGCAATCAAAAAACAAAGTAGCCATCCGGTAGGATAGACGACCCCATGGCCAACACAGAGCGGCAAGCAACGCCGCACACAAGCCAGCACGCGATCCACATGAGGACTCGCATCGAAAAGACGGCCCAACCAGATCTATCTACGGGCCAAGAAAGCATGCTCCAGCAAGCAATGCAAAACAACAAAACTCTGAACACCACGGTACACCCAAATACAGGGGTGCCGCACAGCCCCTATGTTTCACCGATGAGGTGCTGGACCTTGAATTTCCAGAGGGATTCAAACCCATAAACATAGAGGCGTATGACAGAACAACAGACCCTGGGGTCTGGATTGAGGTCTACATCCTCCATATCCACATGGCCAGAGGAGACGACCTCCACGCCATAAAATACCTACCCCTCAAGCTCAAAGGGCCAGCTCGGCATTGGCTTAAAGGCCTTCCCGAAAACACCATTGGAAGTTGGGAAGAGCTCAAGGACGCTTTCCGGGCAAATTTTCATGGGACCTATGTCCGACCTCCGGATGCAGACGATTTAAGTCATATAACTCAACAGCCCGGATAGTCATCCCGAAAACTTTGGAACAGATTTCTTACTAAAAAGAATGAAATAGTCGACTGTCCGGACGCCGAAGCCTTAGCAGCTTTTAAACACAGCGTTCGAGACGAATGGCTCGCCAGACACCTCGGGCAAGAAAAGCCAAGAACAATGGCTGCATTAACAAGCCTCATGACCCGCTTTTGCGCAGGCGAGGACAGCTGGTTGGCAAGATGCAGCACCAGTGACCCAAGTGCATCCGAAATTAGGGATGGGAACGGGAAGCCACGACGCAACAAAAACCAGCGCCGAAATAAAGAAAATAGCCCGAAGAGCACGACAGTAAACGCCAGATTCAAAAGCTCTCGGCAGGGTCAGCAAAAGCTACCTCTCAAAGATAAAAGGGGCGAACTTTCTAGCCTAAACAAAATTCTGGACAAGATATGTCAAATCCACAGCACCCCTGGTAAGCCCGCAAATCATACTCATAGAGAATGTTGGGTCTTCAAGCAGTCCGGCAAACTCAATGCCGAACACAAGGGGCTGGATACACCAAGTGAAGACGATGACGAACCCCGCAAGAAAAACGCTGGGGAACAGAAGAAATTCCCACAAGATGTCAAAACAGTAAACGTGTTACACGTGACAAAGGGGAAAAACGAAGTGGCACCCACAGAGATACGTGCCCTGCGGCCTATCACAACAGAGTTCCGCCACTGGTTGTCCAAACCAATCACCTTCAACCATCGGGATTACTCTGCAAGCATCTGGCACGCAGGATGGGCTGCCTTGGTGTTAGAACCGATATTTGACGGGTACCACTTTACACGAGTCCTGATGGACGGTGGCAGTAGTTTAAACCTGATATATCATGACACAGTCCGCAAAATGGGGATGGACCCAACAAAAATTGGCCATAGCAATACTTCCTTCAAAGGAGCAACGCCAGGCCCAGAGGCCCATTGCACGGGCTCCCTCCTACTAGAAGTTATGTTCGGCTCCCCCGATAACTTCCGTAGCGAAAAACTAATTTTCCAAATCGCTCCGTTTAAAAGTGGTTATCAAGCACTACTGGGACGCGAAGCTTTCGCTCGCTTTAACGCAATACCGCATTATGCGTCTCTCACACTTAAGATGCCCGGTCCATGAGGCATCATTTCATTAAAGGGAAATATCGAGCGCTCCTCGCACGCAGAAGACTGTGCGACTACCTTGGCGGCCACACACTAAAACGGCCTCACCAACCAGAGCATCTAACAGGTCCTTAAGACCACGGACACGAATAGACGAGTCCGGCATAACCATATAATTGATAAAGGTTGGATAACTATATACCCCTATACAAGGGGCTCCACGCATATGAACAGGCGGCAATAAGGCTCAATTTTACCCATCTTGAATTATACTTTGTTCATTCAGTATAACACACATTTTGCACGACTACTTTTTCAACTAAGTACCTCTCTTTTACAGATAACCATCGTGCTACACCCGTCCAGGATACGGCGCAACGGAGACACAGGCGCAGACGTGCAGCAGGGACCCGTTCCAAGGATTCTTTTTCGATTAAGACCCTGCGTAAACCTTTTTTACTGTCTCTTGTTGATACACATCCCCCGGATTCCCATTATAACCAAAAGGGAGGCTGGCGTCTTGGCATGTGGCCACGTCAGAATATTGCACGTACCTGGACACCAGGGGCTTATTACAAAGGGCACTGTTCAGCCCGTTTAAAACCATAAAGACCGAATACCTTAGGGAGTGTTCGGCGTCGCGAGTTTGGCCTTATATGCATCAGCTCCGAATCATGTCTTTGGTCAAATGTTGGTTTTGCCCGGCTCATGTGTTTTGATGCCTTACGTTCCGCTCTATCGGCTAAGGCGGCACCAGGAGAACTACTGCAATTGTGCCCCGGTTCAGCCAGGCGAGCACCTCGGTAGAGAAAGCCGAAAACTGACTGTCATGATATAGCATGAGACTACCACTCGATGACCTAGCGGAATCTTCGGGATTCCTCCGCCTTGACGAAGGGCAGTTTCCCGGCCAGGCACACACGCGCCCCGAATTCGGGTGAGCGCCGCGCCACCAGGGGCTATATAGTAGCCCCACTTGTCAAACTCCTATGGCTAAGTGAAAGTGATAAAGCATTATAGTCCGATTGCCTAGTTCATCGCGCTATCACCTCCTTAATGGACCAAGACGTTGGATCAAGTGTGAAAATGTGCTTTTTGCGAACACCCCCACATTATATGCGTGGGGGCTGAAGCTGACGACTGCCATCTTTCAGGTTATATACATATATACATTAAAGGCCGCACAGGAGGTGTTATAATTCTTGCAGGCACAAGTATAAAAAGCTTTTACATTTCAGCAAAATATTGTTTACAATAAGAATACATGTTATTCGAACATAATATCCTTCGAGCACTGCGTCTCTATCAAACGAGCGCCCTCCAGAACTTCTTGAAAATAGTGCTCGACAGGTACTCGGCTTTCGTCCGAATCTTGGGCTGCAACGGCGGTGGCCTCCATCTCTGCCCAGTATGTCTTGACACGGGCAAGGGCCATCCGCGCACCCTCCACACATGCTGACCTCTTCATCGCGTTGATATGTGGCACCGCACCAAGGAACTGCTGAACCAAACTAAAATAACTGTTCGGTTTTGGCCTCTCCGGACACAGATGATCCACGACATACCTCATGGCAAGTCCGGACAATCTACTCAGCTCGGCCCATTCGGCCAACTGATCAGTCAATGGAAGCGGACGCTCTGGATTGTTGAATTGTGACCAGAACAACTTTTCCACTTCGCGATCCTTTTGATCTTTGAAGTGTTCGGCGGCATCAGCAGCACTTGCCGCTAAATCCAGATATGCGTCCGCAGAACTCCACATCCGGTCCAAAGGAGCATATTTAGGATCTCCGAACTTCATCCGCAGCATAAAGGGCTTCCCAGCCGCGATATCTCCGGCTTGACGCAGCTCCTCCCTCATCGCTCTCATTGCAGAACGAGTATCCTTGGCCGCCGTCGTGGCCTTCTCCAGGCTTGTCCGCTTGCCTGGTCTTCCTTTTCAAGAAGCTTACAATGGTCATCAGCGTTCTTCAACTTCACAGCCATCTTGGCCATCTCCTCCTTGCCTTGGAAGTGAGCAGCATGTTCGGCTTTTAGCTCCTCAACCGCCTTTAGGGCAGCCGCATCGCTTTTTCTGGCTTGTTCTTTGACTCGGGCAAGCTCTGCCCGAAGGTTCTCCATCGCTACAGCTCCATCTGCATTAAGCAAACACGTTATAAGATACTGGCATCATGCTCCTCTTACCAGGTGTCTCCGGAGAAATTACATACCTTGCGCCTCATCAAGCCGCTTGTTGACAAGAACGATGTCGGCATCTGCCATGTCAAGTTGCCGCTTTAACTCAGCAAATTCATCAGTCCGGCTGGCCACCGGACACTTCGTCACCTACATATGAAGGCGGCAAAATTATACCTGGGACTACGATTCTCTGCATGCTGATAACCCACAAGTATAGGGGATCGCAACAGTTTTCAATAAGTAAGAGTGTCGAACCCAACGAGGAGCTAAAGGTAGAACAAATATTCCCTCAAGTTCTATCGACCACCGATACAACTCTACGCATGCTTGACGTTCGCTTTACCTAGAACAAGTATGAAACTAGAAGTACTTTGTATGTGTTTTTGGATAGGCTTACAAGAAAGTAAAGAGCACGAAAATAAAACTAGGGGCTGTTGTAAGTAAAGAAGCAATAAAGTAAATATAGCGAGTGCATAAAATGGTGGTAGGAGTTGCGAAATTGTCCCTTAAGCAATTGACTACTTTACTAGACCGATAGCAAGTTTTATGTGGGAGAGGCCACTGCTAGCATGTCACCCCTTACTTGGAATTCTATGCACTTATGATTGGAACTATTAGCAAGCATCCGCAACTACTAACGTTCATTAAGGTAAAACCCAACCATAGCATTAAGACATAATGGTCCCCCTTCAATCCCGTATGCATCAATTTCTATGCTAGGTTGAAGTTTCTGTCACTCTTGCCCTCCAATACATAGTCCTATCAACATACAACTAACCCTATGGTGTGATCCACGCGCGCGCTCATATGATGGGCACCAAAGGACAGCAACATAACCACAAGCAAATTAAATCAATCATAGCAATTCATCAACCACAGATAGGACAACGGAAATCTACTCAGACATCATAGGATGGCAACACATCATTGGATAATAATATGAAGCATAAAGCACCATGTTCAAGTAGAGGGTACAGCGGGTTGTGGGAGAGTGGACCGCTATAGATAGAGGGGGGAAGGTGATGGGGATGTTGGTGAAGATGGCGGAGGTGTTGGTGTAGATCGCGGTGATGATGATGGCCCCCGGCGGCGTTCCGGCGCCACTGGAAGCGAGGGGGAGAGAGGCACCCTCCTTCTTCTTATTCCTTGACCTTCTCCCTAGATGGGAGAAGGGTTTACCCTCTGGTCCATGGCCTCCATGGCTTGGGAGGGGCGAAAGCCCCTCCGAGATTAGATCTATCTCTCTGTTTCTGCGTTCTGTTTTCTGGCCCTTCACCGTTTCTTAAATATCCGGATATCCGTAACTCCGATTGGGTTGAATCTTTCGCCCAGATCTTTCTCATAAAATTAGCTTTCTTGCGGCAAAAGAAGAGCGTCAACTGCCTTACGGGGTGTCCACGAGTGTCAGGGGCGCGCCTGACACCCTGGGGCGCGCCCCCTACCTCGTGCCCCCCTCAGACACCGTCTCGCGTTGATTTTACTTCCCAAAAATCATAAGTATTCCAAAATAATTATCCGTCCGTTTTTATCCCATTTGGACTCCATTTGATATTGGGTTTCTGCGAAACATAAAACATGCAACAGACAGGAACTGGCACTGGGCACTGGATCAATATGTTAGTCCCAAAAATAGTATAAAAAGTTGCCAAAAAGTATATGGAAGTTATAGAATATTGGCATGGAACAATCAAAAATTATAGATACGACGGAGACGTATCACGTGCCGTCGTCTTCGACAGCACCCAGAGTCTCAGGGGCTACTATCTACACAGGGCGCATCTTAAAGTATGCGGTACTGTCAAAAGGTGCATCATTCCACGTACCTCAAAACCTGTCAATAAACTCTTGACAGCTTCATGCAACCCGCTTTCCGCGGACGAAATCCTTTCTATTACCACACCCATCAACGCACGGTGCTCTTCTGAGATAGATGCCCGCCCTAGCAGATCCTTCAGTCCCTCCGACCGCGCACCAGACGGTGCCAGACTACTTCGATGGCTCTTTTCAAAAGCCGGACACTGAGGGCTTCAGGTGGCCATAGGACTACCTTCTGGCCTTGCCGGATCAGGAGAAAACCTTCGCGACGACACCTCGGGGTCGCCCGCCTCTTGAGGCGGTATGGCAGGGGGAGGCGTTCCGCTCTCCATCATCTCTGGAAGAAGATCCCCCGAAGACGAGGTCTGCTGCGAGGGGCTAAGATCCGAACTGCAAGATAAATGCTTCAGTTACTTTCCTCAGAAGTAAAGCAAGGATTTATCTCATTATTAAATACCCTTTTACTTATGGCTTGGTGGAGGGCTGATCCCCTTGAGGGTATAGTACGGCCGGGGTATCCCCCGGTGCAGGACCCTCTGGCGAAGATTTCTTGCCCTGCTTCGAGACCATTGTCTCCGGGTCTTCAGAGGCGGTCCTCTTCTTCCCCTGAGGAAAGGAATTTTAGATTCCTCCCTTCCGGACAACCTGCGCTATGGAGGCAGTAGCTTCCTTGTTCCCCCCTTTGCCTTCTTCCGAAGGCGCGATCTCCAGCATCCGGGTTAACACAGGATCTGGCGAGGTCTCAGGAAGAGGGGCCGGACACCTGATCAACTTTGCCTTCGCTATCCACTCCTGGTTCGAGAACAACTCTTTTAAGGGCGACGTTGCGATAAAAACAAAACGAATGGCATGTTCGGACACAGGTCTACTTACTTGGGTATCCGGACGATTGCAGCTCAGGCCTGCGTCCTCGGTAGGGTCCGGACACATCATTTGTGGTCCGAAGAACAATTTGTACATCTCCACGGGCATCATGCCAAGGAAATGTTGAACAGCTCACGGACCCTCTGGATTGAACTCCCATAGGCAGAGCGGACGACGTTTGCAGGGCAGAACTCGGCGAATTAACATGACCTACGTCACCGTGACTAGACTGACATCTCTCTCTAGGAGATCTCGGATATGGCTCTGCAATAGGGGCACACCCTTTACTGGCCCCCAGTCCAGCCCCTTGTTGACCCATGACATTAGTCATGGCGGGGAACCCGAGCGAAAAGCAGGCGGAGCCACCCACTTGGTACCCCTGAGAGCTGTGATATAAAACCACTCTTGTTGCCATAAGCCGGACTCCTCTTGGAAAGAGCCCTCGGGCCATAGGGCGCTAGCATTTGTGCTTATTACCGCACCTCCGCATTCCGCGTGCCATCCCTCGACCATCTTTGGCTCCACTTTGAAGGTCTTGAGCCATAGTCCGAAGTGAGGGGTGATACGGAGGAAGGCTTCACACACGACGATGAACGATGAGATGTGGAGGATAAACTCCGGAGCTAAGTCGTGGAAGTCCAGCCCATAATAGAACATGAGCCCCCTCACGAAGGGATCCGGCGTGAAGCCTAGCCCTCGGAGGAAGTGAGACACGAACACGACGCTCTCACCAGGCTTGGGAGTGGGAATAACCTGCCCTTGAGCAGGCAGCCTATGCGGGATTTCGCCGGTCAAATACCTGGCCTCCCTTAGCTTTAGTACGTCTTCCTCCGTGACGGAGGAAGGCATCCATCGGCCTTGAAGGTTGGATCCGGACATCATCGAAGGTCTGAAGCGCATAAATCTGAAGCTTCGGGTGCTGGAACTCGAGGCGGAAGGCAGATTCGATTGAGATCGAAGGAAAAAGTGAGGTCTTGGTCTCTTTATGAAGAGGTTGAATACTAAGAGCCTTCCCCGTGACTGTTTGGGACTTACCTTGGATCGAGGGGACATACCAACGGGCACGATTGGGTTACCCACGTCCGTGTTGATGAGAATCCCGTAAATAAAGGGGACACGATCTCTGCTTCGACAAGACGTGCCAAGGAAACTGCCTCGCGAAACGCGTTGAGGTGGGGGTAAAAACGAATAAAGGCTTGGCTGTGGTGTGATGTAACGCTACGGAATACGTCAGCAGGATAGATTTGTGGAAATATAATTCTCTCCACGGCGGTACGTGGAACTTATTTTGCAGAGCCGTACACGATCCTCGTGTTCAAAATCTTCTATGAAGTATTCGGAGGAGGAACCCGCCTTGCAATGCCGAAGACAATCTGCACGCCGGACTCATCGTCATTGAAGCCTGGTTCAGGGGCTACTGAGTGAGTCCTGGATTAGGGGGTATCCGGGGAGCCGGACTATAACCTTTGGCCAGACTGTTGGACTATGAAGATACAAGATTAAAGACTTCATCCCGTGTCCGGATGGGACTCTCCTTGGCGTGGAAGGCAAGCTTGGCAATACGGATATGTTGATCTCCTTCCTTGTAACCGACTCTGTGTAACCCTAGCCCCCTCCGGTGTCTATATAAACCGGAGGGTTTAGTCCATAGGACACAACAACATAAACAACAATCATACCATAGGCTAGCTTCTAAGGTTCAGCCTCTCCGATCTCGTGGTAGATCTACTCTTGTACTACCCATATCATCAATATTAATCAGGCAGGAGTAGGGTTTTACCTCCATCGAGAGGGCCCGAACCTGTGTAAAAACATTGTGTCCCTTGTCTCCTGTTACCATCCGCCTAGACGCACAGTTTGGGACCCCCTACCCGAGATCCGCTTGTTTTGACACCGACAGTGGTGGGATTGTCTGATAGACGCAACGGTTCTGGGTCTCCATCGTTTCCGTTGATCCGTTGCTATTCGCATTTGTTTCTTTTTCTATTTTCTCTTTCGTTTCTTTTGGTGTGACTGTCTGCTTCCGCCCCAGCATCTATCGTTGGCTGTATTGGTGATGGTTGCTTTGTAATCCAAAGCGGGGAAACCTTTTTCGTAATCCAGGACTCAATAGTTCATTAATCCATGATGTAAAGTAGTATTAGCCAAGTTTGCATAACAACCTTGAAAGTGCGTTATATCGACTAGAGGGGGGTGAATAGGCGATTTTTATGAAATTCTTCACTGAGGAATTTGCTAGTGAGGAAATTCCTTAGCGAAGAACTACTAGCAACGGAATATGTACTCAGAGGTAAACATAACAAAATACACACATGGTCATCATGATGAAATGAAGACAAACACAGAGTACAGAAAGCGTAAACACAGGATAGCACAAGATGAAGACAAACAGACTGAAGAAATTGAACTGAGGAAATTGAGAAAGTCTTCAGTCAAAGTCTTCAAACACAGATATGAACAGACACACAACACAGTAATGAGGAAATGAAAGTGTTGAGGAAATAGAACCAGTAAGCTTGGTGAAGACAATGATTTGGTAGACCAGTTCCAACTGCTGTCTCAGCTGTACATCTGGTTGGAGCGGCTGAGTATTTAAACTCAAGGACACCTAGTCCCGGACACACAGTCCTCACCGTATTCTCCTTGAGCTAAGGACATACAGTCCTCGCCCAATCACTCGTGGTAAGTCTTCAGGTGACTTCCAAACCTTCACAGACTTGGTCACTCGGCGATTCACAATTCCTCTTAGATGCTCTAGACCTTGACGCCTAACCGCTTGGAAGAAGCACAGTCTTCAAAGGTAACAAGCGTCGGATCCACGCAGGATCAATCTCTTCAGTGATGCTCAATCACTTTGGGTTTGTAGGTGTTTTGGGTTTGGGTTTGGATTTTCCTCACTTGATGATTTTCGCTCAAAGTCCTCGGAGGATGGGTTGCTCTCAAATGACAAGTTTCAAGTTCACGCGGAGCAGCCAACCAGCTAGTGGTTGTAGGGGGCGGCTATTTATAGCCTAGGGAGCAGCCCGACATGATAAGACATAAATGCCCTTCAATGATATGACCGTTAGGTGGATAAGATATTTTGGGACAGCTGGCGCGTAGCACAGCAACGGTCGGAAATTTGAGATACAAATTCCTCAGGGCTATCATGTTCCTCACTGTGTAGGCAATTCACACTAGCGAATTCCTAACTCCTCACTTAAAGCAAAGTCCTCAGTGACCAGAAGAACTGCGTCTCTGTCACTGAAGAATTTGACTGAACTGTATGAGATTTCCAATGGCTTCACTCGAAGGGATTGATAGGTGTTGGATTTGAGATGAGCATCACATGGAAATTTTCTCCTTAGTATTTCCTCGACCCCTTTAACAGTACGGTGTTTCCTATGACTCAAGAAAGAGAAAATGAAACTACAAAAACAAAAGTCTTCACGCCTCATGTTCCTCGAATGAATACCAAGTCTTCAAGGTCACACCAATTTCTTCACTTTCAAAGTCTTCAGAAGGTCTTCAGTATATCAAAGTCTTCAATCGAAGAACTTCATTTTTAGGGGTCGACTTTCATTGTAAATATCAAACTCCCCATAGACTTATAGACATGTGTACACTCACAAACGCGTTAGATACTTAACCTATAAGTCTTCAATACACCAAAATCACTAAGGGGCACTAGATGCACTTACAATCTCCCCCTTTTTGGTGATTGATGACAACATAGGTTAAGTTTTCAACGGGGATAAATATATGAAGTGTAAAAACTGATATTGAGGAATTTGATTGCAAGATATAGAAGAACTCCACCTGAAGATGTGCATATAGTGAGGAATTTGCTTTTGAAGCAATGCACACTTGAAGAGTTGAATCATGGAGATCTCCCCCTATATCTTGTAATTCATACACGCATTTGATATATAATATGAAGAATTTGAAATGCAT
The DNA here is from genome assembly GCA_032464435.1 of Aegilops umbellulata. Lineage (NCBI taxonomy): Eukaryota > Viridiplantae > Streptophyta > Magnoliopsida > Poales > Poaceae > Aegilops > Aegilops umbellulata. Next base: position 376,807,255 of record CP136059.1, on the reverse strand, counting down.
GATGAAATATGGTGCCTGATGTAATTCAGCATGCGTGCAATAAAATTAACGAGGAATAAGTAAAAGTATCAGCGCACCATCAGGTTTAAGATTACAACTCGATCCAATAAAAGTTTCGGAAGAACGAGAGTTGTAACTTAGCAAAAAAACACCCTTTATAATAGACCCGCTTGAAGACTAACTCAGATTTCTCCCCCTTTGTCATCAAATGACCAAAAGGATCGAAACTGAGGACTAACGCCCCTGAAGATATTCAAGTTGATGAAGGAGCGCCAGCGTTGTTGGGATCGGTCGTTGATGTAGGGCCTGCCGCAGTGTCGTCCAAGTCTTCATGTTCATCAGTGTCACGCGATGAAGAATAGGAGCTGGCCACCAAAGAAGGAACTGGGACCTTCTTGTATTTCTTCGGAGGAGGTGCAGACCAGGCAAATTCTTCATTGAGACCCATTTTCTTCAGATCATCAGCGCTGTAGACTTGAGATAGAACAGCCCAGGTGCGGTTGAGGGTTTCATGAAGGTAGTAGTGGTTTTTCTTCACTGCATTATGTGTTGCAGTCATGTTGTGAAGAAATGAACCAAACTGACGCTTGGCCCATTTGTGATTGCGATCAACCTTTTGATGAAGACTGAGGAGTAACTCACGATCAGTCATCACCATGGGTGCTGTGGCTTGAGGATTTGGCTTGGCAGTATTGGCGGCAGTGTCATGTGTGGCAGAGTCATCATTGGTGGAGTAAGATGCAGCCTTGCAAAATTGTCCATCCAATTCTTCATTAATTTCTTCACACTTAGAGTGTTATTCTTCATTGATTGAAGAAAAACGTTTCTTCATGTGTTGCACATCTAAGTCATCAATTTTGCATAAGTGTTAGGATGAGTGCCTTTTCAAAGTACATTCGAAGACTCTAAGATATTTAGGTCACACCGCAACTTGCTAAATCTCTTCTCATCCAAGGGCTTAGTGAAGATATCAGCTAGTTGTTCTTCAGTCTTCACATGCTCAATAGAAATGTTGCCCTTCAACACATGATCACGAAGAAAATGATGACGAATCTGAATGTGCTTTTGTCTTCGAGTGCTGAACTGGGTTGTGAGCAATCATGATGGCACTCTCATTGTCACAGAGGAGAGGCACATTCTTCACGTTGATGCCATAGTCCTTGAGCGTTTGCTTCATCCATAGCAGTTAAGCACAGCAAGAACCAGCAGCAATGTACTCAGCTTCAGCAGTAGACAGTGATACGCAGTTCTGTTTCTTCGAGGACCAAGAGACCAGAGATCGTCCGAGGAAATGACAAGTACCAGATGTTGACTTGCGGTCCACACGGTCACCAGCATAGTCAGAGTCAGAGTATCCAATGAGATCAAAATCCGAGCCCTTGGGATACCATAATCCTAGTGTTGGTGTGTGAGCTAGATATCGAAGAATATGCTTCACAGCCTTATGGTGTGATTCCTTCGGTGCAGCTTGAAATCGGGCACACATGCAAACACTAAGCATTATATCTGGCCTAGATGCACATAAGTACAATAAAGAGCCAATCATGGAGCGGTATACCTTATGATCGAAGTCAATACCATTTTCATCAGTGCATAGATGACCATTTGTGGGCATAGGAATTTTGATGCCTTTGCAATCTTGCATGCCAAATTTCTTCAGGACGTCCTTGAGGTATTTCTCCTGAGATATGAATATGCCATTGCACTGCTGATGAATTTGAAGACCTAAGAAGAATTTCAACTCTCCCATCATAGACATTTGATATTCTTCACTCATCATATAGGCAAATTCATCACTATAACGTTGGTCAGTACAGCCAAAGATGATATCATCAACATATATTTGGCACACAAACAGTTCACCATCATAAGATTTAGTAAAGAGAGTGGGATCAAGTGAACCGGGTGTGAAGCCTTTCTTCATGAAGAATTCCTTCAATGTATCATACCACGCCCGTGGGGCCTGCTTGAGGCCATAGAGGGCCTTGTTAAGTCTGAAGACTTTGTCAGGATGTTTTGGATCTTCAAAACCTGGGGGTTGAGCAACATATATTTCTTCCTCAAGCTTACCATTGAGGAAAGAACTTTTCACATCCATTTGATATAAGATGATATCATGATGGTTAGCATAAGCAAGTAATATGCGAATAGCCTCAAGTCTAGCAACAGGTGCAAAAGTTTTATCGAAATCAATTCCTTCAACCTGTGTGTAGCCTTGAGCTACTAGTCATGCCTTATTCCTCACCACAACACCATTTTCATCTTGCTTTTTGCGGTAGATCCACTTTGTGCCAATGATGTTATGCTTGCGAGGATCGGGGGGATTGACTAGTTCCCAGACGTTGTTGAGCATTGAACTGATGTAATTCTTCTTGCATGGCCTGAATCCACTCAGGCTCCAGAAATGCTTCATCTACCTTAGTGGGCTCTGTGATAGAGACAAAAGCAAAGTGCCCATAAAAGTTAGATAGATGTGAAGCTTTTGAGCGTGTGAGAGGACCTGGTGCTCTAATGTCATCGATGATCTTCTGCACTTGCACTTCTTTTGCAACGCGAGGATGAGATGGTTGTCGTTGAGGAATTTGATCAGCATTTTCTTCAGCATCAATTTCCTCAGCATTTTCTTCAGGTGCATCAGCTCGACGATCTTCACGTTCTGGAATGAATTCTTCAGCAGATTCTTCAGTAGGAATGACATCTTCAGTAGTCTTGTGCTTGATAGAATCCTCACGTGCTGGTTTATCTAACACAGAAGGTAGGTGCTCTCTTTGTGAGCCATTAGTTTCATCGAACCGCACATCTACTGTTTCAACAATCTTGTGAAGAACATTGTTGAAGACTCTGTAGGTGTGCGAGTCCTTTCCGTAACCAAGCATAAAACCTTCATGTGCTTTCGGTGCAAATTTAGAGTTGTGATGAGGATCTCTAATCCAGCATTTAGCACCGAAGACTTTGAAATAACTCACATTGGGTTTCTTGTCAGTGAGGAGTTCATAGGCAGTCTTCTTGAAGAATTTGTGAAGATATACTCTGTTGATGATGTGGCACGCAGTATCAATTGCATCAACCCAGAAACGACGAGGGTTTTTTTACTCATTGAGCATAGTGCGAGCCATCTCAGCAAGAGTCCTGTTCTTGCGCTCCACGACGCCATTCTGTTGAGGAGTATAAGGAGCAGATAACTCATGAGTAATACCAAGTTCATCAAGATAGTCATCCAGACCCGAATTCTTGAACTCAGTGCCATTGTCACTTCTGATGTGCTTGATCTTCACACCAAAGTTGGTTGAAGCCCTCGAGGAAAATCGTTTGAAGACTTCCTGCTGTAAGTGCATCTAGTGCCCCTTAGTGATTTTGGTGTATTGAAGACTTATAGGTTAAGTATCTAATGCGTTTATGAGTGTACACAGGTCTATAAGTCTATGAGGAGTTTGATATTTACAGAGAAAGTTGACCCCTAAAAATGAAGTTCTTCGACTAAAGACTTTGATATACTAAAGACTTTCTGAAGACTTTGAAAGTGAAGAAATTGGTGTGACCTTGAAGACTTGGTATTCATTCGAGGAACATGAAGCGTGAAGACTCTTGTTTTCGTAGTTTCATTTTCTCTTTCTTGAGTCATAGGAAACACCGTACTGTTAAAGGGGGTCGAGGAAATACTAAGGAGAAAATTTCCATGTGATGCTCATCTCAAATCCTACACCTACAAATCCCTTCGAGTGAAGCCATTGGAAATCTCATACAGTTCAGTCAATTTCTTCAGTGACAGAGACGCAGTTCTTCTGGTCACTGAGGACTTTGCTCTGACTGAGGAGTTAGGAATTCGCCAGTGCGAATTGCCTACACAGTGAGAACATGATAGCCCTGAAGAATTTGTACCTCAAATTTCCGACCGTTGTTGTGTTGCGCGCCAGCTGTCCCAAAATATCTTGTCCGCATAACGGTCATATCATTGAAGGGCATTTATGTCTTATCATGTCGGGCTGCTCCCTAGGCTATAAATAGCCGCCCCCTACAACCACTAGCTGGTTGGCTGCTCCGCGTGAACTTGACACTTGTCATTTGAGAGCAACCCATCCTCCGAGGACTTTGAGCGAAAATCATCAAGTGAGGAAAATCCAAACCCAAACCCAAAACACCTACAAACTCAAAGTGATTGAGCATCACTGAAGAGATTGATCCTGCGTGAATCCGACGCTTGTTACCTTTGAAGACTGTGCTTCTTCCAGACGGTTAGGCGTCAAGGTCTAGAGCATTCAAGAGGAATTGTGGATCACCGAGTGACCAAGTCTATGAAGGTTTGGAAGTCACCTGAAGACTTACCACGAGTGATTGGGCGAGGACTGTGTGTCCTTAGCTCAAGGAGAATACGGTGAGGACTGTGTGTCCGGGACTAGGTGTCCTCGAGTTTAAATACTCAGCCGCTCCAACCAGATGTAGAACTGAGACAGCAATTGGAACTGGTCTACCAAATCATTGTCTTCACCAAGCTTACTGGTTCTATTTCCACAACACTTTCATTTCCTCAGTAGTGTGCTGTGTGTCTGTTCATATCTGTGTTTGAAGACTTTGACTGAAGACTTTCTCAATTTCCTCAGTTCAATTTCTTCAGTCTGTTTGTCTTCATCTTGTGCTATCCTGTGTTCACGCTTTCTGTACTCTGTGTTTGTCTTCATTTCATCATGATGACCATGTGTGTATTCTGTTATGTTTACCTCTGAGTACATATTTCGCTGCTAGTAGTTCTTCACTAAGGAATTTCCTCACTAGCAAATTCCTTAGTGAAGAATTTCATAAAAATCGCTTATTCACCCCCCTCTAGTCGATATAACGCACTTTCAATTGGTATCAGAGCAAGGTACACCCTTGTTCTGTGTGATTTTGGTTTAACCGCCTGGAGTTTTAGTTATGTCGACCGCAGGTATGATCAAGGTCTTTGCTGGGTGTCCTACCTTTGATGGGACGAACTACCCCTACTAGAAGAATAAGATGCGAATGCATCTTGAGCCAATTGATAACGATCTCTAGTACGTTGTGGAAAATGGTGTTCCCTCCGTCTCACCCTCACTGAACGCTACCGATGTGAAGAGATTCAAGCAACCCGATTCTCAAGCGAAGAATATCATATGTGGCCATCTGAGTAAAGGATAGTATGGCAGAGTGAGTGCTTCGGAAACTACTAAGCTTATCTGGGATAGGATGTCCAATGTCAATGAAGGAGTTTCAACTCAGCGTGACTCACGAGTTGATGTTCTTCGCAATCTCTTCAACCGCTTCAAAAGACTCGACAATGAAAATGTGCAGCAAACCTTCGATCGCCTCACTGACATCTCAAATGAGCTGCAAGCACTTGATGCCACTGACATCACCGACCATGAGGTGGTGAAGAAATTGCTGAGATCGCTTGATTCCTCATTTGATACTCTGGCACTGATGATACAAGAGCGTGCTGATTACAAGTCACTTGACCCCGCTGATATCCTTGAGAGGCTAAACACTCATGAGTTCCAGCTTGCTGAGAAGAGAGACCTCTATGGTTCGAGCTATGGCAGATCATGTGCTCTGAAGGCCAAGGTAGTATCTGAGTCTGAAGATGAAGACTCTGGTAGCAGCCTTGGTGATCCTGAAGAACTGAGTCATGATCTAGCACTGCTTGTGAAGAAATTCCAGAAGTTCTCAAGATGTGGTCGCTTTGGAAAACCCTCAAGGAGCAATGATTCCTCATCCAGTGACTATAAGAAGAGGCTTTGTCACAAGTGCAAGAAACCAGGACATTACATTCAAGATTGTCCTCAGTGGGAAAAGGAATCAAAGAAGAAGAAATACAAGGATTACAGTTCTGATGATGCGAAGAAAAAGAAGAAGTCCTCAAAATCTTCATCATCAAAATCCTCGAAGTCTTCGTCTCACAAGAAGAGCAGCTCCAAGAAGGCTCGGGCATTTATTGGCAAGGAAATGGACTCTGAGGCTGAATCTGAAGAAAATGAGGAAGAGGAACAATCTGAAGACTCCGAGTCTGGTGTGGCGAGCCTAGCCCTCGCTACCGCATTTGTCAGCAAATCCATCTTCAATGATGAAGAAAGTGATCTCACTAACAAGGCTGATGAAGGCAGTGATGACTACGCTCCCACCTATTGCTTCATGGCAAAGGGTGCCAAGGTACTCAAATACGCCTCTTCTGAATCTAGTGAGGATGAATCTGATGAAAATCTTAAGCCTAGCTACTCTAAACTTGCTAAGATTGTTGTGCAACAACAAAAGGCTTTTGAAAAGGTTCAAAACATGCTAGACAAAAGTGATGATATGTTGGGTGAAGAAATGGATCGCACTAAAGCCTTAACTGAAAATCTTCAGAGACTTCAGACCAGGTTTGATAACCTTCAAGGTCATCATAACACTCTCTTATCTGATCATGAGAAGCTTTCTTATGAATATCTTCAAAAGAAGCAAGTCCTTGAGAAGCTAAGAGTGAGTTATGAAGATCTTCAGAAGGAGCGCGATTCATTACTTGCTCAACAAATCAGCGCTGCTCAGGAAGAATTTATTCCTCCATGTTTGAAATGCATTGAACGAGAATCTGCTAATTCCTCACCTGAATGTTCAAATGCTTCTAATGTTACAAATTCTTCACCTATATCTGCTATCATTAATTCCTCATCTCAGGACATTGCTAGTATCACTGATGATGCAGGGCTGAAGGAATTGTACATGACAGGCATGTACAAAAGCCTCAAAGGGCATCAGACTCTTTGTGACGTGCTTAAAAAGCAGATCCTCAACAGGAACCCTAGGAAAGAGGGTATTGCCTTTGAGAGGAAATTCAATGCTGATGGTACATATTGGAAGCCTGAGCAGTACCCCAAAACCTCATGGGTTGCTGCAAAGGGACCTCCAGTTGATCCATCTAATTTATCTGGCTATACATGTGAATCTTCTCATTCTTCTGATGAGTCATTTGACTCCAACTATAAACTGTTCAAAAATCAGAAATGTGAAGTATTTGCTTGATATGTTGGCACTAACTGCAAGAACGGTTCCCCCGTGAAGAAAATCTGGGTTCCCAAAAGGTGCCTTGAAAGTCTTCAGGTGAATGTGCTCATGACACCACCTGTGAAGAAAAGGAACTCCAGATCAAATTCTTCATATGGACCAAATTCTTCATATGGATCCAAGTCCTCATATGGACCAAATTCCTCAAGGGGATCAAATTCCTCACATGGATCAAAGTCCTCATATGAACATCATCGTGCTAACAACTCTGTTTCGCAGGGAAGAGCCAAGGGCTATGAATATGAGCATTATTCTTCAAATTATTATGTTCATAAGTCCTCGAAGAATTTCTCTGCTTATTCATATGCTTACCCTAACCACTCCTATGTGAAACAAAATGGTTTGGCTGCTTTGCCACCATTCTCATATGGAGCTCGCAGAGTGATGAACTCTTTGCCACCCCTTCAGATGTGGGTGGTGAAAAAAAGAACTAATCTCTTCTGCAGGGTCAGGTCTCTAGACGTACGATAACGTCTGAAGAATTTGCTAGGGACCTGACAAAAATTGCCTGAAAGGACACAGGCTAACCATGATGAAATGAACTCTCATTTCATACGTCCTCCCTCTGCTTTATCTGTCTTACTGCTTGATGAAATTGATCTGATGAATTGTGATATCATATTCTTCACTGCTGAAGTATATGAGGTCGTAAGTTGCACTGATTCGTCTGCAGGATGATCAACCCAAAGCCACTGAATGGGTACTTGATAGTGGATGTACAAATCACATGACTGGTGACAAGAATCTTTTGATGGATGCTCCCTTATCAGCGTCACACATGAAGCATATCATCTTCGCTGATAAAAGCAAAAGTCAGGTATTGGGTCTAGGTAAGGTTGCTATCACAAAGGATCGACACATGGACAAAGTCATGCTTGTTGAGTCCTTAGGATATAATCTTATGTCTGTCTCAATGCTTTGTGATCTAGATATGGTTGTTGTTTTTGGCAAGTATCGTTGCGTTGTAATTATGGAAGCTGACAATTCCAAAGTCTTCGAAGGCTTTAGGAGAGGAGACTTGTATATTGTTGATTTCTCTGCAGATTCACAACTAGCCGTGTGCCTACTTGCAAAAGCTTCAGAAGGATGGCTATGGCATCGACGACTTGGTCATGCAGGCATGAGGAATTTGAACACGCTTGCAAAGAAGAAGCATGTCATTGGCATTGAGAATGTCAAATTCCTCAAGGATCACTTGTGCGGTGCCTGTGAAGCTGGAAAGATGACAAAGGCCAAGCATCCAGCGAAGACTATCATGACCACTACTCGTCCATTTGAATTGCTTCACATGGATCTCTTCGGTCCTAATCATTATTCCTCTGTTTCGAATGAAGCATCTCAATATGGCTTTGTTATTGTTGATGATTACTCTCGTTACACATGGGTACACCTTGTCTCTTACAAAACTGAAGTGCAGGAAGTCTTCAAACGATTTTCCTCGAGGGCTTCAACCAACTTTGGTGTGAAGATTAAGCACATCAGAAGTGACAATGGCACTGAGTTCAAGAATTCGGGTCTCGATGACTATCTTGATGAACTTGGTATTACTCATGAGTTATCTGCTCCTTATACTGCTCAACAGAATGGTGTCGTGGAGCGCAAGAACAGGACTCTTGCTGAGATGGCTCGCACTATGCTCGATGAGTACAAAACCCCTCGTCGTTTCTGGGTTGATGCAATTGATACTGCGTGCCACATCATCAACAGAGTATATCTTCACAAATTCTTCAAGAAGACTGCGTATGAACTCCTCACTGACAAGAAACCCAATGTGAGTTATTTCAAAGTCTTCAGTGCTAAATGCTGGATTAGAGATCCTCATCACAACTCTAAATTTGCACCGAAAGCACATGAAGGTTTTATGCTTGGTTACGGAAAGGACTCGCACACCTACAGAGTCTTCAACAATGTTCTTCACAAGATTGTTGAAACTGTAAATGTGCGGTTTGATGAAACTAATGTCTCGCAAAGAGAGCACCTACCTTCTGTGTTAGATGAACCTGCACCTGAGGATTCTATCAAGCACAAGGCTACTGAAGAATCTGCTGAAGAATTCATTCCAGAACGTGAAGAACGTCGAGCTGATGCACCTGAAGAAAATGCTGAGGAAATTGATGGTGAAGAAAATGCGGATCAAATTCCTCAACGACAACCAGCTCACCCTCGCGTTGCAAAAGAAGTGCAAGTGGAGAAGATCATCGATGACATTAGAGCACCAGGTCCTCTCACACGCTCAAAAGCTTCACATCTATCTAACTTTTGTGGGCACTTTGCTTTTGTCTCTATCACAGAGCCCACTAAGGTAGATGAAGCATTTCTGGAGCCTGAGTGGATTCAGGCCATGCAAGAAGAATTACATCAGTTCAAGCTCAACAATGTATGGGAACTAGTCAATCGTCCCGATCCTCGCAAGCATAACATCATTGGCACAAAGTGGATCTACCGCAACAAGCAAGATGAAAATGGTGTTGTGGTGAGGAATAAGGCACGACTAGTAGCTCAAGGCTACACACAGGTTGAAGGAATTGATTTTGATGAAACTTTTGCACCTGTTGCTAGACTTGAGGCTATTCGCATATTGCTTGCTTATGCTAACCATCATGATATCATCTTACACCAAATGGATGTGAAAAGTGCATTCCTCAATGGTAAGCTTGAGGAAGAAGTATATGTTGCTCAACCACCAGGTTTTGAAGATCCAAAGCATCCTGACAAAGTCTTCAGACTTAACAAGGCCCTCTATGGACTCAAGCAGGCCCCACGGGCGTGGTATGATACATTGAAGAAATTCTTTATGAAGAAAGGCTTCACACCCGGTTCACTCGATCCCACTCTCTTTACTAAATCTTATGATGGTGAACTGTTTGTGTGCCAAATATATGTTGATGATATTATCTTTGGATGTACTGACCAACGTTACAGTGATGAATTTGCCTATATGATGAGAGAAGAATATCAAATGTCTATGATGGGAGAGTTGAAATTCTTCTTAGGTCTTCAAATTCGTCAACAGCGCAATGGCATATTCATATCTCAGGAGAAATACCTCAAGGTTGTCCTGAAGAAATTCGGCATGCAAGACTGCAAAGGCATCAAAATTCCTATGCCCACAAATGGTCATCTATGCACTGATGAAAATGGTACTGACTTCGATCATAAGGTATACCGCTCCATGATTGGTTCTTTATTGTACTTATGTGCATCTAGGCCAGATATAATGCTTAGTGTTTGCATGTGTGCACGATTTCAAGCTGCACCGAAGGAATCACACCATAAGGCTGTGAAGCATATTCTTCGATATCTAGCTCACACACCAACACTAGGATTGTGGTATCCCAAGGTCTCGGATTTTGATCTCATTGGATATTCAGACTCTGACTATGCCGGTGACCGCGTGGACCGCAAGTCAACATCTGGTACTTGTCATTTCCTCGGACGATCCTTGGTCTGTTGGTCCTCGAAGAAACAGAACTGCGTATCACTGTCTACTGCTGAAGCTGAGTACATTGTTGCTGGTTCTTGCTGTGCTCAACTGCTATGGATGAAGCAAACGCTCAAGGACTATGGCATCAACGTGAAGAATGTGCCTCTCCTCTGTGACAATGAGAGTGCCATCAAGATTGCTCACAACCCAGTTCAGCACTCGAAGACAAAGCACATTCAAATTCGTCATCATTTTCTTCGTGATCATGTGTTGAAGGGCGACATTTCTATTGAGCATGTGAAGACTGAAGAACAGCTAGCCGATATCTTCACTAAGCCCTTGGATGAGAAGAGATTTAGCAAGTTGCGGTGTGAGCTAAATATCTTAGAATCTTCGAATGTACTTTGAAAAGGCACTCATCCTAACACTTATGCAAAATTGATGACTTAGATGTGCAACACATGAAGAAACATTTTTCTTCAATCAATGAAGAATAACACTCTAAGTGTGAAGAAATTAATGAGGAATTTGATTCTCAGAACCCTATGACAATTGTACGCGGTGTCTGAAATCATCATTCTTATACGGTGGGTCACGCCACCACAAAAGTTGAAAATCTTCGCTTTGAGTTTTTCCTCAACTTTTGAAATTCTTCAGTTTTTCAAATTCTTCAAACTTTACAAAGTCTTCACTTGTGCCGTCGTTTTTCTTCATTGGCTAAATATATATATATGAGTTTATGTCCTCTACAGCATTCACTTATAGCTATTTCTTCAAGTTAGATCTTCTGCTAAGTGAATGTGGTCGGACCCTTCCCCTCTATGCTATACTCAATCCAATCTATTCACAAATTCTTCATGTGCGTTCTATTTGAAACTCGTTCAAATTCTTCACTGTGTCCTTGTCAGCTGAAGAAATTGCGAACGGAACGTTAAAACAAATCTTATCCAAACTTTCAGTTTTGCCGCTCAAACCGTTCCGCATCCCATGATGCATTATTTTATCCAACCACGATCTTACGATCACCACTACACAGTACGTGGGTGACACATGTCGCAAGAAGGAGAACGGCCAGGGGCACGTTCGTCCTAAATCTTCGGACGAGCAGTTTTTCACCGCGGCTATAAATACCCCTATCGCCATCCTCACTTCTTTTACCCCACTCGATCTCACTCCCTCGCTCGAGCTTCCAAACCCTAGCGCCGTCGCTACACCATCGTCGCTGGTGAGGAAGAGCTTCACTGCCTCGACCTCGTCGCCGTCGTACTCGCGCCGACCGCAGAAATCTTCACCTCCGCCGCCGCCATAGATGTCTTCCTCCGCCAAGTTAGGGCGTGGAAGATCTGCATCGACGAACTTCACTGTTCCAACTCCCAGTTCGTCGTGTTCTTCGTTCAGGGTAATTAAAAGCTAATTTTATTGCCCTCTTTGATTCGAAATTTTTCTACAAAATCTTCAAAGGTGTTTTATTCTTCAAATCCTCACACACAAAACACCTCACATGTTATCTGTTCTTGATTCATTTCCCTAAGCCTCATTTCTTCAAGATTCCTCAATTGTGTGGATCCTCGATCTATACAACTCTGGAACCTAAGATATAAAGCGCTTAGTGAAATTCCTCAAGACGAATCTGGTCAAATTCCTCAAACTTGTTCTTTATGAAAACCTTCTGAGAACGCATATGACCTCTTCAAATTCCTCGCAACTATACTCTGTTCACAGGTACACATGTCCGCTGCTGAATCATTAGGTTCTCATCAACTTAACTCATTTGCAACGTTCCTCGAAGTAAAGTTGCATACTTCTTCAGAGAATTCAATTGTTCAAATTCCTCATCTGAAGAAAATGGCTGACGGTAAAAGGCCACAGAAAGGAGGAAAGAGGCCTGAGGTCATGACTGCTTTTGAAATACCTGAGGACATTTATGCTGGGTACTGCACACCTCCTGAGGAAGATAAAAATCAGCGCAAGGTGCGCATACAGAAGATTGAAAGGAGATGGGCACGTGAATGGAGGGAGTACAAATATGTTACTCCAAAGTACATGAAGAAATTCGCAGTAAACCCTCCATGCCAAAGACCTCCATTGGCACCTGGCCAAGTGGCTGATCCCACTAGCATCAAACGCGGTGAGGAATTTCCTAAAGAATGGGCCAAGCGCCAAGCTAAACTCGCAAGGCAAGCCAGAGAAGCAGTGAGGAAATTCAATGAAGACTCTACTGCTGCTGCTGCTGCAGCCACTGAGGTCTCGGTCAAGCCGAAGAAAGCAATGCTCAAGAAGCCCGCTCGCAAGCCAAGTGCTTCATCTTCAATGCCCTCACGGCCAAGTTCCTCAGCTGTGCCCTCACGGCCAGAAGCTTCAAAATCTTCAAAGCAAATTCCTCATGCTGCTCCTGCTCCACCAAAGTCCTCAGCACCTGTGCATCTGGCCTCGTGCCAAAGGACTACTGACATCTCTATTGCCTCTGGTGTCTCAGCTAGTTCTTCAGCTGCACCAAATTCCTCAGCTGGACCCTTGCTGCTGAAGAAAAAAGGCTACTGCTGGACGCGGAAATCGCCCAAGTCCCAACAAGAAGCAGGTAGTCTTCACTGTGCCATCTGATGATGATGAAGCTGATGAAGAAGAACTTACTGAAATCATCAGGGACCGACAAGAACGGGCTGCTAAAGCCAAAGGCACACCTGTGCCCCTGCTATTGGATCCAAGGGCGATCCTAGATTATATTGATCTCTGGCATAAGGATCCTAACACACCTATGCCTGATTTCAAGCTGACACCTGGTCAAAGTCACATGTTGACTAACTTCATCCAAGAGGAGAAGTGGAAATATGATAAAGCCAGGGAGATTAAGAAATCGCAGTACCGCAAAGAGAAGCTACTGAAGAAAAATGTTCTCACAATGAAGCCTGAAGAACTCGTCAAGATGCAGGCTGAGATCAAAGCCCTCAGCGACAACTTTGACTCGTACTATGCTGATTGGCAAGGAGCCAAGGTCAGATTTGTGAGGCTAACTGATACCTTCACCAAGGGTGCAGCCTCAACACAACAAATTCCTCAAGCTGAAGCATCTGTTCAGCAAACTGAAGAACATGCCAGCACCGCTGATGAAGTTCAGGCTGCTGAAGAAAATGCTAGTTCCAGGGCTGATGACTCTGCTCCAGCTGCTGATGAAATTGCCAGGGCATCCACTAGTGGTGCGCCTGAAGAAAATGAAGAAACCAGGGCAACTGCATCAGTTGTGCCTGAGGAAAATCAACCAGATTCCTCAGCTCCACCCACGCCTACACCAACTCCGATCCTTCCATCCGCATTGGATGTGAAGAAGACAAAGGCTGCAGAACGAGCTGCTGTGAAGAAAAGGAAGGCATCAAATGCTTCAGAATCATCAGCTCCTAAGAAGATGAAGCCCATGACCAGCTCGTTTGCTAATCCAATTGATGTTGTTCCTATCTCCTTCGTGCCATCAAAGGACCTTGTTCCTTTTGGTGAAGATTATGAGATCCCAAGTGGATCAGATGAAGAAACTCAATCTGCTGCTTCGTCAGAGCAGATTGATGAAGAAATTGAAGTGGATGCAATCCCTTCAACCCCAATGGTCTCATCACCAATGCCTCAGTTTGATGCTGAAGAGGCTGGTGTTGAAGAAATTGATGATGAAGATGTGGATATTGAAGAAATCTCACGCAAACAGAAATTCAAGCCTGAAGACTTCTATGGAGAGCACGTGTTCTTCACTGAATACAACCCATATGACTCTACTCACATAAGGAAGAGGCGTTTCTGGACTGCCAGCCAAGACAATTTCTATTCCTCAGTGCTTTACAACAAAGACAAAGTCTTCGACCATGCTCATATTCCTCACGTGGATATGGAGTCTTTGCCGTGCTTCACGCCAGTGCTCAGTGTTCTTCACGACGCTGGGCTACTCAATTTCTGCATAGATATATGCGATTGGAATGAAGAACTTATTCTTCAATTCTATGCAACGTTGCACATCACCGGCAACTCTGAAGATGTCAATTCATGGGTTTTGGACTGGATGACTGAGAACACCCATTATAAGGCCCCAGCATCTGAATTGCTTCGGGTCCTTCCTCTGAGTCCACCCACTGAAGATGCTTGCTGTGTGTACAACGAACCTGAGCTTTCAAATCACTATATGCAAGTGCTGATGAAGCCTTTGAAGCTAGGGCAAGCTCCTAGAACCAAATTCCACGTCAAGGAATTGTTGTATGTGCCAAGGACCGTTTTTCGCATTCTAACGAAGATAATGAGTCCCATCAAGGGCCACGACTCAAGTGATGAAGAAGTCGTTGGCATCATGAAGAATATGCTTTTCAACATCATTCATGGCGTTCCCATCAACTTCCATGATTTCTTCATGAGGACTCTGGCCAACATTGCTATGTCACCATTTGAGTTGAAGCCTTATGCACCTTGGATAATGAAATTCATCGGGACAAGGTCTTCACTCAACTACAAAGCTGAAACGCTCAACCACTGCAGCTACTTGCCTCCCATTGAAGTCCTCAAACGGACATTTTCCTTGGCTGAAGAAAAGGGCAAGGCCACTGCTGTGATAGATGAAGGCATTCGTCCATTGGATTGTCAATTTCGCAAGGCTGCTTCTTATTCCACCAATGATGACTCTGCCACACATGACTCTGCTGCCAACACTGCCAAGCCAAATCCTCAAGCCACAGCACCCAGGGTGATGACTGACCGTGAGTTACTCCTCAGTCTTCATCAAAAGGTTGATCGCAATCACAAATGGGTTCTTCACAACATGACTTCCACACACAATGCAGTGAAGAAAAACCACTACTACCTTCATGAAACCCTCAACCGCACCTGGGATGTTCTATCTCAAGTGTACAGTGCTGATGATTTGAAGCAAATGGGTCTCAACGAAGAATTTTCCTGCTCTGCACCTCCTCCGAAGAAATACAAGAAGGTCCCAGTTCCTTCTTTGGTGGCCAGTTCATATTCTTCATCGTGTGAGACTGATGAAAATGAAGATTTGGACGACACTGCAGCAGGCCCTACTTCAACGACCGACCCCAACAACGCTGGCGCTCCTTCATCAACTTGAAAATCTTCAGGGGCGTTAGTCCTCAGATTTTCGATCCTTTTGGTCATTTGATGACAAAGGGGGAGAAATCTGAATTAGTCTTCAAGCGGGTCTATAATAAGGGCATATTCGTTACTTTGCTAAGTTACAACTCTCGTTCTTCCGAAACTTTTATTGGATCGAGTTGTAATCTTAAACCCGATGGTGCGCTGATACTTTTGTTGCACTATGCTTTGATACTTTTGATGCGCTATCCTGGATGCCTATTCCTCATTAATATTATCGCACGCATGCTGAATTACATCAGGCACCATATTTCATCATGCATTTCAAATTCTTCATATTATATATCAAATGAGTGTATGAATTACAAGATATAGGGGGAGATCTCCATGATTCAACTCTTCAAGTGTGCATTGCTTCAAAACCAAATTCCTCACTATGCACATCTTCAGGGGGAGTTCTTCTATATCTTGCAATCAAATTCCTCAATATCAGTTTTTACACTTCATATATTTATCCCCGTTGAAAACTTAACCTATGTTGTCATCAATCACCAAAAAGGGGGAGATTGTAAGTGCATCTAGTGCCCCTTAGTGAATTTGGTGTATTGAAGACTTATAGGTTAAGTATCTAATGCGTTTATGAGTGTACACATGTCTATAAGTCTATGGGGAGTTTGATATTTACAATGAAAGTCGACCCCTAAAAATGAAGTTCTTCGACTGAAGACTTTGATATACTGAAGACTTTCTGAAGACTTTGAAAGTGAAGAAATTGGTGTGACCTTGAAGACTTGGTATTCATTCGAGGAACATGAAGCGTGAAGACTCTTGTTTTCGTAGTTTCATTTTCTCTTTCTTGAGTCATAGGAAACACCGTACTGTTAAAGGGGGTCGAGGAAATACTAAGGAGAAAATCTCCATGTGATGCTCAACTCAAATCCTACACCTACCAATCCCTTCGAGTGAAGCCATTGGAAATCTCATACAGTTCAGTCAATTTCTTCAGTGACAGAGACGCAGTTCTTCTGGTCACTGAGGACTTTGCTCTAACTGAGGAGTTAGGAATTCGCCAGTGCGAATTGCCTACACAGTGAGGAACATGATAGCCCTGAGGAATTTGTACCTCAAATTTCCGACCGTTGCTGTGCTGCGCGCCAGCTGTCCCAAAATATCTTATCCACCTAACGGTCATATCATTGAAGGGCATTTATGTCTTATCATGTCGGGCTGCTCCCTAGGCTATAAATAGCCGCCCCCTACAACCACTAGCTGGTTGGCTGCTCCGCGTGAACTTGACACTTGTCATTTGAGAGCAACCCATCCTCCGAGGACTTTGACCGAAAATCATCAAGTGAGGAAAATCCAAACCCAAACCCAAAACACCTACAAACTCAAAGTGATTGAGCATCACTGAAGAGATTGATCCTGCGTGGATCCGACGCTTGTTACCTTTGAAGACTGTGCTTCTTCCAGACGGTTAGGCGTCAAGGTCTAGAGCATCCAAGAGGAATTGTGGATCGCCGAGTGACCAAGTCTGTGAAGGTTTGGAAGTCACCTGAAGACTTACCACGAGTGATTGGGCGAGGACTGTGTGTCCTTAGCTCAAGGAGAATACGGTGAGGACTGTGTGTCCGGGACTAGGTGTCCTCGAGTTTAAATACTCAGCCGCTCCAACCAGATGTACAACTGAGACAGCAGTTGGAACTGGTCTACCAAATCATTGTCTTCACCAAGCTTACTGGTTCTATTTCCTCAACTCTTCCATTTCCTCAGTAGTGTGCTGTTTGTTTATCATATCTGTGTTTGAAGACTTTGACTGAAGACTTTCTCAATTTCCTCAGTTCAATTTCTTCAGTCTGTTTGTCTTCATCTTGTGTTATCCTGTGTTTATGCTTTCTGTACTCTGTGTTTGTCTTCATTTCATCATGATGACTATGCTTGAATTCTGTTATGTTTTCATCTGAGTACTTATTCCTCTGCTAGTAGTTCTTCGCTAAGGAATTTCCTCACTAGCAAATTCCTCAGTGAAGAATTTCATAAAAATCGCCTATTCACCCCCCCTCTAGTCGATATAACGCACTTTCACCTGCACTTCATGTTTGTAAGAGACAAGGTGTACCCATGTGTAACGAGAGTAATCATCAATAATAACAAAGCCATATTGAGATGCTTCATTTGAAACAGAGGAGTAGTGATTAGGACCGAAGAGATCCATGTGGAGCAATTCAAATGGACGAGTGGTGGTCATGATGGTCTTTGCTGGATGCTTGGCCTTGGTCATCTTTCCAGCTTCACAGGCACCGCATAAGTGATCCTTGAGGAATTTGACATTCTCGATGCCAATGACATGCTTCTTCTTCGCAAGCGTGTGCAAATTCCTCATGCCTGCATGACCAAGTCGTTGATGCCATAGCCATCCTTCTGAAGCTTTTGCAAGTAGGCACACGGCGGGTTGTGAATCTGCAGAGAAATCAACAATAAACAAATCTCCTCTCCTAAAGCCTTCGAAGACTTTGGAATTGTCAGTTTCCATAATCACAACACAACGATACTTGCCAAAGACAACAACCATATCAAGATCACAAAGCATTGAGACAGACATAAGGTTGTGTCCTAAGGACTCAACAAGCATGACTTTGTCCATGTGTCGATCCTTTGTGATAGCAACTTTACCTAGACCCAATACCTGACTTTTGCTCTTATCAGTGAAGATGATATGCTTCATATGTGACGATGATAAGGGAGCATCCATCAAAAGATTCTTGTCACCAGTCATGTGATTTGTACATCCACTATCAAGTACCCACTCAGTGGCTTTGGGTTGATCATCCTGCAAATGAATTGTTGGGGAACGTTGCAGAAAAACAAAAAATTTCCTACGGTTTCACCAAGATCCATCTATGAGTTCATCTAGCAACGAGTGATCGGATGCATCTACATACCTTTGTAGATCGCGAGCGGAAGCGTTCACTAGAACGTGGATGATGGAGTCGTACTCGCTGTGATCCAAATCACCGATGACCAAGTGCCGAACGGACGGCACCTCCGCGTTCAACACACGTACGGAGCGGATGACGTCTCCTCCTCCTTGATCCATCAAGGGGGAAGGAGAGGTTGATGAAGATCCAGCAGCACGACGGCGTGGTGGTGGATGCAGTTGTCACCTGTAGCAGGGCTTCGCCGAGCGTCTGCGCGAGAGGGAGAGGTGTGACAGGGGAGAGGGAGGCGCCAGGGTCAAGGGTGCGTCTGCCCCTCCCTCCCCCCCTTTATATAGGCCCCCTAGGGGGGCGCCGGCCCTGGAGATCCCATCTCTAGGGGGGCGGCGGCCAGGGGGTGGAGTACCCCCCAAGGCAAGTGGGGCGCCCCCCCCCCCCCACCCTAGGGTTCCAACCCTAGGCGCAGGCGGTGGGCCTAGGGGGGCGCACCAGCCCACTAAGGTCTGGTTCCCCCTCCCACTTCAGCCCATGGGGCCCTTCGGGATGGGTGGCCCCACCCGGTGGACCCTCGGGACCCATTCGGTGGTCCCAGTACAATACCGGTGACCCCCGAATCACTCCCGATGGCCGAAACTGCACTTCCTATATATAATTCTTCACCTCCGGACCAATCCGGAACTCCTCGTGACATCCGGGATCTCATCCAAGACTCCAAACAACTTTCGGATTACTACATACTCACATCTCTACAACCCTAGCGTCACCGAACCTTAAGTGTGTAGACCCTACGGGTTCGGAAGACATGCAGACATGACCGAGACAACTCTCTGGCCAATAACCAACAGCGGGATCTGGATACCCATGTTGGCTCCCACATACTCCTCGATGATCTCATTGGATGAACCACGATGTCGAGGATTCAATCAATCCCGTATTCAATTCCCTTTGTCAATCGGTATTTTACTTGCCCGAGATTCGATCGTCGGTATCCCAATACCTCGTTCAATCTCGTTACCGGCAAGTCACTTTACTCGTACCGTAATGCATGATCCTGTGATCAAACACTTTGATCACATTGAGCTCATTATGATGATGCATTACTGAGTGGGCCCGGTGATACCTCTCCGTCATACGGAGTGACAAATCCCAGTCTCAATCCGTGTCAACCCAACAGACACTTTCAGAGATACCCGTAGTATACCTTTATAGTCACCCAGTTACGTTGTGACGCTTGGCATACCCAAAGCACTCCTACGGTATCCGGGAGTTACACGATCTCATGGTCTAAGGAAAAGATACTTGACATTGGAAAAGCTCTAGCAAACGAATTATACGATCTTTGTGCTTATGCTTAGGATTGGGTCTTGTCCATCACATCATTCTCCTAATGATGTGATCTCGTTGTCAATGACATCCAATGTCCATAGTCAGGAAACCATGACTATCTGTTGATCAACGAGCTAGTCAACTAGAGGCTTACTAGGGACATGTTTGTGTCTATGTATTCACACATGTATTACGATTTCCGGATAACACAATTATAGCATGAATAAAAGACAATTATCATGAACAAGGAAATATAATAATAATGCTTTTATTATTGCCTCTAGGGCATATTTCCAACAGTCTCCCACTTGCACTAGAGTCAATAATCTAGTTACATTGTGATGAATCTAACACCCATAGAGCTCTGGTGTTGATCATGTTTTGCTCTAGGGAGAGGTTTAGTCAACGGATCTGCGACATTCAGATCTGTATGCACTTTACAAATTTCTATGTCTCCATCTTGAACATTTTCACGAATGGAGTTGAAGCGACGCTTGATGTGCCTGGTCTTCTTGTGAAACCTGGGCTCCTTGGCAAGAGCAATAGCTCCAGTGTTGTCACAGAAGAGTTTGATTGGCCCCGACGCATTGGGTATGACTCCTAGGTCGGTGATGAACTCCTTCACCCAAATTGCTTCATGCGCTGCCTCCGAGGCTGCCATGTACTCCGCTTAACATGTAGATCCGGCCACGACGCTCTGCTTGCAGCTGCACCAGCTTACTGCTCCACCATTCAACATATACACGTATCCGGTTTGTGACTTAGAGTCATCCAGATCTGTGTCGAAGCTAGCATCGACGTAACCCTTTACGACGAGCTCTTCGTCACCTCCATAAACGAGAAACATGTCCTTAGTCCTTTTCAGGTACTTCAGGATATTCTTGACCGCTGTCCAGTGTTCCTTGCCGGGATTACTTTGGTACCTTCCTACCAAACTTACGACAAGGTTTACATCAGGTCTGGTACATAGCATGGCATACATAATAGACCCTATGGCCGAGGCATAGGGGATGACACTCATCTCTTCTATATCTTCTGCCGTGGTCGGGCATTGAGCTGAGCTCAATTTCACACCTTGCAACACAGGCAAGAACCCCTTCTTGGACTGATCCATATTGAACATCTTCAATATCTTTTCAAGTTATGTGCTTTGTGAAAGACCTATGAGGTGTCTTGATCTATCTCTATAGATCTTGATGCCTAATATATAAGCAGCTTCTCCAAGGTCCTTCATTGAAAAACTCTTATTCAAATAGGCCTTAATGTTGTCCAAAAGTTCTATATCATTTCCCATCAAAAGTATGTCATCTACATATAATATGAGAAATGCTACAGAGCTCCCACTCACTTTCTTGTAAACACAGGCTTCTCCATAAGTCTACGTAAACCCAAACGCTTTGATCATCTCATCAAAGCGAATGTTCCAACTCCGAGATGCTTGCACGCACCAGCCCATAAATGGATCACTGGAGCTTGCATACCTTGTTAGCATTCTTGGGGTCGACAAAACCTTCCGGCTGCATCATATACAGTTCTTCCTTAAGATAACCATTAAGGAATGCCGTTTTGACGTCCATTTGCCATATCTCATAATCATAGTATGCGGCAATTGCTAACATGATTCGGACGGACTTCAGCTTCGCTACGGGAGAGAAAGTCTCATCGTAGTCAACCCCTTGAACTTGCCGATAACCCTTAGCGACAAGTCGAGCTTTATAGATGGTAACATTACCATCTGCATTCGTCTTCTTCTTAAAGATCCATTTGTTTTCTATCGCTCGCCGATCATCGGGTAAGTCTGTCAAAGTCCATACTTTGTTTTCATACATGGATCCTATCTCGGATTGCATGGCTTCCAGCCATTTGTTGGAATCTGGGCCCGCCATCGCTTCTTCATAGTTCGAAGGTTCACCGTTGTCTAACAACATGATTTCCAGGACAGGGTTGCTGTACCACCCTGGTGCGGAACGTGTCCTTGTGGACCTACGAAGTTCAGTAGTAACTTGATCCGAAGTTTCATGATCATCATCATTAACCTCCTCTCTAACCGGTGGAGGCACCACAGAAACATTTTCTTGAGCTGCGCTGCTCTCCGGTTCAAGAGGTAATACTTCATCAAGTTCCACTTTCCTCCCACTTACTTCTTTCGAGAGAAACTCTTTCTCCAGAAAGGATCCGTTCTTGGCAACAAAGATCTTGCCTTCGGATCTTAGGTAGAAGGTATACCCAATAGTTTCCTTAGGGTATCCTATGAAGACGCATTTTTCCGACTTGGGTTCGAGCTTTTCAGGTTGAAGTTTCTTGACATAAGCATCGCATCCCCAAACTTTTAGAAACGACAGCTTAGGTTTCTTCCCAAACCATAATTCATACGGTGTCGTCTCAACGGATTTAGACGGTGCCCTATTTAAAGTGAATGCAGTTGTCTCTAGAGCGTATCCCCAAAATGATAGCGGTAAATCTGTAAGAGACATCATAGATCGCACCATATCCAATAGAGTGTGATTACAACGTTCGGACACACCATTACGTTGAGGTGTTCCAGGCGGCGTGAGTTGTGAAACGATTCCACATTTCCTTAAGTGTGTGCCAAATTCGTGACTTAAATATTCTCCTCCACGATCTGATCGTAAGAACTTTATTTTTCGGTCACGTTGATTCTCTACCTCATTCTGAAATTCCTTGAACATTTGTCTCAGACTTGTGTTTCATCAAGTAGACATACCCATATCTACTTAAGTCATCCGTGAGAGTGAGAACATAACGATATCCTCCGCGAGCCTCAACACTCATTGGACCGCACACATCAGTATGTATGATTTCCAATAAGTTGGTTGCTCGCTCCATTGTTCCGGAGAACGGAGTCTTGGTCATTTTGCCCATGAGGCATGGTTCGCATGTGTCAAATGATTCATAATCAAGAGACTCTAAAAGTCCATCAGCATTGAGCTTCTTCATGCGCTTGACACCAATGTGACCAAGGCGGCAGTGCCACAAGTATGTGGGACTATCGTTATCAACTTTACACCTTTTGGTATTCACACTATGAATATGTGTATTATCACGTACGAGATTCATTAAGAATAAACCATTGACCATCGGTGCATGACCATAAAACATATCACTCATATAAATAGAACAACCATTATTCTCGGATTTAAATGAGTAGCCATCTCGTATTAAACGAGATCCAGATACAATGTTCATGCTCAAACTTGGCACTAAATAACAATTATTGAGGTTTAAAACTAATCCCGTAGGTAAATGTAGAGGTAGCATGCCGACGGCGATCACATTGACCTTGGAACCATTCCCAACGCGCATCGTCACCTCGTCCTTCGCCAGTCTCCGCTTATTCCGCAGCTCCTGTTTTGAGTTACAAATATGAGCAACGGCACCGGTATCAAATACCCAGGAGCTACTACGAGCACTGGTAAGGTACACATCAATTACATGTATATCACATATACCTTTAGTGTTGCCGGCCTTCTTGTCCGCTAAGTATTTGGGGCAGTTCCGCTTCCAGTGACCCTTCCCTTTGCAATAAAAGCACTCAGTCTCAGGCTTGGGTCCATGCTTTGACTTCTTCCCGACAACTGGCTTACCGGGCGCGGCAACATCCTTGCCGTCCTTCTTGAAGTTCTTCTTACCCTTGCCTTTCTTGAACTTAGTGGTTTTATTGACCATCAACACTTGATGTTCCTTTTTGATTTCAACCTCTGCTGATTTCAGCATAGCAAATACCTCGGGAATGGTCTTTACCATCCCCTGCATATTGTAGTTCATCACAAATCTCTTGTAGCTAGGTGGGAGCGACTGAAGGATTCTGTCAATGAGCGCCTCGTCTGGGAGGTTAATCTCCAGCTGAGTCAAGCGGTTGTGCAACCCAGACATCTTGAGTATGTGTTCACTGACAGAACTATTTTCCTCCATCTTACAACTGTAGAACTTGTCGGAGACTTCATATCTCTCGACCCTGGCATGAGCTTGGAAAACTAGTTTCAGCTCCTCGAACATCTCATATGCTCCGTGATGCTCAAAACGCTTTTGGAGCCCCGGTTCTAAGCTGTAAAGCATGCCGCACTAAACGAGGGAGTAATCATCAGCACGAGACTGCCAAGCATTCATAATGTCTTGGTTCTCTGGGATGGGTGCTTCACCTAGCGGTGCTTCTAGGACATATTGTTTCCTGGCAGCTATGAGGATGATCCTCAGGTTCCGGATAGTTGTTGCCATCGTCTTTCAGCTTGGTTTTCTCTAGGAACACGTTGAAGTTCATGTTGACATTGGCCTGGGCCATTTGATCTACAAGACATATTGCAAAGTTTACTTAGACTAAGTTCATGATAATTAAGTTCATCTAATCAAATTATTTAATGAACTCCCACTCAGATTAGACATCCCTCTAGTCATCTAAGTGAATACATGATCCGACTCGACTAGGCCGTGTCCGATCATCACGTGAGACGGACTAGTCATCATCGGTGAACATCTCCATGTTGATCGTATCTTCTATACGACTCATGCTCGACCTTTCGGTCCTCCGTGTTCCGAGGCCATGTTTGTACATGCTAGGCTCGTCAAGACAAACTAAGTGTTTGCATGTGTAAATCTGTCTTACACCCGTTGTATGTGAACGTTGGAATCTATCACACCCGATCATCAAGTGGTGCTTCGAAACAACGAACTGTCGCAACGGCGCACAGTTAGGGGGAACACTTTCTTGAAATTTATTATGAGGGATCATCTTATTTACTACCGTCGTTCTAAGTAAACAAGATGCAAAACATGATAAACATCACATGCAATCAAATAATAATAGTGACATGATATGGCCAATATCATATAGCTCCTTTGATCTCCATCTTGGGGCTCCATGATCATCTTGTCACCGGCACGACACCATGATCTCCATCATCGTGTCTCCATGAAGTTGCTCACCAACTATTACTTCTACTACTAAGGCTAACACGTTTAGCAATAAAGTAAAGTAATTTACATGGCGTTTCCATTGACACGCAGGTCATAAAAATTAATGACAACTCCTATGGCTCCTGCCAGTTGTCATACTCATCGACATGCAAGTCGTGGTTCCTATTACATGAACATGATATCATACATCACATATATATCATTCATCATTGATCACAACTTTGGCCATATCATATCACAAAGCACTTGCTGCAAAAACAAGTTAGACGTCCTCTAATTGTTGTTGCAAGTTTTACGTGGCTGCATTAGGGTTCTAGCAAGAACGTTTTCTTACCTACGTAAAAGCCACAACGTGATTTGTCAACTTCTATTTACCCTTCATAAGGACCCTTTTCGTCGAATTCGCTCCAACTAAAGTGGGAGAGACAGACACCCGCCAGCCACCTTATGCAACTAGTGCATGTCAGTCGGTGGAACCGGTCTCACGTAAGCGTACGTGTAAGGTTGGTCCGGGCCGCTTCATCCCACAATACCGCTGAAGCAAAATAAGACTAGTAGCGGCAAGAAAGTTGACAACATCTACGCCCACAACAATTGTGTTCTACTTGTGCAAAAAGAACTACGCATAGACCTAGCTCATGATGCCACTGTTGGGGAACGTTGCAGAAAAACAAAAAATTTCCTACGGTTTCACCAAGATCCATTTATGAGTTCATCTAGCAGCGAGTGATCGGATGCATCTACATACCTTTGTAGATCGCGAGCAGAAGCGTTCACTAGAACGTGGATGATGGAGTCGTACTCGCTGTGATCCAAATCACCGATGACCGAGTGCCGAACGGACGGCACCTCCGCGTTCAACACGCGTACGGAGAGGATGACGTCTCCTCCTTCTTGATCCATCAAGGGGGAAGGAGAGGTTGATGAAGATCCAGCAGCACGACGGCGTGGTGGTGGATGCAGTTGTCACCTGCAGCAGGGCTTCGCCGAGCGTCTGCGCGAGAGGGAGAGGTGTGACAGGGGAGAGGGAGGCGCCAGGGTCAAGGGTGCGGCTGCCCCTCCCTCCCCCCCTTTATATAGTCCCCCTGGGGGGGCGCCGGCCCTGGAGATCCCATCTCCAGGGGGCGGCGGCCAGGGGGTGGAGTACCCCCCAAGGCAAGTGGGGCGCCCCCCCCCCACCCTAGGGTTCCAACCCTAGGCGCAGGGGGTGGGCCTAGGGGGGCGCACCAGCCCACTAAGGGCTGGTTCCCCCTCCCACTTTAGCCCATGGGGCCCTCCGGGATGGGTGGCCCCACCCGGTGGACCCTCGGGACCCATTCGGTGGTCCCAGTACAATACCGGTGACCCTCGAATCACTCCCGATGGCCGAAACTGCACTTACTATATATAATTCTTCACCTCCGGACCAATCCGGAACTCCTCGTGACATCCGGGATCTCATCCAAGACTCCAAACAACTTTCGGATTACTGCATACTCATATCTCCACAACCCTAGCGTCACCGAACCTTAAGTGTGTAGACCCTACGGGTTCGGGAGACATGCAGACATGACCGAGACACCTCTCTGGTCAATAACCAACAGCGGGATCTGGATACCAATGTTGTCTCCCACATACTCCTCGATGATCTCATCGAATGAACCACGATGTCGAGGATTCAATCAATCCCGTATTCAATTCCCTTTGTCAATCGGTATTTTACTTGCCCGAGATTCGATCGTCGGTATCCCAATACCTCGTTCAATCTCGTTACCGGCAAGTCACTTTACTCGTACAGTAATGCATGATCCTGTGATCAAACACTTTGATCACATTGAGCTCATTATGATGATGCATTACTGAGTGGGCCCGGTGATACCTCTCCGTCATACGGAGTGACAAATCCCAGTCTCGATCCGTGTCAACCCAACAGACACTTTCGGAGATACCCGTAGTATACCTTTATAGTCACCCAGTTACGTTGTGACGCTTGGCATACCCAAAGCACTCCTACGGTATCCAGGAGTTACACGATCTCATGGTCTAAGGAAAAGATACTTGACATTGGAAAAGCTCTAGCAAACGAATTATACGATCTTTGTGCTTATGCTTAGGATTGGGTCTTGTCCATCACATCATTCTCCTAATGTTGTGATCTCGTTATCAATTACATCCAATGTCCATAGTCAGGAAACCATGACTATCTGTTGATCAACGAGCTAGTCAACTAGAGGCTTACTAGGGACATGTTGGTGTCTATGTATTCACACATGTATTACGATTTCCGGATAACACAATTATAGCATGAATAAAAGACAATTATCATGAACAAGGAAATATAATAATAATGCTTTTATTATTGCCTCTAAGGCATATTTCCAACATGAATTAGTGCAACTTACAACCTCATATACTTCAGCAGTGAAGAATATGATATCACAATTCATCAGATCAATTTCATCAATCAGTAGGGTAGATAAAACAGAGGGAGGATGTGTGAAATGAAAGTTCATTTCATCATGGTTAGCCTGCGTCCTTTCAGGCAATTTGTCAGGTCCCCAGCAAATTCTTCAGACGTTATAGTACGTTTGGAGACCTGACCCTGCATAAGATATTAGTTCGTTTTCTTCACCACCCACATCTGAAGGGGTGGCAAAGAGTTCATCACTCTGCGAGCTCCATATGAGAATGGTGGCATAGCGGCCAAACCATTTCGTTTCACATAAGAGGGGTTAGGGTAAACATATGAATAAGCAGAGAAATTCTTCGAGGACTTATGAACATAGTAATTTGAAGAATAATGCTCATATTCATAGCCCTTGGCTCTTCCCTGCGAAACAGAGTTGTTAGCACGATGATGTTCATATGAGGACTTTGATCCATGTGAGGAATTTGATCCCCTTGAGGAGTTTGGTCCGTATGAGGACTTGGATCCATATGAAGAATTTGGTCCATATGAAGAACATGATCTGGGGTTCCTTTTCTTCACAGGTGGTGTCATGAGGACATTCACCTGAAGACTTTCAAGGCACCTTTTGGGAACCCAGATTTTCTTCATAGGAGAACCATTCCTGCAGTTAGTGCCAACATATCTAGCAAATACTTCACCATTCTGATTTTTGAACAGTTTATAGTTGGAGTCAAATGACTCATCAGAAGAATGAGAAGATTCACATGTATAGCCAGATAAATTAGATGGATCAACTGGAGGTCCCTTTGCAGCAACCCATGAGGTTTTGGGGTACTGCTCAGGCTTCCAATATGTACCATCAGCATTGAGTTTCCTCTCAAAGGCAATACCCTCTTTCCTAGGGTTCCTGTTGAGGATCTGCTTTTTAAGAACGTCACAAAGAGTCTGATGCCCTTTGAGGCTTTTGTACATGCCTGTCATGTACAATTCCTTCAGCCCTGCATCGTCAGTGATACTAGCAATGTCCTGAGATGAGGAATTAATGATAGCAGAGACAGGTGAAGAATTTGTAACATTAGAAGCATTTGAACATTCAGGTGAGGAATTAGCAGATTCTCGTTCAATGCATTTCAAACATGGAGGAATAAATTCTTCCTGAGCAGCGCTGATTTGTTGAGCAAGTAATGAATCGCGCTCCTTCTGAAGATCTTCATAACTCACTCTTAGCTTCTCAAGGACTTGCTTCTTTTGAAGATATTCATAAGAAAGCTTCTCATGATCAGATAAGAGAGTGTTATGATGACCTTGAAGGTTATCAAACCTGGTCTGAAGTCTCTGAAGATTTTCAGTTAAGGCTTTAGTGCGATCCATTTCTTCACCCGACATATCATCACTTTTGTCTAGCATGTTTTGAACCTTTTCAAAAGCCTTTTGTTGTTGCACAGTAATCTTAGCAAGTTTAGAGTAGCTAGGCTTAAGATTTTCATCAGATTCATCCTCACTAGATTCAGAAGAGGCGTATTTGAGTACCTTGGCACCCTTTGCCATGAAGCAATAGGTGGGAGCGTAGTCATCACTGCCTTCATCAGCCTTGTTAGTGAGATCACTTTCTTCATCGTTGAAGATGGATTTGCTGACAAATGCGGTAGCGAGGGCTAGGCTCGCCACACCAGACTCGGAGTCTTCAGATTGTTCCTCTTCCTCATTTTCTTCAGATTCAGCCTCAGAGTCCATTTCCTTGCCAATAAATGCCCGAGCCTTCTTGAAGCTGCTCTTCTTGTGAGACGAAGACTTCGAGGATTTTGATGATGAAGATTTTGAGGACTTCTTCTTTTTCTTCGCATCATCAGAACTGTAATCCTTGTATTTCTTCTTCTTTGATTCCTTTTCCCACTAAGGACAATCTTGAATGTAATGTCCTGGTTTCTTGCACTTGTGACAAAGCCTCTTCTTATAGTCACTGGATGAGGAATCATTGCTCCTTGAGGGTTTTCCAAAGCGACCATGTCTTGATAACTTCTGGAATTTCTTCACAAGCAGTGCTAGATCATGACTCAGTTCTTCAGGATCACCAAGGCTGCTACCAGAGTCTTCATCTTCAGACTCAGATACTACCTTGGCCTTCAGTGCACGTGATCTGCCATAGCTCGAACCATAGAGATCTCTCTTCTCAGCAAGCTGGAACTCATGAGTGTTTAGCCTCTCAAGGATATCAGCGGGGTCAAGTGACTTGTAATCAGCACGCTCTTGTATCATCAGTGCCAGAGTATCAAATGAGGAATCAAGCGATCTCAGCAATTTCTTCACCACCTCATGGTCGGTGATGTCATTGGCATCAAGTGCTTGCAGCTCATTTGAGATGTCAGTGAGGCGATCGAAGGTTTGCTGCACATTTTCATTGTCGAGTCATTTGAAGTGGTTGAAGAGATTGCGAAGAACATCAACTCGTGAGTCACGCTGAGTTGAAACTCCTTCATTGACCTTGGATAGCCTATCCCAGATAAGCTTAGCAGTTTCCAAAGCACTCACTCTGCCATACTATCCTTTACTCAGATGGCCACATATGATATTCTTCGCTTGAGAATCGAGTTGCTTGAATCTCTTCACATCGGTAGCGTTTAGTGAGGGTGAGACGGAGGGAACACCATTTTCCACAACGTACCAGACATCGTTATCAATTGCCTCAAGATGCATTCACATCTTATTCGTCCAGTAGGGGTAGTTCGTCCCATCGAAGGTAGGACACCCAGCAAAGACCTTGATCATACCTGCGGTCGACATAACTAAAACTCCAGGCGGTTAAACCAAAATCACACAGAACAAGGGAGTACCTTGCTCTGATACCAATTGAAAGTGCGTTATATCGACTAGAGGGGGGTGAATAGGCGATTTTTATGAAATTCTTCACTAAGGAATTTGCTAGTGAGGAAATTCCTTAGCGAAGAAATACTAGCAGCGGAATATGTACTCAGAGGTAAACATAACAGAATACACACATGGTCATCATGATGAAATGAAGACAAACACAGAGTACAGAAAGCGTAAACATAGGATAGCAACATGAAGACAAACAGACTGAAGAAATTGAACTAAGGAAATTGAGAAATTCTTCAGTCAAAGTCTTCAAACACATACTCCTCAGACGTCTGGCACTATACTTGGGGCAAAACGATCTTCAAAGCCGCAGATTACTACCGTTTCTTCTTCAAGGATGTCCACTCTCACCAAGTATTTAAATAGCTATGGAAGTCTAAGTGCACGATGAAGTTGAAGGTCTTTGCTTGGCTCTTGCTCAATGACAGATTGAACACCCGGAACATGCTCAAACGACGACATTACAACATTGGGGACGACCACAACTGCCTCCTGTGTGGACTAAGCATTGAAGAAACAGTTGAACACATGATCTTCACATGCCCGTTCAGTAGGCAGTGCTGGCATGCTCTACATATTAATTGGGAGCCCTTCCCTGGCCGGCTACAAGCTATCGAGGACCAAAAAACCAACCACCCCACGCCCATGCTGTTTGAAAATTTTGTTGTGGCGGCGTGGAGCATATGGAAGGAAAGGAACAACAAGCATTTTAGAGCAATAGAACCCTCCTTTCGGTCCTGGCTTGATAGATTCAAAAAGGAGTTTGAGCTCCTTCAATATAGGGTCAAAGAGGACCGTAGGCCTCTTGTATTAAACTTTGTAAACTCTCTACACTAGACCCCCTTGCTTTATCTCTCTTAACTTGTCTTGGTCACAAAGTGGCCAAGCCACCCCCCTCTACCATGTAATTATCACTCCTATACAGTGTTCTTTTGATCATTAATATATTTACACAGTAGGAGCCTTTCCTACTGTTTCCAGGTCAAAAAAAAGTCTTCAAACACAGATATGAACAGACACACAACACAGTAATGAGGAAATGAAAGTGTTGAGGAAATAGAACCAGTAAGCTTGGTGAAGACAATGATTTGGTAGACCAGTTCCAACTGTTGTCTCAGTTGTACATCTGGTTGGAGCGGCTGAGTATTTAAACTCAAGGACACCTAGTCCCGGACACACAGTCCTCACCGTATTCTCCTTGAGCTAAGGACACACAGTCCTCGCCCAATCACTCGTGGTAAGTCTTCAGGTGACTTCCAAACCTTCACAGACTTGGTCACTCAGCGATCCACAATTCCTCTTGGATGCTCTAGACCTTGACGCCTAACCGTCTGGAAGAAGCACAGTCTTCAAAGGTAACAAGCGTCGGATCCACGCAGGATCAATCTCTTCAGTGATGCTCAATCACTTTGGGTTTGTAGGTGTTTTGGGTTTGGGTTTGGATTTTCCTCACTTGATGATTTTCGCTCAAAGTCCTCGGAGGATGGGTTGCTCTCAAATGACAAGTGTCAAGTTCACACGGAGCAGCCAACCAGCTAGTGGTTGTAGGGGGCGGCTATTTATAGCCTAGGGAGCAGCCCGACATGATAAGACATAAATGCCCTTCAATGATATGACCGTTAGGTGGATAAGATATTTTGGGACAGCTGGCGCGCAGCACAACAACGGTCGGAAATTTGAGGTACAAATTCCTCAGGGCTATCATGTTCCTCACTGTGTAGGCAATTCGCACTGGCAAATTCCTAACTCCTCAGTTAGAGCAAAGTCCTCAGTGACCAGAAGAACTGCGTCTCTGTCACTGAAGAATTTGACTGAACTGTATGAGATTTCCAATGGCTTCACTCGAAGGGATTGATAGGTGTAGGATTTGAGATGAGCATCACATGGAAATTTTCTCCTTAGTATTTCCTCAACCCCCTTTAACAGTACGGTGTTTCCTATGACTCAAGAAAGAGGAAATGAAACTACGAAAACAAAAGTCTTCACGCCTCATGTTCCTCGAATGAATACCAAGTCTTCAAGGTCACACCAATTTTTTCACTTTCAAAGTCTTCAGAAGGTCTTTAGTATATCAAAGTCTTCAATCGAAGAACTTCATTTTTAGGGGTCGACTTTCACTGTAAATATCAAACTCCTCATAGACTTATAGACCTGTGTACACTCACAAACGCGTTAGATACTTAACCTATAAGTCTTCAATACACCAAAATCACTAAGGGGCACTAGATGCACTTACAAGCCTTACAGCCGGTGTCTACCTTGTGATCTTGTTTTCCTTGGTACTAGATTTTAGCACCTAATTTAACCCTGACTGATGCGCAATAGAATGCCTCGTCAAGGTTTGTACTAGAAGGTGTTCACCCAGTTTGTTTTTTTAATCTAAAGGTGTTCACCCAATTTGTTGAGTAAACATGTACCACCAGCTCAGAGAATCCAAATCAACTTGCCTTCCTTGATTTTGCCTCGATCATTTCTTTGGGATCATCGCATATTTTTCTATCCAGTTTCAGATTTTGACGAACATCCCTATGTATAAGATGAGGTGCATGAGAAGATAGTCCTGTAACACCCAGATATCAACGATCGACGTCGCAACATGAAAGCTAGACAAGCCGAGCACTCCATCCATCTCAAACAGGTCAACGTGGCAAGAAAAAACCAGAGTAAATGGCGCATGCATCTCGCAGAATGACTCGGCTATGGTGTCGAACACCACTATCATGTCACTTGCGTTCTCATTTGGCCGTGGGTACCAATGCAGGCAACCATGAACCAGGACAACCCCATTAGTTACGCTATCTTCGTGCCCCACCGGCAGCCCCCAATGACCCTCGGCGACTGGACGAAGCCCAAAGTGAAGACATAGCAGGATACCGAATTTTCATTTTTCAGGTATAGTATTCTGTACTCGCCTGTAGGGCGGTGCTGGTACATTCCCAACATATCAAAGCCAGAAATCACGGGGAGGCGACCATATTGGCGAGTGTCTAGGTTGAAGATGGAGTAGCAGAGGCCAGACATGCCAAGATTGTAAAGGACCAGGAAGACGTCACAGGAGTCAGCCACCCGAAGGGGTTGGTCGAGCCAGGCGACGGGTTGGAGCTGGGCGGCAGCGGCCCGATGGTCGAAGTTGAAGAGGCTGTAGTGGTCGGTGCCATCGAGGAGGGGGAGGGGCGGCTGGCGGGCGTGGTGGGCGAGGAGAAATTCCCGGGTGGAGGTGGCGCGGCAAAATCTAAAAGGGGATGTGGCGCGAAAAGTGATTGATGGTCCCCCCAAGCGATAGTGCCCATAAAAAAGTAGGGGGAGGGACCACAATCACTTCCCGCTGTTGGAAGGGGCAACTGCTAGTGTTGCAATGGTGCAAACTTGGGTGTCGACGTCGTAGGAGGTGGCCAAGGGCATGCTTTTCTGTGGGCACTATCGCACGGGACCATGGCGAGGTGGGCCTGCGATGGGATGCTGCGACCATTGGCACATGAGCTGGGCCCGAAGGACGAGCAACTACAACCGACCATTCCGGGTGCTGGAAAACAACGCACAATGGCATGCGGGATGCTGCGATAAGTGGCGATGGGTGATGGCACCAGTCGATGGAGGAGCTGCAACCAACAACGTCGCAAGAAGAAAACGGCTCACAGCGGCTTGTGGGATGCTGAACCGTTGGCGATGGGAGATGGAGTTGGCCGATAGAGGAGCTGCAACTCACCACGTCAGGAGCTGGAAACAACTCACGGTGGCGTGCGAGATGCTAAGACCGTTGGCGATGTGAGCTGGAACCGGTCGACGAAAGAGCTGCAAACGACCACGCGAGAGCTAGAAGTGGTGAACGGTGGCTTGCCAGATGCTGCGACCGTTAGCGCGGGTAGCTGCAACCGGCCAATGGAGAAGCTGCAACCAGCCGCGGTGACTGCAAAATGGCATCGTAACTACAACCACCATGATGCTGCCGTAGGTAGCGACGAGTGCTAACCAACGACATCTGCTGCCGCGACATAATAGGCTCTTGCAGGACGACATCGCGACACCAGTCCACGACGACCACAAGAATGGAGGAAGTTGTGAGGTCGCAACGACAGTGATCCAGCTATGTGGCG
Organism: Aegilops umbellulata; assembly: GCA_032464435.1. NCBI lineage: Eukaryota > Viridiplantae > Streptophyta > Magnoliopsida > Poales > Poaceae > Aegilops > Aegilops umbellulata. Next base: position 376,773,154 of record CP136059.1, on the reverse strand, counting down.
AGTGTGCAGGGAGCCGAGCTAGTGGCGTGGCATGCGGGGGTAGCATGGCTTTTCGTGAGAAAGAAGAGAGGTGAGGGGATGAGCTGAGCTGACATGTAACCAAATGACTCTTGCCTTTATAAAAAAATCATCAAGAAAACTAATCAAATGACTGCACGCTGTAATCCAACGGCTGGCAAGGTGACCGATCCAGGCCTCCCGCCGGTCAACCGCGCCCAGCGCTACCCTAATTTCCACCGCAACAGACTCCCTGATTCGTTTCGTTCCCATCTTAAATACCCAAGAAACCAAACAGCTCATGGGGCATTCGGCCCCAAACCACCCATCCGCAGCCGAGCCCCCAAACCCCACCCCCAAAACCCTACCCCCCCCCCCCCTCCCCCCTCCCCGCCGCCGCCGCCATGGGCTCCGCCTCGGCCGCCTCCCTCCCGACCTCCGCCGGCGCGGGCGAGAACCTGGTCCTCATCCTCGACTTCGGCTCGCAGTACACCCACCTCATCACCCGCCGCGTCCGCCAGCTGGGGGTCCTCTCGCTCTGCGTCTCCGGCACCGCGCCGCTCTCCTCCCTCTCGGGCCTGCGCCCCCGCGCCGTCGTGCTCTCCGGCGGGCCCCACTCGGTCCACGCCGAGGGGGCGCCCTCCTTCCCCGAGGGCTTCCTCGACTTCGCCGCGGCCGCGGGCGCGCACGTCCTCGGCGTCTGCTACGGGATGCAGCTCCTCGTGCAGACCCTCGGCGGCGCCGTCGAGCCTGGCGTAAGACAGGAGTATGGGGACATGGAGGTGGAGGTCACCGCGCCCTCCTCCGCGCTCTACGGGGAGGACGGGAAGCGGCAGTCCGTGTGGATGAGCCACGGCGACGAGGTCGTCAGGCTGCCCGAGGGGTTCGAGGTTGTGGCGCGCAGCGTGCAGGGCGCGATTGCCGCCATCGAGCACCGGGAGAAGCGCTTCTATGGGCTCCAGTACCACCCGGAGGTAGCCATCACTTGCTGTTTTATCATGCCCTGTATCCGAAATGGATGAATGATGGGGAACTCCGAGCTGTGCAGTTACTTCCTTTAGCAGTTCTGGGAAAACAGAACTTTATTACTGTTTCATTCTGCCATTTTTGATAGAAGATGGAGATGGATTTAAACTGAGATATAATAAATGCAATTGCATCTGTAGATTAGCTTATTTTGGGTACAGAATGAATGAATGAATGACTCTGATTGATTAGGGCACTGATGATCTAATAGGAAGCCTATGTTTTGGGGGATTGCATATTACTGATTGTATGTTTACTAGATTGTGTTTGGTCTTATTAGGCTATTATATTACTTATATTTTGTAGTTTGTACAGAAGTACACATGCTTCTTCATAAATTTGTTTATACCTTAGCATGGTTGCCCTAAACTTTTCAATCTTCTGATTATGCAAGGTGACACATTCTCCCCAAGGAATGGAAACACTGCGCCACTTTCTTTTTGATGTTTGTGGGATTAAAGCCGACTGGAAGATGCAAGATGTGCTGGATGAGGAAATTAAGACCATCAAAAGTATGGTTGGGCCTGATGAACATGTGATTTGTGCGTTATCAGGAGGCGTTGATTCAACAGTTGCAGCCACTCTTGTTCATAACGCTATAGGGGATAGGCTTCATTGTGTTTTTGTGGACAACGGTCTATTGAGGTAACTGTTCCTATAGTAAGTTCTGTTTCGGAATCAGTGTGCAGCGAAACTGACATATGACCTTATCTGCAGATACAAGGAGAAGGAACGAGTGATGTCAACCTTCAACAGTGACTTGCACCTTCCTGTCACATGTATTGATGCCTCGGAGAAATTTCTTACCGAGTTAAAGGGAGTCAAAGACCCAGAGATGAAAAGAAAGATTATTGGCAGGGAATTCATTGTTGTATTTGATGAATTTGCTCACATGTTAGAACAGAAGATAGGAAAAAGACCTGAATATTTGGTTCAAGGAACATTATACCCCGATGTGATTGAATCATGCCCACCCCCTGGTAGTGGGAGGACACATTCCCACACCATCAAAAGCCATCACAATGTAGGTGGTCTTCCTAAAGATATGAAGTTGAAGCTCATTGAACCACTGAAGCTCCTATTTAAGGATGAGGTCTTGATCTCCATCTATACATCTATGTACTTCATACATTTATTGATCTGACATTCTATACTGAAAGATACCTCATACTGGGAAATTATTCCTGTTTGATTTTGAAGAAAAATATTCTTATTACTTATTAATTTGTTGAATTTTTGTCCTGCAAAAGGTTCGGAAGCTGGGAAGTATCCTAAATGTCCCAGAGTCATTCTTAAAGCGACACCCATTTCCTGGGCCTGGTCTTGCTGTACGTGTCATAGGTGATGTTACAGCAGGCAATGCTCTGGAGGTTCTTCGTCAGGTTTGATCTTTTTGATCCATTGGATCTTAATCATCTTTTGATATATGGTGTTAATTGGGAACTGCTCTGTTGTGTCTTCAGGTGGATGAGATATTTATTCAAGCCATTAAAGATGCAGGCCTCTATGATGAAATTTGGCAAGCTTTTGCTGTATTTTTGCCTGTCCAAACAGTTGGGGTGCAGGGTGACCAGAGAACTCACTCCCATGTGGTTGCTTTAAGGGCAATTACCAGTGAGGATGGCATGACTGCAAATTGGTATTGCTGCACTGAACCTACAGCTCTATCATAATCCCCCCTTTGCAATTCTATGATACAATCGTGCTCTGATGGTTTCATCAGACCCTTGCACTACATGGCGACATTTTGTTGCAGTTGTACAGATAATAAGTCTGCAGCAAATATTGTTCTTTTTGCCTTTTAGACCATTGTTCCTGCTAGATTAGCTTGTGAATGCTAGTAGTTTGAATCTGACAATTCAGCATTCATGCACCTGCGTTTCATTGCCTGTACAAGTGGTCTTGGTATATGATTTTTTTATCGCTTTGCGTATTGTTGTGTACAGAAATGTGTTATCTTTCCTCTCTCATTTTGTTAGCAAGCGTACCTTGTTTCTACGATGTAGTAAAATCTAGGTTTCCTCTTTATTTTTCGGTGTTTCTTGATGCTACCTTGCATATTTTGACAGCCGGTGTCCTTTTTCTTTTAAACCTGTCAGGTATGATTTTGAACGCCCGTTCCTGGTTGATGTGGTGAAGAAAATCTGCAATAACGTGCGAGGCGTCAACCGTGTTGTCCTGGACGTAACATCAAAGCCACCGGCGACAGTGGAGTGGGAATAGGATAGGAATGCTCTGGTGGTGCAATAACGGACTGGGAATTGCAAAATCATGCTCTGATGATGTTGCAACGTTGCAGTGGGTTTAGTGCTAAATTTGCAGTTCAGTTATTTATGTGTAGGTTATGCTTAGAAAAATATGAATCGATTATGCCTAGACAAATATATGAATCTATTGTGTACTTTTTATGCCTTTTGATTTTTCTTTCCCCTATCCTCTTAATATTAATTATCTTTTAGCTGATTTTCATTTTACTTGTGCTGGGAATTTTTTTTTTATCTTGGGAAGGTAACCTATTTAGGGCCAAAGCATCATTTACTACTGCTTTTGACTGTTAGAAGTAAAAAAATGGAGTTGACATGAATTAGCCTTACCATATATCTCTGCTATTCAGTGCTGGCGTATGTGAAAATAAAAACAACATGTATATCGATTTCGTAGAGCTTGAAAGTTTGAATCAGCCCAAATTTGTGCTTTGGGCAGACTTACACCTTATGTGGTGCATTCTCCATGCTAACATAAGTAGCAAATTGCTATCTATTCTACGGTTTCATACCATGATCTATATCACATTCTTTTGATATGGATCATTGATAAAACTCATTCGAATCCAAAAGAAAATCGCTGGGACCTGTGACTTTGATGCCGAAGGAGGGCTGTGATGGTGCCACAGGTAGAGCAAGTTGGGGCTTTGTGGGGTCTGCTGGCGCAGCAAAGATTGTTAACAGGACGCGCAGCAAAGATTGTTAACAGGACGCAGCAAAGATTGTTAACAGGACAGTGGGAGTAACTTCAGCAGTAACTTCAAGTCCAACTCAGCAAATTTGTCTATGTGGCAATAAGTTAATGAAGAGAGAGGTAGTTCTAGTAACTTACTAGTTACTGTAACATCACACATATCAAGGCAAGATGAGTCTATAGCATAAAAAATAAAGTGTTGCATGTTACCACATATATGTTATTTCCCACTATAGAGGTAGTAATAGAGTAGTAACATGCCCATGTTACTACTCTATGTTACTATCCATTGTGGCTAGTCAAAGGCAATTCGCGCAACATTTAACACACTAAAATTCGTTCATTCATTGGCACACATGGCTCTTGACTTCTTCAATCTTCAGTTTATAGGATTGCCACATAAGCTTTACATGGATCAGAAAGATGTAGACAACAGATACAAATGTTACAAAAGGAACAGACCCACACACATGTGAATATCATGATCCCAGCGGCAAACAGAATATATGCCATGGCTGACATTTTTAGTTTAGTTTCAACTTTGGTGAACCATTGTCATCAGAAGATTAGTCCTTTCTCTTTCAACTGATATGGAACATTTAATCACGCTGCGAATTGAATTTACCTGCACCAAGAGCAGAAAATTTACAACTTCTAGGTTTCCTATTAATTAGCAGTAGAATAGTAAACGATGATCTTTGGAGGAATTATTGGGGGTGCTGGAGGATCCCGATCCCCGGCGAGCGTGGCTCCGATCTGGGGTGGGTTCGAGCAGAGCAGAGCACCCATGGCTACCGGAAGAAGAGGGGGAGAAGAAGAGCGTTTTTTTTTCTATTCATTAACGTGGTTTTTTTTGGGTGGTGTGTGGTAGCAATAAACTGCTCGGCTCATGTAATTGAAGCCTAGGAATAGAATGAGCGGTGCGACCCAGAAAAGAAATGGGATGGCAGCCAGGCGACTGGGCTGGTGTATGAAAAGACAAGAGTTTTTTCCTTTTTTTAGATGAGAGTTATTCCTTCTTTAGAATCATGCAAGGGGGGAAATGGAGTCTCCTTTGCTTTTTTTTGTGTAGCTAAATAAATAACCTATTAGCTTAAAAAAGGACCCCAATAAGTACGATCATTCGAATTTTGCCCATGGCTACCGAACAAAGAGGAGGAGGAGAAGAGCGTTTTTTTTTCATTCGTTAACGTGGTGTGTGGTAGCAATAAACTGCTTGACCCATGCAACCGAAGTGTAGGAATAGAATGAACGGTGCGGCCCAGAAAATAATTTTTTTAGGGGTTGCCCAGAAAAGAAATGGGATGACACGCCAGGCGACTGGCTGGTGTATGAAAAGACAAAAGTTTTATCTTTTTTTAAGATGAGAGTTTTCACTTCTCTAGAATCATGTAGGGGGAAATGGAGCACACTTCGCTGCTTTTATTGAGGCACTTTGTAGTTTTTGTTGGGCGTGCTTTTTTTTTTTGAGCATCTGTTGGGCGTGCTTATGTCTCGTTTGACGGGAGATGTAGCAGCCTCGTCCGACGGAGCGCAAGATTAGGCTGGCCCCTCGCGGGAGGCCACAGCCCCCTTTTTTTTCTGTTTTCTTCCATTTTTTTCTTTTTTTTACTTTTGGTTATACTTCCAAACATTATAAAGATATACTTCCTTCATTTCTAAATTTTATTTTTTTAGAGATTTCAACAAGTAACTACATACGGAGCAAAATGAGTGAATCTGCACTCTAAAAATATGTCTATACACATCCGTATGTGGTAGTTCATTTGAAATCTCTAAAAAGACAAATATTTAGGAACGAAGGGAGTATATCACAAATTCTCTCTACATATTTTTTCGAACAATATTAATCTAGCATTTGTAAACTGCTAAATGTGTAAAGAAAAAACTGTTTCTCATGCATACGAAAAAAATATACAATGTCTAAAAAATTGATCACGTATTTTAAAATAGTATAATAAAATAGTTTCCTGTTAAGAAGAGAAATACGTGATAAAATATGTTTATAAAGAAATTCCTGATGTATACAAAAAATGTAGAACGTATATTAAAAAAATAATCATAAAAACATAAATTGTTAAATTTGCTGATTGTGTATCAAAAAAATGTTAAACATATATTTAAAAAATGTTAACCATGTATAAAAAATATGTCTCAGATATATACCAAGAAAATACAATGTCTATGAGAAAAGTAGTCATCAAACACAAATATCATCTACTTAAAAAATGTACACTGTGTACAGAAAATTTTCATGGTGTATACGAAAAATGTAGAACATGTTTAAGATAAAAAAAGTAGAATATATAAAGGTTGATGTCATATAAAAATGTAATCATATATTTAAAAAATGTTTAACATGTATTAAAAATGTTCTTGGCATATAAAAAAATGTGCAATGTGTATAAAAAGTAGTAATCAAACAAATAATTTTGAAATGTTAATCATGTATTAAATATTAAAAAATGTATAGATTTTTTCCTATTGTATGCATAAAATGTAAAAATGTGTATGAAAAATGTAAACATGTGTTGTAGAAAAAAAAAGAATAAAATGAAGAAAAGTGGTGAAAACCGAATAAAGTGAAAAAACAAACAAAAGAAAAACCTTACAAATAAAGATGTAGACAACACACACAAATGTTACAAAGCGAACAGACTCATCAGAAGATTAGTCATCCTCTTTCAACGGAACATTTAGTCACGCTGCACCTACAATTTACCTGCACTAAGAGCAGATAATTTACTAATTCTAGGTTTCCTATTAATTAGCAGTAGAACATCAAACAGTGATCTTTGGAGGAATTATTGGGGCGTTGGAGGATCCTGATCGCCGGCAAGCGTGGCTCCGATCCAGGGTGAGTTCGAGCAGAGCAGAGCACCCATGGCTACCGAAAAGAAGAGGGGAAGAAGAAGAGCGTATTTTTTTTCTGTTTGTTAACGTGTTTTTTAGGGTGGTTTCTTTTTCAGAATCTTTTTTGAGGGTGGTGTGTGATAGCGATAAAAGAATAGAAACAACCAGAAAAGTGCTCGAAAAGAAACTGCTTGGCCCATGCGGACAGTTTTTCCTTCTTTAGAATCATGCATGGGAAAAAAGGAGTCTCATTTCCTTCTTTTTGTGTACCTAAATAAATAACCTATTAGCTTAAAAAAGGACCCCGGTAAGTATGAACGTTCGAATTTTGCCCATGGCTACTGAAAGAAGAGAAGAAGATCGCTTTTACTTTTCGTTCGTTAACGTGGTGTGTGGTAGCAATAAATTTCTCGACCCATGCAATCGAAGCCTAGGAATAGAAATGAGCGGCGCGGCCCAGAAAAGAATTTGTTTTAGGGGTTGCCCATAAAAGAAATGGGGTGACAGGCTAGGCGACTGGGTTGGTGTATGAAAAGACAAAAAGATTATCCTTTTTTGAGATTGAAATATATCATAAAATATAATCATCTATTTATTATTTTTTAAACATGTATACAAAATTTCCGGATGTATACAAAAAATGTAGAACACATATTAAAAAATTAAATGTAAAAACATAAATTAAAAAATAGCCGATTTTGTATAAAAAATGTTAATCATATATTTCAAAATGTTTAACCGTGTATAAAAAATATGTTTCAGACATATACCAATAATATACCATGTGTATGAAAAAAATAATCATCAACCACAAATATTTGGAAAAATGTTAGACAACTATTTTAAGTTTTTAAAAATTTACAAAAAAAATGTTCATGGTGTATACGAAAAATGAAGAACATGAATGTTAACATGAAATAATAAATTATAGAAATATTTATGTTGTGTAAAATGTAATCATATATTTAAAAAATGTTTAACATATATTTAAAATGTTCCTGATATATACCGAAAATGTACAATGTGTATACAAATTAGTAGTGAAACAAATATTTTGAACATGTTAATGATGCAATTTAGAAATATTTAAAATGTATAGATTTTTTCCAGATGTATACATAAATTGTAAAAATGTAGACATGTGTTGTACAAAAAAATGAACAAAAGAGGTGAAACCGAAGAAACTAAAAAAAACACCTTAGAAATAAAGAAAAACAGAAGACCTGAAGAAAACCATGACAGCCCATGAGAAAACAAAGAAAACCCAAGAAAACAAATCAAACAAAACAAAAGAATATAAAAATGAAAAAACTAAGAAAAAAACAACGAAAGAAAAATAAATAAATAAAAAACCAATAAAAACGGAAAAAGGAACAGATGAAAAACTGAAGAAAAGGAAACGAAAAACCAGAATAAAAGGAAGGAAGTAGTGAAAGAAAAAAAATCCAAGAAACTCGTGAAGAAACGAAAAAAACCAGGAAGAAAAACGAAAAAGGAAAAAGAGCACGAGCGAGTGAGCGGGAACGATAGCTGGAAATGGGCTGGCCCGCTAATAAGCGGGGAACAAAATGCTAAAGGAGACTATCTTCTGACTCGCGTTGAGCGAGATATAGTCCTACTGCTTTTTGTGTACCTAAATAAATAAACTATTTCCCTCAAAAAAGAAAGTAAAAAATAAACTATTATTTTCTTAAAAAAATATTCTAAAAAAGGTGTTCCTAAATAAAAGAAGAATGTGTACAAGTAAGCTTAGTTAAAAGTTGTGACAATATTTTACGATCGGCGGGAGTAGCTTAAAAAAATATTCTAAAAATATGTGTACCTAAATAAAAAATAATGTGTACCTAAACAAAAAGAATGAAAACTGTCAACTTCATGGTATCATAATGCTAATCATTAATCATGCTATGTTGTTTTCAATACTCCCTACGTTTCTAAATATAAGTCCTTTTAGAGATTTCAATATGGACTACATACATATGTATATAGACGTATTTTAGAGTGTAGATTCACTCATTTTACTTCTTATGTAGTCCGTATTGGAATCTCTAAAAAGGCTTACATTTAAGAACAGAGGGAGTATATATTATAATAATTAGTATAGGAGAGATCGGTAGAACTACGAGGTGGACCAGATTCTATTCCCTCTCTTCTATCAATATAAGAAACACATACTCATGCGTATTCAAGAAAAAAAGGACGTGTTTGAATCGAGTTCTCGTATGATAGTTTAGATTCTTGGCCAATTGATCATTCTCGAGCGTGAGTATGGGAGAAAAAGATCTCCATCGAACGGCTATGCATGTCAGCTAAGGAATAATTACTTCTCATTTATTATGAAACAACCACCCCAGTATAAGTAACTGTATGATTAATCTAGGACCATGTATTATTCTTGTACACGGATTTATACTATTGTAGTGGGTGTATGAGGTAGCTCCTCACAGATTTAAATGATCACAGTTGTAGAGCCACACATAGAGTTCATTGTCGTTGTTACCATCATATTGATATTTGTTTCTAGATCCTTGTTGTGGAGTGGTGACTGAAAGAAGTGTTACGATCATGATGTCCAATTGGCCCATTCACTTTTGCAACCCAAAATCCCCCTCCCCCCTATTGCAATCGGTTCACAAATTCCTTCATAATACATCTCACATATCAACGGCGGAGCTATGTAGCATTCTGAGGGGGGCGTGGCCCCCCCAGCCCAAATGCAATTTTTTTTACTATGTAGTAATAGCCCATATCCACATACGGGCAGAAGGCCACAAGCCCATCTTCACACGAACGACTATACCAGCCTCAGTTGACCAGCCTGCTCGGGGCTCGGCTGCATCGCGTATCCTTCCCCAGCCACGCTAGGTCGCTCGCCGCTCAGCCACGGCACGGTGGCTCGCCTCACTCCTCCATCCACGCCGCCCAACTGCCTCGACGCCGGCGCCGAGGAGGCAAGGAGAAGCTCGTCTCTAGTCCACGCGGGCCGAGGAGGTCGTGAGGGGGGCACCAGAGTTCGCCTGAGACAGTCATTTTCGTCTCCTCACCACTGGCAGGTGGTCGTCGATGTCCGCCGGCCGGCAAGCCATCGGCTCGTCGCCGGCCGCCCCCCATACAAATCTGGCTACTAGATTCTGTAAGTACCATCTACCCAGCTCAAATTACAACTTGAAACCTGGATCCCCTTTTGTAGTGTTGCCTGCCTATACGAGTAAATTGGGGGCAGCACGCCTGTACATGTATGAGTCTGACTAGTAATTTAGCAATTAGTAATTTAGTATGCTATTCATTTGATCTAATTGCAGATATCTTGTTGCTTGCACAATCCATCACAGATTTGTTCTTCTGAGTAATTACAATGGTTGTTTGACTTGGAGTTGGGACTCAAAAGGCTAGACTAATCAAGTGACCATGGTTAAAGGCAGCAGCGGCAACATTCAGTCATACTTCAAAAGACAAAGAACAGAGACACCACCTGAAGATCCTCCAGCTACACAACCTTTACCTCTGCTTCTTGAATGGGAAAAACAACAAGAAAATCAAGATGAAGAGCCTCAAATAAATAATTCAGTTCCTCTTCCTGTTCTATTCCGAGGTAAGGAATTCTTGGAGCGAGACCCCGCACTGCGACCCCAAATTTGGCAGTACCCACCAAATCAGAGAGATAATGTGCGGAGGGCATATTTGTCGTTAGGCCCCATGCAACCAAAACTCAAACAGTATAGAGCTTCTGGTAAAAAGGGCCATCAGCGTCGCTTCCAATATAAGTGGTTTGATAGTTTCCCATCATGGCTAGAGTACTCAGAGGACAACCATCGCGCATACTGTTTACTCTGCTTTGTTTCCAGCAAAAATATCTTAGCAAAAGGAGGCTCTGATGTATTCACAGTACATGGATTTGATAACTGGAAAAAAGTGAATGATGGAAAATATTGTGCACTCTTAGGCCATGAAGGTTCTACGCCATGCTCACCACACAACAATGCAGTCATAGAACATCAAGCATTGTTGAACCAGGCAGGTCATTTAGAAAATGTTGTAGCAGTAAAGGATGATGAAAAGGTAGAAAGAAACCGTTTAAGGCTAAAAGCATCTGTTGCGGTTGTTAGGTGGCTCACATTTCAGTCTTGCGCTTTTAGAGGACATAATGAGAAAGCCGAGTCAAAGAATAAAGGAAACTTTCTTGGATTGTTAGGGCTTCTCGCAGAGTTCAATCCTGATCTTGCCAAAGTCATTTTGGGGAATTCTCCATACAACTCAAAGTACACATCTCCAGATATTCAAAAGGAAATCTTGTCCATATATGCATCTAAAGTTAGGAGACATATCCGTGAAGAAATTGGGGATTCCAAATTCTCTATTCTGGTGGATGAGACATGTGACGTGGCTAAAAGAGAACAAATGGCATTGGTTTTCAGATTTGTTGATAAAGCTGGCTTTTCACAAGAGCGGTTCTTTGATTTGATACATGTGGCCAACACCAAGTCCATGACACTGAAAGATAAATTGTGCGCTGCATTATCATTAAATGGTTTTGATATTCAGAATCCTCGTGGACAAGGATACGATGGGGCTAGCAACATGAGAGGAGAGCTGAATGGGTTGCAGTCTCTTTTTCTCAAGGTATGCCAATAACTTGGTTGTTCACATAGAGCGTGAAATCGCAGAGAAATACAAGTTTGAGGACATTTTAGCAGAATTCAAGAGCATAAGTGATCGAAAAGCTGATCTGTAGTACCACTCATTTTGTAGTTCTTAGTTGGCTCACAGAATGTCTTTGAGGTTTGAAGGCTGAGTGGTACAAGTAGAAAAGTCGTATATTTTGGTGTAATTAGTCCTCTTATGGAGTATATATTGCTAATCATACATGTATTTTGCGAGCAATATGGGCAATATAAGTATAAATTTGCTTGGAGGCTCCTAAGTTCTTGTTTGCTGCCGTTGGTTAAATTTTTCTTCGTCATTGGCCCCCCCAGACATTCTTGTCAAGCTCCGCCACTGTCACATATGCCTTGGAGCTCCATGTAGGCCCAGTTCTTTTTCGCGCAGGATTCTGCAGAATCAAGATTCTAGAAAATCCTCCCAAAATCAACTTCCCACAGAATCTGCCGCCCAATTCTTTTCTAAGATTGTAGAGTGCGTTGTGTGCCGAATTGTGCTGAAATATCTATAATTAGATACCTTCATATCGATGTAAATATGCAACCATCACAACTTAACAAGCTATGACCACATGGAAATTTTCATAACAGTGACAAAAAATATAACATGGAAAATTATTTACTATTAATGTAAAATATTTTCATACATAAGTAATTTAATGAATCCCACTCTCCCGTTATGGACATATTCATGCGAAGCATAGCTCACCCCTATGCCCTCACGGTGTTTGATGACCTCAGGGATGTTTTATCGTAGGATCATGGACTCCCTTCAAGATTTTCTTGAGGTGTGAGGTAGCGGGATCTCAGGTGCTCGTATGTCTCAAGAGTCTTTTTAGGATGAGGTTTGTGGTCTTCAACGACAGCATATTGGTGGCCGCTGAGGTGTCAATGAAAATAAATGTCATATGGTTCCTCTGCCTTTGTGGTAATGATTTATCGAGTGAATCCATGGAGCGAGAGCTATGTTTCCTCCGCAAGTCCGTTGCAATTGTTCTTGCAGAGTTTTTTTTGTCTGTGCATGACTGATCTTTTGGATATGTTGAGTTTTTTATAATTTGTTTTGGTGCTTTTGTTGGCTTATTTTCGTGGAGCTGGAGTCTTTCCTTAACGCTACGGTGAATATCTTGTGGCTCATCTTTTAGGATGGGTGAATCTAGTGGCTCTCTAGAACCTTTATCGATAATCGAGTTTGTGCAGGTGTACGAGTTGCAGCGTCACGCTCGAGTCTACGTTATAATCAATGTGTCTCAAAAGGAAAAGAGATTTTTCTTCTTCTTTAGAATCATATGTATATGCATCGAAGAAAATTATCCTCTATACATGATTATGAAAAATATTGAAGAAAAGAGTAGGCTTGATTACAAATAAAAAAGGTGTGGCTAGATCTCAGTCGGCTAAGACTTAGCCAAGTCTCAATCAAGTGACATAACATATAAAAATATTGAAGGAGAAAACCTAAATTTTTTTGCACGGATCTCCACGTAAAATCTCACGACGAGAACATCGACTACGACTTGGTTAAGTCTTAGTCAATTGACATTTAGCAATTCCGAATTAAAAATAGGACACACTTCATATTTGTGGTCTCTCAGTTTCGTCGCAAATACTCATTTGAGGACACACGCAAAAGGAAAAGAAAAGAACATTTGACGAAAAATGCTAGATTTGTGGTGATTGGCTTGCCGATGTGTGTTGCGTAACATACCAAGCTTGGTTTCCATTAGAGTAATTCCATTATAGTACTCAGTCTTGCTAAGTCTCACTCGATGATATATCCATAAAATCTTACATTAAGATTCATGTAAAATTATTTTTTCAGCTTTTTTTTTCTCTTACATATTACGTCACTTGATTGAGACTTGATTAAATCTCAGTCGACTCAGACCTAGCCATACCCATTTTTTTCCATTATAGTACTACATGCATAGTATACATGGGCAACTTACATGCATGATGAAGCAGGCATCTCGCAATCCCCAGCCGAGCAGGAGGGTTGCTAACCTCACTTCTGAACTAGCCAACCCGAGCCCCGCAGGCATTATCCTAACCAGATTAACGGCTCTTATTCTGCCATGCATGCACGCATACTAGCTGGTTGGTAGCCAACCAAACTTTAAACATTTACTCCTTCCGTTTGAAAAACTTGTCCCTCAAATGAATGTATCTAGCACCAAGTTAGTGCTAGATACATCCATTTGAGACACAAACTTGAGACAAGCTTTTTCGGATGAAGGGAGTACATGATGTGAGTCGACAGACGATGTGGATGAGATCAGCTGTTGACGACCCTGCAGTTGCGCCTGATCTGGGTGACGGCTCCGGTGGGCGGGGCGAGGTTCCCCATCTTGATCATCGCCGTCGCGAAGTCGGACACGAAGAGCGCCCGGTTGGCGGCGTACTGGCTCACCAGCGCGTCCTGGGAGGCGCCGTTGAAGAGCTCTTGGTCCGAGTGCAGCAGGCCGCGCCTGGCTACGAGGTTGCGGTAGTAGGCGTTGTCGAAGACGAGCGGCGTCTGCACGTCGAACGGCGCGAGGCTGGTGTCGCCGGCTGGGGCCGCGGCCGGGCAGGTGCGCTGGCGCAGCGTGGCGAACGCCGGGTCGATGTTGGTGTCGTTGTAGATGTGGCCGCGGAAGTTCTGGCACTGCGAGAAGCCGATGGTGTGCGCGCCGGAGAGCGCCGTGAGGTCGCGCGGGCTCAGCTGCTTCTTGGCGAACGCGGCGATGAGCCCGTCCAGGTTTAAGCTGGGCGCCGGGAGGTCGGTGTTCGCCTCCATCATGTTCGCCGTCGTCGAGTCCTGCCGGCCGAGCAACACCGCCCAGCTGGGGCCGCCTAGCTGGAACCAGTGAAGGACCGATCCAGGTGGGTGTTGTCAGCATTGATCAAAACTATGCTTTCAGAGGAAGCTGTCCATTGATTGTACGTACCAGAACCGTGCCGTCCCGTGCTGCGAGGGCGGCGATGTCGGCGCAGGAGACGACGCCGGGGCAGACCAGCTCCACGTCCTTCTTGATCTGGTCGATCACCTCGTAGCCCCGCACCGAATTCACGTTCGGAAACGCGGTCTTCTCGCCGACGAAGCTACCAGCGACGTCATCCAAGAGAATGGATCCGTCACAGCCCTATATAGCAAAATTCCACCATTAATCGTGGCCTAATTACGCAACTGAATAAAAATATGATTGTAAATCAATCGACATGAATGTAGATGTTTGCTTAGCGGTTTAAACAGTTTATTAGTTACCTGAACGAAGCAGTCGTGGAAGTGGAGCCTGAGGAGGGAGGCGCCCATTCGGCGCTCGGAGCGGAGTGCCTTCGTCACCGTGGCGCGCACGGTGCGCTGCAGTGTCGGGCAGCTCTTGTCGTAGAACGACGGCGAGAGCTGCCCGTACGCGGTGGAGGAGAGGAGGAAGAGGGCAAGCAAGCAATGCCATGCCCTGCAGCTGGAGCTGGAAGCCATGGCTCACAAATTTATCTAGCTACGTGCGTGTGTTCTTCACAGTAGGATAGCTAGCTCAGTAGTTTGCTTAACTGTGGCGGGCACGAGCCACCTCTTTATAATGAGTGTACTGTTCCTTCAGTTGCGTGTGTTCCTTCAGCTGGAACTGTAGAAGTTAGGCCGCTAGCTATAGCTAGGGTCATGGAAAAGTATGACAAGTTCCACCAGGTTTCTTCCATGGTTGACAAAGAGCAACGTTCCTCTACCGCTCTACGTAGGTGCCAAAAACTGATCCATCTTTACAGATATTGCTCACCTATATGTCACTAGCAAATGGCATTTCCAGTAGGCATAAATAATTATATCTAAAAAATAGTGTGGTTATCGACCTTTACGGATAAAGATCATATTCAGCCATCCTATGTAAATATAAAATTGGCGATGTAAGATGGGGGAGCGGAAAGGGTATATGCCGTACGTGATGAATATATGTAATCACAAGTCATGTGATAGCAACAATTCCAGGGCACGCAAAGATAAAATAGAAAGGAAAAGACAATTAAGGAACCATAAGAGCAGTGTTCCATGTGTATTCATAGTGGAAGGCAAGCAAATTAAATGTACTTTTGCAGGAAGAGTTATGTATGACACATTTGCAGGAAGAGTATAGGTGAGCAATATCTGTAAAAATGGATCAGTTTTTGCAGGAAGAGTATTAATGTTCCCGAGATCAGCTAAATTTAATAATCATCTTCTATTGATTTGGGTTGGAATATTTGAAACTTCCTGGAAACTTCATTAAAAATGGTGATATATATGACACATTTTATAATCTCTCACATGGTTCCAAACTCTTAATAAAGTTGTTGAAACTCAACGAAACATCCTTGAAAGTCTTCAAGGAGGCAAACTCAAAAACTAATGCAAACTTATCTGGAACCAACTTAGTATTGAACCATCGATATATTGTGAAAAACAAAACCTTCATAGAACACCACCATGAAAATTAATTGAGACATATAAAGATGAAATCAGTAAAAATTGTTCCATTCTTCTGAAATCAAATTTGAACCAGGAACCTTAATTGATGAGACATATAGGGATGCTCGTTAGTAGAAAGAAATTTGTATAACTGAATAACCTATATCTTTGCCGTGATATTATGTTTGTCTATATATGTTCTAATGTTTGGAGGAAGATAGTGGGGATAACACAAATATGTTCCTTTCTCTCTAGCTGGTTTTCCTACTAATGTAAGCACACTAGTTAAGTGTGTAGTACCTTAGGTGTAGTCCCCTAATGTCTTAATAGTCGTGATTAGATATACTCCCTCCATCTACTAATACAAGGCCACTTCATAATTTTTTATGTCTAACTTTGACCACCAAATTTTCAATAAAATGTGAGTTATATGCCAAAAAAGTATGCCACTGGAAGCAAATTTCAAAGAACTCCCCGACTATATATTTTTATGGCATATTCCCCATATTTTCTTGACCATTATTATAAGTCAAAATCTGACACAAAAGCCGAAGTGGCCTTATATTAGTAGATAGAGGGAGTATCAAATTTGTAGGGTTAAAGTGCTTGGTATACCACTGGGTCGAAGTGCAAATGGCAGAGAAAAGACATGACATGTCACTCACTTGTTCTTCATGTTGTACGTGGCTTTGAGACAAGTGAAGATGTGTCGTTCCATTGATTTCTTTTTGGGCACGTTGAGAAAGTTCATAACTCAGATCCATTTGGATGATGCATGCTGATCACTATGGTTGATCTACTAAGATATTAATTTTTTCCTTTAACAACCAAATTTGGGGAGAAGGGAGGGGAGAGGAGGTATTTTCATCCCCAAAGAATCACGTACTCTCTAATAAATTTTGTTTTATATTCTAAAGCCTTTGTATTTATAATGTATAATCACATGAACTGAGAGGCTAATAGGCCCTAACCTTTCCAGTCTCCCATGTACATGATGAGGTTGTATATCTTGCCGGAAGGGGTACATTCCTTGTTCGATAACGATCTAGCCATATTCTTCTGGCAGGCAGCGGACGACCATAAAAAATACCATATGGTCAAGTGGTCCGATATTTGTAGGCCCAAGGACCTTGCTCGACTAGGCATCCTTGCTTCTCGTCGCATGAACATGGCCCTCATGCTGCGTTGGGTCTGGTGGATCATGTGAGGGGACGGGTGCTTGTGACCGCAACTTATTCAGGCTAAGTATCTTAGGGCGAGCCCCTTCTGGTGTGCTTGCATTTGGAGGGTTGCCAATTCTAGAAATACATCCAGTGGATCAAGTGAGATCCGCATTGGAGTGTCCTTCTCTGAACGTAATGGAGAAGGAACTTTATTTTGGCTTGACCCCTGGGTTGAGGGAGAGCCACTTAATTTGAGTTTCCCCAACTTGTTTGCTATCTGCGCTTTCATTTGGGTTTCCACAACCTATTTGCTATTTGCGCTGGTCAAATGGTGCTGGTCTCCGCAGTCACTCGGAATGGATATTGGAACATCTGGTTCCAACGTACATTTGGGCAGGCGGAGAGCAGAGGGTGTGCTAGTTTTCGGGCTGTCTTCCCCCCGGTGCTCCCAGACTATCTAGATTCCGTAGCTTGGTCTCTTTCACCTTCAGGTGTTTTCTCTATGGGCTCAACATCACCAAGCGTTGTGTGGTTCGCTCACCATCTCTTGGACCGATCCTCTTTGGAAGGCCCGGTTGCCCCTGAAAATCAAGATTTTCGTGTGGCAATTACTGACGGGCCGACTTCCCTATAGGACGGAGGTGCTTAAGAGGAACGGGTCGGGCAAGGCCCCCTCTGTGAGGTCCCCGAGACCGGGTGCCACATCTTGTTCTCGTGCATGGTGGTTTGAGCTCTCTAGAGTTTCGTCCGCGAGGCCTGATTGGGAAGCCCTGGACTCGCGTGGTTCCTTGAAATCAGAGCCAACTAGACCGGGCGGGAGCGTCACCTATTCTAGCTTGTGTTTGCTGCTATGTCTTGGACGCTCTGGATGACGCATAATAAGATGGTGATTGAGAGGGTCTTCTCTCGACCTGCCTCTGACCCGTTCTTCAAATTCCTTACTTTCTTGCAGCATTGCCAACTGTTATCTAGACAACGGGAACATGCTCCTGGCTACCGCTCGCCACCACCTCACCTCCTAGCAGGACCGCTGAGCCTGCTGCCACTAGGTGGCTTTCTTTGGGCGATTGTGCGGTTAGCCCACCTGTCGTTGTTGCTTCAGTACTCTTGATGTGGTTGTATGGATGTTTGCTTTATCTATAAAGTGGGTCGAAAGCCTATTTTGAAAGCATTGTTTTGAAGATATGCCAAAACAATTACAAAAACAAAAGTAAAATACTGAATTTTGATGTGGACCTATACTCCTGGGAGCATTGTTTTCTATCAAAATTGTCTGCACCCCACGCTGGATTTACAGCTTGTTCTTTTTCAGTTAGTCTATAAGGATCGGATACGAGCACCCCCAGATTACAAGGTTGGGTTTGACATAGTGATGCAGGCGAACACGTCCGTATGCATGTAGTTTGACATAGTGGGAACATCCGGCCGAAAACGTGCTAACCATGCATGTTTACTTTAAAAACGTGCTAGTTTGAATTGATGTTTGCCGACGAACGTCCGTATGCATTCCAGGTTGGACATATGGAGGCGTTGCCGACATGCATGTATGCATGTAGTACGATGCAAAATGTGCACAAACCTCTGTGTTAGTTCTTGACACTTCCAGGCGTAGCCGATCGGAAACAAGCGTGCATGCATGTAGTCTGGATGGACAATCTCCGACCCTATATGATGCTGTTCAAGTGCACACCACTTGTGCTACAAATGTGTCCAGATCGATGCTACAAATGTGTCCTACTCCCAACTGTGTTGTATTGTTGCTCCCGTTCCCCATCACCCCGTCGACTAGGGTTTTGGCTCGTAGCACGCAGCGGCCGGCCGGTCAGAGATAAGAGACCGGATGGGCAGCAGGCTCGTCCGTTTCTGAGCTAGTGGCGCGCAGATAGCTCTCGTGTCCAGCTGGAGACCGTCTCCTCTACTTCTTCTCAACTCGCCTTAATTATGCACGCTTACTAACGTATTTGTTCCCATATGAATACAAAAAGTACGTATTACCCACTGTCCATGATCCGGTCTGAACCTTTGGGCAGGATCGACAACATAGCTGCACCGAGTACGATAGATAGAATTGGAACAATTGCAAATCGAATTCTTTGTACGTACGGCCAAAATGATGGGTGCTTGGATTGAGACTTGTTGAATATTAATTGTTATCTGATGTGTACTTATCAACATAAAACGAACCACCATACCAGTTTTAGACGATTTTCCTTTTTTTTTACGAAACGCAGACTCTCACAACATATAGAAAAATTCTACCCTATAAGCACCTTTGACAGGCTAAACCGGTGGATCTTGAGATTGATGAAGTCAACACAAGCACCTCATAGTCGACGGGCATACAAAACAATTGAAAGAATAGTGCCAGAAAGCCCCCCCAAAAAATCTAGAAAATATGCAAGCAGCCGTGTCAAGTCTAGGCTTGAGCCTGGATGGGCTAGTTACACCACAAGAAACATAACCATCTAAGCTAGGTTTAGGCCATCTCCAATGGCAACCCATAAATTTTCTCCCGAATCCATCCGCGGACGGGGGACTAGTCAGCGGACACGGATGCGGGAGGACGACATCCAATGCTAGTCGTATACATTTCAAACACTTTTTCAATAAACCAGATGAAATTCATGCAAACATGGCCGGATTTCATACAAACATGACGGACTTCACACAAACGCGGCGGGTTTCATTACATTTTGAACATCTAGAACAAAAAAGAGGCCCGCCCCTAAACCTATCCTATGGCGGCGGAGCCAGGCGTCCAAACCCGTCTCATCCTCCATCCGCCATCTCCATGAGCACCGGCGATAAGACCGATGGAGTGAAGATGCGATCTCCGGCTAGGAAGAGTAGAACATGGGAGACGGACCGACCCACATGCCACACAAGGAACCTCCACCTCCCGTGGCCTACTCATCCTCGAAGGAGTCCCCGACCTGTCTGTCGCCGGTGGACGTGAAGTCCACGATGGAAATGGTGGCGTTGGCGTTGTCTTCGTCCCACCGGGCTGGCTGATGGTTCGTCGATGGCGCGTAGGAGGCGCAACTGGCGTTATTCTCCTCCACGATCACCTGTAGCCGCGCCTCCACAGCGGCCGCTTCTTGGCGAGCGGTGGCTTGAGCGCGGATGGCATCGTAGATGGCACGCTGCTCTGCGACGAAGTTGGGGTTCGCTACGGCCATGACCGCCAGGGCCTCCTTGCTCGCGTGCTCGCCGTAGATCTAGCCCTCCGCCAACCAGTGCTGCTCCAGGAGGAATTGGTTGTACCGCTGCTCCTGCTGCGCCTGCTGGAACACCGACAGAGGCGCCGGCGTAGACTGCATCTATGTGATGGGGGCATTGAAGTGCGTCTATGCCTGCTCCATGGTGAAGCCGACATGCACAGGAGGTGCGGGAGCCACTAGTAGAAAACGGGCCTACTGTTCCAGTTCATAAGGGCTTTTTGTCCCGGTTCCTGAACCGGGACTAAAGGGTCGTTACTAATGTCCTGACCCTTTAGTCCCGATTTAAACCAGAACCAGGACAGATGGGCCTCCATGTGGCCTGCGCGCTGAGCCCAGGTAGGAGGGCCTTTGGTCCCGGTTGGTGGCACCAACCGGGACCAATAGGCATCCACGCGTCAGCATTCCTGTGGCTGGGGTTTTTGTTTTTTTTGAAAGGGGCTTGTTTAGGGGTTTTGGGGGTTAATTTAGTTTGTTATTAGCTAGCTAATAGAGAGAAGTGTCCTCTCTTATATCTCCGTGCTTGGTTTATACCAACGCTATGCTATGCCTAAACATGACTTAGATTGAACTGAAGGCAACATGTGGTGCATGTCGAAAGTAATACGAATTAATTCTAACTTGATCAAGTTTGGATTAGTACTACTTTCGACATGCACCACATGCATGTTGCCTTCACTTCAATCCAATCCATGTTCATTTCACCCACTGATATATAATAACTCTTCATGCTCATATTATGCATCATCATAATAATAAGTTCTACTAATCATCATGATACAACTTATACTCGTTATTAATAACAAGTCATACGATGATCATCCTCATAGTCATCGAACCAACCCTACTTAATTGTTCCTAGCACATGATCATCAATATTAGGTAGGACCTAAATACCCTCTTTAAGGTAAAATAGCATAAAACAGTATAGACCCTGACTCTCCATTATGGAGAATGGAGATCATCCTGTCTCCAATTTTTGCGCCGCGCTTCCTTTTGCGTTCAAGAACCTCTTTACGAGTGTCCATACATTTTTTCCATTCTCTGATTTGCATGTCTCCACTTCTTTTAGAAATCCGGTATGGACAGTTGAGATTCGTAGGATGACCTAGATATATGTTCAAAACATCAAGGCGACCATGCTCATACATCAGATGAGGCACACAATCCTCTGGGATTATCTGTTGAAAAACATAGTAATAACTTCATAGTTAGCAATGAAGTACTAGTTTTATAGAAGTATGCAAAAGATGCACGTATGTCGTAATAGTAAAAAATCTTACCAGGGTATCTCCCTAGTAGTTACCGTAGTTCAACACGTGCACTAGTGGCACGTATTGACCATAATGTTGATCGGTTTGCGTCGCCCACCGCCGCCGTCGACCCCGAGCGCCTCTACTCCGACCCCGACGCGACCAGCCGGCCTCTCCTCCGACCCGGCGGCCACGTGCGCCGAGGTGCCCCATCAGGGCCAGCTGCCGTTCGCCCGTCGGTCCGCCCGTCGCCCTGCGCCGGCCGTCACCGCCCTGCTTCGACCGAGACACCTGCATCGTCCCGACCCGGCGGCCTCGCGCCATGCGACGACCAATCATAGCCGTCGTTCGTGCGTCGACCCGCCCATCGATCCACATCACCCGCCTCCGCCGCGTCTACATGGCGGCCCGGTGGTCTACCTCGCCGGCCTCGTCCTCGGATGCGAAGGGACGGCTGCGTCAGGCTCGTCGGTTGCCTCAACTCTGGCGCCACTGCTCCGTTGGTCTTTCGGGCCTTGCTGCCCGGGCGCCGGCGTTGCTTTGGCAGCCCAGGTGCCGGTGCTAACAAGCTCGTCCACACGACGTCCCACGCCGTCCGTCGTTGCCGAATTCATCTCGGACTCCGCCGCCACCACGCCTCTACCGAGCGGCGTCCCCGACCACGCGCGCGATCGGCTTGATCACCCGCTCGCCGCTGCGATCCGCCTCGTCTACTCCGCGCGACCGACCTGGCCCGTTGGTTACGCGCGCCTCCGCAGGTCCCGTGAAGATCGTCCCCGAGTTCAGCGCGCCTCTCCACCGATCGAGCATCGGGCTGCCGCTGCGTCGCCCCGTCGGGCCGCAGCGCCGCCGCTCCGTGGTTCTCCTCGCGGCTGCATCGACTCGTGCGTCGCCGCTGCATCGCCCCTTCAGGCCGTAGTGTCGCGATACGGGGTCCCCGCCGCCGCCCCAAGGCCATCCCCGCGGTTGCACCGACTCACGAACTTCCGTTGTGTCGCCCCTTCGGGCCGCAGCGTCGCGGCCCGCGGTCCCCGCCGCCACCCAGAGGTCTTCCCGCCGCGCCCCGACCCGCCTGCCGCCGCTACGTCGCTGATGTCTACTACACAACCTTCTTCTTGTAGACGTTGTTGGCCCTGCAAGTGTACATGTTTGTAGGACAGTAGCAAATTTCCCTCAAGTGGATGACCTAAGGTTTATCAATCCGTGGGAGGCGTAGGATGAAGATGGTCTCTCTCAAACAACCGTGCAACCAAATAACAAAGAGTCTCTTGTGTCCCCAACACACCCAATACAATGGTAAATTGTATAGGTGCACTAGTTCAGCGAAGAGATGGTGATACAAGTGCAATATGGATGGTATTTATGGGTTTTTATAAACTGAAAATATAAAAACAGCAAGGTAGCAAGCGATAAAAGTGAGCGTAAACGGTATTGCAATGCTTTGAAACAAGGCCTAGGGTTCATACTTTCACTAGTGTAAGTCCTCTCAACAATAATAACATAGTAGGATCATATAACTATCCCTCAACATGCAACAAAGAGTCACTCCAAAGTCACTAATAGCGGAGAACAAACGAAGAGATTATGGTAGGGTACGAAACCACCTCAAAGTTACTCTTTCCAATCATTCCGTTGGGCTATTCCTATAAGTGTCACAAACAGCCCTAGAGTTCGTACTAGAATAACACCCTAAGACACAAATCAACCAAAACCCTAATGTCACCTAGATACTCCAATGTCACCTCAAGTATCCGTGGGTATGATTATACGATATGCATCACAGAATCTCAATTCATCTACTCAATCCAACACATAGAACCTCAAAGAGTGCCCCAAAGTTTTTACCGGAGAATCGCGACGAAAACGTGTGCCAACCCCTATGCATAGGTTCATGGGCGGAACCCGCAAGTTGGTCACCAAAACATACATCAAGTGGCATGTGATATCCCATTGTCACCATAGATACGCACGGCAAGACATACATCAAGTGTTCTCAAATCTTTAAAGACTCAATCTGATAAGATAACTTCAAAGGGGAAACTCAATCCGTTACAAGAGAGAAGAGGGGGGAGAAGAAACATAAGATCCAACTATAATAGCAAAGCTCGCGATACATCAAGATCGTGCCAAATCAAGAACATGAGAGAGAGAGAGAGATCAAACACATAGCTACTGATACATACCCTCTGCCCCGAGGGTGAACTACTCCCTCCTCGTCATGGAGAGTGCCGGGATGATGAAGATGGCCACCGGTGAGGGTTCCCCCCCTCCGGCAGGGTGCCGGAACAGGGTCCCGATTGGATTTTGGTGGCTACAGAGGCTTGCGGCGGCGGATCTCCCGATCTATCTTCTGTTCTGGAAGTTTTAGGGTACGACGGTATATATGGGTGAAAGAGGTACGTCGGGGGAGCCACGGGGGCCCCACGAGGCAGGGGGCACGCCCCAGGGGGGTGGGTGCGCCCCCACCCTCGTGGGCATCTCCCGTATCTTCTGACGTGCACTCCAAGTTCCCTGGGTCTTATCCGGTGAGAAAATCACGTTCCAAAAAGGATTTTTCTGTTTGGACAAATTTTGCTATTCCTTTTCCTCGAAACACTAAAATAGGCATAAAACAACAAATCTGGGCTGGGCCTCCGGTTAATAGGTTAGTCCCAAAAATAATATAAAAGTGGATAATAAAGCCCAATATTGCCCAAAACAGTAGATAATATAGCATGGAGCAATCAAAAATTATAGATACGTTGGAGACGTATCAAGCATCCCCAAGCTTAATTCCTGCTCGTCCTCGAGTAGGTAAATGATAAAAAAAGATAATTTTTGATGTGGAATGCTAGTTGACATAATTTCAATGTAATTCTTCTTACTTGTGATATGAATATTCAGATCCGAAAGATTCAAGACAAAAGTTCATATTGACATAAAAATAATAATACTTCAAGCATACTAACTAAGCAATTATGTCTTCTCAAAATAACATGGCCAAAGAAAGTTCATCCCTACGAAATCATATAGTTTAGTCATGCTCCATTTTCGTCACACAAGAATGCTCTCATCATGCACAACCCCGATGACAAGCCAAGCAATTGGTTCATACTTTAATAATCTCAAACTCATAAACCTTCACGCAATACATGAGCGTGAGCCATGGATATAGCACTATGGGTGGAATAGAATAATGATGGTGGGGGTTATGTGGATAAGAAAAAAAGGAGAAGATCTCACATCAACGAGGCTAATCAATAGGCTATGGAGATGCCCATCGATTGATGTTAATGCGAGGAGTAGGGATTGCCATGCAACGGATGCACTAGAGCTATAAATGTATGAAAGCTCAACAAAAGAAACTAGTGGGTGTGCATCCAACTTGCTTGCTCACGAAGACCTAGGGCACTTGAGGAGGCCCATTGTTGGAATATACAAGCCAAGTTCTATAATGAAAAATTCCCACTAGTATATGCAAGTGACAACATATGAGACTCTCTATATGAAGAACATGGTGCTACTTTGAAGCACAAGTGTGGAAAAAGGATAGTAGCATTGCCCCTTTTATTTTTCTTTTTTTATTTTTTTATTTTGGGCCTTCTTTTTTTGGCCTTTCTCTTTTTTGGGACAATGCTCTATTGAATGATGATCATCACACTTCTATTTATTTACAACTCAATGATTACAACTCGATACTAGAACAAAGTATGACTCTATATGAATGCCTCCGGCAGTGTACCGGGATATGCAATGAATCAAGAGTGACAAGTATGAAAGAATTATGAACGGTGGCTTTGCCACAAATACTATGTCAACTACATGATCATGCTAAGCAATATGACAATGATGAATGTGTCATGAAGAACGGTATGGTGGAAAGTTGCATGGCAATATATCTCGGAATGGCTATGGAAATGCCATAATAGGTAGGTATGGTGGCTGTTTTGAGAAAGATATAAGGAGGTTTATGTGTGAAAGAGCGTATCATATCACGGGGTTTGGATGCACCGGCGAAGTTTGCACCAACTCTCAATGTGAGAAAGGGCAATGCACAGTACCGAAGAGGCTAGCAATGATGGAAGGGTGAGAGTGCGTATAATCCATGGACTCAACATTAGTCATAAATAACTCACATACTTATTTCAAAAGTCTACAAGCCATCGAAAACCAAAGCACTACGCGCATGCTCCTAGGGGGATAGATTGGTAGGAAAAGACAATCGCCCGTCCCCGACCGCCACTCATAAGGAGGACAATCAAATAACACCTCATGTTTCAAATTTGTTACATAACGTTTACCATACGTGCATGCTACAGGACTTGCAAACTTCAACTCAAGCATTTCTCAAATTCACAACTACTCAGCTAGCACAACTTTTATATCACTACCTCCATATCTCAAAACAATCATCAATCATCAAACTTCTCTTAGTATTCAACACACTCATAAGAATTCTTACAAATATTTTATGCTTAGCATATTATGATTTTTACGCACATTACCATGCTATTTAAGACTCTCAAAATAATATAAGTGAAGCATGAGAGTTCATCTATTTCTTCAAAATAAAACCACCATTGTGCTCTAAAAGATATAAGTGAAACACTAGAGCAAACAACAAACTACTCGGAAAGATATAAGTGAAGATCAATGAGTAGTCGGATAATTATGCAACTATGTGAAGACTCTCCCATTTAATAATTTCAGATCTTGGTACTTTATTCAAACAGCAAGCAAAGCTAAAGAAAATAAAATGACGCTCCAAGCAAAACACATATCATGTGGTGAATAAAAATATAGCTCCAAGTAAAGTTACCGATGAACGAAGACGAAAGAGGGGATGCCACCCGGGCATCCCCAAGCTTAGACGCTTGGTTATCCTTGAATATTACCTTGGGGTGCCTCGGGCATCCCCAAGCTTAGGCTCTTGCCACTCCTTATTCCATAGTCCATCAAATCTTTACCCAAAACTTGAAAACTTCACAACACAAAACTTAACAGAAAACTCATAAGCTCCGTTAGCGAAAGAAAACAAAACACCACTTCAAGGTACTGTAATGAACTCATTCTTTATTTATATTGGTGTTAAACCTACTGTATTCCAACTTCTCTATGGTTTATAAACTATTTTACTATCCATAGATTCATCAAAATAAGCAAACAACACACGAAAAACAGAATCTGTCAAAAACAGAACAGTCTGTAGTAATCTGTAACTAACGCAAACTTCTGGAACTCCAAAAATTCTAAAATAAATTGGTGGACCTGATGAATTTGTCTAGTAATCATCTGCAAAAAGAATCAACTAAATAGCGCCCTCCAGTAAAAGGTTTTAGCTAATCTCGTGAGCGCTAAAGTTTCTGTTTTTTACAGCATGATCATAAAGACTTCACCCAAGTCTTCCCAAATGTTCTACTTGGCACAAACACTAATTAAAACATAAAACCACATCTAAACAGAAGCTAGATGTATTATTTATTCCTAAACAGAACCAAAAAGTAAAAAACTAAAATAAAATTGGGTTGCCTCCCAACAAGCGCTATCGTTTAACGCCCCTAGCTAGGCATTATGATTTCAATGATGCTCACATAAAGATAAGAATTGAAACATAAAAAGAGCATCATGAAGAATATGACTAGCACATTTAAGTCTAACCCACTTTCTATGCATAGGTATTTTGTGATCAAACAATTTATGGGAACAATAATCAACTTGCATAGGAAGGTAAAACAAGCATAACTTCAAGATTTTAAGCACATAGAGAGGAAACTTGATATTATTGCAATTCCTACAAGCATATATTCCTCCCTCATAATAATTTTAAGTAGCATCATGAATGAATTCAACAATATAACCAGCACCTAAAGCATTCTTTTCATGATCTACTTGCATAGAAGTTTTATTACTCTCCACATAAGCAAACTTCTTCTCATGAATAATAGAGGGAGCAAACTCAACGAAATAACTATCATATGATTGAGAAGTAAGATCAAGATGACAAGTTTCATGGTTATCATTACTCTTTAAAGCATACGTGTCATCACAATAATCATCACAGATAGGAGGCATGATTTCATCATAGTAAATTTGCTCATCAAAGCTTGGGGGACAAAAAATATCATCTTCATCATACATAGCTTCCCCAAGCTTGTGGCTTTGCATATCATTAGCATCATGGATATTCAAGGAATTCATACTAACAACATTGCAATCATGCTCATCGTTCAAATATTTAGTGCCAAACATTTTATAGATTTCTTCTTCTAACACTTTGGCACAATTTTCCTTTCCATCATACTCACGAAAGATATTAAAAAGATGAAGCGTGTGAGACAAACTCAATTCCATTTTTTTGGGAAGTTTTATTTATAAACTAGACTAGTGCTAAAACAAGAAACAAAAAGATTCGATTGCAAGATCTAAAGATATACCTTCACTTACCTAGCCTCCCCAGCAACGACGCCAGAAAAGAGCTTGATGTCTACTACACAACCTCCTTCTTGTAGACGTTGTTGGGCCTGCAAGTGCACAGGTTTGTAGGACAGTAGCAAATTTCCCTCAAGTGGATGACCTAAGGTTTATCTATCCGTGGGAGGCGTAGGATGAAGATGGTCTCTCTCAAACAACCCTGCAACCAAATAACAAAGAGTCTCTTGTGTCCCCAACACACCCAATACAATGGTAAATTGTATAGGTGCACTAGTTCGGCGAAGAGATGGTGATACAAGTGCAATATGGATGGTATTTATGGGTTTTTATAAACTGAAAATATAAAAACAGCAAGGTAGCAAGCGATAAAAGTGAGCGTAAACGGTATTGCAATGCTTTGAAACAAGGCCTAGGGTTCATACTTTCACTAGTGTAATTTCTCTCAACAATAATAACATAGTAGGATCATATAACTATCCCTCAACATGCAACAAAGAGTCACTCCAAAGTCACTAATAGCGGAGAACAAACGAAGAGATTATGGTAGGGTACAAAACCACCTCAAAGTTATTCTTTCCAATCATTCTGTTGGGCTATTCCTATAAGTGTCACAAACAGCCCTAGAGTTCATACTAGAATAACACCTTAAGACACAAATAAACCAAAACCCTAATGTCACCTAGATACTCCAATGTCACCTCAAGTATCCGTGGGTATGATTATACGATATGCATCACAGAATCTCAATTCATCTACTCAATCCAACACATAGAACCTCAAAGAGTGCCCCAAAGTTTCTACCGGAGAATCACGACGAAAACGTGTGCCAACCCCTATGCATAGGTTCATGGGCGGAACCCGCAAGTTGGTCACCAAAACATACATCAAGTGGCACGTGATATCCCATTGTCACCACAGATACGCACGGCAAGACATACATCAAGTGTTCTCAAATCTTTAAAGACTCAATCCGATAAGATAACTTCAAAGGAGAAACTCAATCCATTACAAGAGAGAAGAGGGGGAGAAGAAACATAAGATCTAACTATAATAGCAAAGCTCGCGATACATCAAGATCGTGCCAAATCAATAACACGAGAGAGAGAGAGAGAGAGAGATCAACATAGCTACTGGTACATACCCTCAGCCCCGAGGGTGAACTACTCCCTCCTCGTCATGGAGAGCGCCGGGATGATGAAGATGGACACCGGTGAGGGTTCCCCCCCTCCGTCAGGGTGCCGGAACAGGGTCCCGATTGGTTTTTGGTGGCTACAGAGGCTTGCGGCGGCGGAACTCCCGATCTATCTTCTGTTCTGGAAGTTTTAGGGTACGACGGTATATATGGGTGATAGAGGTACGTTGGGGGAGGCAAGGGGGCCCCACGAGGCAGGGGGGCGCGCCCCCCACCCTCGTGGGCAGCTCTCGTATCTTCTGACGTGCACTTCAAGTTCCCTGAGTCTTATCCGGTGAGAAAATCACGTTCCAAAAAGGATTTTTCTGTTTGGACTCCGTTTGATATTCCTTTTCCTCGAAACACTGAAATAGGCATAAAACAGCAAATCTGGGTTGGGCCTCTGGTTAATAGGTTAGTCCCAAAAATAATATAAAAGTGGATAATAAAGCCCAATATTGCCCAAAATAGTAGATAATATAGCATGGAGCTATCAAAAATTATAGATACGTTGGAGACGTATCAGTCGCCCCTTCGGGTCGTAGCACCGTGGCCCGCGGTCCGCTCCGCCGTCACCGCGCATCAACCTCCCGTGGTATGCACCGCGCCATCTTCCTTGGCGCGGGAACGCCACCGTCCGCGCCGGTCTTCGTCACGCTGTCAGGGTTCTTCGCCTACTTCAAGCATCGCCGGCGCACTCCTAACCTAGCCGTCGCCTCCGCCGCTCTTCTTTGGCCGCCGCCGCCGCCCGTCCACCCCCTTCGTCTTCGTCCAAGCACCAGCCCATCGCCAGCGTCGCCGTCATATACCCCGACCACTTCGTCTGCTCCGACCATCGTTGGTGACATCGGCCCCGCGCCGATGGACGCCGCAATCATCGACGAGTTCTTCTCTGCTGGCCTCCGACTTCTCCGACATGGCGTACAGCTCATGCAGGTCCCTCGTCTACGCATGCCCGATGCTGGCAACACCGATGCGTGCCTTCATCCACGACGTGTCCCCGGGCCTAGCAAGCCTGGTCGGCGCTTCGTCAACTTCGTCTTCGTCCGTCTACGCATGCCCGATGCTGGCAACACCGGTGCGTGCCTTCGTCCACGATGTGTCCCCGGGCTTAGCAAACCCGCCGCGACGTGTCGTCAACAACATTTTCTTCCTGGCGCACCCCTACTTCGACACCACTGCGTGTTGGGGAACGTAGCAGAAATTCAAAATTTTCTACGCAACACCAAGATCAATCTATGGAGTAATCTAGCAACGAGGGAAGGAGAGTGCATCTACATACCCTTGTAGATCGCTAAGCGGAAGCGTTCAAGTGAACGGGGTTGATGGAGTCGTACTCGTCGTGATCCAAATCACCGATGATCCTAGTGCCGAACGGACGGCACCTCCGTGTTCAACACACATGCAGCCCGATGACGTCTACCACGCCTTGATCCAGCAAGGGGAGAAGGAGAGGTTGGGGAAGACTCCGTCCAGCAGCAGCACGATGGCGTGGTGGTGGTGGAGGAGTGTGGTACTCCAGCAGGGCTTCGCCAAGCACTACGAGAGACGAGGAGGAGAGAGGTAGGGCTGCGCCAAGAGAGAGACCAAATCGCGTGTTGGGCAGCCCCCGTACCTCAAGTATATATAGGGGCAAGGGGGAGGGGGAGGCGCCCTAGGGTTTCCCCTAGGGGAGCGGCGGCCAGGGCAGATGGGATCTCCCCCATGGGTCACTTGGCCCCCAAGCCAGGAGGTGGGAACCCCAGATGGGGGCATGGGGCGCCCCAAACCCCTGGTCACGTGGGAATAGGTGAGGGGGCGCACAGCCCCTTAGTGTGCTGGTTTGCCCCATTCTTTTGGCCCATGAAGCCCCCCAACACTTGCCGGGGCTCCCGAAACACTTTTCGGTCATGCTGGTCATCACCCGGTACGGGAGGTCCTATGTGCCCCTTAGTGTGCTGGTTTGCCCCATTCTTTTGGCCCATGAAGCCCCCCAACACTTGCCGGGGCTCCCGAAACACTTTTCGGTCATGCTGGTCATCACCCGGTACGGGAGGTCCTATGTGACGCATTTTGCGTCAAACTGCTGCGGTATCACACAGGCGCACGTCCTTGATAGGCTTTGTGGGCCACGCGCGGGCGTTCTCTTTCAACGCGCCGTGAGAAAAAACCATAAAAAGAGTGCCGTGGTGGGAATCGAACCAGAGTGAGAAAAAACCATAAAAAGAGTGCCGTGGTGGGAATCGAACCAGAGTGAGAAAAAACCATAAAAAGAGTGCCATGGTGGGAATCGAACCAGAGATCTGCAGCACGCAAGGTCGAGCAGCTAACCAGTGCACCCCGGCTGCTTTCGTGGAAATATAACAGCTCGACTCTTAAAGCAACAAACAACAGCGGCAAACTTTGTTGTCTAAATCTGGCAGCTCAGTTTATATAAACTGTAGGGAGCGAAAGATTTTTTTTTTGAAATTTCGAACATAATTTTTATTTTTCACAAAATTCAATGTTTTTTGAAAGTCTAATACAATTTGTATGACTCGAACATCTTTCGAAATCTCAAACCATTTTTCAAAAAAGGAACAAAATTGAAAATGAGTACATTTTTTGAAAGTACTAATAAATTTTTGAAAATGTGAACATTTTCGAAAAAACAGGAACAAAAAATGGGAAACACAAACATTTTATGAAATTCCCCAAAAAAATCTAATTAGTGAAAAAAATATATGAAAACATGAACTTTTTAAGTTTCAGAACAAATTTTGAAAAACATTTTTTGAAAAACACATACATTTTATGAAAATTGCCCAAAACATTTGAATGTGCGCACAAAATTTAAAAACATAACCATTTTGGTTTTGGTTTTCTTAAAATTGCCTAAAATACTTTTGGTTTTGTGAATAAAACATTAAAAGGTGAACAGTTTCTGAAACGATGCGAACAATTTTTGAAAGCACGAACAATTTTTGAATGTTAAGAACAAATTTTGAAATGGAGAACAAATTTGGAAGCTCGAACAATTTTTGAAAGCACGAACAATTTTTGAATGTTGGGTACAAATTTTGAAATGGAGAACAAATTTGGAAGCTCGAACAATTTTTGAAAGCACGAACAATTTTTGAATGTTGAGAACAAATTTTGAAATGGAGAACAAATTTGGAAGCTCGAACAATTTTTGAATGTTGAGAACAAATTTTGAAATGGAGAACAAATTTGGAAAGCTCGAAATTTTTTTGAAAGCACGAACAATTTTTGAATGTTGAGAACAAATTTTGAAATGGAGAACAAATTGAGAAGTGCGAGAGTCACAGGTCACATCGCCATGTGACCAACATCCAAAGAGTTTACTAGAGTCAATAATCTAGTTCACATCACTATGTGATTAACACTCATTGAGTTCTGGGTTTGATCATGTTGCTTGTGAGAGAGGTTTTAGTCAACGGGTCTGCAACATTCAGATCCGTATGTACTTCGCAAATCTCTACGCTATATTTGGAGCCATTTCAAATAACTGTTCTACTTGGAGCTATTCCAAATTGTTGCTCCATTATACGTATCCGGTATCTCTACTCAGAGCTATCCGGATAGGTGTTAAGCTTGCATCGACGTAACTCTTTTCGTCGATCTCTTTATCACCTCCATAACCGAGAAACATATCCTTATTCCTCTAAGGATAATTTTGACCGCAATCTGGTGATCTACTCCTAGATCACCTCTGTACCCTCTTGCCCGACATGTGGCAAGGCACACATCAGGTGCGGTACTCAGCATGGCATACCGTACAGAGCCTATGACAAAAGCATAGGGGACGACCATCGTCCTTCCTCTTTCTTCTGCCGTGGTCGAGCTTTAAGTCTTAACTTCATACCTTACAACTCAGGCAAGAACTCCTTCTTTGGCTGATCCATCTTGAACACCTTCAAGATCATGTCAAGGTATGTGCTCATTTGAAAGTACCGTTAAGCGTTTTTGATCTATCCTTATAGATCTTGATGCTCAATGTTCAAGTAGCTCAATCCAGGTTTTCCATTGAAAAACACCTTTCAAATAACCCTATATGCTTTCCAGAAATTCTTCATCATTTCGGATCAACAATATGTCATCCACATATACTTATCAGAAATGTTGTAGTGCTCCCACTCACTTTATTGTAAATACAAGTTTCTAACAAACTTTGTATAAACCCATAAACTTTGATTACTCCATCAAAGTGTATATTCCGACTCCGAGATGCTTGCTCTAGTCCATGGAAGGATCGCTGGAGCTAGCATACCTTTTAGCATCCTTAGGATAGACAAAACCTTTCTGATTGTATCACATACAACCTTTCCTTACGAAAACTGGTAAGGAAACTTGTTTTGACATCCATCTGCAAGATTTCATAAATGCAGCTTATGCTAACATGATTCCGACGGACTTAAGCATCGCTACGGGTGAGAAAATCTCATTGTAGTCAACTACTTAAACTTGTGAAAAACTCTTTGCCACAAGTCGAGCTTCATAGACGGTGACATTACCGTCCACGTCCGTCTTCTTCTTAAAATCCACATGTACCTAACAGCCTTACGGCCATCAAGTAGTTCTTCCAAAGTCTACACTTTGTTTTCATACATGGATCCTCTCTCGGATTTTATGGCCTCGAGCCAATTTTCGGAATCCGGGCCCACCATCGCTTCTCCATAGCTCATAGGTTCATCGTTGTCCAACAACGTGACCTTTAAGACAGGGTTACCACTTAGAAGTTGTACACACCCTTGTCAACCTATAAGGTTTGATAGTAACTCGATCTGGAGCTCCATGATCATTATCATTAGCTTTCTCTTCAACTGAGGCAGGTGCCACAGAAACATTTTTCCTGTGCTGCACTACTCTCTGGTTGAAGTAAAGGTTCAACAACCTTATCAAGTTCTATCTTCCTCCCACTCAATTCTTTCGAGAGAAACTTTTCCTCAAGAAAGGACCCGATTCGAGAAACAATCCCTATTACTTTCGGATCTGAGACAAGAGGTATACCCAACTATTTTGGGTGTCCTATGAAGATGCATTTATCCGCTTTGGGTTCGAGCTTATCGGCCTGAAACTTTTTCACATAAGCGTCGCAGCCCCAAACTTTTAAGAAATGACAGCTTAGGTTTCTCTAAACCATAGTTCATACGGTGTCATCTCATCAGAATTACGTGGTACCCTATTTAAAGTGAATGTGGTTGTCTCTAATGCCTAACCCATAAACTATCGTGGTAATTCGATAAGAGACATCATGGTATGCATCATATCCAATAGGGTGCAGTTATGATGTTCAGACACACCATCACACTATGGTGTTTGAGGCTGTATTAGATGTGAAACAATTTCCACAATGTCTTAATTCTGTGCCAAACTCGTAATTCAGATATTCATCTCTATGATCATATCATAGATGTTTTATCCTCTTGTCACGACGATCTTCAACTTCACCCTGAAATTACTTGAACCTTTCAATAATTCGGACTCGTGATTCAGCAAGTAAATATACTCAGCATCTACTCAAATCATCTGTGAAGTAAGAATATAACGATATCCACTACATGCCTCAGCACTCATTGGACTGCACACATCAAGATGTATTACTTCCAACAAGTTGCTTTCTTGTTCCATCTTACTGAAAACGAGGCATGTCGGTGTCAAAACCGGCGGATCTCGGGTAGGGGGTCCCGAACTGTGCGTTTAGGTCGGATGGTAACAGGAGACAAGGGACACGAAGTTTACCTAGGTTCGGGCCCTCTCGATGGAGGTAAAACCCTACTCCTGCTTGATTAATATTGATGATATGGGTAGTATAAGAGTGGATCTACCACGAGATCAAGGAGGCTAAACCCTAGAAGCTAGCCTATGGTATGATTGTTGTATGATGAAGTTGTCCTACGGACTAGAACCCTCCGGTTTATATAGACACCGGATAGGGTTAGGGTTACACAAAGTCGGTTACAATGGTAGGAGATCTTGAATATCCGCATCGCCAAGCTTGCCTTCCACGCCAAGGAAAGTCCCTTCCGGACACGGGACGAAGTCTTCAGTCTTGTATCTTCATAGTCCTGGAGTCCGGCTGAAGGTATAGTCCGGCTATCCGAACACCCCCTAATCCAGGACTCCCTCAGTAGCCCCTGAACTAGGCTTCAATGACGACGAGTCAGGCGCGCAAGTTGTCTTCGGCATTGCAAGGCGGGTTCCCCTTCCAAGTTCTTCAAGAAGATTTTAAACACCAAGAATAGTGTCCGGCTCTGCAAAATAAATTTCCACATATTGCCATAGAGAGAATAATATTAACACAAATCTAATCTGCTGACGTATTCCGTAGCGTGACATCACACTATGGCCAAGTCCTTTTCTTGAATCGTTTTTACTCTTCCACCTCAGCGTGTTTTGCGAGGCGGTTTCCTTGGCACGTCTTGTCAAAGCAGATATCGTGTGCCCCTTTTTACGGGATTCTCATCAATACGGACGTGGGTAACCCAACCGCGCCATTTATCACGACGCTTGGAAGGCAAGCGAGTTTTACCAGGCTGGTGGGGACGCATAGCCGCATCCGCCCATATAAGCGGATAAGGATCCACCTTTTTACCTACGCCTTCTTCCTCCTTTGCCTATCCATCTTCTACGCACCCGAGCTCCAGCGCCCAAGTCCGCACTTCCCACCTCAACCTTCTCCAGCAATGTCCGGAGCGGGAGGCAAGTGGATGGTCTCCTCGGTCACGGAGGGCCATGTCAAGAAGCTAAGGAAGGCCGAATACTTGTCCAAGGACATCACGCACCGGCTTCCCGAGGAGGGGCAGCTTCACCCCACCCCAAGGCCCCATGAGAGGGCAGTTTTCCTTCCCCACTTCCTCCGCGGACTGGGTTTTCCACTCCACCCATTCGTCCGGGGGCTCATGTTCTACTACGGCCTGGATTTCCACGATCTGGCCCCAAACTTCGTCCTCAACATCTCGGCGTTTATCATCGTGTGCGAGGCTTTCCTTCGAGTCCGCCCCCATTTCGGCCTCTGGCTCAAGACCTTCAACGTCAAGCCCAAGGTGGTGCGCGGCAGCCAGGCAGAGTGCGGAGGCGCCATGGCGGGCAAGATAGCCAACGTCCTATGGCTCGAGGGCTCCTTCGTGGAGACCCTAAAGGGGTGGAAATCCTGGTGGTTTTACATCACCGAGCCACGTGATCCAAAATGGTTCGCAGCCCCTGAGTTTCGATCCGGACCCCCCACGCAACTTATGTCCTGGAAAGAGATGGGCCTGTCGTGGGGTGACGAAAAAGAGGTGATCGGACTGCAAACATAAATCCAGTCCCTGGTGAACAAGCCGATCAAGCTTGTCAATGTGGTCCAGGTCATGATCGTCCGCCGGATCCTCCCGTGTCAACAACGGGACTTTACTCTGTGGGAGTTCAACCCGGTGCAGCACCAAACCCTCAACAGGCTCTTCGACATGACGTATGAAGACGTCTGGAAGGTGCTAACCAAAGGCGCCGAGGCTCCCACATCCGCCTCCGAGGACCGCGAATACAGCTCGCAGCGTCACGCTAGCGAGGTAAGCTATTTTCACCTTTCACAGGATGTTTAAGTTCTTTTTCATAGTTTGACTCTATGCAGGATCTAAACTCCCTTACCTTTGACAGGCTTGGCAGGTGATATCCGGACCGATTAACTGTCCGGCTCCCTTGCCCGAAGACCCAGACCCTGCTCTCCTAGTGAAGCTACTGGGTCCGTCGCCTTATGTGGTCCCGGAGAAGAAGGCCAAGAAGAAGAAGGCCACGGGGACTCGAAAGAGTGCCCGTAACGTGGCGGTGTCAGACTCGTCATCTGACGAGTCCGAGACGCTCTCCTCCCGTGAAAACAAGGAGGAGGAAGAAGAAACCTCTCCCCCTCCAGCGGGGGGAGGAAAGAAAAGGAAGGCCGCCCCAACAGGGGAGGCCGGAGGGTCCAAGAAGAGGAAGACCCCTCCGCCGGACTACTCCCCCAACGCCAACGAGGACGACGAGGAGTGGACGGACAGGGCCAAGCGCCCGGCGAAATCGTAAGTATTCGAATACCAGAGTGACTCATGATATTCCTTTGTCGTTCAGCTTTCCCTAATGCCGAACATAATTGTGCAGCCCGCCCCGGGCCGAACTCGACGAGTCGTCGAGCGGCTCCCTGGATTCGTCGGACGTGAACTCAGTTCCGCCTGCTGTCTCCCCCCGCACTGCAGACGATGCCAAAGTGGCATCGCAACGAGCTCCGGGGTAGGAGGAGGTGGTCCTGGAGGAGCCGCAAGGCGACCTCCCGGACTCCAGGAGTAAAGGGGACAAAACCCCCCAGGGC
Organism: Aegilops umbellulata; assembly: GCA_032464435.1. NCBI lineage: Eukaryota > Viridiplantae > Streptophyta > Magnoliopsida > Poales > Poaceae > Aegilops > Aegilops umbellulata. The sequence goes on along the minus strand of CP136059.1, from coordinate 376,735,724 downwards.
TCCAAGTCCGGCTTTGAGCCGGACACCGCGCCGGAATCCTCAATGGTTCTGGACCGCGGCAGGCGAACTCCTGTCAAGAGGAGCAAGCCTTCTAAGCCGGTGGCCTCCGTCCAACCGGAGGTGCCGGACAGTCTGCTGGAGGTGCTTGATGGCGCCTCCATCGACGGTGATCCGGAAGGTTCAGTCTGCCAAGAGCAGACTGAACGAAGCTTGCGCTAGCCTTCTAACAGGCTTCGAGGTAAGTAAAAAATATGTAAGAATATAACCGCATAGACAGTAGCCCCTGATGCTCTGTTTGGCGTTCGAAAAGAAAAGCTGAATAGAGGATCTATTAAATTTCGCAGGTGTCTAACAAAAAGGAGTCAAATATGCGTATGCAGGCTTCGCTGCTAGCCACTGCCGCGCTGACTGCGGAGGTGGATGCCCTGAAATAGGGCCTCGAGCAGACCGAGCAAGAGCTCGGCCTTGCCAAGCGGCAGCTCGAGGAGAAAGAAGGTAGGAAATACCTTACAGAAAAAATGCCTATAAAAAGACGTGATTGCAAAAAATAACAGGATTGTACTGCCTATTGTAGGGGCCACGACTGAGGTGGCGACCCTTAAGCAGGCGTTGTCCGAGGCCGAAAAGAAAGCGGCCGCAGAGCGCACCGAGCGAGAGAAACTTGAGGCCCAGGTCGGTGAGGTGCGGCAAGAGCTTCAGACTCTTATGAAAAAAACATGAGAGTTTGGAGCTTGAGTCAAAAACGCAAGCGTCGGAGCTCGCGACGGCCTCTGAGACTGCCAAGTCCGCCAAGGCCGAAGCCCAAAAGGCCCTCCAAGAGTTGGAGGAGATGAAAAAGATAGCAGCGGGTAAGGCATTATTTATGCAAAGCAGAAATATAAAAGTAAACTACTTGTTACTTACCCGAATCCGGAGCTCTCCAGGGGCATTCGCAGATCTTTCCCGCAGCGTATCCGACGCCGCCGCATTCTACCGAGCTGAAGAGGGCAGCTCGACGGAGAAGGTGTTCTGGTCTCAGTATGCTGAGGCCGGATACCCTGTGCCCTTGAGCGACCAGCTGAAACAGCTGGTCGAGCTCCACAAGGCGGCCGAACAGGCCATGAAGGGCTTCATAGTTCGGCTGTGGCCCGGAGAGGCCATGCCTGGGAGCTACTTCGGGCTGGTGCGGTGGCTGGTGGAGGCCTGTCCAAGGCTTGATGTCATCAAGCGCTCCGTCTGCATCGAAGGTGCCCGTAGGGCCCTTGCCCGTGCGAAGGTGCACTGGGGTAAGCTAGACGGTGAGAAGCTTGTGAGGGACGGGCCGCCGCCAGGGAAGGAGCATCCCAAGCCCGAGAACTACTATAAGGATGTTCTTGCGGGTGCCCGCCTTGTGGCGGATGAATGTACCAAGGATGTAATTTTTGAATGAACTCACTCATGTTTATCCTGTGCGCTGAAAACTTGTTCATATGCGCTAAGCAATGCTTGTTGAATTTAAAATATTATTTTCTGTGTGGCCGTTTATCAAAAAATTGAGAGATGGCGAGTCATCGGCTTCCGCCCCCATGCCACTAGTGCTGGGGTGTTCGGGATAAACCTGAGCGCTCTTTTCCCCATATTTGGGTCCTTCGAGGGAGGCGCTCAGCACAATGAACCAGGCAATCAGACTATAATGCTTGAACACTCTCACTTAGCCATAGAACTTTATAATTTTAAATTTCGGCGAAGCCCCTAGTTCGGAAGACCGAGTTCGGGGCGCTATCCACGCCTTGGCCGGACAAAGCCGGCTCCTCGCTCGAAGCGGCATGAGTCTTTAGGGACTCGAAAAACCTCTCGAACAGCGACCGGTCTCTCGCCTCATCATGACAGTCAGTTTTAGCTTTCTCCACTGAGGTGCTTAACCCAGCTCAACCGCGGCACAATCACAGTGGTTCTCCTAGTGCTACCTTAGCCGATACAGCGGAACGTAAGGCACCAAAATATAGGAGCCGGGCAAACCCAACTATTGACCCAAATCATGATTCGGAGCCGATGCATATAGTGCTATAAGTTCCGGGTGCCGCACTTATGAAGTGTTCGGACTTCTTACACCATGTTAAGTGGTACTGAAGCCCCTGGCGTATTTGTCGTACCACAGTGTACGGGTGCCACATGTCATTAATGAACATGTATATAAAAAGGGGATAATGCAAAAAACAGACAAAAAGCTATGCATTGTTTATAAAGAGGCTGCTATCAAAGCAGAACGACACAAATAGTGCGATAAGCAAAAGATATTGGACTATTTAACATGTCCTTGCCAGGGGCAGGCCGCGGAATTGTATTCAAAAACAGGTATACTGCTCGTAACAGAGACCACCTTGGGGTTCTATAGTGCGGCATGGCTTGTCTGCTTCCCTGGGTCTTGCATCGTTTGTGCGGCGGTTGAATTGCCGAACAGGTCGTCCGAGGTATGGAGTCCTGAAAGTAAGAGAAAAGAAAAAAATTCGGCAGCCCCTAGTACATTTTAGGCCGTATTTTGGGTTTGCCATTATTGTTCCCCTTCCCCTTCGCCCATGGTATTTCAAGAGCGTAGTTATGTACGCGAAGCACTGGTTTCGCTATGTCGCGAGGGCTGGGGTTGTGGTCGCACTGCTATGCCTGCTCAGAACATGCCAGGCGGCCTTGTTGTAGGTTATTCCGGGCGCGCTTGGCGGTGTCTGGCTTTTAAACGGCCGGACTGGAGAATTGCCTAAGAAGGCTGCTTTGTACTTCTGCTGCGAGGGCCGCCGTGTGTTCCTCCATTCGGAGGGAGCGCTCGGTGTTTCCATTGACCGTAATTACTCCTCGAGGGCCTGGCATCTTGAGCTTGAGATATGCGTAGTGCGGCACCGCATTGAACTTTGCAAATGCGGTTCGCCCGAGCAGGGCGTGATAGCCGCTGCGAAACACCGAGCCTGTGAAGCTGGCCTCTACACCTGGTATAACGCCTTTAAAGGTTGTTTTTGTGGGCTTGATCCTCGAGGGATCGATGCCCATTTTCCGCACTGTATCCTGGTAAAGCAGGTTCAGGCTGCTGCCGCCGTCCATGAGGACTCTTGTGAGATGAAATTCATCGATAATTGGGTCAAGAACCAATGCGGAAAACCCGCCATGACGGATGCTAGTGGGATGGTCCCTTCGATCAAAGGTGATCGGGCAGGAGGACCATGGGTTGAACTTAGGAGCGACTGGCTCCAGCGCGTATACGTCTCGTAGCGCACGCTTCCGCTCCCTCTTGGGAATGTGGGTTGCGTATATCATGTTCACCGTCCGCACTTGTGGGGGAAAACCCTTCTGTCCACTGTTGTTCAGCGGCCTGGGCTCCTCCTCGTCATCGCTGTGCAGCCCCTTGTCTCTGTTTTCGGCTCTTAACTTGCCTGCCTGCTTGAACACCCAACAATCCCTGTTGGTGTGATTTGCTGGCCTTTCGGGGGTGCCATGTATCTGGCACAAGCGGTCGAGTATTCGGTCCAAACTGAACGGGCCTTGAGTATTCTTTTTGAATGCATTTTTCCGCTGACCGGATTTATAGCCTCTGAATCCAGCATTTACTGCCGTATCCTCGTTGTTGTCGCTGTTAACACGGCGCTTTTGCTTGTTCCGGCGTGTCCTGCCACTATTGTCCTTGGTATCCGAATTACCAGGGTTCTTTGCTAAGTTGTTACTGCGAGCTAGCCAGCTGTCTTCTCCCGCGCAAAAGCGGGTCATGAGTGTCGTGAGGGCTGCCGTAGATTTCGGCTTTTCCTGTCCCAGGTGCCGGGCAAGCCATTCGTCGCGGATATTATGCTTGAAGGCTGCTAGGGCCTCAGCGTCCGGACAGTCGACTATCTGGTTTTTCTTTGTTAGGAACCGTGTCCAGAATTGCCTGGCCGATTCCTCTGGCTGCTGGATTATGTGGCTTAGGTCATCGGCATCCGGTGGTCGCACATAAGTGCCCTGGAAGTTGTCGAGGAATGCGGCTTCCAGGTCCTCCCAAGAACCGATTGAGTCAGCTGGCAAGCTGTTGAGCCAATGCCGGGCCGGTCCCTTGAGTTTGAGTGGGAGGTACTTGATGGCGTGTAGATCATCACCACGGGCCATGTGGATATGAAGGAGATATTCCTCGATCCAGACCGCGGGATCTGTTGTGCCATCGTATGATTCGATGTTTACGGGTTTAAAGCCCTCAGGGATTTTATGATCCATTACTTCATCTGTGAAGCATAGTGGGTGTGCGGTGCCTCTATACTGGGCTATATCACGGTGCAACTCGGAGGAGCTTTGTCCGTTGTGTTCGGCCCGGCCAGATTTATCGTATCCGGAGTGACGATCACCGTCACGTGTCGTGGGGCGCCCGTGCGATCCGTAGATCGACCTTGTTTGCCTTGCCTTGTCCTCCAGTATATCTCGCAGGTCCGGCGCGTTTTCTCGTGCCTTAGCATGGTTTGAGCGGTGTCGGGGCATGGCTTGAGTGGAGGGCTTAGAGGCCTCTCTGTCGCGGCCACAAGGTGGCATGTCTACCATGTCATGCACTGGTGATGTAGGTGCCTCCTCCTCTAATCGGGGTAACAGCCTGCGCTTTGGGTAATGCTTGGAGGGGCGTTCGAGTTCATACTCTTTGGCCGCAAGGACTTCAGTCCATCTGTCAGCTAGCAGATCTTGATCAGCTCTAAGCTGTTATTGCTTTTTCTTGAGGCTGCTTGCCGTGGCTAAAAGCCTGCGCTTGAAACGCTCTTGTTCAGCGGGGTCTGATGGTACGACGAGTTCGTCGTCGTCGAGGCTTGCCTCGTCTTCAGAGGGAGGCATGTAGTTATCATCCTCAACCTCTTGGTCTGCCGCCCTCTCACGAGGGCTGGCTTCTCCATCTTCCTGTGCCGAATCTTGCTGGAGGGGGTGTTCTTCGGCGCTATCCGGGGTAGTATTATCTCCTGTGCCGAAATCACCGTTTTTGCTTTGGCGGGATTTAGAGCGGCGCCGTTGACGCCGGCGCTTTGGTTGTTTCTTGGAGGTATCATCCTTCGCTGTTCCATCGCCATCTCCATCTTTTGGAGTATCCACCATATATATATCATGTGACGAGGTGGCCTTCCAGCACCCTACAGGTGCTGGTTCCTGTTCGTCTCCTGCATCGTCGTCCATACCGTCGATGTCTTCGGAGTCAAAGTCAAGCATGTCGGTTAAATCGTCGACAACGGCTGCAAAGTGGGTGGTGGGTGGGGTTTGAATTTCTTCATCGTCCGTATCCCATCCTTGCTGGCCATAGTCCGGCCAGGGCTCTCCCGATAAAGAGAGAGACTTTAGTGAGTTCAGGATGTCGCCGAAGGGCGAGTGCTGAAAGATGTCCGCGGCGGTGAACTCCATGACCGGCGCCCAATCGGATTCGATTGGCAGGGGCGCGGGAGGTTCGGAGTCCGGAGGGGAATCCGGATCCTCGGAGTCACGGTTCATGTAGAGTGCGGGGCTGGTGTTCGGCTCGATCGCTTTTGAGATCGCAGCCCCCGGGGTGACGTCCAACCGCTCACCCTCGATCAGCGCCGCAGGTTCCGAATTAAGGGTCGGAACCGACGCGCGTGCGGGCTCTAGGGCACTTTTCGGCGGCAGAGCTAGATCATGCCCATCGAGACAGTGCGGCGCGCTTTGCTGTGGCTCGAATCCGTCGAAGATCAAGTCCCCGCGGATGTCAGCCGTGTAGTTCAAACTTCCAAACCTGACCTGATGGCCAGGGGCGTAGCTTTCGATCTGCTCCAGGCGGCCAAACGAATTGGCCCGCAGTGCGAAGCCGCCTAAGACGAAGATCTATCCGGGGAGAAAACTCTCACCCTGGACTGCATCGTCGTTGATGATCAAAGGAGCCATCGGGCCTAAAAGCGACGACACAGAGGAACTCTGAATGAAAGCACCAATGTCGGTGTCAAAACCGGCGGATCTCGGGTAGGGGGTCCCGAACTGTGCGTCTAGGTCGGATGGTAATAGGAGACAAGGGACACAAAGTTTACCCAGGTTCGGGCCCTCTCGATGGAGGTAAAACCCTACTCCTGCTTGATTAATATTGATGATATGGGTAGTACAAGAGTGGATATACCACGAGATCAAGGAGGCTAAACCCTAGAAGCTAGCCTATGGTATGATTGTTGTATGATGAAGTTGTCCTACGGACTACAACCCTCCGGTTTATATAGACACCGGATAGGGTTAGGGTTACACAAAGTCGGTTACAATGGTAGGAGATCTTGAATATCTGCATCGCCAAGCTTGCCTTCCACGCCAAGAAAAGTCCCTTCCGGACACGGGACGAAGTCTTCAATCTTGTATCTTCATAGTCCTGGAGTCCGGCTGAAGGTATAGTCCGGCTATCCGAACACCCCCTAATCCAGGACTCCCTCAAGGCCTTTCAGTCATCTTGCTCATGTGGTATGATTTGCATGTCTCAAGTGATTCAAAATCAAGCGAGTCCAAAGATCCATCAACATGGAGCTTCTTCATGCGTTTTATACCATTGTGACTAAAATTGCAGTGCCACAAGTATGTGGTACTATCATTACTATCTTATATTTTTTGGCATGAACATGTGTATCACTACGATCGGGATTCAATAAACCATTCATTTTAGGTGTAAGACCATTGAAGGTATTATTCAAATAAACAGAGTAACCATTATTCTCCTTAAATGAATAACCGCATTGTGATGAACATAATCCAATCATGTCCATGCTCAACGCAAACACCAAATAACAATTATTTAGGTTTAACACCAACCCCGATGGTAGACGGAGCGTGCGATGTTTGATCACATCAACCTTGGAAACTCTTCCAACACCTATCGTCGTCTCACCTTTGGCTAGTCTCCGTTTATTCTGTAGCCTTTTATTTCGAGTTACGAACACTTAGCAACCGAACCGGTATCTAATACCCTGCTGCTACTAGGAGTACTAGTAAAGTACACATTTAATATATGTCCAATACATACTTCTGTCAACCTTGTCAGCCTTCTCATCTACCAAGTATCTAGGGTGGTTCTGCTTCAATGACCGTTCCCCTTATTACAGAAGCACTTAGTCTCGGGCTTGGATTCAACTTTGGGTTTCTTCACTAGAGCAACAACTGATTTGTTGTTTCATGAAGTATCCCTTTCTGGCCCTTGCTCTTCTTGAAACTAGTGGTTTTACTAACCATCAACAATTGATGCTCCCTTTTGATTTCTACTTTCGCGGTGTCGCGAATAGCTCAAGGATCATATCTATCCCTGATATGTTATAGTTCATCATGAAACTCTAGTAGCTTGGTGACAGTGACTTTGGAGAACCATCACTATTTCATCTGGAAGATTAACTCCCACTCGATTCAAGCGATTGTTGTACTCATACAATCTGAGCACATGCTCAACGATTGAGCTTTTCTCCTTAGTTTGCAGGCTTAAGAAACTTGTCAAAGGTCTCATACCTCTTGACGTGGGCACTAACCTGAAATCCCAATTTCAGTCCTTGGAATATCTCATATGTTCTGTGATGTTTCACTGAACTATCATGTAGTCATCAAAACGTGTATGTCAGATGTTCGCAACATCCATAACCGACGTTCGGGGTTCAGCTCACTGAGCGGTGCATTAAGGACATAATCCTTCTACGCAGCAATGAGGACAATCCTCAGTATACGGACCCAGTCCGCATAATTGCTACCATCAACTTTCAACTAAATTTTCTCTAGGAACATATCTAAAACAGTAGAACTAAAGCGTAAGCTATGACATAATTTGCAAAGTCCTTTTGACTATGTTCATGATAATTGAGTTCGTCTGATTATTTCATGAACTCCCACTCAGATAGACATCCCTCTAGTCATCTAAGTGATACATGATCCGAATCGACTAGGCCGTGTCCGATCATCACGTGAGACGGACTAGTCATCATCGGTGAACATCTCATGTTGATCGCATCTTCTATACGACTCATGTTCGACCTTTCGGTCCTCCGTGTTCCGAGGCCATGTCTGTACATGCTAGGCTCGTCAACACCCGTTGTATTCGAACGTAAGAATCTATCACACCCGATCATCACGTGGTGCTTCGAAGCGACGAACCTTCGCAACGGTGCACAGTTAGGGGGAACACTTTTCTTGAAATTTTAGTGAGGGATCATCTTATTTAAGCTACCGTCGTTCTAAGCAAATAAGATGTAAAACATGATAAACATCACATGCAATCAAATAGTGACATGATATGGCCAATATCATTTTGCTCCTTTTGATCTCCATCTTCGGGGCTCCATGATCATCATCGTCACCGGCATGACACCATGATCTCCATCATCATGATCTCCATCATCGTGTCTTCATGAAGTTGTCTCGCCAACTATTACTTCTACTACTACAACTAACAGTTAGCAATAAAGTAAAGTAATTACATGACGTTTATGTTGACACGCAGGTCATAAATAAATTAAGACAACTCCTATGGCTCCTGCCGGTTGTCATACTCATCGACATGCAAGTCGTGATTCCTATTACAAGAACATGATCAATCTCAAACATCACATATATCATTCATCACATCCTTTTGGCCATATCACATCACATGACATATGCTGCAAAAACAAGTTAGACGTCCTCTAATTGTTGTTGCAAGTTTTTACGTGGCTGCTATAGGTTTCTAGCAAGAACGTTTCTTACCTACGCCAAAACCACAACGTGAATTGCCAATTTCTATTTACCCTTCATAAGGACCCTGTTCATCGAATCCGATCCGGCTAAAGTGGGAGAGACAGACACCCGCCAGCCACCTTATGCAACTAGTGCATGTCAGTCGGTGGAACCGGTCTCACGTAAGCGTACGTGTAAGGTTGGTCCGGGCCGCTTCATCCCACAATGCCGCCGAATCAAGATAAGACTAGTAATGGCAAGTAAATTGACAAAATCGACACCCACAACTACTTTGTGTTCTACTCGTGCATAGAAACTACGCATAGACCTAGCTCATGATGCCACTGTTGGGGAACGTAGCAGAAATTCAAAATTTTCTACGCAACACCAAGATCAATCTATGGAGTAATCTAGCAACGAGGGAAGGAGAGTGCATCTACATACCCTTGTAGATCGCTAAGCGGAAGCGTTCAAGTGAACGAGGTTGATGGAGTCGTACTCGCGGTGATCCAAATCACCGATGATCCTAGTGCCGAACGGACGACACCTCCGTGTTCAACACACATGCAGCCCGGTGACGTCTACCACGCCTTGATCCAGCAAGGGGAGAAGGAGAGGTTGGGGAAGACTCCGTCCAGCAGCAGCACGACGGTGTGGTGGTGGTGGAGGAGTGTGGTACTCCAGCAGGGCTTCGCCAAGCACTATGAGAGACGAGGAGGAGAGAGGTAGGGCTGCGCCAAGAGAGAGATCAAATCGCGTGTTGGGCAGCCCCCATACCTCAAGTATATATAGAGGCAAGGGGGAGGGGGAGGCGCCCTAGGGTTTCCCCTAGGGGGGGGCGGCGGCCAGGGCAGATGGGATCTCCCCCTTGGGTGACTTGGCCCAAGCCAGGAGGTGGGAACCCTAGATGGGGCGCCCCAAACCACCTGGTCACGTGGGAATAGGTGAGGGGGCGCACAACCCCTTAGTGGGCTGGTTTGCCCCCTTCCCTTGGCCCATGAAGCCCCCCCAACACTTGTCGGGGCTCCCGAAACACCTTTCGGTCATGCTGGTCATCACCCCGGTACCTCCGGAACACTCCTGGACTCCAAAACCCTTCGTCCAATATATCAATCTTTACCTCCGGACCATTCTGGAACTCCTCGTCATGTCCGGGATCTCATCCGGGACTCCGAACAACCTTCGGTAACCACGTACATCTATTCCCTATAACCCTATCGTCACCGAACCTTAAGTGTGTAGACCCTACGGGTTCGGGAACCATGTAGACATGACCGAGACACCTGTCCGGCCAATAACCAACAGCGGGATCTGGATACCCATGTTGGCTCCCACATGTTCCACGATGATCTCATCGGATGAACCACGATGTCGAGGATATAATCAATCCCGTATTCAATTCCCTTTGTCTAGCGGTATTGTACTTGCCCGAGATTCGATCGTCGGTATCCGATACTTTGTTCAATCTCGTTACTGGCAAGTCTCTTTACTCGTTCCGTAACACATCATCCCGTGATCAACTCCTTGGTCACATTGCGCATATAATGATGTCCTACCGAGTGGGCCCAGAGATACCTCTCCGTCACACGGAGTGACAAATCTCAGTCTCGATTCGTGCCAACCCAACAGACACTTTTGGAGTATTATTTATTCTTTCAAAATATGATTTAAACCATAACAGTTTTTTTATAATTAGCAACTATGTAATGATGATAAATGTGATTTCACTAAATTTTAGCAAAAAACAACATAATAAATGTGTCATACCTAGCTGTGCTTCACGATGATGTAGGTGAACACATAAAATTAGTAAGCTGGGAGAAAATACTTGTTTGTTTTAGAGAAGTTTATTAGTTCGTATGCTCAAGGAAAAATAATATGCCACATCCATTATCCATCTGAAGTAAATACATTCTTCTAGTAATAAATACTATGGTAACTACAATCGTTTTAGGAGCTGGTCCTAGTTTGACATGTGCTCTGCAATTTGAAAAGTCTATGACTGAATGAGTTAGATGTCAGAATCTCGTCAGGAAATGTACAGAAGGAGAGACTCCTCTTGGAAAAATCTGTTGATGAGTAACTGTAGCACAAACTTTGTACCCTAGAGATGAACAACATCAGATTAGTGATCTAAATAATGACCAAACACTATAGAGACATGACAGGACAAGAACATTGAGAACGTGAAGGTTCTGAACTTGTGAAGGTCTTCAACATGATTATGCAGTACCTACTGAAAGAGCACCATTGTCGAGGTGGAATTAATTATCATCTTCCCGCAGACGATACAGCACCTTAAAAGCTACCTATACGTCCGTTTTTATATCCAAACAGAAGCCTCTATAGATGACCCGGAAGACAAACACGAGCAAACATCTCTGCGCAGAAAGCAACCGGGTTCAAACAGAGATTGACTATCTCCTTTTCTTCCTCGATCCTCTGGAAATCGTTTGGAAGGTAGATTTTGCGAATAACAAGTGTGATACTGACGACGTGCTCCTAAGGCGACTGCTTAGTCGACAAACCAACACCTATTTGGATTCGCTTGAGAAGAGCGCATTCTTGAGATGCTAAGGGCTGTATCATATACACTTGTAGCCATCCTTTTTCTCAGTCAACATATCCAGATCAAGTAAAGATATCTGGAACATCTTGTGTGTCGACAGGCATATTTGTAAAAAAAAATGTATCGGGATTCTTCATTCTTCCATCAGAATGATCATCTCCGTGTGGACCTTGTGCTTCATCTGCTAAAAAAATGAAGTCACCAAAAAATGGATTAGCTTGTAGACAAACCCTTACATAGCTGCTGACTAATTTCTTGACAATAAATACTCTCGTTGCTGTGAAAAGATGTCTGCCAATGCATATGCTGTTAATCGTAACTGTAGTATTCTACTTCCAACACTAATTTGTGGAATTACATCAAGGTGGTAGAGCTTGGCATAAATCATATGAAAGCTAAACATGGAAAAGTTGGAACATGTCCCAACTTCCTCGAGAGACGTATGTATTTGTGCTAACTGAGAACCTAGGCTGGATTACAATTATGTAGTATATATAGTATCTGGTAATCAAACGAAACAACAGCAAGGGATCTCACTGTCTCACCATTTGGTTCAACTGCAGCTGACTACTAATGTCCAAAGAGGAACATGTTGCCGAGAAATGAACGACAACACCTTGCACTTGTTTTTATAGAGAAAATAACTTATGTGAATGGAGCATCAACCTGCAGGCACAAACATATTGCACAAAATATAATATGACAAATGAAATTAAATGTGACAGTTACCATGGTCTTATTCATGTAGGAGGATACAATGCCGACCAGCTACAGATTATTCCCCGATCTTGTTTTGCATTGCCGATGTTGATAAGCGACTGGATGTTGTATTACGAAGAAATAGATGGAGGAGTAAAACCATACATATACCTGTCACGTAGCAGCACCTCTACGACGAAGCATGGGGAATGCACCGTACTGATGTAGATGTCTCTGTTGGAATTAACCACGTAGTCACAGTCCGGCTCGGACGTGAACATGACACCGAGTCGTATTGGGTTAGGCTAGTTAGCTTTACTCCTATATATACTCATACCCCTTGTAATCTTTGTACCGTGAGTTGAAAAGCAATAAAGAAAAATAGCAGGCTCGACACGAGCCTGCGTGGCTATCATCTCGGCGTGTCCGCGTATTGTGTTCTCGTGTGTGTATTCCCGTCGAGATTGATCAAAGTGTATACGTGCCTGCTAGTACGTTCAAGCTAGCTCACGTAAGGATCAATCCACAGCTTGTGTGCCTGCTTGGTTACTTGTACGTTTACGTAGCCAGTCGTTTGTCCGTCCGTAAAAGTAACTCGGCCGGTTCAACGACTACAAACGTGCCGTCGTCGGAAAGTACTCGGCGACGGGTCTGGGCCAACAATTGGTATCTAGAGCAAGGTTGATCTTCTAATAACGGAGGATCATGGCGGATGACGGCAAGAACAAGCAGCTGGCGGAGTACTCCGGTGCGGCTAAAGTATTTGCTGCTCCGGCGAGTTTATCGTACCCACGATTTGATCGCGAGAACTTCGGTGTCTGGAAGGCCCTCATGGAGTGTGGTCTCCGCGCCAACGAGCTATGGGACGCGGTCGACCCAGGAGGCAACGCGTTCAAGAAGGAGGGAGCCGAGCACCGAAACGATCGGCAGGCGGCGTCGGCGATTTACTCGGTGATGCCGATGGATGTCCTCCAGCACCTGATCGCCAAAGAAACGGCGAAGGAGGTGTGAGATACTTTGAAGCTCATGTTCGAGGGACACACCCGCGTCAAGCAAGCTAATCTCCAAACTCTCCTAAGGAACTATGAGACTTTGGTCATGGGCGATGATGAGTCCGTGGATGCGTTCGCTTCACGGGTGGCTACTCTCGTCAATCGGATTCGCGCGCTTGGGGAGAACCTCACGGAGGCCTCAGTTGTCCGGCGGTTCTTACGCGCGGCTCCTCCCCGGTACCTACAAATTGTCACAGCGGTCGAGCAGTGCGTTGATCTCGCGACTCTCTCCATCGACGATCTTGTCGGACGGTAAAAGGCTCACGATGAGCGGATGCGGTACAGTCTTGGGGACGGGAGGAACGACGAGGTTGTGATGCTCACGAAGGCGCAATGGATCGCCCTAGAAAAGCAAGGTGGATCCAGGAGCAGCAGCAAGAAGAAGGGGAAGCAGCGTTCGGCGAGAAAGAACTTCACCGACTCGGAAAACGACTCAGACGATGAGGCTGCACCACCACCGAAGGAGAAAGTTTGACATCAGAAAAGTGAGGTGTTATAACTGTGGTCTCCTCAGCCACTTCAAGGCTGACTGCGAGGAAGCACCGAAGCAGAAGGCGCTTATGGCCCAGCAAGGAGATGATGCTGACATGATGTTGATGAGCGAACTCGTGGACGGGGAGGATCCAGACCCACAAGTGTTGACTAAAGAAATTGTCGAGCTTGCGGAAGAAAAAGTTTGCCATCAAGATTATGGTTCGGAAACTCGTGACGAAGCTAGAGACGCGGAGAGTGATTTTAAAAGTTATGTCGATGTTACGGGCATAAGTGCTAACTTTGCTGGAGTGGATGCAGCAATTGCCGCGTGTGCTCGGCCATGGAGAAGAAGTCTTTGTGTGGCGCGTCCAGAAAAATCGAAGACGTATGTGGCGTCAGAAGTCCACGAAAAGAGGAGCACTGGTGTTGTGTCGCGGTGCAGACCGGATGTACTGGGAAGCTGTGTAACCCGCATGAGTGCAGCGGACGTTGCGTGTCATCGGCCTGACGGTATAGTGCCAGCCGCACATGCAAGCAAGAAGTGCCCTTGTGTTGGAGGCATACCAGGCAGTGCACACGGCAGTATCAGCAGTGGCTCAGTACACACAAGAGACGGGCTTGGCCCATCAGGAAGCAGTGCTCCACCAGGCAGCAGGCCACAAGATAGCAGTGGTCCAGCAAGCACCAATCCAGTAGAGGAAGGCAACCCATCACGTGCAGCTGCTGTGGTGGACGGGCTAAGGAACTATGGCATTCCACCACTCACTGAATGTGGTGCCCCACGAGGGCTAGCTAGCTCGCGTGGAAGGCAAGTTTTGCCAATTGCAACGTGCAAAGCAGATAGCGAGGTGTCGCTTCTGAATGTACAGGGAGCCACACAAGCAATGTCGTCTCCGACAGTAATGGAGGAAAGGACACCATCACCTACATCCATACAACTACAGCCGATGTTACACCCATATCTGGAGAAAACTCTTCAGACGATTGACCCGGTAAAGATGAAAAAAAATGGACGACGGTGTCTAGGAAGTGCCGAGGAACCGGCAAAATTTGAGGACGCAAATACGAAGGAGTGTTGGCGTCAGTCTATCGAAGAAGAGTTGAGGTCGATCCACGACAACAATGCATGGGAGCTTGTGGATCTTCCCAACAATGAAAAAGCCATGGATCTCAAGTGGGAATTTATGATCAAAAAAGATGTCGATGGGTCCGTGAAGCATAAAGTGAGGTTAGTAGCCAAAGGGTATGTGCAAGAGGAAGGTGTGTACTTCGAAGAAGTGTTCGTTCCCATTGAAAAGATGGAGTCGGTGAGACTACTCATCGCTCTCGCAGTTCGGGAATCATGGAAGATACATCGCATGGATGTAAAATCCGCGTTTTTGAAAGGCGAATTAGAAGGAGATGTGTATGTGAATCAGTCACCGGGATTCATCAAAGAGGGAGAGGAACACAAGGTACTGAAGCTACACAAAGTCTTGTATGGGCTACAGCAAGGCTCTCGGGCGTGGAACATCAAACTTGATCATTCGATGATTTCTATTGGATTTGAGAAAGCCCCACTAGAGCATACGATGTACAAGAGAGGTGAAGGAAGGGATCGTCTACTAGTTAGCATCTACGTCGACGACCTGTTGATTACTGAAGCAGATGAAGAGGTGATTGCAAAGTTCAAGCTACAGATGAAAGAGCTTTACAAGATGGATGATCTAGGTTTTTTGAGCTACTACCACGTGATAGAGGTACATCAAAAGACGGAGGGGATCACACTATGCCGGAAGGCATACGCAAGGAAGGTACTTGAAAGCCGTGGCATGAAATATTGCAATCCAATTGACGCTCCAATGAAACCTCGTCTTGAGTTGAGCAAGAATAGTAAATCACCCGCAGTTGATGCAATAGAGTATATTGCAGCGGCCGCTGCAGTGTGTCAAGGTGTGTGACTAGGGAGGCTACACGGTGATCTCATTGATCGAGATCCGGAACAAGCAGTGCTCGATGGTGATAGCAAGTTTGAAAGTTTTCTACGCGAAGATCCAATGCGGCATGATAGGAGCAAGCACATTGATACGATGTATCACTACATAAAAGACTGCGTGAAAGAAGGTAAGATGGAGGTCAACTACGTTTGCACCGATGATCAGATGGCGGATATGCTAACCAAGACTTTGGACAGACAAAAGTTCTTGAAGATACGAAGAAGGATCAATGTCCGAGTTGTAGTATAGTGACGTCGTGTTTAGGGGTGACTGTTGGAATTAACCACGTAGTCACAGTCCGGCTCGGACGTGAACAGGACACCGAGTCGTATTGGGTTAGGCTAGTTAGCTTTACTCCTATATATACTCATACCCCTTGTAATCTTTGTACCGTGAGTTGAAAAGCAATAAAGAAAAATAGCAGGCTCGACACGAGCCTGCGTGGCTATCATCTCGGCGTGTCCGCGTATTGTGTTCTCGCGTGTGTATTCCCGTCGAGATTGATCAAAGTGTATATGTGCGTGCTAGTACGTTCAAGCTAGCTCATGTAAGGATCAATCCACAGCTAGTGTGCCTGCTTGGTTACTTGTACGTCTACGTCTACGTAGCCTGCGTTTGTCCGTCCGTAAAAGTAACTCGGCCGGTTCAACGACTACAAACGTGCCGTCGTCGGAAAGTACTCGGCGACGGGTCTGGGCCAACAGTCTCTGATTTGCTCTAGAATGTTAAGAACCTTAAGGTATTGCGGTAGAAATAGACTTATATCATTGATCTAGTTATCACATGACAAAATAAACAGGTTGATTACATCCGATTTGCACTGGACATGAAATTTTTGTTTGTGAACAAAAATGTTACATGTGAGTTGAGTAGTTTGACTCTGCATCGAAGCATAGCACAATTACATGTGCGTGTATAAGGAGCAGCTATACCTGCAGCATGCATCGATCTGTCTCGGGTTATGGGAGAACTGGAAAATATAAGGTAATCAAGCATCTAGCTGAGGTGTGAGACAAATCTTCTGTAGAGTGTTGATGCTGTTAGTAGTAATTAACTTGTTGCCAGGAGCAAACTGCAGCAGCTTACCTTCATTGTTAGAGTATAGCATTATTCGTCTTCATCCATGATTGATTCTTCTGTTTGCTGTAATTCTTTGACAATTCTTAGAGCATCTCCAGGCGCGCCCTCAGAAAGGCCTCCCCAGGTGACCTTTTCCCGTCGGGGCCGAAAAAACGGCCCAGTCGCGTCCCCAGGAGTCCGATTTTCGCCGGCCTGGGCGGAAATCAACGCTGGCGGACCCAGGCCGAACCCGGCGCGCTGGGGGGCCCCCGGGGCGCTGGGGCGAGTTGTTTTGGCGCGAAGCAGCCACGGGCCCGCCGAGTCAGCGAGACGGGTGCTTCGTCGCCCTCATCGCCTCTGTTCCCGCGGGAATCAATGCCAAGGCTGCCGCGCTGCCGCCACCGGTCAGCGTTGCCATTGATTTCTCGTGGGCGGTGCGTCACGGGGCGGCGCGCCGACGCCTCCCCTCCCGCGCACGCGTACACACGGGCGCGGCGTACTCACGGGCCCGGCTATATAAGCCGGTGGCCTCCCTTGCCTCTGGCCACACCAGGCCTAGCCGCCGAGCTCTACCTCTCCCGTGCGTCGCCGCTGAGCCCTCCCTCTCCCATGCGCCGTCTCCGAGCCTTCCCTCTCCCTCTCCCGATGGCCGAACGTTTCCCCGGCGACGAGGCGGCGGCCACGGCTTCGGCCGCCGCTCTCTCCGCGAACAGGAGTCGTGGCTCCTGTTCCAGGCCAACATCCCGGCGCCACCGGACATGCCGACGGGGTGGAGGCTCAGCAATGGGGCAGTGCCCATTCCCCCATTGCCCGACGCCGTGGCGCCCATCCTACTTCGCCGCCGAGGTAGAGATCGTGCGCTCATCCCTCACCGACGAGCAGCTCGCCCTGCCCTAGTATGCCGCCGACAACCACGGGCGTGGACGGCGTACTTCGAGCGCCGTTAGCAGCAGAGGCTAGCGTCCACCAACGGGGCGCCAGTGGTGGGCGGCACGAGGAACAGCGAGGGGCGCCACCTGTGGTGGGGCGTCCCCGGCCGCACGCTCGAGGGCTTGTTGACGCACCTCGAAGGCGGCAACAACCCGCCGCTGGCATACCCTCCCTCGGCGAGAGCTGCCACCCCGGCCCACCGCCGACGCGCCGGCCAATGGATGCCTAGGAGGTTCGGCTCCTCCTCGTCTTCCTCCTCGCACTCTTCTTCCCACTCCTCCGGCTCTCCGGCGCTGCTCGGCGTCAAGGACGAGCCCGCAGCGGAGACGCCGCTCGGCCGGCGCACTCGAAGCGCCGGCATCGTCATCAACGAGGGCGGCCGGCGCGCCTCCTCGTCGGCTCCTCCGCGCTTCGTCAAGCCAAAGAAGGAGCCGGGGCTCGCGCCGGTGAAAACGGAGCCGGGTCTCCCCGCCGTTAAGACGGAGCACGACGACGTTGAGCTCGACGACGACGCGGCCCTGGAATGGGCACGCAAGGACTCCCTGAAGATGGCGAGGGAGCGCCAGTGCGCCGCCCTTCGGCGGTTCGAGCAGCGCCGTCGGGGCCGCGACGAAGGAGTAGTCGTCGTCATCGAAGACAGCAACGACGACGACACGCCGCCGCCACCAGTCCGCCATGGCGACGCCGGTCAGGGGTCCACCAGGGACGGCCGCGTCAAGGAGGAGAAGGCCGACGACGACGGCGACTACTCGACATTCAGCGATTTATTTTTTAGTTATATTTACTATGTAGCGCGTCGCGAACATGTAATATATGCCAAAGTTTGCCGAAATTTAGCCGTGTTTAACCGAACTTCGCCGAACGTTTTGTTTTTTGAAAAAATTAGACGCATCTGGGGGCGGCCCTGGGGCCGGCGACTGGGGACCAACTCGCCCCCAGGCCCTTTTTTTGCGCCGGCTCGCCCCCAGGCGGCGATTTTAGGCGCCCCCTGAGGAGCCAACGGCTGGAGATGCTCTTAGCATCACACAACCAAAAAATGAGAACCAAAAATTTGAAGCACGATTTTTTTTTTTGACAAACCAATGCACCTAGCAAGCATCGTGGTTCTTTCAGGTCCTTCGCAATCCATATTCCATGTTCTGTGATTTGCAAGGAAGGATGAAGTCCATGTCATGAAAAATTGAATACGTGGTCGCTGCCTCCTCCGGCCATTGATTTCAAGGGTACGCGGATTCACCTGCAGCATGCGTATATCTCATGTTATGGGAGTGTTGATGAGAGAGAGAAGGAAGAGGATCGAACACACCGATCGTATTGCATCAGTAGGACATTTATACAGAGGGGAACAGCGGGCGTGGGCGCACGATGGTGATCGTGGCCAGGCCATGTTCGAGAGGAGGCGATCGTGGGCGTTTTGACTAACAAAACTGCACCCACGCCTGCTACTACTACTCTAAGGTACAAGGGCGTGTAATACATGAGGTTCAACACCCCCCGCAGTCGTGACGTCGCGAGAAGCTAGGCAAAGACTGGACCGAAAATCATGAAAGACATCGCTCGGCAAACCCTTCGTCATCACGTCCGCGAATTGTTGCCGCGTGGGGACATGCAGAACACGGAAGTCGCCAAGGGCGAGGCGCTCGCGGACGAAGTGGATGTCCAGCTCCACGTGCTTGGTGCGGCGATGATGAACGGGGTTGCTGGAGAGGTACACGGCGGAGATGTTGTCGCAGTAGACGAGTGTAGCAGTGGTGACCGCGCGGCGAAGCTCGCCGAGGAGTTGTCGTAGCCAGATGCATTCCGCCACAGCGTTTGCCATGCCGCAGTACTCCGCCTCCGCACTGGAGCGGGAGACGATAGGCTGACGCTTCGATGACCATGATATGAGAGCGTCGCCGAGGAAGACGCAGTAGCCAGACGTCGATCGGCGGGTATCGGGACAGCCGGCCCAGTCGGCGTCGGTGTACACACGGAGATCCAACGTCGAGGAAGCGCGAAGGTGCAGGCCGAGGGAGACGGTGCCGCGCACATACCGCAACACGCGCTTGAGGAGGACCAGGTGACAGGCGCGCGGATCATGCATATGAAGGCAGGGTTGCTGCACAACATAAGCAAGCTCGGGGTGAGTCACCGTCAGGTACTGCAGCGCGCCGGCGAGACTGCGGTAGGCAGTGGGGTCAGCAACATGCAGACCAGCGGCAGACGATAGCTTGGCCTTGGTGTCGACGGGGGTAGGTGCTGGCTTGCAGGCGTCCATGTCAGCGCGCTCGAGGATGTCCTCGGCGTACTGCTCTTGAGAGAGGAAGAAGCCGGTCGGAGAGCGCGTCACACGAATGCCAAGAAAGTAGTGTAGGTCGCCGAGGTCCTTCATGGTGAATTCGGTGGTGAGCACGGCGACGACTCGATGGAGAAGGGCATCCGTGGGCGCCGTCAGGATGATATCATCCACATACAGCAGCAGGTACGCAACATCCGTGCCACGGGCGAGCGTGAACAGGGAGGTGTCGGAGCGCGTCGCGGTGAACCCGAGGGTGGCGAGGAAGCCAGCGAAGCGGAGAAACCAGGAACGTGGCGCCTGCTTCAAGCCATACAGTGACTTGGAGAGGCGGCACACATGATCGGGCTTGGTGGTGTCGACGAAACCAGCGGGTTGGAGGCAGTAGACTTCCTCCTGGAGAGTGCCGTGGAGGAATGCGTTCTTGACATCTAACTGATGCACGGGCCAACGGCGTGACACAGCGAGAGTCAGAACGGTGCGGATGGTAGCATGCTTCACGACGGGGGAGAAGGTTTCGCCATAGTCGACACCAGCGCGCTGGTTGAAGCCGCGGACAAACCAACGAGCTTTGTAACGCTCAAGCGAGCCTTCAGCGCGTATTTGGTGGCGGTAAACCCATTTGCCCGTGATCACGTTGGCGTGAGGCGGACGGGGAACAAGCTCCCAAGTGTTGTTGTCGGAGAGAGCAGCGAACTCTTCACGCATGGCGGCGAGCCAGTTGGCGTCGCATAACGCACTGCACACTGAGCGAGGGATGGGGGAGATGGAGGTGGTGGGTGCAGTGGCAGCGACACACACATAGTCGTCGGCATACGGGAGGTTGGGACGAAAGACATCAGCGCGAGCGCGCGTGACGATCGTGCGGGGAGGTGGGTTGGGAGGTGAAGAGGGTGGCGAGGGTGCGGAGGTGGGCGAGTCGTCAGATGAAGATCCGACGGATGCATGTGCCCCGGACGTGCGCGCGCGACTGGAGGAGGAGAGCGGCGCGGATGGCGACGCGGGTGGGGTCGAGGAAGAGGGGCCGCTGGATGACGATCCAGCGGACGGGTTTGAACCCGAAGTTGGCGCGGGTGGGGAGGGGCGTGGGGTGGCGTCGTTTGCTGTTTGCGCACGAACAGGGGCGGAAACGAGATGGGAAGGCGACGGTGGTGGTGTGGATGGGAGGCGTGGCGCGGCGTAAGGGAAGGTGAGCTCGTCGAACCGCACATGGTGGAATGTGAGAACGCGGCGAGAAACGGTGTCATAGCAGCGATAGCCGCGATGATCAGGTGGATAGCCGAGGAAAACACAAGGCAGGGAGCGGTGGTCGAGCTTATGGCACGCGGTGGAGGTAGTATTGGGATAGCAGAGACACCCAAACACCCGGAGGGAGGAGTAATCTGGTGGAACCCCGAGGAGCAGCTCGTAGGGCGTGCTCGGAGAACTAGCAGCGCATGGTTTGTAGTTGAGGAGGAGGGTGGCGGTGGGTAGAGCTTCGGCCCAAAAACGAGCCGAGAGGGAGGCGTGGAAAAGCAGGGCGCGAACGCTCTCGTTCAGAGTGCGGAGCACACGCTCTGCTTTGCCATTCTGCTGGCTAGTGTAAGGGCAGGTGAGCCGAAGTACGGTGCCATTCTTGGTGAGGAGAGAGCGAACGGCGAGGTTGTCAAACTCGCGTCCATTGTCGGTCTGTAGGGAAAGAATAGGACGCTCGAACTGAGTATGGACATACGCATAGAACGCAGAGAGCACGCAAATGACCTCGGATTTGCGGCGTAGGGGGAACGTCCAGACATAGTGAGTGCAACTATCAATGATCACAAGGTAGAATTCAAAACCAGAATTGCTGACAACAAGAGAAGTCCACACATCTAAATGCAGTAGTTGAAAAGGGAAATAGCCAGTGGTCGCCGAGGAAGCGAACGGCAAGCGCGTATGCTTGCCAAGACGACATGCAGTGCAGGAGTGCGTCGACGAGGGCGCGCAGGTGAACTGAAACTGACGCAGAGCACAACGCAGGGCCTCCTCGCCAGGATGCCCGAGGCGGTTGTGCCACAACTCCGTGGTCGCGATGCCAGCGAAGAAGCTCGCGCGAGGGACGGCGGGGTTGGGGCACACCGGGTACAGGTCGCCAGTCGAGTCACACCGAAGGATCACCAGGCGCGTGCGGATATCCTTGACAGAAAACCCAAACGAGTCAAACTCAACTGACACAGGATTGTCACGAGTGAGGCAACGTACAGATAGAAGATTGGTGATGATGGATGGAGAGAGCTGAACATTGTGGAGTGCAAGAGAGGTGTTGGACGCAATGAGCGAGCCGCGCCCAGTCTGCGTGATGGGCATGCGGCCGCCATTGCCGACAATAATATCACGGGGAGGATGAGAAGGACGAAGGGAATGGTGAGTACCGGGGTTGGAGGTCATGTGGGAGGATGCGCCGGAGTCCATGTACCAGTCAGAGGTGCTTGTCGGCGGCGGCGGTGAGGTGTGCACAGTCTGCAGGCCACCCATGTCCCATGGCTGTTGCGGGGGCGGCGGCGCAGGCGCGGTGCTGGAGCTGGCACCCGGCGAGCCGTAGGTGAAGCCGGGGAGGAGCGCTGGGTAGGCGCCGTACGGCGTGGGCAGCGGGGGCGCCGCACTGGAGCTGGCACCCGGGGAGCCGTAGGCGAGGAGGGCCTGCTGCTGCGGAACGCCGGGGCGCGGCCCGAGGACACCGGCACCGGGAGCGTGCCACGGCATGGGCCATGCTTGAACCATGCCAGTTCAGGAGTTGGCACTCGAGCCCGGACCTGGGAGGGCAGTAGGACGCGGGGCCGGGGCAGGTACTGGGGAAGAGCCGCTGGAGCCGCGACCACGGCGACGGTTGCGGCCACGACCGCGGCCATCGGTGGCGGGAGGAGGAGGCGCGGGCGCAGCCGGCGGGCGCGCAGCGATGAGAGCATGCGAGGACTGCAGGCGGGCAGTTTGCTCCGCACGGTGCTCTTTCAGAAGGAGGAAGGAGTGGGCCTGGAGGAGGGTGGGCAGCGGAGTGCGCATGGTGAGGTGGGGGATGACACTGTGGTACTGGCGCCCCAGTCCGCGCAACATGTGGAAGAGCTGTTGCCGATCACCGACGGGCTGGCCGAGGTCGCGGAGTTGGTCGGTGAAGTTTTTGAGGCGCGCAAAGTATTGCATCACCGTCAGGTCACCCTGGATGACGGCGTGGTACTCCGCGTCGATGTAGACGGCGCGGGAGAGCTGATTGGCGCGGAAGATCTCCTCGATGGCGACCCAGAGGACGTCAGCGGTGTCGTCTGGCTGCATGACGGCGTCGAGCAGCTCGGGCGAGACGGTGGCGTAGAGCCAGTGGACGACGCAGTGGTCGACCATGACCCACTCGGGATCGCGGCGGCGAGGAGCGGTTGGGGCGACGAGGTGGTCGCCAACGCCAAACATGCCGACGATGGTGAAGAAGAAGCGCCGCCACTGGCCGTAGTTGCCGGCGTGCAGGTCCAGGGTGATGGGGACGTGATGATGAATATCAATCGTCTACAGCACTGAGGATGGAAATGCGCCAGGGGCCAGCGAAGGCGGGGCAACGACCGGAGCCGCGGCCGCAGCGTCAGCGAAGGCAGTGTGGAGAACGCTGGCGGGGGGCGGCGCATCATCATCAGAGGAGTGGGGAGAGGTGAGGGGATTGATGTCCATGGCAGCGGAAGAGGGAGGGTGGTTGGGCGCGAAGGGATTGGCTTCTTCGGCGTCTGATACCATGTTGACGAGAGAGAGAAGGAAGAGGATCAAACACACCGATCGTATTGCATCAGTAGGACACTTATACAGAGGGGAACAGCGGGCGTGGGCGCACGATGGTGATCATGGCCAGGCCGCGTACGAGAGGAGGCGATCGTGGGCGCTTTGACTAACAAAACTGCATCCACGTCTGCTACTACTACTCTAAGGTATAAGGGCATATAATACATGAGGTTCAACAGGGAGAACTTGCAGATCTGAAGGAATCTTGCATCTAGCTAAGGTGCGAGCAGCTGGTGCTATGTACCTTGTTCATCCCAGCCATGATCACACTAGTAGAAAACGGGCCTATTGTCCCGGTTCGTAAGGGCCTTTTGTCCCGGTTCCTGAACCGGGACTAAAGGGTTGTTACTAATGCCCTGACCCTTTAGTCCCGGTTCAAACCAGAACCGGGACAGATGGGTCTCCATGTGGCCTGTGCGCCGAGCCCAGGCAGGAGGGCCTTTGGTCCCGGTTGGTGGCACCAACCGGGACCAATAGGGGGTTGGGGGTTTTGGGGGGTTAATTTAGGTATTTAATATATTGTGTTAGATAGCTAATTAATAGAGAGAAGTGTCCTCTCTTATGTCCGTGCTTGGTCGACGCTACGTACTATACATACATATAGAGAGGACTAGGCACGCTAACTAGCTAGTAAGCAAACGAATGAAACAGAAGATCGTCATGAACATATATGCATACAGTGAGAAGTGATATCGACCACCTCTCCTTCTCCGAGAGATTGGTCGAACAACAAGTTCTCGTATTTCTATCCGACACCACCGGCTACATATATACAATAATTATCTCTTACAAATATAATCTCCTAAACTACGGATGCATGGTCCACATAGTATTCTTCGTCTTCAACGATCACGTGGTCAAGAAAGAATGCCGCCAATTCCTCTTGAATTGCTCGCATGCGATATGGTGCTAGGAGTTCATCCCGCTGACGAAACATCTAATTTGAAGAAGGGGGTCAATACATATATAAGAATGAATGAAACTCAACACAAATGATGGTAATAAAATAAAATTGTGAATATTGTTATTTACGCACTTCATATTGTTCATCAGAGTACCGGCCGCCCGTTCACAGGTCGTGTGGCGGATGGACTCGCAAACGTAGTATCCACAAAAATCATTCCCTTGTTCCTGCCACAACCACTTTACAAGAAATAGAGGTCAATCAAACTGTTAAGCAAGAATGCCAAATGGTATGATGAAACTAGCACTTGAATCACTAGCTAGGAGATGCGCGGAACATGCTACTATAGTACTTACTTTCGTGTGTCTAAATTCCAGCTTCTTCGGTAGTCCCGGAGCTTTTTTGGTGAATTTTCTCCAAACCCTGCCAGACAAAGAAAACAATTACTTGATATCAGAAATGAACAAAGTTGCTGATATGGTGGATAATGATCGATTTAATTTACTTCTCGAGCATTTGAGTCATGTCCGCATACTCCTGGGGATCTTTTCGTTTCGAGTCTAAGACAGTTACTACTCCCTGCTCAAGCTTAATATCTAGGAGAATATAGTGGAACCTACGCACGCATGCATAACTCATCAATTACATTACTATAACCTTGACTAATATATAAGGGAAACGGAATATGCACAAGACAGTAACACTCACTTGAAGTTGTAAGGAAAGAGTATTATATCTTTGTTTTCATTTATTTTGAATGATCGTAGCAAGTTGGCCTCGGTATCTGCGGCATGAAATTCAACCTCAGTTGCATCTATGAGATTTGTGTTAATGAACCCAATATCACCGACTTGTCTTTTCTTCAATTCGACGATCTTCAATCTGCATAATTAATATAGTGAGGATACACTAGTAGAAAACCGGCATTTTGTCCCAGTTCATAAGGGCCTTTAGTCCCGGTTCATGAACCGGGACTAAAGGGTCATTACTAATACGTCCCCCCTTTAGTCCTGGTTCAAACCAGAACCGGGACAGATGGGCCTCCACGTGGCCGCTGCCGGCAGCCCAGGCAGGGGGGCCTTTGGTCCCGGTTGATGACATAAACCGGGACCAAAAGGCCTCCACGCGTCAGCAGCTGGCTGGAGCTGAGGTTTTTCTTTTAAAAAAAGTGGTTGTTTTAGGGGTTTAGAGGCTTATTTTTAGGTTGTTATTATCTAGCTAATAGAGAGAAGTGTCCTCTCTTATATCTTCATCCTTGGTTTACCAACGCTACTGCTATGTTCATTTCACCCGCAGATATATATATAATAACTCATGCATGCTCGCATCATACATCATCATATATAATAATAAGTCCTACTAATTAATCAAGCATCATCATACAACTTCTACACATTATTAATAATAAGTCATACGATCTTCATCCTCATAGTCATCGAACCCAACCCTACATAATTGTTCTTAGCACATGATCATCAGTATCAGGTAGGACCTAAACACACTTAAGGTAAAATAGCATAAAACAATATAGACCCTGACACTCCATTATGAAGAATGGAGATCATCCTGTCTCCAATTCTTGCGCCTCGCTTCCTTTTGCTTCCAAGAAGCTCCTTACGACTGTCCTTACATTTTTCCATTCTTTGATTGTCATGTCTCCACTTCTTTTAGAAATCCGGTATGGACAGTTGAGATTCGTAGGATGACCTGGATATATGTTCAAAACACGAAGGCTGCCGCCATTCTGATACATCTAATGAGGCACACAATCCTCTGGGATTCTCTGTTGAAAAACATAGTAATAACTTCGTAGTTAGCAATGATGTACTAGTTTTAGAAATATGCAAAAAGATGCATGGATGTCGTAATAGTAAAAAATCTTACTAGGGTATCTCCATGGTAGTTACCATAGTTCAACACGTGCACTAGTGGCACGTATTGACAATAATGTTGAGGAGTTCGATTGTAGATATTGTAATTCTCAAGATCATTACAAAATCGAACCAGATGAGTTTTCTCCTTGTAAGTTAACTCAGCGCCATCGGTGTAGTAAGTTCTATCTACCATCTTCTGCACATTCTTTGATACTTCAAAATAAGCTATCAATGGAAATAAGCTGTCAACTATTTTGAAATGAACAAATAAATTAGTTAATAATTAACTATGTTTGAGAAACTCACATAGCGGTAAAACTGGAGGCGTATCAACAAGGACCCAAATGTCCATATTGTCTTGCTCGATTTCAGGATCACCAAGATCCATGGTGACAAGCATACCCTCATCAAAACCATACAATTTGCAAAATGCTTCCTAATTTTTGCAACCAAAATGGGTTACGCTCTCAGCATTATACAACTTTACTTCAAAATCCACATCATGATGGGTCCTTAAGTGAATTTTCTTCGTTTCAAAATTTTCATGGTCTTCAAAATCCATCCTCTCCAAGACATAGCGTCTTGCATGGCATGGGATAAACTATACTCGAATTGTAAAAGATGAAAATTACACGTTGAAATAGTTGAAGTCATGCTTAATTATGAAAAAAACACTTATCGTCGTTGCGTACCGTTTCAACTTCGAAGGTCTCCTCGAGCTTAATGCTAAAGCGCCGACCATCGTCCAGGTGAGGCCTGTCGCACTGACCTCGATCGTCGTGGCACCAGCCGCACTCCCCCGGGAGACTTCCGTCATCCGATGATGACATTTCCTATACGTTCATAATTCAAAGACTAAATTAGATCATTATTATTCAACTAATCATATGCATATGCCTTGCATAGTGCTCTCCAATTTGAGCATTCAATAAGAAAAATCAAATCGCAAAATAAAGTAGTATTCAAATTAGGATGCATTCAATTATAAGAAAAACTACATCATCTCCATGTGTTCGTACATCGAATATTATCACTAATACATGTCGAATACTATCATACACGTCAAATACGACGAAGATGCGGGATAGGCATCGTCCACGTCGATGCGGGAATAATTGCTTTAACCAAAAAAATAAACTAGTATTATTATTTTTCTTGCTAAAAATAAACTACTTCTATAGTAAAATAAACTAGTTCAACTACTAAGCACTTACTATAAATAGAATAATGTAGTACTTACTAAAAATAAACAAGTTTACCTAGTTCTAACTAATTCCATTAAACACTTTCTAAGTAGTACTAATTACTAAAAGTTATCGGGGAGGGGGGTATATCGACAACGACATACCCAATAACAAAAATAAGAAGAGGAAGAAGAAGAAAAAAAGAGGAGAAGAAGAAAGGAATAGAAGAGGAAGAAGAAGAAAAAAAGAGGAGAAGAAGAAGGAATAATAGAGGAGAAGAAGAAGAATTGTTCTTCTTCTCCTCTATTACTTCTTCTTCTTCTCTTTTTTTTCTTCTTTTTCATCTTCTTATTTATTTCTCCTTTTTTCTCTCCTTCTTTTTCTTCTAAATATGAACATATACGTAAATTGACAAAGATAATTCTATGAACAAAAAAAACATAAAAATTCTATGAACAAAATAAAAATTCTATGAACAAAATTACAACAAAAAATTGATAAAAATTCTATGAAAAAATTGACATATTCTTTGCATATATATGAACACACAAACTTTTGCATATGCAACAATAATATCACCAAAAAAATGTATGAACAGTAACAAATTCTAACTTTTGCATCTAAACTATACATCTAAATTAACTACAACAATTTAATTAACTATACATCTAAACTACGCATCTAAATTAACATAACAACTCAATTAACTCTACATCCTAAATTACGCATCTAAATTAACTACACATCTAAATTAGGAAATTACGCAACGGGCTGGGGCGGCGATCGATGACGGTGAGGGGCGCAGCGACGATGACGGTGATGGGCGCGGAGACGGCGACGATGAGGGGGCACGGCGTCGGCGACGAGGAGGTAGGGGGCATGGGGCGGCGACGGGCGATGAGGAGGCAGGGGGCGGCGACAGTGACGGTGAGGGGCACGGCGTCGGCGGCGAGGAGGCAGGGGGCACGGGGCAGCGACGGCGTCTACGGCCGCGCGGGACGACGTCGGAGGCAGGGCGACGACGAGGCGCAGCCTGGCGGCGTCATCGGGCGGGGAAGAATGAACTGAATGAAAAAATTCACAAGTCCTGGTTATATAGACGAAGCATTGGTCCCGGTTCGTGGCACAAACCAGGACCAATGCCCCCCTTTAGTCCCGGTTGGTGCCACAAACCGGGACCAAAGGCCACTTTTCGGCAGCCCAAAGGGCGGGAAGCGGCGACCTGTGGTCCCGGTTGGTGGCACCAACCGGGACTAAAGGGGGGCATTGGTCCCGGTTTGTGCCACGAACCGGGACCAATGCCCCCCTATGGTCCCGGTTCGTCCCACAAACCGGGACCAATGGCCTTGTGCTGCCCCGCGCCCAAAAGTTTAGTCCCACCTCGCTAGTTGAGAGGGCTCGGGAGTGTTTTATAAGCGCTGCTGCGCCCACCCTCTCGAGCTCCTCTCAACTGCAGGCTTTCGGGCCTAATCTGTCACTGCAATGCCTGTGGGCCTACTAGGCCTGCTGCGGGCCTGAATCCTGGCCCATAGTTGGGTTTCTAGTCGTATTCAGGCCATGGTGGCCTAGTAGGTGGCTTTTTTTTTTCTTTTTTCCTATTTATTTTTTCATTTCTACTTAGAACTAAATACTTATAGTTTTGTAGTGATTTCTTTTTTATTTTAGGTCACAAAAATTATAAACTTTCTGTTAGTGCCATTAGTTTTAAAATTTGAATAGTTCAAATTTGAATTTTTTAAAATTTGTGTGAATCACTAGTTTATGAATAACTTTACTATAAATATTGATTTTTGAGTCAATCTTTCTACTGGCATTTTTTTTTCTTTTTTGCTATTTATTTTTTCATTTCTACTTAGAACTAAATACTTATAGTTTTGTAGTGATTTATTTTTTATTTTAGGTCACAAAAATTATAAACTTTCTGTTAGTGCCATTAGTTTTAAAATTTGAATAGTTTAAATTTGAATTTTTAAAAATTTGTGTGAATCACTAGTTTATGAATAACTTAGAAATATTATAGGCATTTTTTTCTTTTTTTCTATTTGTTTTTTCATTTCTACTTAGAACTAAATACTTATAGTTTTTAGTGATTTTTTTCTTTTAGGTCACAAAAAATAAAAAACTGCTCTGTTAGTGAACATAGATGCACTTATAGAGAAAATTAAATATAAATTCATAATCAATTTCTATTTATGAATTTAGGTCCAATTTTCCTCTATAGGTGCATCTATTTCCACTTTGAGAGGAGCTCAACAACGCAGAGATGGACGGGCTTATAAACAGGTGTTGGCGCCCTTCGGTTGGCGAGGTGGGACTAAATTGTGGGTGCAGCGAGGACCGGCCCTTTAGTCCCGCACTAGTAGAAACCCGGCCTTTTGTCCCGGTTCGTAAGGGCCTTTAGTCCCGGTTCCCGAACCGGGACTAAAGGGTCGTTACTAATACCCTCACCCTTTTGTCCCGGTTCAAACCAGAACCGGGACAGATGGGCCTCCACGTGGCCTGTGCGCCGAGCCCAGGCAGGAGGGCCTTTGGTCCCGGTTGGTGGCACCAACTGGGACCAATAGACCTCCACGCGTTAGCATTTCTGTGGCTGGGGTTTTTGGTTTTTTTTAAGGGAGGGGTTGGGGGTTTTGGGGGGTTAATTTAGGTATTTCATATATTGTGTTAGATAGCTAATTAAAGAGAGAAGTGTCCTCTCTTATGTCCGTGCTTGGTCGACGCTACGTACTATACATACGTATAGAGAGGACTAGGCACACTAACTAGCTAGTAAGCAAACGAATGAAACAGAAGATCGTCATGAACATATATGCATACAGTGAGAAGTGATATCGACCACCTCTCCTTCTCCGAGAGATTGGTCGAACAACAAGTTCTCGTATATCTATCGTCCGACACTACCGGCTACATATATACAATAATTATATTTTACAAATATAATCTCCTAAATTATGGACGCATGGTCCACATAGTATTCTCCGTCTTCAGCGATCACGTGGTCAAGAAAGAATGACGCCAATTCCTCTTGAATTGCTCGCACGCGATCTGGTGCTAGGAGTTCATTCTGCATCCGAAACATCTAATTTGAAGAAGGGGGTCAATACATATATATATATATATAAATGAATGAAACTCAACACAAATGATGGTAATAAAATAAAATTGTCAATATTGTTATTTACGCACTTCATATTGTTCGTCAGTGTACCCGCCCCGCTCACAGGTCGTGTGGCGGATGGACTCGCAGACGTAGTATCCACAGAAATCATTCCCTTGTTCCGGCCACAACCACTTTACAAGAAATAGAGGTCAATCAAACAGATAAGCAAGAATGCCAAATGGTATTGATGAAACTAGCGCTTGAATCAATAGCTAGGAGACGCGCGGAACATGGTACTATAGTACTTACTTTTGGGTATCTAAATTCCAGCTCCTTCGGCAGTCCCGGGGATTGTGTGCTGAATTTTTTCCAAACCCTGCCAGACAAAAGAAAACAATTACTTGATATCAGGAAATGAACAAATTTGCTGATATGGTGGCGTCATATTCATCCATTGCGTCATAAGGTGGCAAATTTGAGCCTCTGTGACAGCATCCACGGGATAGCTGGCAGGAGCCGTCAAGACAAGCTCCGGCTAAAGCAGCTCGGTGGAAGCCACACTGCTTCTCCGCTGAGATGGCGGGGTAGCTTCAGGGGAAGATTCGACAGTTCGTTTGCTGCGATTTGCTTCTCGTTCCTCTATCCCGAGTACCCTTGCTTTAAGCGCCTGCAGTTCGGACGGCTGCACTTTCTTCCTCCTCTCCTGGCTTTTGTAACCGCCTGCGTCCGGAAACCCAGCCCTCCACGAAATGGAGCCTGGCGTGCCTCGTGTCCGTCCAGGGTGCTCAGGATTCCCGAGGGCCGATGTGAGCTCGTCGTTCTCTCTGTCTGGAAGGAACGTCCCTTTCTGCGCTGCAGCGATATAGTACCGAAGCTTCTTCAAGTGTATGTCAAGTTGCTCATCCGTCCAAATGCACTTCCCTGTTACAGGGTCCAAGGTTCCGCCAGCCCCGAAGAACCAAGTCCGACAACGGTCTGGCCAGCTCATTGTCTCTGGTTCGATCCCTTTTGCAACCAGATCATTCTCAGCCTTGGCCCACTTAGGCCAGGCTACGAGGTAGCCACCTGATCCCGTGTGATGGTGAAGCTTCTTCTTTGCAGCATTTTTCTTGTTTATCGCCGACATCTTCTGACTCTTTTCCGATGTCTTATGGGCCACAAATGCAGGCCAGTCATCTCTGATCTTCTCATATATGCCCTTGAATTCTGGTGTCTCTTTTTTCTCGACAAACCTATTCAGGTCTTTCTTCCACCTCCTGAATAGGTCTGCCATCCTCTTAAGAGCAAAAGACTTGATTAATTGCTCTTTAACTGGCTTCTCCGGATCATCCTCTGGTGGTAGGGTGAAATTTGTCTTCAGCTCATTCCAAAGATCATTTTTCTGCATATCATTGACGTAAGACACCTCAGGGTCTTCAGTAGCCGGCTTCAACCATTGTTGGATGCTGATCGGGATCTTGTCCCTAACCAGAACCCCGCACTGAGCAACAAATGCCTTCTTTGTTCGGATGGGTTCAATAGGTTGGCCGTCGGGCGCGATTGCTATGATCTCAAACCTTTCATCCGAGCTCAACTTTTTCTTCGGGCCTCGTCTCTTTACCTCAGTTGTCCTCGATCCGGAGGGCTAGAAAAAAGAACAAAGACTTAATTAATATGTGTACATACCAAAACAATGAATGCATCAATTAGCTAGTCAGCACAGGCTTAACTAATATATATACCTGGTCGGACTCGGTTCGGTCACCGGAGCCGTCATCACGGTCTCCTTCTTGCACCGGCATTGGGTCAATGGAGCCGTCCTCATGTTCTTCTTCTTGCACCGGCATTAGGTCACCGGAGTCATCTTCACCCTCTCCTTCCAGACCATCAGTGTCATTGAGAAACAACGAGACGACATCACTTCCTTCTGTGATTATGTCCCTCAACAACGCCTCTTTTTCTTCGTTGTCTCGGGCGGTGTCCATAGTTTCTACAAATATTTACAACATGGCAATTATTATTCAAACATGACAGATGGATATATTAGTGGCACACGTAGAACTAGCTAGCTAATCATAGTAAGGAATCATATATATTAATTAGTGGCCTCGACGCTGCTTCTCTAGGGTTTGGGGTGGCCTCGACAATGCTTCAAGGGTTTGGGGTGGCCTCGAGAACGCTTCAAGGAGGGGGTAATATCGACCCGCCCCCACGTGTTGAAGCTATCGGGAGGGGGTATATGGACAACGACGACACTACATCTATGTCCTTGATGACCCTCATTCTCCTATATTCTTTCTTCTCCTCTTTTTTTCTTCTTCCTCTTCTTTTTTTATCCTCTTCGTCCTCTCATGTTCGAGAGGATCGCCGAGGGATCGGGAGGTTGCCTAGTGCCGAGCGATCCTCGACCCCTCGAACCCTCGACCCTAGTTCCCGACCCTGCACCCCTCGGCGATCCTCGACACCCTCGTTCCTTTCCTAGGTAGATATATAAAACTTTTCTAAAAGTGTAGATATATAAAACTTTTCTAAAAATGTAACTTTTGCATATATACATGGAAAAAAATGTTATCGGGGAGGGGGTATATCGACCCCCCCTCGACCCTCTCTTCCTTCTTCTTCCTTCTTCCTTCTTCCTCTTTTCTTCTCCAACACAAAACACATCTCATCTCATCTCATTTCATCCAAAAATAATTCTTTGCATATTAACATTCTTTTAAATATTAATGAGCGTATGAACATACATATCACCAAAAATAGACCTTTTTCTTGGTAACAAAAAAAATGCAAAAACGAGCATTATACAACATATACAGAGCATTATACAGTGAACATACATACATACATACAGTGAGCATATACAGAGCATTATACGGCGACGGCGACGATGGTTGGTGGTGGCGTGCGCTTACGGATGACGTGCGGGGACGGCAATGAGAAGGAAAGGGGAGGAGGCAGGGGCTCACAGCGCGGGGAGCGGTCGAGGTCGCCGGCCGGAATTGGTGCGGCGGCGGACGAACGGCCTCGGGGACGGGTCGCGGGAGCCGGCGTGGTGCTTCCCCGCAGCGATGGCGACGACGAGCGTGGGCGACGGCGACGGCGATGACGGGCGCGGGCGACGATGACGGCATCGGCGGGGGCGGCGCGGGCGGCTTCGGGGCAGCCTGGCGGCGACGACGGGGGCGCGCGGACTGTGTCGGGGCGGCGCGCGGACAGCGCCTGGGCGGCGGGCGGCGTCGGGGCAGCGGACGGCGTCGATCTGGGCAGCCTGGCGGCGTGATGAGCTCGGCGTCGTCGGGCGGGCCGGGGGCAACTGGCGATGAGTTCGTCAAATTTTCCTAAGTGCTACTTATATACCCAGGCCATTGGTCCCGGTTGGTGCTACGACCCGGGACTAATGCCCCCCTTTAGTCCCGGTTTGTGCCACCAACCGAGACCAAAGGCCTATTTTCAGCAGCCCAAAGGGCGGGAAGCGGCGGCCTTTGGTCCCGGTTGGTGCCACCAACCGGGACTAAAGGGGGGCATTACTCCCGGGTCGCAGCACCAACTGGGACCAATGCACCCCTTTAGTCCCGGTTTGTGCCACCAACCGGGACCAAAGGCCTGTGCTGCCCCGAACCCAAATATTTAGTCCCACCTCGCTAGTTGAGACGGAGGCACACCTGTTTATAAGGTGCGGTGCGCCATCCTTCTCGAGCTCCTCTCTAAAGCAGGCTTTCGGGCCTAACACTGCAATCTGTGCGTGTGGGCCTACTGGGCCTCCCGCGGCCTGAATCCTGGCCCATGGTAGGGTTTCTAGTCGTATTCAGGCCGTGGGGGCCCAGTAGGTGGCACTTTTTTGTTTTTTTGTTTTTTTGTTTCTACTTAGAACTAAATACTTATTGTTGCTATATTTAATTTTTTTTCGAGTTTTTTGTTTTGTTTTCTGCATTATTTATTTTCTTTTGTTTCTTGCTTTATTTTTTAATTCTTTTAGCTTTTAGTTTTAGAAAAATTATAAGCTTTCTGTTAGTGCCATTAGTTTTCAAATTTGAAAACACTTTTTTAGTTTTTTGTTTTCTTTGTTGCTTTATTTATTTTATTTTGTTTCTTGCTTTATTTTTTAATTCTTTTTGCTTTTAGGTCAGCAAAATTATAAACTTTGTGTTAGTGCCATTAGTTTTCAAATTTGAATAGTTAAAATTTGAACATAGATGCACCTATAGAGAAAACTCGACCTAAATTCATAGTTTTCAAATGAACTCTGAAAAAGTTGGCATAGCATACTTTTCTGTTACAAATTTGGCATGGTTGTGGGAGAAAGTCTTCACTTTTTTTTCGCTTGTGTCATTTGCTTATTGCGCCGTAACCATGGATAATTTTCATCGTTTATCAGGATGCTTGGGTCAGCCTTGACATTGAAGGGAGGAATTTCATGAAACCTTTCATAATCTTCAGACATGTCTGTCTTGCCGTCCACTCCCAGGATGTCCCTTTTTCCTGAAAGAACTATGTGGCGCTTTGGCTGATCGTATGATGTATTCGTTTCCTTATCTTTTCTTTTTCTCGGTCTGGTAGACTTGTCCTTCACATAGATAACCTGTGCCACATCATTGGCTAGGACGAACGGTTCGTTAGTGTACCCAAGATTTTTCAGATCGACTGTTGTCATTCCGTACTGTGGGTCTACATGTACCCCGCCTCCTGACAGATTGACCCATTTGCACTTAAACAAAGGGACCTAAAAATCTTGTCCGTAGTCAAGCTCCCATATGTCCCATATGTAACCATAATATGTGTCCTTTCCCTTCTGGGTTGTTGCATCAAAGCGGACACCGCTGTTTTGGTTGGTGCTCTTTTGATCTTGGTCAATCGTGTAAAATGTATTCCCATTTATCTCGTATCCTTTGTAAATCAATACAGTCAAAGATGGTCCCCTGGACAACAAGTACAACTCATCACAAACAGTGTTGTCACCTCTGAGACGTGCTTCCAACCAACTGCTGAAAGTCCTAATGTGTTCACATGTAATCCAGTCGTCGCACTGCTCCGGGTGTTTGGAGCGCAGACTGTTCTTGTGTTCATCGACATACGGGGTCACCAAGGTAGAGTTCTGTAGAACTGTGTAGTGTGCTTGAGACCAAGAATGCCCGTCCCTGCATATTATTGAGTCCGCTCCTAGCGTGCCTTTTCCAGTCAGTCTCCCCTCATACCGCGATTTAGGGAGACCTATCTTCTTAAGGCCAGGAATGAAGTCAACACAAAACCCGATGACATCCTCTGTTTGATGGCCCATGGAGATGCTTCCTTCTGGCCTAGCGCGGTTACGGACATATTTCTTTAGGACTCCCATGAACCTCTCAAAGGGGAACATATTGCGTAGAAATACGGGCCCTAGAACGACAATCTCGTCGACTAGATGAACTAGGACATGCGTCATGATATTGAAGAAGGATGGTGGGAACACCAGCTCGAAACTGACAAGACATTGCACCACATCACTCCTTAGCCTTGGTACCATATCTGGATCGATCACCTTCTGAGAGATTGCATTGAGAAATGCACATAGCTTCACAATGGCTAATCGAACGTTTTCCGATAGAAGCCCCCTCAATGCAACCGGAAGCAGTTGCGTCATAATCACGTGGCAGTCATGAGACTTTAGGTTCTGGAACTTTTTCTCTGGGATATTTATTATTCCCTTTATATTCGACGAGAAGCCAGTCGGGACCTTCATACTGAGCAGGCATTCAAAGAAGATTTATTTCTCATCTTTCGTAAGAGCGTAGCTAGCAGGACCTTCATACTGCTTCTAAGGCATGCCGTCTTTTTTGTGCAAACGTTGCAGGTCCTCCCGTGCCTCAGGTGTATCTTTTGTCTTTCCATACACGCCCAACAAGCCTAGCAGGTTCACACAAAGGTTCTTCGTCACGTGCATCACGTCGATTGAAGAGCGGACCTCTAGGTCTTTCCAGTAGGGTAGGTCCCAAAATATAGATTTCTTCTTCCACATGGGTACGTGTCCCTCAGCGTCATTCGGAACAGCTACTGCGCCGGGACCCTTTCCAAAGATTACGTATAAATCATTAACCATAGCAAGTACGTGATCACCGGTACGCATGGCGGGCTTCTTCCGGTGATCTGCCTCGCCTTTGAAATGCTTGCCTTTCTTTCGACATTGATGGTTGGTCGGAAGAAATCGACGATGGCCCAGGTACACGTTCTTCCTGCATTTGTCCAGGTATATACTTTCAGTGTCATCTAAACAGTGTGTACATGCGTGGTATCCTTTGTTTGTCTGTCCTGAAAGGTTACTGAGAGCGGGCCAATCGTTGATGGTCACGAACAGCAACGCCTTTAGGTTAAATTCTTCCTGTTCGTGCTCATCCCACGTACGTACACCGTTTCCATTCCACAGCTGTAAAAGTTCTTCAACTAATGGCCTTAGGTACACATCAATGTCGTTGCCGGGTTGCTTAGGGCCTTGGATGAGAATTGGCATCATAATGAACTTCCGCTTCATGCACATCCAAGGAGGAAGGTTATACATACATAGAGTGACCGGCCAGGTGCTGTGATTGCTGCTCTGCTCCCCGAAAGGATTAATGCCATCCGCGCTTAAAGCAAACCATACGTTCCTTGGGTCCTTTGCAAACTCATCCTAGTACCTTCTCACGATTTTTTTCCACCGCGACCCGTCAGCGGGTGCTCTCAACTTCCCGTCTTTCTTACTGTCCTCACTGTGCCATCGCATAGACTTGGCATGCTCTCCGTTTCTGAACAGACGTTTCAACCGTGGTATTATAGGAGCATACCACATCACCTTCGCAGGAACCCTCTTCCTGCGGGGCTCGCCGTGAACATCACCAGGGTCATCTCGTCTGATCTTATACCGCAATGCACCGCATACCGGGCATGCGTTCAGATCCTTGTATGCATCGCGGTATAGGATGCAGTCATTAGGGCATGCATGTATCTTCTCCACCTCCAATCCTAGAGGGCATACGACCTTCTTTGCTGCGTATGTACTGTCAGGCAATTCGTTATCCTTTGGAAGCTTCTTCTTCAATATTTTCAGTAGTTTCTCAAATCCTCTGTCAGGCACAGCATTCTCTGCCTTCCACTGCAGCAATTCCAGTTCGGTACCGAGCTTTGTGGTGCCATCTTCGCAATTGGGGTACAACCCTTTTTTGTGATCCTCTAACGTGCGATCGAACTTCAGCTTCTCCTTTTTACTTTCGCATTGCGTCCTTGCATCGACAATGACCCGGCGGAGATCATCATCATCGGGCACATCGTCTGGTTCCTCTTGATCTTCAGCAGCTTCACCCGTTGCAACATCATTGGGCACATCGTCTGGTTCCTCTTGATCTTCACCAGCTCCCCCCGTTGCAGCATCACGGTATTCAGGGGGCACGTAGTTGTCATCGTACTCTTCTTCTTCGTCGTCTTCCATCATAACCCCAATTTCTCTGTGCCTCGTCCAAACATTATAGTGTGGCATGAAACCCTTGTAAAGCAGGTGGGTGTGAAGGATTTTCCGGTCAGAGTAAGACTTCGTATTCCCACAATCAGGGCATGGACAACACATAAAACCATTCTGCTTGTTTGCCTCGGCCGCATCGAGAAACTCATGCACGCCCTTAATGTACTCGGAGGTGTGTCTGTCACCGTACATCCATTGCTGGTTCACCTGCGTGCATTATATATAATTAAGTGTCCAAAATAATAGAAGTTCATCATCACATTAAAACCAAAGTACATACATAGTTCTCATCTAACAACATATAGCTCTCCAGAGCATCTAATTAATTAATACATACATAGATACTATGTAAAACATTTAAATGCGAAAACAAAGGCGATCATAATCGCAACCAAGGTAACAATTGATCCAACGGCATAATGACACCAAGCCTCGGTATGAATGGCATATTTTCTAATCTTTCTAATCTTCAAGCGCATTACATCCATCTTGATCTTGTGATCATCGAAGACATCCGCAACATGCAACTCCAATATCTTCTTCTCCTCCTCAAATTTTTTTATTTTTTCATTCAAGAAATTGTTTTTTTCTTCAACTAAATTTAACCTCTCGACAATAGGGTCGGTTGGAATTTCTGGTTCACATACATCCAAGATAAATAAAATCTATGTCACGTTGGTCCGCATAATTTTCATAAACAATAAATGAACCAATAGTTATAAAGATTAATATATATACCACATCCGAATCATAGACAGGACGAGGGCCGACGGGGGCGGATACCAAAACCATCACACTATATAAGATGCAATAATAAAAGTAAGAAAATGATACAAGTATCTATCTAAACATACAAGTAAGAATATTTTTCCTTTCAGAAAGAAGATAAGAACAAGAGGCTCACCACGGTGGTGTCGGTGATGAGATTGGCGTGGGTGATCAACGGCGGTGAAGACGGGGGTGGGGCGTGACGGGCCGCTAAATCTAGACCAATCTCGAGGAAAATGGAGCTTGGAGGTCGAGCTTCGAGAGGAGAAAGCTTAACTAGTGTGGGTCAGGCATTTCATCGAACACCTCATGTGTATAGGAGGTGACCTAGAGCACCACAAACCCCTCCCCTCACCGGCCCAGAAAAACAGAGCACTGGAGTGCTCTGCTCTGGCGCGAGGGGTATATATAGGCAGCACCACTGGTCCCGGTTCATGGCATGAACCGGGACTAAATGGGAGCCTTTGGTCCCGGTTCATGCCACGAACCGGGACCACTGGTGGTGGGCCAGGAGCCAGGCCCATTGGTCACGGTTCGTCCCACCAAC
Organism: Aegilops umbellulata; assembly: GCA_032464435.1. Taxonomy (NCBI): domain Eukaryota; kingdom Viridiplantae; phylum Streptophyta; class Magnoliopsida; order Poales; family Poaceae; genus Aegilops; species Aegilops umbellulata. The sequence goes on along the minus strand of CP136059.1, from coordinate 376,696,482 downwards.
CGAGACCAAAAGGTCCAGACGAACTGGGACCAATGGCCCACGTGGCCCGGCCGGCCCCCTGGGCTCACGAACTGGGACCAATGCCCCCATTGGTCCCGGTTCTAGATTGAACCGGGACTAATGGGCTGACCCGGCCTGGACCGTTGCCCCCTTTTCTACTAGTGCCGGTTCGTGCCACGAACTGGGACCAATGGTGGTGGGCCAGGAGCCAGGCCCATTGGTCCCGGTTCGTCCCACCAACCGGGACCAAAAGGTCCAGGCGAACCGGGACCAATGCCCACGTGGCCCGGCCGGCCCCCTGGGCTCACGAACCGGGTCCAATGGCCCCATTGGTCCCGGTTCTAGATTGAACCGGGACTAATGGGCTGACCCGGCCGGGACCGTTGTCCCCTTTTCTACTAGTTATAATTATAAATACATGCAATGAAAGAGCTGAGCTATATAGAGAGACTTAATGACATAAGTAGTACTACTTACAGACAGTAGCAGGTAACCGTTGCTTTATCGAGGGCCAATTGATTGAAAAACTGAAAGAACTCGTCAAATGGAACAGGCAACGGATCAATTCCAACAAGGTCATGCTCCTTTTTAACTCTCACATACAAAGTATTCCTCCCCCCAGACTCTCTGCAGATTTTCAAGTACCAATCATGCAATCTTTGCATCATCGTTGATAGAGATCTTTCATCTTTGACGAGAGGCTTCCCGTACTCATATCTTTGTATCTGCACCTCCAAGAAATCGTAATGTACATCGTTGGGCAGGTAATCCGCAAGATTGCTATAACCGGGCACCATCCTCAGATCGACGATGTCGCTAGGCACCTTGAGCGGGGGGCATGATTGATTCCCTTGTTCGCCGAGCTAGGCAATTTGTTTCCCAGCTCGTCGTTCTTTCATCCTTTGATCACTGACTGTACTTCCCGACCGCTCCACTTCGACAAATGCCTTTCCAATAATGCGCTCATAGTTGCCTTTCGGCAGAGACTTGGGTGGTTTTGTCAGGGCAGCCAGAGTGAGCTTCGCTTTCACCGGATCTACCTTCTCCTCCGGAGGTGGATGTCTCTGTGCTTTCAACCCTTCAAACTAGTCCTTCACCACGGTTCGCGCGATTTTCGCGTTCTCCTCCGGGGTCATCTCGTATGGTAACTTCTCTGGAATCTTCAGAGAAGGACCGAATATGTATTTCCTCCCACCTCTGGCTCTACTGCTAGACGCCGTTAGAGCAGACGGAGCGGCTGTCTTCTTATGAGGCGGAGGAGAAGGACTACGACGCGCCGGAGCAGCCGGAGCGGCGGCGGGTCTCTTCCGCCCTTGCTAACGAGGAGAAGAAGGAGGAGGCTGGCTGCTCGGGCGCACCGGCGCAGGCGGAGAAGGAGGCGGAGTGCCACCACGCGCCGGAGAAGGAGCCGGCCGAGTGCCGTCCAGTTCGGAAGGTTGATGAGGTCCTTCCGCCATAGGCATGGAGTCTTCAGAGCAGAACCCAGCCGAGTCTCCCCTTCACCGGTAGGGTGGTCAAGCGGGAGGTCCTCAAATCCCTCCGTTGTTTCATCCACCATCACCCTAGCATATCCTTCTGGAATCGGCTGGCAGTGAAAAGTTGCGCTGGGTTCAGTAGGATAAACAGAGCCAACAGCCGCCTTGACCTTCATATTAATCCATTGTGTCATAAGGTGGCAATTTTGAGACTCCGTGATAGCATCCACGGGATAGCTGGCAGGAGCCGTCAAGAGATGCTCCGGCTGAAGCAGCTCGGTGGAAGCCACGCTGCTTCTCCGCTGAGATGGCGGGGTAGCTTTGGGGGAAGCTTCGGCAGTTCATTTGCTGCGAGTTGCTTCTCGTTCCTCTATCCCTTGTACCCTTGCTTTAAGCGCCTGCAATTCGGTCTACTGCACTTTCTTCGTCCTCTCCTGGCATTTGTAACTGCTTGCGTCCGGAAACCCAGCCTTCCACGGAATGGAGCCTGGCGTGCCACGTGTCCGTCCAGGGTGCTCAGGATTCCCGAGGGCCATTGTGAGCTCGTCGTTCTCTCTGTCTGGAACGAACGTCCCTTGCTGCGCTGCTTCGATATAGTGCTGAAGCCTCGTGACTGGTATTTCCAATTGATCGTCCGTCCAAATGCACTTCCCTGATACAGGGTCCAAGGTTCCGCCAGCCCCGAAGAACCAAGTCCGGCAACGGTCTGTCCAGTTCATTGTCTCTGGTTCGATCCCTTTTTCAACCAGATCATTCTCAGCTTTGGCCCACTTAGGCCGGGTTAAGAGGTAGCCACCTGACCCCGTGCGATGGTGAAGCTTCTTCTTCGCAGCATTTTTCTTGATTGTCACCGACATCTTCTTACTCTTTTCTGATGTCTTGTGGGCCACAAATGCGGGCCAGTGATCTCTGATCTTCTCATATCTGCCCTTGAATTCTGGTGTCTCTTTTTTATTGACAAACCTATTCAGCTCTTTCTTCCACCTCCTGAATAGGTCTGCCATCCTCTTAAGGGCAAAAGACTTGATTAATTCCTCTTTAACTGGCTTCTCCGAATCATCCTATGGCGGTAGGGTGAAATTTGACTTCAGCTCAGTCCAAAGATCATTTTTCTGCATATCATTGACATAAGACACCTGAGGGTCTTCTGTAGCCGGCTTTAACCATTGTTGGATGCTGATCGGGATCTTGTCCCTAACCAGAACCCCGCACTGAGCAACAAATGTGTTCTTTGTTCGGATGGGTTCAATCGGTTGGCCGTTGGGCGCGATTGCTATGATCTCAAACCTTTCATCCGAGCTCAACTTTTTCTTTGGGCCTCGTCTCTTTACCGAAGTTGTGCTCGATCCGGAGGGCTAGAAAAAAGAACAAAGACTTAATTAATATGTGTACCAAAACAATGAATGCATCAATTAGCTAGTCACCACATGCTTAACTAATATATATACCTGGTCGGACTCGGTTTGGTCACCGGAGCCGTCATCACGGTCTCCTTCTTCCACCGGCATTGGGTCACCGGAGCCCTCCTCACGTTCTCCTTCTTGCACCGGCATTAGGTCACCGGAGCCAGCTTCTTCACCCTCTCCTTCCAGACCATCAGTGTCGTTGAGAAACAACGAGCAGACGACATCACTTCCAAGTGCGATTATGTCCCTCAACAACGCTTCTTTTGCTTCGTCTCGGGCGGTGTCCATAGTTTCTACAAATATTTACAACATGGCAATTATTATTCAAACATGACAGATGGATATATTAGTGGCAAACATAGAACTAGCTAGCTAATCACAGTAAGGAATCATATTAATTAGTGGCCTCTACGTTTCTTCTCTAGGGTTTGGGGTGGCCTCGACACCGCTTCAAGGGTTTGGGGTATATCGACAACGACGACATATGTCGTGGTTTTGTCACGGCAGATGTCCTCATGAAAGGACTTAGTCGTGGAGCCATCGCTACGGGTTAGCTTGAAGGGGTTAAAGCGGACACAGGGATGCAAGGGAGTTTTATACTAGTTCGGCCCCTTCGATGAAGGTAAAAGCCTACGTCTAGCTGTGATGGAATTGATGGGGTCTCGATGACTAGAGAGCAAACAAGCTTCACCTAAGTCTCGAGTTGTTGTCTGTTGTCCTTGAACCGCCGACGGGTCGCCCCCTTATATACATGGGTGACGCCCGTCGGTTTTCAGAGTCCCAACACCGGCTCATAGACGTGTCCGGTTTGGTATCTACTTATTCCTAACTTACAATACAAGTTACATACCGTCGCCGATTTACGGCTACAGGCCTTAAACTAATTATGGGTCTTGAGCCCTCATCTACCTTCATGGGCTTTAACATACTTAACTACTGATGAAGTTAACCCAGCCCAGATAGGCCGGTTTACGCCCAGTAGTAATATCCCCAACATTAGGCCCCAGATTGATTTGAAGAGGTTCATGTCAATCCTTAGCAAAAACTTCATCTTCAACATCTTCTTGCAGCTTGGTGAACCGCCGTGATGTCATCTTCTCTGATTGCTATAAACCGGAGTGACGTCATCTGTCATAAAGAAACTATCCATGATACCTTCTTGTTTAATAGATCTGCGATAATCGAGGTGACAACTCCATTTTCCAAACTCGCGGCCCCTTGATTCACGCGCCTGACACATGTCCCTTGCTTTATAAATAGGACTGAAGGGTCATTTATTTTTTCCCTTCGTGCCCTTCTGCTTCGTCTTCCTCGCGTCGCCCACCTTCGGAGCTCCGCCGCCGCCGTCAACTTCTGCACCAACCTGGGCCGTGATACGTCTCCAACGTATCTATAATTTTTGATTGCTCCATGCTACTTTATCTACTGTTTTGGACTATATTGGGCTTTATTTTCCACTTTTATATTATTTTTGGGACTAACCTATTAACCGGAGGCCCAGCCCAGAATTGTTGTTTTTTGCCTATTTCAGTATTTCGAGGAAACAGAATATCAAATGGAGTCCAAACGGAATGAAACCTTCGGGAACGTGATCTTCTCACCGAACGTGATCCAGGAGACTTGGACCCTACTCCAAGAAGTTTCCGGGGAGGTCACGAGGGTGGAGGGCGCCCCCCTGGGCGCGCCCCCTGCCTCGTGGGCCCCTCGGAGCTCCACCGACGTGCTCCTTCCTCCTATATATACCTACGTACCCCCATTAGACCAGATACGGAGCCAAAAACCTAATTCCACCGCCGCAACTTCCTGTATCCACGAGATCCCATCTTGGGGCCTGTTCCGGAGCTCCGCCGGAGAGGGCATCCATCACGGAGGGCTTCTACATCAACACCATAGCCCTTCCGATGAAGTGTGAGTAGTTTACTTCAGACCTTCGGGTCCATAGCTAGTAGCTAGATGGCTTCCTCTCTCTTTTTGGATCTCAATACAATGTTCTCCCCCTCTCTCGTGGAGATCTATTCGATGTAGTCTTCTTTTTTGCGGTGTGTTTGTTGAGACCGATGAATTGTGGGTTTATGATCCAACTTATCTATGAATAATATTTGAATCTTCTCTGAATTCTTTTATGTATTATTGAGTTATCTTTGCAAGTCTCTTCGAATTATCCATTTGGTTTGGCCAACTAGATTGGTAGTTCTTGCAATGGGAGAAGTGCTTAGCTTTGGGTTCAATCTTGCGGTGTCCTTACTCAGTGACAGAAAGAGTTGCAAGGCACGTATTGTATTGTTGCCATCGAGGATAACAAGATGGGGTATTTATCATATTGCATGAATTTATTCCTCTACATCATGTCATCTTGCTTAAGGCGTTACTCTGTTTTTAACTTAATACTCTAGATGCATGCTGGATAGCGGTCGATGAGTGGAGTAATAGTAGTAGATGCAGGCAGGAGTGGGTCTACTTGTCACGGACGTGATGCCTATATACATGATCATACCTAGATAACCTCATAACTATGCTAAATTCTATCAATTGCTCAACAGTAATTTGTTCACCCACCGTAGAATATCTATGCTCTTGAGAGAAGCCACTAGTGAAACCTATGGCCCCCGGGTCTATTCTCATCATATCAATCTCCATTACTTTATTTTACGTGTTTTGCTTTTACTTTTCACTTTGCATCTTTATACCAAAAATATTATCTCTATCAGATCTCACTCTCGTAAGTGACCGTGAAGGGATTGACAACCCCTAAGCGTTGGTTGCGAGTTGCTACCGTTTTATGCAGGTACGAGGGACTTGCGCGTGACCTCCTACTGGATTGATACCTTGGTTCTCAAAAACTGAGGGAAATACTTACGCTACTGTGCTGCATCACCCCTCCTCTTCGGGGAAAACCAACGCTAGCTCGAGACGCAGCAGGCCGCTGCATCTCCCTGAGCGTACCAGAGCACCGCGGCGATCTTCCGCGTCTTCCTCAGCTCCGGTAAGTCTTCTATCCTTTTCATTATAGATCTGTTCTAGGGTTTCCATGCTCTCTAGTGTTCATCGCCTGCTTCTTGTTCATATGCTAGATCTTTAGACGAGTCTGTGAATCTTTGCTCTTGTTTAGCAGTAGTTTTTATCCTCCGTTTTCACTTTCGCATGTTAAGACCATAGATCTTATCCATACCTTCACTCATTAATTCGGCTCTGTTCCTTTTAGGCTTTGAATATTTATCCCTTTTATGAACATGCTCCAGATCCAAAGTTGTAGTATAATCTTGTGAAATCTGTTTTTGTGTACTTACTCATCTGTAGTCTTGACTGTTCAATGTTTAGACCGGGTGGTTTAACTTTGTAGAAAAATTGACAAACCGGTATATACCATGAGTCCCCTTGTTGAACCGCCAGAATTCCTTATCCAGGCACTGCCACTTTGTAAAATTCCAGTTTATAAATAACTGCCTCCGGTTTAGTAATATATGCATCAGGGTATACCTTTCCAACATGTTCTTGAACCGGTAATTACTACCTTGCAGACTACGCTATGGCCAAACAAGTATACGAGTGCAACTGGGTTCCTTCTCGCGTGACCGAGAACCAACTGAATAATTTAGTCAAAACTGGCACTTTAAGCAGACAAGATGTCATTCACTGGAGGGTCCCTGGCACAGAATGTCCTCCCAAGCCTCAAGAGGAAGAAGTTATTGTTTTTACTGATCATCTAGCCCGGGGCTTCAATCCTCCCGGTTCAAAATTTTACCGGGATGTCTTAGCCAATTTCCAACTCTGTCCGCAAGATACTGGCCCAAACTCCGTAACCAACATCTGTCACTTTCAAGTGCTCTGTGAGGTGTTCTTTCAAGAAGAGCCAATAGTTGAATTATACAGAGATTGCTTCCATCTAAACCGCCGCACCGAATTTACTGACGGTCCCAATACAAAGTTAGGCGGTATGGCGATTCAGAAGAGGAAAGAGGTCACTTACCCTCACGCCAAACTGCACAGCCATCCCAAAGAGTGGAATCAAACATGGTTTTACTGCAAAGATACCTCTCCTTCTGACGAAAATCTTTTGCCGGGTTACCGTCTGGAGTGGCTAAGCAACACGCATCCCTTCCCATAGAGGCTGACTGCTAAGGAGAGAAGCAAATACGCTCCTCAATTATCCAAGCTCAGGGCCTTCATGGCTAACGGGTTGATAGGGGTCGACCTTGCTCGCTGCTGGATATCTTGGAGCATATTGCCCTTAAGCCAGCGCTCCGGTTTGATGTGCGAATATACAGGAAGTGTCAAGGACCCTCTACGACACATTGATATCCAGCTCACAGATAATGAGGTTACGGAGGCTGTGAAGAAGATATTGAATGAACCGGAAGCTGCCTGTGCTCAAACCGGCCTACCTCCCTTTTGTGCCATTAACAAACCGCCGGCTGTAAGGCTCATACCTTATACTTTTATGGAATCTAACTATGTCCAAAGCACCCTTTGTTGACATTTACATCTTTCCCACAGGGCGATGCTCTGTTTTCGAGCAAGAAGCCTCCACAAGAGAAACCGGAGAAACCGGAGAGACCAAGCCGGCCAAAGACCAGAGTTGTCAAGAGGCCGGCTAATAGGAAGAAAACCACTGCATCCTCTGATCCACCAGCTGATGATGATGTGGGTAATCTAGAGCTTGAGGTAGAGATTGACCCAATTGGTTTATTTTTCACACGCCTTATTGATAATGATCATTGCCAGGACGACGCTGAAGTCAGTCATGCTGATGCTGCAGAGGAAATCACTCTCTCCTCTGATTCAAACCCTTTGCCTTCACTAAAAATCCATCGGGAAAATCGGAAAGTTAAATTTTCTCATCCTCTTGCTTATTTGGATCCAAACTTGCTTGTGAAGACACAACAGCACGAAGCTCGCCGCACAACCCGGCACAGCGGCTAGGTAGTTACCTCCGCCGGTTTACCGAACAGTCGGTTCGGAAACGCCGTTCAGAGGTCTCTAACTCTCTTGTAAATGCTTGTCCTAAAGAGGGTTGTTTTCATCAACCTCTTAATCCATCTGACTCCGATTATCAGGGCACTTCTCATTCGTCTTCTGGCGAGTCATCAGCCACCCAGCTTCCACCACTCAAAACGGTGCTTGGGTGAGCCATATTTCTTATAATATTTCTGATATATTACTTTTTAACATATACTATACTGATCCTTCTTCTTCCTTTTAGGGCCAAGCCTAGGCCAAGCAAGAAGGCTCGTTTGGACAAAGCGGCAGAAGAAAATACCGTTCCTGAACCGGACAGAATACCAGATCCTGAAGCGGCTATTCGTGAGGATGTGCCGAACGACCCACCACCACAAGACCATGACTTCGTCGTTGAAGAAGCACATATTGATATCACAAGCCCTATTGATCAGCCAACAAGCCCTGTCCGGATTTACAGAACAACTAGTCCATCGAAGCAAACTGACGAACCATCGAGTCCAGTACGAACCGGTGAAGCAAAAGATGATGATGTTGTTATCACTGGCATTGGTCGTACCGAACCAAGCAATCCTGTCGCTTTATCCAAACACACCGCCAAAGATGAATTTGCTGCAATTGGCAAAGGTAAACGGAATGCCGATTTGGCCACTTACGCCACTCTGAACGCCCAAGATCTCCATTCCGGCTATACACCATCCGTGACTATGAAGCCGGTCTGGTTAATATGATGAAAGACAAATATGAGGTAACTTCCATATGCTTCTCTGTTTGTATGTTTCAATCTGTCAACTCCAATAGCCCCCAAGGGTCGGTTTAAGATATCAACTTAAACCGGGACTTGCCAATATGAACTGCAATGTATCTGAATTTTGCTGATGTAGCCCCCAAGGGCCGGTTCAACTTAATGCAGTTAAACCGGGACTTTAGGTAATAAAGATTGTAGCATCAGTAATTATTGAGCAAATAGCCATTAGCCCCCAAGTGCCAAGTTGAATACTAGTATTGAGCTTGGGACTTTATAAAAAATTGTAGGATGAAGAGCAAATATGCATTAGCCCCCAAGTACCAAGGGCATAACTTGTTATGTGGTTGGTACTTCAATTTTGTACTATCATCTTAATCATATGACTGTCTGTATGCAGGCTGAGCTGAGCAAAAGAGAAAGTCAAATCGCCGATCTTCAAGAAAATCTGAAATCCCAACAGGCTGAAACCTCCAAGGCAAAAGAGGAATTAACCAGCGCTTTAAGCATCATGGAGAAGCTGAAGGAGGGCTACAACAAAGAGCAGGCGGATTGGGCCACTGCGAAAATCGCTTTAACTCAACGAGCGGAGAATGCCGAAGCTTGATAGAGCAACTGTATACCGGTGCTCAACGGATCATCTTCACCGCTTCCCACAACAATCCGCCGCCCGGGTTGAAGAGCTGAAGAAATCTGCTGCTCGAACCGGTGCTATCAACGCCTTAATCCGGGCAAAAGCGTGGGTGCTGGATTTTGATCCTGTTGAAGCGGCACAGGGCTACCCTAGCTTGAAGGAAGAAGGGACAGAGTTCAGTCAAGAGGATCTGCGAGCGATAAACCGGGAGGTGCGCCCTCTAGCTTGTCAATTGGTTGAAGAGGCAGATTTGTCTCACTATCAAGCCCAATATGATGACCAAAACAAACGAGTGGCTGCACCAGTTCCTGAAGCGGAAAATCTTATACCCCCAATCCGTAAGCATACTTACGCTCCTGATATTGACCCGTCGTTGCTGATCAATGATAAAGCTGTCTTTCAAGCATTAACTGGAATCGACCGGGCAACTGTGGATTTCTAGCCGCTGGGTAGGGAGGTAGATGCTGAAGCGGAGCAAGATGACCCGCAACCATCAGGTCAAGCTGGTGACCAAGAATGAACTGGGAGCCGGTTTAACTCACTGCACGTTTGCATTATGCAGAAAACAATGATCTTTATTTGGGCATCGTGTTGCCTTGTAATAGGCTAGCTAATACACTTGGTTTTGATATGCCTTCATGCATATTTACTGCAACTGATGCTTCTTTTGAATTATCAATCTGGAAACTGTTTTCTGCAGTCAAAAAACTTAAAGTGCCGAGACGATTTATCACCAGGCGGGTCATGATATCTATGTATATGAAACAAGATAATAGTTTAGGCATATGATCATATATTTGAGATACATAATACCTGCCATCGTTGGGCATGAAGTTGGCTTGGCCAATCTTGAAGCGGAGTTTTATAAACCCACGCTGTTGAAGGAGAAAACAGCTCCTGTGCATATAATGCCGGTTTACCAGGTAAACCGTTCCGGGTTATGATAGACACCGGTATTACTCCATAATAGGATGTTAACAAAAAAAATCAAACCGGGCAAATAGTCTCCGGATTAAGAATTGACCGTGTTCCGTCCATTAACAGTCGAACCGGTTTAAGAATTGTCAGTTGAAAACGCAACAAAAGAAATATTTAAAAAGAGAGAACAAATTTCAAGCAAAGGAAAAAACAAATTCCGTTGTAAAAAAGAGGCTTTTTAGCCGATCAAGTGGCATTACCATGGTCGGACACGACCAAGCCCCCGATAGGCGTAGCTATGGTTCGAGTTAGCCAGGTCCCCAAATGATGCATTGGCATTACGCCGATCAAGATGTGTAGCGATGGTTCAGGTTCGACCAAAGCCCCAAGTGATTATGTGGCCCTAGGCCGATCAAGAGGCGTGACTGGTTTAGACGACCAAGTCCCCATGTGATGATGTGGCTTTCGTCTATCAAAAGGTGTTGCATTGGTTTGGACATGACCAAGCCCCCAAGTGATATGATATAAAGCTTTGAGAAGCTAACTCAAGGGATAAACCGGAGGCCGCTTTAAGACAGAAAACTCCGTGTAATCACTCATGATGTAAAAAAGAACAGAGACCCCACTTTAGCTGAGGCTCCGGTTTATTGCATTGATCATAATATATGTACATAAGTAGAGCCAATGGCTCAGGCATAGTAAGGCCGAAGATGAGCTATGTTCCACGGCCTGTTGGTCTCCTCCTCTGATGTACGTGAGTCTTTATGCTCTCGAATATCGATCAGGTAGTATGACCCGTTGTGCAGATTCTTGCTGACCACGAAAGGTCCCTCCCAAGGTGGGGATAACTTGTGTATATCAGTCTGGTCTTTGATGAGCCGAAGTACCAAATCTCCTTCTTGAAAGGTTCTGGTTCTAACCCGGCGGCTGTGATAGCGGCGGAGATCTTGTTGATAAATCGCCGAACGGGCGGCCGCTATGTCTCGCTCCTCGTCCAACAGGTCCAAAGCATCTTGCCGTGCTGCCTCGTTGTCCGCTTCAACATAAGCCGCTACACTAGGTGAGTCATGACGGATGTCATTGGGGAGAACCGCCTCCGCTCCATAGACCATGAAGAACGTCGTGTATCCTGTCGATCTGTTGGGGGTGGTGTTGATGCTCCATAATACAAATGGTAACTCTTAAACCCAACAACCCGGCGTCCGTTGCAAAGGAACCATAAGCCGGGGCTTGATGCCTCGCAAGATCTCTTGATTAGCCCTCTCTGCTTGGCCATTGGACTGTGGGTGAGCCACTGATGAGACGTCAAGCCGGACTCACGTTGACAGAACTCCTTCATAGCGCCCTTGGACAAGTTGGTACCATTATCAGTGATGATGCTGTGTGGAAAGCCAAACCGGAAGATCACCTTCTTGATGAATTGAACCGTCGTAGCTGCATCACACTTGCTAACGTGCTCTGCCTCTACCCACTTTGTGAACTTGTCAACCGCCACTAAAAGATGGGTTTTCTTGTCCTTAGACCTTTTGAAAGGCCCAACCATATCCAGCCCCCAAGTTGCAAACGGCCAAGTAATTGGAATCATCCTCAATTCTTGAGTCGGCACATGAGCGCGTCTTGAGAACTTTTGAGAGCCATCACATCGTCGGACCAGGTCTTCTGCATCAGCATGAGCAGTCAACCAATAGAAGCCTTGGCGAAATGTCTTAGCCACCAAAGACTTTGAACCGGCGTGGTGACCACAATCTCCTTCGTGGATCTCACGCAAGATTTCACAGCCTTCCTCAAAAGACACACATCAATGAAACGCCCCTGACACACTGCAATGAAGCAACTCACCATTGATAATAGTCATGGACTTGGATCACCGGATTATCTGCCGGGCCAGAGTCTCATCCTCTGGTAACTCGCCCCGGTTCATGTACGCAAGATAAGGAACCGTCCAATCCGGTATGACATGAAGAGCTGCCACCAATTGTGCCTCCGGATCAGGAATAGCCAAATCCGCTTCACCAGGGAGCTTAACAGACGGATTATGCAGAACATCCAAGGAGACATTAGGTGGGACCGGTTTACATTGAGAGCCCAACCGGCTTAAAGCATCCGGCACTTCGTTCTTCCGTCGGTCCACGTGATCCACCTGATAACCTTTGAAGTGACCTGCAACAATATCCACTTCACAATGATATGCTGCCATGAGCGGGTCCTTGGAATCCCAAGTGCCAGACACTTGTTGAGCCACCAGGTCCGAGTCACCGAAGCACTTAACTCGGCTTAGATTCATCTCCTTAGCCATCCGGAGACCATGGAGTAAAGCTTCATACTCAGCTGCATTGTTAGTACAAGGGAACATTAAGCAGAGAATGTAACAGAACTTATCACCTCATGGGGAAGTTAACACGACTCCAGCCCCCGAGCCCTCCAATTGCCTGGACCCATCAAAATGAATAGTCCAATAGGTATGATCCGGCTTCTCTTCAGGTGCTTGTAGTTCTGTCCAATCATTGATGAAATCCACAAGTGCTTGAGACTTGACCGCCGTCCGAGGTATATATTTCAACCCGTGAGGTCCAAGTTCTATAGCCCACTTAGCAATCCAGCCAGTTGATTCCCTGTTCTGGATTATATCTCCCAAGGGAGCAGAGCTGACCACTATGATGGGATGACCTTGGAAGTATTGCTTAAGCTTCCGGCTTGCCATGAAAAATCCATATACCAGCTTCTGCCAATGCGGATACCTTTGCTTGGACTCAATAAGCACCTCGCTGATATAGTAAACTGGACGCTGAACCCGATATTCCTTGCCCACCTCTTTGCGCTCTACCACGATGGCTACACTGACTGCGCGAGCATTAGCTGCCACATATAATAGCAATGGTTCTTGGTCAATTGGAGCAACGAGAACAGGCGGATTGGCTAACTGCCGCTTTAAATACTCAAACGCTTTATTAGCAGCAGCACTCCAGACAAATTGATCCGTCTTCTTCAGCATCTGATACAAAGGAATCGCCTTCTCACCGAGGCGGCTGATAAACTGGCTCAACGCGGCAATCCGGCCTGCCAAGCGTTGAACATCATTGATACACTTCGGTTTAGCCAAAGAGGTGATAGCTGTGATCTTCTTCGGATTAGCCTCAATTCCCCTGTTGGACACCAGAAAACCCAATAACTTGCCCGCCGGTACACCAAAGACGCACGTATCCTGGTTGAGCATCATCTTGTATGTCCATAGGTTATCAAAGGTTTCCTTCAAATCATCAACCAGAGTTTCCTTCTTCCTTGACTTAACCACAATATCATCCACATAGGCATGCACATTACGGCCAATCTGCTTATGAAGGCAATTCTGCACACACCGTTGATAAGTTGCCTGGGCACTCTTGAGCCCAAAGGGCATAGACACATAGCAGAAGGCTCCAAAAGGAGTTATGAATGTCGTCTTCTCCTGGTCCTTAACTGTCATCTTGATATGATGATAACCAGAATATGCATCCAGAAAACACAAACGCTCACAACCCGCCGTAGCATCAATAATTTGATCAATACGGGGTAGGGCGAAAGGATCTGCTGGACAAGCCTTGTTAAGGTCTGTGTAGTCCACACACATGCGCCAGGTGCCATTTTTCTTAAGGAGCAGCACCGGATTAGCTAACCATTCAGGATGGAAAATTTCAATGATAAAGCCAGCCGCTAAGAGCCTGGCCACCTCCTCTCCAATAGCTTTGCGTCTTTCTTCATTAAACCGGCGGAGAAACTGTTTCACCGGTTTGTACTTAGGATCAATATTAAGAGTGTGCTCCACACTACAAGAAATACACTCAATTATGACTCCCCATTTTGGTCGTTGATTCGTCATATTTATCGTTTATTGACCTTTTTTTGACCAAATTCAGAAGGTCAACAGTTGGCCGTTAAGAACGAACAAACTTGACCTTTTTGGAATTTTGGTCATAGCTAGACTGATGACCAAAATTTCAGAAAGGTCACTACCCACTTGCCTGGGCCACGTAGGATCTGGCATGGCTGAGCTGACGTGGCATTGTTAGTGACCAAATGGAATCATCATAAATTTCATAGCCCAGTCCACCAATCTAGCCTACATGGGCCTGGCCCAATACCTATCTTTTTTTATTGAAATGGTCTGATTTATTTGGGCTGATGCATTATTTTCAGAAGCATGCATATCTCATGTATGAAAACAAGTACAACAGAATACAATATTGCAGATAAATTGTATATTTTATTTCAGTAACACATCACATGATGTACAATACATCATCCATTAACTCCTCTACACAGAAAGGTCCAAGGTCCAACAAGTGCACAAGTGTACATCAAAATAATGCTTCAAGTGCAAGTGCACAGCAAAAAGACCCAACAAGTGCACAGGCGCACAACAATATATTTCTACAAAGATTGGACGAGATGGGCAAATTTTAGTTGATCACACATAACATCAATGAGAAACGAAGCTTCTTATGCCCTTCGCTTCTTTCGAGTGCTTCAGATCATCCTGGTAATTGGAACAATCAAACATAAGAAAGCACACAAAATATGAGCAAACAAAAGATAAATGGAGGTTTTACATTCATCAATTAACACAAGACTAAGACATGCTCCCATAGAAATTTCAGGAATTGCAGGATTATTCTTGTGTTAGCTCAACACTTTGTGCAAAAAAAACTCACATTAATAACTTCCAACATGAAGATATGTCAATCATATATCTTTAACACAGTAAAATAAACAGCACCGACATGAGCTGAAGCTGAAGCTGCTGCATTGGGACAGTACGAACAGTGAGCTATATGCCTGGAGCCCAGAACCTTGAAGAAAGCAATACAAAATTGCACTTCGTATAGGACTGTCATGCAGACCAAAGTAAGCATGAACCGAGTAGATCCCACTAGCATTATGCTTTCTAAAAGATTGCTCGACTAGCATTTTTTAAATTGTAGTGTTGTAGAAACTGAATTGAGCATAGTGAAAAGGTCCATAATGTGCACTTGGATCCTCATATTTTTGGATGATCACCAAAGGGAAAACTACTCCTGACTATGATCATCAGCATCTACTACTCCTAACTACTCCCTGTGCAATCCTACTCTGCAGTAAAACTTCCTCACCCTCCATTCACCCTGTTCAAGCAGTACTGTAGTAAAACTACTCCTAATGCTACAACAGTTAACAGCAAGTGAAATTACTATGATGTGCAAAATTTACAGTAAATACTCCACTGAATATTACTGAAACTTAACAGAAGTTAACTAGGCTTTTTCAATTTCAGAATATACAAGTCAGAAAATAAGCTTGCAAGCAAGTTTATGTAACTAATGCACAGTGGAGTACATTACTTCTATGGATTTATGCAAATAATTCATTGATTAATATATGAAATTTGAGAGGGGCTAATCTGACCATCAGCCTAAACATCCTTAACTACTCCGTAAATACAGTAGCACGAAATCTGGACCTGACCATGGTCGGAACACACACACACACGTCTGACCATGACCTTCCTTCCATGGCGATGGCCTCCTCCTTGACTTGTACCATGGTGATGGCGATGGCCTGCACAAACCAACTGCGCAAATCAGATGGGCAAATCCAGAAGAAGAATACAAGGGGAAGGAGGGGCGTACATACCTTTGGCTTCACCAGAGTCGAGGGCCACCAGCCCACCACATCAGCAAGCTCGGGTCCCCGCCGAGGAACAGAGAAGAGCTCAATGGGGATGGGGATGGTTGGGTGTGGGGCTCGGGTTTCACCCCGGCCATCCATCCATCCGCCCGTCCATGCGTCGGTTTGGGTCGGACCTCCATGGCCGTCCGGCCTCCCTTGAGAAACAGGTGGACGACGGCGTGCCGGTTCCCCTTCCATCCATCCAAGCGGTCGAGGAGGACGTTGCTGAAGTGGTGGTCGACCTTGGCGGTGCCGAAGTCGGAGACAGGGGCTACCATCGCGTCGCCAGGGCCGCAGCCACGCGGTCGACGGGCGCCACGCGGAAGAGGCGCGCCATGGCCGCCGGCGGCAGAGCTCCCTCCCTTTCTTCTTCTCTTGTCTTGTGATGAGTGTAGGTGAGGGGAGGGTGCAGACAGCTGCAGACCGGCGGCGAGGGGAGAGGTGGGTGGCAGAGGCGAGGGGAGATGTGGGCGGCGGAGGGAAGGGGAGGACGGGGCGGCGGAGGGAAGGGGAGGACGGGGCGGCGGCGGAGGGATCTGGATCGGGGGAAAGGAGTGGGGCGGGGAGGGGTTTGGATCGGCTAGGGTTCACGCGTGTGTGAGAGAGAGATAGGCTGTAGTGGGTTGGATGGACGGATGGATGGATGTATGGATGGATGGATGGACGGATGTTTGCCACGTCATCGATCCATGCCACAACGAATTCCACCAATCAGAATTGTGCACATGTATCTCTTATAGTTTTTATAGTTTTTATCCTCTTATTTAGGGCAAACTTTCAACATATTAACCACGTATAGTTTGTTAAAATGAATGAATATTGTGCACATGTGTGTATCTTGTGATGACAAACAATATTGATATGGGGAGTTTTCATTTTCATTGCACAAAAGAGACATTTTCTATTTTTCGAGTGCCCGATATGGTTTTTTTTTGTGAAGGGCCTACCATATATTTGCTGCAAAGTTGTATCAAATCAATTTTCTAAAATACTAGGACATATTTAATTCACAATTGACTAAAAGGTTGGGTGTCAAAAGTTTTGATCCACCTCTGGTGAAAAGGACAAATTCCCGCCGATTCAGCTGGAAGCGAGTCAAATTTGAACTGCAGCTGCCTCATAGTTTGCTTTTTATTTTTTCCAAAAATCATGTCTAGGTACATAACTATCTATTTAATCAGAGAAACGTCAAAAGTTTTCCAAGATTCAACCACTAGCTAGGAGCAGTCATGCCTGCCGTTTTGACCGTATTTTCAAATGGGCATAAAAAATTCAAAAAAAATCAAAAAATTGGAAAACCTTCGCATTGTGTCATTATATGTGACCAAGTTTTCAGGAAAAATAATAAACTTGTAATACGGTAATTATTTTGAAAAAATGTTCTCAGGAATGAGCTATCATGCGTGAAGATTCATGGCTTTCAAGCCAAATTATCAATCTTATGGCCACATTCATGGTATAGTTTGTTCAAATGATCTCATATTGTGCACGAGGGTGCATCTTGGAATTCCAAACAATGTTGCCTAAGGAAGTTTTCATTTTCTTTGCACGGAAAATTCATTTTTCATTTTCTAAGTGCCTGAAAGGAGGGTTTTTTGTGAAGGAACTACCAAATAATTGTTGCAAAATTGGACCAAATTATTTTTATAAAATACTAGGCCATATATAATGCACAATTGACAAAATGGTTGGGTGAAAAAAGTTTTGATCTAGCTCTGGTGAAAAAGACAAATTGTCGTCGATTCAGTTGGAAACGGGTCAAATTTGAACTGTAGCTGCCTCATAGTTTGCTCTTTATTTTTTCCAGAAATCATTTCTAGGTACATACGTATCTATTTAATCATATAAACACCAAAAAAATTCCAAGATCCAACCACTAGCTAGGAGCGGTCAAGCCCGCCGTTTTGACCGCATTTTGAAACGGGCATAAGAAATTCAAAAAAAATCAAAAAATTGGAAAACCTTCGCATTGTGTCATTATATGTGGCCAAGTTCCTAGGAAAAATAACAAACTTGTAATACGTCAATTATTTTAAAAAAGTGTTCTCATAAATGAGCTATCAAGTGTGAAGATTCATGGCTTTCAAGTCAAACGATCAATCTTATGGCCATATTCATGGCATAGTTTGTTCAAATGATCTCATATTGTGCACAAGGGTGCATATTGGAATGGCAAACAATGTTGCCTAAGGAGGTTTTCATTTTCTTTGGACGAAAAAATCATTTTCCATTTTCCGAGTGCCTGAAATGAGTTTTTTTGTGAAGGACCTACCATATATTTGTTGCAAAACTGGACCAAATCAATTTTCTAAAATACTAGGACATATTTAATGCAAAATTGACAAAATGGTTGGGTGTCAAAAGTTTTGATCCACCTCTGGTGAAAAAGACAAATTCCCGTCGATTCAGCTGGAAGCGGGTCAAATTTGAACTGCAGCTGCGTCATAGTTTGCTCTTTATTTTTTTCAAAAATCATTTCTAGGTAAATAAGTATCTATTTAATCAGAAATACATGGTTTGATGGAGAGACATCGAGGTTTGGACGGTGGCCGAGGGCCCCAACTCTAGAGCGCGTAAGCTCGCATGCCCGCCGCGTGGTCACCGCGTGACTGTGGCGTTGCCATGTGTTCTAGGCGGCCTAGGCATGTCTAGTGGGTTGGGCACTCCCCAAGTAGGTGCTAGGAAGAAAATCACAACATAAGATTCTCACGAGGAGACCGATCGATGCTCAAACATGAATAAGCAGCCAAGTGTTTGATTAGCGGTACGGGAAATGTACATGGCTAATGGGCGTGAGTTTTGGCTGAGGATGATCAGATACTAAGAAGACCGTCTTCACAAATTTTCAGCTCAAAAGGAGGAGTCTAGGTGGTACTTGCTTTGCAAACCACCACACTGGACATAAATACGAATGTTGAAGCTCGGCTCAAAATAATGAATGGATTGAGCTGGAATTTGGTGGAGGATGGTTATTTGGGCATAGGAAAGCACTGTAGAAAATGGATACTATTTGGACATGCCGAAGTGGTACTTCCTTCACAAACTGTTACTCTGAACAGAATAGGAAAATGAATATTTTTGAATTATTTTTGAACTAGGCAAGGAAGGTTTTTACATATTTGACGAAGATATGACCCAAAGAATTTATGAGATTTTTTTGGGAATTTTGGGAATGACAGAAATATAGGTTGCTTCACAACCTAGGGCAAAAACTGCCACACGGACATGACACATAGGCAAAACTGATGAGGTGGCGCCTAGTCATAGCAACGCACCACAATTTACAAGGCTATGACCATCTATATTGGTCATTAACAACTAGAAATAAGGCAGCGGAATAGCGTTGTTTGCTTTATGACCATTTCGTGTAAGGAAATTACGACCTTTCTGACCAAAATGGTCGCAATGGTTTAGGGTTTGGAGCCCCCCGAACAGCTTTTGACCAATTGGTCTGAAATGGTCATAGATCTATGACCAATTCTTCCAGGGTCACTGACAGAAGGTCACAATTTGACATATTTCTTGTAGCGAGTTCCCTCGGTAAACCTGGCATGTCAGAAGGCTTCCATGCAAAGATGTCCCGGTTCTCACAGATGAACTCGATGAGCGCACTTTCCTATTTCGGATCCAAGTTTGCACTGATACTGACCTGCTTGGACGAATCACCAGGTACGAAGTCAACAAGCTTAGTCTCAGCAGCCGATTTGAACTTCAGGGCCGGATCGTGCTCCGTAGTTGGTTTTTTCAACGGAGACATGTTTGCCGGATCAACATTATCCTTGTAAAATTTTAACTCCTCCGTGGCACAAACCGACTCAGCATAGGCCGCATCACCTTCTTCGCACTCCAAAGCAATCTTGCGGCTTCCATGAACAGTTATCGTTCCTTTGTGACCCGGCATCTTGAGCTGTAAATAAACATAGCAAGGCCGGGGCATGAACTTAGCATAAGCCGGTCGTCCAAATAGGGCATGGTACGGCCTCTGAATTTTCACCACTTCAAAGGTCAACGTTTCTGATCTGGAGTCATAGTCATCTCCAAAGACCACTTCCAGGGCTATCTTACCAACAGGGTATGCTGATTTGCCAGGTACCACCCCGTGGAACACCGTATTGGACAGTTTAATATTTTTATCTGTTAACCCCATACGACGGAAGGTCTCGTAGTACAGGATGTTAATACTGCTCCCTCTATCCATGAGCACCTTAGTAAATTTATAGCCTCCCACCTGAGGCGCCACCACCAACGCTAGCTGACCCGGATTGTCAACCCGGGGAGGGTGATCCTCTCTACTCCATACGATTGGCTGCTCGGACCAGCGTAAGTAACGGGGCACTGCCGGTTCAACAGAATTTACTGACCGCTTATGCACTTTTCGGTCACGCTTATCCAGGCTAGTGGTGAAAACATGGTATTGCCCACTGTCTAACTGCTTCGGGTGACTCTGATAACCCGACTGCTGCTGTTGATTGTAACTACCCTGGCCGCTTTGATTACCTTGGTTATTTTGTCCGCCTTGATTACCATTGAAGCCTGAACCGGAATTTCTTGCACCGTAACCCGACTCATGGGATCCGGATCCTGAACCGCCACCTGATCCATGATCATACCGGAAAGCATTGGAATTTTTAAACTCCTACATGATGTAGCAGTCCTTCCAGAGGTGGTTCGCCGGCATCTCCTTTGTCCCGTGTTTTGGACAGGGCTGATTTAGTAGGTAGGTCAAGCGGTCCGGGTTAGGGTTAGGCGCCCCACTGTGATTTGGCGGTTTACCCTTTCATCGCTGGCCCTTGTCCTGTGCGTTGGTGTTAGCCACAAAGTCCATGCTGCTATCCGCTTTACGTTTGCCTCCGTTTCCATGACCCGCCGTGTTGTGTGGCTGTCCTTTGGAGTTGCTGCTCTTCTTTTCCTTCCCTGCCTTATCATCGTCAGACTCGGGATCCTTGGTACTATCAGAATCAGCATACTTCACTAGTGCAGCCATGAGGGTTCCCATATCATTGCAATGACACTTCAACCGCCCCAATTTCAACTTCAGAGGCTCAAACTGGCAGTTGCCTTCCAAAGTTATCACTGCCGTATCGGCATTGATGCGGTCTGATGAATGCAAGATCTTCGAGACCCGGCGCACCCATCGGGTTGTCGATTCTCCTTCTTCCTGGACGCAAGCTGCTAAGTCCACTATCGACATAGGCTGTTTACATGTATCCTTGAAATTTTGGATAAACCGGGCTCGCAATTGGGCCCATGAACTGATAGAGTTGGCCGGTAAACTATTTAACCAAGTGCGGGTCGTTCCTTCAAGCATCATGGTGAAGTACTTTGCACACGCCGCATCATCCACATCAAGCATCTCCATGGCCATCTCATAGCTCTCCACCCATGTTTCTGGAGACAAATCGGCAGTGTAATTTGGCACCTTGCGTGGGCCCTTGAAATCCTTGGGCAGACGCACATTGCGTAAAGTGGGGACAAGGCATGGCACCCCCAAAGAGCTAGAAGTAACTCCTGGCTCGACCGATGTGGTCGGACGAACCGGCGTAAGCTGACGAGCCTCATATTGCGCCGCTAACTCGGCCTCCCTGCGCGCTCGGGCCTGGTCCACCACTTCTTGGGCATCCCCAATACCACTTACCGGGTTGTTGCCGTGGGGCGCTTCACGGTTTCATGCATTGCTTGACACGGCCGGTTCATCCATACGCCTACTGTAGCTCCGGCTTGGGCGAGGGGTAGAGTGAATCCGGTCGTGGCTGTGTGAATATGCTTCCTGTTGAATCAAAGATGTTCGAAGAAGCTCCTTAACCCGGCGCGTCTCCACCGCCTGCGGAGAATCACCTTCGATTGGGATGGCCTCCAGTCATGAAGCGGCAGCAATGAGGTTGTCCATCGGATTGGAATAATGAACCGGAGGTGTCGGGACAGGCTGAGGTACGATAGTGTTCTTACGAGGTGGATCCATCAGGCGAGGCTGAACCGGCGCTCCCGTCCCAGGTGCTTCCGCCTGGTTCACCACCGGCGGGTTACTGGTTCCCGCTCCTGGGATATTAAAGAGATCTCTAGCTTCAAAAACCAGAGGCAAGCGAGACCGGTGCTTCCTCTTCAGGATTTCATGCGACACGTTCTGATCCAGCATAAGCCGGTAAGCCTGCACATCCAAAGCGTTCCGCTCTGCAGTCATCCTGGCATTCTCAGCTGCTAGGTCGGCCTTGGCTTGAGTAATCTGATCCCTCACCTTTGCAATTTCCGCATTATGGGCGTCCTGATCCGCCGGATTAGCTTCTGCCATAAGCGCAGCCAACGCATCAAACAGATCAGACAAGACTTGAGCCGGCGGGCGCACAGAGCCTCCTGCCCCGGCTGCTGTTGCCATTACTGACATGGAAATCATCGCTGCCGCGGTCGAAGAGTGGATCGCCACTTGCGTACCAGCCATGAATATTCCAACCCGGTTTGGCATATAGGAGGGGTCCAGAATACTGTCGCCATCGGAACAGCCCCCAATCCGGCCATCTTGTAACTGATATAACGATTCGGTTTCTCCGGTCGAGGACTCGTCGCCGGAATAAACGACGGTCTTGCAACCAGATTCTGAACCGTCCTCGTATTCCTCTCCATGGATGACTCCCACGAAGGCACGCTTCACGACCAGTTCAACCTGGGCGGATCATGCACGCTGAGCCGTTTCGACGAGGTCGGTGCAGATGTCCGGCTCAGGGCCCGGTTCACCGATCTTGCCAATGAAGACGTGTATGCCACCAAAGGGGATACGGTATCCGTACTCAATCGAGCCGGCCTTGGGGCCCCATCCTGCGTCATCGATGTAGAGCTTGCTGCGACGACTCTTGGTCATCCGGCCCATAGCGTAGCCCTTGAGTCCTTCGAAGTTGCCCTCCAAGAACTTGAAACCATCGTGCGATAGCCCCACGGTGGGCGCCAACTATCGTGGTTTTGTCATGGCAGATGTCCTCATGAAAGGACTTAGTCGTGGAGCCATCGCTACGGGTTAGCTTGAAGGGGTTAAAGCGGACACAGGGACGCAAGGGAGTTTCATACTAGTTCGGCCCCTTCGATGAAGGTAAAAGCCTACATCTAGTTGTGATGGAATTGATGTGGTTTCGATGACTAGGGAGCAAACAAGCTTCGCCTAAGTCTCGAGTTGTTGTCTGTTCTCCTTGAACCGCCGCCGGGTCGCCCCCTTATATACATGGGTGACGCCCGTCGGTTTACAGAGTCCCAACACCGGCTCATATACGTGTCCGGTTTGGTCTCTACTTATTCCTAACTTACAATACAAGTTACATACCGTCGCTGGTTTACGGATACACGCCTTAAACTAATTATGGGTCCTGAGCCCTCATCTACCTTCATGGGCTTTAACATACTTAACTACCGATGAAGTTAACCCGGCCCAGATAGGCCGGTTTACGCCCAGTAGTAACATCCCCAACAACATACGTACATGGGAAAATAATATTATCGGGGGGGGGGGGGGGGGGTATATCGACCCCCCCCCACGTGTTGAAGTTATCGCGGGAGGGAGTATATCGACCCCCCTCGTGTTGAAGTTACCGGGAGGGGGTATATCGACCCCCCTCGTGTTGAAGTTATCGGGAGGGGGTATATCGACCCCCCCCCCCAAGTGTTGAAGTTATCAGGAGTTTATATCGACACGACATACGTACATGAGAAAATAATATTATCGAGGAGGGGGTATATCGACCCCCCCCCCTCGTGTTGAAGTTATCGGGAGAAGAAAACGAAGAAGAAAAAAAGAGGAGAAGAAGAAAGGAATAGAGGAAAGAAGAAAAAATAGAAAAAATTTCTATTTTTTCATCTTCTCCTCTATTCCTTTCTTCTTCTCCTCTTTCTTTTCTTCTTTTTTCCTCTTCTTATTTATTTCTC
Organism: Aegilops umbellulata; assembly: GCA_032464435.1. Taxonomy (NCBI): domain Eukaryota; kingdom Viridiplantae; phylum Streptophyta; class Magnoliopsida; order Poales; family Poaceae; genus Aegilops; species Aegilops umbellulata. The sequence goes on along the minus strand of CP136059.1, from coordinate 376,672,764 downwards.
CTCTCCGCTTCTTCTTTCTTTTCTCTTCTTATTTTCTTCTTTCCTATCCTTCTTTTTCTAAAATTGTAACTTTTGCATATATAAAACTTTTCTAAAATTGTAACTTTTGCATATATAAAACTTTTCCATGGATCAGCATTTCTCATATATATCGAATATATATCCATTGTCTTATATAAAAACTTTCTATATATGAACAAAAAACTTTCTATGAACAAAAAAACATTTTTAACATATATATATATTTAGCATATTCTAGCCACATACATATATATATTATACCCACATACACATATACATCACATATGAACAAAAAAATTAAACTAATAAAAATAAAAAAACATATAGCCACATATGAACAAAAACATATAGCCACATACATACACATATACATTATATATATATGAAAAAAATAATCTAAAAAAACAGAGCCGGGCGGCGGCTCACAGCGCAGGGGCAGGCGAGGGCGCCGGCGCGCGGGGGCGGGACAGGGCAGGGCAGGGCGACGGCGACGAGGAGCGGGCGGCGAGGCGAGCCCGTGGCAGGGGCTCGGGGCGCGGGGCGGCGCGCGCGAGCAGGGCAGCTCGAGGCGACGGTGGGGGCGGCGAAGGCGCCGGCGCGCGGGGGCGGGACGGCACAGGGAAACGGCGACGGCGAGCACGGGGCAGGGGCGCGGGGCGATGGCGACGGCGAGCACGGGCAGCCTGGCGGCGTCGGGGGCAAATGGTCGATGAGAAACTGAAAATTTCCTAAGTCCTGCACAGAGTATTGGTCCCGGTTCGTGGCACCAACCGGGACCAATGCCACCTTTAGTCCTGGTTGGTGCCACCAACCGGGACCAAAGGCCTGATTTCGCCAGCCCAAAGGGCGGGAAGCGGCGGCCTTTGGTCCCGGTTGGTGCCACCAATCGGGACTAAAGGGGGGCATTGGTCCCGGTTGGTGCCATGAACCGGTACCAATACACCCCTTTAGGCCTGGTTGGTGCCACCAACCGGGACCAAGGGCCCTGTGCTGCTGCGCCCGCGTCGAAAGTTTAGTCCCACCTCGCTAGTTGAGAGGGGCACGCAGTGGTTTATAAGCCCCACTGCTGCACCCCTCTCGAGCTCCTCTCCATTGCAGGCTTACGGGCCTAATTGAAACTGCTATGCATGATGGGCCTACTGGGCCTTTTGCTGGCCTGAGTCCTGGCCCATTGGTTGGTTTCTAGTCGTATTCAGGCAGTGGTGGCCCAGTAGGTGGCATATTTTTTTCTTTTTTGCTATTTATTTTTTCATTTCTACTTAGAACTAAATACTTATAGTGTTTTAGTGATTTCTTTTTTCTTTTAGGTCACAAAAATTATAAACTTTCTGTTAGTGCCATTAGTTTTAAAATTTGAATAGTTTAAATTTGATTTTTTTTAAATTTGTGTGAATCACTAGTTTATGAATAACTTTACTATAAAAAGTGATTTTTAGTCATTCTTTTTCCTGCTATTTAATATTACTGTGTTTTATCATTATACTCAATTTGGTAATTTTAGTTAGTCATAACAAATATTATAGGCATTTTTTTTTCTTTTTTGCTATTTATTTTTTCATTTCTACTTTGAACTAAATACTTATAGTTTTTTAGTGATTTCTTTTTTCTGTTAGTGCCATTAGTTTTAAAATTTGAATAGTTTAAATTTGAATTTTTTAAAATTTGTGTGAATCACAAGTTTGTGATTAACTTTACTAAAGAAATGAACATAGATGCACCTATAGAGAAAATTCGACCTAAATTCATAATCAATTTCTATGAATTTCAGAGAAATTCATTATGAATTTAGGTCAAATTTCCTGTATTGGGGCATCAATTTCACTTTGAGAGGAGCTCAACAAGGCAGAGAGGGACGGGCCTATAAACCAGTGTGGGCGCCCTTCGGTTGGCGAGGTGGGACTAAACTCTGGATGCAACGAGGACCAACCCTTTAGTACCGGTTTGTGGCACAAACCGGGACTAATGGTCATGGGCCGGGGGCGAGCCCTATTTTTTTCCAGTTTTTTTGTTTTGTTTACTGCATTATTTATTTTCTTCTGTTTTTTGCTTTATTTTTTAATTCTTTTTTTTTAGTTTTAGAAAAATTATAAACTTTCTCTTCGTGCCATTAAGTTTCAAATTTGAAAACACTTTTTTAGTTTTTTAGTTTTCTTTGTTGCTTTATTTATTTTATTTTGTTTCTACTTACAACAAAATACTTATTGTTGCTATTTTTATTTTTCAGTTTTTTGTTTTGTTTTCTGTATTATTCATTTTCTTTTGTTTTTTGCTTTATTTTTTAATTCTTTTTGCTTTTAGGTCAGCAAAATTATAAACTTTCTGTTACTGCCATTAGTTTTAGAAAAATTATAAACTTTCTGTTAGTGCCATTAGTTTTAAAATTTGAATAGTTTAGATTTGAATTCTTTGAAATTTGTGTGAATCACAAGTTTGTGATTAACTTTACTAAAAAAATGAACATAGATGCACCTATAGAGAAAATTCGACCTAAATTCATAATCAATCAGAGAAATTCATTATGAATTTAGGTCAAATTTCCTGTATAGGGGCATCTATTTTCACTTTGAGAGGAGCTCAACAAGGCAGAGAGGGACGGGCTTATAAACCGGTGTGGGCGCCCTTCGGTTGGCGAGGTGGGACTAAACTCTGGGTGCAACGAGGACCAACCCTTTAGTCCCGGTTTGTGGCACAAACCGGGACTAATGGTCATGGGCCAGGGGCGAGCCCTATATTCTTTCCAGATTTTTTGTTTTGTTTACTGCATTATTTATTTTCTTTTGTTTTTTGCTTTATTTTTTAATTCTTTTTTGCTTTTAGTTTTAGAAAAATTATAAACTTTCTGTTAGTGCCATTAGTTTTCAAATTTGAAAACACTTTTTTAGTTTTTAGTTTTTCTTTGTTGCTTTATTTATTTTATTTTGTTTCTACTTATGACAAAATACTTATTGTTGCTATTTTTATTTTTATTTTCCAGTTTTTTTGTTTTGTTTTCTGTATTATTTATTTTATTTTGTTTTTTGCTTTATTTTTTAATTCTTTTTGCTTTTTGGTCAGCAAAATTATAAACTTTCTGTTAGTGCCATTAGTTTTAGAAAAATTATAAACTTTCTGTTAGTGCCATTAGTTTTCAAATTTGAATAGTTAAAATTTGAATTCTTTGAAATTTGTGTGAATCACAAGTTTGTGATTAACTTTACTAAAAAAATGAACATAGATGCACCTATAGAGAAAATTCGACCTAAATTGATAGTTTTCAAATGAACTCTGAAAAAGTTGGCATAGCATACTCGTCCGTTACAAAGCTGGCATGGTATCATCATAATAGTTGCAGGAGAAAGTCTTCACTTTTTCTTTGCTTGTGTCATTTACTTATTGCGCCGTAACCATGGATAATCTTCATCGTTTATTAGGATGCTTGGGTCAGCCTTGACATTGAAGTGAGGAATTTCATGAAACTTTTCATAATCTTCAGACATGTCTGTCTTGCCCTCCACTCCCAGGATGTCCCTTTTTCCTGGAAGAACTATGTGGCGCTTTGGCTCATCGTATGATGTATTCGCTTCCTTATCTTTTCTTTTTCTCGGTCTGGTAGACATGTCCTTCACATAGATAACCTGTGCCACATCATTGGCTAGGACGAACGGTTCGTCAGTGTACCCAAGATTTTTTAGATCCACTATTGTCATTCCGTACTGTGGGTCTACCTGTACCCCGCCTCCTGACAGATTGACCCATTTGCACTTAAACAAAGGGACCTTAAAATTTTGTCCGTAGTCAAGTTCCCATATGTCCACTATGTAACCATAATATGTGTCCTTTCCCTTCTCAGTTGTTGCATCAAAGCGGACACCGTTGTTTTGGTTGGTGCTCTTTTGATCTTGTTCAATCATGTAAAATGTATTCCCATTTATCTCTTATCCTTTGTAAATCAAAACAGTCAAAGATGGTCCCCTGGAGAACAAGTACAACTCATCACAAACAGTGTTGTCACCTCTGAGACGTGCTTCCAACCAACTACTGAAAGTCCTTATGTGCTCACATGTAATCCACTCGTCGCACTGCTCCGAGTGTTTGGAGCGCAGACTGTTCTTGTGTTCATCGACATACGGGGTCACCAAGGTAGAGTTCTGTAGAACTGTGTAGTGTTCCTGAGACCAGGAATATCCGTCCCTGCATATTATTGAGTCACTTCCAAGAGTGCCTTTTCCAGTCAGTCTCCCCTCATACCATGATTTGGGGAGACCTATCTTCTTAAGGCCAGGAATGAAGTCAGCACAAAACCCGATGACATCCTCTATTTGATGGCCCATGGAGATGCTTCCTTCTGGCCTAGCGCGGTTACGGACATATTTCTTTAGGACTCCCATGAACCTCTCAAAGGGGAACATATTGTGTAGAAATACGGGCCCCAGAATGACAATCTCGTCGACTAGATGAACTAGGACGTGCGTCATGATATTGAAGAAGGATGGTGGGAACACCAGCTCAAAACTGACAAGACATTGCGCCACATCACTCCTTTGCCTTGGTACGATGTTTGGATCGATGACCTTCTGAGAGATTGCATTGAGAAATGCACATAGCTTCACAATGGCTAATCAGACGTTTTCCGGTAGAAGGCCCCTCAATGCAACCAGAAGCAGTTGCGTCATAATCTAGTGGCAGTCATGAGACTTTATGTTCTGGAACTTTTTCTCTGGCATATTTATTATTCCCTTTATATTCGACGAGAAGCCAGTCAGGACCTTCATACTAAGCAGGCATTCAAAGAAGATTTCTTTCTCTTCTTTCGTAAGAGCGTAGCTTGCAGGACCTTCATACTGCTTCGGAGGCATGCCGTCTTTTTGTGCAAACGTTGCAGGTCCTCCCGTGCCTCAGGTGTATCTTTTGTCTTTCCATACACGCCCAAGAAGCCTAGCAGGTTCACGCAAAGGTTCTTCGTCACGTGCATCATGTCGATTGAAGAGCGGACCTCTAGGTCTTTCCAGTAGGGTAGGTCCCAAAATATAGATTTCTTCTTCCACATGGGTACGTGTCCCTCAGCGTCATTCGGAACAGCTACTGCGCCGGGACCATTTCCAAAGATTACGTATAAATAATTGACCATAGCAAGTACGTGATCACCGGTACGCATGGCAGGCTTCTTCCAGTGATCTGCCTCGACTTTGAAATGCTTGCCTTTCTTTCGACATTGATGGTTGGTCGGAAGAAATCGACGATGGCCCCGGTACACATTCTTCCTGCATTTGTCCAGGTATATACTTTCAGTGTCATCTAAACAGTGCGTGCATGCGTGGTATCCTTTGTTTGTCTGTCCTGAAAGGTTACTGAGGCGGGCCAATCGTTGATGGTCATGAACAGCAACGCCTTTAGGTTAAATTCCTCTTGTCTGTGCTCATCCCACGTACGTACACCATTTCCATTCCACAGCTATAAAAGTTCTTCAACTAATGGCCTTAGGTACACATCAATGTCGTTGTCGGGTTGCTTAGGGCCTTGGATGAGAACTAGCATCATAATGAACTTCCGCTTCATGCACATCCAAGGAGGAAGGTTATACATACATAGAGTCATAGGCCAGGTGTTGTGATTGCTGCTCTGCTCCCTGAAAGGATTAATGCCATCCGCGCTTAAAGCAAACCATACGTTCCTTGGGTCCTTTGCAAACTCATCCCAGTACTTTCTCACGATTTTTCTCCACTGCGACCCGTCAGCGGGTGCTCTCAACTTCTCGTCTTTCTTACGGTCCTCACTGTCCCATCGCATCAACTTGGCATGCTCTCCGTTTCTGAACAGACGTTTCAACCGTGGTATTATAGGAGCATACCACATCACCTTTGCAGGAACCCTCTTCCTGGGGGGCTCGCCGTGAACATCACCAGGGTCATCTCGTCTGATCTTATACCGCAATGCACCGCATACCGGGCATGCGTTCAGATCCTTGTATGCACCGCGGTAGAGGATGCATTCATTAGGGCATGCATGTATCTTCTCCACCTCCAATCCTAGAGGGCATACGACCTTCTTTGCTGCGTATGTACTGTCGGGCAATTCATTATCCTTTGGAAGCTTCTTCTTCAATATTTTCAGTAGCTTCTCAAATCCTTTGTCAGGCACACCATTCTCTGCCTTCCACTGCAGCAATTCCAGTACGGTACCGAGCTTTGTGTTGCCATCTTCGCAATTGGGGTACAACCCTTTTTTGTGATCTTCTAACATGCGATCGAACTTCAGCTTCTCCTTTTGACTTTCGTATTGCGTCCTTGCATCAACAATGACCCGGTGGATATCATCATCATCGGGCACATTGTCTGGTTCCTCTTGATCTTCAGCAGCTTCACCCGTTGCAGCATCATTGGACACATCATCTCGTTCCTCTTGATCTTCACCAGCTCCCCCCGTTGTAGCATCACCGTATTCAGGGGGCACATAGTTGTCATCGTACTCTTCTTCTTCGCCGTCTTCCATCATAACCCCTATTTCTCCGTGCCTCGTCCAAACATTATAGTGTGGCATGAAACCCTTGTAAAGCAGGTGGGTGTGAAGGATTTTCTGGTTAGAGTAAAACATCGCATTCCCACATTTAGTGCTTGGACAACACATAAAACCATTCTGCTTGTTTGCCTCAGCCGCATCGAGAAACTCATGCACGCCCTTAATGTACTCGGAGGTGTGTCTGTCACCGTACATCCATTGTCGGTTCATCTGCGTGCATTATATCTAATTAAGTGTCCAAATTAATAGAAGTTCAATATCACATTAAAACCAAAGTACATACATAGCTCTCATCTAACAACATATAGCTCTCCAGAGCATCTAATTAATTAAACTATACATTAAAACTATGTAAAACATTTCAATGCGAAAAGAAATGCGATCATAATCGCAACCAAGGTAACAATTGATCCAACGACATAATGATACCAAGCCTCGGTATGAATGGCATATTTTCTAATCTTTCTAATCTTCAAGAGCATTGCATCCATCTTGATCTTGTGATCATCGACGACATCCGCAACATGCAACTCCAATATCATCTTCTCCTCCTCAATTTTTTTTATTTTTTCCTTCAAGAAATTGTTTTCTTCTTCAACTAAATTTAACCTCTCGACAATAGGGTCGGTTGGAATTTCCGGTTCACATACATCCTAGATAAATAAAATCTATGTCACGTTGGTCGGCATTATTTTCATAAACAATAAATGAACCAATAGTTATAAAGATAATATATATACCACATCCGAATCATAGACAGGACGAGGGCCGACGGGGGCGGATACCAAAACCATCGCACTATATAAGATGCAATAATAAAAGTAAGAAAATAATACAAGTATCTATGTAAACATACAAGTAAAAATATTTTTTCCTTTCAGAAAGAAGATAAGAACAAGAGGCTGACCACGGTGGTGCCGGCGATGAGCTCGGCGCGGGTGATCGACGGCGGTGAAGACAGGGACGGGGCGTAACGGACCGCTAAACCTAGACAAATATTGAGGAAAATGGAGCTTGGAGGTCGAGCTTGGAGAGGAGAAAGCTTAAGTAGTGTGGCTCGGGCATTCCATCGAACACCTTGTGTGCATAGGAGGTGAGCTAGAGCACCACCAAGCCCTCTCCCCCTCGGCCAGAAAAAACAGAGCAGTGTGCTCTGCTCTTGCGCGAGGGGGTATATATAGGCACCACCATTGGTCCCGGTTGGTGGCATGAACCGGGACTAATGGTGAGCCTTTTGGTATCGGTTCATGCCACCAACCGGGGCCAATGGAGGTGGGCCAGGAGCGAGGCCCATTGGTCCCGGTTCGTCCCACCAACCGGGACCAAAGGTCCAGACGAACCGGGACCAATGGCCCACGTGGCCCGGCCGGCCCCCTGGGCTCACGAACCGGGTTCAATGCCCCCATTGGTCCCGGTTCTAGACTGAACCGGGACTAATGGGCTGACCCGGCCTGGACCTTTGCCTCCTTTTATACTAGTGTCAGTACTCCATCGAGCAATTTCTTAGGGCAGCACAGATTCAACAACCTGGTAGATAGGATTATCCTATATCAAAATAGCCAAAGGAAGATGTCACCATAAGAGATCGAATATGGGTCAGGATGATGGCAAGATATCTTGGTGTGGGCGCATGGTCGACCTTAGACTCCATCGCTCGAGGTACTTGCTCATTTCCTTTTCTTCCTTCTCTAACATATTTGTTTTATTGTTCATTTACAAAGATAATTCCGCACCTTCTTTTCCTTTGCAATTGATTAATTTTATACTAACAATTTGTACAAGCAGGTTGATGATTTGCCACGTGATGTCTGACCTTGTACGGCCACGTAAAGATGCAGCACCAACTCCTTGTCAACAATGATTTGAAGAAAATGTAGTGACAGCCCAAAGCACCAAACTTAACTTCTAGACCAGGACATGAATTTAACTTAAGAGGTACACCCATTTGCATGCCGGCTCCATGATTTAGAGGGTTAAGTAGCATAATTTGGCCGCCTAGCTGTGATGTACAGGTGTGCTTCGCTAGACACTGTTACTAAACTGTATGATACTTGTGTGCATCTTCAATTAATGCATTTTGGCTGCTATATTTTGTTGGATAAACGATTTGTTTGAAATGTTAAGCATTCCCTGTTTCATTAATCACTTCGCTGCCCTTATTCTGAAATGATAAATTTCTATAGATGCCGAGAGTAGGAGTAGGATCCTCATGATGTTATTTCATTGTATCGTAATAGGACAATTGTTGGGGGAAAGCATTTTTTCACTCCTCATCTACCTAGACACCCACTTCGGCTCACGCGCCACCAACGCCAAACAAGAAGAGATGATGAGGTCGAATCCGGCCAGTCTATCTATTTTGATCCTCCGCCCTCGCTCACGGATTTTGCTCAGACCACGTGTGAGAGTGGAAAACTTTTATCCCTTCCTTCATTTTGCTTGTATGGGAGTAAGAGTAAACTGCCGGTTTGCCTTAAATTAGCTTGCAACTCTCATTCTTTTACATGAATGTATTGTTGCTGGTAAATTTGAAGAAGAAATAGTTCCAGTTCATAATAAGGTAATGTAGTGCCTTAGTTTTCTCTTCCTAGATAAATGTGTCTAATTTTGATGAACTTTTACTCAAAAATTATAATCATTGCCCTGACACTTATGTTGTCTTGTAAAGATCGTGAATCCTAAAACTGGTGAAGAAAAATATATTGTCGTCTCAGTAGATGATGGGATCCGATCGAATACCACACTGGCAGTCTTATCAAAACTCAAACTAGATTTTCCTAGGACAGAACCGCTACTACTGGTAAGCAATAGGAAAATCAACTGAATGCAAATTCTGTTAGTTGTATCGCGCTTAAAAGATTAATGCCCTTGTAACAATAGGAAATGCTAGCCAAGTAAGTTATGGAGTTGGAGCTTTCCAACTAATGAGGCCATATGTTGGTACACAAAAGGGTCTTCTAATTCGTGGAGTCTACAGGTATCAGTACTTTCTCTATATGTTCTACAACATAGCATATAGGAAGAATTATGCTCATATTCTATAGAAAAAATTCCTGCAATTACTGACAACATATTAACACCTCAGTTTACACTTCTACTACCAACATTATGGATCCAATACTTTTTGGGCACCGAAGCAGAGAGAATTATAGTGTTTTTAATCATTACAAAATTAATTTTTTAAGTCGCTTACTTCCTTGTGATCTATGATGATAATGATATGGCTGTTGCATATAGAAAGGGACTTGTTCATGGAACTTGGGAAGATACAATCTTTGATTTTTGCTAGCTATGTATTTAGCAAAGTAGTGTCAGATTGGATAATTTGAATTGGAGTGAAGCACAACAAAACGCCTTGCAAAATTGCGCCTATTGGCTTAGATATGGTTGTCTGATGAGCCAAGTATTGTTACAAAGTCAAATTTGTTATATCAGCTTTGTTAGACTATGCAAGCATGACTCCATCTTGTGTGAAGGAATTAGGCAACACTTTCTGCTCTGCTCCCAAAAATTGAAGGATCAGGGCGGCTTTCTCATGCTTAGCCAGTCACCATCTCACTATTCTCTCTTGCAGGTGGAGACAACTGTGCCATGGGTGCCGACGCCAACTGTTCTTCTTTATCGTGTCCAACGTCTCCTTCATCGACCTCAAACAGGTGATCCGCCAACACCTCATGTTCCTACTTCGTAATCCTTTTTGCATATGTTAACTAGCTCTTTGGTGTACATTTGTGCTAGCATGTCACTTTCATTTATGGAAGCCACTAAGTTGCTGTTGTACATCCTTAAATATCTACTCCTTTATATCACTAGCTTTCATGATATTTTAATTTACGAGCACTAGTAGAAAAAGGGCCTAATGTGAAGCACATTAGTCCCGGTTTGTAAGTGAACCGGCATTAATGTGACCATTAGTGCCGGTTCCAACGGCTAGCCGGGCGGAGATCATTAGTACCGGTTTGTGACGACCCTTTAGTACCGGTACGTGCCACGAACCGGTACTAAAGAGGTTGTGGCAGGCTGTGGTCCCACCAGCACCTTTACTACTGGTTCGTGGCATGAATCGGTACTAGAATATTTTAGTTGATTCTTTTTACAGCTGTTTTTTAGTCCCACCTTGCCAAGCGAGAGGCACTCGCAACGGTTTATAAGCCCTGAGTGCAGAGACGATGATGAAGAGGCGCAATGCTCACCTCCACTTTGCATAGCTTCATGCCTTGAGGAAATGGTGTAGACTGCACGGAGCTATCAGGGTTTCGGACGAAAACTACACATAGCTCCGTGCAGTCTACACTATTTCCTCAAGGCCTGAAGATAAGCAACGTGCAGATGAGCACTGCGCCTCTCTTTCATTTCTAAAAACTTATTTTAACTCCGAACTTTTTGTGCCTTCATTTGCTATTTTTCATGCATTTACTGATTTGTTTTGAGCTAAATGACCTTGAAATTGAAAAGCGCTACAAATGAACTCTGAAAAGTTTGAAACTTGGCATGGTATCATCATTTCACCCACATAGCATGTGCAAAAAAGTAGAGAGGGTTACGGCAAAAACTGGATGCACTTCGTGTACAAACGGGACAATCTCTTTCGAAGTATCAGAGTTTCAGACGAAAACTCATCTGTTACAAAGGCACTCCATTTTTTTTAAACTTATTACAACTCCAGACTTTTTGTGTGTTCATTATGCACCATTCAAAGCCACGTCATCAACTTTCAACCCTTTCTGCCTTCATTTCCTATTTTTCATTTATTTACTGATTTGTTTTGAGAGCTAAATGACCGTGAAATTGAAAAGCACTACAAAATGAACTCTGAAAAGTTTAAAAGTTGGCATGGTACATTATTTCATTCATATAGCGTGTGCAAAAAAGTAGAGAGGGTTACGGCAAAAACTGGATGCACTTCGTATACAAAATGGACAATCTCTTTCGAAGTATTAGGGTTTCGGACAAAAACTCATCTGTTACAAAGGCACTTCATTTTTTAAACTTATTATAAGTTCAGACTTTTTGTGCGTTCATTATGCACCATTCAAAGCCACGTCATCAACTTTCAATCCTTTCTGCCTTCATTTGCTATTTTTCATGCATTTACTGATTTGTTTTGAGCTAAATGACCCTGAGATTGAAAAACACTACAAATGAACTCGGAAAAGGTTAAAACTTGGCATGGTATCATCATTTCATCCACATAGAATGTGCAAAAAAGTAGATAGGGTTACGGCAAAAATGGATGTACTTCGTGTACAAACTGGACAATATCTTTTGAAGTATCAGAGTTTCGGACGAAACTCATCTGTTACACCGGCACATCATTTTTTAAACTTATTACAACTCCAGACATATTATCAATTTGAATATAATGATAAAACAAACTAATATTAAACATAAGAAAAAAATCACTGAAAAATCTATTTTTAAATTTAAGTTATTCACAAACGAGTGATTCACACAAATTTCAAATAATTCAAATTTGAAAATTACTGGCACTAATAGAAAGTTTGTAATTTATTGCACCTAAAGGAAAAATATTCACAAAGAAACTCTAAATACAGCAAAAAACAACTCAGAAATAAATAGAAGAAAATAAATAAAGCAGAAAAGAAAAAAACTGTATAAAAAAACATATTTGCGCGCTGCCCAATGGGCCTACTTCGCCTTGGGCATGGATATGCAGGCCCATAAGGCCCAGCAGGCTCACAGGGCAGCACGGCAAAGTTAGGCCCAAAAGCCTGCTTTAGAGAGGAGCTCGAAGGAGCAGCCGTGACTGGGTTTATAAACCAGTGTGACTGCCCTTCGCTCGGCAAGGTGGGACTAAACTTTGTGCACCGCGGGATGGGCGCGCAACCCCTTTAGTACCGCCACGAACCGATACTAAAGGGGGGGGTCTTTAATACCGGTTTGGGCGACGACCCGGTACTAAAGGGGTGCCCTTCCTGCCATTTGGCCTGGCCAATAGCTAATTAACCATGCATCGGATTAAAATGTCTTAAATATGTAAAATGCTCAGCAATTTGTGTAGTTTAATAATATGCCACTTTCATCCATGTTTAAAATGTTTAAGTTGTTGTTTACATTTATTTTGCATAAATGCCATGCTAAAATGCTTTATTTCATAACTAAATAACCGTAGCTCCTTTTTAAACAAACTTTATATGTAAATGGGGTGGAAAAATGCATAGTTTAACATGCTGCCATTACTTTGCATGTTTAACAATATTAAAATATTATTTGGGGCAGAACAGTAGCTAATTCGAAATACGCATATGAGGATTTTCCGAAATTTGTTGTTTGTTGTTTCCGGCCTCATTTAAACTTGCCTAAATAGTTAGTTTACTTATGCTTCACCTCTTGCCATGTTTAACAACATTTAATATTATTGGGTACATAACCTAGAGAGAACTAAATAACTTGAATGTGGTGTTTCGTCAATATGCAACTCGTTGCATATTGAGCTCCACTTAGTTTGTGGTATTGTTTGTGCACTTTGCCATGCCATGCATATTTAAACCGGACATGCATCATACTTGTTTGTGCATCATGCCATGTGTATGTGGTGGTTGTTTACTATGTTGTTTGTTTCTTTCCGGGTTGCTTCTCTCGTTAGCTTCGGTTTCGTTCTGGACTTGTGAGGATTCGTTAGACTACGTCCGTTTGTCTTCTTTATGGACTCGTTCTTCTTCCTTGCGAGATTTCAGGCAAGATGACCGTCACCTTGGATCTCACTACTATCATTGCTATGCTAGTTGCTTCGTTCTATCGCTATGCTGCGTTACCTGCCACTTGCTTATCAAGCCTCCCAAATTGCCATGAACCTCTAACCTTTGTCACCCTTCCTAGCAAACCGTTGTTTGGCTATGTTACCGCTTTTGCTCAGCCCCTCTTATAGCATTGCTAGTTGCAGGTGAAGATGAAGATTGCTCCATGTTGGATTATGTTTATGTTGGAATATCATAATATCTCTTATATTATTAATGCATCTATATACTTGGTAAAGGGTGGAAGGCTCGGCCTTATGCCTGGTGTTTTGTTCCACTCTTGCCGCCCTAGTTTCCGTCATATCGGTATTATGTTCCCGGATTTTGTGTCCCGAACGCGGTTGGGTGATTTATGGGACCCCCTTGACAGATCGCTTTGAATAAAACTCCTCCAGCAAGGCCCAACCTTGGTTTTACCATTTGCCTACCCACCATATACCTTTCCCTTGGGTTCTGCAGACTCAAGGGTCATCTTTATTTTAACCCCCCCGGGCCAATGCTCCTCTGAGTGTTGGTCCAAACTAGAGCCCTTTGCAGCGCCACCTCGGGGAAACTTGAGGCCTGGTTTTAGTTGTACGGACTGCTCATCCGGTGTGCCTGAGAACGAGATATGTGCAGCTCCTATCGGGATTTGTCGGCACATTCGGGCGGTCTTGCTGGTCTTGTTTTACCATTTTCGAAATGTCTTGTAACCGGGATTCCGAGTTTGATCGGGTCTTCCCGGGAGAAGTAATATCCTTCGTTGATCGCGAGAGCTTATCATGGGCTAAGTTGGGACACCCCTGCAGGGTATAAACTTTCGAGAGTCGTGCCCGCGGTTATGTGGCAGATGGGAATTTGTTAATATCCGGTTGTAGAGAACTCGACACTTGACTTAATTAAAATACCTCAACCGCGTGTGTAGCCGTGATGGTCTCTTTTCGGCGGAGTCCGGGAAGTGAACACGGTTCTTGTGTTATGGTTGTGCGTAAGTAGTTTTAGGATCACTTCTTGATCACTTCTAGTTTCGCGACCGTTGCGTTGCTTCTGTTCTCGCTCTTATTTGCGTATGTTAGCCACCATATTTTCTTAGTGCTTGCTACAGCTCCACCACATTACCCCTTTCATACCCATAAGCTTAAATATATCTTGATCTCGCAGGTGTGAGATTGCTGAGTCCTCGTGGCTCACAGATTACTACACCACCAGTTGCAGGTACAGGTTATGCGATGATCATGACGTGAGAGCGCTGTTTACTTGTGTTGGAGTTCTTCTTCTTCTTTGTCGATCTTGGGTTAGGTTCCTGGTCGGCAGCCTGGGCTAGCAGGGTGGATGTCATTCGAGTTTCTGTTTATGTTTCATCCGTAGTCGGATGTTGATGTTGTATATGATGTGTTGTTGTATTCATGTGACATTGTATGTCTTGGTTGTATCCCCACTATAATGCATTGTTCAAGATATCTTCCGATATTTCGATAAATCGGCTGATTTATCGCTTACCGTTGTCTGGCAAATAAGATAAATCAGTCGATAAATCATCCGATATGGCGATAAATCGGCCGATATGCCGATAAACTGGCTGATTTACCCCTTATCATGGGTCGACCAATAAGTTACCGATAAGCGATATCCCTAATATTGCTATAATGTAATGTTGATGTAATGATATTCACCTTGCAAAAGCGTCTTCAAGATGCGCTTCTATCCTTGCTGGGACCTTCGAGTTCCTTTAGGATAGGGTTGCATCTTGAGCGTGACATTAGATGAGTTAGTTTTTTATACTTTTAGTTATAGATGAATTAGATATATTAAATTTACGTATATGAGATTTGATCATCTAATTAAAATTTTACTATATAGAACTAGTTTATTTTTAGTAAGTGCTTAGTTGAATTAGTTGAATTAATAGAACTAGTTGAATTAGTTAAATTAATAGAACTAGTAAGTGTTTATCAATTAATGTTTCAACTATGAACATAGGAAATGTCGTCTGACGACGAAAACGATTTCGGTATGTGCGAATACTGCGAAGACGAGTGCGGCATGTGCAACTGAAATTTCCTAGTTGATGATAGGCGCTTCAACATCAAGCTGGATGAGACCTTCGAATTGGATACAGTAAGTCACAACGATAAGTCTTTTGTCATAATTAAGCATGACTTATATTTCATTTGCTTCAACTTATAATTTTAAATTGTTACTATTCTACCAGCGTATCCCCTGCCATGTAAGAATTTTTGTTTTGGATAAGATAGGTTTCAGTCCTAACAAAACTATGGAGGTAAAGAGAGTTTACTTGAAGACGGAGCATGGTTATACCCTCGACGTTAAATTATACAATGCAGACACCTACACCTATTTTGAATGCAAAACTTGGCAAGCACTATGCAAGGCTTATGCATTTGAGCCTAATATGGTTATCACCTTTGGTATTCGTCCGGAAGATGATATTGAAGGTAATAGAGACATTTGGGTCGATGTGCAGACGCCTCCAGTTCTACCATTATGTGAGTTTCTCAACCATATTTATGTCTTTGATAGTGTTTATTCAAAAGTAGTTGACAACTAATTTCTATTGACAGCTTATTTCCATTCAAGCAAACATGTCCGGCGCTTGATAGACATGACCGTCCACTGTCCCGGGGCTGAACTAAACTGCGAGAAGATAAGCCATTATGTTTCATGGCTTGAGGATCTTGATGCTGTCAAGAGAAATTATTTTCCTGAACTTGACGACCAATAGTGTTCGTATTGAACTACAGTCACATCTATTTAGGCAAGATGGTAAGACTTTTACTATTTGTCCTCAGTGCATCTTTTGCATACATTATTTTTAAGCTAAACTTTATTGCTAAGTATGTTACTATACGATGTTCTTCAACAGGGACTCCCAATGATAGTTGTGCCTCAGTGGATCAAGACTAAAGGTTGCATGTCAATGGTTATCTTACGGCCAAGACATCCTACAGCGCACATGAGAGCATTCAGGATTTCTAAAACCGAGGAATGCTTAATAATGAAAGACTGGGGCAAAATTATGAAGGATCGCAAAGAAGTACTAGGGGCAGCAATGAGAAGCGCAGCCCACGATTAGGAGACAGGTTCATCTGCATGCTCCAATATGATGAAACAGGAGAGCTACACATGTTCTATGCTATTTTACCTGAGAGAGAGCAGCAGGAGTGATTAGCTAATTAATGCTCTTAGTACTTGCCCTCTCATGTCTGTGTTCTTCGTCTTGAAGTACTTAATCTCAAAGTGATTTGCTTTTGTGGTCTTAGGAACACTTATAATCTCATGACCATGTTGAACTCGATGATATCTTTGCTTTTGGTACAAGTGAATGTTTTTTCTTTAAGCTAGTGTAGGTGGTGATTAGATAGCGGCAATGACTATGATGATTAAATAGTGGTAATGACGACTATGATGATTATTAGCTAGCTAGTGTTGTTGGTGATGATATGATGCAAGAGTTTTTATATTAATATGATGATGATGAGTTATTATATAATTTATGAAAGAAACCGCGGATTAGTTTCAACTAGATCGATGGATTCTAGTGCATATTACTTGATCACTTAGGACGATCCATATCCACTTCAAACTAATCCGCGGTACTTTCACCTAGTGATTTAACAACTCATTATAATGTAAAAACAATCTCTAAATCAAATGGAAAACACAAAATTAAAGGAAAAATAAAAAATAATACCAAAACCCCCTAGCCTTTAGTACCGGTTGGTGTTACCAACCGGCACTAAAGGTCTCCCCGCCCCCGGCCCTGGCTTGTGCCACATGGTGGCCCTTTAGTGGCGGTTCGTGCTGAACCGATACTAAAGGGGGGGCCTTTAGTCCCCACCCATTAGTGCCGTTTACAGAACCGACACTAAAGGCCCTTACGAACCGGTGCTAAAGCCCGGTTCTGCACTAGTGGAGTTCTGGGTTACTACATTATGTTTGTATATATGAAACCAAATGTTATTGTATCTTAGTCTCATGGTCTCTAGACTCAATCTTCATTAAAATGATTGTTCCTTCATCTTGTACTAGACTAGAATGGTATTTGATTGCTTGTAGAACCTTGCAAACCAAACTCTTATGCTGAGTATTGTTATGATGTCGTGTTACTTCTGGTTTAACAACCAAGCAGATCAGATCGACAACGATGTCTTTTAGGCGCTTGCCGAGGGAAGAACTACAGAATCATTTATCTTGGCAGGATGTCATCAACTGATCAACATCACACTACAAAAAAAAATAGTTTGCGATCACATCTAAGCATCGACTTATCCTCTGTTCTCTTTGTTCTCTCCCTCTTTTTTTGCATATGAAGAGGGAGATGCAGTGTTATGAATGCCAAATTATTTTTTTGCATTGGTCAGAATTACAACATCCAGATAGTGTTGCCAAGCACAACTTATGATTGTTGTCAAACCGATTCTGCAAATATCATGCCAGGAAGCTTATTTCAGTCCCACTTAACTTCACTATGTGCTTCTTTTGGCTGTGTAAAAAGCACTAGGTCTCACTTTTGTGTGTTTCATATAATGCAAGTCTAAAAGTAACAATGCATTTGTTACATTTCCTAACCACTATCATGCAACTGTTGCTTATCTAGACTACCTCTCTTTTCACTAAACTATGTATGTAGATGTTAACAAATGCGATAGCAAGATTAGTGCGCACAATCCCGCCTCAAGAGACGCGCCCAGGGTGCGTACCAGCCACTAGTATATAAATTAGTGGGATCCTATGCAAATTAGCTAGGGTGATACTATTAATTAATGAAGAAACTTTTTTGGTAGAACCAAATGTTGGCCCAATGGCCCAATAAGGAAAATCGTGGCCCCAACATAATAATAATATGGGTGAACGGATGAAAAATATCGAAGAAACAGACTTTGCTTTATTAATAGGTAAAGATATTTTGTTATCCACCGAGCAAGTTCACGTATTATGGATGTAATTAACCCTTTTTTTGTTCATTTGGATCTGGAAAAAGACCATTTCTTCATCTTATAAGATGAACAAAATTGAATCTCAAGATCAGTACAATACTATGTTAAGTTAATCCGAACAGTATTTTATATATCTATTCTTTACCAGCCTCACTGACATGTCGGACCCACACACAATGAGAGTGTGGGCCCTAACACGTTAGTCAGAACTAACAGAAAGTTAACGGCGAGTGACGGAAGTACACTCAACTATAGATACGACACAAGTTGCACGGCTCATTTAAGTTACTTTGTAACTTTATGTATGAATTTGTGTACGCTGACCAAGTTCATATACGGCAGAAGCTATTAAGTTTTTTTTTTCATTTGGCCCAGGAAAAGCCCAGCTGCTCATCTTATAAGATGAACAAAATTGAATCTCAAGATACGATTTATGAGCACTACTTTCTTCCGCTACCAGTGCCTTATGCTTCCTGGTCTGCGTGTAGATCAGTACAATATTATGTTAAGTTAATCCTAACTTTAGTTTCAACATTGGTTAACCACTGCCATCAGTAGACAGATAATCTAGTATGCCTGACGATAAGATAGATTTCCTCTCGTTTTACTCCGTTAACCCAAGGCAGCTGGGGCAAACTCTCCCCTTCGGACTTCACTGGCGAGGCCGTGGATTCGCCTCCCCTCTTCCTGCCGCTACGGCTAGCGGTCACAAGGAGGGAAATCCCGGTGCCTTTGCTCCAGTTAGTAGTTTAGGTTAGGGTTTTAGTCCTCGCGGGTGCGATGCTCGGAAGATGGCGGTTCTTCTTCTTTGAGTTTGTCTTCTTGGCTCCGATACTCGAGTTCGTCCGTTTGGATGTAGTCGACGGAGCTCCGACGTAGATTGTTGTCGTCTCTTTGGGGTGGTAAAGTTATGGTTTCTCGTCGTGTGACGAGATTTGTTGTCAGGTGTATCAGATCTATGCAAGAGTGCACGTGTATGAAGACTTCCCGACTGTCATCGAAAAGGTCAAGCCGGCTCAGGTAGAAGAGCGGCAGCAACGGTGTTGGCAGCTCATTCCAACGGTGATAGTGGTCGTTCGGTTGTCACTGAATCTCGATGTAATTTTATTATATTTGAGATGCTTTACTTCCAGTGAACTTTTACTATAGATATAATATTTTTTTAGAAAAAAGATAGATAATCTGTGAGTGATCGTGAAATGAAAAACAGCTAGATGCATGCCACAATTCCGGGATGAGGGCTGACGCCCTCTTTATATCACATA
The DNA here is from genome assembly GCA_032464435.1 of Aegilops umbellulata. Lineage (NCBI taxonomy): Eukaryota > Viridiplantae > Streptophyta > Magnoliopsida > Poales > Poaceae > Aegilops > Aegilops umbellulata. The sequence goes on along the minus strand of CP136059.1, from coordinate 376,653,288 downwards.
TAACTTACGGCAGCTCAACTTCATATAGATTGGATCGGATCACAGGCGATTACTGAATCATAATCCTAACAAATAAGGCAATTCCATATATGGCGACATTGCCGGAAATACTATGGTAGACAATCTTAATACAGATTGGGGATACAATCCACCTCGTCACCGTCCTCCATCTCGAATAGCGCTGGTGTCGACATACTGCTCAGCCGGCGCCCATAGCACAGGAACTTCCCATAAGGCTAATCATAGTGGGAGTAACATAAGTAGTAACATAGATGCCACGTAAGCAAAAAAGATGATGTGTCATGTAATTAAAGAGGAGAGAAACAAATAGAGTAACATAATATGTTACCATCACTTAGCGGTTTCCAATGCAAAATGAGTCTACAAAGCAATAAATGAAGATACGTATGTTACTACACCTATGACACTTCCCACTATGAAGATGGTAACATGAACTAGTAACATATGTATGTTACTAGTCTAAGTTACTGCGCACTATGGCTAGCCTAAGCCTCGTCAGGTAGCACAGTTGCTTTGTATAAGTCCATTAAAACCTTGAGCTTGTCGCTGCTCCGCATGGTGAGGTGGACATCGGGCAGTAGCCCATTAATGTCGATCACACGTAGCGTCAAGTAACGCTCGGGCTTCTCCTCCGCCACCTCGCCCCGCTTCATGGGTACGAAGTAGATCCTGTCCCAGTTCTCCATCCCGAGGCTCGCCGGCGTCTGAATGATTTTCACACGTTCGCCGCGATACAGGAAGATTCCTGGCGACACGGCGGGCACCATAGCGGCGTAAAAACCAAAGAGGTCCAGCATGCTGCCGGTCTTCCGCATCGTGCGGGTGAAGCTGCGGCCTCTGAAATCCTGCAGCACGAGGGTGACGACCTTGACCTCCGGGAAGAAGTGGATCTCGTGGCCGTCCTCCATCCTGCGATCCGCCGGCGTGTCCCTCTCGTTGATCCGCCAGCAGTACGAGACGTTGAGGCCCCTGTTCACGAACCCCCCCCCCCCCCCCCCCTTGGCGCCTGGCACCATGGCGTAGTACAAGTCCATCAGGGCCTTGAGCTGGTCGGTCCTCCGCATGGTGCGGCTGATCCTGCGCCCTTCCCCGTCCGTCACCACGAGGGTAACGAGCTGGCACCGCTCAACCGGCGCCGCCGGCTTCACGTCGGCCTCATCGCCCGCCGGCGTCGCCGAGGTCGACATGCCGGCCGCCCAACCTTGCCTCGATCGTCGGCGATTCGGCTTGCGTTTCTTTTTGGGATGTTGCTACTGTGTGTCGACTTGGCTTGCTGCCGTGAACCATCTTTTATAGTACGGTCGATCGACTACGTACCGTCACGCTGTTTACTCAAATTAACTGGTGACTTTGTTGGTATACGTGCCCGCTCAGTTTACCATAGCACGCACGGCGACCTCTCGCCTGCCTAGCGTCGACCACCATGAATGCATACTCCTACTACAGGGAACATGCAAGAGTCAACAAGCTACTCCCCTGCCGCATGCACAACATTGTAGACTTATTTTTTCTTGATATATGTGATGTTACAGTAACTAGCTATGTTACCACATATCTCTCTTTCTTCATCAATTACATGCCACATCATCTATATCGCCTAGATAAGTGTGATGTTACCACCTATGTTACTCCCACTGTGTGTAGTCTTATAAACAGACCAGAGAATGGCTCAAATCAAATATAAGCAGATACTTTATCAGAAAAGAAAAAGACACAAAGGTAGAATAGATGTATAGCAGTATACTAACTACAGGAACAATTGTTCAAGGCAGGTATTTTGTTGTTTGCCAAGTGTATTTCAATGGGCACTCGGTAAACAACGTCTTTGCCAAGTGTCCTACAAAAAGCACTCCGCAATCAACCAAAACTCGCGGTAATGTCAGGCTTTGATTCATCTAAGTGGCACATATAAATCCGTGATGACTTGCGATTATGATCTTAAAATATAATTTGTATACTTTCTAGTAAGAACAACGTACGCATATGATCTTAAAATGATATTGCCTCAATAAAAACAGTTAGTACGAGATACTTTTAAATAAAACTCATAATAGGTAAAGATTGCAATCAGATATGCCATGGAAATCTCCTTTAAAATCCAGTAGGAAAAATATAAGCTAAGAATGATATGGCATATATGGATACTTGTTTTTATATTGTCTCGTTTATGAGAAACATTAGGGAAAAACTCATGAACAATAAAGAGTACAATATATGCGATACGATGATCGCTAACATGATATAATTTGCGAGTTTACTCCCCTGGACTATGCAAATTCTATGATTGTCTTGCACCGATTCCAGGGATATGGTTATGAAATTTAAAAGTTGGTAATGATATTGTGAATAATCTGTTGAATTTTCGCAATATTTTATTTGTAAATTGTTTAATCACTTTTCTATATTTGTGACGATAAATAATTTCCAAACAATGTGTTTATATTGCCCTTCATATAACCTATAGGTATATTGAGTAACATAAGTGGCGAATGATGGAAAGATTGCTTTCGCTGATGAATTTTGAGTATATATACCTCGTAAATACGGTTAAAAAAAGCAGTTACCAATAGTGAAACCAACATAAGCAGGGATTAACCCTTTCATTAACCTAAATGATAAGTGCCACGCGTGTGTCATTTATCAACTTCGCCCAAACGCCCCTATTACCACTCATCTTGCCACATCATCGCATGCATGCATACACAATGAAACATATGATGTCACCGAAATCTTTTTGTTTTTTTTTACTTTACTTTTTTTATCTATTAAATAAGAAACCCGATTAAAAATCCTTCATCAGTGAATCCAGCTTAACGAGATTTTCAAAACTAGATCCATATTGATATGTTTTGACGATTCTTTGGGGGTCAAAAGTAGCCATGTTGTTTATACTAAAATTGCCATGATATATTTCATCTATTTTTTTTTCTTCTAGATTTAAAGCTATCAGTGTATTTTCAATTACTTTTCACTCATCGATAAGGGCCGCAGAGAGCTGCGGCGCCATGGACCCCGAGCAGATATACTGAGGGGAGGGGGGGGAGGTGATGCATGGATGGCGGTGGGGGGTAGGGTTTGTCGCTCAGGTGGAGCGATTAATTAAACCGTCTACTCATCGACAAGTCAATACGTGCATATAGTTTTACCTTTTTAGTTAAAATATGTCCAAAATATAACCATCCTCGCCCAGTCTGTATGAAATCCATTATGTTTATATGAATTCTGGCTATCTTTACATGAATGTCATCTGGCTTGTTGAAAAATAGTTTGAATGGTCGCTGTTGTGCTCAACCGTTTCTCTAAGTGGCTTTAACATGGTTTCACTCTGCACTAATGAGGCTCCAATAATAAATTGGAATTCTCAAGTATCTAAGAAAAATTGGCATTTTTGTTTGAAATAATAATTAAAAAAATTGGCCTTGTGCACCATCAAATACATCAATGTATTGCACGTCCACCTCATTGACTTCTCAGAAACATAACAATTCTCCTTTATGAAAGTTAGAGAACGCGGGCATGCCTGAACGGAGTTAACTCTACCACCCGAGGTGCCTCCAAATATAAGGCAGACCCGACGGTGTGTTTGTTCCACTGAAAAAAAATAGCGCGCTATAGCATGTAGAGAATTGCCTCGCTAAATCAATTTGTGTACAATGTCTCGCTAATAGCACGTTGTAGCGCTCTATAGCATGCTAATAGCATATTTTCAGGGGCCGCGCTATTTTCTATAGCACGCTATTTTTTTCATTTTTGTTCCAACACGCAAGTGTCAATTCGTTAGGAAAGAGCAGAGCACATAGCAAAAACTAGAGTACAAAACACCAGCGGGGATAACCACCAGCGAAATGTTGGAGTCTTCAAAACATCCTCTTCATGAGCACACTGGGCTTTATCAGCTCGATGCCATCTCACAGATAATGGCTCTGATGACCACCGGCGTGTATTTGTTTAGATTGTGGCTGGTGTGTGCGTGAGAGAGGCTATGCGCCCGGTTTTACAAACAGAGCAGAGAACGGTCAAATCAATTACAGGAAGATACTTTCCAATAAGCGAAAAAGACACATATGTAGAATATAGATGTATAGTAGTATACTACAGGAACAATTGTTTAAGACAGGTATTTTGTTGTTTTGCCAAGTGTATTTCAGTGGGCACTCGGTAAACAACGTCTTTGCCAAGTGTCCTACAAAAGGCACTCCGCAAACAACCAAAACTGGATAATGTCGGGCTTTGATTCATCTAAGTGGCACATATAAATCCGTGATGACTTTCGATTATGATCTTAAAATATGATTTGTATACTTTCAAGTAAGAATAACGATGAAGGAAAACTTGAAAGTACCCATATGATCTTAAAATGATATTGCCTCATTAAAAAACAGTTAGTATGAGATACTTTGAAATAAAATTCATAATAGGTAAAGATTGCAAAAGATTGCAATCTAATATGCCATGGAAAAACTCCTTTAAAATCCAGTAGAAAAAATATATAGCTGAAAATGATATGGCATATATGGATACTTGTTTTTATATTGTCTCGTTTATGAGAAACATAAGGCAAAAAAACATGAAGAAAAAAGAGTACAAATTATGCAATACGATGATGGCTAACATGATACAATTTGCAAGTTTACCCCCCAGAACTATGCAAATTCTAAGATTGTCTTGTACCAATTCCATGGATATGGTTCTGAAATTTAAAAGTTAGTAACGATATTGTGAATAATCTGCTGAATTTTCATAATATTTTATTTGTAAATTGTTTACTCACTTTTCTATAATTTGTGACGATAAGTAATTTCCAAGCAATGTGTTGATATTGCTCTTCATATAACCGTCTACTCATGGACAAGTTTTCGTAGAAAAGTAATTTATTATGAATTAATAAATAAAATCTTTTAGCTATGACTCCGCCTCGTTAGAGTGTCTACAACCGGACCCCCTATTTCCTCCCACAACATCCGTAACATTCGCTCGGTCACAAAAAGTTGACCCAACCGGATCTCTCACTTAGTCCCTATACGCTCAGACTGACTGGCACCCCTCATATAGGTACCAAATGTAGCGACGATATGATGGCGCCCGGATACTACCAGGTGTTGGGGAACGTAGCAGAAATTCAAAATTTTCTACGCAACACCAAGATCAATCTATGGAGTAATCTAGCAACGAGGGAAGGAGAGTGCATCTACATACCCTTGTAGATCGCTAAGCGGAAGCGTTCAAGTGAACGGGGTTGATGGAGGCGTACTCGTCGTGATCCAAATCACCGATGATCCTAGTGCCGAACGGACGGCACCTCCGCGTTCAACACACATGCAGCCCGGTGACGTCTCCCATGCCTTGATCCAGCAAGGAGAGAGGGAGAGGTTGGGGAAGACTCCGTCCAGCAGCAGCACGATGGCGTGATGGTGTTGGAGGAGCGTGGTACTCTAGCAGGGCTTCTCCAAGCACCGCAAGAGCCGAGGAGGGAGAGGGGTAGGGCTGCTCCAAGAAGGAGATGTTCTCGTGTGTATGGCAGCCCAAAACCCCACTATATATAGGGGAAAGGGAGGGGCTGCGCCCCCACCTAGGTTTCCACCCCTAGGGGTGGCGGCCAGCCCTAGATCCCATCTAGGGGGCGGCCAACGGGGGAGAGAGGGGGGGCGCACCACTAGGTGGGCCTTAGGCCCATCTGAGCCTAGGGTTTCCCCTTTTCCCTTCTCTCTTCGCCTTGGGCCCTGGTGGGGGGCGCACCAGCCCACCTGGGGCTGGTCCCCTCTCACACTTGGCCCATGCAGCCCTCTGGGGCAGGTAGCCCCACCTGGTGAACCCCCGGACCCCTCCGGTGGTCCCGGTACACTACCGGTGATGCCCAGTACACTTCCGGTGGCCAAAACCATACTTTCTATATATAAATCTTTACCTCCGGACCATTTCGGAAATCCTCGTGACGTCCGTGATCTCATCCGGGACTCCGAACAACATTCGGTAACCACGTATATCTATTTCTTATAACCCTAGCGTCATCGAACCCTAAGTGTGTAGACCCTATGGGTTCGGGAGCCATGCAGACATGACCGAGAAAACTCTCCGGCCAATAACCAACAGCGGGATCTGGATACCCATGTTGGCTCCCACATGTTCCACGATGATCTCATCGGATGAACCACGATGTCAAGGATTTAATCAATCCCGTATACTGGGAACATGCAAAAGTCGACAAGCCACTCCCCTGCCGCATGCACAACGTTTGATGCATGCATGGGAGCACGCATGTATCCGCTGCTGTTCTCAAGGTCTCGGGAACGAGTGCATGCCGACTCCTGGGTTTTAGTTGCAATTACGCACCGGCCGTGTGTGTTTGTTTAGATTGTGGCTGATGTGTGCGTGAGAGAGGCGGTCAGGCTATGCGCCCGGTTTTATAAACAGAGTAGAGAACGGCTCAAATCAAATACAGGCTGATACTTTCCCAGAAAAGAAATTAAAAGACACATAGATAGAACAGATGTATAGCAGTATAGTACTACCTCCGTCCGGGTGTATAGGGCTTGCGCGTAGTTCTACACTGGTAGAAAAAGGGGCTTCCATACGCCGCCATTAGTCCCCAACAGAACCGAACCGCGACCAAAGGGCTCTTTAGTCGCGGTTCGGGAGAAGGCCCGCGACCAACTACCTGGGCCCCCGCGTTCGGTCGACAGCTGGCCGGCGGGAGGGTCTTTAGTCCCGGTTGGCCAGGCCAACCGGGACTAAAGGTCCCCGAAGGCCTTTAGTCCCGGTTGGCCAGGCCAACCGGGACTAAAGGCCCATCCAGCTGGCGGACGGCAGGCCTTTAGTCCCGGTTGGCCTGGCCAACCGCGACTAAAGGCCCATCCCTATATGTACTCAGCTCACTCCACTTCACTCAGCTCATCACACTTCACAATTTTCAGAAGGTGGTGGTGGGGTGGTGATGGTTTGCTTTTGGTTTCTCCTATGCACACAAGGTGTTTGATGAAATGCCCGAGAGCCTGAAACAAGCCATACTTGAGCTTTCTCATTTATTTTTCCTTCGCGATCGCGGTTAGCAACTCGAACCTTTCATGTGTCATTGATAAAATACGCATGTGTGTAGTTCATTGTTTAATTAGTATTATTTCTAGCTACTTAGTTTAACAAATGCATGATGGTTAATTATATACTTTATATAATATAATGCAGATGAATCGGCAATGGATGTACGGTTCCCGACTCTCCGGCGAGTTCACTACGGGTTTGAAAGATTTCCTCGTAGTGGCAAATGCGAACAGGCAGCAAGGTTTTATTATCTGTCCATGTGCTGTCTGTAAGAATGATAAGGGTTACTCCTCGCCAAGAAGAGTTCACATGGACCTGCTTATGCATGGTTTCATGCCAAGCTATTATTGTTGGACCAAGCATGGAGAAAGAGGGGTCAGAATGGAAGACGATGAAGAAGGGGATGATATCGATGACAACTATCGTGATCATTTCGGTGATACTTTCATGGAGGATGATGCTGAAGGTGGGGAAGGGTTAGGTGAAGGTGAAGAAGAGGCACATGATGAGCCCGCTGATGATCTTGGTCGGACCATTGCTGATGCACGGAGACGCTGCGAAACTGAGAAGGAGAGGGAGAATTTGGATCGCATGTTAGAGGATCACAAAAAGTCGTTGTATCCAGGATGCGATAATAGTCTGAAAAAGCTGGGCTGCACACTGGATTTGCTAAAATGGAAGGCACAGGAAGGTGTAGGTGACTCATCATTTGAAAATTTGCTGAAAATGTTGAAGAATATGTTGCCGAAGAATAACGAGTTGCCCGCCAGTACGTACGAAGCAAAGAAGGTTGTCTGCCCTCTAGGTTTAGAGGTTCAGAAGATACATGCATGCATTAATGACTGCATCCTCTACCGCGGTGAATACGAGAATTTGAATGAATGCCCTGTATGCACTGCATTGCGTTATAAGATCATAGGCGATGACCCTGGTGACGATGTTGAGGGCGAGAAACCCAGGAAGAGGGTTCCCGCCAAGGTGATGTGGTATGCTCCTATAATACCACGGTTGAAACGTCTGTTCATGAACAAAAAGAATGCCAAGTTGTTGCGATGGCACAAAGAGGACCGTAAGTCCGACGGGCAGTCGAGACACACCGTTGATGGAACGCAATGGAGAAAGATCGACAGAGTTTTCAAAGATTTTGCAGCTGACGCAAGGAACTTAAGATTTGGTCTAAATACTGATGGCATTAATCCTTTTGGCGAGCAGAGCTCCAGCCATAGCACCTGGCCCGTGACTCTATGCATCTACAACCTTCCTCCTTGGTTGTGCATGAAGCGGAAGTTCATTATGATGCCAATTCTCATCCAAGGCCCTAAGCAACCCGGTAACGACATCGATGTGTACCTAAGGCCATTAGTTGAAGAACTTTTACAGTTGTGGGCGAAACCTGGTGTACGTGTCTGGGATGAGCACAAAGGAGAGGAATTTGATCTACGAGCGTTGCTTTTTGTAACCATCAACGATTGGCCTGCTCTCAGTAACCTTTCGGGACAGACAAATAAGGGATACAATGCATGCACGCACTGCTTACATGAGACTGAAAGTGTACGTTTGGTTAATTGTAAGAAGAACGTGTACCTGGGTCATCGTCGATTTCTTCCCCGAAATCATAACGTAAGAAAGAAAGGCAAGCATTTCAACGGGAAGGCAGATCACCGGCCGAAGCCTGCGGAACGTACTGGTGCTGAGATATTTGATATGATCAAGGATTTGAAAGTCATCTTTGGAAAGGGTCCTGGCGGACAATCAGTTCCGCGGGGAGTTGACGGGCACGCACCCATGTGGAAGAAGAAATCTATATTTTGGGAGCTAGAATATTGGAAAGTCCTAGAGGTCCGCTCTGCAATCGACGTGATGCATGTTACGAAGAATGTTTGCGTGAACCTGCTAAGCTTCTTGGGCGTGTATGGGAAGACAAATGATACAAAGGAAGCACGGCAGGACCAGCAACTTTTGAAAGACCCAGATGACCGGCATCCGGAATGGTTTCAAGGTCGTGCCAGCTACGCTCTTACCAAAGAAGAGAAGGTCATTTTTTTTGAATGCCTGAGCAGTATGAAGGTCCCGTCTGGCTTCTCGTCGAATATAAAGGGAATAATAAACATGCCGGAGAAAAAGTTCCAAAACCTGAAGTCTCACGACTGCCACGTGATTATGACGCAATTGCTTCCGATTGCTTTGAGGGGGCTCCTACCGGAAAATGTTCGAGTAGCCATTGTGAAGCTATGTGCATTCCTCAATGCAATCTCTCAGAAGGTAATCAATCCAGAAGATCTACCACGGTTACAGAACGATGTGGTCCAATGCCTTGTCAGTTTCGAGTTGGTGTTCCCACCATCCTTCTTTGATATTATGACGCACCTCCTGGTCCACCTAGTCGAAGAGATTTCCATTCTCGGTCCTGTATTTCTACACAATATGTTCCCCTTTGAGAGGTTCATGGGAGTATTAAAGAAATATGTTCGTAACCGTGCTAGGCCAGAAGGAAGCATCGTCAAGGGCTATGGAAATGAGGAGGTAATTGAGTTCTGTATTGACTATGTTCCTGACCTTAAACCGATTGGTATTCCTCAATCGCGGCACGAGGGGAGACTAAGTGGAAAAGGCAAGATCGGAAGGGATACCACGATATGTATGGACGGTCATTCTATGACTGAAGCACACCACACAGTCCTGCAAAATTCCAGCTTGGTGGCTCTGTACTTCGAGCAATACAAGAATATTTTACGCTCGGACAACCCGGGGAAGCCTGAATCCTGGATTAGAAAGGCCCACATGGAGACTTTCGGCAGTTGGTTGCGAAAACATTTCATGAATGACAATGATGTTGGAGATCAGCTGTACATGTTGGCCAAGAAACCATCTTTGACTATAACGACTTTTCACGGGTACGAGATAAATGGAAATACATTTTACACCATCGCCCAAGATAAAAAGAGCACCAACCAAAACAGTGGTGTCCGCTTTGATGCAGTAACCGAGAATGGGCAAAAGGTCACATATTATGGTTACATAGAGGAGATATGGGAACTTGACTATGGACCCTCCTTTAAGGTCCCTTTGTTCCGGTGCAAATGGTTCAAGCTAACAGGAGGTGGGGTAAAGGTGGACGAGCAATACGGAATGACAATGGTGGATTTCAACAATCTTGGTTACCTTGACGAACCATTCGTCCTTGCCAAAGATGTCGCTCAGGTTTTTTATTTGAAGGACATGAGTAGCAAACCGAGGAAACGGAAAGATAAGAAAACGATCAGTACATCATGCGATGATCCAAAGCGCCACATTGTTCTTTCAGGGAAAAGAAACATCGTGGGAGTGGAGGACAAGACAGACATGTCAGAAGATTATAATATGTTTGGTGAAATTCCGCCCTTCAAAGTGAACACTGACCCAAGCATTAAGTTAAATGATGAGGATGCTCCATGGATACGGCACAATCGTAAGCAAGCAGGGACGTCCAAGGGAAGAATTGATGTGTAATAATGTATAATTGTACCAAACTTTGTATTTGGTCGATGAACTGAATGATGTATCAAACCTTTTGTCAAACCTTCAAGGGATTTTAAGATTTTAAAATGAATTAGTTTTATTTTTCTGATTTTTTTGATATATAATTGTACTTTTAAGATTTTAAAATGAATTAGTTTTATTTTTCTGATTTTTTTGATATATAATTGTACTTTTAAGATTTTAAAATGAATTAGTTTTACTTTTCTGATTTTTTTGATATATAATTGTATTTTTAAGATTTTAAAATGAATTAGTTTTATTTTTCTGATTTTTTTGATATATAATTGTATTTTTAAGATTTTAAAATGAATTATTTTTATTTTTCTGATTTTTTTGATATATAATTGTACTTTAAGATTTTAAAATGAATTAGTTTTATTTTTCTGATTTTTTTGATATATAATTGTACTTTTAAGATTTTAAAATGAATTAGTTTTATTTTTCTGATTTTTTTGATATATAATTGTACTTTTAAGATTTTAAAATGAATTAGTTTTATTTTTCTGATTTTTTTGATATATAATTGTATTTTTAAGATTTTAAAATGAATTAGTTTTATTTTTCTGATTTTTTTGATATATAATTGTACTTTTAAGATTTTAAAATGAATTAGTTTTATTTTTCTGATTTTTTTGATATATAATTGTATTTTTAAGATTTTAAAATGAATTAGTTTTATTTTAAGATTTTAAAATGAATTAGTTTTAAAATATGCCACCACGGACCTTTAGTCCTGGTTGGGGAGGCGGACCGGGACTAAAGGTCACCCTTTAGTCCCGGTCCGCCTCCCCAACCGGGACTAAAGGTCGGTCTGCGCGGGAACACAAGCGGCGCCAAACACCTTTAGTCCCGGTTGGGGAGGCGCACCGGGACTAAAGGCCACCTTTAGTCGCGGTCCTCCTCCCCAACCGGGACTAAAAGTCCTACTATATATATACCTGTTGGCAGTTCGCCTCCTCATTCTCTCCGACCCGACGCCCCGACGCCCCGACGCCCCGACGACGACGCCCCGACGCCCCGACGCCGTCGCCCCGCCTCGCCGTCGCCGCGCCGTCCCCGCGTCCCCGCGCCGCCGTGAGCTCCTCCTCCTCCCTTCCCCCTCTGTCGTCGGCGCCGTCGCCCCGCCTCGCCGTCGCCGCGCCGTCCCCGCGCCGTCCCCGCCTCGCCGTCGCCACGCCGTCGCCGCGCCGTCCCCGCGCCGTTGCCGCGCCGTCCCCGCGCCGTCCCCGCCTCGCCGTCGCCGCGCCGTCGCCGCGCCGATGTGAACAGAGAAGAAAAAAGAAAACATAAGAAAAAAGAAGAAGAAAAAAAACATAAAAAAAAGAAAACATAAAAGTGCATAATTAAAAGTGCAAAAATGGTGGTATAAAAGAAAACAGAAGAAAAAAGAAGAAGAAAAAAAACAAGAAAGAAAAAGAAAGAAGAAAAAAGAAAGGAAAAAGAAAAACAAAGGAAGAAGAAAAAAGAAAAAAGAAAACATAAAAGAAAACATAAAAATGCATAATTAAAAGTGCAAAAATGGTGGTATAAAAGAAAACAGAAGAAAAAAGAAAAGAAAAAAAAACAAGAAAGAAAAAGAAAGAAGAAAAAAGAAAGGAAGAAGAAAAACAAAGGAAGAAGAAAAAAAGAAAAAGAAAAAGGAAGAAGAAAAACAAAGGAAGAAGAAAAACAAAGGAAGAAGAAGAAAGAAAGAAAAAAGAAAAAGGAAGAAGAAGAAAGAAAGAAGAAAGGAAAGAAGAAGAAAGGAAAGAAGAAAGAAAGAAGGAGAAAGGAAGAAGAAGAAAGAAAGAAGAAGAAAGGAAAAAGGAAGAAGAAGAAAGGAAGAAGAAGAAAGAGGAAGAAGAAAGGAAGAAGAAGAAAAAAAGAATTTTTACTTAAAAAATCTTATTTTTTAATTCCTCCTCCTCTATGTCCCCTTAATCTTATTTTTTAATTCCTTTACACTTAAAGAATTTTTACTACATGCAGGAGTGACATATGGCGGACGACAGAACCGAGCCGCTTAGGGATCCGGAGGCTGAACGTTATTTAATGGGCATCATCAACAACGAGATTCCTTATGTGCCGGGCTCAGAAGATGAGCAACAAGAGGATGATGTAGTCTCTTCTTATCTGAACCTTGCCGGTGACGATGATCAAGAAGATGAAGGAACGGACATTGTCGACGGAGGTCAACCGTCAACAACCGACAATCTCCAATTGCAAGTAGCAACAACCACCTCCGGCGAGGTATTTATATACATTGAGAGCCTCTCGTGATACAAACTTACTGAAATGTGAATACATATGTATTAACGCGCGCGACTCTCTTTCTATTTTTAGCCCTCCGGATCCGGATCGAGTACGACAAAGCATCGTGGCAAATCCAAGGCGATGAGAACAGGAGAAACATATGCCATTGAGTATGTCGGTGAAACCGGCAAGCCCCTACAGCACACCTCAAAGTTTGTCAACCAATGCGGAGTCGTTGTTAGAGACAACGTCTCGATCACCGTCCAGGAATGGAATGAGCCAAAGAAGGCACGTCTTGGTTTCAGTTTTGTCGACAAGAGAACGAAAAAGGATTGCTGGAGAAAGCTTATGGAACATTTCATTCTACCTCCGGAATACAACAAAGTCGATGAATTCGGTAACGAGGTTCCGGGTGGACGTCAGAGGAGGAGGCTAGTTAAAGAGTTCGCTCTTCAGAAGATGGCCGATGCATTCCGGAACTTCAAGAAAAATTTAACCCGTGACTATGTCAACAAGGGCAAGACTCCGGATTTCAATGGACAACATGAGAAACTGAAAGATGATTGGCCAGAATTTGTGAGGCAAAAGCAATCGGACCATTTTAAGGAAATATCGAAAAAAAATAAGGATAATGCGGGTAAGAAAAAGTACCATCATGTTATGGGGCCAGGAGGATACCGCATTGCGGACCCTAGGTGGCAGAAGATGGAGGAGGACCTGAGGGTGCGAGGAATCCCTCTAGGTACAGAGGGATGGGACACAAGGGCCAAAAGCTGGTGGTACGGGCATGGGGGGTCGCTAGACCCGGAGACAGGGGAGTGTGTTCACCGGCATCGACACTTTGCTCCGACCCAAGCCCTTATTGACGCAATGACCCAAGCTCAAGCGGGCTTGATCAAGTTCAACAGAGAGAAAGACGCACTGACTTTAGCCCTCGGGAATGATGAACACGGAGGACGTGTACGAGGCAAAGGCAAAGTTTCGTGGAAAGTAGGGTTTTCCCAGGACAATGACCCGTACGGTTACAGAAGCCGTAAGAGAAAGACGGACCGGGATGCAGATCTTATGACGAAGTTTGCATCGGAACTCCATGAGTTGAAGCAGACCGTGCATGTACTAATGAAAGAAAAATCGGCTGCAGGGCCGCATGAAGATCATGAAGCGGATCGCAAAAGCCAGCAGCAGAGAAGCAGCGTGGCTTCCACGGATGCCCCGCCTTGTGCTAGTGCACCGATGATCGAGACTCGTGCACCGGAGCCTCACTACCCCGTGGATGATGTAAAGGAGATGAAAGACTGTGATCTGCATTATCCCGTGGGGAACATTTCCATGAAGGTAGCTAGCGGCAGTGCTTTACCCTGTACACCTGGAGCACTCCACCACAACAACCCCATTGCATATGGCTATGCTCGTGTCACGGTGGAAGACATAGTCCAAGGGTTTGAGGACCTCGAGATTGACAAACCTACACCCGAAGGGGAGAGAAGACTTGGAGATGCCAAGCGCCAGTACATTCTATGGAAAAAGAAGTACATAGTGTTTCCAGGCGAGGCGCCAAGGCCAGCAAGTCCACCCCCCTCCGATGGTGGTGGTGGTGGTGGTGGCGGTGGTGGTGGTCGTGGTGGTTCACCTACACCTCCTTCACGCCATTCGACGCCGTCCCCCGATCCACAACATCCGGCGGGTACGACGCCCCCCAATCCTCCTCTGGCGGGTACGACACCCCCCAATCCACCTCCGGCGGGTAAGCAGACGCCCCCCAATCCACCTCCGGCGAAGAAGCAGAAGCAGGCGGACAGCAAGGAAACCCGCTCCTGGACTATTAACCCGGACCCTTATGTACATAAGACCACAAGGGTACCGGAGCCATCACTGAAGCCTCTCCTCCCAAGGCCTGGGGAACTTAGTGATGCTGACCTCACATTGGCCGCGGCTGCTGATTATGAGAAATGGAAGGCGGATATGAAGGCCAAAAAACAGCCTGAGCCCAAGCAAGTATTCACTGAGAAGCAAAAGAAGTGGGCTAAGGATTTTTTGACGACACCGTCCCAAGCCGAGCTGAATATGCCTGACGACTATGGACATGAACTTCGTAAGCAAGCAAAAATGTTGAAGGAGGAAGAAAGTCGTAAAAAAAGCGGGAAACAAGTTGACCAGCTCGGGATGCAGAAGAAACAATCGATCCCCCCGCTCATAGTGAAAGCCGGTCCGGAAGAGGACCCCGAGATCATAGCAGCTGCGGCAGCACTTGGATTGACTGTAGCGGGTGCCATGCAACAAGCGTCCGAGATGG
The DNA here is from genome assembly GCA_032464435.1 of Aegilops umbellulata. NCBI lineage: Eukaryota > Viridiplantae > Streptophyta > Magnoliopsida > Poales > Poaceae > Aegilops > Aegilops umbellulata. The sequence continues at coordinate 376,638,188 of CP136059.1, read as the reverse complement.
GTTTGACTCTTCGTGCCTGCTTAGACCTTGAGGATGCGCCTGTAGGTGAGATAGCATTCCAATATGTGCGGAAGGGGCCTCTCGTCGAGCCTGAGCAGGAAAATAGTCTACCACAACAAATGCGAAATCTGCTACGTTGGTACAAGCAATTCATATCATGGACCGACAAAGAATATGTTTATGCGGATGTTACAGAACAGCATCACACCAAACGATACTCTGTAGAAATTCATGTGAGTGAATTGTTCCAGCTGTTCAATCTGCGCGCCCTCGACAAATCTATGCTGAGTTGCTACGTTCTGTAAGTGATTTATTTCTACCTCATCTCGTTCTTCATTATTGCCTGCACTATATATATATATTGTCCTAACTATATTGTTTGGTACGCTATTATGCAGAATGAAGATTTGGGAATGCAAAATAAGAAACATCCATGATGTTGGGTTCATTGACCCACATATCGTTAATGGACATGTGTTACAACATCACCCCGAAGATGTGGAGAAAGACCTGTACAAGTTTCTTACAAAGCATCAACTCAAAAGTCATATTCTATTTCCTTACCATTTTGGGTGAGTGTTTTCTCTCTTGTGCCCATTCTCTTTTGTTTACTCCATGCATGGTATGTCTAATCGATGAGTTATGCATGACTGTGCATGTAACGTGTCCGCAGGTTCCACTGGATTTTGCTAAATATTGAACTTCACACCTCCACAGTTCTAATCAGCGACTCTAAGGATTCGGATCCAAAGCATTGGGCCGACATGAGAAAAATGCTGAAAAAGTAATTATTTTCAATCATTTGAGCTCTATATCGATCGATCTCTTTCGTTCATTTCCTAATATCAACTAACTAATATAACTCCCTTATTCATTTGATTTTCTTTGCCCTGTAGGGTTTGGAGACGGTTTTCAGAAGAAATTGTCGGTGAATTCAAACATGAGCTAGATTTCAGAAAGTTAGTTAATGTGGATCAGCAGCCACCGGCGACCGATCTATGTGGATACTATGTTTGTGAGAACATCCGGAGAGAAACCACTGAACGGAAGGAATCAGCTAGCGTGCGGAACGCGAGGGATAACTTGCGGAGGAGGCTTAGTCCAGAAGCTCGCTTCCGACCAATTCAAGAAGAATTAGCAGGATTTTTAATGAGGGAAGTCATCGATCCTAAAGGACAACACTATACCGAGGACGTAGAAATTTATATGCATACCCGAGATTGAAACTTGTTCGAAGTTGTATATGGTCATCCATCGTAATTGTGTATGGAAACTTGTTCAAAGTTGTATATATATATATTATATATTCCTCTTGAATTCTTCTTGTTTGAAATTTCATATGCATGTATATATATAGTAGCGTAGAATATGTGTACTGAAACTTCATCAAAAATAAAATAAAACACAAAATAAAATATAAAACAAATAAAACAATACAAATTAAAAAGAAACCAGGTTTAGGGGGGCTAAAACCCTAAACCTGCGGAGGAGGCCTTTAGTCCCGGCTGGCCACGAGAGCCGGGACTAAAGGTCCTCGGCCCCGACGGACCACGGGCGACCACGTGGCGGGCCTTTAGTCCCGGTCAGCCACAAGAACCGGGACTAAAGCCTTTTGTCGCGGTCCGGAAGAGCCGCGGCTAAAGAGGGGGGGCGGCTTTAGTCGCGACCCTTTAGTCCCGGTTGCACAGCCGAGGCTAAAGGCTGTTGCGAACCGGGACTAGAGGGCTTTTTTCTACCAGTGCTAGGTCGGTAATTTAACTAGCCAAATATAGATTATAATTGACAAAAAACATATATTTAGAAACTAGACCTTCATATGAATCTAATGATATATTTTTGATGACGTATAACACATATTTAGTTTATCAAATCGATGACCTAGAACTACGCGCACGCCCTATACACCTGGACGCAGGGAGTACTAACTACAGGAACAATTGTTCAAGCCAGGTATTTTGTTGTTTGCCAAGTGTATTTTAATGGGCACTCGGTAAACAACGTCTTTGCCACGTGTCCTACAAAAAGCACTCCGCAATCAACCGAAACTCGGTAATGCCAGGCTTTGAAGTGGCACATATAAATCCCTGATGACTTGCGATTATGATCTTAAAATATGATTTGTATACTTTCCAGCAAGAACAACGATGAAGGAAAACTTGAAAGTACGCATATGATCTTAAAAAGATGTTGCCTCAATAAAAACAGTTAGTGCGAGATACATTTAAGTAAAACTCATAATAGGTAAAGATTGCAATCAGATATGCCATGGAAATCTCCTTTAAAATCCAGTAGGAAAAATATTAGCTAAAAATGATATGGCATATATGGACACTTGTTTTTATATTGTCTCGTTTATGAGAAACATTAGGGAAAAACTCATGAAGAAAAAAAGAGTTCAATATATGCAATACGATGATCGCTAACATGATATAATTTGCGAGTTTACTCCCCTGGACTATGCAAATTCTATGATTGTCTTGTACCAATCCCATGGACATGGTTATGAAATTTAAAAGTTGGTAATGATATTGTGAATAATCTGTTGAATTTTCACAATATTGTATTTGTAAATTGTTTAATCACTTTTCTATATTTGTGACGGTAAGTAATTTCCAAACAATGTGTTGATATTGCTCTTCATATAACCTATAGGTATATTGAGTAACATAAGTGGCGAATGATGGAAAGATTGCTTTCGCTGATGAATTTTGAGAATATATACCTGGTAAAGACGGTTACAAAAAAGCAGTTGCCAATAGTGAAACCAACATAAGCAGGGATTAACCCTTTCATTAACCCAAATGATAAGTGCCACGCATGTGGCACTTATCAACTTCGCCCAAACGCCCCTATTACCACTCATCTTGCCACATCATCGCATGCATGCATACACAATGAAACATATGATGTCACCGAAATCTTTTTGATTTTTTGAACTTTAAATTTTTTATCTATTAAATAAGAAACCCGATTAAAAATCCTTCATCAGTGAATCCAGCTTGACGAGATTTTCAAAACTAGATCCATATTGATATGTTTTGACGATTTTCTGGGGGTCAAAAGTAGCCATGATGTTTACACTAAAGTTGCCATGATATATTTCATCTATTTTTTTCTTCTAGATTTAAAGCTATCATTGTATTTTCAATTACTTTTCACTCATCGATGAGGGCCGCGGAGAGCTGCAGCGCCGTGGACCCCGAGCAGATATACGGCGGGGAGGGGGGGTGATGCATGGATGGCGGTGGGGGTTAGGGTTTGTCGCTCGGGTGGAGCAAATTAATTAAACCGTCTACTGATCGACAAGTCAATAGGTGCATATAGTTTTACCTTTTTAGTTAAAATATGCCCAAAATATAACCATCCTCATCCAGTTTGTATGAAATCCGTTATGTTTATATGAATTCCGGCTATGTTTACATGAATTTCATCCGGCTTGTTGAAAAATAGTTTGAATGGTGGCCGTTGTGCTCAACCGTTTCTCTAAGAGGCTTTAACATGGTTTCACTCTGCACTAGTGAGGCTCCAATAATAAATTGGGATTCTCAGGTATCTAAGAAAAAAACGGGCTTTTTGTTTGAAATAATAATTAAAAAATTGGCCTTGTAAATTGTAAATAATAATATTGGAATTTTCGTAATATTTTATTTGTAAATTGTTTACTCAATTTTCTATAATTTGTGAAGATAAGTAATTTCCAAGCAATGTGTTGATATTGCTCTTCATATAACCATCTACTCATGGACAAGTTTTCGTAGAAAAGGAATTTATTATGAATTAATAAATAAAATCTTTTAGCTATGACTCCGCCTCGTTAGAGCGTCTACAACCGGACCCCATATTTCCTCCCTCAACATCCGTAACATTCGCCCGGTCACAAAAAGTTGACCCAACCGGATCCCTCACTTAGTCCCAATAGGCTTAGACTGACTGGCACCCCTCATATAGGTAACAAAATGTAGGGACGATATGAGGGCGCCCGGATGCTACCAGGCGCGACCGGGCACCCCGCTCCTGGTCACCACGCTCCCACCTGCAGCCACGCGAATCACCTTCCTGAACTAATGGCAGCAAGCTTTTCAATTGATGGCGGCAAGCTGCTCAACTGATAGAGATTTTTTTTTTGTTCATTGAATTTTTTTTGAGATATTTTGATTCAAAAAAAGTCATGCAAACATCAATGTTCTATTTGTGAAAGAGATAGACCATGACCATGAATCTTCTTTCGTTATCTTTTTAACTAAGGGTGTAATGATGACGGAAGCTTATCGCTTCTGCACGCAGGGCCGTCCATAGGCCTGTGCAGGCTGTGTGACTGCACAAGGCCCCAAAATATCAGGCTGTTTGGTATAATTTTCGTTTTGGGCTGTTTCTACAACTAGCGCAGGCCCATGGCTCTGCTGAGCTGGGCCTGCTCCTCAATTTACCGAATAAATTCCCCTCAAAAAAATTACTGAATAAATGTTTCCCTAGTCCCGATCGACACAGGCCGCCATTGATCGATCTATCGATCTTCCCGAGGCGAACTGATGGAAGCGGGGCGCCGCCGCTCGGAGAGTGAGGTTCGCGGCGTTGTCTCGTTTGATGGCTTCCTTTCCTGCCCGGAGGCGCAGCCCATAGCCCTGCTTGCATGAAGAATTTCCTTATGGTAGGTTTCTTTGTCAGGTTGCTTAATGCCAAGTTTCGGCGGTGTAGGGTGTCCAGTTATGACGGCTGCTACTTTTTCCGTTATAACACCATCATGCAAATAAACCTTAAGGTTGTAGAGCTCGACGTAAACGAACCCTCACCTCTAAATCCCTGAAATTAGTATCCTGTATTTACAAATCCCAGTCAATCCAAACCCTGGATGAGTAAAATCCTGTTTGTTGTAATAGAAAAGGCGTGATCCCAGCCGGGATTGATTCTACTCTCACTTACAACATGGGCCCACCTGTCATATGCATCACCCTCCCCAATCAATTTGAACCCGCCTCCAGATGAGTGTATCGGACGGGCCAGGTCGGCCATCGACGCCATCCTAGACGAGCTCCTGGGCGCGTCCAAGCATAAACGGCGTGCATGGATGATGGCGCACTATCCCGACCAGAGGAGCCCCCGCCGGCAAGCGATTGTTGCTCGTCTGGGCTAGGCTGCAGGAAAGGTGGCGCCAACGGGGCGAGGGTGCCACCACAGATGCCACCAACAGCGCATGAACATGAAGAAGTATATTAACGGGAAGACCGGCGGCTTGGCCTCCCCGGTGAGCACCGCCGCCGTGTCCATCAACGGAGTGTTGGCACTATCGAGATTAACGGCGAACTACACCTAGATTACTATCAGACAAGGCAAGAAAAATATCACAAGGTCCTGTTGGAATCCATCAGTATCCGGCGTCTCGCGTGCGTGTACCTAGAAGAGATAATCTAATCCATCAAGCCAGACTCACTGACTCACGTACTAGCTAGTTCGTGCTTGTACAGAACTATATCAAGCCAGCCCTGTACGCGTTTGGTCGTCTTCGCCTTTGCCGTGCGTGCCCCACGCCTGGAGCTTTGTCGTCGTGGACGGCGGCAACCCTCCGAGACACAGCGTCGACGAAGCCAAGGGAGATTTTGAGCTTGGTCCGGTGATCCTAATGGCGTCCTTCATCCTCCCGATGACGAACAGCTCCGCGCCGTTGGCGTGCTGGGCTCCTAGCTCCTCACCGGCCACGGTTGCCATCGCCATCATGGCCTGCGTGCTCACCGTATGGCAGCAGGCACTCCCGGGCTGCATCTCCAATCAGGATTGTGCAGCGAGGAAGATGGCTACGATGTTTTAACCCGCGTGACATGAGAGAAGCGAGTTTCCAGTAGGATTGTGCTTTTCCCAGTCTGCCAAACATATGTGGGGTTAGGATAGACCGGGATCGAAAAGGTCGGGGTATCAATTTCAGGGATTTGAAGGTGAGAGTTCATCTACGTCGACCCCTACAACCTCAGGGTTTATTTTAGACTTCACTCAGTTTCGGCGGTGTAGGGTGTCCAGTTATGACGGCTGCTACTTTTTCCGCTATAACACCATCCTGCAAATACTCTTTTCTATGCTTAATATAATGACATGCAAATCCTTTGCGTGTTCTGAAGGAAAAACCCTTTGCACAAGTAGAAACAGATGGTGGCCGATACCTATCAACCAGGTGCGCTCAAACTAAATCCCAATTTAATTTAGACTATTTTGTTCTATTGAATAATTATATTTGTGAGTATATTGTGTGCTTATGCATCTGTTCATCAATCAAATTATTAATGGAAGATATATAGTAGGCTAGTTGATCAAGTTGTCACACACCAAGATTTCCAAGATAGTTACTCCTTTAAAATTCATGTTCATTCTTTTTTTTGGTTTAGTATCTTGACAAGCCGATAATTATGATGTGTTTGAATTTATTAATTTTCCCTTCATAAAAACATGTATTTTAGAAATTATAGGGCCCCAATTTGCATTTCGCACCAGGGCCCCAAATTTCTGGAGAGGACCCGGCTATTTAAGTCGGTCGACTAGCTACTCATGCGGCGAGGTGGGACTAATATGGATGATCGAAAATTTTAAGTATGAGTAATAATCGGAGTTTTCTTACAGCCCCGCCAGCCCAACACGAACGTGATGATCGACGTGCATGCGTTTGCATGTATTAGCTGTTTTAAAAAAGGGGTTCATGGTTGCAAATGGTAAAATTTGAGGCTCATCCAGTCATTGTCTGCGGGCGCGTCCAGCGCGTCCGCGGACTTTAGGGGCCCAATTTTACAGGTTGCGGCTGTAGATGCTCTTAGCAAGTAGGGAATGCTAATTTTTGGGCAGATGCGGGCCCATAGTTGATAATGCATTAAAAACATAAGTGGAAAAAGGCTTCTGATTTGGATTCCGGATGAAATAAACATTTCATGGGGCACCAAATTACCGTGGTAACTATAACATATCAAATGGTTACCGTGTAATTTTCTTGAATGATTTTTAATTTAACCATAGTTCATTCAGATTTAAACATTTATTTTTTTGCTTGAAAAGTTGATTTCTCCTTTGTATGAGGAAAAACTAAATTTTCCACCAGGTAACCAAATCCATGTCGGAGACAGAAATATATCCCTTATGCACACGCTTCGACCTTGGTAGAGAAACAAGAAAGAGAAAACACGTCCCCCGTTGGTACATGGCAGACACGCATCATGCAGATCCTTCCAACACCGGGCTCCGTATAAATCTCTAAGGGCCACGTACAACCGCTCACCGAAAGAAAAAGGTTTACAACCCGCACGATGTCAATAGTTTAGGAGGGTACACAAGCCTTAGATGTTGCATAAACGACCATATATCTTGTTTCCGTTATAGTATTGTCACATATATTATTATCTGAACCAAACGGCTCTTATTCTGGCTGCATGCATGCAGCTGGTTGGTTACATATCATGCGTACTTACATACTCATACGGCTGAGCATGCACTTAACACTGTAACACGTACTCGCTCCGCCTTATAATATAAGATTACTTCTCAAGTTAACATGGGACGGATGGATAGTATATATGATGCGAAGATCCATGCTGATCAGCTGTTAACGACCCTGCAGTTGCGCCTGATCTGGGTGGCAGTTCCACTTGGCGGGCTGAGCTTGGACATCTTGATGATCGCCGTCACGAAGTCGGACATGAAGAGCGCCGGGTTGGTGACGTACTGGCGCACCAGGTCGTCCTGGGAGTCCCCGTTGAAGAGCACCTGGTCGGAGTTCAGCAGGCCGTGCTTGGCGACCAGGTTGACGTAGTAGGCGTTGTCGAAGACGAGCGGCGTCTGGACGTCAAGCGGCGCCAGGTTGGTGTCGCCGTTGGGGGCTTGGGCAGGGCAGGTACGCTTGCGCAGCATGGCGAATGTCTGGTCGATGTTGGTGCCGTTGTAGATGTGGTCACGGAAGTTGAGGCACTGCGAGAAGCCGATGGTGTGCGCGCCCGACAGCGCCGTCAGGTCCCGCGGGCTCAGCAGCTTCTTCGCGAACAAGGCGATGAGCCCTTTCAGGTCTAAGCTAGGCGCCGGGATGTCGCTGTTCGCCTCATTCAGGCTGGCCGTCGTCGAGTCCCGCTGGCCGAGCGGCACGGGCCAGCTGGGCCCGCCTAGCTGGAGGAACAACGTACGTATACCGATCGATCCAAGGATTGTCAGTAGCCAGAAAACTGCAGTGCACGTGCCCACTGTCATTGATTGTATGTACGTACCATAACCGTGCCGTCCCGTGCTGCGAGGGCGATGATGTCGGCGCAGGAGACGACGCCAGGGCAGACCAGCTCCACGTTCTTCTTGATCTCATCGATCACCTCGAAGCCCCGCACCGAATTCATGTTGGGAAGGGCCGTCTTCTCGCCCACGAAGCTACCCTTGTCATCCAAGAGAATGGAGCCGTCACAGCCCTATACATATAAAACAAAATTTCACCATTAATCCTGACCTGACCTTCTCCGTATATGATTGTAAATCAATCGGCATAACTATGTTTGCTTAAGGGTTTAGTGTAATTACTTGAACAAAGCAGTCATGGAAGTGGAGCCTGAGGAGGGACGCCCCCATTCGGCGCTCGGCGAGGACTGCCTTGGTCACTGTGGAGCGCACGATGAGTTCCAGCGTCGGGCAGGTCTTGGCGTAGAACGACGGCGATAGCTGACCATACGCGGAAGAGGAGAGGAGGAAGAGGGCAAGCAAGCAATGCCATGCCCTACAGCTAGAGCTGGAAGCCATGGCTTACAAATTTATCTAGCTACGTACGTAGGCTCAGTCTGTTCTTCACTGTAAGCAGGATTGCTAGCTCAGTGGCTTTGCATAACTGTGGTGGGCACGAGCCACCTATTTATAATAGTATTGTTCTTTCGGTTGCATGAGACACATGTAGAATTGTGAAAGTTAGGACGGTACGTACGGGGTTGTGGAAAAGTATAACAAGTTTCCACGTGGTCGCTTTCTCTGGTTGACTAATTAACAGCAACGCATCTCTACTTAGGTGCCAAAAACTGTTCCATCTTTGCACAACTGTCAGTAGCAAATAGCATTTCGAGAATATATAAATAATATAAAACTGTTTGTGTGCTGGTTGCCGATCTCTATGGATAAAGATCATATCCAGCCAGCTAATTGGAATTATGTCTTACAATGTCCCATGCTGTGTAGGGTTGTTTCATGAACTTCTTTTTAATGACATCTTAAACTGATAAGATTAATGTAGGCGATGGCACATGCTGCGACCGGCAAACGTCGACGTTGGCACCAGTGACTCTGCCGACTGAGATGCAACCGGCCAGGGGAAAAGCCGGAACCACACCCAGTTGATGCTGCAAACGTGCTTTGTGACGCTGTGACCCGATGTGGTTAAAAGTTGCAACCAGCGTCCGACCATCCTGAAAGCATCAAATTGCGATGCTTGAACCGTCGGGGGAAGAAGATGCAACAGGAAGGGGTGGGTTGGCATGCTAGACCCTCCAGGAAAAAAGCGGCAACTATTGTTAGTGTATGTTGGACCGGGCGTCCATCCGCGCGGTGACCAGCGGGGCTAGGTGCTGTAAGCGGCGACGAGTGGGAGTTTTTTTTTGTTGTGATCGGTTATGTCGTATGCCGGAACCATGGTGTCGGTGTGCTGGAGCCTGGAACCAGCATGCAGAGATGCTGGAATCGCGATAGGAGATGCTTCAATGACGAAGCGAACGCTAGACCGCTACCAGATGTGCTAGAACCGGCTGCACTAGATGCTGGAATTGAAAAATCTAATTGCTAAGACCTAGGTGACCACGCTTGTCGGATGGTGTAACCGGGGGAGCCAGATACTGGGACTAGTGGAGCCAGATACTGGGACTAGTGGTGCCAGATGCTGGAACCGACCGCCATAGCTATGAGTGTGGTTAAGGGCAAGCCGAGGTCGCCGGTGACAATGAGGATGCTGCAACCATGACGATGATGGTGTTGTGATCGTGCTGACGAGGTACATGCGAGCACCGATGGTGCTTTGCTGGGGGGATTTGTGTTTTTTGAAGGAGCCTCCCCGGTTCTTGGAGCCGATGTCGGGGAAGGTGCGTCATCAGGGTACTGTGAGAAGCATCAGGGGAGCGGCGACCTTGATGGCGGGCCCTGATTTTTGTCACTGAATGTTGCTTCCTTTCTTGCTTTGTTAGGACATGGACGAATGACATCCAGTTGTGACGGGCGGGGGGGGGGGGAGATCAAAATCGTGCGGTTGCGATTTGTCAATTCGGACAGGCGGGGGTGGAACAGTCGATAGTTTGGGCCGATCGACGGGTGCATATTAGAGCATCTACAACCAGACTTGGCAAATCCGACCCCCTAAACATCAGGGGACGTGCCCGGACGCGACCCCGGATAACGCGAGACGGCCCTCATATGTCTTGCCAGACAACCACACTCCTCATATCGAAATCCTCAAATCCATGCAAATTCATGCCTGTCAATCATAAACATGAATATCACATGTAAATAAAATTTGTTCGCAGAGACAATACATAGTTCAAACATAGACGTTATTTTTAAGTGCACAATTAAAACTTTAAACTTACTAGTTTTCACTGTGGGTTGACATATGCTCAACAAGATCAGTGAGTAGTTGCAAGTGCACCTATTGATCTCGAAGATTCTGTTGCATCTACTTAAAGTAGTCCTTATAGAGCAGCCTTGCTCCGGCGACCCTATCCCGGTTCAAAACTGTTCTCCCTTTGATCAAACCCTTGAAGTTCAAAATATGTTCCACCTCCCTATCCATTTGCTCTTGGATGCTGATGATCATAATCATCCATCTTTGTCAGACCCAATGAATTGAAGAACCCTAAGAAACCATTGCTTTACCTAAAAAGAATAAAAAACTGCTCAGACAATTTTTCAAACACATAGATGGCAAGGTGCAGTCCAAAAATAGCTGGATGTCCCGAGGTGGCGTCCGGGCGATGAGAGTGTCCGGGGCGGCGAGATTGGCGGGAAGGAGTTTTCTGGATGTGGCGTCGGCACTGAGGGGTAAGGACGCCGTTGGAGCTAGGGGAGGGCTGGCGCGGAAGAGGGAGAAGAGAGAAGAGAAAAATGACTAGTCCGGAAGGTCAGGGGATGGTAAATTTTCTGATGGGTCCTGTCTGTCGGATTCGATGTGACAGACATGCCCGAAGCCCCGGACGCGTCTGGACCTCCTCATATCTACCCCAGATATGGGCTAACTATGGGGGTGTCGGTTAACCCAAATATATAGGGCTAGTTTGAGGAGCCCGGCCGGGTCACGATTTTGTGACTAGTCACCAAGCTTTTTTTTGTTACGATTTTTTTCGTCGGTGGGAGGAAACTTTTTTTTTTGAAAAATCTCGGCAATACCAAGTTTATTTGCTTGAAATTTTCAAATTAATATTTTGCCATTTAAATATATTCTAGTTAACACCTTTTACGTAAACAAGGTGCTTCTTGTTTCAGTGGTGGTACCGTCTTCTTACCTTTCCAAGGTCGCGAATTCGACTATTTTTTACTGCACCACGAGCAATATCTTTTAAATAAGCGTTGAATAGCACAAAATCATATTATTTCAAAAACAAGGAATCAATGTGCGACGTGAAGTTGGTAGGTCCCGCGATCTACCGCTAAGCCATGTGCTTAGTTGTGGCATTTGGCTCGTACGAAGCCTATTTGACATGGCTTATGTGGTTTAAATTCAAAAAATTGGGCCGTATACAAGTTTTTTCTGGTCCGAGAAGAAAAACCCTGCCTATCACTGATCGGGGACGTCCGCCAGGACGTACCGAAGGTGTTTAAGGAACCTGGCTCTAGATGCTTTTACTACCCGTAGATGTGCATGTGTGCCGTGCATTGGTGCCTAACTGCCCTTGGATGTGCGTGTGTGTTGTGCGTTTGTGCCGCCCAGTTAAGTTTCATGCACTAGCAAACGCAACCAAAAGTTTGAACCGATGAAAAGGCTAAGCAATCCACATATACACACTTTAACACCCCTTCTCACGTATGACACGGAAACTCATGACCTTAGCCACTGATACCATGTTAAATTTCATGCAGTAGGCAACACCCTCGAGCATGAACTCCGCCAGCGCCTGTGGCATCGTCACATCCCGGCCAGCGCAGTCTAACTCCCGGGTGGCGTCCTCGGCACACCCAGCCTCACTAGCTCAATCCTCACTTTCCCAGTGTTCAACGGGATGACCAGGTAAGATTCACCCCAGCATATAGAGATCATGAATCACTGAAGTGCATGCACGAACACCGCATGTCAGCTCCTTTTTTCTACCTCCCCAAATAGCACATCCATGTGTTTGCCGTCATTCCATCCCGTACGCGGTACGCTATATACATGTGCATAGCCCATAGTTCTAGAATAACAAGGACAAGGTACCAAGTACATATCCTTCTTCAATTAAAGTCCTTGTGTACGTGTGGTGCTCGAACCGCCGTTCGGAACATCGCTGTTGCCCACATGCTGCCTCATCTTCCAATCTCAATCACTTCGATCTCAAGTACTCTTGAATATTATCTTTGTTTAGTTAGTAGAAGTGTGCCACACTTATGTTCTATTTTATGGACTACAGTTTGTCCATTATTTAGACTTATCCATCTGTACTGTTGGAGCTGCTCAATGCTCCACGGCGTTGATGCACGGTGTGGATGAAAGAAAGTTTCTGAACTACGCCATCTTGTCATTTAGACACGTTTTGATGCATAGCGTTTGAGTTGCCCTTAGAGCAACGCTCATACCCAGGAAGGTACAAGCATGAAAAAGGGCATAGAAGCCATTACAGCGCATCATCTCTTCACTACACCAAATCAGCGCACACCTGCATCCTGTCACCGATGTCCAACCTCGAGGTCTCAGAAATACCACAGTGCCTCATTAACATGGAATTGTAGGCACATGTTGATGTTCGTGCTTGTTTCAATATTGACAGTTTTCTTGGGAAGAGACTGTAACCTTTTAAGTACGATTTTGTGCTTTGTTAGCAAAGACGGGATGTCTTTCTTTAGGCAAGTATAGGCAAGTCGTCTGACTTTTGTTCAACCCACAACCGTCCATCTTTTTTCTTCTTCTTCCATCATACTCCTCGAACTGTTACTATTCCACTGTCTGCCTATGGCTCACCTTATGACCTCTCCTCTTGCTGCAACAACATGCCTCGCTACCGTCGAGGGTGTTGTCTAATCCAAGTAGGACTCAATACTAAAAGCCCACCACTCGCGTCGGTCAAGCCTCGGATCCATTCGCCTGAGACACTGTGGTGAGCCGCATCATCTCTGGCTCAGCCTCGTCACGGTACCTCCAGCTTGGCTTCAGAGTTTCACCTCGCCTCCTTTTTCTTTCTCATGAGAAATCCGGCGTACCTGAATTCAAATTGCAAATTCATACAAGGTACACATAACCATTATGAACATATAAATAACCCTTGTGGCACACATTTCCACCTTAGGAGAGAAACATACGCTCCCACTTTAGATTTGTTATGATAAAGATTTATATTTGTTTCTATAAACTTGGTCAAACTTTACAAAGTTTGACTTCAGTTAAATCTAATATACAGAGTAAATAAAAACAGAGGGAGTACTAGTCTATATTACTACCTCTATAGTGGATAGTAACATATGTGTTGTATCATCCAACACTTTATTTATTAAGTTATAGACTCATTTTATCTTGGTATGTGTGATGTTACGTACCTTTCCTCATTAGTCACTTGACATGTATCATCTATTGCTTAAATATATATGTGTAATGTTACCACTCCCCACTATGTGTCGACTAAGTTTTTTTACCGGAGCGGGTACCTACCGGTCAAGCATCCGCCGTTGGTGTCATTTTAGAGATATGTGCCCTTGTTTTGTTTATCAGATAGATGAATGGTAATTCATGAATACATGTACTTGTGTCAGACTGACAGATTCAGCTTTTAGAGAGAAGAGATAGGGGACTGGAGAGAACGGTGCATGCATGCATTCTCTCACCCCATGCACTGGACATGCATTTTATTTTCATCCTCATATTTCTAAGGATTCATATCTTTTGAACCAAATGTTCATTACTGAAATTTCTTATATATTTGAATTCGTGGGGTGAAGACCTTCAAAACAAGATCAATTTTGAATATATTTGAACTATCTTTTTCATATATATTTCAATTACATTTGAAATTAGTTTCATAAAACATTTGAAATAACCAATTTCACATATTTTAAACAACCTATTTCACTATTTTTCAAACACAAGATTAAGCAAATTGACAAACATACCGAAATATGTTTCATATATTTGAGAAATACATGTTTCATAAACATTGAGTAAAATATTTAGACAACAACTTAGACGTGTTTGAAATAATCAATTTCACATATTTCAAATAACCTATGTCGCATATTTCACTATTTTTTATATTTCAATTTTCTTTTAAATTGCTTTTATAAAACATAAAATTGATCTGCTATTTCATAAAGGTGTTTTGGACTGTTTCGCTAATATCAGTTAAAAACGATTTCACTCATTTCAGAAATCGATTTCACACATTTCATAAGACATATTACTCTCATTTGCAAATATCAATTTCACTGCAAATTTATGAAATATATTGAAATGTATTCCGCTCATTAAAACTATCAGTTTCAAACACTGGAAAATTAGTTTCACAACAAAAATTGGTTTTATTTCTCTTTTATTCAAATAACTCATTTCACTCATTTCAGAAAACACACTGCACTCATTTACAAAATATACATTTCACCAATTTCACTAGTTTCGGGAAACACATAACATTCATTTTCAGAAAACATATTACACTCATTTCACTAGTTTCCAAAATAATTATTTAACAAATTTGAAACAATGCATTTCACTTGGAAAACCGATTTCACTCATTTTGAGAACTGGTTTCAATCATTTTGAAAATTGTAATTTGAAATGAGTGAAATTAATATTTTGACATGATTGAAATAGTAAAAATTAAACTAGTTTAAATATATTCAAGATTGGTCTCATTCTAAACATCTTATGTTCCAGAATTTGAATATATGAAAATTTTAAATAATAGAACAATGCTGTAAAAAATATTGGCCATCTAAAAATGTAAACAAAAATAAAATGCATGGACTTGTTTGAGAGAGAGGAGAGATGCTGCATGCATGCGTACATCCCGCTGCAAAAAGTACTGTCATTCCTAACATGGGCCCTATTCATCTGACGATGATTTGACTATATACAAAAATATGACTGCCTAAATACATGATTATACATATGAATGGGTCCCGCTTAGACACACATCGTAAAGCACGTGAACGGTGGATGGGTAGCCGGTAGGTACCAGCACCGGTAAAAGAGACTTTGCGGCTTTACTACGCGGCTAGACACGCGTCACGGAGAGCCTGCCAATGCCGACCAATGCTCCATTTATCGCCCTAGACGACAAAGTACATGGTCTGCTCGTCCACAAGAGGAAGAACGGCCACCAAAACGGAGGGGGCTCCGCTTGCACCACATGATGCAATTTCAGAGATCAACGGAGTAAAGCCGCATGCGTTGACCTCTTCTTACATGTGCACCACACATCAACCGGCTCCACACATAAAACTCTTAAGGACCGCTCACCGGAGGAACAATTTTTACAACCTAAACCCGCACGATGTCAATAGTTTAGGGGCCGTACACAAACCCTTAAATGTTGCATAAAAGACCATAGTATAGCCTGTTTCCATTATAGTACTACTCCCTCCGTTCCATATTACTCGTCGCTGATTTAGTACAATTATATTAAATCAGCGACGAGTAATATGGAACGGAGGAAGTATTTGCGTATATACCGGCAACTTGGGAGATTACATGAGATGAAGGTATCTTACAATCCTGGAGGTGGAGGATCACCTCTGAACCCTAGCCCCAGGTATATATTATCTGAACCAAACGGCTCTTATTCTCTTATTCTGGCATGCATGCATGCATGCTACGTGGTTGGTTATTACCATTGTACCCGACCAAACTTTACAGTACATTTCAATCACGAATCATTACGTACATATACGGTTGCGCCTGCACTTAACAGAGTAATAACACGTGTATATATAATGAGACGATGGATCAGCTAGCTGTTGAGGACCCTGCAGTTACGTCTGATCTCGGTGGGGGTTCCGGTGGGCGGGCTGAGGCTCCCCATCTTGATCATGGCCGTCACGAAGTCGGACTCGAAGAGCTCCGGGTTGGCGGCGTACTGGCGCACCCGCGCGTCCTGGGAGCCGCCGTTGAAGAGCAACTGGTCGGCGCTCAGCAGGCCGCGCTTGGCTACCAGGTTGTGGTAGTAGGCGTTGTCGAATACGAGCTGCGTCTGCACGTCTAACGGTGCCAGATTGCCGTCGCCGTCAGGGGCCTGGGCGGGGCAGGAGCGCTTGCGCAGCGTGGCGAACGCCGGGTCGATGTCAGTGCCGTTGTAGATGTGGTCGCGGAAGTTGGCGCACTGCGAGAAGCCAATGGTGTGCGCGCCCAGCAGCGCCGTCAGGTCCTGCGGGCTCAGGTTCTTCCTGGCAAACAAGGCGATGAGCACGTCGAGGCTTAAGCTGGTCACCGAGAGGTCGCTGTTCGCCTCATTCAGGTTGGCCGTCGTCGAGTCCCGGTGGCCGAGCGGCACCTTCCAGCTGGGCCCGCCTAGCTGCACGAACGGCGTACGTGTACCGACGGCTCAATCCAAAAGTTGTCACTCGTCAGTAATAACCAGAAGAAAAGTGCAGTGTACGTACCAGAAAGACGCCGTCCCTTGCTGCCAGGGCGGTGATGTCGGCGCAGGAGACGACGCCAGGGCAGACCAGCTCCACGTTCTTCTTGATCTCGTCGACCACCTCGTAGCCCCTCACTGTATTCCCGTTCGGAGGGGCGGTCTTCTCGCCCACGAAGCTACCCATGTCATCCAAGAGAATGGACCCGTCACAGCCCTATAAACATATAACAAAACTGCACCATTAATCCTGACCTTCTCCGCGAAAAGAAAATTAATACTATGTGATCGTAAATCAATGGACATAACTATGTTTGCATAAGGGTTTAGTTTAGTTACTTGAACAAAGCAGTCATGGAAGTAGAGCCTGAGGAGGGAGGCCCCCATTCGGCGCTCGGCGAGGAGTGCCTTGGTCATTGTGGAGCGTACAATGTGTTCCAGCGTCGGGCAGGTCTTCGCATAGAATGACGGCGAGAGATGCCCGTAGGCCCCCGAGAAGAGGAGGAAGAGAGCAAGCAAGCAATGCCATGTCCTACAGCTAGAGCTGGAAGCCATGGCTCAAATTTGTCTAGCTATACGTTGGCTCAATGTGTCTTCTTCACTGCAAGCAGGATTGCTAGCTCAGTGGCTGTGCATAACTGTGGCGAGCAGGAGCCAACTATTTATAATAGTGTTGTTCTTTCGGTTGCATGAGATGCATGTAGAATTGTCAAAGTTAGGCCGGTACGGGGTTGTGAAGAAGTACGATGTAACATGGAATTGGCGATGGGACATGGGGACGGAGAAGGATGTAAGCCGCGATGTGAGTAAGCCCATGTACATTTAACAATCATTGGACAAGAGAATCGCAACACAAGCTTACCTCCCTGCCTGCCTTGTTATTTTTTGGAAGAAATGTTAATTTTAAAGCTAGCTCCAATTTCTAATTAAATAGTCATGCATGTTTAATTTAATTCAAACTCAAAGATTGATTTGCATGCAAGCAGGAGTATAGAGAATATCAAAGGAGCTTCCAAAAGCGGGAGAGAAAGACCAGACACCGGCAAAACGAGCCACTCCCTCATCACTCAATTCAAATCATTGGGTTGAGAAAATGACTTTCATCACTAGTAAACATTTGGTGCATTGACTTTTTTGGGGAAATCTTTGGTGCAAAGTTGAATTGATTAGATCTTAGCATCCACTTTTTGATAAACCTTTGGTGCATGACTAATGTGGTGAATGGGCAGTGGACCTATCGCTCGTGGACCAACCTGCTGGGATGGTCATCTTCCTCTGGTGGGATGCTCTCAGGCGTAGTCCATGTGAATGAATTGTTATGCCTTTATCTACTTCAGTTATAGGCTGGATATGGTGGGCGGGGGGTGCCGGTCAGCCTAAACAAATAGAGTCGGTCTGAGAAGCCCGACTGGGTCATAATTTTAGGACAGCGCTAACGCCCTCACGTATGATGGGAGCGAAACTCGCCCACACGCCCTATAATGCTTAGACTGCGCCACGTCACCGCATGCATGCATGTGAGAATCTTTTTGGATTTTCAGTTTTTAAAATATTTTATCTCTTCAATGAAAATTCTGATTGGATCCGTTTTCACCATTAAATTCCTCGCGACGAGATCTTCGAAACTAGATCTCATATCAATATATTTCGATGATTTTTTTGTTTAAAAGTTGCCATGTCTATTGCACATGAATTACCATTGTGTTTACACTGAAGATGTCATGAAATGTTTCAGCTATTTTCGTCTACATTAAAAGTAAATTTTGACATAATATAAAACGTGGAATTAAGAAACTCGACTTGCCATGAACCATAAACTAAAATTGCCATGGTTCATACAAAAATAATTTGCATGGTCAAAGTACTGGAATTGCCATCATCAAAGTACTAAAATTACCATGCTCTACAAACTAAAATTGCCATATAACAACTTTAGTTTAAGCACTATGACAACTACAGTGTAAACATCATGGCAACTTTTCGGCAAAAAAATTTCTGTCGAAACATATCAACATGAGCTCTAGTTTTGAAGATCTCGTCGAGACGGATTTAATGATAAGAACGGATTTTTAATCAGATTTTTTAATTAGGAGATAAAATATTTTTAAGCCAAAAACCAAAAAGATTCTTGGTGATGTCATCTGTTTTGACGTGGCAAAATGAGCGATAATGGAGACGTGTAGGCGATGTGCAAGATGCCACACGTGTGGGTGTTAAAGGGTCTGCCCACACGTTTTGTGTGGTGTCTAAGGGGATCATCCCACACGCCTACGTGTGGGCAAGACAAGTAATGCCCACACGCCACTTTTTTTCCTCGCGGTCCCTCTCACACGCCTACGTGTGGAAAAAATAGATAACGCCCACACGCTCGTACGTCAGGCCTCCTATCCCGCACGCCCCGCGTGACAATCACCACGCGCCTCGCAGTTGCCATGGTCCGGACCCTCTTCCATGTTCGTTTAACTGCAGTTGCCATGTCACTGAACTACAGTTGCCATGTCGGACAACTACAGTTGCCATGGTTGCTCAACTGCAGTTGCCATCTCAGGTCAAGTGCGAGATGCCATTTTTGGACAACTGCAGTTGTTGCCATGTATGGTCTGATTTACTATAGTTGTCATGATTTGAAAACTTTACTAACACTAGACAATTGCCATGTATGGTCTGGTTTACTACAGTTGCCATGATTTGAAAACTTTAAGAGTTGTCACCTACTAACACTAGGCAGTTGCCGTGCAGCGCTACAAAGAGACATGGCAAAATAACATGTTCGGGTAAAGAGAGAGTTGCCATTTGCTTACAAGCACACTAGGGCAGTTGTCATGTACCCTGCAAAACACATGACAACTGACATGTTCGGGTAAAAAGAGAGTTGTCATCTGTTTACAAGCACACCAGGGCAGTTGTCATGTACCCTGCAAAACACATGGCAATTGACATGCTCGGGTAAAAAGAGAGTTGTCATCTGCTTACAAGCACACTAGGGCAGTTGCCATGTACCCTGCAAAACACATGGCAACTGGCAGCTTTGGGTGCGGGAGAGGAGACGGGCGTGTGGGCGAACTGATAAATGCCCATGCACCAGCCCCTTTGTGTGACTGAAAACTGACGTGTGGGCGAACTGCTAAACACCCACACACCGGTCCATTCATGTGGTGAAAACGGATGTGTGGGCGACCGGATGAATGCCCACACACCAGGCCAGTCATACATGTCACCACAAACATATCAAGATTCGTGCAACAACAAATGGATGTGGACCACGTTTATGGGCGAGATGCAAACGCCCACACATGTGGGCGTTAGTATTTCCATAGTTTTTTCGTAATTTTATGACCGATCATTGACCGGGCCACTCGCTCAGATGTAAAAGAGGCATTTCAGAATGCTTTTACCGCCCTTAGATGTGCACGTGTGTTGTGCGTTGGTGCCATCTAGGACCTGCAGGTTGTGTCCATCCAGAAGGCTCACGTCCTAGAGGTCGTTGTGGCCGCAACTCTCGAGCATGAACTCCGCCAGCATCCCTGGCGTCCGTCCCGTCCTGGCCAGCGCACTCCCGTATGCCGGTGCCGTAGTTGCCCCATGGCGCACGCTAATTTCCTGGTGGGTTCCTCGGGGCATCCAGCCTGACTAGCTAGACAGAAATAGGATGTGGGCTCAATCCTCGCCTTCCCAGCGTTCAACAGGATGACCAGTGGAAGATTCGCCCCAGCATCATCGAGATCATGTATCACTCAAGTGCATGCACGAACACATGCCAGCTTTTTCTTTTACTCCACTACAAATCTTGACATCAATCAGATTTTTGACCATCACAAAACGAATGTTTTTCATGACAAATTATGTTTACCATGGATGACAAGTTTAGTTGGCAAGCATAGCAAATCCGTCTTCGGTTATTTTTGGCAAGAAAATTGCCGTGCTTGCAAATTTAATTTGTCATCATTGCGCCAATATAAATTGCCATAAAAAACATCAGATTTATCATAGGTAAAAATCTGACATTAGATGTTTATCGTTCCTATTTTTTCCTTCTTCCTGGAGAGCACATCCATGTGTTTGGCGTCATTCCATCCCTACGCTATATACATGTGCATAGTCCATAATTCTAGAGTAACAAGGACAAGGTACCAAGTACGTATTCTTCATTTCACAAAAAAAGTACATATTCTTCTTCAATTAATGTCCTTGTGTACGTCTGGTGCTCGAACCGTCGACGGGAACATCACCGCTGCCCACGTGCTGCCTCATCTTTCAATCTCATTTACTTCAATGTCAAGTACTCTTGAAATTATATTTGTTTAGTTAGGCCTTCAAAAATATTTGTTTAGTTAGTATAGTACAAGTGTACCACACACAGTTACTGCAATACGGATAAACATATAAATTGAAACAGACAATCGATTAGAAGAGGTCTTCAGTATTGATGGCTACATCTTTTTGCTGAGATCAAAATTGAGAATTGCATTTGAGATTGGAAAAAGAAAAACATGAATTATGTTCTATTTTATGGACTCTAACTCAGTTCGTCCATTATTAGGATTTATGCATCTGTAGTGTTGGAGTAGCATGCTCACCGTTGACGGCGTTGATGTAAGCTGTAAAGAGAAGACAATCTGTTAATTTCTAAATTATACATTTACATACCATAGAGATTAAGTAATGGTCTGTGTGTGTTCCCCTGATGGTTTTCCTTCGGAATTTTGTGTTTTCCATCTGAATTAAGTTTTCTTATTCGTGTTTCTCGTGAAGAGAGCTTTCAATAAGATCCAATTTGAATACATATTGAGGAGTTTAAAAAAATGTTAAGTTTCAAAGATTGAAATTTAGTACGAGTGACCGACAAAATCACAAGTTTATTACAACAAAAACCGCTTAAGTTTCATTTGAAACTTGAACTTGATACAAGCGACCAGAAAATCAGAAGTTTCAGATGCAAAATCTCAAGTTTCAAAGATTAAATCTTACAACTTACTGTTCCCTAGTGCAGGATCCAACTAATTTGCGGATGGCGAGGCAATCTGATGGCTGGGAAGGGCTTGACAGGTGCGTGCCCTTGAGAATTTCCAGTATTGAGGATATTAACTTAGAACTAAGTGCGATCTCAACAACAGAATTCTTTTGGGGTTAATTATCCTTTTGCCCTTAGTGGTGTCCATGTGCTCAGTTTTGCCCTCTGATGCGAATCGTGCTCAGTTTTGACCCTAGTCCGTGCGCACCAACTCGTTCCGTGAGTATTGCTGTCTCCGTCAGGTCAACCTTTTGACTCGGCCCTTACAGGTGGGACCAGGCGGCAGAGACGCGCTAGACGATCAGACCGTTGCACGCGTGGCTTATGGGACCCAGCAAAGAGCCGTTGAGCAGAGAGCCGTTGCGGGTGTGCTATATAAGCAGGCGACAGAGAGCGGCGGTGACCATGGCGACAGAGAGAGCGGGCGACAGAGAGCACGTCGGTGACCACGGCGACAGAGAGAGCGGCGGTGGGAAGATAGCTGTGGAGGGCGCGGCGGCGTTGAGATCCCCTTCGGCTCCGAGCTCCATGTCTTCTTCAAGCTCCCGCGCCACCTCGCGGATGCAGAGCCCGACGCGGTGGAGATGCCTATCTTCGTCTGTCCTCGGTGCCGGGCGGGCGTTGATTGGAGGGTTTCTCACACACTGAAGAACCGGAATCGTCCGTTCTACGTGTGCAGCGAGAATGGGGTAAGAATCGGGGCAATTGCACCATTTCGTGGTCGGGATCTTTGAGCAATGGGTTGATCTGCTTGGCGTTCATGCAGGTGAAATGTTTCTTTCTTTGGGTCGATGCTCCGGCCAAGACTCTGATGAATGAACTGCAAGAAGAGCATGAAGAATGGTTGCACATGCTGCCACGAACGGCAATGGCCGCAGCACGAGCTCCGAAAGAAGAGATGGAGGGCGAAGCACGCACTGACAGAGAGCTAGCTGTTGAGCTTAGGATGTTGAAGAAGAAGGTTAGGAAGCTTGAAGATCAAGCACAATTACCAATACCCATTTTCAATTACTTTTGGGCATTTGTAGGTATGGTAATCGCACTGGGTGTAATGTTGAAATTGTATGGAAAGGCATGAATTACAGAGAAATTTGTAAGCTTGAAATTGTATGAGAAATTCACCTTGTTTAATGTTGGTCAAAGTTGTTTAAATGTTGAAAAAAAACAAGAAATGACCAACATTTAAATATGTTGAAAAAGGGAGAATAAAAGAGAAATTCAAAAACTTTTGATCAATGAAATGCAGCTCTCTGCTCTGCCTTTCTGTAAAACAAAAGTTCCTCTGTGGGCCAAATTCAGAGCGGAGAGCCAAGTGTGGCTAGACTAATGGGCCAACTGCATCCAATTAGGCCCATTTGGGGGTGGGCAAATGAGATCTCTTGCGTATTTTTTTGTTTTCTGTTCTGATTTAATTTAGGCAGTAAATCATTTTGAAACATTTTTGTGAAAGCTAATTGAATTATTCCAGAGCCAAAATATTAAGTTTAGAATTTTAATGGAGCTGTTAAATATTTAATAGCAATTTAATTACTCCAATTCAAATACACCATGATTCAAATCAAAGACCAAAATGTCATGGAAAATGTGCCTCCGCTCTGGTAGAGGTTTACACCTGGTGCCAAAATTAATGAACATTTTTGAAGGGCATTACATCGAGAAAAAGATAATTTGTCTAAAAAAATGAAGGGTGGAAAATGCACAAAACATTGGTGCGGCTAGGACTCAAACCCAGGATTGCATGGGTTTGTGGTGTTTAGGGTTGCGCTGGTAACCGCTAGGGCAGATGGAAAGACTTTGACATGGCTAGGGAAGGAAGCTATACATAGCAAAATTCAAGAAAGCGCTAGGCGTTAATTATGCGTTTGGCGACCTACTTGCGCTTTTCTAGCTTAGGCGTGATTAGGCGAAATTAGGCGTTACTACTGTAGCTTGAAGAAATAAGCTAGATGGGCTGGCCGAGCCCATTAAACCACAGGCCCATCTTCCTCTTCTCCTACTAAACCTCTCGTATGTGCACAGTCGACAGAAAGCTAGGTTTCCTCCTCACGCCGCCTCTTCCCCTTTTCCTCTCTCTCTTCTGCCTCGCTCTCCCGCTTCCTCTACCCCTCCCTTATATCTCGCCGGAGAAGCTCGATCCCTCGCCGGAGAAGCTCGATTTGTCGTCGGAGTGGTTGAATCCTCGCCAGCAAGGATGAATCCTCGCAGGGGAGGTCAAATCCTCGCAGGGGAGATTGATTTCTCGCCTGAGAAACATGATTCCTCGCCGGCCGCTTTTTTGAGCGCCTAGGGACAAAGCGAGGCGTTATGCCAACGCCCAGCGCTTAAGCACGCCTAGGCGAGCGCCTAATAGCGCCTTGAACAGTGACTTGGTTTAGGGTTTAAAGACGCATGTTTGTACTAAATGTTTTCGCACGTATGAGAGTGGTTTTCCTTTGTTTTGCACTGAACTTTTGGAGGGTTGGAAATGTATGTTTGCACTGCCACATGGTTCTGGTTTGAGTGGCACTTGGTTTAGGATTTAAAGGGAATAAATTTGCATGCTAGTTCATGACTTGGTTTAGGGAAGAAATGATATGTTTGGGCACGGACATTTCTGAACACACATAGTAACTTGGATAGATAAGATGCAACACACCATATCCTTACATAGATGGGTACCAAGTTCAGGGACACGACACAACACGCACGACATAGAAAAGCAACAAAATAAAAACGATAAAACTAAAACATGACGAGCTTGACGAACAACTTCACTCCGGGCTCTCATCCCTTCTTGAACATTTTCATCTTGACCTTTCTTCCACCTTGGCCGCGCGCCCCTTCAACACCATCTTCAACTTCACTCCTCCTCCTCCTCGTAGGGAAGGGAGTGCATCTGGTTTTCAGTGGGGAAGATGCACTCGTAGTTGGTAAAGATGTTGTACACCGTGAAGAAGATGGACTCGTAGCCGCACCAAAACACTTGGCCGAGGAGCTTGCGCGCGTCAAACGGGTTGGGGAAGGTGACCGTGAGCAGTAGGAGGATGCCGACGCGGTCACAAACCTCGTTGATGGTGTACATCCTAGGCGAGCCCCGTGGGAGGTGGGCATAGCCGGCTCGGAGGAAGGCGCGGGTGAGCTCGATGGACCCCCTCCACCTGGAAGTCGCCCACACACAGAGCTCCCTCTCCACGAGCACCCCGGTGGGTAGCGCACCTCCGGCACGCAGGCGGACGAAGGAAAGTCGGCCCGTTGTGCTGCATCTTCACTTGGTCGCTTGGAGGGCTCGGTCGCTTGGGTGTTTGAAGTTGGAGAGAATGGATCTGGCTTTTGGGTGGTGAGTGGGAGAGGAAGAGATGCACCCCATTTATAGGCCTATGGGTGGGAGAGGAAGAAAGTAGGGATGAGAATGGTGCGTGTGTGAATCCGGACGCGTGTCTGTATCCGTTAAGTTTTGGACCCTTAAATTTTTGCACGAAAACGATGCATGGGGCGCCTGCGTCCATCTGAATCATTGCATAGGGAAGCTCTTTGACCGGGCGTGTGCATCTGAATCGTTGTCGTAATCTGAATCACTGCCGTAATCTGAAACAATGGCCTAATTCTGAATCAATATGTGCATGGCCACGTCGCTCGCCTTGCTCGCATGTATGCATGTCCGCCTTCCGCGCATGCATTCCCACATCGCCGCCCTTCCCATGCATGCATGCCTGGAAAGGCCGAGACGGGCAATTAACTGCGCTCCCAGGCCCGGACAGCGAGATGGCCCAACGGTCCATCCAGCACGCCCGGTACTTGTTGAGAAAAAAAATCGCCCAACCAATCAGATTGCATCTCGCGGATCGCCCCCTCCTCCCAGCAGATTCCTTCTAGAAGGGTTCAATCGACGGTCCTTTACCGCCGTTAGGGTTAGATGGACGGTCCTTGTTCAACGCTAGGGTTAGCGGGGTTTGGGAGGGGTTTGGAGCAGTCAAAGATAGGTTTGACCAGATTTAAAATGAGCATAATAAATTAAATAAAAATCAGAAAAATGAAAAACTTGCACACATAATCTTCTTATGTCATATACTAACGATTTAAGTTGATAAATAAGGTTTAAATACATTTAAAGGAAAAATTCATGTGTCTTATGTGGTATCTCAAGTATCTCAAACTCTTTTGTATGAAGTGAAGAGAAGTGTTTTGGGGAAATGAACATGAAAATTTCAAAAAACTCACCACAGCTTCATTTTGGAGTGACTAAGAAGGATCCAGGCTTAGTTTTTCATTTTGATGTTTTAGACTTGTTTAAATCTTGGTCAAAGTTAAGTTTGACTAGAATTCAAATGAGCAAAACAAATTCAAAAAAATATCAAAAAATGAAAAAACCAGCGCACATAGTCTGTATATATAAAATATATGTTTAGGAAAGTTATTTGGCCGATTTAGACAAGGTTGAAAAAAACCTTGCTTAGAAATTAGGTCGTTTACCCTACCATTGGACCTGTTTTTTAGCACATTTTTCATGAAAATTTCAAAAACCTCACCACAGCTTCATTTTGGAGTGACTAAGAAGGATCCAGGCTTAGTTTTATATTTTGATATTTTAGACTTGTTTAACTTTTGGTCAAAGTTAGGTTTGACTAGCATTTAAATGAGCAAAACAAAATCAAAAAATCAAAAAAAGAAGAAGAACAAACCAGCGCACATAGTGTGTGTATATAGAATATATGTGTAGAAAAGTTATTTGGCTCATTTAGATAAGGTTGAAAAAATCTTGCTTAGAAACGAGGCCGTTTACCCTACCTTTGAAGCTCTTTTTGCACATTTTTCATGAATGTGAGTTTACCAAAGTTTTGAAAGAATTACAACATTCATATAGCATGTCAAATTTGAAGTTCTAACATAGGTCCAACATCATTCAAACATAGTTGTAACATAGGTCCAACATCATTCAACAGAAATACAACATTATTCATAATGTTTCATAATTATTCATAAATAGCGTTGGAGCTTCTGTTTGTTCCTTGAGCTTCTTGCCATCACTTTGCTCCTCGTGCACCTTGTGCTCATTGCTTCTTCTCTTCTCCTCTTGGTTGTCGGTACCTTGTACGTCTTCTTCAAACCTACCACAGAGCTGTGCAAAACATAAAGGATAATGAGATCATGTCAAGTGATTAGTGTATAGTAGTATTTGCAAGATTTACATACCTAGCAGAACTCACAACAACAGAAGGTTGGTCACCATTTGAAGCCTCAGTTGGATCACCATTTGGAGCCTCACTTGGATCACCATTTGGAGCCTCACTTGAATCATCATTTGGAGGATATTTTGGATCATCGTTAAAATCATGCGGCTGTTGACCACTTGACCATCATCATTTGGAACCTCATCAAAATTCTCATCTGTTGCAACCGACTGTTGACCATCATTTTCATCATTTGTTGAGGCAACCGGCTGCTGACCAACATTTTCATCGAAGCCTTCATCGAAACTCTCTTCGAATGTTGGATCTACTGTGTTATCACAATACTTACCGAAATGACCAGACCCACCACACCTTGTGCACTTACGCTTCCTTGCTCCAAGTCCAGCTCCTTTGCTGTGAGGTCTGATTCGACTCTTCCTTGGTATACCTGCTGCTCTCTTCAGAACTGGAGCGCAAATCTTGAATCCAGGGTCCACCATGTCCCATTGTTGTTTTCCCTCCATAGCAGGAAAGGCATGCGCATATGTGGCTTTGAACCTTGCAACAGAGTAGTAATCATGCACACATACTGTTGTATGTTCATTGATGGACCTGGGAGAGAAGTGATGAAAAACAAGGCATGAATGCATGGCAGCCCAGTTATCTGCCATTGCCTACAACTGCAAGTTCTAGCTTCTAAATCCACTGGATATCTCCATTCCCTCTTCTCTTTATCCAAATATGATATGTCTGATGTGGTACCCGAGCAAAGAGTCATGTTCATTTCCAAGCCTGTTGTTTTCTTCTTCAGTTCATTCATCACGACAGGGATGATAATGTGGCCCATGAATTTTGCCTCGGCTATTCCTGCAGGATAATGAAAATTCTGCATGTATTCTATCCTTATCCTGTCAAGAAAATCCACCACATAATGACCCTTTAGTTTCCGGATCGTTGAGTTGAAAGACTCTGCTAGATTAATGTGCACATAGTCAATTTTGCTCAGTTCACTGAATTGGCTTCTGGCCCATAACTTGGAGTGGTGTATTTCCAAGTATTCTTTCACTTTAGGATTCATGTATAACTGCCTCAAGTGGTAGTTGTGCTTCTTCACACTGCAAGTCAGATGCCGGCCATAAATTGTCGGTATACACCTTTCCTTTGAATTTCTTCACAAAATTTGCAGCAAGGTGACGCATGCATTCCCTATGCTCTACTCCAGGGAACACATTGTCCACGGCCACTTATAAACCTTTGCAGGCATCTGTATGAATGACTAACCCATTGGGATGTGCAATAGCCCGGCGCAGATTATGCAAAAACCAAGTCCAGCTCTCCTCAAGATCTGTCTCCAGTACACCGTACACAACTGGAAATACAAAACTGCGTGCATCAACTGCACAAGCTGCTACTAGTTGTCCTTTAAACCTCCCTGTGAGAAAATTAGCATCAATAGCCAAATAAGGCCTGCAGCCTACCAAAAAAACCCCGGCGACAAGACTCAAAGCACACAAAACCCTCCTAAAGCATTCCTTGGTCTTTGTCACTCCCCTGAATGTGTACTCCACGGTATGGTGGTCAATATCTTCAATACTACCTGGGCTGGTCCTCTTCACTTCACCTTTGAATGAATACAATAATTGATAACTTTCCTGCCAGTTACCATAAATAGAATCCATAGCATGTTGTTTGCCATTGAACAACCTCATGTATGTTAAATCTATTTTGAACTTGTCTTTGATGTTCTTCTGCAATTCCTTTGGACCCACTTGCTGATTTTCTTTCACCCACTTCTTTACTTCTTCTGCCATCCATCTTGACTTGGCTCTACTGAGGGTATCCTTCCTAAGGGTTGATTCCTGGCACGTGTGCTTAAAAGGGTTCACTTTGACCTGAACATTCGTGCTATTCCACATTTTAGATGCGAGCATCCTCCATGGACAACCCTCAGACGGACAGTGCATTCTATAACATACTTGATCGCTCTTGTCAACTTTGAAAGTACGTTCTACCTTAATGCAGTATGTCACAAGTGCATTTCTACACTCAGTCATGGATGCAAAAACGGTACCTTCTTCCATATGAGGGTACAAAGGGTCCCATTCAACAGCTGCAAGGTCTTCGTCCTCACCCACCGCGTCATCATCCACATGGACTGCATTGTGAGCCTCATCTTGGTTTTCAGCGAGGTGCTCGTCGTAAATTCTGAATAACATCAGAATATAGCTTCTCTTTATCAACCCCAGAATTGTAGTTATCAGGCTCCACTTCAAGGGGGACCCTACTGCCGGTGCCCACGCTTGTCGAGCCACCACGTCGCCGTGCACTAACTGAACTTTTCTGGCTAGAGCTGCCATTACGACGACTTGGTTCTCCCCGAGATGTTGCACCCGCCATCCTAGGTCCAAATGCGTGCTCAAGCACATCAATTTGCAGCCTCACATGAAAATTCTCTTTCTCCTTATGCCTAGCAAACATGGTAGCCAACTCTTCATCATTACTAACTGTCACCCATTTCTTTTCCCCATCATAGTATTTGTATTCCACTTCATCAAGCAAACCCCAAGGATATTGGCTACAAATTATCTCCCCCAATTGTCTCAAACTCCAATTACAAGCCATTGGCAACAAATAATCGAAACCTCCTTGGAATTTCTTCTTATTCTTTGCATTCAACATGTACCGGCCCCTTCTAATGTGCACCAAGAAAGCAAACCGAAACTCTATCCTAACCGACGAAAAACAGAGACGCAATCAGCACACTAACCGGGCAAACCAACTCGAATCGGTTGTTCAAATGCACAACTAAGCTCAATCTAAACAGGAGGCGTGACTTACACCTCGGGAACCCAGTCATGGTCGCGGCGGATCTCCGGCCCGATGCCTGCCTCGCCAAATACCCCAGGGTCGCCGTTGCTCGCCATTTCGCCATGGGGTTCACCCTCCTACTTCAAACAACTCCACCAGCCCCACCTATCAGCGGTCCAGTCGGGCGAACGAAAGGAGGCCGCGCCGCGGGTCGAGCAGTTGGCGGGCGCCCCACCCGTGGCGTCGCAGGAAGGTGGCGGGCGGAGCAGGTAGCGGTGGAGCAGCACGGCCGCGCCCACGGCAGTGCAGCTGGTGGCGGCGCAGGTGGCGGCGGCGGCGCAGGCCGGCCGGCCGGCGGACGGGACAGAGTAGGCGTCGAGTTTCCCAGCTAGAACCCTAGGATTGATTTGGGGATTTTGTTGCACGGTCCCACATGTCAGCTTCGGACCCACGTCCACACGGTCCCACGTATAAGCCCGGTCCCACAACCACTAACGCCGGCGGACGGAATGCACTAAAATCTGGCTGTTTGGCCTCGTCATAGTAGCTGCGCGTGGACTAGGGGCAAAACAGAGCGCGATTGAAACTAGGGGCAAAACAGAGCGCGATTGAAACTGAGGGCAAAACTGAGCACATGGACACCAGTGAGGGCAAAAGGATAATTAACCCATTCTTTTGTGGTACATTCATTTTTTAAATATGCCCAATTGTGTACTTATTTCTATTCTGAACCTAGCTTGGTCGACCATACTTCTAGCACTCTACCATACTGTTTGCATCTTTGTTCATGTGAAATATCTCATGCTCGCTCCGTCCAGAAATACTTATCGGAGAAAAAAATGTATCTAGACGTATTTTAGTTCTAGATACATCTATTTTTATGCATCTTTTAGACAAGTAAATCCAAACGAAGAGAGTATTTGATTGAGACCACCGTGCTAAAGGGTAGGAAGATGGAGGGGTGATTCTTACAACAAGCTAGTAATCTATTGATTTGTGAGTAAGGCCCTGTTTGGTTCATAAGTCCTAGGACTTTTTTTAGTCCCAGCTTATAAGTATCAAGTCCCTAATAAGTCCTTACTTGTTTGGTTCCTGGGACTTAACATGGACTAAACGACCATATTACAACTATAAGTCCCTATAAGTCCCTCCTTGAGAGTCTTATTTCATAAGTCTCAAATGCCCACTTTAAGTCCCTATAATTCCCGCCTGTTTGGTTTAGATGGGACTTAAAGGGACTTATTTAAGTCCATACACCAATAAGTCCCTGTAACCAAACACCCCCTAATTTTTATGTAAATATTCATTGGACCGGGCCAGCACTAGGCGACAGTCGGCCGGCCCAAATTTGGGTCCGCCACACTCCGCGCGTCGGATCCGGCTCGTCCAACCTTTGGATCCAATCACCTCTTCGTCCCAAATCTCACGACCCCCGTCCGTTTCTTCTCTTTCCAAATCACAGCGATGCGCAACACGCCTCCCCTGTCCGCCCAAGGCCATCGCAGCACCCCGCCATGCCTGCTCAGGTAGTCTCTGCTCATTTCCTCACTGTGGACATTGAAGCACCCGTCTCATTGACAGTTGCAGCTTTTCCCCCAATTTTCTCACGAATGATGAAGAAAAGATAGTGGTAGCAAAAAAAAAAAAACTCACCCATCGTAGCAAATTTGATGTCAATTGTAGCAAGAAAGACCTCACCAATTTTCTCACGTACAATGAAGAAAAAAGATAGTACTAGCAAAAGAACTCGATGGCCGCAGCAAAATTTTATGAGATTTCCGGCACCCGTGGTGGCTGGTTCAACCATCGGTGGGTGCTGCTTGCAGCTTTTCCCGTTCAGCGTCGCCAGTGCCAGCATCCACGGCAGTCGGTTCCAACACTCGTGGTGGCCGGCACTAGCATTGGCGGGTGATGGTTGCAGCTTTTTCCGCTGGGCAATCCAGGGCAGCCAGTTCCAGCACCCGCGGTGACCAGTTCCAGCATTGACCAGTGATGGTTGCAACAGCCTGTGGCGCCGGTTCTAGCATTGATCAGTGCTGGTTGCAACAGCCTATGGCGCTGGTTCCAGCACTGGAAACCCTTCATAGCCCCCCGAACGCCTAGCTCCCGGCCGCCTTGGCTGCACTGTCCCACTACCGCCCTGGAGCACGTGGGACTGCGGTCCTTCCTGTTAGAATAAATCCGAGGCGCTCCATCGATCTACCGAGGGCCAAACAGTCACACAAGCATGAAACCGAGATTTGTTAACGAGGTTCACCATCATGGCTACATCCGGGGCCTGACTACGGACGCTCCTCCCTGTGACACCGTCACAATACCGCACCCTGACCGCCCGGGCGCCGGCACACGCCGCCGGCTCCCCCGCGTGCCCGTGCTATTATGTTGGCATAGGTTACATCGTGTGTCTACCCCCGTTATATATGAGAGGCCTAGGATACAGGTGTCCTACTTGGACACGACTCAATATCCTGTCTACACACCGTACGATTCCAAGTCCAACTGTAACCCAACTTGTACAATAATATTCGACAGAACTCTAACAAACTCTACCTTGGCGAATATTCTCCATCACCTTGAATTCGTCCGTGCGTCGAACCTCCATGTACATTGGACTTGAGATACGCCATGAGCACCGCTGCTACTCCCAGACTCCATGTGACTCCACTTGCAACTGTAGTCCCTTCTCGTCTTCTTCACAGTCAACACTCGAGCAAAATTAAGTTTCTCATTACTCTACTTTGTGCTTTCAACTTCCGGCGAATCCGTTCAATGCCATCACACACCGACCACTGTCTGCGTGAAAAATGAACAACTCGCATATTGGACGTCACATATTAGAGTTACCTGAACTCAACATCATCGCTCTTTCATGACCGTCTGTCTGAAACTTGAATGAATTTCACCGTCGACTTGTGTCATCCTGAGTCAAATTCGCAGTTGTCTCACCCTTCTTTCCGGATAGTCTCTGACATGTCCCACAATTATAGCACTCCGCCTCCTTCTGCCTTGTCATCCGCACTTTGCCATGTGCACTGAACACCGCAGAATATACGGTCATGTACTCTCTCAGTTTTTGACAATTTCAGACTTTCCGTCACTTTCTCAGATTCTCCACGGTCAACTCTTGTCCATCAACTAGCACCCATAGACCCAGTCACCAACTTGAATCTGGTACTCGTCAACACTGTTTCAGCACCCCTGCACACTTTGTCTGACCACATGTCACACCATTAGTGCCCTGGCCTGTCGCCTGTGTCCCATGCTTACTGCACGCCTCGCCGCTATCACCGCGTCGAGCCTTTGCTGTCCTGGTCGAGTCTCCCGGGTAGCTAGCCCCCACTATCTCAACTCCCACTGCAGAGAACCATCGATCATCACCGACCGATGCCGAGTATCACGCCTCCATCAGACCACTGGTACCCAGTCTGAAACCACATGTCTCTCGCTATCCCGCTCAACTAGGCTTCGACTCTCCGTTAACTTACGTCGTAGCCCCTCCATCAGCACAGAATGTAGTCATCCGTCAGACTCCAGCTCCACCCTCAACATGACTCCATGGTGGTTGTACATGCCACCCTCCCGCGCCCTGTCGACTCCAAGCTCTCACGTGCACCGTCTTGAATCAACCCTGCGCAATAGTCTGTCGAAGCCGCCGCACAAGCCCTCAAGCCTGCACCACGTGTTTCCACGCCCGAGAAGTCAGCCACCATCAGCGTTATGCTCCTGTGTCATCGTCGCTGAAATCACCACCGTCTTCTGTTTTGACCGACATCTCCGTCGATCCATCAGACTGTTCAGTCCGACCCAGCCGAAATTATCCGACTACAACCAAACACCACCTTGCGTCTTGTCCGCCCCGCACATCTCCGTGCATTGCTTAACGCCCTGTGTATGCATGAACCTGCCACGCCGCACTTCAGACTCCTCCAAGCCTTATGCGCGTGTTACCATCCTTAACGCACACGCACCAAGCACTCTTAGCAAACATGACCCACCAGAAAAAAATATCTCCATGCAAACATGACCCCATGAATACTTCCTGCATAATTTTTCTTGTCGCCATTTGCTAATAACTTCCGTGTACGCATAGACTTTTTATCCAGAACTTGTCCCCTTTTAGCCTTCTGTGTATCCTTAGCAAAATAGGATCCAAAAACTCTCAAGATCCACACCAATGCTCCTGGACATCACGCATACACGTCAGGACTTTGTTCCTCCTTTTTTTTCACAACAAATCCTCGGCTGCATGGTTACCAGCGCCTGCTAACTTCCTCGATCCCCGATCGCTAGCGCGCGCCTCAGCCTGCCAGCCAGCCTTACCCGGGCCTTGGGCTCCTGCGGCCGCTTGCCTGCTTGCGCACGGCCTACTGCGCCACCTGCGGGGCCACGCCTGGCCTGGGTCTTTGCCCCTGCGTTGCAGCTTCTTGGGCCGCAGCTTGTGCCAAACCAATCGAGTTCCACTCGTTCGATCCGTCTCGCCAAACTCTGTTGCCCACACGTTCCGTTGCCGCCGCCGCTTTCGATCAACCGAACCAATCTAGCCGCCCGCTGATGCAACTCACCGATGCTAGGTGCTCCCGATCGCTTTTGATCTGAGCTTCCGTATGGCATGCTTCCTTATGCTTATCCTGATCTCGTCAACAGCACACCCAACGACCGCGACGGAATAATCATTTCCGCATATCGTCTTTGTGCCGAACTCGACAATAATCCATCCTCTAAATCTCATCCGCAGCCTCTTCAAACCTTGTTCTGATACCACTTGTTAGAATAAATCCGAGGCGCTCCGTCGATCTACCAAGGACCAAGCAATCACACCAGCATGACACCGAGACTTGTTAACGAGGTTCACCATCATGGCTATATCCGGGGCCTGACTACGGGCGCTCCTTCCCGTGACACCGTCACAATACCGCACCCTGGCCGTCCGGGCGCCGGCACACGCCGCCGGCTCCCCCGCGTGCCCGTGCTATTATGTTGGCATAGGTTACATCGTGTGTCTAACCCCAATATATATGAGAGGCCTAGGATACAGGTGTCCTACTTGGACACGACTCAATATCCTGTCTACACACCGTACGACTCCAAGTCCAACTGTAACCTAACTTGTACAATAATATTCGACACAACTCTAACACTTCCTCTGCCTCGTGTGCCTAGCCGGCCTTTGTGGTAGCTCATGGTAGAGTCCATGGTGGAGGCGTTGGGAGCAACCAGAAATTGCGCTGGAGAGACGGGACATCGGAGAATGTGGGGTGGCCGGAGGCACGCATGAGCTCGGGTTTGGGCATGACGGAGCGTACGGGGGATGTAGAGATGGATGAGGCGGGTCAAAACTTGGGGAGTGTAACGAGTGGTTGTGCTTGCTCGAGGGAAGAGATTAGGAGGGGACAGAGTTGTGCACTAGAGTTAGTTGCCTCTCGTGCATGTGATCTTGCTAGATCGGACGAGTCGCACGTGGCCGGCTCAAAGTTCGGCCGGCCAGCCGGATGCATACATTTCCCATTGGAGTGTTCTCTTGGTATCGACGACACGCTACAAAGAGTCCACTGTCCAGCTGTTTGGTACGGAGAGAGTCAGAATGGCAGGGAAAACTCAACACTTCGGAACTCAAGTACACCTATGAATCTTTGCACTCAATTGCTTTATGACTAGTTCTTACTAGCGATGTCCGCGCGGCGGCACGCCTACACCCTATGAACAGTAAATTCAAAATAAATATAAGAAAAATCTAAAAAATACCGTTTTGTGTGTGGTGAAAGATGCTTGAGTGCTGATGTTCGTGTCAAATTTCAGAGTATTCGAACATGTGAGGAGCTCTCAGCAAAAAAAGAATCAGGTCCAAATAGTACAAAACAGTAAACATTTTCACAGTCCTCAAATTTATCATTTTTGCTGAGAGCTACTCAAATATTCAAATGATCTAAAATTTGGCATGAACATCATGCACTCCAGCATCTTTCACCACACAAAAAGGAATTTTTTAAAATTTCTAGTATTTTAGATGAATTTATTGTTCACCCTAGGCTCATCTTAGCCCGGGAGCGAAAACGCCGCGTCCGTTCCATCTATCGTTCTTGAATATAGCATGTTCCCAGCACCAAAGTATTAGTACAAGCCACGACATATCATGGGGACATTCGTACGAACAATTGTCAAAACTGGGTTATCGCATTCACTGTGCAGACAGAAATGGTTTTCATGTACAGATGAAGAATAAGATTAGGCTACTTTCTTCGTCTACTCTTCTCTTTCTCTAGGCCGTAGTTCGTCGATAAATAAAGAATTAAACAAAAGGAATGACGCCGAAGCAGTTCAGCAGCATCAGCGATTCACTCTAAATTTTTAGAGTTTCAGGCGTGCCATTGATTTGTTCATTGATGCCGATAGTTAGTGCGTTTAATTTACTACAGTCTATGCCGTTTGACATACAGTTTTCAGGGCTTGCAGTGTTCTGTTTTATATTTAAGAGTGAAACTATTGGTTTATTTCCAGGCTAGGATTTTTCTATTTAATATTCAAGAAATGGAGACGATCAGAAGCTAGCTTCTGCTCTCGTACATTATAGACAAGGCTCTTCACGGTCTCGATGACAATATTTTCGTCGCTCGCTAGCGTGCAGTGCACATTTTTGTTTCAAATTAATTCTCCTGCTAACCATATATAAATGTGGATGTCTCCTGAAAGTCCTATTCTGATCCCGAGTTCAAATGCACCCTGAAGAACATTAAAATAAAATAAAAAAATAGTAAAACATTTTTAAAAGTTCCGAACTTTTTATGGTAAACTTTGACAAATGTTTTATATGCCTGCACAATTTCAGCACGAAATGACATTCGTGGAAGTTGTGGATTCAAAACTAGCATTTTTGGTGTACCCTTTTTTTGCCATGACTTTCACGAATGTCATTTCGTGCTGAAGTTTTGCAAGCATACACAACATTTGTCAAAGACTATCACAAAAAAATCAGAATTTTTTTTTAATTATTTTACTATTGTCTGATTTTACTGTTCATTAGGGTGCATTTTAGTCAGGAACAGATACTCCACATGCGATTTCTTCAACTAATAAAATAAGTAGCTTGTTGTGCACTGGTTAGCGCTACAATATTGCAAAGCAAGGTCCTGCTTTCGAATCCTCCTGGCATGTGATTTTTTATGTTATCTGTTTTTTCCTCTTCCCAATTGACAGGTGGGACCCACACATAAAAGAGAGCAGACAACATGCTATGTAGGCAGATTTAATAGAGTTACCGGAAATGATGGAAATGTACCCACGTCTATATCTACATCTATAAATATATCTATACCTAATAATAGCAAAGGGAGTAACATTTCTTTGTTCCCCTTCCGTCACCCCTTTATATCCGTCAATTTTGTGCTAACCACAAAGATTGATGGCTAAGATCTAAAACAAGAAAGGTTTTTTTAGTAAAAAGACGATTTGCATCGTCCATCCGTCCACATCGTGGAAATTTACCTTCGCATCGTCTACGCATACAAATCGTTGAGACGTCCTGGATAGAGCAATCTCGCGCCATCCGGATTCGTTGGATCCACATCGTCCGTGATGTATGCTCCATGTAGTCGACCAGGCCTCCACCGCACGGCTCAACATCGATCAAGCTGCTGCCGTGTGCCATCCTAGAAGTTGAACTCGCTCTCCAAGCTCCAATGTTCACCAAGTATTCCATGTTTCTCAACTTCGTCAAGATTTCATCCAAGGAACTCCTGTTTTGAAAGAACTTCCCATTGTTACTGATGACCCACTTCTCCCTATTGAAATTCTTGATGTCGATGGGGCCGTGCACCTACAAGTCGGATGGTGCATGTCCTGGTTCACTGGTCTAACCCTGCCATACTCGACGCCATGTGGGAGGATGTCATGGCTATCAAGGAGCGATTCCCTTCATCATTGGCTTGGGGACAAGCTGCCTTTTAAGAGGGGGGAGGGATGCCAGCGACCCAGATCATACTACAACGAAAACCTCTGCCATGGCAACAAAACCAACTGTCATGTCCACCAAAGATGTCGCAGTGGCAAGACATACCGCCAATGGGGGCCAATTAGGGGAAAGAGCACGTCATCACTAAGCCAACCAGGATAGTGCAGCCTAATCGCAAGTATGTGGGGCCCGACTGGCTCAATGACGCGAAGACCCTGTCCTGTGCCTCGACACCAGCTACTTAAGGAGGACAACTGTTCAGGGGAAGGCATCCAAGTTGGATCAAGCTATTGGCACGACAAGGCATGGTGGCTACACTTCCTTCCCCACCTACTTTCCTTTCTGCTCCATCCTGTAATCGAAACTTGTATTGCTGTATGTGAGATCCATAGAGAGAAACCATAGTGAGATCATAACACAACCCCATGTATATATGTTATCTAAACCAAACGGTTCTTATTCTAAAAAGCTACCCACCCGCACTGGTCAATCCTCTGACTCGCCACCACGACGTCTGCGGCTCCGGCTCAGCCTAGCCTGCAGCCCTGCGCGTTGCCGCAGCACCCCCTGCTCAGCCTCGGAGCTCCGCCTTGCCTCGCTCTTCTTTCTCTCACAAAATCGATTTAGTGAAATTGCAAATTCAGACAAGATGTACATATAACCATTATGAGCATATATAGCTCTTGTGGCACACACTCTGACCTTCCTCGAGAAATACGCGTCCCCACTTGCTACGCGCACTACCGGAAACCGGCCCTACCCCGACGACCAAATCAATGCAGACGGCTGCCGTCGGCCTACCTTGAGCTATGCCGACAGCCACGTCTTGGCCGTCGGCGTATCTTGGCCGTCGGGCTACCACGAGCTAAGCCGACGGCACCCGTCGGCATACATCAGTCGTCGGCCCAGCTGCGAATACGGCGACAGCAGCCGTCGGCATACCCAGGCCGTCGGCATACCCGTGGGCCCGGCGACCCCGCCCGTGACCAGCGGCTAACGTCATCAAATCTATGCCGACGGCCTGGACGGGCGGCCGTCGGCATATAGCATCACGCTACGTCACCGATCCGCGGCGCACCGTCCACGAGCTAAGCCGACGGCTGCCGTCGGCATACCCGCCACGTCAGCGATCCGCGGCACGCCGCCCGCCGCCTAAAACCTGGCCGTCTCTATGCCGACGGCATAGGTAGACTTTTTTTTCATATATATATTTTTAAGCTTTTTTATGTATTATTATAAACTAACATGTAGCATGTTAAATATAAACATACACATGAATATATATATATGGTTTGTATTTTTTCGAGCACGTTAATAATGTGCGGTCATGTTCTTTTGAATATAGATCATTATTTTTTATTAAAATCAAAAACAGCTATGCCGACAAAAGTTTTGTGGCGGTTGCAAACGCCCGACACCCGTCTCCAGAGTGTAACGGACGCGTCGGGTCTACACGGTGGATGTAGCTGTGGTTTTGGCCCGGATGTTGCTCCCGGGTGTCCCTTCGAGCGACCTGACACAACCGGATGCAGAGGTCCACTGGTCAAAGCCCGTCCGTGGGAAGTCAAAAGGCTAGATCTCGTGGTCAACCGCTCCACGGTTAGACGGGACGGGGGCCCGGGGGGGGGGGGGTAGCAATGCCACCGGAGCATCGTACCGGACCCTCATACATGCGAGGTGGTGTTGTGGCATGTTCAAAGAGGCGACACGCATCTCAGGGGCGTGGCCCCCCTAACGGGCAATGCCACCGGAGCCGGCACCTGGAGGGGGAAAACGGACGCATCGGGTCTACACGGAGGGGATGTAGCTGTCGGTTTGGCCCGGATGTTGCTCCCAGGTGTCCCTCTAAGCTGACCTGACACAACCGGGTGGAGAGGTCCACTGTTCAAAGCCTGTCCGTGGAAAGTCAAAGGGCAAGATCTCGTGGTCAACCGCTCTAGGGTTAGGCAGGACAGGGGCCCTGGGGGGTAGCAATGCCACCGGAGCGTCGCACCGGGCCCTCATACATGCGGGGTGGTGTGGTGGCATGTCCGAAGAGGCGACACGCGTCTCCGGGGTTTGGCCCCCCTCACGGACGGCGCCACCGCCGGCACCTAGAGGGGGGAAACGGACGCGTCGGGTCTACACGGAGGGGATCTTGCTATGGGTCTGGCCCGGATATTGCTCCAAAGTGTTCCTATGGGCTGACCTAACACAACCGGGTGGAGAGGTCCACTGGTCAAATCACGTCCGTGCAATGTCAAAGGGCTAGATCCCGTGGTCAAACGCTACAGGGTTAGGCGGGACGGGGGCCCTGAGGGGTAGCAATGCCACCGGAGCGTCGCACCGGGCCCTCATACATGCAGGGTGATGTGGTGGCATGTCCGAAGAGGCGGCACGCATCTCCGGGGCGTGCCCCCCTAACGGACGGCGATGACACGGTAGTAGCCATTCTGCGGTAACGATGCGGCGTGAATATTATTAAATACTAGGAGCGTGATAAAATCATGAGTTTTTTTGCACGTAGTGGGCACATGTGCTATAGGAACGATGGTATTTTTTCATAATTTTTGGTGAGGGAGAAGTATCCGAAAAATT
Organism: Aegilops umbellulata; assembly: GCA_032464435.1. Classification (NCBI taxonomy): domain Eukaryota; kingdom Viridiplantae; phylum Streptophyta; class Magnoliopsida; order Poales; family Poaceae; genus Aegilops; species Aegilops umbellulata. The sequence continues at coordinate 376,597,976 of CP136059.1, read as the reverse complement.
CCCTCTACGCGGATTGCCCTTCGCGCGTCTACGGCTGTGGCCGGCGGCCTCCGGGGCTAGCATGCCGCCAAATCTTGCGTATGCGGCCTCTCACATGTCTGGAAGTGTTGTGGCGGTTGCAAACGCCCGGCACGCATGTCCGGGGTGTGCCCCCCCTCACGGACGGCGGCGCCGCCGACACCTGGAGGGGGGAAACGGGCGCGTCGGGTCTACACGGAGGGGATCTTGCTGTGGGTCTGGCCCGGTTGTTGCTCCAAAGTGTTCCTATGGGCTGACCTAACACAACCGGGTGGGGAGGTCCGCTGGTCAAAGCCCGTCCGTGCAAAGTCAAAGGGCTAGATCCCGTGGTCAAACGCTACAGGGTTAGGCGGGAGGGGGGCCTGGGGGGGTAGCAATGCCACCGAAGCGTCGCACAGGGCCCTCATACATGCGGGGTGGTGTGGTGGCATGTCCGAAGAGGCGGCACGCGTCTCCGGGGCGTGGCCCCCCCTCACGGACGGCGATGACACGGCAGTAGACGGATCAAGCACTCGCATAGTTACCGGATCAGGCACTCGGTAACGGTACCCCTCAGTGAGTTGCTCTCCTATGTATCACCTTTTGCGAGACCATAGAAAATATTTATATCATAAAGAAATGTTGCTGACCATAGAAAAAAATCGGTTCAGAAAAAGATATACGTGATATGGTACATTTTAAATAATGTTCGTGCATGTAAAAAATATGTATACCATGTATCATTTTTAATATAATTATATACCATGTATCAATCAAAAAAATTCAAGAACGTGTATTTGAAAAGATGTAATATGTACGTGTATATAAAAAAGTATTTTATATATATATATATATATATATACACGAAACTTTTCAATGTGCATGAAAATAATATACACTAAAAATATATTTGAAGACAGTTAACAATATATGCCACGTGTGTAATTAACATGTATACGGCTAGTTTTTATTTAATATGAATAAAAAATAGACCTATGCCTACGGCTTAGCCGTCGGCACATATGCCATGTGGCGTGGTTAATATATGCCGACGGCTAAGCCGTCGGCATAGTTCCCCTTATCCACTCGCGGCCCGCCCTCCTCCACTCGTTCTTTCCCACACCCGCAGCTGCGCAGCCTCATCCACTCAGCCCGCAGCCCGCCGCCGACCGCCGCCCGAGCTGCTGCCGCCGCCCGCCGCTGCTCCCCGCCTCCCGCGACTCTCCCCGCCGCCCGCCCGCCGCTGCTCCCCGCCTCCCGCCACTCTCCCCTTCCCTCGCCCGTCCCCCTTCCCCGCCGCTCCACCCCCTCCCCTCCCCTCCCCTTCTCGTGCCGCCTCCACGCCAGCTCTCTGCCGCCCGCCCGCCGCCGCTCCACCCCCTCCCCTCCCCTCCCCTCCCCTTCTCGTGCCGCCGCCTCCACCCGAGCTCTCTGCCCCACAACGAACCGGGCCCTGCCCCGCTTCGGCCCCTCCCCGAGCACGCCTGGCCACGGCTCCGGCTAGCCCGCGACCCTGCCCGGCCGGCCCTGGTGCTAGCTCCGGCCCGCGACCGTCCCTCCCGTCCCCTCCATCGCCGTGACGCCCCTCTGCCCGATGAGCTATGCTCTTTTTTTTTTCATTTTTCCTACTATGACATTCATAGTTTTATGTTTATTTGCTGCAAATAACTACTATGTATATATGGACATGTGTAACTTATCTTCACAAAGACAAGTGATGTAATTGTTAGCATTGTTCTCTTCTAGTTTTTATGTCCATATGCCTAATATTTGTACCAATATGATATATAATGGATTATGACAATATATGCATGTCAGATTAATGGATGGTGTATTCAGCCCCTAAGTCTATTCACATATGCATGCAAAACAAATTTTTGAGTTGATGTTTGTGTGAGATACATGATGTTTGTGTCTAAATCCTTGCTATGTGACATTTAGTTTCTAAAATAGTTGTGTGAGATGTGCTCCAAAATTGGCATATGATGAGTGGTTATTTAATCATGATGATCTTGCTAAAAAAATTGAAGGACAATATTTGACACTTGACGAAATATGATTTTTTTCATAGTTTAAAGTGTCAATGCTTAACCTATTTTTTACTAAGTTTGTGAATATAGATGAATTAGATGTTGGGAAAATTTGTGATAGATGGATGGATATTGGTCAAGTTAGTGTTATGGTCATGTTGATTCATATATAAGAAGCAAATCGAGGCACTTGGTTTCTAAAATACTTAATAAAGATTTTTTTTGCAATTTGACACTTTGTTTCATGTCAATTCATAATGTTGTGCCAAATGGTTAATGTGAGGTGAAGACCTAATTTTTTTCACTTGATGGAATTAACAGAATTTGTGGTGTTCCCATCTTCGTGGAGTGACCGTCGACGTTGGAGGTGTTGGTCCAGGATCGTCCCTCCTTTGATCGACTACACCCTCTACATCGGAGGGTGAGCAGCAATTCCATGACCTCGTCCACTTTTTTTCCATGTCACTAGATTAAATTTTCACATCAAGTCGCATAACCTAGGTCTCCCATCCGAAAGGGTTGCATCAATAAATATGCATTCAATTGCATATTTATCACCGCAGCTCTTTCGGATTGTCCAGCGCTTTCCACGGACAGCCCGAGGATGTGTAGATTGGGTACGTTGTTCATGCTCTACCCCGTTCCGAGACAAGATTTCGGCGGCGCCTCCCTGTTGTTCTCCGGATGCACATTCTCTCGGCATTTTGCCGAGTCGTGTATTTGGAGAACAGCGGGGAGGTGCTGCCGAAATTTTGTCTCGGAATGGGGTAGAGCATGGACCGTACTCAATCTACACATTCTCGCGTGGGATTAGGACCCATCTTTACCTATTAGAGATGTAGGTGTATTAAATGTCGTTTCTCGTCAACCTTGTAAAAAATAAAATATTGATGTGGGTAATTTAAATGAATCCTTAATTTTGTTGTGTGGCTTCCAATAAAGCAGAGATGGCAGATAATCAGTGTGTGTATAGTGGGTTTTTCCGTCGGAATCAAGTAACAACAGAGTAGGTCGAGAAAACTGATGTGTTTTTGAAAGAGATATTCCGTAGTCCAATGAGGATGGTGCCAGAATGCCCGTGTGCCAGATGTAAGAGGCGTATCCGCAGAGATAAGAGTGAGATGACTAAGCACCTTCGCACGCATGGATTTATGCCCAACTTTAATATGCCGATAAACTTTGCCCAACGGGACCGTGGTAGAGAGGATGTGATACGACAACGCGTCGCTGGTTTTGAGGACGATGGGGTTAGAGACATGCTAGATGATGTCTTTGCTGCACAGCCGACACCTCCGTCACATTCAGCGAATAAACCGGAGGAGCCGGAGGAAACCGCAAAGGCCTTCCTGGAAATCTTGGCCTCGTCAAGGAAACCTCTCTATGAGGGTGCCAAGCTGTCTGTGCTGGATGCCATCTCGCAACTGATGGCAGTCAAGGCTGAGTACGGCTGTAGCCGAGGTTGCTTCGAAGCATTTCTGGGAGTATGGGCTAACAGCCTGCCTAAGGGCCATGAACTGCCGAAAACCATGTACGGTACGAAGAAAATCATGAAGGCGCTCTCGATGGACTATGAGAAAATACATGTTTGTCCAAAGAATTGCCTTTTGTTTAGGCATGAGTATGCGAATGACAAGTACTATAGGAAGTGCGGTTCCTCTCGGTATATTGAGGTGGTCGATAAGCATGGTTAGAAGCAGCAGCTAAAAATCCCTGTGAAGGTTCTTTGGTATCTTGATTTTATAAAAAGACTGCAGCGCCTTTTTATCACCGAGGAGTCTGCCAAAATGATGAAGTGGCACAAGGAAGGGAAAAGGTACAATCCAAAAAAAATTGTACATCCATCAGGAGGTGAAGCATGGAAGTCATTCGATATAGAGTACCCGGAGGAAGCAGCTGAGGCTGGGAATGTCAGAATTGCTATAACAGGTGATGGGTTCAATCCATATGGTATGTCGTCTAATCCATACAGCTATTGGCCCGTATTTGTTATTCCGCTGAATCTCCCTCCCGACGCCATAATGCAACGCAAGACCATGTTCCTGTCGCTTATAATTCCGGGGCCTGAATATCCGGGGAAGAATTTGAGTGTGTTTATGCAGCCGTTGGTGGATGATTTGCATCATTCTTGGTACTTCCCGAGGTTGACATACGACCGACAGCTGTAGAAAAATTTCTTGATGAAAGTTTGTCTACAATATTGCATGCATGACTTTCCCGGTTATGCCTTGTTCTGCGGATGGTGTACAAGTGGAAAGATGCCTTGCCCAGTGTGCATGCAGGCCTTGATTTTCATTTGGCTGAAGAAGGGTGGCAAGTATGTTGCATTTGACCTGCATCGACAGTTCCTCCCTCCAGACCATCCTGATAGGGAAGACAAGAAGAACTTCACAAAAGGCAAAGTTGTCCATGAAGTAAACGAGATTCCAACGTTTTCTGGTGCGGATGTGCTTGCTCAACTGAAAGCTCTTAAGCCTGCCGGTGAGGGGAAAGGCAAAGGCAAAGGCAAAGGCAAAGGCAAAGCCACATGCGAAGACGAGGGCGAGGGCAAAGGAAAAAGTAAAGGGAATTTTTTTGAAGGATATGGTGAGACGCACAACTGGACTCACATTACCCCCTTCACGCAGCTTCCCTATTTAAGGGACCTCAAACTTCCATACAACATAGACGTGATGCACACCGAAAAGAATGTCGCAGAGTCCCTTTTTCACACGATCCTCAACATTCCTGATAAGACAAAGGATAATGTTAATGCTAGAGTTGATCAACAGAATATTTGTGATAGACCACGTCTACACATGCAGCCTCCCACAGGCAGTCGAAAATCTTGGTTCAAGCCAGATGCTGACTTCGTACTTAAAAAGGATCATAAGATGGAGACATTCAAGTGGCTGAAACACGTCGTGAAGTTCACTGATGGTTATGCGTCGAATATAAGTAAGGGGGTCAATCTTTCAACGGGCAGAGTGACCGGGCTCAAGAGTCATGACTATCATGTATGGATTGAGCGGATTATGCCGGTGATGGTTCGGGGCTATGTTCCCGAGCGTGTCTGGCGTGTGCTTGCGGAGTTAAGCCATTTCTTCCGCACGCTTTATGCTAAAGAAGTATGTCCTGAGAAGATAAAAGAAATGCATAAGAAGGCGCCGGAGTTGATATGCAAGCTAGAGAAGATCTTCCCGCCAGGCTTCTTTACTACGTTGACACATCTCCTTTTGCACCTCCCGAACGAGGTATTGTTGGGGGGTCCTGTGCAGAATCGTTGGCAGTACGGCCCTGAGAGACAGAACAAGCATCTGAGACAGAAATGTGGAAACAAAGCTAAGATTGAAGCTTCCATAGCTGAGGCAGTTATCCTAGAGGAGGTGGCAGACCTCAGGACAGCCTACTATCCGGACCATGTTCCCACGTTGCACAATAAGGTGTCTCGATACAATACATAAGAACCCAAGTATAAACCCAAGTTGCCTCTATTCATCGGGCAAGGTGGTAGGGCTAGATGCTCGAAATCTTATCTCATGCCACGAGATGAGTGGGAGGATGTCATGTTCTATATCTTGCACAACATCAAGGAAGTTGAGGATGAGTGGATGAGGTAATACCTTTGCACCATTCTTTTAGTCAATTCATTATGTTCACTTTGCCTAGTTCTTATACCGCTTTTCTTATTGTAGTCGATTCGTTGAAGAAGAATGGACGGGAATGCTGCCTCCTTCTGAAGCGGAGGCACTTGCTCTTCTCCGAAAGGGTGCTGATGGAAGGAAAAATTTCTTTGCGTGGTTCATGGAGAAAGTAATTTTTCACACTTTGAATTAAACTCATGCACCCTATAATTTCAATTAAACTAATGCACCCTATAATTTCAATTAAACTTGTAGGGAAATGATCCGACCGAATCAATGGATGAAGAATTGAGATGGGTTTCCATGGGTTTTGATCCTGTCGTCATGACATGCGAAAAGTATGATGTGAATGGGTATCGCTTCCATACAGAGGAGCACCAGAACAGTCGGCCTGATCCCAAAACCATAAATACCGGAGTCTTCACTGAAGGAGATAATAAAGTAGATTACTACGGAAGGGTAGGAAAAATATAAGAGCTTACATTCAAACGTGGCCGCGAACACCTAAGTCTCACTGTGTTCAAATGCCGATGGTTCGACCCCAAAAAGGGTCTGAGACATACGCCTTCTGTTGGTTTAGTTGAAGTTAAACCATCAACCGTCTATGCCGGAGCTGATCTCTTTATCGCCGCTACCCAGGCCACACAAGTATATTATCTGCCTTACCCATGCCAGAAAGAGTACCTAAAGGGTTGGGAAGTTGTGTTCAAGGTGTCGCCGCATGGTAAGATACCGAACCCGAACGATGATGATTACTACAAGGTGTTGACCTGGACCCAAACAACGACGACGCACGGATTGATGGTGAGGCAGTTGTGAATCAAAGAGACATAATTATGCTTGAAAAGTTAAATGAAGACACTGACGATGAGGAAGAGCCTCCACCTCCGTCAGACAACGAAGAAGATATGCGTGATAGTGATGATGAGACCGGTCCACAAATAGATTACAATAGTGATGATTCATATGGGTTCTAGAAAATGTAAGTTCTTTTAATGATCATTACAATAGTATGCTTAATGTGCTCTTCTGGTATTAATGTTTTTCTTGTATGCTTGTTTAATTGATATCCTTACTAATTGTTTATTCTCTTCTCAATGCAGGTTTGCTAATCATGGGCAAGTCCAGCGGCGCTAGTTTCCTCGGTAAATTTAAAGGACTTACTCGGAGTGGACGAGCCCACAAGGTTCCCTCCCGACTACGCGAGGATGACACCTCACAGGGAGGTGGAGGGGTCGGGCGAGGAGACCCTAGAGGAGGAGGCGGTGGGGGGAGAGCCCCTAGAGGAGGAGGAGGTGGGGGGAGAGGCAACCGGGGCAAAAAAAACTCCGGGCCGTGTCCGAAATAGGAGGGTCTTTTTCGATGCCCTCCTATACAGAGATGGCGAGGAGGAGGAGGCCGAGGAGGAGGGCAAGGAGGAGGAGGCCGAGGAGGAGGGTGAGGATGAGGGCGAGGAGGGTGGAGGGGAGGTTGATCCGGCGTTGTGGGGTGACTTGCCACCGGGTGCTTGTCACAGCCACAGATCAACCCTTGTTTGACTTTGCTTGCTCATCATGCCATCATGTTTAAATTCCTAAGAAACTTTGAAATGGGGGCTGATAAACCCTAGCAGCAAATGAAATTCAACTAGAATCCAAATAAACTCATTTTCACTGAACCCAAAATGCCCCTCTAAAATGTTCATCATCTTTGCCTTGGTCTAGAACCTCTGACAAAAATGGTTCACATTTTTCTAAGATATCATTGGGTCACTGAATTAAATCTTATGCTATTTGCATTTGGGCATTTAAATGCTAAATAATATTTTAAATGTCCAAATATTCATGAACTAAAATGCTTACTGTTGGAATTATTCCAAACAGTAGCCTTGAGCAGTTTTGATGAATTTTGTGATTGTTTGGGTATTTTTAATAAAGCCCTAAAGTTACAGAATAATTAGAAAACAGAAACAAAAATTAGAAAAGAGAGCTAACTCACCTGGACCTACCTACTATGTAGCCCACCTGGCCGGCCCAGCTGGCAGCCCAGCCAACTGGCCCAGCCCATCATCGCCTCCTCCCTGTCGCCTTCCTCCTCGCGCAAGTAGGCGAGGGCGTGTGGCCACCGCGCGCCGGCACGCGCCCGAGACACCTCCTACTTCCGCCGCTTCTGGAGCCAGCCCCGAGCGCCACGCACTCCCCCTCGCCCCTCTGCACCTCTCCTCTCTCCCCCTGGACCCCAACCCCTCCTCTGCTCCCCTCTCACGCGCACCACCGAGCGGAGCTCGTCGCCACCGTCACCGTTCACCATGGCCACCGCCTCCCCTCGCTTCCCTGACTGGCTCAAGAGCTCCGCCTCGTTGCCTTAGACCTCCCCGCCGAGCCACGCGGCACCTGACGCTTCCGAACGCCGTCTACTGTGGTCGTCTTCTACCTCGGACATCCGAGATCGCCGGCGACTGCACCTCGTCTCCAGCCCGTCCCCGAGCCCGCTGAGACCACCGCACGACTCCCTGTGAGCTCCTGATTCTTTCCCCGTGCTCGCCCCCTCCATTCCCGTCCCCTAGCTCCATCTTCCACCACGGCCGAAGCTCTCCGCCGCCGTGCCTCGTCGCCGTCGTGGCCAGAGCCACTGTGGCTTGAAGCCGGGCACACCACCGTGCTCCACACCTCACCAGGAGCACGTAGCACACACCAGCGCCTCCCCTAGCGCCCTACATCGCCTAACCCGCCGTTGGCCGAACTCCGGCCCCCGCTGTTGAGCTCGCCGGCGTCGTTTCCGGCGTCCCCGTGTCCAACAACTTGCACCACTGGATGCGGCAGCTCCCCAGCTACGCGTAGCACGTCTCGGCCGCTAATTTGGTCACCGGAGGGCAAAATCCGAGCCCCTCCGTTGTCTCGGCCTCGCCGGCGAATCAACGCCGGCGGGATTAACCCTGCTGACCAGGAGTTGACCCCGCTGACCGTTGACTGGTGGGCCCAGTTTGACCCCACTGGGTCACTGACATGTGGGCCCGAGGCCACTAACTAAACTAGGATTAGTATTAGTTTAGCGCCAACTAAATTTAGTTAGTTAACTAACTACTGACCAGTGGGTCCCACTGGTCAGCTTTGACCTGAACCGCCCCAGTTGACTTGTGACGTCACACCGACGTCATGCTGACGCAGTAAAGTTTTCTGGAATTAAAATAAATTAGAAATGATTTATAAATTTCAGAAAATATCCAAAACTTCTAAAATTAATAGGAAATCAACCGTAACTCCAAATGAAATAAGTTATGTATGAAAAATTATCAGAAAAATTCAAGGAATCTGTTTATGGCATTTGCATGCATGTTTGAACAACCTAGGGTTGCTGTACAGGGCAATTTGCATAAATGACATTTAAATAAGCACATATGGAGTTTGAATTTGAACCCTTGGTTCAAACCAACTTCATTTAATATGGTTGCTAGTTGCATTAGCTCAATCAACAGCATATTGCCATGACATTATCATGCATCATAATTGTTGCATTGCATTGATCGTGTTCCTCTTTGTTTGCCGGTATTTGTCCCCTCTCGATAGACGTGGTTTCGACGATGAGTTCGATGACACCGATGAAGAGCTATATTTTCTTCAGAAGTGCCAGGCAAGCAAAACCCCCTTGTTCATTCCCATACAAACCCACTCTCTTGCTCCTGCTCTCTTTTACTGCATTAGGACAACAACGATTCAACTGTTACATGCTACGATAGTTGAACCCCTTATCCTCTGCATGACCTGTCATTGCCACAGTAAATAGATGAAACCCACTAGCATGAGTAGGAGTTGTTTGAGCCCTGATGTGCCTACTCATTCATGTTTGTTTGTCATGCCTTCTACTGCTTAGAGTTGAGTCAGGTCTGATTCATCGGGTATGAATCAGAATGGTGTTGACCATGTCCTACTGTGTGTGAGCTAAGTGTGTGAACACGATTTGGTAAAGGTAGCGGTGAGAGGCCATGTAGGAGTACATGGTGAAGGAAATATGCCCTAGAGGCAATAATAAAGTTATTATTTATTTCCTTATTTCATGATAAATGTTTATTATTCATGCTAGAATTGTATTAACCGGAAACATAATACATGTGTGAATACATAGACAAACAGAGTGTCACTAGTATGCCTCTACTTGACTAGCTCGTTAATCAAAGATGGTTATGTTTCCTAACCATGAACAAAGAGTTGTTATTTGATTAATGAGGTCACATCATTAGTTGAATGATCTGATTGACATGACCCATTCCATTATATCTTAGCACCCGATCGTTTAGTATATTGCTATTGCTTTCTTCATGACTTATACATGTTCCTATGACTATGATATTATGCAACTCCCGTTTACCGGAGGAACACTTTGTGTGCTACCAAACGTCACAACGTAACTGGGTGATTATAAAGGTGCTCTACAGGTGTCTCCAAAGGTACTTGTTGGGTTGGCGTATTTCGAGATTAGGATTTGTCACTCCGAATGTCGAAGAGGTATCTCTGGGCCCTCTCGGTTATGCACATCACTTAAGCCTTGCAAGCATTGCAACTAATGAGTTAGTTGCGAGATGATGTATTACGGAATGAGTAAAGAGACTTGCCGGTAACGAGATTGAACTAGGTATTGGATACCGACGATCGAAACTCGGGCAAGTAACATACCGATGACAAAGGGAACAACGTATATTGTTATGCGGTCTGACCGATAAAGATCTTCGTAGAATATGTAGGAGCCAATATGGGCATCCAGGTCCCGCTATTGGTTATTGACTGGAGATGTGTCTCGGTCATGTCTACATTGTTCTCGAACCGTAGGGTCCGCACGCTTAAAGTTACGATGACATTTATTATGAGTTTATGCATTTTGATGTACCGAAGTTAGTTCGGAGTCCTGGATGTGATCACGGACATGACGAGGAGTCTCAAAATGGTCGAGACATAAAGATCGATATATTGGAAGCCTATATTTGGACATCGGAATGGTTCCGAGTGAAATCGTCATTTTACTGGAGTACCGGGGGGGTTACCGGAACCCCCCCAGGGGTTAATGGGCCCATATGGGCCTTAAGGGAAAAGAGGAGGGGCGGCCAGGGCAGGCCGCGTGCCCCCTCCCCCCTAGTCCGAATAGGACAAGGAAAGGGGGGGCGGCGCCCCCCTTTTTCCTTTCCTCCTCTCTCCTTCCTTCTCCTACAAGGCAAGGGAGAGGAGTCCTACTCCCGGTGGGAGTAGGACTCCTCCTGGCGCACCCCTTGGGGCTGGCCGCGCCCTCCCCTCCCCTCCTTTATATACAGGGGTAGGGGGCACCCTAGGGCACACCAGTTGATCTTCGTGATCGTTCCTTAGCCGTGTGCGGTGCCCCCCTCCACCATATTCCACCTCGGTCATATCGTTGCGGTGCTTAGGCGAAGCCCTGCGTCGGTAGAACATCATCATCGTCATCACGCCGTCGTGCTGACAAAACTCATCCCCGAAGCTTTGCTGGATCGGAGCCCGGGGAGCGTCATCAAGCTGAACGTGTGCTAAGAACTCGGAGGTGCCGGAGTAACGGTACTTGGATCGGTCGGATCAGGAAGACGTACGACTACTTCCTCTACGTTGCGTCAACGCTTCCGCTTCGGTCTACGAGGGTACGTAGACAACACTCTCCCCTCTCGTTGCTATGCATCACCATGATCTTGCGTGTGCGTAGGAAAATTTTGAAATTACTACGTTCCCCAACAGTGGCATCCGAGCCTAGGTTTTTATGGTTTGATGTTATGTGCACGAGTAGAACACAAGTGAGTTGTGGACGATATAAGTCATACTGCCTACCAGCATGTCATACTTTGCTTCGGCGGTATTGTTGGATGAAGCGGCCCGGACCGACATTACGCGTACGCTTACGCGAGACTGGTTCTACCGACGTGCTTTGCACACAGGTGGCTGGCGGGTGTCAGTTTCTCCGACTTTAGTTGAACCGAGTATGGCTACGCCTGGTCCTTGCGAAGGTTAAAACGGAGTCTATTTGACAAACTATCGTTGTGGTTTTGATGCGTAGGTGAGATTGGTTCTTGCTTAAGCCCGTAGTAGCCACGTAAAACTTGCAACAAACAAAGTAGAGGACATCTAACTTGTTTTTGTAGGGCATGTTGTGATGTGGTATGGTCAAGACATGATGCTAAATTTTATTGTATGAGATGATCATGTTTTGTAACCGAGTTATCGGCAACTGGCAGGAGCCATATGGTTGTCGCTTTATTGTATGCAATGCAATCGCCCTGTAATGCTTTACCTTATCACTAAGCGGTAGCGATAGTCGTAGTAGCATAAGATTGGCGAGACGACAACGATGCTATGATGGAGATCAAGGTGTCGCGCCGGTTACGATGGTGATCATGACGGTGCTTCAGAGATGGAGATCACAAGCACGAAGATGATGATGGCCATATCATATCACTTATATTGATTGCATGTGATGTTTATCTTTTTATGCATCTTATATTGCTTTGATTGACGGTAGCATTATAAGATGATCTCTCACTTAATTATCAAGAAGTGTTCTCCCTGAGTATGCGCCGTTGCAAAAGTTCTTCGTGCTGAGACACCACGTGATGATCGGGTGTGATAGGCTCTACGTTCAAATACAACGGGTGCAATACAGTTGCACACGCGGAATACTCAGGTTATACTTGACGAGCCAAGCATATACAGATATGGCCTCGGAACACGGGGACCGAAAGGTCGAGCGTGAATCATGTAGTAGATATGATCAACATAGTGATGTTCACCATTGAAACTACTCCATCTCACGTGATGATCGGACATGGTTTAGTTGATGTGGATCACGTGATCACTTAGAAGATTAGAGGGATGTCTATCTAAGTGTGAGTTCTTAAGTAATATGATTAATTGAACTTTAATTTATCATGAACTTAGTCCTGGTAGTATTAGCATATCTATGTTGTAGATCAATAGCTCGCATTGTTGCTTTCATATGTTTATTTTGATATGTTCCTAGAGAAAGTTGTGTTGAAAGATGTTAGTAGCAATGATGCGGATTGGATCCGTGATCTGAGGTTTATCCTCATTGTTGCACAGAAGAATTATGTCTTTGATGCACCGCTAGGTGACAGGCCTATTGCAGGAGCAGATGCATACGTTATGAACGTTTGGCTAGCTCAGTATGATGACTACTTGATAGTTTAGTGCACCATGCTTAACAGCTTAGAATCGGGACTTCAAAGACGTTTTGAACGTCATGGACCATATGAGATGTTCCAGGAGTTGAAGTTAATATTTCAAGCAAATACCCGAGTTGAGAGATATGAAGTCTCAAACAAGTTCTATAGCTAAAAGATGGAGGAGAATCGCTCAACTAGTGAGCATGTGCTCAGATTGTCTGGGTACTACAATCGCTTGAATCAAGTGGGAGTTAATCTTCTAGATAAGATAGTGATTGACAGAATTCTCTAGTCACCATCACCAAGTTAGTAGAATTTCGTGATGAACTATAATATGCAAGGGGTAACGGAAACGATTCCCAAGCTCTTCGTGATGCTAAAATCAACGAAGGTAGAAATCAAGAAAAACATCAAGTGTTGATGGTTAACAAGATCACTAGTTTCAAGAAAAGGGCAAAGGGAAAGAAGGGGAACTTCAAGAAGAACGGCAAGCAAGTTGCTGCTCAAGTGAAGAAGCCCAAGTCTGGACCTAAGCCTGAGACTGAGTGCGTTTACTGCAAAGGGACTGGTCACTGGAAGCGGAACTGCCCCAAGTATTTGGCGGATAAGAAGGATGGCAAAGTGAACAAAGGTATATTTGATATACAGATTATTGATGTGTATTTTACTAGTGTTCATAGCAACCCCTCGGTATTTGATACTGGTTCAGTTGCTAAGAGTAGTAACTAGAAACGGGAGTTGCAGAATGAACAAAGACTAGTTAAGAGTGAAATGACGATGTGTGTTGGAAGTGGTTCCAAGATTGATATGATCATCATCGCACACTCACTATACTTTCGGGATTAGTGTTGAACCTAAATAAGTGTTATTTGGTATTTGCGTTGAGCATAAATATGATTTGATCATGTTTATTGCTATAAGGTTATTCATTTAAGTTAGAGAACAATTGTTGTTCTGCTTACGTGAATGGAACCTTCGATGGTCATACACCCAATGAAAATAGTTCGTTGGATCTCGATCGTAGTGATACACATATTCATAATATTGAAGCCAAAAGATGCAAAGTTAATAATGATAGTGCAACTTATTTGTGGCACTGCCGTTTATGTCATATTGGTGTAAAGCGCATGAAGAAACTCCATGCTGATGGGATTTTGGAATCACTTGATTATGAATCACTTGATGCTTGCGTACCATGCCTTATGGGCAAGATGACTAAAACTCCGTTCTCTGGAACAATGGAGCGAGAAACTGACTTGTTGGAAATAATACATACTGATGTATGCGATCCGATGAGTGTTAAGGCTCGCGACAAGTATCATTATTTTCTGACCTTCACAGATGATTTGAGCAGATATGAGTATATGTACTTAATAAAACACTAGTCTGAAACATTTGAAAAGTTCAAAGAATTTCAGAGTGAAGTAGAGAATCATCGTAACAAAAATAAAAATTTCTACGATATGATCGCAGAGGTAAAATATTTGAGTTACGAGTTTGGCCTTCAATTAAAGCAATGTGGAATAGTTTCACAAAACTCATGCCACTTGGAACACCACAGCATAATGGTGTGTCCGAACGTCATAACCATACTTTATTGGATATAGTGCAATCTATGATGTTTCTTACCGATTTACCACTATCGTTTTGGGGTTATGCATTAGAGACAGCTGCATTCACGTTAAAAAGGGCACTATCTAAATCCGTTGAGACGACACAATCTGAACTGTGGTTTGGCAAGAAACCAAAGTTGTCGTTTCTTAAAGTTTGGGGTTGTGATGCTTATATGGAAAAGTTTTTCATCCTGATAAGCTCAAACCCAAATCGGAGAAGTGCGTCTTCATAGGATACCCAAAAGGAAATGTTGGGTACACCTTCTATCATAGATCCGAAGGCATGATATTTGTTGTTGAGAATGGATCCTTTCCAGAGAAGGAGTTTCTCTCGAAAGAAGTGAGTGGGAGGAAAGTAGAAAACTTGATAAGGTAATTGTACCTTCTCCCTTATTGGAATGTAGTTCATCACAGAAATCTGTTCCTGTGACTACTACACTAATTAGTGAGGAAGCTAATGATGATGATCATATAACTTCAGATCAAGTTACTACCGAATCTCGTAGGTAAACCAGAGTGAGATCCGCACCAGAGTAGTACGGTAATCCTGTTCTGGAAGTCATGTTACTAGACCATGACGAACTTGCGAACTATGAGGAAGCGATGATGAGCCCAGATTCCGCGAAATGGTTTGAGGCCATGAAATCTAAGATATGATCCATGTATGAGAACAAAGTATGGACTTTGATGGATTTGCCCGATGATCGGCAAGCCATAGAAAATAAATGGATCTTCAAGAGGAAGACGGACGCTGATAGTAGTGTTACTATCTACAAAGATAGAATTGTCGCAAAAGGTTTTCGAAAAGTTCAAGGTGTTGACTACGATGAGAGTTCCTCACTCGTATCTATGCTTAAGTCTGTCCGAATCATGTTAGCAATTGCCGCATTTTATGAAATCTGGCAAATGGATAAACAAAACTGCATTCCTTAATGAATTTATTAAAGAAGAGTTGTATATGATGCAACTAGAAGGTTTTGTCGATCCTAAAGGTGTTAACTAAATATGCAAGCTCCAGCGATCCATCTATGGACTGGTGCAAGCATCTCGGAGTTGGAATACACGCTTTGATAAATTGATCAAAGCATATAGTTTTATACAGACTTACGGTGAAGCTTGTATTTACAAGAAAGTGAGTGGGAGCACTGCAACATTTCTGATAAGTATATGTAAATGACATATTGTTGATCGGAAATAATGTAGAATTATTCTGCAAAGCATAAAGGAGTATTTGGAAGGAGTTTTTCGAAGAAGGATCTCAGTGAAGCTGCTTACATATTAAGCATCAAGATCTATAGAGATAGATCAAGACGATTAATAAATTTTTTCAATGAATACATACCTTGACAAGATTTTGAAGTAGTTCAATATGGAACAGTCAAAGAAAGAGTTCTTGCCTGTGTTACAAGGTGTGAAATTGAGTAAGACTCAAAACCCGACCACGGCAGAAGATAGAAAGAGAATGAAAGTCATTCCCTATGCCTTGGCCATAGGTTCTATAAAGTATGCCATGCTGTGTACCAGATCTATTGTATATCCTACACTGTGTTTAGCAAGGGAGTACAATAGTGATCTAGATGTAGATCACTGGACATCGGTCAAAATTATCCTTAGTGAAATAAGGATATGTTTCTCGATTATGGACGTGACAAAAAGGTTCGTCGTAAAAGGTTACGTCAATACAAGTTTTGACACTAATCTAGATGACTCTAAGTCTCAATCTAGATACATATTAAAGGTGGGAGCAATTAGCTAAAGTAGCTCCGTGCAGAGCATTGTAGACATAGAAAGTTGCAAAATACATACGGATCTGAATTTTGGCAGACCCGTTGACTAAGCTTCTCTCACAAGCAAAACATGATCACACCTTAAGTACTCTTTGGGTGTTAATCACATAGTGATGTGAACTAGATTACTGACTCTAGTAAACCCTTTGGGTGTTGATCACATATCGATGTGAACTATGGGTGTTAATCACATGGTGATGTGAACTATTGCTGGTAAATCACATGGCGATGTAAACTAGATTATTGACTCTAGTGCAAGTGGGAGACTGAAGGAAATATGCCCTAGAGGCAATAATAAAGTTATTATTTATTTCCTTATTTCATGATAAATGTTTATTATTCATGCTAGAATTGTATTAACCGGAAACATAATACATGTGTGAATACATAGACAAACAGAGTGTCACTAGTATGCCTCTACTTGACTAGCTCGTTAATCAAAGATGGTTATGTTTCCTAACCATGAACAAAGAGTTGTTATTTAATTAACGAGGTCACATCATTAGTTGAATGATCTGATTGACATGACCCATTCCATTAGCTTAGCACCCGATCGTTTAGTATATTGCTATTGCTTTCTTCATGACTTATACATGTTCCTATGACTATGAGATTATGCAACTCCCGTTTACCGGAGGAACACTTTGTGTGCTACCAAACATCACAACGTAACTGTGTGATTATAAAGGTGCTCTACAGGTGTCTCCAAAGGTACTTGTTGGGTTGCCGTATTTCGAGATTAGGATTTGTCACTCTGAATGTCGGAGAGGTATCTCGGGGCCCTCTCGGTTATGCACATCACTTAAGCCTTGCAAGCATTGCAACTAATGAGTTAGTTGCGAGATGATGTATTACGGAACGAGTAAAGAGACTTGCCGGTAATGAGATTGAACTAGGTATTGGATACCGACGATCGAATCTCGGGCAAGTAACATACCGATGACAAAGGGAACAACGTATATTGTTATGCGGTCTGACCGATAAAGATCTTCGTAGAATATGTAGGAGCCAATATGGGCATCCAGGTCCCGCTATTGGTTATTGACTGGAGACGTGTCTCGGTCATGTCTACATTGTTCTCGAACCATAGGGTCCGCACGCTTAAAGTTACGATGACAGTTATTATGAGTTTATGCATTTTGATGTACCGAAGTTAGCTCGGAGTCCCGGATGTGATCACGATACGGACGAGGAGCCTCGAAATGGTCGAGACATAAAGATAGATATATTGGAAGCCTATATTTGGACATTGGAATGGTTCCGAGTGAAATCAGCATTTTACTTGAGTACCGGGGGGTTACCGGAACCCTCCCGGGGGTTAATGGGCACATATGGGCCTTAAGGGAAAAGAGGAGGGGCAGCCAGGGCAGGCCGCGCGCCCCCTCCCCCCTAGTCCGAATAGGACAAGGAAAGGGGGGGCGGCGCCCCCCTTTTTCCTTTCCCCCTATCTCCTTCCTTCTTCTACAAGGCAAGGGAGAGGAGTCCTACTCCCGGTGGGAGTAGGACTCCTCCTGGCGCACCCCTTGGGGCCGGCCGTGCCCTCCCCTCCCCTCCTTTATATACAGGGGCAGGGGGGCACCCTAGGGCACACAAGTTGATCTTCATGATCGTTCCTTAGCCGTGTGCGGTGCCCCCCTCCACCATATTCCACCTCGGTCATATCGTTGCGGTGCTTAGGCGAAGCCCTGCGTCGGTAGAACATCATCATCGTCATCACGCCGTCGTGCTGACGAAACTCATCCCCGAAGCTTTGCTGGATCGGAGCCCGGGGAGCATCATCGAGCTGAACGTGTGCTAAGAACTCGGAGGTGCCGGAGTAACGGTACTTGGATCGGTCGGATCAGGAAGACATACGACTACTTCCTCTATGTTGCGTCAACGCTTCCGCTTCGGTCTACGAGGGTACGTAGACAACACTCTCCCCTCTCGTTGCTATGCATCACCATGATCTTGCGTGTGCGTAGGAAAATTTTGAAATTACTACGTTCCCCAACACATGGTGGGTTGTCTCATTGAAGCCGTCCTCAGGAACTGAGTTCTGTGTTTGTGATCCATGAAACAGCTTCTACCATGCATTGGGCCCTGAAATATGACCCCGCTCGACTTCTTAACCACCCTTGTCCTTTGTCCAGGAGTTGCAAGTAGTTTCTGGTGTTTGTAGTATGCTGGGGGCCGCACGCAGCGGTGACCATAGGGGTGGGCTGTGTTGCGGTAGGCACGTGGCCGGGCCAGCCAGGCGCCCGTTTGGTGTCTCGGAACCCTGTACACATCGTTCGGGGCCGTATGTGGAAACCTCAGCCGGACTCCCTGCAGATGGAACCTGAATAGGCGATAAACCTGGACTAGAGACTTGAGTGTTTAGGTAGGTCATGGTCTACACCCACGTCGGCTTTCGCTTGAAGTCTGCCGAGCACATGTCGTGTGCAGACGCTAAGTGGTGGAAACATGTATGAAGAAGTACACCCCTGCAGGGTCAACATCATCTATTCGAATAGCCGTGTCCGCGGTAATGGACTTCTGGGTTGCCTATAACAGTTCATAGACAAGTGAAAGTGGATACTCTAAAATGCGCAAGATAAGCGTGAGTGCTATGGATGGTGTTCTCGTAGGGAGACGGGCGCGGATCCATAGTGGAGTATTGATATGGTGAATATGTGGACTCGTGTGCGCCACCTCAAAAGAGTTGCTTGCAGTCGTAGTTCAGGATAGCCACCGAGTCAAAGCTGGCTTGCTGCAGTCAAACTCCACCATCCCCTTTTATTGATACTGATGCATATGTAGCTAGTTCTGATGTAAGTCTTGCTGGGTACATTTGTACTCACGTTTGCCTATTTTATGTTTTTGCAGAGAGACGTCAGTCTCGCTAGTAGTTCCGTGTGGACTTCGAAGTTTAGCTTGTTACCTCAGCTACGATCTTGTGCCCTCGGCAGGATCTAGTGGATAGCCAGGCTTCTCAAGCCTTTTTCATTTCTAGATGTCTGTACTCAGACATGATAAGCTTCCGCATGTGCTTGTTGCTTGTATGCTCTGTTTGTTGGGTCATGAGACCCATGTTTGTAATATCTCGCTCCTCGGAGCCTAATGAATAAATACCTTGAGTCGTAGAGTTATGTTGTGATGCCATGTTGTATTTACACATATCAAGCATATTGTGTGTATGATTGAAATGCTTGGCATGTGTGGGATCCGACAATCTAGTTGTTTATCCTTGGCAGCCTCTCTTATGGGGAAATATAGTCTAGTGCTTCCTTGAGCCATAGTAGTCCGCTACAGCCCGGTTCACCGGAGTCCTGCTAGCCCAACACTACTGCTCAGGACACTTGACTGGCCGGCATGTGTTTCACTTCGTTCCTGTGTCTGTCCCTTCGGGGAAATGTCACGCGGTGACATTCGGAGTCCTGCCTAGCCTGCTACAGCCCGGGTTACCGGAGTCCTGTTATCCCAGTGCTACAGCCCAGATTCACACGCTGTTGACCGACATGCTCGAAGTTGATTCATGTATGCCTGTCCCCATGGGTTAGTGCCGCTTTGGGTTCACGACTAGCCATGTCGGCCCGGGTTCTTTGTCATATGGATGCTAGCGACACTATCATATACGTGAGCCAAAAGGCGCAAACGGTCCCGGGCAGGTAAGGTGGCACCCGTGGGAACACCGTGCGTGAGGCCGCAAAGTGATATGATGTGTTACATGCTAGATCGGTGTGACTTAGGATCGGGGTCCTGACAGCTCTCCGCAGGGGTGGCTGCGTGGTAATGCCGGACTACCTACACCACCTTCTATCGAGGAGCACAAGTGGCTCATTGAACCTGTGGGGACAGAGTAAGTGCCTCTCAATCATATTTTCAACACATGACAACATTTTCTTATTGTACACATGGCAATCATTTGATTCTTTTGCAGAAACTGGATCCTTCGCGGAAAGGGTCGTAAGCCGAACGGCCTTATAACTATCCTGTTGAAGGAGTTTTGGCCTGGCCTATTCTGCCCGCGGCCAGACAGGGACCCGCAGCAGCGGGTTTTGGCCACGAGCTGGGCCCACTACGAGGCTTGCAGCAACGCGGAGTACGGGACGACCACTAAGGCCGTGATTACCAAATTTTGGGTAAGTTCTCTTCGGAATCACTTGTCTTCAGTTTTGTTCATAGTTTATCATTGAATCACTCAACTCATGCCTTGTTTGCTTCTGGTTTATGCATGGTTGCAGCAACTCTATAGAGTTCTTGACGAGCACAAGGCCAGAGCCAACGTGGTCTTGCTTGCGGCTGCGAAGAAGAAAGCTCGTCAGTTGCAGTACGAGGTGCGCTGGGTTGCCGTCTCGCAGTACTACCACTACTACCTGCACCAAAAGATGACCAAAACTCAAGCACAGAAGCTACGACTTACCTTGAGACGGGAGCAGTTCATGATGGTAACTATTACTAACTTTTCATTGTTTCAAGCAGTCAACTATATGTTTCGTGCTCACATGTCATGCTTCCAAAATTTGCATAGGTTGTTCCTCGTTGGTGCTATGGAAGGCATGACGGATGGGCGAGTTTGGTGGATAGGTGGCTCGGCGCCGATGCAGAGTTTGCTGCCAAGAGCATCAAGGCCCGGGCTAACCATGGAGACGACGGGACACACGGCCAAGGAAACAGGAACCACTGGGGCTTCAAGGCCATGAAGGTATATCTATGTGCATGATGCATTTTTGTTCTTCTTTACCGTCATGTTCTTATGTATGGCTGACTTCTATTTGACGTTGTAGGAGGACAAGTTGAAGAGGCCGCTCTCAGACATGGAGTCGTGGAAGCTGGCCCGCGAGCGGAGTCATCGCAAGGAGGGCGAGTGCCAGTACTACGGCAAGACCGAGGAGCACCTAGGGTCTTACATTCATCACTATCAGGAGTTGCATCCGGATGTTCCTGTTGCTGAGGTCGCCCAGTCTCAGATCGACGACACGGCGGTGGTGGCCATCCAGGGGAAGAAGAATGGCCGGTATCCGTGTTTCGACGGCTTGATCACTCCTTCGATCTCGTACACACAGCTTCGACATACCAACCCGAGCCTGTTAGAGAGTACGGGGCGTTCACAGACTCCCTTAGCCCGCCAGCATGCTGTAAGTACTTCCTCTTTATCTTTTTCTATCTAGCATTCTCAGTTTATTTTCAGCATTGCTCACTTAGAAACTGAAGAAAATATGCCCTAGAGGCAATAATAAATTTATTATTTATTTCCTTATTTCATGATAAATGTTTATTATTCATGCTAGAATTGTATTAACCGGAAACATAATACATGTGTGAATACATAGACAAACAGAGTGTCACTAGTATGCCTCTACTTGACTAGCTCGTTGATCAATGATGGTTAAGTTTCCTAGCCATAGACATGAGTTGTCATTTGATTAACGGGATCACATCATTAGGAGAATGATGTGATTGACATGACCCATTCGTTAGCTTAGCACCCGATCGTTTAGTATGTTGCTATTGCTTTCTTCATGACTTGTACATGTTCCTATGACTATGAGATTATGCAACTCCTGTTTGCCGGAGGAACACTTTGTGTGCTACCAAACGTCACAACGTAACTGGGTGATTATAAAGGAGCTCTATAGGTGTCTCCAAAGGTAGATGTTGGGTTGGCGTATTTCGAGATTAGGATTTGTCACTCCAATTGTCGGAGAGGTATCTCTGGGCCCTCTCGGTAATGCACATCACTTAAGCCTTGCAAGCATTGCAACTAATGAGTTAGTTGCGGGATGATGTATTACAGAACGAGTAAAGAGACTTGCCGGTAACGAGATTGAACTAGGTATTGAGATACCGTCGATCGAATCTCGGGCAAGTAACATACCGATGACAAAGGGAACAACATATGTTGTTATGTGGTCTGACCGATAAAGATCTTCGTAGAATATGTAGGAGCCAATATGAGCATCCAGGTTCCGCTATTGGTTATTTACCGGAGACATGTCTCGGTCATGTCTACATTGTTCTCGAACCGTAGGGTCCGCACGCTTAAGGTTTCGATGACAGTTATATTATGAGTTTATGAGTTTTGATGTACCGAAGGAGTTCGGAGTCCCGGATGAGATCGGGGACATGACGAGGAGTCTCGAAATGGTTGAGACGTAAAGATCGATATATTGTACGACTATATTCGGACATCGGAAAGGTTCTGAGTGATTCGTGTATTTTCGGAGTACCGGGGAGTTACGGGAATACGGGGAAGAGTATTGGGCCTTAATGGGCTTTAGTGGGAAGGAGCCAGGAGGTGGCGCGCGCCCCTCCCAAGCCCAGTCCGAATTGGACAAGGGGTTTGGGGCGCGGCCCCCCTCTCCCTTCCTTCTCCACTTCCCTCCTTTCCCCCCTTCTCCTAGTTGGACTAGGAAAGCAGGAGTCCTACTCCGGGTGGGAGTAGGACTCCGCTTGGCGCGCCCCCCTCCTAGGGACGGCCTCCTCCCTCCCTTGCTCCTTTATATACGGGGGCAGGGGGCACCCCATAGACACAAGTTGATCTTCGTGATCGTTCCTTAGCCGTGTGCGGTGCCCCCCTCCACCATATTCCACGCCGGTCATATCGTTGCGGTGCTTAGGCGAAGCCCTGAGTCGGTAGAACATCATCGTCGTCATCACGCCGTCGTGCTGACGGAACTCATCCCCGAAGCTTTGCTGGATCGGAGCCTGGGGAGCGTCATCGAGCTGAACGTGTGCTAAGAACTCGGAGGTGCCGGAGTAACGGTGCTTGGATCGGTTGGACCGGGAAGACGTACGACTACTTCCTCTATGTTGCGTCAACGCTTCCGCTTCGGTCTACGAGGGTACATAGACAACACTCTCCCCTCTCGTTGCTATGCATCACCATGATCTTGCGTGTGCGTAGGAAATTTTTTGAAATTACTACGTTCCCCAACAGAAACAACCTAAATTATGTAGGCATATAAGGAGTTTGTCGAGCATAGGAATCTCGAGGTGCGGGAGTACTTGAAACGAGTGAAGGCAAATGATGATTACAACCGTCAGATGATGACGGTTAGTTTTGCCCTCTTAAAACCAAGCTAAAATTTTGCACTTTCATTCCTTCTGATCTTCTAGTTTGCTTGTTTAACTAACATTCAGGCTATGTTGGCGTCTTGGACTAACCGCACGGATCCACCACAAATGGGACCCCCACCACCACCTGCGGGAGAACCCCCACACGTGCCCACGTTCGATGAATGGGTGGCACTAGGCAGTGATGGTCCGGTTAGTACATTTGCCTAACTACTAGCAAACTAGTTCTCGTTCATGAAACACTATCATATCATATTTACCGTTAGAATCTTTTCTGAAACATGTAGGGGAACGGTGGCTCGACTCCTGCTCCGTCGACCCCAGTCACTTCGATCTGGCAGAGTGGTGGTGGTCGCGATGGCGGTTTTGGCGGAGGTGGTGGTGGTTTTGGCGGAGGAGGTGCTGGTTTTGGCGGAGGTGGTGGTGGTTATGGCGGAGGTGGTGGTTTTGGCGGAGGTGGTCTTGATTTATGATTCCGTGCATGTGGCTATCATGCCATGCCTTTCATATTCCTACTTTTATCATGTTTCATGTCTTGCACTACTATTATGTTCATGAACTTCCGTCGGTGATGATCTTTAGATGATGTGATGAACTTGAGTATGTTTAGATGATGATGGTGAACTTGAGTATGTTTAGATGAACTTGAGTATGTTTACATGATGAATTGTCATATTTCTGCATAATTTCATATTGTTCTGTTTTGAAATGCTGTCAAATGAATTGGAAAAGAGAAAACAGGGGAAAAAAACTATGCCTACGGCAAAGCCGTCGGCATATATACGCCAAGGAGTTACCAGGGCTTGCCACGTGGCACATCTATGCCTACAACAAAGCCGTAGGCATATCTGAAAATCTATGCCGACGGCTTTGCTGTAGGCATAGCCCTGCTGCCAGGAGAAACCAGGAGCTGCCACGTGGCAGAGCTATGCCGACGGCATCTATGCCTACGGCTTTGCTGTAGGCATAGCCCTGCCACCAGGAACACCACGGGTCGCCACGTGGCAGAGGTATGCCGACGGCTTTGCCGTCGGCATAGCTCTGCGACGTGGCATTGCGTGATTCGTTAGCGCTTTTGACGGCGCCGTCCGTTGCCGTCAGACGAAAAACACTGCCGACGGCTATACTATGCCGACGGCTGACGTCAGGCCATCGGCATAGGCCCCTATGCCGACGGCTATACTATGCCGACGGTCTGACAAGACTACGCTGACGACATCTACGCCGACGAGGCTATGCCGACGGCAGCCGTCGGCATAGATCTATGCCGACGGCCTGGGGGCCTATGCCGACGGCCTGTGGCCGTTGGCATAGCCCGCGAGTCCGGTAGTGGCGGGCAGGCACACATCCTTGAGAGCCTTCTAACGCCGACTAGAGCTGCCTTTGTTGCCATAGAGGGCAATGAACATGGTCTGGTTGGCGCCAACAAGAACAAGGAAAGAAGGGCTATCAATACGTGGAGGGCTCTGCTTGAACCACATGAATGCGATTCCGGAGCTGAAGGGAGCTGACGGACACCAATCATGAAGGTGAGGCCACATGCGTGGACCTCCCGTTAATTAGATGTGCACCACACATCAACCGGCTCCATACAACCGTTCACCAGAGGAAGAACGTTTGCAACCCGCATGTTGTCTATAGTTTAGGCAGTAGACAACCGTTAGATCTTGCATAAAGGACCATATACCATGTTTCCATTATAGTTCTGTTTGCACATATCGCAACTTCGGAGATTACATGATGGAGGATGTATTTTACAATCATGGAGGTGGAGGGTCCGGTTACTCACGTCTGGACCTGAGCCAGCTCCAGGTACATACTCCCTCTAGTAATCTAAATGTTTTTATATTTCTTTACGGAGGAAGTACAAATGACTATTTGAACCAAACGGCTCTTATTCTGTCATGCATGCATACATACGATGTTGCACATGTACTTCACACTGTAACACGTACATACGATGCGCGGATGGATGTTGGATCAGCTGTTGACGACCCTGCAGTTACGCCTAATCTGGGTGGGGGTTCCGCTGGGTGGGCTGAGGCTCGCCATCTTGATCATGGCCGTCACCAAGTCGGAGGCGAACAGCGCCGGGTTGGCGGCGTACTGGCTCACCAGTGCATCTTGGGAGCCACCGTTGAAGAGCACCTGGTCGGAGTTGAGCAGGCCGCGCCTGGCCACCAAGTTGCGATAGTAGGCGTTGTCAAAGAAGAGAGGCGTCTGCACGTCTAACGGCGCGAGGTTGGTGTCGCCATTAGGGGCCTGGGTGGGGCAGGCGCCCTTGCGCAGCGTGGCGAACGCCGGGTCGATGTTGGTGCCGTTGTAGATGTGGTCGCGGAAGTTGAGGCACTGCGAGAAGCCGATGGTGTGGGTGCCGGACAGCGCCGTGAGGTCCCGCGGGCTCAGCTGCTTCTTGGCGAACGCGGCGATGAGCTGGTCCAGGTTTAAGCTGGGCCCCGGGAGGTCGCTGTTCGCCAGAGTCAGGCTGGCCGTCGTCGAATCCCGGTGGCCGAGCGGCACTGCCCAACTGGGCCCGCCTAGCTGCAGGAACACGTACCGATCGATCCAAGCGTAGTCAGGAACCCGAACGTGCAGTCTAAGTACCCACTGTCATTGATCGTATTGTATGGTACTTCCTCTGTAAACTAATATAAGAGTGTTTAGATCACTGTTTTAGTTATCTAAACGCTTTTATATTAGTTTACGGATGAAGTACGTACCAGAAAGACGCCATCCCGTGCTGCGAGGGCAGTGATGTCGGCGCAGGAGACAACGCCAGGGCAGACCAGCTCCACGTTGCTCTTGATCTGGTCGATCACCTCGTAGCCCCGCACCGAGTTCACGTTCGGAAAGGCAGTCTTCTCGCCCACGAAGCTACCCACGTCATCCAAGAGAATGGACCCGTCGCAGCCCTATACATATAACAAAATTCCACCGTTAATCCTGACCTTCTCCGTGAAAAGAAAATTAATACTATATGATTGTAAAACAATCGACATAACTATGTTTGCTTCAAGGGTTAATAGTTTACTTACTTGAACAAAGCAGTCATGGAAGTGAAGCCTGAGGAGGGACGCCCCCATTCGGCGCTCGGCGAGGAGGGCCTTGATCATGGTTGCGCGCACGATGAGCTCAAGCGTCGGGCAGCTCTTCGCGTAGAACGACGGCGAGAGCTGCCCATAGGCCGCCGAGGAGAGGAGGAAGAGGGCAAGCAAGCAGTGCCATGTCCGGCAGCTGGAGCTCAAAGCCATGGCTCACAGTGTGGATACGCACGTAGGCTCAGTGTGTTTTCACTGTAAGCAGGATTGCTAGCTCAGCGGCTTTGCTTAACTGTGGCGGGCACAAGCCATCTATTTATAATACTGCTGTTCTTTCCATTGCATGAGATGCATGCAGAATGGCCAAAGGCCGCAAGGGTTGTGGAAAAGTATGACAAGTTCCACGTGGTTTCTTTCTCTGGTTGACTAAGAGCGACCCATCTTCTTTTTTTTGCGCATCAAGAGCGACGCATCTTTAGGTAGGTGTCAGAAACTGATCCATCTTTGTTCAAATGTCATTAGCAAATAGCATTTCGAGTATATATAAATAATTATATATGAAGAAGTTAGTGTACGGTCATAGATCTCTATGGATAAAGATCATATTCAGCCAGCTAATTGAAATTATGTCTTCCCATGTCCCATGCTCCGTGGGGTTGTTTCGTGAACTTCTTTTCAATGACATCTTAATCTGATTAGATTAGTGTTATGATCATAAATAAATACACATTGAATTGGCGATGGGACATGGCAGCCGAGAAGGATGTAAGCCGTTGTGTGAGTAAACCCATGGGCCATGGCGTTAAGGTCTCATTTTCTAGCTCCAACTGGCATCTGCTTTCCCAGTTTCCTATGTCGTGTTGGTAATAGGCCTTTGGAAAAACACTTACCGCCCTTTGGATAAATGAAATTGCAAACCAAGCTTGCCACCATGCCTGCCTTGGTATTTTTTGAAAAGAATGTTGATTTTAAAAACTATAGCTCCAATTCCTAATATAAACAGTCATGCATTTTCTTTTTAATTCAGAAACATAAGGATTGCTTTGGTCGCAAGCAGGAGTATTGAGCATACCAAAGGGACACGGATTTTTGGCCCTGGGTGCTCCACCCCCTGTATGAACATTAAATTCAAAAAAAATTATGGGGAAAATTAAAAAAATTCTAGGATTTTTTCACGAAATTTCACAGAGAAGTAGATTGGGCAACCATGTTTGTTGATATCCCAAGATTTCAGTTTTTTTTAATTCTGGTAAAATTTGAATTTGATATTCATATAGGGGGGTGGAGCACCCAGGAGCTCCTATGCATTTTCCATATCAAAGCAGCTTTCCAAAAGAGGGAGAGAAACACCAGACACCCGCAAAGCTAGTCACGGCTCCCACATCACTCAATTCAAAT
Source organism: Aegilops umbellulata (assembly GCA_032464435.1). Taxonomy (NCBI): domain Eukaryota; kingdom Viridiplantae; phylum Streptophyta; class Magnoliopsida; order Poales; family Poaceae; genus Aegilops; species Aegilops umbellulata. The sequence continues at coordinate 376,570,308 of CP136059.1, read as the reverse complement.
CATTGGGTTGAGAAACTGGCTGCATCACAGGTAAACGTTTTTGGTGCATTGATTTTTTTGTGAGGAATTGTTGGTGCAAACTTAAATTGATTAGATCTTAGCAACCACTTGTTGGTAAACCTTTGGTGCATCGTGACTAAGTGGCGAATGAGCGGTGGACCTATCGTTGGCGAACGGACCTGCCTGGCATAGTCACCTTCCTCCAGCGGGGATGCTCTCAGGCATACTCCAGATGAATGAATTGTTGGGCTTTTATCTACTTCATCGGCAATGATGGGTTCCGGCGACGCCAACCAACTACTATGCATGCCTACATTAGACTATCAGCATGTTTGGTTGATGTCCACAACATTGTATGCCTGGCCAGGAACTTTCCTGAGATATGCTTGGCAGTTATTTGGTTTGTATCCTGAGAGTGCCTGGCCCAGGCATTCCTAGCAAGGCAGTTAACCTAGCATGGTAATAAAAAATAGAAGAAATGGGAACTTAGCACAGGCACTAGTATTAGCCTGACCCAGGTGTACTAGTATTTGAGCCTGGCGTGGTGTAACATCAGCCTGGCAGCCATGGGTACTATTTAAAACAATAAAGAATTCAGTAATGACACTACCAGGCCAGGAAAGGAACCAAATAGAAGTACACCATGCTGGCCTGGCCAGGCCAAAATCTTCCACCATCTCAGGCTGAATCCAGGCGCCTCTCCTTTCCAGGCATATTGTCGAGGGTCCAAACCAAACAGCCCCTATGTGTCTACGATCCACAAGGGTAGTACATTCAACATGTGCTCATCTGCTAACACCAGGCTCATGTAGGCCGATCGGAGGTGGTGGGAGGAGGCGGGGAGCCCCTGTGGAGGAGAAAGGGGAGGAGGTTGGGAGCTGGCATCGGTGACCAAGTGGAGGAGGGGCTACGAAAGGGAATGCCATGCAACAATCACACACACTTATAAAAGGTGGCGGTTCACTGTTAGAGGTGAATGAGAGTCAACATGTATTGTGTGCCACCCAAGGGTGGTGGCTGGAATCACAGTTGATGAGGTTGCATATGGCCCGTCAGTGGTTATTAATCAAACCACTCGTGTATAAGTCACTATGGATGGTCACCACTGATAGGTTGGCCTAGGCCCGTCGGGCGTGACCATACTATTGTAGCCTTTTTGTAGTAGTGCATTTCATTTCAATACCAAATATAGAACATATATATGCCTCGATGGATTATTGAACTTGTTGTGATGTGTTAGACAAATTTTAACAAGAAAGAGGGATAAAGCGGCATGTTCACCATTTGCACTACCGGACTCGCGGTCTATGCCTACGGCCACGGGCCGTCGGCATAGGGGCTGTGCCGTCGGCATAGATCTATGCCTACGGCTGCCGTCGGCATAGACCCGTCGACGTAGATATCGTCAGCGTACTCTTGTCATACCGTCGGCATAGGGCCCTATGCCGACGGCCTGGCGTCAGCCGTCGGCATAGTTTAGCCGTCGGCAGTGTTTTCCGTCTGACGGCAACGGACGGCGCCGTCAAAAGCGCTGACGAATCGTGCAACGACACGTGGCAGAGGTATGCCGACGGCAAAGCCGTCAGCATACCTTTGCCACGTGGCATCCAGTGGTGCTCCTGGTGGCAGGGCTATGCCTACGGCAAAGATCTATGCCGACGGCTTTGCCGTAGGCATAGCTCTGCCACGTGTCGTTCCCTGGTTCCTCCTGGGCTTATATGCCGACGGCTTTGCCGTAGGCATAGTTATTTTTTATTATTTCCCTGTTTTCTCTTTTCCAATTCATTTGACAGCATTTCAAAGCAGAATAATATGGAATTATGCAGAAATATGACGGTTCATCATCTAAACATACTCAAGTTCATCATCATCATCATCTAAAGATCATCACCGGCGGAAGTTCATGAACCTAAAAGTAGTGCAAGACATGGAACATCATAAAAGTAGGAACATGAAAGGCATGGCACGACGACCACATGCACGGAATCATCAAGCAAGACCACCTCCGCCAAAACCACCACCACCAAGACCACCTCCGCCAAAACCACCACCACCAAGACCACCTCCGTCAAAACCGCCACCGCGACCACCATCACTCTGCCAGATCGGAGTGACTAGGGTCGATGGAGCAGGAGTCGAGCCACCGGTCCCCTACATGTTTCAGAAAAGATTCTAACGGTAAATATGATATGATAGTGTTGAATGAACGAGAACTAGTTTGCCAGTGCCTAGTGCCACCCATTCATCGAACGTGGGCACGTGTGGGGGTTCTCCCGCAGGTGGTGGCGGGGGTCCCATTTGTGGTTGATCCGTGCGGTTACTCCAAGACGCCAACATAGCCTGGATGTTAGTTAAACAAGCAAACTAGAAGGTCAGAAGGAATGAAAGTGCAAAAATTTAGCTTGGTTTTAAGAGGGCAAAACTAACAGTCATCATCTGACGGTTGTAATCATCGTTTGCCTTCACTCGTTTCAAGTACTCCCGCACCTCGAGATTCTTATGCTCGACAAACTCCTTATATGCCTAAATAATTTAGGTTGTTTCTAAGTGAGCAATGCTGAAAATAAACTGAGAATTCTAGAGAGAAAAAGATAAAGAGGAAGTACTTACATCATGCTGGCGGGCTAAGGGAGTCTGTGAACGCCCCGTACTCTCTAACTGGCTCGGGTTGGTAGCCCAAAGCCGTATGTACGAGATCGAAGGAGTGATCAAGCCATCGAAACACGGATACCGGCCATTCTTCTTCCCCTGGATGGCCACCACCGCCGTGTCGTCGATCTGAGACTGGGCGACCTCAGCAACAGGAACATCCGGATGCAACTTCTGAAAGTGATGAGTGTAAGACCCCGGGTGCTCCTCGGTTTTGCCATAGTACTGGCTCTCGCCCTCCTTGGGGTGACTCCGCTCGCTGGCCAGCTTCCACGACTCCATGTCTGAGAGCGGCCTCTTCAACTTGTCCTCCTGCAACGTCAAACAGAAGTTAGCCATACATAAGAACATGATGGTAAAGAAGAACAAAAATGCATCATGCACATAGACATACCTTCATGGCCTTGAAGCCCCAGCGGTTCTTGTTTCCTTGGCCGTGTGTCCCGTCGTTTCCACGGTTAGCCCGGGCCTTGACGCTCTTGGCAGCAAACTCTGCATCGTCGCCGAGCCACCTATCCACCAAACTCGCCCATCCGTTATGCCTTCCATAGCACCAACGAGGAACAACCTATGCAAATTTTGGAAGCATGACATGTGAGCACGAAACATATACTTGACTGCCTGAAATAATGAAAAGTTAGTAATAGTGACCATCATGAACTGCTCCTTGTTCAAGGTAAGTCGTTGCTTCTGTGCTTGAGTTTTGGTCATCTTTTGGTGCAGGTAGATGTGGTAATACTGCGAGAAGGCAACCCAGCGCACCTCGTACTGCAACTGACGAGCTTTCTTCTTCGCAGCCGCAAGCAAGACCACGTCGGCTCTAGCCTTGTGCTCGTCAAGAACTCTATAGAGTTGCTGCAATCATGCATAAACCAGAAGCAAACAAGGCATGAGTTGAGTGATTCAATGATAAACCATGAAAGAAACTGAAGACAAGTGATTCAGAAGAGAACTTACCCCAAATTTGGTGATCACGGCCTTAGCGGCCGTCCCATACTTTGCGTTGCTGCAAGCCTCGTAGTGGGCCCAGATCATGGCCAAAACCCGCAGCTGCGGGTCCCTGTCTGGCCGCGGGCAGAATAGGCCAGGCCAAAACTGCTTCAACGGGACAGTGATAAGGCCATTCGGTTTACGGCCCTTTCCGCGAAGGATCCAGTTTCTGTAAAAGAATCAAAGGATTGCCATGTGTACAATAAGAAAATGTTGTCATGTGTTGAAAATATGATTGAGAGGCACTTACTCTGTCCCCACAGGTTCAATGAGCCACTTGTGCTCCTCGATAGAAGGTGGTGTAGGTAGTCCGGCATTACCACACAGCCACCCCTGCGGAGCACCCGGTGGCAAGTCACCCCACAACTCGGGATCAACCTCCCCTCCACCACTCTCCTCGCCCTCCTCCTCACCCTCCTCCTCGCCCTCCTCCTCCTCACCCTCCTCCTCCTCGCCATCAGGAACATAATCCTCCTCCTCAGACTCAGAAGGTGCCTCTGTATAGGAGGGCATCGAAGAAGACCCTCCTATTTCGGACACGGCCCGGTGTTTTTTGCCTCGGCTGCCTCTCCCCCACCACCTCCTCCTCTAGGGGCTCTCCCCCCACCGCCTCCTCCTCTAGGGTCTCCTCCCCCGACCCCTCCACCTCCCTGTGAGGTGTCATCCTCGCGTAGTCGGGAGGGAACCTTGTGGGCTCGTCCACTCCGAGTAAGTCCTTTGAATTTACTGAGGAAACTGGCGCCGCTGAACTTGCCCATGATTAGCAAACCTGCATTGAGAAGAGAATAAACAACTAGTAAGGATATCAATTAAACAAGCATACAGGAAAAACATTAATAGCAGAAGAGCACATTAAGCATACTATTGTAATGATCATTAAAAGAACTTACATTTTCTAGAACCCATATGAATCATCACTATTGTAATCTATTTGTGGACCGGTCTCATCATCAGTATCACGCATATCTTCTTCGTTGTCTGACGGAGGTGGAGGCTCTTCCTCATCGTCAGCGTCTTCATTTAACTTTTCAAGCATAATTATGTCTCTTTGATTCACAACTGCCTCACCATCAATCCGTGCGTCGCCGTCGTTTGGGTCCAGGTCAACATAACCCAAGTCATCATCCTCGTTGTTTCGGACCAGGTCATCATGTTCCTCTTGATAGAACACTCCCTCGTATGTCATGGGGTTTATGTTGTAGTAATCATCATCGTTCGGGTCCGGTAGCTTACCATGTGGCGACACCTTCAACACAACTTCCCAACCCTTTAGGTACTCTTTCTGGCATGGGTAAGGCAGATAATATACTTGTGTGGCCTGGGTAGCGGCGATAAAGAGATTAGCTCCGGCATAGATGGTTGATGGTTTAACTTCAACTAAACCAACATAAGGCGTATGTCTCAGACCCTTTTTGGGGTCGCACCATCGGCATTTGAACACAGTGAGACCTAGGTGTTCGCGGCCACGTTTGAATGTAAGCTCGTATATTTTTCCTACCCTTCCGTAGTAATCTACTTTATTATCTCCTTCAGTGAAGACTCCGGTATTTATGGTTTTGGGATCAGGACGACTGTTCTGGTACTCCTCTGTATGGAAGCAATACCCATTCACATCATACTTTTGGCATGTCATGACGGCAGGGTGAAAACCCATGGAAACCCATCTCGATTCTTCATCCATTGATTCGGTCGGATCATTTCCCTACAAGTTTAATTGAAATTATAGGGTGCATGAGTTTAATTGAAATTATAGGGTGCATGAGTTTAATTGAAATAGGTAATAGGGAAGTGTGAAAAATTACTTTCTCCATAAACCACGCAACGAAAATTTTCCTTCCATCAGCACCCTTTCGGAGAAGAGCAAGTGCCTCCGCTTCAGTAGGAGGCAGCATTCCCGTCCATTCTTCTTCGACGAATCGACTACAATAAGAAAAGTAGTATAAGAACTAGGCAAAGTGAACATAACGAATTGACTAAAAGAATGACGCAAAGGTATTACCTCATCTACTCATCCTCAACTTCCTTGATGTTGTGCAAGATATAGAACATGACATCCTCCCACTCATCTCGTGGCATGAGATAAGGTGTCGAGCATCCAGCCCTGCCACCTTGCCCGATGAATAGAGGCAACTTGGGTTTATACTTGGGTTCTTCTGTATTGTATCGTGACACCTTATTGTGCAACGTGGGAACATGGTCCGGATAGTAGGCTGTCCTGAGGTCTGCCACCTCCTCTAGGATAACTACCTCAGCTATGGAAGCTTCAATCTTAGCTTTGTTTCCACATTTCTGTCTCAGATGCTTGTTTTGTCTCTTAGGGCCGTACTGCCAACGATTATGCACAGGGCCCCCCAACAATACCTCGTTCGGGAGGTGCAAAAGGAGATGTGTCATCGGAGTAAAGAAGCCTGGCGGGAAGATTTTCTCTAGCTTGCATATCAACTCTGGCGCCTTCTTATGCATTTCTTTTATCTTCTCAGGACATACTTCTTTAGCACAAAGCGTGCGGAAGAAATGGCTTAACTCCGCAAGCACATGCCAGACACGCTCGGGAACATAGCCCCGAACCATCACCGGCATAATCCGCTCCATCCATACATGATAGTCATGACTCTTGAGCCCGGTCACTCTGCACGTTGATAGATTGACCCCCTTACTTATATTCGATGCATAACCATCAGTGAACTTCATGACGTGTTTCAGCCACTTGAATGCCTCCATCATATGATCCTTTTTAAGTACGAAGTCAGCATCTGTCTTGAACCAAGATGTTCGACTGCATGTGGGAGGCTGCATGTGTAGACGTGGTCTATCACAAATATTCTGTTGACCGACTCTAGCATTAACATTATCATTTGTCTTATCAGGAATGTTGAGGATCGTGCGAAAAAGGGACTCTGCGACATTCTTTTCGGTGTGCATCACGTCTATGTTGTATTGAAGTTTGAGGTCCTTAAAATAGGGAAGCTGCGTGAAGGGGGTAATGTGAGTCCAGTTGTGCGTCTCACCATCTCCTTCAAAACATTTTTTCCCTTTACCTTTTCCTTTGCCCTCGCCCTCGTCTTCGCCTGTGGCTTTGCCTTTGCCTTTGCCTTTTCCTTTGCCTTTCCCTTTCCCTTCACCGGTAGGCTAAAGATCTTTCAGCTGAGCAAGCACATCCGCACCAGAAAACGTTGGAATCTCGTTTACTTCATGGACAACTTTGCCTTTTGTGAAGTTCTTCTTGTCTTCCCTATCAGGATGGTCTGGAGGGAGGAACTGTAGATGCAGGTCAAATGCAACATACTTGCCACCCTTCTTCAGCCAAATGAAAATCAAGGCCTGCATGCACACTGGGCAAGGCATCTTTCCACTTGTACACCATCCGCAGAACAAGGCATAACCGGGAAAGTCATGCATGCAATATTGTAGACAAACTTTCATCAAGAAATTTTTCTACAGCTGTCGGTCGTATGTCAACCTCGGGAAGTACCAAGAATGGTGCAAATCATCCACCACCGGCTACATAAACACACTCAAATTCTTCCCCGGATATTCAGGCCCCGGAATTATAAGCGACAGGAACATGGTCTTGCGTTGCATTATGGCGCTGGGAGGGAGATTCAGCGGAATAACAAATACGGGCCAACAGCTGTATGGATTAGACGACATACCATATGGATTGAACCCATCACCTGTTATAGCCATTCTGACATTCCCAGCCTCGGTTTCTTCCTCCAGGTACTCTATATCGAATGACTTCCATGCTTCACCTCCTGATGGATGTACAATTTTTTTGGATTGTACCTTTTCCCTTCCTTGTGCCACTTCATCATTTTGGCAGACTCCTCGGTGATGAAAAGGCGCTGCAGTCTTTTTATAAAATCAAGATACCGAAGAACCTTCACAGGGAATTTTAGCTGCTGCTTCTGACCATGCTTATCGACCACCTCAATATACCGAGAGGAACCGCACTTCCTACAGTACTTGTCATCCGCATACTCATGCCTAAACAAAAGGCAATTCTTTGGACAAACATGTATTTTCTCATAGTCCATGGAGGGCGCCTTCATGATTTTCTTCGTAGCGTACATGGTTTTCGGCAGTTCATGGCCCTCAGGCAGGCTGTTAGCCCATACTCCCAGAAATGCTTCGAAGCAACCTCGGCTACAGCCGTACTCAGCCTTGACTGCCATCAGTTGCGAGATGGCATCCAGCACAGACAGCTTGGCACCCTCATAGAGAGGTTTCTTTGACGAGACCAAGATTTCCAGGAAGGCCTTTGCGGTTTCCTCCGGCTCTTCCGGTTCATTCGCTGAATGTGACAGAGGTGTTGGCTGTGCAGCAAAGACATCATCTAGCATGTCTCTAACCCCATCGTCCTCATAACTAGCGACGCGTTGTCGTATCACATCCTCTCTACCACGGTCCCGCTGGGCAAAGTTTATCGGCATATTAAAGTTGGGCATAAATCCATGCATGCGAAGGTGCTTAGTCATCTCACTCTTATCTCTGCGGATACGTCTCTTACATCTGGCACACGGGCATTCTGGCACCATCCTCATTGGACTACATAATATCTCTTTCAAAAACACATCAGTTTTATCGACCCACTCAATTGTTACTTGATTCCGATGGAAAAACCCACTATACATCCACTGATTATCTACCATCACTGCTTTATTGGAAGCCACACAACAAAATTAAGGATTCATTTAAATTACTCACATCAATATTTTATTTTTTACAAGGTTGACGATAAACGACATTTAATCCACCTACATCTCTAATAGGTAAACATGGGTCCTAATCCCACCCGAGAATGTGTAGATTGAGTATGTTGTCCATGCTCTACCCCATTCCGAGACAAAATTTCGGCAGCACCTCCCCGCTGTTCTCCAAATACACGTCTCGGCAAAATGCTGAGAGAATGTGCATTCGGAGAACAACAGGGAGGCACCGCCGAAATCCTGTCTCGGAACGGGGTAGAGCATGAACAACGTACCCAATCTACACATCCTCGGGCTGTCCGTGGAAAGCGCTGGATAATCCGAAAGAGCTGCGGTGATAAATATGCATGCATATTTATCGATGCAACCCTTTCGGACGGGAGACCTAGGTTACGCGACGCAAATTTAATCTAGTGACATGGAAAAAAAGTGGACGAGGTCATGGAATTGTTGCTCACCCTCCGATGTAGAGGATGTAGTCGATCAAAGGAGGGATAATCGTGGACCAACACCTCCAACGTCGACGGTCACTCCACGAAGATGGAACACCACAAATCCTGTTAATTCGACCAAGTACAAGAAAATAGGTTAAGCATTGACACTTTAAACTATGAAAAAAAATCATATTTCGTCAAGTGTCAAATATTGTCCTTCAATTTTTTTAGCAAGATCATCATGATTAAGTAACCACTCATCATATGCCAATTTTGGAGCACATCTCACACAACTATTTTAGAAACTAAATGTCACATAGCAAGGATTTAGACACAGCTCCACCTCCTATCCATGCCATCTCTAGACGTCAACAACTCAAAGAACATGACACAAACATCAACTCAAAAATTTGTTTTGCATGCATATGTGAATAGACTTAGGGGCTGAATACACCATCCATTAATCTCACATGCATATATTGCCATAATCCATTATATATCATATTGGCACAAATATTAGGCTTATGGACATAAAATCTAGAAGAGAACAATGCTAACAATTACACCACTTGTCTCTGTGAAGATAAGTTACACATGTCCATACATAGTAGTTATTTGCAGCAAATAAACATGAAACTATGAATGTCACAGTAGGAAAAATGAAAAAAAAAGAGCATAGCTCACCGGGCAGAGGGGCGTCACGGCGATGGAGGGGACGGGAGGGACGGGGCTGGTCATGGTCGGCCGGAGAAGCAGAGGAGGCCGCCGACTGGAGCTAGCACCAGGGCCGGACGGGCAGGGTCGCGGGCTGGCCGGAGCCGTGGCCAGGCGTGCTCGATGAGGGGCTGAGGCGGGGCAGGGCCCGGTTCATGGCGGGGCAGAGAGCTGGGGTGGAGGCGAGGCGTGGAGACGAGATGGCGACGACGTGGGTGGAGCGGCGGCGGGCGGGCGGGCGGCAGAGAGCTGGCTTGGCGGCGGCGGCGCGAGAAGGGGACGGGAGGGGAGGGGGTGTGAAAGGATCGAGAAGAGGTGTCTAGAGGGGGGTGATTAGACACTAAGTGCCCAAAGTTGCAGTTTTTAATATTCTTAAGTTTAAGTGGAGTTTAAGCACAAGTTTAACAAACACAATACATATCAAGCAAGCATGCAATGAGTATATGAGCAGCGGAAAGTAAAGCATGCAACTTGCAAGAATGTAAAGGGAAGGGTTTGGAGTATTCAAACGCAATTGGAGACACGGATGTTTTTGTCGTGGTTCCGATAGGTGGTGCTATCGTACATCCACGTCGATGGAGACTTCAACCCATGGAGGGTAATGGTTGTGCGAGTCCACGGAGGGCTCCACCCATGAAGGGTCCACGAAGAAGCAACCTTGTCTATTCCATCACGGCCGTCGCCCACGAAGGACTTGCCTCACCAGCGGTAGATCTTCAAGAAGTAGGCGATCTCGTTGCCCTTACAAACTCCTTGGCTCAACTCCACAATCTTGTCGGAGGCTCCCAAGTGACACCTAGTCAATCTAGGAGAAACCACTCTCCAAGAAGTAACAAATGGTGTGTTGATGATGAACTCCTTGCTCTTGTGCTTCAAATGATAGTCTCCCCAACACTCAACTCTCTTTCACAGGATTTGGATTTGGTGGAAAGAAGATTTGAGTGGAAAGCAACTTGGGGAAGGCTAGAGATCAAGATTCATATGGTTGGAATGGAATATCTTGACCTCAACACATGAGTAGGTGGTTCTCTCTCAGAAAATGTGTATTGGAAGTGTAGGTATGTTCTGATGGCTCTCTCCACGAATGAAGAGTGGGTAGAGGGGTATATATAGCCTCCACACAAAATCTAACCGTTACACACAATTTGCCAAACTCGGTGGGACCGAACGGTTAAACTCGGTCGGACCGATTCAGCAAACCTAGTGACCGTTAGGATTTTCGGTGGGACTGAGATGCAACTCGGTAGGACCGATATGGTTAGGGTTAGGGCATAACGTAATCTCGGTGTGACCGATTCCACAAACTCGGTGGGACCGATTTTGGTAATAAGCTAACCAGAGAGATGGTCAGGCAAACTCGGTGAGACCGATTACACAAACTCGGTGGGACCGATTTTGGTAATAAGCTAACCCGAGGGTTTGCATTGTAATATCGGTAGTACCGATTGCTCAAACTCGGTGAGACCGATTTTGGTAATGGACATACACAGAGAGATTACAATCCTATCTCGGTGAGACCGAGATCCCTATCGGTGAAACCGATTTGCTAGGGTTTGTGGCAGTGGCTATGACATCTGAAACTTGGTGGCGCCGGATAGATAGAATCGGTGGGGCTGAGTTTGACTTTTGGTTTAGGTCATATGTGGATGTGGGAAGGTAGTTGAGGGTTTTGGAGCATATCACTAAGCACTTTGAGCAAGCAAGTCATTAAGCAACACCTCATCCCCTCTTGATTGTATTAGCTTTTCCTATAGACTCAATGTGATCTTGGATCACTAAAATAGAAAATGTAGAGTCTTGATCTTCAAGCTTGAGCCAATCCTTTGTCCTTAGCATCTTGAAGGGGTTCCACATCCTCTAGTCCATGCCACTCCATTGTTGAACTTATCTGAAACATACTAGGTAAAAGTGTTAGTTCAACAAGAGATATGTTGACATTAATTACCAAAACCACCAAGGGAGCACTTGTGCTTTCAATATCCCCCTTTTTGGTAATTGATGACAACATACATCAAAGCTTTAGATAAATATATAGAGAATAGCAAGTAAAGCTTTGGAAAGACATGTAACATGCATCGGATCCCCCCACATGTATGCAAACATGTGAATATGGAATATAGGAGCATGTGAATGCATAAGCATGACAGAGTAAGCAATGTGTTACATGTATCTTGGCTATATGCATCAGAGCAAATGATGTGAATGTGAGAAATGTACCTTCATGCTCATGAGTCCTTCTTGCAAACAGTATGTACATCAGCAAGAACTTCTCATTCACATGACTGTGATGCATATACTTACTTTGTGGTCTTGGGTTGGCTTAGGATGGGATGAACCTGCGCAAACAAGGTTAAATAACACAGATACACCTACTGACCAGAGCAAACAAGAGAAACCACAAGAGAACCAAGACTGGGATGACATGTAGAGTGAGTACTAAGTACCACATTGGATATAGACATGTCCCCAAAGGTAAAGATATGCAATAAAATCAGAGATTTCCTTCCCTTAGATGTCTTGCTCCCCCTGAATCTGCATGGGATATTGGGAGAAGATAGGGAACAGAAAATCAGAGAAACAGAAAAGAAACAACAGAGCTTGAGCTAAAGCAAGCAAACAAACATGTATTTCCCCTCTTAAAGACATGTGACATCTCTCCTCTTGAACACCAATCATCTGGGGTCTTTGATGATATTACTTTCTCCTAGTTGAGAAACTCTCTTGCCCTGAGTATTCTCTCTTTCTCCCCCTATAGGAAGGATTAAGCTTTGATGTGATCTATCTCCCCCCCTTTGACATCAATTTCCAAGAAGGGCTCTTCTGGACATGTGATACAAATGGGTTGGTCCTCGAGTCACAGAGCAAAGCAGCATGTCTAATATGATGCTGGTAGATGACAAGAATCATTGAGTGGAGCTGGAGTAAACATAAATCAAGAATAAGTGGCAAGTTGGTTTTCCTGTGGTGGAATCGGTGACTCCGAGTTGTGTGCTTTGGTTGCACCGAAATGTTTCGGTTGAGCCGAAGAAAACAAACCGGTGTGACGAGTTCATCAGAGTGAAACCACTTGTCACCTCAGCTCACTAGACAAGTAAAATCTCACAAGGATATGCAAGGAATTAACTGAAAGATTTGCAATGAATTGGATACAGAAAATGCAGAACAAAAAGCAAAGAAAAGAAACTAAAAGATCTAGATAAAGTTTTTTTTGAAAGGAGAAACAAATATGCAAGAGACAAAAGCACGGAGAGACACAAGAGAACTTCATGTAGAGATGGTCGGCGACAAAGTCACCTATGTTAGAGTATATTGACTTAGGAGTCAAGTGAGAGCACTTGATCATAGGTCACACTCATCGTTTAAGCTCAAAATGGGGTTACCATTTTTCGTTTAAGCCTTTTGATGTATTCACATCTTGTCGAGTTGCTTTGACTCATGACTTGGAGTAAAGCTTCTCTAAGATGGAATAACATACCTTGGGTGGTGGTGTTGATCTTGCTCATGTAGTTGAACTTGTGTGGGTTGCTCAAGGTTGATGTAGTTCATCAAGAGTTAGGAGCACCACTTGGAGTTTGAGTTCATCTACCTACATGGGTTAGCTTTGCAAGGAAGAGCACTTGTGTATCCAAAATGACAATCATGAGACTCAACATAGAATTTGCCAAAGGATATGTTTGAATGGTTTCGTGCTTCCTTGTCTTCAACCACCATTGTGTAGAGACTTGGTGATGTAGAGATTGCTCAAGATGTGAGTGAATTGCAATCTCATAGATTTAGATTCAACCAAGTACCTACACGGGTTAGATAACATGCAAGGTACAAATATATCCAAGACATATGAATAGCATCATAAGAGAAATATCGAGGATTAGTCATAGGCTCATGCCCCGCATGTATCAAATGGAGTTCCTACTCCAAGTTTGAAGCATCAATGATGTTCAATTCACCTCTCAACCTGCAAAACACTTTCTCATCAAGTGGTTTAGTGAATATATCCGCCAATTGCTTATCGGTGCGAACATGCTTCAGGTTAATGTCCCCTTTGGCAACATGATCTCGAATGAAATGATGACGAACTTCTATATGCTTAGTTCGAGAATGTTGCACGGGATGTTGAGCAATCTTAATAGCACTTTAATTGTCACATAGCAATGAAACATGTTTCACATATATCCCATAATCTTTAAGAGTTTGGGTCATCCAAAGTAAATGAGGACAACATGAACCAGCGGCAATGTATTCCGCTTCGGCGGTGGATAAGGATACCGAGTTTTGTTTCTTGGAAGACCAAGACACAAGAGATCTACCAAGGAATTGACAAGTACCCAAAGTGGAATTTCTATCAACCTTGTCTCTGGCATAGTCCGAATCGGAGTAGCCAACAAGATCAAAAGAGGACCTCTTAGGATACCAAATGCCAAAATTTGGTGTATGGATTAGGTATCTCACTGTCCTTTTCACAGCCTTAAGATGACATTCTTTAGGAGCAGCTTGATATCGTGCACACATGCACACACTTAGCATAATATTGGGAAGTGAGGCACATAGATATAACAATGAACCAATCATAGAGCGATAAACCTTTTGATCAACCGGTTCACCATCTTTGGTCAAATCAAGATGTCCACTAGTAGGCATGGGTGTAGTCATACCTTTGCATTCTTGCATATTGAACTTCTTGAATAAGTCCTTGGTGTAGTTCATTTGAGAGACAAAGGTACCTTCCTTAGTTTGCTTGATTTGCAAAACAAGAAAGAATTTGAGTTCACTCATCATAGACATCTCAAACTTCTCCGACATTAGCTTTCCAAACTTCGCACTAAATTGAGGGTTAGTTGAACCAAATATGATATCATCAACATAAATTTGGCACACAAATAGTTCTCCATTAACCCTTTTAGTAAAAAGAGAAGAATCAATTTTACCAATTTCAAAGCCTTTTTCAATAAGGAACTTGGTCAAGCATTTATACCATGCTCTAGGAGCTTGTTTAAGACCATAAAGGGCTTTGTGAAGTTTGTAAACATGATTAGGTTTCTTAGGATTGACGAAGCCGGGAGGTTGCTTAACATAAAATTCCTCCTCAATTTTGCCATTTAGAAAAGCACTTTTAATGTCCATTTGGTACAAGGTGATATCATGGTGATTAGCATAAGCTAGTAAGATGCGAATGGACTCAAGTCTAGCAAGCGGAGCATATGTCTCACCATAGTCCATACCTTCAACTTGTGTGTAGCCTTGGGCGACGAGACATGCTTTGTTGCGAACCACTTGTGCATCTTCATCTTGATTGTTGCGAAACACCCATTTGGTACCAATGATGTTGTGGTTGTTGTCGGGCTTCTTGACCAATGTCCACACTTGATTTCTCTCAAAGTTGTCTAGCTCTTCATGCATAGCGTTTATCCAGTCCGGATCCTTCAATGCTTCTTCAACCTTCATAGGTTCAATGCTAGAGATGAATGAGTAATGTTCACAAAAGTTAGCTAAACGAGTTTTTGAGCGAGTGATTCTCCCGGTTTGGATATCATTGTAGATTTGCTCGACGGGATGATCTTTGGCAATTCTTGCTCGAACTCGTGAAAGCTTTTGCTTGGGTCGGGGTGGGACATCCTCTTCATCTTGTTCTTCTTCTTGTCCTTCTTCATTGTTGACGTTTCGTTCTCTTGTCCTGGCGGAGAAGGAGGTTGTTGATGTTCATCTTGGTGTACTTCCTCGTTTTCTTCATCTTAGCTTGTCCCACTTGTGGATGCTTTCGTATCAACTCTTGGTTCACCTTGTCGTGAGGTAGAAGCTTCCACTTGGACCGACGAGGTACTCTCCTTCACTTCCGTTGGACGAATATTGCCAATGGACAAGTCTTGAATTGCTTCCGAAGGGTCTTTGTCTCCTACATCAACCGGCAATTGCTCTACTTGCGAGCCGTTAGATTCATCAAACTTCACATCTACCGTCTCTTCAACCTTTCGGGTGAAATTGTTGTAGACACGGTAAGTGTGAGAGTTTGAGCCATAACCAAGTAGGAAACCTTCATGAGATTTAGGAGCAAATTTAGAACGACGATGCTTATCAAGAATGTAGCACTTTGAGCCGAATACTCGAAAGTATCCAACTTGGGGTTTGTTACCGGTGAGGAGCTCGTATGCCGTCTTGCAGAGTAGCTTGTGAAGATACAAGGGATTTGTTGCATGACAAGCTGTCTCAACCGCTTCCGCCCAAAAGTGCTTTGGCGTTTTGTACTCATCAAGCATCATTCTTTCCATCTCGATAAGAGTTCGGTTCTTCCTTTCAACAACTCCATTTTGTTGAGGTGTGTATGTAGCCGAGAACTCGTGTGAAATCCCTTCTTTGTCAAGAAAGGAGTCCACATTTGCGTTCTTGAACTCCGTTCCGTTGTCGCTCCGAACCTTCTTGATCTTCACGTCAAACTGATTTTGGGTCTTCCTAGCGAAGTTTTGGAAGATCTTTTGGACCAGCGATTTGTCATCAAGAAAGAACACCCACGTAAATCTTGAAAAATCATCAACTATGACTAGACCAAATGAGTTACCACCGAGACTCTTGTAGGCATTTGGACCAAAGAGATCCATGTTAAGTAGCTCGAGTGGTCTTCTTGTGGTCATGATGTTCTTCGCGTGGTGACTTCCTCCAACTTGTTTTTCTGCTTGACAAGCACTACAAAGTCTATCCTTGTCAAATATGACATCTTTTATTCCAAGGATATGATCACCTTTAATAAGCTTATCAAGATTTCGCATGCCAACATGACCTAGTCTTCTATGCCACAACCAGCCTTTAAAAGATTTAGCAATTAAGCAAGTTCTAGGTTGAGCCTTTTTAGTGAAATCAACAATGTAAAGATCTCGACTACATATACCAGTAAAGACCATTTTATGATTGTCTCTACGAAACACTTGGCAATCTAATTCAGTGATAGGACATTGAAACTGAAAGTAAGTTGTATCCAAGGGATTCAACGGGCATGACATTTTGTATGGAGCTATCATGTGAGATGGCCACCTTACCAAGGCCAACCACCTTACCCTTTGAATTATCACCAAAAGTGACATATTTTCGAGGGCCGTCGTTTTCAGTAAGCTCACGGAACATATCTTCATCTCCGGTCATATGATTAGTACATCCACTATCAAGGACCCATTCCTTTCCTCTAGCCATGTAGCCGCGAAGATTTGCCATAAGACCAAAATGCCTCATTGCATCATCAAGATCATAGTCACTATCATCATCTTCATCATAGTATCCATGTTGAACATCATCTTGTGATTGATCAATTCCTAGAGAGGGTAATTCATTAGATAAATGATCATCACAATGGTTGCCTTTATGAATTCTAATAGCTTCGGATATGATATCGCTAATGATTCCAACATTTCCTTTAGCACGCATGAGATTGGTAAGCTCAAATAGACAATCACCAAAGCTAGGATCACTAGAGTTCATCTTACTCAAGGCAATAGACTCATGGAGAATTTCGTCTAAATTTTTCAAGGAATAATCTGGAAATCGTTCCTCAAGAAATCTCCATATGGTGTAGGCACACTTGAGAGTAGGCAAACATCTAATCAAGTTTCTAGACAAGCCTCTAATGATGAGCTCAACAGTTCTTAGATTGCGAATCATGTCAATATCTTCATCTAGGGTAGGGTGCAAAGGATCAACATGAGGTGCACAAGGGCTAGTAATGTACTTGTTCAAATGATATTCATTAAAAATCTCAAGCATTTCATTTTTCCACTCATGAAAGTATTCTCCATCAAGAATAGGCACTCTATGTCTAAGACTCCCCAAAGTAGACACATCCATCTTCCTCCAATGGTGTTTAAACCAAGGCAATGGAGACCAAAGCTCTGATACCAATTAAAAGGATCGAGAAGAGGTGTCTAGGGGGGTGATTAGACACTAAGTGCCAAAAGTTGCAGTTTTTAATATTCTTAATTTTAAGTGGAGTTTAAGCACAAGTTTAACAAACAAAATACATATCAAGCAAGCATGCAATGAGTATATGAGCAGCGGAAAGTAAAGCATGCAACTTGCAAGAATGTAAACGGAAGGGTTTGGAGTATTCAAACGTAATTGGAGACACAGATGTTTTTGTCATGGTTCCGATAGGTGGTGCTATCGTACATCCACGTCGATGGAGACTTCAACCCATGGAGGGTAATGGTTGTGCGAGTCCACGGAGGGCTCCACCCATGAAGGGTCCACGAAGAAGCAACCTTGTCTATTCCATCATGGCCGTCGCCCACAAAGGACTTGCCTCACTAGCAGTAGATCTTCACGAAGTAGGCGATCTCCTTGCCCTTAAAAACTCCTTGGTTCAACTCCACAATCTTGTCGGAGGCTCCCAAGTGACACCTAGCCAATCTAGGAGACACCACTCTCCAAGAAGTAACAAATGGTGTGTTGATGATGAACTCCTTGCTCTTGTGCTTCAAATGATAGTCTCCCCAACTCTCAACTCTCTCCCACGGGATTTGGATTTGGTGGAAAGAATATTTGAGTGGAAAGCAACTTGGGGAAGGCTAGAGATCAAGATTCATATGGTTGGAATGGAATATCTTGACCTCAACACATGAGTAGGTGGTTCTCTCTCAGAAAATGTGTACTGGAAGTGTAGATATGTTCTGATGGCTCTCTCCATGAATGAAGAGTGGGTGGAGGGGTATATATAGCCTCCACACAAAATCTAACCGTCACACACAATTTGCCAAACTCGATGGGACCGAATGGTTAAACTTGGTCGGACCGATTCAGCAAACCTAGTGACCGTTAGGATTTCGGTGGGACTGAGATGCAACTCGGTAGGACCAACATGGTTAGGGTTAGGGCATAATGTAATCTCGGTGTGACCGATTACACAAACTCGGTGGGACCGATTTTGGTAATAAGCTAACCAAAGAGTTGGTCAGGCAAACTCGGTGAGACCGATTACACAAACTCGGCGGGACCGATTTTGGTAATAAGCTATCCCGAGGGTTTGCATTATTGTAATCTCGGTAGTACCGATTGCTCAAACTCGGTGAGACCAATTTTGGTAATGGACATACTCGAGATTACAATCCCATCTCGGTGAGACCGAGATCCCTATCGGTGAAACCGATTTGCTAGGGTTTGTGGCAGTGGCTATGACATCTGAAACTTGGTGGCGCCGGATAGATAGAATCGGTGGGGCCGAGTTTGACTTTTGGTTTAGGTCATATGTGGATGTGGGAAGGTAGTTCAGGGTTTTGGAGCATATCACTAAGCACTTTGAGCAAGCAAGCCATTAAGCAACACCTCATCGCCTCTTGATAGTATTGGCTTTTCCTATAGACTCAATGTGATCTTGGATCACTAAAATAGAAAATGTAGAGTCTTGATCTTGAAGCTTGAACCAATCCTTTGTCCTTAGCATCTTGAAGGGGTTCCACATCCTCTAGTCCATGCCACTCCATTGTTGAACTTATCTAAAACATACTAGGTAAAAGTGTTAGTCCAACAAGAGATATGTTGACATTAATTACCAATACCACCCAGGGAGCACTTGTGCTTTCAGGGTGGAGCGGCGGGAAGGGGGGACGGGCGAGGGAAGGGGAGAGTGGCGCGGGTGGAGCGGCGGCGGGCGGGCGGCGGGGAACGTCGCGGGCGGCGGGGAGCAGCGGCGACAGCGGGGGTCGGGCTTGGGGGCACGCGGGATCTGGGCCGGGGACGAACGAGTGGAGGGGGTGACCGGGGAGAGGATAAGGGAACTATGTCGACGGCTAAGCCGTCGACATATATTAATCATGCCACGTGGCATATATGCCGACGGCTAAGCCGTAGGCATAGGTGTATTTTTTTATACATATTAATTACAAACTAGCTGTATATATGTTCATTACACACGTGGCATATTTTATTAACCGACTTCAAATATATTTGTAGTGTATATTATTTTCATATGCATTGAAAAGTTTCGTATATATATAAAATACTTGTACGTACATATTAAATATTTTCAAATACACGTTCTTGAATTTTTTTTAATGATACATGGTATATAATTATATTAAAAATGATACATGGTATACATATTTTTGACATGCATGAACATTATTTAAAATGTACCATACATTTTCTTTAATGGTTTGAAACATTATTTTTAATGACATGATCTTTTTTTTTATATTGTACAACAATTTTCTAAAATATGACGTATATATTTATCTGAACCGAATTTTTTCAAAGGTCAGCAACATTTCTTTATGATATAAATATTTTCTATGGTCTCGCGAAAGGTGATACATAGGAGAGCAACTGACTGAGGGGTAGCGTTACCGAGTGCCTGATCCGGTAACTATGCGAGTGCCTGATCCGTCTACTACCGTGTCATCGCCGTCCGTGAGGGGGGCCACGCCCCGGAGACGCGTGCCGCCTCTTCGGACATGCCACCACACCACCCCGCATGTATGAGGGCCCGGTGCGACGCTCCGGTGGCATTGCCACCCCCCCCCAGGGCCCCCGTCCCGTCTAACCCTGTAGCGTTTGACCAAGGGATCTAGCCCTTTGACTTTGCACGGACGGGCTTTGACCAGTGGACCTTCCCACCCGGTTGTGTTAGGTCAGCCCATAGGAACACTTTGGAGCAACATCCGGGCCAGACCCACAACAAGATCGACTCCGTGTAGACCCGACACGTCCGTTTCCCCCCTCCAGGTGCCGGCGGCGGCGCCGTCCGTGAGGGGGGCACAACCCGGAGACGCGTGTCGGGCGTTTGCAACCGCCACAACACTTCCAGACTTAGTCGTAGACGCGCGAAGAGCAATCCGCGTAGAGGGAATTTTTCGGATACTTCTCCATCAGCAAAAATTATGAAAAATTACCACCGTTCCTATAGCACATATTCCCACGTCATGCAAAAAAACTCCTGATTTTATCGCGCTCTGAGTATTTAATGATATTCACGCCGCATCGTTACCGCAGAACGTCTACTACCGTGTCATCGCCGTCCGTGAGGGGGGCCACGCCCCGGAGACGCGTGCCGCCTCTTCGGACATGCCACCACACCACCCCGCATGTATGAGGGCCCGGTGCGACGCTCTGGTGGCATTGCTACCCCAGCAGGGCCCCCATCACGCCTAACCCTGTAGCGTTTGACCACGGAATCTAGCCCTTTGACTTTGCACGGACGGTCTTTGACCAGTGGACCTCCCCACCCGGGTGTGTTAAGTCAGCCCATAGGAACACTTTGGAGCAAAATCCGGGCCAGACCCACAGCAAGATCCCCTCCGTGTAGACCCGACACGTCCGTTTCCCCCTCCAGGTGCTGGCGGCGGCGCCATCCGTGAGGGGGGCACAACCCGGAGACGCGTGCCGGGCGTTTGGAACCGCCACAACACTTCCAGACTTGTGAGAGGCCGCCTACGCAAGATTTGGCGGCATGCTAGCCCCGGAGGCCGCCGGCCACAGTCGTAGACGCGCGAAGAGTAATCCGCGTAGAGGGAATTTTTCGGATACTTCTCCACCACCAAAAATTATGAAAAATTACCATCGTTCCTATAGCACATGTGCCCACGTCATGAAAAAAAAAACTCATGATTTTATCGCGCTCCGATTATTTAATGATATTCACGCCGCATCGTTACCATAGAACGTCTACTACCGTGTCATCGCCATCCGTGAGGGGGGCCACGCCCCGGAGATGCGTGCCGCCTCTTCGGACATGCCACCACATCACCCCGCATGTATGAGGGCCCGGTGCGACGCTCTGGTGGCATTGCTACCCCCAGGGCCCCCGTCCCGCCTAACCCTGTAGCGTTTGACCACGGGATCTAACCCTTTGACTTTGCACAGACGGGTTTTGACCAGTGGACCTCCCCACCCGGTTGTGTTAGGTCAGCCCATAGGAACACTTTGGAGCAACATCCGGGCCAGACCCACAACAAGATCCCCTCCGTGTAGACCCGACGCGTTCGTTTCCCCCCTATAGGTGCCGGCGGCGGCTCCGTCCGTGAGGGGGGGCACACCCCGGAGACGCGTGCCGGGCGTTTGCGACCGCCACAACACTTCCAGACTTGTGAGAGGCCGCCTACGCAAGATTTGGCGGCATGCTAGTCCCCGGAGGCCGCCGGCGGCACTCGTAAACGCGCGAAGAGCAATCCGCGTAGACGGAATTTTTCGGATACTTCTCCATCACCAAAAAATATGAAAAATTACCATCGTTCCTATAGCACATGTGCCCACGTCGTGCAAAAAACTCATGATTTTATCATGCTTCGAGTATTTAATGATATTCACGCCGCATCGTTACCGCAGAACGTCTACTACCGTGTCATCGCCGTCCGTGAGTGGGGCCATGCCCCGGAGACGCGTGCCGCCTCTTCGGACATGCCAACACACCACCCCGCATGTATGAGGGCCCAATGCAATGCTCCGGTGGCATTGCTACCCCCCCAGGGCCCCCGTCCCGCCTAACCCTGTAGCATTTGCCAACGGGATCTAGCCCGTTGACTTTGCATAGACGGGCTTTGACCAGTGGACCTCCCCACTCGGTTGTGTTAGGTCAGCCCATAGGAACACTTTGGAGCAACATCCGGGCCAGACCCACAGCAAGATCCCCTGCGTGCAGACCCGACGCGTCCGTTTCCCCCCTCCAGGTGCCGGCGGCGGCGCCGTCCGTGAGGGGGGGGGCACACCCCGGAGACACGTGCCGGGCGTTCGCAACCGCAACAAAACTTCCAGACTTGTGAGAGGCCACCTATGCAGCATTTGGCGGCATGCTAGACCCCGGAGGCCGCCGGCCACAATCGTAGACGCGCGAAGAGCAATTTGCGTAGAGGGAATTTTTCGGATACTTCTCCACCACCAAAATTTATGAAAAATTACCATTGTTCCTATAGCACATGTGCCCACGTCGTGCAAAAAGACTCATGATTTTATCGCGCTCCGAGTATTTAATGATATTCACTCCGCATCGTTACCGCAGAACGTCTACTACCCTGTCATCGCCGTCCGTGAGGGGGGTCACGCCCCGGAGACGCGTGCTGCCTCTTCGGACATGCCACCACACCACCCCGCATGTCTGAGGGCCCGGTGCGATGCTCTGGTGGCATTGCTACCCCCCCCCCCACCCCCAGGGCCCCCATCCCGCCAAACCCTGTAGCGTTTGACCACGGGATCTAGCCCTTTGACTTTGCATGGACGGGCTTTGACCAGTGGACCTCCCCACCCGGTTGTGTTAGGTCAGCCCATAGGAACACTTTGGAGCAACATCCGGTCCAGACCCACAGCAAGATCCCATCCGTGTAGACCCGACGCGTCCATTTCTCCCCTCCAGGTGCCGGCGGCGGCGCCGTCCGTGAGGGGAGGCACACCCCGGAGACGCGTGCCGGGCGTTTGTGACCGCCACAACACTTCCAGACTTGTGAGAGTCCGCCTACGCAAGATTTGGCGGCATGCTAGGCCCTGGAGGCCGCCGGCCACAGTCGTAGACGCGCGAAGAGCAATCCACGTAGACGGAATTTTTCGGATACTTCTGCATCGCCAATTTTTTTAAAAAATTACCATCGTTCCTATAGCACATGTGCCCACGTCATGCAAAAAAACTCATGATTTTATCGCGCTTTGAGTATTTAATGATATTCACGCCGCATCGTTACCGCAGAACTTCTACTACCGTGTCATCGCCGTCCGTGAGTGGGGCCATGCCCCGAAGATGCGTGCCGCCTCTTCGGACATGCCACCACACCACCCCGCAGGTATGAGGGCCCGGTGCGACGCTCCGGTGGCATTGCTACCTCCCCAGGGCCCCCGTCCCGCCTAACCCTGTAGCATTTGACCACGGGATCTAGCCCTTTGACTTTGCACAGACGGGCTTTGACCAGTGGACCTCCCCACCCGGTTGTGTTAGGTCAGCCCATAGGAACACTTTGTAGCAATATCCGGGCCAGACCCACAGTAAGATCCTCTCCGTGTAGACCCGACGCGTCCGTTTCGCCCCTCCAGGTGCCGGCGGCGGCGCCGTCCGTGAGGGGGGGGGGCACACCCCGGAGACGCGTGCCGAGCGTTTGCAACCGCCACAACACTTCCAGACTTGTGAGAGGCCGCCTACGCAAGATTTGGCGGCATGCTGGCCCCCGGAGGCCGCCGGCCAGAACTGTAGACGCGCGAAGAGCAATCCGCGTAGAGGAAAATTTTCGGATACTTCTCCATCACCAATTTTTTTGAAAAATTACCATCGTTCCTATAGCACATGTTCCCACGTCATGCAAAAAAGCTCATGATTTTATCGCGCTCCGAGTATTTAATAATATTCACGCCGCATCGTTACCGCAGAACTTCTACTACCGTGTCATCGCCGTCCGTGAGGGGGGCCACGCCCCGGAGACTCGTGCCGCCTGTTCAGACATGCCACCACACCACCCCGGATGTATGAGGGCCCAGTGCGATGCTCCGGTGGCATTGCTACCCCCAGGGCCCCCGTCCTACCGAACCTTGTAGCGTTTGACCATGTGATCAAGCCCTTTGACTTTGCACGGACGGGTTTTGACCAGTGGACGGCCCCACCCGGTTGTGTTAGGTCAGCCCATAGGAACACTTTGGAGCAACATCCGGGCCAGACCCACAGCAAGATCCCCTCCACGTAGACCCGATGCGTCCGTTTCCCCCCTCCAAGTGCCGGCAGCGGCGCCGTCCGTGAGGGGGGCACACCCCGGTGAAGCGTGCCGGGTGTTTGCTACCGCCACAACACTTCCAGACTTGTGAGAGGCCGCCTATGCAAGATTTGGCGGCATGCTAGCCCCCGGAGGCCGCCAGCCACAGTCGTAGATGTGCGAAGAGCAATCCGCGTAGAGGGAATTTTTCGGATACTTCTCCATCACCAAAAATTATGAAAAATTACCATCGTTCTTATAGCACATGTGCCCATGTCGTGTAAAAAAACTCATGATTTTATCGCGCTCCGAGTGTTTAATGATATTCATGCCGCATCGTTACCGCAGAATGTCTACTATCGTGTCATCGCCGTCCGTGAGGGGGGCCACGCCCCGGAGACGCGTGCCGCTTCTTCGGACATGCCACCACACCTCCCCGCATGTATGAGGGCCCGGTGCGACGCTCCGGTGGCATTGCTACCCCCCAGGGCCCCCTTCCCGCCTAACCCTGTAGCGTTTGACCACGGGATCTAGCCCTTTGACTTTGCACGGACGGGCTTTGACCAGTGGACCTCCCCACCCGGTTGTGTTAGGTCAGCCCATAGGAACACTTTGGAGCAACATCCGGGCCAGACCCACAACAAGATCCCCTCCGTGTAGACCCGACGCGTCCGTTTCCCCCCTCCAGGTGCCGGCGGCGGCGCCGTCCGTGAGAGGGGTCACACCCCGGAGACGCGTGCCGCCTCTTCGGACATGCCACCACACCACCCCGCATGGATGAGGTCCCCCGTCGCGCCTAACCCTGGAGTGGTTGACCACGAGATCTAGCCCTTTGACTTTACATGGACGGGCTTTGAACAGTGGACCTCTCCACCCGGTTGTGTGAGGTAAGCTCAGAGGGACACTTGGGAGCAACATCCGGGCCAAACCGACAGCTACATCCCCTCCGTGTATACCCGATGCGTCCGTTTTCCCCCTCCAGGTACCGGCGGCGGCGCCGTCCGTTCGGGGGGGGGGGGCACGCCCCGGAGATGCGTGCCGCCTCTTCGAACATGCCACAACGCCTTGAAGATGCGGCTGTTTCCGCCCTCCATATATATTCATAATCTATGGAAAAAATTACAAACTACATATATATTCATATAATACATAAAAAAGCATGAAAACATATTTTTTAAAAAGCATAAAAACATATGTAAAAAAAGCATAAAAACATATGTAAAAAAAGCATAAAAACGTATGCAAAAAAGCGTAGAAAAAACTATGCCGACGGCATAGAGACGGCAGGGTTTTAGTGGGCGACATGTCGCGGATCGGTGACGTGGCACCTATGCCGACGGCTCCCGTCGGCATACCTACGCCGCGGATCGGTGACGTGGCATGGGGAGATATGCCGACGGCCGCCCATCCCGACCGTCGGCATAGGTTTGACGACGTTAGCCGCTAGTCACGGGCGGGGTCGCCGGGCCGAGAGGTATGCCGACGGCCGATTTGTGCCGACGGCTGCTGTCGGCATGTCTGCATCTAGGTCGACGGCCGTTCTGTGCCGACGGCGGCCGTCTGCATATATCCGTGTAACCCGACGGCCAGGACTGGGCTGTCGGCATATCTCAAACTAGGCCGACGGCAGCCGTAGGCATAGGTTTGGCCGTCGGCATAGGACAGTTTTCCGGTAGTGTTGGTGACAAGCTCCGGTATATACTTTAATCTAGAACTTTTTTTTACGTATACCTAGTGATAAACTAGAAATTGATATTGTGATATTTATGGGACTATACACGTAAGGTGTCTCTACCAAGATCTTCAAAGATATACTCAAATATATATACACTATGTTCACACGAGTATCCGGCGAGTCCATTTCACATCACTTTTTACCTTTTGTTTTGCTTTGCAGTCATAGCATTTTCGGGAAAAATATCGTTTATGTGTAGTCAAGTTCATTGACGTGATAATTGCCTACCTTATGAGGCGATGATCGAGTAAGATAAAAAGCAACCACGAAGAGCTTAGTAATTGAGAGGGAAAAAGAGACAAAATCTCTAATCAAAGGGAGCATAAAAGCCAAAGATACAAGTATACCAATATTACCGTGCTCCTTTTCAAGTACATCTTATTACGGTTCATGCGATATTTTGTCTTCTATTAATGTCATGCCTTATACTCTTTATGCAAGAATACAGGATGATATTTGTTCTAGTAAACTCCAATCGACTAAGATGACTATTAAGTTAGTAGATGGGGCATTCAGAACACAACATGGTGTCCTTCCAGATGTTCATGTCACTTTTGCATTTTATCTATCGCATTGATCTTGTTGTTCTTGAAATATATGAAGATTAATTGTCCTATTATATTTGGGAGACATTTTTTGTACACTGTAAATGCAAAGATAGACTACAAAAAGGAAGTAATATCTCTTCGATTCGGAGAAGAGGAGTGGGAATTTTATCTTTCCAAGTTTAGAAATCGTCTTATTATAATGAAGAAAATAATACAATGGGAAAAATATAGCACAACCTGTAGCCATTTATTTTGGTACTCTGAAAGACGAGTTAGAGAGAAGCCTTACTGAATATGAGCATGACCTTGAAGACTCAAAGAAATAATTGCTTGACCAGTATCTTGATGAAGCTCCTTAGTTAGAACCTCCTCTACGTGAAATTTATAAAGTACCTGAGAAAAGATGGATGAAGAACTTCCGCCACTAGAACAACACCATTACCCAAAGAACTTAGGTAAGAATATTTAGAAAAACTAAAAGATTTCTTGTTATTATAAGCACTAACCTTTGAAGGCAAGAAAGACAGGCTCATGAAAACCTTGATGAGCCATCATAAAGCATTCAGATACGCCATGGGTGACCTAGGAATAAGTCCATCTATATGCACTCATAGAATAATCATGGGAGAAGGGACTGAATCAGTAAGGGATTATCAAAGAAAATTAAATCCAAAGATGAAAAAGTGGTAAGAAAAGAGGTAATCAGGTTGCTTCGCGCTGGTATTATTTTTTCGTTATTGAAAGTAAGTGGATAAGCCCATTTCACTGTGTCCTCTTAGGGGATTTATTGTTGTGCTGAATAAAATAATGAGCTAATCGCTACCAGAACTTTTGTTGGATATCAAATGTGTATTGATTACAGGAAATTAAATAAAGAGACACGTAAATATTATTACATCTTATCATTTATTTACCAAAGGCTTGAGATGCTAACCACACAATCTCATTTTATCTACCTTGATGGATACTCAGGGTTGTCCCAAAATAGTATTCCATCCAAACAATCAGAGAAGACAACATTCACTTGTCCTTTCGGTATGTATGCTTATCGTCGAATCCTTCTGTACTTTGTAATGCACCCACTACTTTTTAGTGATGTATGACTGCTATCTTTGCAGCTTTTTTTTGAGGAAATAATGGTAGTATTTATGGATACTTTTTTCAATTTACGGGGCTTCATTCAATAATTTCTTGTATAATCATGACAAAGTTTTACATGGACGTGAGGACAGAAACCTTGTCCTTACTCTGGGAGAAATGACACTTAATGGTGAAGGAATGTATTGCTCTTAGGCATAGGATCTCCGGTAGAGGAATTGAAGTTGACAAGGCCAAAATAGAAGCTATAGAAAAATACTATATCCCCATGATGTAAAAGAACACGTAGCTTTCTAGGCCATGTAGGTTTTTGTATTCATTCAAAACTTCTCTAGTGTTTCAAAACCACTGACTAGTGCTTTGAAAAAAATGTACCTTTTCATTTTGAGGAGGACTGCACAGCAGCTTATGAGTAACACAAGTAGGCATTAATTTCAGCACTTATCTTCAAGCCATGAAAGTGGAATCGACCATTCTAGATCATTTGTGAAACCGATGATAATGCCATAAATTCTACCCTAGCACAATGCAAGTGCAAGCAATGTAATGTTATTCATTATGATAGTCGTACCCTTAATGAGGTTCAAAAGAATTTTGACATTGAGGACATGGCACTTTATAATGTGATATTTGCTTGTGAAAATTTTGGACTTTGTATTTCAGATGTAAAACCTAAAGTCTACATGAATTATCTAAGGATAAACATAAACTTTGAAACTATCTACTTCACAACCTTGAATTGTCAGAACTATTCAAGTTTCAACCCTGCCCTCGCCTGAAACATGTTTTTGTGAGTTGGAATGGTTTTGACTAGTTGACCACACAATCAGCTGCCAAGTCAGCTGCCACATCACAAATAAATGTGTCCAAATTTTTTAGAAACTTTTGTATAATCAACTGCCGTGGTGATTACTCTATGAAAGTTTCAAACTTTTTTCCCAAACAGATTAAAAATACAAGCATAATACATAATCAATTGTTTTCTGGCCAAAATTTTCAACAAATTAAACAAGGGAAGTCTCTAGAAAAGATTCAAATCATTATGTAAAACCAACACTACCATGTGATCACTCTATTTAATTTCAACCTCTTTTACCAAACAAATTAAAAATAAAATAAAATACATATTTAGCCCTATTTTGGAAAAATTTGACCGAAAAATTAATGTGCCCCGAAAAAATTAACACATCTCTTTAAAATGAACGCTGCATACTGATCATTTAGGTTGAAAACTTTTCTTGCAAAACATATTGATAAATACAAGAAAAATACATATTCATGCCCTTTTTTGTCAAATTTTCAAGAAGGGTGGATCAATGTGTATTTTTCTTGTATATTTTAAAATTTGTGGAAAAGAGGTTTGAAAATTTCCCAGATGAATTATATGTAGTGTTGATTTTCCATATAATTTGCAATTTTTCCGTAAAATGAACACTACCATGCAGATCATTCTGAGAAGTTGTAAACCTTTTAGTCAAACAAAATTAAAAACACAAACAAGAATACATATTCAGCCCTTGTTTGGTCAAAATTTCACCAAATATGGAAGTGTTCAGATTGTTTGATACATTCTATAAAATCAACGGTATCAATTTGAGCAATTTGCAAAAGTTTCAAACATTTTTGCTAAAGAGGTTAACAACTACAAGTAGAATACAAATTCAACAAAATACTGGGTGACATGTTAGCTAATTCGGTAGTCAAGTGGTCAAAACCGCTTCTACTCACCAAAAATCGTATTCATTTTGCTTCTTCGCCTTTGTTTTTGTCCCATATGTCAGGGCCATGCAATGTAGTTAGAATCGTGATTTCGAATCACATCGAAAATGATTGCAAATCGTAGAATCTTAACTATGAGAATCGTAAAAATGTAGATTTTGCTACCCATAATCATAAAATCAAAGGGGTTAGTTTGGATCATTAATTCGTAGAATCGTATAACAAAATTGTTATCTGACAATTTTGAAAGCCATGTGATCCCGATGAATAACGAGCTCCAGTTTCATGTTGCTTCTTCGGCTCCGTTTCACCCACAAAGTGATGTGATGTTGAGGCACCAAACGGGACATGTGTTGGTTGACATCAACCAACCACTAAACACACCCTGTGTTGGTTGAAATGAACCAGTAAACACCTCAAGCCCACTCAAATAAAATAAATCCCCATTTAAATCCCATATGCATTGTCGTTTACACAACATTGGACAAACCAAGGACTTTACTGATAGCCTCGAGGATACAATAGCGTGATGAAGGTGTGCATCCTCCTCTAGTATATGTCAGATGCAGAAAATAAGTACTGATGCACATAAAGAGTACAGTACATGAACTGCTAGAAGCTCTCAAGTAAACATAGTCCGAACTAAATCCCATGGATGCATCAAGTATGAAAATCACGGACAAGAAGGTCCGCAATCCATCCAACCACAAAGAACATAGAAAACCAGAATACGTATGTAACAGTAGTGCATGCAGGCCACAGCACGAAAGACAACCGTATACAACCAGTAGTTCGTTACATATATTCATATGTACACATCAAATAACAAACAATATCCAAGATTTGAAATTTCCTTGATAGACCTGCGCTAATTGATTTGAAAAAGGAGGCGTTTGGGTTGATGGAGCGCATAAGTGAGGTTCAGATTTTGAAGGTCACACACGTAGCTAATTTTGTATCACATGCCCTTATTGAATATTGCAACAGAGAGAAGTAACGAATGCGGTGTTTTAGTGCTCGGGCTCCATGGAGCCCTTTATTTGAAAATTTTAAATTTTGCATTTTGAACTTCAAAAATTCAGAAAAATAATCCACATTGTTTTATGGATGTGTATCACAAGTGTGCAAGTTTTAAAGAAAAAAATAAATTGATTCACGAGCTATTGAAAAAATTCAAAAGTGTAGATTTTATATAGCGGACAGTGCAGGTACTGTTCATTGTTTACAAAATCACCGATCTGACATGCTACTGTAGCTCACGCGTCAACTTATTTTCTCATGAAAATTTTCACACGTGCAATATACATCCTTATGACAATGTTTATTTATTTTTAAAAAATGAACATTGAAACATTTGCTTTGATTTTTTATAACGAGCCCCATGGAGCTCAAGCACTAAAACACATTTTTGTTCACTAACTGCATACTCTGTGATGCTTACGAATGGTGTGATCGATCTGGGAGATCATTGGTTTCATTTCGCTTCTTCGTCTCTGTTGTCCCATATGTGGGTGATGTGATCCCGAATCAAGACACGAGCTCCAGTTTTATTTTTCTTGTTTGCTTCTGTTTTGGCCCCATCTAAATATCAAAGTGATGTGATGTTGAAGGCACCAAACGGGCCGTGTGTTTGTTTACATCAACTACTAAAGAGTCCTCCTCTTTGGCGCCTTATGTGCCAGTTAGCAAGCACAGCGGTCACATGCCTCCGCTCATGGGCTGGCCCAACCAGCAGACGAGCACTCGCTCGTGATGCACAGGGTTTTTCGGTTCTCTGGTCGCTCGGTTCATAGTGAAGAAGTCAAGGTTTACCAGTCGCGGTTGATCAGTCCACCTTTGACCATTGAATTTTCAATAAAAAATAGAAAATCTTAAAGAAAAAACAAGATTTTAAAAAAATTGTTCATGAATTTGAAAAAAATCATGGTTCAAAAAGTATATGAATTCAAAAAAATGACGGAAATTCAAAAAGAAAAAAAGAAAAAATAGAGTAGGTTCAAAACATTTGGAAAAACTGCATAGAATTTCAGAAGAAAGTTCATGAAAATAGAAAAAAACATAAATTTGAGGAAAAAAATCATGGATACGAACAAAGTTCAAGACACGGAAAGTTCATAATTTGGAAAAAGTTCACGAAATGAATTTTTTTCATGAATTTAGAAAACTTTAAAGAATTGAAAAAGTTTGTA
The DNA here is from genome assembly GCA_032464435.1 of Aegilops umbellulata. NCBI lineage: Eukaryota > Viridiplantae > Streptophyta > Magnoliopsida > Poales > Poaceae > Aegilops > Aegilops umbellulata. The sequence goes on along the minus strand of CP136059.1, from coordinate 376,538,893 downwards.
ATTTGAAAAAGTTCATGAAATTTGAAAGAGGTCATGGATTTGAGAAAATGGGAACGAATTTGGAAAACATATTAAAATAAATGAAATTCGAAAATGTTTGTGAAAACTATAAAATGTTCTGGAATTTATAAAATGACAAAAATAAAAGGAAGTGAAAAAAGAAAAAGAAAAAGAGAACAAAAAATAAAGCAAAATATGAAATAAAATAAGAAACCGGTCAAGAAATGCCCAATAAAAGGCCATTTGCATTGGCATTCACACAACACTGGACTAAACAAAGACAATTGAAAAACACTTCATCAAATAAGCAACCTTTAACTGATAGCCCTGGGGATATAATAACATGACAAGCCATGCATCCTCTTCTGATATACATAGGATGCACAAAAAAGTAGCCATGTACATAATGAGTATTTTTTTTCAAAACAGAGGCAAAAGATTTGCCTCCTCGATTAATTAAGGATATAATAGTGTTTTACATGTGCCCCTTATTACACACCATGAATGATTAGTCTCACAAAATTGTTGTCCCTAGTTGCTTGGCTCTTGCAATGATCCACAAATTTGCGTCGGACATGATACTATTAAGCAAGATCAGTGGTCGGGTGCTTTTGTTGCAGACAACTCTAGCGTTTCTCTCGTTCCACACAATCCAAGTGACAATATGGTGAGGGATGACATTGCCTTCCTATAGGGAGAGCTCGCGCCGGTCCTCTTAGCCACCACGCCTTGACGTTTTCCTCCAAGTTGCAGTTTGGAGTGTCCATGTTCTCAAGATGAAGTTTATCAATATCCACATAAGGAGTATACAATAGCTACTAAAAGCTCTCCAGTACAGATAGTTAAAAGTGAATCTCATTCATGCATCATACTCCCTCCGTCCTAAAATAAGTGTCTCAACTTTATACTAACTTTAGTGAAAAACAGTATTAATGTTGAGGTACTTATTTTGGGACAGAGAGTATATCACAAATCACATATATGAAGTTGTGCAATCCATCAAACCACAAGAACGTACAAAAACACAATACGTATGTAACAGTAGTGCATGCAGGTGACATCACGAAAGACAACCGTATAAAACTGGTAATTCGTTACATATGTTAATATTTACTCCCTATGTAAAGAAATATAAAGATTATATAAATTACGAAAGTAATAATCTAAACGTTCTTATATTTGTGAGAGGGAGTACATTAGGAAACAAACAATACCCCAAGTCACCACCCAAGCATCCATCATTCTGGTCACACAAAGAATTCGATTTGCATACGTTCGATGCTACCGTGTAGTTATGGTTGTTGACCCTTCGGAGCCTACCCGGAGGTTCCGGCCAGATTTTAAGAAGTGGGAGATATATTTTTGTATTTCTACTCCGGATAACTATGAGAAGAAATACGTAGATAACGTGCGTAATCAAGGGGAGGTGCGAAGAACTAGAATACACTGTCTCCAGCTGGAAACGAGAGCTACGTCCGTGCCACTAGCTCAGAAACGGACGAGCCTGCTACCCATTTGGTCTACAGTTTCTGGCCGGCCGGCCGGTGCGCGCGTGCTACAAGCCAAAACCCTAGTTGACGGGGTGATGGAGAACGGGAGCAACAATACAATGCAGTTGGGAGATCAGAGTAGGACACATTTGTAGCATTGATCCGTGACGGCGCCGCCACTAGTTGTGGTTGGCCATGGCGTGCGCAAGTGGTGTACTGCTTGGACACCATCAGATCGCATATAGGAGTACTCCCTCCTTTCCAGTTTATAGGATTTATCTCAACTTTTTTGTTTTTCTAATTTATAGGGCTCATCTTCATCTCATTTTTAGTTTCCGAGATGCATTAAAACTTTGCATGTAAGAATTAAAAAGAAACACATCAATGCATGTAATGTTTCTACTTATCTAGTGGCCAAGAATGCATGCACTGCAATTAATGTAATTTAAAGCATGAGTTTAGTTAAGGTAGTTTTGTAAAGTACGAGATACATTCCTCCACTCGCAAAATGCCTTGATTGATGAGATTTCAAATTTGAGCCTTATAAACCGGAAAAGAGGGAGTAGTAAGTTTACAAGTCCTGCGCGTATACCTAGGTTGCCAATTTTATCACCCTAATATAAACTATATAACACAAAAATCATACCTTTTGAAAGTAGAAACTCCGAAGTTTATGTTGGTATATTTTTTGTAATATATGATTTGTATTAGGTTGGTCAAATTGACGACCTAAAAGTACGCGCACGCCTTGTAAACTGAGAGAGAGGTAGTATGTTTCGGTTCAGTCACGCCTCGAAGTCTCAAGAGGGAATCACAAAGGTTTGCGCGCATTTTGCTTACATGCATGCATGTGCGCTTGTCAAACTCACACTTGTAATCCTGCAATTTTATTAGGTTTGGTTGACCTACTGATCCGGATGTACATGCATGAATGCGTGAATCCATGAAGCTTTATTTTCAATAGTACTTTTCATAGGGACTGCAATCGCGCAAGCTCCATAGGTTCTGAGTTAACGGTTTTCTGCAGCACTAGGTTTATTGTGAAAAGAACTACTCCGCCCAGACGGGTATACAAGACAGTCACAACTTAGAATCCCAATATGTTGCGCCGACCCATAATATAACGCGCATTGCTTTTTTCGAAAGTCAATTTTCACAAACTTTGATCAACTATATAGAAAAAAAAGAGAAACATATGTTTTTCGTTCCTCAAGTCCTCAAAAGTCTACATCTGATCCCTTAAGAATTTTTCAGCGATATTTGGTCCCTCAAGTTTTAAAACCGGACAAAATTAGTCCAAAACCAGATTTAGAGAGGAAAACAGGCCGTGTGTCCTCATTTTTCTCTGTCCTCCAGATGTGTCATCTACCTGCGCCTGCACCTACCCCTACTGTGCGCCACCGGGAACCAGCGTCGCAACACGCCACCACACCCCAGCTGCATCGCCCACCAGACCCCGCCTACATCACCCCTCCTGTCCCTTCTCTCTGTCGAATCCCTACTCCGGTGAGCCCTCAAAGGTTTGCTTGGTTTCGTCGAAAGCCAGGGCATCGTCAACCAAACCTTTGCTAGACCCCCACGTTGACGCAGGGCACCGTGCTGGCCACGCTCCTCCTACTAGTGGTGGATCCGACGCGGTGGTGAGCTGACACAGGCACGCCGTATATCCATCCGGGCCGATGGTCGTGCTAGTCTATGACGTCGACGACCCTAGAGGCTCTCTCATTTGCAGCACCGCCACCGAGATAGAGATGAGAGCCACCCCTTCCCCCTACGCAGTCGGCGAGGCTCTAGCAGGTGATAGGAATCCACAAGCATCGCTCTCACCTCCTCCTTGATCTACTGCAGCGACAAAAGCCTACCAATGTGCGTGCGCAATTCACTTTCTGGTTTTGGGCGAAAAACAACTTCCACATGGCCAGTTTTCTTTCCCAAATCTGGGTTTGGACTAATTTTGTCTGGTTTTGAAACTTGAGGGACCAAATGTCGGCAAACAATTCTTAAGGGACCAGATGTAGACTTTTGGGGAATTTGAGGACGAAAAACATACCTTTCTCTAGAAAAAGAATATATATACCTACCATACCAAATATATACCATATGAAAATATATTTCATAGGGAAATCTAAATATACTGATTTGATATTATAAATGTTGATATAAAATTTGTAAACTTTGTCAAAGTTTATATGTACACATGGCCACACTAGGAAGGCTAGCATGCGTGATCATATGTCTCTGAAATAAACAAAATACCTAGCATTGCATGAACATAAAGTAAAGCAGATATAACCAGACCAACTGTAGGATATATTATACAAAAATATTCAACCTATAGTTCGACTAAGAATCAAATATCGAAGCATGGTCATAGAGGAAATAGTAATACCCACTGACCCAAAAGAGCAACAACTAAACAATAGCCCCCCTGAAAGAAAACAATTAAACAATAGTATATCATATACAGAGATAACCCTCCGATCCTAAACAACAACCCTTACAATGTTGTAACGAAGGATAACAATTAAACAGCATAATCAGGAAGTGACCCTAAACTAACAAGAAGTTAGCCACGGACAAATTATGTACCATGATAAACCCCAAACCTAAGTCATTAGCTTGTACAACCATGGCTTGATTGGCATGGTCCATATCATTGGGGGAGAAAGAGAGACGAATCATGCGGAGGTGACGCTTGCATTGGGGGTGTGGGGGGGGGGCGAGAAATGAGTTGGTGATGGTGGTGTGGTCAGCTCTATGAAAATAGGGAAAATGCACGAAGAGAGAGAGAGAGAGAGAGAGAGAGAGAGAGAGAGAGAGAGAGAGAGTCTAAAAAGCGACTATGTACTTATGGTTTGGATTTGACACTATCTATACTATCTCGCTAAACATCATTGCTTGTTACAGGAGGTACATCACAACTTGGCCTGGAAAAAGTACATTTCTATCACTTGTAAGTTTTTTTTTTCATAAACTGGTCATCAGTTATGACTTCCACTGACGGCTTTGTTATGCCTAGTGACTGATCACCAAAGGTATATTATGTAGTAGTGATTATGTTCTACACTTTATGGACTATTGCTTATTATGTTCTAGAATAACGTAATGTATTTTTATAGCAGTCTAATCAATACGTAAAAACACTATAAAATACTTTTGGATAGCAGTCAATTTGGTTTTGAAGTCGACACCATTAATTCCTAGAGGGAGTTTACTATATTTATGGACAGAGCAAAGTATACTTTCAGACGTATACATATCACATTTCTCTATAGTCGCCTTTTCAAAAATATGAATAATAATAATATAAACAATATAAAATTCACAACCAATTCTCCTTCTATTGATTCTTTTCTGATCGAGATGCATGGATCCATGTGTCCACATGCATAGATCCTGTTCATGGATTAACGAAGCCGTGCAAGAGCTCGATTTGCCTGTCATCCTATGAGTTGCTTTCTTTTACGTATGGCACCCCGACTCCCTTTTGGCATCATCTACTATTTTGTAACACAATTTGAAAGCTGCCCATTCACATATGTGGTTTGGCCAAAAACATGAACATACAAACATACTGCTAAAGCTTGTTTGTGCGATTTTGAGATGAATAGACACATGTTACTATTTGGTTTGAAGCACGATAAACTCTTATTTGGAATTATGGCATGTTGATACTTGCAAGAATAGCTTCAGTCTTCAAGCAAGTGAAAAACTGAAGTACAAAAAAAGAACGAAGCCAATAGTATTAGGGCATCCATGCTTAATTTTAGAAGGAGTTCACTAGCTAGTAACCGAGTGAAAATTCGCTACAGAGTTGCTCCCTACTGGTTCTCTTCCTCAGTCGAAAATGAAGGAGTGACAACCACCATAATTAAGAACCAACATTCTGTCATTATGACAAAACTGGATTCAAGGAATGCATGTGCCTCCAGTGGAGAAAATCATAATTCATGACTCACAATTAGGATCATTATTCACGACTTATCCCCTGTTGGTTGTTCAATGGTTACAAACACAAATCAGATGGGAAAGCCCCCCTCCCCTCCCCCCCCACCCCCCCGCGGGTGATTGTTGAAAAAAGTTCTATTTGCATTTAGTTACACGCTTATATGGGGACTTGGTCCTTTCATGTATGTCGTGTTGTCAAATTAATATGCTAAAATAATGTTATATTTTCCAAAAAAGTAAATGAAAATAGTGTTTATGTGCGGAAACATAGTGCTTAGCTATTTCCAAAACGTGTCTTGTTCTCGATCCCTTTTCAGTCCAACATCTTATGTCGAGCGTGTACTCTATATGTAGCTCTGTCGGTGCATCAAGCACTATTTGGCCCTTGGGGCGCTTAGGTATGTGGAAAGAGGGTTTGAGTTGACTAGGTGATGTGGCAACCACGATGGTGTAACAAGGTTCTCACTAATTAAGGAGTACCACTCTAACCCAAGATGTCACAAGCAAGGTTCATGGTTGTTCAAATTCCAAATTTGATACTAGGTAAATGAAACAACTTCAATGGCTTTCATCTTTGTATGTCTCAATCGAGGTTCGTGGTGGTGTTCAATGAAGGTTTTATTTTCCACAATCGAGGATTCAATTAGTAAGTTGGTTTCAATAAGTTGTATATGTTTTTGTGTTTGCCTCCTTTTGAAGACCTTCATAGGTGTTACAGTGAGTTTCAGGAAGTCCATTAGAAGTTTGGAACAGTTGGAGAGATTGTTAAAGAGATCCCCCTTTTTCCAATGTTTTAATGAAGTTTTTGGGAAGTTCCAAATATCTCATCTCAATTCAATAGAAGATATACTATTGAATTTAGCTAACCTATGGCAACAATAATTCACCTTCATCCTGCAAACAAAATTAACACACTTGCCTCCCAGGGAGAGGATTTGTGGCATGCAAGTGCGGGCGCATGCATGTCCCTGATGCCCGCTTTTTATTTTGGCTTCCGATTATCAAAGTTTTATATCTTTTAAATGAAAATTCCAAACTAAGTTATGTTTTCATGTTCATGTTTCTCATGACCAACGCTTTGAAGTAAGATCCATTTTGAATATATTTTGACAACTTTTTTTTAAATGTTAATTTTCAATGTCGAAACTTAGTACGAGCGATCGATAAAAATCAATTATTTTGTGTCTATGACCGACAGAAAAATTGCTTGAAATTATATATCTGAAATTGATTGAAACTTGACTCCTTTAGATGCAAATACTTTAAGTTTTGTCGTTGAAACTTAAAACTTTTTGAGGGATTTTCTTCTTTACTGTGCCCTCATGTGGGATTGAACTACTGCCTGAATCGCGGGGCAAAACGAGCGGGCAGCAGGACTTGGCAGGACTCGCGTGCGCCTGCGCATTTCCGTTACCTCCCACTATGAATGCACTTGGAACACTACTCTGATGGTTCTTTAATTATGTTTTTTCTATTCTTTTATCTTTGTTTGCCTGGAATAGTTGCCATCATGACTTGATTACATATAAACATCACGGCCTACATCCTTCTCCGGTCCCATGTCCTATCACCAATTACATAAAATTAGCTTGCTGAATATGATCTTTATCCATAAAGATTCGACAACCACACACTAAATTATTTATACATAATTTTTTTTATATACTCGAAGTGCCATTTGCTAGTGACAGATGAGCAACATATATATAAATAAAGACAGATCAGTTTTTGGCATCTACGCAGAGATGCATTGTTCTTAGTCAACCTGAGAAAGAAACCACGTGGAACTTGTCATACTTTTCCACAACCCTAGCGGCCTAACTTTGACCATTCTACATGCATCTCATGCAACTGAAAGAAGAGTGCTATTATAAATAGGTGGCTCGTGGCTGCCACAGTTAGGCAAAGCCACTGAGCTAGCAATCCTTACGGTGAAAGAACACACTGAGCCTAAGTTCGTAGCTAGATAGATTTGTGAGCCATGGCTTCCAGCTCCAGCTGCAGGGCCTGGCATTGCTTGCTTGCCCTCTTCCTCCTCTCCTCTTCCGCGTATGGTCAGCTGTCGCCCTCGTTCTACGCCAAGAGCTGCCCGACGCTGCAGCTCATCGTGCGGGCCACCATGATCAAGGCGCTCCTCGCCGAGCGCCGAATGGGGGCGTCCCTCCTCAGGCTCCACTTCCACGACTGCTTTGTCCAAGTAACTAAATTAAATGAACTGTTAGCAAAAGATATTAATGTGTGCTAGTGAACACGCTTAATTAGACCACGATTAATGGTGGGATTATGTTATATGTATATGTAGGGTTGTGACGGGTCCATTCTCTTGGATGACGTGGGTAGCTTCGTTGGCGAGAAGACAGCCTTTCCGAACGTGGATTCGGTGCGGGGCTACGAGGTGATCGACGAGATCAAGAAGAACGTGGAGCTGCTCTGCCCTGGCATCGTCTCCTGCGCCGACATCGCCGCCCTGGCAGCACGGGACGGCACTTTCCTGGTACGTACCAGCACAATACAATCAGTGGACAGTGGGTACACTGCACTTTTCTTGTTGCTGACAACGCTTGGATCGATCGGTACGCACGTCGTTCCTGCAGCTAGGCGGGCCCAGCTGGTCGGTGCCGCTCGGCCGGCGGGACTCGACGACGGCCAGTTTGACTGAGGCGAACAGCGACCTCCCGGCGCCCAGCTTAAGCCTGGACCTGCTCATCCAGGCGTTCGACAAGAAGCAGCTGAGCCCGCAGGACCTCACTGCGCTGTCCGGCGCGCACACCATCGGCTTCTCCCAGTGCCTCAACTTCCGCGACCACATCTACAACGGCACCAACATCGACCCGGCGTTCGCCACGCTGCGCAAGCGCACCTGCCCCGCCCAGGCCCCCAACGGCGACAAGAACCTGGCACCGTTCGACGTGCAGACACAGCTCCTCTTCGACAACGCCTACTACCGCAATCTGGTCGCCAAGCGCGGCCTGCTCAACTCCGACCAGGTGCTCTTCAACGGCGGCTCCCAGGACGCGTTGGTGCGCCAGTACGTCGCTAACCCTGCGCTCTTCGCCTCCGACTTTGTGACGGCGATGATCAAGATGGGGAACATCACACCGCTGACTGGAACCGCCGGCCAGATTAGGCGCAACTGCAGGGTCGTCAACAGCTGATCCGTCCATCGTCTCGCCATATGTATGTAAAGTGTGTATGTAAAGTTAGGTTGGCTACGTACCAACCAGCTAGCATGCATGGCAGAATAAGAGCCGTTTGGTTCAGATAATGCCTGGGGGCTGGGATTCATACTTGAGTAACCCTCCAACTCCAGGGTTGTAATGTACATGCTTCATCATGCAAGTCTCTCCGACGTATGCATGCAGGCCATATATAATGGAAACCAAGCATGGAGTGAGATTTGCGACAAAACTGTGAGAGAAAACAAATGTGAAGAGAGATTTTTTTCGATCTTTCTTTTCTTCCAGTTTACCCTTTGGTTTAATTTTACTAGCTAATTGCCCATACGTTGCAAAGGGGTATACATATTTTAGTTCAAAATCAGTTTTATCTGACATATCACTTACAAGCACCATATTCCAAATTTTGGTAAGATTTAATTTCATTTAGGTATGGGTAGGGGAAGGTAACTAATGCGGAGAAAAACAAACTGAGCAAGGAGGTGAGGCAAACCGGTGGGAGGAGACGTATGTGATAAAAAGGGATTAACTGGAGTGGAGGCGACGAAAATAGATATTAAGACGAGTGTACTGAAGAAAGCCCCTTTTATGAATCACATACAACTACCAATAGCAGCCAAGGATACTAGAAATAGCCAATGGGTCTCCGGTCCCATATAATTGCGCTGATTTAAACAATAATAATAATAATTTAGAAATTGCATAAAAATACAACATTTCTAAAAATTCTTGGAAACAATGGTATAGCTTTCTACTCATATAAAAAGAGTGAATTTCCGTGGACTCTGGGACAAAAACAAAACTAATTTGCTATTACAAAAGTGTGAATTGTAACATTTATATAGTGCTGATTTTGTTCAATTTCGCCTAGAACACCTGGAAGCTAGTGATTCCTTGATGAAACTTTTCACATAAGTATAACACTATGGCAAATTTTAGCCATACTATTCTTGTTTCCAAGAACTTTTAGGATTTGTTGACTAATTTTGTAATTTTCAACATTCATTTTGAATCTGTGTGCATTGGCACCCGAGACCCAAAGATCCGCGTTCCAAAGGATACTCAGGTTTCTCCTACAATGTATACGGTTCGAAAGAAAAATATTTTTCTTCTACCACATCAGCACAGTCACCTTGCCTGTTGCCTCCCACCACACCTTTCCTTTTCTGGGCCGCACCAGCACCGCTCATCTCATTTGTGGTCTTGGATTGCATAGCAAGAGGCCTAGACCGAATAACTTATTGGCCGTAAACCATACCATGTTAACGAATTGCTTCCTCTGTCTTAAAATATAAGACCTGTTTGTAGGATAAACAAGCCTAAAAACTTCTTCTATTTTAGCACAAAGGTACGTAGTAGTAATTTCAAAATACTACACGACAGAGCAGATCTGCGATTAGAGCCAAATCATGTGGGGCTGTCGTATGAAGAAACGAGGGTTGCACAGAGAATAGTTAAGCTAAACAACGAGAAACCGTAAAAAATATATGTAACGTTTCATTTCCTACCTTGCATGCATTTGTCTTCCTCCTTGGGCCGCCCTCTCCCACATAGCCCACCTTTGATTTTTTGGGCCACTACAAGCAATACAATCCCACCCCGCTGTCTTCTCCCTTCGGGATAGCCCCAATGGAACCTCCACCAACGACACTGCTCCTCGGTGATGACAATGCCCCGCGATTCCCATTGGCGCCTCGCCAGATGTCCCCTCCTTGAAACGACATCCGCCCCTAATGAGGGTGATGGTGCCATGGCCTAGGTGGTCCTCGCCAAGTCGTATTCCGGCCTGGTGGGTCGGGCCAAGGACCCCTAAGTCGGTTCCATCCTAGGCCACGTTGGGCGTTAGATGACATGTTATGTGAGTACTCCGGAAAACATGACGTACAAGCCGAAGATACTGGAGCCGTGAAGGACTCTAGCTCAACAGACATAGCTCACTAGGATCTGTAACCCTAGGACCCCTGATATGGTAGGGGTCAAGCTCGTCAAGAGCATACACACAATCCCTTCATATTCACATATACTTTATACACAACCCTATCAAATATACACGAGTAGGAGTAGGGCATTACCTCTATCATCAGGGACTGAACCTGGGTAAACTGTGCTCCTGTTACCATCCAGCCTATTCTCCTTTGAGATACTCTACTGAGGGATCTGCGAGAATCTACTCTGATAGTGGTCGCCCATGCAGGCCAGCTATCTGCTTCGATAGATCAAGGCCGAGGTGGACTTCCCCACTCCGTAGGCAGCCGGGCAGCCGTAGCCCGACTATGTGTGGATGCTTTTGAGGACGATTCATTGAACTTGTTTTAATCTCGGCAAACGAATATGATGTGCAGCTCGGAGTCGACCGAGGGTACTCATTACCCACAAATACAATGGGTCACGACAGTCTTTGAGGGTGGTATTTCACCCAAATTCATTGATTCAACACAGGGGAAGTCAAAGAATATTTATAATGCAAAACATTGAGTTGTCAATTAAACCACACATGAGAAATCGCTTTCTTGCAATAATTTATTAATAGCAGAGTAGCAGTAAAGTAGCAATAATAGTAACAAGTTTGTAGCAGGTGGAGCAGTAGCAAATAAATTGTGACAATAGCAGAAAAGCCTAAGCATGGATTAGCGATGGGATGTTTGGATGTGGTTCAATATGCAACTATTACGACCTAGAGCGACACAAAACTAACTTCAATTTATCAATTATATGTAGGCATGTATTATGTATATAGTCACATGTGCTTCCGATAAGAACATGCATAATATATTTTGTCCTACCCTTCCGTGGCAGCTAGGTCCTCGTGGAAACTAAGGATAATTAAGGCGCTCCTTTTAATAGAGAAGCAAAACAAAGTGTTAACACATAGTTAATACATGAACTCCTAAATTACAATCATCCCTGTAGAGTATCTCAATTATTTTCTCATGAGGACAATGTCTTGGGTGGGTGACACAAAATATGCGAGAAAGTTGCCTTGAACAAGTTTTGTTTGACGTGTTATATATAGATCATGGAGTTGACTAAACTCTACATATGCAAGTGAAATGGCATGTAATTTTAGCAGAAACACATCAGAAATAAACTTCTAAAAGAAACCTACATACTACAATTTAGGACGTATATATGTTCTCTCTCCACTAACACCACCCTTCCCTTCACCCCCTTAATGGGACAAGGACATGCCCTTCGAAGAGAATTGCACCTGACACCGCCTTCATTACGAAGAAGGCAAATGGATGATCAGCGACAAAGTCGACACACACTGGCCGTTGGTAGGCCGCTATAAATCTACCAAAGCTAGCAGTGACAGCGGTTGCCTCGGTGCATTCCTCGTTTACCTTGATGACAGCCTTGTGTAATACTTCGTAAAAGCGTCGGGTTTCTGCCGCCCCCTCCATCATGCCGGGTATGTTGGACTTTCCCAACTTGAATACATGGTTGAGTCCCATGCATGTCCCGGAGAACGTCGATCATTTCAAGTGAACCAAAAGCACCCCAATATGAAGGAGATTTCAGCATCAGAGCATCTCCAATAGATGATGCAAAAAAATACGGCATCCAAAAACAGTTTTATGGCACCAAAAACTTTCTGTCATGGCAGATGATGCAAAATAGGGCACTAGAAAATTTTCTGCCAGAGCACATCATGTAAAACTGGTGACCTAAAACTTCCAATCATGGTAATATTCCAAACACTATGAAACGTTCAAACTTAAACATGAGCTCAAGGTATTTGTGACATACATAATTATATGATTCAAGAAAATACAAAAAAAAACTTAAGATTTATTTCTTGAATTGTTTCAAAATTGAAAGGACTGAAGGATTAAACAAAGTCCCCAATTCTAAGTGACCGAGAAAAGGATTGTATAGCACCAATGTAGAGAGTATTAGGATGATGGGATTGACACGGGAGTATCTGCATCATGTACACATGAGTGTCAACAGCGAATCAAAATGTAATCTCTAGCACTAATCTCATAGCATAACATGCAGCCTTGTTCTCGAGAAAAACCTGTGTCTTTCAAGCTCAAGGGGAACGGGTGAAAGAAGACAGGGAGCGTCGTCAATGAGGAATAAGCCTCGATGCCATCCTCTCTAGCACTAATCTCTTCCTTCCAATTAGTTAGTGGAAGGCCTCGATGCAATCCTTACACACCGGGCATTGTGCGCTGCCCCAAACTGTGTCGACCTCCGCAATTACCACCGTCAAGAGGCCCTTCACGGCAAATTTCACCACCGCTAGCCCGCCCTTCACTGGGGGCACGTGCTCTTCCTCTGCAGGGAGCTTCCTAAACAACTTGTCGTCTTCCTAGTAGAGTGGCAGGCCCGTCTCATCTGGTAGTGCGCAATCAACGTCTTCTTCCTCCTCATTCAAGTCACGAGGCCGGGGAGAGCCGCAGCGGTCCCCTTTTGGGCATCGACACAGCAGTCCATGTGGTGGGATGGGAACGGCGCGTCGGGGTCGTAGTTGGGAGGCTGCACTGGCTGGCAGTGGGACACAAAGCGGGCGCATTGGAGTTCTATTCTATGGCCGGCGGCGGTCACGGAAGGGGAGCGGGCTGCCAACACCTATTGTGTGAATGTATTTTGCAGCAGCTGGGCGGAGTGCTGTAAATATGCAGCACGCGGGGGTAAAATATGGGTCTGCTCCAAAAAATCTGTAGCGCTATATAAGCATAGGGCATTTGCTGTATCTTTGGTTTTTGTCCAAATGCCCAAAAACAGTTTTTTGAGCATTGCCCTATTTACATCATCTGTTAGAGATGCTCTGACTTTGAGCCACGATTTATTTGGTCATGAGGACAGTGTCCTTGGTGGGCGACACAAAATATGTGAGGAAGTCTCTCGACGCCTTGACCAAGTATTGTTTGATGTGTTATAGATCATGGAATTGACTAAACTATATATGTGCAAATGAAATGGCAGGTAATTGTAGCACAAACATGGAAATAAAATTTCTAATAGAAACCTAAAGATTGAAAATTAGGACGTATGTCCTCTCTCCACTAAACACCACCATTCTCTTCACTCCCTTGATGGGTCAAGGACGTGTCCTGCGAAGAGAATGGCACCCGGCACCTCCTCCTTCCAGGATTTTATGTCAGGGTGGTCCAATTGGCACAAAATAAACTTTATACCACAAATTTAACAAACCAACATATGCACACATAATATATCCAAAGCACATATCAATAAGGTCTTTCAAAGCATATTAAAATTCATGTTCAAGTCTTACATTTGCGTAAAATATAACACACCTTATTTGTCGGTATACCGCCTTCTCAAGACCATGAAAGTCTCAATTATATTATCTTCATTCACTTTGGAGAAAGCATCTCGTTCGATGTATGTGACTAGGCGATCATCCAAAAGACTATCACCCATCTTGTTTCTTAACTTGTTTTTGAACACACTCATTGCAGAAAATGCTCTTTCAACACTTGTTGTTGCCACCGGTAGAAGAAATACCAATTTTAGAAGCAAGTAAACCAAATTATGAACTATATGCCTCCTTGTTTGAACAAGCTTAACTGAGAGATCAGCAAGATTTTCTAGGCCTTTGAAGTTGTCATCTTTTCTCATGTCATCAATATAGTTATCAAGTTGCATTTCAAGGTGCATCAAGTCAGAGCTCGAAAAATCATTGGGGTAGAACTCAGCAAGTCTACGTACCTTTTGTGCATCAAAAGCAGCAAATGAGTTGGCAGGATTCAAGGCTGACATACAAGAAAGCAACTCCATATTGACCTCATCAAACCGATTGTCGAGCTCTTGACTGATTTTATCAATAATCCCAATATAAATTTCCCTTCTAAAGTGATCTGCATTTGTTTGAGGTTGCACAAACCGTGTTGATCTTCCATAAGGGACATAATTATTCTCCATTACAGGAACTTCAATGCCATGTTTGTTGCAAAAAGAAGTGACCTTTTCAAGGAATGCATCCCACCCATTAGACCTCAGTTCTTGCATCCTACTTTTTGCCAATCTCACAAGTGACATTGCGGTAAGAATACCTTGGTCTCTTCTTTCAAAACACTCGGACAAATCATTTGTATATCCAAGAATGAGAAACATCAAGTGTGCATTGAAAACAAAGTCAAATGACTCAAACACTACAACAATACTATATATTTTCGGCCATTCAGCCCTTTGTGAAGTATATTTACCAAGAGAGATAAGCACATCACGGATTTCAGCATACATATCAATAATGTTGCGAATAGTTCTATAGTGAAAGCCCCACCGAGTTTCACCCGGCCTAGGCAAGCCCGTCTCTTGATTTAATCCAGTCCCAGTTTCCAGTTCACCACATTTGATTTCTTTCATGATATTATGAGGTCTAGCATTTCGAAGCATGTCATGACGCTTACAAGAAACTCCAACAATATTCAGCAATAGAGATACTCAATCAAAAAACAACACACAATCATCATTTCCCTTGGCAACAACAACAAGAACTAGTTGGAGTTGATGAGCAAAGCAATGGACATAATAAGCAGAAGGTGACTCTCTCATGATCAATGTTTTTAGACCTTTAATCTCCCCTTTCATATTGCTAGCCCCAACATAACCTTGCCCACGAATTTGAGTCATGGTTAAATGGTTATCCACAAGTAAATCTTCAATTGCTTCCTTAAGTGACAGTGAAGTAGTATCACCGACATGAACAACTCCAAGAAAGTGCTCACATGGCCTTCCTAGTTTATCAACAAAACGCAAGCACAGAGCCAATTGTTCTTTATGTGATACATCGCTAGATTCATCCGCTAAAATAGCATAGTGATCATCACCAAGTTCTTCAATAATTTTCTTTCTCGTTTCTATTGCACAACATTGGATAATTTGTTGTTGTATACCAGGGGAAGTCAATTTGCAATTACGTCGAGCATTCATCAAAAGATACTTATTCACCTCTTCACTATTTGTTGCAAGCCATTTCAAAAGCTCAATGAAGTTACCTCTGTTGCTAGACTCTTCATTTTCTCTATGTCCACGGGAAGGCCAATCCTTGATGCAAAAGAAACATCAAACACCTAAGTGAATAAGTCAACCGGATATTGTAAAGACGTAGATCCTCATTGTTCCCCTTCACCATAATATTATCAATTTGAGAAGCACGGGGGCTAACAAATAAGTTGTACCTCTCTTGAGCTGCCTGGTGCACACTTGCTACACCACCTTCATGCTTTACAAGAGCATCCTCTCTATTCCAAGTTCTCCAACCATCTTCAGTAAATGCATTGGTTCTATTGCCACTAGTTTTTTTTTTATCTTTGAACAAGTAGCATACAATGAAGAATCCAGCTTTCTTGCTAATACTATATTCAAGCCAATGATGTTTATGAAACCATAGAGGATTGAATTGCCGATCTCTGCCTCCAATATTTCTGCTTTCAAATTGATGTGCATATGGTTGGAACAGACGCTTGAGGATATATGCTCATCGAACTGCATCTTGATCATTGACAGGATAAGATGCAATGGGCAGTCTATCCCCCGGATCATGTGGAAGGCGACTAATATCATAAACAGACGGTGGTGGTGGTGGTGGTGGCGGCGGCGGCGGCGGCGGTAATGGCGATGGCGATGGTGAATCCACAATTTCTTCATTTACTCTCGCTTGCACTAACTCAAAGGTTTGTTGTTCCCCTGCGGGCGCTACCGATGCCGAAGAAGGAGGTGAAAAAGGAGCAGCCACCTTCTTCTTGGATCCATATCTCATAAAAAGCGATGCAATGTCTCCTGTCCTCTTCATTTTTGCAAAAGTTCTACAAAAAATTAATACATTAACTCAGTTGGAACACAGCCCTAATGATTCAATCGATTCAATTGACAAATTATCAATTGCAAAAAACTTTAAAGCTTGCACTCTCAACAAATCGTTCAAATCTTCAGAGAAAAAGGAAATTGTGCTTTGAATTAGAGAAGAACAAACATCTTGCTCTAATACTCTGGATTGAAATAGAAAAGAAATCAACTAGCGCATTGCACCGGGCTGTACCTATCGTATGTGCGCGGTTCAGTACTGGCGCGGTTCCTTCGTTGACCGCCGGGACGCGCGTCCTTCGCCAGCCGTCTGGCCGTTGTCCGGTCATCGTCTGCCAGTGCCGTGCCGGAGTGCCGGCCTTGCGCTGGGCGATGGCGCTAGCCGCTAAGGTTTCAGACTTCCGAAGACTAGAGGAAGAGCAGACGACAGGAAGTCAGGAATTAGGAACGATCAGCGTACATACAGATAACAGGCGTACCTGGAGATGAAAGAAACGAGCCATGTATATGGGCTGAGACCTGAATTGGGCCTGAATATGTTTTATTGTTTTTCAGAGAAGTACTAAACTAATGGGCCAAATTCCATGGTGGTCCATGGACCACCCTGGCCACCCTACAGCTACGCCACTGATTCACGAAGAAGGCAAACGGATGATCAGCAACGAAGTCCACCCGCTGTGGCCGTTGGTAGGTCGATAGTTCTCTGCCAAAGCTAGCAGTGATGGCGACCGCCTTGGTCCCTTCCTCATTCACCTCGATGACAGCCTTGTGTAATACTTCATACAACGCCGGGCTTCTGCCGGCCCCCTCCCCCATCATGCCGGACAGGTTGGACTTTTCCAGGTTGAGTCCCAAGTCCCGGAGAACGTTGATCATTTTTGTGGAGAAGGTGATCGAGCTTGAACTTGGGCAGACGGAAGTCATCGACACGGACGGTGCTCGTCGGCAGGTGCTCACGTAAAAAGTCAGGGCTAGATGCGATCATGTCGGTCAGCCGCCACAGCCCGTCGTGGTCATCGGGGAGGAAGACACACATCGAGTAGATCACCGACGCCGGACCGGCAAGCCTGTCCGGTAATAAAGCTGGAGCACCTTGAACCCGTCGTGGCAGGCAATGCGTTGCCTTCCCGCGACGCGCTCCGTGCCCGGGTCACGCATGAAGGGCACGTCGACGGTACTGCCGTCTAGGCGGTGGAACTTGTCATCCTTTGTGTGTTTCTTGTGGAAAGGCTTGCTCCACCCGCCCTTGAAGTAGATGGCGTTGGCGACCACGAGATCGGTGAGCTTGGACAGCTCGCGTGGATCAACGATCGAGTGGATCCGGTTGTTGGTGGACGCTGCCACCCATGCGTTGATCTGCTTCCTCCAGCTGCACCACCGCGCACATATTATTAATTAGTTGTTGTAATACATGGATCAATCTGGAGATGTACCCGTACGGCCGTACGGCGAACGACAAATTGGTACTGACCTTTTCGTGGAAGTCTACGGCGCCCGTCTGCGCGTTGTACGACTTGAGGGCGGCGTCGACGTACGCGGCCTTGAGAAGTCTAGCCTTGTCGTGCCACACAGCGCAAGCGAAGCTGACGCATGGTCCGCCGGCCTGAGACCGGTCGGCGAAGGCCTGCTCCTCCAGCGCACGGACGGACCCAGCGAGCTCGTCGCGGGACTGTGCGCCGAGGACGCCGAGCATCTCCGCGAGGGTGCGCTCGCGGGTGCCGGCGGCCACCAGGGAGAGCGCCGCGTGGACTGACACCGGCGAGAAGATGAGGTTGTCGTTGTTCTTGCCGGCGTCGTCGGCGAGGCGCTTCGTAAGGGCTAGAGCGAGCGCCTGCAGACCTGACCCGGAGCTCGAGGAACGTGCCGGCAGATCGGCCACGGAGTTCGTCGAGATCCATCGGCATAGTTTGGGAAAGCAGCGGGGCTTCAGGGATTGCATCTTGGGTACGTGAGTTTGGCGATTTCTCTGTCTGCCTATTTATAGTTGGGCCATGGGCATCACCGTGAGGGACCGGGCTCCCCGCAATCCAGTCTTGGCCTCATTCGGTTAGCAGGATTTTTTATGATTTATCTAAAGAAAAGCAGGTTTTTTCTAAGATTCCTATGCGATTTTCACACACTGTTTTTTTTTCTCTGTGTAGCATCCATTTCAGAGAAATAAATGCACTGGATTCTAAGGATTGCATTCATATTGACTAGATTCTTGAGGATTCTGAGCATTATGTTTTTTAGGCAATTCTGAGCATTTCAAATCTATTGTACAGAAGCCAAAACAAACTTTATGGCTTAAATCTTTACGTGAGTTTGACCCACGTAGTGTTAGGTGTAAATCACAAAAAAGAAATTGGGGTTGAATTGCATATTACTATGCACAATACAGAACAAACAAAGAAAAAATATGATGCCTAAATTTGTATGCATACGGCAGACCTGTTACAAGTGATATGTTAAGTACAAAGCACGCATTTTTGTATACTTTGGACGTCAAACCAAGAAAAAAAGCTAGAGATTTTATGTGGATTGAGATAACTGATGTTAATTCAAAACCAAATGCAAATTATGCATGAGATGATGTGAGTTGGTTGTTGAACCCAAGAACATGATAATACACATATATTCTTAAAAGATGAACGACACATTTTGCTGCGGAAGAACCAATCAACAAGTAATGCAACAGTTCGAGGACATCAAGTCATAGATATTTTTCATATTCCACAATTGTCTAATTAGCATGAGGATAATTTCCCTTTTATTTACTTGCAAAGAAAATAGACTAGCATATATTCTAGAAATCTTGATCAACTTTATAGCACTCGGTCGTGATATTTAAGGTAGTGATATTTAAGGAAGCTAAAATACACACGAATGCCAAGACATGTTTGTAATTCATCTAAGTGGCACAAAATTAATTTGTCATCACTTGCGGTTTGTGATTTATTGTTTTATAGAATAATTTAGTTAACCAAAAAAAGAGGTCGTCAAACTCCTTGTATGTGCTTACAATTTAGTGAAAAAAAATTCGTGACTAATGTTAAAACCATATATTACAAATATTGCATCTTCGTATTTGCTACAACACTCCTAGAGAAAAGCCTAGAAGTAGCGCGGGTCTAAGATGTATCAGTAGCGTGGGGTCTCGCGCTACTGATACGGCGCTACAACTAACTTGTAGCAGTAGCACGGTCCAAACCACGCTACTGCTATACATGGGTAGCAGTAGCGGGCTTGGACCGCTACTGCTAATAGCTGTAGCGCTTTACCACAAGTAGTACTACTGCTAAGTGCACGCTGCTGCTAACTTCATTCCCCTCGCTACTGCTAGTTTTATTAATTTTTGATTTTAATGAAATGTATAATAGTTTTGATCATATGTTCAAATTATAATGTTTAAATATAAGAAAGTAAACAATGTTTAGTATAAATAAATAAATGATTGCCTAATGGCTCCTCTATCTTACTACATATGGATGGTGTCGATAGGCAAAGCGTTTCTACTCTTGTTGGCATGAGTAAGAAGAAAATATTGGATAATAGCGAGATGACTGGACATAGGACTTGGTGTCGTAGACCAATCACATTGGGTTGGTACTCTTTCTTGGGCAAAGTTATTCCTAGTTTAGCTTTGAATTTTCCAGTGAGTAAGTGTAAGTTGTTGAGTGTGTCACATTGTTATGATCAGTATGAAATGATTTGAATGCCCACTGAAGAAACATGTCTTATTTGAGACTTGTGAAGGGTTCGGGTTTGACCTTTCAACTCTGTCTATCTCAGACAGCTTGCACTGTACATGGAGTTAGCCATAGACTATCTTACTTTCATTGTCGCTCAAACCTTCACCTCTCAACTCACGAGACAACAAGCCTTCCCGGCTGCGCCGAAACAAACCATTGCCAACACCTTCGCTATCAAAACCCCACTGCGGCGGTGGTAAGGCGCTCGGAGAGGACACCAGTGACGTGGATGAATCGCAACAACGTCACCGTTGTTATTAGTAAAGCACTAACGACAACTTCTATTGCTCTCATAGCAGAAGTATATAAATTTTATGCAAATCGGTTGGCGGAGACTAACATAGACCTCTCAAACTTGAGGCAGCGAGGTGAATCCTCATGTGAAACAAAAAATCGGCACCAAATACAAAAGCAAGGGAACACTTTACAAAAAGATTGTTGAGCGAGAGGGAATGCAACATTCGGGCAGTTACATTGATTCATTTGTTTCTAGTGCACCTATGCATTCCCTTGTCTAGTATCATGCTCTTTAAGACCGATATCCTCAACACTAGCAAGGCAGCAACAATGATCAGTACATGTCATTGCCATCATCATAGTTCCTACTATACCAAAAGTGACAATCATTGTCATCACCATGCGTTGTCCTCGTACATGTCATGTCACGCGTGCAACAATCCTAATAGGTCTTCCTGATGGAAAATTGACAAGATGATCCGACATCAGTTGATGTCATATGAAGATGCATGTCTCTCGACCCAACAATGCACCCGGTCGTCCGTTAAGGCATACCGCCATAGTTTCTTCCTATTGATCCGAGCACACTTGACATGCAGGCTGCTGCTATTCATGTCAAGGTTGGCAAAATCACAGTATTAAATCAGATCGGAATTCCGATGATAGGATCACAAACCATAGAATCTTCACTCTCAGGATCGTAGAAACGTAGATTCTATTAACTAAAATCATAGAACTGGGAGGTTTGGGGGGGGGGGGGGGGGGTTAGTTTGGACCGTGATGTCATAGAATGGTATAATAGAATCGCGATTCTGACAACCTTGATCCATGTGGATATTAGGGAAGCCGTGCACGTTAAGTCACTCTAGGTGTGGACGGTTCTTGAGGATGGCTGATAACCCTTCATTGTCAAGGTTGTCTGCGGAGAGCTGCAAGGAGAGTAACTTCGGCAATTGTGCAATTGCAAATGCTTCCATGTGGTAGGAATGGGGCCCAATGTGAGAATATATCCCCGGGTCAACGAATTGGTTGATATTTATATAATGCTTCAGCTGTGGAAAAAATTCAAGCACCAAACGGGCATGCCTATAATTACTACAATTCGATAGCGCAAGCTCCTCGAGCAGAAGGAGCTTCTTTAGTGCCTCTGCAAATGGTTTGGTGTTGTTCCTGGACCCGATGAGGCAGAGGCTCTTTAACGAGGGTGCACTGCAAGGATCAATGTGTCGCGTGCATTGTTACTAGTCAACACTCGACAATAACTCAATTTTCTTAATAATTAAAATCTTCAAAAACAAAGGAACAAGATCTTATCCATTGTGCACACTTTGCAATAAGAACTAAAAAATGATCAAGGAACAATATATTACCGCTCCGCGAGGTTAAGGAGTAGGTTGTCGTCGATGTAGTGTTCGCCCAAGAACCACACACACTGCTCCACGCTCAATGAGATGGCGAGGAGCCATGCCGTCCTGTTGAGCCTAGAGTGGTCGCGCATGTCAATGTAGCCCCACAGCTCGGACTACTGGTAAGCTTCTGTGTATAAGGTTTTGTCGGGGAACGTAGTAATTTCAAAAAAATTCCTACGCACACGCAAGATCATGTTGATGCATAGCAACGAGAGGGGAGAGTGTTGTACACGTACCCTCGTAGACCGAAAGCGGAAGCATTATAACAACGCGGTTGATGTAGTCGTACGTCTTCACGGCCCGACTGATCAATCACCGAAACTACGGCACCTCCGAGTTCTAGCACACGTTCAGCTCGATGATAATCCCCGGACTCCGATCCAGCAAAGTGTCGAGGATGAGTTCCGTCAGCACGACGGCGTGGTGACGATCTTGATGTTCTACCGTCGCAGGGCTTCGCCTAAGCACCGCTACGATATGACTGAGGTGGAATATGGTGGAAGGGGGCACCGCACACGGCTAAGGAACGATCACGAAGATCAACTTGTGTGTCTTGGGGTGCCCCCTTGCCCCCGTATATAAAGGAGGGAGGGGGGAGGTGCGGCCGGCCCCTAGGGGTGCGCCTGGAGGATGCCTACTCCCACCGGGAGTAGTAGGACTCCCCCCTCTTGCCTTGTTGGAGAAGGAAAGGGGAAGGCGGAAAGAGGAAAGGGGGGCGTCGCCCCCCTTCCTTGTCCTATTCGGACGAGGGGGGAGGGGGCGCGCGGCCTTCCCTGGATGGCCCTCCTCTTCTCCCTTAGGGCCCATGTAGGCCCATTAATCCCCCCCCCTGGGGGGGGGGGGTGTTCCGGTAACCCCCCAGTACTCCAGTAAAATCCTGATTTCACACCGAACGATTCCGATATCCAAATATAGGCTTTCAATATATCAATCTTTATGACTCGACGATTTCAAGACTCCTCGTCATGTCCGTGATCACATATGGGACTCCTAACAACCTTCGGTACATCAAAACATATAAACTCATAATGAAACTGTCATTGTAACGTTAAGCGTGCGGACCCTACAGGTTCGAGAACAATGTAGACATGACCGAGACACGTCTCCGGTCAATAACCAATAGGGGAACCTGGATGCTCATAGTGGCTCCCACATATTCTACGAAGATCTTTATCGGTCAGACTGCATAACAAAATATGTTGTTCCCTTTGTCATCGGTATGTTACTTGCCCGAGATTCGATCGTCGGTATCTCAATACCTAGTTTAATCTCGTTACCGGCAAGTCTCTTTACTCGTTCCGTAATACATCATCTCACAACTAACTCATTAGTTGCAATGCTTGCAAGGCTTATGTGATGTGCATTACCAAGAGGGCCCAGAGATACCTCTCCGACAATCGGAGTGACAAATCCTAATCTCGAAATACGCGAACCCAACATGTACCTTTGGAGACACCCGTAGAGCTCCTTTATAATCACCCAGTTACGTTGTGACGTTTGGTAGCACACAAAGTGTTCCTCCGGCAAATGGGAGTTGCATAATCCCATAGTCATAGGAACATGTATAAGTCATGAAGAAAGCAATAGCAACAAACTAAACGATCATCGTGCTAAGCTAACAGATAGGTCAAGTCAATCACATCATTCTCCAATGATGTGATCCCGTTAATCAAATGACAAGTCTTTATCTATGGTTAGGAAACATAACCATCTTTGATCAACGAGCTATTCAAGTAGAGGCATACTAGTGACATTCTGTTTGTCTATGTATTCACACATGTATCATGTTTCCGGTTAATACAATTCTAGCATGAATAATAAACATTTATAATGATATAAGGAAATAAATAATAACTTTATTATTGCCTCTAGGGCATATTTCCTTCAGTCTCCCACATGCACTAGAGTCTATAATCTAGTTCACATCGCCATGTGACTTAACATCAATAGCTCACATCTTTATGTGGTTAACACCAATAATTCATATCGATATGTGACCAACACCCAAAGGGTTACTAGAGTTAGTAATCTAGTTCACATCGTTATGTGATTGATATCCAAAGAGTACTAAGGTGTGATCATGTTTTGCTTGTGAGATAATTTTAGTCACACTAGTAGAAAACCGGCCTTTTGTCCCGGTTCATAAGGGCCTTTAGTCCCGGTTCATGAACCGGGACTAAAGGGTCGTTACTAATACGTCCCCCCTTTAGTCCCGGTTCAAACCAGAACCGGGACAAATGGGCCTCCACGTGGCCGCTGTCGGCAGCCCAGGTAGGGGGGCCTTTGGTCCCGGTTTGTGACATAAACCGGGACCAAAAGGCTTCCACGCGTCAGCAGCTGGCTAGAGCTGAGGTTTTTCTTTTTTCTTTTTAAAAAAAGTGGCTGTTTTAGGGGTTTAGGGGGTTATTTTTAGGTTGTTATTAGCTAGCTAATAGAGAGAAGTGTCCTCTCTTATATCTTCATCCTTGGTTTACCAACGCTACTGCTATGTTCATTTCACCCGCAGATATATATATAATAACTCATGCATGCTCGCATCATACATCATCATATATAATAACAAGTCCTACTAATTAATCAAGCATCATCATACAACTTGTACTCGTTATTAATAATAAGTCATACGATCATCATCCTCATAGTCATCGAACCCAACCCTACATAATTGTTATTAGCACATGATCATCAGTATCAGGTACGACCTAAACACACTTAAGGTAAAATAGCATAAAACAATATAGACCCTGACTCTCCATTATGAAGAATGGAGATCATCCTGTCTCCAATTCTTGCGCCTCGCATCCTTTTGCTTCCAAGTAGCTCATTACGACTGTCCATACATTTTTTCCATTCTTTGATTGTCATGTCTCCACTTCTTTTAGAAATCCAGTATGGACAGTTGAGATTCGTAGGATGACCTGGATATATGTTCAAAACACGAAGGCTGCCGCCATTCTGATACATCAAATGAGGCACACAATCCGCTGGGATTCTCTATTGAAAAACATAGTAATAACTTCGTAGTTAGCAATCATGTACTAGTTTTAGAAGTATGCATAAAGATGCATGGATGTCGTAATAGTAAAAAATCTTACCAGGGTATATCCATGGTAGTTACCGTAGTTCAACACGTGCACTAGCAACAATAATATCACCAAAAAAATGTATGAACAGTAAAAAATTCTAACTTTTGCATCGAAACTATACATCTAAATTAACTACAACAATTCAATTAACTATAGATCTAAACTACGCATCTAAATTAACTACAACAACTCAATTAACTCTACATCCTAAATTACGCATGTAAATTAACTACACATCTAAATTAGGAAATTACGCAACGGGCCGGGGCGGCGATTGGCGACAGTGAGGGGCGCGGCGACGGCGACGGTGATGGGCGCAGAGACGGCGACGGTGAGGGGGCACGGCGTCGGCGGCGAGGAGGCAGGGGGCACGGGGCGGCGACGGGCGATGAGAGGCAGGGGCGACGAGAGCGACGGTGAGGGGCACGGCGTCAGCCGCGAGGAGGCAGGAGGGCACGGCGTCAGCGGCGAGGAGGCAGGGGGCACGGGGCGGCGACGGCGCCTGCGGCCGCGCGGGACGGCGTCGGAGGCAGGGCGACGGCGAGGCGCAGCCTGGCGGCGTCGTCGGGCGGGGAAGAATGAACTGAATGAAAAAATTCACAAGTCCTGGTTATATAGATGAAGCATTGGTCCCCGTTTGTGACAGAAACCGGGACGAATGCCCACTTTAGTCCCAGTTGGTGCCACCAACCGGGACCAAAGGCCACTTTTCGGCAGCCCAAAGGGCGGAAAGCGGCGACCTTTGGTCCCGGTTGTTGGCACCAACCGGGACTAAAGGGGCCATTGTTCCCGGTTTGTGCCACGAACCGGGACCAATGCCCCCCTATGATCCCGGTTCGTCCCACCAACCGGGACCAATGGCCTTTTGCTGCCCCGCGCACAAAAGTTTAGCCCCACCTCGCTAGTTGAGAGGGCTCGGGAGTGGTTTATAAGCGCTACTGCGCCCACCCTCTCGAGCTCCTCTCAACTACAGGCTTTCGGGCCTAATCTGTCACTGCAATGCCTGTGGGCCTATTGGGCCTGCTGCGGGCCTGAATCCTGGCCCATAGTTGGGTTTCTAGTCGTATTCAGGCCGTGGTGGCCCAGTAGGTGGCAATTTTTTTTCTTTTTTGCTATTTATTTTTTCATTTCTACTTAGAACTAAATACTTATAGTTTTCAAGTGATTTCTTTTTTCTTTTAGGTCACAAAAATTATAAACTTTCTGTTAGTGCCATTAGCTTTAAAATTTGAATAGTTTAAATTTGAATTTTTAAAAATTTGTGTGAATCTCAAGTTTATGAATAACTTTACTATAAAAATTGATTTTTGAGTCAATCTTTTTCCTGCTATTTAATATTACGGTGTTTTTTCATTATACTCAATTTGGTAATTTTAGTTAGTCATAACAAATATTATCGGCATTTTTTTCTTTTTTGCTATTTATTTTTTCATTTCTACTTAGAACTAAATACTTATAGTTTTTAGTGATTTCTTTTTTCTTTTAGGTGACAAAAATTATAAACTTTTTGTTAGTGCCGTTAGCTTTAAATTTTGAATAGTTTAAATTTGAAATTTTTAAAATTTGTGTGAATCACTAGTTTATGAATAACTTTACAAATATTATAGGCATTTTTTTTATTTTTTGCTATTTATTTTTTATTTCTACTTAGAACTAAATACTTATAGTTTTTTAGCGATTTCTTTTTTCTTTTAGGTCACAAAAATTATAAACTTTCTGTTAGTACCATTAGCTTTAAAATTTGAATAGTTTAAATTTAAATTTTTAAAAATTTGTGTGAATCACTAGTTTATGAATAACTTTACAAATATTATAGGCATTTTTTTCTTTTTTGCTACTTATTTTTTCATTTCTACTTAGAACTAAATACTTATAGTTTTTTAGTGATTTTTTTCTTTTAGGTCACAAAAAATAAAAACTTCTCTGTTAGTGAACATAGATGCACTTATAGAGAAAATTAAACATAAATTCATAATCAATTTCTATTTATGAATTTAGGTCCAATTTTCCTCTATAGGTGCATCTATTTTCACTTTGAGATGTGCTGAACAATGCAGAGAGGGACGGGCTTATAAACAGGTGTCGGCGCCCTTCGGTTGGCGAGGTGGGACTAAACTGTGGGTGCAGCGAGGGCCAACCCTTTAGTCCCGGTTCGTGGCACGAACCGGGACTAAAGGGGAGCCTTTGGTCCCGGCTCATGCCACGAACCGGGACCAATGGTGGTGGGCCAGGAGCCAGGCCCATTGGTCCCGGTTCGTCCCACCAACCGAGACCAAAAGGTCCAGACGAACCAGGACAAATGGCCCACGTGGCCCGGCCGGCCCCCTGGGCTCACGAACCGGATCCAATGCCCCCATTGGTCCCGGTTCTAGATTGAACCGGGACTAATGGGCTGACCCGGCCTGGACCGTTGCCCCCTTTTCTACTAGTGTCAACGGTTCTGTCATATTCAAATCCGTAAGTATATTTTGCAAATTTCTATGTCAACAATGCTCTGCACGGAACTACTCTAGCTAATTGCTCCCACTTTCAATATGTATCCAGATTGAGACTTAGAGTCATCTAGATCAGTGTCAAAACTTGCATCGGCGTAACCCTTTATGACGAACCTTTTTGTCACCTCCATAATCGATAAACATATCCTTATTCCACAAAGGATAATTTTGACCGCTGTCCAGTGATCTACTCCTAGATCACAATTGTACTCCCTTGCCAAAATCAGTGTAGGGTATACAATAGATCTGGTACACAGCATGGCATACTTTATAGAACCTATGACCAAGGCATAGGGAATGACTTTCATTATCTTTCTATCTTCTGCCGTGGTCGGGCTTTGAGTCTTACTCAATTTCACACCTTGTAACACAGCCAAGAACTCTTTCTTTGACTGTTCCATTTTGAACTACTTCAAAATCTTGTCAAGGTATGTACTCATTGAAAAAACTTTATTAGCGTTTTGATCTATCTCTATAGATCTTGATGCTCAATATGTAAGCAGCTTCACCGAGGTCTTTCTTTCAAAAACTCCTTTCAAACACTCCTTTATGCTTTGCAGAATAATTCTACATTATTTCCGATCAACAATATGTCATTCACATATACTTATCAGAAATGTTGTAGTGCTCCCACTCACTTTCTTGTAAATACAGGCTTCACCGCAAGTATGTATAAAACTATATCCTTCGATCAACTTATCAAATTGTATATTCCAACTCCGAGATGCTTGCACCAGTCCATAGATGGTTCGCTGGAGCTTGCACATTTTGTTAACACCTTTAGGATTGACAAAACCTTCTGGTTGCATCATATACAACTCTTCTTTAATAAATCCATTAAGGAATGCAGTTTTGTTTATCCATTCGCCAGATTTCATAAAATGCGGCAATTGCTAACATGATTCAGACAGACTTAAGCATAGGTACGATTGAGAAACTCTCATCGTAGTCAACACCTTGAACTTGTCGAGAACCTTTTGCGACAATTCTAGCTTTGTAAATAGTAACACTACTATCAGTGTCCGTCTTCCTCTTGAAGATCCATTTATTTTCTATGGCTTGCCAATCATCGGGCAAGTCAACCAAAGTCCACACTTTGTTCTCATACATGGATCCCATCTTAGATTTCATGGCCTCAAGCCATTGCGCAGAATCCGGGCTCATCGTCGCTTCCTCATAGTTCGTAGGTTCGTCATGGTCAAGTAACATGACCTCCAGAATAGGATTACCGTACCACTCTGTTGCGGATCTCACTCTGGTTTACCTACGAGGTTCGGTAGTAACTTGATCTGAAGTTACATGATCATCATCATTAGCTTCCTCACTAATTGGTGTAGGAGTTGTCGGCGTTCTAGGAACGGGGGTCCCCAGACTTGCCTGCCTGTGGCCTGCGGCGTGGCTCAAAGGGGGCCCAACACGGCCCATCTTCATCAACACAGACTCAAGACCCTCGCGAGGGGCCAAGCCTCGCGGGGCGGATGACACGGGGCTTCCTCAGGCACGGCCTCATCAGGCTGGCTCGCGAGGAGGCGGAGAGATCAAGGCGGGGTACCTCACGAGGTGCCCGTGACGCAAGCCATGATGACCAGGGGCGCCAGGCGGGCGCCAGCCCGTGCAGTGTCCTCCCTTTCCTCTTTGGTGCAAAGGGAGCAAGCGCAGGCGAGAGGACCAAGCAAAGACACCCATTTTGGTGCAACGAGACCAAGACCAACTCCGCGACAAGGAAGAAGTCATTGTGGAGCCCAAGCCCGCGTCATCACCAGAGCCTTTGGCAGGCGAGGACCAACTTTAGTCAGGATAAGTGTACCATGTGTTCCCCTCCAAAATGGCCGATTGTTGGCGCCCTTCCCGCTCAATATTTGGGAGGAGGTCCAGGGCCTTTGCCTATAAATAGGACTAGCCACCCTCGGGATCGGGGGAGAGAGGAACGGACCGATTGGCAATCAGGCTGAGAGAGAGAGAGAGAGAAAAGGGCGTCTGAACCCCTCTAGCAGTTCATCGCCCCAGCCAAGAACAGGCCCTCGCGAGGCTGTTCTTCCTTGTATTGTTCATCATCAGCCCAAGAGGCATTCCACCACACCACACTGGAGTAGGGTATTACACCACATCGGTGGCCCGAACCAGTATAAACTCTGTGTCTCTTGTGCTGTGTTTTCCATAGCTTAGATCCTTGCGAGGCGGAGGGGTACAGGTAGGTAGGAAGCGTAATCTCCGCGCGCGCCCTAGAGTTCGAACCTCAAGGGTCTGCCGGAACCCGAAATCCGACATTTGGCGCGCCAGGCAGGGGTGCGCCGGAATTTGTCTTCCACCGCCCGTTTCTCCTCCGACCATCGCGTCCATGTCTGACGCTCGTCGGGCCCGCGCCGAGCACCGAGCCGCTCTCGCCTCCCGCGTCGCCCAGACGGCCTCTGTCGGCGGGCGTCCTCGCCGTTCCCCGTCGCCTGCCGTCAACGTCGCCACCGGCCCGGCGGGGAACGAGCAGCAAGCGTCGTCTCAGCATCCGTCCGTGCGGCAAGACGGCGGCACTGCCACTCCCTCGCTCACCCCCGCCGGTTCTTCGTCCCGCGCGCTCCGCGCACCCATGGAGGCTCGAGCTGCGCTCATCGCGGAAAACGAGCTCCTGCGCTACTGTCCCGTCGGCGACGTCTACGAAGAGTGGCTCGACCGCGTCGCTGAGCTCGTCCGTGCTGCGGGGGGCTCTCCTGCACCGTCTGTCCCTCTGCACCGCGCCCCGCCCCGCGCGGGCGACGAAGCTCCGGGGGCGCCCCAGCCGCTTCCTCGCCAAGAAGATGCCCCGGCCGCAAGGCGCGTGGCCCCTGGCTGGAACCCGCTCCGCCAGGCACCAGTGCGGCAAGAGCAGAGCTGCCAAGAAGTCCCTCGCCCGCAAGAAGCTGCCTGGGCACTCCATGCTCCGGCACGTCGCGACCACGCTCCTGCTCCCGCATGTCAAGACCCCGCGCTGCTCCCAGCTGCAGCACGCGGGGACCTGCAAGATCAAGCTCTCCGTCACCCAAGGCCTCCCGTGGCCACGGCGGGCTGCCGCGCCTTCACCACCGAGCTGCGCATCGTCGCGTGGCCCGGCAAGTTCAAGCCAGACCTGCCTCCTTGCTACGACGGCACGGCCGACCCTGCGGAGTTCCTCCAACTCTATGAGCTGGGCATCGAAGCTGCCAACGGAGATGAGAAGGTCATGGCGAACTGGTTTCCCATGGCGCTCAAGGACGGGGCCCGCACCTGGCTCCCAAACCTGGCCCAGGCACGATCTCCTCCTGGGACGAGATGCGCACCCGCTCCATCGCCAACTTCCAAGGTACTCGCGATCGGCCACCCGCCGTGAGCGACATGCGCCGCATCAAGCAGCATCCGGGAGAGACCCTACAAAAGTACATCCAGCGCTTCAACAACGCACGCCTCAAGATTCCCAGGGTGTCCGAGGAGGCCATCATCTCAGCCTTCTCCGACGGCGTGCGCGGCGTCAAGATGAAGGAGGAGCTGGCGATGCATGAAGATCTGTGCACTTCCTTGGAGCTGTTCAACTTGGCGACCAAGTGCGCCAGGGCTGAGGAAGGACGTCTCTCCCTCCTCGAGCTGCCTGCCGCAGACCCAGAAGAAAACAAGTCCAAGGCCAAGGATGTGAAGCACAAGGGGGCTGCCGTGCTCGCGGCAGAACCGGACACCAAGCGGGGCAGAGATCAGCCCGAGTCTTCCAAGGGCAGTCGCTACTGTGTGTACCACGACCTCCACACCCACAACACCAACGAATGCCAAGAGCTCCGAGCCGTGCGAGATGGAAGGATCGGCCGTCGCGCCGACCGTGTCGACCGGGGCTACGGTCGAGGAGGAGGAAGGAACGCAGGGCGCTGGGAAGACCGCGGCCCACGCCAGGGTGGCGCGATCGACCTCGCGAGGACCGTTGGCAAGACCCGCCTCGCGAGGAAGACTGGAGGGATCAGCCTCGCGAGGATCGCCCGCAAGGTAACGCAGGCCTCCCTCCACTGCCGCCGCATCCAAGAAGAAACGAGGACCGCCACTAGGACGAAGAGGCCGGGGGCTTCCAGGAGCCACGCGCAATCGCCTGCATCCTGGGAGGAGCTCAAGCCCCAGCCTCTCAGCACATTTTCAAGCAGTTCGCCCGCGAAGTGAACACAGTCCTTCCCAAGCTCGAAGCCACATGTCCTCTCAGGTGGTCATCATGCGCCATCATGTTCAGCTCAGCGGATCAGCTCAAGTGTGCAGCCACGGCCAGAGTCCTCCCGATACTTTGTTCCCCAATCATCAGCAACGTGGTGGTCACCAGGACCCTCATCGACGGCGGGGCAGGGCTCAACGTCCTGTCCGTGGAAACATTCAACAATCTCCAAGTGCCCTACAACCAGCTTCAACCAACCAAGCCTTTCTCCGGAGTCACTGACGGCTCCACGGTCCCGATCGGGCAGGTCCGCCTCCCTGTCACCTTCGGGGCACGCGACAACTACCGCACCGAGCTCATCGACTTCGACGTCGCTCACATTCGCCTGCTGTACAACGCCATCCTTGGGTACCCGGCGCTGGCCAAGTTCATGGCCGTAACTCACCATGGCTACAACGTCCTCAAGATGCCAGGAAGTTGCTGAGTCATCACGATGCCCTGTGAAGAGAAGGACACGGTGTGTTACCTGGAACGAGCTTTTCAGGCCGCGTCATTGGAAGACCCGGATCGTGGAAGCAGGAGGCTTCCCGAGACCACCCCAAGAAGAAGAAGACATCGTCCATCTTGGTCCCTCAGGAGGCAGGGCCCTCAGGGCCCGTGCCTGCCCAGGGGGATCCTCCCTCCATCGCATAGGAAAGCGCGCCTGGCGCCCTCCTCAGGTAGGGCTCGGGGGCTCTCCCCTGGAGGGCCACCGACCTGGCCAAGGTCACGAGGGAGGCGCTTGGGCACCACACGGAGGCGTGTTTCGAAGCACGTTTCCCTCGAGAAGGAGCAAGGCAAGGGGAGCCAGACCCACAGGAGTTCGTCAGCGAAGCCATTCAGGAGCTACAAGAGTCAAGAGTCATGAGAGGCGGCCGCCGCCTACCAGCTATGGTCTCCCATCCAGGCGAGGATGGTGGGATGCGCGTCTGCGTCGACGTACCAGGGCTCAACTAAGTCGCCTCGCTGGAGCGCCTCTGGCCCTCGCGAGTGGGGCGCTGCGAGGGTCCACCCCACAGCTACGTTCGCATGCCTTACGGCTTGCCCAACGCGGCTGCTACGTACCAGCGCCTCATGAGGGGCATCATGGAAGCTCAAGAGGCCAGGCATTCCGCAGCCCTGGCAGAGATGGAGATGGTCCGCGAGGAGCCACCAGCGCCTCCGGAGCCTCCCGAGGCCCCAGGGCCTGGGGGCTCGTGAGGATCGGCTTCTACAGCCCACCGAGTCTGCTGCACCAACACTGCTTCGTCCTCAACATCATCAGGTGACATCTTTCAAGTTTCATTTCCAGTTGGGAGCGCCCCCCAGGGCTGCATTATTCCCAGGCCGCGTGGGTCCGCCCCAGCGGCATGTATCTCTTTTATTTCGTGTCGTTAGCTTACTTTGTTGGGGGCGCCCCTCGGGCTGCATCATCCCCAAGTCGCTCGGGCCAGACCCAGCGGCATGTATCCCTTTCGCGTTTACTTCCGGCTATGCATTCAACCCACTATGCTTGATTATTTGGCGCTGGTCCACGGCACCTTTTCTTCTCCATGTCGAACACTTGCACGTTAAAGGGGGGGTGCCTGAGCATCGCGACTCAGGGATCTTACTGGCTCTCCAGCCCTCACTCTCTGGCCTTGTCCATGGCATCACGACCTGGCATACCAGCGACGGCTGAGACCAGCTCGAGGGCCGGGACCCGAGGACGTAGAGTGTAGGCATCTTAAACAATTTGCAGGAACACATCACAAGATAAGGCCCAGTGCCAGGCACAACCCGCCTGGAGGTAGGGCCCCGTGAGTCCCGCGCTGGCTCAGGGGTGCCCAGATACACCTCATCAGGCCCCACCGTGCCAGCCACGTGTCAGCGCGGGGTTGTACACGCCGCGGGGGCTCCTCCCGGAGGGAAGCCCCCTCCCACGTACCAGTGGAAGCACCATGCTCCGCGCTGGCTGACGACACTGCCGAGGAGCGGCTATTCCCGTACACATACGGAAGCGCTATGCTCCGCGCTGGTGATAAACAACTGAGGGTGCCCCCCGGGCCACATCAACCTCAGGGAGCCCAGAGCTCAGTGTCCAGCCTCATCGTAACGCCTCCCCCCGAGAGTGCCGCGCGAGGGGGCTGGGCACGGGGGCTGCGCCTGGGTCACGCCCAGACGCACGCCACCCAGCCAGGCCCCCACGGGCCTGGTTTGTCGCGCGTCTCTCCCCGAGCGGAGCCAAGGTACGAAGGCCGTTTGAGCGTCAAGGGGGACTCCTGAGCATCGCGACTCAGGAGCCTAACTGGTCCCGTAGCCCCTCACTCCTTAGTTCCAAAAGGCTAACGCTGGGTGAGGTACGCGCGGGGCCGGGCTCTGCAGACGTAGAACGGTAGATCCACACACACCTCACCTTCCTACTTGTTGTTCGTGCGCCAAGGGGGACCCCTGAGCATCGCGACTCAGGGGCCTAACTGGTCCTGTAGCCCCTCACTCCTTAGTTCTGAAAGGCTATTGTTGGGTGAGGTACGCGCGGGGCCAGGCTCTGCCGGCGTAGAACCTAAGCAAGTAGGAAGGAAAAGCGTAAACTTCAAAGAATTCAGAAGCAAATATTACAGTCCATACTGTTATCTCGACGCCAAACGCAAGTTTAAACGCCTCCCCGAGGCATGATACATGTGGAGGAATTGAAAATAGGACGGGAGCCACGACGGAATCGCCAACGATGGTGGAGCAGCCCGGGGTGGCTTCACCTCATGGAGCAGCAGGGTCGGCATCGCCTGGCTTCGGCTTGGTGCTGAAGGCCCGGAACTTCCCCAGCAGAGCCTCCGCGCGACCCTTCACGGCCTCGGCAGCGGCAGCAGCACGCTCGCCGCTCACTGGCTCCAGCAGGCTGTCGAGGTCGATGTTGGGGGCGCGAAGGTGGATGTGGGTGAAGACCCGTGTCAGCGCTGTAGAAGACAGGACACGTTCCTCGGCCTCGGCCGTGGGGCCAAGGCCAAGGGAGACATCCTCAAGAGCACGAACCAGGAAGGAAAGCAGCTTGGCGGGGCCGTCCTCGGCGCCAGCTAGCGGGCTCTCCAGGCCGCTGGCGTAGAGCATCTTCAGTGAGTCCCGGGCCTTCTCCTCCATGTCTGCGAAGGCCACGCGGTCCTCGGCAAGAACCCGAGCCTTGTCGTCCAGCTCGACCTTCCTCGCCCCCAATTCCTGCTCCAGCACGCGCAGGCGGTCGCGGCGTTTCTTGAGCTTGGCCTCTCGGACCTTGACGGCCGCCTCGCGAGCCTTCACACCCTCTTCTTGCTCTTGGCGAAGGCGGGCCTCTTTCGCGAGCTGGTCCCGTAGGCCTTGCAGCTCGCCGTCCAGCACCTTGCAGCGACCACGAACGTCGGCCGCCTCCCCCTAGGCCGCGTCACGAGCAGCCTTTGACTCAAGGGCGGCCTGCCTCTCCTTATCACAAGCCATTGAGGCATGGACCAGCGCCGCCCGAACCGAAGCGTCGGAGCAAATCCATCCTGAAGCCAGCTCCAAGCGCCCGGCCACCAAGCAAGGGTCGGCGCCAAGAAGATCCTGCCGGAGCCGGTCCAGCTCGGCAGCAACACGATCCAGAACGGCGGGAGGAGTCGGAGAGACAGCAGTCGGTGGAGTAGGAGGAGAAGGCGGCGACACGACCACATCACCCTGAGGTGGGGCCTGCTGCGCCCCGACGACTGTGGTGGCGGAGGCAGGGAAAGGCACCTCGGGAGTCACTTGGGCCGTGGGGGCTGGGTTCGCCCCAGCCAACTCGGCCAGACCTCGCGAGGACGACCGGGCAGGAGAGGCCCGTGCGTCGCGAGTACCTTCCTCCACTGGCAGAGGCGCTGCCGCGAATGGAACCTCAGGAGCCCCCTTCGGCTTCTTTGTCGCGGGCGCCAGCCTATGAAAGAGACGCGGACGTCAAGCCTCAGTAGCAGAACAAGAAACAAAGACAAGAGTCAAGCACTTAGGGTCGTCGCCGGCGAGCTCAAGCTGCCTCCGGCCAAACTTGAAGGCTGAAAGCTGGCTGGAGGGATCAACCTCGGAAGCAGAAGGCGCGTGCACGGAACGCCCCGGGGCCGGGGCAGACCCGCGGGGGATCAGCCCGGTCCTGTCCTTCTTCAGGATCGGGGGCGAGCTCCCGCTGCCCAGCACGTCATCACCCTCGTCGTCATCGCTCGGAGAGAGGCGAAGAGCGCGGGGCCTACGCCGAGAGAGGGGAGCCCTCGACTCTCCATCGGTCGCCTCGGAGTCAGGCCCCTTCCCCCGCTCCTCTCCGTCCTCCTCTTCGCTGGAGTCGTCGGAGGACACGGCCACTGGTTCCTCGAGGGCTTCAGCGGGCAAGGGCCCATCCCCGTTGAAGACTGGCATGGACTCCACCACCTGTTCCCAGTCGTCGCGGAGGAACAAGGGCGTAGGAGCGCCCTCCAACCTTGCCACGTCACTCCCGACCAGAGATTGGAGCACCGCGGCCAGATCTTCGTCACCCAAGGCCGCGGGGCTCGGATGAGGCCTCCACATAGGAGGTGAGTACTGCCGAAGCGGAGCCAGCTGGTGCTCCAGGAATTCCCTTAGCAGCGACGCGCCGGTCAGCTTCGCCGCCGCCATGCTGGCCGGCCTCAGATCCGCGTCCATCTTCTCCAACACCGGCTTCGCGCGGGGGTCCGTGAGCTCCGCTCGACCCCAATCACCGGAGCTCGTGGGCAGCTCAGTGGGCAAAATCAGCCGAGGGTGAATGCGCCCAGCGTCAGCCAAGACCCACTTGCTCCTGAAGCCCTCAATCCTCTTCCCGGGCTTCGAAATGGCAACGACGCCATTGTACGCAATGAAGCTCGCGCACGCGGAAGGAGAACCGCGAGAGACCTGGAGGGAGAAGTAGTGGCACAGCAAGGCCATTGAGGGCTGCACTCCTACGTGAGCCTCGCAGTAATAGGCGAAGATCGCCAGGAGAAGGACGGAGTTGGGATGGAGATGCAGAGCTTGTAAGTTGTAATGGCAGAGGACAGAGAAGAAGAACTCAGAGAAGGGAGGCACCAGGCCAGCGGCAATGGAGCTTACGAAGAGCGGATAAAAGGTGCTCCCTCGACCCTCAGGGGTGGCGGAGCCGGCCTTGAACACCCTCGCCCGTCGATGCCCTGCGCCGTCGCCATCCGGCGCAACCGGGCGAGGCTCGCCTCCGACACGTTCGGCGGCTCCAAGGCAGACGAGTACCAAGCTCCGACCCGGGACTGACGAGGCGCCATGACTTCTGGATCACGCGGTCGAAGCAGATCTGGAGATTTGGAGGAAGGAAGGAGAGGCGCAAGAAAGGGGATCTGAGCAGCAACCGAAGAAAGTAGAAAGAGCAAAACCAGGGCGGATGCGGCACCCTTATCAACTCGCACGGTTACGAAGACGCCCACGTCCAATCAACCGCCACATGGCGCCCAAGGCCACAGGCTGTTAGGGCCCGCGGCGCTTCGCCCTTGCCCTTTCGCCTCCCTGCACGGCCAAGTCCGGGTGCGCCTTGGGCCCGGGGGCTACTGTCGGCGTTCTGGGAACGGGGGTCCCCAGACTTGCCTGCCTGCGGCCTGCGGCGTTGCTTAAAGGGCCCCCAGCACGACCCATCTTCATCAACAGAGACTCAAGACCCTCGCGAGGGGCCAAGCCTCGCGGGGCGGACGAGACGGGGCTTCCTCAGGCATGACCTCATCAGGCTGGCTCGCGAGGAGGCGGAGAGATCAAGGCGGGGTACCTCATGAGGTGCCCATGACGCAAGCCATGACGACCAGGGGCGCCAGGCGGGCGCCAGCCCGTTCAGTGTCCTCCCTTTCCTCTTTGGTGCGAAGGGAGCAAGCGCAGGCGAGAGGACCAAGCAAAGGCACCCATTTCGGTGCAACGAGACCAAGACCAACTCCGCGACAAGGAAGAAGTCATTGTGGAGCCCAAGCCTGCGTCATCACCAGGGCCTTTGGCAGGCGAGGACCAACTTTAGTCAGGATAAGTGTACCATGTGTTCCCCTTCAAAATGGCCGATTGTTGGCGCCCTTCCCGCTCAATATTTGGGAGGAGGTCCAGGGACTTTGCCTATAAATAGGACTAGCCACCCTCGGGATCGGGGAGAGAGGAACGGATCGATTGGCAATCAGGCTGAGAGAGAGAGAGAGAGAAAAGGGCGACTGAACCCCTCTAGCAGTTCATCGCCCCAGCCAAGAACAGGCCCTCGCGAGGCTGTTCTTCCTTGTATTGTTCATCATCAGCCCAAGAGGCAATCCACCACACCACCACACTGGAGTAGGGTATTACACCACATCGGTGGCCCAAACCAGTATAAACTCTGTGTCTCTTGTGCTGTGTTTTCCATAGCTTAGATCCTTGCGAGGCGGAGGGGTACAGGTAGGTAGGAAGCGTAATCTCCGCGCGCACCCCAGAGTTCGAACCTCAAGGGTCTGCCGGAACCCGAAATCCGACAGGATTCACAGTAACAGATTTCTGTGATGAACTACTTTCCAATAAGGGAGCAGGTACAATTACCTCATCAAGTTCTACTTTCCTCCCACTCACTTTTTTCGAGAGAAACTCCTTCTCTAGAAAGTATCCATTCTCAGCAACGAATGTCTTGCCTTCGGATCTGTGATAGAAGGTGTACCCAACTGTCTCCTTTGGGTATCCTATGAAGACACATTTCTCCGATTTGGGGTTGAGCTTATCATGATGAAACTTTTTCTTATAAGCATTGCAACCCCAAACTTTAAGAAACAACAACTTTGGTTTCTTGCCAAACCACACTTCATATTGTGTCGTCTCGACGGACTTAGATGGTGCCCCTTTTTAACGTGAATGCAGCCGTCTCTAATGCATGACCCCAAAACGATAGTGGTAAATCAGTAAGAAACATCATAGATTGTACTATATCCAATAAAGTACGGTTATGACGTTCGGACACACCATTATGCTGTGGTGTTCCAGGTGGCACGAATTTGTGAAACTATTCCACATTGTTTTAATTGAAGACCAAACTCGTAACTCAAATATTTGTCTCCGCGATCAGATCGTAGAAACCTTATTTTCTTGTCATGATGATTTTCCACTTCACTCTGAAATTCTTTGAACTTTTCAAATGTTTCAAACTTATGTTTCATTAAGTAGATATACCCATATCTGCTCAAATCATCTGTGAAGGTCAGAAAATAATGATACCCGCCGCAAGCTTTAACACTCATCGGATCGCATACATCAGTATGTATTGTTTCCAATAAGTCAGTTGCTCGCTCCATTGTTTCGGAGAATGGAGTCTTTAGTCATCTTGCCCATAAGGCATGGTTCGCAAGCATCAAGTGATTCATAATCAAGTGATTCCAAAATCCCATCAACATGGAGTTTCTTCATGCGCTTTACACCAATATGACCTAAACGGCAGTGCCACAAATGAGTTGCACTATCATTATTAACTTTGCATCTTTTGGCTTCAATATTATGAATATGTGTATCACTACGATCGAGATCCAACAAACCATTTTCATTGGGTGTATGACCATAAAAGGTTTTATTCATGTAGATAGAACAACAATTATTCTCTAACTTAAATGAATAACCGTATTGCAATAAACATGATCAAATCATATTTATGCTCAACGCAAACACCAAATAACACTTATTTAGGTTCAAAACTAATCTCGAAAGTGTAGGGAGTGTGCGATGATGATCATATCAATCTTGGAATCACTTCCAACACACATCATCACTTCACCCTTTACTAGTTTTTGTTTACTCTGCAACTCATGTTTCGAGTTACTACTCTTAGCAACCGAACCAGTATCAAATGCCGAGGGGTTGCTATAAACACTAGTAAAGTACACATCAATAACATGTATATCCAATATACCTTTGTTCAGTTTGCCATCCTTCTTATCCACCAAATACTTGGGGTAGTTCCGCTTCTATTTGAGCAGCAACTTGCTTGCCATTCTTCTTGAAGTTCCCCTTCTTCCCTTTGCCCTTTTATTGAAACTAGTTGTCTCGTCAACCATCAACACTTGATGTTTTTCTTGATTTCTACCTTCGTCGATTTTAGCATCACGAAGAGCTTGAATTGTTTTCGTTATCCCTTGCATATTATAGTTCATCACGAAGTTCTACTAACATGGTGATGGTGACTAGAGAATTCTGTCAATCACTATCTTATCTAGAAGATTAACTCCCACTTGATTCAAGCGATTGTAGTACCCAGACAATCTGAGCACATGCTCACTGCTTGAGCTATTCTCCTCCATCTTTTAGCTATAGAACTTGTTGGAGACTTCATATCTCTCAACTCGGGTATTTGCTTGAAATATTAACTTCAACTCCTAGAACATCTCATATGGTCCATGATGTTCAAAACATCTTTGAAGTCCCGATTCTAAGCCGTTAAGCATGGTGCACTAAACTATCAAGTAGTCATCATATTGAGCTAGCCAAACGTTCATAACGTCTGCATCTGCTTCTGCAATAGGTCTGTCACCTAGCGGTGCATCAAGGACATAATTCTTCTGTGCAGCAATGAGGATAAACCTCATATCGCGGATCCAATCCGCGTCATTGCTATAACATTTTTCAACTTAGTTTTATCTAGGAACATATCAAAAATAAAACAGGGGAGCTAAACGTGAGCCATTGATCTACAACATAGATATGCTAATACTACCAGGACTAAGTTCATGATAGATTTAAGTTCAATTAATCATATTACTTAAGAACTCCCACTTAGATAGACATCCCTCTAATCTTCTAAGTGATCGCGTGATCCATATCAACTAAACCATGTCCGATCATCACGTGAGATGGAGTAGTTTCGATGATGAACATCACTATGTTGATCATATCTACTATATGATTCACGCTCGATCTTTCGGTCTCAGTGTTCCGAGGCCATATCTGTTATATGCTAGGCTCGTCAAGTTTAACCTGAGTATTCCGCTTGTGCAACTGTTTTGCACCCGTTGTATTTGAACGTAGAGCCTATCACACCCGATCATCACATGGTGTCTCAGCACGAAGAACTTTCGCAATGGTGCATACTCAGGGAGAACACTTATACCTTGATAATTTAGTGAGAGATCATCTTATAAAGCTACCGTCGAACTAAGCAAAATAAGATGTATAAAAGATAAACATCACATGCAATCAAAATATGTGACATGATATGGCCATGATCATCTTGCGCCTTTGATCTCCATCTCCAAAGCATCGTCATGATCTCCATCGTCACCGGCATGACACCATGATCTCCATCATCTTGATCTATATCAATGTGTCGTCACATGGTCGTCTCGCCAACTATTGCTCTTGCAACTATTGCTATCGCATAGCGATGAAGTAAAGCAATTATTTGGTGCTTGCAACTTATGCAATAAAGAGACAACCATAAGGCTTCTGCCAGTTGCCGATAACTTCAACAAAACATGATCATCTCATACAACAACTTATATCTCATCACGTCTTGACCATATCACATCACAACATGCCCTCCAAAAACAAGTTAGACGTTCTCTACTTTGTTGTTGAAAATTTTACGTGGCTGCTACGGGCTGAGCAAGAACCGTTCTTACCTACGCATGAAAACCACAACGATAGTTTGTCAAGTTGGTGCTGTTTTAACCTTCGCAAGGACCGGGCGTAACACCCGCCGGCCACCTGTGTGCAAAACACGTCGGTAGAACCAGTCTCGCGTAAGCGTACGCGTAATGTTGGTCCGGGCCGCTTCATCCAACAATACCGCCGAACCAAATTATGACATGCTGGTAAGTAGTATGACTTAAATCGCCCACAACTCACTTGTGTTCTACTCATGCATATGACATCTACGCATAAAACCAGGCTCGGATGCCACTGTTGGGGAACGTAGTAATTTCAAAAAATTTCCTACGCACACGCAAGATCATGGTGATGCATAGCAACGAGAGGGGAGAGTGTTGTCCACGTACCCTCGTAGACCGAAAGCGGAAGCGTTATAACAATGCGGTTGATGTAGTCATACGTCTTCACGGCCCGACCGATCAAGCACCGAAACTACGGCACCTCCGAGTTCTAGCACACGTTCAGATCGATGATGATCCCCGGACTCCGATCCAGCAAAGTGTCAAGGATGAGTTCCGTCAGCACGGCGGCGTGGTGATGATCTTGATGTTCTACCGTCGTAGGGCTTCGCCTAAGCACCGCTACGATATGACCGAGGTGGAATATGGTGGAAGGGGGCACCGCACACGGCTAAGGAACGATCACGAAGATCAACTTGTGTGTCTTGGGGTGCCCCCTTGCCCCCGTATATAAAGGAGGGAGGGGGGAGGTGCGGCCGGCCCCTAGGGGTGCGCCTGGAGGAGTCCTACTCCCACCGGGAGTAGGACTCCCCCCTCTTGCCTTGTTGGAGAAGGAAAGGGGAAGGGGGAAAGAGGAAAGGGGGGCGCCGCCCCCCCCCCTTCCTTGTCCTATTCGGACTAGGGGGGAGGTGGTGCGCGGCCTTCCCTGGACGGCCCTCCTCTTCTTCCTTAGGGCCCATGTAGGCCCATTAACCCCCGGGAGGGGGGGGGGTCCGGTAACCCCCCGGTACTCCAGTAAAATCCTGATTTCACACAGAACGATTGCGATATCCAAATATATGCTTCC
The DNA here is from genome assembly GCA_032464435.1 of Aegilops umbellulata. Taxonomy (NCBI): domain Eukaryota; kingdom Viridiplantae; phylum Streptophyta; class Magnoliopsida; order Poales; family Poaceae; genus Aegilops; species Aegilops umbellulata. Next base: position 376,496,778 of record CP136059.1, on the reverse strand, counting down.
AATATATCAATCTTTATGTCTTGACCATTTCGAGACTCCTCGTCATGTAAGTGATCACATCTGGGATTCCGAACAACCTTCAGTACATCAAAACATATAAACTCATAATGAAACTGTCATCGTAACGTTAAGCGTGCGGACCCTACGGGTTCGAGAACAATGTAGACATGACCGAGACACGTCTCCGGTAAATAACCAATAGCGGAACCTGGATGCTCATATTGGCTCCCACATATTCTACGAAGATCTTTACGGTCAGACCGCATAATAAAATACGTTGTTCCCTTTGTCATCGGTACGTTACTTGCCCGAGATTCGACCGTCAGTATCTCAATACCTAGTTCAATCTCGTTACCGGCAAGTCTCTTTACTCGTTCCGTAATACATCATCTCACAACTAACTCATTAGTTGCAATGCTTGCAACGCTTATGTGATGTGCATTACCGAGAGGGCCCAGAGATACCTCTCCGACAATCGGAGTGACAAATCCTAATCTCGAAATACGCCAACCCAACATGTACCTTTGGAGACACCTGTAGAGCTCCTTTATAATCACCCAGTTATGTTGTGACGTTTGGTAGCACACAAAGTGTTCCTCCGGCAAACATGAGTTGCATAGTCTCATAGTCATAGGAACATGTATAAGTCATGAAGAAAGCAATAGCAACAAACTAAACGATCATCGTGCTAAGCTAACAGATGGGTCAAGTCAATCACATCATTCTCTAATGTTGTGATCCCGTTAATCAAATGACAACTCTTTGTCTATGGTTAGGAAACATAACCATCTTTGATCAACGAGCTAGTCAAGTAGAGGCATACTAGTGACATTTTGTTTGTCTATGTATTCACACATGTATCATGTTTCCGGTTAATAAAATTCTAGCATGAATAATAAACATTTACATGATATAAGGAAATAAATAATAACTTTATTATTGCCTCTAGGGCATATTTCCTTAGGTTTTCCCTAGTAGTGGCTGGCGCGCCGTTTTGCGCTAGGAAATGGAGGGGTATCCACAAACTGATGGCAGTGGTGGGTAATTTCCTGCCAACTCCACCTTCTACTGTTTTTGGAGCACCTCCAAAAGAGCTTCACAAAAAACATGGAGTAGTACCCCAGATTCTCATTTTTTTCTACAGAGCGACATATCATGGTGCTGCGCCATTTGGCTATCGTTTTCTAGAGCGGAGCTGAATTTGGAGTGAAGCAGTCCCCAAACAGGCTCTAAGAATATAAAATCAGATTGCTTGATACGTGACACTCTTCTCTATGATGGACTAGCGTATACAGCCATCACTCTAGGTAATGTTTAGGGACATATCGTGATACACTAAATTAGTACCACTTCGCTAAAATGATTAGATATTCCACATCAATCTTTGACCCGGAATATATTACTTTCTATATAATTGACTTGCTCCAATCCTTATCTATTACTCCCTCTGTAAAGAAATACAAGAACATTTAGATCACTAAAAGATCACTTTTTAAATGATCTAACCTCTCTTATTTCTTTACAGAGGTAGTACTAACTAAATACTCGTGTGTTGCTACGGGGTGAAACAATATTTTAAGAGTGGTGGCATATGACCGATTTTCCTCGGTTGCAAAACCTCGTCCTCGAAGGCGTGGCCGAGGCCATTGACCATCAATGCTTGGTCGTCTTAGAGCACATGACCGTCTACCTTGTCCTCAAATGCATGTCCCGCGAACATTTCAATAACCCATAACATGTGGATGTCCTGCAGGGCATGGTCCTCATTTATCTTGATGAACACTTGCCCATGGCACGAGCGCATGGTAACCGTTGGCCACATTGTAGGCGCTGGTTGGCCATGTCGCTGAGAGCCAGTTGACTGTCACCAACATCAGTGAGAGCCTGTTGGCCATCCTCGCCTGCGAGTGCTTTCAATTGATTCGACGCGATTAACTATTCGCCTAATTAAATAATTGCAGGCATTAATTGTCTATCTAATAATCTACAAGCCTAATTAAATGTGTGTCTAATGAATCAATTGAGTTTCTAAACGGAAAATCCCTAATTCTAATTAACCACACACAATTAATTGTCTAATTAATTAATTACATCAATGACTCTATTTTCAAATTGATTCGGCGCGATAAAATACCTATTTAAATGGACCTAATTAATTGTGTTCCTAACTGAAAAATATCCATATTCCTAATTATCCACAGACATAATTGACTGTCAACCTAATTAGTTAATTGCATTAATGACTCGGTTTTCAAATTGATTCGGCGCATTAAAATGCCTACTTTAATTAACCTAATTAATTGCATGATAATTAATTTTATCTCTAATTATTTGCATTAATGGCTTAATTTTCAAATTGATTTGGTGCTCGATTTTCATATTGTTTTAGCATATAATGGTTGCGTCCCAACGACGACGACGTACACATTCCCCTTCAATCCTACAGATGCATTGCTTTAGGCGTTAAACCAGGTACTACTATATTGTTTTGGATTTCATGGCTGGACCTGGGAACTTCTGCCAAGGCGCGCTCCCTATCGACAAACCGTGAGGCCTGTGCAATCCATCTCATATGTTGTTTGGGGCTTTTGATTCTCCTACATTCCTTAGCCTCCTCCTATGCTTGTATAATTTTGGATGTTTTTTAAAGACATAAAGGGCATGTTAGATCTGGTTAATATCCATTGGTCATTTCATTTACGCGTGATGAAACCACAACCATATTATTTTCTATGTTTTAAATTTGGACCGTATGTTTTATATTGCTTTAACAATTCAATCAATAGATAGATATATCAAGGAATAAATGTAAATTAGAAGTAGCCATTTTTAATTGTTGTGCCAACATCCTTCGGTAGTATGATATATCCGTATTTATTGTTCTAGATGACAAACTTATATATATATATATAGAGAGAGAGAGACACACACACCTACAGTTTGAGGTTGACGCACAAAACATCTCAGACGAAACCCAAAAAAATCGTAGCAGCAAAGCCATGAGGCAGTCGCAAGCTCTCTCGCTTCTCGTCCTCCTGCTGCTCCTCGCCACATCCAGCGCTTCCATTCTAGAAGACGCGTGCAGGAGCTTCGGCAACCCTGACACCTACAACATCTGCATCAAGTTCTTCAAGGCCGACAAGGAGAGCGCCTTGGCAAACAAGCGCGGCCTGGCCGTCATAGCCACTGGGATCGCCAAAAAAACGGCCGTGGTCACCCTCAAGCGCATCTCCGCCCTGAAGGCCGTGGACAAGGACCCGAAGGTCCAGGCGATCCTTGTCTTCTGCGACCATTTTTACTCCATGGCTGTGGGCCTGTTGGACGAGGCAGCCATTTTCATCTGGTCGAACAAGGTGGGCGACGCGGTGACGAGCCTCGGCTCCGCGTGGAACGTCCCCCGAAGCTGCGAGGACGAGTTCCGCAAGGCAGGAGTGAAGTCGCCGTTGCATGCCGAGAACTCCGAGTTCGAGATGGAGTGCATCATCACTATGGGTGTAACGGAGCGGCTGCGTGTTGTGTAGGAGTAGTTAGCTAGCCGCCGAGGATATGTATCTGGGTAGAGTCCATTGCCATTTCAATGACCGAAGTCCTTGAAATTAATAAACTCCGTAATGTTATCATTGGACTATGCAAGACGTCCAAATATTGCTACTCTTTTCTGGGGGCACCTGGTGACGCTATCATGTAGCTTCTTGGCTTAGGTTGTTGGCCGGCTGATTGGTGCCCGAGGATAGCTTTGACCACTTCTTTTTTCTTTCTTAGGAGGTGTTTGTTTCGGCGAGAAACGTCCGTCACCTGTTTACATGGTAAACGAAAAACGTTACAGGTGTTTGGTATCTGCACGATGTAATTGGTTGCCTCCGTAAACGATTGCAGGTTAGCTTTAGATCGATACCACCCACACCCCTCCGTAAACGATTGGTTACCGCATCTCTCCTCCCACGACCCGCTCCTCCTCGACCGGCGCCACCGCCTTCCTGATGCCCTTCGACTTCGCCGCCGCCGCCTTCTTGATGCCCTTCGACTTCGGCGCTGTTGCCGGCGCCTTCCCGATCCCCTTCCAGCCCCCTCTCCGTCTCCCCTAGATCCTTGTCGTCCAGCGTCGCCGTCGCCTGGTAGACATCGCCGCTGCCCCGTTCGCTGCCGCCCCAGCAGCTCGCCCTCGTCGCCGGAGCGTTCGCTGCAAGCTACAAGCTCCGTCCTTCCTCCTTCTTTCCTCGGTCCTCCGTCCTCCTCCTTGTCTGCTCTCAAACCCATCCCTTGTCTGCTCTCCTTCTTTTCAGCCACCGTCCATGACGACGCCGAAGCACACATCGTAAGTCGATTCCTTCACAAGCATGAACCAAACAAAACAGAGTTTTTTCCATTACATCCCTGTTACCAGCGTGATTTAATTCCCTTACCATTTACGTTACTAGTCTCTAATCCAAACACCTCCTTAGTAGCTATAAGACTGTAGTTTCTATTAAATGAAAGCAGAGGGGAGCAAGTTAGTGACCGAGCTCTATGGAGCCTTTTATTTTTGAAAAATTTAAAATTCGAATTTCTTGGTTTCAGAAAATTTTGAAAAATTATATGCAAGTATACAAGGATGAAATGTATATGTGTGTAAATTTTTTAGGAAGAAATATGCTGAAATGCGACCAATACAAAAAAAAATTCTGGACTTTTGCGGATGAATAGTACTATGGGTTAAAAACCACCAGATTTGTTTTTTTACACAGCCCTCATTTCAGCATATTTTATTTTGAAAATTTACACACATGTACATTATGCCTCTTTGTATATCTGTATTTTTTAGAATTTTTTGCAATGCAATAATATGAATTTTTTAAAAGGAGGCCTCCATGGAGTTCGGCCTCCAAAAGCAGTATTTGGGGGAGCACTCTCTATACAAAAAATATCACTGGACTATGCAATACGTGTTGGCGCATATTTCTTTTCTATGGGTTTGTTTTCATTATGATATGAAAAAAGCAACAGTGATACCTTTCCCTCTTGCTAATTAAGGGGAAAGGAGATTAAGCGGCAGAAATATTTTGCCAGGAGAGAAGGCAACAGACAACGCTGAAACTGTTGGGAAACCGGGCCCACCTAGGGTGCGGCGCTGGAAGCCTGACTATGGCACACCTCCTAGCCCCTACCCATTCCACACTTTATGTTAAGTGGGTACTTATATATTAAGATGAGGAGCAACCATTATACATTGTTCAATCATTAATAAAGAAAGGCTCTCTTCTGCTTCTTTGTGTCCATCTACTTTATGGACCTTATGTGATCGACTATTTGGTCTACGACGCTCTTTCCCACTACGCAACCTTGGACCGGACCCGCCGGCAAGAGTTTTGAAACACATTAGCAACACGCTTCGCTCCATCAACTCTCCGTCAAACCTGTGTTAAGTCTACATCAGGTAGGCTTTCTTCAATCCTATGGAGGTATAAACTTCGATCCACCGTTTTGAAAAAAAAATGATTCCCATTCTCTCCATAATTCATTTTTAGGACTACTTTTTTTTCCGAATGAAGTTCATCTATGGTGTCGATTTTCTTGTGAGATCACGACGGACTTGATGTCGCTGGCACAATGATGATCGGTATTGCATCACGAGAAATTTGTTGACTACACCACAGGGAGATGGTGATTACATGTGATCCAGATGAGCAAGGTACTGTCACGATGTACCAGATGTACATGCGTCATGGCGTGTCGATGACACGATTCAGACATTCTCGAGCATGCACGACGTCTAGATGACGCCGTGCATCCATGTAACAATTCTATGACTACAGGATGACAGATGAGCGCTCCGTGGTAGAGCAAGCTCATGAGATACATTCATTTACTAGAGAACTTGAGCACTTCAATTGTATGTTACCGGACAAGTTTGTTGCCGAAGGCATCATCGCTAAGCGTCCTCTCTCGTGGAGGAACTTTGCTACCTTATTGAAGCATAAGAGGCAGGAGTTTTCCGTTCTGAATCTCATTGGTACTCTTGATGTGGAAGAAAAGGCGAGAGCAAAAGACATACATGCTTGAGGTATTAAGGGAGTTTCTAGTGCCAGATTGGTACAGAAGAAAAACTTCCAGCCCCACAAGTTCAAGAACAAGGGCAAGTTTGATGATAAAGGGAAATTTGATGGGAAGAACAAGGCTTCGCAGCACACCAACTTCAAGAAGAAGACTGACAAGAAGAAAGGTGTTTGTCATGTGTGCGGAGATCCTGATCATTGGGCTCCTAGTTGCCCCAACTGTTATGACAAGCATCAACATGGGAAAGGCGGCAAGACCGCTAATGTTGTAATTGGTGACATTGACATGAAGGATGCTGTGTATGGTATATTTCCCACTATTCTTTCAGTATGTCATTCTCCTAATTGGTTGATTGACACATGTGCTAATGTGCATGTATGCGGTGAGATTTCCATGTTTTCCAGTTATCAGACTGCTGGGACTTCCACCGTGCTGATGGGCAATGGTTCAAGTGCTTCTGTTCGTGGTGTTGGCACAGTCGATCTCAAGTTTACTTTGGGGAAGATCGTGGGACTGGAGAACGTGCATTATGCCCCCTCCGTCAATAAATCTTGTTAGCGGATCTCTTCTATGTAGAGATTGCTACAAGCTTGTCTTTGAGTCGAATAAATTTGTAATATCCAAGTATGGAACTTTTGTTCGTAAAGGCTATGTGTCAGGAGGCCTATTTCGTTTATCATTGCCAGATGTTTGCAATAAAGTTGTTAACCATGTTTGCAACAATACTGAATCAAATATATGGCATTCACGTCTTTGTCATGCTAACTTCGGTTGCATGTCGCGACTAGCCAAGTTGAACTTAATCCCTAGTTTCACCACTGTCAAGGGATCTAAGTGTCAAGTTTGTGTGCAAGCTAAGCAACCTCATAAGTCTCATACGACTATGGAAACGAGAAATCTTGCACCATTAGAGCTCATACATTCAGATCTTTGTGAAATAAATTGTGTTTTGACAAAAGGTGGAAAGAAATATTTCATGACGTTAATTGGTGACTCCACTGGATACTGGCATGTGTATCTTCTGAAATCTAAGGATGAGCCTTTGAAATTTTTCAAGATCTATAAAGGTGAAGCGGAAAACCAACTTGATCAAAAGATCTAGAGGCATGGGTCCGATCGTAGTGGAGAGTATTTTTCCAACGAGTTTGATTCCTTTTGTGCGAAACATGGTATAATCCATGAGAGGACACCTCCCTATTCACCTCAGTTAAATGGGGTAGCTGAAAGAAAGAACCGTACTCTAACTGATTTGGTTAACGCCATGTTAGACACATCGGGTATCTCCAAGGCATGGTGGGGGGAGGCGATATTGACTGCATGTCATGTCCTAAATCGAGTTCCCAAAAAGAACAAAAAGACAACTCCATTCGAGGAATGGGAGAAGAAAAGGTTAAAACTCTCTTACCTACGAACATGGGGTTGTTTGTTGAAAGTCAATGTGCCAATTCCAAAGAAGCGCAAGCTTGAACCAAAAATTGTAGATTGTGTTTTCCTAGGATATGCTTTTCATAGCATTGGCTATAGATTCTTGGTTGTAAAATCTGAGGTATCTGACATGCATGTCGGTACAATCATGGAGTCGAATGATGCGACATTCTTTGAAGATATCTTTCCCATGAAGGATATGGCTAGCTCATCAAATCAGGAGATGCCTAGTTCATTGAATCAGGAATTAGTCACAATCACTGAACCTACAATTTAGAAGAAACACTTTGGAAATTCTGTGGAGGAGAACAATGAAGTTTCTACTAGGAGCAAGAGAAAGAGGATTGCAAAGTCCTTTGGTGATGATTTTTTGTGTGTATCTCATAGATGACCCTCCCAGTTCTATTTCAGAGGCCTATGCATCCGATGATGCTGACTACTGGAAGGAAGTGGTCCGTAGTGAGATGGATTCCATCTTGGCAAATGAAACTTGGGAGATTACTGCTCGTCCTTATAGGTGCAAACCCATAGGGTGCAAATGGGTATTCAAGAAGAAGCTTAGGCCTGATGGTACTATTGAGAAGTACAAGGCACGACTCGTGGCCAAGGGTTATACCCAAAAGGAAGGTGAAGACTTCTTTGATACTTACTCACATATGGCTCGACTGACCACTATTCGAGTACTACTTTCACTAGCTGCCCACATGGTCTTCTCGTTCATCAAATGAATGTTAAGATTGCTTTCCTAAATGGAGAATTGGATGAGGAAATTTATATGGAACAACGTAGTAGATGGTCAAGAAGGAAAAGTGTACAAAGTTGCTGAAGTCCTTGTATGGACTTAAGCAAGCACCCAAATAGTAACATGATAAGTTTGAAGAAAACTTTAACAGTTGCAGGCTTTGTTGTAAACGAAGCTGACAAATGTGTGTACGATCGTCATGGTGGGGGCGAGGGAGTTATCCTTTGCTTGTATGTTGATGACATATTAATTTTTGGAACAAATCTGAATGTTATTATGGAGGTTAGGGATTTCCTATCTTGTTGTTTTGAGATGAACATTTTAGGAGTGGTTGATGTTATTCTGAACATCAAGCTGTTGAGATACGATGATGGCGGGATTACATTGCTTCAATCTCACTATGTGGAAAAGATCTTGAGTCGCTTTGGCTACAGTGACTGCAACCCCTCTCCAACACCATATGATGCTAGCGTGTTGCTTCAAAAGAATCAAAATTGCTAGAGATCAATTGAATTATTCTCAGATTATTGGCTCACTTATGTACTTAGCCAGTGCTACAAGACCTGGCATTTCTTTTACTGTTAGCAAGGTGAGCCGGTTTGTCTCAAATCCAGGAGATGTGCATTGCAAAGCTCTAGAGAGAGTTATGTGTTACTTGAAAGGCACTGCGAGTTATGGAATTCACTACACTAGATATCCAAAGGTACTGGAAGGGTATTGTGACTCAAACTGGATCTCTAATGTTGATGAGATAGAGGACAAAGCAGATATGTATTCACTCATGGAGGATGCGTTGTTTCTTGGAAGTCTTGAAAGCATACCATCTTAACGAGCTTAACAATGGAAGCAGAACTCACATCACTAGATACAGCTACGGTCGAAGCAGATTGGCTTCGTCGACTCTTGAAAGACTTGCCGATTGTTGAGAAATATATGCCGGGTATCCTTATGAACTGCAACAACCAAACTATGATTGCTAAAGTGAGTAGCTCAAAGGATAACATGAAGTCATCAAGACATGTTCAGAGAAGGTTAAAGTCTGTTAGGAAAATAAGACACTCCGGAGTTATTGCATTGGATTATATCCAAACGTCTAAAAATCTGGCAGATCCTTTTACTAAGGGTCAGTTACGCAATGTGATAGATAATGCATCGAAGGAGATAAGTATGAAACCCGCAATATGAGTTGTTCACAGTGGTAACCTAGTGTATGTGATCGGAGATCCCGTGAATTAGATGTGGAAGACAAGTTGCTGGTCAACTGAGAGGAGAGTATCCTTACTATTAACAATGCCACTCCATGAAGATGCAATACTCCCCTAATTTGCATGGCAGGTTGATGTATATCTTATGTATTCTAAGTGGCTCATTTAAGCAGAGATGTTGTCCTACAAAATATCTTTTGAAGAACACACCTATATGAGTTTGATTATTAAACATCGCAATCTATGAGAGTACGGTGCTCTCTAGTAAACTCATGAAAGGTATCGGAGTATGACGCATAAGCTCCACCCACGGGGAAGACCCATTGTAGCCTAGTATTGGTCACGGCTTGGTGTGAAGCTAGATTCGTAGAAAACTTGCAGTTCAAGGCATAGTCTACTGTTCAATTTGCTTACTAGTGTAGCATAGAGTTATAGGTGGAAGTTCAACTTAATAGTCTCCACTGCAGTACCGGTATATAAAACAGTGTTTTGAAACCAAAAGCAAATTTTGCGTACCTCTAGGATCTTGTGGGGGATTTTTGGAATTTTAATATATTTTGGTCTAGCCCAACAATCAGTTTCTAAATTCCTATTAAATCCCAGAGGCCCATGCAGCCCATTTGTGCAAGGCAAGAGGTGGGACTAAAGTTTAGTCTCACATTGCTAGTTTGGTAGGAGTTGGACCTCCTTATAAGGAAGATTGTTTTCCCACATATATGAGCATGAGAAAAAGAGGGACATTTTCACGCGTGCTCCTCCTCCGCCGCCCGCCTCGTCCCGACGTGGGTTGCGGGAAAGAGCCGCGCCACAGGGTGGAGATTGAGTTCGAACGGCGCACCTCTTTGGCTACAGGCTGGAGAAGGGTGATAACACTACAAAAAAAAGACACATCCGTGACACTTTGGGCCGAACGATTTTTTTCCTGTCATACATATGACACTTCTGTGACGATAATTGTGTCAAAACCCGGTATCATCGTAGATGTGGTGGGCTCCTACTTCTATGACAAAAAATCATGACAGAAAATGGGCTTTTCGTCCTAGGCGGGCCGGAGACGCAGCTGCATGACATTCTTTGGGCCGTCCATGACGAAAAAAACCGTGGTAGAAGCGAGGGAGAGGAAAATTTTGGTGAGTTACTGGTTACGGTGGGAGGTCGGGGGCCGAGCGATGCACGTTTCTCTCGTACACGTACACGCGTGTGTGCGAGGCGCTGGCTCTAACTGAACCCGAGCGATTGCACTGCAGGCTACGCGTTACTGAACCCAATCGAGCGATTCCTTCGCTACTGCTACTAACTGAAGCCGATCGATGCTGCCTCTGGATGAACAGTGAGCGTTGCGGGGGAGGGGGGTTGAATGAACAGTTCCCGGTGGGGGTGGATGAACAGGACCCCGTGGTGTTGCCTCTGGATGAACAGGACCCCGATCGATCGAGCCTGTTGGGGATGGATGAATAGGACCCCGTCGAGGGCTGGATGAACAGGACCAACCCGTGGAGGGCAGGATGAACAGTAGACGATGGAGGGCTGGATGAACAGTAGCCCGTGGAGGGGTGGTTGGACAGGAGCCCGTGGAGAGGGCTGGTTGAACAGTAGCCGGTAGGGTAGCGCGCGGTGGAGGCTAGATGAACATGAGTCCGTGGATGAACAGTCGCAGGTCGAGGCTGGAGGAGGTCGACGGTGGCTGAACAGTAGCTTGTGGAGGCTGGAGGGGGTTGACGGTGGAGATGAACAGTATCCTGTGGAGTCCCGTTTTGCGGTACGCCACACCCCTCCCGATGAACAGGACCCCCGTTTCGGCCGTAGGAGGTCCGTTTCGTCCGTTTTGCGGTACGCCGCACCCCTCCCGATCAACAGGACCCCGTTCCGAACGTGGCCGGTCGAACACAAGGCCGTTTCCTCCATCCTGCGGTACTCCAGGCCTCGTTTCCATCGCCTGTTCCGTCCAAGCCCTCCCGATGAACACGACCACGCATTCCGTTCCGACCCAGCCGGTTGGCTCCCACGCGTTCCGTTGCCTCCCGATGAACACGATGAATTCCGTTGCCTCCCCATGAACACGACGCATTCCGTTGCCTCCCGATGAAAAAGATGTTGTTTCTTCGTTCTGACCCAGCCATGTTAACGAGCCCTCGCCGTACGTATGTGCGAGTAGGCGTTCGAGACCCCACCCGTATGTACACATATGTGGCCATATTTTCTTTCTTGCACCCTGGCCGCCTCTACTACGACACGTGCGCGCCTCTACATCCACCAGTATATATGTACGTACACGTTCACGACCAGAATGACAACGCTACGTACGCTTCGACCAGGTGGGTCCCGACTGTCAGGCACTTCCTTGCGTGCGAACATGTAGCTAGTGGGTCCCAGCAATCAGGGGGGCGAATCATTTTTTTTCTCGGAAGCACTTCCTTGAATGCAAAGGTGTAGCTGGTGGGTCCCAGCAGTCAGGGGGGAAACGTTTTTTTCACAAAATACGGTGGCCCGTCCGGTGGGTCCCCGCTGTCAGGTGGAGGAATAATTATTTTGCACGTAATAAGGAGGCACTTCCTTGCTGCGGCCGTGGACCCAGCTGTCAGCCTCTCCACGTACAGTCCACGTCCGATGGATGTCGTTCCTTGACCACATTGACCACGCCGCGCCGAGAGCTCCAGGGCGGTGGACGATGGCGAGGCCTAGGAAGGGGACGACGGGGAGCCGGGGAAGACGCAACAGTGGAAACCCGTGCGGAGAGGAGTACGAGGGTTCACTGGTTCGGCTGCGGTGTGAGGCTGTCGTCGCCGCAGGGCCTGGCCATCGATGGGAATGGTAGGGGGCGGTGAGGCCTCCGCGGCAGCACAGCCGGCCACGAGAGGTAGGAGCATGCAGCACGACCGGCGCTGCTTTGGGCGGCTGGAGCAAGAAGACCAGAGGTTGAAGAAGCACTACGGCCGTTGGATGGACATCGTACGATCACTGGAGCTAGAATTGTTCATATTGACTAAATTTGACAAAAGCCCCCGTCCCAGTCAACTTAGTAGGCCCACAAGTCAGCCTCCCACTATGGTGGGTCCTAGCTAGCAGGAGGAGTATTCATTTTTTGTGCGTAATAAGGAGGAACTTCCAGTGGGTCCGAGCTGACAGCAGGGGAACGTTTTTTTCGCGAAATACGCTGGCCCGTCAAGTGGGTCCGAGCAGTCAGGGGGGAAACACTTTTTCCGCGAAATAAGGTGGCCCGTCCGATGGGTCCCTGCTGTCAGGTGGAGGAATATTTATTTTGCACGTAATAAGGAGGCACTTCCTTGCGGCCGCCTGGACCCAGCTGTGAGCCTCTCCACGTACAGTACTCTTCCGATGGAAGTCGGTCATTGACCATGTTGACCACGCCGCGCCGAGAGCACCATGGCGGTTGTCTGGACGACGAGGAGGCCTAGGAAGGGGACGACGCGGAGCCGGGGAAGACGCAGCAGTGGAAGCCCGCGCGGAGAGGAGTACGAGGGTTCACTGGTTCGGCTGCAGTGTGAGGCTGCCGTCGCCGCAGAATAACAGGGGGTGTGGGTGAGTGGAGGGATGGCCTGGCCAGCGGTGGGAGTAGTATGGGGGCGGTGAGGCCTCCGCGGCAGCACAGCCGACCACGACAGGCAGGAGCAGGCGGCGCGACCGGCGCTGCTTTGGGCGGCTGGACCAAGAAGACCGGAGGTTGAAGAAGCACTACGGCCGTTGGATGGACATCGTACGATCACTGAAGCTAGAATCGTTTATATTGACTAAGTTGACAAAGCCCTTAGTACGGTCCAACTTAGTAGGCCCACAAGTCAGCCTTTGAAACGGTGCGCCTCAGATGTCAAGGGGAGGAATCATTTTTTGGGCGGCCGAAGCTAAGAATATCCGAGATTGAAGAAGAAGCACGACGTCCGTTGGATAGACATCCAACGGCCACAGCTGCTAGAACCGTGTGTTGACTATAATAACTTGGCAAAGCCTTGCATACACGTCAACTTATTTTTTAGGGGACGCGTCACTTATTAGGCCCACAAGTGTGTGGCAGAGAACTTATAGCCCATTTGTGTTTTGTAAGAATGTACAACCCATTTTGGAATTCTAATGGAATTTACAACAACCCATTTACAGTTTGTTAAAAGTACAACCCATTTTCTTGCTAGGACAATGATTAATAATTTCATCCAACCGTTGAAGACATAATTCAATAAAATTTCCCATATTTTGATGGGCTCCGAAATATTTTTATCCCAAAATTTTTAGTCAGATTAAATATAAATTTGTATTACGTAAAAATCCAACGAAACATTGCGCGCGCAACAATGAAAATTTAAGATTTTCAAAATCCATACATAATATTTTATAAACTAATTTCGTGTTTGGTGTATTTTTTTATAGTTACTGCCCAGTTTTTATAATTAGATCCCATTTATTATTTTTTAAAGCCAATTTTCCTATTAAGCCTAATGCATCCCTCCTAGGAAAGATTTGCAGCCCAGCGGGGCGGAGAATAACAAGTTGACCTTGCCTGGGTATTCCTCAAAAAGACGTATAGCTGGGCTAGCCATTTTCGTCTTGAAAAAGTTAGTATCTGGGGTGGATATCTGGTCTGGGCTAGACGGGCCACAGCCCGCCCAGTTAATACCCTGCTCTCCTCTGAACAACAACGAAATCATCGCCAAGAAAAACTCTGCAGTGCTCACGCCTCAAAAACACAAATACTGCTCGAGCTGCTTGGTCCAAGCTGTCGGCCGCACCTTGTGCAATTCTCTCGTTTATATTGACTACATAGGTTGACAATGGTGTGGGACCGTGATGTTAGGAAACTAGGAGAAAGCAAAAAATATATTTTTGTACATAATAAGGAGGCACTTGCGTACGTACGGCTACGGCCCTAGTGGGTCCCTAGTGTCATCCAGTGAAAATAAAGTCATCTCCTGAATCCTCATGTTCTTTGACGATGTTAACAATGCTCGGCGCCACGGCGAGCGCAACAACTCGAAGGACAATGGAGAGGGCCTCGCGGGCCCTACGGATGGTCTGATACAGCGCCCGCTGCTCATTCAGGAAGCCAGAATCATCGGACACCTATGAGCACCTTCGAGAAACTGAGACGGCATAAAATGGTAAGGCCGCGCTTGGGAGCTCTGGTTTATTTCGAACCTGTATTAACATACAAGTGTAATTTACTCGTCATCGGAAACAACGTGTAAAATACAGGCGTAATGAAACCGAGGGCCCGAGGTCTGTAAGTAAAACAGGCGGCTTACGCGTGTAATTTGAGAGACCAGTGTATATTTTACGAGCACTGCTATATGGACGACATTACCAGACGATACATGCACGACGTGCGTATCATGCCATCCATGGGCAAGGCTGAAACAACAGCTAACGGCTGAATTAGCAATCGCCCGAGTGTTGTTCAGTGTTTTTATCGTGTGTCAAGTACTTCCTATATTTTACTAGTCGAAATCGACCAACCAAGCGCCTTCGCCCGAGACCATCTGCTTTAATTTACAAACGTCAGTTTTACAAGCGGTTTTGGTTGGAAAACGACGATCCAATCACGGCCTAATATCATGAGCTGGTCGGAAGATCATATGGTTTCATGTCTAATCTACCCGACTTGTCGTATAGGCTATGAATGAAACATTAGACGATGAACTTCTTAAGCACGAAAACAACATAAGAAGATGATCTTCTTAACAAGAAAATCTCTGGCATTAGATCGACATGCAAAACGATACCAATCATTATTCTCAGGAGGCACGGTGAACAGCTCGTGATGCCGCATGCCACAACATTCCAAGCTCAACTTTGCAATCAATCACAAGGCCTGGCATTACATAGACAATATTCAGAACAAACTCTTAACAAAGGAATATCTCAACAGAGTAACTATTTACTTCTAAACTGAACATAGGAATAGGAAAAAACAGTCGACGCTGCTCACAGCAAGGGCGTCCCACTCAAAAATATCAAATGCATGTCTTCTGGCTAACATCAATGAGCAAATTATGACAAGGTTTTCCAATTCCAATATATTAAACTAATGTCTTCCTGCTAACATCAATGATTAAATTTTGACAAGCTTTTCCCATTCAAAATATGTAATGCCTATGATCGTGGAGTCATGTTGCTTCTTGCTAACATCAATGTTAACCTTTGACAAGCTTTTCCCATTCAAAATATGTAATGCCTATGATCGTGGAGTCCTGTCGCTTCTTGTACTTGTTTGGGCACTTTTTGCCCAGGGCACTCCACGTGTTGTTAAATTGCCAATGGTCTCTGCAGACTAGTCATGTCACCGGTGTCTAATATTTATGGCACCAGCTGTAGCAATGGAGGAATTCACTACTAGGGAAAAGCCTAGCAGCAGCGAGGGTTTTGGGCCTCTCAGTAGCGCGGGCACCGGCACTACTAATAAGGCGCTACAGCTAACGTATAGCAGTAGCGCCGGTTGTCCCACGCTACTGCTATACATGAATAGCTGTAGCGCTCTTTGGGAAAGCGCGCTACCGATATTATCTGCAGCGCTGTTTGCTAGGACGCGCTACTGATAATGCGACGCTACTGCTAAATTTCCCCCTCGCTACTACTAGTTTATTTATTAGTTTTTTTCCTGCATATTTGTTTTGTATTTGAATCGGCTTTATACAATAATCTTTAGCATATCATACACATACAAATGTAATCATAGCATATACATACAATTAGTCTCATCAAATCATGTCATCATCATAATCATCATCCAACACAAATTGGTCTCTCGTCATCATCTCGAAAATAGCGATACAAGTCTCGAATGATATGCAAATACATCGTCATCCATCTAAACAATGATATACGCGAGAAGAGCTATCACTTTAAGAACATGAGTTCTCATCCCTCTCTCGCATTAGCGTGAACCTCTAAACTAACTACTGCCTGTCGCTCAGAAACCGAAAGGGCCTGAAACTCCGGCCACTTGTCGTATATATATATATATATATATATATATATATATATATATATATATATATATATATATATATATATATATATATATATATATATATATATATACACACACACACTCCTGGCATAGCACTTCTTCGCCATCTATGATCTATACACCTGCATCATCACATGAGTTGATGATATGCAAGATATATAGTTGAGCAACAGAAAGAGACAGACTTGGCAAAAATAGAAACAACATATCATAAGCATAAATAACAAAGTTCAACGTACCCCAAAATGCCCTGACTAGAGTGATTTTCGCTAGTCGAGGAGGAGGACGGTTTAATTACATCACAAATAAAGTTTCACGGTGCATAACTCAAAGTTTTGTCATACATAAAGTATGGACTAAACGGACACACTGTCATATATCAAAAATCACTCCAACATGTCGTTCCATCCATCCAAGTCAGGGAGATAGTCCCCGAGCGTAGTGAAAGGCTTCAGGTCGAGACACTGAGAGGATATCCATGTTCGGACGTCTTCCCGCGACATTTGTCCTTCTACGTAGAACATCCCTGTTTTTTCCGACGACCTCCTTCATGATGATTTGGGCAAGTTCGCGTTGGATGTTATAGAACTCAGCTCGAACTCGATGATCCTCGATATCTCCTATGTCCTTTGCCCATTGCAGAATATGGGCATCGCCGGAAGAAGGTGCCATGCGAAGGTTCTGGTGATCTCGTCTGTACTCCAGCATGTGGTGTAGGACATAGAATCCATCATTAAGAGAATCGTTCAGTTGCTGGATGCAGCAGAAGTTGGTCTTATGGCCGAAGGCGACCCTGCCGCCCTTCATCTTCTTGTCCCTGACCTCTGCACCCATTGATTGGTAGTAATACATAGCACTGTCGAGAACATCCTTGATGTGGGTGTAATCCTTTTTGTGAATGTTCTTCGACGAGTCCAAGTAAAGAGCGTGGGAGAATCGGGGGTAGAGGATGATGAGGACGGCGCGCCCATCGCTGCGCAAAATAAGTCCTCAAATTAATTAGCCTTGACCGTGCAAATGAATGATTGAAATCGAAGGAAGGATAGTAGCGCGGATGACTTACACGGGATGATAAGGCATGAGAATCGCCCCCTTATTCTTATTGGCGAGCATGAAACTGACGATGTAATCCCTTGCGTGTTCACGGTGATTTGCGCAGACTCCCAAGAAGCCCTCGTGCATATAGTACGGGTCAGCGACACAGATATGAGATATCTCCTCAACCCCGATGATGTAGTTCATGTGCAAGGCATAAAGGCGGACAAACATAAAATCCAGCTTCTTCACGTGAAACATGTCGAATATGTAATCGAATCGGAAGAAGAACTTATCCGCGGGGAAGCTGTCGACGTATGACATTTGCGGCGGAACGTTAACCACGTAGAGTGGGTATCCTGGATCTTTCGAGGCGATGAGGTCTTTCTCTACCCGCAGCACATCGTCATGAAGTCTCTTTAGATCGCCGAATCTGGCCCGTAGCGCTGTTGCAGGTAGGATTTGATGACCAGCGATATGCCATTTATCCGCATCGGGGATATCTATACGGTCCTAAAGCCGAGGCTGCTAAGGCGGCTGGATCATAGAATAGCTTTTTTGCCTTTCCTCGCTCTCTTTCTAAACTTCTTTACTACCTGAAGGTCGTCCATAATATGTTGAGACGACAATTCAGGCACCGACTCATGACGCTCAAACCCTGAGGAGGCGCCAGTATAGACATACTGTTCAGCAGCGCCATCGTCGTCCTCATCCTCATCCATGGCGACGTCATCAGCGACTAATGGAGCCTCCTCCTTACCCCGTCCGCTATCACCCAACCCGACACCCGATGCTAATTGGGTAGGTGGGGTGTTGATATTCATACCTTGCTGAGGCTGCGTGCTCGTGGGTGTGCTCCCGGCCGCCTCCAGACGAAGCAGACTCTTTGGCCACAACAGGACCCACCCAGCATTGCAACAATCACCAAGCCGCCGCGGTGTCTCGTCGTCATCCCCCAGTAGTACTGGAGGAGGCAAATTCTCGTGGCCCGGTTTGACACTGGCCACGGAAACCTTGAAGACGTTCGGGGGGATCGGCCGGCTATGGAACAATGGTTCCTTCGGCTCCATTATCGTCGCCTTCCCCACGTCCACCTTCTGGTCGCCGATGGTGTACAATATGGTGCACGGGGTTCGTCGGCCTGCAAAGAAAAGGCTGCGACGTGAGACATCCGAAAGGCAACGAAAACGGGAGATTATACATTTATATTGAAGGGGGCCGGTGTGATAGATACCGTGAGGGTGTCGAGCTCAGCCAAAGACGAAGCACCGCCTAGCACGTCCGGTGCGGGAGCCGGTGCGGGAGCAGGTGCAGCTTTAGGTGCTGGTGCAACGCTAGTCGAGCTGCTCCCCGCCAAGAAGTCAGCAAGGGGAAAGTCCGTTGCATTTTTTTTTCTGGATTTTGCCTGGTCCAATTGAAAACGGCCGAAACCAAGGTAGTAGAAATATCTAAAGCTACCTGTTTTGCGGCAGCTACCGCTGTTGCGACTGTCTCAGCTGATTTCTTCTCAACCGCAATCTCAACCCTCTTGTCGATGTTTTCTTCATTTAACCTCCATCTTTCCTTTCTCTCCTCCGTGGTCTCACGGTAGTACTTCTTCCACGTGGCGCCGTCTCCGACTACGTGCACGCGTCCATATGACGGTCAAGTATCCATCGGTTGTCGTTTCAATATGTTCAACGCCTGGTTGAATGGAGTGTCCCACTTGGGCCTCACCAATGCCTTAGACGGCGAGTCGCTTTCGGCCGCAATCCTGTGCTGCTCTCTCTGCAAAAGGCGCAACGCTCGTTTACAAATATGACTAACGTGTGCAGTCGAATTGATCAGAAACTAAAATTACCAGCAGTCTCATGAACTCCGTAATGACCAGTGTTGTCTCGTAAACATTTTTCACTGGGTCCCAACGGTGCCGGGCCCTGAGGACGTCATGCTCCCGCGGGATGGTGAACTCCGCCAAGGGGTCTGGGATGCCCAGACTCGCGGCTTCCGTGTCCTCCTTGGCCCATTTGGACCTCTTTCCACCGTAACCACGGCTTCCGAGGTGGTGGCTCCCAATGTTCCTCTCTTGAAGCCCCTTCATGTACTTAGACTTTTTTGGCATCTTCGGCCTCATAAGCCTCCTTGAATATTTGAAACTGCTCTTCCGTGATTGTCGGGTTATCCTTGACAATCTCGGAGTAGGGTTCCTTCTTGTCGATGATCCTTGCTTTCACTCGATTTTTCCAGGCGGCCAACGTGTCGCTAAACTTGGTCATGGCGTGTTTGTTTATCTTCTTCATTGCCGGGTCCTCATCTAGATCTTTATAATCATTCTCATTCTGGCCCGGGAACAAGAATATCTGGTGAAACTTCTTTAGGAGGGAGCTCCTCATATTTTCTATCTTCTGTAGTTTCTCATCGTTGATGGTGGCGGTTGTCCGTACGATGCAGCCTATTTGATTGCCGTAGCATCGACGCGCTTCCTCGGGCGCCGTTGGCTCAAAATTGTCGTCGTCCACCTTTGTGACAACCACTCTAGTAGTCCTGAGTTTGTTAGGAACCCGTTGCCTCTTTGCTTTCGGTTCTACACCGGCTCCGCTCCCCGAGGCAGCGCCGGTCTCAGTCTCGGCCCCGGTCTCGATGCCGGTCTGAGTCTGAGCACCGGTCTCAGTCTCAGCACCGGTCTGCGTGTCGGTCTCAGTCCCCGATGCCACCGGTGGGCCTAACAATAACATCGGTTGATCGTTGGTAAGGCTAAAAAATTTGTCTGCCGCCCGGTAGGCGTCGTCGCAATCACCAGAACCCTGTCCTTCATCGTTGCTAGCCATGTTTCCTATGATTAAATCTAGTCAATTAATTCTAGACCTAATAAAATGAATAATGACATAAAAAAGGCCTATTGTTTTGCAGGAATGTTGACTCCTTCCTGGTGCGGCAAATCACGGGCACTCGATATGTCCTAGTTTGTAGCACAAGTCATGCCGAAATTCACGAAAAATTTCGGCATGACCTTTGCTAAAAAGTGGACAAATCGAGAACCTGAAACTTGCCGGAAAAGAAATGAATCAACATTCCGGCAAAGCATATATAGGCCACTCAGCTTTATTGAAACAACAAAGCCACTTGGGCACAAACAACATGACCACTTCAATGAAAAGATATAATCAACAATGAAAGTCTAGGAAGGGATCATCTTTAAAATAAAACTTGCCTAAATAACCTAGATAATTCACCTAATTAAACTAGTTAACCTGACTAGTTCTCTGTCAAAGCCCTAACTAAATTTTTGCACTAACCTAGGTATTTAACCTAATTAAACTAGTTAACCTAACTACTTCTCTGTCAAAGCCCTAACTAAATTTTTGCCCTAACCTAGATAATTGACATAATTAAACTAGCTAACCTATGCATGAGAGAGAGAGGAAGGGTGGGGGCTTACAGAGGATGGCTCCGGTGGTGGTGAGGGAGGCAGTGGTGGCGAGGGAGGCAGGGGCGTCTCCGGTGACGGCGAGGGAGGCAGTTGTGGCGAGGGAGGATCCGATGGCGTCGACGGCGGCTCCGGTGATGTTGATGAGGCTGCGCGGCTCCGTGGCGTTGGGGGCTGCTCCGGTGGCGTCGACGGCGCACGGCTCTGGTGGCTCCGGGGGCGTCGACGGCGCACGGCTCTGGTGGCTCCGGGGGCGTCGACGTCGGCAGGAGACGGCGCCGAAGTGGGGCCACGGCGAATCAGGGATACGGAGGCGGGGCGGGTCGAGAGATTTGGGGGGCAAGTGGTGGCCGGGGGAAACGGTTTTTTGGTTAAGTCAAAACTAGCAGTAGCGCGTTTCGCAGAAAGCGCTATAGCTAAGGTAGCTATAGCGCTTTTTCCAAAACGCGCTACTGCTATACCTATGTAATTTTCTCCCTTTTTTATTTACTTTTCTGTTTCTATAGCGGGGGTCCTGGAAACGCGCTGCAGCTACGTTAGCTATAGCGCCTCTTACTGACACACGCTGCAGCTATGCCTTTCTCTGTTTTTTCGCGTTTTCATTTATTTTGCTTTACATTATATTTTTTTTCTTTCTCCTTTTTCTGTTTCTTTCATTTTCATTTACTTTTCTATTTGTTTTTCATTTTATTTTATTTCCATTAGCAGTAGTGCTCTTACTGGGAAACACGCTGCTACTCATGCCCTAGTGGTAGCGCGCTTCCTGCAAGCCTGCTACTGCTATGCCTAGCCCATTGGTCCACCAATGGGAATATTAGTAGTAGCGCTTTTACAGCAAGACGCGCTACTGCTAAAATCATATCTGCAGCGCGGTTTATTCTGAACCACTACTGCTATCTAGCACTAGCGCCCTTTTTTGACCCGCGCTATTGCTAAATTTCTATGTATAAGGTTTTCCCTAGTAGTGATTCGGTGCCAAACTAAGAAAAGCTGAAATTGGCACCTCTTTTGGCCTACATAGTGGAAGGCCTAGTACTCTGTAAAGCTTCTCGGTCATTCCTTCTGTAGTGTAGCGCAAACAGTGACTGCTTCTTTCTGCAAAGTGGAACGACCAACTGGACCCAGTAATGTAGCAGTTTGCCTTGGACACATTGGCTCCTTTTGTGCAGTTGAACTAAAATCGAAGTCGGAATAAAACCGAGCTTTAATTTCGATATCCCTATAAGCAACAAAAGGTATAAGGGAAATAATTACTGAGAAATAATGGTTGATGACTTGCACTCCCAGAAGAAAAACATCTACTGATCTACCTTATCTTAATGGGAAACAAAGCAGGAGAGTAGCAATTCTCAATCAGTGTGATTCATTCATATTAACTGAGACATTATCTTAACAATGCGTTGTTTCAACATTTATAAAGAACGAAAAAGCAGAAAAGTATCATTCCTAAAACAATGCGACTGATTCATTTTAACAGAGACATTATCTTAATAATACCTTGGTTAAACATGTAGAACTACAAAGCATGATAGTACCATTTGTAAAACACTATACGTCTGTAACTGATATATAATAACAGAGACATTATCTGAACAATACATTTCTTAAACATGTACTCTGGCCGATCCCTAACAGAAATGGTACTCTCGATCCCTGACAAGTGTTTGCAGTTTTGAACTAAGATTCAGTAGTTAATTCCGTGGAAGGTCGGTACTGACCATTCAAGACCAAGATTTGAAACAACTCGTGAGGAAGATCTCAAAGAGATATCAACACATATATGGAAATCCGGTCTCATTTTGTGCAGTTGCACCAAAATTAAGCGAAGCAAAATGTCGCAATAGCAACAAGTTGAATAGATATCCCTGTTTTAACAGAGGCAAAAAAGGAATCAATTACTGGCCAATAAAGGAGTATGAAACATGCGGCCACAAAAATGGTAATCCCGCCAATTCCTAACAAGTGCTGCAGTTTTGAACTAAGATTCAATAGTTAATTAATTCTGAGAGTGGCATTTCTTAATTTTACCAGCGGCATTAGATTAACGAAAAGCATAAACAGTTCTAGGGGAGAGTGGGCGCAACAACAGTGTGTGCTTCCATCTACTTATAAAGGGGGTGATGCAGAGTTTGTTGTAACAAAGCAACTGTGGAGTAATGGGCCACGGGTAGGCTATCCCGAAGCCCAGAACCTTTCAAGACATCAGGGCAGGCTACGCCCCTCAGGAACCCCAGGACGGAGGGCCGCCTCTGGGAGTCAGCAGCGGCGCTGCCGACTACCCACTCACGGGCGTGTCCCAGGGAAGACTACAAGATGAGCCGACTCTTAACTAGCTGCTTCCAGAGAAGCCGGCTATGGGGAGTCGGCCCGCGACTCCAACCACCCTCTGCCTTCGTAAGAAGGGACAGGATGGGGAACGGCCGCAGTATGGCCCGCCCCCACCCCGATTACCAAGGGCAGGCATGGCCACAGCGCACCATACCAATGGAGATCTCCGTCCGGCGCGGCACTCTTGCCATGCCAGCCCTGACATAAGCCCAATGGCGGAGTCCTGTGCCCACGTCGGCCTGCCTGTACGGCCCAGAGACGGCAGGCCCCGCCATTCAGCAGGGAGACAGAAGACGGCGAGAGCGCCTCAAGACGGGCCCCGTGCGAGTCGGGCTCCAAGAGTCGGCCAACTACTCCCACGGGCCTCGCATGCCATTAACCAGACAAGACAGGGAGTGGCAACAGTGATCGCCCGTCAGGCGGCGACACTGTTGCCATGTTCCCATGACCAAGCCAGCGTCATTACAAGCACGGCTATAGTAATCCGTAGCCGGCAAGACCCGCCCGCGGTGGACAAGGCCTGTCGGCTCCGTACCGGTCCTGTCGATGGGGCCCACCAGTCGGCGGGCCCCAGTAGTCCGCGGAGAAGACGGCGGCCTGAGAGACAGACGACTGGGACCCGCGCCCAGCCGGATTACCATTGTACCCCCGGGGGTAGGCCTATATAACCCCCCCGGGGCACCCAAGCAAAGGGTTCGATTCCATTAGCACTAGACCAGAGAATATAGGAAGGAGAGAGCTAGCCTTGCCTTCTCCTACCTCCAGGAAACAGCTCAAGGAGCAACCTTGTACCCACTTTTCCATAGTGATCATCCGGAGACCCCGCAGAGCAGCAGTAGGGGTGTTATCTCGTCGGAGAGCCCTGAAGCTGGGTAAGATTCGCCGGCGTGCATGTCTACGCCTCATCCCGCTTCCAGGCACCGGCGACGTTCTACTCGCCCCCACCATGATAAGCCATCCCTTGGCATATGTCGCACCCAACCCCCGACATTTGGCGCCCACCGTGGGGCGAGGTGCACCGTCGTCCGGAGACCTGCTCTGGACGGGAACCCTCTTCCTCCCTGGCGAGCGCTGCCAGCCTGGCGCGCCAGATGGATTTGCGCCGACGCGCTGCACGGCACTGAGATCGCCTGCACGGCCAGCTGCCTCGCCGAACTTGTCGGCGAGGTTCGCCTTTCCGACGAGCTTGCATCTGATGCAGGCACGGGCGGCCCCGAGAGCCTCCTCGTGGGCCTCCTCGATCAACTCGGCGTAGCCGGCGAGCCCGCCGTGGACTTGGAGTCCGTAGGCTCCACCGACCCGATGCTGGTCGACTCCGACACTGCGTCGCTCAACGCGTTCCCCACCAACGTGGTGGTCTACGATGAACCGCCCCCTCGCTCGGGGAGCAGCGGGAGCACCATCACAGAGGTGCTCGTCATCGATCATGGCGATCATTCCGGCGGAGGAGCTCATGACTCGCTCGACGCGGCGCTACAAGACCTAACCGCGCCCATTCCAGAAGACGCTGACGCCAAGACGCTGGAGGCACGCCGCCTTCAGCACGTCGAGGGCGCGAAGAAGCTGGCAAGCATGAGACGCTTGTCAGATGCCTACCAGCGAGAGATGGATCGCATTGTGGGCGGCTCGCCGGCCCCGACGGGGCCTAGCCGCCTGGGCGCGGTCCGGCAGCGCGGCGTGGCCATCGCCAACCTGTTCGGGGCCAACCGCCCCGTGTACACCACGCCCGCCGAGAATATCCGAGCCGCCCAGGCGGCGGCGGACGAGCTGGACAACTTCGAGGGTGAGGAGCGTCGCCTGATGACGGAGCGAGTCCAGTGACTCCTCGATGCGGCTGCCGCGCAAAACGAAGCCGGCTGCCGCTCAGAGGCACCGCAACGCAAAACGATGACCTGCCTCCCCGACGGGACCAAGGCGCGACGTCTTGGACGCTGACTGGCGGTGTCTGCAGAAGAAAGGACAAGGATCCGGCTGTCAGCCACAGTCGGACTCGCATCACCATCGAGCGCGACCAAGACGGCCACCCAAGAGCAGTGGAACGACGAGGCGGCTGTCCGCCTCCTCCTCCTCGCAAGGAAAGGCGAGTCTCCCCTCCGCCTGTTGACCATCCACTCTCGGCGGCCGCCTTGGCCGCCGAGAGGGAGTCGGAGAAAACGATGCCCGCCACACGATCGACCGACTTCACAGATCCCTGGCGCTGGAAGAAGAAGACGAGTTGGGCCCGCCCTATTTCGGACCCCACATCCGAGATGAGCCCTTTCCCACAGGGTTCACGCTCCCCCGAGACACGCCCAAATACACCGGCTCCGTGAAGCCGGAAGACTGGCTGGTTTACTCGGCCCGGACATGGTTGAACAGCCTGAAGCCCCGCAACATCAACAACTAGGTCGAGTTCACCGAAGCCTTCGTCCGCAACTTCACAAGCACGTACAAGCGACCTCCCAAGCCTCTCCAGCTCTCCTTGTGCGTGCAGGGCCCCAACGAGTCAACTCGCGACTACCTCATGCGTTGGGCCGAGCTTCGGAACTCCTGCGAGGGCGTGCACGAGGTGCAGGCTATTGAGTATTTCACCGCCGGGTGCAGAGAAGGCACCCTCCTCAAGCACAGGTTCCTCTGCGACGGGCCAGAAACCCTTGACGAGCTGCTGATCATAGCAGACAAGTATGCCACAGCCGACTCCTCCATGAAGGAGGAGATTCAAGTTAGTGCGACTGGCAAAGTAGCCCCTTAGGCTCCTAGAACTCCGGCTGGAGACGCCAGTCGGCGACAACAGCAGAACGACCACAAGCGCAAGTCCCCACAGCCGGCTTACAACAGTCAGCAGGTCGCGACGGTCGAAGACCAGCAGCCAGAGGGGCAGCCTCTGCCCAAGCGACATAAAGGTGGCAAGTCCAACTGGTTGCCGGCCTTTTCTTACGAGCAGACTCTAGATGGTCCTTGCAAGTTCCACAGCGGCGTGAATCCGTCAAACCATACCACCCGGAAGTGCCACTGGCTCACTAGGATCGCCAAGGGAGACGGCCTCCTGCCTTCCTTGCCTGCTGGGCAGTCGCCTCCACCTCCACCCCAGTAGCCGGCTGTCAGGCCAGTCGGCGTAGTACAAGATGAGTACCCAGAAGAGCATGGAGCCTACGTGGTGTTCACCAGTGTGGCTGACGATCAACGTAGCAAGCGGCTGCAGCAGCAGGAGGTGAATGCAGTAGCATCAGATGCTCCAGAGTTCATGCACTGGTCCGAGAAGCCTATCAGTTGGAGCAGATCTGATCACCCAGAGGTGATGCCGAATCTGGGCTCCTACGCCCTGGTCTTGGATGCCACCTTTGCCACAGATAAAAGAGCCGCTCGTTTCTCGCGAGTGCTGATAGACGGAGGCAGCAGCATCAATATCCTGTACAAGGATACCATAGAGAAGTTAGGAATCAAGCAAAGACAGCTTCAGAACAGTCGGGCTGTGTTCCACGGCATTGTCCCTGGCCTTTCCTGCTCACCAATCGGCAAGATTCTGATAGATGTCCTCTTCGGAGACAAGGATCATTTCCGCCGAGAGTCAGTCTGGTTTGAAGTGGTGGACCTTGAGAGCCCGTACCATGCGCTGCTTGGCCGACCTGCCTTGGCCAAGTTTATGGAGGTCCCCCACTTCGCCTACCTCAAGATGAAGATGCTGAGTTCCAAGGGGATTCTGACCATAGCCGGCGACTACAGAAAGTCGTCTCCATGTGCGGCTGAAAGCAGTTGGCTAGCCGAGTCCCTGGTGATCGCGGCCAAGAAGCGGCTCCTTGATCGGGTTGTGGCGATGGAAGACAAGCGGCCGGAGATGTCGCCTAACCCCAAGGAGTCGGAAGCTGAAGGTTCGTTCAAGCCGGCCAAAGAGACAAAGAAGATACCCTTGGACCCGGAGCACCCAGAGAGGTACGCTGTCATAGGTGCAAACCTTGACAGCAAATAGGAAGGCGAGCTCGTCGATTTCCTCCGTGAGAATCGGGACATCTTCGCATGGTCCCCCAAAGACATGCTAGGTGTACCGACGGAATTTGCCGAGCACAAGTTACATGTCCGATCTGATGTGAAGCCCGTCAGGCAGCCCTTGCGCCACCTGTCAAAAGAGAAGAGAAGAGTTGTTGGAGAAGAGATAGCCCGACTCCTTGCGGCCAGCTTTATTATGGAAGTGTTTTTCCCAGAATGGCTGGCAAACCCGGTCCTGGTGCTGAAGAAGAATAAGCAGTGGCTGATGTGTATCGACTACAGAAGCCTCAACAAAGCATGCCCGAAGGACCCGTTTGCTCTGCCAAGGATTGATCAGGTGATAGACTCCACAGCCGGATGCGAGCTGCTGAGCTTCTTAGATGCATATTCAGGATATCACCAGATCAAGCTGAACCCGGCAGATAGACTGAAGACCGCCTTCATCACGCCGTTTGGAGCCTTCTGCTACCTGACCATGACGTTCGGCTTGAGGAATGCCGACGCCACCTTTCAGCGTTGCATGCAGAAATGCCTCCTCAAGCAACTCGGTAGAAACGGCCATGTCTACGTGGATGATGTGGTGGTGAAGACGGAAAAGCGTGGAACACTGCTCGAAGACCTCAATGAGACCTTTGAGAACCTGCGCCGATTCCAGATCAAGCTCAACCCTGAGAAGTGCGTCTTCAGAGTACCAGCTGGCCAACTCCTTGGTTTCCTGGTCTCTGAACGCGGCATAGAGTGCAACCCTGTGAAGATCAAAGCCATCAAGAGGATGGAGGTACCCAGCCAACTGCTGGATGTGCAAAAGTTCACTGGCTGCTTGGCGTCCATCAACTGATTCATCAGTCGACTGGGCGAGAAAGCTCTCCCCCTGTACCAGCTCATGAAGAAGACCACTTTTTTGAGTGGAACCACAAGGCGGAAGAAGCTTTTCTCCAGCTAAAGAAGATGCTGGCTACTCCCCTTGTGCTGGCGGCTCCGACTCCTAAAGAGCCCATGCTCCTGTACATCGCCGCCACCAGCCGGGTAGTCAGCACAGTCATCGTAGTTGAACGCAAGGAGGAAGGCAAGGCACTACCTGTCCAGAGACCGGTATATTACCTAAGTGAAGTACTGTCGACCTCCAAGCAGAACTACCCCCACTACCAGAAGATGTGCTATGGCGTACACTTTGCCGCCAAGAAGCTGAAGCCTTAGTTTCAAGAGCATCCAATCACTGTGGTTTGCACAGCCCCACTAGCCGAGATCATCGGAAGCCGAGATGCCTCCGGCTGAGTGGCCAAATGGGCCATAGAGCTGGCCCCCTACACAATCTACTACCAGCCCCGCACCGCCATCAAGTCTCAAGCACTGGACGACTTCGTTGTCGACTGGGCCGAGACCCAGTACCTGCCGCTAGCGCCCGACTCCACCCATTGGCGGATGCATTTTGATGGCTCCAAGATACGCACCGGGTTAGGAGCCGGCGTTGTCCTCACTTCTCCCAAAGGCGACAAGCTCAAGTACGCACTGCAGATCCATTTCGCCGCCTCCAACAACGTAGCCGAATACGAGGCGCTCATTCACGGGCTCCGGCTTGCCAAAGAACTTGGCATTTGCCGGATCCTGTGCTATGGCGACTCCGACTTGGTGGTCCAGCAGTCATCTGGCGACTGGGACGCCAAGGATGCAAACATGGCAAGCTACCGCTTCCTCGTGCAGCAACTCAGGGGATATTTCAAGGGATGCAAGTTCCTTCACGTGCCAAGAAATGACAACAACCAAGCAGACACCCTGGCGAGAATCGGCTCCACCCGCCAAGCAATACCATCCGGCGTCGCCCTTCAGCACCTCCTCAAGCCGTCTGTTAAGCCTTCACCGGAGTCAGACTCCATCTTTGTGCCGGCTCCCCCCGAAGAACTCGGATCCGACTCAAGAGCCCCAGCAGACGGCACAGGAACTCTTGCACATGGCTCCAAGAACGCCGCAGTCGAAGCCGGCCCGGGGACTTCAGAACCCGGCCCGGGGACTGCGGCGACCAGACCGAAGACTCTAGAGCTCAGCCCGGGGACTGCATCAGTCGGCCCGGGGACTTCATCAATCCAGCAAGCGGTCGCGGACTCCAGCCCACCGCCTCCTAGCCCAGCCGCCCTCGTCCAAGTCGCAGTTCTAGCAATCGAAGAAATAGCAACACCCTCATGGGCACAGCCCATCCTCAAGTTCCTAGTGAGCAAAGAGCTGCCAACCGATGAAATCTTGGCTCGGTAAGTACAACACCGAGCGGCAGCCTACACCATAGTCAACAGAGAGCTGGTCTGGCGCAGCATCACTGGTGTCTACCAGCGTTGCGTCGAGCCAGAGCAAGGCCAAGCAATTCTCAGAGACATCCATCAAGGCGAGTGCAGCCACCATGCGGCCCCAAGAGCACTCGTCGCCAAAGCCTTTCGACACGGTTTCATTTGGCCGACTACCCTAGAAGAAGCCAAGGATTTGGTCCAGAAATACAAGGGGTGCCAAAATTTCCGTTCCAAGCCGCATCAGCCGGCTTCCGCACTCAGGACTATCCCCATCGCCTGGCCCTTTGCAGTTTGGGGCCTGGACATGGTGGGACCATTCAAGACAACGCGAGGAGGTCTAACTCACCTACTTGTCGCGGTGGACAAGTTCACCAAGTGGATGGAAGCAAAGCCATCAAGAAGTTCAATGGCCCGACTGCCATGACTTTCATCTCCGACATCACGATTCGGTACGGCATACCGCACAACATCATCACCGACAACGGCACAAATTTTGCCAAAGGCGCCTTGGCCCGTTTCAGCGCGACACAGGGCATCCGACTGGACTTACCGTCCATTGCCCATCCGTAGTCAAACGGCCAGGTGGAGCGGGCAAACGGCCTCATCCTGTCTGGCATCAAGCCTCAACTGGTCGAACCACTGGAGCGTTTGGCCGGCTGTTGGCTTGACGAGTTGCCAGCCGTCCTCTGAAGTCTGCGCACAACTCCAAACAAGTCGACCGGCTTCACGCCCTTCTTCCTCGTCTATGGTGCTGAAGCCGTCATACCAACGGACATAGAGTTCGACTCCCCGCGAGTCACCATGTACACCGAGGAGGAAGCAGAAGAAGCACGTCAAGACGGCGTCGATCTGCTGGAAGAGGGCCGGCTGTTGGCACTCAGCCGGTCCAACATCTACCAGCAGAGCTTGCGCCGATACTACAACAGGAAGGTCAGGCCGAGATCTTTCCAAGAAGGCGACCTTGTGCTCTGACTGATCCAGCGGACAGCCGGCCAGCACAAGTTATCGGCGCCTTGGGAAGGCCCCTTCATCATCAGCAAAGTACTGGGCAACGACTCCTACTATCTTGTCGACGCTCAGAAGCCCCGAGCACGCAAGAGGGACGACTCCGGCAAAGAGACGGAACGGCCATGGAATGCAAATCTTCTCCGAAGATTTTACAGTTAATGCAGTATGTACCATGCTACCCTTTGTATTAAAGTACCAAGACTTCGGGCCCCCCGAGACGAGCTCGGGGACTGCCCTTTTTGTTATCTGTATGATAAGAATCATGCCTTCGAGTATGCCGCTCTTTATTTTTATGCTGCTTGACATCGGGTCCGACTAGTCGGCCCGGGGACTAGCCGTCTTGCGCTATGAAATGCTTCCTGCAGTCGGACAAGTAGTGTGTGGTGCCTAAGCCATCTGCTGTCAGAAGCCGCAGCTTGCAAAGCGACTGTCTGGCGGGCAGGAGCAAGGAAGAATGGGCGCCCACATGAAAAATGGCTAAGGACTCAAAGCATAAATATAGCTTAAAGCTGGCTTTCCAGCCGCTCTTTGCAAAGCCGACTCCCTAGTAGTCGGCTTGCCGCCGTCTATTCAACATGCTAAGACACTCTAGAACGGCCAAGTACTTGCCTTCTCAAAGTAGCCAAGCACTTGATCCAGCAGTAGTCCGCAGAGCGGCTGTCCGACTGGCAAAGACGACAACTAAGGGAAGGCGGCAAAGGAAAAAGCCAAGAGAGCAATGAGCAAAAAATGATAGAACTCGGATAAATATTTACATAACATAGGCCCTTGGCTGAATCTTCGAACAAAAGTTCAAAATACACCCCGCGGGTGGAATTGTGTGAATTAACAAGTTCTTCAAAGACTACTAAAACAGATAAAATAAAGACAAGGCAGCAGCCTAGGAAGCAGCAGACGGGTTCGGAGGCTCGGAGGAGATGGCGGTGTCAGACATTGGGGGCGGCCGGCTGGGCAGTCTCGGCTTGATCACCTCCAGCGGCAGCCAGCTCGGTTGGGCACGGCTCGTTGCTGGAGGCGCGGTCGAGCTGAGGTTGGTCGTCCGCTCCGCCTCCTGGCGCCTCCGTCTCACCTCCGTCCTCCGCCTCGCCTTCCTCCTTGACACTGGAGCTGATCACCTCCGCCGAGTCCTTGTCGTAGTCCGGGTTCATCCCAAACCACTCCGGCGTTGCCTCCTCGCCGTCTTCAGCCCGCTCAGGAATGAAGACGCTGGTATCAGCATACTCGGCAATCGCCACGACGCGCTTGACGAGGGCGTCTTCCGCGGCTTCCAGCTCCGGATGGGCCTCTGCATGGAGCGAGGCTAGCCGGTCCAGATCCAGCCCCCGATACCACGCCTTGACGAATTCCATGGCCTGGCGCGCTCCAGCCCGGGCCGAGGAGCCCTTCCAAGCTTCAAGACGGCCAGCTGCGACCTCCAGCCAGTCGGCAGTCCGACTGGGAGTGCGCAGAACCGGCATGTCTGGCCACAAGGCAGCAATCGCCTGGGCGCCGACACGTTGAAGCCGGCGCAGCATCCGATGGGCCGGCCGTAGACGAGCCTCGTCGCTCATAAGCTCCTCATCAAGGGTCCAGGGGGCATTGGCGGCAATCTCCTCGCCATTTGCCCTCCGCGCCTCGCGATCAGCCTCGATGGCTTGAGTGGCAACTTGTGTGTGGCCAGGGAAGAAGTCTGCCAAAGACGGAAAAGAAGCAAGTCAAAAAATCAGGAGTCAGCCCGACCTACAGTCGGCGGCTCAAAGAAAGAGAGTAAAGAAACTCACCGTCAATGATATCCTCAATCTCATGAAAGCCGGAGGTCAGCATTGCCTCCTTGCCGGTCCAGGAGGAACGCTCGCCTTCGAACTCGGCCAGGAGTGCAGTCTCTTTCTTCTCCGCCTCCTCCTGCACCTTATTAAGCAGCTCCCTCTGCTCCGCCAGCTGCGTAGCCAGCAGGTCGCGCTCTGCACACTCCTCCCCCTTGGCGCGCAAGGCGGTGTTGGCTTCGCCAAGTTGCTGCAGAAGGACGGTGTTGGCCTCTGAAGAAAAAAGAAGAAGAAGGCGCTAAGTCGTCTACAAAGAAGGTCGCCGGGAAGATCCGGCACGACTGCTCAGCAGTCGGCCCGAATCTCGGGGACTACAGCCCGCGGGTGCGGTCGAAGGCGGTGACCTGGAGGTTGTGATAATCCTGTGATAAGTATTTCAAACAAGAGTAAGTACTTAGAACTCGCCAATGGAATTCCGAGCCGCCTGCTCAGCAGCCGGCCCGGAACTCGGGGACTACACCCAGTGGGTGCGCTAGCGCGCCCCCACAGAGAAAAGCAAGTGAAACAAAGTCAGAAGAAAACATACCCGGATGGCTGCTCGCGACGCCAGATGCGCCTTGGTGCAGTTCTGGATGGCGTCGCCCTCAGCCCGCAGCTTCGCGTGGACGTCCAGAAGCACCTGGTTGAGCGGGCCTGTGCCGCCTCCTCGCACCCACCCAACGGGCGCAACGCTCGTTGCCTCGACGTCTGGGATGGCCGAGCTGGCGGCGCCGGTCTCCAAGGGGCGTGGCGCTGAAGTCGCCTTCTCAAGGCGGCGGCGCGTTGGCGAGGCGACTTGAAGGAGCAGCTTCGCCACGGCCTCGTCTTTAGTCGGCGGCACCAGCGGGTTCCCCGGCTGTTCGCCTCGCACGCTCCCAGACGGAGGCGGAGGCGGCGGCGGCGGCACGGCCGTGTCTGACATGGAGGCCTCGCCGCCTTTCCTCTCCATGATGGGGTACTCGCCGCCGGCTTCCCCAGTCTGCTCCGTGAATTCCGGAGACGGCCGCACTGAGTTCAGCGGGATGACGAACAACGCCGACTGGCGGCGCGTGGCTTCCTCAGCCTGCCGCTTTGCCGCGACGGTGGCTTCGGCATCGTCCAGCTTCTTCTGGGCGGAGGCGGCCGCCTTCTCGGCCTCCGCCTTCTCCCGGCAGTCGGCTTCTTCCTCGTCGCGCTTCTCCTGCCCGTTCCGCTCCGTCGCCTCCCGGAGTCAATCTGCCGAGTGGTCACGGACGTCTCTGCCGACCCCATGATGGAGGCGGCGGTGACCCTCTCAAAGGTGAGGGGAGCCCTCGAACAGGGGAAGCATGAAAAAGACTTAGACAAAATCAACCAACAGAAAACAAGACGAAGGGCGGCGACACTTACGCGGAGACCAGCGGCGGTTTCTTCACTTCCTTACGAAAGCGGTTGGCCCTCGCGGCCACCTCTTCCCGCTTGGTCGCGGCGGTCGCCCCCTTCAACTTCTTCGACCGGCCGCCAAGAGAACTCGGCCCGGCCCGACGCTTCCTCGCGCCGCCTAGACCATCCAAGACGGTGGACGAACTCGCGCCGGGGTGGCCGGCCTTTGGTTGGTGGTGCGGGGGGACTTCCCCCTCAAAGTCGTCCTCAGGCCAGTCGGCAAAGGTGGCTGAAGGCCTGAGGCCTCCTCCTCCTCCTCCACCTCCTCCTTCGGCGTCGGCCTCCATCGCCGCCGCCCCCAAGTCGGGGTCGTCGACGTCGCTCTCCGCTCGGTCGGGACGAACTGGCGGGCCGGCCCTGCGGTGCCGGCCGAAGGCTGAATGAGAGGGTTCTGTTTCGAGTACTAAAAAAGATTAGAAGTTGGACTCGGCTAAAGAAACAAAGAAGAATAAGAAGAGAAATGACTTACAACAGGCAGGGGGTTGGCGCGCGAGTACGGCTCCTTGCCGAACTGCCAATCCTACGAGAGACCGCGGTTCGCGATGTAGTTCACCGTGTCCGCCACCTCCGCGTGGGGCATGTCCTTGGAGCACATCCGACTTGGGTCCCGGTGGCCACTCATCTGACATATCATATGAGGCCGGCCTTGGAGTGGGAGGACTCGGCGCGCCACGAAGGCAGCCAGCAAGTCGGCCCCAGTCAGACCCTCTGACTGCGTCAGCACTTGGAGTCGCGCGACTGCGGCGGCACCAGCAAGAGTCAGCGTCTTGGCCCGGTGGGACCAGCTAGGGAGCCTTCCGGCCGGCGCGCCGGCTTCGTAAGGTGGCAGGTTGACCTAGACGCCTTCCCGGGCGAGGTTCTTCACGTAGAAGTAAGATCGCTGCCACATTTTCACCGATTTTATCTGCGAAATGGTGGAAAACGGGTTGTCGGCCACCGAGCTCCGCATCGCGATGAAGGCACCGCACTGGGCTGGCACGCCGGCGATGTGTGTGCCGAGCTTGGACTAGAAGAATTCCCCCCACAGCTCGATGGTGGGGAGAACGCCGAGGAAGCCTTCGCACAGGGTGGCGAAGGCGGCCAGCAGCACCACCGTGTTTGGTGTGAGGTGGTGCGGCTGGAGCCCGTGGAACTCCAAGAAGGAGCGGAAGAAACCGCTCGCCGGCAGCCCTAGGCCGCGCATGAGGTGCGAGCGGAATATGACCCGCTCGCCCTCCTCCGGCGCTGGCGATACCTCCCTCGCCGGCGCGGCGCGGGCCCGCACTAGGACCTTGCCTAGGAGGCGATGCGTCTTGCGAAGGAACTCGATGTGGTCATCGTCGTCCTCGGAGCCGTCCCACACGCCGGAGCGCACGGCGGCGTGCGCGACGGTGGAAGAAGAGCTCATCGCTGCGGGCGTGATGAGGTTTGGCGCGGCGGCGGCGAAGGAAAGAAGAAGCGAGAGGAAGCAGAGGGGAGTAAGGGAGAATGAGCGCGCGTGCCTCGCCACCCCGCTCCCTCCGCCTACTTATAGGCTCATAGGCTGAGAAGCCGATGGGGCGTCGTGGGATTAACTGCGCCCAAGACCCCACGACCCCCATGATTTACCGCACGAAGTTACAGCGCGCAGTTACTGCGCAGGAATCCCAACCGTCCGCACGGCCGCAACAGATCCGTTCGAAGGCCGAGGCACAATAGTGGCGGGCCCCACCTGCGGGCCTGTCCCGTCGCGCACGTGGGCGGGCAGATTAGCCCGGCCACGTGGCGCCGCACGGCGGGCCCACAACGGGCGGCAACCTGGAAGCTTATCAGGCATGCCGTCTGGATCCCGCTACGTCTTTCAAACTATTTAAGAGACGAGACGGCCTTCAGTGAGTCCGGCTCCCAATAGTCGGCTTGAAGGAAAACGGCGGGCGAAGCCCAGATCCAACCACCGGAAGGAAGAAACTGTTGAGGCAACTCGACATGTCTCCCTCGGCGCCTCACCGGCTTCAGGCACTATTGTCAGAGTAATGGGCCACGGGTAGGCTAACCCGAAGCCCAGAACCTTTCAAGACATCGGGGCAGGCTACGCCCCTCAGGAACCCCAGGACGGAGGGCCGCCTCTGGGAGTCGCCAGCGGCGCTGCCGACTACCCACTCACAGCCGAGTCCCAGGGACGACTACAAGATGAGCCGACTCTTAACTGGCGGCTTACAAAGAAGCTGACTATGGGGAGTCGGTCCGCGACTCCAACCACCCTCTGCCTTCGTAAGAAAGGACGGGATGGGGAACGGCCGCAGTATGGCCCACCCCCACCCCGATTACCAAGGGCAGGCATGGCCACAGCGCGCCGTACCAATGGAGATCTTTGTCCGGCGCGGCGCAGTTGCCATGCCGGCCCTGACATCAGCCCCAGTGGCGGAGTCCTGTGCCCACGTCGGCCTGCCTGTACGGCCCAGAGACGGCGGGCCCCGCCGGTCAACGGGGAGACAGAAGACGACGAGAGCGCCACAAGACGGGCCCCGTGGGAGTCAACCTCCAAGAGTCGGCCGGCTCCTCCCACGAGCCCCGCATGCCATTAACCAGACAAGACAGGGAGTGGCAACAGTGATCGCCCGTCAGGCGGCGACACTGTTGCCATGTTCCCATGACCAAGCCAGCGTCATTAGAAGCACGACTACAGTAATCCGCAGCTGGCAAGACCCGCCAGCGGCGGACAAGGCCTGTCGGCTCCGTACCGGTCCAGTCGGCGGGGCCCACCGCCAGTAGTCGGCGGAGAAGACGGCGGCCTGAGAGACAGACGGCTGGGACCCTCGCCCAGCCGGATTACCATTGTACCCCCGGGGGGTAGGCGTATATAAACCCCCCCGGGGCACCCATGCAAAGGGTCCGATTCCATTAGCACTAGACCAGAGAATAAAGGAAGGAGAGAGCTAGCCTTGCCTTCTCCTACCTCCAGGAAACAGCTCAAGGAGCAACCTTGTACCCACTTTGCCATAGTGATCATGCGGAGATCCCGCAGAGCAGCAGTAGGGGTGTTATCTCGTCGAAGAGCCCTGAAGCTGGGTAAGATTCACCGGCGTGCATGTCTACGCCTCATCCCGCTTCCAGGCACCGACAGCGTTCTACTCGCCCCCACCATGATAAGCCATTCCTTGGCATATGTTGCACCCAACCCCCGACAGCAACAAGCATCATGTCTGGGTTGGTCCCATTTTTGTTCACTACATAATGGGAAAAGATAGCAATACAATAACTTCAATTCAACATTTATTTAAAACAGTACCAATACAAGTAGCACAACATCTCAAAACACACTGCACAATCATGTGGATGAAGGCCTGTACTGACCTCTCATGAGACGGCAATGATAAAATATGAATATGCCAACACGAATAGGAAATCCAATCTCGTTTTGTGCAGTTGCACTGAAATCAAGCAAAGTGTTTCGCGTAGCGAAGCAAAATGTCGCAATAGCAACAAGTCGAATAGATATCCCTGTTTAAACAGAGGCAAAAAAGGAATCAATTACTGGCTAATAAAGGAGGATGAAACATGCGGCCACAAAAATTGTAGTCCCGCCAATCCCTAACAAGTGTTGTAGTTTTGAAGTAAGATTCAGTAGTTAATTCTGAGAGTGGCATCAATTACTAGCTTATAAAGGGGGTGATGCTGAATTTGTTGTAACAAAGCAACAAGAATCATGCCTGAGTTGGTCCCATTTTTGTTCACTACTTAATGGGAAAACACAGCAATACAATAGTTTCAATTCATCATTTATTTAAAACTGTACAAATACAAGTAGCACACCATCTCAAAGCACACTGCACAATCATGTGGATGAAGGCCTGTACTGACCTTTCATGAGACGACCAACATAAAATACGAATCTACCAACATGAATAGGAAATCCAATCAAGTTTTGTGCAGTAGCACTAAAATCAAGCAAAGTTGCCGGTGTGAGATTTAAGTTTTCTATAGCAACAAGTTGAATAGATATCCCTGTTTTAACAGGCAAAAAAGAAAACAATTACTGGCCAATCAAGGAGGATGAAACATGCGGCCACAAAAAGAAGCATCTACCTTATCTTGATGGAAAACAAAGTATAGGACAGTAGCATTTCTAAAACGGTTGCATTGATTCATATTAACAGAGAAATTCTCTTAAAACAGATCACTAGTTAATTCTGAGAGTGGCATCAATTACTGGCTTATAAAGGGGGTGATGCTGAATTTGTTGTAACAAAGCAACAAGCATCATGTCTGGGTTGGTCCCATTGTTGTTCACTACTTAATGGGGAAAAACAGTACCAAAACAAGTAGCACAACATCTCAAAGCACACTGCACATCATGTGGTTGAGAGCAAGATTTGAAACAACTCACCACGAAGACTGGAAACAAATCTCAATCTCCTTTTGTGCAGTTCCACAAAAATTAAGCAAAGTCACCGGTGTGACATTCAAGTTGAACTGCACAAAACACTCTTAAAACATAAGTGTTTCGAGTAGCGAAGAAAAATGTCGCAATAGCAACAAGTTGAATCGATACCCCTGTTTTAACAGAGGCAAAAAAGGAAACAATTACTTGCCGATAAAGGAGGATGAAGCAAACGGTGACAGAAAGAAGCATCTAACTTATCTTGGATGGAAAACAAAGTAGGACAGTAGCATTTCTAAAACGGTTGCATTGATTCATATTAATAGAGACATTCTCTTGAAACAACATTCGTTAAATAATTTAATTTACTTTTAACAGTGGCATTGCTTCAATTTCCGGCGGCATTCTTAGATTAACAACAGCAAAATTGCTGCATGGGACATGCCAGCACCATGTGCATCCACACGTATAAATGGGTGATGCAGAGTATGTAGCCAAGCAGCATATATGCGCTGATCGCATATTTGTTCTCTTTGAACCTTCTTCCTATGTGAGGGCAGCAAATCTAGTCGTACACAAACTACCCGACCCCCCGGTTTCTTTCCCTTTTCAACAAAGAGATCGGTTCCTTAAAGATGTGTGTACTGGGTTACCCCCTTTTTCCCTTTTCGACATACAAAGCGCCTGGATAGCCAGTCTATACTACTTTCCGGCCCTCCTTTCCTCATTGAACCACATCCTAGATTCTTGCTCCAACCCACCGCACCCTTCTTTCCTATTTGACCAAGACCTAGATTCGACTACAGATCGAAAAAGATCCACATGCAGCTAGAGCAACGACGGTTTCAAAGAAACTTATACCTTAGGATCGTCGGGATGTGGCAAGGTGTGTGGCGGGAGGCCGGATCTGCCCACACTACGTACGACAACGAGGAAGAAGGGGTTGGTGGCCCTCCCGCACAAGTGCTGGGTGAAAGAGAACAACGCAGCCGGCAGTGTATTGCCTCCCTCACCGAAGGCGATAGAGTGAACGTTGCACCTCCTCCCCTTCCCGATGCGACGGGATACGGACGCCTCCTTCACCAGCTGTGAGGGGGGAGAGAGAGACAAGAGGCGAAAGCAATCTTGTTTAGATCTGGTGAAGAGAGGGTGAGAGACTGTGAATATAGCAAACCCTAGCAAATGAACGCTGAGCCTCCAGCGTGTAACATATATGTAGTGCGGCGAGCCTGTGGAGAGTGCAAACCCTAGCGAACAAGCGCTGAGGCTCCCGCTTATATATATACTACTGTAGTACGGACTGATATCCGGTGCCTTCACTTCACCTGCTTTTGGCTGTATGACAGGTGAGCCAGCCACATTTTGGGCCCACGTGTCATAAATCCAAAGGCAGGTGCATTAAGTCAATAAAGCTGCGTCCATATAGTACTCTCGTGTATACGACTAAAATATAGTGGTGTGGTTTTTTTATTCTCTCCATAACAATCATTTTAAATTGTGTAAGTACAAAACGAAACTCTCTATTTAATGTACAGTGAAGAAACTAGTACTACTTCTCATGGACTAACGATCCACGCCCGCGCGTCCTGGTCGCACTTCATGTCCTTCACGTGTGGTACACTACCCTCCCTTAAGTGAACAACCACACATGCGCCAAATTATCGGAAATGTGTGAGAGTGTGTACAAATAAAGAAATTTAATTTCAATTATTGGAAAGGTTTGAGAGTATTACAAAGTTTGACTTCAGTCAAATCTAATATGCGGAGTAAATAAAAATGGAGGGCCACTACGTCCATCCAGGTTTTTAGTCCACACCATTTTTTAAATCAAAGTTAATAGATGGACAAATAAAATTACAGGGGAGCTGGAGACAAAGTTGTGAGAAGGCTTAGAAATCAATACAAAACTTATACTCCTAGTACCAACATCGATCTTTCTTCGAGGAAACATTTGGTTCATAGCCAATTGTGTGATAAAGTTGCACCAACGTGAAAGACGACTGTGTCTCCAACACAACCAAGGTGAGCTGACGAAGGATATCATCTTTGTGCGTAACAAGCAAAGAGCACTGATGGAAGACAGGTTGTTTTTCATCGAAAATCGATCAGCTTCACCAGCCGACGCAACCATGAGGCGCAACCATGAGCATCGATAGGTCATCGTGGTGATGCATCATCCATTTGGCATCAAGTATGGGTGAGGCACCTAAGAAGTTCGACAAATCCTCACTGTGGTCTGTTTCTTCTCAGTAATCAAGCTCGAGGAAGGAAGAACCACGTGGCAGAGGACAGTGAGGCGGAACAACACTGGCCATCCAATTTTGTGCAGTTCCACTAAAATTGAGGAAGACATGCCTGGGTATGGAGACACGCATCGTTGTTTCCTAAAATATAAAAAAGGTTCAGCAACGACATCTCAATTGTCAATAAGAATTAATGAAAAGTACACCAACAAACATAAGCATCATAGTTATCTTGATGGGAACTAAACCAGGATAACCGGGAAAAAAGCATTTCTTCATTTAACCAGTGATAGTACTACCACCATATGGACAATGACCGCACAACCACCATGTACTTTTTGTCGAAACAACATGTATACCTCCACCGAGGCATAAATCAGGACAACTTTTCAAGTGGCATTTCCTCTATAATTGTAGTACTAGTAGGTGATGTTGGACCAGCCGACGAACCCTAGCTACTATGCATGGGGAGGTGGGGAGTAGTCGCATAGAAGAAAACCCGCACGCAGTGACCTGGGGAGCTGGACCAATACAAGAAGTTATACCTCAGGTGGGCGAGATGTCATTTAGGCGGGCGAGCGGGATCTGCCCACACGATGGCAGCGAACAAGGGCGCGGAGGATCTTCGTCCGCGCCAGCGCCGGCTCTGAGAGGACGGTGCGCATCGGCTTCCTCCATCGCCGACGGCGACAACGTCAACGCTGCACCTCCTCACCTCCCGCAACGCACGGGATTCAGCCGGATCTGTGACCACCGGTGAGGAGAGAGATAGAGTGGACACTGTCATCTTGTTTTGATATGGAGAGGGTGAGAGAACGAGACGCGAGAAACTCTATAAAACAAGAGTCTATAATCTAGTAAAAAAAATTCTCCATAGCAGTGGTTTTAAATAGAATACGTGCGTT
The DNA here is from genome assembly GCA_032464435.1 of Aegilops umbellulata. NCBI lineage: Eukaryota > Viridiplantae > Streptophyta > Magnoliopsida > Poales > Poaceae > Aegilops > Aegilops umbellulata. The sequence goes on along the minus strand of CP136059.1, from coordinate 376,455,712 downwards.
CCGGAAAAAAGAAACGAAAACTGGCGGACAATTTTTTAAGGGTCTGTCTAGGACACATCTAGATGTGACATAGTTATGTCACATCAAAGTTGATGTCCACTCTGTTTGTGGTCTATTTTTTTCCTAGTTTTTTTTCTTGTTGCTACATTATATACTTGTGGGAGCTTAGATCTGATATCCTTACATGACATCTAGATGTGAATTAGACAAACTGATTTTCTAATGTACCAAGAAAGAAAACTCGATCAAAAACACGCCCCCCGCTTCCAGGTCGCGAGAGTCGTCGCGCACACACACATAGACATAGACATGCATATCTGTGTTTACGTAAAATTCCATTTCCATCTTTATCTCCAATCATATTTGTCCAACTGGCACATTATTTACGTTGTTAATTATATACACAGCAATATTAACGTACAACATCTCTTGTTTGCGCACGTCCGGACAGCTGCCACGGCCGGTCCTGACCAACCTGAACCCTCTTCATCACCCGCGCGTGCTTCCCGCCCGAAATGGTCAGTGTTGCATTCATGCCCGGCCAGAGCGGACGCGACCTCTCACTGGCACCGGCATTGAAGCGGCGCGCTGGCCGAGAGAGCGTCGCCCGCGCCGCTTTCGGGTGCACGCGGCTGCTCCGCGTTCAAAGGTCGCAATAGCTGGCTACAACATGCATATAAAAAATTCTTGGGAGTCCGTGCTACAGCTAGCTGTCCTCCCCCAACTCGTCAATCTCTTCCAGTAGTGCTAGTACTCCATGGCGCGATCCATCGACAAGCAGGCGGGAAAGTTATGGTATACTACTCGGTCTGCGGTGAGTGGCATGCTGAGCGACCATGTGGGGTCGAGCCGTGGAGGAGGGTGAGACACGAACACAACAGACGTGATTTAAACGTTGGTTTTGCTCGATGGCGCGATCCAACGAAACGAAAGGTTGGTTCCTCTCCGTTTCCATTTTTTCTTCGGAAAAACGGTAACTTTTCCACTCCATTTTCATTCCTATTCCAAGGTTTCCCCGTTACAACATTCCATCAAATACAAATGAAAACTAACATGCACGCTGATGCATCTCAATGATTCACAGATCATCGCCAATATTTACTTCACAACTATAGAAAAAAGTTGTGAGAGCGTGCACGAAAGAAAAACTACTGATGAGGTCACTATGACTTAAACCCTAAACCCTAAACATGATTTAATTTCCTGGCCAGGTAGAACCAGTCGAAGGAAAGATGGCTGGCACCGTCGGATCATACGATGCTTTTGTGCAGTTCCACTAAAATCGACCTGAGCATCCCTGATGGCAAAGATATTGAAGAAGACTGATTAGAATAATAGTACTGGCACTATTTGATGAGGCATAAACTCATCACAAGTAGAAGCCGGTAGAAGTAGAGAAAGATCGACATGGAGATGGAGCTACGGCAGTGGAGCAAGCCGGCTCCAAAAGGAAGATGGACTACCTGGGACGTCGGGCTATAGCTAAAAGGGCTGTTGGGACGCGGCATCGGCCCATACCGCGGTGACCCCTGATTGGGACGCACCGACTGTGGGTTTTCTCCCTCGCCGATGTCGACCGCGTCTACGCAGAACATTGTTCCCTTCCCCCAGCTGTGGGATCAGGCCCGTCATTCTATGCTTGCGAAGAGAGCAACCTAAGCAAGCAGGCTTGTAGCTTAGGCTCCTGCTGGTGTATATATAGTGGTTTTCTTTTTCTCTCGATATCAACCATTTTATATTGCGTACGTGTCATTCAAGAGTGAAATGATGGTTGCTTCTTCTGACTAACTGTGTGATTTGACTGCTCCTTAGTGGACCCATACACGTACTCCCCCTACGTGTATGCAACAGTCACACGTACACATGGACGTGAAAACGCACGCGACGCCCTAATGCATGCATGTCCGAGCACACGACAGAACACACACGGTCACGCTCAAGTGCTCAACCTACACGTGCATACACACACATACTCAGTCAGGGTGAGCTAGTGACCGTATGAACACCGGAAAATATATATATTGAGCGCAATGAGCGTATTACGAAGTCCACTGACCGTATTTTTACAAATATACAGTGACAGGCAGTGTATTTATCTCGTTTGAAATTAAGCCATATTAACCGGAGAGGAGGCAGTATGGACTAGCATTACTTTGCTGTGTCCCGTCAACTTGCCGAATGAGGAGAAGGTTGCAGGACGGGAGAAGCTTGCGCGCGGTGGCTCGCAGGACAAGGAGAAACTTTTGACTAATGCAAGCTCTCCCTCGCTCAGGCGGTGGACGTGCAACAGTTAATTCGGTGTCAGATTGCCAGAAGTATACACTATACTACTAGAGCTATTATTGTTCGACTTCCCGAACAGCTAAGTGCAAAGTTTACAAGTACTACTACTATAGTCCATAAAGGTACGTACTATACTAATACTCCCTCTATTTTTGTATACAAGGCCACAAACTCGGATTACAGGTACCAATGTAAAATTTAATGCATGCTTTATAAGTCAACTTTTTTTTCTTATTTACTGGGATCATTAATACTTCGCATGCATGCAAAGAAACTGAATAGCGGAAGTAGATGATTGTCATTATGACTGCATGCATGCAAGTATTAAACAGGTTTTTAGTACGAGAAACTACCATTAATTTAGCCTCGATTACTGTTGGTGGACTTATACAGATGCAAAATGTATATTTCATAGTGGCCTTGTATATAAAAATGAAGGGAGTACTAGGAACCGGATGGAGGAGCATCTGCACTCTTATTATAATTTTAAAATGCGCTAAAGCAATCTTGTACACTTTTGGTTCTCTTCGAGGGTTCTCGCATGTGATAATGGAAGTTGATTGCATGGAACACTCGCCATAATTCTCGCTTAATTCTGGCTCATATCCTGTTACAAATAGTGGCGCTCAATAGTATTTCCTCTTTTTTTGTTATTCAGCATGTAAACAGGTCAGCAAACCTTGCGGCGCATCTTCGTGCGAACCGTGCTTGCTGCACTTTGAATGTGGCCGAGAGCTGGCTTGATGAAACACCTCGCTTCCTATTTCTTTTTTTTGCGGGGTACCTCGCTTCCTAGTGAATAGTGTCTTGGCTGATCGTCCTAAGAATGCTTATATATGAATAAAGCTCTCTCATTTACCCGCAAAAAAGGTTAAGCCATATTAACCGGAAAGGACGGAGTATGGACTAGCACTACTTTTTTGTGTGTCCCGTCAACTCGCAGAACGAGGAGAAGCTTGCAGGACAAGGTGAAGCTCGCTCACGCCTTTTGACTAATGCAACCTACCCTTGGTGGACATGCATCAGTCCATTCGGTGTCAGATTGTCAGAGGCACACACTGTAGTACCCAACATGCGGAGTACCGCAGTAGTACGCGTACTTGGTTTTGCACCTTCGAAACTGCTGCATGCACGATACAACTGGCCGCTCTATGCACGACATCTAAATCCTGCGGCCAGCGCCCTGTTCAATCATGCATACGTCCGGCCGGATTTTTTTATCGTCTGTGCATCATCCAAAGAATGTCGTGTGCATAGCACGACTCTTGCACCTTCATACTACTCCTCCCTCCGTCACAGTTTACAGGGCGCGCTTCATTATAATGCATTTCTCTCAATGCATTTCCACCACCAGAGAGACTTTAGACGTGTTTGGTTTAATGCTCAATTAATTAGGATGTGGTAACCGCAATCAAGTCCACAGTTTTTTCTACATGTACTGTACTACTACGGAGTGGAGTAAGTGCATGCATGTGTGTACCCGGGATGGAAGCACTGCATGCATGTGTGTACGCATTATTCCCTCTAGTAATAGACGCCGTGCTATAACTAACAATGCTATTTTTCAGGCCAATCACTAGTCGCCTTGGTCCTAGATTTTTTTTCTTTTTTAATAAGCGTGCTGTATAAACAGTGACGGATGGAGTAGTATGAGCGGATTCAAAGAAGAGCGTATAGATGGTTGCTTCTTCAGAGCAAGTTAGAGTGGGAAAGGTGGGGCTTATGATTTGAATGCTCATTACTTACTAGTAATGCGGCGCAACGACCGGGCTGAGTCTCCCATGCAGTTGTGCACTACCTCCTCGGTTCTTAAATATACTCCGGAGTATTTGTCTTTCTAGAGATTTCAACGAGTGACTACTCAAATATTTATCTTTTTAGCGATTGCAAATGGACTGGCACATATGGATGTATATAGACATATTTTAGAGTGTGGATTCACTCATTTTGCTCCGTATGTAGTCACTTGTTGAAATCTCTGGAAAGGCGAATAGAATATTTAGGAACGGAGGGAGTACACAAACGAAGCAAAATGAGTGAATCCAGACTCTAAAATATGCCCGTTTGAAATTTCTAAAAGACAAATATTTAGGAACGATGGAGTATAATTTTGTGTATGGCACATGGACCCAGATGACGAAGAGGCTTCTGGCAATGCTATCAAGCTTCCATCATTTGTTTACATAATTGACGTACTATACAAATAATTTTCCAGCAACATGAAATTGTACAATGGTGTGAGCTTTCACCTTTTGTTTCACGTGTCTTGCCATCGATGCTCTTTCGGAAACAATAAAAAAACTAACTGCCTTTCTAATGCATGTCTGTTATTAACAGATCAGAGCTAATAATTACATCACAACTGAAGACAAAGGTGAGAGAAGGTGTTAAATTAAAATTGATCCATGCTTTCATTGGTAGCAACGTCCCCCCATCTCTGTCTAAATCAACAAGGCATGTTGGGAAAAAAGTAGCTGTCTGGAGCATGCAACATTCTGATCATTTTGTGCAGTTCCACTAAAATAGAGCTAAGCGTCCTTGTTCCAAAGATATCAAGTGAGATTATGATAATAGAGGGCTGCTGATGAAACAATAAACACACAAATAGAAGCCGGTCACCTTTGCAGTCTCTCTTAAGACTAACTAGTTGAAGAAGATTAGGCTCGAAATTGGATGAGGAGGATAGAGCAAAACCAATCTTCCTTTGTGCACTCGCACTGAAATGTAGAGACGTTGCCCGTGTGACATTTTAGTACAACTGCACAAAACACTCTTAAGAAAAAAGTGATTTGTGCAGTTAACCAAAAGGTCGCAATAGCAACGAGGTGAAATGGATATCCCTATTTGCAAAAAAGAGGTAGAAAGGAAACAATTACTGGCCAATAACAGTTGATGACACATGCGACGACAAAAAAGAAGCATATTCCTTGTCCTAAGGGAAGATAACAACACGGTTGTGTTTGTCTAAAACGGTGTGAGGACGAGAATGCAATATGGAAAGTACCCCGGACGAGCTACGTTTTGGGCAAAGAACTATGGAAGATCCACATGCAGCGACGTGGGAAAACGGGCAGTGGAGCAAGGCCGGAGGGGATACCTGGAGGTCGTCGGGATGTAACTAGGTGAGCGGTTGTGAGCAGGTGGCGTAGGCCCTGCCGTGCTGGAGCTTGGTCAGAGAGAACGGCGTGTACCGCAGATCGGGACGTGCTGCCTCGGTGCCGTCAAACAGAGAAACGATGCACTTCCTCCCTTTCCCCCGGCGGACGGGATGTGGCCGGATCAGTGACCAACGGTGAGAGAGAGAGAGAGAGGCCACCACACTCCCTTTCCCCCGGCGGACAGGATGCGGCCGGATCAGTGACCAATAGTGAGAGAGAGAGAGGCCACCGCACTCCCTTTGCCCCGGTGGACGAGATGCGGCCGGATCAGTGACCAACGGTGAGAGAGAGAGGCCACCGGAGCCTTGTGTGAGATACTCTGAAGAGTGACAAACCAGGAAGGCAGGCTCCATTGTATATAGTGAGTGGACTACCTTTTTCTCCATAAAAATCGTTTTATATTCTGTGTACGTGCCATCGAGCGCTATAACTTTATTTAAAAATAACGTGGCAACGCGTCAAGTCGAACTTTGTTTCGTGTACCCGTGATACAGGACCTCCCTAGGTAAACAACCGCTACAGGCATTCAAATTAGCAATGGCTGCCATTTCGTAAAGAAATGAGCTCCACCGTGTACCCGCGCGGGTGTGGCTGGGCACGAAGTGTGAGTACGTGCACGGTGCACCTATTCTCCTCTTGTATACGTACACCACCTACGTGGGGTTGTGTGAGAGAGATACAAACCTAGAGAGATATAGTGTGTGGGTTCTTGAGAGTTCTTTTTGTGTGGGGGGGGGGGGTCAATCAAAAAATTTAACATATGCAATGTGTGTGAAATAGAGTCGTGGATATAACATATATATAGAGGGGGCGATCCACGAGAAGAGAGTGGAGGTATCATCGGCTTGTGGTATCCATAGAATCGAAGAGAGGGATGATGTGTGTGTGTGCGCGCGCGATCGATAAAGAGTGCCATCGAATTTGTGTGTGCCCACGTCAAAGATATAGAGTGGATGGCCTACTAGAACGTGAGATGGGACATGTGCAATTTGTCTCTGTGGCATGGATACCTACCTGCAGCGCTCGACTATCGGTGTGTGATGGGGGAAGAGGGAGGCCCAATGAACTATAGAGGCACAATGGCTAGTATATGTGTGGAGGAGAAGAGAGGCCTACCTCATGTATTAAGGAGATCGATCTGCCTCATGTATTAAGGGAGATCGATCAGCATCCGTGCATATGTGCAGGAGATGAATAAGGTTGGGAGAGAGACAGAGCTAGAGTGTTGGAGGGGGTGGTAGTGGAGTTGCTTCTAACAAATGGTGGGATAGGCTTGCTAGACAAACGGAGGGCACGCCCACGATATCAATAAGAGAGGAGATGGCTGCTTGTTGTCTGTGCACGTGCGTGTGAGAGACAGCTCAGGAGGCATGCACGAATGATGAGGGGGACGATGTGGCTGTGGTAATCAGACATAACTACATAGGAAGATCAATCACACTTTGTAAGAGAAAGGAGAGACATAACTTGTGAGGTACGTCGATCGATGGGGGGTAGTTAAAGTCGATCTAGGTATATGTTGGGAGATCGATCAGTATACATGCACGTGTATGTTAGAAGCAAATGAGGCACGAGGAGAAGGATAGAGAGAGAGGGATGCATGTAGGAGGTGGTACGAGAGGCATACTATATCAAGGGGGGAGGAGTGTGCGAGTACGAGAACGATGAAAAGAGTGGTGGGAGTGAGGCATGGACGGTGACAAGAGAAGAGGCGAAGCTTGTGTTTGTGCTAGGCACACCTGGCTAGAGAGGCATATCGATCGATGTGTGCCGTAAAGAAGGAGCTGGGGGGGCCTACACACACCGTGGGTGAGCGACCTAAAGTGAAAAGATGAATTTGCGCGATGGAGCTAGAGAATGCTGAGGGAGGGTGAGAGGGATGCGGTCGTGTGCATGCACAAGAGAAAGCTAGCCCTAGCTACAAAGATAAGAGGGTTGTGTGGGTGTAAAAGACGAATAGAGATAATATATACTTCATTATAAAAAACGAATTCGGATATTTGAAGAATTTATCATAGTGTTTCAAACCGACGCATGTGTGAATATATATAACGATGATACACATGGTGTGGTTATGAACATGGTATACTACATTTAATATATTTTATCTCTACTCTTATAAAAAACGGAGTTGTTGATGATGGTGTGCCTGCCATCCTGCATTATAGGCCGCCTGATTTATATCTGGCGGATAGCAAGGAAACTATGATGGTTGAAGTTGGCAACAATCATGATTGTAGATTCTTATTGAAATAGAGAAATGAATTCAAATTTAGTTCGAATTGCAGCGGTAGTATAGACATTTGGAATGCACTAAAATGTTGGTATGAGTAGGTTACATGCATTATACAGCAAGCGAAAAAATTTAATCGTACATAACATGGATTCATACTCCCTCCTTCCATCTATATAGGGCGTAATGAGATTTTTAAGACCGGCTTTGACTATTGACAAGATTAATAGTACATGACATGCACAATGTGAAAATTATATCATTGAAAGAACCTTTCACAGACGAATTTAACGGTGTGCTTTGTGTAAGTTGCATGTCATATATCATTGCTCTAATATTTGGTCAAAGTTAGCATCGAAAAACACATTAGGCCCTATATAGATGGAAGGAGGGAGTAGCTTTGAATAGCATTTGTATAGTAAAACGGGGCAAGACTCTCTCTTTGTGTGGTGTGAATAGTTCTATTTTTTTTGTTTTCTTTTTGGTTGAGGGAAGTGCGAATTGATTTGATACGTACAAGTACAATATTACTACACGTTAGGCTTGTCCCTAAAATTCAACCCGCGTCTTGTTATATCCCGAAAATTCAGATATCGTGCTCCCAAAACTAGCGCCTTCACAACCCGCGCCTTGCTATCCCGAAATTACAACGCGCACGAAAACTCCCTCCAGCTGCCAAATCCCGACACGCGAAATCTCCCTTCTAACCCTGAGCCGAAAGGGCCGCTACACTACTAGGTAAAATCCTAGCAGTAGCGCCGGTTTCTGGCCTATCAGTAGCGCGGGTAGGCGCGCTACTGATAAGGTGCTACAGCTAATGCTTAGCAGTAGCACCTACTGGCACTTGCTACTGCTATATCTACTTAGTAGTAGCGCTTTACTAGTCAAGTGCTACTGCTAATCACTAGTAGCGCTTTCGAAAAGAATCGCTACTACTATTATTCCCTATTCCATTTCTCTTGAATTTTAGGTCGTATTCATATACCTGTATACAATTTTTCATACAACAGCAATTTGGAGATTGTTTTTAGATCATAATGAGTTATTAAATCACTAGGTGAAAAAACCTTGGATTAGTTTCAAGTGCATGGATCCAAAGTAACCAATGGTCACTTTGGATCCATCCATTTGAAACTAATCGGCGGTTCTTTCACCCAATGACATAATAACTTATCATCATCATCATAATATCATTAACAACTTATCATAATAATACATCATTGTCACATAACTCCTCATAATTATCATTTTCGTCCAATGTCATATAACAACTTCGTCACTAGTTATAATAACAACTCATCGTCATCATCATCATAGTAATCAGAATCACTACTCCTACTCATCATCACCATCAAGTCTAAGACATTGTAGTCATATATAATCAACACTAACTAATTTTTCTTAATACTTAGGACCTACTCCTCTCTCCTAGCTAAAATACCATAAAACAGATAAACCGGTCCTTCACCATAATGGAGAATGGACATAAACCTATCTCCAACTTGTGGCTTGCGCACATTCATTTTGTCTCCAATTATTTGTGTGTGCGCATTCATCACTTTACTCCATTCTTTGATTTTGATCCTTTCATCATTTGAACAAATCGAGTATGCAGTATGGTAAGCCTCCGAAGGAGTTGGTCGTAAGCTAACCATATGCATATCACCTTCGGTAAATAGCATATCAGGCACAACCTGCTTCGGGAGCCTCTGTTCAAAAATGGAATAGTAACATATATAGTTAGCAGTGGTTTACTTAAGAATAATGTATGCAATGAAGTTACCATCATTAACAAAATCTTACCAAGTTTTTTGCAATGAAGTTATCAAGAAATGTATGGACTAGTGGCATGTATCTAGTATAATTTGGGCTAATAGAGTGACTGTTTTTGAAGGCCTCAACATCTTCTATGAATGAGACAAGATAACCTTTCTCCTCACAATTAAGCTTGGAGTCATAGCTGTAGTATGTGTTGTCTACTACCTTCCGAGTATTTCCTCAAGATAAGAAATAAGCTAAAAATTATAAATAAATAAGTTTAATACGGACGAACACCAAATATTTTTAAATTAACAACATAAATTACTGAACTTAACAAATTAGTTTGGCAAACTCACATCTAGACAAAACTGGAGGCATATCCACATCCACCCAGATGTCGATATTATCATCATCATAATAATCTTCGGGAAGAATATCAAATCTTATTCGCATTCCCTCCTCAAATGCATATGACTTGCAGAGAGCTTCCCAATTAGAGCAACCAAAATGGGAGCGATCGACCGCATTGTAGAACTTAACCAGAAACTCATAACCATGTTTAGTTCTTAAGTGAGCCCTCCTCGTCTCCACATTCTCAAAGTCATCTAAACCTAAACCATGCTTCTCCAATACATATGGTCTAGCATGGCACGGGATGTACTAATCGGATTGAATAAAAAATCCATAAATTACACGTTGAACAAAAGAAGCACAAGTGATGATATTAATTATGATGAAATGCTTGTCGTTGCGTACCGTACAAACATCAAAGGTCTCTGCCAGCTTCACGGTGAAAAACCTATCGTTTTGCAGGTGAGGAAACCTGTCGCACACACCTCGGTCATCGTAGAAGTACACACACTCCGGGATCCCATCGTCATCAGACATCTCCTGTGTTCAAAATTCAAAGATTATAACTCGACGGCACAACCCAAAAAATCCGGCATGACCTTTGCTAAAAAAGGACATATCGAGCGCCTGAAATTTGCCGGAACGGAAATTAATCAACACTCCAGCAAAACATAGGCCACTTATCGATGGTCATTGCATTTCAATGGTTCAAAATATGAAAAAAAAACATTTGAAAATATCTTATACATAATCCTAACACTAAATAAACTAGTTTTATTAACTACTTACTAAATAAACTAGTTTTATTAACTACTTACTAAATAAACTAGATCTATTAAGCACTTACTAAATAAACTAGTTCTATTAAGCACTTAATATAAATAAACTAGTTATAATAATCACTTACTAAATAAACTAGTTATAATAATCACTTACTAAATAAACTAGTTACCTATGATTTGCAAAAACAGAGACAAGGGAGGGAGGGAGGGAGGGAGGAGAGAGGAGGGGGAGGGGCCGGCCGGAGGAGGTGGAAGGAGGGGCGGTCGGAGGAGGAGGAGGGAGGGGCGGTGGGAGGAGGGATGCCGGCGGAGGAGGGGGGAGGGGCGGCCGCAGGCGGAGGGGGGAGGAGGGAGGAGGGCACGGTGGGAGGAGGAGGGACGGTGGGAGGAGGAGGGACGGAAGGAGGGAGTACCTCGGTGGCGGACGGACGACAGCGGCGACGGCGACGAACGACAAACGGTTTTCGGCGCGGGCGCGAGTGACTGAGAGGGAGAGTGAGTGAGAGAGAGACAGGGTCGGCCATGTGGGGATAAGGTAGGGTTAGTAGTAGCGCGGGTATGAGAAAGCACTACAACTAAGGAAAATAGCAGTAGCGTGGTAAGGCATAAGGTGCTGCTGCTATAACTAGCTGGACGGCGAGGTCATGGCAATGGGAGCAGTAGCGCGGTTTAGAGATGACGCACTACTGCTATTTTCTATTCAGCAGCGTGTTTTCCCGAAACGCATTGCTGCTAAATAGCAGTAGCGTCGTATTTTGAAGAGCGCTGCTGGTAATATTCTGTGTATAAGGTTTTCCCTAGTAGTGCTAGTTCAAATTGGTGGGGGGTACTTTTGTAACACACCCTACATTTTGGATAAGCGCGTTCCTAAGTCATGCTTCACCCCCTCCCATCGCCCCCTTTTCACCATTCGAAATCCCAGGCCACCATAACCTCTCCGCTCCAGCCGCGAAAGCCCACCCTCCTCCGTCCGCCACGTCACCGCTGCCCAGCCGGAGCCTCTTCCCTGACGACGTCGTCCACCGCAACAGCTCAACGTCCCTCGTCCACCTCCCCGGATGAGGATCCGTCGTGCATCTCGCCATCCCGCCGGTTCAGCCGCCCCGTCCTCCACCACCAAGGAGCTGCTCCAACGATCGCCTCGTCTATCGCAGTTGCTCCATGCCCACAGCGCCGCCTTAACCTGCTCCACCGGAACCGCAGCATCCTCACCGACTCCTCGGACGAAGCCGAGGCCTACTCGGCGCCACCAAAGAGGTTGTACACTCATCGCATCGCACCTTCTCCTTAACTCGACCTCCCGGCGCCGACGGTGCTCCATCCCGCACCCCCATGGAGCGGCTACCTTGAAGCCGGCGCCGCGGGCGACATCTCCACGGCGGCTCTCCCCCAGTGCGAGGCCCCTTCAGCGGCGGCGTCCATACCAACCGGATATGATGTTGCTGCTCCGACTCTCGCTCGCTCGCTCGCGCTGCTGCTGCTGCTCCGGCTCTCGCTCGATCGCTTGCTTGCCCAGCTGCTGTTGTTGCTCTTGCCCTCGCTCATGCTGCTGCTCTACTCCGATTAAGCCACACTTCAGTCGACTGAATCGACTTTTGGGTCAGTCAATTTTCAGGGGTTGGGGGGCTCACCGGAGTTATGGAAGAACCACCCACAGCGGGGACGGGGGTTCGCTGGAGAGGTACCCCACTATCTATCTTAGGGTTCAGGCTGGGGGGCGGGGGGCCTAGAGGGCTGGTCGGGGCAGTGGTGGCGAGTTGTTTCGGGGCGGCGATGCGACGCTGGGGCTGGCGGTTCGGCCTGTAGTGGCTGGCGGCTCAGGGGGGTGCAGGTTGAAGATGAACTACAGGGCCTCCCTAAACTACCTGTCAAGTGCCTCTCTGCTACCATAACGTTCAGTTTCGACAGTAGCATTCAGATTCCAAAGTAAATTTCAGTTTCGACAGTTAAGTTCAGAGTCAACGGTTTTTACCTCATCTGTTGTAGTCAGATGGTTTTTGGTGATGTTAATTTTACATCCATTTTACATCATCTATTGGAGATGCTATTAGAATCCCACTTGAGATTGATGATGTCTGTCTTGTGCTGCTTCAGCCTTGATGTCTTACGGCTCACCGGAGCTGCTCCAATGACAGAACGATCCATCACAACAGAGCAGTGCCCTGGACGCCACGTACAGATTCGTCGGATCTTCCTCCACACCTCCGACAATCACCTCTGCCTCAACTGCTTCAGCGACCAACCCAATGATGCTGAGATCGACACGGCTACGGCAAAGAGGTTGTACACTTGTTGCATCACTTATTACTATACATTCACGTCGACCCATTAGGGCTATTTTGGTTCAACGGAAAAACATTGATCCACTGGTTGTTACCATCACTCTAAATTTCTGCATGCTCTCCTTACATAATCTCACCATATTTTTTTCGTATGCATGTCAGATATTGTACACAGTCATGCTGAACATGTAGAGAAAAAGAGAAGAGTTTTGCGCGGCAATACAATTTCATGCAGACATCGCTCCATGGTGGGTTCAATGGCAAACCCTCCCCACCCCTCTCCAGATTGTAATCCAGAGGAAGATATCTGTTCTGAGGCGGATTCAGACGCCGCTGACCACTCCTATTTACCCCCAAGGTGTTTGCTCTACCTTGGCATGATGATGGTAGTCATATCATGCATATGTTGCCTTGCAGTGCCTACTTTTGACATCATATATGTCATCTGCTTAGTTTAGACATGTTATCTAATGTCACCTGTTTAGTTTCTATATCATATATGGGAATTATGCAGTCTCATGTCTTTTAGCCAGCCAAAATATATGTGAAATGTGCAATGCCATCTTGTTTAACCAGGCATCATATATTTGAATGATATCTTGCCCATCCTTTTCTTCATTACATTTCCATTTGTCGAAAATGTTTGTACATTAAACTACTCTTCCTGTGAATCAGCCATTTGGGTGGGAGATGGAAAAATCTGGAGTGAAAACAAGGCCTTCAAAGCAGACAGTGCTACCTGTCGAAGCAGATCTCTTGTTGGGTCCCGATAGCTCCTCAGAGATGGATTCAGAGACAGATGACCAGTCCTATTCCCCCACTGAGGTGTATGCTCTAACTTGGCACGGTTATACTGCTCATATCATGCATACGGTGTCTTGCATTGCATAGTTTAGACATCATATACACAATATTCAACACCATGTTCTTAGTTCAGACATCATATCGAATGCCCTATGTTTAGCATATAAATCACATATGTGAATTAAATGATGCGAGCCTGATTACTTAGACAACATGTAGGTGAATTATGTCATGCGATCCTGTTTAGTTATTCATTGTATCTCTGAATTATGTTATGCTATGCTATCCAGTTTAGATAAACATCATATATGTGAAATTATGTCATGCTATCCGTTTTAGTTAAACAATATACATGTCAACTATTTCATGCCCTCTTTTTTCCACACTATCTATTGCATCTATCTCTCATACAATGTCTATACATTCAACTATGTTTCCTGTTTATCAGCCATTTGAATTGGAGCAGGTGATGCCAGTATCTAGCGGACTAAAAACACGGTCTTCAAATAAAACAGTGCTACCTCTTGGTGGAGATAGCACCCCGGTTGTACATGCACAAGAACCAGCCCTACCACACATAACCCAAACTCTCGCAGATTGTACCCCTACTACGATGGACAGGGAACCAGCTTCACCCAATCTAACCCCAACCCCAGCCGATAGTAACCCAGTTCCTGTTGACACATCACCATCTCCGCCACAGAGCACCCAAACAAGAGCAGTTAGTAAGGCAGCTCCAGTGCCCAAAGGGCCAGTATTATCACGGCGAACCCCTGATTCGTTTCCAACATATCTATAATTTTTTATTGCTCCATGCTATATTATCTACTGTTTTGGACTATATTGGGCTTTATTTTCCACTTTACATTATTTTTGGGACTAACCTATTAACCGGAGGCCCAGCCCAGAATTGCTATTTTTTGCCTATTACAGTATTTCGGAGAAACAGAATATCAAACGGAGTCCAAACAGAATAAAATCTTCGGGAACGTGATTTTCTCACCGAACGTGATCCAGAGGACTTGGACCCTACGCCAAGGCATCGAAGAGGCGGTCACGAGGGTGGGGCCCCCCCCCTAGGGGGCGCCCCCATGCCTCGTGGGCCCCTCGAAGCTCCACCGACGTACTCCTTCCTCCTATATATACCTACGTACCCCAAACGATCAGGACATGAGCCGAAAACCTAATTCCACCGCCGCAACCTTCTGTATCCACGAGATCCCATCTTGGGGCCTGTTCCGGAGCTACGCCGGAGAGGGCCGTCATCATGGAGGGCTTCTATATCATCATAGCCTCTCCGATCAAGTGTGGGTAGTTTATCTCAGACCTTCGGGTCCATAGTTAGTAGCTAGATGGCTTCTTCTCTCTTTTTGGATCTCAATACAAAGTTCTCCCCTTCTCTTGTGGAGATCTATTCGATGTAATCTTCTTTTTGCGGTGTGTTTGTTGAGATCGATGAATTGTGGGTTTATGATCAAGTCTATCTTTGAATAATATTTGAATCTTCTCTGAATTCTTTTATGTATGATTGGTTATCTTTGCAAGTCTCTTCGAATTATCAGTTTTGTTTGGCCTACTAGATTGGTTCTTCTTGCCATGGGAGAAGTGCTTAGCTTTGGGTTCGATCTTGCGGTGTCCTTTCCCAGTGACAGAAGGGGCAGCAAGGCACATATTGCATCGTTGCCATCGAGGATAACAAGATGGGGTTTATTTCTTATTGCATGAACTTATCTCTCTACATCATGTCATCTTGCTTAAAGTGTTACTCTATTTCTAACTTAATACTCTAGATGCATGCTGGATAGCGGTCGATGAGTGGAGTAATAATAGTAGATGCAGAATCGTTTCGGTCTACTTGTCACGGACGTGATGCCTATATACATGATCATACCCTAGATATTCTCATAACAATGCTCAATTCTGTCAATTGCTCAACAGTAATTTGTGCACCCACCGTAGAATACTTCTGCTCCTGAGAGAAGCCACTAGTGAAACCTATGGCCCCCGGGTCTATTCTTATCATATCAATCTCCATCACTTTAATCTTGCTTTGCTTTTTACTTTGCCTTTTACTTTTCGCTTTGCATCTCTATACCAAAAATACCAAAACATTATCTATCAGTTCTCACTCTCGTAACTGACCCCTAATCGCGTTGGTTGCGAGTTGCTATCGATTTGTGCAGGTACGAGGGACTGGAGCGTGGCCTCCTACTGGATTGATACCTTGGTTCTCAAAAACTAAGGGAATTACTTACGCTACTCTGCTGCATCATCCTCTCCTTTTCGGGGAAAACCAACGCAAGCTCAAGAGGTAGCAACCCCAAATCCACCAGTTAGTACGCCTATTCCTGTGGAGGAAGCCCAACCAGCTAGTCGTAGTTTAGCATCTATCGCATTTGATGTTGTTAAATCGTATGTGTGTATCTTCCCATCTTGGAAATATTATACTGAAGATGACGGAAAATGCCAGTTGCAGGTGTTTGTCCAGGAGTTATGTGTAAGCAATGTTATTCATGACAATTACTTTGCTTCGTCCCATACATCCTACCTCCATGATGGTTATAATACAGCAAATTTTCCCATTTTCCTCTATAGAGAAGGACCGATTTGGTAACTCAGGATGAGGTAACCTGTGCTGATACCTCTGCTATCTTCAAGAATGCTTGGTGGCAGTATTGGAATTACCTGAAGAAAACGTACTTCACCGGAAAAGAAACTCATCAAATTCCCTTACATTCTCCTGAGACACATTTAGTGGACGATGACTGGGAACACCTTGTTCTGTACTGGTCCCAAACCAAGAATGTGGTAAGGTCTATGAGATCATTTTCTATTTTTAAGTATTATATTCTTGCGTCTTACTGTACTCTGTTCATGTACAACAAGTGCCTAAACCTGAAGAACAATTGTTCTAATTTTAGATTCCATTGCTACCATAGGACATAGATATATGTTTGTTTGATGCTTTTATTATGTACTAGTACTTGGCAATAGAAGACTTGGTAGTTTAATCATGTCCACCTTACTAATGAACTGGTTCACCGAAATGAGTTTCATATACTAGTACATGCTAAACTTGTTATGTGTCTGCTTGTTTCTTCTTTTAGAATGCTGACAGAATATTGGGGAAGAGTGCCTTATTAAGCAATGGTAAAGGAAGTAATGCAGATAAGGTTCAGGATAGTGACACATCCTGTCTTGGTTTAGTGTTGGAGTTACTAGCCACTATCGCTTGCACAAGCTATTCAAACTCACTGTCTGAAGCAGTTCGGTTTCTTAAGTCTCAACTACAAGCTGAAAGACATCGATCAGCTGTGTTGCGTCAAGAAGCGGAAGGACTACGGAAGTCCCTGGAGCATTCAGATGCATACTTTCCGGTGCAACAACAAGCGTTGGAGGATTTTAGCGCCAAACAGGACAAAGCTAATCAGCTTGCTAAGCTTATTGCCAGCATGGTGGATACCCAGGATAACGTTTCTTGAGCTCTTCTGAAGTTGTTTTAGTTATGCTCTTGTTTTGCCGCCGCGTTATTTGCACTGGTGGCCAATTTTGACGGCCAGTGTATATGATATGCTGCTTTGTTCCCTATATTTGCACTGGTGGCGAACTTTGATGCCCAGTGGATGTAATATGTGTAATAGCCGTGATAGCCTATCGTTAGTTGCTTGCTTATTTATTTCCTTGTTGTCTTGTTTATTTGTTTGCTTGTAGTCATTGCGGTTCTTTTTCCGCGGTTAGCTAATGGCTGCAATAACCTATTTTTTAAAACTAGGTCACAATAACCGTGGGCTAATATTTACTGTAGTGACACTGGGCCTCCTACGGGCCGTAGAAACAGTGGGCCTTCTACGGCCCGTAGAAACAGTAGGCCTTCTATGGGCCGTAGAAACAGTAGGCCTTCTATGGGCCGTAGAAACAATGGGCCTTATACGGGTCGTATCATCAATGGGCCTTATACGGGCCGTATGATCGATTGGCCAAACATGGGCCAATAACAGCCGCATTATGGCCGTAAACGGGCTAGAGTTGAAATCGTACGTTCATGGGCCGACCGTAACGGGCCATCATTAATAGGCCGTATTCGATGACGCTATGAAAACGGCCCAACGTTTTAACGAACCACAAACGGGCCAACTGTAACCACGGGCTGAATTTGGCCCACAAGCAGAAAATGACAGTAACGGGCCGTAAGTAAACGAATGCTGGAAATGAGCCCAAGAATAAATGGGCTCTGAGAAGGCCGAAAGATAACATGGGCTGGAA
The DNA here is from genome assembly GCA_032464435.1 of Aegilops umbellulata. Taxonomy (NCBI): domain Eukaryota; kingdom Viridiplantae; phylum Streptophyta; class Magnoliopsida; order Poales; family Poaceae; genus Aegilops; species Aegilops umbellulata. The sequence continues at coordinate 376,437,795 of CP136059.1, read as the reverse complement.
ACAGCCCAACGTAATAACGTGTCGTTAATGGGTATAAAGTGATACATTGTTCATTACGGGCCAGTTTCACCACGGGCCGTTAATGGGTGTAAAGTGATACACTGTTCATTACGGGCCAGTTTCACCATGGGCCGTTAATAGACTAAGAGTTACATAGGGCCTCATATGGGTCGAAAGACGTCATGGGCCATACATGGGCCAAAAATGAAAATGGGCTGGAATCATATTGGATGGCCCAAATAAGCCTACTGGGCCTAATTCGGATAGGGCGTAACGGGCCTTGGGTTAGCGGGCTGTAAATGGGCGATATGCGAACAGGCCGTTAACATGCTTTCCATGGGCCGGCCTACCACCTTTTGACCAAGTCAAACGGGCCGGCCTTTTCACATGAATGGGCCTCTGTTGGGCCGTGCCACATGTCGACATATCATAGGCGCCTATCTGACCCACTAACGAGCTGGCACGTGTTTCGTCCGGCCAATAAGAATTTTACACGTAGAAATTTCTAATTGGTCGGGGCTGTTAACGGGTTATTGGATCCAAAATCCGACCCGATAGCTTAACGGCGTTCCGTTACGGTGGATGCCACGTGTCGGTCACCCTTGACGAAAAAACTTCTGTGACGCGCGATTTATCGTCATGGAAGTGGACACTTTCGTGATGATAATTTTGGTAATGTCATGGAACAGTTCTACGACAGCACAGGTATGACTATCTTGATTCTGTCATAAATTTGTCATGGATGTACATGCATGACAAAAAACGCGAACTACTGTGACAAACACGTATCATCACGAAAGTGTATTTTTTTGTAGTGTAAGGTTTTTGGGGAGCGCTCTGCGCGACTACTGACCGGTTCATCACGTACGCTCCGGACGCCGACGACTTCTTCCCTGACATCGACAACCTCTTCGACGACATGGCTGACGATGACATCGACCCCAAGACCAGTGGTGCTAGCGTTGTTTTGTACGTCTTTGTGTTCTCTCTGTTTAAGATCATGTCTCGGTTTCTTGCTCCAGCCTTTCTTATTCTAGCCTCTCTTCTACATATGTTCTGTTCTAGTTTACATGTGCAAATGCTATTTGCTTTCACTCTGCTAGATTACATGACTTGTTTCATCTCTACTACATTAGTCATATTTTATCTACTATTTTTATTAATAAAATCATACGGTAAATTGCTCATATTTCCAACAAAATGCACCCGGTCACTAGTTAAGGCATACCGCCACGGTTTCTTCCTATTGATCCGGGTACAGTTGACGAGCAGGCTGCTATCCATGCGGATATTTAGGACAATTGCGCGGGTCAAGTAACTCTAGGAGAGGGCAGTTCTCAAGGATGGCTGATAACCCTGCATTGTCGAGGTCGTCGCCGAAGAGCTGCAATGAAATTAACCTGGGCATTCGTGCAATTGCAAAGGCTTCCATGTTGCGGTAATGGGGCCCAATGTCGATAAATTTCCCCGGGCCATAGAATTGCTTGACATGTTTATAGTGCTTGAGTTGTGGGCAGAATTTCAAGCAGCTGTCAGGCATACGTATCATTACAACTCGAAAGTGCAAGCTCCTCGAGCAGAGGGAACTTCTTCAGTGTCTCTGCAAATGGTTTTCTGTTGAGTCTGGATATAACGAGACTGAGGCTCTTTAACGAGGGTGCCCTGCAAGGATGGATGTGTCGTGTTAGTAACAGAATTTTCTGAATGATTAAAATATCTGAAAACAAGGAACAGAGATACCAATTACTGTTTTGTGAGGTAAAGGAGTAGGTCGACGTCAACGTGGTGATCGCCCACGAACGACTGGCACTGCCCCGCGCTGAACGGTATGGCGAGGAGCCGTGCCATCCTGCTGAGCATGGAGTTGCGGCTCGCAGGGCATTAGGTGCTGATGAAGCATGGACTAGCGAGATGCTAATTCGTGAGTGCAGATGGCCTGATCTTTCACGGTGATGCTTGATCAACAGTTCGTCCCCCTGTTTCTCATCGCAACCTTCAAGATAATTTTCACCCGCGTATGAAAATACACGAATAAAAATAATAACCCCCTTGGATCAGCACGTAGGCGTCTATGCGACGATCAACCCTCCGTCAATAGTAAATTTCCATGATGGGAAAACCAGATATAATACACAAGATATGGCCGCCCGTAACTCGGTTGTTTTTCTGTATATATCAAAACACCGAAAGAAGAGATCATTCCAATTAATCAACCATGTAAGACATTGTCGGTAGTTCAAATATATCCCATGCACTTATTTTAAACACATATGGATATCATTATACACTAGCAATAAATAGGGCTATTAGCGGTCTCGGGGTCCTTAACTGAGGTAAGAGTACCGTATTCTTAGTCTCCTATGCAATCCTCTAGAATTCCAAACCCCATTTCCATTATCTCTACATGATCATTTCCATGATCAAAACATTGGTGCTAAACTCATCGTCGACATCAAAAGCATTAAATTAAATATTACAACTCGGGGTCTGGGTATCAAATCAGTTCGACAAGGTTCTTCATTTAACTGGTGGTACCTTCACATGCTATAGTAAGTTAGGCCCAAACCACCATTACCCCACTAAAACCACCATTGGCATCTTACCCTTACATTGTCATGCCAACAGAACCCCTGAACTACACATCGCCACCATTATCTTACAAGGCTCACCTCTCTACTCTCACATTCTCCATACATAAAAGTATTACCTTTTGTAAGATAACAAAAATAATAACTCTACTTTCATACTAGCCATGATGAAGCCAATAACAAGGCAGACTATAATGGATCAAATATGGATTCTATGAAGGGCACATTTGGGTAAAAGGGCACTTGGCGTTGAAGATCTGCCGACCAAATCTCTGTCCTCACTGGCTTGAGATTGAAATCATTGTTTCTTGGATGCCCCTGCATGCGCTTAGATGCGTAGCCACTAATTGAAATCAGCAAATCAAGACTATGTGGGAAAATGGTCAAGAGAGGCCAAGAGATGTGTGCTCTAAAAGCTTATACAAGTTTAGGATGCTAGTAATAATACCACCTAGACCACAAAACTGACAAGTTCTACTAGAGCAAAGAACCAAAGCCCACATTTGAAGACCTCAAGCAACTCCTACAATCCAAACCACAGTTGGCACACATTGCACAATCAGAGCCGTTCTCTCTATTTAATATCCGCCACTACCCAGGTTGTCAGTGCGGTCATGGCTCTGGAAAGAGAGGAGCAGAGAAAGGCAAAGCGGGTTTAGCACCCGGTCTACTATGCTAGTGAAGTGTTGACCACGTGCAAGACTAGCTACCCACACTACTAGAAAATCATGTACGGCGTGTTCACGGCGACGTGCAAGTTGCGCCACTACTTCCAAGCCACCCCCTCACGTTAGTCAGCCATGCACCATCATTAGACATCGTTAACAACAAACACACGACATGCCACATAGCCAAGTGGGCTCCTTCACGTACAAGCCACACTCGGCTTTCAAGTCCTAGGCCATCGTAGACTTTCTTGTCAAATGGACAGAAGCACAGCAGATACCACATAATGTCAAATTGAGTATTGGCTCATGTACTTTGACAACTCCATGGCCGTGGAGTGATTAGGAGCCTGCGTGGTCCTCGTCCCCACATGCAGGGATAGGATGAGCTATTTCCTATAGATACACTTCTCTGACTACAACAATGTTGCAGAATATGAAGACCTCCTCCATGGGCTCTGCATCGCGGCCTCCATGGGCATCCAATGCCTCATTTGCCGCGGTGGTTCTGACCTTGTTGTCCAGCAGGTGATGTAGACATTTGACAGAAAGGACTCAAATATGACCATGTACTGCATGGCGGTCTGCTAGCTGGAAGGAAAATTTGACGACATAGAGTTGTACCACGTCAAGCACACTAAAAACATGGGCATCGCAACTTGGCATGCTGGGAGCAGCCCGCGAACTAGTCTAGGCTGACACATTCCTAGAGTTCATCCGCAAACCATCCGTATGGATACGAGACGTCGTCGATGATACTTTGACCTCTGACAGCCCGAAACTCGTGGACATTGAGGCCAGGCTGGAACTAATTAACCCACGGAGGAGGTCCTCGCAAGAATTCTGGTTTCGACACAGCCGTTGCTCGTGTACCTCGTCAATGGAGAACTCCCGGCGGACAAGAACAAAGCCCGACACATTGTATGTTGTTCCAAGTCATATACAGTGATTCAAGAAGAACTACATAAGCGAAGCCTGACTGGCATCTTCAAGTGTTGCATGCCCGGAGAAGAAGCTCACCAGCTCTTGCAAGAAATTCATGCAGGGGCATGTGGTCATCATGCAGCCCCGCAAACATTGGTTGGCATGGCTTCTTCCAGCCTCACGCCTCCTGCGATACTGAAGAGATCATCCGCAAGTGTGTCAGCTATCGACAATTCACACAGAAGTCGCACATGTTGTCCACCACCCAGAAAACAATACTTCTGATGTGGCCATTCTCTATATGGTGGCTAGACAGGGTGGGGCCCCTCGCGACAATTCTAGACAGCTTCAAGTTCCTTCTAGTCACCACTCGCAAATTCACAAAGTGGATAGGGGCCAAGACCATTATGAATGTTGAAGCCAACACAACGATCAATTTCATCTCTAGCATCATACATAGATTCGGTGTGCCCCAAAACTTCATCACTAACAACAGCACACACTTCACAGCAGACACATTTGAGGAATTCTGCCATGGAGAATCCAAATAGACTACTACTCAATCTCACACCGGCAGTCCAACAGACAGGTAGAGCGAGCCAACGGGCTAATAATACAAGGCCTGAAGCCTCGCCTCATCACCCTTCTGGTGCAAGCAAAAGGAAAGTTGGTTAATGAGCTTTCATCCGTTCTCTGGAGCCTGTGAACGACGCCAAACCACTCCATCGGCTAAACACCTTTCTTTATGGTATATTGGGCGGAGGTTGTATAGTATCTTCTAATATAGTGTACTACTCCCGCACGTTGCCTTCACAACAAGGAAGCCACGGAAGAATCCAGGAAGGACGACATCAACACCAAAGAAGAACTAGGCTCATCGCCCTTGAGCAGACAATCGTCTACCAGCAGAAGTTGTGCCAGTACCAAGGCGACGCGTACAGGCTCATTAGTTTAGCATCAGCAACATTGTCTCAGCCACAAACAGAAGCCTTGGAAGAACAAGTTCTCCTCCCCATGGTAGGGACCCTACATTATTCATGAAGCCCTCAGTGATGTGGCCTACTATCATCGCAATAGCAAGACTGGCCGGGTTACAACGCGTGCATAGAACGTTGCTGAGCTACATCTCTTTTATGCAGAAGTTGCCTTTAGCAGTCATGTTTTTTAGCATATATATTTAGCTCGATCCAAATAAACTAGTGAATAAAGGAATCATTGCTTCTCTCCCACATCGATCTACTATCTCAAATGCTAAATAAACAATGAACACCCTGGGATAGATTGTGAGGTGGAAACAAGTTTAACTCTCTGCTCGCCTGGATCAGGGGTTGCATATTGTGCACACCGGACCTCGCCATGACCAGGTCCGAACCCAAGGGATAGTATGCCCTTACCGACCTCCCAGTGTCACCTACATGTGGTTGCATCGACGTAAGACATAACCACTAAAAATAACGGTGGTCCCCTCCCACAAGGCATACCCACTAGAAGCCGGAGACTAGAAATATTATTGGTTGTCCCGACTCCTAACATAAACATAAAGACAAAGAACTTCAGGCAATATCATAAGCAAGTTTCACACTAATATTAAATTCAAGTGCGCTAAAAATGCATAAAACTAATTTTTTATGGGTTCAACCTAGGCCACAAAGGTCATTCTATCTTTTCAGGCTACTCCACGCCTACATCTAGGTTGCAGTCTGCCGCCACCATCTTGGCGGGCTCCTTCACTTACTCGACGAAGTCCAAAACTTGGCAGTCCTCGGGAACCGAAGTAGCGATGATCTTCATGGAAATACCCAGATGGTGCGCCTTAAGCTACGCGAAGACAATCTGGGCTCCTTCAAAAGGTCCTCCAACTCCAGGGAAGCCTGTCGACCAACCTCCTGCAAGGAAGCCACTTCCACAATGACTAATGTGCACTCTCAAGCCTCTACAGTAGCTAGGTTAGTTTTGACCGTCATGACGCAGTGTTGGAGCACACCCTCTGCACATCACTTCTCTTTGAGAAGGTCACGGAGGTTGGAAGTGATCTTTTTGTTCGACTCCCCTACAGACTTGGCATGAGGCAATTACTCCAGACATGAACGGGTCTCTTTGAGATCAGCATCAGTGATAGAGAATTTGATTGGCTTCTTTCCAGGCTAGGCCTAACCATCTTAGCATTTCATAATACTGATTTTCTTCTACATCATACGAAAGAAGATATTGATGTCAGCTACAAGCTTAACATATACTATGGCATCATAGGCAACTCTACTCATAGATGTGACCATCAATGAAGTCCTCCAACATAGCGGTCCACGACCTCCCTTCAATCAGCAACCGTCAAAGCTCTCCAGCCTCAGCTTTAAGCCAGTCGTTTCACTGACTCGGCATCTACGGAATCGAAGCAAGTCAAAAATTCATGTCCGGAGGCTAGCGATCACACAAGACCTTGAGCCCGGTCCTCAGCACAATGAAAATAAAGGCTCAGGGTCTAATGGGCATAGGAAGCGCTACTCTAAGGGATTACCTCCATTCTGGGATGGATCGCTTGCCCAAGTCTCTTGAAAGCATTTCCTAAGGCTTGGACGCGCTTGTTGTTCTCTCCTCAAACACAACAGAACCGTCAGCTTCCTCTTTAGGCATGAAGGAAGGGCTGAACGATGGTATGGCTGTAGGACAGGTCTCTGGCTCTGATGAACACACCTCCATAATGCTTAGACCCACAGCTTCATTGGTAGCCCTGAAGGAGAACTCGTGACCGACATCACAGGTGGGCTCTTTCCATGCCTCCTGATAGGCGAGCACTCTTTGTGCCTCGTAGAGAGCGCAGGCTCCGGTGTAAGGACACTACCAAACACCAAGGGGCTCATGACAGGGGAGACCGCCTCCCAAAACAAAAGGAGAATAACCAAGGGAATGAGCACCTGCGGAGGCTCCCGGTTCGCCAATTTTTTCTTTAGTTGGCGCGACCAGCAACAGTGCTTCAACATCACGACACTGGAGAAGCGGAGATGAGTTGAATTAATGACAAGTGCATACTTGGGCAATGGTTTGCGCACTCCGGTGTTGGGGCATTTTCGCAAAACATCAGGAAAAAAGGGATCGACACTTGTGAATTCATCGCATGAGCACGCCATGTCGACGGGAATGTCTCGCAGTGGCGGGCTTCGAAAATGGTCCCACAGCGACTTCTAGTCGGTACTCTAGCATGTTGACAGATTGCGTCGGATGGGTCGCCACGACCTCCTTTCGAACCTCTGTAGTGATGATAGCATGGTTCAACTGGAGTGCCAATGACTCCCTTTGGTGCCCCACGTTTCTTGTGGCCGACGACAAAGTGTTCATCCTCTTCAATCCCTCCCGCGGTTTCTTCAATGGCGTCATGGCCTATGCGTAGGTTGTTGTTGCGGCAGATATGATAGCACCATTGAGACCTCACAGCAAGGCTGGGGGCTCTGAAACAAAGGCTTTGAAATTTAGGCATGGGGCAGAAATAACATGCCAATCAATCGGACGAAAGTGGCCAGATAGTAAAGCAAGAAAATTGTGTTGACCTTCCCTGGATGGTTACCCCAATGAAAGGGTTCTACCGTGACCTCCAAGAAGATCTCATCCATGGGGACGTGGGTCACAAAGTACCTGTGCGAGTTCAACTCAGATTGTGAGACCTTTATTCCGGACTCTGTACTCATACATTGGGCGCTCCTTACATGCCGGTGGCTAGGTGTTCCTTTCTATCCACGTCTTCAAGATCTACATACCTGTAAGTCCTGTGTCCTTGAGGTCGTAGACCACCTCCACCAACTTAGTGTTTTTCATGGAGAGCTTGGTCGTCGAGCTCTAAGATTGTATCTCCTGTGGTAGTTCATTTGTGAAAACATGCAAGCCCGTCTCTGTATCTATCTTCTGGAGGTTCAGATCATAAAACCAATCTATTTGGCATCACTCTGTCATCTGTGGCATTGCTAGCTTGAAGTATCCGGAGCCCGGACAAAGTTGAATTACCACTCCGCCACAATTGGGAGTCCAGCACCATTCTCCTTGTGAGGTGTCACCTCAAAGAAATAGTGCCAGAATGCCAAAAGTGGGGTTATCCCAAGAAAGCACTCACACCGGGTAATGAAAGAGGCAAGATGTAAAACCCATGTTTGGTGTGAGATGATGGAGTTGGCACCCATAGTAGGTCAAAATCCCCTGGACAAAGTTGTGTCAAGGTAGAGAGAGGCTACGGCAGATGAAGGAAGTATGGATGGCCAGGTTCCAAGACTGAAGTTTCGTGACCCTATCCAACGACCACCTGGCGAGCCATGGCAAAACACTCCGTCTAGGCGGAGATCACTGTGCAACCAATCCCTATAGATGATTGAAGTTGGTCGTAGAAGACCTCCATCTCTCCAGTCCCTTTTGCGAAGCAACTGCCCATGCCATGGGAGGAGGCTCGGAACTTGAGGATTCCTCCGCATTTATGCCCCCGCGACCAGCCGCCGCATCGCTCCCGCTCATCCTGAGCATCCTCGGTCTGTGCTTCTCTGCCGCAATAGAGGACGAATCATAGGAGAATTGGAGGAAGGACATGTTCTATTTGCGCTAACCTCCATCAATTTATAAAGCCATGTATGGATGCAAGCCGATGGCATGACTCCTGATGATTGCAATAAAACAAGAAGCGACATGTGGAGCATTGGCTCAGGATACGAGCGCAAAACTGCCACTGTCACGCAGTTTGTACCTTGGCCCATGGTCGAGAGCCTCTTCCACAGCCCAACTGAGTGCTCCGATTTTGAATCTTCTCCGACGAAAGGACGTTCTTGCAAGCCACGGACACAAGGGACTCGCTACTTCAAGTCGGACGTGGCGAAGGTTGTGAACTAGGGGGCTCTGGGCCGAAGACATTACGCTAAGCCCACGAATTCTGAAGATTGGAATGCAAGGCCGCGCATCCGTAAAGCCCCCTGGAATGCCTGAAGTTGTGCAAATGCTGAAGCTCTAGAAACATGAGGAGCACACATGGGTTCTGGTCCACCAACATACTAAGACATTCCAACTCCAAACAAGCTCGGTGGCTACAAACACTGCAGTACACGGAGGGTGTCTTGCCTAAGGTAAACCCAGCGACGGACCCACCACAAGGTTCGCACTGCCTAAAAGGAGCCTGGCGAAATGAGGGATCCTGGAGGCCTGGAAGGAGTTCAATATTCATCTTGGAGTGCAAGCCAAGCAAGGTGGCGGCTGAAGGTCGGTTAGATTCATATATACCCAATCCATCATCGTCTATATAAGACTGGACATGAGGGCTAGCGAGGCCATCTACCCTTGTAGAAACATACTCTCCATAGTCACAAATCACCCCCCCCCAATTAGAACCCTCGCACGAGGTACTCCACCATAAATACAAAATAAAAGTAGGACGTAGGGTGTTACCCCTCAAGGGAGACCTGAACCCGGGTAACTTCCTCGTGTGATTTTCGATTTGCTACCTCCGGCCACGTTCGCCACTCTGTCGAGGGTTCTGACAGATTCACCTACAGTCAGATAATATAACAACTCAGAATAAGTCAGCTACCTTCCTGCACCAAGTGTGCGAGGCACCCATCTTAAGTAGGTACTTAACAAAATATGCAAATATAGTGCTAGGGATACATGGAATAAAACACATGGCCAAATCTTAGTTCTTGCCCCAAATGGAATACAAAATTTCAAATATACACAACAATAGGAAAAAAACCCGGAATTAAAGGACATGTTCATCAATTTCTATAAGACAAGTTATCGTTACAAATACAACATCTCAACTTCCAAATAGAAAAACATGGTGACTTCAAATTTTGAAGAAGATTAACCATGATATAAGACCTCCATCTTATTGTTCCATCTAAATTTTACACCACTTCAAGATATCTCACTGTATAATAATTTCCACTAATCTTGTAAAGGGATTATTGGGGACCATCCTGATTATGCATTTTATTATGGATATGTCTTAATAAATTCAAATCATCTAAAGATCTATCATCAACTATTCAATGAAAACACCGGAACTCGGCCATGAGGATGGTTATGTATTGACATTGGTCCACTTCGTTACAAATGGAAAACTATTGACACATTATAAATAATAGCATTGTCTAAACACGTGCATTTTGTACTATATATTACAAGGATAAGAGCCACATACCCAAGTGATGGCATTTTCTTCGTCAGAAGTGTTCCCCATGAACGAACTGGGCCCCTACAGGAATGATGGCACGATTTACGGTATATTTGATGCATCGATATATGAATGTTTTCTTGCTACCCTAGCAAATAGTCCCTTCACTCTTGTTGTGGTATTTCATTTGGGACTATAGAGTGTTAAACTAAACACTTCTTTTGTGTGCCTAGATTCACATGGACTATGAATTTTGCACAATCCAAGGGCTAGTATGGTCAATACCTCAAGTAAATAAGGAAATAAATATTTATGTAATATGCTAATTAAAATCATGGTAAACAAGGTAGACATTTAATTCCTAAAATATTCTTTTGAATAAAGTTAAGTATAGTACTCTATTGAAAAAAGGCTATTTTTAAGATGAACATATAATTATTGAAATATTTAAGTAGAAATTAATGATACAATCTCACTCAGGAAATTTATATATTGGTGGCCTTAATTTATGAGTTATCCAAATTCAAGAACTTTAAATGTTCAATTTGATACATATTGTAAATGGACTGTGTGGACCACTCTCTTTCCAGGAATATCTTTTTGTGGTTGTATCCAATTAAATTTAAATCTTATAAAGATCTAGCACAAATAATGCACTCAAAACACTAGAAGCCATCCATGAGAATTGTTGACCCACAAAACATCAAACAATAGACTATTTTTTAAATAGGTTTCCAGCAAAAATCAACCTACACAATCTAAACAATAGTATTGTTTCAACACATGCATGCAGTATTGGGGTGTATTTGGTAAGGTGAATCCAACCTACTCTAAAAGAGGCCATCTCTTAAACTCGAAAAAAGTTCAAATGGAAAAATGCAACACTTAGGTCCATTGAAGGAAAAAAATAATAAAGAGGCCGCCCATAGGACATGGGAATGACAAACCCTCAAGGAGGTTCAAAAGCAAACCTCGGTTGGTTGACGACAACGATGGCCATAAATGAGTCATCATAATAACTCACTCAAATGTTTTATATTATGTTATAGATGTTTCACAATGCACAAATGACCATGCCATCAAACATATGTTTTTATATTGATCCTCTTTAAAGAAACTATTGAGGTAGGTGAAGTTCCACATTGCATAAATGGGCATTGAAGCGGGTATGCCAATTACGGAGTTTCCAGACTCATTTCACTAATATACACATCACCTCTAACAAGATCCCTCATCGCACACGGTTGTTCTAAGAATAGGTCTAACAACGCTTGAGAAATACTTGTAGCACAGGGAGACCCAAATATGTGTGTTTCTGAAGAGGCGGACCCTGAACAGTAGCACACCTAGTGCAAATTATAGCACATCGATAGTACTTAATGAGCATGTATGAAATTCCTAGGTGTTATATAAACTTAATCACTCCTCACTAACCCCAGCACTTCTCATTCTCTCACCCTCTCTTGATGTAAACGAGAAAATGACGTCCTCTTTCTCTCCCCCCGCCGCCACCACACAGCTCATATCCGCATTCTTACCTTGACCTCCCGATTGCCGCCCCCCTCCATGCATGCACTCCTCCACCATGGTGTGGTCTCTCCCTCTCTTTTTTTCTATCTCCCAGTTTCCACCCCTCCACCCCCCCCCCCGTCCATACGAGGATGCCACCATTTCAATATCACTGAGATAGTGCAAAACTTGAAGATAAGAGGATTTCTTCTGATGGGTTCCTCGGCGCAAGGAACATGAAGCAGGGTCCTTCACACACAATTATGTTTTTTTCTCAATTCTATCATGTAAAGTTATAGTTTGTTTCTATCATCTCTTTATGTATTATGTGATCATGGTGATGCATCCCTCTTCGGATCCGGCGTTAAGAAAACACCACATATCCTTAGATCCGTTTGTACTAAATCAGCGACAAATATGGAATGGGGGGAGTCACAAAGAACCAAGTTCCTAAAAATGTAGAGGCTTCAGTGCTGAACTAGATGTTCCTTTGGCAGTGAACCAACTGAATGCACCTGATGAGTGACGAGAGAGGCAAAAGTATCATCGATTACTCTATTTTCATATATCAGTTATGTTGGTTCATATATGAATGGGACATCACTTATGTTTGTTCATGTATGGATGGTCAAAACCGAATGGTAAATTTATTATGTTGGTTCATATATAAACGTTATATGTTACTTCATCTTGTTGATTAATGGGTGAGCTATATGGGTGTAACATATGCAAAAGTGAATGGATGGTTGTGATATATGGATATAATATATGTGAATATGAATGAATGGATGGTTGAGAAGGATGGCCGTGATCGTTTGCGATGAGATCTGCATCATGGATGGTCGTTCAACATTCCTCGTTTGCGATGTGTAAAAACGTGCAAGCATGTTGTTTCATGTTTGCGATGAGAGATTCTCACATCAACGATATCCCAATGTCAATGAAGCTATTTAACCATTTACTGTGTGGTGGTTCTGTAGTTGTGTTTCTACTAATTGCCGGTAGAACGCTTGGGTTGACCTGAGTATTGTTGCCGAAATGATTGGGCTAGACTTGGCGGACTAGACTTCAGTAACATGTAACAAACTAGTATAGCGTCAAGTTGGATTTACATGATGGTTAGGGTTTCACCACAAATCAAAGAGACATTCAATGACGACATGGAAACCCTATGACTATACTTGGAATGTTAGATGATGATATTGATGCCATGTTGAACTTCGACATGTCGGCTATGTGCTTAAGGACAATAGTGAGTGTCAACATGTCACCATAATATATTTTGGTGAGGGACCAAATGAAAAACTTGCAGTTATTCCATGAAATGTTATTGAATAAATCATGGATTCACTAAATTACATGATTTATCAAAACTGACCATGGAGTTTGCCCTCAAATACAACTATTATGTAGACCGGAGGAAGAAATATCATTTGGTTATGCTTTAGTAAAATAGATAAAATATGATCACTAGTAGAATAAACATATTCAAAATGCTCCTCTTGATCATCATGGCAATATGGCATTGGCAATTCATGGCCAAGAATGTCTATATACATTGGACAAGGCAAAGGTGATGGGATTGAGGGATCCAAGAGGGTTAAGCATGGACTACGGTGGTGGAGGAGCATCAACGATGGAAACCACTGTAACCATTCATCTTTATACTTCTCTTTAGGTGATATCAATGGTGGTGGCGATAGTGAATAGTTTTGTCCCTACATTTTTGTGAGGTATTTAGGTCTGAATTAATGGTACAGTGGTACTGATCCCGCCCCTGAACGAAAAAAGGACTAGGCAAAAACACTTGATGTGTCTATGTCCAAGGTGGTAAAAGGTTTTAGTATACCAAACTTTGTTTAGTTTGATACATCCTAAACCCATTAGTGTGATGTTTCATCCTCCATTGGAATTAGCTCCTGATTTTGTACATCTGTTGTTCCCCAATTAGGCAAGACACTGGTGAGCTCCGCTTGAAGATTGAACAATGACAACGAACCTTGCCGCAACAGAGATAAACTTGCTTCCCCCTTTTCAGCAAAAATAATCCATTTTGTCGATGAGCGGCTACATATGAACTTCCGCCAACTATTAGATATGCAACCAGTAGTCAAAACATAAGTACAATTTATCAATGCAGAACCATCTACTATAGTATCTTCGTGCTTATCGAAATTAAATGATATGTTATTATTTTATTTTATTTAAAATGTGAATAAGTATTCGCCCAAAATCTACTCGGCCAGTGTTTTCTAGGATTCTAAAATTTAGGTGATACATTTAAACTTAAAGTTTGTTTCATTATGTATTGGTTTTGTCTATAATTAAGCCATATATAGTTAGCAACATTTTTTGCAATCCCTTATGGATATAGATCCAACAATCATCATCACCCCCTCCACATTCTTTCAAAAAACATCAAGATCTACAAATCAATATATTAAGATATAGACAAATATATTACAAGAGGGTGGTGCTAATGTGGGCACAAACGCCACACATACTGAACTCCATAAAAATACAAGAAAGGGACTACATCCTCTGAAATGCCACGATGTTGTTCAGCTCTTCGTAGGCAGAAGTTATCCTAGGAATGCTTATCCACTCGATTCTTATGATATTATTTTGTCACTGATGACATGGCATTGTAGTCAAGCCATATGTAGTGAGCATAAAGGAGACTGTCAAATTGAAGTCCTACCTTTCTCCATTGGAACGCACTCGTTGAGGTGGCACTGCGAGGAGTATATCACAACATTTTCTTCAAGAAGGCCAATTAGCCCTCAATTCCCTCTAGCCTTGGAACAATAACTCACATGCAAATATCTAGAAGTCTGAAGATGCTCTCGTGGACTGTAGAATGCCCTTCGGATGGAAACCATACTCGTCTCAAGACAATCAAGTATCCAACAAGGGTCCTTTCAGGTGAACGACATGAAGAATAATTCCTCGATGGTGCCTAGTTTTTTCTGATAAGGTTTGCTCCTGACTACTTATGTGATCCCACAATGAAGGCATGTCACTATCCATGAGCTGAGTGAACCATTTTATGTCCAGTTATATATCATCATGTATTCCATGTCCACTTCAACATCATCACATCTTCCATGTACACTCCGGGATGCCTATTATGCAGTGAGATCTAAAATAGTAAGAAATGTTTCATAGTTGGATGGACAAATTTATCAAGGATGATTAATGTGTGTGTGTGTGTTACTCTACAAGGTAGTAGTAATTGATTGCTCTTTGAATATCTACTTAATCAACCATGACATGGACACATTGGAGTCAACACACTTGTGGCATCTGGTTAACAATCTTTCCATACTAGAATCCATTCTCCCTTTCCTAAGAAGAACTTAACAAGTATGTAAAATCACTTAAAATATCTTAGAAGCCTAACTGAAACCTTGGCTTTCCATTCCTCACTCGATCATTGTAGCCAAAGGCATTTGATGCACTTGGAATCATTATGAAATGCTAGGTCGTGGAGGCCAAGATTTCCCAATGATTGTATCCCAAGTAAATAGAGATCACTCACCCTTGCCATCATGCCCTATTTTGTACCAAA
This sequence comes from Aegilops umbellulata, assembly GCA_032464435.1. Classification (NCBI taxonomy): domain Eukaryota; kingdom Viridiplantae; phylum Streptophyta; class Magnoliopsida; order Poales; family Poaceae; genus Aegilops; species Aegilops umbellulata. Next base: position 376,422,402 of record CP136059.1, on the reverse strand, counting down.
ATTCCTTATGAGAGGTGTTGATGGTACTTAATTAACCAAGGATAGATGTTCACCTAGATCATTTATGGCTATGGCTGATAACATGGGCGTTTTCTCAAATATGACTCCTTGTCAATGGAGAGCATCAGAGCTTTCTAACTAGTCGGTAGACATGTGATCTTACCCAACATCGTACGAATTTAGATGGCAAAATAAGACATTGAAATGGGGATGCTAGCCTTTTACAAAGAATGAACGGTTGGTGGTAGATGTTTACATGATTGATGTCATACTCGGGTGTTCATAACTGGTGAATGACTACTAAGGAGGTATAATGTATCAGGCGAAGGATCATAACATAGGAATTCCTGGGATCTCTCAGAATCGCATGTATATCATGCTAGGTAGGCACTCAGAGGAAAAAGGGATGAAGGTTTAGGGAATACATGATCCTAACTTATCCAGGAGATTTTTACTAGTTAGTGAGCATGGCGATACCATATTGAAGATTGTACACTTGCCAGCAGAGAAGGTGTCACTATATAAGGACCTAGAGCCCCATGCCGAAAGAAGAGATCATTCCAATTAATCAACCAGGTAAGACATTTCGGTAGTTCAAATATATCCACTTCACTTACTTAAATGCATGTGGATATGATTATACTCTAGCAATAAATAGGGCTATTATCCGTCTCGGGGTCCTGAACTGAGGTACGCGTTTGGTTGGTTGACGACAACGATGGCCATAAACAGAACCCCTGAACTACACATCGCCACCGTTATCTTACTAGGCTCACCTCTCTACTCTCACATTCTCCATACATAAAAGTTTTACCTTTTGTAAGATAGAAAACATAATAATTCTACTTTCATACTAGCCATGATGAAGTCAATAACAAGGTAGACTATAATGGATCAAATATGGATTCTATGAAGGGCACATTTGGGTAAAAGGGCACTTGGCATTGATGATTTGTTGACCAAATCTCAGTCCTCACTGTCTTGAGATTGAAATAAATGTTTCTTGGATGCCCATACATTTGCATAGATGCGTAGCCACTAATTGAAATCAGCAAATCAAGACTATGTGGGAAAATGGTAAACAGAGGCCAAGAGATGTGCGCTCTAAAAGCATATACTAGTTTAGGATGCTAGTAATAAGACCTATAGCACAAAACTGACAAGTTCTACTGGAGCGAAGAAGCAAAGGCCACATTCGAAGACCTCAAGCGACTCCTACAATCCAACCCACAGTTGGCACCCATGGCGCAATCAGAGCCGCTCTCTCTATTTAATATCCGCCACTACCCATGTTGTCAGTGCGGCTGTGGATATGGAAAGAGAGGAGTAGGGGAAGGCAAAGTGGGTTCAGGACCAGCTCTACTATGTTAGTGAAGTGTTGACCCCATGGAAGACTAGCTACCCACACTCCCAGAAAATCATGTACGACATCTTCACGGTAGCCCGCAAGTTATGCCACTACTTCCAAGCCAACCCCATCACGTTATTCAGCCATGCCCCTCCATTAGACATCGTCAACAAAAAACACACGACATGCCACCAAGCCAAGTGGGCTCCTACACTTTGAAATCACATACAAGCCACACTCGGCTTTCAAGTCCTAGTCCATCACAGACTTTCTTGTCAAATGGTCAGAAGCACAACAGATACCACATAATATCAACCTTGAGTATTCGCTCATTTACTTTGATAGCTCCATGGTCGAGCGATTAGGAGCCTACATCGTCCTCATCTCCACATGCGAGGATAGGATGAGCTATGTCCTACAGATACACTTCTCTGACTCCAACAATGTTGCAGAATTCGAGGCACTCCTCCATGGGTACCGCATCGCGGCCTCCATGGGCATCCAATGCGTCGTTTTCCGCGGCGACTCTGACCTCATCGTCTAGCAGGTGATGAATATATTTGACAAAAGGGACCCAAATATGCCCATGTACTGCATGGTAGTCCGCTAGCTGGACAGAAAATTTGATGACATAGAGTTGTACCACGTCAAGTACACTGAAAACATGAGCAACGACAACTTGGCACGCTAGGAGCAACCCGTGAACCAGTCTAGGCTAACACATTCCCGGAGATCATCCACAAACCATTCATATGGATATGACGTTGCAGATGATACTATGACCTCTGACAGCCCGAAACTAGTGGACATTAAGGTTGAGCCTAGTACCAATTAACCTACGGAGGAGGTTCTTGAAAGCATTCGAGTTTGGATACAGCCGCTGCTCATGTACCTCGTCAATGGAGAACTCCCGGAGGACAAGAACAAAGCCCAACACATAGTATGTTGGTCCAATTCATATACACTGATTCAAGAAGAACTACACAAGCGAAGCTTCACTGGCATCTTCAAGCAGTTCATGCTCGGCGAAGAAGGACACCAGCTCTTGCAAGAAATTCATGCAGGGACATGCGGTCATCATGCAACCCTGCAAACATTGGTGGGCATGACTTCTTCTAGCCTCACGCCTCCCGCGACACTGAAGAGACCATCCGCAAGTGTGTCAGTTGTCAAAAATAATACCTCTCGTGTGGCCATTCTCTATATACAGGCTGGCCATGGTGGGGACCCTCGCGACAATTCTAGGCAGCTTCAAGTTCCTTCTAGTCACCACTCGCAAATTCACAAAGTGGATAGGGGCCAAGACCGTTACAAATGTGAAAGCCGATGCAACGGTCAAGTCCATGTCTAGCATCATACACAGATATGGCAATGCCCCAAAACATCATCACTAACAACAGCACAGACTTCCACCTGACACATTCGAGGAATTTTACCAAAATTGGAGAATCCAAATAGACTACTAGTCGATCTCACACCCGTAGTCCAACAGATAGGTAGTGCGAGCCAACGGGCTAATCATACAAGGCCTGAATCCTGGCCACATCACCCTTTTGGTGTAAGCAAAAGGAAAGTGGGTTGATGAGATCCTATCCGTTCTTTGCAGCAAGTGAACTATGCCAAACCACTACACAAGCTACACACCTTTCTTTATGGTATATGGGGCGGAGGGCGTAGTATCTTTTAATATAGTGTATGACTCTCGCATGTTACGCGCACGACAAGGAAGCCACAGAAGAATGCAGGAAGGATGACATCGACACCAAAGAATAACCAGGCTCATTGCCCTCGAGCACACAACCGTCTAACAACAGAAGTTGTGCTATAGTACTAAGGCGACGCATCTAGGCTCGTGAGTTCAACATCAACGACATTGTCACCGCCTCAAGCAGAAGGTGTGGAAGAACAAGTTATCCTCCACATGGTAGGACCCTACATCATTCATGAAGCCCTCAGCGATGGGGCCTACTACCATCGCAATCGCAAGATAGGCTGGGTTACAATGTGCGCATAGAACGTTGCTAAGCTACTTATCTTTAATGCAGAAGTTGCCTTTAGCAATCATGTTTTTTAGCATATATGTTTTAGCTCGATCCAAATAAACTAGTGAATAAAGGAATCATTGCTTCTCTCCCATATCGATCTACTATCTCAATTGCTAAATAAATAATGAACATTCTGGGATAGATTGAAAGGTGGAAACAAATGTAATTCTCTGCTCGCCTGGATCAGGGGTTGCATATTGTGCTCACTGGACCTCGCCATGACCAGCAAAGAGGCTGCATCATCCATTCACACTACTTGTCCGAACCCAAGGTCTACTATGCCCTTACTGACCTCCTAGTGTCACTGACATGTGGATGCATCGACGTAAGACATAAGCATTGAAAATAATAGTGGTCCCCTCCGACAAGGCATAACCTCAAGAAGCCGTATACTATGAATATTCTTGGTTGTCCCGACTCCTAACATAATCCTAAAGACAAAGAAATTCAGGCAATATCATAAGCTTGGTCAGTAGCAAAGCAAGTTTCACACTAATATTAAATTCAACTATGCTAAAAATGCATAAAACTGAATTTTTATGGGTGCTAGGCCACAAAGGTCATTCTATCTTTTCAGGCTACCCCACGCCTACATCCAGGTCGTAGTCTACCGTCACCATCTTGGCGGGCTCCTTCACTTACTCGAAGAAGTGCAAAACTTGGGAACCCTTGGGAACCGATGTAGCAACGATCATCATGGAAATACTTGGATGGTGTGCCTTAAGCTGCGCGCGGACAATCCGGGCTCCTTCAAAAGGTCAATAATAGCTCACCAGCAAAGTTCTACCATGCCAGGGCTCCACATTGACCCTAGTATCCGAATAAGGGCCTTTGCCAACTGCTGCAACAAGGGTACAACCATTCTCAAACCCTCCTCCAGGAAAATACCGGCATGCAAAAAGGGAACCAAAAATGCCCTAACATAAAATTTCTTGAGACAAATTGATCAGGAGGAAACTTACATACGTTTCATAGCTTCCTCAAGATATTTAGCACGCACTTACGTGTTGGTCCTCCAACTCAAGGGAAGCCTGTCGATCGACCTCCTGCAAGGAAACCACTTCCGCAATGACTAATGTGCGCTCTCAAGCCTCTGCAGTAGCCACGTCAATTTTGAGCGTCATGACGCAGTGTTTGAGCACACCCTCTGCACATCACTTCTCTTTGAGAAGGTCACGGAGGTTGGAAGTGATCTTTTTGTTTGACTCCACTATAGACTTGGCATGGGGCAATTACTCTGGACACGAACGGGCCTCTTTGAGATCAGCATCAGTGATGGAGCATGTCATTGGCTTCTATTCAGGCTAGGCCTAACCATCGTAGCATTTGATAATGTTGGTTTTCCGCAACATCAGATGAAAGAAGATATTGATGTCAGTTGTAAGCTTAACTTATAATAAGGCAACATAGGCAAATCTACTCACATATGTGACCATCAATGAAGTCCTCCAACATATATAGATGTCCGGGACCTCCCTTCAACCAGCAACCGTCAAAGCTCTCCAACCTTAGCTTTAAGCCAGTCGTTGCGTGCTAACGCAGCACCTATGGAACTGAAGCAAGTCAAAAATGTATGTATGGGGGCTAACGACCAGACAAGACCTTGAGCCATGTTCTCCACACAACGAGGCTTGGGGTCTAATGGGCATAGGAAGCACTACTCTAAGGGATTACCTCCATTTTGGGATGGGTTGCTTGCGCAAGTCTCTTGAAAGCATTTCCTAAGGCCCGGGCGCGCTTGCTGCTCTCTCGTAAAGCGGCATCCATATCCTCAAATATGACAGGACCGTCAGCTTCCTCTTCAGGCATGAAGGAAGGGCTGGAGGATGGTGTGGCCGCAGGATAGGTCTCTGGCTCTGATTAAAACCCCTCCATAATGCTTAGACCCACGGCTTCATTGGTAGCCCAGAAGGCAAACTCATGACCGCCATCACAGGCGGGCACTTTTCATGCCTCCTGACAAGCGAGCGCTCTGTGTGCCCCGTAGGGAGTGTAGGCTCCGGTGCAAGGCCGCTAACAGACTCCAAGGGGCTCATGACAGGGGAGACCGCCTCCCAAAACAAAAGGAGAATAACCAAGGGAATGAGCACCTGCGGAGGCTCCTGGTGAGGGAGTCCTGGACTAAGGGGTCCTCAAACGTCCGGCCTGTTGGACATGGGCCGGACTGATGAGCTGTGAAGATATAAGACCGAAGACTCTCACCCGTGTCCGGATGGGACTCTCCTTGGCGTGGAAGGCAAGCTTGACGCCCAGATATAAAGATTCCTTTCTCTGTAACCGACCTTGTATAACCCTAGTCCCCTTCGGTGTCTATATAAACTGGAGGGCTTAGTCCGTAGAGGAGGATCATAATCATAGTCATACGGGCTATACTTTTAGGGTTTTAGCCATTATGATCTCGAGGTAGATCAACTCTTGTAATACTCATATTCATCAAGATCAATCAAGGAGGAAGTAGGGTATTACCTCCATATAGAGGGCCCAAACCTGGATAAACATCGTGTCCCATGTTTCCTGTTACCATCAACCTCAGACGCATAGTTCGGGAGCCCCTACCCAAGATCCCCCAGTTTTGACACTGACATTGGTGCTTTCATTGAGAGTTCCGTTGTGACGTCAAAGACGGGGTTGATAGCTCGCCTTGTTATCAAGGACAGTGTCACCTCCGAAGGAGAACTAGCCCTAGGCCAAACCCTTCGGCTGGGTGGTTTACCATAACCGCCCGTTCGGCCATTAAGCCAATGGTGACTTCTTGAGTCATCAAAAATCCCTTCCGTGTTGACTCCGAATACTCCAAGCAGATGGATCCGGCGGAGTTGTCGTCTTTGAACGAGCTCCTAGATCGCATCACCGCCTTGGGGGTCGCTATAGGCTACGATCGGATTGGGCCTAAACCCGACCAGAGAGAAATTAAATCTCCACCGATCACCCACCAGATAGCGGTAGTAGAGGAGCAGGACGACAACACTTCCTCTATACTGAGCAAGAACTATGTTCGGCTCTCCGAGCTCGAAGAGCCGGATACCTGCCTTCGAAAAGACACACCCAGCCCTCCGAACCTAGAATCAGACGACAGGCTTGAAAAATCAGTTGTTATCCCGGAGCCCGGGCTATTAAGTTCGGAAGTTTTTCAAACTCCGGATCCCAAAATGGGTCAGGGTTCGGATTTAAAGCCACCCACCTGCCCAGATATGAACGATCTCATGCACATACGACGGCAGTCTCAGGAAACAGTCCATCACTTTTGGGCCAGATTCCTCCTTGTCAAAGACAAGATTAAGGATTGCCGCGACAAAGAATTGCATGGACGAGGGAATCCTCAATGCAATCAGCCGTCGCCGCATATTACACTTCGCTGACTTGGCAACCATAGTACAGAGGTACTGCACAATGGAAAGCGCCTGGAAAACCCAGGCAGCCCGTTGGGAACTACCGGTTTCCACTCAACCCCCCGTCTGGACAAAAAGCATGCACCCTCGTGGGGCGCCAGACCCAGCAGTAAAGAAATCTAAGCCCATTACGGGGCGCGAAACTGTTCTGGAGGGATGGCTTGATAGGCTATGCAAAATACACACAACACCGGATACCATTCCAACCCACAGCCTTAGAGCATGTTGGATACTCCGGCAAGTGGGCAAGAGCGGCGAGGATATCCTCACCAAAAATACCCCAGAGCAACACCCCTCGGAAGATGACGAACCAAACGTATTGACAGTCTTCGAGACTTCCGCTTCAAACAATCGGCGTAAAAGGGCTTTCCGCGACCTTGCCGAAGTATGTCAAGTCGCAGCAATAAACCCCTGGAACAACATGGCCATAACTTTCAATGCCAGTGGTGAACCAAAATTCCAGACAGTCCGGGCACCAGCCGCCTTGGTCCTCAATCCAATTGTGGACGGTTTTCGGCACCAAAGTGCTCATGGACGGCGGCAGCGGATTAAACCTCATGTACGAGGATACGCTTAATAAAATGGAAATAGACAGGAGCCGCATCGAGCAAAGTAGCACGACCTTCCGGGGAATCATTACCAGTCGGGAGGCGCGATGCGCGGGAAAAATCATGCTCGACGTGGTATTCGGCACGCTGGAGAATTATCGGTCCGAAGAGATAACCTTCCAAGTGGCCCCTTTCAACAGCGGATATCATGCCCTATTGGGGAGAGATGCATTTACACGCTTCCAAGCTATACCTCATTACGGGTACATGAAGCTCAATATGCTCAGGCCCAGCGGTATCATCACTCTTGCCAGTGATCCGGACATAGCACTCCGCGCCGAAAATAAAACCACATCCCTGGCCCTCGAGGCACTGTCTGAAGCCCTCGCGGCCGAAGAGCTAACCGCGCTGCACTCCACTATGGATAGGGATGATGTAATCCTGGACAAGCGACCCAAATCCACCTCCTTTAAACCAGCAGATGAAATAGTCAAATTTCAAGTCCACCCGACAGACCCCAAGAAGACAGCATCCATCAGAACATAACTCAACCCAACGGTCGACGCCATGCTACGAGAGTTCCTATGTGAGAACTAGGACATCTTCGCCTGGCACCCTTCTGACATGCCAGGAATCCCACGCAGGTTGGCCAAACACAGTCTCAATATATTAAAGGGATATAAACTGGTCAAACAAACACTGCGGCGTTTTCCCGAACCCAAATGACAAGCTATGGGAGAGGAGCTAGCCAAGTTACTCGAGGTCGGATTCATCAAAGAAATAAAACACCTAGACTGGCTAGCAAACCTGGTGATGGTTCCAAAGAAGGATAAATCCTGGCGCCTATGCGTCGACTTCAAAGACCTCAACAAGGCCTGCCCTAAGGATCCCTTCCCCCTCCCTTGCATCGATCGGATTATTGATGCAACCGCAGGACACGACTCACTGTGTTTCCTCGACGCATACTTCGGATACCATCAAATCAAGACGAAGGAGTCCGATCAATCCGCAATGACATTCATTACCCCATACGGGCCTTTTTGCTTCAACACTATGCCTTTCGGGCTCAAAAATGCTGGAGCCACCTACCAACGCATGATTCAAACATGTCAAGAGAAACAAATCGACAAGAAAGTTGAAGCATATGTGGATGACGTAGTCATCAATAGTAGGCACCTTGAGTCACTTATAGACGACTTACGTCTCACATTCGACAACCTTCGTACATATGACATCAAGCTCAATCCGGAAAAGTGTGTTTTCGGCGTTCCCGCCAGAAAACTGCTGGGCTTCATCGTTTCCAAAAGAGGAATTGAGGCCAATCCAGCCAAAATCCGGGCTTTGTCACAATTGGCTATACCAGTTGACCTTAAGCAGGTCCAAAAACTAGCCGGATGCGTGGCAGCTTTAAGCCGCTTTGTCTCCAGAATAGGAGAAAAAGCATTGCCACTGTATCGCCTTCTCCGACGCATTGGCCACTTCAAGTGGACGGATGTGGCAATTGCCGGACTGGAAGAAATAAAGGCCCTTTTAGCAAGTAACCCAATCCTTGCCGCACCGAGAGTCGGCGAACCATAGTAGTTCAAAATCCCCTGGACAAATTTGTGTCAATTCTGAGAGAGGCTACGATAGATGAAGGAAGTATAAACGGTCATATTCCAATGTTGAAGTTTCGGGACCCTATCTAATGACCATGAGGCGAGCCATGACAAAACACTCCGTCTGGGCGGAAATCACTATGCAACCAATCCCTATAGATGATTGAAGTTGGTCGTAGAAGACCTCCAGCTCCCCGGTCCCTTTTGAGAAGCAACCGCCCAGTCCAGGGGAGGAGGTTGAGAACTTGAGGATTCCTCCACTGTGATGCCCCGTGGCCAGCCGCCGCGTTGCTCCCACTCTTCCTGAGAACCGTAGGTCTGTGCTTCTCCGCCACAATAGAGGACGAATCTTAGGAGAATTGGAGGAAGGAGATGCGTTATTTACGCTTACCTCGCTAGATTTATAAAGCCATGTACGGATGCGAATCGGCGGCATGACTCCTTAAGATTGCACCAAAACAAGAAGCGACACGTGAAGCATTGGCTAGGGAGACGAGCACAAAACTACCACTGTCACGTAGTATGGACATTGCCCGGTAGTCGAGAGCCTCTTTAGCAGCCCAACTGAGTGCTCCAATTTTGACTCTTCTGCGGCGTAGGGATGTTCTTGCTAGACATGGACATAAGTGACTTGCTACTGCAAGTCGGAAACGACAAAGTTTGTGAACCAGGGGGTCTGGGACGAAGACCCTATGAGATCACCACGCCCCCAAACGTTACGCTAAGCCCAAGAATTCTAAAGATTGGACTGCAAGGCCACGCATCCTTAGAGCCCCTAGAATGTGTGAATCCATGCAAACGGTGATGCTCTGGAAACATGAGGAGCCCATGTGGGTTCTTGTCCCCCAACATACTAAGACATTCCAACACCAAACAAGCTTAGTGGCTACAAACACCGTGGTACACCGGGCGTGGCTTGCCTAAGGGAAGCCCAGCAACAGGCCCACCACATGGCCGCCACGGCGTAAAAGGATCCCTACGAAAGGAGGGATCCCTGAGGCCTAGAAGGAGCTCAATATTCATCTTGGAGTGCAAACAAAGCATGGTGGCGACTGGAGGTCGGTTAGATTCATGTATACCCTAGCCCTCGTCGTATATATAAGGCCGGGCATGCGGGTTAGCAAGGCCATCTTCGCTTGTAGCAACATACTCTTCATAGTCACAAATCATCCCCCCATTATAACCCTTGCATAAATACAAAATAAAAGTAGGACGTTGGGTGTTACCCCTCAAGGGAGACACGAACCTGGGTAACTTCCTCATGTGATTTTCGATCTGCTACTTCCGGCCGCGTTGACCACCTTGCCGAGGGTTTTGACAGTTTCACCTACAGTCAGATAGTATAACAAGTATGAATAAGTCAACTACATCCCCGCACCAAGTGCACGAGGCACCCATCTTCAGTTTAGGTACTTAACAAAATATGCAAATATAGTGCTAGGTATACATGCAACTAAACACAAGGCCAAATCTAACTTTCATGCCCCAATTGGAATACAAAAATTATAGCATACACATCAATAAAAAAACAAGAACTAAAGGACATGTTCATGAATTTCTATAATAGATGTTATCACTAGAAATATAGCATCTTAACTTCCAAATAGAACAATATGATAACTTCAAATTGTGAAGAAGATTAACCATGATATAAGACCTCCATCTTATTGTTCCATCTAATGTTTACACCTCTTCATGAAATCTCATTGTATATTAATTTCCATTGATCTTGTAAAGGGATTATTAGGTACCATCCTCGTTATGCATATTATTACGGATATGTCTTAATAGATTCAAATCATCTAAAGATCTATCATCATCTATTCAATGAAAACACCGGAACTGGGACATGAGGATGGGTATGTATTGACATTGGTCCACATCCTTACAAATGGAAAACAATTGACACATTGTAAATAATAGCACCGTCTTAACACTTGCATGTACTACTATATATTACAAAGATGAGAGCCACATACCCAAGTGATGGCATTTTGTTCGTCAAAAGTGTTCCTGGTGAACGAGCTGGGCCCTACAAGAATAATGGCACGATTGTAAATCTTATGGTATATTTGATGCATCCATATATGGATGTTTTCTTGCTACCCTAGCAAATAGTCCCGTCACTTTTGTTATGGTATTTCATCTGGGACTATAGAATATTAAACTAAACAGTTCTTTTTGTGCACCTAGCTTCTCATGGACTATGAATTTTGCACGATGCAAGGGCTAGTATGGTTAATACCTCAAGTAAATAAGGAAGTAAATATTTAGGGAATATGCTCATTAAAATCATGGTAAACAAGGTGGACATTTAATTACTAAAATATTCGTTGGAATAAAGTTAAGTATAATACTTTGGTGAAAAGTTATTTTTTAAGATGGACATATAATTATTGAAATATTTAAATAGAAATTAATGATAACAATCTCACCGAGGAAATTTCTATATTGGAGGCATAAATTTATGAGTTATACAAATTCAAGAACTTTAAATGTTCAATTCGATACATATTGTAAACGAACTGTGGGGACCACTCTCTTTCCAGGAATATCTTTTTGTGGTTGTATCCTACTAAATTCAAATCTTATAATGATATAGCACAAACAATGCACTCAAAACACTAGAAGCCATTCATGAGAATGGTTGACCCATAAAACATAAAACAATAGAGTATTTTGTAAATAGGTTTCCGGCAAATATCAACATACACAATCTAAACGTAGTATTGTTTCAACACATGCATGTAGTATTGGGGTGAATTTGGTAAGGTGAGTCCAACCTACTCTAAAAGTTGCAAACTATAACAAATAAATTTCAGCCAAATTTAAAATACTCTGATCAAAAGTTTGTGAATTTAGACGGCTTACCAGTTAAAACTCATCCGAGACAAATCAAGATTGAGGTCTTTAAAATTCCCAAGAATATCTTTGAGAGAATCTACAAGAACAAAACTTTCATAATGTTTAAAAAGGCAATAAATTTCCATAAGGACAGATCTACACGGAGTAAGAAATTTGCACCTTTCTCTTCGCTATGGAAATAGATAGATAGATATAGAGATTAAGGAAGGGAGGGTGAGAGATAGAGTTTGTGTAAGAGAGAGAGAGAGAGAGAGAGAGAGAGAGAGAGAGCAATGTGCAAGAAAATAAGGAACCACACGTATATATATATACTCATGAAATTCATATATACTCATTAAAAGCGTATATATACTCATTAAAAGAATATGTATTTACTCATTAAAAGCATTTGTATTTACTCATTGAAAGCATATGTATTTACTCGTCAATAAGCATATATATACTCATTAAAAGCATCATTAATAAGGTAGAAATTTAATAAAAACATATTCCTTGGAAGAAAATTAAAGATAATATTCATTAAGAGCAAGGTTGTTTATAAGATAGACATTTAATTATGAAAATATTTTAGTACACATTAAATGATAATAATTTTCTTGAAATCTTTATATATTGCCGACATTAATTTTACAGGGTTCCCAATTCATGAACTATAAATGTTCAAATATACTCCCCCCATTCCTAAATATAAGTCTTTTTTAGTGATTTCACTATGGACTACATATGGAGCAAAATGAGCGAATCTACACTCTAAAATATGTCTATATACATCCGTATGTAGTTTATAGTGAAATCTCTAAAAAGACTTATATTTAGGAACGAAGGGAGTAGGTATTGTAAGGAGATTAATTGTAGGCCTACTCTCATTCTATATTTGGGGTCGGAGTGTATCCTATTAAATTCAAATCATCTAATGATCAATCAACAACTATTCAATCAAAACATCAAAACTCAGCCGTGAAGATTCTTGAAATGTATGGACGTTGGAACAGTAATTTACCACCGAAAACAACTCACACAACGTAAACAATTATATTGTTGTAACACATCACTAGTAGAAAACACGGCTTTGGTCACATCTCAATGTACGCATTAGTCTCGGTTGCATTACGAACCGGGACTAATGTGAGTATTAGTCCCGGTTCGAGCGGCTAGGGCGTCGGAAAGGCATTAGCCCCGGTTCAAATGGTACCTTTAGTCCTGGTTTGAGACACGAACCATGACTAAAGGGTGCGATGCCCTTTAGTCCCGGTTCGTCATTTTAGTTTTGACAGAAAACAAAAGAAAATGATAAAAACTTCAACAAATAAAATCCTTCGATATGTAGTTATATTACTACATCAACTAGTTAGGAAAAATTAAAAAACTTAAATTTTGACATCTTTTGCAAAAAAGTGTTATGAAAACGTAAAACGGCTATAACTTTTACGTACCATGTCGGAACAAAACGTATAATATATCAAAATGTTCAGCACGAAAATCCGCATCAGAGTTTGAACGCCGTATGCCGTTTTGTTAATTTTTAGAATCCTCAAATTCTAAAAGGAAAAAAGTTATGCTCAAATTTCACTTTTTTTGAATTTTGGTTAAATCTGGTCAAACTGTGGTCAAACTACTTATTCAAGAAGTATTAGTGTTACTAAATAATTATTCACGAATATTAGTGTTACTAAATAATTTTTTGAGTTTTTTCTAAATTTTGGTCAAATCTGGTCAAACTATGGTCAAACTTCTTATTCAAAAAATATTAGTATTACTAAATAACTATTATTTTTAGAATAATTGTTTCAAACTCAAACAGTGAAACGTGTTACTTCATGCTCAAGCTAAACTCCTCAGGGTTAATAGGATTGACATCTTACTATTGTCAGGAAAACAACAAGTGCAGACTTGGAAACTAGAGGGAATAGAACTCGAAGGTTAAGCATGCTCAGGCTGGAGAAGTGACAGGATGTGTGATCAGCCGGGAAGTTAGACGATTTGGAATGATGAGGGGTGACTAGAGAATAGAGATTATAGATTAAATTGAGCAGTGATGAGGGGTGATTAGAGATTAAATTGTAAAATAATTCAGAAACTTTAAAATCGGGAAGAAATTCAAAAAAATTAAAAAAATTCCTTTACCAACTGAGACTAAAGGTGGAGCTCCAGACAGCGGCTACGTGGAGGGCCTTTAGTCCCGACCCTTTAGTCCCGGTTCCAGAACCGGGACTAAAGGCCCTCTAGAACCAGGACTAAAGGCCCGTTTTGTACTAGTGCATGTATGTAGTATGGGGTGTCTGTTTTCATTTGCGTGTGCATAGTAATGAGGCGAACTGTGGCACCCCGGCTCAGAGAGACCGGAACGCCCCGTATTCCAGCCCAGAGATCACGTGTTCTGGAATAAGGCACTGCTTGGCATGGAACAAATCAACTCTTATTACAAATACTTGGGGATACAAGGGTTCCTATGATACAACGGATTACATCGGCACAACGACACTACGCCTACCAAGATAGCTCTATGCTAGCAGCGGAACAACTCGAAGCAGCGGAACAACGACGATAGTGATGGATTCCACTCCGTAGGGACTCTGGCTGGAACGCATATCTTAGCTCACAAACTCGGGGTCCTCGACAAGCTTAGCTACTGGAACAGCAAGCTAATGTCGTATGAAGGTCGGCTAGTGCTCATCAACTCAGTACTAACTAGTATGTCGATGTTCCTACTATCTTTTTTCGAGGTGGCGAAGGGGATGCGGAAGAGACTAGATTTCTTTCGATCCCATTTCTTCTGGCAGTCAGATGGTACTTAGAAGAAATACCGTCTCGCGAATGACCTGGAAATTAAGAATAAATGTCTTATGAGTAAATGGCTATATAGGCTATCAACAGAGATGGATAGTATGTGGGCACAGATTTTACGAAACAAGTATTTACAATGGAAAACGCTAGCCCAAGTCATTGCGAGACCAACTGACTCGCCTTTCTGGAAGGGCTCATGCGAACGAAAGATTTGTTCTTTCATAGGGTCAAATTATTGGTTGACAATAGGAGGTCAACTAGATTTTGGAAGGATACATGGTTAGGGGAGACGCCACTAGCCTAACAATATCCCATCCTATATAATATTATGCAACCTAAGGATGATTATGTGGGCACAGTATTTCAATTGATACCCTTAAATATTCAGTTCAGACGATCGTTAGTTGGGGAGCGTTGAAATGCCTGGATGCACTTGGTACGGAGATTGATCGATGTTCAATTATCCGACCAACCGGGTGCGGTGCACTGGATGCTTGCTAGAAACGGAGTGTTTGCGGTCAAATCTTCTTATGTGGATTTAATTAATTCTGGCCCACTCCCGAGAACGATTCATATATGGAAGGTTAAGGTCCCCTTGTGTATTAAAATTTTTATGTAGTTTGTTCACAAGCAAGTGATTCTCACCAAAGATAATTTAATAAAGCAACGGTGGGTAGGTACTACACGTTGTTATTTTTGTGATCATGATGAAATAATACAACACCTATTCATAGACTGCCATCTCACGAAACTACTTTGGAGAACGATCCATATAGCCTTCAACATTACCCCTCCAGCTAGCATTGAATTGTTATTTGGGACGTGGTTAACTGGTGTTGAACATCTTACTGCATCTCGTATTCGGATTGAAAATATGTACGCTTGTTTGGGCTATATGGAATTGCAATAACGATATAATTTTTAACAGACAACATATTTTAAATTTTTTGCATGTCATTTTCAGAGCTACAACATGGATCCGTACGTGGTCCTTACTCCTACGGACTTCAGAGAACCATTGGTTACTGGGTGCAACCAATGGGAGATGGTAGCACGGACTATATTCAACCGGTTTTGATGGCAGTCGCATAACAGAATAGGAGTCTAGGGAGCTTGTCCTTTCTATTGTCATACCGGTTGTGCTTTTGAGCATTTTCTTTTTTCTGTTCGTTTTTTGCTCCGCTTGCGAGCTGTAATACTTATTGGATTTTGTACTACTTTGAGACTTCTTAATAAGATGGCTGCATGCATCGTTCAGATGCAAAGGTCGGGGGATAACCTCCTTTTCCAAAAAAAAAGATGAACTCATCAGGAGATGATCACCGAAAATTTGAAGAAACAAACTCTGACAAAAAAAATACAATATAACCGTCGCGGGGGTTACTACAGCGCAGAGAGGCACTACAAATCTACCCGCCGATAAACTGTAAATGGCCTGGCAAGCGAACAGGGCTGCCAAACTGAAACTAAACTGCACGCCACTCGTGGTTACCGCAGTCCGCTCCCAGCCGCGCTGCTACTCGAGGTTGTTGAGGGCTTGTGGCGCGTGGGAGGGTCACTGAACTGCATGCCGTCGTATGCCCTACTGCACGCCGTCATTGGCCGCACTGCACGCCTTCATTGCCTGTGACGACCGCCGCAACCGTGAAGAGAGGAGGAGAACCTGCGGGGTCTGGGAGCACCACCTCAGTCATGCTTGGAAGCTGATCCTGCCTCCAGAGTGGAAATTTCGTCACCATCGAGTCCATCAACTCTTTCTCCACCATCTCAGTCATACTTTACTCACCCACGTTAGAACAATCCGATGTATGCACATGGGGTGATGGGCCTTTCACAATTTGTATGATGATCGCCAAGTCCTCCGACCTTGCCGGCATCGGCATGGAGCGAATTCTAAGTGCTCCAAAGAAGAAACCGAGAAGGAAGAACACTAGTGGCATAAAAGAGGTTACCCTCAGGGCTGGTGGAAGGACCAAGGTAGTGCTCCCACAACAAACGATGTTGGCCTCCTCATTGATCCCTTAGAAACACAGGTCACAATAGTGCCAAAAGCACCCCCAACATCTCGGCGATGAAGTCGTTAGAAAGACAGGTCGCCAGAAGTGTTTCGCGTGGCCGCTGTTAGAGAGACAATTAAGCAAAGGTACGATAACAACTAAATTGTCTTGAATGTTCCAAAAATAACTAAAATGTCTTGAACATTTTCCAAAGTCTGCTGGTGTGAAACAACATTTTGCAGTGCGATGACTACAACTCAAAATGATAACAAGTTCAGGCAAATAACCAAAACACATCCATCTGATGTATGAAATTATTGCAATGGATTGAGAAGATCTGCAAGAAGATCACAGGTCACAGTTGTGGCGATCCTCATCACATTGTGCGCCAAGTCGAGACGGAGAACATCGGAACGTCGTCCCGGTAGATGAAGAGGCATCCGTCTTCATTCTCACTGCATACCCTGTACGCCCTGCTACCACCGGCCAGCATACTTGCTAGGATCGCTGTTTGCGCCACGTTGCCGGGGCTCATCGGTGCAGTCACGAATCCTGCAGCTTCCATCCGCGGCGCCCACCGCGACATCGGCTCGTGGCATTCCCGGCGCTGGGCGCCGTCACATGCAATGATATCCCTGATCTCGTCCAGTAGCAGGCACCATTCCACTCCTTCACGCTCCATTGCCGACCCGCGCGTAGGTACGCTCTCCTCCAGGGCGTCGAACAGAGCCCCGTAGTACTTGAGCGCATTCCCGAACCGGTCCCTGAACTCCACGCCGTTGTGCTTGGCCTCCTGCTCCGTCACTACCATAAGCTTCGGCGATAGCTCAGCTAGGTCCCGGAGGAGTACGTCGGCCCTCGTCATGGTAGCATGCGCCTGCGCTTTTCCTTTCCTGTCATGAGGACGAGTAGCCACTTCTGCAAACTCGTCCGCGAGCAGACGGTGGAGCTGTAAGGTGGAGACGATGACCAATGCTTCGCCGCTCCTGACGCCGAGGGGCTCGATGCTGTGCAGCTGATTGATATGGAGCTTCACCGGGTGGAACTGGAAGCCGACGTGCAGGTGCTCGGCTTCCAAGGCAAGGAGCGCAGCGGTGCTGGACAGGAACTCGTCCTCCTCGTTGACAATGGTCAGACGGAGGATTTGGTGGTGTGCACTCGCCCCAGGAAGCTTGGCAAAGAAGCGTAGGAGCAGAAGCCACTGGTTGGGGTCAGCGCCGCCGAGATCGACGACGTGGAGCACGGCATTCCTCTCAGTCTGCACAGCGTCGATGATGGCATAGTTCGCTGCGGTCCCGGCGAGGCGGAGGAAAGGGCACATCACAACGAAGTGGCGGCGCGCTGCGGCCGCCGCCGGTGCGGGGGTAGTCTTCGGCAGCTGCATAGCGCGGCACACGCCCTGCCATGGCTGGACTATGCGCAGCGCCAGAGCGTCGATGTTTGAGTGCAGGAATGCCACGCGTTCTGCCCGTTTCCGATATTCACCGACAACGCTGTCCGTATAGGTACCGGCGCATACACTGGCCCGGTCGGTTCTTGACCTCTATTGTCAGGATTCATGACCGATCTGCACACATGAATCATTGATTTGAATATTAGTAATCAACATGCGAAAAATAACAAAAGACATATAAACTGTGAAATCCCGTACGAGATGCTTAAATATGCAAAATTGGGTGCTCCACATTTTATGTGTTGTCAGTTTCTTTGATCTCATAGTTCTGGTATATATATATATATATATATATATATATATATTAATCTAAGCGGTAAACGCGCCCACTAACAATCCAAATTATATAGTATAACCTCACTCCAGAAATATAAGACGTATATATATATATATAACTAAGTGTATAGTCAATGTTCTAAAACTCCGACCTATGATACACACGTAATCGTTCATGTGCCCGAATGAACAATTTGATCAGATTTTGAGGACCTTTACCTCCACTTCTTCCACTCCCGTAACTCCCCTATCGCTGTGCGTAAATATTGATTCTTGAGAAATATGAGCTAATATAGTGTGTCGGTCTTGTTGTGGCCACTTTAAATCGGCCACATATCTAGAAACACAATGACACCGGTACTTGAACACTCAAAGATACTAAATATAGTATTTTTTCCACATTTCTTCTCAGCGCGACAATCAATGTTATTTCCAATATTGATTGTCATTAATAAAATTAATGTTGTTTCTAAATAATTATAGGTAATGCTATTTCCAAGATTAACTATCATTAAATGCAATTAATGCTGTTTCTAGACAATTGCAATTAATGTTTGTTCCAGATTGACGATGATGTGTTGAATACATCACTGGAGCAACATGGGTCATTCGATACCACTGGTTGAAAGACTAGGCTCATTTGGATTCACCATACTCGTTCTTTTATAAGTGGTACTAATAATATTGTGTATGCACGTTAATATCAGACAAAGGGGGAGGGGGCTTTGCGGGCATGCGGACCGCTGTGTTTGCCCGCCTTGACCCACCCAAACCCGGTCACTCGCGAGCGAGCGCTTCCGGCCAGAAAAGTTCGGCGCCTCTCCAGAGCTTCAGTGTCGCATTCATATCCTGCCAGCGCGGATGCGGTTTCTCACTGGTGCTAGCACATAAGCGGCGCGCCGATTGTGAGAGTGCCACCCATGCCTCTTCCTGGTGCATGCGAGTACTCCGCGTTCATATGACACCATGGCTAGTCGTCCGGCCGTGTGCCACCCACAGTTATGACATGCGGTTGCCGAGGAACCTACTCCGGCGCCACCGCCCACCATTGTCATTCAAACGCTATATAAACCGCAGCCCCGGCGATAGCCACATTCATCCTCGTCTGGTCCCTTTATCCTCTTCTTCACCCCCATGTCCTCCTCGCGCTACAAAGCTCTGCGATGGACTATCGCCAGAGCAGAAGAAGGAGATGGTCGTTGTTGCTACCGGCTGGTTGGCCGGCAGCCGAAGGCCGACGACGTCGCAATGGAGGACGTGGCCGAGGACGATCTGGCGCCACCCTCCTAGCCGGCGCATTGCACCATGACTATCAGCGAGGCCCGTGCCCATTACATGGACATGGTGCGGGAGGAGCAGTTCCAGGTGTAGGCTAACGCTACCTAGAACCTCCAACTCCTCCAAGAGCACTAGCAGGAGGAGAAGCGGCTCAATGCTGGCAGGGAGATCACGCCGAACTCGGACATGACGGAGCAGTCAGTGCTGCTCAAGTCATGCCACTCCGCCCATGAGATGTGCATGTACCATTAGCGGTTCCCCCAGCGACAAGCAGAACTGGAGGCCGCCTACAAAGAGTTCAATGAGGCAGCGGACGAGGTGTGGGGCAAGACCGAGGAGGAGGACGAGGACATCACCGGCTCCGTCGAGGCCGTGCCCCGCCACGACGACCACGAAGTCGGCACGTCCGAGGGCGCCGCCAGGAGCGAGGAAGTGTAGTGCACGGTAGGTCGCCGATGCTCGGGTCCCAAGACAGCCACCGCTCCTCCCCTCCCATACAAGTCAAGCTTGGTGGGCTGAACATCGTCGGTGGCTTACTCGCTTGGTGGCTGTCACGACCAGTTTTCCGGGCATTAATTTCCAGAAAATGGCCGTTATGCTCACCAGCCCCAGGATTACTGTTAGCTGATGAGACACCAACTTGATACAAAAATTCCAAGCAAAAGCACAAAAATATGTAGTACAAGACCATTGTGGCCTATGAGTACAACAAAAGGTTTCTAGTGGTTGAGGGCGGAAGCGGTTTGTGGATCACCACGGCTATGGGATTCCATTTTCCACGGGAAGAGCTGACCAGGTTAACTCCTATCTTCACAAGGCTGCTATCACCGTTGCTCAGGTTCCGAGGCTGTCGTCGCAATGCTCCTCTCCAAGCAAGCAATCTGGCCAAGACAATAGCCAGGGACAAGCCAGTGAGTACTTTGAATGTACTCGCAAACATTAAGGACACAGGTATAATATAACCATTGATGCTCATGCTTTGCAATATCCTTACACTCACTTAGTTAGTCATAAAAATAAATATCTTGATGCATGCAAACAGGTTATTCATATGCAACCGGAAATTTATGCAATGGCCACATGGAGGTAATAAATACTGGGTGCCAAGCGAGGGTCTGAATGACTCCTCGAGCGGAAAATGCGGAATAATAGATACTGGTGCCAAACGAGTGTCTGAAAGACTCCTCGAGCGGAAAATGCAGAATAATAATACCACAGTCGGGCGTCTGAGCGACACCACAGAAAGGGCTTTAAGAGAAATGCCACAGCCGGGCGTTTGAGCGACACCACAGAAAGGGCTTTAAGAGAAATGCCACAGCCGGGCGTCTGAGCGACACCACAGAAAGGGCTTTAAAAGAAATGCCACAGTCGGGCGTCTGAGCGACACCACAGAAAGGGCTTTAAAAAAAATAATCATAGTGAATATCCCGGAGGTAGAACCATCCCAGAGATATTCGATGATAACAATAATAATCATGGGTTAGTCAACAATAGTAATAATCATAATCATCACAAGTCACAAGTAGTAATTCCCGTTCCGGTTTAACAATTTCACCTCCAAAGACCGACACTAAGACCGACGCTTGACCCATCCCAGACTACAGTCCTTAACCATGGACACGGCTATTCGAATAGGTTTAATCTCTGCAGAGGGTGTACTCTCTACCCACGAGTAACGGATTCCTTTAGTCCATCGGGACTAATTCCGTCTACGGTCTTTTAGTTGAAAACACACCTGACTTGCACACACCAGCTTAACTCACCGGTGTCTAGAATCACCCACGACACCTGTCAAGCAAACTCTAAGTGGGGAGGCTACAACCTCGACGTAGCATGGGATCACAAAATTTATACCGCGCGCAAACTGGGGGAGCTACCCCCTTCGGCTACAACCGAAACACCCATGCCCCCTGACCAGGTGGCATGCCTACCGGCTACAACCGATACCTTCCACCATGGCCTCTCTGTACGGTGTGTGCCAAGACAAGGGTTAACAGCTTACTGAACCATACCCCACCTATGGTAGGGACCTGTGGCAGTACGGAACAAGTATGGGGGTTACTGGCACAAGACTCGATCTACGGTCGACTTAGGAGGTAGTAATAATCCCTGCAAGTTTAGCATAACAATGTATATACTTCAACCAACAGATAGGAACACCACACGACATACTCCATCATGCCATACCGGACACGACCGTCTCAACGGAGGACTAGGGTCAAGACCGCGTCTACCCAAGACAGAGGCCTACCCGGCATTTCCTTCCGGTATGCATGAAAAGTGTACGGCGGTGATTTCCATCACAAAACATGTCAACTCCATATGCATGAAATTCACTAATAAGCACTTATGAGTAGGATCACGTCCTCACATAAAATGACACATGCACGTGCCGGGGTGGTGTTGTTACCGAATCAAACGACACACAGAAAAATTACACCAGGGTTCAGAATGCTTGCCTTAAGGTCATGGAAAAGAGGGGTGCATCCAAAACACCTTGAAACCTTCAAAAATCCTATTTAAAAGGATATGTATGAATTAACCCATACAATCAAACAGCACAAAAAGTTGTTTTGGAAAATTTTCAAATAAATCTTAAAATAAACTAGACAGAATTTAAGAGATGTAGGAAAAAGAATCAATTCATTTGGAGTTATATTTAAAGAGTTATAGTCAGTCAAAGTTTAGTCAAATCTGTTATTAAAAATAAATATATAAAAGAAAACGATTCAGACGTAATACGCTTCCGGTGCAGAGGAGGCGTACTTGACGTTTTACGCCTCCACTTATCCACGTGGCTGGCGTGGGGTTTCACTGACAGTGGGCCCGCCTGGCCCACTGGTCAGGTTTGACCAGTCCCCACTCCCTCCTCTTCCTTGCCCAAGCAGAGGCGGGACGTCCGGCGTTCGTCGCCGGCAAACGACGGTCCTATGCGGGCATCCGAGTGCAGGGATGGATCCGCCACTTCTAGACGGTTCCCCCGGTGGTCGTAGGGTTGTCAGAGGTGAAGGAAATCGCCGGCGGCGAGCTCCGCGGCGGAGGGAAGCTTCGGTGGATTTGGGGATTCCGGCCCTGGTGGTTCCTGGCTGCGTCTGGGAGGCTAGGCAGCTCCGCGGGTTTAAGTGGAGTCGGACGGCGGCGTTTGGGAGGGCAGAGGAGGTCTTGGCGCGTCGGGGCTGACCGGGGCGAAGCGGCGGCCGAGCTGACCGGAGAGGTTGAAGACGACCCTCTCCTCTTCAATTGATGGCGATGGGGGCACTAGTGGGACGGTGAGGGGTTGCCTGAGGGCTCGGAGGAGCTCGGGGCTTCCTTATATAGGCAATGGAGGTCGGTTCGAGGTGGCCGGAGATAAGAACGGCGGCGGACCGCCTCTCTGTGCTTGCAGGGCGACGTGGCGGCGACGGGCGCTAGCGGACGAAGTTGTGGATGAGCACGCACTGCTCCATGAGGCAGGTGGCGAGCGTTGGCGGCTTGGGCGGCGCTGGCTAGCGCAGGAGTGGTCGGGCGGCGGTTGCGGCCACGGGCGTGCCGCCAAGCGGCTTTGGCGGCGGCGCTGTAGGGCGCCAGGGGGGTGGTCGGGGCCTTTTGGCGGGATGCGTCGAGAAGGGGAGTGCTAGGTGAGGTTCTGCCGTACGGTTCAAGCCAGGGGCGCGCGACGCGGCGGCTCGGTGCGCGGCTGCAGTTGGCGCGCTCTGGGCGCGCCCAGTGCACGCGCAGGACCTGCTCGACGAAATGCCAGGGCACGCTAGAGGTCTCGGGTGAGACTGGGGATTAGCAGATCCAGGTTAGGAGTAGTGAGGAGATTAATGGACAAGGTGGTTTGGGCAGGTGGTCAAGTTCACAATGTAAACTTGAAATCATGCCAAATCTGGCTAAGCACTCAGGGTGTTCGACAAAATGCCAGAGGCACCTAGGCACCTCTTGGGGTGGCCAAAACTTCTAGAGTGGGGTCTTAATGGAAGTATGAGAGGGTGGTGCAGTTAGTTTGCAAAAAGGAGAAACTTGCTGGTGCAAATTTTGCAAAACTACACTTCTGGGCAGGAAGCAAATGGCATCCCAACATGGACCAGAAATGTTCCAAAGGGTGCATGCTCCTGGACTTAGGGGTTTGGTAGGGCTGGCTACAAGTAGAAAAAGAAATCATGGGTAAAGGAGCAACTAAAAATGTGGTCGCTGTACAAACCAGCAAGTTGGGCCAGAATGAAGATGAGGTTGGTTTACTCCAATTTTCCAAAGAACAACTCTATGTTTTTGCATAAAGTTGAAACATATGTTGCTGCCAAAATCTCATAATTTTGGTGGAGACTAGAAAGAAATATTTAAATGGGTTGTAGTGCAAACATGCCCACTGGACCAGAGAAGAAAATTTGGTGTAGGGCTCACTTTATTTCAAGAATAAAAGATATTTTTGCACAAAAGTGATTTAATAACACCACATGACATCTCCAAATTTTGGTGGGATTTATGAGATAATTTATGAAGAGGGTGTAGTTCAAAAATGGCCTTATAATCTTGGAAAACCAATTTCAAGAAAAAAATTCAAGCAACTTATATATTCAATTTGTTTTACTAATAAAGGAAAAGTTTTTCTTGAGTGGTTAAACAGGTCCAATGACATATTTGAAAAGATTTTCATTTAGGGGAAAAACTCCATAACAACCAAGTTCAAAAATCAAAAGGGAGCTCAGGAAATAAAAGTTTTTTTTTAATTCCTGCCAAAATTTTAAATCAGTAAAACAGGGTCAAAATTTTTTGGGTGTCACAGTGGCCACATGGAGGCAGACAGTTTCACTTCCCAGGGCTCCGGAGGCGGAGCTGGAGAGCGCTAATGCAGAACTGGAGAAGGCGAAGCTTCAGTTCTTGGGGCTCATGGCTGGATACGGGGAAAGGGCGCAGGCGATCATTTAAATTAGGTTAATTAATTATACCTATAGACTTGGACGAGCACCGCTTTTATTTGAAGTATGTCCGAAATGTAATGAATTATGTCATGTTTATTTGAAATCCAGTGTGTTTGCATTAATTTCTTCTGGTTTATGTGAAAATTCGGCCGTGTTTGCACGAAATTTGTCTGGTTAGTTTGAATAGTAGTTGAAATATATGCAGGCAGCATTGAATGGCGGCCTCCGACATCAGTGACCGTGGACTAGTCCTTCCTGTCTGCAGACGTATGTGGGAGAAAATTTTCCAATCGTTGTTAGAGATGCCCGTAGTAAAATGATATATAGATTACTTGTTTTTCTTTAACAGTAGACGGGCTCATCATTCCGTGAAACAACTCACTGCATTATCGATCACATTTGGGTTTTATGTTTAAATTATTTTTCAAAGCACATTAATCTCTAGATCAATGTTGCATTTGTACGTGGCTAATTAATTTCACCTTTATAACATGCATACCCGGCAAACCTGTCGCATTGCTTTGCTAAAAGGGAGGCATATGATATGGGATGTTATGTCAATCTCCTCAACTCGAAAATTTACATGAAAAAATTCAACCCTTAGGTTCACTAAAGGAAAAAAATACTAAAGAGGCCAGTCATAGGACATGGGAATGGCAAACCCTCAAGAAGGCTCAAAGGCAAACCTCGGTTCGTTGGCGACATCGATGGCCATTAATGAGTCATCATAACAACTCACTGAAATGTTTTATATTATGTTATAGATGTTTCACAATGCATAAATGACCATGCCATCAAACATATGTTTTTATGTTGAGCCTCTTTAAAGCAACTATTGAGGTAGGTGCAATTCCACATTGCATATATAGGCATTTAAGCGGTTATGTTAATTACGGAGTTTTCAGGCTCATTTCACTAATATACACATCACCTCTAACAAAACCCCTCATCACACACGGTTAATTACGGTGTTTTCTGGCTAATTTCACTAATATATACATCACATCTAACAAGACCCCTCATCGCACACGGTTGGTCTAAGAATTGGTCTAACAACGCTTGAGAAATAGTTGTAGCACAGGGAGACCCAAATATGTGTGTTTGTGAAGAGCTAGAGCCTGAACGGTAGCACACCCAGTGCAAATTATAGCACATGGATAGTACCTAATGAGGGTGTAAGAAATTCCTAGGTTTTATATAAGACTAGTCACAATGGAGAGTAACATACACTAGTAACATACACATATCCCTAGACTATGTTACTACCTTCATAGTGGGTAGTAACATAAGTGTAGTGTCATGCAAAGCTTCATTTATTAGGTTATAGACTCATATTACATTGGGACATGTGATGTTACAGTAACTAGCTAAGTTACTCAAACTACATCTCTCATCATTAACTCATTGCCACATAAGCAAATTTGCTGAGTTAGACTCGATGTTACTGCTGAAGTTACTCCCACTATGGCTAGTCTAAACCTAATCATTCCTCACCAACCCTAACCCTAACCCTTCTCACTCTCTCACCCTCTCCTGATATAAACGAGAAAATGACGGCCTCTTTCTCTCCTCCAGCCGCCACCCCTCCACCCACAGACACTTCTCATATTTGCATTTTCACCTTCACCTCCCGATTGCCGCTCCCCTCCATGCATGCACTCCTCCGCCATGGTGGTATGTCCCTCTTTTTTTCTATCTCCCTGTTTCCACCCCTCCACCACCCCCCCCCCCCGACCATACGAGGATGCCACCATTTCAATATCACTGAGATAGTGCAAAACCTAAAGATAAGAGGATTTCTTCTGATTGGTACCATCCTGGGTGCAAGGAACATGAAGCAAGGTCCTTCACGGACAATTATGTTTGTTTCTCACTTCTATCATGTATAGTTATAGTTTGTTTCTATCATCTCTTTATGTATGATGTGATCATGGTGGTACATCCCTCTTCAGATCTGGGGCCAAGAAAACACCACATATCCTTAGTTACGTTTGTACTAAATTAGCGACAAATATGGAATGGAAGGAGTCACAAAGAACCAAGTTCCTAAAAATGGAGAGGCTTCAATGCTGAACTAAATGTTCATTTGGTAGTGAACCAACTAAATGCACCTGATGAACGGCGAGAGGGGCAAAACAATCATCGATCACTCTATTTTCATATATCAATTATCCTGGCTCATATATGGATTGGACATCACTTATGTTTGGTCATGTATGTATGGTCAAACTAAGTGATCAATTTATTATGTTGCTTCATCTATAAATGTTATTTGTTACTTCATCTTCTTGATGAATGGGTGAGCTATATGGATGTAACATATGCAAAAGTGAATGGATGATTGTGGTATGTGGATGTAATATATGTGAATATGAATGAATGGATGGTTGAAAAGGATGGTCGTGATCGTTTTCGATGAGATCTGCATCATGGATGGTCAATCGACATTCCTTGTTTGCGATGTGTGAAAACTTGCAAGCATGTTGTTTCATGTTTGCGATTAGAGATACTCACATCAATGATATGCTATTGGCAATGAAGCTATTTAACCATTTACAGCGTGGGGTGGTTCTCTAGTTGTGTAGCTAGTGAAATGATTGGGCTAGAGTTGGTGGACTAGACTTCAGTAACATGTGACAAACTAGTATGGTGTCAAGTTGGACTTTACATGATGGTTAGGGTTTCACCACAAATCAAAGAGATGTTCAATGATGACATGGAAGCCCTATGACTATACTTGGAATGTTAGATGATGATGTTGATGCCATGTTGAACATCGACATGTCAGCTATGTGCTTAAGGACAAAAGTGAGTGTGAACATGCCACCATAGTATATTTTGGAAAGGGCCCAAACAAAAACTTGCACTTATTCCAAGAGATGTCATTGAATAAATCATGGATTCACTAAATTACATGATTTACAAAAAATGGGTCATGGAGTTGGCCCTCAAATACTCCCATTATGTAGACCGAAGCAAGAAAATATCATTTGGTTACATGCTTTAGTACAATAGATAAAATATCATCACTAAAAGATTAAATATATTCAAAAAGCCTCTTGATCATCATTGCAATATGTCAGTGACAATTCATGGCCAAGAATGTCGATATACATTGGACAAGTCAAAGGTGATGGAATTGAGGGATCCAAGAGGATTGAGCATGGACTATGGTGGTGGATGAGCATCAACGATGGAAACCACTGTAACCATTCATCTTTATACTTTTCTATTTTAGTGATATCAATGATGGTGGCGGTAGTGAAGAGTTTTGTCCCACATTTTTGTGAGGTATTTAGGTCTGAGTTAATGGTATGGTGGTACTAATCCTGTCCCTGAACGAAAAAAGCGCCAGGCAAAAAGACTTGATATGTCTATGTCCAAGGTGGTAAAAGTTTTTAGTCTACCAAACTTTGTTGAGTTCTATACATCCTAACCCCATTAGTGTAATGTTTCGTCCTCCATTGGAATTAGCTCCTGATTTTGTACATCTTGTTGTTCCCCAATTAGGCAAGACACTGGTGAGCTACGTTTGAAGATTGAGCAATGACGACGAAACTTGCCGCAATAGAGAGAGACTTGCTCCCCCTTTTTGAGAAAAAATCACCCATTTTGTCGATGATTGGCTACATATGAACTTTCGCCAACCATTAGATATGCATCCAGTAGTCAAAACATAAGTACCATTTATCAATGCAGAACCATCTACTATAGTATCTTCGTGCTTATCCAAATTAAATGATATGTTATTATTTTATTTTATTTAAAATGGGAATAAGTATTCACCCAAAATCTACTCGGCCAGTGTTTGCTAGGATTCTAAAATTTAGGTCATACATTTAAACTTAAAGTTTGTTTCATTATGTATTGGTTTTGTCAATAATTAAGCCATATATAGTTAGCTGCATTTTTTGCAATCCCTTATGGATATATATCCAACAATCATCATCACCCCCTCCACATTCTTTCAAAAAACACCAAGATCCACAAATCATTATATTAAGATACACACAAATATATTACAAGAGGGTGGTGTTAATGTGGGCACAAACGCCACACATACTGAACTCCATAAATATACAAGAAAGGGACTACATCCTCTGAAATACCACGGTGTTGTTCAGCTCTTCGTAGGCAGAAGTTATCCTAGAACTGCTTAACCACTCGATTGTTATGATATCATTTTGTCACTAGTGACATGGCATTGTTGTCAAGACATATGTAGTGGGCATAAAGGAGAATGTCAAATTAAAGTCCTACCTTTCTCCATTGGAACATACTCATTGAGCTAGCACTACGAGGAGTATATCACAACATTTTCTTCAAGAAGGCCAATTAGCCCTCAATTCCCTCAAGCCTTTGAACAAGAACTCACATGCAAATATCTAGAAGTCTCAAGATGCTCTCCGTCGACTGTAGAATGCCCTTCGGTTGGAAAACCATACTCTCGTCAAGACAGTCAAGTATCCAACAAGGGTCCTTTCAGGTGAACCACATGAAGAATAGTGCCTTGATGGTGCCTAGATTTTTTAGATAGGGATTGCTCCTGACAACTTATGTGATACCAGAATCAAGGCATGGCATTATGCATGAGTTGAATGACCCATTTTATGTCCACTTATATATCATCATATCTTCCATGTCCACTTAAATATCATCACATCTTCCATGTCCACTTCGGGATGCCTATTATGCAGTGAGATTTAAAATAGTAAGAAATGTTTCATAGCTGGGATGGACAGATTTCTCAAGGATGATTAATGTGTGTGTGTGTGTGTGTGATACTCTACAAGTTAGTAGTAATTGATTACTCTTTGAATAGCTGGTTAATCAACCATGACATTGACATATTGGACTCAACACATTTGTGGCACCTGGCTAACAATATTTCCATACTAGAATTCATTCTCCCTTTCCTAAGAAGAACTTAACAAGTATGTAAAATAACCTAAAATAGCTTAGAAGCCTAACTGAAACCTTGGCTTTTCATTCCTCACTCGAGCATTGTAGCCAAATGCATTTGATGCACTTGGAATCATTGTGAAATGTCAGGTTGTGGAGGCCAAGATTTCTCAATGATTGTATCCAAGGTAACTAGAGATCACTCGCCCTTGACATCATGCCCTATTTTGCACCAAAATTCCCTATGAAAGGTGTTGATAGTACTTAATTAAACAAGGATAGAGGTTCACCTAGATAACTTATAGCTATGGCTGATAACATGGGTGTTTTCTCAAATATGACTCCTTGTCATTAGAGAGCATAAGAGCTTTCTAACTAGTCAGTAGATGTGTGATCTCCCCCAACATCGTACGAATCTTTAGATGGCAAAAGAAGACACTGAAATGGGGATGCCAATCTTTTTCAAAGAATGAATGGTTAGTGATAGATGTTTACATGATTGATGTCATACTCGGGTGTTCATAATTGGTGAATGACTACTAAGGAGGTATAATGCATGAGGAGATGGATCATAACATAGCAATTCCTGGGGTCTCTTAGGATCGCATGTAGTCATGCTAAGTAGGTACTCAGGGGAAAAAAGGATGAAGGTTCAGGGAATACATGATCCTAACTTATCTAGGAGATTTTTACTAGTTAGTGAGCATGGCGATACCATATTGAAGATTGTACACTTGCCAGCGGAGAAGGTGTCACTATATAAGGACCTAACGCCCCACGCCGAAAGAAGAGATCATTCCAATTAATCAACCATGTAAGACATTGTCGGTAGTTCAAATATATCCCATGCACTTATTTTAAACACATATGCTTATCATTATACACTAGCAATAAATAGGGCTAGTAGCGGTCTCGGGGTCCTGAACTGAGGTAAGAGTACCATCTTCTTAGTCTCCTATGAAATCCTCTTGAATTCCAATCCCCATTTCCATTATCTCTACATGATCATTTCCATGATCAAAACATTGGTGCTAAACTCATCGTCGACATCAAAAACATTAAATTAAATATTACAACTCAGGGTCTGGGTATCAAATTAGTTCGACAATGTTCTTCATTTAACTGGTGGTACCTTCACATGCTATAGTAAGTTAGGCCCAAACCACCATTACCCCACTAAAACCACCATTGGTATCTTATCCTTACATTTCCATGCCAACGGAACCCTGAACTACACAAGGGAAGCTTCACTGGTATCTTCAAGCAATGCATGCCCGGTGAAGAAGGACACCAGCTCTTGCAAGAAATTCATGCAGGGACATGCGGTCATCATGCAACCCTGCAAACATTGGTGGGCATGACTTCTTCTAGCCTCACGCCTCCCGCGACACTGAAGAGACCATCCACAAGTGTGTCAATTGTCAAAAAATCACACAAAAGTTGCACATGTTGTCCACCGCTGGCAAAACAATACCTCTGATGTGGCCATTCTCTATATACAGGCTGGCCATGGTGGGGACCCTCGCGACAATTCTAGGCAGCTTCAAGTTCCGTCTAGTCACCACTGGCAAATTCACAAAGTGGATAGGGGCCAATACCGTTACAAATGTGAAAGCCGACGCAACGGTCAAGTTCATGTCTAGCATCATACACGGATTTGGCATGCCCCAAAACATCATCACTAATAATAGCACTAACTTCCACCAGACACATTCGAGGAATTTTACCAAAATTGGAGAATCCAAATAGACTACTAGTCGATCTCACACCCGTAGTCCAACGAATAATTAGTGCGAGCCAACGGGCTAATCATACAAGGCCTGAATCCTGGCCACATCACCTTCCGGTGCAAGCAAAAGGAAAGTGGGTTGATGAGATCCTATTCGTTCTTTGCAGCAAGTGAACTATGCCAAACCACTACACAAGCTACACACCTTTCTTTATGGTATATGGGGCGGAGGGCGCAGTATCTTCTAATATATTGTACGACTCCCGCATGTTACGCACACGACGAGGAAGCCACAGAAGAATGCAGGAAGGACGACATCCACACCAAAAAAGAACCAGGCTCATTGCCCTCGAGCACACAACCGTCTAACAACAGAAGTTGTGCTATAGTACTAAGGCGACGCATCTAGGCTCCTGAGTTCAACATCAACGACATTGTCTCTGCCTCAAGCAGAAGCTGTGGAAGAACAAGTTTTCCTCCACATGGTATGGACCCTACATCATTCATGAAGCCCTCAGCGATGGGGCCTACTACCATCGCAATCGCAAGATAGGTTGGGTTACAATGTGTGCATAGAACATTGCTAAGCTATGTATCTTTAATGCAGAAGTTGCCTTTAGCAATCATGTTTTTTAGCATATATGTTTTAGCTCGATCCAAATAAACTAGTGAATAAAGGAATCATTTCTTCTCTCCCATATCGATCTACTATCTCAATTGCTAAATAAATAATGAACATCCTGTAATAGATTGAAAGGTGGAAACAAATGTAACTCTCTGCTCGCCTGGATCAGGGGTTGCATATTGTGCTCGCTGGACCTCGCCAAGACCAGCAGAGGGGATGCATCATCCATTCACTCTACTTGTCCGAACCCAAGGTCTACTATGCCCTTACTGACCTCCTAGTGTCACCGACATGTGGATGCATCGACGTAAGACATAAGCATTGAAAATAATAGTGGTCTCCTCCGACAAGGCATACCCACAAGAAGCCGGATACTATAAATATTCTTGGTTGTCCCGGCTCCTAACATAAACCTAATGACAAAGAAATTCAGGCAATATCATAAGCTTGGTCAGCAGCAAAGCAAGTATCACACTAATTTTAAATTCAACTATGCTAAAAATGCATAAAACTAAATTTTTATGGGTGCTAGGCCACAAAGGTCATTCTATCTTTTCAGGCTACTCCATGCCTACATCCAGGTCATAGTCTACCGTCACCATCTTGGCGGGCTCCTTCACTTACTCGAAGAAGTGCAAAACTTGGGAACCCTTGGGAACCGAAGTAACGATGATCATCATGGAAATACTTGGATGGTGCGCCTTAAGTTGCGCGCGGACAATCCGGGCTCCTTCAAAAGGTCAATAATAGCCCACAAGCGAACTTCTACCATGCCAGGGCTCCACATTGACCCTAGTATCCGAATAAGGGCCTTTGCCAACTGCTGCAAGAAGGGTACAACCATACTCAAACCCTCCTCCAGGAAAATACCGGCACGCAAAACGGGAATCAAAAATGCCCTGACATAAAATTTCTTGAGACAAATTGATCAGGAGGAAACTTACATACGTTTCATAGCTTCCTCAAGATTTTTAGCACGCACTTACGTGTTGGTCTTCCAACTCCAGGGAAGCCTATCGATCGTCCTCCTGCAAGGAAACCACTTCCACAATGACTAATGTGCGCTCTCAAGCCTCTGCAGTAGCCACGTCAATTTTGAGCGTCATGACGCAGTGTTTGAGCACACCCTCTGCACATCACTTCTCTTTGAGAAGGTCACGGAGGTTGGAAGTGATCTTTTTGTTTGACTCCACTATAGACTTGGCATGGGGCAATTACTCTGGACACGAACGGGCCTCTTTGAGATCAGCATCAGTGATGGAGCATATCATTGGCTTCTATTCAGGCTAGGCCTAACCATCTTAGCATTTCATAATGTTGGTTTTCCGCAACATCAGATGAAAGACGGTATTGATGTCAGTTGTAAGCTTAACTTATAATAAGGCAACATAGGCAACTCTACTCACATATGTGACCATCAATGAAGTCCTCCAACATAAATGTCCGGGACCTCCCTCCAACTAGCAACCGTCAAAGCTCTCCAACCTTAGCTTTAAGCCAGTCGTTGCGTGCTGACGCAACAGCTATGGAACTGAAGCAAGTCAAAAATGTATGTCTAGGGGCTAACGACCAGACAAGACCTTGAGCCCAGTTCTCCGCACAATGAGGCTCGGGGTCTAATGGGGATAGGAAGCACTACTCTAAGGGATTACCTCCATTTTGGGATGGGTCGCTTGCACAAGTCTCTTGAAAGCATTTCCTAAGGCTCGGGTGCGCTTGCTGCTCTCTCGTAAAGCAGCATCCATCTCCTCAAATATGACAGGACCGTCAGCTTCCTCTTCATGCATGAAGGAAGGACTGGAGGATGGTGTGGCCGTGGGATAGGTCTCTGGCTCTGATTAAAACCCCTCCATAATGCTTAGACCCACGGATTCATTGGTAGCCCTGAAGGCAAACTCGTGACCGCCATCACAGGCGGGCACTTTTCATGCCTCCTGATAAGCGAGCGCTCTGTGTGCCCCGTAGAGTGTGTAGGCTCCGGTGCAAGGCCGCTAACAGACTCCAAGGGGCTCATGACAGGAGAGACCGCCTCCCAAAACAAAAGGAGAATAACCAAGGGAATGAGCACCTGCGGAGGCTCCTGGTGAGGGAGTCCTGGACTAAGGGGTCCTCAAACGTCCGGCCTGTTGGACATGGGCCGGACTGATGAGCTGTGAAGATATAAGACCGAAGACTCTCACCCGTGTCCGGATGGGACTCTCCTTGGCGTGGAAGGCAAGCTTGACGCCCAGATATAAAGATTCCTTTCTCTGTAACCGACCTTGTATAACCCTAGTCCCCTCCGGTGTCTAGATAAACTGGAGGGCTTAGTCCATAGAGGAGGATCATAATCATAGTCATACAGGCTATACTTTTAGTTTTAGCCATTACGATCTCGAGGTAGATCAACTCTTGTGATACTCATATGCATCAAGATCAATCAAGCAGGAAGTAGGGTATTACCTCCATAGAGAGGGCCCGAACCTGGATAAACATCCTGTCCCCCATTTCCTGTTACCATCAACCTCAGACGCACAGTTCGGGACCCCCTACCCGAGATCCACCGGTTTTGACACTGACATTGGTGCTTTCATTGGGAGTTCCGCTGTGATGTCAAAGACGGGGTCGATAGCTTGCCTTGTTATCAAGGACAGTGTCACCTCTGGAGGAGCACTGGCTCTAGGCCAAACCCTCCGGCTGGGTGGTTTTACCATAACCGCCCGTTCGGCCGTTAAGCCGATGGTGACTTCTTGAGTCATCGAAAATCCCCTCCGTATTGACTCCGAATACTCCAAGCAGATGGATCCGGCGGAGTTGTCGTCTTGGAACGAGCTCCTAGATCGCATCGCTGCCTTGGGGGTCGCTACAGGCTACGATCGGATTGGGCCTAAACCCGACCAGAGAGAAATTAAATCTCCACTGATCACCCACCAGATAGCGGTAGTAGAGGAGCAGGACGACAACTCTTCCTCTATACTGAGGACGAACTATGTTCGGATCTCTGAGCTCAAAGAGCCGGATACCTGCCATCGGAAAGACACACCCTGCCCTCCGAACCTAGAATCGGACGACGGGCTTGAAAAATCACTTGATATCCTGGAGCCCGGGCTATTAAGTTCGGAAGTTTTTCAAACTACGGATCCCAAAGTGGGTCAGGGTTCGGGTTTAAAGCCACCCACCCGCCCAGATATAAACGATCTCATGCATATACGACAGCAGCCACAGGAAACAGTCAATCGCTTTTGGGCCAGATTCCTCCTTGTCAAAGACAAGATTAAGGATTGCCGCAACGAAGAATTGCATGGACGAGGGAATCCTCAAAGCCATCAGCCATCGTCGCGAATTACACTTCGCTGACTTGGCAACCATACTACAGAGGTACTGCGCAATGGAAAGCGCCTGGAAAACCCAGGCAGCCCGTTGGGAACTACCGGTTTCCACTTAACCCCCCATCTAGACAGAAAGCATGCACCCTCGTGGGGCGTCAGACCCAACAATAAAGAAATCTAAGCCCATTACGGGGCGCGGAACTGTTCTGGAGGGATGGATTGATAGGCCATGCAAAATACACACAACACCGGATACCATACCAACCCACAGCCTTAGAGCATGTTGGATACTCCGGCCAGTGGCCAAGAGCGGCGAGGATATCCTCACAAAAAATACCCCAGAGCAACACCCCTTGGAAGATGACGAACCCAACGTACTGACAGTCTTCGAGACTTTCGCTTCAAACAATCGGCGTAAAAGGGCTTTCCGCGACCTCGCCGAAGTATGCCAAGTTGCAGCAATAAACCCCTGGAACGACACGGCCATAACTTCCAATGCCAGTAACGAACCAAAATTCCGGACAGTCCGGGCACCAGCCGCCTAGGTCCTCAATCCAATTGTGGACGGTTTTCGGCACCAAAGTGCTCATGGACGACGGCAGCGGATTAAACCTCATGTACGAGGATACATTCAATAAACTGGAAATAGACAGGAGCCGCATCGAGCAAAGTAGCACGACCTTCCGGGGAATCATTCCCAGTCGGGAGGCGCGATGCGTGGGAAAAATCACGCTCGACGTGGTACTCGGCACGCCGGAGAATTATCGGTCCGAAGAGATAACCTTCCAAGTGGCCCCTTTCAACAGCGGATATCATGCCCTATTGGGGCGAGACGCATTTACACGCTTCCAAGCTATACCTTATTACGGGTACATGAAGCTCAAGATGCCCAGGCCCAACAGTATCATCACTCTTGCCCGTGATCCGGACATAACACTCCGCGCCGAAAATAAAACCGCATCCCTGGCCCTCGAGGCACTGTCAAAAGCCCTCGTGGCCGAAGAGCTAACCGCGCTGCGCTCCACTGTGGATAGGTGATACGTCTCCAACGTATCTATAATTTTTGATTGCTCCATGCTATATTATCTACTGTTTTGGACTATATTGGGCTTTATTTTCCACTTTTATATCAGATAGGCGGTCACAAGTGTGGGGGGCGCGCCCCCCTGCCTCGTGGGCCCCTCGAAGCTCCACCGACGTACTCCTTCCTCCTATATATACCTACATACCCTCAAACGATCAGAACGGGAGCCAAAAACCTAATTCCACCGCCGCAACTTTCTGTATCCACGAGATCCCATCTTGAGGCCTGTTACGGAGCTCCGCCGGAGAGGGCCGTCATCACGGAGGGCTTCTACATCATCATAGCATCTCCGACGAAGTGCGAGTAGTTTACCTCAGACCTTTGGGTCCATAGTTAGTAACTAGATGGCTTCTTCTCTCTTTTTGGATCTCAATACAAAGTTCTCCCCCTCTCTTGTGGAGATCTATTCGATGTAATCTTATTTTTGTGGTGTGTTTATTGAGATGATGAATTGTGGGTTTATGATCAAGTCTATCTTTGAATAATATTTGAATCTTCTCTGAATTCTTTTATGTATGATTGGTTATCTTTGCAAGTCTCATCGAATTATCAGTTTGGTTTGGCCAACTAGATTGGTTTTTCTTGCCATGAGAGAAGTGCTTAGCTTTGGGTTCGATCTTGCAGTGTCCTTTCCTAGTGACAGAAGGGGCAGCAAGGCACGTATTGCATCGTTGCCATTGAGGATAACATGAAGGGGCAGCTTTGGGTTTATTTCATATTGCATGAATTTATCTCTCTACATCATGTCATCTTGCTTAAAACGTTACTCTGTTTCTAGCTTAATACACTAGATGCATGCTGGATAGCGGTCGATGAGTGGAGTAATAGTAGTAGATGTAGGTAGGAGTCAGTCTACTTGTCACAGACGCGATGCCTATATACATGATCATACCTTAGATATTCTCACAACTATGCTCAATTCTGTCAATTGCTCAACAGTAATTTGTTCACCCACCGTAGAATACTTATGCTCTTGAGAGAAGCCACTAGTGAAACCTATGGCCCCCGGGTCTATTCTCATCATATCAATCTCCATCACTTTAATCTTGCTTTGCTTTTTTACTTTGCCTTTTACTTTTCACTTTGCATCTCTATATCAAAAATACCAAAAACATTATCTATCAGTTCTCACTCTCGCAAGTGACCATGAAGGGATTGACAAACCCTAATCGCATTGGTTGCGAGTTGCTATCGTTTTGTGCAGGTACGAGGGACTTGAGCGTGGCCTCCTATTGGATTGATACCTTGGTTCTCAAAAACTGAGGGAAATACTTACGGTACTCTGCTGCATCATCCTCTCCTCTTCGGCAAGCTCAAGAGGTAGCAATAGGGATGACGTAATCCTGGACAAGTGACCCAAATCCACCTACTTTAGACCAGCAGATGAAATAGTCAAATTTCAAGTCCACCCGACAGACCCCAAGAAGACAGCATCCATCGGGGCATAACTCGACCGAACGGTCGACGCCGTGCTACGAGAGTTCCTGCGCGAGAACTAGGACATCTTCGCCTGGCACCCTTCTGACATGCCAGGAATCCCATGTAGGTTGGCCAAACACAGTCTCCATATATTAAAGGGATATAAACCGGTCAAACAAACACTGTGGCGCTTTCCCGAACCCAAACGACAAGCTATGGGAGAGGAGCTTGCCAAGTTACTCGAGGTCGGATTCACCAGAGAAACAAAACACCCGGACTGGCTAGCAAACCTGGTGATGGTACCAAAGAAGGATAAATCCTGGCACCCATGCGTCGACTTCAAAGACCTCAACAAGGCCTGCCCTAAGGATCCCTTCCCCCTCCCTCGCATCGATCAGATTATTGATGCAACCGCAGGACACGACTCACTGTGTTTCCTCGACGTATACTCCGGATACCATCAAATCAAGACGAAGGAGTCCGATCAAGTCGCAACGGCATTCATTACCCCATACGGGCCTTTCTGCTTCAACACTATGCCTTTCAGGCTCAAAAACGCTGGCACCACCTACCAACGCATGATTCAAACATGTCAACAGAAACAAATCGGCTAGAAAGTTGAAGCATATGTGGATGACGTA
This sequence comes from Aegilops umbellulata, assembly GCA_032464435.1. Classification (NCBI taxonomy): domain Eukaryota; kingdom Viridiplantae; phylum Streptophyta; class Magnoliopsida; order Poales; family Poaceae; genus Aegilops; species Aegilops umbellulata. The sequence continues at coordinate 376,384,212 of CP136059.1, read as the reverse complement.
GTCATCAAGAGTAGGCACCTCGAGTCACTAATAGACGACTTACGTCTCACATTCGACAACCTTCGTACATATGACATAAAGCTTAATCCGAAAAAGTGTGTTTTCGGCGTTCCCGCCAGAAAACTGCTGGGCTTCATCGTTTACAATAGAGGAATTGAGGCCAATCCAGCCAAAATCTGGGCTTTGTCACAATTGGCTATACCAACTAACCTTAAACAGGTCCAAAAACTAGCCGGATGCGTGGCAGCTTTAAGCCACTTTGTCTCCAGATTAGGATAAAAAGCATTGCCACTGTATCGCCTTCTCCGACGCATTGGCCACTTCAAGAGGACGGATGCGGCAACGGCCGGACTGGAAGAAATAAAGGCCCTTTTAGCAAGTAACCCAATCCTTGCTGCAGCGAGAGTCGGCAAACCATAGTAGTTCAAAATCCTCTGGACAAAGTTGTGTTGATGCAGAGACAGGCTACGATAGATGAAGGAAGTCCAAATGGTCATATTCCAATGCTGAAGTTTCGGGACCCTATCTAATGACCATGAGTCGAGCCATGACAAAACACACCGTCTGGGCGGAAATCACTATGCAACCAATCCCTATAGATGATTGAAGTTGGTCGTAGAAGACCTCCAGCTCCCCGATCCCTTTTGAGAAGCAACCGCCCAGTCCAGGGGAGGATGTTGAGAACTTGAGGATTCCTCCACTGCGATGCCCCCACGGCCAGCCGCCGTGTTGCTCCCACTCTTCCTGAGAACCGTGGGTCTGTGCTTCTCCGCCACAATAGAGGACGAATCTTAGGAGAATTGGAGGAAGGACATGCGTTATTTACGCTTACCTCCCTAGATTTATAAAGCCATGTACGGATGTGAATCGGCGGCATGACTCCTTAAGATTGCACCAAAACAAGAAGCGACACGTGGAGCATTGGCTAGGGAGACGAGCACAAAACTACCACTGTCACGTAGTTTGGACATTGCCCGGTAGTCGAGAGCCTCTTTAGCAGCCCAACTGAGTGCTCCAATTTGACTCTTCTGCGGCGTAGGGATGTTCTTGCTAGCCATGGACATAAGGGACTCGCTACTACAAGTCAGACACGACAAAGTTTGTGAACCAGGGGGTCTGGGCCGAAGACCCTGTGAGATCACCACGCCCACAAACATTACACTAAGCCCAAGAATTCTAAAGATTGGACTGCAAGGCCACGCATCCTTAGAGCCCCTAGAATGTGTGAATTCACGCAAACGGTGATGCTCTAGAAACATGAGGAGCCCATGTGGGTTCTCGTCGCCCAACATACTAAGACACTCCAACTCGAAACAAGCTCAGTGGCTACAAACACTGCGGTACACCGGGCGTCGCTGGCCTAAGGGAAGCCCAACAACAGGCCCACCACAAGGCTCGCACGGCGTGAAAGGATCCCTGCGAAAGGAGGGATCCCCGAGGCCTATAAGGAGCTCAATATTCGTCTTGGAGTGCAAGCAAAGCATGGTGGCAGCTGGAGGTCAGTTAGATTCATGTATACCCTAGCCCTCGTCGTATATATAAGGCCGGGCATGCGTGTTAGCAAGGCCATCTTCGCTTGTAGCAACATACTCTTCATAGTCACAAATCATCCCCCCATTATAACCCTTGCATAAATACAAAATAAAAGTAGGACGTTGGGTGTTACCCCTCAAGGGAGGCACGAACCTGGGTAACTTCCTCGTGTGATTTTCGAGCTGCTACTTCCGGCCGTGTTTACCACCTTGCCGAGGGTTTTGACAGTTTCACCTACAGTCAGATAGTATAACAACTATGAATAAGTCAACTACATCCCCGCACCAAGTGCACGAGGCACCCATCTTCAGTTTAGGTACTTAACAAAATATGCAAATATAGTGCTAGGTATACATGCAACTAAACACAAGGCCAAATCTAAGTTTCATGCCCCAAATGGAATACAAAAATTATAATATACACATCAATAAAAAAACAAGAACTAAAGGACATGTTAATGAATTTCTATAAGACATGTTATCACTAGAAATATAGCATCTTAACTTCCAAATAGAAAAATATGATAACTTCAAATTGCGAAGAAGATTAACCATAATATAAGACCTCCATCTTATTGTTCCATCTAATGTTTACACCTCTTCATGAAATCTCATTGTACATTAATTTCCATTGATCTTGTAAAGGGATTATTAGGTACCATCCTCGTTATGCATATTATTACGGATATGTCTTAATAGATTCAAATCATCTAAAGATCTATCATCATCTATTCAATGAAAACACCGAAACTGGGACATGAGGATGGGTATGTATTGACATTGGTCCACATCCTTACAAATGGAAAACTATTGACACATTGTAAATAATAGCACCGTCTTAACACTTGCATGTACTACTATATATTACAAAGATGAGAGCCACATACCCAAGTGATGGCATTTTCTTCGTCAAAAGTGTTCCTGGTGAACGAGTTGGGCCCTACAAGAATAATGGCACAATTATAAATCTTCTGGTATATTTGATGCATCCATATATGGATGTTTTCTTGCTACCCTAGCAAATAGTCCCTTCACTTTTGTTATCGTATTTCATCTGGGACTATAGAATATTAAAATAAACAGTTCTTTTTGTGCGCCTAGCTTCTCATGGACTATGAATTTTGCACGATCCAAGGGCTAGTATGGTTAATACCTCAAGTAAATAAGGAAGTAAAAATTTAGGGAATATGCTCATTAAAATCATGGTAAACAAGGTGGACATTTAATTACTAAAATATTCGTTGGAATAAAGTTAAGTATAATACTTTGGTGAAAGGCTATTTTTTAAGATGGACATATAATTATTGAAATATTTAAGTAGAAATTAATGATAACAACCTCAACGAGGAAATTTCTATATTGGAGGCATAAATTTATGAGTTATACAAATTCAAGAACATTAAATGTTCAATTCGATACATATTGTAAACGAACCATGGGGACCACTCTCTTTCCAGGAATATCTTTTTGTGGTTGTATCCTACTAAATTCAAATCTTATAATGATCTAGCACAAACAATGCACTCAAAACACTAGAAGCCATTCATGAGAATGGTTGACCCATAAAACATAAAACAATAGAGTATTTTGTAAATATGTTTCCAACAAATATCAACATACACAATCTAAACATAGTATTGTTTCAACACATGCATGTAGTATTGGGGTGAATTCGGTAAGGTGAGTCCAACCTACTCTAAAAGTTGCAAACTATACCAAATAAATTTCAGCTAAATTTAAAATACTCCGATCAAAAGTTTTTGAATTTACAAAACTCATCCGAGACAAATCAAGATTGAGGTCTTTAAAATTCCCAAGAATATCTTTGAGAGAATCTACAAGAACAAAACTTTCATAATGTTTAAAAAGGCAATAAATTTCCATAAGGACGGATCTACACGGAGTAAGAAATTTGCACCTTTCTCTTTGCTATGGAAATAGATAGATAGATATAGAGATTAAGGAAGGGAGGGTGAGAGACAGAGTTTGTGTAAGAGAGAGAGAGAGAGACAGAGAGAGAGAGAGAGAGAGAGAGAGAGAGAGAGAGCAATGTGCAAGAAAATAAGGAACCACACGTATATATATACTCATGAAATTCATATATACTCATTAAAAGCGTATATATACTCATTAAAAGAATATGTATTTACTCATTAAAAGCATTTGTATTTACTCATTGAAAGCATATGTATTTACTCGTCAATAAGCATATATATACTCATTAAAAGCATAATTAATAAGGTAGAAATTTAATAAAAACATATTCCTTGGAAGAAAATTGAAGATAATATTCATTAAGAGCAAGGATGTTTATAAGATAGACATTTAATTATGAAAATATTTTAGTACACATTAAATGATAATAATTTCGTTGAAATCTTTATATATTGTCGACATTAATTTTATAGGGTTCCCAACTCATGAACTATAAATGTTCAAATATACTCCCCCCGTTCCTAAATATAAGTCCTTTTAGTGATTTCACTATGGACTACATACAGAGCAAAATGAACGAATCTACACTCTAAAATATGTCTATATACATCCGTATGTAGTTTATAGTGGAATCTCTAAAAAGACTTATATTTAGGAATGAAGGGAGTAGGTATTGTAAGGAGATTAATTGTAGGCCCACTCTCATTCTATATTTGGGGTCGGAGTGTATCCTATTAAATTCAAATCATCTAATGATCAATCAACAACTATTCATTGAAAACACCAAAAATCAGCCGGGAAGATTCTTGAAATGTATGGACGTTGGAACAGTAATTTACCACCGAAAACAACTCACACAACGTAAACAATTATATTGTTGTAACACATCACTAGTGGAAAACACAGCTTTGGTCACAGCTTATGTACACATTAGTCCCGGTTGCATTACGAACCGGGACTAATGTGAGTATTAGTCCAGGTTCGAGCGGCTAGGGCATCAGAAAGGCATTAGCCCCGGTTCAATTGTGACCTTTAGTCCTGGTTTGAGACACGAAACAGGACTAAAGGGTGTGATGCCCTTTATTCCCGGTTCATAACTCAAACCGGGACTAAAGATTAGACCTTTAGTACCGGTTTGAGACATGAACCGGGACTAAAAGGTGTGATGCCCTTTAGTCCCGGTTTGAGGGGTTCGTGTCTCAAACTCTACCCCCCCCCCCCCCCCCGTGTATCGCCATTTTAGTTTTGACAAAAAACAAAAGAAAATGATAAAAACTTCAACAAACAAAATCCTTCGAGATGTAGTTATATTACTACATCTACTAGTTAGGAAAAATTTAAAAACTTAAATTTGGACATCTTTTGCAAAAAAGTGTTATGAGAAAGTAGAACGGCTATAACTTTTAGATACAATGTCAGAAAAAAAAACATATAGTATATCAAAATGTTCAGCACGAAAATCCGCATCAGATTTTGACCGCCGTACGCCATTTTGTAAATTTTTAGAATCCTCAAATTCTAAAAGGAAAAAAGTTATGCTTAAATTTCACTTTTTTGAATTTTGGTTAAATCTGGTCAAACTACTAATTCAAGAAGTATTAGTGTTACTAAATAATTACTCACAAATATTAGTGTTACTAGATAATTATTTGAGTTTTTCTGAATTTTGGTTAAATCTGGTCAAACTATGGTCAAACTTCTTATTCAAGAAATATTAGTGTTACTAAACAATTATTGTTTTCTAGAATAATAGTTTCAAACTCAAACCGTGAAACGTGTTACTTCATGCTCAAGCTAAACTCCTCAGGGTTAATAGGATTGACATCTTACTATTGTCAGGAAAAAAACAAGTGCAGACTTGGAAACTAGAGGTAATAGAACTCGGAGGTTAAGCGTGCTTAGGCTGGAGTAGTGAGAGGATGTGTGACCGGCCGGGAAGTTAGACGATTTGGAATGATGAGGGGTGACTAGAGAATAGAGATTATAGATTAAATTGAGCAGTGATGAGGGGTGATTAGAGATTAAATTGCGAAATAATTCAGAAATTTGAAAATCAGGAGGAAATTCAAAAAAATCAAAAAAAAATCCTTTACCAACCTAGACTAAAGGTGGAGCTCCAGACAACGGCCACGTGGAGGGCCTTTAGTCCCGACCCTTTAGTCCCGGTTCCAGAACCGGGACTAAAGGCCCGTTTTCTACTAGTGCATGTATGTAGTATGGGGTGTCTGTTTTCATTTGCGTGTGCATAGTAATGAGGCGAACTGTGGCACCCCGGCTCAGAGAGACCGGAACGCCCCGTATTCCAGCCAAGAGATCAAGTGTTCTGGAATAAGGCACTGCTTGGCATAGAACAAATCAACTCTTAATGCAAATACTCGGGGATACAAGGGTTCCGATGATACAACATATTACATCGGCACAACGACACTACGCCTGCCAAGGTAGCTCTATGCTAGCAGCGGAACAACTCGAAGCAGCGAAACAACGACGACAGTGATGGATTCCACTCCCCAGGGACTCTGCCTGGAACGCATATCTTAGCTCACAAACTCGGGGTCCTCGACAAGCTTAGCTACTGGAAGAGCAAGCTAATGTCGTATGAAGGTCGGCTAGTGCTCATCAACTCAGTACTAACTAGTATGCCGATGTTCCTACTCTCTTTTCTCGAGGTGGCGAAGGGGATGCGGAACAGACTAGATTTATTTCGATCACATTTCTTCTGGCAGTCAGATGGTAATCAGAAGAAATACCGTCTCGCGAAGGACCTGGAAATTAAGAATAAAGGTCTTATGAGTAAATGGTTGTATAGGCTATCAACAGAGATGGATGGTATATGGGCACAGATTTTACGAAACAAGTATTTACAATCGAAAACGCTAGCCCAGGTCATTGCGAGACCAACTGACTCGCCTTTCTGGAAGGGCTCATGCGAACGAAAGATTTGTTCTTTCATAGGGTCAAATTCTTGGTTGACAATGGGAGGTCAACTAGATTTTGGGAGGATACATGGTTAGGGGAGACGTCACTAGCCTTACAATATCCCATCCTATATAATATTATGCAACCTAAGGATGATTACGTGGGCACAGTATTTCAATCGATACCCTTAAATATTCAGTTCAGATGATCGTTAGTTGGGGAGCGTTGGAATGCCTGGATGCACTTGGTACGGAGATTGATCGATGTTCAATTATCATGACCAACCAGGTGCGGTGCACTGGAAACTTGCTAGAAACGGAGTGTTTACAGTCAAATATTTTTATGTGGATTTAATTAATTCTGGCCCACTCCCAAGAACGATTCATATATGGAAGGTTAAGGTCCCCTTGCGTATTAAAAATTTTATGTAGTTTGTTCACAAGCAAGTGATTCTCACCAAAGATAATTTAATAAAGCGACGGTGGGTAGGTACTACACGTTGTTGTTTTTGTGATCATGATTAAACAATACAACACCTATTCATAGACTGCCATCTCACGAAACTACTTTGGAGAACGATCCATATAGCCTTCAACATCACCCCTCCAGCTAGCATTGAATTGTTATTTGGGACGTGGTTAACTGGTGTTGAACATCTTACTGCATCTCGTATTCGGATTGAAAATATGTACGCTTGTTTGGGCTATATGGAATTGCAATAACGATATAATTTTTAACAGACAACATATTTTAAATTTTTTGCATGTCATTTTCAGAGCTACAACATGGATCCGTACGTGGTCCTTACTCCTACGGACTTCAGAGAACCATTGGTTACTGGGTGCAACCAATGGGAGATGGTAGCACGGACTATATTCAACCGGTTTTGATGGCAGTCGCATAACAGAATAGGAGTCTAGGGAGCTTGTCCTTTCTATTGTCATACCGGTTGTGCTTTTGAGCATTTTCTTTTTTCTGTTCGTTTTTTGCTCCGCTTGCGAGCTGTAATACTTATTGGATTTTGTACTACTTTGAGACTTCTTAATAAGATGGCTGCATGCATCGTTCAGATGCAAAGGTCGGGGGATAACCTCCTTTTCCAAAAAAAAAGATGAACTCATCAGGAGATGATCACCGAAAATTTGAAGAAACAAACTCTGACAAAAAAAATACAATATAACCGTCGCGGGGGTTACTACAGCGCAGAGAGGCACTACAAATCTACCCGCCGATAAACTGTAAATGGCCTGGCAAGCGAACAGGGCTGCCAAACTGAAACTAAACTGCACGCCACTCGTGGTTACCGCAGTCCGCTCCCAGCCGCGCTGCTACTCGAGGTTGTTGAGGGCTTGTGGCGCGTGGGAGGGTCACTGAACTGCATGCCGTCGTATGCCCTACTGCACGCCGTCATTGGCCGCACTGCACGCCTTCATTGCCTGTGACGACCGCCGCAACCGTGAAGAGAGGAGGAGAACCTGCGGGGTCTGGGAGCACCACCTCAGTCATGCTTGGAAGCTGATCCTGCCTCCAGAGTGGAAATTTCGTCACCATCGAGTCCATCAACTCTTTCTCCACCATCTCAGTCATACTTTACTCACCCACGTTAGAACAATCCGATGTATGCACATGGGGTGATGGGCCTTTCACAATTTGTATGATGATCGCCAAGTCCTCCGACCTTGCCGGCATCGGCATGGAGCGAATTCTAAGTGCTCCAAAGAAGAAACCGAGAAGGAAGAACACTAGTGGCATAAAAGAGGTTACCCTCAGGGCTGGTGGAAGGACCAAGGTAGTGCTCCCACAACAAACGATGTTGGCCTCCTCATTGATCCCTTAGAAACACAGGTCACAATAGTGCCAAAAGCACCCCCAACATCTCGGCGATGAAGTCGTTAGAAAGACAGGTCGCCAGAAGTGTTTCGCGTGGCCGCTGTTAGAGAGACAATTAAGCAAAGGTACGATAACAACTAAATTGTCTTGAATGTTCCAAAAATAACTAAAATGTCTTGAACATTTTCCAAAGTCTGCTGGTGTGAAACAACATTTTGCAGTGCGATGACTACAACTCAAAATGATAACAAGTTCAGGCAAATAACCAAAACACATCCATCTGATGTATGAAATTATTGCAATGGATTGAGAAGATCTGCAAGAAGATCACAGGTCACAGTTGTGGCGATCCTCATCACATTGTGCGCCAAGTCGAGACGGAGAACATCGGAACGTCGTCCCGGTAGATGAAGAGGCATCCGTCTTCATTCTCACTGCATACCCTGTACGCCCTGCTACCACCGGCCAGCATACGTGCTAGGATCACCGTTTGCGCCACGTTGCCGGGCCTCATCGGCGCAGTCACGAATCCTGCAGCTTCCATCCACGGCGCCCACCGCGACATGGGCTCGTGTCATTCCCGGCGCTGAGCGCCGTCACAGGCACCATTCACAGGCACCGTTCATGGGCTCGTGGCATTCTCCTCCAGTAGCAGGCACCGTTCCACTTCTTCACGATCCATTGCCGATCCGCGCGTAGGTACGCTCTCCTCCAAGGCGTCGAAAATAGCCCCGTAGTACTTGAGCGCATACCTGAGCCGGTCCCTGAACTCCACACTGTTGTGCTTGGCCTCCTGCTCCGTCACTCCCATAAGCTTCGGCGATAGCTCAGCTAGGTCCTGGAGGAGCGCATCGGCCCTCTTCATGGTAACCACTTCTGCAAACTCGTCGGCGAGCAGACGGTGGAGCTGTAAGGTGGAGACGATGACACCGAGGGGCTCGATGCTGTGCAGCTGATTGATATGGAGCTTCACCGGGTGGAACTGGAAGCCGACGTGCAGGTGCTCGTCTTCCAAGGCAAGGAGCGCAGCGGTGCTGGATAGGAACTCATCCTCCTCGTTGACAATGGTCAGACGGAGGATTTGGTGGTGTGCGCTCGCCCCAGGAAGCTTGGCAAAGAAGCGGAGGTGCAGAAGCCACTGGTTGGGGTCGGCACCGCCGAGATCGACGACGTGGAGCACCGCATTCCTCTCGGTCTGCACAACTTCGATTATGGCATAGTTCGCTGTGGTCCCGGCGAGGCCGAGGAAAGGGCACATCACAGCGAAGTGGCGGCGCGCTGCCGCGGCCGCCGGTGCGGGGGTAGTCTTCGGCAGCTGTAGAGCGCGGCACACGCCCTACCATGGCTGGACTATGCGCAGCGCCAAAGCGTCGGCAAACGAAGACACGAAGCGCCGTCGTCCGTTGCGAGACTGCATATCATCTCCAGCCCCTTATTTGCCAGCTCCTTCTGCCCTTTGTCCAACGCGGCGGCGCAGGAATATAGAAGCTTGATAAGGTGTATCGCGCTCTCCTCGTCCCGATTCTGCTGTGCAGGCGCCGCTGCCGACCTCACATCTGGCAGTAGGAGTGTCCCGTTCTGTTCGTTTCCGAGATCCAACAACAACGTTGTCCTTATAGGTACCGGCGCAAACACTGGCCCGGTTGGTTCTTGACCTCTATTGTCAGGATTCATGATCGATCTGCACACATGAATCATGGATTTGAATATTAGTAATCAACATGCGAAAAATAACAAAAGACATACAAACTGTGACATCCCGTATGAGATGCTTAAATATGCAAAATTGGGTGCTCCACATTCGATGTGTTGTCAGTTTCTTTGATCTCATAATTCTGGTGTGTGTGTGTGTGTGTGTGTGTGTGTGTGTGTGTGTGTGTGTGTGTGTGTGTGTGTGTGTGTATTAATCTAAGCGGTAAACGCGCCCACTAACAATCCAAATTATATAGTATAGCCTCACTCCAGAAATACAAGACGTATAACTAAGTGTACAGTCAATGTTCTAAATTAAGGAAATATGCCCTAGAGGCAATAATAAAGTTATTATTTATTTCCTTATATCATGATAAATGTTTATTATTCATGCTAGAATTGTATTAACCAGAAACATAATACATGTGTGAATACATAGACAAACAGAGTGTCACTAGTATGCCTCTATTTGACTAGCTCGTGAATCGAAGATGGTTGTGTTTCCTAACCATGAACAAAAGAGTTGTTATTTGATTAACGGGATCACATCATTAGAAGAATGATGTGATTGACATGACCCATTCCATTAGCTTAGCACCCGATCGTTTAGTATGTTGTTATTGCTTTCTTCATGACTTATACATGTTCCTATGACTATGAGATTATGCAACTCCCGTTTGCCGGAGGGACACTTTGTGTGCTATCAAACGTCACAACGTAACTGGGTGATTATAAAGGAGCTCTACAGGTGTCTCCGAAGGTACATGTTGGGTTGGCGTATTTCGAGATTAGGATTTGTCACTCCGATTATCGGAGAGGTATCTCTGGGCCCTCTCGGTAATGCACATCACCTAAGCCTTGCAAGCAATGCAACTAATGAGTTAGTTGCGAGATGATGTATTACGGAACGAGTAAAGAGACTTGCCGGTAACGAGATTGAACTAGGTATTAAGATACCGTTGATCGAATCTCGGGCAAGTAACATACCGATGACAAAGGAAACAACATATGTTGTTATGCGGTCTGACCGATAAAGATCTTCGTAGAATATGTGGGAGCCAATATGAGCATCCAGGTTCCGCTATTGGTTATTGACCGGAGACGTGTCTCGGTCATGTCTACATTGTTCTCGAACCCGTAGGGTCCGCACGCTTAAGGTTTCGATGACAGTTATGTTATGAGTTTATGAGTTTTGATGTACCGAAGGATTTCGGAGTCCCGGATGAGATCGGGGACATGATGAGGAGTCTCGAAATGGTCGAGACGTAAAGATCGATATATTGGACGACTATATTCGGACATCGTAAAGGTTCTGAGTGGTTCGGGTATTTTTCGGAGTACCGGGGAGTTACGGGAATACGGGGGAAGAAGTATATGGGCCTTATTGGGCTTTAGAGGAGAGGGAGAGGCACGCCGCGCGCGCCCCATTGACTAGTCCGAATTGGACTAGGGGGAGGGGCGGCGCCCCCTCCTTCCTTCTCTTCCCTCTTCCCTTTCCTTGACTCCTACTCCTACTACTTGGAAGGGGGGAATCCTACTCCCGGTGGGAGTAGGACTCCTCCAGGGCGCGCCATAGGGGCCGACCCTCTCCCCCCTCCTCCACTCCTTTATATACGGGGGCAGGGGGCACCCCATAGACACAACAATTGATCCTTGAGATCTCTTAGCCGTGTGCGGTGCCCCCCTCCACCATAATCCTCGATAATATTGTAGCGGTGCTTAGGCGAAGCCCTGCGACGGTAGAACATCAAGATCGTCACCACGTCGTCGTGCTGACGGAACTCATCCCCGACACTTTGCTGGATCGGAGTCCGGGGATCATCATCGAGCTGAACGTGTGCTAGAACTCGGAGGTGTCGTAGTTTCGGTGCTTGATCGGTCAGGCCGTGAAGACGTACGACTACATCAACCGCGTTATTATAATGCTTCCGCTTTCGGTCTACGAGGGTACCTGGAAAACACTCTCTCCTCTTGTTGCTATGCATCACCATGATCTTGCGTGTGCGTAGGAAATTTTTGAAATTACTACGTTCCCCAATAGTGGCATCCGAGTCAGGTTTTATGCGTTGATGTTATATGCACGAGTAGAACACAAGTGAGTTGTGGGCGATATAAGTCATACTGCTTACCAGCATGTCATACTTTGGTTCGGCGGTATTGTTGGATGAAGCGGCCCGGACCGACATTACGCGTACACTTACGCGAGACTGGTTTTACCGCTGTGCTATGCACATAGGTGACTAGCGGGTGTCAGTTTCTCCAACTTTAGTTGAACCGAGTGTGGCTACGCCCGGTCCTTGCGAAGGTTAAAACAGCACCAACTTGACAAACTATCGTTGTGGTTTTGATGCATAGGTAAGAACGGTTCTTGCTAAGCCCAGTAGCAGCCATGTAAAACTTGCAACAACAAAGTAGAGGACGTCTAACTTGTTTTTGCAGGGCATGTTGTGATGTGATATGGTCAAGACGTGATGAGATATAAGTTGTTTTATGAGATGACCATGGTTTGTTGAATTTATCAGCAACTGGCAAAAACCTTATGGTTGTCTCTCTATTGCATAAGATGCAAGCGCCAAATAATTGCTTTACTTTATCTCTATGCGATAGCAATAGTTGCAAGAGCAATTGTTGGCGAGACGACCATGTGACGACACATTGATATAGATCAAGATGATGGAGATCATGGTGTCATGCCGGTGACGATGGAGATCATGATGATGCTTTGGAGATGAAGATCAAAGGCATAAGATGATGATGGCCATATCATGTCACATATTTTGATTGCACGTGATGTTTATCTTTTATACATCTTATTTTTGCTTAGTTCGACGGTAGCTTTTTAAGATGATCTCTCACTAATTATCAAGAAGTGTTCTCCCTGAGTATGCACCGTTGCGAAAGTTCTTCGTGCTGAGACACCACGTGATGATCGGGTGTGATAGGCTCTACGTTCAAATACAACGGGTGCAAAACAGTTGCACACGCGGAATACTCAGGTTAAACTTGACGAGCCTAGCATATACAGATATGGCCTCGGAACACGGAGACCGAAAGGTCGAGCGTGAATCATATAGTAGATATGATCAACATAGTGATGTTCACCATTGAAACTACTCCATCTCACGTGATGATCGGACATGGTTTAGTTGATTTGGATCACGTGATCACTTAGAGGATTAGAGGGATGTCTATCTAAGTGGGAGTTCTTAAGTAATATGATTAATTGAACTTTAATTTATCATGAACTTAGTCCTGGTAGTATTAGCATATCTATGTTGTAGATCAATAGCTCGCGTTGTTGCTTCCCTATGTTTTATATATGTTCCTAGAGAAAACTAAGTTGAAAGATATTAGTAGCAAAGGTGCAGATTGGATCCGTGATCTGAGGTTTATCCTCATTGCTGCACAGAAGAATTATGTCCTTGATGCACCGCTAGGTGACAGACCTATTTCAGGAGCAGATGAAGACGTTATGAACGTTTGGCTAGCTCAATATGATGACTACTTGATAGTTTAGTGCACCATGCTTAACGGCTTAGAATCAGGACTTCAAAGATGTTTTGAACGTCATGGACCATATGAGATGTTCCAGAAGTTGAAGTTAATATTTCAAGCAAATACCCGAGTTGAGAGATATGAAGTCTCCAACAAGTTCTATAGCTAAAAGATGGAGGATAATAGCTCAAGCAGTGAGCATGTGCTCAGATTGTCTGGGTAGTACAATCGCTTGAATCAAGTGGGAGTTAATCTTCCAAATAAAATAGTGATTGACAGAATTCTCTAGTCACCATCACCAAGTTAGTAGAACTTCATGATGAACTATAATATGCAAGGGATGACGAAAGTAATTCCCAAGCTCTTCGTGATGCTGAAATCGACGAAGGTAGAAATCAAGAAAAACATCAAGTGTTGATGGTTAACAAGACCACTAGTTTCAAGAAAAGGGCAAAGGGAAGAAGGGGAACTTCAAGAAGAACGGCAAGCAAGTTGCTGCTCAAGTGAAAAAACCCAAGTCTGGTCCTAAGCCCAAGACTAAGTGCTTCTACTGCAAAGGGACTGGTCACTGGAAGCGGAACTGTCCCAAGTATTTGGCGGATAAGAAGGATGGCAAAGTGAACAAAGGTATATTTAATATACAGATTATTGATGTGTATTTTACTAGTGTTCGTAGCAACCCCTCGGTATTTGATACTGGTTCAGTTGCTAAGAGTAGTAACTCAAAACGGGAGTTGCGGAATGAACAAAGACTAGTTAAGGGTGAAATGACGATGTGTGTTGGAAGTGGTTCCAAGATTGATATGATCATCATCGCACACTCCCTATACTTTCGGTATTAATGTTGAACCTAAATAAGTGTTATTTGGTGTTTGCGTTGAGCATGAATATGATTTGATCATGTTTATTGCAATACGGTTATTCATGTAAGTTAGAGAATAATTGTTGTTCTATTTACATGAATAAAACCTTCTATGGTCATACACCCAATGAAAATGGTTTGTTGGATCTCGATGGTGGTGATACACATTTTCATAATATTGAATCCAAAAGATGCAAAGTTAATAATGATAGTGCAACTTATTTGTGGCACTGCCGTTTAGGTCATATTGGTGTAAAGCGCATGAAGAAACTCCATGCTGATGGGCTTTTGGAATCAATTGGTTATGAACCACTTGATGCTTGCGAACCATGCCTTATGGGCAAGATGACTAAAAACTCTATTCTCCGGAACAATTGAGCGACCGACTGACTTATTGGAAATAATACATACAGATGTATGCAATTCGATGAGTGTTGAGGCTCACGGCAAGTATCATTATTTTCTGACCTTCACAGATGATTTGAGCTGATATGGGTATATCTACTTGATGAAACATAAGTCTGAAACATTTGAAAAGTTCAAAGATTTTATGAGTGAAGTGGAAAATCATTGTAACAAGAAAATAAAGTTTCTACGATCTAATCGCGGAGACAAACTATTTGAGTTACAAGTTTGGACCTAAATTAAAACAATGTGGAATAGTTTCACAAATTCATGCCACCTGGAACACCACAGCATAATGGTGTGTTCGAACGTCATAACCGTACTTTATTGGATATAGTACAATCTATGATGTTTCTCACCGATTTACCACTATCATTTTGGGGTCATACATTAGAGACAGCTGCATTCACGTTAAAAAGGGGCACCATGTAAGTCCGTTGAGACGACACAATATGAACTGTGGTTTGGCAAGAAACCAAAGTTGTCATATCTTAAAGTTTGGGGTTGCGATGCTTATAAGAAAAAAAATTCATCATGATAAGCTCAAACCCAAATCGGAGAAATGTGTCTTCATAGGATACCCAAAGGAGACAGTTGGGTACACCTTCTATCATAGATCCGAAGGCAAGACATTTGTTGCTGAGAATGGATACTTTCTAGAGAAGGAGTTTCTCTCGAAAGAAGTGAGTGGGAGGAAAGTAGAACTTGATAAGGTAATTGTACCTTCTCCCTTATTGGAAAGTAGTTCATCACAGATATCTGTTCCTGTGACTACTACACCAATTAGTGAGGAAGCTAATGATGATGATCATGTAACTTCAGATCAAGTTACTACATAATCTCATAGGTAAACCAGAGTGAGATCCCCACCAGAGTGGTACGGTAATCCTGTTCTAGAAGTCATGTTACTAGACCATGACGAACTTGCGAACTATGAGGAAGCGATGATGAGCCCAGATTCCGCGAAATGGCTTGAGGCCATGAAATCTGAGATAGGATCCATGTATGAAAACAAAGTATGGACTTTGGTGGAATTGCCCGATGATCGGCAATCCATAGAAAATAAATGGATCTTCAAGAGGAAGACACACGCAGATAGTAGTGTTACTATCTACAAAGCTAGACTTGTCGAAAAAGGTTTTTGACAAAGTTCAAGGTGTTGACTACGATGAGATTTTCTCACTCGTATCTATGCTTAAATCTGTCCGAATCATGTTAGCAATTGCCGCATTTTATGAAATCTGGCAAATGGATAAACAAAACTGCATTTCTTAATGGATTTATTAAATAAGAGTTGTATATGATGCAACCAGAAGGTTTTGTCAATCCTAAAGGTGCTAACAAAATGTGCAAGCTCCAGCAATCCATCTATGGACTGGTGCAAGCATCTCGGAGTTGGAATATGCGCTTTGATGAGATGATCAAAGCATATAGTTTTATACAGACTTGTGGTGAAGCTTGTATTTACAAGAAAGTGAGTGGGAGCACTACAGCATTTCTAATAAGTATATGTGAATGACATATTTTTGATCGGAAATAATGTAGAATTATTCTGCAAAGCATAAAGGAGTGTTTGAAAGAAGTTTTTCAAAGAAAGACCTCGGTGAAGCTGCTTACATATTAAGCATCAAGATCTATAGAGATAGATCAAGACACTTGATAAGTTTTTTCAATGAGTACATACCTTGACAACATTTTGAAGTAGTTCAAAATGGAACAGTCAAAGAAAGAGTTCTTGGCTGTGTTACAAGGTGTGAAATTGAGTAAGACTCAAAGCCCGACCACGGTAGAAGATTGAAAGAGAATGAAAGTCATTCCCTATGCCTCAGCCATAGGTTCTATAAAGTATGCCATGCTGTATACCAAATCTATTGTATACCCTATAATGTGTTAAGCAAGGGAGTACAATAGTGATCTAAGAGTAGATCACTAGACAGCGGTCAAAATTATCCTTAGTGGAATAAGGAAATATTTCTCGATTATGGAGGTGACAAAAGGTTCGTCGTAAAAACTTACGTCGGTGCAAGTTTTGACACAGATCTGGATGACTCTAAGTCTCGATCTAGATACATATTGAAAGTGGGAGCAATTAGCTAGAGTAGCTCTGTGCAGAGCATTGTAGACATAGAATTCGCAAAATACTTACGGATATGTATGTGACAGACCCGTTGACTAAAATTATCTCACAAGCAAAACATGATCACACCTTAGTACTCTTTGGGTGCTAATCACATAAGCGATGTGAACTAGATTACTGACTCTAGTAAACCCTTTTGGTGTAGGTCACATGACGATGTGAACTATGGGTGTTAATCACATGGTGATGTGAACTATTAGTGTTGAATCACATGGCGATGTGAACTAGATTATTGACTCTAGTGCAAGTGGGAGACTGAAGGAAATATGCCCTAGAGGCAATAATAAAGTTATTATTTATTTCCTTATATCATGATAAATGTTTATTATTCATGCTAGAATTGTATTAACCAGAAACATAATACATGTGTGAATACATAGACAAACAGAGTGTCACTAGTATGCCTCTACTTGACTAGCTCGTTAATCGAAGATGGTTGTGTTTCCTAACCATGAACAAAAGAGTTGTTATTTGATTAACGGGATCACATCATTAGAAGAATGATGTGATTGACATGACCCATTCCATTAGCTTAGCACCCGATCGTTTAGTATGTTGTTATTGCTTTCTTCATGACTTATACATGTTCCTATGACTATGAGATTATGCAACTCCCGTTTGCCGGAGGGACACTTTGTGTGCTATCAAACGTCACAACGTAACTGGGTGATTATAAAGGAGCTCTACAGGTGTCTCCGAAGGTACATGTTGGGTTGGCGTATTTCGAGATTAGGATTTGTCACTCCGATTATCGGAGAGGTATCTCTGGGCCCTCTCGGTAATGCACATCACCTAAGCCTTGCAAGCAATGCAACTAATGAGTTAGTTGCGAGATGATGTATTACGGAACGAGTAAAGAGACTTGCCGGTAACGAGATTGAACTAGGTATTAAGATACCGTTGATCGAATCTCGGGCAAGTAACATACCGATGACAAAGGAAACAACATATGTTGTTATGCGGTCTGACCGATAAAGATCTTCGTAGAATATGTGGGAGCCAATATGAACATCCAGGTTCCGCTATTGGTTATTGACCGGAGACGTGTCTCGGTCATGTCTACATTGTTCTCGAACCCGTAGGGTCCGCACGCTTAAGGTTTCGATGACAGTTATGTTATGAGTTTATGAGTTTTGATGTACCGAAGGATTTCGGAGTCCCGGATGAGATCGGGGACATGATGAGGAGTCTCGAAATGGTCGAGATGTAAAGATCGATATATTGGACGACTATATTCAGACATCGGAAAGGTTCTGAGTGGTTCGGGTATTTTTCGGAGTACCGGGGAGTTACGGGAATACGGGGGAAGAAGTATATGGGCCTTATTGGGCTTTAGAGGAGAGGGAGAGGCACGCCGCGCGCCCCCCATTGACTAGTCCGAATTGGACTAGGGGGAGGGGCGGCGCCCCCTCCTTCCTTCTCTTCCCTCCTCCCTTTCCTTGACTCCTACTCCTACTACTTGGAAGGGGGGGATCCTACTCCCGGTGGGAGTAGGACTCCTCCAGGGCGCGCCATGGGGCCGGCCCTCTCCCCCTTCCTCCACTCCTTTATATACGGGGGCAGGGGGCACCCCATAGACACAAGAATTGATCCTTGAGATCTCTTAGCCATGTGCGGTGCCCCCCTCCACCATAATCCTCGATAATATTGTAGCGGTGCTTAGGCGAAGCCCTGCGATGGTAGAACATCAAGATCGTCACCACGCCGTCGTGCTGACGAAACTCATCCCCGACACTTGCTGGATCAGAGTCCGGGGATCGTCATCGAGCTGAACGTGTGCTAGAACTCGGAGGTGCCGTAGTTTCGGTGCTTGATCGGTCGGGCCGTGAAGACGTACGACTACATCAACCGCGTTGTTATAACGCTTCCGCTTATGGTGTACAAGGGTACGTGGACAACACTCTCCCCTCTCGTTGCTATGCATCACCATGATGTTGCGTGTGCGTAGGAAATTTTTGAAATTACTATGTTCCCCAACACTAAAACCCCGACCTATGATACACACGTAATCGTGCAGCACGAATGAACAATTTGATTAGATTTTGAGGAGCTTTACCTCCACTTCTTCCACTCCCGTAACCCCCCTATCGCTGCGCGTAAATATTGGTTCTTGAGAAATATGAGCTAATATAGTGTGTCGGTCTTGTTGTGGCCACTTTAAATCGGCCACATATCTAGAAATACAATGACACCGGTACTTGAACACTCAAAGATTATATCTCCTTCCCAAAATTCTTCTCTTACATTTGTCTAGATACGGATGTATTTAACACTAAAATGTAACTAGATACATCCGTATTTAGACAAATCTAAGACAAAAAATTTGGGACGGAGGGAGTACTAAATATAGTATTTTCCACATTTCTTCTCGGCGCGACAATCAATGTTATTTCCAATATTGATTGTCATTAATAAAATTAATGTTGTTTCTAAATAATTATAGGCAATGCTATTTTCAAGATTAACTATCATTAATGCAATTAATGTTGTTTCTAGACAATTGTAATTAATGTTCGTTCCAGATTGATGATGATGTGTTGAATACATCACTGGAGCAACATGGGTCATTCGATACCACTGGTCGAAAGAGTAGGCTCATTTGGACTCACCATACTCGTTCTTTTATAAGTGTTACTAATAATGTTGTGTATGCACGTTAATATCAGACAAAGGGGGATGGGGCTTTGCGGGCGTCCGGACCGCTATGTTTGCCCGCCCTAACCCACCCAAACCTGGTCACTCGCCCGCGAGCGCTTCCCGCCAGAAAAGGTCGGTGCCTCTCCAGAGCTTCAGTGCCTCTCACTGGCGCGCCGACTGTGAGAGTGCCACTCGTGCTTCTTCCTGGTGCATGCAAGTACTCCGCGTTCATATGACACCATGGCTGGTTGTTCGGCCGTGTGCCACCCATAGTTATGACATGCGGTTGCCAAGGAACCTACTCTGGCGCCACCGCCCAGCATTGCCATTCGAATGCTATATAAACCGCAGCCCCGGCCATAGCCACATTCATCCTCGTATGGTCCCTTTCTCCTCTTCTTCACCCCCATGGCCTCCTCGCGCTACAAAGCTCTCTGCGATGGACTGTCGCTAGAGCAGAAGAAGGAGATGGTCGTCATTGCTACCGTCTGGCAGGCCGGCAGCCGAAGGCCGACGACGTCGCAATGGAGGACGTGGCCGAGGACGATCTGGCGCCACCCTCCTAGCCGGCGCATTGAACCATGACCATCAGCGAGGCCCGTGCCCATTATATGGACATGGTGCGGGAGGAGCAGTTCCAGGTGTAGGCTAACGCTACCTAGAACCTCCAACTCCTCCAAGAGCACTAGCAGGAGGAGAAGCGGTTCAACGCCGACAGGGAGATCACGCCGGAAGCGGACATGACGGAGCAGTCAGTCTTGCTCAAGTCATGCCGCTCCGCCCATGAGATGTGCAAGGCCCGCTGGCGGTTCCCCCAGCGACAAGAGGAACTGGAGGCCGCCTACAAAGAGTTCGATGAGGCAGCGGACGAGGTGTGGGGCAAGACCGAGGAGGAGGACGAGGACATCACCGGATCCGTCGAGGCCGTGCCCCGCCACCACGACCACGAAGTCAGCACGTCCGAGGGCGCCGCCAGGAGCGAGGAAGAGTAGTGCACGATAGGTCGCCGATGCTCGGGTCCCAAGAAGGCCACCGCTCCTCCCCTCCCATTCATGTCAAGCTTGATGGGCTGAACATCGTTGGTGGATTACCCGCTTGGTGGCGACATGGAGGCAGACAGTTTTACTTCCCGGGGCTCCGAAGGCGGAGCTGAAGAGCGCTAATGCGGAACTAGAGAAGGTGAAGCTTCAGTTCTCGGGGCTCATGGCCAGATACGGGGAACGGGCACAGGCGATTATTTAAATTAGGTTAATTAATTATACTTATGGAGTTGGACGAGCACCGCTTTTATTTGAAGTATGTCTGAAATGTAATGAATTATGTCATGTTTATATGAAATCCAGTATGTTTACATTAATTTCTTCTGGTTTATATGAAAATCCAGCCATGTTTGCACAAAATTTGTCCGCTTAGTTCGAATACTAGATGAAATGTATGCGGGCAGTGTTGGATGGCGGCCTCCGACATCAGTGTCCGTGGACTGGTCCTCCCTGTCTGCGGACGTATGTGGGAGAAAATTTTCCAATCGCTGTTAGAGATGCCCTTAGTAAAATGGTATATAGATTACTTGTTTTTCTTTAACAGTAAACAGGCTCAACATTCCGTCAAACAACTCACTGCGTTATCGATCACATTTGGGTTTTCTGTTTAAATTATTTTCAAAGCACGTTAATCTCTAGATCAATGTTGCATTTGTACGTGGCTAATTAATTTCACCTTTATAACATGCATACCCGGCAAACCTGTCGCACTGCTTTGCTAAAAGGGAGGCATATGATGTGTCAATCTCCTAAACTCGAAAACTGTTCACATGGAAAAATTCAACCCTTAGGTTCATTGAAGGAAAAAATACTAAAGAGGTCGGTCATAGGACATGGGAATGGAAAACCCTCAAGAAGGCTCAAAGGCAAACCTCGGTTGGTTGACGACATCGATGGCCATTAATGAGTCATCACAATGCATAAATGACCCTGCCATCAAACATATGTTTTTATGTTGAGCCTCTTTAAAGCAACTATTGAGGTAGGTGCAATTCCACATTGCATAAATGGGCATTGAAGCCGATATGTTAATTACGGAGATTTCAGGCTCATTTCAAATATACACATCACCTCTAACAAGACCCCTCATCACACACGGTTAATTATGGAGTTTTCTAGCTCATTTCACTAATATACACATCATCTCTAACAATACCCCTCATCGAACACGGTTGGTCTAAGAATGGGTCTAACAACGCTTGAGAAATAGTTGTAGCACAAGGAGACCCAAATATGTGTGTTTGTGAAGAGGTAGACCCTGAACGGTAGCACACCCAGTGCAAATTATAGCACATGGATAGTACTTAATGAGCATGTACGAAATTCCTAGGTTTTTTTATAAGACTAGCCACAATGGAGAGTAACATACACTAGTAACATACACATATCCCATGACTATGTTACTACCTTCATAGTGGGTAGTAACATAAGTGTGGTGTCATGCAAAGCTTCATTTATTAGGTTATAGACTCGTATTATATTGGGACATGTGATGTTGCAGTAACTAGCTAAGTTACTCAAACTACTTCTCTCCTCATTAACTCATTGCCACATAAGCAAATTTGCTGAGTTCGACTCGATGTTACTGCTGAAGTTACTCCCATTGTGGCTAGTCTAAACCTAACCATTCCTCACTAACCCTAACCCTTCTCACTCTCTCACCATCTCCTGCTATAAACGAGAAAACGACGACCTCTTTCTCTCCTCCAGCCGCCACCCCTCCACCCACAGACACTGCTCATATCTGCATTCTTACCTTCACCTCCCGATTGCCGCTCCCCTCCATGCATGCACTCCTCCGCCATGGTGGTCTGCCCTCTCTTTTTTCTATCTCCCTGTTTCAACCCCTCCACCCTCCGGCCATACGAGGATGCCACCATTTCAATATCACTGAGATAGTGCAAAACCTAAAGATAAGAGGATTTATTCTGATTGGTACCATCCTGGGTGCAAGGAACATGAAGCAAGGTCCTTCACAGACAATTATGTTTGTTTCTCAATTCTATCATGTACAATTATAGTTTGTTTCTATCATCTCTTTATGTATTTTGTGATCATGGTGGTACATCCCTCTTCAGATTTGGCGCCAAGAAAACACCATGTATCCTTAGATCCATTTGTACTAAAATAGCGACAAATATGGAACGGAGGGAGTCACAAAGAACAACCAAGTTCCTAAAAATGGAGAGGCTTCAATGCTGAACTAAATGTTCATTTGGTAGTGAACCAACTGAATGCACCTGATGAACGGCGAGAGGGGCAAAACAATCATCGATCACTCTATTTTCATATATCAATTATGTTGGCTCATATATGAATGGGCATCACTTATGTTTGGTCATGTATGGATGGTCAAAACTAAGTGATCAATTTATTATGTTGCTTCATATATAAATGTTATTTGTTACTTCATCTTGTTGATGAATGGGTGAGCTATATAGATGTAACATATGCAAAAGTGAGTGGATGATTGTGGTATGTGGATGTAATATATGTGAATATGAATGAATGGATGGTTGAAAAGGATGGTCGTGATCGTTTGCGATGAGATCTACATCATGGATGGTCGGTCGACATTCCTCGTTGGCGATGTGTGAAAACTTACAAGCATGTTGTTTCATGTTTGCGATGAGAGATTCTCACATCAATGATATGCTATTGGCAATGAAGCTATTTAACCATTTACAGCGTGGGGTGGTTCTCTAGTTGTGTTTCTACTAGTTGGCGGTAGAATGCTTGGGTTGACCTAAGTATTGCTACCGAAATGATTGGGCTAGAGTTGGCGGACTAGACTTCGGTAACATGTAACAAACTAGTATGGTGTCAAGTTGGATTTACATGATGGTTAGGGTTTCACCACAAATCAAAGAGACGTTCAATGATGACATGGAAACCCTATGACTATACTTGGAATGTTAGATGATTATGTTGATACCATGTTGAACATCGACATGTCAGCTATGTGCTTCAGCACAAAAGTGAGTGTCAACATGTCACCATAGTATATTTTGCTGAGGTCCCAAATGAAAAACTTGCACTTATTCCAAGAGATGCCATTGAATAAATCATGGATTCACTAAATTACATGATTTACAAAAACTAGGCCATGGAGTTGGCCCTCAAATACTCCCATTATGTAGACTGAAGGAAGAAAATATCATTTGGTTACATGCTTTAGTACAATAGATAAAATATCATCACTAAAAGAATAAATATATTCAAAAAGCCTCTTGATCATCATTGCAATATGTCATTGGCAATTCATGGCCAAGAATGTCAATATACATTGGACCAGGCAAAGGTGATGGAATTGAGGGATCCAAGAGGGTTGAGCATGGACTATGGTGGTGGGTGAGCATCAACGATGGAAACCACTGTAACCATTCATCTTTATACTTTTCTCTTTTAGTGATATCATTGATGGTGGCGGTAGTGAAGAGTTTTCTCCCCACATTTTTGTGAGGTATTTAGGTATGAGTTAATGGTATTGTGGTACTGATCCTGCCCCTGAACGAAAAAAGCGCCAGGAAAAAAGACTTGATATGTCTATGTCCGAGGTGGTAAAAGTTTTTAGTCTACCAAACTTTGTTGAGTTTTATATATCATAACCCCATTAGTGTAATGTTTCGTCCTCCATTGGAATTAGCTCCTGATTTTGTACATCTTGTTGTTCCCCAATTAGGCAAGACACTCATGAGCTATGTTTGAAGATTGAACAATGACGACGAACCTTGCCGCAATAGAGAGAAACTTGCTCCCCCCTTTTGAGCAAAAATCACCCATTTTGTCGATGATCGGCTACATATGAACTTTCTCCAACCATTAGATATGCAACCAGTAGTCAAAACATAAGTACAATATCAACGCGAAACCATCCACTATAGTATCTTCATGCTTATCCAAATTAAATGATATGTTTTTATTTTATTTTATTTAAAATATGAATAAGTATTGGCCCAAAATCTACTTGGCCAGTGTTTGCTAGGATTCTAAAATTAGGTCATACATTTAAACTTAAACTTTGTTTCATTATGTATTGGTTTTGTCTATAATTAAGTCATATATAGTTGGCTACATTTTTTGCTAGCCCTTTTGGATATAGATCCAACAATCATCATCACCCCCTCCACATTCTTTCAAAAAACACCAAGATCTACAAATCATTATATTAAGATGCGGACAAATATATTACAAGAGGGTGGTGTTAATGTGGGAACAAACTCCACATATACTGAACTCCATAAAAATACAAGAAAGGGACTACATCCTTTGAAATACCACGGTGTTGTTCAGCTCTTCGTAGGCAGAAGTTATCCTAGAACTGCTTAACCACTCGATTGTTATGACATCATTTTGTCACTAGTGACATGGCATTGTAGTCAAGCCATATGTAGTGGGCATAAAGGAGAATGTCAAATTGAAGTCCTACCTTTCTCCATTGGAACACACTCATTTAGCTGGCACTGCGAGGAGTATATCAGAACATTGTCTTCAAGAAGGCCAATTAGCCCTCAATTCCCTCAAGTCTTTGAACAAGAACTCACATGCAAATATCTAGAAGTCTCAAGATGCTCTCTATCGAATGTAGAATGCCCTTCGGTTGGAAAACCATACTCTCGTCAAGACAGTCAAGTATCCAACAAGGGTCCTTTCAGGTGAACCACATGAAGAATAGTGCCTTGATGGTGCCTACCTTTTTTAGATAAGAATTGCTCCTGACTACTTATGTGATACCACAATGAAGGCATGGCATTATCCATGAGCTGAATGACCCATTTTATGTCCACTTACATATCATCATATCTTCCATGTCCACTTAAATATCATCACATCTTCCATGTCCACTTCGGAACGCCTATTATGCAGTGATATTTAAAATAGCAAGAAATGTTTCATAGCGGGGATGGATAGATTTCTCAAGGATGATTAATGTGTGTGTGTGTGTGTGTGTTACTCTACAAGGTAGTAGTAATTGATTACTCTTTGAATAACTGCTTAATCAACCATGACATTGACATATTGGACTCAACACATTTGTGGCACCTGGCTAACAATCTTTCCATACTAGAATCCGTTCTCCCTTTCCTGAGAAGAACTTAACAAGTATGTAAAATCACTTAAAATAGCTTAGAAGCCTAACTGAAACCTTGGCTTTCCATTCCTCACTCGAGCATTGTAGCCAAAGGCATTTGATGCACTTGGAATCATTGTGAAATGTCAGGTTGTGGAGGCCAAGATTTCTCAATGATTTTATCCAAGGTAACTAGAGACCACTCGCCCTTAACATCATGCCCTATTTTGCACCAAAATTCCCTATGAAAGGTGTTGATAGTACTTAATTAAACAAGGATAGAGGTTCACCTAGATCATTTATAGCTATGGCTGATAACATGGGTGTTTTCTCAAATATGACTCCTTGTCATTAGAGAGCATCAGAGCTTTCTAACTAGTCGGTAGACGTGTGATCTTCCCCAACATCGTACGAATCTTTAGATGGCAAAAGAAGACACTGAAATGGGGATGCCAATCTTTTTCAAAGAATGAACGGTTAGTGATAGATGTTTACATGATTGATGTCATACTCGGGTGTTCATAATTGGTGAATGACTACTAAGGAGGTATAATGTATGAGGACATGGATCATAACATAGCAATTCCTGGGGTCTCTCAGGATTGCACGTAGTCATGCTAGGTAGGTACTCAGAGGAAAAAAGGATGAAGGTTTAGGGAATACATGATCCTAACTTATCTAGGAGATTTTTACTAGTTAGTGGGCATGGCGATACCATATTGAGATTGTAAACTTGCCAGCGGAGAAGGTGTCACTATATAAGGACCTAGAGCCCCATGCCGAAAGAAGAGATCATTCCAATTAATCAACCATGTAAGACATTGTCGGTAGTTCAAATATATCCCATGCACTTATTTTAAACACATATGGATGTCATTATACACTAGCAATAAATAGGGCTATTAGCGGTCTCGGGGTCCTGAACTGAGGTAAGAGTACCGTATTCTTAGTCTCCTATGCAATCCTCTTGAATTCCAAACCCCATTTCCATTATCTCTACATGATCATTTCCGTGATCAACACATTGGTGCTAAACTCATCGTCGACATGAAGAGCATTAAATTAAATATTTCAACTCGGGGTGTGGGTATCAAATCAGTTCTACAATGTTCTTCATTTAACTGGTGGCACCTTCACATGCTATAGTAAGTTAGGCCCAAACCACCATTACCCCACTAAAACCACCACTGGCATCTTACCCTTACATTGCCATGCCAACAGAACCCCTGAACTACACATCGCCACCATTATCTTACAAGGCTCACCTCTCTACTCTCACATTATCCATACATAAAAGTATTACCTTTTGTAAGATAGCAAAATAATAATTCTTCTTTCATACTAGCCATGATGAAGCCAATAACAAGGTAGACTATAATGGATCAAATATGGATTCTATGACGGGCACATTTGGGTAAAAGGGCACTTGGCGTTGAAGATTTGCCGACCAAATCTCGGTACTCACTGGCTTGAGATTGAAATCATTGTTTCTTGGATGCCCCTGCATGCGCTTAGATGCGTAGCCACTAATTGAAATCAGCAAATCAAGACTATGTGGGAAAATGGTCAAGAGAGGCCAATAGATGTGTGCTCTAAAAGCTTGCACTAGTTTAGGATGCTAGTAACAATACCACCTAGACCAAAAAACTGACAAATTCTACTAGAGCGAAGAAGCAAAGGCCACATTTGAAGACCTCAAGCAACTCCTACAATCCAACCCACAGTTGGCACCCATTGCACAATCAGAGCCGTTCTCACTATTTAATATCCGCCATTACCCAGGTTGTTAGTGCGGTCATGGCTATGGGAAGAGAGGAGCAGGGAAAGGCAAAGTAGGGTTTAGCACCCGGTCTACTATGCTAGTGAAGTGTTGACCCCATGCAAGACTAGCTACCCACACTACCAGAAAATCATGTACGGTGTGTTCACGGCAGCCCGCAAGTGGTGCCACTACTTCCAAGCCAAGCCCCTCATGTTAGTCAGCCATGCACCATCATTAGACATCGTTAACAACAAAGACACGACATGACATGTAGCCAAGTGGGATCCTACCCTTTGAAATCATGTACAAGCCACACTCGGCTTTCAAGTCCTAGGCCATCGTAGACTTTGTTGTCAAATGGACAGAAGCACAAAACATACCACATGATGTCAAATTGAGTATTGGCTCATGTACTTTGACAGCTCCATGCCCTCCGAACGATTAGGAGCCTGCGTGGTCCTCGTCCCCACATGCAGGGATAGGATGAGCTATGTCCTACAGATACACTTCTCTGACTCCAACAATGTTGCAGAATACGGAGCCCTCCTCCATGGGCTCCGCATCGCGGCCTCCATGGGCATCCAATGCCTCATTTGCGGCGGCGATTCTGACCTCGTCGTCCAGCAGGTGATGAAGATATTGGACAGAAAGCACTCAAATATGCCCATGTACTGCATGGCGGTCTGCTAGCTGGAAGAAAATTCGACGACATAGAGTTGTACCACATCAAGCACACTAAAAACATGGGCATCGACAACTTGGCACGCTGGGAGCAGCCCACGAACTAGTCCAGGCTGGCACATTCCTACAGTTCATCCGGAAACCATCTGTATGGATACAAGACGTCGCAGACGATACTTTGACCTCTGACAACCCGAAACTCATGGACATTGAGGCTGAGGCTGGAACCAATTAACCCACGGAGGAGGTCCTCGCAAGAATTCTGGTTTGGACACAGCCGCTGCTCATGTACCTCGTCAGTGGAGAACTCCTGAAGGACAAGAACAAAGCCTGACACATTTTATGTTGGTCCAAGTCATATCCAGTGATTCAAGAAGAACTACATAAGCGAAGCCTGACTGGCATATTCAAGTGCTGCATGCCCGGGGAAGAAGCTCACCAGCTCTTGCAAGAAATTCATGCAGGGGCATGTCACTAGTGCAGAACCGGGCAATAGCACCGGTTCGTAAGGCCCTTTAGTGCCGGTTCCGTAACCGGCACTAAAGTGTGGGCACTAAAGCCCCCCCCCCCTTTAGTATCGGTTCAGCACGAACCGGTGCTAAAGGGCAACTACGTGGCACGAGCCAGCTCCGGGGTAGGGAGCCCTTTAGTACCGGTTGGTGACACCAACCGGTATTAAAAGGTTTGTGGGTTTTGGTTTTATTTTTTATTTTTCCTTTAAATTTGGTTTATCAATTTAATTTAGGATTGTTTTACGTTATAATGAGTTGTTATACTTGATATGGATATGGATCCATCTAGTTCAAACTAATTTGCAGTTTCTTTCATAAATGATATATATAATAACTCATCATCATCATCATCACATATTAATATATAGAAATAAACTCTTACATCATATCATCACCAACAACAGTGTGTGTGTGTGTGTGTCTATATATATATATATATATATATATACTAGCTAGCTAAAAATCATCGTAGTCGTCATTCCCACTATTTATCATCATAGTCATTACCGATATATATCTAATCACCACCAACACTAGCTTAAAGAAGAAACATTCACTTGTAACAGAAGCAAAGATATCATTGAGTTCAACATGGTCATGATATTATAAGCGTTCACAAGCAAATCACTAGCTATTTGAGATTAATTAAGTGCAGGACGAGAATACGAACATGAGAGGACAAGTAATAAGAGCATGAACTAGCTAAATCACTCATGCTGCTCCCTCTCAGGTAAAATAGCATAGAATATGTATAGCTCTCCTGATTCATCATACTGGAGCATGCAGATGAATCTTTCTCCTAATCGTGGGTTGCGCTTGTCCTTGCTGCCCCCTAGTACTTCTCTACGATCATTAACAATTTTGCTCCAATCTTTCACTATTAAGCATTCATCGCTTTCAGAAATCCTGAATGCACTCATGTCCAATGTAGGATATCTTGGTCGTAAGCTAATCATTGATATGCGACCTTTTGTCTCGATCCACTGAGGCACAACTATCATCAGGAGTCCCTGTTGAAGAACATCGTATAATAATTAATATACTTAGCAATGAAAGTTTAGCTTCAAAAATAATGTATGCAAAAGATGCACTAAGGACAAATAGTAAAAATCTTACCATCTTTCCATTATAGATGTGACCGTAGTTCAATACGATCACTATTGGTCGCACGTTTTGAGTACTAACATTTCTAAGTGCAGGAAGAAAATTTTTCTTGACAGTATGAAGATCCTCAAGCCATGAAACATAATGACTTATCTCCTCGCAGTTTAGTTCAACCCCGGGACAGTAGTAGGTCCTGTCTACCAAGCGTCGGACATGTTTGCTTGAACCGAAATAAGCTGACAATAGAAATTAGTTGTCAACTATTTTTGAATAAACAATATCAAAGACATAAACATGGTAGAGAAAAACTCACATGATGGTAGAACTGGAGGCGTCTGCACATCGACCCAGATGTCTCTATTACCTTCAATTTCATCTTCCGGACGAATATCAAAGGTGATAACCATATCAGGCTCAAATGCATAAGCCTTGCATAGTGCTTGCCAAGTTTTGCATTCAAAATGGGTGTATGTGTCTGCATTGTATAATTTGACGTTGAAAGTATAACCATGCTCGGCCTTCAGGTAAACTCTCTTTACCTCCATAGTTTCCATAGCACTGAAACCTATCTTATCCAAGACAAAAATTCTTGCATGGCAGGGGATACGCTAGTAGAACAGTGAAAATTTAAAATTGTAAGTTGAAGTAAATGAAACATAAGTATAATGCTTATATTACGAAAAAATAATTGCCGTTGTGACTTACTGTATCCACTTCAAATGTCCCATCCAGCTTGATGCTGAAGCGCCTATTGTCAACAAGGAAATTTCGGTCGCACAGGCCGCGTTGGTCTTCACATTGTTCGCACATAATGAAATCTTTTTCATCGTCAAACGACATTTCCTATGTTCATATAGGTGAAACATTAAACACTTACTATCTAGCATTAATTAATATCTAACTAATTCTAATATTCATCTAACATTTGACATTAATGTCTAACATATATTTCTATCTAATTCATCTAACATTTGACATTACTAGTTCTATTATTTCAACTAATTCAACTAGTCTATCTATCTATCTATACCTATACTAATTAGTCACTTCCTAGAAATTCCCACGTTAATCAGTAATTAGCGGCCGTTAATCTGGTGGGACCAAATTATTACGGTGTAGATCGATCCATCTAATTCTCAGTTAAAAGGTTTGGTTACCTGTGAAAAAAAAGACTCCAAGCCCCACAATCGTTTGTGTTGGCTGTAAAAATGAACCCCCCGACACAACTGATTTACTAATGAAAACAAATCTTCAGTTAAAAAAGAAAGCAATCTTTATCTCTTTCAAAAAAAAACTAAATGCAGCTCTAGACGTACTCTTGATTCATGTACCCCTTCCCAATGTTAGACGTACTCTTGATTCATGTACCCCTTCCCAATGTAGGTGATTCACCCTCCCCAAGACGTGAAGACTAGGGAATCTGATTTTTATTAGCTTCTTCTTTCTTCTTTAAACTAATAGGAATCTGATCGATCTCCCTACGTTTCTCTTATATAGAAAAAAAAACAGCATGTTCCATCTATCCCGAAGCAGTTTTCGCAGGAAATACTCAGCGCTTCCTCCAAATGTGGCCCACCTATGCTCTCGACCCGCACGTTCTCACCTCCGATTAAGCGGCCATGTTAATCTCGCCCTCGATGTTTCCTGCAGAATTCATCTCCCATCCAGCAGCCATGTTTGTCTCGCCATCGGCTTTTCCTGCTGAATTGTTTCTTCTATCAACAGCACCCCATCTATCGATCTCCCTCCACTGCGATTCAATGATAGGTCGCATACCTCCCTTCTTCCCTCGAGATGATGAAGAATCAGCCTACGGCTAGCTTATGTAGGTAAGGAAAATACTATCTTAGATTTGGGACCTGATTCCCTCAATTTGTTTGGACTTTGAATATAATAATCTGAGAATGATTTTCTTATGCAACACAGTTCAAACGATTTGTTTGTCTGAAATTTTTAGCTATTAGGTAAACAGTCCAGCTAGGACCAGACGCAGCAGCAGTTCGCACACCAGCCCGCCAACATATGGCAAAAGGAAGAAGCCAGCTGGGGCGCTGCGAGAAACAATGGCATTGCTGCTGGTGCTTACAAGGACTAGAACGCAATGGCCATGCCGGCCATTATGGCGCGTTCAATGGTGGAAGTGGATCGTACCGGCAAACTAAGAAGTAGTTGATGAGTCCATCCATTCCAGTGCATACTTTCCTCTAGCAGGCCCACATCTCCCTTAATTTCCTCTTCCTTTTCCTCACAAGAATTGCCGGATCATTGTAAAGCCGTAGGATATACTCATGCCATACAGAAGCCACATGCAGCACGATTCCAATCGACCACCTCTCTCATTAAAAAAAGGGCAGAATATCCTTCCCTGAAAGATAGTTTAATATTTATATTGTAGCCTGTTTTGCCACGAGATAAATGATCGTTCTCCCAAAGAAACAGGAGCATTAGGTCACGATCTGATAGAGAAAAAGGAAGTCACAGTTGGCTTCCTCGGCCTATAGGCCATCGCCGCAGCTATCCCACGCCGCGCCATCCTGGCCGCCATTCCATGATGCCGCCGCAATCCCACGCTGCTGCTCGCCGTCAGCCCACGCCGCCGATGTGGTGGACTCCTTCCTGACGCTCAGGATGGTACGGTAGAGCTATGACGAGGAGATGGACTAGCTCGATCGTGGCTACAGACGTCTTCTTATCTTTCTGAAACCTGCTCGCTCTCCTTTGCGGCATATGTGAACAAAAACATGATGATGTATGGCTGCACGTACATAGTGAGAGAAGTAGTAATCCGTGCAGGCGTCTTTGTTGCCATGGTACCCTGGACAGGAGCAGCAGATGCGAACACAAACAGCATGATGCATAACTGCACGTACATGGTGGGAGACGTAGTACTCTGTGAAGGCGACGTTAGTTGCCATGGTCGCCTGGATAAGAGTGTCAGTGATGTAGTGCATCGCCATCCCTGGCCAGCAGAAGGCAAATAGCATTGTCCATGCCCCATGAGACAACGTCAGGTTGAGGCGTGGAGCTAGCAAGCGAAGGTATTCTATGACGCTAAGCACATTTTCCCATGCATTCCGGGTCAATCATGAATCAGGAAAGGCACGAAATCTACATGAAATCAGGTCAGCACGATGGTACTGTCTACCTAGCCACTAAGTACAAATTACCTTTTTCATTCTCAGTAATTACTTCACAACTACGAATTACCTTGGTTGGCAGGAATCATACATCGCACCACAAACCCAGAATAGCGGCAAGTCGACACAAGTTATTGCTCTGACAAGTTTTATCCCCTGAGGAGTTGCTTGGTACGCTTTTATTTTTGTGTATTTGTACTGCTATATCTTGAAATTACAAAGGAAGGTCACATATATCCTTACTCAGACAAATTTGGTACATTCAAGAATTTTTGTTTCCTCTTCTGAGTAAATGTTACATGCGTCTGAGTGGATGTTGAAACGAAAAAAATTGTTTCTCAAATTACTATTACATTTTCAATTCATTATTGATGTTTAAAAAAAACTTTGCAATCCACTTGATCACTGAGTTTATACTAATATTTTAGTTGCTCGGTGGATTGAGAGAATAGGTGATGCATGTGGACAACTGTCTTCAAAGTTTGTGTATATTTTTATTTTGTACTAAATCTTTTGATAAATGAATTCAGTTGCAGAGAATATTGTATCCGTTTTATGATCCTTATTTTTTTTCATAGTTACAACTTTTGAAGGTCCAATAGTGTACATGAGTAAATTTATCTGGATGAAAACACTGACATGCTATCTTCCAACAATTCCGGGTGAGTATGCAGGAAGAAATCATGTGATTTTCAACATACAATGGGTTCATGTTTTAGTAGTTTGGCATAATGGTATGATTATATAGACCATAATAATCTCTATAACATTCAAATACTTATGCTCAAAATTTAAGAAAGTACAGAGCATTTTTGTTTATTGGTTTGTTTTGGAATATTTGGTGTTCCCCCAATTGTATGCTCAAAATTTAAGAAAGTACTGACATTCAAAAATGGAAGAAGTCTTGGATATATCACATGTATGGTTACCAGAACAAATTGTATCTGGATTTGTAATTAATTCCATTTCTCCATGTATAACCGATGTTTCCACAATTCCCTAATCTATTTCATAAATAACTATCCCGTGCAGTTGCACGGGTTGACGACTAGTTCTATTAATTCAACAAGTTCTATTAATTAATTCAACTAATTAATTCAAATAAGCATTTACTAAAAATAAACTAACATTCGACATTAATCTGACATTTATATAAACTAAAAATATATTTAAAAATTAAATAAACAGAAAAACTCATTAACAAATAATATTTTAATTAGATCATCAAATCTCAGATACCTAAAATTTCTTACTAAAAATAAACTAGTTCGATTATTTTCTTACTAAAAATAAACTAGTTATATTAATTATTCAACTAGTTAAAATCTCATATATATATATATATATATATATATATATATATATATATATACCTAATTAATATCTAACTATATTCATCTCTAACAATTGACATTAATCTAACATTCGATCATCTAATTAACTTTTCTAAAAAACAGATGACAGAAAATATAAGTAAAAAAATGTGTATGTGTGTGTATGTGTGTGTATGTGTGTGTATGTGCGTGTATGTGTGTGTACTGCGTGTATACGTACATGTGTGTGTGTGTGCAGTACACCGCGCCCCGTACGCCACCGCCCCGTACGTACTAGCGGGGGCGCCGGCGTACGGGGCGGGGGCGCCGGCGTATGGTCGGGTCGGCCGGGGCGCGCGGGTGCGAGGAGAGAGACACGTACGGGCGGCGCCGCGGCGACGACGACAGACGGCGGCGGCGTTCGGGGCAGCGGCACGAGACGACAATGACCACGGGCGGCGGCGGGGAACAGCGACGACGACGACGGATGACAGGCGACGGGCGGCGACACGACGGGATCGAGCGGCGCGGTTGGAGACGAAGTGGGGGATGAAACTGAAATTTTCGTAAGTGCTATATATATAGGATGAGCCTTAGTACCGGTTGGTGGCTTCAACCGGTACTAAAGGCCTATTTTAGTACCGGTTGGAGCCACCAACCGGTACTAAAGGCCCTCACTTTAGTACCGGTTGGATTGCGCTGCCACCCCGCGGTGCACAAAATTTAGTCCCGCCACGCCGGGCGAAGGGCAGCCGTACTGGTTTATAAACCCAGCCGCGGCTGCCTCTTTGAACTCCTCTATATAGCAGGCTTCTAGGCCTAACTTCTGCGCGCTGCCTTGTGAGCCTGTTGGGCCTTTTGGGCCTGCAATTGCACGCCCGTGGCTTAGCAGGCCCACTGGGCAGCGCCCCAATTTTTTTATATAGTTTTTTTATTTTCTGCTTTATTTTCTTTTATTTATTTCTGCGTAGTTTTTTGTATAATTTTTTCTTTTCTGTTATATTTATTTTCTTCTATTTATTTCTGAGTAGTTTTTTTATATAGTTTTTTCTTTTCTACTATAGTTTTTTTCTTTTCTGCTATTTTTTCTTTTCTGCTTTATTTATTTTCTTCTATTCATTTATTTTTATATACCATGCCTTTCGGTGTAACAGATGAGTTTTCGTCTGAAACCGGCCCTGATACTTTGAAAGAGATTGTTCAGTTTGTACACGAATTGCATCTAGTTTTTGCCATAACAGAAGAAGTCCGGAGTTGTAATAAGTTATCAAAAATAAAAAAGAGGTGCAATGCTCGTTAATTAGCTTGAAGCCTTCCGGAATAGTGTAAACTGCACTGCACATAGCTCCGTGCAGTCTACCATATTCCTCAAGGCTTGAAGCTAAGCAACGTGAGCATTGAGCCTCTTCTTCATCGTCTCTGCACTCAGGGCTTATAAACCGCTTCTAGTCCCTCTCTCTTGGCGAGGTGGGACTAAAAAACAGCTTACTAAGAAACTGTAGTACTGGTCACCCTTTAGTACCGGTTGGAGCCAACAACCGGTACTAAAGGTGGTGCGCTGCCTGCACAAAGTATAGTGTCATTTAGCTCAAAACAAATCATTAAATGCATGAAAAATATCAAATGAAGGCAGAAATGGTTGAAAGATGATGGTGTCGCTTTGAATGGTGCATACTGAATGCAAAAAAAGTCTGGAGTTATAATAAGTTTAAAAAAATGAAATGCCTTTGTAAAAGATGAGTTTAATTTCGTCAGAAACCCGAATACTTCGAAAGAGATTGTCCAGTTTGTAAACTAAGTGCATCCAGTTTTTGCCGTAACCCTCTCTACTTTTTTGAACAATGTATGTGGGTGAAATGATGATACCATGCCAAGTTTCAACTTTTTCAGAGTTCATTTGTAGTGCTTTTCAATTTCCAGGTCATTTAGTTCTCAAAACAAGTCATTAAATGCATGAAAAATAGCAAATGAAGGCATAAATGGTTGAAAGTTGATAGCGTCGCTTTAAATGGTGCATACTGAACGCAAAAATATAAGAGCATTTAGATCATGATCTTATATTTATTTACAGTCTGAATTGTCAATATGATCTTATACATCAAAAATACTTTGAACATCAATGATCTTTTTGTGTACAATCTGAATTGTCAATATGAGTCCTCAACGATATAAACCGGTGAAGACTCATATTGCGGCCACAAATTCTATACATAGAGTTCAGTGAAGACCAAGTGCTTGTGATAGTTTGAGAATAAACATATTTAAGGTGGTAAAAGCCTTGTTAGGGGAGCAAGGTGGGACTAAAAACAGCTTGCCATAACCTCATTAGTACCGGTTCGTGGTACGAACCGGCACTAAATGGTGATGGTGGGGCCATAGCCTGACCGCAGGCTGCCACAATCTCTTTAGTACCGGTTCGTGGCATGAACCAGTACTAAAGGTTCGCCACGAACTGGTACTATTGATCACCGCCACGAACCGGTACTATTGATCACATTAGTGCCGGTTTTTTTACAAACCGGCACTAATGTGCTTCACATTTGACCCTTTTTCTACTAGTGTGTGGTCATCATGCAGCCCCGCAAACATTGGTTGGCATGGCTTCTTCTAGCCTCACGCCTCCCGCGACACTAAAGAGATCATTCGCAAGTGTGTGGGCTGTCAACAATTCACACAGAAGTCGCACATGTTGTCCACCGCCCAGAAAACAATACTTCTGATGTGGCCATTCTCTATATGGGGGCTGGACAAGGTGGGGCCCCTCGCGACAATTCTAGAAAGCTTCAAGTTCCTTCTAGTCACCACTGGCAAATTCACAAAGTGGATAGGGGCCAAGACCATTATGAATGTTGAAGCTGACACAACGATCAAGTTCATCTCTAGCATCATACGCAGATTTGGCATGTCCCAAAACTTCATCACTAACAACAGCACAGACTTCACATCAAACACATTCAAGGAATTCTGCCATGGAGAATCCAAATAGACTATTACTCGATCTCACACCGGCGGTCTAACAGACAGGTAGAGCGAGCCAACGGGCTAATAATACAATGCTTGAAGCCTCGCCTCATCACCCTTCTGGTGCAAGCAAAAGAAAAGTTGGTTAATGGGCTCCCATCTGTTCTCTAGAGCATGTGAACAATGCCAAACCACTCCATCGGCTACACACCTTTCTTTATGGTATATGGGGCGGAGGTTGTTGTATCTTCTATAGTGTACGACCCTCGCACGTTGCCCTCACAACAAGGAAGCCATAGAAGAATCCAAGAAGGACGACATCAACACCAAAGAAGAACCAGGCTCATCGCCCTCGAGCAGACAACCGTCTACCAGCAGAAGTTGTGCCAGTACCAAGGTGAACATTAACCCCAATATCCGAATAAGGGCCTTTGCCAACCGTTGCAACAAGGGTACAACCATACTCAAACCCACCTTGCCAGGGCTCCACATTAACCCCAGTATCCGAATAAGGGCCTTTGCCAACCGCTGCAACAACGGTACAACCATACTCAAACCCACCTTGCCAAAGACGATGTCCATCTCCAGGAAAGTATCGGCACACAAAAAGGGAATAAAAAATGCCATGACATAAAAATTCTCGAGACAAGTTGATCAAGAGGAAATTTACATATGTTTCATAGCTTCCTAAAGATTTTTAGCACGCACTTACACATTGGTCCTCCAACTCCAGGGAAGCCTGTCGACCGACCTCCTGCAAGTAAGCCACTTCCACAATGACTATTTTGCACTCTCAAGCCTCTGTAGTAGCCAGGTCGGTTTTGAGCGTCATGCGCGGTGTTGGAGTACACCCTCTGCACATCACTTCTCTTTGAGAAGGTCACGGAGGTTGGGAGTGATCTTTTTGTTCGACAGACTTGGCATGGGGCAATTACTCCACACATGAACGGGCCTCTTTGAGATCAGCATCAGTGATAGAGAATTTCATTGGCTTCTTTCCAGGCTAGGCCTAACCATCTTAGCATTTATAATACTGGTTTTCTGCTACATCATACGGAAGAAGATATTGATGTCAGCTGCAAGCTTAACATATAATAAGGCAGCATAGGCAACTCTACTCACAGATGTGACCATCAATGAAGTCCTCCAACATAGCGGTCCATGACCTCCCTTCAACCAGCAACCGTCGAAGCTCTCCAGCCTCAGCTTTAAGCCAGTCGTTGCGCTGATGCGGCATCTACGGGATCAAAGCAAGTCAAAAATTCATGTCCGGGGGCTAGCGATCACACAAGACCTTGAGCCCGGTCCTCGGCACAATGACAATAAAGGCTCAGGGTCTAATGGGCATAGGAAGCGCTACTCTAAGGGATTACCTCCATTCTAGGATGGATCGCTTGCCCAAATCTCTTGAAAGAATTTCCTAAGGCTCGGGCGCGCTTGTTGTTCTATTGTAAAGCAGCATCCATCTCCTCAAACACGACATAACCGTTACCTTCCTCTTTAGGCAGGAAGGAAGGGCTGGAGGATGGTGTGGCCGCGGGGCAGGTCTCTGGCTCTGATGAACACCCCTCCATAATTCTTAGATCCACAGCTTCACTGGTAGCCGTGAAGTAGAACTCGTGACCGCCATCACAGGTGGGATCTTTCCATGCCTCCTGACAAGCGAGCACTCTCTATGCCTCGTAGAGAGCGCAGGCTCCGGTGCAAGGCCGCTAACAAACTCCAAGGGGTCATGACACGGGAGACCGCCTCCCAAAACAAAAGGAGAATAACCAAGGGAATGAGCACCTGCGGAGGCTCCCAGTTCGCCAATTTTTTTCTTTAGTCGACGCGACCGGCAACAGTGCTTCAGCATCACGGCACCGGAGAAGAGGAGATGACTTGAATTAATGACAAGTGCATACTTGGGCGATGGTTTCTGCGCTCCTGTGTTGGGGCATTTTCGTAAAACGTCAGAAAAAAGGGATCGACCCCTATGAATTCATCGCATGAGCACTCGATGTCGACGGGAACGTCTCCGTCGCAGTGACGGGCTTCAAAAATGGTCCCGCTGCAACTTCTAGTCGGGACTCTAGCGCGTTGACAGATTGCATCGAATGGGTCGCCATGACCTCCTTTTGAACCTCTGTTGTGATGATAGTATGGTTCAACTGGAGTGCCAATGACTCCCTTTGGTGCCCCATGTTTCTTGTGGTCGACGACGAAGTGTTCATCCTCTTCAGTCCCTCCCGCGGTTTCTTCAAAGGCGTCATGGCCTGCGCGGGTTGTTGCTGTGGCATACATGCTAACACTGTTGAGACCTCACAGCAAGGCTGGGGGGCTCTGAAACAAAGGCTTTGAAATTTAGGCATGAGGCAGAAATAACATGCCAATCAATCGGCCGAAAGTGGCCAGGTAGTAAAGCAAGAAAATTGTGTTGACCTTGCCTGGATGGTTACCCCAATGAAAGGGTTCTACCGTGACCTTCGAGAAGATCTCCTCCATGGGGACGTGGGTCACAAAGTACATGTGCGAGTTCAACTCAGATTGTGAGACCTTTGTTCCAGACTCTGTACTCATACATTGGGCGCTCCTTCCATGCCGGTGGCTAGATGTTCCTTTCTATCCACGTCTTCAAGATCAACGTACCTGTAAGTCCTGCATCCTTGAGGTGGAAGACCACCTCAACCAACTTAGTGTTTTTCATGGAGAGCTCGGTCACCGAGCTCTAAGATTGTATCTCCTGTGGCAGTTCATTTGTGAAAACATGCAAGCCTATCTCTGTATCTATCTTCTGGAGGTCTAAAACATAAAACCAATCTCATTGGCACGACTCTGTCATCTGTGGCATTGCTAGCTTGAAGTATCCGGAGCCCGAACAAGGTTGAATCACCACTCCGCCACAATCAGGAGTCCAGCGCCATTCTCCTTGTGAGGTATAACCTCAAAGAAATAGTGCCAGAATACCAAAATGTGGGGTTGTCCCAAGAAAGCACTCACACCGGGTAATGAAAGAGGCAAGATGTAAAACCCCTGTTTGGTGTGAGATGATGGAGTTGGCACCCATAGTAGGTCAAAATCCCCCGGACAAAGTTGTGTCAAGGCAGAGAGAGGCTACGGCAGATGAAGGAAGTATGGACGGCCAGGTTCCAATACTGAAGTTTCGTGACCTTGTCCAATGACCACCTGGCGAGCCATGGCAAAACACTCCGTCTAGGCGGAAATCACCATGAAACCAATCCCTATAGATGATTGAAGTTGGTCGTAGAAGACCTCCAGCTCCACGGTCCCTTTTGCGAAGCAACTGCCCCATGCCATTGGAGGAGGCTCAGAATTTGAGGATTCCTCCACATCGATGCCCCCGCAACCAGCCGCCGCGTCGCTCCCGCTCATCCTGAGCACCCTGGGTATGTGCTTCTCCGCCGCAATAGAGGACGAATCTTAGGAGAATTGGAGGAAGGACATGCGCTATTTGCGCTAACCTCCCTTGATTTATAAAGCCATGTATGGATGCAAACCGGCGGCATGACTCCTGAAGATTGCACCAAAAAAAGAAGCGACACATGGAGCATTGGCTTGGGAGACGAGCGCAAAACTGCCACTGTCACGCAGTTTGGACCTTGGCCCGTGGTCGAGAGCCTCTTCAACGGCCCAACTGAGTGCTTTGGTTTTGACTCTTCTCCGACGCAAGGACGTTCTTGCAAGCCATGGGCACAAGGGACTCGCTACTTCAAGTCAGACACGACGAAGGTTGTGAACCAGGGGGCTCTGGCCAAAGACATTACACTAAGCCCAAGAATTCTAAAGATTGGACTGCAAGGCCGCGCATCCGTAGAGCCCCCTTGAATGCCTGAAGTCGTGCAAATGCTGATCCTCTGGAAACATGAGGAGCCCACCTGGGTTCTCGTCCCCCAACATACTAAGAAATTCTAAATCCAAACAAGCTCGGTGGCTACAGACAATGCGGTACACCGAGGCTGGCTTGCCTAAGGGAAACCCAGCAATAGACCCACCACAAGGCCCGGATGGCCCAAAAGGAGCTTGGTGAAATGAGGGATCCTGGAGGCCTAGAAGGAGTTCAATATTCATGAGTGCAAGCCAAGCAAGGTGGCGGCTGGAGGTCGGTTAGATTCTATACCCTAGCCCTCATCGTCTATATAAGACGGGGCATGAGGGCTAGCGAGGCCATCTACCCTTGTAGAAACATACTCTTCATAGTCACAAATCATTCCCCCCCCCCTATTACAACCCTTGCACGAGGTACTCCACCATAAATACAAAATAAAAGTAGGACGTAGGGTGTTACCCCTCAAGGGAGACCTGAACCTGGATAATTTCCTCGTGTGATTTTTGATCTGCTACCTCCGGCCATGTTCGCTACCCTGCCGAGGGTTCTGACAGTTTCACCTACAGTAGATAATATAACAACTCAGAATAAGTCAACTACCTTCCCGCACCAAGTGCACGAGGCACCCATCTTAAGAAGGTACTTAACAAAATATGCAAATATAGTGCTAGGGATACATGCAGCTAAACACATGGGCCAAATCTTAGTTTCTTGCCCCAAATGGAATACAAAAATTCAAATATACACATCAATAGAAAAAGGCAAGAATTAAAGGACATGTTCATGAATTTCTATAAGACATGTTGTCAATACAAATATAACATCTCAACTTCCAAATAGAAAAATATGGTGACTTCAAATTGTCAAGAAGATTAACCATGATATAAGACCTCCATCTTATTGTTCCATCTGAATTTTACACCGCTTCATGACATCTCATTGTATATTAATTTCCACTGATCTTGTAAAGGGATTATTGGGGACCATCCTCTTTATGCATTTTATTATGGATATGACTTAATAAATTCAAATCATCTAAAGATCTATCATCAACTATTCAATGAAAACACCGGAACTCAGCCATGAGGATGGGTATGTATTGACATTGGTCCACTTCTTTACAAATGGAAAACTATTGACACATTATAAATAATAGCATTGTCTAAACACATGCATTTTGTACTATATATTACAAGGATAAGAGCCACGTACCCAAGTGATGGCATTTTCTTCATCAGAAGTGTTCCCCATGAATGAAATGCTTCCCTACAGGAATGATGGCACGATTGTAAATCTTATGGTATATTTGATGCATCGAAATATGAATGTTTTCTTGATACCCTAGCAAATAGTCCCTTCACACTTGTTGTGGTATTTCATTTGGGACTATAGAGTGTTAAATTAAACACTTCTTTTTGTGCGCCTAAATTCACATGGACTATGAATTTTGCACGATCCAAGGGCTAGTATGGTCAATACCTCAAGTAAATAAGGAAGTAAATATTTATGTAATATGCTCATTAAAATCATGGTAAACAAGGTAGACATTTAATTCCTAAAATATTCTTTGGAATAAAGTTAAGTATAGTACTTTATTGAAAAAAGGTTATTTTCTAAGATGAACATATAATTATTGAAATATTTAAGTAGAAATTAATGATACAATCTCACTGAGGAAATTTATATATTGGAGGCCTTAATTTATGAGTTATTCAAATTCAAGAACTTTAAATGTTCAATTCGACACATATTGTAAATGGACTGTGGGGACCACTCTCTTTCCAAGAATATCTTTTTGTGGTTGTATCCTATTCAATTTAAATCTTATAAAGATCTAGCATAAATAATGCAGCCAAAACACTAGAAGCCATCCATGAGAATTGTTGACCCACAAAACTTAAAACAATAGAGTATTTTTTAAATAGGTTTCCAACAAAAATCAACCTACACAATCTAAACAATAGTATAGTTTCAACACATGCATGCAGTATTGCGGTGAATTTGGTAAGGTGAATCCAACCTACTCTAAAAGTTGTAGACTATAACAAATAACTTTCAGCTAAATTTAAAATACTCCCTACTAAAGTTTGTGAATTTAGATGGCTTACCAGTTAAAACTCATACGAGACAAATCGAGATTGAGGTCTTTAAAATTCTCATTGATATCTTTCAGAGAATCTACAAAGAACAACAATTGCATAATGTTTTAGAAGGCAATAAATTTCCATAAGGACGGATCTACATAGAGTAAGAAATGTGCACCTTTCTCTTCGAGATGGAAATAGATAGACAGATACAGAGAGGGGGGAAGGGATGGTGAGAGACAGAGTTTGTGTAAGAGAGAGGGACAGAGAGACACACAGAGAGAGAGAGAGAGCAATGTGCAAGAAAATAAGGCACTTTCTATATATATTTATATTTAGATATATATACCCTCAGGAAATTCATATATACTATTAAAAGCGTATATATATATATATGCATTAAAAGCATATGTATTTACTCATTAAGAGCATATGTATTTTCTCGTCAAAAAGCATATATATACTCATTGAAAGCATCATTAATAAGGTAGAAATTTAATAAAAAAATATTCCTTGGAAGAAAACTAATGATAATATTCATTAAGAGCAAGGTTGTTTATAAGATAGACATTTAATTATCAAAATATTTTATTAAACATTAAATGTTAATAATTCTTTCAAAACTTTATATATTGGCGACATTAATCTTATAGGGATCCCAATTCATGAACTAAAAATGTTGATATATAGGTATTGTAAAGGGATTAATTGTGGGCCCACCCTCATTCTATATTTGGGGTGGGGTGTATCCTATTAAATTCAAATCATCTAATGATCAATCAACAACTATTCATTCAAAACACCATAACTCAGCCATGAAGGTTCTTGAAATGTATGGACATTGGAACACTAATTTACCATCAAAAATAACTCACACAACTTAAACAATTGTATTGTTGTAACACATGCATGTAGTATGGGGTGTCTGTTTTCATTTGTGTGTGCCTTGCAATGAGGCGAATCCTAGCTACCCTAAACGGTGATAGAACAAGATGATGCTTCCCATTTTAGAAGCCTGTAAAGGAGAGAATCTTCAACTAAATAGTGACAGAACAAGAGGAACCGGTAGTCGCTGTCTCTTATGGCCTTGAATTTTTTTCTCTACCGTTAACATGCACGAATACAACTGTCATGTTAAAATTTGGAAATTTGAGGGTTCATCTGGCCATTTTTAAGACATTAAGTGAGTTTCTAGCCATTTAATGGTCGTAATTAAGATTTGGACTACATATACATGCAAAAGCAAACCAAAATAGGTTGAAAAAAAATCATGTTTGTGTCCTCGTGTGCTTGCTTATGCCCCATGCAATAAATTGGAATAAAATTTTAAACATCTTGGCACTAGTAGATAAGGGGGCAAAGGTCCAGGCCGGGTCAGCCCATTAGTCCCGGTTCAGTGTAGAACCGGGACCAATGGGGGCATTGGACCCGGTTCGTGAGCCTAGGGGGCCGGCCGGGCCATGTGGGCCATTGGTCCCGGTTCGTCTGGACCTTTTGGTCCCGGTTGGTGGGACGAACCGGGACCAATGGGCCTGGCTCCTGGCTGACCACCATTAGTCCCGGTTGGTGGCCTGAACCGGGACCAAAGGCTCCCCTTTAGTCCCGGTTCATGCCACAAACCGGGACCAATGAGGTGCCTATATATACCCTCGCCCGCGAGCAGAGCACTCCAGTGCTCTGTTTTTCTCTGGCCGGCGAGGGGAGGGGTTTGTGGTGCTCTAGCTCACCTCTATGCACATGAGGTGTTCGATGAAATGCCCGAGCCACACTAGTTAAGCTTTCTCCTCTCGAAGCTCGACCTCAAAGCTCCATTTTCCTCGAGATTTGTCTAGATTTAGCGGTCCGTCAC
Organism: Aegilops umbellulata; assembly: GCA_032464435.1. Taxonomy (NCBI): domain Eukaryota; kingdom Viridiplantae; phylum Streptophyta; class Magnoliopsida; order Poales; family Poaceae; genus Aegilops; species Aegilops umbellulata. The sequence continues at coordinate 376,339,428 of CP136059.1, read as the reverse complement.
GCCCCACCCCCGTCTTCACCGTCGTCGGTCACCCGTGCCGATCTCATCACCGACACCACCGTGGTGAGCCTCTTGTTCTTATCTTCTTTCTGAAAGGAAAAATATTCTTACTTGTATGTTTAGATAGATACTTGTATCATTTTCTTACTTTTATTATTGCATCTTATATAGTGCGATGGTTTTGGTATCCGCCCTCGTCCTGTCTATGATTCGGATGTAGTATATATATTATCTTTATAACTATTGGTTCATTTATTGTTTATGAAAATTATGCGGACCAAGTGACATAGATTTTATTTATCTAGGATGTATGTGAACCGGAAATTCCAACCGACCCTATTGTCGAGAGGTTAAATTTAGTTGAAGAAGAAAACAATTTCTTGAAGGAAAAAATAAAAAAAATTAAGGAGGAGAAGATGATATTGGAGTTGCATGTTGCGGATGTCGTCGATGATCACAAGATCAAGATGGATGCAATGCGCTTGAAGATTAGAAAGATTAGAAAATATGCATTCATACCGAGGCTTGGTATCATTATGCCGTTGGATCAATTGTTACCTTGGTTGCGATTATGATCGCCTTTGTTTTCGCATTAAAATGTTTTACATAGTTTCAATGTATGGTTTAATTAATTAGATGCTCTGGAGAGCTATATGTTGTTAGATGAGAACTATGTATGTACTTTGGTTTTAATGTGATGATGAACTTGTATTAATTTGGACACTCAATTATATATAATGCACGCAGATGAACCGGCAATGGATGTACGGTGACAGACACACCTCCGAGTACATTAAGGGCGTGCATGAGTTTCTCGATGCGGTTGAGGCAAACAAGCATAATGGTTTTATGTGTTGTCCATGCACTAAATGTGGGAATACGATGTCTTACTCTAACCGGAAAATCCTTCACACCCACCTGCTTTACAAGGGTTTCATGCCACACTATAATGTTTGGACGAGGCACGAAGAAATAGGGGTTATGATGGAAGACGACGAAGAAGAAGAGTACGATGAAAACTATGTGCCCCCTGAATACCGTGATGCTGCAACGGGGGGAGCTGGTGAAGATCAAGAGGAACCAGACGATGTGCCCAATGATGCTGCAACGGGTGAAGCTGCTGAAGATCAAGAGGAACCAGACGATGTGCCCGATGATGATGATCTCCGCCGGGTCATTGTCGATGCAAGGACGCAATGCGAAAGTCAAAAGGAGAAGCTGAAGTTCGATCGCATGTTAGAGGATCACAAAAAAGGGTTGTACCCCAATTGCGAAGATGGCAACACAAAGCTCGGTACCGTACTGGAATTGCTGCAGTGGAAGGCAGAGAATGCTGTGCCTGACAAAGGATTTGAGAAGCTACTGAAAATATTGAATAAGAAGCTTCCAAAGGATAACGAATTGCCCGACAGTACATACGCAGCAAACAAGGTCGTATGCCCTCTAGGATTGGAGGTGGAGAAGATACATGCATGCCCTAATGACTGCATCCTATACCGCGGTGCATACAAGGATCTGAACGCATGCCCGGTATGCGGTGCATTGCGGTATAAGATCAGACGAGATGACCCTGGTGATGTTCACGGCGAGCCCCACAGGAAGAGGGTTCCTGCGAAGGTGATGTGGTATCCTCCTATAATACCACGGTTGAAACGTCTATTCAGAAATGGAAAGCATGCCAAGTCGATGCGATGGCACAGTGAGTACCGTAAGAAAGACGGGAAGTTGTGAGCACCCGCTGACGGGTCGCAGTGGAGAAAAATCGAGAGAAAGTAATGGGATGAGTCTGCAAAGGACCCAAGGAACGTATGGTTTGCTTTAAGCGCGGATGGCATTAATCCTTTCGGGGAGCAGAGCAGCAATCACAGCACCTGGCCTGTGACTCTATGTATGTATAACCTTCCTCCTTGGATGTGCATGAAGCGGAAGTTCATTATGATGCCAGTTCTCATCCAAGGCCCTAAGCAACCCGGCAACGACATTGATGTGTACCTAAGGCCATTAGTTGAAGAACTTTTACAGCTGTGGAATGGAAACGGTGTACGTACGTGGGATGATCAGCACAGACAAGAGGAATTTAACCTAAAGGTGTTGCTGTTCGTGACCATCAACGATTGACCCGCTCTCAGTAACCTTTCAGGACAGACAAACAAAGGATACCATGCATGCACACACTGTTTAGATGACACTGAAAGTATATACCTGGACAAATGCAGGAAGAATGTGTACCTAGGCCATCATCGATTTCTTCCGACCAACCATCAATGTCGAAACAAAGGCAAGCATTTCAAAGGCGAGGCAGATCACCGGAAGAAGCCCGCCATGCGTACCGGTGATCACGTACTTGCTATGGTCAATGATTTACACGTAATCTTTGGAAAGGGTCCCCGCGCACTAGCTGTTCCGAATGACGCTGAGGGACACGCACTCATGTGGAAGAAGAAATCTATATTTTGGGACCTACCCTACTGGAAAGACCTCGGTATGAAGGTCCCGACTGGCTTCTCGTCGAATATAAAGGGAATAATAAATATGCCAGAGAAACAGTTCCAGAACCTAAAGTCTCATGACTGCCACGTGATTATGACGCAACTGCTTCCGGTTGCATTGAGGGGGCTTCTACCGGAAAACGTCCGATTAGCCATTGTGAAGCTATGTGCATTCCTCAATGCAATCTCTCAGAAGGTGATCGATCCAGAAATCGTACCAAGGCTAAGGAGTGATGTAGCACAATGTCTTTTCAGTTTTGAGCTGGTGTTCCCACCATCCTTCTTCAATATCATGACGCATGTCCTAGTTCATCTAGTCGACGAGATTGTCATTCTGGGGCCCGTATTTCTACACAATATGTTCCCCTTTGAGAGGTTCATGGGATTCCTAAAGAAATATGCCCGTAACCGCGCTAGGCCAGAAGGAAGCATCTCCATGGGCCATCAAACAGAGGATGTCATCGGGTTTTGTGTTGACTTCATTCCTGGACTTAAGAAGATAGGTCTCCCTAAATCGCGGTATGAGGGAAGACTGAATGGAAAAGGAACGCTAGGAGCGGACTCAATAATATGCTGGGACGAGCATTCTTGGTCTCAAGCACACTACACAGTTCTACAGAACTCTACCTTGGTGACCCCGTATGTCGATGAACACAAGAACAGTCTGCGCTCCAAACACCCGGAGCAGTGCGACGACTGGATTACATGAGAACACATTAGGACTTTCAGCAGTTGGTTGGAAGCACATCTCAGAGGTGACAACACTGTTTGTGATGAGTTGTACTTGTTGTCCAGGGGACCATCTATGACTATATTGATTTACAAAGGATACGAGATAAATGAGAATACATTTTACACGATTGACCAAGATCAAAAGAGCACCAACCAAAACAGCGGTGTCCGCTTTGATGCAACAACCGAGAAGGGAAAGGACACATATTATGGTTACATAGTGGACATATGGGAACTTGACTATGGACAAGATTTTAAGGTCCCTTTGTTTAAGTGCAAATGGGTCAATCTGTCAGGAGGCGGGGTACATGTAGACCCACAGTACGGAATGACAATAGTCGATCTGAAAAATCTTGGGTACACTGACGAACCGTCCGTCCTAGCCAATGATGTGGCACAGGTTATCTATGTGAAGGACATGTCTAACAGACCGAGAAAAAGAAAAGATAAGGAAACGAATACATCATACGATGAGCCAAAGCGCCACATAGTTCTTTCAGGAAAAAGGGACATCCTGGGAGTGGAGGGCAAGACAGACATGTCTGAAGATTATGAAAAGTTTCATGAAATTCCTCCCTTCAATGTCAAGGCTGACCCAAGCATCCTGATAAATGATGAAGATTATCCATGGTTACGGCGCAATAAGCAAATGACACAAGCGAAGAAAAAGTGAAGACTTTCTCCCGCAACTATTATGATGATACCATGCCAAATTTGTAACAGACGAGTATGCTATGCCAACTTTTTCAGAGTTCATTTGAAAACTATGAATTTAGGTCGAATTTTCTCTATAGGTGCATCTATGTTCAAATTTTAACTATTCAAATTTGAAAACTAATGGCACTAATAGAAAGTTTATAATTTTTCTAAAACTAATGGCACTAACAGAAAGTTTATAATTTTGCTGACCTAAAAGCAAAAGGAATTAAAAATAAAGCAAAAAACAAAAGAAAATAAATAATACAGAAAACAAAACAAAACATGGAAAAAAAATAAAAATAGCAACAATAAGTATTTTGTTGTAAGTAGAAACAAAATAAAATAAATAAAGCAACAAAGAAAACAAAAAAACAAAAAAAGTGTTTTCAAATTTGAAAACTAATGGCACTAACAGAAAGTTTATAATTTTTCTAAAACTAAAAGCAAAAAAGAATTAAAAAATAAAGCAAAAAACAAAAGAAAATAAATAATGTAGAAAACAAAACAAAAAAACTGGAAAAAAAAGGGGCTCGCCCCTGGCCCATGACCATTAGTCCCGGTTTGTGCCACAAACCGGGACTAAAGGGTTGGCCCTCTTTGCACCCAGAGTTTAGTCCCACCTCGCCAACCGAAGGGCGCCCACACCGGTTTATAAGCTCGTCCCTCTCTGCCTTGTTGAGCTCCTCTCAAAGTGAAAATAGATGCCCCTGTACAGGAAATTTGACCTAAATTCATAATGAATTTCTCTGAAATTCATAGAAATTGATTATGAATTTAGGTCGAATTTTCTCTACTGGTGCATCTATGTTCATTTTTTTAGTAAAGTTAATCACAAACTTGTGATTCACACAAATTTTAAAAAAATCAAATTTGAACTATTCAAATTTTAAAACTAATGGCACTAACAGAAAGTTCATAATTTGTGTGACCTAAAAGAAACAAGAAATCATTAAAAAAACTATAAGTATTTAGTTCTAAGTAGAAATGAAAAAATAAATAGCAAAAAACAAAAAAATGCCTATAATATTTGTTATGACTAACTAAAATTACCAAATTGAGTATAACGATAAAACACAGTAATATTAAATAGCAGGAAAAGGAATGACTCAAAAATCAATTTTTATAGTAAAGTTATTCATAAACTAGTGATTCACACAAATTTTAAAAAATTCAAATTTAAACTATTCAAAATTTAAAACTAATGGAACTAACAGAAAGTTTATAATTTTTGTGACCTAAAATAAAAAAGAAATCACTACAAAACTATAAGTATTTAGTTCTAAGTAGAAACGAAAAAATAAATAGCAAAAAAGAAAAAAATGCCACCTACTGGGCCACCACGGCCTGAATACGACTAGAAACCCAACCATGGGCCAGGATTCAGGCCCGCAGCAGGCCCAGTAGGCCCACAGGCATTGCAGTGACAGATTAGGCCCGAAAGCCTGCAGTTGAGAGGAGCTCGAGAGGGTGGGTGCAGCAGCGCTTATAAACCACTCCCGAGCCCTCTCAACTAGCGAGGTGGGACTAAACTTTTGGGCACGGGGCAGCACAAGGCCATTGGTCCCGGTTGGTGGGACGAACTGGGACCAAAGGGTGGCATTGGTCCCGGTTCGTGGCACAAACTGGGACCAATGCCCCCCTTTAGTCCCGGTTGGTGCCATCAACCGGGACCAAAGGCCGCCGCTTCCCGCCCTTTGGGCTGCTGAAAAGAGGCCTTTGGTCCCGGTTGCTCGCACAAATCGGGACTAAAGGGGGGCATTGGTCCTGGTTTCTGCCACGAACCGGGACCAATGGCTTTGCTATATAAGCAAAGACTTAGGAAATTTTCACATTTCCCTCGCAGTTGCCCCCGACGACGCCGAGCACATCGACGCCACCAGGCTGCCCCGACGCCGCCCGCCGCCCCTGCCGTCGCCGTCGCCCGCGCCCGTCGTCGCCATCGCCCGGGCCCTCGCCGGCCGTCACCCGGACCCTCGCCCGACGCCGTCGCCCGCGCCCTCGCCCGACGTCGTCGCCCGCGCCCTCGCCCGACGCCGTCGCCCGCGCCCGCGCCCTCGCTGCGTGCCGCCGTCCCCTGCCCCGATGCGCACCGCCCCTGCCCCGTCGCCGTCGGCGTGCCGCCGTCCCCTGCCCCGACGCGTCGCCGCCTCTGTGAGCACCGCGCGTCTGCCGCCACCGCCGCCGCCGTGCAATTTTTTTTAATTATATACATGCTATTTTTTTACATGTTTTTACATTTTTACATATATATATATATGTATGTATATATTTCTTAGATATATGTATTTTTTTATGTATGTTCATATATGTATTTTTTACATATTTTTTGTACGTATGTATGTATTTTTTTCAATTGTAATGATGTTTAAAAAATAAGAAGATGCAAAAGTTAGATTTTTAATTAGAAAAGTTTTATCTATATATGTTCTCTGATTTAGTACATTTTAGGTTAGTTTTATATATTTAGGAAGAAGGAATAGAAGGTTCGAAAGGAAGAAAAGGTTTTATATATGCAAAAGTTACATTTTTAGAAAAGTTTTATATATCTAGCTAAAGGAAGAAGAAGAAAAAGAATGAGTGGAAAAAGGAAAATAAGAAGATGAAGAAAGGAGAAGAAGAGGAGAAAGAAGAGGAAAAAAGAAGAAAAAGAAGAGGAGAAGAAGAAAGGAATAGAGGAGAAGAAGAAAAAATAGAAATTTCTATTTTTTTATTCTTCTCCTCTATTCCTTTCTTCTTCTCCTCTTTTTTTTCTTCTTTTTTTTCTTCGATCTTCTCCTCTATTCCTTTCTTCTTCTACTCTATTCCCTCTCCCGATAACTTCAACACCAGGGGGGGTCGATATACCCCTCGGATAACTTCGACATTAGGGGCGGTCGATATATATACCCCCTCTCGACGGTGATAACTTATACCGCGGGAGCACCCCCCGACCCTCTCGCTCGACCAAAACTCTCGAGGACACCCAAACCCTAGAAAAAAACGATGTCGGTCTCCTACCCCCTCCCGCCGCGCCCCTACCCGACAAACTCTCTCGAGGCCACCCCAAACCCTTGAAGCGTTGTCGAGGCCACCCCAAACCCTAGAGAAGCAGCGTCGAGGCCACTAATTAATATATATGATTCCTTACTATGATTAGCTAGCTAGTTCTACGTTTGCCACTAATATATCCATCTGTCATGTTTGAATAATAATTGCCATGTTGTAAATATTTGTAGAAACTATAGACACCGCCCGAGACGAAGCAAAAGAAGCGATGTTGAGGGACATAATCGCAGAAGGAAGTGATGTCGTCTCGTTGTTTCTCAATGACATCGATGGTCTGGAAGGGGAGGGTGAAGAAGCTGGCTCCGGTGACCTAATGCTGGTGCAAGAAAGAGAACGTGAGGACGGCTCCGGTGACCCAATGCCGGTGCAAGAAGGAGACCGTGATGACGGCTCCGGTGACCGAACCGAGTCCGGCCAGGTATATATATTAGTTAAGCCTGTGCTGACTAGCTAATTGATGCATTCATTGTTTTGGTATGTACACATATTAATTAAGTCTTTGTTGTTTTTTCTAGCCCTCCGGATCGAGCACAACTGAGGTAAAGAGACGAGGCCCGAAGAAAAAGTTGAGCTCGGATGAAAGGTTTGAGATCATAGCAATCGCGCTCGATGGCCAACCGATTGAACTCATCCGAACAAAGAACGCATTTGTTGCTCAGTGCGGGGTTCTGGTTAGGGACAAGATCCCGATCAGCATCCAACAATGGTTAAAGCCGGCTACAGAAGACCCTGAGGTGTCTTACGTCAATGATATGCAGAAAAATGATCTTTGGACTGAGCTGAAGTCAAATTTCACCCTACCGCCAGAGGATGATCCAGAGAAGCCAGTTAAAGAGCAATTAATCAAGTCTTTTTCTCTTAAGAGGATGGCAGACCTATTCGGGAGGTGGAAGAAAGAGCTGAATAGGTTTGTCGATAAAGAAGAGACACCAGAATTCAAGGGCAGATATGAGAAGATCAGAGATCACTGGCCCGCATTTGTGGCTAACAAGACATCAGAAAAGAGTAAGAAGATGTCGGCGACAAACAAGAAAAATGCTGCGGAGAAGAAGCTTCACCATCGCACGGGGTCAGGTGGCTACCTCGTAGCCCGGCCTAAGTGGGACAAGGCTGAGAATGATCTGGTTGAAAAAGGGATCGAACCAGAGACAATGAACTAGCCAGACCGTTGTCGGACTTGGTTCTTCGGGGCTGGCGGAACCTTGGACCCTGTAACAGGGAAGTGCATTTGGACGGACGAGCAACTTGACATACCCTTGAAGAAGCTTCAGTACTATATCAATGTACCGCAGAAAGGGACGTTCTTTCCAGACAGAGAGAACGACGAGCTCACAAAGGCCCTCGGAAATCCTGAGCACCCTGGACGGACACAAGGCACGCCAGGCTCCATTCCGTGGAAGGTTGGGTTTCCAGACGCACGCGGTTACAAAAGCCAGGAGAGGAGGAAGAAAGTGCAGCAGTCCGAACTGCAGGCACTTAAAGCAAGGGTACTTGGGATAGAGGAACGAGAAGCAAATCGCAGCAAACGAACTGCTGAAGCTTCCCCCGAAGCTACCCCGCCATCTCAGCGGAGAAGCAGCGTGGCTTCCACCGAGCTGCTTCAGCCGGAGCATGTCTTGACGGCTCCTGTCAGCTATCCCGTGGATGCTATCACGGAGTCTCAAAATTGCCACCTTATGACGCAATGGATTAATATGAAGGTCAAGGCGGCTGTTGGCTCTATTTATCCTTTTGAACCTGGCGCAACGTTTCACTGCCGGCCGATTCCAGAAGGATATGCTAGGGTGATGGTGGATGAAATAACGGAGGGATTTGAGGAGCTCCCGCTTGACCACCCTATCGGTGAAGGGGAGACTAGGCTGGGTTCTGCTCTGAAGACTCCATGCCTATGGCGGAAGGATCTCATCAACCTTCAGAACTGGACGCCTCCGCCTCCTCCTCCTCCGGCGAGTCAGGGCACTCCGCCTCCTCCACCGCCTCCTCCTCCAACGAGTGACGATCAGGGCACTTGGCCTGCTCCTTCTCCGGCGCGTGGCGGCACTCCGCCTCCTTCTCTGCCTGGGCCTGCGCGCCCGAGCAGCCAGCCTCCTCCTTCTCCGCCTCGTCAGCAAGGGTGGAAGAGACCCGCCGCCGCTCCAGCAGCTGCTCCGGCGCGTCGTAGTCCTTCTCCTCCGCCTCGTAAGCAAGTAAAGAAGACGGCCGCTCCGTCTGCTCGGCCGGCGTCTAGCAGTACAGCCAAAGGCGGGAAGACATACAGATTCGGTCCTTCTCTGAAGACTCCAGAGAAGTTACCATACGAGAGGACCCCGGAGGAGAACACGAAGATCGCGCGAACCGAAGCGAAGGAATGGTTTGAAGGGTTGAAAGCACAAAGACATCCACCTCCGGAGGAGAAGGTAGATCCGGTGAAAGCGAAGCGCACTCTGGCTGCCCTGGCAAAACCACCCAAGTCTCCGCCGAAAGGCAACTATGAGCGTATTATTGCAAAGACATGGGCCGAAGCGGAGCGGTCGGGAAGTACAGTCAGTGATCAAAGGTTGAAAGAACGACGAGCAGCTGGGAAACAAATTTCCCAGCTCGGCGAACAAGGGAATCAATCGTGCCCCCCGCTCAAGGTGCCTAGCAACATCGTCGATCCGAGGATGGTGCCCGGTTATAGCAATCTTGAAGATTATCTGCCCGACGATGTACATTATAATTTCATGGACGTGCAGATACACATATACAAGTACGGGAAGCCTCTCGTCAAAGATGAAAGATCTCTGTCAACGATGATGCGAAGATTGCATGATTGGTACTTGAAAATCTGCAGAGAGTCTGGGGGAGGAGTACTTTGTATGTGAGAATTAAACCGGAGCATGACATCGTTGGAATTGATCTGTTGCCTATTCCATTTGAGGAGTTCTATCAGTTTTTCAATCAATTGGCCCTCGATAAAGCAATGGTCACCTGCTATTGTCTGTAAGTACTACTACTTCTGTCATTAAGTCTCTCTATATAGCTCAGCTCTTTCATTGCATGTATTTATAATTATCCTCACTATATTATGCAGATTGAAGATCGCCGAATTGAAGAAAAGACAAATCGGTGATATTGGGTTCGTTAACACATATCTCATAGATGCAACTCAGGTTAAATTTCATGCCGCAGAAACCGAGGCCAGCTTGCTACGATCATTCAAAATAAATGAACACAAAGATATAATACTCTTTCCTTACAACTTCAAGTGAGTGTTGTCTTGTGCATATTCGGTTTCCCTTATATATTAGTCCAGGTTATATTAATGTAATTGATGATTTATGCATGCATGCGCAGGTACCACTATATTCTCCTAGAGATTAGGCTTGAGCACGGAGTAGTAACTGTCATGTACTCGAGACGAAAAGATCCCCAGGAGTATGCGGACATGACTGAAATCCTCGAGGAGTAAGTTAAATCGATCATTATCCACCATATCAGCAACTTTGTTCATTTCCTGATATCAAGTAATGTTTTTTTGTCTGGCAGGGTTTGGAGAAAATTCACCACAAAATCACCGGAACTGCCGAAGAAGCTGGAATTTAGATACCCGAAAGTAAGTACTATAGTAGCATGTTCCGCGTGTCTCCTAGCTATTGATTCAAGCGCTAGTTTCATCAATACCATTTGGCATTCTTGCTTATCTGTTTGATTGACCTCTATTTCTTGTAAAGTGGTTGTGGCAGGAACAAGGGAATGATTTCTGTGGATACTACGTTTGTGAGTCCATCTGCCATACGACCTGTGAGCGGGCGGGTACTCTGACGAACAATATGAAGTGCGTAAGAAATAATATTCACAATTTTAGTTTATTACCATCATTTGTGTTGAGTTTCATTCATTCATATATATATGTATTGACCCCCTTCTTCAAATTAGATGTTTCGGCAGCGGGATGAACTCCTAGAACCAGATCGCATGCGAGCAATTCAAGAGGAATTGGCGGCATTCTTTCTTGACCACGTGATCGCTGAAGACGGAGAATACTATGTGGACCATGCATCCGTAATTTAGGAGATTATATTTGTAAGAGATAATTATTGTATATATGTAGCCGGTAGTGTCGGATAGATATACGAGAACTTGTTGTTCGACCAATCTCTCGGAGAAGGAGAGGTGGTCGATATCACATCTCTTTGTATGCATATATGTTCATGACGATCTTCTGTTTCCTTCGTTTGCTTACTAGCTAGCGATAGCGTGTCTAGTCCTCTCTATACATATGTATAGTACGTAGCGTCGACCAAGCACGGACATAAGAGAGAACACTTCTCTCTATTAATTAGCTATCTAACACAATATATGAAATACCTAAATTAACCCCCCAAAACCCCCAACCCCCCTCCTTTCAAAAAAAACAAAAACCCCAGCCACAGAAATGCTGACGCATGAAGGTCTATTGGTCCCGGTTGGTGCCACCAACCGGGTCCAAAGGCCCTCCTGCCTAAGCTCGGCGCAAAGGCCACGTGGAGGCCCATCTGTCCCGGTTCTGGTTTGAACCGGGACTAAAGGGTAGTAACGACCCTTTAGTCCCGGTTCAAGAACCGGGACTAAAGGCCCTTATGAACCGGGACAAAAGGCCGATTTTCTACTAGTGTGGTGTCACGGCTTGGATGCAAAAAGTGAGAATGTTGGTTTTTAAATTCCAAAAAACGAAAGATGGTGTGAAATACATGAAACTTTGCATGATGGCATGACATGTCACCAAAACGCCGTGATATTTTTTATCAATTTGAGTAACACAAATAGCATTTATGTTTAATGTGAAGTGTTCACTATGCTTAAAGACTAAAATGAGTAAAATCTAGAAGACTCCAGTCATGTTATGATGGTGAATAAAGCAACAACTTAAGATAAAGGAAGGTCCAAATAGTGTAAGTTTGACTTACACACCTAGGAGGTATGGAACTAAAGTCACTCTTAAAGTTGGGTCTTTCTTCTGTGAGTAGGAGATATATTGGAAGTAAAGCTATAAGAAGTACAAAGACAGGGAGAAACAAGATTGGAATGTCCAGCTCAGTTATGAATGTCATGCAAAATTACAGATGTAGCAAACGCTGGTCACGTAAATGTAATTCTTGAGAATTGTGATTAAATTGTTAATCGCTAAATATTTGGTATTATGGTTAAATGTTGATCACTGCAATACCAATTCAAGTGCATGTCGTTGCAACTCGATGCAAGAACTACTGTGGCCTAAAGGACTAACTGAAAATGAGGTAGACATATGTGATACTTTCCATCAATGTACTACCTCCGTATTTATTTTCATAATTCAATTTAAAGTTTGGTACACTCTAGCCCATTGCAGAGAGGATGCAAGGAGGTTGCTCATAAGCTAACAATAGTTGGTTGATGTTATCTCTACTACTTAAAAAGAACGTAAGATTCCCATTTCACCATTCTTCCCACCGTCCCTTCGTCCAACCTTCCATGTATATGATAATCAATCACCTTAATTTACCTACCTTCTGAACCAATTCCACTTTAATTTACTTAATAAACTTCTAATCAAAACATAAGGAAATCATGGGCAGAATCTGATGAACATTTATTTACACAATCGCATTATTATTGACAGGTAAATCACAAGCTAACGTACTAGAATATTTATATCTCGTTGCAATGCGCGGGCATTGTTCTAGTGAATAACATAAATGGTCTCCTATTGTGAATAGGATGTATGTTATGAACATTCAGGATAAAATCCATAATACTGACGCTAATGTACCTTGTGGATCTGATGATACCACGCCTGGGAGACTTTCAGAAGAATAATAAGAAGAAGGCGGATTCAATTCTTCAAGTCAAAGTCAAGGGCTACTGGCAGTTTCCTATCAATAACGATCCTTTGGATCTATAATCATTGAAAGAGGTCTCTGTATTACAACAATTGATAAGACTAAAAGAATACCACAAGTGGATGGCACTGCATTAGGTCACATTGGAGAAACCTACATGGAAAAATTTTATGGTAGTGAATTTTGAAGTCATGTGATTATAAATCATCTAACACTTCTAAATTTTCTTCAAAAAGTACAGGATGAACGTGGATTGCCAGCCAATCGTCCCAGCCGATCTAGGGACGAAACGGGGCTGCAGATCACAAGCTTGAGCTATATCTCATTGGTACCAATTTCTATTAGGAATCGCCTACAGGCGAGTGACTATCTTACCAGCCCATTAGTGCAGGTCGCTTGCTGCCGCTTGTCCGACTATAGGTTCGCTCTGCTATGGTTTTCTATTTTTTTTTCCTTTTCCGTTATCTTTTGTTTTCCATTTGTTTTCGTCGATTTTTTTCTCTTAATTATACATTGGTTTTTTTCCTCCAGTTTTCTTTGGTTTTTCTTTCTTTATTTGTTATACTTTGCTTTTCCTTGTTTCTTTCTTCATTTTGTTCATTTTCTTAGGTTGTCATTGTTTTACTTTTTCTTGCTCGGTTTTTATCGATTTTTTAACACATGTCTACTTATCCTCAGTACATAATATACATTTCTAGTGCATACGTGAAACATTTTTTTATACTCGTTGGACATTTTTCAGAAAGATGGTGTACATTAAGTTTAAATACATCTTTCAAACAATTTTTAGAATACACGTTATCATTTTTTAAATACACAGTCTATATTTATTTATTGGCACTAGATATTTTTAAACTACGCAAATATATTTTAGCAGTGTATAATTTTAAAAAAATGATGGACCATTTTTCAGAAACATATGAATATTTTCTTTAAACTGTCACATTTACTAAAATTAAAATAATGTTTTCTAGACCTACATGAACATTCTTTTCTACTGTATAAATATTTATTGAAATGTCACAAAACAATATTTTTGAAACACATATTTTATTTTTATTACACAAACGTTTGTTTTCCATTGTCTGCACACTTTTTAAAACATAGTACACATTTTCCGAACCACACGTACATTTTTTAATGTGATGAACATTTATTGTTTGTACAAAATATATTTTATGACATGCGAACTTTTTATTACATTGTATACATATTTTTTGCAAATTTTGCATACATTTTTTTATTAACATGATAACATTTTTAGTCTCGCATTTTTTTATCTTGTCAATATTTCTTAAAACTACATTAAAAGTTATTTACACTGTGTTAAGATTTTTCATTCTTGATTTTAAATCCTTTTTCAGTTTAAAATTTTATAACATATCTATCTAAAATGTTAAAAAAAAGTGAGAGAGAGAGAGAGAGAGAGAGAGAGAGAGAGAGAGAGAGAGAGAGAAAACATTTGAGGGATGTCAGCATGCTGACCCATTGTCCCCTACAGGGCCGGTCCACTACCTGTTCTTCGCAAGATGAATGTCTGCCTCGCTTCGTCAGGCGCCCCAGCCCCTATGTCTCGCTTTAAACGAGACCTAGGGAAACCCTCTTGTACACTGAAGGGCACAGCCTCATGTTTTTTTTGTTTTCTGTTTTACTTTCAGAATTTTTGTTTCGTTTTTTTATATATATTTTTCTACTTTTGTTTACACTCTTAAAAAACTATAATGTATATTACAAAAATATACATTGCATAATGTTTTGTAAAATGTTAATCATGCATTTCAAAAATAGTAAATGTGTACAGAAAACTACTGACCATGTATAAAAAAATATACAATGTTTGAAAAAAGTTGATCATGTATTTAAAAAATGTTAATCGAGATGTTGAAAAAATATTAAACTAGTATTTTAAAAACTCTAATTAAACATTTTAAAGATGTAAATGTATATAGAAAAACTGTTGACCATGTATTCAAAAAATGTTAAACAATCATTTTAAAAATGTTAAATGTGCACAAAAAAATGTTGACCATGTATTAAAAAAATATTAAACTTATATTTTTAAAAATTTAAGTACGTTTAGAAAAAATGTTGACCATGTATTCCAAAAAAGTGGAACTTGTATTTGAAAAATGTTAGATGTGTATACTAAAAATGTTCACCATGTATTAAAAAATGTTAAATTTGTATTTGAAAAATGTTAAATGTTTATAGAAAAAATTGTTGGCCATGTATTCAAAAAATGTAAAACTTGTATTTGAAAAATGTTAAATATGTATAGTAAAAATGTTGACCATATATTCGACAAGTGTTAATCTTCTATTTGAAAAATGTTAAACCTGTATATAAAATGTTAACCATGTTAAAATATGTTAATTTAGTGTTTAAAAATATTAATCAAACATTTAAAAAATGTTCAAAGTGTGTTAGAAAACTATAGTAGATATATACAAAAAAAATGTATATAAAGTAATGAAACCCAAGAAGAAAACTGTTGAAAAACGAGAAAGAAACAAACAAAACTAGAGAAAAAAGGAAAGAAAAGAAAAAAAACCCAGTGAAAATAAAGAAAGCTGAAGAAAAACAACGAAAAAACAAAAAAATTAGAAAAAAACCAGTAAAACCGGAGAAAAAACAAAGAAAACTCTGTGAAAAAACGAAAAATAACAGGAACACAGTTGGAAAAACCACCCCCAGTTGCATCAAGTACGCCTTCCTCCTACTACTAAACACGAACTTGCCGTGGGCGTAGTGGCTAGCAGTGTAGTAGTTTCCCTAGTAGACCGGGGTTCGATCACATCGTGCCATCTCGCTGAATGCGATTCATTCTGTGTTCATTGATAACAATAAATGATTTAGAGAGGCATCGTACAATTTTGCTGAATGCGATTCCTTCTGTATTTATTTTAACTATACCGCATGTCCCGTCTTGCTGAATGCGATATATAGTTGTCACGCACTTCGTCTTGCCTCAAGGATTTCTCTGTTGGAGCTTCATCTGGGCCGCCCTGTTTTCTTCTACACGCAGTCGCACTCGTTGGTTCAGTCACGTTGTGAATCATTGTTGTATGGTGGCTTCTCTGGTTTTCCTTTTTTTACCAGCTTTTCTGGTTTTTCTTTTGGGTTTTTGTGGTTTTCTTCATTTCCTCACCGGTTTTGTTTAGTTTTCTCTGATTTGTTGTTTTTTCTTCATTTCTTCATAGGTTTTCATGGTTTTCTTTGGGGTTTTCGGTTTTCTTCATTTCTTAGGTGTTTCTTTATTTTATTTTTACTATTTTAACCAACTTTCTTCATTTTTTTAATTTTTTTTCAACACATGTCTACATTTTTTGTATATATCCGAAACATCTTTTTATACTTCTTTAACATTTTTCAGACACATGGTCGGCATTTTTAACAAAATTATGTTTGATGACTACTTTTTGCATACACATAGTAAACATTTTGGTATATACCAGGTACATTTTGTGTACACTTACAAATATATGATTAACAATTTTTTATACACGATCAGCATTCTTTAAAATTTATATTTGTATGTTCAAATTTTGCATGAACGTTCAAATTTTTTTGTATATGTCAGGAACATTTTTATACATGTTTTAACTTTTTATAGTTACATTATCAAGATTCTTCATACACGATTTATATTTTTGTATAAATGTTTTGTACACATGAGAAATATTTTTTCTATACACTTTTAATATTTTTAAAATTCTTGCTTAAAATGTTTAAAATGCTTGATCAGAATTTTATAAATACATGATCAACTTCTTTCATACACATTGTATGATTTTTGTATACATTTTTCGTATACATGAGAAACATTTTTTCTATACTAATAGGACCTTTTTCAAATGCATGATGAACATTTTTTAAAGTTTTATTTAAAATGTTTTCTGTAATATATATTTAGAATATTTTGAAGTATATGCAAAAATAAAACAATAAAGCAAAAAAATAAAAAAGATGTAAAAAAATGAAAGAAAAACACACTCAAGGATTGCGGTTCCTATTGGGCCTGCCCATCCTGGGTGCTATTTGAAGTGAGGTTGTAGTGTGTCTAGCTTTAAGCGCGACATAGTTGTATCCGAGACAGCCATCTGCCTTGCTTATAGCGAGACATAGACGTGCCCGTGGATCGCGTGCTCGTCATTGAGCGTGTGTGGTGATTCCACATTGACCCACTTTTTTTATGCCTCATTTCTTTCTTGAGGGATTTTGATGCCTCATGTGTTTATCTGTTTATTCCTAGTGCATTACCCAAGAAGAACAGGATCGTTCGCTCCCTCCTAGCTACCGTCTAGTCAAGGACGAATCGAACTGTGTATGTCGTTCACCCCAAGGTAATGTATAAATAGAACAAACCTATTATTGTTTGGAAGAAAAGTTAGCTAGTCCAGCTGGTTACCGACGTTAAATTGTTGTGTTATGTCACGAGTTTGAGGCATTGTTTGTTTGAACTTCAGGGACCAGATTCAGTTTTTCTAGTAAAGCTGAATCTGAAACAAACAACTATCTCGTTTGAAATTCAGGGATCAAATGCAACTTTGCTAGTGAAGCTGAATCTGGAATCCGAAACCAATGTTCAAGAAATCATTAACTGGTGATTAATGGATGAATCAGCCTATTAACTGGATTAATCGGTAGATTGAATAGAAACTTGCCAACATATATCTAGATTTTTTTATGTATTATACCATATTCTCATGCTCCCAACTATGTAGTATACCGAAACATGTTGCCATACACATATGAAAAGTACAGAGAGGAGGTAAACTTATTAATCCTAGCTAATAAGGAGCGGTATGGGGCTGGAAGGGCTTGCGGTTGGGCTTTGTTTGCCCACCCGTTAATGGGAAGGTAGGGATTAATCGGCATGACAACTGATTAATCGGAAGGTAGACTATAATGGATCAAATATGGATTCTATGACGGGCACATTTGGGTAAAAGGGCACTTGGCGTTGAAGATTTGCCGACCAAATCTCGGTACTCACTGGCTTGAGATTGAAATCATTGTTTCTTGGATGCCCCTGCATGCGCTTAGATGCGTAGCCACTAATTGAAATCAGCAAATCAAGACTATGTGGGAAAATGGTCAAGAGAGGCCAATAGATGTGTGCTCTAAAAGCTTGCACTAGTTTAGGATGCTAGTAACAATACCACCTAGACCAAAAAACTGACAAATTCTACTAGAGCGAAGAAGCAAAGGCCACATTTGAAGACCTCAAGCAACTCCTACAATCCAACCCACAGTTGGCACCCATTGCACAATCAGAGCCGTTCTCACTATTTAATATCCGCCATTACCCAGGTTGTTAGTGCGGTCATGGCTATGGGAAGAGAGGAGCAGGGAAAGGCAAAGTAGGGTTTAGCACCCGGTCTACTATGCTAGTGAAGTGTTGACCCCATGCAAGACTAGCTACCCACACTACCAGAAAATCATGTACGGTGTGTTCACGGCAGCCCGCAAGTGGTGCCACTACTTCCAAGCCAAGCCCCTCATGTTAGTCAGCCATGCACCATCATTAGACATCGTTAACAACAAAGACACGACATGACATGTAGCCAAGTGGGATCCTACCCTTTGAAATCATGTACAAGCCACACTCGGCTTTCAAGTCCTAGGCCATCGTAGACTTTGTTGTCAAATGGACAGAAGCACAAAACATACCACATGATGTCAAATTGAGTATTGGCTCATGTACTTTGACAGCTCCATGCCCTCCGAACGATTAGGAGCCTGCGTGGTCCTCGTCCCCACATGCAGGGATAGGATGAGCTATGTCCTACAGATACACTTCTCTGACTCCAACAATGTTGCAGAATACGGAGCCCTCCTCCATGGGCTCCGCATCGCGGCCTCCATGGGCATCCAATGCCTCATTTGCGGCGGCGATTCTGACCTCGTCGTCCAGCAGGTGATGAAGATATTGGACAGAAAGCACTCAAATATGCCCATGTACTGCATGGCGGTCTGCTAGCTGGAAGAAAATTCGACGACATAGAGTTGTACCACATCAAGCACACTAAAAACATGGGCATCGACAACTTGGCACGCTGGGAGCAGCCCACGAACTAGTCCAGGCTGGCACATTCCTACAGTTCATCCGGAAACCATCTGTATGGATACAAGACGTCGCAGACGATACTTTGACCTCTGACAACCCGAAACTCATGGACATTGAGGCTGAGGCTGGAACCAATTAACCCACGGAGGAGGTCCTCGCAAGAATTCTGGTTTGGACACAGCCGCTGCTCATGTACCTCGTCAGTGGAGAACTCCTGAAGGACAAGAACAAAGCCTGACACATTTTATGTTGGTCCAAGTCATATCCAGTGATTCAAGAAGAACTACATAAGCGAAGCCTGACTGGCATATTCAAGTGCTGCATGCCCGGGGAAGAAGCTCACCAGCTCTTGCAAGAAATTCATGCAGGGGCATGTCACTAGTGCAGAACCGGGCAATAGCACCGGTTCGTAAGGCCCTTTAGTGCCGGTTCCGTAACCGGCACTAAAGTGTGGGCACTAAAGCCCCCCCCCCCTTTAGTATCGGTTCAGCACGAACCGGTGCTAAAGGGCAACTACGTGGCACGAGCCAGCTCCGGGGTAGGGAGCCCTTTAGTACCGGTTGGTGACACCAACCGGTATTAAAAGGTTTGTGGGTTTTGGTTTTATTTTTTATTTTTCCTTTAAATTTGGTTTATCAATTTAATTTAGGATTGTTTTACGTTATAATGAGTTGTTATACTTGATATGGATATGGATCCATCTAGTTCAAACTAATTTGCAGTTTCTTTCATAAATGATATATATAATAACTCATCATCATCATCATCACATATTAATATATAGAAATAAACTCTTACATCATATCATCACCAACAACAGTGTGTGTGTGTGTGTGTCTATATATATATATATATATATATATATATATATATATATATATATATATATATATATATATATATATATATATATATATATATATATATATATATATATATATATACTAGCTAGCTAAAAATCATCGTAGTCGTCATTCCCACTATTTATCATCATAGTCATTACCGATATATATCTAATCACCACCAACACTAGCTTAAAGAAGAAACATTCACTTGTAACAGAAGCAAAGATATCATTGAGTTCAACATGGTCATGATATTATAAGCGTTCACAAGCAAATCACTAGCTATTTGAGATTAATTAAGTGCAGGACGAGAATACGAACATGAGAGGACAAGTAATAAGAGCATGAACTAGCTAAATCACTCATGCTGCTCCCTCTCAGGTAAAATAGCATAGAATATGTATAGCTCTCCTGATTCATCATACTGGAGCATGCAGATGAATCTTTCTCCTAATCGTGGGTTGCGCTTGTCCTTGCTGCCCCCTAGTACTTCTCTACGATCATTAACAATTTTGCTCCAATCTTTCACTATTAAGCATTCATCGCTTTCAGAAATCCTGAATGCACTCATGTCCAATGTAGGATATCTTGGTCGTAAGCTAATCATTGATATGCGACCTTTTGTCTCGATCCACTGAGGCACAACTATCATCAGGAGTCCCTGTTGAAGAACATCGTATAATAATTAATATACTTAGCAATGAAAGTTTAGCTTCAAAAATAATGTATGCAAAAGATGCACTAAGGACAAATAGTAAAAATCTTACCATCTTTCCATTATAGATGTGACCGTAGTTCAATACGATCACTATTGGTCGCACGTTTTGAGTACTAACATTTCTAAGTGCAGGAAGAAAATTTTTCTTGACAGTATGAAGATCCTCAAGCCATGAAACATAATGACTTATCTCCTCGCAGTTTAGTTCAACCCCGGGACAGTAGTAGGTCCTGTCTACCAAGCGTCGGACATGTTTGCTTGAACCGAAATAAGCTGACAATAGAAATTAGTTGTCAACTATTTTTGAATAAACAATATCAAAGACATAAACATGGTAGAGAAAAACTCACATGATGGTAGAACTGGAGGCGTCTGCACATCGACCCAGATGTCTCTATTACCTTCAATTTCATCTTCCGGACGAATATCAAAGGTGATAACCATATCAGGCTCAAATGCATAAGCCTTGCATAGTGCTTGCCAAGTTTTGCATTCAAAATGGGTGTATGTGTCTGCATTGTATAATTTGACGTTGAAAGTATAACCATGCTCGGCCTTCAGGTAAACTCTCTTTACCTCCATAGTTTCCATAGCACTGAAACCTATCTTATCCAAGACAAAAATTCTTGCATGGCAGGGGATACGCTAGTAGAACAGTGAAAATTTAAAATTGTAAGTTGAAGTAAATGAAACATAAGTATAATGCTTATATTACGAAAAAATAATTGCCGTTGTGACTTACTGTATCCACTTCAAATGTCCCATCCAGCTTGATGCTGAAGCGCCTATTGTCAACAAGGAAATTTCGGTCGCACAGGCCGCGTTGGTCTTCACATTGTTCGCACATAATGAAATCTTTTTCATCGTCAAACGACATTTCCTATGTTCATATAGGTGAAACATTAAACACTTACTATCTAGCATTAATTAATATCTAACTAATTCTAATATTCATCTAACATTTGACATTAATGTCTAACATATATTTCTATCTAATTCATCTAACATTTGACATTACTAGTTCTATTATTTCAACTAATTCAACTAGTCTATCTATCTATCTATACCTATACTAATTAGTCACTTCCTAGAAATTCCCACGTTAATCAGTAATTAGCGGCCGTTAATCTGGTGGGACCAAATTATTACGGTGTAGATCGATCCATCTAATTCTCAGTTAAAAGGTTTGGTTACCTGTGAAAAAAAAGACTCCAAGCCCCACAATCGTTTGTGTTGGCTGTAAAAATGAACCCCCCGACACAACTGATTTACTAATGAAAACAAATCTTCAGTTAAAAAAGAAAGCAATCTTTATCTCTTTCAAAAAAAAACTAAATGCAGCTCTAGACGTACTCTTGATTCATGTACCCCTTCCCAATGTTAGACGTACTCTTGATTCATGTACCCCTTCCCAATGTAGGTGATTCACCCTCCCCAAGACGTGAAGACTAGGGAATCTGATTTTTATTAGCTTCTTCTTTCTTCTTTAAACTAATAGGAATCTGATCGATCTCCCTACGTTTCTCTTATATAGAAAAAAAAACAGCATGTTCCATCTATCCCGAAGCAGTTTTCGCAGGAAATACTCAGCGCTTCCTCCAAATGTGGCCCACCTATGCTCTCGACCCGCACGTTCTCACCTCCGATTAAGCGGCCATGTTAATCTCGCCCTCGATGTTTCCTGCAGAATTCATCTCCCATCCAGCAGCCATGTTTGTCTCGCCATCGGCTTTTCCTGCTGAATTGTTTCTTCTATCAACAGCACCCCATCTATCGATCTCCCTCCACTGCGATTCAATGATAGGTCGCATACCTCCCTTCTTCCCTCGAGATGATGAAGAATCAGCCTACGGCTAGCTTATGTAGGTAAGGAAAATACTATCTTAGATTTGGGACCTGATTCCCTCAATTTGTTTGGACTTTGAATATAATAATCTGAGAATGATTTTCTTATGCAACACAGTTCAAACGATTTGTTTGTCTGAAATTTTTAGCTATTAGGTAAACAGTCCAGCTAGGACCAGACGCAGCAGCAGTTCGCACACCAGCCCGCCAACATATGGCAAAAGGAAGAAGCCAGCTGGGGCGCTGCGAGAAACAATGGCATTGCTGCTGGTGCTTACAAGGACTAGAACGCAATGGCCATGCCGGCCATTATGGCGCGTTCAATGGTGGAAGTGGATCGTACCGGCAAACTAAGAAGTAGTTGATGAGTCCATCCATTCCAGTGCATACTTTCCTCTAGCAGGCCCACATCTCCCTTAATTTCCTCTTCCTTTTCCTCACAAGAATTGCCGGATCATTGTAAAGCCGTAGGATATACTCATGCCATACAGAAGCCACATGCAGCACGATTCCAATCGACCACCTCTCTCATTAAAAAAAGGGCAGAATATCCTTCCCTGAAAGATAGTTTAATATTTATATTGTAGCCTGTTTTGCCACGAGATAAATGATCGTTCTCCCAAAGAAACAGGAGCATTAGGTCACGATCTGATAGAGAAAAAGGAAGTCACAGTTGGCTTCCTCGGCCTATAGGCCATCGCCGCAGCTATCCCACGCCGCGCCATCCTGGCCGCCATTCCATGATGCCGCCGCAATCCCACGCTGCTGCTCGCCGTCAGCCCACGCCGCCGATGTGGTGGACTCCTTCCTGACGCTCAGGATGGTACGGTAGAGCTATGACGAGGAGATGGACTAGCTCGATCGTGGCTACAGACGTCTTCTTATCTTTCTGAAACCTGCTCGCTCTCCTTTGCGGCATATGTGAACAAAAACATGATGATGTATGGCTGCACGTACATAGTGAGAGAAGTAGTAATCCGTGCAGGCGTCTTTGTTGCCATGGTACCCTGGACAGGAGCAGCAGATGCGAACACAAACAGCATGATGCATAACTGCACGTACATGGTGGGAGACGTAGTACTCTGTGAAGGCGACGTTAGTTGCCATGGTCGCCTGGATAAGAGTGTCAGTGATGTAGTGCATCGCCATCCCTGGCCAGCAGAAGGCAAATAGCATTGTCCATGCCCCATGAGACAACGTCAGGTTGAGGCGTGGAGCTAGCAAGCGAAGGTATTCTATGACGCTAAGCACATTTTCCCATGCATTCCGGGTCAATCATGAATCAGGAAAGGCACGAAATCTACATGAAATCAGGTCAGCACGATGGTACTGTCTACCTAGCCACTAAGTACAAATTACCTTTTTCATTCTCAGTAATTACTTCACAACTACGAATTACCTTGGTTGGCAGGAATCATACATCGCACCACAAACCCAGAATAGCGGCAAGTCGACACAAGTTATTGCTCTGACAAGTTTTATCCCCTGAGGAGTTGCTTGGTACGCTTTTATTTTTGTGTATTTGTACTGCTATATCTTGAAATTACAAAGGAAGGTCACATATATCCTTACTCAGACAAATTTGGTACATTCAAGAATTTTTGTTTCCTCTTCTGAGTAAATGTTACATGCGTCTGAGTGGATGTTGAAACGAAAAAAATTGTTTCTCAAATTACTATTACATTTTCAATTCATTATTGATGTTTAAAAAAAACTTTGCAATCCACTTGATCACTGAGTTTATACTAATATTTTAGTTGCTCGGTGGATTGAGAGAATAGGTGATGCATGTGGACAACTGTCTTCAAAGTTTGTGTATATTTTTATTTTGTACTAAATCTTTTGATAAATGAATTCAGTTGCAGAGAATATTGTATCCGTTTTATGATCCTTATTTTTTTTCATAGTTACAACTTTTGAAGGTCCAATAGTGTACATGAGTAAATTTATCTGGATGAAAACACTGACATGCTATCTTCCAACAATTCCGGGTGAGTATGCAGGAAGAAATCATGTGATTTTCAACATACAATGGGTTCATGTTTTAGTAGTTTGGCATAATGGTATGATTATATAGACCATAATAATCTCTATAACATTCAAATACTTATGCTCAAAATTTAAGAAAGTACAGAGCATTTTTGTTTATTGGTTTGTTTTGGAATATTTGGTGTTCCCCCAATTGTATGCTCAAAATTTAAGAAAGTACTGACATTCAAAAATGGAAGAAGTCTTGGATATATCACATGTATGGTTACCAGAACAAATTGTATCTGGATTTGTAATTAATTCCATTTCTCCATGTATAACCGATGTTTCCACAATTCCCTAATCTATTTCATAAATAACTATCCCGTGCAGTTGCACGGGTTGACGACTAGTTCTATTAATTCAACAAGTTCTATTAATTAATTCAACTAATTAATTCAAATAAGCATTTACTAAAAATAAACTAACATTCGACATTAATCTGACATTTATATAAACTAAAAATATATTTAAAAATTAAATAAACAGAAAAACTCATTAACAAATAATATTTTAATTAGATCATCAAATCTCAGATACCTAAAATTTCTTACTAAAAATAAACTAGTTCGATTATTTTCTTACTAAAAATAAACTAGTTATATTAATTATTCAACTAGTTAAAATCTCATATATATATATATATATATATATATATATATATATATACCTAATTAATATCTAACTATATTCATCTCTAACAATTGACATTAATCTAACATTCGATCATCTAATTAACTTTTCTAAAAAACAGATGACAG
The DNA here is from genome assembly GCA_032464435.1 of Aegilops umbellulata. Taxonomy (NCBI): domain Eukaryota; kingdom Viridiplantae; phylum Streptophyta; class Magnoliopsida; order Poales; family Poaceae; genus Aegilops; species Aegilops umbellulata. The sequence continues at coordinate 376,314,377 of CP136059.1, read as the reverse complement.
AAAATATAAGTAAAAAAATGTGTATGTGTGTGTATGTGTGTGTATGTGTGTGTATGTGCGTGTATGTGTGTGTACTGCGTGTATACGTACATGTGTGTGTGTGTGCAGTACACCGCGCCCCGTACGCCACCGCCCCGTACGTACTAGCGGGGGCGCCGGCGTACGGGGCGGGGGCGCCGGCGTATGGTCGGGTCGGCCGGGGCGCGCGGGTGCGAGGAGAGAGACACGTACGGGCGGCGCCGCGGCGACGACGACAGACGGCGGCGGCGTTCGGGGCAGCGGCACGAGACGACAATGACCACGGGCGGCGGCGGGGAACAGCGACGACGACGACGGATGACAGGCGACGGGCGGCGACACGACGGGATCGAGCGGCGCGGTTGGAGACGAAGTGGGGGATGAAACTGAAATTTTCGTAAGTGCTATATATATAGGATGAGCCTTAGTACCGGTTGGTGGCTTCAACCGGTACTAAAGGCCTATTTTAGTACCGGTTGGAGCCACCAACCGGTACTAAAGGCCCTCACTTTAGTACCGGTTGGATTGCGCTGCCACCCCGCGGTGCACAAAATTTAGTCCCGCCACGCCGGGCGAAGGGCAGCCGTACTGGTTTATAAACCCAGCCGCGGCTGCCTCTTTGAACTCCTCTATATAGCAGGCTTCTAGGCCTAACTTCTGCGCGCTGCCTTGTGAGCCTGTTGGGCCTTTTGGGCCTGCAATTGCACGCCCGTGGCTTAGCAGGCCCACTGGGCAGCGCCCCAATTTTTTTATATAGTTTTTTTATTTTCTGCTTTATTTTCTTTTATTTATTTCTGCGTAGTTTTTTGTATAATTTTTTCTTTTCTGTTATATTTATTTTCTTCTATTTATTTCTGAGTAGTTTTTTTATATAGTTTTTTCTTTTCTACTATAGTTTTTTTCTTTTCTGCTATTTTTTCTTTTCTGCTTTATTTATTTTCTTCTATTCATTTATTTTTATATACCATGCCTTTCGGTGTAACAGATGAGTTTTCGTCTGAAACCGGCCCTGATACTTTGAAAGAGATTGTTCAGTTTGTACACGAATTGCATCTAGTTTTTGCCATAACAGAAGAAGTCCGGAGTTGTAATAAGTTATCAAAAATAAAAAAGAGGTGCAATGCTCGTTAATTAGCTTGAAGCCTTCCGGAATAGTGTAAACTGCACTGCACATAGCTCCGTGCAGTCTACCATATTCCTCAAGGCTTGAAGCTAAGCAACGTGAGCATTGAGCCTCTTCTTCATCGTCTCTGCACTCAGGGCTTATAAACCGCTTCTAGTCCCTCTCTCTTGGCGAGGTGGGACTAAAAAACAGCTTACTAAGAAACTGTAGTACTGGTCACCCTTTAGTACCGGTTGGAGCCAACAACCGGTACTAAAGGTGGTGCGCTGCCTGCACAAAGTATAGTGTCATTTAGCTCAAAACAAATCATTAAATGCATGAAAAATATCAAATGAAGGCAGAAATGGTTGAAAGATGATGGTGTCGCTTTGAATGGTGCATACTGAATGCAAAAAAAGTCTGGAGTTATAATAAGTTTAAAAAAATGAAATGCCTTTGTAAAAGATGAGTTTAATTTCGTCAGAAACCCGAATACTTCGAAAGAGATTGTCCAGTTTGTAAACTAAGTGCATCCAGTTTTTGCCGTAACCCTCTCTACTTTTTTGAACAATGTATGTGGGTGAAATGATGATACCATGCCAAGTTTCAACTTTTTCAGAGTTCATTTGTAGTGCTTTTCAATTTCCAGGTCATTTAGTTCTCAAAACAAGTCATTAAATGCATGAAAAATAGCAAATGAAGGCATAAATGGTTGAAAGTTGATAGCGTCGCTTTAAATGGTGCATACTGAACGCAAAAATATAAGAGCATTTAGATCATGATCTTATATTTATTTACAGTCTGAATTGTCAATATGATCTTATACATCAAAAATACTTTGAACATCAATGATCTTTTTGTGTACAATCTGAATTGTCAATATGAGTCCTCAACGATATAAACCGGTGAAGACTCATATTGCGGCCACAAATTCTATACATAGAGTTCAGTGAAGACCAAGTGCTTGTGATAGTTTGAGAATAAACATATTTAAGGTGGTAAAAGCCTTGTTAGGGGAGCAAGGTGGGACTAAAAACAGCTTGCCATAACCTCATTAGTACCGGTTCGTGGTACGAACCGGCACTAAATGGTGATGGTGGGGCCATAGCCTGACCGCAGGCTGCCACAATCTCTTTAGTACCGGTTCGTGGCATGAACCAGTACTAAAGGTTCGCCACGAACTGGTACTATTGATCACCGCCACGAACCGGTACTATTGATCACATTAGTGCCGGTTTTTTTACAAACCGGCACTAATGTGCTTCACATTTGACCCTTTTTCTACTAGTGTGTGGTCATCATGCAGCCCCGCAAACATTGGTTGGCATGGCTTCTTCTAGCCTCACGCCTCCCGCGACACTAAAGAGATCATTCGCAAGTGTGTGGGCTGTCAACAATTCACACAGAAGTCGCACATGTTGTCCACCGCCCAGAAAACAATACTTCTGATGTGGCCATTCTCTATATGGGGGCTGGACAAGGTGGGGCCCCTCGCGACAATTCTAGAAAGCTTCAAGTTCCTTCTAGTCACCACTGGCAAATTCACAAAGTGGATAGGGGCCAAGACCATTATGAATGTTGAAGCTGACACAACGATCAAGTTCATCTCTAGCATCATACGCAGATTTGGCATGTCCCAAAACTTCATCACTAACAACAGCACAGACTTCACATCAAACACATTCAAGGAATTCTGCCATGGAGAATCCAAATAGACTATTACTCGATCTCACACCGGCGGTCTAACAGACAGGTAGAGCGAGCCAACGGGCTAATAATACAATGCTTGAAGCCTCGCCTCATCACCCTTCTGGTGCAAGCAAAAGAAAAGTTGGTTAATGGGCTCCCATCTGTTCTCTAGAGCATGTGAACAATGCCAAACCACTCCATCGGCTACACACCTTTCTTTATGGTATATGGGGCGGAGGTTGTTGTATCTTCTATAGTGTACGACCCTCGCACGTTGCCCTCACAACAAGGAAGCCATAGAAGAATCCAAGAAGGACGACATCAACACCAAAGAAGAACCAGGCTCATCGCCCTCGAGCAGACAACCGTCTACCAGCAGAAGTTGTGCCAGTACCAAGGTGAACATTAACCCCAATATCCGAATAAGGGCCTTTGCCAACCGTTGCAACAAGGGTACAACCATACTCAAACCCACCTTGCCAGGGCTCCACATTAACCCCAGTATCCGAATAAGGGCCTTTGCCAACCGCTGCAACAACGGTACAACCATACTCAAACCCACCTTGCCAAAGACGATGTCCATCTCCAGGAAAGTATCGGCACACAAAAAGGGAATAAAAAATGCCATGACATAAAAATTCTCGAGACAAGTTGATCAAGAGGAAATTTACATATGTTTCATAGCTTCCTAAAGATTTTTAGCACGCACTTACACATTGGTCCTCCAACTCCAGGGAAGCCTGTCGACCGACCTCCTGCAAGTAAGCCACTTCCACAATGACTATTTTGCACTCTCAAGCCTCTGTAGTAGCCAGGTCGGTTTTGAGCGTCATGCGCGGTGTTGGAGTACACCCTCTGCACATCACTTCTCTTTGAGAAGGTCACGGAGGTTGGGAGTGATCTTTTTGTTCGACAGACTTGGCATGGGGCAATTACTCCACACATGAACGGGCCTCTTTGAGATCAGCATCAGTGATAGAGAATTTCATTGGCTTCTTTCCAGGCTAGGCCTAACCATCTTAGCATTTATAATACTGGTTTTCTGCTACATCATACGGAAGAAGATATTGATGTCAGCTGCAAGCTTAACATATAATAAGGCAGCATAGGCAACTCTACTCACAGATGTGACCATCAATGAAGTCCTCCAACATAGCGGTCCATGACCTCCCTTCAACCAGCAACCGTCGAAGCTCTCCAGCCTCAGCTTTAAGCCAGTCGTTGCGCTGATGCGGCATCTACGGGATCAAAGCAAGTCAAAAATTCATGTCCGGGGGCTAGCGATCACACAAGACCTTGAGCCCGGTCCTCGGCACAATGACAATAAAGGCTCAGGGTCTAATGGGCATAGGAAGCGCTACTCTAAGGGATTACCTCCATTCTAGGATGGATCGCTTGCCCAAATCTCTTGAAAGAATTTCCTAAGGCTCGGGCGCGCTTGTTGTTCTATTGTAAAGCAGCATCCATCTCCTCAAACACGACATAACCGTTACCTTCCTCTTTAGGCAGGAAGGAAGGGCTGGAGGATGGTGTGGCCGCGGGGCAGGTCTCTGGCTCTGATGAACACCCCTCCATAATTCTTAGATCCACAGCTTCACTGGTAGCCGTGAAGTAGAACTCGTGACCGCCATCACAGGTGGGATCTTTCCATGCCTCCTGACAAGCGAGCACTCTCTATGCCTCGTAGAGAGCGCAGGCTCCGGTGCAAGGCCGCTAACAAACTCCAAGGGGTCATGACACGGGAGACCGCCTCCCAAAACAAAAGGAGAATAACCAAGGGAATGAGCACCTGCGGAGGCTCCCAGTTCGCCAATTTTTTTCTTTAGTCGACGCGACCGGCAACAGTGCTTCAGCATCACGGCACCGGAGAAGAGGAGATGACTTGAATTAATGACAAGTGCATACTTGGGCGATGGTTTCTGCGCTCCTGTGTTGGGGCATTTTCGTAAAACGTCAGAAAAAAGGGATCGACCCCTATGAATTCATCGCATGAGCACTCGATGTCGACGGGAACGTCTCCGTCGCAGTGACGGGCTTCAAAAATGGTCCCGCTGCAACTTCTAGTCGGGACTCTAGCGCGTTGACAGATTGCATCGAATGGGTCGCCATGACCTCCTTTTGAACCTCTGTTGTGATGATAGTATGGTTCAACTGGAGTGCCAATGACTCCCTTTGGTGCCCCATGTTTCTTGTGGTCGACGACGAAGTGTTCATCCTCTTCAGTCCCTCCCGCGGTTTCTTCAAAGGCGTCATGGCCTGCGCGGGTTGTTGCTGTGGCATACATGCTAACACTGTTGAGACCTCACAGCAAGGCTGGGGGGCTCTGAAACAAAGGCTTTGAAATTTAGGCATGAGGCAGAAATAACATGCCAATCAATCGGCCGAAAGTGGCCAGGTAGTAAAGCAAGAAAATTGTGTTGACCTTGCCTGGATGGTTACCCCAATGAAAGGGTTCTACCGTGACCTTCGAGAAGATCTCCTCCATGGGGACGTGGGTCACAAAGTACATGTGCGAGTTCAACTCAGATTGTGAGACCTTTGTTCCAGACTCTGTACTCATACATTGGGCGCTCCTTCCATGCCGGTGGCTAGATGTTCCTTTCTATCCACGTCTTCAAGATCAACGTACCTGTAAGTCCTGCATCCTTGAGGTGGAAGACCACCTCAACCAACTTAGTGTTTTTCATGGAGAGCTCGGTCACCGAGCTCTAAGATTGTATCTCCTGTGGCAGTTCATTTGTGAAAACATGCAAGCCTATCTCTGTATCTATCTTCTGGAGGTCTAAAACATAAAACCAATCTCATTGGCACGACTCTGTCATCTGTGGCATTGCTAGCTTGAAGTATCCGGAGCCCGAACAAGGTTGAATCACCACTCCGCCACAATCAGGAGTCCAGCGCCATTCTCCTTGTGAGGTATAACCTCAAAGAAATAGTGCCAGAATACCAAAATGTGGGGTTGTCCCAAGAAAGCACTCACACCGGGTAATGAAAGAGGCAAGATGTAAAACCCCTGTTTGGTGTGAGATGATGGAGTTGGCACCCATAGTAGGTCAAAATCCCCCGGACAAAGTTGTGTCAAGGCAGAGAGAGGCTACGGCAGATGAAGGAAGTATGGACGGCCAGGTTCCAATACTGAAGTTTCGTGACCTTGTCCAATGACCACCTGGCGAGCCATGGCAAAACACTCCGTCTAGGCGGAAATCACCATGAAACCAATCCCTATAGATGATTGAAGTTGGTCGTAGAAGACCTCCAGCTCCACGGTCCCTTTTGCGAAGCAACTGCCCCATGCCATTGGAGGAGGCTCAGAATTTGAGGATTCCTCCACATCGATGCCCCCGCAACCAGCCGCCGCGTCGCTCCCGCTCATCCTGAGCACCCTGGGTATGTGCTTCTCCGCCGCAATAGAGGACGAATCTTAGGAGAATTGGAGGAAGGACATGCGCTATTTGCGCTAACCTCCCTTGATTTATAAAGCCATGTATGGATGCAAACCGGCGGCATGACTCCTGAAGATTGCACCAAAAAAAGAAGCGACACATGGAGCATTGGCTTGGGAGACGAGCGCAAAACTGCCACTGTCACGCAGTTTGGACCTTGGCCCGTGGTCGAGAGCCTCTTCAACGGCCCAACTGAGTGCTTTGGTTTTGACTCTTCTCCGACGCAAGGACGTTCTTGCAAGCCATGGGCACAAGGGACTCGCTACTTCAAGTCAGACACGACGAAGGTTGTGAACCAGGGGGCTCTGGCCAAAGACATTACACTAAGCCCAAGAATTCTAAAGATTGGACTGCAAGGCCGCGCATCCGTAGAGCCCCCTTGAATGCCTGAAGTCGTGCAAATGCTGATCCTCTGGAAACATGAGGAGCCCACCTGGGTTCTCGTCCCCCAACATACTAAGAAATTCTAAATCCAAACAAGCTCGGTGGCTACAGACAATGCGGTACACCGAGGCTGGCTTGCCTAAGGGAAACCCAGCAATAGACCCACCACAAGGCCCGGATGGCCCAAAAGGAGCTTGGTGAAATGAGGGATCCTGGAGGCCTAGAAGGAGTTCAATATTCATGAGTGCAAGCCAAGCAAGGTGGCGGCTGGAGGTCGGTTAGATTCTATACCCTAGCCCTCATCGTCTATATAAGACGGGGCATGAGGGCTAGCGAGGCCATCTACCCTTGTAGAAACATACTCTTCATAGTCACAAATCATTCCCCCCCCCCTATTACAACCCTTGCACGAGGTACTCCACCATAAATACAAAATAAAAGTAGGACGTAGGGTGTTACCCCTCAAGGGAGACCTGAACCTGGATAATTTCCTCGTGTGATTTTTGATCTGCTACCTCCGGCCATGTTCGCTACCCTGCCGAGGGTTCTGACAGTTTCACCTACAGTAGATAATATAACAACTCAGAATAAGTCAACTACCTTCCCGCACCAAGTGCACGAGGCACCCATCTTAAGAAGGTACTTAACAAAATATGCAAATATAGTGCTAGGGATACATGCAGCTAAACACATGGGCCAAATCTTAGTTTCTTGCCCCAAATGGAATACAAAAATTCAAATATACACATCAATAGAAAAAGGCAAGAATTAAAGGACATGTTCATGAATTTCTATAAGACATGTTGTCAATACAAATATAACATCTCAACTTCCAAATAGAAAAATATGGTGACTTCAAATTGTCAAGAAGATTAACCATGATATAAGACCTCCATCTTATTGTTCCATCTGAATTTTACACCGCTTCATGACATCTCATTGTATATTAATTTCCACTGATCTTGTAAAGGGATTATTGGGGACCATCCTCTTTATGCATTTTATTATGGATATGACTTAATAAATTCAAATCATCTAAAGATCTATCATCAACTATTCAATGAAAACACCGGAACTCAGCCATGAGGATGGGTATGTATTGACATTGGTCCACTTCTTTACAAATGGAAAACTATTGACACATTATAAATAATAGCATTGTCTAAACACATGCATTTTGTACTATATATTACAAGGATAAGAGCCACGTACCCAAGTGATGGCATTTTCTTCATCAGAAGTGTTCCCCATGAATGAAATGCTTCCCTACAGGAATGATGGCACGATTGTAAATCTTATGGTATATTTGATGCATCGAAATATGAATGTTTTCTTGATACCCTAGCAAATAGTCCCTTCACACTTGTTGTGGTATTTCATTTGGGACTATAGAGTGTTAAATTAAACACTTCTTTTTGTGCGCCTAAATTCACATGGACTATGAATTTTGCACGATCCAAGGGCTAGTATGGTCAATACCTCAAGTAAATAAGGAAGTAAATATTTATGTAATATGCTCATTAAAATCATGGTAAACAAGGTAGACATTTAATTCCTAAAATATTCTTTGGAATAAAGTTAAGTATAGTACTTTATTGAAAAAAGGTTATTTTCTAAGATGAACATATAATTATTGAAATATTTAAGTAGAAATTAATGATACAATCTCACTGAGGAAATTTATATATTGGAGGCCTTAATTTATGAGTTATTCAAATTCAAGAACTTTAAATGTTCAATTCGACACATATTGTAAATGGACTGTGGGGACCACTCTCTTTCCAAGAATATCTTTTTGTGGTTGTATCCTATTCAATTTAAATCTTATAAAGATCTAGCATAAATAATGCAGCCAAAACACTAGAAGCCATCCATGAGAATTGTTGACCCACAAAACTTAAAACAATAGAGTATTTTTTAAATAGGTTTCCAACAAAAATCAACCTACACAATCTAAACAATAGTATAGTTTCAACACATGCATGCAGTATTGCGGTGAATTTGGTAAGGTGAATCCAACCTACTCTAAAAGTTGTAGACTATAACAAATAACTTTCAGCTAAATTTAAAATACTCCCTACTAAAGTTTGTGAATTTAGATGGCTTACCAGTTAAAACTCATACGAGACAAATCGAGATTGAGGTCTTTAAAATTCTCATTGATATCTTTCAGAGAATCTACAAAGAACAACAATTGCATAATGTTTTAGAAGGCAATAAATTTCCATAAGGACGGATCTACATAGAGTAAGAAATGTGCACCTTTCTCTTCGAGATGGAAATAGATAGACAGATACAGAGAGGGGGGAAGGGATGGTGAGAGACAGAGTTTGTGTAAGAGAGAGGGACAGAGAGACACACAGAGAGAGAGAGAGAGCAATGTGCAAGAAAATAAGGCACTTTCTATATATATTTATATTTAGATATATATACCCTCAGGAAATTCATATATACTATTAAAAGCGTATATATATATATATGCATTAAAAGCATATGTATTTACTCATTAAGAGCATATGTATTTTCTCGTCAAAAAGCATATATATACTCATTGAAAGCATCATTAATAAGGTAGAAATTTAATAAAAAAATATTCCTTGGAAGAAAACTAATGATAATATTCATTAAGAGCAAGGTTGTTTATAAGATAGACATTTAATTATCAAAATATTTTATTAAACATTAAATGTTAATAATTCTTTCAAAACTTTATATATTGGCGACATTAATCTTATAGGGATCCCAATTCATGAACTAAAAATGTTGATATATAGGTATTGTAAAGGGATTAATTGTGGGCCCACCCTCATTCTATATTTGGGGTGGGGTGTATCCTATTAAATTCAAATCATCTAATGATCAATCAACAACTATTCATTCAAAACACCATAACTCAGCCATGAAGGTTCTTGAAATGTATGGACATTGGAACACTAATTTACCATCAAAAATAACTCACACAACTTAAACAATTGTATTGTTGTAACACATGCATGTAGTATGGGGTGTCTGTTTTCATTTGTGTGTGCCTTGCAATGAGGCGAATCCTAGCTACCCTAAACGGTGATAGAACAAGATGATGCTTCCCATTTTAGAAGCCTGTAAAGGAGAGAATCTTCAACTAAATAGTGACAGAACAAGAGGAACCGGTAGTCGCTGTCTCTTATGGCCTTGAATTTTTTTCTCTACCGTTAACATGCACGAATACAACTGTCATGTTAAAATTTGGAAATTTGAGGGTTCATCTGGCCATTTTTAAGACATTAAGTGAGTTTCTAGCCATTTAATGGTCGTAATTAAGATTTGGACTACATATACATGCAAAAGCAAACCAAAATAGGTTGAAAAAAAATCATGTTTGTGTCCTCGTGTGCTTGCTTATGCCCCATGCAATAAATTGGAATAAAATTTTAAACATCTTGGCACTAGTAGATAAGGGGGCAAAGGTCCAGGCCGGGTCAGCCCATTAGTCCCGGTTCAGTGTAGAACCGGGACCAATGGGGGCATTGGACCCGGTTCGTGAGCCTAGGGGGCCGGCCGGGCCATGTGGGCCATTGGTCCCGGTTCGTCTGGACCTTTTGGTCCCGGTTGGTGGGACGAACCGGGACCAATGGGCCTGGCTCCTGGCTGACCACCATTAGTCCCGGTTGGTGGCCTGAACCGGGACCAAAGGCTCCCCTTTAGTCCCGGTTCATGCCACAAACCGGGACCAATGAGGTGCCTATATATACCCTCGCCCGCGAGCAGAGCACTCCAGTGCTCTGTTTTTCTCTGGCCGGCGAGGGGAGGGGTTTGTGGTGCTCTAGCTCACCTCTATGCACATGAGGTGTTCGATGAAATGCCCGAGCCACACTAGTTAAGCTTTCTCCTCTCGAAGCTCGACCTCAAAGCTCCATTTTCCTCGAGATTTGTCTAGATTTAGCGGTCCGTCACGCCCCACCCCCGTCTTCACCGTCGTCGGTCACCCGTGCCGATCTCATCACCGACACCACCGTGGTGAGCCTCTTGTTCTTATCTTCTTTCTGAAAGGAAAAATATTCTTACTTGTATGTTTAGATAGATACTTGTATCATTTTCTTACTTTTATTATTGCATCTTATATAGTGCGATGGTTTTGGTATCCGCCCTCGTCCTGTCTATGATTCGGATGTAGTATATATATTATCTTTATAACTATTGGTTCATTTATTGTTTATGAAAATTATGCGGACCAAGTGACATAGATTTTATTTATCTAGGATGTATGTGAACCGGAAATTCCAACCGACCCTATTGTCGAGAGGTTAAATTTAGTTGAAGAAGAAAACAATTTCTTGAAGGAAAAAATAAAAAAAATTAAGGAGGAGAAGATGATATTGGAGTTGCATGTTGCGGATGTCGTCGATGATCACAAGATCAAGATGGATGCAATGCGCTTGAAGATTAGAAAGATTAGAAAATATGCATTCATACCGAGGCTTGGTATCATTATGCCGTTGGATCAATTGTTACCTTGGTTGCGATTATGATCGCCTTTGTTTTCGCATTAAAATGTTTTACATAGTTTCAATGTATGGTTTAATTAATTAGATGCTCTGGAGAGCTATATGTTGTTAGATGAGAACTATGTATGTACTTTGGTTTTAATGTGATGATGAACTTGTATTAATTTGGACACTCAATTATATATAATGCACGCAGATGAACCGGCAATGGATGTACGGTGACAGACACACCTCCGAGTACATTAAGGGCGTGCATGAGTTTCTCGATGCGGTTGAGGCAAACAAGCATAATGGTTTTATGTGTTGTCCATGCACTAAATGTGGGAATACGATGTCTTACTCTAACCGGAAAATCCTTCACACCCACCTGCTTTACAAGGGTTTCATGCCACACTATAATGTTTGGACGAGGCACGAAGAAATAGGGGTTATGATGGAAGACGACGAAGAAGAAGAGTACGATGAAAACTATGTGCCCCCTGAATACCGTGATGCTGCAACGGGGGGAGCTGGTGAAGATCAAGAGGAACCAGACGATGTGCCCAATGATGCTGCAACGGGTGAAGCTGCTGAAGATCAAGAGGAACCAGACGATGTGCCCGATGATGATGATCTCCGCCGGGTCATTGTCGATGCAAGGACGCAATGCGAAAGTCAAAAGGAGAAGCTGAAGTTCGATCGCATGTTAGAGGATCACAAAAAAGGGTTGTACCCCAATTGCGAAGATGGCAACACAAAGCTCGGTACCGTACTGGAATTGCTGCAGTGGAAGGCAGAGAATGCTGTGCCTGACAAAGGATTTGAGAAGCTACTGAAAATATTGAATAAGAAGCTTCCAAAGGATAACGAATTGCCCGACAGTACATACGCAGCAAACAAGGTCGTATGCCCTCTAGGATTGGAGGTGGAGAAGATACATGCATGCCCTAATGACTGCATCCTATACCGCGGTGCATACAAGGATCTGAACGCATGCCCGGTATGCGGTGCATTGCGGTATAAGATCAGACGAGATGACCCTGGTGATGTTCACGGCGAGCCCCACAGGAAGAGGGTTCCTGCGAAGGTGATGTGGTATCCTCCTATAATACCACGGTTGAAACGTCTATTCAGAAATGGAAAGCATGCCAAGTCGATGCGATGGCACAGTGAGTACCGTAAGAAAGACGGGAAGTTGTGAGCACCCGCTGACGGGTCGCAGTGGAGAAAAATCGAGAGAAAGTAATGGGATGAGTCTGCAAAGGACCCAAGGAACGTATGGTTTGCTTTAAGCGCGGATGGCATTAATCCTTTCGGGGAGCAGAGCAGCAATCACAGCACCTGGCCTGTGACTCTATGTATGTATAACCTTCCTCCTTGGATGTGCATGAAGCGGAAGTTCATTATGATGCCAGTTCTCATCCAAGGCCCTAAGCAACCCGGCAACGACATTGATGTGTACCTAAGGCCATTAGTTGAAGAACTTTTACAGCTGTGGAATGGAAACGGTGTACGTACGTGGGATGATCAGCACAGACAAGAGGAATTTAACCTAAAGGTGTTGCTGTTCGTGACCATCAACGATTGACCCGCTCTCAGTAACCTTTCAGGACAGACAAACAAAGGATACCATGCATGCACACACTGTTTAGATGACACTGAAAGTATATACCTGGACAAATGCAGGAAGAATGTGTACCTAGGCCATCATCGATTTCTTCCGACCAACCATCAATGTCGAAACAAAGGCAAGCATTTCAAAGGCGAGGCAGATCACCGGAAGAAGCCCGCCATGCGTACCGGTGATCACGTACTTGCTATGGTCAATGATTTACACGTAATCTTTGGAAAGGGTCCCCGCGCACTAGCTGTTCCGAATGACGCTGAGGGACACGCACTCATGTGGAAGAAGAAATCTATATTTTGGGACCTACCCTACTGGAAAGACCTCGGTATGAAGGTCCCGACTGGCTTCTCGTCGAATATAAAGGGAATAATAAATATGCCAGAGAAACAGTTCCAGAACCTAAAGTCTCATGACTGCCACGTGATTATGACGCAACTGCTTCCGGTTGCATTGAGGGGGCTTCTACCGGAAAACGTCCGATTAGCCATTGTGAAGCTATGTGCATTCCTCAATGCAATCTCTCAGAAGGTGATCGATCCAGAAATCGTACCAAGGCTAAGGAGTGATGTAGCACAATGTCTTTTCAGTTTTGAGCTGGTGTTCCCACCATCCTTCTTCAATATCATGACGCATGTCCTAGTTCATCTAGTCGACGAGATTGTCATTCTGGGGCCCGTATTTCTACACAATATGTTCCCCTTTGAGAGGTTCATGGGATTCCTAAAGAAATATGCCCGTAACCGCGCTAGGCCAGAAGGAAGCATCTCCATGGGCCATCAAACAGAGGATGTCATCGGGTTTTGTGTTGACTTCATTCCTGGACTTAAGAAGATAGGTCTCCCTAAATCGCGGTATGAGGGAAGACTGAATGGAAAAGGAACGCTAGGAGCGGACTCAATAATATGCTGGGACGAGCATTCTTGGTCTCAAGCACACTACACAGTTCTACAGAACTCTACCTTGGTGACCCCGTATGTCGATGAACACAAGAACAGTCTGCGCTCCAAACACCCGGAGCAGTGCGACGACTGGATTACATGAGAACACATTAGGACTTTCAGCAGTTGGTTGGAAGCACATCTCAGAGGTGACAACACTGTTTGTGATGAGTTGTACTTGTTGTCCAGGGGACCATCTATGACTATATTGATTTACAAAGGATACGAGATAAATGAGAATACATTTTACACGATTGACCAAGATCAAAAGAGCACCAACCAAAACAGCGGTGTCCGCTTTGATGCAACAACCGAGAAGGGAAAGGACACATATTATGGTTACATAGTGGACATATGGGAACTTGACTATGGACAAGATTTTAAGGTCCCTTTGTTTAAGTGCAAATGGGTCAATCTGTCAGGAGGCGGGGTACATGTAGACCCACAGTACGGAATGACAATAGTCGATCTGAAAAATCTTGGGTACACTGACGAACCGTCCGTCCTAGCCAATGATGTGGCACAGGTTATCTATGTGAAGGACATGTCTAACAGACCGAGAAAAAGAAAAGATAAGGAAACGAATACATCATACGATGAGCCAAAGCGCCACATAGTTCTTTCAGGAAAAAGGGACATCCTGGGAGTGGAGGGCAAGACAGACATGTCTGAAGATTATGAAAAGTTTCATGAAATTCCTCCCTTCAATGTCAAGGCTGACCCAAGCATCCTGATAAATGATGAAGATTATCCATGGTTACGGCGCAATAAGCAAATGACACAAGCGAAGAAAAAGTGAAGACTTTCTCCCGCAACTATTATGATGATACCATGCCAAATTTGTAACAGACGAGTATGCTATGCCAACTTTTTCAGAGTTCATTTGAAAACTATGAATTTAGGTCGAATTTTCTCTATAGGTGCATCTATGTTCAAATTTTAACTATTCAAATTTGAAAACTAATGGCACTAATAGAAAGTTTATAATTTTTCTAAAACTAATGGCACTAACAGAAAGTTTATAATTTTGCTGACCTAAAAGCAAAAGGAATTAAAAATAAAGCAAAAAACAAAAGAAAATAAATAATACAGAAAACAAAACAAAACATGGAAAAAAAATAAAAATAGCAACAATAAGTATTTTGTTGTAAGTAGAAACAAAATAAAATAAATAAAGCAACAAAGAAAACAAAAAAACAAAAAAAGTGTTTTCAAATTTGAAAACTAATGGCACTAACAGAAAGTTTATAATTTTTCTAAAACTAAAAGCAAAAAAGAATTAAAAAATAAAGCAAAAAACAAAAGAAAATAAATAATGTAGAAAACAAAACAAAAAAACTGGAAAAAAAAGGGGCTCGCCCCTGGCCCATGACCATTAGTCCCGGTTTGTGCCACAAACCGGGACTAAAGGGTTGGCCCTCTTTGCACCCAGAGTTTAGTCCCACCTCGCCAACCGAAGGGCGCCCACACCGGTTTATAAGCTCGTCCCTCTCTGCCTTGTTGAGCTCCTCTCAAAGTGAAAATAGATGCCCCTGTACAGGAAATTTGACCTAAATTCATAATGAATTTCTCTGAAATTCATAGAAATTGATTATGAATTTAGGTCGAATTTTCTCTACTGGTGCATCTATGTTCATTTTTTTAGTAAAGTTAATCACAAACTTGTGATTCACACAAATTTTAAAAAAATCAAATTTGAACTATTCAAATTTTAAAACTAATGGCACTAACAGAAAGTTCATAATTTGTGTGACCTAAAAGAAACAAGAAATCATTAAAAAAACTATAAGTATTTAGTTCTAAGTAGAAATGAAAAAATAAATAGCAAAAAACAAAAAAATGCCTATAATATTTGTTATGACTAACTAAAATTACCAAATTGAGTATAACGATAAAACACAGTAATATTAAATAGCAGGAAAAGGAATGACTCAAAAATCAATTTTTATAGTAAAGTTATTCATAAACTAGTGATTCACACAAATTTTAAAAAATTCAAATTTAAACTATTCAAAATTTAAAACTAATGGAACTAACAGAAAGTTTATAATTTTTGTGACCTAAAATAAAAAAGAAATCACTACAAAACTATAAGTATTTAGTTCTAAGTAGAAACGAAAAAATAAATAGCAAAAAAGAAAAAAATGCCACCTACTGGGCCACCACGGCCTGAATACGACTAGAAACCCAACCATGGGCCAGGATTCAGGCCCGCAGCAGGCCCAGTAGGCCCACAGGCATTGCAGTGACAGATTAGGCCCGAAAGCCTGCAGTTGAGAGGAGCTCGAGAGGGTGGGTGCAGCAGCGCTTATAAACCACTCCCGAGCCCTCTCAACTAGCGAGGTGGGACTAAACTTTTGGGCACGGGGCAGCACAAGGCCATTGGTCCCGGTTGGTGGGACGAACTGGGACCAAAGGGTGGCATTGGTCCCGGTTCGTGGCACAAACTGGGACCAATGCCCCCCTTTAGTCCCGGTTGGTGCCATCAACCGGGACCAAAGGCCGCCGCTTCCCGCCCTTTGGGCTGCTGAAAAGAGGCCTTTGGTCCCGGTTGCTCGCACAAATCGGGACTAAAGGGGGGCATTGGTCCTGGTTTCTGCCACGAACCGGGACCAATGGCTTTGCTATATAAGCAAAGACTTAGGAAATTTTCACATTTCCCTCGCAGTTGCCCCCGACGACGCCGAGCACATCGACGCCACCAGGCTGCCCCGACGCCGCCCGCCGCCCCTGCCGTCGCCGTCGCCCGCGCCCGTCGTCGCCATCGCCCGGGCCCTCGCCGGCCGTCACCCGGACCCTCGCCCGACGCCGTCGCCCGCGCCCTCGCCCGACGTCGTCGCCCGCGCCCTCGCCCGACGCCGTCGCCCGCGCCCGCGCCCTCGCTGCGTGCCGCCGTCCCCTGCCCCGATGCGCACCGCCCCTGCCCCGTCGCCGTCGGCGTGCCGCCGTCCCCTGCCCCGACGCGTCGCCGCCTCTGTGAGCACCGCGCGTCTGCCGCCACCGCCGCCGCCGTGCAATTTTTTTTAATTATATACATGCTATTTTTTTACATGTTTTTACATTTTTACATATATATATATATGTATGTATATATTTCTTAGATATATGTATTTTTTTATGTATGTTCATATATGTATTTTTTACATATTTTTTGTACGTATGTATGTATTTTTTTCAATTGTAATGATGTTTAAAAAATAAGAAGATGCAAAAGTTAGATTTTTAATTAGAAAAGTTTTATCTATATATGTTCTCTGATTTAGTACATTTTAGGTTAGTTTTATATATTTAGGAAGAAGGAATAGAAGGTTCGAAAGGAAGAAAAGGTTTTATATATGCAAAAGTTACATTTTTAGAAAAGTTTTATATATCTAGCTAAAGGAAGAAGAAGAAAAAGAATGAGTGGAAAAAGGAAAATAAGAAGATGAAGAAAGGAGAAGAAGAGGAGAAAGAAGAGGAAAAAAGAAGAAAAAGAAGAGGAGAAGAAGAAAGGAATAGAGGAGAAGAAGAAAAAATAGAAATTTCTATTTTTTTATTCTTCTCCTCTATTCCTTTCTTCTTCTCCTCTTTTTTTTCTTCTTTTTTTTCTTCGATCTTCTCCTCTATTCCTTTCTTCTTCTACTCTATTCCCTCTCCCGATAACTTCAACACCAGGGGGGGTCGATATACCCCTCGGATAACTTCGACATTAGGGGCGGTCGATATATATACCCCCTCTCGACGGTGATAACTTATACCGCGGGAGCACCCCCCGACCCTCTCGCTCGACCAAAACTCTCGAGGACACCCAAACCCTAGAAAAAAACGATGTCGGTCTCCTACCCCCTCCCGCCGCGCCCCTACCCGACAAACTCTCTCGAGGCCACCCCAAACCCTTGAAGCGTTGTCGAGGCCACCCCAAACCCTAGAGAAGCAGCGTCGAGGCCACTAATTAATATATATGATTCCTTACTATGATTAGCTAGCTAGTTCTACGTTTGCCACTAATATATCCATCTGTCATGTTTGAATAATAATTGCCATGTTGTAAATATTTGTAGAAACTATAGACACCGCCCGAGACGAAGCAAAAGAAGCGATGTTGAGGGACATAATCGCAGAAGGAAGTGATGTCGTCTCGTTGTTTCTCAATGACATCGATGGTCTGGAAGGGGAGGGTGAAGAAGCTGGCTCCGGTGACCTAATGCTGGTGCAAGAAAGAGAACGTGAGGACGGCTCCGGTGACCCAATGCCGGTGCAAGAAGGAGACCGTGATGACGGCTCCGGTGACCGAACCGAGTCCGGCCAGGTATATATATTAGTTAAGCCTGTGCTGACTAGCTAATTGATGCATTCATTGTTTTGGTATGTACACATATTAATTAAGTCTTTGTTGTTTTTTCTAGCCCTCCGGATCGAGCACAACTGAGGTAAAGAGACGAGGCCCGAAGAAAAAGTTGAGCTCGGATGAAAGGTTTGAGATCATAGCAATCGCGCTCGATGGCCAACCGATTGAACTCATCCGAACAAAGAACGCATTTGTTGCTCAGTGCGGGGTTCTGGTTAGGGACAAGATCCCGATCAGCATCCAACAATGGTTAAAGCCGGCTACAGAAGACCCTGAGGTGTCTTACGTCAATGATATGCAGAAAAATGATCTTTGGACTGAGCTGAAGTCAAATTTCACCCTACCGCCAGAGGATGATCCAGAGAAGCCAGTTAAAGAGCAATTAATCAAGTCTTTTTCTCTTAAGAGGATGGCAGACCTATTCGGGAGGTGGAAGAAAGAGCTGAATAGGTTTGTCGATAAAGAAGAGACACCAGAATTCAAGGGCAGATATGAGAAGATCAGAGATCACTGGCCCGCATTTGTGGCTAACAAGACATCAGAAAAGAGTAAGAAGATGTCGGCGACAAACAAGAAAAATGCTGCGGAGAAGAAGCTTCACCATCGCACGGGGTCAGGTGGCTACCTCGTAGCCCGGCCTAAGTGGGACAAGGCTGAGAATGATCTGGTTGAAAAAGGGATCGAACCAGAGACAATGAACTAGCCAGACCGTTGTCGGACTTGGTTCTTCGGGGCTGGCGGAACCTTGGACCCTGTAACAGGGAAGTGCATTTGGACGGACGAGCAACTTGACATACCCTTGAAGAAGCTTCAGTACTATATCAATGTACCGCAGAAAGGGACGTTCTTTCCAGACAGAGAGAACGACGAGCTCACAAAGGCCCTCGGAAATCCTGAGCACCCTGGACGGACACAAGGCACGCCAGGCTCCATTCCGTGGAAGGTTGGGTTTCCAGACGCACGCGGTTACAAAAGCCAGGAGAGGAGGAAGAAAGTGCAGCAGTCCGAACTGCAGGCACTTAAAGCAAGGGTACTTGGGATAGAGGAACGAGAAGCAAATCGCAGCAAACGAACTGCTGAAGCTTCCCCCGAAGCTACCCCGCCATCTCAGCGGAGAAGCAGCGTGGCTTCCACCGAGCTGCTTCAGCCGGAGCATGTCTTGACGGCTCCTGTCAGCTATCCCGTGGATGCTATCACGGAGTCTCAAAATTGCCACCTTATGACGCAATGGATTAATATGAAGGTCAAGGCGGCTGTTGGCTCTATTTATCCTTTTGAACCTGGCGCAACGTTTCACTGCCGGCCGATTCCAGAAGGATATGCTAGGGTGATGGTGGATGAAATAACGGAGGGATTTGAGGAGCTCCCGCTTGACCACCCTATCGGTGAAGGGGAGACTAGGCTGGGTTCTGCTCTGAAGACTCCATGCCTATGGCGGAAGGATCTCATCAACCTTCAGAACTGGACGCCTCCGCCTCCTCCTCCTCCGGCGAGTCAGGGCACTCCGCCTCCTCCACCGCCTCCTCCTCCAACGAGTGACGATCAGGGCACTTGGCCTGCTCCTTCTCCGGCGCGTGGCGGCACTCCGCCTCCTTCTCTGCCTGGGCCTGCGCGCCCGAGCAGCCAGCCTCCTCCTTCTCCGCCTCGTCAGCAAGGGTGGAAGAGACCCGCCGCCGCTCCAGCAGCTGCTCCGGCGCGTCGTAGTCCTTCTCCTCCGCCTCGTAAGCAAGTAAAGAAGACGGCCGCTCCGTCTGCTCGGCCGGCGTCTAGCAGTACAGCCAAAGGCGGGAAGACATACAGATTCGGTCCTTCTCTGAAGACTCCAGAGAAGTTACCATACGAGAGGACCCCGGAGGAGAACACGAAGATCGCGCGAACCGAAGCGAAGGAATGGTTTGAAGGGTTGAAAGCACAAAGACATCCACCTCCGGAGGAGAAGGTAGATCCGGTGAAAGCGAAGCGCACTCTGGCTGCCCTGGCAAAACCACCCAAGTCTCCGCCGAAAGGCAACTATGAGCGTATTATTGCAAAGACATGGGCCGAAGCGGAGCGGTCGGGAAGTACAGTCAGTGATCAAAGGTTGAAAGAACGACGAGCAGCTGGGAAACAAATTTCCCAGCTCGGCGAACAAGGGAATCAATCGTGCCCCCCGCTCAAGGTGCCTAGCAACATCGTCGATCCGAGGATGGTGCCCGGTTATAGCAATCTTGAAGATTATCTGCCCGACGATGTACATTATAATTTCATGGACGTGCAGATACACATATACAAGTACGGGAAGCCTCTCGTCAAAGATGAAAGATCTCTGTCAACGATGATGCGAAGATTGCATGATTGGTACTTGAAAATCTGCAGAGAGTCTGGGGGAGGAGTACTTTGTATGTGAGAATTAAACCGGAGCATGACATCGTTGGAATTGATCTGTTGCCTATTCCATTTGAGGAGTTCTATCAGTTTTTCAATCAATTGGCCCTCGATAAAGCAATGGTCACCTGCTATTGTCTGTAAGTACTACTACTTCTGTCATTAAGTCTCTCTATATAGCTCAGCTCTTTCATTGCATGTATTTATAATTATCCTCACTATATTATGCAGATTGAAGATCGCCGAATTGAAGAAAAGACAAATCGGTGATATTGGGTTCGTTAACACATATCTCATAGATGCAACTCAGGTTAAATTTCATGCCGCAGAAACCGAGGCCAGCTTGCTACGATCATTCAAAATAAATGAACACAAAGATATAATACTCTTTCCTTACAACTTCAAGTGAGTGTTGTCTTGTGCATATTCGGTTTCCCTTATATATTAGTCCAGGTTATATTAATGTAATTGATGATTTATGCATGCATGCGCAGGTACCACTATATTCTCCTAGAGATTAGGCTTGAGCACGGAGTAGTAACTGTCATGTACTCGAGACGAAAAGATCCCCAGGAGTATGCGGACATGACTGAAATCCTCGAGGAGTAAGTTAAATCGATCATTATCCACCATATCAGCAACTTTGTTCATTTCCTGATATCAAGTAATGTTTTTTTGTCTGGCAGGGTTTGGAGAAAATTCACCACAAAATCACCGGAACTGCCGAAGAAGCTGGAATTTAGATACCCGAAAGTAAGTACTATAGTAGCATGTTCCGCGTGTCTCCTAGCTATTGATTCAAGCGCTAGTTTCATCAATACCATTTGGCATTCTTGCTTATCTGTTTGATTGACCTCTATTTCTTGTAAAGTGGTTGTGGCAGGAACAAGGGAATGATTTCTGTGGATACTACGTTTGTGAGTCCATCTGCCATACGACCTGTGAGCGGGCGGGTACTCTGACGAACAATATGAAGTGCGTAAGAAATAATATTCACAATTTTAGTTTATTACCATCATTTGTGTTGAGTTTCATTCATTCATATATATATGTATTGACCCCCTTCTTCAAATTAGATGTTTCGGCAGCGGGATGAACTCCTAGAACCAGATCGCATGCGAGCAATTCAAGAGGAATTGGCGGCATTCTTTCTTGACCACGTGATCGCTGAAGACGGAGAATACTATGTGGACCATGCATCCGTAATTTAGGAGATTATATTTGTAAGAGATAATTATTGTATATATGTAGCCGGTAGTGTCGGATAGATATACGAGAACTTGTTGTTCGACCAATCTCTCGGAGAAGGAGAGGTGGTCGATATCACATCTCTTTGTATGCATATATGTTCATGACGATCTTCTGTTTCCTTCGTTTGCTTACTAGCTAGCGATAGCGTGTCTAGTCCTCTCTATACATATGTATAGTACGTAGCGTCGACCAAGCACGGACATAAGAGAGAACACTTCTCTCTATTAATTAGCTATCTAACACAATATATGAAATACCTAAATTAACCCCCCAAAACCCCCAACCCCCCTCCTTTCAAAAAAAACAAAAACCCCAGCCACAGAAATGCTGACGCATGAAGGTCTATTGGTCCCGGTTGGTGCCACCAACCGGGTCCAAAGGCCCTCCTGCCTAAGCTCGGCGCAAAGGCCACGTGGAGGCCCATCTGTCCCGGTTCTGGTTTGAACCGGGACTAAAGGGTAGTAACGACCCTTTAGTCCCGGTTCAAGAACCGGGACTAAAGGCCCTTATGAACCGGGACAAAAGGCCGATTTTCTACTAGTGTGGTGTCACGGCTTGGATGCAAAAAGTGAGAATGTTGGTTTTTAAATTCCAAAAAACGAAAGATGGTGTGAAATACATGAAACTTTGCATGATGGCATGACATGTCACCAAAACGCCGTGATATTTTTTATCAATTTGAGTAACACAAATAGCATTTATGTTTAATGTGAAGTGTTCACTATGCTTAAAGACTAAAATGAGTAAAATCTAGAAGACTCCAGTCATGTTATGATGGTGAATAAAGCAACAACTTAAGATAAAGGAAGGTCCAAATAGTGTAAGTTTGACTTACACACCTAGGAGGTATGGAACTAAAGTCACTCTTAAAGTTGGGTCTTTCTTCTGTGAGTAGGAGATATATTGGAAGTAAAGCTATAAGAAGTACAAAGACAGGGAGAAACAAGATTGGAATGTCCAGCTCAGTTATGAATGTCATGCAAAATTACAGATGTAGCAAACGCTGGTCACGTAAATGTAATTCTTGAGAATTGTGATTAAATTGTTAATCGCTAAATATTTGGTATTATGGTTAAATGTTGATCACTGCAATACCAATTCAAGTGCATGTCGTTGCAACTCGATGCAAGAACTACTGTGGCCTAAAGGACTAACTGAAAATGAGGTAGACATATGTGATACTTTCCATCAATGTACTACCTCCGTATTTATTTTCATAATTCAATTTAAAGTTTGGTACACTCTAGCCCATTGCAGAGAGGATGCAAGGAGGTTGCTCATAAGCTAACAATAGTTGGTTGATGTTATCTCTACTACTTAAAAAGAACGTAAGATTCCCATTTCACCATTCTTCCCACCGTCCCTTCGTCCAACCTTCCATGTATATGATAATCAATCACCTTAATTTACCTACCTTCTGAACCAATTCCACTTTAATTTACTTAATAAACTTCTAATCAAAACATAAGGAAATCATGGGCAGAATCTGATGAACATTTATTTACACAATCGCATTATTATTGACAGGTAAATCACAAGCTAACGTACTAGAATATTTATATCTCGTTGCAATGCGCGGGCATTGTTCTAGTGAATAACATAAATGGTCTCCTATTGTGAATAGGATGTATGTTATGAACATTCAGGATAAAATCCATAATACTGACGCTAATGTACCTTGTGGATCTGATGATACCACGCCTGGGAGACTTTCAGAAGAATAATAAGAAGAAGGCGGATTCAATTCTTCAAGTCAAAGTCAAGGGCTACTGGCAGTTTCCTATCAATAACGATCCTTTGGATCTATAATCATTGAAAGAGGTCTCTGTATTACAACAATTGATAAGACTAAAAGAATACCACAAGTGGATGGCACTGCATTAGGTCACATTGGAGAAACCTACATGGAAAAATTTTATGGTAGTGAATTTTGAAGTCATGTGATTATAAATCATCTAACACTTCTAAATTTTCTTCAAAAAGTACAGGATGAACGTGGATTGCCAGCCAATCGTCCCAGCCGATCTAGGGACGAAACGGGGCTGCAGATCACAAGCTTGAGCTATATCTCATTGGTACCAATTTCTATTAGGAATCGCCTACAGGCGAGTGACTATCTTACCAGCCCATTAGTGCAGGTCGCTTGCTGCCGCTTGTCCGACTATAGGTTCGCTCTGCTATGGTTTTCTATTTTTTTTTCCTTTTCCGTTATCTTTTGTTTTCCATTTGTTTTCGTCGATTTTTTTCTCTTAATTATACATTGGTTTTTTTCCTCCAGTTTTCTTTGGTTTTTCTTTCTTTATTTGTTATACTTTGCTTTTCCTTGTTTCTTTCTTCATTTTGTTCATTTTCTTAGGTTGTCATTGTTTTACTTTTTCTTGCTCGGTTTTTATCGATTTTTTAACACATGTCTACTTATCCTCAGTACATAATATACATTTCTAGTGCATACGTGAAACATTTTTTTATACTCGTTGGACATTTTTCAGAAAGATGGTGTACATTAAGTTTAAATACATCTTTCAAACAATTTTTAGAATACACGTTATCATTTTTTAAATACACAGTCTATATTTATTTATTGGCACTAGATATTTTTAAACTACGCAAATATATTTTAGCAGTGTATAATTTTAAAAAAATGATGGACCATTTTTCAGAAACATATGAATATTTTCTTTAAACTGTCACATTTACTAAAATTAAAATAATGTTTTCTAGACCTACATGAACATTCTTTTCTACTGTATAAATATTTATTGAAATGTCACAAAACAATATTTTTGAAACACATATTTTATTTTTATTACACAAACGTTTGTTTTCCATTGTCTGCACACTTTTTAAAACATAGTACACATTTTCCGAACCACACGTACATTTTTTAATGTGATGAACATTTATTGTTTGTACAAAATATATTTTATGACATGCGAACTTTTTATTACATTGTATACATATTTTTTGCAAATTTTGCATACATTTTTTTATTAACATGATAACATTTTTAGTCTCGCATTTTTTTATCTTGTCAATATTTCTTAAAACTACATTAAAAGTTATTTACACTGTGTTAAGATTTTTCATTCTTGATTTTAAATCCTTTTTCAGTTTAAAATTTTATAACATATCTATCTAAAATGTTAAAAAAAAGTGAGAGAGAGAGAGAGAGAGAGAGAGAGAGAGAGAGAGAGAGAGAGAGAAAACATTTGAGGGATGTCAGCATGCTGACCCATTGTCCCCTACAGGGCCGGTCCACTACCTGTTCTTCGCAAGATGAATGTCTGCCTCGCTTCGTCAGGCGCCCCAGCCCCTATGTCTCGCTTTAAACGAGACCTAGGGAAACCCTCTTGTACACTGAAGGGCACAGCCTCATGTTTTTTTTGTTTTCTGTTTTACTTTCAGAATTTTTGTTTCGTTTTTTTATATATATTTTTCTACTTTTGTTTACACTCTTAAAAAACTATAATGTATATTACAAAAATATACATTGCATAATGTTTTGTAAAATGTTAATCATGCATTTCAAAAATAGTAAATGTGTACAGAAAACTACTGACCATGTATAAAAAAATATACAATGTTTGAAAAAAGTTGATCATGTATTTAAAAAATGTTAATCGAGATGTTGAAAAAATATTAAACTAGTATTTTAAAAACTCTAATTAAACATTTTAAAGATGTAAATGTATATAGAAAAACTGTTGACCATGTATTCAAAAAATGTTAAACAATCATTTTAAAAATGTTAAATGTGCACAAAAAAATGTTGACCATGTATTAAAAAAATATTAAACTTATATTTTTAAAAATTTAAGTACGTTTAGAAAAAATGTTGACCATGTATTCCAAAAAAGTGGAACTTGTATTTGAAAAATGTTAGATGTGTATACTAAAAATGTTCACCATGTATTAAAAAATGTTAAATTTGTATTTGAAAAATGTTAAATGTTTATAGAAAAAATTGTTGGCCATGTATTCAAAAAATGTAAAACTTGTATTTGAAAAATGTTAAATATGTATAGTAAAAATGTTGACCATATATTCGACAAGTGTTAATCTTCTATTTGAAAAATGTTAAACCTGTATATAAAATGTTAACCATGTTAAAATATGTTAATTTAGTGTTTAAAAATATTAATCAAACATTTAAAAAATGTTCAAAGTGTGTTAGAAAACTATAGTAGATATATACAAAAAAAATGTATATAAAGTAATGAAACCCAAGAAGAAAACTGTTGAAAAACGAGAAAGAAACAAACAAAACTAGAGAAAAAAGGAAAGAAAAGAAAAAAAACCCAGTGAAAATAAAGAAAGCTGAAGAAAAACAACGAAAAAACAAAAAAATTAGAAAAAAACCAGTAAAACCGGAGAAAAAACAAAGAAAACTCTGTGAAAAAACGAAAAATAACAGGAACACAGTTGGAAAAACCACCCCCAGTTGCATCAAGTACGCCTTCCTCCTACTACTAAACAC
The DNA here is from genome assembly GCA_032464435.1 of Aegilops umbellulata. Classification (NCBI taxonomy): domain Eukaryota; kingdom Viridiplantae; phylum Streptophyta; class Magnoliopsida; order Poales; family Poaceae; genus Aegilops; species Aegilops umbellulata. Next base: position 376,288,294 of record CP136059.1, on the reverse strand, counting down.
GAACTTGCCGTGGGCGTAGTGGCTAGCAGTGTAGTAGTTTCCCTAGTAGACCGGGGTTCGATCACATCGTGCCATCTCGCTGAATGCGATTCATTCTGTGTTCATTGATAACAATAAATGATTTAGAGAGGCATCGTACAATTTTGCTGAATGCGATTCCTTCTGTATTTATTTTAACTATACCGCATGTCCCGTCTTGCTGAATGCGATATATAGTTGTCACGCACTTCGTCTTGCCTCAAGGATTTCTCTGTTGGAGCTTCATCTGGGCCGCCCTGTTTTCTTCTACACGCAGTCGCACTCGTTGGTTCAGTCACGTTGTGAATCATTGTTGTATGGTGGCTTCTCTGGTTTTCCTTTTTTTACCAGCTTTTCTGGTTTTTCTTTTGGGTTTTTGTGGTTTTCTTCATTTCCTCACCGGTTTTGTTTAGTTTTCTCTGATTTGTTGTTTTTTCTTCATTTCTTCATAGGTTTTCATGGTTTTCTTTGGGGTTTTCGGTTTTCTTCATTTCTTAGGTGTTTCTTTATTTTATTTTTACTATTTTAACCAACTTTCTTCATTTTTTTAATTTTTTTTCAACACATGTCTACATTTTTTGTATATATCCGAAACATCTTTTTATACTTCTTTAACATTTTTCAGACACATGGTCGGCATTTTTAACAAAATTATGTTTGATGACTACTTTTTGCATACACATAGTAAACATTTTGGTATATACCAGGTACATTTTGTGTACACTTACAAATATATGATTAACAATTTTTTATACACGATCAGCATTCTTTAAAATTTATATTTGTATGTTCAAATTTTGCATGAACGTTCAAATTTTTTTGTATATGTCAGGAACATTTTTATACATGTTTTAACTTTTTATAGTTACATTATCAAGATTCTTCATACACGATTTATATTTTTGTATAAATGTTTTGTACACATGAGAAATATTTTTTCTATACACTTTTAATATTTTTAAAATTCTTGCTTAAAATGTTTAAAATGCTTGATCAGAATTTTATAAATACATGATCAACTTCTTTCATACACATTGTATGATTTTTGTATACATTTTTCGTATACATGAGAAACATTTTTTCTATACTAATAGGACCTTTTTCAAATGCATGATGAACATTTTTTAAAGTTTTATTTAAAATGTTTTCTGTAATATATATTTAGAATATTTTGAAGTATATGCAAAAATAAAACAATAAAGCAAAAAAATAAAAAAGATGTAAAAAAATGAAAGAAAAACACACTCAAGGATTGCGGTTCCTATTGGGCCTGCCCATCCTGGGTGCTATTTGAAGTGAGGTTGTAGTGTGTCTAGCTTTAAGCGCGACATAGTTGTATCCGAGACAGCCATCTGCCTTGCTTATAGCGAGACATAGACGTGCCCGTGGATCGCGTGCTCGTCATTGAGCGTGTGTGGTGATTCCACATTGACCCACTTTTTTTATGCCTCATTTCTTTCTTGAGGGATTTTGATGCCTCATGTGTTTATCTGTTTATTCCTAGTGCATTACCCAAGAAGAACAGGATCGTTCGCTCCCTCCTAGCTACCGTCTAGTCAAGGACGAATCGAACTGTGTATGTCGTTCACCCCAAGGTAATGTATAAATAGAACAAACCTATTATTGTTTGGAAGAAAAGTTAGCTAGTCCAGCTGGTTACCGACGTTAAATTGTTGTGTTATGTCACGAGTTTGAGGCATTGTTTGTTTGAACTTCAGGGACCAGATTCAGTTTTTCTAGTAAAGCTGAATCTGAAACAAACAACTATCTCGTTTGAAATTCAGGGATCAAATGCAACTTTGCTAGTGAAGCTGAATCTGGAATCCGAAACCAATGTTCAAGAAATCATTAACTGGTGATTAATGGATGAATCAGCCTATTAACTGGATTAATCGGTAGATTGAATAGAAACTTGCCAACATATATCTAGATTTTTTTATGTATTATACCATATTCTCATGCTCCCAACTATGTAGTATACCGAAACATGTTGCCATACACATATGAAAAGTACAGAGAGGAGGTAAACTTATTAATCCTAGCTAATAAGGAGCGGTATGGGGCTGGAAGGGCTTGCGGTTGGGCTTTGTTTGCCCACCCGTTAATGGGAAGGTAGGGATTAATCGGCATGACAACTGATTAATCGGTCTAACTGGCCAATTAATCGCCCTGACAAGTTAACGCGATGAATAGGTGTTATTTGATTCGGCCATGCTATAAGTAGCGATTAACTAATCTGTTAACTGATTAATCGGGTGAATTCTTGAATAGTGTCTGAAACAAACAACTATTTCAAATCAGCTTTGCCAGTGAAGCTGAGTCCTAATTTAGCCCATTTTGAATCAGTTGCGCTAGTCAAAGAGAATCCACGAGTGATTTGAATCCATCAAAGATGAAGCAAACTGGGCCATAGAATCAGCTTTCTCAGCGAAGCGAATTTATAGATGATTCGAATCCATTCGAAGGCGAAACAAACAGAGCCTCCGTCCGATCGTATGCACCTAATTTTGTGCTGCTTGTAATATGGGCGCTACCCATCAGCTGGACTCGTGAAGGCCCAAGTGGATGTGAAGCGAGTGTGGGCCTAAACCTATTTTTTCTCTGCTTGTAATATGACCAGGCGCTGCCCAGCAGCTCGACTCGGGTGAAGGCCCAAGTTGATGTGGAGCGAGTGTGGGCCTGGAAAACAAGCTGGACGTGGGTTAACACCCATGTGGACATGGCTTCTTTGGGCTTGTGGAGCGCAGTCACAGGCCTAGCCGAGCGATGGATGCAAAGTGTATTACTCAAGAGCAAAAGAGTTCTTCCCAACACAAGCTTGGGAAATTTTCCAGACCAGATTGGGTCTCCAAAGAACACTGGGATCCTCCATCCTATCAAAGTTCGCTAGAACAACCATTGAATTCACCAACTGAACCGCTTGTTTGCTCTCACATTCGATGATGATCGGCAGCGGTGTCCATTTGTGCGCTAGACCTCGGACTTCGATGTAGTCGGTGAGCTCATGTAAAACATCAGGACAGGACCAAAAGGAGTGGCATGCCAAGAAAATAATGGCCCATCATAAACATGGAGGATGATTCCCGCACTTACACTCCCATGCTCGATGAAGAACGTGCCATTAACGTTAAGGACCTCTTTGATTCGCAGGATTTTAAAAACACACGAATAGGAAAAGTATAGGATTGAAGTGTCATGCCCACTTGAATCCTATAGGATTTGCAAGGAGCGTTTGATTTCACGGGAAAAGCAAAGGAATTGTAAAAATAGGTTAGAGTGGATATTAGATTTCCTATGAAATATAGTATAAAAAATTCCATTGAAAAAATTCCTATGGAATTCAATCCTATGTATCAAAGGACAAACGTAGGAAAAAATTCAAAGGATCTCAATCCTCCAAAAATCCTATAAAATTCCCTTGAATCAAAGGAGCCCTAAGCTTTGTCCAATTTGATGGCGGGGGCTACCACTTACTCTACAGGATTGTGCGGCTTCAATCCTGAACTATCATGTTTCGTACCACCCAGTCAGACATTCCATGTTGTCAAATACCCAACAGAAACGTGACATACCATTGTAGGAACCTTCTGGACACCTCGATAGGGGCCGCCGGCTTGTCATGCGTGATCTCATTTCACACATACCACCACCTCCACATCAGCATCAACAGCCTGAGTTGGTCGCCATCCTCCATATCAACTATTAGGTGTAGCAACCATTCAGGTCCAGTATTGTGGCAGGGGCTTGCCATCCCCCCCCCCCCGCCCCCCCCCCCCACGTATTTGATCCAGAGACGATAGAACTACTTGCATGTTGCCGAGCGATTCTACTAGCTCAAGAGATGAATGTTCAGAGGCTTATACTAGCTAGAGACGGACTCTCAGACCGTTATGAGAAAGATTACGAGTGAGCAAAAGGACCTCTCGACTAATGGGCAACTAGTCGAAGAGGTGAAGGTTCTACTTCGTTTCAGGAGTTCAAGGTTGCTTGGGTGCGGCTGTCGGCAAATAATGTCGCACATATCTTAGCTAGGAAAGGTTGCTTGGGTGCGGCGTTTCAGGAGTTCAAGGTTGCTTGGGTGGAGCCATGAACTATGAATAAAATAGCAACTATTCCCCTTCAAAAAAGAAAAAAGAGTTCCATAGCTCTCGGGCACGTGCAAAATAGATGAAATGCGACCTCCCGCATGGGACCACATACTGGGTATATGTCAGTTTTCTCGATGTGCCTATCAAACTTATTTTTCCCAAGTAGCGAGTGAATTAGTCGCAGCAACACGCCATCTGAAAACATACATCTTTGGAGCAGCAGGGCACCTCATAATGATGCCTGTCCGGTGCACCGCTATGTAGTATGCATGATGAAGAGACCTGTGCCTTCAGCTCCCCAAGCAAGTAATTAATCTGCCAGTCACGAACATCAACCGAAAGAAAAATACCGGTGTAGCAGGTTGCCCCGCCACGCCCCATGCATGCTCATTGAGGAGCCAGCTCACATGGGGTAGGCGTAGCTGCGGGTGATTTTTTTTTCATGTGGGAGATTAGGAAGGTAGGACGCTGATTGAACGATCACGAGGACCATATACCCCTCAAAATGTTATAATGTGTATATTTGGAAAATAATTTTATTTTACTATTTAAAATAAACTTTCAACATGTAAACGTCCGTCGGATACTTACAAAGTGTTCACCATGTATTTCAAAAAAAATATTTGCCGTCTATTTAATTATGTTCATCATATCTTTAAAAATATTTATCATGTAATAATGAAAAATTCATCATGTATTTAAAAAGTGTTCATCGTGTATTTAAAAAGATGTTCAACGTGTATTAAAAAAGGTTCATGCATATCAAAATATTCATGTATTTAAAAGGTTCTTTATCTTACACTCCCTCTGATCCATATTACTTCTCGCTCAAACGGATGTATCTTGACATATTTTAGTGCAAGAGACAACTGTTTGAGTCACAAGTAATATGGATCAGATGGAGTATTAAAAATTGTTCATCATATATTTGAAAATTGTGCATTGAATTTAAATAGTTTTGTTCATATTTCTTAAAATGTTTATGTTATTAAAAAGTATTGTCTTTTGTTTTAAATAAGTTTCATGTGTTTCATAAAAGTGTTTACCAAGGTTTTGAAAATATTCATGACGGCGGCACCATCAGACATCTTCTCCTGGGGGCGGTGGTCGCTATCTTCTCTTTAGGCGAGTGCTTGGGGCGCATGGTGACCATGAAGTTCCGTCAGGCACTACGTGTCAGCGGCATCAGCTCGATGTGCCGAGGCGCAGCCGTGCTAGACGCCAAGTATTCGATGAAATGCCTATCAGTGAGAAAAGGGAGGAGTTTGACGTGCAGATGAGAGATGGCAATGGAACACGAAGCACGACTACAGGCAGCACAAATTACACGTAGGATGGATAACATGCTCAGCAGTGGCGGAATGGTCGTCTCAGTCATCGGCCGGCGGCGCGGGGCCAAGCGTGGGGCCGCAACCCGTGACGCAAAAGAGGCCTTACGCCATATACGCCGCGACGCGAAGGGCGCTCTGACTGGCCCCACGCCCTGGTGCCGTCCGCGGTGGGCACCGAGGCGGTGACCAGCAGGAGAAGCATCAGTGCGGAAGCGGATTGCTACGGCGGCCATTTAAGTTTGTACCAACTCTGCTTTGCGAACTGTGAAATTTAGATGAATGTGAGTGTTTAAGTAGCCCAGGGATCACTGACCATGTCATCCTGGATTCGTCCACAAGAGGGCGCTCGGCGCTCATGCGAGAACAGTGGGTGATCTGCGTGTGTTTCTTACTGAAGTTTATCCATGCAAATACCTATGTTGACATGCACATGAAAATAAAATAAAAACACTACACTACTACTTAAAAAACTTGCCCTTGACTGATCTGCACCTAGCCTGTGTATACAATGTCATCAAAAGGAAAAATAGCATATCAAGAAGTCATCTTCTCTGCACATAGATCAGCATTGGTGGAGAAGAAATAAAGTCATGAAGCAACACCCGAAGAGAAACACTCAGACAACAGAACCAAGAGCCAAGGATCAATCAAGAGACGTTTGGATCTGGACTGCCTCAGCAGAACGACTTTTCATCTGTTAATGGAATCCACGGCCCCTTCCCCAAATTCCGGCTGCTCCTCACTCAGTTCCACTGTCGACCTCCGCGCCTGGCTGGCCTCCCTCCTCCCTGTAATCTGGTGCAGCCGCAACCAGATTCTCCTCCTGTAGCAGCGGCGAGCTTGCTCCTATGCCATATCCACCCATGACATCTGACGCCTTTTTCTTTGCCTGGTGTTGCCATTTCGATACGAGTTCCACCCGATGCTGTTGAACGGCAGATGTCGCATGGCAGCCGATTCTAAGGCACATCGGCCACCTTGCAATCTTCCCACCGCGTGGTTAGCCTCCAACGATCAGTCCTAGTTTTTGTTTTTTGGCAATGGTACTCAGCAAATCTACACCATCCATAGCATGCCAAAAGGTGATACTCCGAGACTACAACATGTACCGATAACTTGCATGTAATCTACTGCACACAGGTGAGCGCTGAGTTCCTGATGTCTTCCAAGCTCACAACTTGGTTACATTTTTGGCCCATATCCGAATAATGGTCAAAACATGGCAAAAAAAAAATTCAGCATCCCTTGATTCCTTTTTTTTCCTCTCACATTACTCACTTTTGTCTGGGATAGACTACCTTTTATAACATTGTTGGGTTGGGTATCCGAAATGCTTTACGGCACAAATGCATTTGAACATTGAAGTTGAGATCGAAAATAATAACTGCAAGTGATTTCTGTTCAATGGTTGGCAATATGGCAGAGAGCACATGGTCGATTGCTTATTTTCCCTTGTAAAGTCTTGTGCAAGTAGGTATGTATTTATTTGTTTGGTAAAGATCACGTCTAAAAAAAGTCTTTAGTTATCCTCGACAGTTGAAACTATACGCACTAGAATCACTACTCATCAAACACGACAGTAAAACTGAAAGAAACTTAGCTAGGCTCATCAAATTAACTGTTGTATGGACCCCAATCGTTAAGTTGTGCACAGTTGAGGGCACCTATACAACTCATAGTGAAGTTTGTGACCGAATGTAGTACATGCATGCACCGAATTTCATTGCACATGTTTCTCTCCTCACGCTTCAACTGGCGATGGCCTATCGTGGAGCTGCGTGGACTGAGCCATGGCCTTCCATGAAACACATGCCACTCAAAATCATAAATCTTGCACTCATACCAAATGCAGGAGACTACAGAATGACCTTTCCTCACTAGCGGAATCGATGTTTTTACTAACTACCAGAATCTTTGTCGGATGTATTTTGCCAAGCACTTGGTATAATCACCAGCGTAAACCAAGTGACAAGGAAAACACTCGGTAAGGCATAACCTCTGCTTTTTTTAGTGTCCGACAAAATACACTCGGTAAACGGATGGACACGTGTCCCTACTCGTCATGGTTGACAGCAGGGTGACAGTGCTTCCACCTATGCTGAGTGTTTTTCAGTTGACACTGGGCAAAGTATTTTAGTTGTTAGTAAGTTTATCTTTGCTAAGTGCTTCCATGACAATTGGTAAACTTGTTTTTATTTGATTGTATTGTGAAACAGAGTAGTATTTATGGTTTCGTTCTCATTTGTGTAATATACTCCTATACCATACCAGAGGTTTACTCCATCCACCATTGAGCTACGTGGCTGGACACGTGGCCTTCGGGAAACACATGCAACTCAAAATCTTAAATCTCGCTCTCATACCACTTCTAGAAGATTGCAGAATGACTCTTCCCTCGCTAGCGTAGTGCTGGTTGCTCGCCATTTGACCGCTACACTAGGAGACGAGGGCTTGCGGCAGGTGGAGTCGGGATGGCTGTGGAAGTTCGGCGTCGTCGGGATGGATGAGGAGGTGCTGGCGTGCTGCAGTGCACAACGTCGGGATGACGGAGGACCACGCATGCAGCCGCGAAATTACCAAATTATCCTCAAGCTGAACTCTTGGACAAACCATTCTAACTGTCAGATCGATTTAATACTACCCATTTAATTGATTAGTATGATGTACCGTAAAAACACTCAACAACAATTGCACCTGCACCTGTCATCATTGGCATATACCTAAAAGAGGATTCCTTGCTTCTTTCTCTCATGCAAAACCATGCATGGCGAGCGGTAAGTAAAACTTTCAGTAGCAGTGAAGAATAGAGGATCAGAGCACATGACTGGGAGGCGATGCTGATAGGAGCTAGTGGGCTTCACCCAGAAGTGTTTTATCGTGATCAGGCAGGGCATGGGCAGCCCCAGGCTACTCTATGATGCAAATATCATTGGGAAAAGTTGTTATAACGATGATACCCGCGCGTTACTGCGGAATTTTGTAAAGAATTTTTTTTACACAGAAATAATTTTTAACAAATCATTAAATCAAACATATAGACGGGCGTCACGGGCCATACGGGAGGAAAACTTGATCCGGTTTCTGCGACCTCTCTGATCTCTCTTCCATCGCCGCTGCCGGACGACGCTGTCGGGCAAAGCCCATGCGGCCTATGGTGGCGGCAGGACCCTGATCGTTCCGTGGCGGCAACTCGTATTGAGCAACAACGACGGTGAAATTACTGCGACAGGGAAACCGCACCAATCTCTGATCGCGTTTGTATGTGCTAAACAGCAGCTGTACGAGCAGCGGACGCATGCAGCAGAAGTGCAAGGGGGTCGTGCTGCTCGCCTTGATCTGATGCACGCGTGCGCTGGTGTGGCAACGGAGCGGCTCACTGCTGGAGTGGGCACGGTGACCATTTGAGCCACGCTGCGTCTGTGGTGCCGGTGTCTTGCTTGACCGAGATCATGCGTAGCCCGGCTTGGTGGATGTCTGTGACGACGCATAAAGGCTGGAAGGTTCTCCCAAATCCGGACATGGCATCCCTGGACAAATGGGCCTCGACATGGCTCACTCCGCTGAGCTGGTAGTCAGTTCTGGTGTACACTGCTCTGAGTGTTGGTTCGTGTAGTGGCCACTCCGGCCTATGGAAGTATGGATGCATCCTCGCTGCCGATTGCATTGGTCGAATGGTCTTTGAGAGGTTCCATCCTCCAGATTCATAGTGCCTGTATCCTTGATCTACCTGAAATGGATCCTCCTCGATTCGGTAGTCGACAAGTTTCGGAATTCTCCACCGGAGATCTACTAGGCTTGGCGCAGGACACTCCTGGATCGGACGGGATCCGATCGTGCGTGCCCCTATTTCAGCCCATGTGGCATCAAGAGGGCGCAACGCAAAGCTTCGATTTTTGTCTACACCATGGGACATGTCTACTTCTAGATATTCATGGGATTGAAAGAGGCGGAGAATGTCATGGCGACTGCAATTGGAAGACCTGAAGAATTGGCGGAGAGGGGCCTTGGGTGCGACGAAGACTTTGCTTCACAGGTTATTGTGCAGGCATGGCTTGCAGGGCGTTCCTGTCTATTCCAGACACAGGACCACTTAGCCTGGTGATTGGTGACTTGCAGTAGTGGCCTCGGCATGTGGGGCCAGCTACATTGGAGGACTGCATTTTTGGTGGTGCTCCTTAAGTACCGAGTCTCGATTCCCAGGGTGAAAACCCAAGGTCTGGCCTTTATTGGTTGTACCTGACAATGGCCTTGTTGAAGGCATTGTTTTTGGATGAAGTCGGACTTTCTCCAGGGTGAAAACCCAAGATCTTGGATCGGGCAACGACAACACTTGTGTATTGTTTCCTTTTTGGAAGCATTGCTTTTGGAGAAACTCTTTTGTAATCCGGGTGTTGTCTTCGGTGGTGGTTAGAGTGTTGCTGATGCTAGTGATTGTTCAACGTGGCGGGGTCTTTTTTCTTCTGTTCTTTTTTTGGCTGTGTTTGGACATCTTATTGGTGTAGAGGCAGGATGTAATTGGTATCTTCATGATATTAATATATTTCCTTTGTCAAAAAAACATATATTTGTGTATTTTAAGCATGTATGGAAAAGCAGTCGATAAGTGCGCACTGCTAACTAATCATTGTCTTTGCAGCTAGTCTTTTTATCACTACGAATGACTGCCCCCATTGTACTAACTCCTTTTGGTTCAACAATTTCATCATTCGTCAAAACAGACTTTGGAGTTTCTGTTTGAAGAGTTGTGGCACAAACACTGTTATCTCCATGTCCTGGATCGCAAAGAAATCAATAGGGAAAATGTTGAGCTTTTGCACTAATAATTTTGTATGTTAGTTTGCCACCTATATTAATTTCTTTTTTCCAATACTGCATTTGCCTTCTGAAGTGAGCTGTAGCCAGCTCATCACAACATTGGGAACTAGCAGTCAGTACCCCGTTGTCCTACACAGAACTAAACTGTTAAAAGTAATATATGTGGTTGAAATTAGATGAAATTGAAACACACATAGTCCATTATTTTTAAAGGAACACACGTTGTTCAATTTTACCAGTCTTTTCCACAGCTCCCTCCTTCGGCACAGCTATAGATCTCTCACTGGATGTTCCATTGATTCTGACTGGCTTTCACTACCAGACTGAAACATCAACTCTAAATTCAAATAGCAGAATAATAAAATCTCAACTTAGCTTGTGTTATTATCCTTGAAATAGAATAAGCCTTCTGGATATATGCCACTGGATAACGCAAACGAGGAAGAAAACCTATAACGATTTAGTGAAATCAGCTCCCAAAAATGACTTGAGAAGGGCTTACATAATCTGCAAAACAAATACAAAATGAAGTGATAAATTAGGTGCACCTTCAGGCTACAAACCATAGAAGAATACAGAAGTTGTATAGTCACCCACCACACAACAACCTACAAATATTTGAACATAGTGACTGAGATACCATCAGAGAAAAGGAAATATCTATTTATTAGCTCAATGATATCCACTTGTGAATCCTACTATCTAAAATGGAGATTACTACTAACTTGCAAGCTTCATTATCGAAATTCAAAAGACAGTGAATAGATAATAATAGTCGGTGGCTCTGCAGGTGCACCTAGAACTCTGAAGGCTGAATGTTGTAAACATGTCTCTCTTTTGAAAGAACATGTAGCCCCATAGTATGTCAAACTAAGAAATATTTCATGAAATCCTAGAGATTGGGAAATATGCTTAACAAAGTATGCAATGTAAAATATCTGATCACAGAAGCTGGTAAGAGGCTTCAAAGTTCAGAATAGTGTACCTGTTGAAGTTAATTAAATATGCCTAGCGTTTCAAAAGCCAACCAAGTACATAATTTTTTGTATAATTATAACTCGCGGTATAAACATCTCAATGTTTAGTCATTCACGGTAGAAAGTTGGAAGCGAAATAGAGTTGCACCTTCAGGATATACATCATTAGCTGATTTCTGAAGTACATGGCATTTCAAGAACAATAAATGAGAGCATGGTTACTGTTAGAGTTATATTAATATTGTCTTTTAGCCTTTTGCATTCTAGTCTATTGGCATCCTCTTGTAGCCTTTTGGCATCCTCATGTATGTGTATATATGTTGGCTTTGACCTCCTAATAATACAAGTTGTTCTCTCAACATGGTATTAGAGCTCTAGGTTTTTTTTTTTACAATCTCCCACCGGCCCGTTCTGCTCCTCCGCTCCTGTGGGCGTCCACACATCGATCCATAGCTGGCTGTTGGATCCCATCGAGACTCGGTCTCATTGATCCAGTAGCTGCTGCTCCTCTCCGTGAAGTCAATCTCTTTGCTCTGCTGCCGATCCCGTTTGCCAGATCGGCCTTCTGCATCCCCCATCGGCCTTCTGCTTTTCCAGGTCGGGCCGCCGCCGTCGCGTCTCGGGTTGGTGCTCGAGGTCCGGCCGCCGCCGCCGCTGCGTCTCTGACTGACGCTCGGGTCCGGCCGCCACCTCCGCGTCTCGGGCTGGTGCTCGAGGTCCGGCAGTCGTCGCCGCGTCTCTGAATAGCGCTCGGGTCCGGCCGCCGCCTCCGCGTCTTTGACTGGCGCTCTGGTCCGGCCACCGCCGTTGGCCTTTTGGCTCACCCAGGTCGGGTCGCCACAACTGTGCTCCTCTGATTCTGGTGTACGAGCGCTACTTCTGTCGTTTGACTTACTCTGGATTCATCGATCGGTTGTGTGGATTGATTAAAAAAAAGAGAAGGTTAAAAAAAAAGAGGTACAGAGAGCGCACCATGTCTTCGACCTCGTTGGGCTATGTCGCCATTCCGTGCTGCCCGGTGATTTTTGATGGGGCTAACTATGCTGAGTTTGCTGCTTTTATGCGCATTCATATGCGTGGCCTTCGTCTCTGGGGAGTTCTTTCCGGCGAGATTCCTTGTCCTCAGTGCCCGGTTCTTCCTGTGGCTCCTATCCCACCGCCGCCTCCACCGGATCTTGCCGCAAATGCTTCTGATGATGATAGGGCTGCAGCCCGAGTTGCTGCTGATGATGCGGTTGCTGCTTATGACCAGCAGGTCATGGTTTATTCGGATGCTCTTTCCGTTTATCGTGATGATCTGGCTGCTTACACTCAGTGGTGTGATGATGATGCTCGTGCAGCTGCTGTCCTCACTGCTAGTGTTCTACACAGTTTGCTTCTGAGTTTATGAGTCTCGGCACTGTGTTTGAGATGTGGACTCGTCTTCATCAGCGCTATCAGCCCTCTGGTGATGCTCTCTACTTGTCTGTGGTACGTCAGGAGCATGCTCTTCAGCAGGGAGACTCCACTATTGATGAGTTCTACACTCAGAGTTCTGCTATCTGGCGCCAGCTTGACTCCCTTCGCACTGCTGTTTGTGGCACTTGCGCCTGTTGTCAGACTGTGAGGTCCGACTTGGAGTTTCAGCGTCTCTATGAGTTTCTGTCGCGGCTCCATGGGGAGTTTGAGCCTCGGCGTGCTCAGTTGTTTGCTCGTGGTCGTGTTCCTATTTCTGAGGTGCTTTCTGAGCTTCGTGCTGAGGAGACTCGCCTCCGTGGTGCCGGTCTGCTTCAAGTTCCATCTGTGCTTGCTGCTCAAGCTGCTGCTCCACCAGTACCTTCTCGCTCGAGTGCTCCGCCGCTACTACCCACTCCTCCTGGTAGTGAGAGCCGCACTCGTGAGGGCCGCTCTCGTCCTCATACTCATTGTGGGTACTGCAACAGGGATGGTCACCCCGAATCTGATTGCTTCAAGAAGAAGCGTGATATGCGTAATAGGGAGCGCAATTCTTCTACTGGGACTCGCGCTTCTTCCTCGACGTCGTCTACTGTCTCCTTGACTGAGCAGGATATTATGAAGCTTAAGCGTCTACTTGCTGCTTCAGGTTCTTCGACGGGTACTGCAGGCTCTGTGACTGGTACTTCTAGTGTTGAGCGACCACCATTTACATAGTCTGGTACATCACCATGGGTTCTGGATTCTGGAGCTTCATTTCATATGTCTTCTGATTCCTCTGTCTTGTCCTCTCTTAGATCTCTCGATTTTCCTATTAATATTCTTACTGCTGATGGTACTCCTCTACCTGTTGCTAGTCGAGGCATTCTTTCCACTTCTTCATTTCATGTTCCAGATGTTTCTTATGTTCCTCGCCTTACCATAAACTTATTTTCTGCAAGTCAGCTTACTGATTCTGGTTGTCGCGTCATTCTTGACGTTGATTCTTGCACTGTCCAGGATCGTCACACGAAGGCTTTGGTTGGAGCTGGCCCTCGCCGCCTTGACTCCCAGGGGCTTTGGGAGTTAGACTGGCTTCATGTTCCTTCCGCTGCCACTACACTCGCCAGTACATCTGCCATAGCCGCTTCTGCTACCAGCTCCTTCCAGCAGTGGCATCATCGCCTTGGTCACCTTTGTGGTTCTCGGCTATCGTCTTTAGTTCGTCGTGGTCTTCTGGGGCCTGTCTCAGGAGATGTCTCTTTGCAGTGTCAGGGTTGTAGGCTTGGTAAACAGGTTCAGTTACCTTATCCTACAAGTGAGTCAGTGTCTCAACGCCCTTTTGATTTAGTTCATTCCGATGTGTGGGGACCGGCTCCCTTCTCTTCCAAAGGGGGCCATCGCTACTATATTATTTTTATAGATGATTTCTCTCGCTACACTTGGCTTTACTTCATGTCTTCTCGTAGCGAGGTTCTATCTATTTATAAGCGTTTTGCCGCCATGGTCCACACTCAGTTCTCTACACCTATTCGTGTGTTTCGTGCTGGTTCTGCTGGCGAGTATATCTCCAAGATGTTGCGTGGTTTTCTTGCCGAGCAGGGTACTCTTGCGCAGTTCTCTTGTCCCGGTGCTCACGCTCAGAATGGCGTGGCTGAGCGCAAGCATCGCCACCTTCTTGAGACAGCTCGTGCGATGATGATTGCCGCCTCTCTTCCGGCTCATTTCTGGGCTGAGGCTGTCTCCACTGCCACATATCTCATAAACATTCAACCCTCATCTTCTCTATAGGGAGGTATTCCTCTAGAGCGTCTTTTTTATCATCATCCTGATTATTCTGCTCTTCGATTGTTTGGTTGTGTTTGTTATGTTCTCCTTGCCCCTCGAGAACGCACCAAACTAACTGCTCAGTCTGTCGAGTGTGCTTTTCTAGGCTACAGTGATGAGCATAAGGGTTATCGGTGTTGGGATCCTGTCGGTCAACGGATGCGTATTTCTAGGGATGTGACTTTTGATGAGTCTCGTCCATTCTATCCACGACCATCCTCTTTGACCTTTTCAGTAGAGGATATCTTTTTTCTCACGTTTCCTGATACACCTGCCTCCGTGCCTCATATTCCTACTCCTCCTTATCGTCCCACTATTGCAGATCCGACACCGTCTTCTCCTATTTTTCCTTCTCCTTCCTTATTTCATGACACCCCACCTTCATCACCGATGTCTTCTCCATCTCCATCACCTCCGGTGGTTCCTTCTCATCCCACTTTTCCTTTTCATTATACTCGTCGTCGACGTGTTATGGATGAATCTAATGATGTGCCATCTACTTCTGGTGCACCGTCTTCCTCGTCCCAGCCGACTTATGGTCTTCGGGCTCGACCTTGCCCTCCTCCTGACCGCTATTCTCCTAGCAAATATGGCCTTTCGGTTGTACTTGAGCCTACCTCTTATCGTGATGCTGTTGTTCATCCTGAATGGCAGTTTGCGATGGCAGAGGAGATTGCCGCTCTTGAGCGCAACAACACATGGGATCTGGTTTCTCTTCCTCCCCGTATTCGTCCCATCACTTGTAAGTGGGTCTATAAGATTAAGACTCGCTCTGATGGTTCTCTTGAGCATTATAAAGCTCGTGTTGTGGCTCGTGGCTTTCAGCAGGAGCATGGTCGTGATTATGATGAGACTTTTGCTCCTGTGGCCCATATGACCACTGTCCGCACACTTCTCGCCGTGGCCTCTGTTCGCCACTGGTGTGTGTCACAACTTGATGTTAAAAATGCCTTTCTTAATGGTGAGTTGCATGAGGAGGTTTATATGCAGCCACCACCTGGGTATTCAGTTCCCGATGGCATGGTTTGTCGTCTTCGTCGCTCTCTATATGGCCTTAAGCAAGCCCATCGCGCTTGGTTTGAGCGTTTTGCCTCTGTGGTCAACGCTGCTGGGTTTTCACCCAGTGATCATGATCCAGCGTTGTTTGTCCACCTTTCTGCTCGTGGTCGCACTCTTCTTCTTCTATATGTTGATGACATGATCATCACTGGCGACGATTCTGAGTACATTGCCTTTGTCAAGGCGCGTCTTAATGAGCAGTTCCTTATGTCTGGTCTTGGTCCTCTTCGTTACTTTCTTGGGATTGAGGTTTCCTCCACCTCTCATGGCTTTTTTATTTCCCAAGAAAAGTATATCCAGGATCTTCTTACTCGTGCGGCTCTTAGTGATGATCGCACTACTGAGACTCCTATGGAGCTCAATGTTCACCTTCGTGCTTCTGATGGTGTGCCCTTGTCTGATCCGACACGTTATCGTCATCTTGTTGGGAGTCTTGTGTATCTTGCTGTCACTCGTCCGGATATCTCCTATCCTGTCCATATTCTGAGCCAGTTTGTTTCTGCTCCCACTTCAGTGCACTATAGTCACCTTCTTCGTGTTCTACGATATCTTCGTGGCACGATCTCTCATCGTCTCTTTTTCCCCTGTTCCAGCTCGTTACAGCTCCAGGCCTATTCGGATGCTACGTGGGCTAGTGATCCTACGGATCGCCGTTCACTTTCTGCCTACTGTGTCTTTCTTGGTGGTTCCCTCATTTCCTGGAAGACAAAGAAACAGACTGCAGTTTCTCGTTCGAGTGCAGAGGCCGAGTTGCGAGCTATGGCTCTTCTGACAACAGAGGTGACTTGGTTACGATGGTTACTAGAGGATTTTGGTGTTTCTGTTACTACACCTACCACCCTCCTGTCGGACAGCATAGGTGCTATCCAGGGGCGGAGCCAGGATTTGACCATAGGGGGGGCGAAGAAGACAATGAACATTTTTTTTCATATAATGACCGTACAAAGAGAAACACATGATTAATTTGTATGTTGCAACTATAAAAATGTTGATTTTCATTAGTTTAATGTGGCTCTTATGCATAAAACGCATAGAACAAAGTCGACAATCTTATAGGGTGCGCTTTCGATTCTAGCTGGTTGTGTAAATTTTACTTGAGCCCGAATATTTGATCGGTAGTTTGTACATCAACTAATCGGCCTGAAAAACAGAAACTAGCATCTAGCAGTTTGTTAATAATAAAAAACTGCAATAGGCTAGACATGAGCCTCTAGCCGATGATACACCTAGCTCTTAGATCTGGCGTGAGCCATAATGTGTTGTCCTAAGGGTGAAATTTGAAACTTAGATGATAGAATCATAATCAGCGAATGCCTAATTTAGCGTACCAATTTTTTAGAAGAAAACAAGAAATTGACACCCTTAATTAACTTCATCTGAACAAAGAAGTTTCTGGCCTTCTCGAGCCAGATGCGGATCAATTCATCAGTATTGTTGCACAGTATAAATCAATAAAGGAATCAAGGGACTCACCGCAGGAGTATGCTGTCGTCGCCGCCGGCGCTGATCGGTTGTGCGGATGCCCTAGTTGAACTTGCGGCCACGCGTATTGCGTCTGCGCCGAAACAATCTTTTTTTGAGACAACGCCGAAACAATCGATAGAGGATGCCCTGGTGGCCTCGTCAGCTTCCGAAACTACCTGGTAGTTTGTTTCGTGTAGTGTGGGCTGACTAGCTAGTACATGGGCTTTAACATGCAAAGTTCCTGGGCTTCAAGCCTTAAGCGCACACTTAGGGGGGGCCAATTAGTCCTAAATCTGCCTGACGTAGCCCCTAATCTACCTGACGTAGCCTACGCAACTTAGGTAGGACGCAGCGGTTGGGGGGGGGGGGCGTGGCCCCCGCTCGTCCCCCCGTAGCTCCACCCCTGGTGCTATCAGTATTGCGCGGGACCCTGTGAAGCATGAGCTTACCAAACACATTGGTGTTGATGCTTCT
This sequence comes from Aegilops umbellulata, assembly GCA_032464435.1. Lineage (NCBI taxonomy): Eukaryota > Viridiplantae > Streptophyta > Magnoliopsida > Poales > Poaceae > Aegilops > Aegilops umbellulata. The sequence continues at coordinate 376,270,828 of CP136059.1, read as the reverse complement.
TATGTGCGCACCGCTGTGCAGGATCATGTTGTTGCTCTTCAGTATGTGCCTTCTGAGTTACAGCTCGCGGACTTCTTCACGAAGGCTCAGACTAGAGCGGAACACGGATTTCACCTCTCCAAACTCAGTGTTGTGGATCCACCATGAGTTTGAGGGGGGGTGTTAGAGTTATATTAATATTGTCTTTTGGCCTTTTGCATTCTAGTCTATTGGCATCCTCTTGTAGCCTTTTGGCATCCTCATGTATGTGTATATATGTTGGCTTTGACCTCCTAATAATACAAGTTGTTCTCTCAACAGTTACAATGTTTGTATGCTAAAGAATTAAGACTACATGCATATGAATCTGAACTCGGGAGCGGCAGTTTCGAAATCATTCATAGGTTGGGTAGGTCTAAAGCTATTGAAATGAAAGCTAAACCCACATTCCCCAACATGTGCTACTTCGATTAACGAAGTTTACCCCTGCACACATAGAGACCAACCAAAACACTGTTTCAATTGATCCACGCCACAATAGCTTCTCCGTAGTGTGTGTTGCTAATTTACTAAACTGAACTAAACACTTTGCATCCTAGTAAAGCAAGCAATGTAGAGACGTCATGTCAAGGGCTGGTAGTTGCATCCCACCACGGACAACATGCATCCAAGAACAAAGAAACTCTGCATCCTAGTAAAGATCTAGCAAAACACAAAATATTAATGTGCCAATACAACTGCTCCTACATCCAACAGCTAAGCACGAATGTATCTAAAATAATCTGATGCTAATACCTATGTTGACATGCACATGAAAAAGAAAAGAAAAAAACTACACTACTTTTAACAATTTTCCCCTTAACTGATCTGCACGTAGCCTGTGTATACTTTTTTAGAAAAGGAGGATCACCCCCGGCCTCTGCATCTGATCGATGCATGCAGCCATTTTATTAATTATTCTCAGAGACCTTACAAAGCATTACATCAGTATAAGCCTGGAACCACCATCCTGACGACACCCGTCGCTACTCCTATCCCCTTGATGCAGGGGTGCCGAATGTCCGAGTCTAATACCAAACAGACATTGCACCAAAACCTAACATCTAAAGCTGGATGCCCCATCCCAGCCACATACCGGGAATGGGTCACACACCGGTCCGGCGCACTCACCGAGGCTACCGCCGCCGTCATCCACATAACCATCTCCAGAGCAGTTACCGACGCAAAGACCTTGCCAGGTCAACTGTCAACACCACCATGGCGCCAGACAGCGCCACCGCCTTGCAGAGCGGAAAGATACAACAGCGATGGAAAGCAAGAGCCAGGACGAGGAGGGTACCACCGCCGCCACCACCCGCACCCCAACAGCGCCCACCGACCACCAAGCTCCCGAAACGGCACCTTGAAGAAGGATACGACGCCGATGGCGCCGCCGCCGCCCAACAATGTTGGGGCTTTCGCCCGGGAGAACTAGGGGAAGGGGGAGTGGGGGGATCAAACCTGTCAGACGCCTCCAAGGAGAGACACGGCGCCCTCAGGCGTCGCCGTCGACGCAGCCGACCATGGTCGGCCATGGCTTTCGCCCGGACTGGATTCCCCACCACTAGCACCACCAGCGCCGGCGGCCCATGGAAACATGGGCAGGCCGGATGGGGGAGAACACGCCGTACAGGGGGGAGGGCGCCAGATCTGGCCCCGTGCCACGTAGCCTGTGTATACAATGTCATCAAAAAATAAAAATATCGTATCAAGAAGTCATCTTCCCTTCACATAGATCAGCATTGGTAGTTGAAGAAATAAAGTCATGAAGCAACACTGGAAGAGAAACAATCAGACAACAGAATCAAGAGCCAAGGATCAATCAAAGAAACGTTTGGATCTGGACTGCTTGAGCAGAACAAACTTTCATTTGTTAATGGAAGCCACGGCCTCATCCCCAACTTCCCGCTGCTCCTCCGTCAGCTCCTCCGTCAGCCTAAGCGCCTGGCCGGCCTCCTCCTCCCGTAATCCAGTGCAGTGGCAACCGTGTTCTCTCCTGCAGCAGTGACGAGCTTCCTCCTATGCCATGTCCACCCATGACATCTGAAAGCTTCTTCTTCGCCTTGTGCTGCCATTTCGATCCGAGTTCCACCCGCTGCAGTCAAACGGCAGATGTCGTCGGGCAGCCTAATCTGAGGCACACCGGCCACCTTGCCATCTCCCCCGCGTGGTGAAGCTAGAGTACTCAGTAAAGCTACATCATCAGTAGCATGTCGGTGATAACCCGAGACTGCGACCATTACCGATAACTCGCCTGTAATCTGCTCCAGTCAAGTGAGCACTGCGTTCCTGATGCCTCCCAAGCTCGCAACTTGGTAACATTTTTGGTCCATGTCCAAATAATAGTTACAAAATAAAGCAACAGATTTCAGCATCCCTTGTTTCGTTTCTTCATCTCTCACATTACTCACTCTGATCTGGGCTAAACCACCTTTTATAACACTGTTGGGTTGGGTGTGTGTAATGTTTTACAAAACAAACCACCTTTTATAACACCGTAGTGGCGGCCATGGAGCTGCAACAACTCCAGCGACAGCGAGCTCATGATTTAGGAAGAGATTGTTAGGAATAAATCATAACTCGCCGTGGTGACTACCGTGTATGTCTAGGTCTAGACTGGACGCAGGTGCGTGGCCACGTCCATGCTCGAGTTGGAGTCGCAGTCCGCTGTGTGCATCGTGCGTGCAGCCGTAGCTAGCTAGGTGTGTAGCGTGGCCGTAGGGACAGTTGGGCTGGCCGCGTTGAGTCTTGAGTGTCGCAGCCGTGGCTGGCTAGCGACATACATGGCGGGTCGTGTGGCCATTGGAAAAGGCTGAACCTGGGCGTGCATATAGGTAGTGCCCGGCATGAGCCGCGCCAGCAGTTCAAGCTGCAAAAAATAGAAGAGGCCGTATGTGCGGCCATGGCGTTTGTACTTCGGAAAAACAGTGTCCATCGTGCTCCTCTCCTGGGATTCAGTTTAGTCCCCAACTCTGCCCCTGCGTCGCTCTTCCTGGGCGACACGGGCGGCGTCGCCGTTCCCCCCGCCTAACCCCCTCTCCTCCCGTCCTTCCCTCCCGCCGTCGCCGGAGGACGCCGCTGGCGAAGCTAGTGCGGCTGACGGCGGCGGTGGGGTCTAACATGGCTAGAGGAGGCGCGACGGGGACCGCCGTTCCTCCGATTGCGATGGAGGTTGGCTGGATCTGGAGGCACACCCAGGTGTGCCAGATTCGAACCCTGCCTTCCGCGGTGGTTGTCAAGCTGGCTAGCCCGTCATGGAGGTGGGGCGTCTTGGATGTGATGCGGCGGCCGTCGGTGTGGCTGCTATGCCGAGATCCAACGCCGTGCTGTCTGCTAGGCTCCGTCGGTAGCTGGGTAATCTCATCCCGGTAGCGGCTTCACTGTGGATTGTTGTGGCCACCGAAAGGTCTTCGTGAAGGTTTCTCACTCCAAATCCGGTGGTTGAATTCGGCGGTGAGATGCAAACTATGGACAACGACTTGATGCAGAGAGCTGGTGGTGCAGCGACGGCGGTCACACATCGCATATAGCTACTGGAATCGTGCAAAAGTGGTGGCGACAACACATGACTGATTTGATGGTGGTGCTTCTTGAGCATCCGGTCTCGAGCTCCGGGGCGAAAGCCTAGGTGACCCGAGTTGGTTATGCCTGGCAATGGCGATGGTTTTACGTCATGACCTTGTTTAAGGCATTGCTCGGACGGGTTTCTCAAGGTGAAAACCTAGATACTGACCTTGAGTGGTTGGATCCGGTGACGGCGGCGATTGAGCGTCGCTCCCTTCCTGAAGGCGTTGTTGTTGAAGAACCTCGTCATTTGTGTGGTGTCCTCATATGGTTGGTGCAGATATAGTCATTGATGTAGTTTGCCGATTGTGGATCTAATCGCTTTTTTTTGCTCGTCTACATATAGCTTTGGTCTTATATGACACTGCTATTTTGTGGTGTGGTCTTGTGTGCGTGCATTGATGTTGGCTGTGTGCATCGTAGCTATGCAGAAACCGGGTGTGCTTATTGTGTTTGTATCCTCTTGATGCTTCATTTTGAGTCAATAAAATTCACCCTTTATCGAAAAAATCGTGCTCCTCTCCTTCTTCGTCCATCCGTGCGAGAGAGAGCCAGAGAGACATAGTGAGAGTAAGGGGTTCGACCCAACACAGACTCCGACTTGGCTGTTGCGCCGTTCGTCGGGGTTGGGGTGGGGGCTGTGTTGTACTCTAGGTGCAGTCGGCGGTGTGCTAGGTTGTGGTCGCGTGGTCGTTGATGCCGTGTGGGCTGTGGGTTGTGGCCAAAGCGCGACGGCCGGCGTGGTTGCCCTCCTGGCATGGAGGGGTCGCTGCAGTGGTGCTGTAGGTTGGCGTCGGAGATGGGGGTTGGCTGCAGCTGTGCTTGGCTTGCTGCCACGCGTGGGTTTCCGTGACGCGGTTAGCCTATGGCAACAGCGAGGCTACGTGTTGCTATTGGTGGGTTGGCATGATGGCGGGCGGCCTCGGCCTCTTGGGATGATGGCTCGCCGGCGTCCCGGCTGCCATGGTGGAAGTGGTGTCGGTGTCAATGGGAATTTTCGTCGTTGAGTTGTGCTGGCCGTGATGCCTTTCTGATCTGTTGAACATGGCTCGCCTTTATTGAATATGAACAGGGTCACGAATCTTTCTTGCAGGGTTTTCTTTAGCAGAATCTTTCCTGCAGGTTCGCAACGGTTAGGCCCCTCCCTCGGGCGGTCGGGCCTCTCAAGGTGCCGAGGCATCAGGCTCTAGGCAAAAGCATTGGATTCGATGGGGGTTGATGCCGCCGATGAGGGTGCTCGAGGGCGGCCTTCCCCTCCTTGGAGGCTAAGATGGCTGAATGCATTGACTGATGCAGAGGCAGGGGGTTTTGTCTCCTTTTCCAAAAAAAAGTACTTCCCACGACACTGGGCCATGTTCAATTGGTTATGGAGTGGTGGGCTGGTGGTAGTGGCAGTTGGCGGTGTCGGACTTGTTTCCCAAGGTCCGGTGGGTGATCGTGTGTTGGTTTGGATGAATTTTTTGTGGTCGACGGAGGTCGATGCCGGCGACAACGGCGTTCTTCAGGCGTTGTTTCCCTTTTTTGAAGGCGCGGCCAAATTTCTTGCTCATGATCACCTTAGGTGGAGGCTCCGTGATCCGCAAGCACCTGAAGACCCGCTGGGTGACGCCGAGCACAAGGTGGAAACCAGGCGAACCGGCGAAACTTTACCGTCTCACAAGGCACACTGACACTGGCCACCTTGCCATCTTTGCCCAGCGTAGTGAGCCATGGCGAAGCCATATTCATTGCCTCCAACGATCAGTCGTAGTTTATGTTATTTTGGCGAGAAACCTCAGGAATGCATGCTACATCCTCGACAGCATGCCGAAGGATGGTACCCCAAGACTACACCATGTACCAATAACTCGCATGTACTGTACTCAAGTGAGCATTGCGTTCCTGATGTCTCCAAAGCTCACAACTGGGTTACATTTTTGGTCCATATCAAATAGTGGTCAAAACATGGCAATAAATTTCAGCATCCCTTGTTTTCTTTCTTCATTTCTCACATTACTCACTCTTGTCTGGGCTAGACCACCTTTTATAACAATGTTGGGTTGGGTGTGCGTAATGTTTTACGTACAGAACAAATGCACTCGAACGTTGAAGCTGAGATCGAAAATAATAACTGCAAATGTGATTTCTGTCCAATTATTGTTAGCAATATGGCAGAGAGCACATGATGGATCGCTTATCTTCCCTTGTAAAGTCTTGTGCAGGTACCTATGTTTTTCTTTCCGTAAAGATCACGTCTAAAATATGCTTTAGTTATCCTCGACAGTTGAAACTTCACACACACTAGAACCACTACTCATCAAGCGTGACTATAAAACTGACAGAAACTTAGCTAGGCTCATCAAATTAACTGGTGTATGGACCAAATTAGTACTGCAGCAATTAGAAAATTGGTAATGGTTGGGCCGAAATTTGAAAAATAGGAAGGACGCTATTGACAACGACGTCCAGGCTGGACGCTATTGCGAATGATGTCCATGCCTGGATTATGTGGTTCAGTCAGGTGCTCTTATTTTAGCTATATTGAGAGTATTTCCTCTAATAGATTTAATATGTGAGCTTTGGATTTTTTGTGATGGTTGTGAGGCATCGATAACAAATCACTGATATGCCCATTTGTTCCATTCTAGACCAGTTTGCTTTTGCCAAATTAGAGGGGAAATAGTCTTAACACACATGAATGTATGTATTTCTAATTCATTGGCTACTAAAATTGACGCAAGCAAGTCTAATTGTGCATTCTACACCTAAGCCTTGATTGCTTTCTGGGTTGCCTTGAGGGCGAAAGCCTCCAGCAATTCAACCATGGACAGTGTGCTCCGGTACACTCCTTGCTACTAAGAAAATAACTCGAGTGATGAGCTAGTCAGGAGGCCTCCCCTCTTTCCCCTCTCCCTTCTGCGTCGCTCACATTAGCTATCGGGGGCTAACCCTAGCCACCGTCATCGGGGTTCCCCCTCCCATTCTCCCTCCCCCCTAATCGTTGCCAAAGGGCGTGGCCGGGCAAAGCCCGGTCGGCATATAGGTGACGGCGGGGACGTTTTGTCTTCCATGCACAGGAGGTCAGGCCTAGGCCAGACCAAGCAGGCATGGACACCGCGTTGGAAAATGGGTGTGGTGGTGCGCCGAAGCGGTTACAGACGGTGTTGTGGCGGCGTCGTGACGGGCAGCATGGTGGCACGGGCGGCGCAGGCTGCGACCGACACAAGCTGCTAGGTGCGGCGGCGTGGGTCATGGGTGGCACGGGCTGCGGGCGGCTACCCATGCCATGGGCGTGCGGGCGGCATGGTGTCCGGTGGTCCTCGACCAATGGTGGTCTCGGAGGCGGAGAGTGCGTGCGACAGGTAATCCTTGTTTGGCTTGCACCAGGCCAATGGCAGCGGCAACCATAGACGTGGTTACGCATGCACAGATATTCACGCACAAATTCACAACACATCCACTCACAAGGTTACGCATGCCTAGTGTAGGAGAGCGAGAAGGGTGGAGAGAGGGCTCACGATGACATGTTAGTAGTTAGTATTGCTAGAGATGGCTCCGAGCGTAGCAAGGAAGAGGTCAGGGCGGTCATTGCTGAGGAGGATATGGCTGTCGGAGTTGGACAACCACGGCCCCGGCAGCAACGGGGGTTTAGCGGATCACCATCGCGAGCGAGGCATGACGATGGGAATTGGCAAAGAGAGACAACAACGAGCGAATGAGGGTGGTGCGTTGCTGGAGTGCCATTTTCGGCGGGCTAGAGGTGGCGGAGTCTGCTTTGGTCCTGCGAAAGTTGCTGAGGGTACAAGTCGAAGGCCGGGGTTAGCCGGACAGGGTCTAGTCGAACCAAACACAGTGGACGCTGTTTATAAGAGCGTCCAGCCTTGGACGTTGTTGGTATTGGCGTCCAGCCTTGGACGTTATTATTCCTAGCGTCCTTCCTATTTTTCGAATTTTTCATTAGTGTTTCTTAGTTTCAGAATTACTGAAATATTAATTACCAATAATAAACATTTCGGGGCGGCGTCTGTTAGAGTAATCTTGATTAGAGATGCTAGTAATGATTAGTAGTCAATTAGATTAGGAGAATCACAAGTAGTAGTCCGGCTAGGATGCATACTGGTAGTACTATTAGGAGTCCTAGTCGTTTGTACTAGATTAGCTGGTAGTACACGCGTGAGTGTCCGAGTTGTATTAGGACATACATATAGGATTAGGTCTGTGTTGGGTCGGTGGCTGATGTGCACATATATATATGCACTTGGCCGTGAGTTTTGTAACGTCAAGAGAGAAAACAGAAAAAGGAATAAAAAGAAGAAGGGCACGACAAGAGCCCTTGGCTATAAAAGTTTTTGTGCGCGTGTTCGTCGTACTGTGATGTGATCGATCCTGTGGGCAGAATTCCAACAGCGTCGCCGTTCCCCCCGCCTAACCCCCTCTCCTCCCGTCCTTCCCTCCCGCCGTCGCCGGAGGACGCCACCGGTGAAGCTAGTGCGGCTGACGGCGGCGGTGGGGTCCCTACTTATGGCTGTTTTTCCTGAGATCTCCACGTCACAACCAGATTTGATCTCGAGGAAACACCGAGTTTGATTCGATACTCAATGTGCTCACGTGTGTGTTGCCAGGCAGCAAATCAATCAAGCTGCATCTGTGCTTGATTGATGGCTAGCTTTGCACGCATGCGAGTTCTCATCGACCACGGCTGCGGATGGACGTGTCTTTCTGCGATGTTCGCGATCAGATCTAACATGGCCAGAGGAGGCGCGATGGCGGCCGCCGTTCCTTCGATTGCGATGGAGGTTGGCTGGATCTGGAGGCACACCCATGTGTGCCAGATTCGAACCCTGCCTCCCATGGTGGTTGTCAAGCCGGCTAGTCCGTCATGGAGGTGGGGCGTCTTGGATGTGATGCGGCGGACGTCGGTGTGGCTGCTATGCCAAGATCCAACGCCGTGCTGTCTGCTGGGCTCCGTCGGTAGCCGGGTAATCTCATCCCGATAGCGGCTTCGTTGTGGATTGTTGTGGCCACCGAAAGGTCTTCGTGAGGGTTTCTCACTCCAGATCCAGTCGTTGACTTCGGCGGTGAGCTGCAAACTATGGACAATGACTTGATGCAGAGGGCTGGTGGTGCAGCGACGGCGGTCACACATCGCATATAGCTGCTGGGATCGTGCAAAAGTGGTGGCGACAACACATGACTGATTTGATGGTGGTGCTTCTTGAGCACCCGGTCTCGAGCTTCGGGGCGAAAGCCTAGGTGACCCGACTTGGTTATGCCTGGCAATGAAGATGATTTTACGTCGTGACCTTGTTGAAGGCATTGCTCGGATATGTTCGGACGGGTTTTTCAAGGTGAAAACCTAGATACTGACCTTGAGTGGTTGGATCCGGTGACGGCGGCGATTGAGTGTCGCTCCCTTCCTGAAGGCGCTGTTGTTGAAGAACCTCGTCATTTGTGTGGTGTCCTTGGATGGTTGGTGCGGATATAGTCATTGATGTAGTTTGCCGATTGTGGATCTAATCGCTTTTTTTTTTGCTCGTCTACATATAGCTTTGGTCTTATATGACACTGCTATTTTGTGGTGTGGTCTTGTGTGCGTGCGTTGATGTTGGCTGTGTGCATCCTAGCTATGCAGAAACCGGGTGTACTTATTGTGTTTGTATCCTCTTGATGCTTCATTTTGAGTCAATAAAATTCACCCTTTATCGAAAAAGTCATGCTCCTCTCCTTCTTTGTCCATCCGTGCGAGAGAGAGCCAGAGAGACATAGTGAGAGTAAGGGGTTCGACCCAACACAGACTCCGACTTGGCTGTTGCGCCGTTCGTCGGGGTTGGGGTAGGGGCTGTGTTGTACTCTATGTGCAGTCGGCGGTGTGCTAGGTTGTGGTCGCGTGCGTGGTCGTTGATGTCGTGTGGGCTGTGGGTTGTGGCCAAAGCGCGACGGCCGGCGTGGTTGCCCTCATGGCATGGAGGGGTCGCTCCAGCGGTGCTGTAGGTTGGCGTCGGAGATGGGGGTTGGCTGCGGCTGCGCTTGGCCTGCAGCCACGCGTGGGTTTCTGTGATGCGGTTAGCCTATGGCAACAGCGAGGCTACGTGTTGCTATTGGTGGGTTGGCATGATGGCGGGTGGCCTCGGCCTCTTGGGATGATGGCTCGCCGGCGTCCCGGCTGCCATGGTGGAAGTGGTGTCGGTGTCAATGGGAATTTTCGTCATTGAGTTGTGCTGGCCGTGATGCCTTTCTGATCTGTTGAACATGGCTTGCCGCTCCTGAATATGAACAGGGTCACGAATCTTTCTTGCAGGATTTTTTAGCAGAATCTTTCTTGCAGGTTCGCAACGGTTAGGCCCCTCCCTCGGGCGGTCGGGCCTCTCAAGGTGCCGAGGCATCAGGCTCTAGGCAAAAGCATTGGATTCGATGGGGGTTGATGCCGCCGATGAGGGTGCTCGAGGGCGGCCTTCGCCTCCTTGGAGGCTAAGATGGCTGAATGCATTGACTGATGCAGAGGCAGGGGGTTTTGTCTCCTTTTCCAAAAAAAAGTACTTCCCACGACACTGGGCCATGTTCAATTGGTTACGGAGTGGTGGGCTGGTGGTAGTGGCAGTTGGCGGTGTCGGACTTGTTTCCCAAGGTCCGGTGGGTGATCGTGTGTTGGTTTGGATGAATTTTTTGTGGTAGACGGAGGTCGATGCTGGCGACAACGGCGTTCTTCGGGCGTTGTTTCCCTTTTTTTGAAGGCGCGGCCAAATTTCTTGCTCATGATCACCTTGGGTGGAGGCTCCGTGATCCGCAAGCACCTGAAGACCCGCTGGGTGACGCCGAGCACAAGGTGGAAACCAGGCGAACCGGCGAAACTTTACCGTCTCACAAGGCACACTGACACTGGCCACCTTGCCATCTTTGCCCAGCGTAGTGAGCCATGGCGAAGCCATATTCATTGCCTCCAACGATCAGTCGTAGTTTATGTTATTTTGGCGAGAAACCTCAGGAATGCATGCTACATCCTCGACAGCATGCCGAAGGATGGTACCCCAAGACTACACCATGTACCAATAACTCGCATGTACTGTACTCAAGTGAGCATTGCGTTCCTGATGTCTCCAAAGCTCACAACTGGGTTACATTTTTGGTCCATATCAAATAGTGGTCAAAACATGGCAATAAATTTCAGCATCCCTTGTTTTCTTTCTTCATTTCTCACATTACTCACTCTTGTCTGGGCTAGACCACCTTTTATAACAATGTTGGGTTGGGTGTGCGTAATGTTTTACGTACAGAACAAATGCACTCGAACATTGAAGCTGAGATCGAAAATAATAACTGCAAATGTGATTTCTGTCCAATTATTGTTAGCAATATGGCAGAGAGCACATGATGGATCGCTTATCTTCCCTTGTAAAGTCTTGTGCAGGTACCTATGTTTTTCTTTCCGTAAAGATCACGTCTAAAATATGCTTTAGTTATCCTCGACAGTTGAAACTTCACACACACTAGAACCACTACTCATCAAGCGTGACTATAAAACTGACAGAAACTTAGCTAGGCTCATCAAATTAACTGGTGTATGGACCAAGTGTTAACTTGTGAATAGTTCAGCACACCTATATGACTCATAGAAAAAGATTCTGACGGAATGTACCAACATGCATGCACCGAATTTCATTGCACATGTTTCTCTCCTGATGCTGCAACTGACGATGGTCTATCGTGGAGCCGCATGGCCCGAGGCACGGCCTTCGATGAAACAAATGCAACTCAAAATCATAAATCTCACACTCATTCCAAATGCAGGAGACTAATGAATGACCCTTTCCTCACTAGCGGAATCAATGTTTTTACTGACTACCAGAATCTTTGCCGAATGTATTTGGTCAAGCACTTGATAAAGTCACCATCCTAAACCAAGTGACAAGGAAAACACTCGGTAAAGGCACTTCGCATGTCCTCCGCTTGACATAACCTCTGTTTTCTCGAGTGTCCGACAAAATTCACTCGGTGAACGGGTGGACACATGTCCCTACGCACCGCGGTTGACAGCGGGGTGACGGTGGCGTCCACCTATGTTGAGTGTTTTTTGACCAACACTGGGCAAATTATTTAACTTGTTAGTAAGTTCATCTTTGTTGAGTGTTTCCATGACAATGGGTAAACTTGTTTTTATTTGATTGTTTTGCGATACAGAGTACTATTTATGATTTTGTTGTAATTCGTGTCATGCACTCTTATACCATACCAGAGGTAGACGTGACCTTCGAGAAACATGTGCAACTCAAAATCTTAAATCTCACTCTCATACCACATGTCAGAGATTGTAGAATGAACCTTCTCTCACTAGCGGATTCGACGTCTTTACTGAGTGTCAAATTTTTTGGCGAGTGTATTTTGTCAAGCACTTGGTAAAGGTAGAACACTCAGCATAGCCACTGGTTTTTCTAAATAATATTTTGCTCGTACAGAAAATACTTGAAGTGATTCTCAACACTTTGAGAGCATGTTCCGAACATGGGTAGGATAAGCATAGAAACAGAAAAAAAATGCACGAGCTGGATACCATGTCTAGTAGATTCCTTCATGAATCTGAAACGAAGTAGTTGTATAACATGGTCATTTGGATGCACCATAGGAATTTTGATCTAGGTAGATAGATAGAGACAGAGAGATGTGTTGCATTGGGAGCGGCGTTTTGGTTCTCGGGTGCATCTGCACTCCCTGAGTGAACAGTAAAACAGTTTTAAATATTAAAAATTCAAAATTTTCAGAATTTTTTTGTGATGATAGATGCGCATGTACGTGAAGTCCGTGCCAAAATTCGTGGAGTTTGGACATTTCCGTAGCTCTCAGCAAAAAACACAAATTTGAATTTGGGGTCTATGAGAAAGTTTACTGTTTGTGCACTATTTGGATTGATTTTATCTTTTTCACCACGAGCTCCTCAGATTTCCGAACAAGCTGAAATTTGTCGCAGCCATCACACGCTCCACCATCTTCCACGTAAAAATAATCCTGATTTTTTTAAAAAAAATAGTATTTTTTTATGAATTTACTGTTCACCGGGAGCAGCCTCACCCGGGCTTAGAATTGAATATTCTGTGTTACGTTGAACTTCTTAGAGAAAGTGAAGACATGAGGTTTGAGAAATTATTATTATTATAGTCATCTCTCTCTTTTTTTAGGGGAATGTTTATAGTCATCTAAAATGGGAAGGAAAGGAAGGGTTCATATATGAATTTTCAAAACCAATCCTTCAACCCAAATGGCATTATAGGAAAATTCCCATAGGATCATATCCTAAGAAATTCCTGCGAATTTATGTGTTCCTAACGGGGCTGAAAATGAATGATCTTTAAAAATTAGAGTCACTACCATAGATGGACCTAGAAACTAACACAAACTCGGCTAATTAGGATCTGGTGTGCTACTCAATACCTCTTGTGGCTCCCTCACGGGTCACTCTTCTCACGAATTTACTGACCTACCTAGGATCAGTGGGGCCATTTAGAAACTTATAAATTGAGGTTTCTTTCAATCTAAATTCACTTGATCTTGGTACGATTTGTTTTTTGAGAACACACATGAGATCTGGACGAGTAGAGAATATTTTTATTGCAAGCACACCATTGCCATGCTCTACCACCATAGTATTTCACAGTATTACTCTTGTTAACGTCGGAACTGCCTACACGCTTGAACAAACAGTACATCGTTGATGCCCTTGACAGCCGACGTGGATGATTAGGAATCTGTTCTTCAACATTTTATGGAAATTAACAACAATTGCATCTGCCATCACTGGCATATACCTATAACTGGATTCCTCGTTTCATTCTCTCATGGAAAACCATGCATGGCAAGTGATTAGTAAAACTTTCAGTAGCAGTGAAAATAGAGGCTCAGAGACTTGATATGTAGCAGTAGGGACTGGGAGGCGATGCATGATAGGAGCTAGTGGGCTTCACCAAGAAGCGTTGTATCGTCATCAGGGAGGGCGTGGGCAGCCCCAGGATTGGTGTCAGCGGACAAATAGTGATGAGTTTGTGGACTGAGGAAGATGATGCAGTAACATGCTACTCTGCGATGCAAATGTTAGTGGGAAAAGTTGTTATAATAGGGAAGCTTGTCGGTAGCCTTAGGCCCATATTGTAACTGAGACCTTTATTTACTCTAGTTAGACTGGAGAGTATGATCGCGAATCAAGTCTTGGAAGGGAAAAGACGAGATTCCGTGGCAAGCATCTGAAAGACCTGTTGGGTGACAAAGTGGAAACTAGGCGAGGCATTGCCGACGTACGAGGCACACCGGCCAACTTGCCATCTTTCCCCCCACGTTGTGAGCCTCCAACGATTAGTCATAGTTTAAGGCTTTTGGCAAGAGTACTCAGCAAAGCTACATCATTGGTAGCATACCATAAGGTGATGCCCCGAGGCTACAACATGTAACGCTAACTCGCCTGTAATCTATTGCACGCAAGTGAGCATTGCATTCCTGATGTCTCCTAAGCTCACAACTTGGTTTCATTTTTGGTCCATGTCCAAATAACAATCAAAACATAGAAACAACCAACCCTTGTTTCCTTTCTTCATCTCTCACATTACTATTGTCTAGGCTAAACCACCTTTTATAACATTGTGGGGGTTGGGTGTGCGTAATGTTTAACAAAACAAATGCACTTGTTTCCTTTTCTTCATCTCTCACATTACTCACTTTTGTCTGGGCTAGACTACCTTTTATAACATTGTTGGGTTGGGTATGCGAAAGGCTTTACAAAACAAATGCACTTGAACATTGAAGTTGAGGATCGAAGATAATAACTGCAATTGATTTCTGTTCAATTGTTGGCGATATGTCAGAGAGCACATGCTCGATCGCTTATCTTCCCTTGTAAAGTCTTGTGCAGGTACCTATGTGTTTTTTTTCATAAAGATCACGTCTAAAAAGCTTTAGGTATCCTCGCTCAACACTTCACAGACTAGAATCACTACTCATCAAACACAACTATAAAGCTAACAGAAACATAGCTAGGCTCGTCAAATTAACCAGTGTATGGACCCCAGTCATTAACTTGTGCATAATTCAGGACACCCATATGACTCATAGAAAAGATTCTGATCGAATGTAACATGCATGCACCGTGTTTCATTGCACATGTTTGTCTCCTGACGCTGCAAATGACAATGGCTTATCGTGAAGCCGCATGGCTCGAGACGTGGCCTTTGATGAAACACGTGCAACTCAAAATCATAAATCTCACTCTCATACAAAATGCAGGAGACTACAGAATGACCATTTCCTCATTAGCGGAATTGGTTTTTTACCGACTCGTGAATCTTTGCCGAATGTATTTTGTGAAGCAGTTGGTAAAGTCACCAGCCTAAGCCAAGTGACAAGGAAAACACTTGGTCAAGGCATAACACTCGGCGTAACCTCTGTGTTTTTTAGTGTCCGACAAAATACACTCGGTAAACGGGTGGACATGTGTCCCTACTCACTATGGTTGACATCAGGGTGACGGTGCATCCACCTATGCCGAGTGTTTTTCGGCCTACACTCGAGTATTTAAGTTGTTAGTAAGTTCCTATTTGCTTAATGTTAACATGACAATTGGTAATCTTGTTTTTATTTGATTATTTTGTGAAACAAAGTAGTATTTGTGGTTTCGTTGTCATTTGTGTCATGTAGTCCTCCATACCAGAGGTTTACTCCATCCACCGTGGAGCTGCGTGGCTGGAGATGTTGCCTTCGATAAACATGTGCAACTCAAAATCTAAAATCTCGCTCTCATACCACATGTAGGATATTGCGGAATGACCCTTCCCTCGCTAGCAGAATCGACGTCTTTACTGGGTGTCAGAATCTTTGCCGAGTGTATTTTGTCAAGCACTTGGTAAAGTTAGAACACTCGGCATAGCAACTACTTTTTAAAAAGATTATTTTGCTCATACAGAAAATACTTGAAGTGATTCTCAACATTTGAGAGCATGTTGGGACCACGGGGTAGGAAAAGCATAGAAATAGAAAAATTGCAGGAACTGAATGGCATGTCTTGTAGATTCCTACATGAATCAGAAATGTAGTAGTTGTATAACATGGTCATTTGGATGCACACCGGAATTTTGAGAGAGAGAGAGAGAGAGAGAGACGTGTTGCATTGTACTTCTTAGAGAAAGTGAATACATGACGTTTTAGAAAATGTTTGTAGTCATCCAAAATGGGAAGGAATGGAAGGGTTCATATATGAATTTTCAAAATCAATCCTTCAACACAAATGGCATTATAGAAAAATTCCCATATGATCATATCCCTAAGAAATTCCTGTGAAATTCATGTGTTCCTAACGGGGCTGAACATGGATGATCTTTAAATGCTAGAGTCACTGCCATAGATGGACCTAGAAACTAACACAAACCCGGCTAATTAAGATCTTGCATATGGTGTGCTACTCAATACCTCTTGTGGCTCCCTCACGGGTCACTCTTCCCACAAAAATAACTGACCTACCAACGATCAGTTGGGCCATTTAGAAACTTATAAATTGGGCTTTCTTCGAATTTAAATTTATTTGATCTTGGTATGATTTTTTTTCGAGAACACACAGGAGATAGGCACGAGTAGAGATTTTTCATTACAAGCACACCATAGAGCCATGCTCTACCACCGTAGTATTTCACGATATTACTCGTATTAACCCCAATACTGCCTAAACGCTTGAACATACAGTACATCGTTGATGCCCTTGACAGCCGACATCGATGATTAGGACTTTGTTATTGAACATCCTACAGCAACAACAATTGCACCTGCCTATAACTGGATTCCTCACTTCATTCTCCCGTGCAAAACCATGCATGGCGAGCGGTAAGTAATAGCAGTGAAAAATAGAGGCTCAGAGTGCATGGCTTGATATGTACCATTATGGACTGGGAGGCGAATGCGGATAGGAGCTAGCGGGCTTCAGTAAGATGCGTTGTATCGTCATCATCAGGAAGGGCATGGGCAGCCCCAAGATTGGTGTCAGTGGACAAATAAAGATGAGTTGGTGGAGTGCAGGGGGATGGAGTGGCAGCGGGGTACTCTACGATGCAAATATCAATGGGAAAAGTTGTTATGGTGTCTGTAGCCTTTAGCCCTGCTCTAACTAGAGTAGACCTTTATTAACTCTAGTTAGACTGTTAGAGTGCGATAGCATATCAAGGCCAAAAAAAAAGGCCTGGAAGGTCAGATGAAAAATTAAAAACTGAAGCAGGGGCAACTAGGGATGCAGGCACGAACGCGTCCGTGCAGTGGAGCCCAAAATGCATTAGCCTTTACTACTTTAGTTATCGTGCTGGACTTAATCCTCATCATGCAGACGTTTGCGGACTCTCACGAGTCATGAATGCCATTTGCGGCAAGGGCAAAGACGAGCTTTTGTGATCCGCACGTACCTGAGAACCCGCTGGCTAACACCGAGCACAAAGTGGAGACCACGCGAGGCATTGCCGACTCACGAGGCACACCAGCCACCTTGCCATCTTCACCCCTCGTGGTGAGCCTCCAACTATCAGTCATAGTTTATGTTTTTTGGCATGAGTACTGAGCAAAGCTGCATCATCGATAGCATGCCACAAGGCGATACCCTGAGACTACAACATGTACCCATAACTCGCTTGTGATATAAAAAGTGAGCACTCGGTTCCTGATGTCTCCCAAGCTCACAACTTGGGTTACATTTTTGGTCCATGTCCAAATAATACTCAAAACATAGCAACAAATTTCAGCATCCCTTGTTCCTTTCTTCATCTCTCACATTACTCACTCTTGTCTGGGCTAAACCACCTTTTATAACATTGTTGGGCTGGGTGCGTGTACTGTTTTACAAAACAAATGCACTTGAACATTGAAGCTGAGATCGAAAATAATAACTGCAATTGATTTCTGTCCAGTTGTTGGCGATATGGCAGAGAGCACATGGTGGATCGCTTATCTTCCCTTATAAAGTCTTGTGCAAGTACCTAAAGATCAAGTCTAAAAAAATGCTTTAGTTATCCTCGATAGTTGAAAATTCACGGACACTACTAGAGTGACAGAAACTTAACTAGGGTCATCAAATTCACTGGTGACCAAGCGTTAACTTGTACATAGTTCAGCACACCTATACGACTCATAGAAAAGATTCTGACCAAATGTACTAACATGCATGCACCGAATTTCATTGCACATGTTTCTCTCCTGACGCTGCAACTGAATATGGTCAATCGTGGAGCCGTGTGGCCCGATTCGTCGCCTTCAATGAAACACGTGCAACTCAAAATCATAAATCTCACTCTCATACTATACGCATGAGACTACAAAATGACCCTTTCCTCACTAGTGGAATCGATGTTTTTACTGACTACCGGAATCTTTGCCGAATGTATTTTGTCAAGCACTTGATAAAGTCACCATACTAAACCAAGTGACAAGGAAAACACTAGGTAAAGGCAGAACACTTGACATAACCTCCGCTTTTTTTAGTGTCCGACAAAATACACTACGTGAACAGGTGGACACATGTCCCTAGTCGCCGCCGTTGACAGCGGGTGACAATGCGTTCACCTAGTCCGAGTGTTTTTCGGCCAACCTTACAAGATAATATATCAATAAGCCTGAAGCCACCATCTTGACAACGCCTGTTGCTACTTTTATTCCTTGATGAAGGGGTGTTGAATGTCCGAGCCTAATACCAAAAAGACATCGTACCAAAGCCTAACATCTAAAGTCAGATGCCCTATCCAAGCCACTACCTAGACTGGGTCACACACCGGTCCGACACACTCCCAGTGAGCACCGCACGCTGCAAGGGCCGTCACCTCCATCTTCCATCGATCCATCCTCAGAGCGGAACTGATGCATCGACCTTACTAAGTCTCTCTGCCATCGACGCCACCACGACGCCAGACAGCATCGCCCTCCTGCGCGAGTCCGTCAACCCGCATCGAACTCCAAGCCTCCACTGCGCCACGCCGCCGAGACCCGCCGTCATCGATGCGGAAGATGAAACCCCTCTCCGCCTCTGGGCCCTTCCAATCAACACCTGCTCTAAAACGATGCCCTCAAGAGGGAGAACGACACCATATTTCACGTCATCATCCGAGCTAGGAGACCTAGATCCAGGGTTTCCCCCAAAGCAGATACCTCCTGGGGGAAGAGGTGCACGCCAATTGTAGCTGCCCAAGAACACGAGACGTGCCCACGACCACTTAGCTCTCTCGACGGTGCCTTCAAGAAGGACACAACGCCATGAGCGTCGTCGCTGCCATAGGGTTTTCACCCGAGAAACCGTGGAGTGGGAAAAGGTGGGGCGGACCCGAACGACGTCTCCAGGAAGAGAAACGGCACCCTCAGGCGGCGGCGCCGTCGAGGCCGGCAGGAGCCGACCAGGGAACTATCCCAATCTGAATCCCCACCTCCCGCTCCATTCCATCCGGTGACCAGCAAGCATTGCAGCCATGACCGGTACGACGGAGTGCACGATGCAAGTGTTGGAGGAAGAAGCAGCTCGACGCCGTTAGCCACCGAGGCAACGAGCCGCGGCACCAACCCGCCAGTGGATCGCCGGCCATCCGACCAGATCCCCGGCAGCCCGCCCGCCCCGCCGCGCCATCGGACAAGGAGGCCCACCTCGGGGCCGCCGCCCCAGATCCAAGGACCTCCGCCCTAGATCGGGAGGAGCAGCGCCAGCACTGCCACCACAGCCGCCGATAGGACGCCGTCCAGCCGCCACACCGTCGAAGTCCAGATCTGGGCCGTCATGAACCAGATCGGCGCCGACGCAGCCCACACAGCCCAGATCGGGATCACACCCTCGAGCCACGGAGCCCCGCATCACCCTTTGACCCACAAGAGGGAGGAGTGCCTCCGCCGCCGCTGGCGCACGCACAGGCTAAGCCCGGTGCCTACCACCGGCGGTAACGGAGGGGAGGGAAAGGGAGGGGCGGTGACCCGGTGGCTAGGGGTGAAGCCCCTCGGTCGCCCGCGCGGGGGCGACGGAGGGGAGGGGAGGGGAGTGGCTGCTATGATGATGCGGATATGGATTGCGACTTTGGCCATCAATTTTTTATATTGGAGTAGAATTTTACTTCCCCAACCTCTGCACCAACTAGGGATGCATACGGCCTTTTATATATGAGTACTAGGATTTTTAATTTCGGTTACGCACCGAGCCTAGTCCTCAACACTTGGCTAAGTATTAAGTTGTTAGTAAGTTCATCTTTGCTGAGTGTTTCCATGACAATGGGTAAACTTGTTTTTATTTTATTGTGCTGTGAGACGGAGTAGTATTTATGGTCTCGTTGTCATTTGTGTCATGTACTCCTATACCATACCAGAGGTAGATGTGGTCTTTGAGAAACAAGTGCAACTCAAAATCTTAAATCTCGCTCTCACACCACATGTAGGAGATTGCAGAATGACCCTTCCCTTGCTAGCGGATTTGACGTCTTTACTGAGTGTCAGAATCTTTGCCGAGTGTATTTTGTCAAGCACTTGGTAAAGGTAGAACACTCGGCATAGCCACTGTTTTTTTAGCTTATTTTGCTCGTAAAATACTTGGAGTGATTCTCAACACTTGAGTGCATGTTCGACACACGGGGTAGGAAAAGCACACAAATAGAAAAATTGCAAGAACTGGATGCCATGTCTTGTACTCCCTCCGTTCCAAAATAGATGACTCAATTTTATACTAACTTTAGTACAAAGTTGGGCCATCTATTTTGGAACGGAGGGAGTAGATTCCTACATGAATCTGAAACGAAATAGTTGTATAACATGGTCATTTGGATGCACCACGGGAAGAGAGAGAGAGAGAGAGAGAGAGAGAGAGAGAGAGAGAGAGAGAGAGAGAGAGAGAGAGAGAGAGAGAGAGAGAGAGAGAGAGAGACGTATTGCATTGGACTTCTTAGAGAAAATGAAGACATGAGATTTGAGAAAATGTTTATAGTCATCCAAAATGGGAAGGAAAGGAAGGATTCATATATGAATTTTCAAGACAAAACCTTCAACCCAAATGGCATTATAAGAAAATTCCCATGATCATATCCCTAAGGAATTCCTGCAAAATTCATGTGTTCCTAACGGGTCTGAACATGAATGATTTTTAAACACTAGGGTCACTACTATAGATGGACCTAGAAACTAACACAAACTCGGCTAATTAAGATCTTCCATATGGTGTGCTACTCAATACCTCTTGTGACTCCCTCACGGGTCATTCTTCTCAGCGATATAAGTATAACTAACCTAGCAGTGTAGCATTAGGGATTGGGTGGCGAATGATGATAGGAGCTAGCGGGCTTCAGCTAGAAGAGTTGTATCGTCATCAGGCATGGCATGGGCAGCCAAAAGATTGGTGTCAGCGGACAAATAGCGATGAGTTGGTGGAGTGCGGGAGGATGAAGTGGCTACAGGCTACTCTGGGATGCAAATATTGGGGAAAGTTGTTATGATAAGGAAACTTCTCTGTAGCCTCAAGCCCTGTGGTAGCTAGACCTTTATTTACTCTAGTTAGACTGTCAGAGTGCGATGGCGGATCAAGGACTGGAAGGTCAGATGAATGAACAATTAAAAATAAAGTGGTGGCGCGAGGCAAAAATGCATTAACCTTTATTACTTTAACTATCGTGCTGGAGTTGATCCTCGTCGTGCGAATGTTTGCGGACTCACGAACGACGCTTGCATGCCTAGGGGCGACCCGTGCAACAGGCGCAAAGACGAGCTTCCATGATCCGCAAGTAGCTCACAACCCGCTGGGTTATGGCGAGCACAAAGTGGAAACTAGGCGAGGCATTGCCGACTCACGAGGCACACCGGCCACCTTGCCATCTTCCCCCCACGTGGTGAGCCTCCAACGATCAGTCATAGTTTTGGCAACGGTGCTCAGCAAATCTACATCATCGTCGGCATGCCAAAAGGTGATACCCCGAGACTACAACATGTACCGATAACTCGCATGTGATATACTGCACACAGGTGAGCACTGCGATCCTGATGTATCCCAAGCTCACAAATTGGTTACATTTTTGGTCCATGTCCAAATAATAGTCAAAACATAGCAACAAATTTCAGCATCCCTTGTTTCCTTTTTTTTCATCTCTCACATTACTCACTTTTGTCTGTGCGAGACTACCTTTTATAACATTGTTGGGCTGGGTGTGCTTACTGTTGGTCTGAGATAAAAAATAATAATTGCAAGTGATTTCTGTTCACTGGTTGGCGATATGGCAGAGAGCACATGGTCGATCGCTTCTTTTCACTTATAAAGTCTTGTGCAAGTAGGTATGTTTTTTTGTGGTAAAGATCGCGTCTAAAGAAAGTCTTTAGTTATCCTCGACAGTTGAAATTTCACGCACTAGAATCACTACTCATCAAACACAACTATAAAACTGAAAGAAACTTGGTTAGAGGCTCATCAAATTAACTGATGTATGGGCCCCAATCATTAACTTGTGCACAGTTCAGGACACCTATACGACACATAGAGAAGTTTGTGACCAAATGAACTACGTGCATGCACCGAATTTCATTGCACGTGTTCCTCTTCTGATGATGGCCTATCGTGGAGCCATGTGACCCAAGTCATGGCCTTCGATGAAACACATGCAACTCAAAATCATAAATCTCACACTCATACCAAATGCGGGAGACTACAGAATGACCCTTTCCTTACTAGCGAAATTGATGTTTTTACTGACTACCAGAATCTTTGCTGAATGTATTTTGTCAAGCACTTAGTAAAGTCACCAGCATAAACCAAGTGACAAGGAAAACACTTGGTAAGGCATAACCTCTGCTTTTTTGAGCGGCTGACTAAATACGCTCGGTAAATAGGTGGACACGTCACAGTACCCCTACTCGCCGCGGTTGACAGCAGTGTGACAGTGTGTCCACCTATGCTGAGTGTTTTTCGGCTGACACTCGGCAAAGTATTTAAGTTGTTAGTAAGTTCATCTTTGTTGATTGTTTCCATGGCAATTGGTAAACTTGTTTTTATTTGATTGTTTTGTGAAATAGAGTAGTATTTATGGTTTCATTGTCATTTGTGTCATGTACTCTTATACCATACCAGAGGTTTACTCCATCCACCGTGGAGCTGCGTGGCTGGAGACGTGGCCGTCGAGAAACACGTGCAACTCAAAATCTTAAATCTAGCTCTCATACCAAATGTAGGAGACTGTAGAATGACCCTTCCCTCGCTAGATGAATCGACATCTTTACTGAGTGTCAGAATATTTGCCGAGTGTATTTTGTCAAGCACTCGGTAAAGGTAGAACACTCGGCATAGCCTCCGCCTTTTTAAGTGTCCGGCAAACTACAGGACATTACACCAACAACATCAACTGAAATGACCAGATCGGGGAGCATCATCCCACAAGCAAAACAATTTCAAGCTTGAGCAATATCAGGACCTCCTTGGATCGCAGCGCAAATCCTCATCATGTTGGTGGCGTTATTCCTCAGCATCGTGGCTCTGTACTATAACTGTCCAGAATCATCTTCCTTATGGAGACCTTCCCAAGAGAAAAGATATGCTCAAGAAGCAAAGACAACCTCAAAAGGAGTACGAGGCCATTTGAACTGAAAGGTTGCATGATTTCGACAGTTCCAAGTACTCCAGCAGATAGCAGCAAGACCCACAATATTTTTTATCTCCACTAGGGAAAAAACAATAGCACCAAGCAAAAAATGCCACAAGTTGTTTGGACAGAGATCAGTTCCTAGCACTGATCCCACCGATCGCCAAACAACATGTGAAATAGGGCATAAGAAAAAAGAAGTCCTATGAGGTTTCTCTATCTCCACTTAAAGAACATTTTGGATTGCCAGGCTATTTCCTTCTACCCATAACATCCCTAGTTGTGACCGCATCTTGTGATAATTTCCACATAAAAATCTAATTTTTTTAATTGAATCTTAGCTTCTTAGATCCACTCGCAGTCACACCCATGCAAGAGGCCTTTCCAAAATCTTGTAAACAGAATTTGTATTGAACTTCTTATTAGGGCCAAACTTCTAGGAGACTACATCCTGCTCCTGAAAAGAAGCATCATTAGAGCATATGTTCTTAATGAAGTTACACTGTTCCAACATATCATTAGATAGTATTCTTCTATAGAAATTGGAAGTATCGTCATTAAGACTATCTTTGATAGTACAATCAAGGAAGTTGAAGATCTCAAATAACTGGGGGAATTTATCACAAAGGGAATATTATCATCCCAAGGTTCTTTCCACAACCTAACAATGTTACCAGATTTGACTGTCACCTCTCTTCCCAACGTGTATACCTCCTTAACTTTCATAAGGTCTTTTCAAATAGGGGAATCGGAAAAAAGTTCTTTAACAGTAGCAACATTGTCTCTTTTCAAATATTTAGCCTTAATAATATCTTGCCAGATCCCCTTACAGTGCTCAAGGTTCCAACACCACTTGACAAGGAGGCCTATATTATGCCTTCTCAAGTCCTTAATACCAACGCCCCCTTTATTTTTGGACCTACAAACCCTAGATGACTAGGCAATACCTTTTTCTTCCACGTCTTCTTTGCCAGAAAAACTTCCTACGTTTTTTTTTCAACTTTCCAATGAATCATTTGTTCATTAAGAACATAGACATATGGAAATAGGAGATATTTGATAGGTTAGAATTTAGGAGGGTAGTTCTACTACCAGAGGATGCAATGTTCCCCACCCAGGCATATCACACGTCTTAATATATTTATTTTAATATAAGAGAGATCAAAGTTTTTCAAAGCAACAAAGCTAACATGGACCCCTAAATACTTCATTGGGAAGTGCCCAATATCACATCCAAAGAGCACATCACAGAACTCCATGATACTCTCATCCCCTCCAACATAGAAGATTTCACTTTTCTAATAGTTAATCTTGAGGCCAGGCATGAGCTCAGAAGAACGATACACAACATTGTATCATCAACATACTGGAGAATAGCTACTCCAGTATCAACCAGATCAGGAGCCAAACTAGTAAGATTATTATTCTTTTGAGCATTTTGAATTAATATGGCCAAGCATTCAGTAGAAAAATTTAAAAGGGAAGGAGATAGGGGGGCCCCCTGTCTCACCCCTTTATGGCTCTAGAAATAGGGAGCCAGTAGTGTTATTAAGTTTTTCACTAACAGTTTCATTGTGCATAATGTTCTTAATCGAACTATACCAAATAGCATTAAAACCTCCTAATTCGTGGCATTCCAACGCGAAATTCCATAATTCTGTCGTTGCACATCCAAACCACTACAAGAAATATGTCAACTTGTGACCACCACTATTGGTCACTGAAAGGTCATAAATTTCCATTTGCGACCTTTTTGTGACCAAAAACAGAAGGTCAAAAGCTGGCGGTCCTAAACTGACTATAGCGCCCTTTCATCTGGATTGGTCGAAGACGTTTATGACCAAAATACGTCTATTGTGGCGTTTTGGTCACTAGCAACCTCCCCAGGCCACGTAGGCATCCAGCGTGGCAATCTGACGTGGCACAAGATTCAGCCCGGTCCAATTCGATTTTCTACATGGGCCTAGCCCAACAATTCGGCCTATTTGTGTTTTTTTCTCATATTAATTTTGGCTAGGTAGATGGGCGAAGCCCAACAATTAAGCCTTCTCATTTTGGGGCCGTGGCCTTTTCGGCTAGACAGTTTTATTTGTCTTTTTTCAAAAAATCCCTCTAGTTAGATGGGTCCTAGTGGTTAAGTTCTAGTAAGTGGGCCCCTTTTGTCAATGCCTTTTTCTTCTGATTTTGATTTGACAGTAAATAAATAATCAATATTTAAATTAGCACATACATAAAATATAAGAAATACTTTAAGTAACAGCAA
Organism: Aegilops umbellulata; assembly: GCA_032464435.1. Classification (NCBI taxonomy): domain Eukaryota; kingdom Viridiplantae; phylum Streptophyta; class Magnoliopsida; order Poales; family Poaceae; genus Aegilops; species Aegilops umbellulata. Next base: position 376,245,424 of record CP136059.1, on the reverse strand, counting down.
CCAGAATCAATCTGTATACAATGACAATCAATGTTACAATCTCTACAAATATTGGGATCCTGCTCCAGTCATCGCACAGGTACAAATTCTACTAGTGTAATAACACATATACAAGTAGAATCACTGTTAAACATATGCAGTGACAATCGGCACAAACTGGGCCCCTGCTCCAATCATATGAAACATATGCACGACTCAATGGGCGACCATACTTGACTAGGCCATGACCTTCATTACACTGGACTAACAGAATGACAACATGAACTATCAGCATGCCTTCCACGATTGCCCTGCTACATGAACCAGAAGAGAAGAATCAAAAAATTTGGGGCCAATATATTATGAACAAACCAATCAAAAAACAAACAAGTTCTTTAGAATGATAAGACAAATTCAGCTAGTACAATGCTTTCATTCTCCAGCAAGTTAAAATGAGATAATCATTCATACAAGAAAGGTGACGAAAGAAAATAGAGCATTTTACTCATAGCATGCAAAGTATCAATATTCTGATATACAAGTGTAAATGTCAACTATCTTACACCCAAATGAATGACTGCTTGTGGAAGAAATATGTTAAACCAGGTTAGTTGTAACGGAGAGGGGCTGACTTACATTGGCCGTAGTGGTCGGTTGTGGCCTGAACAAATCTGTTGTAGTCGTCTGGGTCTGCGACATCCTCGAGGAGAATGATCACGTCCGGTGTGCCGAGCTCGAAGGCGCGGTCGGCGACCTGCCACAGGCTCCACTCCCTCCTTGCTACCAGGGCAAGGCATGCCCCCTTGGCGGCGTACTGGTAAGCCAGTTGCTGCATGCAGAAGAGAAGATCCCAAGTTGTTTGGAGTTAACAACGAAAGTACTGTATAATGTTTAGAACATGTATATGCAATATGACAAGTAGAAAAGCAGAGTTCTAGCAGAGTAGCATAAGAAGCAGAGGAATTCTGATTCTGTAACAAGAGGAAACAGAGTTGTCCTATGCAAAAAGAGGAATTCTGATTCTGTAACAAGAGGTAGAATTAGCATCACTAGCTATGTTGCTGTTGTTTGCATATTACATAAGTAGTTGTCTGCCTAAGCAAATAGAGAGGTATATGCAGCAAGAACACGCAATGTGATGACACTATGAGTGCACTATAACTCTGGAAGTAAAAAGAACATAAATTCATTTGGGCTGATTTGTACACAGCCAAGAAAAACTTCATACAAATAAATTCATGGAAGCGTATCATCCTTTTAGTCCCTCACCCATATCTCCTATTCCCTCCGTCCCAAAATTCTTGTCTTATATTTGTTTAGATACGGATGTATCCAACACTAAAATGTAACTAGATACATCCGTATTTAGACAAATTTAAGACAAAAATTTTGGGACGGGGGGAGTAGTAGATTACATAATGCCTAGTGAGTGATCTAGCAATGTACTGTAGAAGAGAGTATATATGTGTACGGATTCCTGCAGCCAGCTTCTATCAGCAACTTGCATGTATATATTGAAGTAAACGTAACAGAGAGTATATTTGGAAACAGTCTAAATATATTCAATGTTGGAGCTGCATCTTACAACTCAAGGAGCCACATGAAATCCATGGAAGGACCTTACTGTGACAATTCACTTGTATAGTCCTGCCTCATGTGCATAATGTCGTTGCAAACAATTTAGATAGTGTATATATATAGATAGAAAGAAGCGCTTGATCAACAAGCTGTTGTAATAGTGTATATATAGATAGTGTATATATATATATACATGATAACAACATGAATGTTCCATCAGGCCATGATCAACTACTCCAAACCATTACGTGCTTTGCAAGAAAATGATAGAAAAAGTAATAAGCAGATGACACAATGAACAAGTGAAGGCTTTAAATATCTACCTTTCAAAGAATCAAGTCAATGAAGACATGCAGTACAAGGAGGAGCAGCCTTGCATCATCGTTTGCTCAGATCGACGCTGGAAAGTGTGCTGCTATACCATGATCAGAACCCGCACGACACAGCCTCTCTGTCCCCCACCTCAACTCGCCCATGCTACTACTGCAGTTGGATGTAAGTGTGTAAATACAACATACTTTGCATCATGTATCTAGACTATAACATCTTGCAGCTAGCAGTACATGAATTCAACTCAATAGTATAATAAACATCCGCTGGAAGTTGTCAAATTAACTCATTTTCTGCTAATTGCCAGAGCAAGTGTTGTAGATAGGATGGTGGTGTCATCCACAATAACATAATATTGCTCCTACTGAAATACCATTCATTTAGTATGAAAATAACAAGCTTAGCTAAATAAAACATTTCATTGAGCACAAGCTTGACTCGTATGACCAACAATTTACTGATGAAAATCATCAATCAGGAACTAAATGACAACTTAAGAAGAAAAATAGCAGGCATCAAAGTCTCAGGCGCATACGGTGGATGCAATGATCAGCAGCGTTTTGACAAGGTAGCATGTGAAACTAGCCAATGATAGCATACTAATTGCGACTGACAGATACAATCGGTGGTTTTGGGGGATTTAACCTGATTCTCGCAAAGCCATATAAAATATTCTAGTAAGATATCTCTCGCTGGAAAAGTTTCCATGCATAACCGAACATGCGACCTTGTTTCTTTCCATTGTTTTTATTCCTCTATTTTGCCACTAGCTGCTAATCACGTTCCTCTACTTTTTTTTGCTTTCCTCTGTTTTACAAGGCTCTATTCCGAACAAACCCTAACCAATGTTTTGAGTGGCATGACATGACAAGCTGTAGAAATCCAGGCCATGGACGGGAGAGGAATGAGGTTGTCTTACTGATTGAGGCACATCCTCCTAGCAGACCAGCTCCTCGGACCTGACGCAGCCGACCACCTCGACGCATCCTGAGCAATAATCGGCAATGGCGTCAGCAAGCTGAGAGGAACAGCGGCGGCGGCGGTAACTAGCAACAAAGACGATGGATACGGACCGAGGAGGCAGGAGACGGGGTAGTGCTGGGGGAAGTCGATGTGGTGGGCCCCGTCGACGGCGTAGATTTCCCGGTAGAAGTCCTCCATGGCGGCGACGGTGTCGGGGTCGGGCACCTTGGAGGCGGCGTGGATTCAGAGGCGGCCTATGACCGGCGACGGCCAGGAGCGGCCCTCCACATGCTTGGTGCCGTGCACCAGCAGCGTCGCCCACGGCTGGTGCATCGTCAGGCAGGGGTTCCGCAGCCCCCCACCGCCTCCCCCTGAGCGCCCTCCGTGCATCGCCGCTCGTGGTGGCCCGGAGAGGAGAGGAGAGGAGAGGAGAGGGTGGCGGCGGCCAGAATCGAATCGGGGTTGGATTGGAGCGGCGGCGGCGCAGGAACGGCGAGGAGGGACTTGGCATCGGGGCGGCGCGCTGCAAGGCCGGGAGATGCGGGGAGGGGAGGGAGGGACGCGGTCGGCGGCGGTGGGTGAGAGGACGGCGAGGTCGGCGATGGGTGGGAGAGGACGGCGAGATCGAGAGGGGCGCTGGTACGGGGAGGAGGTGGCGACGGCGGCAGGGAGATTGGGAGCAGGGAGAGGGGTGCAATGGGGGGATCTGATCTAGGGTTTGGACTGCGGGGGGTATCACCTTTTCTTTTTTTTCTGCAGATGAATGGATGGATGGATGTGGGATGGAGATATGGATGGATGGATGGATGGGCGCCATGTCATCGATCCGTGGGAAGAGCTTTGATTGGTTCAAAAAATCAGTGATTTAAAATAGTTTTCAAGTACTAAAAATAGAGGGATTTTGTGAAGTAGCTATCAAAACTATTTTGCAAAAGGGTATCACACAGATTTTCACTCAAGTTAGACCACATTTTATGGATGAGGACCAATTCATATGCATTTCTGATCTTTCTATCTATTTTTAATTATTTTTTGAGTGCCCAAAATAAGCTTTTTTGTGAATGACCTACCATATATTTGTTGCCAAATTGGACCGGATCATTTTTATAAAGTATTAGGTCATATTTAATATAAAATTTACCAAATGTTTGGGTGTAAAGAGTTTTGATGCACCTCTCGTGAAAAAGACAAATTTTCACGAATCCCGCTGGAAGCGGGTCAAATTTGAACTGTAGCTGTCTCATAGTTTGTTCCTTATTTTTTCCAAAAATCATTTCTAGGTACATAACTATCTATTTAATCAGAGAAACATCAAAAGGTTTCCAAGATTCAACAACTAGCTAGGAACGGTCAAGCCCGTCGTTTTGCCCATATTTTGAAACGGGTATAAAAAATTCAAAAAAAAATGGAAAACCTTCGCATTGTGTCATCATATGTGACCAAGTTTCCAGGAAAAATAATAAACTTGTAATACGGCAATTGTTTTAAAAAAGTGTTCTCAGAAATGAGATATCATGCATGAAGATTCATGGCTTTCAAACCAAATGATCAACCTTATGGCCACATTCATGGCATGGTTTGTTCAAATGATCTCATATTGTACACAAGGGTGCATTTTGAAATTCCAAACAATGTTTCCTAAGGGAGTTTTCATTTTCTTTGCGCAGAAAATTCATTTTCTATTTTTCGAGTGCCCGAAATGAGGTTTTTTTGTGAAGGACCTACCAAATAATTCTTGCAAAATTGGACCAAATCATTTTTCTATAATACTAGGCCATATTTAATGCACAATTAACCAAATGATTGGGTGTAAAAAGTTTTGATCCACCTCTGGTGAAAAAGACAAATTTCCGCCGATTCAGTTGGAAGCGGGTCAAATTTGAACTGCAGCTGCCTCATAGTTTGCTCTTTATTTTTTCCAAAAATCATTTCTAGGTACATAAGTATCTATTTAATTAGAGAAACATCAAAAGTTTTCCAAGATTCAACCACTAGCTAGGAACGGTCAAGCTTGTCGTTTTGACCGCATTTTGAAACGGGCATAAAAAATTCAGAAAAAATCAAAAAATTGGGAAACCTTCGCATTGTGTCATCATATGTGGCCAAGTTCTTAGGAAAAATAACAAACTTGTAATATGGCAATTATTTTAAAAAAGTGTTCTCAGAAATGAGCTATCATGCGTGAAGATTCATGGCTTTCAAGCCAAATAATCAATCTTATGGCCGCATTCATGGCATAGTTTGTTCAAATGATCTCATATTGTGCATAAGGGTGCATATTGGAATGGCAAACAATGTTGCCTAAGGAAGTTTTCATTTTCTTTGGACGAAAAGACCATTTTTTGAGTGCCCGAAAGGAGGTTTTTTTGTGAAGGACCTTCAAATAATTGTTGCAAAATTGGACCAAATATTTTTTATAAAATACTAGGCCATATTTAATGCACAATTGACAAAATGGTTGGGTGTAAAAAATTTTGATCTACCTCTCGTGAAAAAGACAAATTTCCGGCGATTCAGCTGGAAGCGGGGCAAATTTGAACTGTAGCTGCCTCATAGTTTGCTATTTATTTTTTCCAAAAATCATTTCTAGTTACATAAGTACCTATTTAATCATAAATACATGGTTTGGTGGTGATACGTCGAGGTTTGGGCGATGGCCGAGGGCCCAACTCTAGAGCGCGTAAACTCGCATGCCCGTTGCGTGGTCACCGCGTGATTGTAGCGTCGCCATGTGTTCTGGGAGGCCTAGGCATGTCTTGTGGGTTGGGCACTCCCCAGGTTGGTGCTAGGAATAAAATTACAACATAAGATTCTCACGAGGAGACCGATCGATGCTTAAACATGAATTAGCAGCCAAGTGTTTGATTAGCGGTACGGGAAATGTACATGGCTAATGGGCGTGAGTTTTGGCTGAGGATGATCAGTTACTAAGAAGACCGTCTTCACAAATTTTTAGCTCAAAAGAAGGAGCCTAGGTGGTACTTGCTTTGCAAACCACCACACTGGACATAAATACGAATGTTGAAGCTCGGCTCAAAATAATGAATGGATTGAGCTGGCATTTGGTGGAGGATGGTTATTTGGGCATAGGAAAACACTGTAGAAAATGGATGCTATTTGGACATGCCAAAGTGGTACTTCCTTCACAAACTGTTACTCTGAACAGAATAGGAAAATGAATATTTTTGAATTATTTTTGAACTAGGCACGGAAGGTTTTTACATATTTGACGAAGATATGACCCAAAGAATTTATGAGTTTTTTTTGGGAATTTTGGAAATGACAGAAATATAGGTTGCTTCACAACCTAGGGCAAAAACTGCCACATGGACATGACACATAGGCAAAACTAATGAGGTGGCACCTAGTCATAGCAACCCACCACAATTTACAAGGCTATGACCATCTATATTGATCATTAACAACTAGAAATACTAGTCGTCAACCCGTGCGTTGCACGGTCTCGTTAATTAATATTCCATTCGAATATATATTATTATCAAATAACAATGTGTTTTATGAAATCAGATATGAATGACCCATCTACTGAATCCTCGAGGATTTGAAACATGACATTTCGTAGGAATGTACTTCCACAAATCTGTTAGTTGGCTGCAACCCGCAATCGTGTGTGCCTGTACAGCTAAAAATCGTTTGTGGTGAGGCAACCTGATATAAGTTCTTAAACATGAGGAAAGAAAACATGATTCAGCTACAATTAATATGGATTAGAGTGAGTATTATTTGTCTCATTTCAGTAATATGCAAAGTCGGCTAATTATTGCCTACTTGCTTAGACCTTAGCGTATGGCAAACTTAGCATTCTTTTGTTTTCCATAATTATAAACGATTGTTTCCCTTGAAAACTCAATCTAGGAAAAAAAATAGGAATATCTCATATAATTCATATGGATGACACTTCAAAAGATCCTTCAAATTAATTGGGTAAGGACAAACAGTTGGTAATTCAAGAAGATACCTTATTCAAGTGAGATTATAAGAAACTAAGAATTGATACAACATGGGGCCTGTTTATGCCTCGTAGGGTAATGCCACAACTTCTAGAAAGATTATGTTGAACATTATGGCAAACATTGTTACATATAACTATTTGCACCTGAATCACATATTTGAGCATGTGTAAAATTTAAATTTGGAACGTAGATACTCATTGTATTCTTCATCTAGTATATATGCACAACATCGATGATGGACGAAAGTTTCAAATTTACTTCCATGTTAGGCCTGGATGAGTGCCTGGATTTTCCTTTTATATAAGTTTCTCTTGTTTGCTTGGTTATATAGAGAGAACTATAACACGGTAGAATCATTCCATTACCACTTTCTGCGGCAGCCCATAATACAAATTATAGTAAGGAAAACCCATCAGTGGATGAGAATTGTCCTTGTACAACTACTGATAATCATAGGCAAGCATTTTTCAGTTACAGCTCAAGTTAGAGAAATTATTCACTCTATTATTCATCTATAGTACAGCGACAAAGCTATAATTACTAAAACACGGGATATGAATTTTCATATCTAACATTAAATAGGAAATCATAGCTCATAAGGCATCGATCCTCACCATGTGGTGTATTCACCCTTGGCCACGACATAGTGCAAGCAACAACTTTGTGTGGGACATCGCCCATATATGCTGGAAGGGGAGGAGAGAAATTAAGGAGACATTGGAACGACATGGATTCTTGGCAGATATGGTGCAATCTCAATGGAAGGCAGCAGTGGTAATTGACAGAACGACTAAGAGAAAAATTATGGACGGCTTGAACAACCTCAGCACAACCCTGATTAAGACTAACCCACCTCCTTATGTTTAAGATTGCATAATGTAAAACTGCTAATTATTTGTCTTTGCGTACTTACAGCTGGACGTACATGTGCCTTTACATACCTATATGAGTCCTGACCTTGTATGAACGGTACAGCTGCGGGTGTTGATTGATCGACGCTGGTGACTACGGCGAACATCCAACCATAGATCACTGGTTGACTTTTTGTCAGACAATCCATGCATATATACTGGAGATTGCCTTACGGGGAGCACAACAAAGAGATAAAATAAGACAACGAATTGGAAGTACTGAACAACAATTGATCTAACAAAAGCGCTTGATAATACTATATAGACTCCTCATGCTGTCAAAGAGATGAAACCATCAGATTTATGTGTTAATCCAGCAGCATCAGAAACTATTCTACTTCAGACACTCGTTATTGGGCACAATGAGCGGGACGACGAAGCCTCACAAAACAGCAAGAAATTCGTACCTCTGTACTACTTGCAGTGGAAAACATGAGCACCGCTTAGTTCTAATTAAGTTCAAACAACATTCAGAACCAAACATTGAATTTTAATGGATTAAGGCACCATCTCAACATGGCACACCTTCTCCTCTTTTGGGGCAGGCTCCACAGCTGTAAAAGACGTGAAAAGAGAAGCAATGCTTTCAACTCTAATGCCCAGGACACATAACGTCTTCTATCCAAAGCACTTAAATAAGGTACCACAATTCCTGACTTCAGTAAGAAAAATAAAAGAAAGCAGTACATCAAGGGTGTCCTTGTATGCCAATTTACTATCAAAGAAATAGAAATTGCATAATCTATCGTTCTCATTATTTTAAAGTCACAAAGCTAGAAGAGGAAATTTCCAAAAGGAAGCTTCCCACTAACCTAGTGCGGACGATGGTGTTAATTGTTAAGCGAGGGAAATCTGGACAATGATCACATGCTCAGAATTTGCTCAAAAATGTTGGACCAACCATCCTACTGCCTCTTTCTCGGCTCTCGACCATACGACCTGGATATACAGTGGAACATGCGAACAACATAAACACCATTAGGTGCCTTATGAAACATCTCACAACTGGTCAAACAACCACCTGCAGCTGGGCATGTCGCTCAAGAACTGACTCTTGTCCATCTATGTGAAATCCAAGACATGGCACATGGCAGAAAAATCCTGTAAGCCAAGAAATCAAATATTGGTTTGAGGCCAAATAGAAAAGTGATTATAAAATTCAGGGGATAGAATATGAGGAGAAGAACAACTCGTAGGTATTTACAGTGCACACCAATTAAATATATAATGTCTCCTCCAGGATGATCACTACCTAAAAAGGAAAAGATGAATCAAAGTTACAAATATGTAGAGATTACATGCCTTAGAGTGATCAAAAGAAATCGAAGGGCCTATTGAACTAAGGACATATGTACCTGTGTGGCTTTGCGCTGTATGTGAGAATATGAGCATAACGACTTGCACTGGCCTTCAGGACCACTACCCCATGTGCCGAGGAGTAGCACCATCACCCATGCTCCCGTGTACATGCAAGGAACTTAGTGAACAACACCTCCAACTCCTATGCGGCTGGGACGACGGTCTCCTAGATCAAGAACATAGCTGAATTAGAGGTGCAAAGTGGAGGCTGGGATCTGTCCTGCAACAACACCATGCTCGGGGACGGCGGTCTCCTAGATCGAGAACATGGCACAATTAGAGGAGCGGATGAGGCTGGGATCCTTCCTGCAACAACGCCATGCTCAGGAACAACGGTCTCCTAGATCGAGAACATGGCAGAATTAGAGGAGCAGATGAGGCTGGGATCCGTCCTGAACCGATGCCATGCTGCAGATCGGCCATAGCTCTTCGTGTGGTGGAGATCGTCGGCGAGATTCTGTCGTTTCGTCGTCATCGCGCGACCGTCGGCCTCAAGGGTAGATACAATCGGTCGGCCTTCAGTATGGAACAGTGGTGACGATCAGATTTGCTTGTGCGTGGGGAAGGAGAGGTGGATGGAGGTGGGGCAACGCGCAGGGAAAACATAAAGATAATACATGGAGTAAAATTAGCTTCTAGTTGTTTTCTCACGGGAAGAGGAAAAGACCGTGGAGCAATTTTTTTCCTTGGCTGATTGAAGAGGCTTCCGAGTCTCTATACGCAATAGATTTTTAGGGCTTGATTGCACGTCTACATGGGACCTAGCGAGGAAAATCCATTGGCCACGGCTATTCCATGTCTCCTTTTTTTCTTCTTGTTGCTTTAGATCTAAACTGCTTCATGCGATTCTCTGTTTTTTTTTCTTTTCTGGTATAGTAATTGATAGAATATGTGGGTTAATCTACACCGTAATAACTCAGTCCCACCAGATGAACGGTCCGTAAAATCTAATTAACGTGGTAATTTCTTGAGAGTCTGTAATTAGTATAGGTATAGAAGGCAGCGGACTAGCGCTGTTTGCTTTATGACTATTTCGTGTAAGGAAATTACGACATTTCTGACCAAAATGGTCGCAATGGTTTAGGGTTTGGAGCCCCCGAACAGCTTTTGACCAATTGGTCTAAAATGGTCATATATCTATGACCAATTCTTCCAGGATCACTGACAGAAGGTCACAAGTTGACATATTTCTTGTAGTGAAGTGCCAACATGGAAAACATAAAACATGTTAATAATATCCTCCTCTTAATTCGACCCTATTTTCTACATAAACCGGCTCAATTTCCTTGAAGAATAGAGATCAATATATGTATGTCATGGCTTACAAGTAGGTGTTCTGATGAAAACAAGATAATGACCGTCGCGTTGATGTGGATATATCACTAGTAGAAAAAGGGTCAAATGTGAAGCACATTAGTGCTGGTTTGTAGTAGAACCGGCACTAATGTGCTTAATAGTGCCGGTTCATGGCGGCGGTAAATAGTACCGGTTCGTGGCGAACCTTTAGTACCGGTTCATGCCACGAAACGGTACTAAAGAGGTTGTGGCAGCCTGCGGTCAGGCTATGGCCCCACCATCACCATTTAGTGTTGGTTCGTACCACGAACCGGTACTAATGAGGTTATGGCAAACTGTTTTTAGTCCCACCTCACTCCCCTAACAAGGTTTTTACCACCTTAAATATGTTTATTCTCAAACTATCACAAGCACTTGGTCTTCGTTGAACTCTATGTGTAGAATTTGTGGCCGCAATATGAGTCTTCACCGGTTTATAAATCGTTGAGGACTCATATTGACAATTCAGATTGTACACAAAAAGATCATTGATTATCAAAGTATTTTTTATGTATAAGATCATATTGACAATTCAGACTGTAAAGAAATATAAGATCATGATCTAAATGCTCTTATATTTTTTGCGTTCAGTATGCTCCATTCAAAGAGACGCCATCAACTTTCAACCATTTCTGCCTTCATTTGCTATTTTTCATGCATTTAATGATTTGTTTTGAGAACTAAATGACCTGGAAATTGAAAAGCACTAAAAATGAATTCTGAAAAAGTTGAAACTTGGCATGGTATCATCATTTCACCCACATAGATTGTTCAGAAAAGTAGCGAGGGTTACGGCAAAAACTGGATGCACTTCGTTTACAAACTGGACAATCTCTTTCGAAGTATTCGGGTTTCTGACGAAATTAAACTCATCTGTTACAAAGGCATTTCATTTTTTAAAACTTATTACAACTTCAGATTTTTTGTGCATTCAGTATGCACCATTCAAAGCGACGCCATCATCTTTCAATCATTTTTGCCTTCATTTGATATTTTTCATGCATTTAATAATTTGTTTTGAGCTAAATGACACTAAACTTTGTGCAATCAGCGCACCACCTTTAGTACCGGTTGGTGGCTCCAACCGGTACTAAAGGGTGACCAGTACTACAGTTTCTTAGTAAGCTATTTTTTAGTCCCACCTCGCCAAGAGAGAGGGACTAGGAGCGGTTTATAAGCCCTGAGTGCAGAGACGATGAAGAAGAGGCTCAATGCTCACGTTGCTTAGCTTCAAGCCTTGAGGAATATGGTAGACTGCACGGAGCTATGTGCAGTGCAGTTTACACTATTCCGAAAGGCTTGAAGCTAATTAACGAGCATTGCACCTCTTTCTTATTTTTAATAACTTAATACAACTCCGGACTTCTTCTGTTATGGCAAAAACTAGTTGCACTTCGGCATTTCATTTTTTTAAACTTTGGTTATAACTCCGGACTTTGACCATCAAGTTTTAACCATCAACTTGGCATGGTATATAAAAATAAATGAATAGAAGAAAATAAATAAAGCAGAAAAGAAAAAATAGCAAAAAAGAAAAAACTATAGTAGAAAAGGAAAAAACTATGTAAAAAAACTACTCAGAAATAAATAGAAGAATATAAATATAGCAGAAAAGAAAAAGACTACTCAGAAATAAATAGAAGAAAAAATAAAGCAGAAAAGAAAAAAGCTATTTTTCATTCGTTTACTGATTTGTTTAGAGAGCCAAATGACCGTGAAATTGAAAATCACTACAAAATGAACTCTGAAAATGTTGAATTTTGGCAAACTAAATAAAAAACTACTCACAAATAAATAGAAAAAAAATAAATATAACAGAAAAGAAAAAAACTATACAAAAAACTACGCAGAAATAAATAGAAGAAAATAAAGCAGAAAAGAAAAAAAACTATAAAAAAATTGGGGCGCTGCCCTGTGGGCCTGCTAGGCCACGGGCGTGCAATTACAGGCCCTAAAGGCCCAGCAGGCTCACAGGGCAGCGCGCAGAAGTTAGGCCCAGAAGTCTGCTATATAAAGGAGCTTAAAGAGGCAGCCGCGGCAGGGTTTATAAACCAGTGCGGCTGCCCTTCGCCCGGCGAGGTGGGACTAAACTTTGTGCACCGCGGGTGGCAGCGCAAGGCCTTTAGTACCGGTTGGTGGGTCCAACCGGTACTAAAGGTCGTGCCTTTAGTACCGGTTGGTGGCCCCGACCGGTACTAAAAGCCAACGGTTCCCGCCTCAACTAGGCCTTTAGTACCGGTTGGAGCCACCAACCGGTACTAAAGGCCCACCCTATATATATAGCACTTACGAAATTTTCTGTTTCAACCCCCACTTTTCGTCTCTCCAACCGCGCGCGCCGCTCGATCCCGTCGTCGTCGTGTCGCCGCCCATCGCCCGTCGTCTGTCGTCTTCGCCCGTCGCCCGTTGTCGTCGTTGCCCCGAACGCCGCGGCCGTCTGTCGTCGTCGCCGCGGCGCCGCGCCCGGTACGTCTCTCCCGGCCGCCCCGTACGCCCCCCCCTACGCGCCGGTGCCCCCGCGGCGTACTGCATGCACATACGTACACACACACGTATACGTATACATGCAGTACACACACATATACACACACATACACATACACATTTTTTTACTAGTTGAATAATTAATATAACTAGTTTATTTTTAGTAAGAAAATGACCGAACTACTTTATTTAGGTATATATATATATATATGAGATTTGAACTAGTTGAATAATTAATATAACTAGTTTATTTTTAATAAGAAAATAATCGAACTAGTTTATTTAGATATATGAGATTTGAACTAGTTGCATAATTAATATAACTAGTTTATTTTTAGTAAGAGAATTGTTGAACTAGTTTATTTAGGTATATGAGATTTGAACTAGTTGCATAATTAATATAACTAGTTTATTTTTAGTAAGAGAATTGTTGAACTAGTTTATTTAGGTATATGAGATTTGAACTAGTTGAATAATTAATATAACTAGTTTATTTTTAGTAAGAAAATTTAGGTATCTGAGATTTGATGATCTAATTAAAATATTATTTGTTAATGAGTTTTTCTGTTTATTTAATTTTTTATATATTTTTAGTTTATATAAATGTTAGATTAATGTCGAATGTTAGATGAATTAGATAGAAAAGTTAAATATATAGTAATGTCAATTGTTAGAGATGAATATAGTTAGATATATTAATGTCAAATGTTAGATGAATATATTTAAATTAGCTAGATATTAATTAATGTTAGATAGTAATAAGTGTTTAATGTTTCACCTATATGAACATAGGAAATGTCATCTGACGACGAAAAAGATTTCATTATGTGCGAACACTGTGAAGACCAGCGCGGCCTGTGCGACAGAAATTTCCTTGTTGATAGTAGGCGCTTCAGCATTAAGCTGGATGAGACATTCGAAGTGGATACAGTAAGTCACAACGTCAATTATTATTTGAATGCAAAACTTATGCTTCATTGGCTTCAACTTATAATTTTAAAGCATGACTTATGCTTCATTTGCTTCAACTTATAATTTTAAATATTCACTATTCTACTAGCGCATCCCCTGCCATCCCGATAAGATAGGTTTTAGTGCTATAGATGATATGGAGGTAAAGAGAGTTTACTTGAAGACCGAGCATGGGTATACTTTCAACGTCAAATTATACAATGGAGACACATACACCCATTTTGAATGCAAAACTTGGCAAGCACTATGCAAGGCTTATGCATTTGAGCCTGATATGGTATCACCTTTGATATTCGTCCGAAAGATGATATTGAAGATAATAGAGACATCTGGGTCGATGTGCAAACGCCTCCAGTTCTACCATTATGTGAGTTTTTCTCAATCATGCATTCATATGTTTATGTCTTTGATATTGTTTATTCAAAAATAGTTGACAACTAATTTGTATTGTCAGCTTATTTCGGTTCAAGCAAACATGTCCGGCGCTTGGTAGACAGGACCTACTACTGCCCCGGGGCTGAACTAAACTGCGAGGAGATAAGTCATTATGTTTCATGGCTTGAGGATCTTCATACTGTCAAGACAAATTTTCTTCCTAAACTTAGAAATGTTAGTAGTCAAAACGTGCGACCAATAGTGATCGTATTGAACTACGGTCACATCTATAATCGAAAGATGGTAAGATTTTTACTATTTTTCCTTAGTGCATCTTTTGCATACATTATTTTTTAAGCTAAACTTTCATTGCTAAGTATATTAATTACTATACGATGTTCTTCAACAGGGACTCCCGATGACAGTTGTGCCTCAGTGGATCGAGACAAAAGGTCGCATGTCAATGGTTAGCTTACGACCAAGATTTCCTACATTGCACATGAGTGCATTCAGGATTTCTGAAAGCGATGAATGCTTAATAGTTAAATATTGGAGCAAAATTGTTAACGATTGCAGAGAAGTACTAGGGGGCAGCAAGGAGAAGCGCAACCCAAGATTAGGAGACAGATTCATCTGCATGCTCCAGTATGATGAATCAAGAGAGCTATACATGTTCTATGCTATTCTACCTGAGAGGGAGCAGCAGGAGTGATTTAGCTAGTTCATGCTCTTAGTACTTGTCCTCTCTCATGTCCGTATTGTCCTGAACTTAATTAATCTCAAATAGTGATTTGCTTGTGAACGCTTATAATATCATGACCATGTTGAACTCGATAATATCTTTGCTTCTGTTACAAGTGAATGTTTCTTCTTTAAGCTAGTGTTGGTGGTGATTAGATAGCGGTACTGACTATGATGATTAAATAGTGGTAATTAATGACGACTACGATGATTTTTAGCTAGCTAGTATATATATACTGTTGTTGGTGATGATATGATGCAAGAGTTTATTTATTTATTAATATGTGATGATGATGATGAGTTATTATATATATCATTTATGAAAGAAACCGCAAATTAGTTTGAACTGGATGGATCCTATCTAAGTGATCAAGTATATATATATATATATATGCCATATCCATATCCATATCAAGTATAACAACTCATTATAACGTAAAACAATCCTAAATTAAATTGATAACACAAATTTAAAGGAAAAATAAATAATAAAATCAAAACCCACAAACATTTAGTACCGGTTGGTGTTACCAACCGGTACTAATGATCTACCGCACCCGTGGCCTGGCTCATGCCTCGTGGTGGCACTTTAGCGCCGGTTCGTGCTGAACCGGTACTAAAAGGGGGGCCTTTAGTGCCCACACTTTAGTGCCGGTTACAGAACCAGCACTAAAGGGCCTTACGAACCGGTGCTATTGCCCAGTTCTGCACTAGTGTATATACGAGAATAGCACCACACAACATTCAACATAGAGATAAATGGAGGGTGGATACACGTTATATTGTCTTGTGACATTCAAGTTCAATTATTTATTGTTGAAAAATAAAAATAAAAATTAATGGTGTGGGGGGCCTTTCATGTTCTTTGCTGATGAGACGGCTTGCATGTGGTAAAAGGTGAAAAGCTGAATGGTTGCATGGGCGCTTGATGATGTGGAGTGTGTGCGGGTGTTGAAAAGTAAAAGGTTGATTCGTTGGATGCGCTTGATGATGTACTACGCATTTAAATGTGAGGTGGCATGTGTATATAATGAGGTGGATAAATGATACTAAATAAGACTGTGTGGATGAATTTCTTAGATTTATAGAATTCTAATTTCTTTTCTAACTTGTTCAGTCTGTCCTTAAAAAAATTCTCTGTTGACTGTATTTTTCATTTTAAAGACGGTGGGATCTGCCACTGCATGTGTGATGACAGGTGGGCCCGGACTAACGTAAGTAAAGTAAGTAGATTGGTCAAGGAGGTCCAGAAGGTTCTGTGGGAGTGGGGGGCGAATTTCGTGTTTTGACCCTTTTTGGTAAGAATTGCAGGATCTGACCCCTGTTGCTAAAAATTTCGAGATTTGACCCTTTTGCTACCGCCAGGGGGTTAGATAGCCTACCGCCACGGCCCATGGCGGTAGGGGTGCGACGGAGGGGGACGGCGGCCGTTTGACTGCGTTGACGTGGATAAGTACCTACCGCCAGGAGCCCTGGCAGTAGGCTGTGCGACCCTACCGCCAGAGCCCATGGCGGTAGGGTCCTGTGTTTTCAGTGTAATGTTTCTGTAACGAAGAATGGAAGGGCCCTGGCGGTAGGTTGTCTGACCCTACCGCCAGGGTCCTTGGCGGTAGGGTCCTATGTTTTATGATTTTAAGTTCATTTGCTTGCTTCTTTTAAAATTCAATATGACAGTACTATTATAGCAAGTTTCACAAATATGACAACAATATCACAGATCTCAAACAATTAAACTTGAGCATCACATACACATTAACAAATTTGAAGTGCATAGAACATCTCAAACGAACTTCAACTAATTAGTAAATGGAGTTCCACATAGTTTCACAAATAGCAAACACATAGATCCACAAATAGCAAATACATAGTTCCACGTAGTTTCATAACCACTAGACAAGTTCAACCAAACGAAGTTCAACCAAACTAAAAGAGCCAACTATCGAAGAGCATAATCAGTTGCTCCTTCCCCTCTTGGAGGTATGGTCCTCGTTACTCTTTGAACGAGTCTCTTCGGTCTTCTTCGTGGGCCGTCGAGGAACCGGTCTCTGGAAAGGGTCCGGACTCAGCAAATTCTTCTTCTTCGGATTCCTCTTCTTCGGCAGCTGAGATGCTTGAGATGTTTGAGTTGGTGGAGGTCCATAATCTTCATCGTACTCCTCCTCCCCGTTGCTCTCATCCTCATCCTCCCCTTCTTCATATGTGGCCTCCTCCTCCTCCTCATCCTCCTCCCCCTCCTCCTCCTCCCCAACCAACCTAGACGACGAGGGAGCATGGCTCGATGAGCCGATGAGACCCTGTGTGGCTACAGGCTGATAAGCTTCAACTGACCCAGCTCCAGCACACCCAAGCATCCCTATCAGCTTGCGACAACGCTGCACGAACTTCTGCACTCACAATGAAGCAAGGTCATAATAAGTATCAGATCGACTGATTGCAAGAGAACAAGATGCATCTGTTCCGAGGAGGCTGAAATTGTACCTTCATCGTCCCCCTGACTCTGGTCTCCGATTGTACGCTCCCGGGAAGATCACCTAGTGCATCTGAGGCATCGAAGATGCATCTGTTCAGCTCACCGGACTGCAACGCCATAAGTCAGTCACGATGACGAATAAAATATTTTAAAATCAACCGTCGGTTCGAACTTACCACTCTGTTGATGAGGGGTGAAAACTCCCTAAATCCACTGTGCATGTCTCTGATGCCGGTCTGGTATGCCTGTTCATCGGGGTCATCCCTCTCCAGCTCCGCGATGTCTTCCGCCGTCCATCGAGGCCTGAGACGAAGACGGTGCTTCTGGCCATCATCGTACCACCTCATATGTCGGCCCAGGTAATCATCCCAGTTAGTCACTCTCCTCTCCACGTCTTTACGGTACCTCCGTCGGTCCCACGCCTCCACATGAGTCTTATGCTCCTCGCCCCAGTCTGTGATCGACTGATTCTTCTACCGGCTCATCCTGCAAACCATAAGCAACAAGAATCATCATAAGTGCAAAGAGATCATCATAAGCAACAAGAAACATGATAATCTCACGGAGAACAAAGAGCTCACTGGTGGAGCGTGTGGCCGCCGGTATCGGTTGGCTGGCCCGGTGGGGTATGCTGATAAATCCCAAACTGCGTGGCCACGCGTTGTGGCAAATGCCACTCGACGGCGTACACACAGATCATGGGCACGATGCACCGCCAGAGACCACGGTCCGCATCGCACATCACGTTCAGATCAAAGTCCCACTCTCGGTCTTGTCGATACGGGCACCAGATTACCTATTACATATACCTTGGTAAGTTCGCACTCTCGGTCAATAGTGGAATCAAAGAGAAAGGTGTTGGGCGAGTTCATATACCTGCGTATGCATCAAAGCATCCAACTCGTTGGTGTATGTCTTGTACGAAGTCTTGTTTAGGCCCGTGTAAAGTTTGACAACGTCCCACTCGTAAGCTACGGTGGGGTTTCAAGTCTCGTCGCCTTCTTCGCCATAGTATTCCCATGGGCGTCTTCGCAACTTCTCCGGACGCCCCACCGGCAGCCGCTCCCACATCCAAATGGAGAAGGCCCTGACAAAGCCACCCATATTGGACTTGTCTCCCGTCCTCTGCGTTGCGTCGTCAAGCTACAAAACATCAAATGAGGATCAGATATAACAAAATGTCATGGACACACTTTCATAGGTAGGTACGCAATTAGACACTCTCTTACCGAACAGTATAGGTAGGCGAGAGATGCCGTCCCCCAACTGTACCCTGCATCCCAGTCTGCTAGGAAGAACAGATACGCCCAGTTGGCAGAGTTCCCGGAGCTGTCTGGAAACACGACCTCCGAGAGAATATACCACAGATAGGCCCTCGCGTACAACTCCACAGTCGCCTCATCTGCGCCTTGGGGGCATGTCTTCCGGTGCTCCGAGAGCCAGATCAACGGCACACCAGATGTACGGTTACTCTTGGCACCGGGGCAGTCACCGATGAGGGCGGTGACCCTCTCCTGCCAGTTGGCCCTCTCCACTCGACCGGTGCGTGCATGACCCTCGATCGGCATTGCAGTAATCATCCCCCAGTCCTCTAGGGTCACCATCATCTCTCCGCATGGCAGATGGAAAGAATGGGTCTCCGGTCTCCAACGGTCAATCAGAGCTGTGAGAGCCACGTGGACAAGCGTCGGCGGCTGACGCTTGAACTGCAACACGAAACCCAACAAACGGGCTTTCTTGAAGAATGGTGTGTAGCGCTCGTCGGTCCATATGCCCATGAACCCCGTGACCCCTCATGCGCTGTGGCTAGAGCATCTGTCAAAAAGTGAACGCCAAAAAGTTAGGAAATCATTTCCATCAATCCGAGAACTTTGATCAAAATTTCTTTCATATCACTTACCTCTCCGTTCTCTATGAAACGGGCTCGATGACCCTTGTCGAATGCCCAGTCCAGCATGGAGTACCGTTGGCCGATGTTGTCCGCAAGAGGTGGCCGCCTTAATAGAGTTTCATAAACAAAAGCACCATAAGCATAAGCATACATAAACAAACAATGAACTCAAATCATATCAAAATAAAATTTTAAGCATATTCCTCCAACAACATCTACTACACATGATGGATCAAATCATATCAACATGCATCATATAAAAAAAACTCCAACATACATCATATCTTCATATTTTTAAATAAAATTTTACAAACAACATCATATCAATATGCATCATCCAATTAGGGTTCATCTTCACACTAGATCATATCATCCTATCACATGCATCATCAAACTAGGGTTCATTCTCATATCAACATTACATCATAATTTTTTTAATAAAAAAAATTATGAACTAGGGTTCATCTTCACACTAACATATGAACTATTGATTAGAGTTCATATCCAATACCACTACTTACTCAAGAACTAAAAACTACAACTACAATCAATCTTAGGTGAAAAAAATCCAATCTAAGTTCAAAAACATGAGGGATTTCAAGCAAATAATGCGTCGAATCGGAAGCAAGTTTGCAAAAACTAATTGGAGGGATCGGAGGAGCTTACGGTTCTCTCCTCGGGGCCATCTCGATCCGCCAAAACGGTGAAGAATCGGTGAAGATCCAAGGAGGGAGTGGAGGAGATGAGAGAGGGAGAGAGGGGCGACTTGGGGGAGAAAGAAAGGAGAAACTGCCGACGGGGGGCGGGGAGGGGTGGGGAGATGGGCAGGGGTGCGGGGGTTTCGAGGCAAATAACTGCCCGGACCCTACCGCCAGGGCCCCTGGCGGTATGGTTAGACAGCTTACCGCTAGGGCCCCTGGCGGTAGGGTGCGACGGAGGGGGACGGCGCCGTCTCCGCGCGCTGACGTGGATAAGTTTCCTACCGCCATGGGCCGTGGCGGTAGGCTATCTAACCCTACCACCAAAGGCCCTGGCGGTAGGAAAAATGGTCAAATCTCGAAAAAAATTCAAACAGGGGCCAGATCCTGCAATTCTTACAAAAAAGGGTCAAAACACGAAATTCGGCCGGGAGTGGGAGCTGCAGGGACGTATTTAAAGATATGCCGGACCTGGGGGTCAAATCTGCAAAAGGACCAAACTCACGCGACGACGAAGAAAGAAGCGGAGACTGGAGATCGAGATCGCCGGTGGGAGAGATGGAGCCGAGACGAGCGATCCGCCGCAGATCCGGTGCGCTCCTGCTCCTCTTCGCCGCTCTATTCGCGGCGGCCGCCGGCGCCTCCGCCTCCGCCATCGGCGACAAGTGCGCCGCCTGCAAAGCCGTCGCGGTGAGCTCGTCTCCTCTGCCTTCCGTCCTTCTCTCAGTTCCTAGCTTCCACGGTTTCCATCTTTCATCTTTACCGCTCGCCGCTAAGCCGTCTTCCGGAGATGGACGGAGCCCTGGATCTTCATGGATTTAGTGCAGACGTAGTAGCCTTTTATAAGTTTCAGCGGTTTGTGTTTCAGAGGCACGTTGTAGTAGCAGAAGATCTGATGTGTCGTTCGGTCTTGTTTTTGCAGGCTGAGCTCGAGATTGGAATATCAAGTGTAAGTAAAAATTCCTGTCTTTCAGTTGCCATTGTTTAGATGCTTGATTTCTGCTATCATTTGCAGTGTTGATTTGGTGGTTATGTGTTTCTTCCAGTTTCTTGTTACCGCGACCATTTATTGATGCAGGAGAAACCAAGAAATCACTTGGACCTGCGTAACAGGTTAAATTCGAAAGGTCAGCGTGAGGGGAAGGTCATCGATTACAGGTATATCATCTAATACTGCACTAGCCCTCTGCTGTTCAATGGTTAAACTGCGGTAAAAAAAAGAGTATATTCGACTACAACAGTACAGAAACGTGCATTCTGACAACATTGGAACATCAAATGGACACAATGTGATGTAGAGGAATACTGACAATTTACCATACTGTTTGGGAAAAAATGTTGGCTTAGTCATTGCTAATACTAAACACTACATTGACTCTTTTTGTTCATCTTGACTGTACCATTCGCTTCGACACCTAAATAACAATTATGGACATGGTCTTCATCTTCGATTTTTTTTGCATTTATGTATGTGCGGTGCAGAGTCAGCGAGCTTCGGATCGTAGAGCTTCTGGATGACCTATGTGATAAGATGCAAGACTATACGCTGCAGAAGGTGTAAAATGAAGCTACACAACTGTTTTAGAATTCTGTTTTCTGCACACTGCCATCTTATTCAGGCTAGATCTTTTTTAAAACATATTAAGTCATGTACTCGGATATATGGATATATTATAACCAAGTTATCCCTCTAGTATTGGTTCTCTATAATTTGAGCACCAGCCAAAGCATTTTAGTCATCTAATAAACTGAACTGTGTGCAGTTGGAATCAGGCGAAAAAGAATGGGTGAAAGTAGCAAGCTGGAGCAGTTTTCAAACTGGTAAGTTAGGATATTTGTGGCACCTGTTTACTCTTTCGGCTGAGTTTAAGTTGTTACCACACCATAAACACTGGAGAGTCACGGCCATACCCCATAGTTTGTTCTGCTTATTCTTCTTGCTGAGCTGTTCCACACAAGTGTCATCTCAGAAAATGCAGCAAGCCCTAGATTAGAGGTGTATATCCCCAGTGCTCGCCATGATAGTCTTATTACAAGGACCCCCAGACTCGACGATGCCAATACAATCATGCAGGACATCATTGAGAGATAGTCTTCCGTTAACGTAAAATAAGTAAGAGTTAGTATCCATTACAAAGAAATGAACTTGTGGATACATTAAGCTAAATAACAAGCAGATGATAACCGCTACTCTGTATTCGATTGTTCTTATTGCGATATAATGAATATGAGCTGTAAAGAAGTGTGAATTATAGTTACTAATCGTTTACTGATTGTCTGATAATTTGTTTGTAGATAAGAAAGCTGCGGCACGAGCACACTCCAAAAATCTATCCAGTTACTGTGGAAGGTATGGTGCAGTTTTCAGTACTTCAGAGAATTGAACTGATGGAAAACAGAGTTTATTTCTCCTAAATATGCTAGTACAGAACTTTGAACATACCAGCCTAGACTTTGTACTAAATCAGCGACAAGTAATATGGATCTGAGGGAGTAGTAGACTTGGGCAAAAAAGTAATTTATCTCTGCCCTCATTGACCTTTTATTACCTATTTTTTGTTCGCTTGATTTAACATATTTTATATAGCATAGCCATCATCTTGTTAGTGAAGTGTATAAAGGGCGCTCGTCCTTCTTCAGTAAAACCTTGTAACTGACTAACAGTGTGTTGGGCGTGTGGCCTTGTTGCCAACGACCCCTTGTAACCCCATTTAGTGTGGACGGAGCTGTGATGTAGCCTTAATAAAGCTCTCAGGTTTCTGTCAAAAAACATGAAGAACTCTGTTTTTCCCTATTTGTGTAAGGTCAAATTTGCTTGTAGTAGGTGCTTAGTTTGGCAAAGAATTAGATTGCTTTAGAAGTGCAGATTTAACAGTTGTTGAAAGATGATATTACCTTTCTTTGCTTTTGAAGAATTGTGTTGGCTATTGAATAAGTGAATCACTGGGCGTGCTGACAAAGTTCACTTATCGCGCAGGTTACTGGAGGAAACTGAGGACGAGGTACTTCTTGTCTTGGATGGAATTACCCTTTAGACAGTATTTTATAGATATTTGTAAAGATCAGATGACTTTTTTTCCACTTATTTGGTAGCTGTGTTTTGTTTTTTTAACTGTGAAGATCTGTAAAGTTGTTGGCACAAGGCCTAACATGAGTTATTTTTTTCTATTGCAGCTTGCTGAGTGGATAAAAACAAGCTCGGCAGAATCTGGGAACGTGAGCCAGGCCCTTTGCCAGGATATTAGCAAACACTGTCAGTCCACAAGGTATATGTTGTTCAGTGTATATATGAATCAGCTGATTAGCGCCCTTTGCACTTACTCGAACTGGCTAATGTTTTCTCATTGTTTCCTTTTCCTTCCTGCCATCTCCAGTGCTACGGCCCCGGTCGACGATGAACTATAACAGCACGTGTTAGCTCCCCATATTTACTCGACAAAGAAAAGCAGATGAATGCCTGAGAAGCGTCAAAGAAGAAGCTCCAGTAGGAAATGAAGCTGTGATTTCTTAACATCTGCATTTTTACACACTCGCATTGTTGTCTTAAAGAGGGACTTGCAGTTTTTCACATATGATCCACTGATATATTGAGAACGTTCGAACTTTGAGAAATTTTTGCATACTGAACTACAGTTGGTCGCATGGTATGATCTGCTTTTGTGATATCCCTTGTAACGTCTAGTCCGAACATTTTGCTCTCAGCCCTCCTGCGAGCCAGGGATGCTATAAATGAAAAATGAAAGGTGCAATTTTTTCTGAAAAGTTATGATTGTTTTGGTTTTTGAAATGTGATATTTATGGAATCCCATGAATAGTATCAAACCTTATTTCATGCTATTTCCATAAGATTTTTCTCGCTATTTATGGCGTTAATTAAACTACTAAGATGTGCTCCCAGCCCGTGCAGACAAGATGCCACTTGATCCCTTAAAGTGATGAATTTACTTCCTATAAACAATTTAGTATTGAGGGAGGTTTAGGAAATATGCTAGAGTGGGGTTTTGCCCTATGTTCTTTTATTTTAAACAACCCTCTTTGTTATAATATCAGTTCTTATAAAGACCGAGGTTTAGTGAATCTGCTATACTTGCTTAACCATTGCTTATAAATGTACAAATCTTCTTAGTGCACAGACCAAAGTATTCTGATGTCTGAGCGCTACTATTATGCTAAAAGTGAGATTTGAGAGTAATTAAGCGTCTACCTGCTGTCAAAAAAACAGCGTCTGCCTGCTGTCATTGGCCTAAGAGTGCATCTTACATTCCGCTAACTTTTGCTAAGTAATTCGAATAGCATTAGCATATTACGATTATCGCACGCTGGTGCAACTCATTAACAAGACCAGCCAAAAAGACGCAAGACCATGCATGTTTTTATCCCCTGCCATTGCAGCCTTGCAGGATCATCTATTGACACTTCCGTACGACATCGGCAATGGTCAAAAGATAGAACTTAAAAGGATAATTGAAGTGACTCATCTCCGAATCTTTCTTGGTTGGAGTTCAAAAAAGAATAAAATCATCTGCTTAAAGCGGAAATCCGCATAAAAGAGGACTGGCCTATAAGGATAATCTATGAATATATAATATCCTATATATATATATGTTTGTTTCCTCTATTTTGTTTGCGTATTTTCTCATCCTCTAGTGAAATCGGATTCTAAAATCATTCCTTAAAGGGCAGGTGCCAGCCTTCTACAGCTACACTGCATGAAGCAGTTGCTTGCATACGCACAAGCAGGTGCACGCTGACTGGTATTTCAATATGAAATTACTTCTTTGAAATATATGAAACTAATACTTCTCATATGTGCAACTTGTTATTTCATTGTGCTCTGTATTGAAATAGTTGTTGAAATATAACTTGAAATTTTTTGTATCACATTTGGAATAATCAATTTCAATTATTTTGAGAAAATAAGAAATTGGAATAGCTGAAATACTATTTAAAGAAATTGAAATTGTTGATGTCACCCATTTGAAATAATCAACTTCACTTTTTTGTCGTGTGCGAGGTTGCAATATATGAAATAAATGCAAATTCTTGCATGAAATTGATATGTCTCCTATGAGTAACTTGTTATTGCAGTGTGATCTGTAGTGAAATAGCCGCTGCAATATAAATTGAAAGAGTTTGTGACGCTTTTGGAATGATCAATTTCAAACTTTTTGAGAAGATCTGAAATTTGAATAGTCGAAATCACCTTTTAAAGATATTGGAATTGTTGATGCCACCCATTTGAAATAATCAGTCTCACTTTTTTGGGGTGTGCGGTATGGGAATATAAATGTTGTTCAAAATTCAAAATTGTTACATGAAATTAATATTTCTCATATGTGTAACTTGTTATTGCGGTGTGATCGTATTGCAATAATTGTTGAAATAAAAATTGAAATTGTTTGCTTCGCTTTTGGAATAATCAATTTCAAATTTTTAGAGAAAATCCAAAATTGGAATAGTCGAAATAACATTTTAAAGATATTGGAATTGTTGATGTCACCCATTTGAAATAATCAGTTTCACTTTTTTGTGGTGTGCGATATTGGAATATAGAAGTTGTTCAAAATTCAAAACTATTACATTGAATTGATATTTCTCATATGTGTAACTTGTTATTGCAGTGTGATCGTATTGAAATAACTGTTGAAATAAAACTAGAAATTGTTTGTGTCGCTTTTGGAATAATCAATTTCAAAATTTTAGAGGAAATCTGAAATTGGAATAGTTGAAATAACGCTTTAAAGTTATTGGAATTGTTGAAGTCACCCATTTGAAATAATCAGTTTCACTTTTTTGTGGTGTGCGATATTGGAATATATGAAACAAGTGTTGTTCAAAATTCAAAAATATTACATGAAACTCATAATTCTCATATGTGTAACTTGTTATTGCAGTGTGATCTATATTGAAATAGTTGTTGAAATAAAAATTGAAATTGTTTGTGTCGCTTTTGGAATAATCAATTTTATTTTATTTTTGAGAAAATCTGAAATCGGAATAGTTGAAATAATGTTTTAAAGATACTGGAACTGTTGATGTCACCCATTTGAAATAATCAGTTCTACTTTGTTGTAATGTGCGAGTTTGGAATATATGAAATAATTGTTGTTCAAAATTTAAGTTTTTTTTTACATGAAACTGATATTTCTCATATGTGTAACTTGTTACTGCAATGTGATCTGTATTGAAATAGTTGTTGAAATAAAAAATTGAAATTCTTTGTGTCACTTTTGGAATAATCAATTTCAATTTTTTTGAGAAAATCTAAAACTGGAATAGTTGAAACCACCTTTTAAAGATATTGTGATTGTTGATGTCACCCATATGAAATAATCAGTTTCACTTTTCTGTGATGTGTGAGATTGGAATATATGTAATCAATATTGTTCAAAATTCAAAATTGTTACATGAAACTGATATTCTCATATGTGTAACTTGTTATTGCAGTGTGACCTGTATTGATATAGTTGGAATAAAAACTGAAATTGTTAGTGTCTCTTTTGGAATAATCAATTTCTATTTTTTTGGTAAAAATCTAAAATTGGAATAGTTGAAATAAATTTTTAATGATAGTGGAATTGTTGATGTCACCCATTTCAAATAATTAGTTTCACTTTCTTGTGGTGTGTGAGATTGGAATATATGAAATAAATGGTTGAATATGTTTTTTGAAAGAGTTGAAATGTACTTTCAAAATTTTGAAATCATTTCTTTAAAAGAGATAAAATTCGTAGAATGATATCGGTTTTTGTGAATGAGTGGAATTAGTTTTTAAAAAACGAAAATCAGTTTATGAAACTATTGAAATCAGCTTCTTGAAATGGTCGGAATCTGATTTTTTGTAAACATGGTTTTTTTAATTGTGAAATCGGTATTTTAAATTATTAAAAGTAGTTTCTTGTAAATGAGGAAGTTTTATTTGAAATGAATGGAATGATTTGTAAAATGCAAATATGTGTTTAAAATTTTTTCAAATCAGTTTAAAGTGAGAGAGGTTGATCCTTTGGAAAAAATAAGCTGGAATTACTATGTATGTGCTTCTGTACGTGTGTGAAGTGAGAGACTTCTCAAGCGTAAGTGTAAAGCAAGGGGCATGGCTCAAATCACGTGGGTGGGCCCCAACTGGTCAAATAACATGGGTGGGCCCCGGCTAGTGGAATAGTGGCTTAAATGAAGATAAGAGTGAAATGCAAAGATATATCATGTGACAGCTTTTGAGTTGGCATAATTCAAAATTGTTGGTGTCACCCATTTGTGATGTGCGAGATTGGAATATATGAAACATATATTTCTCATATGCGTAACTTGTTATTGCAGTGTAATCTACATTGAAATAGTTGTTGAAATAAAAAATTGAAATTGTTTGTGTCGCTTTTGGAATAATCAATTTCAATTTTTTTTGAGAAAATCTGAAATTGGAATAGTTGAAATCATGTTTTAAAGATATTGGAATTGTTGATGTCACCCATTTTAAATAATCAGTTTCACTTTTTTGTGATGTGCGAGATTGGAATATATGAAATAGATGTTGCTCTAAATTCAAATTGTTACATGAAACTGATATTACACATTGCAGTGTGATCTGTATTGAAATAGTTGTTGAAATAAAAAAATGAATTTTTTTGTATTGCTTTTGTAATAATCAATTTCAATTTATTTGAGAAAATCTGAAATTGCAATATTTGAAATTAACTTTTAGAGATAGTGGAATTGTTGATGTCACCCATTTGAAATAATCAGTTTCACTTTCTTGTGGTGTGTGTGATTGGAATATATGAAATAAGTGATTGAATTTTTTTTATGAAAGAGTTGAAATGAACTTTTAAATTTTTTAAATTGGTTCTTTAAAAGAGTTAAAATTCATTTATTGAAGAAAAGACGATGTCAGTTTTTTCAGAATGGGTGGAATTAGTTTTAAAAAATGAAAATCAAATTATGAAACTATTGAAATCAGCTTCTTGAAATGGTCGGAATCTGTTTTTTTTTTGTAAACACGTTTTTTTTTCAAATTGTGAAATTGGTTTTTAAAATTATTAAAACTAGTTTCTTGTAAATGGGCGAAGTTTTATTTGAAATGAATAGAATGATTTTTCAAAATTTAAATATGTGTTTTAAAATATTTTGAATCAGTTTAAAGTGAGAGAGGTTGATCCTTTGAAAAAATAAGCTAAAATTACTATGTATGTGCTTCTGTACGTGTGTGAAGTGAGAGACTTCTCAAGCGTAAGTGTAAAGCGAGGGGCATGGCTCAAATTACATGGGTGGGCCCTAGCTGGTGGAATACAATGACTTAAATGGAGAAAATAGTGAAATACAGAGATACATCATGTGACAGCTTTTTAGTTGGCAGCATTCTATTCATTGGGGGTCCATCGCTATATAGTGGTTCCTATAGAAAGCTCTTTGCGGATACTAACCCCGGTGAGTCCCACCGAAGCACCCGGGTGAGCTGTGCCCGGACAACTTCAAGGGCGCCGCGCTCGTGTTCCCTTGGAAGTTCGGTCCAACTCGGTCCTGACTCGGAAGGTTGGCCCCCGAATCCTGGAAGCGAGGGCAGTACACTGGGGTAGTAAAACCACGAACACTCCTCTAGGGATGACAATTTTCTGGCTGATCTGCACACGGTTGAATCAGCCATTAGATTACAGCATATTACTCCCTTTGTAAAAAAAATAGAAGACTGTTCAGATCACTATATTAGTGATATAAACGGTCTTATATTTTTTACAAAAGGTAGTACTAATCACCCCCGTTGGAAGTATGCATCGTCCCTCAATCGTTCATAGACCGTCGTGTGCTGAGCACTTGCGTAAAACCACTCTGATTCCACCCCTTGTTTGTCGAATTGGTCGGGACTTGATGTATTGGACAACTGAAATCCGGTGCCCCAGACTATAGACGGGTTGCTCTTGCTAGGGCGGGGCTTGACTAAGAAGAGAGATTTCCACAAAGCAAAATGTGATTCTAAAGCAAACTACATGCAGCAGCCAGCAGCCTGCCGGACAGAATGGCACTGGCGTTGGCACCGGACATTCTTTAGAACAAAACGGCCATGCTTTTATTGATCTATGAAGATGTTCGTTGAAATTACGTCAGGATCACACTTTTTTTCTTCCATTAGAGACACTTTATCTGGACTATCGTTCGAGCTTTTTTTGCTTCCATTAGAGACACTTTATCTGGACTATCGTTCGAGCTTCGCTTCCAGCGACTCCGGAGGCGCCGCCGCAGCTACCTTCGGAGGCCCTTCCACGCAGCCCCGTTTACCTTGCCGCCGCCGGACGAAGGCCGGCCGCCCGGCGGACGGCGGCGGCGGGGTGTCCCAGCCCGGTTTTTTCTATTCTTTCCCCAGGTGATTGCCTTCCGATCTGGCTGTCGTTGTCCCATGCCGCTCGCTTCCTGATCTGTCCATGGCATGGTGTCTCCCGATCTGGCCGTCGTCGTCCCATATTGCTAGTTTCCCGATCTTTTCAGATCTGGCAGCTAACTGGTGATTCAGGCTCCGATCTGGATGATCTCTATAGCTTGGAGTATGATCAGGGAAAGCACACGGGGCTGGTTCATGGAGGCATATGCATACACATGCGTGGACATGCATGCACATGATCGGCGGCCGCCCAGGTTGCCGGCTAACTCCAACCCATGGTGTTGGCTCTTGGTGTCCACCTAGGACTATGTCGAGATTGGATCTGGGACAGCGGCGGCCTCGCCGTGGATTATGGCCTCCATCAGAAGATTCTATGAGAGTTTCATCTCTGCAGATGTGATGGCTGACTTCGGCGGCGAAATGCAAACTGTGGACGATGTCTTGATGCAGAGGGATTGTTGTGCGGTGGCGGCGGGCATATCGCCTGTAGCTACTGGGATCGTGGAAAAGTGGTGGTGACAACACATGAATGACCTCGATGGTGGTGCTACTTGAGCACCCAGTCTAGAGCTCCGGGGTGAAAGCCTTGGTCTCGCCCGTGTTGGGTATACCTGACAATGGCGATGTTTTTACATCGTTACCTTGTTGAAGGCATTGTTCGGAATGCTCGGACTGATTCTTCAGGGTGAAAACCTAGATTCTAGTCTTGGATGGCTGGATCCGGTGACGGTGACACTTGAGTGTCGCTCCCTTCCTTAAGGCGTTGCTGTTGAAGAACGTCGTCGTCCGCGTGGTGTCATGAGATTGTCGGTGCAGATATGGTCATTGTTATAGTTTGCCGATCGTGATCTGATCGCTTTGGGGCTTTTTTCTTTTTTCCTCGCCTATGCATAGCTTTGGTCTAGTATGACTTCGCTATTTGTCGGCGTGTTTTGTGTGCGTGCGTTAGTGTTGGCTGTGTGCATCTTAGCTATGCAGAGGCCGGGTGTGTACTCATTTGTTTGTATCCTCTTGATGCTTCATTTTGAGTCAATAAAATCCACCCTTTATCGAAAAATTAGAGACACAAACTGTGCCTCTCGGAAAAAGAAAAAGTGTTTTTTCCTTTCACGGGAGGCACAAATTTGCTTATCGTGGAGCAGCGGCGGAGCTATGTTGGGGCGGGGGGGGGGGGTGCTGCCCCCCAGCCTTTGACCAATTTCTGAAGAATTTTTTTAGGGAGAAAAAGATTATAATATTTTTAGCATTTGGCCCTCCCAAATACTGATGATTTGTGTTTCACCCCCCAGAGACTTTCGGCTAGCTCCACCATTGTCGTGGAGGCACATATTTTCTCTCGGAAATGGGAAAAAATGCGGGTGTTTTTTTTTGGCTTTCGTGGGAGGCACATATTTTGCTTCTGCGATGTGCCTCTCGGAAAGGGAAATAACGTAATTTTTTTTCATGAGATTTAGTTTCAAAGATCTCGATGCTAGAAATCCAATTGTAAAAATGGTTCGGCACTTGGATGCACGGTTTAAGAGATAACCTTTTGAATAAACGAATCTACGAAAAAAAAGAAATCCTCCTGATGGAATGACCTTTGCAAAGGTATCTTTTTTTTAAATAAGGAGACCCAAAGGGCATCTTAGATATTATTAATATCGAGGAAAATAAAGACCAGTACGAGGATAGACAATTGGATGTAGTACAACAAGTACAAAATAAAATAAAATTAAAAAGCATACTAGTCTCTTTTTTTTCCTCTAAATGTACGTCACGGGACGAAGATTGAAAATTGCGCTGAACGAACAGCAAAGAAAGGCGACATCTCCTTTTTGAAGGGTAAGAAAGGCAATATCTGCAAACACCCTCGCTATACCAGGCATAGAAGACCGCAATAGCCAGTCGTCCCTTTCGAACGAGGTACCCGGAAAGTTTCGGGTGAATGTTCATAAGGAATGTGTCTACATCCCCTAAAAATTTCAGCTTCAAGTTCGAAATATGCATTGAGAAAAAAAAGACAAATTCAGATGTGAATGGTGTCAGTTTTGCTTTTATCCCTTTGTGACACTATTCATGCTAGATTTGTCATTTTTGTTTCTTAATGTGTATTTCAAATTTGGATCTGATTTGTTTAGCGGTTGTAGTCACATACTCCCTCCGTTCGAACATTTATTTGGGAGACAAGATTTTTCGGACGGAGGGAGTACGTTGTGAACATTCACAAAAAAATTCAGAATTTTCTGAAACATCTAAAATTAATTTGTTTGAAGTTGGTAGGAGTATCATGGATCATTTTAGGTGATAGACTTCGTCCACCTTGGTCGATCCCCTTTCTACACCCACGGAAACCAACACAGAAATGGAGGGCGAGAGGCAGCCGGCGGCGGCCGCCGCCGCCGCCTCCAAGGTGCTGGACGACGACGACCTCCTCGCAGAGATCCTCCTCCGCGTCGCCTTCCCCACCACCCTCGTCCGCGCCGCGCTCGTCTGCAAGCGCTGGCTGGGGCACGCGTCCAGCCGCGGCTTCCTCCGCCGTTTCCGCAAGCTCCACCCGCCCCGCCTCCTCGGCTTCTACGTCGAGGGCGACAGGGACGTCCCGGCCGACCCGCCGGCCTTCGTCCCGGTGCTGCCCCAGCCCGCAGAGCTCGCCGCCGTCCTCCACCGCGCAAACTTCAGCCTCGACATCTACAGGGGCCTGCTGGCCCAGATCCACGACTGCCGGAACGGCAGCGTCTTCGTCCAGATCGGGAGCGGGGGCAGAGCGGTCATGAGGGTGCACACCCCGCTCTGCCCTCGGAGACCCGTCGCCTTCATCCCGCCGCTCCCGCGCCCTGCACTCCGGCCCCGTGGTCTCTGCAGCTTCACGCAGATCCTCTCCACGGAGGAAAGGGGCGGCCTTTTCTACCACTACCTGTACGTGGAGTCTACCATGGACGAACAAGAAACCAGGCTGCACCTGTATACGTTGCAAGATGGTCTCTGGCTCCCGCGTCCTCCCTTGGACATGCACCAACTCCCTCGCCCACTACTCCAGCCAAGGCCCGTGCTCGTCGACAGGAAAATTTACATGCCGGCGGGCCTGAGCGACATCGTTGTCCTGGATCTGACGGCCTCGAGTTTCTCCACGATCCAACTCCCACGGGGCGCCGAGCACGACGGGTGCGGCGCCACCATGCTGGCACGGGCTCATGATGCTTCCGGCGTCTATTTCATCCTCGTCGAGGAGTTTCGGCTTCTCATCTGGCTCCACAAGGGGGGCAACTGGTCGCTGGTGGACACCATTTGTTTGCGCGAGATGTGTCCTGATTTGAGGGTGCTAGGCTGCACGGCTGAGGATGAGGACAGCGGTCTTATCATAAGACGGGTGGGGAACGATGCTGAGTTTGTGCTCTTGCAGATGGGCCGGTGTGCGCTCCACTTGGATACCAGGCGCAGGACACTGCGTAAGGTGTATGAGCAAACGGAAGAGAATCAGTGTTTTGGTGATATACATCCGTTTATGATGGTCTGGCATCCCACATTCCCCGCACTCCGGGGTGATCATGCAAGGTTCGCCTGGCCTTTGGATCATCTGTGTAGTGCTTTGTTGAGGTTACACACTTTTGCAATGTGCATCATCCATCGCATTGTTAAAGGATGGAGGTGTTTTTCTTGGTTGCTAAAAGATTATAGAAAACTCCTTTTAAACAGACTAACATGATGGACACCTAAGGCAAATAATCTGCTTGGGTACAGACTCTATTTACCTTTTACTTCCGTAATGCTACTCAGATGACTATATAGTATATATACAAATTCAAAGTTTTTATCTCCGAGTATATTGTCATCCTTAATGACGGCTTTTCATTGGTTTTAGCGAAGCTAGTGATGTTTTTTATGGACTCAAGACTAGTTGCGGGATTACATTTGATAGTGTCGATTGCTAGACATATACTGAAGTTTCAGAGTACACTGGGCAGACCACTCCATGGAATGGTTACTTCTCTGACGCTGGTGTTGGAATTGCATGCTTCTGAACTTGTTCTTCCCCTTATGCAGTCTCGTAAGAGTACTTCGCAGTGGTGCTGAAAAATGTCTTTTTCGCGTCTTAGCATGGACCGTCATCCTGTTGTGTCATGTTTTTTTTAACTATCAAGCGCTCTTAAGTGCAAAACTAAAAACTGGACCTAGAAAAGTACTCCCTCTATCCGGAAATACTTGTCCTAGAAATGGTTGTATCTAGACTTATTTTAGTTATAGATACTTGTCCTAGAAATGGTTGTATCTAGACTTATTTTAGTTATATATACATCCATTTTATCCATTTCTAGGACAAGTATTTCCGGATGGAGGGAGTACGAAACATGTTTTTTTCAGAATGTTGATGTATAATAGAACAAATGCCCCATATTTGTATGTTGAAGCATGCTGCATGCTATTGCTTAGAGGATTCTATATTTCTTATGCACAATTTCCTGAGTCAGATGCATTACGGTGAATATTTTCTTTCCAGTGGATAGTACAAGTTGATAGCGGGTAATTTGTGCTTCTGTGTCATTTGTCCTTCTATGATCAGAGGTTTGTTTTTGTTTTACTGGACTGCAGACTGTATAATGCAAAGTTGCATGTCTGGGAGACGAAGCCATTTAACATCCTATTATTGTTGTACTAGCTACTTGTCTTTGTGTTCCATTTGGTATTCAGATACTTAATTATCTCCATGCTGACCTTTGTTTTGTTTCCTTTGAAACAGAGATGCAATGTGAAGAAGAAAGATACCAGGAAGCTCATGGATGCTATCTATGTCGTGGGTGATCAGGGAAGCATCAAGGAAGAGCAGTAGTGAGCTGCATTCTAACTGTCTTTATTATTACCTTTACTGTATCAACTAATTACTTAATTAGGAATCAGGATGCTATTGCTATGTAACTGGAGCACGTACTCCTATGTGAGTACTCCTATGTGACTCGGATCTTTGTTATTGTTGGAAATGTATTCTGAGTAGTTATCTTGTCTGATCTGCTTGTGCGGAAGTCTTGTGGTTCGACTACTAGCATGTTTGTTACTCATGGCATTTGGAGAAGTGTGTTCTTGTTCGCAATTGCGATATTTATGTCAGTTAGCAATGTGTTGCTCTAATCTAGCAGCAATTGAGCTCTAATGTAGCAGCGAAGAGTTTCTTTGAGGCCACAGTCTGTATACTCTACATGGAAGGTAAATGGATGAACATGTAGTTGTGCAAAAAGAGATTCTTTGAGTAGATAACTGAATGTAGTTGTGCTAGTTCAGAGTAGAGGCCCCTGGTAAATGGATGAACAAGCACCAGTATGCTCTTGCAAATGCATCCACATACTACTAGCCAGGGGTAAGGAAATGGAGTGTTGATGCTGAAGCTGAGGATTAAGGATGCAGAGTCCATTTGGCAGCTGGGACTATGGACACGAACGCTTCAGACAAATTAATCGAGAGAGATATGTAGTAGTGGTAGCAGATTGAACACTGCTCTTGTGTTTGACATGTACAACAGAACATAATAAAAAGTTTTCTAAAAATGAACAAATGAGCATGGCTTAGCTTAATTAGCTATTACCACTGTACGAAGGTGCCGATGTAATCCTTGCTATTACCACTGTACTACCAGCTAACTAAAACATGAAGCTCTGTGGTGGCAATGTACTAATGAGATCACTGCAATTAACTATGCAGGATAGATCTTACCCATGATGCAGAAAGCAGTGTACTTTATAGTGCAACCATGATGCAGAAATACTGGTCTCATTAACCAATCCAGACATTACATGACACCAACAAGAAGTACATGCTTAATAGAAATATTAATAATAGAAAAGGAAGATAATAATAATATACTCTATATAGGACCTTCTTCGGACTTTTTCCTTTGTTCTTGACTAGTGAAGGAGCCCTTCCTTCATGGAGTAGATTCTTTCTGTATATATTGTATGTGAAGGAAACCTCTGATAATTTGCGGTGGGATTTTCTCCTTCTCAGCTTATCTTGCCTTTTGTGTCCTCTTTATCTTGCCGTTTGCAGTAAACGTTTGGAGTGAAGCTATATTTTGCTTCCTGAACTGGGCAAAACCTGGGAATGTTCTAGTTTGCAGAAGTGCTCTGCGAAATCTGGGATTGTTGTTTCTTTTTTGACAGTGCATGTGCGAGAGCCATGTTTTAGTTTGATGAAAAGTAGGGAAATTACCTTATCATGCACAATTGTGTGAGGCAATGTTTTGGTTTGCCAAATTTTTACGCAAGATAATGTAAAACAACCTGGGTTACAAAGCTTGCTATTGTGCTTCTGGAAAAATGCTTGCGCAAAGTATTAATTGTGCTTTTCTGAGACGATGCTTATGTAAGATATCAATGAGTATTGCTCCTTTGACAAGTTCCTTTTTCAGAACTGAAAATTTCCGGCATAGCAAATCCCCACTGGTTCATCGCTTTGCGGAACTAACCCGCAAGTTTTGGCATGGTGAGAACTTCAAGGTGGTAGTACACATGAGAAGAGGTTCCAGATTGGTGCACATTCTGATACAGTGGAATTTATGTCATGGTGAAACTTCAAAGTATTAACAGTGCAAACTAATACGTACAACCTGTGGCAGATTATCTGGTTACACTAGAATCTAGTTTTTCACGGGCAGACTTGAAGTTGGTAAGGAAATTCAAAGGATGCATATCACTCCCTCCGTTCCAAAATAGATGACTCAATTTTGGTATAAAATTGGGTCATCTATTTTGGAACGGAGGGAGTACTTGATATGGTCATTTTGTTACCTGGACCGGGCAAAACCTGGAAACTTCCTTATTAGCTTAGCATGTCAAATCTGTGAATTTTTGTTTTACATTTTCTTCCACGGTGCGTGTAGAAGGGCTATGTTTCGGTTTGCCAAAACGTTGGAGAAAACTGGAGAAAATAGATCGTCATGCACACAATGTGTGAAGTAATGATTTGGCTTCCAAACTGTTGGGCAAGATCTGGTAATACCTAGCTAAAACGAAAAGCAGGATTACAATGCTTTTCATATAACAGTTTCAAGATTTTACAAGCTTTTAGTTGTGCTTCTAAGATGGTGCCTTGTGATGTGCAAACAGGACAAATCTTTCAAAACTCTAAACTGCAATGTTCCAAGCAACCTAAATTGCTTAAGTGGCAGATGAAACACCTCTTTCCAACATCCTCTAGCATTGACCCAAAAACAGAGGCACTCATACACAGAAACTGATCATAAAATCCAAGGACACTCATAGGATAAGATTTGATAGCAGATCATGCAAATAAGTATATCAGGTATCAAACAAGATGTCCGAGAAGGCCAAAACAGAAATTCAGAAACTAGCACTTGATAACAACAGAACCCACTAGCTGCCTTAAGCATCTCATCACTTCTTCTCCTCCTTCTCCGCCTCGGCAGCCTTCTTCTGCCTGGCTCCCAACTGGCGCTGGTTCATCCTCTCGACGCGGAGCTTGCCATAGGCCTTGAACTCCTTCATCTCCTCTGTGACCTTCAAGACCTCAACTGAGCGCTTCTCGCCACGGGCAATGGGCATGTAGTCGCCCTGGACCTGTGTGGCGTTGGCAAGCTCCTCCGGAGTAGAGTCACCAGCCTGGGAACAAGAGAGCAGTTAGAGAGGGCCACAGACAAAAGAACATCGAGATGTAAAACAAACAGAGAAGGGTAAACCGCTATATACCTTGACCTTGCGAGCACGCCTTGGGAAGATCACAAGCTTGGCCTTGTAGGTCTTGAGCCTCTGGATATTGGACTGCATACCCTCAAGCGACCTGTTCTTGCGGCGGTGGTCCACAGAAATGCCAATGGTCGGGGCGAGCTTCTTTGGGATGCCAGCAGACTGCAGTTACAGTATATAAACATTAGCAGATGATAAAGAATGTTCTGAAATAACACTATAGTTTCTCAGCAGAAACTCTCATCTAGCATCTGAATCTAAACTACAGAGAACACAAGTTCTTTGAAAGTAGAGAACAAAAGTAAGCCAGAAATTGATGCAATGTACAACCATTGAATTTTACTGTTCTTACATAGCAAACATTTAATAATCCATGTTCAGTAATAGACCAATTATGGGAACTGATGATGCTGCATCATTCACAGGCTATTCAGAGATTAAGGAAACAGAGCAAGGGGACGATAATCACCTTAAGCTCCTCAAGGGTAAAGCCTCTGCCAGCCCTGGCCTTCATGTTGTACTTGCGGGTCTGGCATTGCACGATGGGGCGAAGAGGTCCAGAGGTAGGGCGGGGGAAGATCTTCACAGCCTTCTTCTGGCGAGCTGCATACAAAAAGAACAAAATGTAAGATGACAGTGAGTCAAACAAGCACCACAATAACACAAACATGTTGTCAGCGGATTGGATGGTAACTTATCACTAAATCAACAAAGAAACTAAATATGATACATCTACTGTGCCGTGCTGTAGCAAACATGTACTCCCTCCGTAAAGAAATATAAATACATAAACCAGTGCAAATGTTATTAAGATGTTACTGCTTGATTCAACTTATAAATATCAAGAGACATGACTACAAACATGTGTACCAGAGACGTCTAGCCTAGCATCAAGCTTGAATTCATGGTAGATGTACTACAAAAAACTAACTGAACCAAATGGCTTAACAGATATCCTAGATGGCATTCTATTAGCACTGTATACCTCAACCCCCAGCCACACATCCTGAACATCACCATAGTCATAAGCGATACCAAACTACCCATGCTAGAATTACAGATCCCGCCGAGGAAGTGCAGCCAAGATCCTCGCGCGGAAAGGGAAAACAGAGACATCATCACAGCTGCCAGGAAGTGGGGGCGCTCACCGATGCGGCGCCTCTGCTTGCGGGCGGGCTGGTTGAACCACGTCTTGACATAGTTCTGCCAGTGCTTCTTGAAGTGGCCGTTGGGGATGACGTTGTTGTGCTTCACCATCTCGCCCTCCTTACCTGCACAGCGCACCAACAAATCAGCCAAGGAAACTACGGATCCAAGCTAGCGAGCAACACGGGAGGCGCGAGCAGCGCCAAGCCTAAGAGGCAAGATCAAGAGCGCGGCGTGGCGTGGCTTCGATTCACAAGAAAGTGCCGGCGAATCTACTGCCACAGATCGTGGTAGGAACGCAGGAGCGAGACGCGACGGCATTTCGTCGGCCAAGAACGGTGGCGAGGGACGGGGAGGGGGTACAAACCTGGAGACGACGGGGCGGCGGCAGCGGCGGCGGCGCGGGGGAAAGGCTAGGGTTTTGCGGGGGAGTGGAGCGGCGGCGCGGGGGGATGAAGATGATGAGGGATCTTATAGTGCTGGCCCGTGCGGGAGGGTAGCGTTTTCGTCCGTGAGGGGTGCGAGGCTGCGATATTGGCCCACTTGCGAGCGCTTGGCCCATGGGCTTTGTATGAGTGGGCTGGCTGTTCCCTCGGCAGAATGAGTGGGCTTGTAAGGTCACTAAACGGGGCTGTACGCCTGCAATAGCTGAACAAAATAAAAAAGATTGTGTTTATCTACAAAATATGTTTTCCGTCAAGCAAAAAATGAAAGGTTTCTTCGAAAAATAGCAATGGCTAAAAATTACATGAAATGATCATTTCATTACTAGATGAGATTTCTACTTGTGACTTTTTCTCACAAAAAGACATGTTGTGGTTAAGTCGTACTGAGAAAAGTTGTCCTGCATTTAAACAAGAGATGACCACCAAATGCCTACGGGCGGCGCGTTTGGTTGCCCGCATTTGGGCCAACCAGGGCCACGCGGGATTGAAACGGCTCGTTTAGTGGCATGCATACATTGTTCGGCCTGCACGACACGAACTTTAAAGCACCCTCGAGCCAGACCCGAGCAATGCACAAAAAGTGGGCCCCTTGCACGAGAGGAGACGGGAGGGATGCGAGCTCTGTACGTGCTTCTTCTTCCTCCTCCACTAACCTCATGTCAGGGATGTGAGCTCTGTACGTGCTTCTTCTTCCTCCTCCACTAACCTCATGCCTAATCTCCTTTCTTCCTTCTTCTTTGTAATCTACACAACGATGCTTCAATTCGAGATAAGCTCTACATGAAAAACATGCACATCGATATTACAGTTCCATTTAAGCCACCGGTTCGTAGTTTCATCGGCCATGAATGCTCAATTTTGTGTTTATGTTCGAAGCTGTTTTGGACGAATTTTGTTAGATTCGTCGCCTACGATCCACCGTTTGGAATTTCCTTTGAGCGACAACTTCATCATGCAGTTTCATACGATGTTTGTGTTGCAAGTTTTCTGTTTCGATGATCCTACTGCACCGACGCCACTATTACGCGCACACTGTATTTCTTCTGCTCTGTCATCTGTCTCACAACCATCCTATTCGTCCCTTTCGACTCCGGCGTCGTTCTTCTTGGCCTCCTTGCCCGCATCCTACTGCATTGGAGTCGTCTCCGGCGTCGGTCATCTTGGCCTCCTCTTTCTCGTCCTACTGCACTAACGCTGCCATGGCGCAAGCACTGCATTTCTTCTCCTCTATCCATTGTCTCTGTGTGGACTTTCTCTGCGACGACGAGGCTAGCAACTAGTTCGCTGCGCCGCCGATGGGGTCGCTCGACTCCATGCACGTCGCGTCGCCACGACCACAATCACCCGCAGTCGCCATGGTCCGACACACATTGCATTTCTCCTCCCCGTCCTCTGCATCAACGCTCCTCCGCATGGACTTTCTCTGCGAGCGACGCTAGCAACCAGTTCGCCGCGGCGCCGGCAGAAATGGTCGCCTGAGACTCTGTGCTCGTCGTGTCGAACACGGCGCTGCGGTCACCGTCCACCGCAATCGCGAGGCATGGTGTAATTGTGTGTGTTAAGTGTAAGTGTTTAGCACTTAATCATATCCCGCGTATACAACCAAACACCATGTAATTGCGTGAGCTGATGCAATGCAGGCAACGAAACACTGCGCCAAAATTGTTGCCCTAATGCGAGAGGTCTAGATGCGGGCAACCAATCAATGTGCAGATATTAGTTTTCGGCCTGCATTTCCTCACCCAGCCTCCGGCGAGTCAGGCTGAGCTAAGCCAGGGCCGGCTGCTACGGCTGCCAAATGCGCCCTACTTGGATAAAGAGATGGAAAGGCGTAAATCTATACGGATAGAGATGTCATGCATTGTTGACTATTGTATGATCTCAAAGTACAACACTTTTTAAGCGGTAAGTATTGTGTCTTTGGGTGGTGCACAACAAATAAACATGTGATTTTCTCTAGGAAATGAATAGAAACACAAAGTTAAATGGTCAAGGATGTAGACTAGAGCGGGGGGGGGGGATAGGTTGAAGGATCAAAGATGTCAGCTAGAAGCGGTGGATAGATGACTACACATTTTAAATTTCTCGGGTTGGTTTTAGGTTGAATTATGAATTCTCTACAAATACAACCAAGGCGGATCATTGTGTAGCTTTTTATCTATAAAGTAGGGTGTGACCCAGTTTCATGAAAACTTATATGATAAAGGAACATTGGCCAAGAAAAATAACAAGATAAAAAAACTAGGTTACCATTAACAAGTAATATAGTTAGGGAACAAGCCACCCTAAAGTACAAGAATGAGAAAATGGGTCCCGAAGTTCAAGTCCTTGGGGGGGCCCTAATATTAGTTGGAAATGTGTGTGAAACTAAGTCCCATGATGACACTGAATGTCCCTCCTTTTTCTCCTTGAGCTTCAACAAATAGTTCAAACTCAATCAGTAAGTGATAGGTCACAATCCACTTTCACAGACTTTCTCGCAGCTTTTCCACAAGTCGGAATCTTCCAGGAGACTCAAACCATCTAGGAATACTCCCACAACTCCAATGGTAACAAGACCCCATGAAGAACTTGGAGTGGGATCATGATTTGCCTCGGCGGAATCATATATCTAGGTATCCTCTCCTTCTTCCCTCACTTAGGTTCAAACCTGGGAGATTCAAAGAGGAGTATTCAAGTACTCAAGGTCAACCATGGAGGTTTGAGCTCAGATCCAAGAAACGCCCAACCTGTTTTAGGAAAAAGAGGTTGCTTATATAAATTGGATAGAATCAAATTTGTTACTTTCACACTATGCAACATACGCGTGGACTCTGGGTTTAGTCTGGAGCTCTACTATCTTAATCTTGATAGTATGGATTTTCTGGGTTGTCTGGACTAAAATTTGGACCATAAATGGAACAAACTCTTTGGTTTAGAGCTTAGCCTGGACCCTTCTTGGCATTCCCGTCTCCACGAAGAAGCAAGAACGGGATCTTATTGTTACCTTTTCTCACTGAATTCTCGAGGCCTTCTGTGTATGTAGGGGGGTTGTAGTTATGGTTTAGAGGGGGTGAATAGAACTAACACAAATTCCAATGATTTTATACAAGTTGATAGTTTTAAGCAAAGAGCTTCTAGGTTGTCCTTATGAGCACTACAAAAAAAAGACACATTCATGACATTTTGGACCGAACGATTTTTTTTCTGTCATACATATGACACTTCTACGATGATAATTGTGACAAAACCCGGTATCATCATAGATGTGGTGGGCTCCTACTTCTATGACAAAAAATCATGACAGAAAATGGGCTTTTCGTCCTGGGCGGGCCGGAGACGCAGCTGCATGACATTCTTTGGGCCGTCCATGACGGAAAAAACCGTGGTAGAAGTGAGGGGGAGGAAAATTTCGGGGAGTTCCCGGTTACGGTGGGAGGTCGGGGGCCGAGCGATGCGTGTTTCTCTCGTACACGTACGCGCGTGTGTGCGAGGCGTTGGCTCTAACTGAACCCGAGCGAGGCGTTGGGTTCTAACTGAACCCGAGCGATTGCACTGCAGGCTACGCGTTACTGAACCCGAGCGATCGATCGATGGCTGTTAACTGAACCCGATCGAGCGATTCCTTCGCTACTGCTGCTAACTGAAGCCGATCGATGGGATGAACAGTGAGCGTTGCAGGGGGTTTAGATGAACAGTGAGCGGTGGCGTTGCCTCTGGATGAACAGGACACCCCGTGGTGTGGTGGAGGGCTGGATGAACAGTAGACAGTGGAGGGGTGCCCGTGGAGGGGTGGATGAACAGGACCCCGTCGTGTGGAGGGCTGGATGAACAGTAGACGGTGGAGGGGTGGTTGAACAGGACCTCGTGCTGTGGAGGGCTGGATGAACAGTAGACGGCGGAGGGGTGCCCGTGGAGGGGTGCTTGAACAGGACCCCGTGGTGTGGAAGGCTGGATGAACAGTAGATGGTGGAGGGATAGTTGAACAATAGCCGGTGGAGTAGCGCGCGGTGGAGGCTAGAAGAACAGGAGCCCGTGGAGGCTGGATGAACAAGAGCCCGTGGAGGCTGGATGAACAGGAGCCCGTGGAGGCTGGAGGAGGTCGACAGTGGAGATGAACAGTTTCCCGTGGAGTCCTGTTTTGTGGTACGCCACACCCCTTCCGATGAACATGACCCCCGTTTTCGACCGTAGCGCTCCAACACAAGTTCGTTTCCTTCGTTTTGCGTTACGCCACACCCCTCCCGATCAACAGGACCCCCGTTTCGACCGTAGGAGGTCCGTTTCCTCCATTTTGCAATCGCGACACCCCTCCCGATGAACAGATCCCGTTTCGAACGTGGCCGGTCGAACACAAGGCTGTTTCATCCGTTCTGCGGTACGCCAGGCCTCGTTTCCATCGCCTGTTCCTTCCAAGCCCTCCCGATGAACACGACCACGCATTCCGTTGCCTCCCCATGAACACGACGACGATATTGTTTCTCCGTTCTGACCCAGCCATGTACACGAGCCATCGCCGTACGTATGTGCGAGTAGGTGTTCGAGACCCCGCCCGTATGTACACATACTTGGCCGTATTTTCTTTCTTGCACCCTGGCTGTTGTAGGTATGTGAACATGCTACGTGCGCGCCTCTACTACGACACGTGCGCGCCTCTACATCGACCAGTATGTACTTACACGTTCGCGACCAGAATGACAATGCTACGTACGCTTCGACCAGGTGGGTCCCGACTGTCAGGCACTTTCTTGCCTGCGAAGATGTAGCTGGTGGGTCCCAGCAGTCAGGGGGCGAATCATTTTTTTTGCTCGG
The DNA here is from genome assembly GCA_032464435.1 of Aegilops umbellulata. Lineage (NCBI taxonomy): Eukaryota > Viridiplantae > Streptophyta > Magnoliopsida > Poales > Poaceae > Aegilops > Aegilops umbellulata. The sequence goes on along the minus strand of CP136059.1, from coordinate 376,201,944 downwards.
ACGCACTTCCTTGCGTGCGAAGATGTAGTTGGTGGATCCCAGCAGTCGGGGGGCTGGTGGGTCCCAGCAGTCAGGGGGGGCGAATCGTTTTGGTTTTTTTGCCCGGACGCACTTCCTTGCGTGCGAAGATGTAGCTGATGGGTCCCAGCAGTCAGGGGGGCGAATCGTTTCTTTTGCTCGGCCGCACTTCCTTGCGTGCGAAGGTGTAGTTGGTGGGTCCCAGCAGTCTGGGGGGGAACGTTTTTTTCGCGAAATACGGTGGCCCGTCCGGTGGGTCCCTACTGTCAGGTGGAGGAATCATTATTTTCCGCGTAATAAGGAGGCACTTCCTTGCTGCCGTCGTGGACCCAGCTGTCAGCCTCTCCACGTACAGTCCACGTCCAATGGAAGTCGTTCCTTGACCACGTTGACCACGCCGCGCCGAGAGCACCAGGGCGGTGGACGACGGCGAGGCCTAGGAAGGGGACGACGCGGAACCGGTGAAGACGCGACAGTGGATGCCCACGCGGAGAGGAGTATGAGGGTTCACTCATTTGGCTGCGGTGTGAGGCTGCCGTCGCCGCAGGGCCTGGCCAGCGGTGGGAATAGTAGGGGGCGGTGAGGCCTCCGCGGCAGCACAGCCGACCACGGGAGGCAGGACCGGCGCTGCTTTGGGCGGCTGGAGCAAGAAGACCAGAGGTTGAAGAAGCACTACGACCGTTGGATGGACATCGTACGGTCACTGCAGCTAGAATCGTTTATATTGACTAAGTTGACAAATCCCTTGGTACATCAACTTAGTAGGCCCACAGGTCAGCTTCCGAAATGGTGCGCCCCAGATGTTAGGGGGAGGAATCATTTTTTGGGCGGGTGAAGCTAGAATATCCGAGATTGAAGAAGAAACACGGCATCCGTTGGATGGACATCCAACGACCACTGCTACTAGAACTGTGTGTTGACTATAAGTTGACAAAGCCTTGCATACGCGTCAACTCTGTTTTTTTGGGGACGCGTCAACTTAGTAAGGCCAGAAGTGTGTGGCAGAGAACTTATAGCCGATTTGAGATTTGTAAGAATATGTAGCCCATTTTTTAATTCTAATGTAATTTACTACAGCCCATTTACAATTTGTTAAAAGTACAACCCATTTCAACCAACCGTTCAAAACAGAATTTAATAAAATTTCCCACATTTTGATGAGATTCAAAATATTTTTATCCCGAAATTTCTAGTCAGATTAAATACAATTTCAATATAAATTTATATTACGTAAAAATCCAACGAAACATTGCGCTCGCAACAATTAATGAAATTAAAATTTTCAATATCCAAAAATAATATTTTATAAAGTAATCACGTGTTTGGTGCATTTTTTATAGTTACTGCCCAATTTTTATAATTACATCCCATTTATTATTTTTAAAGCCCATTTTCTTGTTAAGCATAATGCATCCCTCCTAGAAAAGATTTGCAGCCCAGCGGGGCGGAGAATAACAACTTGACCTTGCTTGGGTATTCCTAAAAAAGTATAGCTGGGCTAGCCATTTTCATCTTGAAAAAATAATAATATCTGGGCTGGATATCTGGCCTGGGCTAGACGGGTCACAGCCCGCCTAGTTAATACCTGCAGCGATGTTTTCGTTGTTGTTCAGAGGAGAAAAATTAATATCTGGGGTAAACATCGAAAAACTCTGCAGTACTCACACCTCAAAAACACAAATACTGCTCGAGCTGCTTGGTCCCAGCTGTCGGCCGCTTCTTGTGCAATTCTCTCGTTTATTGACTACCACATAGGTTGACAATGGTGTGGGACCGTGATGTCAGGAAAGCAGGGGGAAGCAAAATAAAGTACTCCAACAGCGCTTCCACCTCTGCCTCGTTGTCTCCCGTGGTAACCCCTTTCCTCCCTTTTTTTTGCTCGGGCAAGGACCAATGCATGCAACACGTCCATGCGGTTATTAGGCAAGAAATAAAAGCGCTTTGCATGTTATGAATTACGATGGCCTGCATGGGTAGCTAATAAGGCATCCTCTTAACTGCTGTGATTAAATGTTGTGTTTAGAAGAGAGAAATATTCTTCTTTTCCACCAACCTGCTTGCACCTAGGTCGTGATGCACCTTCTAATATGACTTATTCATCTAGACGGAGGGAGTATAGTTTTATACATATATAAAATAAGGAGGCACTTGCGTACGTGAGGCTAAGGACCTGGTGGTCTTGCGTATGTAAAGTCATCTCCTCGCTCGCGCGCGCTTTCCGCCCGAAACAGTCAGCGCCGGCCGCCCCGCTTCCCGGTGCAGGCGATTGCTCCGCCTTCAAACAACACAAGTGCCGTCCGTCCGTCCATCCGCCGCCCATATTAATGATACGCGGTTGCCGAGGCGGCTACTCCGGCGCCACACGTCTGTCCCTCCGCCCGCCCACCATTGCTATATAAACTGCTGCGCCGACCATAGCCGCAGTCATCCGCATCCGTTCCCTTTCTCCTGTCCACACCACTACTGCCCACCATGGCTTCCTCGCGCTCTTCGGGACGGGCGGACGACGGACCACAAGGAGATGGCAACCATTACTGCCGACCGGCTGGCCGGCAGGCAGCCGGAGGACGACGACGTCCCAATGAAGAACATGGTAGTCGACGATCCGGCGCCAACCCCCTCCTCCGCGCCATCCTCGCCAGTGCATTGCACCATGACCATCGGTGAGGCCCATGCCCAATATATGGACAGTGTGAGGCAGATGCGTCAGGAGCAGTTCCGGGAGGCGCAGGCCAACGCCGCCTACTACCACCGTCTCCTCCAGGAGCACCTGCAAGCGGAGGAGTAGATCGCCGCGGAGCGGGCGGAGCAGGAGGCGTTGCTCGACTCATACCGCTCCGCCCGCAAGGGCCGCCTCGAGCGCTAGCGGTACCGCATGCGGGTGGCGGAGGCTGCGGCCGCCTACAAAAAGGCTAGCAAAGAGGGCGATGAAGCGGGCGAGGCGCTGTTTGGCGAGACCGAGGATGAGGCAGAGGACAATGCCGACTCCGACGAGTCCCTGCTACGCTGGCGTTTATGAGGCCCTGCTCCGCCGAGGCCCCGCGGCGCCAAAAACGAGGCAGAGGACACCGCCGGCTCCGCCGAGGCCCCGCCCCACCAACAACGAGGCAGAGGACATCGCCGGCTCAGCCGAGGCCCCGCCTTGCCGGCAACGCGGGGGAGGATTTCCACCGCTCCGCTAAGGCGCCGCCCGCCGACAACGAGACAGAGGACATCGCCGGCTCCGCCAAGGCCCCGCCCCGCTGCCAACGAGGCCGCGCCACATAGAAAACGAGGAAGAGTTGAACACGGTAGGTCGCCGCCGCTCGGGTCCAAGTAAGTCCACCGCTGCTACCCTCCTGTTGAAGCCAAGCTAGGCGGGTTGACCATTGACGGCCGGTTAGCTTCTTGGCGGCGACATGGAGTTGGGGAGTTCTGCTAGAGAATAACGCTGCTTCTACTTAACTGCTGGTGCAGTTGGCTGACTAACACGTGGGCCCAACATGCCACATGTTAGTTATGCAACTGCACCTGCAGTTTAGTCACTGAAGCTTCTGTTCGGCTCAGCGGGACACAGGTGGGTAGCTTCGGTTAATTAATTATACCTCCTTCGTCACCAAGCTTCCTCCTTCGTAGATCTCATTGGCACTCTTGATGTGGAAGAAAAGGCGAGAGCAAAGGACACACATGCTTGAGGAATTGAGGGAGGATCTAGTGCCAATATGGTACAGAAGAACTTCCAGCCCCACAAGTTCAAGAACAAGGGCAAGTTTGATGGTAAAGCAAAGTTTGATGGGAAGAACAAGGTTGTGCAACACACGAACTTCAAGAAGAAGAATGACAAGAAGAAAGGTGTTTGTCATGTGGTGATCCTGATCATTGGGCTCCTAGTTGCCCTAATCGCAAGCTAGGCGGGTTGACCACTGACGGCCGGTTAGCTTCTTGGCGGCGACGTGGAGTCGAAGAGCTATGTTGGAGAAGGACGCTGCTTCTACTTAACTGCTGGTGCAGTTGGCTGACTGACACGTGGGCCCAACAAGCATCTGGGCCACATGTCAGTTACGCAACCGCACCTGCAGTTAAGTCACTGAAGCTTCTGTTCGGTTCAGCGAGACACAGGTGGGTAGCTTCGGTTAATTAATTATACCTCCAGTGCATCCCTTTTTAGTTGAAGAATGTATGAAATGTAATGAAATCCAGCATGTTTATATGAAATCCGACCGTGTATGAATGAATTTATTTCGATTAGTTCGAATTCTTGTATCACTCGCATTGGATGAACATGCAAAACAATACGTACTAGCATTATTCCCAGGGTGATCACCTCGTTTGCAGCAGTTTCACATGTACTCCCTCCGGCCCTTTCTAGTCTGCATACAAGTTTTGTCTGCAGTCAAAGTATCTTTAATTTGACCAATCTTATACAAAAAAGTATGCACTTTCACAATGTGCGAAGTAAAAAGGAACAGAAGGAGTACAAAGAGTTTGAGCAGCTTTTTAGCGTTTCTATACATTGCAATCAAACACACAAGCCTGGCAATCCATAGAGAACATTCAAAACAATCGATGATTATGCATCTCAGCGACTCACATGTCAGAGGCAATATTTACTTCACAACTAAAGAATAAAGAAAAAATTGATCGACGCTGCTAACAGCAAAGGGCGTCCCATTTGAAAATACCAAACGCATGTCTTGCTTAAATCAATGAGCAAAATTTGACAAGGTTGTCCCATTCCAAAATATCAAATGCCTGCGATTGTGGAATGGGCAGGGTTTGCCATCAGTTCGGACATTGACATGGCACCTCGTGCTAAATAAACTAGCTGATATTTTTGTGCAGTTCCACCAAAATCAACCAAATTCGCACGTAGCTTGAATGATTTCGCCCTTATATGTTGCAACGCCTTGAACTTATCGGCACCTCCTTTCTTGTGGTGGAAATGAATGATTCGATGTATTCATGAACATTTTGTGCAGTTCCCATTGAAATCAAGCTGAGCACCCCTGTTTGCACAAATACAAAAAATTGATTAGTATAGAGCAAATTGTACTATGAATTGACAGTTTCAACAGGCACATACATGGTCCATGTAGAGCACACTTTTAGAAAAATGGAACTCACCAGAAAGAATCATAGAACAACATTGTACTCGTGCATCACAGCAAAAAAAATGGAGATTTTGCCATTCCTTCTGAGCTGAAGTTAGTTTGGTCTTGTGGGGAGTAATGTAACCATCCTTCAACTGCTCCTTCTGATGATAAGATAGACATGGCTTCTTCATCCTGGCATAATCGGAACTAGTCACTTCACGTACTCCATATTCTTCTTGAGAGGAAGATGATCCTGTTGTGCAAAGACAAGAGGACTACTAAATGCTAGCATCACTGTTTGCTCGAAAAAAAGGAAAGGAAATATTTAAAATAGCACAAATGAAGCACTTCTCAAGGACAATACCACTTTTTCATGACAGTGTCTAAACAGTAGCACAACACCAATAGAGATGACAAAGCTCAATCATATGGATGAAATCAGTGGGCGAGTACCAACCTTTGTCAGGAGGGTTATTGTGTAGGGCATACAAATGAAGCAATTCTCCGGAACCATCTGTTGCTATCTACGGTGGTGGCCAAGCTTACTATATACTCCTCGATTAGTTTAATGTTTCCAACATCTTCTTGTGCAGTTCCACTAAAATATATGGTATCTTCAAAGAAGATCCCTGTTTGCACAAGTAGAGATAATTACATATTACATTAAGAGTGGCATCAAATCAGTGGCAAAACAATTGCTCGTTCCAGCCATAGCAATAAATTAAGATGTAAAACTATATCATTACTTGTACCATCATAGTTCCAGTGCTTCATTACAGCACCGGGAGTTGATTTTTGTTTTTCTTCCCCTTGTTCTTCCCCTTCATCACTTGGTTCAATAACAAACAAGCTTCGCCTTCAATGTAAGATTTGGCATGTCAATTCGGGAGCACAATTATAGTACTAAACTTAATTTTCTGATGAAAGTGGCAAAATACAGGCCATCAGTTGTGAAATATCCTTATCTTACCTCAATGGGATATTATGGTGCACATACAGATTGGAAGTCTTGTCTCCATTTGTGCAGTTCACTAAAATCAAGCAACATTATCGTACAAGTAGCACAACATATGAATGCACACTGCAGAATCATGTGAAAGAAGGCTAGTACTAACCTCTCATGATGCGGAATTCAAACAGCTCACAAGAAGAAGATCTGAACCAAATTCGCCTTAACGGATAGGAAGTAAGATCTCCTCTTGTGCAGTTCCACTAAGATAAAGCAATCAAGCAACGTTGTCGGTGTGACATTTTGGTTGAACTGCACAAAACACTCTTAAAACAAAAGTGTTTTCTGCAGTGCAACAAAAGGTTACAATGGCAACGAGGTGAAGCAGATAACCCTGTTTACAGAGAGGTGCAAAGGAAACAATTAGTGGTCAATAACGGTGGATGACACATAAGCCAACAAAAAGAAGCATCTAACTTATCTAAATGGGAAAGAAAGCAAGACAATAGCATTTCTAAAACGGTGGCATTGATTAATATTAACATAGAGATTATATTAACAATAAAATTCGTTAAACATGCAATTTGCTTTTAACTGTGGCATTGCATCAATTTTCCAGCGGCATTATTAGAGGGTGTTTGTTTACAGGGACATTTTGGTGTAGGTACTAAAAAAACTCCGTGTCAGTGCGTGTTGGTCCCAGTTTTGTTATCAGACGCCTTTCCCTATGTGAGCGCAGCAAATCTAGTCCTGGTCAAACTCTACAGCCTTGTCCCTTCCTTTCCTTTTTGAACTAGTACTTTCGCCCCTTCCTTTCCTTTTTGAACCACGTCCTAGATTTATGCGATACAACTTTCTCCACTACTTTCCCCCATTCATTTCCTCTTTGAACCACATCCTAGATTAATGCTATACAACTTTCCCCCTTCATTTCCTCTTTGAACCACGTCCTAGATTCATGCTATATACAATTTTTCCCCCACTCCTTTCCTCTTTGAACCACGTCCTAGATTCATGGTATACATGCAGCTAGAGCAATGCATGTGGAGTAAGTAAATTATACCTTAAGGTTCTTGGGGCGTGGTTCGGCGGGCGACGGGACGACAGCGAAGAAGAAGGGTTTGGAGGCCCTCTCGCGCCGCCGCTGGGTGGAAAGTGAACAGCTGCGCCGGTAGTCCCTCGCTGACGGCGACAGCGTTAAGCCTCCTTCCCTTCCCGGCGGACGGATCCTGCCGGCTCTTTGAGCAGCAATGAGGGGAGAGAGAGGCCAACGAAGTCTTGTTTAGATCTGGAGAGGGCGAGAGAGTGTGAAGAGAGCAACTACAAGTGCTGAGGCTCCAGCGGGAGAGGGCGAGAGAGTGTGAAGAGAGCAACTACAAGCACTAAGGCTCCAGCGTGTATATATATACTGGAGAGAGAGTGTGAAGCGTGCAAACCCTAGAAAACATTTTGACCAGTCAAAGAATCATCCTGGCACAAATTACGCTCAAGTGTAGTTATCGAACCCGAGACCTCAAGTTTGATGAGCGAACAGGCTAACCAGCTACACAACCCTCCCGTTATGTTCAACGAGAGGGAAATAACCTTTTATACATTCCTGCATTCGTGTGACAAGCATGTCGTGTTTTTTCTGTGTGTGGGAGTCATTGGGATTTCAATCATAATCGTGTCATGTGGCTTTGGTGGTAAGACTATCCACAGTGGTGCAGAAATCACCTTACCTCTCTCCACATAGTACGTTGGGTCCCACCAGTCAGAGGGTGAAACTGTTGGGGAACGTAGCAGAAATTTAAAATTTTCCTACGTGTCACCAAGATCTATCTATGGAGAGACCAGCAACGAGGGGAAGGAGAGTGCATCTACATACCCTTGTAGATCGCTAAGCGGAAGCGTTCAAGTGAACGGGGTTGATGGAGTCGTACTCGTTGTGATCCAAATCACCGATGACCAAGTGCCGAACGGACGGCACCTCCGCGTTCAACACACGTACAGCCCGGTGACATCTCCCATGCCTTGATCCAGCAAGGAGAGAGGGAGAGGTTGAGGAAGACTCCATCCAGCAGTAGCACAACGGCATGGTGGTGGTGGAGGAGCGTGGCGATCCTGCAGGGCTTCGCCAAGCACCGCAAGAGAGGAGGAAGAAGAGACGCAGGGCTGCACCAACGAGAGATCGAATCGCGTGTTTTATGGGCAGCCCTAGGCCTCAGTATATATAGGGGAGAGGGAGGAGGGTGCACCCCCACCTAGGGTTTCCACCCTAGGGGCGGCGGCAGCCCCAATCCCCATCTGGGGTGGCGGCCAAGTGGGGGGGGGGGAGAGGGAGGCGCACCAGGCATGGGCCTTTAGGGTTTGCCCCCTCTTCTCTCCAGGCGCATGGGCCTTGGTGGGGAGGCGCCCCAGCCCACCTAGGGGCTGGTCCCTTCTCACACTTGGCCCATGTATGCCTCCGAGGCCCGTGGCCCCTCCCGGTGGACCCCCGGACCCCTCCGGTGGTCCTGGTACACTACCGGTGATGCCCAGAACACTTCCGGTGGCCAAAACCATACTTCCTATATATAAATCTTTACCTCCGGACCATTCCGGAACTCCTCCTGACGTCCGGGATCTCATCCGGGACTCCGAACAACATTCGGTAACCACATACAAACTTCCTTTATAACCCTAGCGTCATCGAACCTTAAGTGTGTAGACCCTACGGGTTCGGGAGACATGCAGACAGGACCGAGACGTTTTCCGGTCAATAGCCAACAGCGGGATCTGGATACCCATGTTGGCTCCCACATGTTCCACGATGATCTCATCGGATGAACCACGATGTCAAGGACTTAATCAATCCCGTATACAATTCCCTTTGTCTATCGGTACGATACTTGCCCGAGATTCGATCGTCGGTATCCCGATACCTTGTTCAATCTCGTTACCGGCAAGTCTCTTTTACTCGTTCCGCAACACATCATCCCGTGATCAACTCCTTGATCACATTGTGCACATTATGATGATGTCCTACCGAGTGGGCCCAGAGATACCTCTCCGTCACACGGAGTGACAAATCCCAGTCTCGATTCGTGCCAACCCAACAGACACTTTCGGAGATACCTGTAGTGTACCTTTATAGCCACCTAGTTACGTTGTGACGTTTGGCACACCCAAAGCACTCCTACGGTATCCGGGAGTTGCACGATCTCATGGTCTAAGGAAATGATACTTGACATTATAAAAGCTTTAGCATACGAACTACATGATCTTGTGCTAGGCTTAGGATTGGGTCTTGTCCACCACATCATTCTCCTAATGATGTGATCCCGTTATCAATGACATCCAATGTCCATGGTCAGGAAACCGTAACCATCTATTGATCAACGAGCTAGTCAACTAGAGGCTTACTAGGGACATGGTGTTGTCTATGTATCCACACATGTATCTGAGTTTCCTATCAATACAATTCTAGCATGGATAATAAACGATTATCATGAACAAGGAAATATAATAATAATCAATTTATTATTGCCTCTAGGGCATATTTCCAACAGTCTCCCACTTGCACTAGAGTCAATAATCTAGTTCACATCGATATGTGATTAACACTCAAGGTCACATCCCTATGTGACTAACACCCAAGAGTTCTGGGTTTGATCATGTTATGCTTGTGAGAGATGTTATAGTCAACGGGTCTGAACCTTTCAGATCCGTGTGTGCTCTATTTGGAGCTATTCCAAATAACTGTTCTACTATACGAATCCAATTTACTAAGAATAATCTGGATCAGTGTCAAAGTTTGCATCGGCGTAACCCTTTACGACAAACTCTTTTACCACCTCCATAATCGAGAAAATTCCTCAGTCCACTAGTTACTAAGGATAACCTTGACCGTTGTCCTGTGATCCATTTCTAGATCACACTTGTACCCCTTGACTGACTCATGGTTTGGCACACTTCAGGTGCGGTACACAACATAGCATACTGTAGAACCTATGTCTAAGCATAGGGGACGACCCTCGTCCTTTCTCTCTCTTCTGCCGCGGTCAGGTCTTGAGTCTTACTCAATACTCACGCGTGTAATACAGCCAAGAACTCCTTCTTTGCTGATCTATTTTGAATTCCTTCAAAATCTTGTTACGGTATGTATTCATTTGAAAGTACTATTAAGCGATTTTGATCTATCCTTATAGATCTTGATGCTCAATGTTCAAGTAGCTTAATCCAGGTTTTCCATTGAAAACACTCTTCAAATAACCCTATATGCTTTCCAGAAATTCTACATCATTTCTGATCAACAATATGTCAACAACATATACTCATCAGAAATTCTATAGTGCTCCCACTCACTTCTTTGGAAATACAAGTTTCTCATAAACTTTATATAAACCTAAAATCTTTGATCAACTCATCAAAGTGTACATTCCAACTCCGAGATGCTTACTCCAGTCCTCAGAAGGATTGCTGGAGCTTTGCATACTTATTAGCATCTTTCAGGATTGACAAAACCTTCTGGCTGTATCACATACAACCTTTCCTCAAGAAAATCGTCGAGGAAACAATGTTTTGACATCCTATCTGCACAATTTCATAAATAATGCAGTAATCGCTAACATAATTCCAACAGACTCTTAGCATCGCTACGAGTGAGAAAGCCTCATCGCAGTCAACTCCTTGAACTTGTCGGGAAACATCTTAACGACAAGTCGAGCTTTCTTAATGGTGACATTTACCATCATTGTCCGTCTTCCTTTTAAAATCCATCTGTACTCAACAGCCTCACGACCATCGAGCCGTTCTGCCAAAGTCTACACTTTGTTTTCATACATGGATCCTCTCTCGGATTTTATGGCCTCGAGCCATTCATCGGAATCCGGGCCCACCATCGCTTCTCCATAGCTCGTAGGTTCATTTGTTGTCTAGCAACATGACCTCCAAGACAGGATTACGTACCACTCTGAAGTAGTACGCATCCTTGTCGTCCCACGAGGTTTGGGAGTGACTTGATCCGAAGTCTCATGATCATTATCATAAGCTTCCACTTCAATTGGTGTAGGTGCCATAGGAACAACTCCTGTGCCCTGCTACACACTAGTTGAAGTGACGGTTCAATAACCTCATCAAGTCTCCACCATCCTCCCACTCAATTCTTTCGAGAGAAACTTTTCCTCGAGAAATGACCTGATTTGAGAAACAATCCCTATTGCTTTCGGATCTGAGACAGGAGGTATTCCCAACTGTTTTGGGTGTCCTATGAAGATGCAGTTATCCGCTTTGGGTTCGAGCTTATCAGCCTGAAACTTTTCATATAAGCATCGCAGCCCCAAACTTTTAAGAAATGACAGCTTAGGTTTCTCTAAACCATAGTTCATACGGTGTCATCTCATCGGAATTACGTGGTGCCCTATTTAAAGTGAGTGTGGTTGTCTCTAATGGCTAACCCATGAACGATAGTGGTAATTCGATAAGAGACATCATGGTATGCATCATATCAATAGGGTGCAGTTATGATGTTCGGACACACCATCACACTATGGTGTTCCAGGCGGTACTAGTCGTGAAACAATTTCCACAATGTCTCAATTGTGTACCAAACTCGCAACTCAGATATTCATCTCTATGATCATATCATAGATATTTTATCCTCTTGTCACGACGATATTCAACTTCATTATGAAATTACTTGAACCATTCAATAATTCAGACTTGTGTTTCATCAAGTAAATATGCTCAGTATCTACTCAAATCATCTGTGAAGTAAGAGCATAACGATATCCACTGCGTGCCTCAGCACTCATTGGACTGCACACATCAAAATGTGTTACTTCCAACAAGTTGCTTTCTTGTTCCATTTTACTGAAACCGAAGCTTTCAGTCATCTTGCCCATGTGGTATGATCTGCATGACTCAAGCGATTCAAAATCAAGTGAGTCCAAACGGTCCATCTGCATGGAGTTTCTTCATGCGTATATACCAATAGACATGGTTCACATGTCTCAATCCTTTTCAAAAATGAGTGAGTCCAAAGATCCATCAACATGGAGCTTCTTCATGCGTTTTATACCAATATGACTTACATGGCAGTGCCACAAGTAGGTGGTACTATCATTACTATCTTATATCTTTTGGCATGAACATGTGTATCACTATGATCGAGATTCAATAAACCATTCATTTTAGGTGCAAGACCATTGAAGGTATTATTCAAATAAATAGAGTAACCATTATTCTCCTTAAATGAATAACCGTATTGCGATAGACATAATCCAATCATGTCTATGCTCAACGCAAACACCAAATAACAATTATTTAGGTTTAACACCAATCTCGATGGTAGAGGGAGCGTGCGATGCTTGATCACATCAACCTTGGAAACACTTCCAACACATCTCGTCAGCTCACCTTTAGCTAGTCTCCGTTTATTCCGTAGCTTTATTTCGAGTTACTAACACTTAGCAATCGAACCGGTATCTAATACCCTGATGCTACTAGGAGTACTAGTAAAGTACACATTCACATAATGTATATCTAATATACTTCTATTGACAGCCTTCTCATCTACCAAGTATCTAGGGTAATTCTGCTCCAGTGGTTGTTCCCCTTATTACAGAAGCACTCAGTCTCGGGTTTGGGTTCAACCTTGGGTTTCTCCACTAGAGCAGCAGCTGATTTGCCGTTTCATGAAGTATCCCTTCTTGCCCTTGCCCTTCTTGAAACTAGTGGTTTCACTAACCATCAACAATTGATGCTCCTTCTTGATTTCTACTTTCGCGGTGTCAAACATCGTGAATATTTCAAGGATCATCATTTCTATCCCTGATATGTTATAGTTCATTACGAAGCTCTAGCAGCTTGGTGGCAATGACTTTGGAGAAACATCACTTATCTGGAAGATCAACTCCCACTCGATTCAAGTGTTTGTTGTACTCAGACAATTTGAGCACAAGCTCAACGATTGAGATTTTCTCCCTTAGTTTGCAGGCTAAGAAAATCGTCGGAGGTCTTATACCTCTTGACGTGGGCACGAGCCTGAAATCCCAATTTCAGCCCTCGAAACATCTCAGATGTTCCGCGACATTTCAAAAATGTCTTCGGTGCCTCAATTCTAAACCATTTATCATTACCGAACTATCATGTAGTCATCAAAACGTGTATGTCAGATGTTCGCAACATCCACAGACCATGTTCGAGGTCCAGCACACCGAGCGGTACATTAAGGACACAAGCCTTCTACTGTCCGCATAATTGCTACTATCAACTTTCAACTATATTTTCTCTAGGAACATATCTAAAACAGTAGAACTAAAGCGCGAGCTTACGACATAATTTGCAAAGATCTTTTGACTATGTTCAGGATAATTAAGTTCATCTTATGAACTCCCACTCAGATAGACATCCCTCTAGTCATCCAAGTGATTACATGATCCGAGTCAACTAGGCCGTGTCCGATCATCACGTGAGACGGACTAGTCAACGTCGGTGAACATCTTCATGTTGATCGTATCTACCATACGACTCATGCTCGACCTTTCGGTCTTCTGTGTTCCGAGGCCATGTCTGTACATGCTAGGCTCGTCAAGTCAACCTAAGTGTTTCGCGTGTGTAAATCTATCTTCACCCGTTGTATGTGAACGTAAGAATCTATCACACCCGATCATCACGTGGTGCTTCGAAACGACGAACTTTCGCAACGGTGCACAGTTAGAGGGAACACTTTCTTGAAATTTTAATGAGGGATCATCTTATTTACTACCGTCGTTCTAAGCAAATAAGATGTATAAACATGATAAACATCACATGCAATCAAATAGTGACATGATATGGCCATCATCACTTTGCTCCTTTCGATCTCCATCTTCGGGGCTCCATGATCATCTTCGTCATCGGCATGACACCATGATCTCCATCATCATGATCTCCATCATCGTGTCTTCATGAAGTTGTCTCGCCAACTATTACTTCTACTACTATGGCTAACGGTTAGCAATAAAGTAAAGTAATTACATGACGTTTATGTTGACACGCAGGTCATCAATAAATTAAAGACAACTCCTATGGCTCCTGCCGGTTGTCATACTCATCGACATGCAAGTCGTGATTCCTATTACAAGAACATGATCATCTCATACATCACATATATCATTCATCACATCCTTTTGGCCATATCACATCACATGGCATACCCTGCAAAAACAAGTTAGACGTCCTCTAATTGTTGTTTGCATGTTTTACGTGGCTGCTATGGGTTTCTAGCAAGAACGTTTCTTACCTACGCAAAACCCCAACGTGATATGTCAATTGCTATTTACCCTTCATAAGGACCCTTTTCATACAATCCGATCCGACTAAAGTGGGAGAGAGTGGCACCCGCTAGCCACCTTATGCAACTAGTGCATGTCAGTCGGTGGAACCTGTCTCACGTAAGAGTACGTGTAAGGTTGGTCCGGGCCGCTTCATCCCACAATGCCGCCGAATCAAGATTGACTAGTAACGGTAAGCATATTGAACAAAATCAACGCCCACAACTACTTTGTGTTCTACTCGTGCAAAGAATCTACGCTATAGACCTAGCTCATGATGCCACTGTTGGGGAACGTAGCAGAAATTTAAAACTTTCCTACGTGTCACCAAGATCTATCTATGGAGAGACCAGCAACGAGGGGAAGGAGAGTGCATCTACATACCCTTGTAGATCGCTAAGCGGAAGCGTTCAAGTGAACGGGGTTGATGGAGTCATACTCGTCGTGATCCAAATCACCGATGACCAAGTGCCGAACGGACGGCACCTCCGCATTCAACACACGTACAGCCCGGTGACGTCTCCCATGCCTTGATCCAGCAAGGAGAGAGGGAGAGGTTGAGGAAGACTCCATCCAGCAGCAGCACAATGGCATGGTGGTGGTGGAGGAGCGTGGCGATCCTGCAGGGCTTCGCCAAGCACCGCAAGAGAGGAGGAAGAAGAGACGCAGGGCTGCACCAACGAGAGATCGAATCGCGTGTTTTATGGGCAGCCCCAGGCCTCAGTATATATAGGGGAGAGGGAGGAGGGTGCGCCCCCACCTAGGGTTTCCACCCTAGGGGCGGCGGCAGCCCCAATCCCCATCTGGGGTGGTGGCCAAGTGGGGGGGGGGAGAGGGAGGCGCACCAGGCATGGGCCTTTAGGGCCCATCTGCCCTAGGGTTTGCCCCTCTTCTCTCCAGGCGCATGGGCCTTGGTGGGGAGGCGCCCCAGCCCACCTAGGGGCTGGTCCCTTCTCACACTTGGCCCATGTATGCCTCCGAGGCCCGTGGCCCCTCCCGGTGGACCCCCGGACCCCTCCGGTGGTCCCGGTACACTACCGGTGATGCCCAGAACACTTCCGGTGGCCAAAACCATACTTCCTATATATAAATCTTTACCTCCGGACCATTCCGGAACTCCTCGTGACGTCCGGGATCTCATCCGGGACTCCGAACAACATTCGGTAACCACATACAAACTTCCTTTATAACCCTAGCGTCATCGAACCTTAAGTGTGTAGACCCTACGGGTTCGGGAGACATGCAGACATGACCGAGACGTTTTCCGGTCAATAACCAACAGCGGGATCTGGATACCCATGTTGGCTCCCACATGTTCCACGATGATCTCATCGGATGAACCACGATGTCAAGGACTTAATCAATCCCGTATACAATTCCCTTTGTCTATCGGTACGATACTTGCCCGAGATTCGATCGTCGGTATCCCGATACCTTGTTCAATCTCGTTACCGGCAAGTCTCTTTTACTCGTTCCGCAACACATCATCCCGTGATCAACTCCTTGATCACATTGTGCACATTATGATGATGTCCTACCGAGTGGGCCCAGAGATACCTCTCTGTCACACGGAGTGACAAATCCCAGTCTCGATTCGTGCCAACCCAACAGACACTTTCGGAGATACCTGTAGTGTACCTTTATAGCCACCCAGTTACATTGTGACGTTTGGCACACCCAAAGCACTCCTACGGTATCCGGGAGTTGCACGATCTCATGGTCTAAGGAAATGATACTTGACATTATAAAAGCTTTAGCATACGAACTACATGATCTTGTGCTAGGCTTAGGATTGGGTCTTGTCCACCACATCATTCTCCTAATAATGTGATCCCGTTATCAATGACATCCAATGTCCATGGTCAGGAAACCGTAACCATCTATTGATCAACGAGCTAGTCAACTAGAGGCTTACTAGGGACATGGTGTTGTCTACGTATCCACACATGTATCTGAGTTTCCTATCAATACAATTCTAGCATGGATAATAAATGATTATCATGAACAAGGAAATATAATAATAATCAATTTATTATTGCCTCTAGGGCATATTTCCAACAGAAACAAATAAATTAATAAGAAAAATTAAAAGCGCCAGCGGTGTATCTTACCTCACACATCTAGCTACTGCTCGGGAACACTGTCCAATTGATCCCTTTGTTCGCTCACGTACTATTTTAAGTGAATCCTTATTATAACATGCACACAAATTTTGGGCACTTGTATTCGACTTAAGTCAGTGTGCCACTATATCTCGTATACTTACTACTCCCTCCGTCTAGGTGTAACAAGTCATGTTAGAAGGTGCAACGGGACCAAGGTGCGCGCGCGCGTGTGTGTGTGTGTTAGAGAGAGCGACAGATCGACCTACTCCTACAGAGAGATGTTGTGTAGTGTATGATTTTAGCCGCGAGAGTCGGTGCATCCTCTCGTTTCCGGGCGTGTCTGGTAGGGACATGCGGACAGCTGCCACGCCTGCTCCTGACCAGCCTGGCCCACCCAAAGCCCCTCCATCGTGCGCGCTTCCCGCCCGAAACGGTCAGCGCAGCTCCAAAGAATTGGTGCCGCATTCATGCCCGGGCAGAGCGGACGCGACCTCTCACTGGCGCAAGAGTGATGGTTGCTTCATCCGTCCAACTTACTGCTGGGTCTATGTGATTTGACGGCTCATTGGTCTTTATTACTGAGGTGGTAGGACTGCTGGATGTCCCACGCTTTCGGCGAAAGGAGGTATACTACTACTAGATTACAATTTTCTCCATTCTTACAACGGAGGCGTGCAAGAGGTGTGAAAACACGCAGGCTCAGTGATTACATGGCCCACCTCACACTATCACCGTGCGACACCTAACTCTTTACATAGTATTCCCTCCGTTCCTAAATATTACTACTAGATGAGTCCCCGCGCGTTGGCGCGAAACAGCGGTATATCTCTCTGCGCAAAAATATCGATTTCATAGAAAAAAACTCTATAACCGCATGACAAATGTGGTAGCCAAACTAAATAAACTCCCATCATTATTTAGGTCATCCCACGTAAGGAAAAAAGATCAGCCAACTCCTACTGCATAATGGGATTATATTTTTCTTTTTGACATGTTAATGGGACTTAAAAGCTCACTTACATGCATGCTACCGGTGCATGCTTGCATGCAGACATGTTGATGTGATTTAAAACCCACTCACATGCATGTGGCACGGTATTTCTGCATGCTTGCATGTGGCTTAGTGCGGAGCCTCTCAACGTCTAGATCAGACGGCTATTATGGACTGATTTAATTCATCTAACGGCTACATCAATTTTGATGACGTGGCTCAAGGAGAGGATAGCGAATTCCTAGTAGTGGGGGCTAGCTATTACTAGTAGATAGTAAGTCTTTGTAGAGATTCCACTACATACAGAACAAAATGAATGAGTCTACACTTAAAATGCATCTATATACATCCGCATGTGGTTCATGGTGAAACCTCTACAAAGACTTATATTTAGGAACGGAGGAAGTACTAGTATAGTACGTACTGTAATTTATCAGCGAGATAAATTTGTACAATGCTATGAAGCTTCCAGCTTCTGTTACATGTATCTTGCGTCCAAGGTTGCCTGTTGCAACATTTCATCAAATACAAAGGAGACTAACATGCATGCTATTGCATCTCAATGATTGATAGATCATAGCAAATATGTACTCCCTTCGTTCCAAAAGAAGTTTCTCAACTTTGTGCAAACTTTAGTATACAAAGTTGTACTACTACTAAAGTTGACACTTATTTTGGAACAGAGGCAACTAAAGAAAAAAATGATCCATGCAGTCCCTAGCTCTTGAACCGTGAACCTTGACCAGGCTTCAATTTGCTGGCAACGTTCGAGCTTCCTAATAAATGAAGTTTGCAACCTTTTGACCATCGGATCATTTTGTGCAGTTTCACCAAAATCGAGATGAGCATCCCTGTGGCAAAGAAATAGAACAAGCGTGGTTAGAATAAGATTACCGGGACTAGTTGATGAGACATAAACTCATCACAAATACAGTACGTAGAAGCCAGTAGAGGTATGTGCGGGGCAAAGAAGTATAGAGAAATATCCACAGGGAGTGATGTGGGCAGCTGGAGCAGTGGTGCAAGCCGGCTGTAAAGGGAGTTGTACCTGAGGGACGTAGCTCAACCTTGAGGAGGGTGGAGGGAGGCGGCAACTGCACACGTCGCGGCAGTGAGCAAGGGACGAAGGCAACCTCACCGGCTTTGTGAGAGAGAACGGCGGGGACCCCTGACCGGGACGTGCCGACAGTGGGTTTTCACCGTCGGCGACGGCCACCGCATCTACACTAAGCATCCACCCCTTCCCCAAGCGGACATGATCCGCCGGGATGTGGCCACAGTCGTTTTGTGCGAGAGAGTGTGAAGAGAGCAACCCCAGCAAGCAACCGTGTAGGCTGGCCCGTCCTGACTATGTATATAGTGGAGCGGTTTCCTTTTCTCTCCATATGAACCTATCATATTGCGTACGTGCCACTGAATTTTTTTTATTTAATGGCACCTACTACTCGTTCTCCTATAACCTTGCGCTTGGCATCTCCAAAATATTAACCTTGCGATTGGCTCTTCGCCTCTTCGGTAAGTCGAGCAATAATGGTAGTGCAGTATATATCGTTCTGGCTATATGAGACCGAATGAATTGTTGCACGTCCACCACGTGGGTGAGGGTCGAGGGGCGAGGGAGAGTGCTACATACAGAGCAAAATGAGTGAATCTACACTCTAAAATACGTCTATATACATCAGTGTTTGGAGTATGTACTAGTAGTTCATATTGAAATCTACTAAAGGACATATATATTCCAAACAATATGATAGTATAATCTCTATAACCAAGGTAGTAAGGACGAGGAGTAAACGGAGGGAGTAGTACATTTTTCTCCTCGTCCTGCGAGCCACCGCGCGCATGGGCGAGGGAGCGGGTGTAAGGCGTACTAAGCAAGCTTCACCTCATCCTGCGAGCCACCGCGCCCGTGGGCGGGGGAGACGGCGTACTAAGCAAGCTTCTCCTCGTTCTGCGAGTTGACGGGACACATCAAAAGTACTCCAGTGTATAGAGCCTTGCCTCTAAGGTAGGCCCCACATGGTTTGCCTCTTTTTTTAACATAACATGTCAAGTCGCAATTTGTTTGTTCACCCGTGGTAGACGATCCTCCCTCCACCAAGTGGAAAACCTGTACACGTGCCAAATTACCACGTGGGCTGCCTTTTTCGTACAGAAATGAGCTCCACCGTGTACCCGCGCGGGTGTGGTTGGAAAAGAGATGGGAGTACGTGCGCCGTGCATGCACCTCTTCTCTTCGTGCACGTCCCCCACCTATGTGGGTGTGTGTGAGAGATACAAACTGTGTTCGTGAGTGTTTTTTGTTTTGGGGTGGGGGTGGGGTGGGGGTTGATTTCGTGAATTATTTGTGGGAATATGTGTTGATGACATCTCAAACAAATTTTTGCATGCAATGTGTGTGAAATGGAGGCCTATCCATATCATACATAGAGGGGTCGGGCAATCCACGAGAAGAGAGGGAGGGGTCATAGCTATCGATAGAGTCAAAGAGAGGATCAAGTGGGTGGGTGCGAGATCGATGAAGAGAGCCATCGAAATTGTGTGTGTGTACAAGTCAAAGATATAGGGCGACTGGCCTACCGGAACGTTAGAGGGCACACGTCAAGTTTGTGTGTGGCAGGGAGACATGACTAGAGCGCTCGATGTATCGGTGTGTGTGGGTGGGAGGGGGGTGGTGGGAGGGGTAGGCAGAGGCCTAACTATAGAGGTAGAACGACTCGTATATGTGTTGAGAAGGAGAGACCCAACTATGTCTTGAGGGAGATCGGTCGACATCCATACATAACTGAAGGACGGGAAATATCATGGGACAGAGAGAGAGGAGAGAGAGAGGGAGGGAGAGGGAGCGAGAGGGGTAGAGTGCTGGATGGGTGATGGAGTTGCTTCTCGAAGATGGTGGGAGAGGCCTACTAGACAAACTGAGGGTGGAACTGCAATGTTATCAATAAGAGTGGGGATGTGTTTCTGTGTGTGCCTGTGCGTGATAGATCTGTCGGGACGCATCCATGGATGATGAAGGGGAACCATGTGTTTGGTAAGCAAACCTAACTAGATCGGTAGATCAATTGTTGTTTGTCAGAGGAAGGGAGAGACACAACTAATGAGGTAGATCGATTGACATGTGGGTAAAAACGAGTTATAAGGACCTAGCTAGCTATATGTATAGTGAGAGATCGGTTGGTGTACGCCCATTTGTTAGAGGCAAATAAGGCCCAGTGAGACGGATAGACAGAGAGAATGGAGCTAGGAGGTGGTGCGAGAGGCCCAACTACTAGCTAGATAGGGGGAGGAGTGTGCGGTTGTGAGAGCGATGAAAAGAGGGGCGAGAGTTTACACGTGTGTCTGACCGTATGAGAGACTCGAGGCAAGGACACATAAAGGAGGAGATTGAAGAAGGTGTGTTTGTATGTTGTAGGCAGGCATCACTGGAGAGGTTTATCGATCGGTGTGTGTCGGAAAGGAGTTGTGGAGACTCTGGGAGAATGACCTAAAGAAAAAAATGAATGTGCCCGGTGGATAGAATGCCGAGGGAGGGGGAGGGCGAGGAGGGCGTGTGCATGCACGAGAGAAAGTTAGTGGTAGCTACAAAGGTTAGAGGATTGTGTGGGTGTAAGAGACTAACAAATATCATAATTTGATATGAAAGCGGATTCATATATTTGAATAGGAGATCATAGTGTTTTAAACATCGCATGCATGAATATAGCGATGATACACGTGCTGTGCACATGTTATACCATAATGTGAATGCATGGTGTTTGCAAGTCAGAGCTAAATGCCGAACAATCTAAACCATACTATACATCAAACAATCTCACATTTTATTTAAATTTGTGATAATGTGTGGCGTTTACAGCTTACAACTAAATATCGAACAATCTAAACAATACTATATATCGAACATTCTCACATTTTATTTGAATTTGTGGTAATGTGTGTGGTGTTTGCAACTCACATCTAAATACTTGTAGGCGTAGGGGGCGAGGCACCATACATAATGTGATAAACCCATTATACATATGAGACATGGTTTAGATTATGAAGATCTAGCTAGAGCTGGAAATGTAATGTGATTTGAAATCAAAATAAAGTGGATTCAAAAAATCTAGTTCGAGTTCATATAGTACACATAGTTCATATGTAACTCGAGACTAATCATGTGGTGTGCTGTTAAGATAATACACAAATGATGGTTTAACTTGACAATAATGATGATTTTAGATCTTATTAAAACAGAGAAACAAATTCAAATGCTTTGACTTCACAACAATCATTACTGTAGATCTTATTCAAATAGAGAAACAAATTCAAATTTAGTTCATATTGAAGTGGTAGTATATACGTTTGGAATGCACTAAAACGTTCATTTGAGTAGTAGGTTGCATGCATTATACACGTAGCGAAATATTTAATTGAACATAACATGAATTCAAAGTTTTGAATGATATTTGTAGGGCGCATTGATTTGGGACAATACACGTTAGGCTTGTCCGGAAATTTCAACCCGCGCCTTGTTAGCCCGAAATATTTAAGATATATCTTTGTCTCATTGTGCTCCGATAACTCCCTCCATCTCAACCTGCGCCTTGCTATTCCGAAATTACAATGCGCGCGAAAACTCCCACCTCCTGTGAAATCCCGACACGCGAAATGCCCGTGGTACCCCTGAACCGAAAGAACCGCCTCAAATCGGTGGGGGTACTTTTGTAACTTACCCCACATTTCGGACAAGCGCGTCTCTAAGCCATGGTTCCCCACTGCCATCCCATCCGCCCACCCATTCGTACACCGAGGCCGCGAAAACCCGAGACGAAACCCCACACCTTGCTTCGTCCGCCACCCAGCCGGAGCCTCTTCCCCGACGACGTCGTCCACAACAACACCTCGACGTCCCTCATCCACCGTACCGGATGAGGATCCGTCGTCGGTCTCATCGTCCCGCCGGTTCAGCCACGCCGTCCTCCACCTCCAAGGAGCTGCCCCGACGTTCCCCTCGTCTTTCACGCCACCTCCATTCCCACACCGCCGTCTTCACCTGCACCACCGGAAGAGCATCATCATCACCGTATCCTCGGATGAAGCTGCGACCTAATCGGCGCCACCAAAGAGGTTGTACACTAATCGCCACATTTTCTTCTTGATTCGATCTCACGGTGCTGCCGGCGCTCGGTCCCGAGCCGACACGGCGCGGCTCCATCCACGGCGGCGTCGCCGGCCACTTCCTCCACGGTGTCGCTCCCTCGGCGGCGACGTCCACATCAGTAGGACCTGCTGCTGCTTTAGCTCTCGCTCGCGCTGCTGCTCTGCTCTTGCTCTTGGTCCCCTGCCTGGCCTGCTCTTGCTATTGCTCTTGCTCTTGCTGCTGCTTTCGCTCTTGCTCTTGCTTGCGATGCTGCTCCGATTTAGCTACACTTCACTCCGATGCCGCCGGGGTGAAGGAAGAACCAGCCGCAGCGGGGACGGGGGCTCGCCGGAGAGGTACCCCACTATCTATCTTAGGGTTCAGGATGGGGGCGGTGGTCGCCGGCGTTGGCGGGGCGGTGGCGTGGGGATCGCCGGAGAAAAAGCTCGGCAGGGGGGGGGGGCTAGAGGGATGGCCGGGGCGGCGGCGGACCGGCGGTGTGGAGTGTTTTCGGGGCAGGCAGGGCGGTGCACCGCCGGCCGCGGGCGGTGGTGGGCTGCTGTTTGGCCGGCTCAGGGGGGTGGAGGTTGAAGATGAACCACAGGCCCTTGATTTCATATCCAACGGCTGCAAAATCGACTGACCAGAGATGAAAAAGTTAGTCGACCGACGTGTAGCCTCACCTTGCTAGTGCGTTCAGTTTCGACAGCAAAATTTAGTTTCGACAGTTAAGTTCAGTTTCGACAGTTAAGTTCAGAGATGAGCGACTGATGTATTTTACATCTAGCACTTTGTGGTTATGTATTTTACGTCATGTATTGGAGATGCTATTAGAATTCCACTCAGGTTAACGTTGTTCGTTGTCTCTCTTGTCCTACTTCAGCCTCGGCGTCGTACAACTCACCGGAGCTGCTCCAACGACGAAACCCTCCATCACAGCGGAGCAGTACCTCGGGCTCCATCTCCAGACGCCTAAGATCTTCTTCCCCTCCTCCGACAGCCAAGTCAGCCGGAGCATCCTCATCGGCCAACCCAATCACGCTGAGATCGACATGGCTTCGCCAAAGAGGTTGTACACTTGTTGCATCTCTTTTTTTACTCTACATGTTATATATATTGTCCACTGAGCACACGGATTTGTTCCTTTAGTGTCTCCTTGAAAGAAAAAACGTAGGAATTTTAATTTTCACTTGTCCTCCTTTTCAAATTCCTATTCATGAAGCACAAGACTAAGAGATAGTAGCATAATAGCATTATAACCGTACATTTTCTTGTGGTTTGACTTAATCTCACCATGCTTCTTTGCATCCTGTGATCTTCCAATTGTTGTGAATCAAACACCCAGATTGGAGAAATCCTGTGTTTTTAAATTCTCTGTTTTGCACGTGCATTCCTATCCTATTCCTGTCTATTTTCTATCCCTGCATTGTTGGAATCCTCCAATTCAAACGAGCCCTTACAGAATTACTTCTCTTACAAATAGTTGCCAAAGAAAACCTTGCGTGGTTTGTCCCGCTCCTGCTGCGCCGTCGTCCACCCCAGCTCAGCTGCTCCAACGACAGAAGGGTCCAGCACAGCAGGGATCCGGCCTCCAGACTGTCTTTCGCCGCCTCAGATCTTCTTCCCCGCCGCTGGCAGCCATGAAAACTGCACTACCATCATCAACCGAGCAGATGACCTCGAGGACTACACGGGTCCGCAAGAGAGGTCGCACTCTTTCGTGTCTGCTTACGTTATGCATCGCTTAATATTACATGCTACTTTATCGTCCTGTTCACCGATTAGACTCCGAGTCAGCTCCAAACTAATGGTCAAACTTGAGTTTTTAAATGGTTGTGGGGTACATATTGGGGCCGCTATCTATAGTATCTATCTACTATTTGGTTAATCTCCGGTGTCTACTATGAGTTTCATGTTGGGTGGGAAACAAACAGTAAAGAAGCCATTATCTGTATTTTTTAACTGAAGCCATTATCTGCCTGCTATTATTGGTTTTGGGTCTATCCACATGTTGCTACCATCACTCTGGATTTCTGCATGCACTCCTTACATAATCTCACTATGTTTTATTCCTATGCATGGCAGTTATTGTAAACAATGGAACTGAACATGTAGAGAAAAAGAGACAAGCCTTGCATGGCAATAAAATTTCATGCAGACGTCGCTCCATGGTAGGCGCAAAGGCAGCCTCCCCTCCACGCATTTCGGATTGTAATCGAGAGGAAGATATCTGTTCTGAGGGGGATTCAGAAGGAGAAGACAACTCCTATTTACCCCATGAGGTCTTCGCTCTAACTTGGCATGCTGATGTTGGTTATATCATGCATATGGTGTCTTGCATTGCTTACTTTATACATCAAATATGTCATCTGCTTAGTTTAGACATCCTTTGTGCGAATGCCATCTGTTTAGTTTATTCATCGTTTATGTGAATTATGCAACGCCATCTTGTTTAGCCAGGCATCATATATGTGAATTTTGCAATGCCATCCTGCTTAGCCAGTCATGTTATATGTAAATTATATCAGGCCATCCTTTTTTCCGTTACATATTACATTTGTCAACAATGTTATTACATTCAACTGCTCTTCGTGTGCATCAGCCATTTGACACGGTGATGGCAAATTCTGGAGTGAAAACAAGGTCTTCAGAGCAGACTATGCTATCTGACAAAGCGCATATATCGCTGGTTACGGATAGCTCCTCAAAGCAGGATTCAGAGACAGATGACCAGTCCTATGCCCCCCCAAGGTGTATGCTCTAACTTGGCAGGGTTATGTTGCTCATATCGTGCGTATGGTGTCTCGCATTGCTATGTCATTTGATTAGTTTAGACATGCTTTGTGTGAATGCCACCTGTTCAGTGTCTAATTACCATATATGTGAATTATGCATTGCTATCTTGTTGCAAGACATTATATATGTGAATTATACTATGCTATCTTGTTGCAAAGGCATTATATATGTGAATTATGCAATGCCATGCTGTTTAGCCAATCATCATGTATGTGAATTATATCATGCTATCATTTTTTTGTATTACGTGTTCCATTTGTCGACAACGTTTGTATATTCAACTACTCTTCCTGTGCATCAGCCATTTGAAGCGGTGATGGAAGTATCTAGAGTGAAAACAAGGTATTCAGAGCAGTCAATGCTACCTGCTAAAGCAGACATCTTGCTGGTTACAAAGAGCTCCTCAGAGGAGGATTCAGAGACTGATGACCAGTCCTATTTTCCCCCTAAGGTCTATGCTCAAACTTGGCAGGGTTATATTACCCATGTCATGCATGTTGTCTTGCATTGCTTAGCTTTTACATCATATATGGATTGCCATCTGCTTACTTGCTTACTATATAAATCATATATTTGAATTATATCATGCCATCATGTTTACATAGTACATACACATCATCTATCTGAATTATGGCATGGCAACCCATTTAATAAAGACATCATATAGTTATATCATCTCATCATGTTTAGTGTTTACAGTCATCATATTTTGAATTATGGCATTCTATCCGTGAATGTATGTGAATTATGGCATGCCAACCTATTTAATAAACACATTATATAGTTATGTCATGTCATCCTGTTTACATAGTCTCATATTTTGAACTATGTCTTTCCATCTTTTTTAGTTAGCCATCATAATGTGAAATCGTATCATGCTATCCTGTTTAGTTAGCCATCATATATGTGAAATTGTGTCATACTATCCTGTTTGGTTAGACAACATAGATATGAATTATTTCATGCCCTCTTTTATTCCCCACTATCCATTGCACCTGTCTATCATACAATGTCTATACTTTCAATTACTTTTCTTGTTTATCAGCCATTTGAATTGGAGAGCATGATGGCAGTATCTAAAGAAGTAACAACACGGTCTTAAAAAAAGATAGTGCTACCAGTTGATGCAGATAGAACCACGGTTGTACTTGCCCAAGGACCAGATCCACCACACATAACCCAGACTCTCGCAGATTGTACCCCTACCCAGTTGGACAGAGAACCAACTACACCCCTTCTAACCCCAACCCCGGCAGATATTAACCCAGTTCCAGTTGACACGGCACCGTCTCCACCACAGAGCACCCAAACACGAGCAATTAGTAAGGGAACTGCAGTGCCCAAAGCACGAGGACCACCACTCCGAATCCCAACTCAACGCTTAAAGGAGAAGAAGATTTGTTCTCAGGTCAGGTTCTGTAGCTATGGTTCATACTCATTTGCTCTTGCATGACTGTATTTACTCATACCAACTATTTTCAAATTTGAAGGATGGAATTGAAACTCCAATGGCGCAACAGGTATGTTTTAAACCTGTTTCTTTAACTGGTTTGCTGTTGTAACCTGCTCTATGTTGATTTCAGTTTCAATTGAATAAACAGTTATGCTCTCGTGTCATGCACATTACAAGTGTTTTTATTGCTCTATAGTTACCCACACTTATATTCTGTCTATTCTGCTTTGTCTTGAACAAATATTATTTGAACTGTGTCTCTATCTTGATTTGGCAACAAAAACTAGAATGATATAGACCATAAAGTGACCATGGTACATAGATATATGTTTGTTTCATGCTGTTATCCTGTCCACTTTACTACTGAACTCATTTACCAAAATGAGTTTCATATACAACATGGTAAACATGTGATGTGTCTGCTTGTTTCTCTTTTAGAATGCGGACAAAATATTGGAGAACAGTACCGCGTTATCCAAATGTAAAGGAAGTAATGCAGATAAGGTTCAAGATAGTGAGACATCCCTGTTGTTCTCCAAGAAAGCTGATAAAAACTATCTTGACGACAGTGAGGGAACCCAAAAGTCCTGTCTTGATGTAGTGTTCAAGTTACTGGCCACTACTGCTGGCACAAGCTCTTCGAACTCGCTGCCTGAATCAGTTCGTCTTCTTGAGTCTCAACTTCAAGTTGAAAGACATCGATCAGATGTGCTGCGACAGGAAGCTGAAGGACTGAGGAAGTCCCTGCAGAATTCAGATGCATATATTCTGGTGCAACAGCAAGCGCTGGAGGATTTAAGCGCCAAACAAGAGAAAGTTAATAAGCTTGCTAAGCATCTTGCCAGCATTATGGGTACCCAGGATATTGTTTCTTGAGATCTTCTGAAGTGGTTTCAGTTCTGGATTTGTTTTGCTGCGGCGTTTATTTGCGCTGGTCGCCAACTTTGACAACCAGTGTATATGATATGCTGCTTTGTTCCCTATATTTGCACTGGTGGCGAACTTTGATGCCCAGTGGATGTAATATGTGTAATAGCCGTGATAGCCTAGCGTTAGTTGCTTGCTTATTTATTTCCTTGTTGTCTTGTTTATTTGTTTGCTTGTAGTCATTGCAGTTCTTTTTCCACGGTTAGCTAGTGGCTGCAATAACCTGTTTTTTAAAACTAGGCCACAATAACCATGGGCTAATATTTACTGTAGTGACACTGAGCCTCCTACTGGCCGTAGAAACAGTGGGCCTTCTACGGGCCGTAGAAACAATGGGCCTTCTACGGGCCGTAGAAACAATGGGCTTTCTGCGGTCCGTATTATCAATGGGCCTTATACGGGCCATATAATCGATTGGCCAAACATGGGCCAAACAGACCACATTATGGCCGTAAACGGGCTAGAGTTGGAATCGTCCGTTCATGGGCCGACCATAACGGGCCATCATTAATAGGCCGTATTTGATGACGCTAAGAAATTGGCCCAACGTATTAACGGACCACAAACGGGTCGACTGTAACCACGGGCTGAATTTGGCCCACAAGCAGAAAATGATAGTAACGGGCCGTAAGTACACGAATGCTGGAAATGAGCCCAATAATAAATGGGCTCTGAGAAGGCCGAAAGATAACATGGGCTGGAAACGGCCCAACGGAATAACGGGCAATTAATGGGTATAAAGTGATACACTGTTCATTACGGGCCAGTTTCACCACGGGCCGTTAATGGGTGTAAAGTGATACACTGTTCATTACGGGCCAGTTTCACCACGGGCTGTTAATAGGCCAAGAGTTACATAGGGCCTCATATGGGCCGAAAGACGTCATGGGCCATACATGGGCTAGAAGTGAAAATGGGCTGGAATCATATTGGATGGCCGAGATGACGCTACTGGGCCAAATTCGAATAGGGCGTAATGGGCCTTGGGTTAGCGGGCTGTAAATGGGCTATATGCGAACAGGCCGTTAACGGGCTTTCCATGGGCCGGCCCGCCACCTTTTGACCAAGTCAAACGGGCCGGCCTTTTCACAGGAATGGGCCTCTGTTGGGCCGTGCCACGTGTCGACGTATCATAGGCGTCTATCTGACCCACTGACGAGCTGACACGTGTTTCGTCCGGCCAATAAGAATTTTACACGTGGAAATTTCCCATTGGTCGGGGCTGTTAACGGGTTATCGGATCCAAAACCCGACCCGGTAGCTTAACGGCGTTCCGTTATGGTGGATGCCACGTGTCGGTCACCCTTGCCGAAAGCACTTCTGTGACGCGCGATTTATCGTCATGGAAGTGGACACTTCCGTGATGATAATTTTGGCAATGTCATGGAACACTTCTACAACAGCACAGGTATGACTATCTTGATTCTGTCATAAATTTGTCATGGATGTACATGCATGACAGAAAACGCGACCTACCGTGACAAACACGTATCATCACGGAAGTGTAATTTTTTGTAGTGGAGATCTTAACAAGCAAAAGCAAGACAAGTAATGTAGTGGAAAGTGGTAACCTGTAAGTAAGTACAAGATAGAGTTGGAAGGTGTAAACATAGAGAGCCTCAGCAATGTTTTACCGAGGTTCGGATAGTTAGTGCCATCCCACTTTTCGCTCATAGAGGCTTTGAACCAAATGGTTCTAATATCACAAGGATGATTACGTCGCCCACCAAGCGGATTCAACATATTCCACCATGGCTAAAATGAGCCTCATTTTGAGTAGATCTTCACAGAGTAGGCAGTCTCCCAACCCCTTACAAATGTCTTATTCCATCATAATAAGGTAGTTCAACGCTCACAACTCACTTCTAGCCGTCTAGAAGGCGCGCACCTTCCATGAGTAGCAAGCAAAGCAAAGTTAAAGAAAGAGGTTATAACAGGCATGAAATATTTTTCTGGTGTCATTGCTAGGGAAGTAAGTCAAGGTTGTATATCTTCTCTTTATGTGTTATTTCGGTAAAAGATTACTCTTCTTATTATCTATGTGTAGCTGTATTTTATAGTAAACTTATGGTTTGTTTCATTTTCCAATTTTTTTAGATAATGGTTATTCAATTACTTTGATTTCCTTTCTAACTTCTTTTTAGTTTTTTCTACTGATTGACATACCAGTTGCGCAAAAATCAAAGCCATGTCATTCAAAATGGTACATCTTGCAAGGTCCAGTAGACGACATTCATAGGATTGAGTTTGGTAGTTAAACTTCGAAGTTGTTTGGTTTTATAGTTTCATAGCAAAACCTAGGCTTGAATGGTAATCAAGGAAATCCTTATCCATCAACTAGTTTGCACTCAAAGCTTGACCTGATGTGGGAAAGTTGGCTACCACACATATGATTGAGCAGTTTCCGTATAGAGGTTTGTCTTCAAGTAAGGTACTCGAGCTGCCCTTTTCTTCCTCCTTGCCATTAGTGCAACCCTTGGACCCCCTCCCCCGGTGAAAAAACAGTAATCCGCTTGAAAAAAGATTAAAAAGTGGTGTCATGACCATGATGGGGCTCGAAAATGGTATCTCCTTGAACAAGGTGGCTGACGACTCTATGAAACTACGTCGACACCTCTACATAATATGTATGAAATAAGAAAAATCTGGAACAACTTATTTGTGGCTTCGTTGTAGTAAGACACGGTCGCATTGCATCAATTCAATTTACTAAAAGAACAAAACGAACATGTCTAGTTAAATTACATTAAAGTTAAAAAAGAAGCATTGGTGATTATAAAATTAATTTGATTTGTGACGTAAGCACTTGAAAATGTCTTTACGTCGGAGGTTTGGTGTTTTGATGATCCGAAATTGGGTAATGCATGACACACGGTAATGCAGGGAAGAATAGTTAGGAGTCAACCAAACATACTTCACCACAAAATTACTTAGTTCTTGTTCTATAAAGCAAGCCGCGGTGACTGCTGATTAATGCATAGGCAAGCCATATAGCTGAAATCTAATGGAATAAGAGCAAAAAGGAATCAAGTCATACCGATCATGTATACATGAACATGATCACATCTTATTATTGGATCAAGATATTTGCTCATTATCTTGGTAACGGACATTCATAGAAGCATTCAATTCACGAACCCGTAGAAGAGAATCACAACAACCAAGCCCAAGAGTTTGGGAAACCCACAACAACCAAGCCCAAGAGCTTGGGAACCCACAACAACCATACATCCATACTTATTTTATAGGCCCTTCTGGACACTCGCATCGAGGTAGTAGTAGATAGGAGTTTTACTCTTTTTTGGCTTAGATGTCCTAGTTAACTAACCCCATAACACAGTCCCACCCTCCAAGTATTTACAATATTTTGGATTTGGTTACTTCAAGATAATATGTGCGAATTTTCTTGAAAACTACTTTCACAATATATTCCATTATTTGGATTTGGTGTGTGTGTGGGTGTGTGTGTGTGTGTGGGTGTGTGTGTGTGTGTGGGTGTGTGTGTGTTGCAATAGAGTGGATGTCCAGATTTTGTTTTGAAAACCATATAAAAATCCAAAGGAGTACCAAAGAAAGCATTATTGTATACTCTTAGCATTTGGTGTGACCTAATCAATTCCACCATGAGGTCTTACAGTCACTCATTACACCAGGTAGTCAGCTGGTAAAGCAATGTAACTTGTTTGTCAACATTTTACCTGCAATTTTTTCATAGCTCTGCACAATAACCGGACCTTTCTTCGTTCCCAATTTCTCTTATTACCACTACTCCTTATATCTCTTTTGATCCACTCTCGTCATGTCCTCATCTTTGTATGTGATTTCCATTTTCTTGGTATGCTAATTAATGTAGTGCTAGGAACATAAAAGTGAGGATGAACAATTGAGCTTTTGGTATCTATTTAGATAGAGACATGGTGCTATATATAATCAGGCATAGAAGTGAAGGTTGGTAGGGTATTCATTTTCTTCGTCATGTGATGAATGCCCTTTAGTTGCATTAATGCAATGAGAATTCATATCAACAGTATACCTAGTATAAACCAATAGATATACAACTGAACTCAAAACTAACCCTTGGTGGGACTAATTAACTCCCACAAGACCATCGTTGCCATCAAATAGTCGACACCGCTGAACCAAAGGGATACACTCTGATAATCACACTATAGCATTAATCAGAGATGCTGCACAATGTTGCTCTTGTGAAGATCATTGGTTGCAGCAGGTTGTGTACTTTGATGATCATTGGATCTTCCAATCTTCCCAATGTCTTCTGTTCCCGCTATTTGTTATTTCTCTTTTTTTCTTCTCTCATCCTCTCTTTGCCTTTTTACGTAGGTTTCATCTACTTGGCATACTAAGCAAGTGCTGCTAACATGTAAAAGTGAAGCGAGATAGTGGAATTTGTTATAGTCAGGTTGGGATAGAGTGGTTTATATAATGGGCAAAGCGTTATTATTTAGATAGATGAAGGTTGGTGCAACATTCATTTTTTATCGTGGGATGAATGCCCATGAGTTGCTTTTGATCTCACAATTACCAAATTAGACTACTTTGATCATTAATTGAAAATGATATATTCTTTTACTCGTCAATTGAACAATTGCAAGTAGACTCTAGTTGACTTGAAACTAGTTTTACACATGTTGAAAACTAGTCTGCATGAATAAAATCAGAAATTTTAAAATAGAATTTCATTTAGAAAATAAAATAAAAATAAAGAAATTCGACAACAAAAGGGAGAGTCATTCATATATGTCGACACATTGATACATATATGCACACTAATGTTAAATATGGTGATGTCTACTGTTAAATTTTTGTAAACACATTCCCTTTTTATGAGTGTTCAAAATTATGTGTGACCAACCTCAATTTTTCTTGTTTTATAGAATACTTGTGATTTTTTTAGTTTTTCTAGTTTTGAAATAACATTTTAGGTATTACGATAAAGTTTTTTAAGTGATGTGGCACACCAAATGGGTAAACACATGAAACATGCTAAGGTTAGATGGATATAAAGCTGGAAAGAGCTGATTCCATAATCCACTACGCCATAACTAGTTTTGATGGATCCCAAACTGTCTCCATGTAAGCTTCAGGCTCGTAGGTAACCACGGATAGTGGACACAAAAGGGTGTTGTGATCCTCAATGTGAATATAACCAAAAACTAGAAATGGCTAATGGGCCTTTTTTAAAAAATGAGTATGACCCCCGGCCTCTGCATCTAGGCGATGCATGCAGCCATAAGAGCTGACGAGCCTAGCCTAGATCGTACTTGTCATCACCGCACCTCCGCAATGTTGATACATGGACACCCATCATGATCCTCCTACACTACCTGGGACACACTATGGTCTGGAGCCAAAGTTCACGCCATCCCCCGCAAAGCCATTTGCACTGAAGCTGAAGCCGTCATCTGGAGTCAATGGCATCCATGTGGAAGTTGATGCCATCCCTAGTGGAAGATGTCTTTGTTGACACTTGTGATGCACTATTATTTGGCAGAAGATAGTCTCATCGGTTTGAGATGAGGTTGTCTTATATCGCCACTTGTGACGCACTATAATTTGGCCAGTATGGAGTCTTACCTAGTAAAACAACAAGACATACAACAAACATTACTTATACTGTATTAGTAATTCATAGTGAAAAAATATGACAATAATCGTGCCAAGTGACGTGGCACACTAAATGGGGCAACTCATGAAACATGCATATGTTATATGATTATAAGTTGAGCACCACACCTTTCATAACATAGCTAAATATTGACACATTTCGAGAGACCTAGTCTGTAGGAAAACATCTTGCCACGCGCCCAGCTTCAAACTAAACATGCAACATATATATTCTCAAGTCTCTCTACTTTTAAATGGAGAGAACTATGACATAGTTATGAATCAACCAAGGACACTTCACCAAAAAATGCGTTTGTTCTAGATTAGTGATGGAAACAATATGGACCAGGAACTAATGTGGAGGCAAAACATATAACTGAATTTTGACGGAATAAAAGCCACAGAGAATCGACTCCATCCTATCGATGGTATTCATATACAATTGTATTAATGATTCACGGATCACAATACTTGCTCTTCGCAAATTTCATTCAATTCATGAATCATTGAAGATAATCACAACTAAAGAAGCTCTCACAGGACCACAATGGATAACAAGATGAAAAAGTAAAGGATGCAACCAAAATTCTAAGGGAAAATTTTGAGCAAAATCTGCGCAATAAAACCAATACACACTACTAGGAAAAGGGCTATAGATAGGATTGATACTAATGGCGCACCATGAAAGTAGTGCGCCACTACTATATACTAATGGCGCACCTGCTTGTGATACGCCATTAGTGTGGAAGACACTAATGGCGCACCGGAAACAGGGTGCGCCACTAGTATGAATTTTTTTTCCATTTTTCCATACATACTAATGGCGCATCTGGTCCATAATGCGCCATTACTAGTTATAACACTAATGGCGCACCAGGCAGAGAGTGCGCCATTACTGCAAAATTTTTTTTACTCTTTTTTTTGCGAAACTACTAATGGCGCATCCTCTCACAGTGCACCATTACTAGTTTAAACTAGTAATGACGCACTCTGAGAAGATGCGCCATTAGTATATATATTTATTTTTTTTAATTTTTTGCAAAACTACTAATGGCGCACCGCCTGCTGGTGCGCCATTAGTAACCAGGGTTACTAATGGCGCATTTGCTTGTGGTGCGCCATTAGTAACCTGGGACCCCAACAAGATATTTTGGACAGCCCCACACCTACCCACTCACTTTCCCTACTTCATTCCATCCACCTCCTTCTCCAAGCTTTCGGCCATCTCCTCCTCCTCACCTCATTTCCACCATAGATTCATCAAAATTAAGTGGTGAAATTACCTTTTTTTGATAGGTAAGTAAGGGAAAGCTATCTTCATGATGTAGATCTACTTTTTTTTCTCCCTAGCTCGCTCCAACAACGTGCACATGCACTTTTTGTGGCCTATAGCTAGATCTATGTATGTTTGTGGTGTTGCATGTGTTTGTGGTGTTGCATATATGTTTGTGTTTGAAGGTACCGGTATTTGAAATGCGATAGTTGCCAATATTTTGCCGAAATGTTTTGATTCATTTCCGTTTCGGCGAGAATTTTGGCACTATGCATTCTTTTTGGTACTATTTTTAGGGAAGGTCATGCCAAATTTTTTCTTGGTTCTAAAATATCGTTTTGGTCTACCCCGCAGGCGACCATGGTCCGCACGATGACTGAAGGCATCGTGAATAGGTTTTTGAGCTCCGCGAAGGCCGAGATGCTTCAAAAGAACGAGACAGAGATAAGATGTCCGTGTCGAAGATGCAAGCTGAAGAGCCTTATTGCGGACCCGGATTCCGGGCAGGTGCATGACCACCTGCTCTTGCGTGGTTTCATGGATGGCTATCGGTGGCAAGGTGATGAATATGACTATGAAGTCATCCATGGCCGGCGTCGGGCAAGAAATGAGGAAGGGCAACAAGACAAGTACCACCGCGGCGAGGGCGGGCGAGAAGACGAAGAACCTCCAGGACATGATCACGACGGTGATGCTGTACACAGTCATCATGTAGAAGATGTCGTGATGATGAGGAAGATCAAGACGAAGGGCATGATCATGAAGATGAATATGCCGGAGCAGACGATGATGGAGGCTGGGTGCAAGACCCTCATATTCAAGAGCTGCTTCTCAAGCAGACGGATAACGTAAGAGCTGCCGCCCGAGAGAAAGCCAAGCTGGATCAACTGGAGATAGACGCGGTTACTCCATTGTATGAAGGATGCAGGCCCGAGGATACCCGCCTGAAAGTAACGCTCATGGCTCTGGAGATGAAGGTAAAACACAAAATGACCGACGCATGCTTCGACGAGAACATATCATTCTGGCACGAACGTCTTCCCAAGGGGAACAAGTGCCCGACCAGTTTCGAGGAGGCGGAGAAAATCATTTGTCCTCTGGATTTACCGCACGTGAAATATCATGTGTGCATGAACAATTGTATCATTTATCGGGACGAGCATGTTTTAAAGATATTGGAATTGTTGATGTCACCCATTTTAAATAATCAATTTCACTTTTTTGTGATGTGCGAGATTGGAATATATGAAATAGATGTTGCTCTAAATTCAAATTGTTACATGAAACTGATATTACACATTGCAGTGTGATCTGTATTGAAATAGTTGTTGAAATAAAAAATGAATTTTTTTGTATTGCTTTTGTAATAATCAATTTCAATTTATTTGAGAAAATCTGAAATTGGAATATTTGAAATTAACTTTTAGAGATAGTGGAATTGTTGATGTCACCCATTTGAAATAATCAGTTTCACTTTCTTGTGGTGTGTGTGATTGGAATATATGAAATAAGTGATTGAATTTTTTTTATGAAAGAGTTGAAATGAACTTTTAAATGTCAGGACCCCGATCCTAAGCCACATCGATCCAGCGTGTAACACATCATATCACTTTGCGGCCTCACGCACGGTACTCCCACGGGTGCCACCTTACCTGGCCCGGGACCGTTTGCGCCTTCTGGCTCACGTATATGATAGTGTCGCTAGCATCCATATGACAGAGAACCCGGGCCGACATGGCTAGTCGTGAACCCAAAGCGGCACTAGCCTATGAGGACAGGCATACATGAATCACATCGAGCATGTCGGTCATCAACGTATTTATTCGGGCTGTAGCACTGGGCTAACAGGACTCCGGTAATCCGGGCTGTAGCAGGCTAGGCAGGACTCCGAATAACAGCGCGTGACATTTCCCCGAAGGGACAGACACAGGAACGATGTGAAACACATGCCGGCTAGTCAAGTGTTCCAAGCAGTAGTGCTGGGCTAGCAGGACTCCGGTGATCCGGGCTGTAGCGGACTACTATCGCTCAGAAGCACTAGGCTTACATTTCCCCATATGAAAGGCTGCCAAGGATAAACAACTAGATAGTCGGATCCCACTCATACCAAGCATTTCAATCATACACACAATATGCCCGATATGAGTAAATACAACATGGCATCACAACAGTACTCTACGACTCAAGTACTTTATTTAGAAGGCTCCGAAGAGCCATACATATCATCCATACAGATAGGGGTCACATGACCCAACACTCAAGTCATACAAACATACAAGCACATGCGGAAGCAAAGTAGTCTGAGTACAGGCACTAGAAAGAAAGAAGGCTTGACGAAGCCTGTCTATCTACATCGACCCTTCACAAGTCTTGGATCACCACCTGGGTGATAAGTCACTCGTCAACGTTGAGGTCTACATAGAACCCATCAGAGGGGTTGGTGCAGTCGTCTGAAAAACATGATTAAAGCAACATGAGTACGAAGGTACTCAGCAAGTCTTACAACAGGAACCTACTATACATGCACATTCTCAAGAAGGTAGTGGGGTTGTTGCAGCAAGCCAGCTTTGACTCTTGGCTAAGCTATCCTACGATAGACACCACTTGTAAATCATTTGTCGCACACGAGTCCACTATCACCAACACAATACACCACCGTGGATCCTCTCTCGCCATCCTACGAGAGGGCCATCCGCGGTACTCACACTTATCTTGAGATTTTTAGCAGAATCCATTTACTTGTCTATGAACTGTTATAGGCAACCCAGAAGTCCATTACCGCGGACACGGCTATTCGAATAGATCATTTATAACCCTGCAGGGGTGTACTTCTTCACACATGTTTCCACCACTTAGCGTCTGCACACGACATGTGCTCGGCAGACTTCAAGCGAAAGCCGACGTGGGTGTAGACCACGACCTACCTAAACACTCAAGTCTCTAGTCTAGGTTTATCGCCTATTCGGGTTCCATCCGCAGGGAGTCCAGCCGAGGTTTCCACTAACGGCCCCGAACGATGTGAACAGGGTTCCCGAGACACCAAACGGGCGAGTCGGTACACCGTGCCACGTGCCTACCGCAACACAGCCCACCCCGATGGTCAGCGCCGCGTGCGGCCCCCAGCATGCTACAAACACCAGAAACTACTTGCAACTCCTAGACAGAGGACAAGGGTGGTTAAGAAGTCGAGCGGGGTCATATTTCAGGGCCCAATGTGTGGTAGTAACTGTATCATGGATCACAAACACAGATCTCAGTTCTTAAGGACGGCCTCAATGAAACAACCCACCATGTACTCCTACATGGCCTCTCATCGATTCCTTTACCAAATCGTGTTCAACACTTCACTCTTGTCACCGACACAACCTTTCACTCCAGTTCATCATCCCGATGAGCCAGACCTGACACAACTCTAAGCATAGCAAGCATAGCATGGTAGGAACACACACACATGTATTGGCTCAATCAACTCCTACACATGCTAGTGGGTTTCATCTAGTTACTGTGGCAATGACAGGTCATGCAAAGGAAGTGGGTTCAACTACCGCAACACACAGCAGTTTGAAACGCGTTGTCTTAATGCAGTAAACGAGAGCAGAAGCGAGAACATGGGTTTGTATCGGAATGATCAATGGGTTGCTTGCCTGATGGAGTGGTAGTGGGATACTGCCCTTCAGTTGGATACTCGGAGATATCCTCGGAGGCAGAACCTACCACGAAGAACACATCGGAACACAATCAAAACATGACGATATGCAACAATATGATGCATGCTATGACATGGCATTATGGATGTGTCCTGACCTAGTGCAAGTTAAACCAGAAGGGAATGAACCCATTTGAACCAAGGATTCAAATGGTAGCTCATTTATGAAGATCATATTAGTGTATCAACTTGTAAAGCCTAAACAGTGGGTTTAACTTGTTCTGACATGCATGAAACCAGTTCCATTGGATAGATTGAATTTTTCTGATCAAATTTCATATATAAATCTTTGCATTTGGAGTTATAGATTATTTTCTATGAATTTTTGAAGTTTGAACTAATTTCTGGATTTTCCTGTATAAAATTAATTCCAATAAATTAAATTACTGCGTCAGCATGAGGTCAGCGTGACGTCAGGGGTCGACGGAGTCGTCCAGGTCAACTGACCAGTGGGCCCAGGGGGTTAGTGATTAATTAAACTCGTTTAATTAGTTTTAAGCTAATCTGGTGATTAACAGAAGGGGGCCCCACCTGTCATTGACTCAGAGGAGTCAACAGGGGCCCACCAGTTAACGGTCAAGGTCAACTCGCCGGCGTCTAGCCGCCGGCGAGGCCAGACGCGGCGGAGCAAGTGGATTTGGCCGTTCCGGCCACCAAATGGGGCGCGGAAGGCATCTACGCGCTCCTGGGAACGAGCCACGGCTATTGGTGGAGTTAGTTGGGGTCGGGGTGGCCGGAGTTGGCGCCGGCAACGAGTCTGGCGGCGGCCGGAGCTCGGGTGAGCTCGGACTTGTCGCTAGGGGGCACGGTGAGGCGCGTGGGATAGCGCGTTGAGATCCTGAAGGTGCGGTAGGGCTAGTGGACAAGGTGGTGCGGCCGTTGGGTGGCCGGAGCCTCGTCGGCGACGAGCTCCGCGGCGGCGCATGCGGGTGAGCTACATGTAATCGCTACGGGGCTCAAGAGAGAGAACGGGGAGGATGGGAAGGTGGCCAGGCTCACGGTGGTTGCAGCGAGCGTCGAGGCGGGCTCGGGGAAGGTCGGAGCTGAGCTGGGCGATGATGGCGATCTCGGCGGCCGGAGTTGGGGAAGACGGGGTCGGGGGCGACTCCAGAGCGGGCGAGCGCTCGGGGCTCGTCTTGCTCGAAGAAGAGGAGGGTGGCGGAGCTCGTGGACACGGTCGGGTGGCGCGGGGACGACGGTGGCTATGGCTACGACGGCGGAGCGGCGACGGTGGCGTCGGCCATGATGAAGGGGAGCGAGGGAGGCGAGGCAGAGGCGAATGGCGTGTCCAGGGGCTCGGGGCGGCGACGTGGAACGCGTCCAGGCCAGCGGGGCGGCGAGGAGGTGAAACAGGGCGGCGGGGAGCTGTGTGGCGCGCGCTGGTGCCGGCGTCGAGCACCTGCGCGCCTGCCTGGCCAAGCCAAGCAGCTCGCTGGTGCGGCAGCTGGGCTGGGCCGGCAGGTGGGCCGGTTAGGCGCCAGGTAAGTTTTCCTCTGCTTTTCCTTTTTCTATTTTTCTGTAACTTTGTGGACTTATTAAAAATACCAAAACACTTCTAAAAATCACCAAACTTCATCTGGACCTTAGTTGGAATATTTCCAGCAAGGAACATTTCAGTTTGGAAATATTTGAGCATTTGAAATATTTTATAAATTTTAAATGCCCAAATTCAAATACTTATGCATTAATTCAATGACCTTCTGTTGACCTAGAAATATATGCACCATTTTTGCCAGAGGTTTCAACCCAAGACAAAGAGGGTGAACATTTTAGAAGGGCATTTCAGGTTCATTGAAAATATTTTTAGCAAACCCTAGTTGATTTCAGGAGGGGTGCTGGGGGTTCTGCCTTCCCCATTTCAATTTTCTGTCAAAAGTAAACATGATGCACACTCTAATGCATGAGCTAGCTAGGATGTGACAACTCACCCCCACTCAAAAGAATCTCGTCCCGAGATTTAGGTTCCTCCGGAAAGAAGGTGGGGTACTCGAGTCGAAGACGATCCTCCCTTTCCCATGTAGCTTCTTGCTCGGAATGGTGTGACCATTGAACCTTGAGAAACTTGATATTGTGGCGTCGAGTGGTACGCTCGGCTTGATCAAGGATACGAACGGGGTATTCTCGATAGGTGAGGTCATCTTGGAGATCAAGCGTTTCGTGGTCCACTCCACAGATAGGATCCGAGAAGCAACGCCTGAGTTGAGAGACGTGGAAGACATCATGGACTCTGGAGAGATGCGGAGGTAGTTCCAGTTGGTAGGCAACTTCTCCTCGTTTGGCAAGAATGCGAAAAGGTCCAATGTAACGAGGAGCCAATTTGCCTTTGATACCGAATCGATGGGTTCCCTTTAAAGGTGTAACCCGAAGGTAAGCCATCTCGCCGACTTCATAAGCCATGGGCTTATGCTTGCGGTCATACTGACTCTTTTGTCGAGATTGGGCGGTTTTCAACTTCTCACGAATAATGCGAACCTGCTCTTCTGCATCCTGGATCATGTCCGGGCCAGAGAGTTGTCTCTCGCCGGTTTCTGACCAGTTAAGAGGCGTTCGACATTTTCGTCCATAGAGAACTTCGAAAGGGGCTTTGCCCAAGATAGCTTGATAACTGTTGTTATAAGCGAACTCGGCGAATGGAAGGCACTTCTCCCAATTCATACCGAAAGAGATGACAGAAGCTCGGAGCATATCCTCCAGAATTTGATTGACTCGTTCTACTTGACCACTTGATTGAGGATGGAAGGCGGTGCTAAAGGAAAGTCGAGTTCCCAAAGCATTTTGGAAACTTTCCCAAAATCGAGAGGTGAAAAGACTTCCACGGTCCGAATTAATTTCCAATGGAACACCATGGAGAGATACTATTCGAGAGATATACAATTCAGCTAGCTGGCTAGCGGTTATGCTCTCGCGAACAGGTAAGAAGTGGGCTACTTTGGAGAGACGATCGACAACAACGAAGATAGCATTATTCCCTCTTTTGGTTCTGGGAAACCCGGTAATGAAATCCATACCGATTTTATCCCATTTCCATTCAGGAATCTCCAATGGTTGAAGGGTGCCAGCAGGCCGTTGATGCTCTGCTTTAACGCGACGACAGACGTCGCAAGTTGCAATGTATTGAGCGATTTCTCTCTTCATCCTAGTCCACCAAAACCTCTGGCGTAGGTCTTGATACATTTTAGTACTACCGGGATGAATGGTGAGAGGGGATTCATGAGCTTCCTTAAGGATCAATTGACGTAAATGTTGTTTCTTGGGAACCACCAAGCGGTTCTCGAAGAAGACAACACCTCGTTCATCCATGGAAAAACATTTAGCAACTCCGCTAGCGATGTTTTCCTTAATCCGAGATATGCCCTTATCGCGCTTCTGGGCAGTTATGATTTGATCCGTAAGGTTAGGTTTCGCCACCAGGGTGGAAAGGAATCCTCGAGGAACAATGTGAAGGTTAAGCTTACGAAATTCCTCGTGGAGAAGTGGTTGACCTTGTTGTAACACCAGATTGTTACAATAAGATTTACGACTTAGTGCATCAGCCATGACATTGGCTTTGCCTGGGGTGTAAGTTATTCCTAAGTCGTAATCTGAGATCAACTCGACCCAACGTCTTTGCTGTGACACCCCAAAATTTTTGGCCTTGTTTTATTAATTAAATTTTGCCAGGACTTAAAAACTTTATTTTATGAGCTCCCTTTTTTATCTTTAACCTTGTCATTGTGGAGTTTTTCACCTAAGTGTGAACTTTTCAAATATGTTATTGGACTTGTTAAACCTCTCTAGAAAACTTTACTTTTATCAGTGCAACTAATTGCATAATTAAGTTGCTTGATCTTCACTTGCTTGAAAATGGTTTTTCAAAGTTGAATGGCCATTTTTGAACTACGACCATTTGATAAATTCACTTAAAATTCCCACCAAAATTTGGAGATGTGATGTGAGGTGATTAAATAGCTTTTATGCAAAAACATCCTTATTTCATGAAATATTCTGAGCTCTACACCCTTTTTTCTCCTCTGGTCCAGTGGGCAATTTTGCACTACAACCCATTTAAATATTTTCTTTTAGCCTCTACCAAAATTATGGGATGTCAGTAATATCATATGATTCAATTTTATGCAAAAACCCAGTGAAGTTATTTGCAATTTTTGAGTGGATCAGCATCATCTTCATTCTGGACCAGACTGGTGTTTTCTACTGCAACCCTATTATTTCTTGCTCCAGTGACCTTGTGTTTTCTCATGCTCATAATCCTCCCTACCAAACCCCTAAGTCCAGGAGCATGCACCCTTTGGAGCAATTTTGGTTCATGAAATGATGCCATTCATTTCCTGTCCAGAATTGTAATTCTGCAAATCTTACACTAGCAAGTTTCTCCTTTTGCCAAACTAACCTCACCACTCTCTCTTGTTTCTAAGGAGACACTGATCTGGAGTTTTTGACCACTCCAAGACTTGCCTAAGTGCCCTTGGCATTTTGTCAAACACCTCATGGGCATGTTCTGTTTTGGCATGAAACTTTGGTTGCACTGTGACCCGGATCCTCTGACCAGATTGGCATGTCCACTAGACTCCCTGTTTCCCCTAACCTCGACCTGCTAAACCCCAGCTCCAACCGAACCACCTAGCGTGCCCTGGCATTTCGCCGTGCAGCTAGTGAGCGTGCGCTGGGCGCGCCCAGAGCGCGCATATTGCAGCCACGTGCACCGAGCCGCCGCGTCGCAACCCCCTGCCTTGGCCCGCACGGGAGAACCTCGCCACGCACCCCACGCCTCGCCACAACACGCCAACCGCCCTGGCACCCTACAGCTCCACCGCCAGAGCCCTTTTGGCGGCACGCCGGCGTCGGCCGACAGCCTCTGCCACGGGCAGCGCCACCCAAGCCCCTCCCGCTCTCCACCTGGCCCCTGTAACAGCGCGAGCTCATCCACAGGGTGTCGCCTAGCGCTCGTCGCCGCCACGACGCCCCTAGCTACAGAATGGCGGTCGCCGAAGAGCTTATCCACGTCCGCCGCGGAACCGCCTTGCCACGCCTATTTAAGGAGTCCCCGAGCCCGTTCCCGCTCGCAGGCGACCCCAGTCCATCCCTATGGCGTTCCCCTAGCCCGCATTCGAACCAGGGAAGTCTTCTTCCCCGTCCCCGGCAACTCCGACCACCGCCACTGCCCCTGCCGTTCCGGCGCCACCAGGACCTCCCCCTCTCCACTCTCTCCACCAGAAGCCTCCTCATCCTCCCTTGAACCTTTCCCCCTGCTCAATTTTGATCGGGAACCACCGCAGCCCCAATGGCACTTTGCTCCCGAGGCCACCTCCGCCGAGGAGCTCGCCGCCGGCAACTCCCTCCGCCCCCGCCTGCCAGGCGACCACCGGGAGGACCGCCCCGTAGTAGCGGATCCATCCCCGTCCTCGGAGCCCCGCGAAGAGCCGCCAGTCGCCGGCGACGATCGCCGGAGCTTCGCCTCCGCTCGGGACAGAGGAAGGAGAGGGAGAAGACTAGTCAAACCTGACTAGTGGGCCCCCTGGACCCACTGTCAGTGACTCACCGCGCCGTCCATGTGTTTAAGTGAAGGCGTAATTCTCCCCAGTACGTCTCCCCGCTCCGAAAGCGTATTTCCCCTCTGAAACGTTTTTCCTTTTCTGTTTTATTTAAATCAGTTTTGACCACAACTTTGACTGCCTATAACTTTTTAAATAGAACTCCAAATGAGTTGATTCTTTTTCCTACCTTCCTCAAATTTGATCTAGTTTATTTTAATATTTATTTGAAAATTTTCCAAAACAGCTTTTTGTACTGTTTTGAAATGTGTGTTGATTCATATATTTCTTTTTCAAAAAAATAGGATTTTTGGAGAGACTTTCAAAGATTTTGGAGAACACCTCACCCCTCCACAACTTCAAGGCA
Source organism: Aegilops umbellulata (assembly GCA_032464435.1). Taxonomy (NCBI): domain Eukaryota; kingdom Viridiplantae; phylum Streptophyta; class Magnoliopsida; order Poales; family Poaceae; genus Aegilops; species Aegilops umbellulata. The sequence continues at coordinate 376,157,736 of CP136059.1, read as the reverse complement.
AGCATCTTGAACCCTGGCATAATATATTTTGATGTGTTGGTTGACACATTTATAACACCACCTCATTCCGGTGGAATTGATATTTCATGTGACATGATCATTTGCATGGAAGCATATCAACGATTTCCTTGCTATTGGAAATGAAAATGATTGTGGTGGTAATCATCCTCATGTGCCTTGCATGCATATCGGAAAGGAATCCGGGAAAGCCTCGACCTTGGGTAGGCGTGAGCTTGTTGCCGGTCCTCGTCGGGACGGTTATGTCCGGTATGGCATGGTAAGGTACATTGAGTGGAGATTTCTTCAATTGTATTATATTTGATATACATGTCATGCAGGGAACTTATGAACCTCCTGAGTCGACCGCAGATCGAGTCTTGTTCCAGTAACCCCCATACTTGCCTCGTGCTAACACTCGTCCCTGCCGCAGGTAGGGTACGGTTCAGTAAGTTGTCAACCCCTTCCCAGCACACACCGTACAGAGAGGCCATGGTGGAAGATATCGGTTGTAGCCGGTAGGCATGCCACCTGGTCAGGGGGCATGGGTGTTTCCGGTTGGGACCGAGAGGGGAGGCCACCCCTTAGAGCGCGCGATATAAATTTGATCCCATGCTACGCGAGGTTGTAGCCTCCCCACTTAGAGTTTTGCTTGACAAGTGTCGTGGGTGATTCCAGACACCGATGAGTTAAGCTGGTGTGTGCAAGCTAGGCGTGTTTTCAACTAAAAAACCGTAGAAGGAATTAGTCCCGATGGACTAAAAGAATCCGTTACTCGTGGGTAAAGAGTACACCCTCTGCAGAGATTAAACCTATTCGAATAGCCGTGTCCATGGTTAAGGACTACAGTCTGGGATGGGTCAAGTGTCGGTCTTAGTGTCGGTCTTCGGAGGTGAAATTGTTAAACCAGAACGGGAATTACTACTTGTGACTTGTGATGATTATGATTATTACTATTGTTGACTAATCCATGATTATTATTGTTATCATCGAATATCTCTGGGATGGTTCTACCTCCGGGATATTCACTATGATTAATTTCTTTTAAAGCCCTTTCTGTGGTGTCGCTCAGACGCCCGACTGTGGCATTTCTTTTGAAGCCCTTTCTGTGGTGTCGCTCAGACGCCCGACTGTGGCATTTCTTTTAAAGCCCTTTCTGTGGTGTCGCTCAGACGCCCGACTGTGGCATTTCTTTTGAAGCCCTTTCTGTGGTGTCGCTCAGACGCCCGACTGTGGCATTTCTTTTAAAGCCCTTTCTGTGGTGTCGCTCAGACGCCCGACTGTGGCATTTCTTTTAAAGCCCTTTCTGTGGTGTCGCTCAGACGCCCGACTGTGGTATTTATTATTCTGCATTTTTCCGCTCGAGGAGTCTTTCAGACACTCGCTTGGCACCAGTATTTATTATTCTGCATTTTCCGCTCGAGGAGTCTTTCAGACACTCGTTTGGCACCAGTATCTATTATTCCGTACTTTCCACTTGAGGAGTCATTCAGACCCTCACTTGGCACACCGTATTCATTACCTCTATGTGGCCTTTGCATAAATTTCCGGTTGCATATGAATGACCTGTTTGCATACATCAAGACAATCATTATTATGACTAATTAAGTGAGTGTATGGATGTTGCAAAGCATGAGCATCAACGATTATATTATACCCGTGTTCTTAATGTTTGCGAGTACATTCAAAGTACTCACTGGCTTGTCCCTGGCTATTGTCTTGTCCAGATTGCTTGCTTGGAGAGGAGCGTTGCGACGACCGCCTCGGAACCTGCGCAGCGGTGATAGCAGCCTCGTGAAGATAGGAGTTAACCTGGTCAGCTGTTCCCGTGGGAAATGGAGTCCCACAGCCGTGGTGATCCACAAACCGCTTCTGCCCTCAACCACTAGAAACCATTTGTTGTACTCATAGGCCACAATGGTCTTGTACTTCATATTTTGTACCTTTGCTTGGAATTTCTGTAACAAGTTGGTGCCTCATCAGCTAACAGTAATCCTGGGGCTGATGAGCTCGACGGCCGTTTTCTGGAATTTAATGTCTGGAAAACCGGTCGCGACAGACTTGGTATCAGAGCCAGGCTGACCATTGGCTAATCCTATCCTAGCCAGGTCAATAAACTTAGGCATGCCAAACCACCGAGCCATAACCAAATCCGCAGCCAAGCTCCTCCTGCAAGATAGCCCCACAGTGACCCGACACCTTTTGGCAGTCGGTGCCCAACCTACCAGCCTAGCCGTCGATCACGCGCCAGTGACCGGCCCCCTAAATAGTCCTTTCTCGCAAGCGTGCGAAGGAAGACTCCGTCCCCTTTTTCTATAAAAAGGGCACGCTAGTCTCAACCCAGCACAGCCCGGCCGCTATCCTAAACCAAGCCACAATGCCTGGTCCTATTGTGCACCATGAGACCACAGCGACCAACCTTGGAGGTTTTGTGACCATACTCGCAAACCTCACTCGTCGTGCCTATGCATTAGAAGAACCCCCAGAATATGTTGTGTACCAAGGGCCCGTAAGCGGTGAAAGCCGTCAATTCTGGGCCACTGTACACATCTACGGTAGGGGTCTCGCACCCGAACGCCCCTACAGGTTCACCGGAAGAACAACTTCCTTTGAGCCAGAAGCCATCCAACTAGCTGCTCGAGAAGCTATAGTTCATCTCCGGCACTTGTCGCCAAGAGTTGACTGTCGCTCGTTCCACTACTACCCCAGGCGTGAAGGGTATGGTAGATCACCCCAAGTTGCCAACGGAGATCATGAGGCAGATCCTGCATTGTTGCACCTGGTGCGCTATGTAAGTGCACTGGAAGAACTGTGCGATCAGGTCACAATTGATCTCATCGCAGCTCGTGGAGAGCTGGTTCGTCGAGCCCCGGCAAGAGGAGAGGACGAGCCCAACGCCGACAACCCAGTCGTGCTGTTTGGACAACCGATCGAGCCCCTGAGGTCTACCCCAGCCATCGGCCAAGGTGTTGCGATAACCCCAGAAGTGCTACGTCGCATTTTGGGAACACACTCCAACGGAGTTGTGGCCAACAATCCTCGAGATGGCCATCATCGCTACCCCGAGCCTGCAGCCCCTCAACCCACTCCAGTCAATTCTGACGGCGAGACCCGTGGAGAAGTCTCGGCATCCACAAGGCACGCCCGCATGGATGTGAACGAAGTAGACTAAGTAACCCGAGCTGTATCGAGTCCCAGTGTATCCTCGCTATGTAATCGTGTGGCCTGGTGTTTAAACGCTGCCTGTTGTCATGCCTCTGCTTAAATGATAACCTCGGTTAAACGCCCATTGCGCGGTGTGAGATTGCTACCCCGGCGCAGCTACCAAAAACCTTCCCGACAACCCCCCCCCCCCACAGTAACATGTCACCTCGGTGAAATATGTGTATTGGTGGCTTTGACTTCCGGATCAGAGCTGGAAATTCCATTACCCTTCACCACGGTAAAAATGATCCAGCTCCAGTGCTATAAGAAGGCCACCGCGTGACCTTGCCAAGCACCATTCACCGTGTGCACCGCCCTCACAACCATTTCTTGCCATGCCGAACCTCAGCATTTACCTGAGAACCCCAGATGCAACCCCGGGTAGTTTTGTTAAGATATTGTGGGATTTTACCTGCAGTACCATGGGCGCTACCCAGCCACCCCAGTACGAGCTGTTCAAATCGAGGATCACCTCTTCCACCTCGAGATACTGGGCAGCAGTGCACATCCCCCCCGTGAACTCAGACCAAGACCCAACAGAGGTTTCCTTCGTGGGGAAATCTATGCCAACCCCACAGATGGCCGTGGAAGCTGCGGCTTGCGAAGCACTTGCTCGCCTTCGATTCGCAGTACCCTATGCCAGCGAGCGTGGGTATTATTACTTCCCGAGCCGTGCAGCGCCCGGAGGAGTAACATCGTTTCCCGGTGTGCGAATCGAGAGAGACCCCGTCCTGGCCAACCTTGTCCAGTATGTCATCGCTCAAGAGAGTTTGATCCAACGCGTGATGGGTTATCTCCAGAGCCTCGCAGACTTAAATCCTCAGATCGCCATCGGCAGATCACTGAGGCCCGACCAGGAGAGACACGTGCATCGACTAGTGAATCCGCTTTCTTCGATAGAGGAAGAATGTGTCTCAGTACCAGAAACATTTTCCCTGGACCCCATCCAGTTACCGTTTGCATTATAAATGTCGCTGCTACATTATTTATTGCAACCTTTATTTGCGTATTGTAACTTGTGCGTGGAGCTTAGTGTGTGCTTTAAGAGTGTTATTTTTGTTAATTTCGATTAATATGAGTGATTCTGTTGCATTACGGTTTTTTTCCGCGTATAATCCTGGAGTGAGACATCTTTTTCTGAGTCGATACTTCGGCACTTTCTCATAACGTGGATTTCACGCTAGCACAACAGCTGACCCACAACCGCAGACACTCGGGCACACACACGTGCACCGTTTACAAAACTTTGCAACAGTGTTGCAGCTGGCTAACCCCTCTCCTAACCACGGTTAGCACCCGGCATCCCACCTAATCCTCGTGATCACCACCGCCGTGGAAAGCCAACACCCGAGCAGCAGCATCGCGACGATCATCGAGGATCATCGCACACAGGAGCACGGAGAGCCCCAGCAGGGTCGCCAGCCCTCCGCATATCAAGATCGCGTACCAGTCCGGCATCGCCTCCGCCATTAGAGCCTCGCCCGAGCTTCGGTAAGCAAATGGAGGAAGAAGAAAGGGGAGAAGCACGGCCAGAGATGAGGAGAAGAGAGGAACACCTCGGCCGTTTTATAGCTCGAGCTTGGTGCACGGTGGGCGAAGTCCACCAACGCCGCTCGTCGCTCGATCGCCGGTGTTCGGAGTCGAATCCGCGAGCAGTGCCGACAGCACGCTGGCCCGCGAGGTGGGTGCACGCTGCTCCGGCAGCTAGCACGCCGCGCACTACCGCGGTACGGCCTAGATGCCCCACGCGCTAGGCACCGCCGGTGGAGAAAGCGCGCAGGAGAGAGGGAGAAGAAGAGCCAGAGGGAGAGGAAGAGGCTGACTATGGGCCCCGGGTCCACCTGTCGGCCAGAGAGAGCACTATGCTCCCGGGTACGACCAGCGTATATTTAAATTTAGACTTTATTCTAAATTTATACCCAGCGTAGAAATCTCGCGTTTTTGTCTCAGACCGTAGATCTTTCTCCGCACAGCACCAGTATTTCACACTGTGGTTTTCACCACTTATTGCCCTCTTACTGTAGCCACTTTTTCGTTGCATGCAATCTTTTCTCATGCGACTTTTAACAAATCTCGAGGACGAGATTTTTCTTAAGAGGGGTAGTTCTGTGACACCCCAAAATTTTTGGCCTTGTTTTATTAATTAAATTTTGCCAGGACTTAAAAACTTTATTTTATGAGCTCCCTTTTTTATCTTTAACCTTGTCATTGTGGAGTTTTTCACCTAAGTGTGAACTTTTCAAATATGTTATTGGACTTGTTTAACCTCTCTAGAAAACTTTACTTTTATCAGTGCAACTAATTGCATAATTAAGTTGCTTGATCTTCACTTGCTTGAAAATGGTTTTTCAAAGTTGAATGGCCATTTTTGAACTACGACCATTTGATAAATTCACTTAAAATTCCCACCAAAATTTGGAGATGTGATGTGAGGTGATTAAATAGCTTTTATGCAAAAACATCCTTATTTCATGAAATATTCTGAGCTCTACACCCTTTTTTCTCCTCTGGTCCAGTGGGCAATTTTGCACTACAACCCATTTAAATATTTTCTTTTAGCCTCTACCAAAATTATGGGATGTCAGTAATATCATATGATTCAATTTTATGCAAAACCCAGTGAAGTTATTTGCAATTTTTGAGTGGATCAGCATCATCTTCATTCTGGACCAGACTGGTGTTTTCTACTGCAACCCTATTATTTCTTGCTCCAGTGACCTTGTGTTTTCTCATGCTCATAATCCTCCCTACCAAACCCCTAAGTCCAGGAGCATGCACCCTTTGGAGCAATTTTGGTTCATGAAATGATGCCATTCATTTCCTGTCCAGAATTGTAATTCTGCAAATCTTACACTAGCAAGTTTCTCCTTTTGCCAAACTAACCTCACCACTCTCTCTTGTTTCTAAGGAGACACTGATCTGGAGTTTTTGACCACTCCAAGACTTGCCTAAGTGCCCTTGGCATTTTGTCAAACACCTCATGGGCATGTTCTGTTTTGGCATGAAACTTTGGTTGCACTGTGACCCGGATCCTCTGACCAGATTGGCATGTCCACTAGACTCCCTGTTTCCCCTAACCTCGACCTGCTAAACCCCAGCTCCAACCGAACCACCTAGCGTGCCCTGGCATTTCGCCGTGCAGCTGGTGAGCGTGCGCTGGGCGCGCCCAGAGCGCGCATATTGCAGCCACGTGCACCGAGCCGCCGCGTCGCAACCCCCTGCCTTGGCCCGCACGGGAGAACCTCGCCACGCACCCCACGCCTCGCCACAACACGCCAACCGCCCTGGCACCCTACAGCTCCACCGCCAGAGCCCTTTTGGCGGCACGCCGGCGTCGGCCGACAGCCTCTGCCACGGGCAGCGCCACCCAAGCCCCTCCCGCTCGCCACCTGGCCCCTGTAACAGCGCGAGCTCATCCACAGGGTGTCGCCTAGCGCTCGTCGCCGCCACGACGCCCCTAGCTATAGAATGGCGGTCGCCGAAGAGCTTATCCACGTCCGCCGCGGAACCGCCTTGCCACGCCTATTTAAGGAGTCCCCGAGCCCGTTCCCGCTCGCAGGCGACCCCAGTCCATCCCTATGGCGTTCCCCTAGCCCGCATTCGAACCAGGGAAGTCTTCTTCCCCGTCCCCGGCAACTCCGACCACCGCCACTGCCCCTGCCGTTCCGGCGCCACCAGGACCTCCCCCTCTCCACTCTCTCCACCAGAAGCCTCCTCATCCTCCCTTGAACCTTTCCCCCTGCTCAATTTTGATCGGGAACCACCGCAGCCCCAATGGCACTTTGCTCCCGAGGCCACCTCCGCCGAGGAGCTCGCCGCCGGCAACTCCCTCCGCCCCCGCCTGCCAGGCGACCACCGGGAGGACCGCCCCGTAGTAGCGGATCCATCCCCGTCCTCGGAGCCCCGCGAAGAGCCGCCAGTCGCCGGCGACGATCGCCGGAGCTTCGCCTCCGCTCGGGACAGAGGAAGGAGAGGGAGAAGACTAGTCAAACCTGACTAGTGGGCCCCCTGGACCCACTGTCAGTGACTCACCGCGCCGTCCATGTGTTTAAGTGAAGGCGTAATTCTCCCCAGTACGTCTCCCCGCTCCGAAAGCGTATTTCCCCTCTGAAACGTTTTTCCTTTTCTGTTTTATTTAAATCAGTTTTGACCACAACTTTGACTGCCTATAACTTTTTAAATAGAACTCCAAATGAGTTGATTCTTTTTCCTACCTTCCTCAAATTTGATCTAGTTTATTTTAATATTTATTTGAAAATTTTCCAAAACAGCTTTTTGTACTGTTTTGAAATGTGTGTTGATTCATATATTTCTTTTTCAAAAAAATAGGATTTTTGGAGAGACTTTCAAAGATTTTGGAGAACACCTCACCCCTCCACAACTTCAAGGCAAGCATCTTGAACCCTGGCATAATATATTTTGATGTGTTGGTTGACACATTTATAACACCACCTCATTCCGGTGGAATTGATATTTCATGTGACATGATCATTTGCATGGAAGCATATCAACGATTTCCTTGCTATTGGAAATGAAAATGATTGTGGTGGTAATCATCCTCATGTGCCTTGCATGCATATCGGAAAGGAATCCGGGAAAGCCTCGACCTTGGGTAGGCGTGAGCTTGTTGCCGGTCCTCGTCGGGACGGTTATGTCCGGTATGGCATGGTAAGGTACATTGAGTGGAGATTTCTTCAATTGTATTATATTTGATATACATGTCATGCAGGGAACTTATGAACCTCCTGAGTCGACCGCAGATCGAGTCTTGTTCCAGTAACCCCCATACTTGCCTCGTGCTAACACTCGTCCCTGCCGCAGGTAGGGTACGGTTCAGTAAGTTGTCAACCCCTTCCCAGCACACACCGTACAGAGAGGCCATGGTGGAAGATATCGGTTGTAGCCGGTAGGCATGCCACCTGGTCAGGGGGCATGGGTGTTTCCGGTTGGGACCGAGAGGGGAGGCCACCCCTTAGAGCGCGCGATATAAATTTGATCCCATGCTACGCGAGGTTGTAGCCTCCCCACTTAGAGTTTTGCTTGACAAGTGTCGTGGGTGATTCCAGACACCGATGAGTTAAGCTGGTGTGTGCAAGCTAGGCGTGTTTTCAACTAAAAGACCGTAGACGGAATTAGTCCCGATGGACTAAAAGAATCCGTTACTCGTGGGTAAAGAGTACACCCTCTGTAGAGATTAAACCTATTCGAATAGCCGTGTCCATGGTTAAGGACTACAGTCTGGGATGGGTCAAGTGTCGGTCTTAGTGTCGGTCTTCGGAGGTGAAATTGTTAAACCAGAACGGGAATTACTACTTGTGACTTGTGATGATTATGATTATTACTATTGTTGACTAATCCATGATTATTATTGTTATCATCGAATATCTCTGGGATGGTTCTACCTCCGGGATATTCACTATGATTAATTTCTTTTAAAGCCCTTTCTGTGGTGTCGCTCAGACGCCCGACTGTGGCATTTCTTTTGAAGCCCTTTCTGTGGTGTCGCTCAGACGCCCGACTGTGGCATTTCTTTTAAAGCCCTTTCTGTGGTGTCGCTCAGACGCCCGACTGTGGCATTTCTTTTGAAGCCCTTTCTGTGGTGTCGCTCAGACGCCCGACTGTGGCATTTCTTTTAAAGCCCTTTCTGTGGTGTCGCTCAGACGCCCGACTGTGGCATTTCTTTTAAAGCCCTTTCTGTGGTGTCGCTCAGACGCCCGACTGTGGTATTTATTATTCTGCATTTTTCCGCTCGAGGAGTCTTTCAGACACTCGCTTGGCACCAGTATTTATTATTCTGCATTTTCCGCTCGAGGAGTCTTTCAGACACTCGTTTGGCACCGGTATCTATTATTCCGTACTTTCGACTTGAGGAGTCATTCAGACCCTCGCTTGGCACACCGTATTCATTACCTCTATGTGGCCTTTGCATAAATTTCCGGTTGCATATGAATGACCTGTTTGCATACATCAAGACAATCATTATTATGACTAATTAAGTGAGTGTATGGATGTTGCAAAGCATGAGCATCAACGATTATATTATACCCGTGTTCTTAATGTTTGCGAGTACATTCAAAGTACTCACTGGCTTGTCCCTGGATATTGTCTTGTCCAGATTGCTTGCTTGGAGAGGAGCGTTGCGACGACCGCCTCGGAACCTGCGCAGCGGTGATAGCAGCCTCGTGAAGATAGGAGTTAACCTGGTCAGCTGTTCCCGTGGGAAATGGAGTCCCACGGCCGTGGTGATCCACAAACCGCTTCTGCCCTCAACCACTAGAAACCATTTGTTGTACTCATAGGCCACAATGGTCTTGTACTTCATATTTTGTACCTTTGCTTGGAATTTCTGTAACAAGTTGGTGCCTCATCAGCTAACAGTAATCCTGGAGCTGATGAGCTCGACGGCCGTTTTCTGGAATTTAATGTCTGGAAAACCGGTCGCGACAGACTTGGTATCAGAGCCAGGCTGACCATTGGCTAATCCTATCCTAGCCAGGTCAATAAACTTAGGCATGCCAAACCACCGAGCCATAACCAAATCCGCAGCCAAGCTCCTCCTGCAAGATAGCCCCACAGTGACCCGACACCTTTTGGCAGTCGGTGCCCAACCTACCAGCCTAGCCGTCGATCACGCGCCAGTGACCGGCCCCCTAAATAGTCCTTTCTCGCAAGCGTGCGAAGGAAGACTCCGTCCCCTTTTTCTATAAAAAGGGCACGCTAGTCTCAACCCAGCACAGCCCGGCCGCTATCCTAAACCAAGCCACAATGCCTGGTCCTATTGTGCACCATGAGACCACAGCGACCAACCTTGGAGGTTTTGTGACCATACTCGCAAACCTCACTCGTCGTGCCTATGCATTAGAAGAACCCCCAGAATATGTTGTGTACCAAGGGCCCGTAAGCGGTGAAAGCCGTCAATTCTGGGCCACTGTACACATCTACGGTAGGGGTCTCGCACCCGAACGCCCCTACAGGTTCACCGGAAGAACAACTTCCTTTGAGCCAGAAGCCATCCAACTAGCTGCTCGAGAAGCTATAGTTCATCTCCGGCACTTGTCGCCAAGAGTTGACTGTCGCTCGTTCCACTACTACCCCAGGCGTGAAGGGTATGGTAGATCACCCCAAGTTGCCAACGGAGATCATGAGGCAGATCCTGCATTGTTGCACCTGGTGCGCTATGTAAGTGCACTGGAAGAACTGTGCGATCAGGTCACAATTGATCTCATCGCAGCTCGTGGAGAGCTGGTTCGTCGAGCCCCGGCAAGAGGAGAGGACGAGCCCAACGCCGACAACCCAGTCGTGCTGTTTGGACAACCGATCGAGCCCCTGAGGTCTACCCCAGCCATCGGCCAAGGTGTTGCGATAACCCCAGAAGTGCTACGTCGCATTTTGGGAACACACTCCAACGGAGTTGTGGCCAACAATCCTCGAGATGGCCATCATCGCTACCCCGAGCCTGCAGCCCCTCAACCCACTCCAGTCAATTCTGACGGCGAGACCCGTGGAGAAGTCTCGGCATCCACAAGGCACGCCCGCATGGATGTGAACGAAGTAGACTAAGTAACCCGAGCTGTATCGAGTCCCAGTGTATCCTCGCTATGTAATCGTGTGGCCTGGTGTTTAAACGCTGCCTGTTGTCATGCCTCTGCTTAAATGATAACCTCGGTTAAACGCCCAGTGCGCGGTGTGAGATTGCTACCCCGGCGCAGCTACCAAAAACCTTCCCGACAACCCCCCCCCCACAGTAACATGTCACCTCGGTGAAATATGTGTATTGGTGGCTTTGACTTCCGGATCAGAGCTGGAAATTCCATTACCCTTCACCACGGTAAAAATGATCCAGCTCCAGTGCTATAAGAAGGCCACCGCGTGACCTTGCCAAGCACCATTCACCGTGTGCACCGCCCTCACAACCATTTCTTGCCATGCCGAACCTCAGCATTTACCTGAGAACCCCAGATGCAACCCCGGGTAGTTTTGTTAAGATATTGTGGGATTTTACCTGCAGTACCATGGGCGCTACCCAGCCACCCCAGTACGAGCTGTTCAAATCGAGGATCACCTCTTCCACCTCGAGATACTGGGCAGCAGTGCACATCCCCCCCGTGAACTCAGACCAAGACCCAACAGAGGTTTCCTTCGTGGGGAAATCTATGCCAACCCCACAGATGGCCGTGGAAGCTGCGGCTTGCGAAGCACTTGCTCGCCTTCGATTCGCAGTACCCTATGCCAGCGAGCGTGGGTATTATTACTTCCCGAGCCGTGCAGCGCCCGGAGGAGTAACATCGTTTCCCGGTGTGCGAATCGAGAGAGACCCCGTCCTGGCCAACCTTGTCCAGTATGTCATCGCTCAAGAGAGTTTGATCCAACGCGTGATGGGTTATCTCCAGAGCCTCGCAGACTTAAATCCTCAGATCGCCATCGGCAGATCACTGAGGCCCGACCAGGAGAGACACGTGCATCGACTAGTGAATCCGCTTTCTTCGATAGAGGAAGAATGTGTCTCAGTACCAGAAACATTTTCCCTGGACCCCATCCAGTTACCGTTTGCATTATAAATGTCGCTGCTACATTATTTATTGCAACCTTTATTTGCGTATTGTAACTTGTGCGTGGAGCTTAGTGTGTGCTTTAAGAGTGTTATTTTTGTTAATTTCGATTAATATGAGTGATTCTGTTGCATTACGGTTTTTTTCCGCGTATAATCCTGGAGTGAGACATCTTTTTCTGAGTCGATACTTCGGCACTTTCTCATAACGTGGATTTCACGCTAGCACAACAGCTGACCCACAACCGCAGACACTCGGGCACACACACGTGCACCGTTTACAAAACTTTGCAACAGTGTTGCAGCTGGCTAACCCCTCTCCTAACCACGGTTAGCACCCGGCATCCCACCTAATCCTCGTGATCACCACCGCCGTGGAAAGCCAACACCCGAGCAGCAGCATCGCGACGATCATCGAGGATCATCGCACACAGGAGCACGGAGAGCCCCAGCAGGGTCGCCAGCCCTCCGCATATCAAGATCGCGTACCAGTCCGGCATCGCCTCCGCCATTAGAGCCTCGCCCGAGCTTCGGTAAGCAAATGGAGGAAGAAGAAAGGGGAGAAGCACGGCCAGAGATGAGGAGAAGAGAGGAACACCTCGGCCGTTTTATAGCTCGAGCTTGGTGCACGGTGGGCGAAGTCCACCAACGCCGCTCGTCGCTCGATCGCCGGTGTTCGGAGTCGAATCCGCGAGCAGTGCCGACAGCACGCTGGCCCGCGAGGTGGGTGCACGCTGCTCCGGCAGCTAGCACGCCGCGCACTACCGCGGTACGGCCTAGATGCCCCACGCGCTAGGCACCGCCGGTGGAGAAAGCGCGCAGGAGAGAGGGAGAAGAAGAGCCAGAGGGAGAGGAAGAGGCTGACTATGGGCCCCGGGTCCACCTGTCGGCCAGAGAGAGCACTATGCTCCCGGGTACGACCAGCGTATATTTAAATTTAGACTTTATTCTAAATTTATACCCAGCGTAGAAATCTCGCGTTTTTGTCTCAGACCGTAGATCTTTCTCCGCACAGCACCAGTATTTCACACTGTGGTTTTCACCACTTATTGCCCTCTTACTGTAGCCACTTTTTCGTTGCATGCAATCTTTTCTCATGCGACTTTTAACAAATCTCGAGGACGAGATTTTTCTTAAGAGGGGTAGTTCTGTGACACCCCAAAATTTTTGGCCTTGTTTTATTAATTAAATTTTGCCAGGACTTAAAAACTTTATTTTATGAGCTCCCTTTTTTATCTTTAACCTTGTCATTGTGGAGTTTTTCACCTAAGTGTGAACTTTTCAAATATGTTATTGGACTTGTTTAACCTCTCTAGAAAACTTTACTTTTATCAGTGCAACTAATTGCATAATTAAGTTGCTTGATCTTCACTTGCTTGAAAATGGTTTTTCAAAGTTGAATGGCCATTTTTGAACTACGACCATTTGATAAATTCACTTAAAATTCCCACCAAAATTTGGAGATGTGATGTGAGGTGATTAAATAGCTTTTATGCAAAAACATCCTTATTTCATGAAATATTCTGAGCTCTACACCCTTTTTTCTCCTCTGGTCCAGTGGGCAATTTTGCACTACAACCCATTTAAATATTTTCTTTTAGCCTCTACCAAAATTATGGGATGTCAGTAATATCATATGATTCAATTTTATGCAAAACCCAGTGAAGTTATTTGCAATTTTTGAGTGGATCAGCATCATCTTCATTCTGGACCAGACTGGTGTTTTCTACTGCAACCCTATTATTTCTTGCTCCAGTGACCTTGTGTTTTCTCATGCTCATAATCCTCCCTACCAAACCCCTAAGTCCAGGAGCATGCACCCTTTGGAGCAATTTTGGTTCATGAAATGATGCCATTCATTTCCTGTCCAGAATTGTAATTCTGCAAATCTTACACTAGCAAGTTTCTCCTTTTGCCAAACTAACCTCACCACTCTCTCTTGTTTCTAAGGAGACACTGATCTGGAGTTTTTGACCACTCCAAGACTTGCCTAAGTGCCCTTGGCATTTTGTCAAACACCTCATGGGCATGTTCTGTTTTGGCATGAAACTTTGGTTGCACTGTGACCCGGATCCTCTGACCAGATTGGCATGTCCACTAGACTCCCTGTTTCCCCTAACCTCGACCTGCTAAACCCCAGCTCCAACCGAACCACCTAGCGTGCCCTGGCATTTCGCCGTGCAGCTGGTGAGCGTGCGCTGGGCGCGCCCAGAGCGCGCATATTGCAGCCACGTGCACCGAGCCGCCGCGTCGCAACCCCCTGCCTTGTCCCGCACGGGAGAACCTCGCCACGCACCCCACGCCTCGCCACAACACGCCAACCGCCCTGGCACCCTACAGCTCCACCGCCAGAGCCCTTTTGGCGGCACGCCGGCGTCGGCCGACAGCCTCTGCCACGGGCAGCGCCACCCAAGCCCCTCCCGCTCGCCACCTGGCCCCTGTAACAGCGCGAGCTCATCCACAGGGTGTCGCCTAGCGCTCGTCGCCGCCACGACGCCCCTAGCTACAGAATGGCGGTCGCCGAAGAGCTTATCCACGTCCGCCGCGGAACCGCCTTGCCACGCCTATTTAAGGAGTCCCCGAGCCCGTTCCCGCTCGCAGGCGACCCCAGTCCATCCCTATGGCGTTCCCCTAGCCCGCATTCGAACCAGGGAAGTCTTCTTCCCCGTCCCCGGCAACTCCGACCACCGCCACTGCCCCTGCCGTTCCGGCGCCACCAGGACCTCCCCCTCTCCACTCTCTCCACCAGAAGCCTCCTCATCCTCCCTTGAACCTTTCCCCCTGCTCAATTTTGATCGGGAACCACCGCAGCCCCAATGGCACTTTGCTCCCGAGGCCACCTCCGCCGAGGAGCTCGCCGCCGGCAACTCCCTCCGCCCCCGCCTGCCAGGCGACCACCGGGAGGACCGCCCCGTAGTAGCGGATCCATCCCCGTCCTCGGAGCCCCGCGAAGAGCCGCCAGTCGCCGGCGACGATCGCCGGAGCTTCGCCTCCGCTCGGGACAGAGGAAGGAGAGGGAGAAGACTAGTCAAACCTGACTAGTGGGCCCCCTGGACCCACTGTCAGTGACTCACCGCGCCGTCCATGTGTTTAAGTGAAGGCGTAATTCTCCCCAGTACGTCTCCCCGCCCCGAAAGCGTATTTCCCCTCTGAAACGTTTTTCCTTTTCTGTTTTATTTAAATCAGTTTTGACCACAACTTTGACTGCCTATAACTTTTTAAATAGAACTCCAAATGAGTTGATTCTTTTTCCTACCTTCCTCAAATTTGATCTAGTTTATTTTAATATTTATTTGAAAATTTTCCAAAACAGCTTTTTGTACTGTTTTGAAATGTGTGTTGATTCATATATTTCTTTTTCAAAAAAATAGGATTTTTGGAGAGACTTTCAAAGATTTTGGAGAACACCTCACCCCTCCACAACTTCAAGGCAAGCATCTTGAACCCTGGCATAATATATTTTGATGTGTTGGTTGACACATTTATAACACCACCTCATTCCGGTGGAATTGATATTTCATGTGACATGATCATTTGCATGGAAGCATATCAACGATTTCCTTGCTATTGGAAATGAAAATGATTATGGTGGTAATCATCCTCATGTGCCTTGCATGCATATCGGAAAGGAATCCGGGAAAGCCTCGACCTTGGGTAGGCGTGAGCTTGTTGCCGGTCCTCGTCGGGACGGTTATGTCCGGTATGGCATGGTAAGGTACATTGAGTGGAGATTTCTTCAATTGTATTATATTTGATATACATGTCATGCAGGGAACTTATGAACCTCCTGAGTCGACCGCAGATCGAGTCTTGTTCCAGTAACCCCCATACTTGCCTCGTGCTAACACTCGTCCCTGCCGCAGGTAGGGTACGGTTCAGTAAGTTGTCAACCCCTTCCCAGCACACACCGTACAGAGAGGCCATGGTGGAAGATATCGGTTGTAGCCGGTAGGCATGCCACCTGGTCAGGGGGCATGGGTGTTTCCGGTTGGGACCGAGAGGGGAGGCCACCCCTTAGAGCGCGCGATATAAATTTGATCCCATGCTACGCGAGGTTGTAGCCTCCCCACTTAGAGTTTTGCTTGACAAGTGTCGTGGGTGATTCCAGACACCGATGAGTTAAGCTGGTGTGTGCAAGCTAGGCGTGTTTTCAACTAAAAGACCGTAGACGGAATTAGTCCCGATGGACTAAAAGAATCCGTTACTCGTGGGTAAAGAGTACACCCTCTGCAGAGATTAAACCTATTCGAATAGCCGTGTCCATGGTTAAGGACTACAGTCTGGGATGGGTCAAGTGTCGGTCTTAGTGTCGGTCTTCGGAGGTGAAATTGTTAAACCAGAACGGGAATTACTACTTGTGACTTGTGATGATTATGATTATTACTATTGTTGACTAATCCATGATTAGTATTGTTATCATCGAATATCTCTGGGATGGTTCTACCTCCGGGATATTCACTATGATTAATTTCTTTTAAAGCCCTTTCTGTGGTGTCGCTCAGACGCCCGACTGTGGCATTTCTTTTGAAGCCCTTTCTGTGGTGTCGCTCAGACGCCCGACTGTGGCATTTCTTTTAAAGCCCTTTCTGTGGTGTCGCTCAGACGCCCGACTGTGGCATTTCTTTTGAAGCCCTTTCTGTGGTGTCGCTCAGACGCCCGACTGTGGCATTTCTTTTAAAGCCCTTTCTGTGGTGTCGCTCAGACGCCCGACTGTGGCATTTCTTTTAAAGCCCTTTCTGTGGTGTCGCTCAGACGCCCGACTGTGGTATTTATTATTCTGCATTTTTCCGCTCGAGGAGTCTTTCAGACACTCGCTTGGCACCAGTATTTATTATTCTGCATTTTCCGCTCGAGGAGTCTTTCAGACACTCGTTTGGCACCGGTATCTATTATTCCGTACTTTCGACTTGAGGAGTCATTCAGACCCTCGCTTGGCACACCGTATTCATTACCTCTATGTGGCCTTTGCATAAATTTCCGGTTGCATATGAATGACCTGTTTGCATACATCAAGACAATCATTATTATGACTAATTAAGTGAGTGTATGGATGTTGCAAAGCATGAGCATCAACGATTATATTATACCCGTGTTCTTAATGTTTGCGAGTACATTCAAAGTACTCACTGGCTTGTCCCTGGCTATTGTCTTGGCCAGATTGCTTGCTTGGAGAGGAGCGTTGCGACGACCGCCTCGGAACCTGCGCAGCGGTGATAGCAGCCTCGTGAAGATAGGAGTTAACCTGGTCAGCTGTTCCCGTGGGAAATGGAGTCCCACGGCCGTGGTGATCCACAAACCGCTTCCGTCCTCAACCACTAGAAACCATTTGTTGTACTCATAGGCCACAATGGTCTTGTACTTCATATTTTGTACCTTTGCTTGGAATTTCTGTAACAAGTTGGTGCCTCATTAGCTAACAGTAATCCTGGGGCTGATGAGCTCGACGGCCGTTTTCTGGAATTTAATGTCTGGAAAACCGGTCGCGACATTTGCCTGAGATTCAGATCCGGTTGGGTGAAGATATATTTCAAACTTTGGTGATCAGTGTAGATTTCGCAACGATTACCCAGAAGGTAATGTCGCCAGGTTTTGAGTGCATGGACTACTGCTGCAAGCTCTAGATCATGAGTGGGATAATTATCCTCATGTGGACGCAACTGTCGAGATGCGTAGGCAATCACATGACGATCTTGCATGAGTATGCAACCTAGTCCTTGTCGCGAGGCGTCGCAATAATTAACAAAGTCCTTAGAGAAATCTGGTGGTACCAGTACGGGAGCAGATGTCAGGCGTCTTTTCAGTTCTCGAAAGCTGAACTCGCACTGTGGGGTCCACTCGAACTTTTTATCTTTCTTGAGGAGTTCAGTTAGAGGCTTAGCAACTTTGGAGAAATTCTCGACGAAGCGGCGGCAATAGCTCGCTAAACCAAGAAAACTCTGAACTTGTTTGACCGTTTCAGGTGGAGTCCAGTCAAGGACGGCTTGAACTCGCTCGGGATTGACAGCAATGCCCTTACCAGAGATTACATGGCCCATATAGGTCACTTCTGGCAACCAGAATTCGCACTTGGAGAATTTGGCATAAAGGCGATGCTCTCGAAGTTTCATCAATACTAACCTTAGATGTTCGGCATGTTCTTCCTCATTCTTGGAGTAGATGAGTATATCATCGAGGTAAACCACGACGAATTTATCCAAATACTCCATGAAGATCGAGTTCATTAACCGAGAGAAGGTGGCTGGGGCATTGGTTAAACCGAAGGACATGACGGTGTACTCGTATTGGCCGTAACGAGTAACGAAAGCCGTTTTGGGAATGTCCCCGTTCTTGATTTTGATTTGATGGTAGCCCAACCTCAAATCCATCTTGGAAAAGGCTGAGGATCCAGCGAGCTGGTCATACAGGTCGTTGATCCTGGGGAGCGGATACTTGTTCTTGATAGTGACCAAATTGACAGGTCGGTAATCTACAACCATCCGATCCGTTCCATCCTTCTTCTTGACGAAGAGGACGGGGCAAGCCCATGGAGATGAACTAGGACGGATGAAACCCTTTTGCAAGGACTCATCGAGTTGTTTCTTAAGCTCAACTAGTTCTAGGGGTGCCATCTTATAAGGTCTTCTAGAGATTGGGACGGTTCCTGGAACAAGGTCTATCACGAACTCAACATCTCTGTTAGGTGGAACACCTGGCAGTTCCTCTGGAAAGACATCCGGGAAGTCACGGACTACCGGAATATCTTCGAGGTCTGGAAGGGGATTGGCATTTAGAGAATAGAGCTGACGTTCCGACACTCGGGTCAAAACGTTGACTGTCTTGCCCGATGGATGGGTAAGTTGAACAGTTCTAGTTGAGCAGTCAATCTTGGCGTAATGAGCTGACATCCAGTCCATACCCAAGATGATGTTTATGTCTGAAGACTTGAGAGCTATTAGTGACGCGAGAAAGACTAATCTGTCGACAAGAATTTCATTTCCATGGCTGATTCTAGAGGTTTGCCACTTAGAACCAGGGGTTTGAATTACCATGGAGGTGGGCATGTCACAAAAGGTGGTGTTGTGCAAACGAGCATAGCTCTCAGAAATAAATGAATGAGATGCTCCAGTATCAAAGAGAACAGTTGTCGGATGGCAATTAACAAGGAGCGTTCCGAGAATGACGTTGGGGTCCTCTTGAGTCTCTTCAGCTGAAACGTAGTTGACATGGCCACGAGTAGTGGTGGCTGGCTTGGCGACTAGCACCTTCGCTGTTGACTTACCACGTCCAACAGACTTTTCGAACTGGCTGGGGTTGTTCTGGGGACACTCACGGATGTAGTGGCCCGGCTCACCACACTTGAAGCAAGTTATCATATTAGGGCGTGGAGCAGCATTGGCAGTGGGGCCACCAAAAGTCTTGGGCGGCACATACTGTTGGTTGGGACGAGGCGCCTCAAAGGATGGCCTCGGGGTATACCTGGGTGGCATAGCAGAATTTGGGATCCAGACCCGGCGTTTCTGCGATCCAGAACTGGATGAAGATCCATAGTCGCGGGAGTGCTTGCGAGAAGCTTCAAAATCATTTTGCCCTGTCTCGGCACTGATGGCCTTATTGACTAGCTTCGGAAAAGAAGTGCATTCATGCAGACGAAGGTCACGACGGAGCTCAGGGCTAAGTCCCTTGCGAAACCTTGCCTGCTTTTTGGCGTTGGTGGATACCTCTTCGGGAGCATAGCGTGCAAGCTTTCCAAACTCGCGACTGTATGCATCCACAGTCAGCTTCCCCTGGGTGAAGTTACAGAACTCCTCCCTCTTGTGATCCATGAGGCCTTCCGGGATATGATGCTCATGAAAAGCGGCACTGAAATCAGCCCAAGTGGTGAGTTGGCCGACCGGACGCATAGCTTCATAATTCTCCCACCAAAGGCTGGCAGGGCCTTCGAGGTGATAGGCAGCAAAGGTGACTTTATCATCTTCAGCTACGTTAGCAGAACATAGCTTGTGAGCGATGCTGCGGAGCCAGTCATCCGCATCGAGAGGTTCGATGGAATGGTTGAACTTTGGCGGGTACAGCTTGACAAAGTCATTGATGGACACTGGGTTGACCCTCTGCTGGCGTGCAGTGTCCTGCTCAATCCGTTCTAGCAAGCGGTTGGTGTCGCGCCTGTTGCGCTCTGCCTCTAGCATCACTTCGGCCAGAGAAGGTGGTTGGGGAAGATTCTCCTCTCTTGCTGCACTAGCCTCTCCCTGCTCCGGAGCAGCAGGGTTGCTGCGGGTGTTGACCATCCTAGGAAAACAAAACAACGATTTAAACCAGGATGGCAAAATCTGGCCAAGGAAGTGCGGAATGTAATGGATAACAAGGAATGCAGAGATGATCATCCGTATGACATGGTAATATAGAAACTGCCATATATATACCAACGGTCATACACATCATACATAGTTTAGTACAAGCTCAAGCTGAAGTACAACTAAGACGAAAGACGTTACATCTCATCGGAGGCATTCCAAGCTCCTATACATTATTTTTCTACACCTCCGGAATTGATACACACTAAGTTATATTCCACAATCACGCAGGACGGTGGACATACAACTATTACCATACTAGTGGATATACTACTAGCTCAGGCAGCTCCGTAGTAATCCTCATAGAAGTCACCACCCAGACCTGGAAGCGGAACATGGTCATCTGGGAACAGACGGTCCTGAGGAGCTTGCGGACCGTAGGGACTTGGGTGTGGCCTTGGACCAACAGATGGCGGCAGAAAAGGCCCACGAGGAGGGGTGATGCCTCCCACCTCACGCCATTCCATGAAGTCTGGCAGACTAGCCCGCACAGGGTACAAGTCTCTCATGTCCATGTATCCGGCTTGCACAGCAGGTGCAAACCTCGTCAAAGTGGCCCAATGATCAGCACAAGCATTGAAGAGCTCCATACGCAAGGCCCGGTTTTCACGGTCCTTGTCTTCCAACATCTCAGTAGTGGTGCAAAGGAGTGAGTCCTCATGGGATGCATCACTGTACATGCCCTGAAGGTAACCATGCGCCCCAGGGAGGGATGCTGGCATGTAACGAAATTCAGTGTTGCTCAACAAGGCAGTTCTGGCTCGAATAATGGTCATCATCGAGTAGGCTGCATCTTGAACGGACATCCCAATAGTGATCCCGAGTCCATAAGAACAGTGGAGTGGTTCTGTGGCTCCGGGATAAGATGGATATATCCTGACCGTGCACAGATATTGGCTCTGGTTAAAATCTCTAAACTGCTCTTCGACGGTGTATTCAGGATACCATCGGTAAACTGCCTCAACCATCACTCGAACCAACATGGCGGTATGACCACATATACCAATGCAATGGGTCAGACGAACCACTTGGTTCTGGGGACGGGTAGCCATCTGAAAGCACAAAATAGTGCAAAGGCATTAGAATTTCTGGATGAAATTGGACAGCATAACGGCTATAAATGCTTAGAAAAAGACTTGGGACATCCACAACAGTTTGCAAAACCACTCAACATCATCATATCAAGGTTCTGGTTCAATTGGCAACATACTAAACTTTAGTAGAACTGAACTGGGTTGTATCCAACAATCCTATAAGTTACTACGGATTTAGTAACACGTGAACCTGATAGAGAGAAGAGAGCCTAGTCCTTAACCCACGTAGAATGAGAGGAGAATGACTCAGAATAGAGGGCATAAGGTAAAGGAGTAAAAGAGCCTTACGTTCCCTCCCACAATCAATTCCCCTACATATAACTAAAGCATTTCTAGACTCGACATCGACCAGTTTGGCTTAGCGAACCTACAGGCAGTCCGGCTCTGATGCCAACGCTGTCAGGACCCCGATCCTAAGCCACATCGATCCAGCGTGTAACACATCATATCACTTTGCGGCATCACGCACGGTACTCCCACGGGTGCCACCTTACCTGGCCCGGGACCGTTTGCGCCTTCTGGCTCACGTATATGATAGTGTCGCTAGCATCCATATGACAGAGAACTCGGGCCGACATGGCTAGTCGTGAACCCAAAGCGGCGCTAGCCTATGAGGACAGGCATACATGAATCACATCGAGCATGTCGGTCATCAACGTATTTATTCGGGCTGTAGCACTGGGCTAACAGGACTCCGGTAATCCGGGCTGTAGCAGGCTAGGCAGGACTCCGAATAATAGCGCGTGACATTTCCTCGAAGGGACAGACACAGGAACGACGTGAAACACATGCCGGCCAGTCAAGTGTTCCAAGCAGTAGTGCTGGGCTAGCAGGACTCCGGTGATCCGGGCTGTAGCGGACTACTGTCGCTCAGAAGCACTAGACTTACACCTCAAAGGGTGGCCGCGCCCCTCCCCATGGACTGGTCCGAATTGGACTAGGGAGGGGGGGTGCCCCTTCCTTCCTTCTCCTTTTCCCTTCCCTTTCCTTCCCTCCTACTCCTACTACTTGGAAGGGCTCCTAGTTCTACTAGGAAAGGGGAATCCTACTCCCGATGGGAGTAGGACTCCTCTAGGGCGCGCCATAGAGAGGGCCGGCCCTCCCCCTCCTCCACTCCTTTATATACGGAGGCAGGGGGCACCCCAGAGTCACAACAATTGATCTGTTTGATCTTTTAGCCGTGTGTGGTGCCCCCTCCACCATAGTTCACCTCGATAATACTGTAGCAGTGCTTAGGCGAAGCCCTGCGTCGGTAGAACATCAACATCGTCACCACGCCGTCGTGCTGACGAAACTCCCCCTCAACACTCGGCTGGATCGGAGTTCGAGGGACGTCATTGGGCTTAACGTGTGCTGAACTCGGAGGTGCCATACGTTCGGTACTTGGTCGTTCGGATCGTGAAGACGTACGACTACGTCAACCGCGTTGTGATAACACTTCCGCTTTCGGTCTAGGAGGGTACGTAGACAACACTCTCCCTTCTCATTGCTATGCATCACCATGATCTTGCGTGTGCGTAGGAAAATTTGAAATTACTACGTTCCCCAACAGTGGTATCAGAGCCTGGTTTTATACGTTGATGTTATATGCACGAGTAGAACACAAGTGAGTTTTGGGCGATATAAGTCATACTACTTACCAGCATGTCATACTTTGGTTCGGCGGTATTGTTGGATGAAGCGGCCCGGACCGACATTACGTGTACGCTTACGCGAGACTGGTTCAACCGACGTGCTTTGCTCACAGATGGCTGGCGGGTGTCAGTTTCTCCAACTTTAGTTGAACCGAGTGTGGCTACGCCCGGTCCTTGCGAAGGTTAAAACAGCACCAACTTGACAAACTATCATTGTGGTTTTGATGCGTAGGTAAGAACGGTTATTGCTAAGCCCGTAGCAGCCACATAAAACTTGCAACAACAAAGTAGAGGACGTCTAACTTGTTTTTGCAGGGCATGTTGTGATGTGATATGGTCAAGACGTGATAAGATATAAGTTTTTGTATGAGATGATCATGTTTTGTTGAAGTTATCGGCAACTAGCAAAAGCCTTATGGTTGGCTCTCTATTGCATAAGATGCAAGCGCCAAATAATTGCTTTACTTTATCGCTATGCGATAGCAATAGTTGCAAGAGCAATTGTTGGCGAGACGACAATGTGACGACACATTGATATAGATCAAGATGATGGAGATCATGGTGTCATGCCGGTGACGGTGGAGATAATGATGATGCTTTGAAGATGGAGATCAAAGGCGCAAGATGATGATGGCCATATCATGTCACATGTTATGATTGCATGTCATGTTTATCTTTTATACATCTTATTTTGCTTAGTTCGGCGGTAGCTTTATAAGATGATCTCTCACTAAATTAGCAAGGTATAAGTGTTCTCCCTGAGTATGCGCCGTTGCGAAAGTTCTTCGTGCTGAGACACCACGTGATGATCGGGTGTGATAGGCTCTACGTTCAAATACAACGGGTGCAAAACAGTTGCACACGCGGAATACTCAGGTTAAACTTGACGAGCCTAGCATATAACAGATATGGCCTCGGTACACTGAGACCGAAAGGTCGAGCGCGAATCATATAGTAGATATGATCAACATAGTGATGTTCACCATTGAAACTACTTCATCTCACGTGATGATCAGACATGGTTTAGTTGATATGGATCACGTGATCACTTAGAATATTAAAGGGATGTCTATCTAAGTGGGAGTTCTTAAGTAATATGATTAATTGACCTTAAATTTATCATGAACTTAGTCCTGGTAGTATTAGCATATCTATGTTGTAGATCAATAGCTCGCGTTTAGCTCCGCTGTTTTATTTTTGATATGTTCCTAGAGAAAACTAAGTTGAAAAATGTTAGTAGCAATGATGTGGATTGGATCCGTGATCTGAGGTTTATCCTCATTGCTGCACCGAAGAATTATGTCCTTGATGCACCGCTAGGTGACAGACCTATTGCAGGAGCAGATGCAGACGTTATGAACGTTTGGCTAGCTCAATATGATGACTACTTGATAGTTTAGTGCACCATGCTTAACGGCTTAGAATCAGGACTTCAAAGACGTTTTGAACGTCATGGGCCATATGAGATGTTCCAGGAGTTGAAGTTAATATTTCAAGCAAATACCCGAGTTGAGAGATATGAAGTCTCCAACAAGTTCTATAGCTAAAAGATGGAGGAGAATAGCTCAAGCAGTGAGCATGTGCTCAGATTGCCTGGGTACTACAATCGCTTGAATCAAGTGGGAGTTAAATCTTCCAGATGAAATAGTGATTGACAAAATTCTCTAGTCACCATCACCAAGTTAGTAGAACTTCGTGATGAACTATAATATGCAAGGGATGACGAAAGTAATTCCCAAGCTCTTCGTGATGCTGAAATCGACGAAGGTAGAAATCAAGAAAAACATCAAGTGTTGATGGTTAACAAGACCACTAGTTTCAAGAAAAGGGTAAAGGGAAGAAGGGGAACTTCAAGAAGAATGGCAAGCAAGTTGCTTCTCAAGTAAAGAAGCCCAAGTCTGGACCTAAGCCTGAGACTTAGTGCTTCTACTGCAAAGGGACTGGTCACTGGAAGCGGAACTGCCCCAAGTATTTGGCGGATAAGAAGGATGGCAAAGTGAACAAAGGTATATTGGATATACATGTTATTGATGTGTATTTTACTAGTGTTTATAGCAACCCCTCGGCATTTGATACTGGTTCAATTGCTAAGAGTAGTAACTCGAAACAGGAGTTGCAGAATAAACAGAGACTAGTTAAAGGTGAAGTGACGATGTGTGTTGGAAGTGGTTCCAAGATTGATATGATCATCATCGCACGCTCCCTACACTTTCGGGATTAGTGTTGAACCTAAATAAGTGTTATTTGGTGTTTGCGTTGAATAATAAAGCCCAATATCCTCGGTCATATCGTAGCAGTGCTTAGGCGAAGCCCAGCGATGGTAGAACATCAAGATCGTCACCACGCCGTCGTGCTGACGGAACTCATCCCCGACACTTTGCTGGATCGGAGTTTGAGGAACGTCATCGGGCTGAACGTGTGCTGAACTCGGAGGTGCCGTACGTTCGGTACTTGATCGGTCGGATCGTGAAGACGTATGACTACATCAATCGTGTTGTGCTAACGCTTCCGCTTTCGGTCTACGAGGGTACATAGACAACACTCTCCCCTCTCGTTGATATGCATCACCATGATCTTGCGTGTGCGTAGGAAAATTTGAAATTACTACGTTCCCCAACAACTTGTGCTTCAAAGTAGCACCATGATCTTCATGATAGAGAGTCTCCTATGTTGTCACTTTCATATACTAGTGGGAATTTTTCATTATAGAACTTGGCTTGTATATTCCAATGATGGGCTTCCTCAAAATGCCCTAGGTCTTCGTGAGCAAGCGAGTTGGATGCACACCCACTTAGTTTCTTTCGTTGAGTTTTCATATACTTATAGCTCTAGCGCATCTGTTGCATGGCAATCCCTACTCACTCACATTGATATCTATTAATGGGCATCTCCATAGCCCGTTGATACGCCTAGTTAATGTGAGACTATCTTCTCCTTTTTGTCTTCTCCACAACCACCATTCTATTCCACCTATGGTGCTATGTCCATGGCTCACGCTCATGTATTCCGTGAAGATTGAAAAAGTTTGAGAACATCAAAAGTATGAAACAATTGCTTGGCTTGTCATCGGGGTTGTGCATGATTTAAATACTTTGTGTGGTGAATATAGAGCATAGCCAGACTATATGATTTTGTAGGGATAACTTTCTTTGGCCATGTTATTTTGAGAAGACATGATTGCTCTGTTAGTATGCTTGAAGTATTATTATTTTTATGTCAATATGAACTTTTGTCTTGAATCTTTCGGGTCTGAATATTCATACCACAATTAAGAAGAATTACATTGAAATTATGCCAAGTAGCACTCCGCATCGAAAATTCTTTCTTTTATCATTTACCTACTCGAGGACGAGCAGGAATTAAGCTTGGGGATGCCTGATACGTCTCCAATGTATCTATAATTTTTGATTGCTCCATGCTATATTATCTACTGTTTTGGACAATATTGGGCTTTATTATCCACTTCTATATTATTTTTGGGACTAACCTATTAACCGGAGGCCCAGCCCAGAATTGTTGTTTTTTGCCTATTTCAGTGTTTCGAAGAAAAGGAATATCAAACGGAATCAAAATGGAACGAAACCAACTAGAGAAGTTATTTTTAGAAGGAAAGCTACCGGAAAAACTTAGAGTGCACGTCAGGAAAGAAATGAGGGAGCCACGAGGCAGGGGTCGCGCCCTCCACCCTCATGGGCCCCTCGTGGCTCCCCTAACATACTTCTTCCACCTATATATATCCATATACCCTAAAAACTTTGGAGAACAGAATAGATCGGGAGTTCCGCCGCCGCAAGCCTCTGTAGCCACCAAAAGTCAATCGGGACCCTGTTCCGGCACCCTGCCGGAGAGGGGAACCCTCACAAGTGGCCATATTCATCATCCCGACGCTCTCCATGATGAGGAGGGAGTAGTTCACCCTCAGGGCTGAGGGTATGTACCAGTAGCTATGTGTTTGATCTCTCTCTCTCTCATGTTCTTGATTTGGCACGATCTTGATATATCGCGAGCTTTGCTATTATAGTTGGATCTTATGTTGCTTCTCCCCCTCTACTCTCTTGTAATGGATTGAGTTTTCCCCTTGAAGTAATCTTATCGGATTGAGTCTTTAAAGATTTGAGAACACTTGATGTATGTCTTGCCGTGCGTATCTGTGGTGACAATGGGATATCACGTGATCCACTTGATGTATGTTTTGGTGATCAACTTGCGGGTTCCACCCATGAACCTATGCATAGGGGTTGGCACACGTTTTCGTCTTGATTCTTCGGTAGAAACTTTGGGGCACTCTTTGAGGTTCTATGTGTTGGTTGAATAGATGAATCTGAGATTGTGTGATGCATATTGTATAATCATACCCACGGATACTTGAGGTGACATTGGAGTATCTAGGTGACATTAGGGTTTTGGTTGATTTGTGTCTTAAGGTGTTATTCTAGTATGAACTCTAGGGCTGTTTGTGACACTTATAGGAATAGCCCAACGGATTGATTGGAAAGAATAACTTTGAGGTGGTTTCGTAACCTACCATAATCTCTTCGTTTGTTCTCTGCTATTAGTGACTTTGGAGTGACTCTTTGTTGCATGTTGAGGGATAGTTATATGATCCAATTAGGTTATTATTGTTGAGAGAATTTGCACTAGTGAAAGTATGAACCCTAGGCCTTGTTTCCTAGCATTGCAATACCGTCTACGCTCACTTTTACCACTTGTTACCTTGTTGTTTTATATTTTCAGATTACAAAAACATGTATCTACCATCCATATTGCACTTGTATCACCATCTCTTCGCCGAACTAGTGCACCTGTACAACTTACAATTGTATTGGGTGTGTTGGGGACACAAGAGATTCTTTGTTATTTGGTTGCAGGGTTGTTTGAGAGAGACCATCTTCAACCTACGCCTCGTACGGATTGATAAACCTTAGGTCATCCACTTGAGGGAAATTTACTACTGTCCTACAAACCTCTGCACTTGGAGGTCCAACAACATCTACAAGAAGAAGGTTGGGTAGTAGACATCACTCACCGGTAACAAGCCCAACCTCAAGTACTTTCGGGTGTTCGGGTGTAAGTGTTTCATTCTCAAGAAAGGTGTTTGTTTGTATAAATTTGAGGCTAGAGCTTATGAGGGCATATTTGTTGGTTATGCTACAAACTCTCATGCTTACCGTGTCCTCAATAAGTCTACGTGACTTATTGAGGAGATATGTAACATGGTGTTTGATGAGAATAACGGCTCCCAAGTGGAGCAAAGTGGCACTTGTGATGTAGGTGATGAAATTCCTCCTCAAGACATAAGAAGAATGGGAGTTGGTTTTATCCTACCCATTGAGGAGCCCCTTGTGGCCGAAGGAGAAGGACAATGCTCCACTCAAGTGGAGCCAACACCAACCCAAGGCCCACACGCTTCCGAAGAACAAAGTGAAGGCCCTCAACCTCATGAACAAGACCAAGGGCAAGATCAATCTCAAGACGGTGTTGAATCATCAAGTGATGCCCAAGGTCAAGTTCTCTCCTCCGAGCAAGTTCAAGATCAAGAGCAACCTCAAGATCAAGAACAAGCTTATGAGTCATGACGGCGCTCAAGATGATCAAGTGACTGCTCCTCGACTCACCCCCGAGGAGGAATTGGAGCGTCGTGCTGCCAAGATTGATCCAAGCTCTCCACCAAGGGTCATCTCATGAAGAATGTGCTTGGAAACATTCAAAAGGGGGTAAGCACTCGTAGACAATTGGCAAACTATTGTGAACATCATGTGTTTGTCTCTTGTGTTGAACCCCAGAAGGTCTATGAGGCGCTCGAAGATCCGGATTGGCTCAATGCCATGCATGAAGAACTCAACAACTTCGAGTACAACAAGGTGTGGAGATTGGTGCCAAGGCCAACAGGGAACCACAATTGTGACGCCCCCGATTTAATCGTACACTAATCATGCACGCAAATGTGTACGATCAAGATCAGGGACTCATGGGAAGATATCACAACACAACTCTAAAACATAAATAAGTCATACAAGCATCATAATACAAGCCAGGGGCCTCGAGGGCTCGAATACAAGTGCTCGATCATAGACGAGTCAGCGGAAGCATCAATATCTGAGTACAGACATAAGTTAAACAAGTTTGCCTTAAGAAGGCTAGCACAAACTAGGATACAGATCGAAAGAGGCGCAGGCCTCCTGCCTGGGATCCTCCTAACTACTCCTGGTCGTCGTCAGCGGGCTGCACGTAGTAGTAGGCACCTCCGGTGTAGTAGGAGTCGTCGTCGACGGTGGCGTCTGGCTCCTGGACTCCATCATCTGGTCGCAGCAATCGGGTAGAGAAATGGGGAAAAAGGGGGAACAAGGCAACCCTGAGTACTCATCCAAAGTACTCGCAAGCAAGGAGCTACACTACATATGCATGGATATATGTGTAAAGGGCCATATCAGTGGACTGAACTGCAGAATGCCAGAATAAGAGGGGGATATCTAATCCTGTCGAAGACTACGCTTCTGGCAGCCTCTGTCTTGCAGCACGTAGAAGAGAGTAGACTGAAGTCCTCCAAGTAGCATCGCATAGCATAATCCTACCCGGCGATCCCCTCCTCGTTGCCCTGTTAGAGAGCGATCACCGGGTTGTATCTGGCACTTGGAAGGGTGTGTTTTATTAAGTATCCCGTTCTAGTTGTCATAAGGTCAAGGTACAACTCTGGGTCGTCCTTTTACCGAGGGACACGGCTATTCGAATAGATTAACTTCCCTGCAGGGGTGCACCACATAACCCAACACGCTTGATCCCATTTGGCCGGACACACTTTCCTGGGTCATGCCCGGCCTCGGAAGATCAACACGTCGCAGCCCTACCTAGGCACAACAGAGAGGTCAGCACGCCGGTCTAAACCTAAGCGCGCAGGGGTCTGGGCCCATCGCCCTGAGCACACCTGCACGTTGCGTGGGCGGCCGGAAGCAGACCTAGCCTAGTGGCGTTCCAGTCCAATCCAGCACGCGCCGCTCAGTCGCTGACGTCACGAAGGCTTCGGCTGATACCACGACGCCGAGTGCCCATATCTTTCCCGCGTAGTTGGTTAGTGTGTATAGGCCAGTAGCCCGACTTAGATCAAATACCCAGATCTCGTTAAGCGTGTTAAGTATCCGCGAACGCCGACATGGCCAGGCCCACCTCTCACCCAGGCAGCCTCAACCTTCCCTGCAGCTCCGCCACAAAGATCCACACAGAGGGCCGTCGGGACAAAGGTCCTTTCAGCCCCCAACCCGTGAATCACTCGCGGGTACTCCTCGAGCCAACCCGACTTTGGTCACCACATGTATCATGTATAATGTATATTATATACCCGTGATCACCTCCCGAGTGATCACGGCCCGATAGTATAGCACAGCAGACGGCCAAGAATGTAGGGCCACTGATGGAAAACTAGCATCCTATACTAAGCATGTAGGGTAGCAGGTAAAGGTAACAACAGTAGTAACAAGGACAGGCTATGCATCAGGATAGGATAACGGAAAGCAGTAACATGCTACACTACTCTAATGCAAGCAGCATAGATCAGAGTAGGCGATATCTGGTGATCAAGGGGGGGCTTGCCTTGTTGCTCTGGCAAGAGAGAGGGGTCGTCAACTCCGTAGTCGTACTGGGTAGCAGCAGCGTCGGTCTTGGTGTCTAGCGAGAGAAGAGGGGGAAGAAACAATAAATATTTAAGCAAACAGATGCATAGCGATGCATGACATTACAAGTAATGGTGCTAGGGGTGCCCTAACGCGGTATGAGGTGATACCGGTGAAGGGGGGAAACATCCGGGAAAGTATCCCCGGTGTTCCGCGTTTCCGGGCAAAGGAGCCGGAGGGGAAAGTTTCCGAGTTTGATATGTTAGGAATGTGTGGCGGACGAACGGGCTGCGTATCCGGGTTCGTCTCATCGTTCTGAGCAACTTTCATGTACAAAGTTTTTCCATCCAAGCTACGGTTTAGTTTATATTAATTTTCTAAAGTTTTAATCATTTTTAGATTGTATTTAATTAATTTAAACTAACATTATCCAGAATAGTGTTTGCTGACGTTAGCATGATGTCAGCAGTTGACTTGGTCAACCTGACATGTGGGTCCCAGCTGTCATTGACCGTTAACTAACCTAACATATTAAGTAATTAAACTAAGGGATTAGGTTAATCTAATCAGGATTAATCAAGTTAATTAACTCATTAATTATTTAATTAATTATTATTTTAATTAATTTTAGTTAATTTTAATTATTATTTATTTAATTCTTTTAATTCCTTTTTTGGCATGGGCCCACTGGTCATAGGCACTGGGGCCTTAACGGGCGTACGGACAGTGCGGGTGAGGGGCGACGTGCGCGTGGGCGGGCGCTCGCCCGCAGGGAGTGCAGAGAGGCGAGGCCAGTGGCCAGGGCGGCCTGCCGGCGACGGGCACGGCCGCGCGTGGAGGCGCGCCGGGGCGAACGACGGGCGTGGACGGCAGTCGAGCGGCGGCGGCGCGACACGGTAGGACGGCGGCAGCGTGAGGCTGCAGCAGCAGCCGTGCAGTAGCGGCAGGAGAAGGAGGCCAGGAGCAGAGCGCGGCGCGCGGCAGGGAGCGGGCGTGGCCGAGCGGGGAGGTAGCAAGCGACGGCAGCAGTGCGAGGTGGCGATGGTGGTGAGCGGGGACTGGGCCCGGGCGAGGCGCGGTGTTGCGCGCGCGCTGGGTGACCGCAGGCGGGGCGAGCGCGGTCGCCGGGTGAACCGAGTGGCGCACGGAGGGGGCGCGGTGAGCACGCGATGCGTGTGGAAGGGCGCGGTAGTGCGGGGATCACGGCGACCGGACGAGAGGGGGAAGAGGAGAAGAGGCCGGTGCCTCACTTGCGGTGCAGTGGAACGGTAGCGTGCTCGAGGAGGAGGACGGGGACGATGCGCGGATAAGAACGACGACGGGGTCGAGGCGGTGGTGGTTGGCATCGGCAGCTGGCGCTGGGTGGTGCAGTGGCCTCGGGCGCGGTCGATAGCGAGAGGCGATGGGGTTGGGGCGCCGCGTCCTCGATCTAGATCCAGGGAAGGATAGGGGGAGGGAAACGAGAGAGTGGGGGGGTCGTGGGGGTGAGTTAGGTCACGGGGTGAGGGGATATGGGAAGTGGGGGTGGCCGGCTGGGTGGTTGGGCCAGCTGGGCTGGCCGGGCGGCCTAGTGGCCTACTAGGCCGTGGCCCGGGGGGTGTTTTCCCTTTTCTTTTATTTCTATTTGCTTTGTTTTGTTTTGTTTTTATTTATTACTTTCCGTTACTATTTTAATTCATTCTAAAGTATTTAGACACTTTGTAAAAGCATGATTTCTTCACCATAAATACCTAGGCATTAATTGGCACAACTGGAACATTTTAGTTTTAATATTTGAAAACTTTTATTGTTTGCTTGATTTTTAATTTGAATTTGAATGGTTTCAAAATACGCGGGTTTATCAATCGTAACCGAGGTGACGTGGCATCATTAGCGGAGATTCACTCTAGCTTAATTATCCGGGCATCACAATTCTCCTCTACTACAAGAAATCTCGTCCCGAGATTTAAGAGGGGAGTAAGGGGGAAGATTAGGTTACGAAATTCCGACGATTCTTCTCGGTCTTGGTTGCTCTTCTCGAAGAGGCATGTCCAATACAATGATGTCTTCACTTCTCTGTTTCCGGTCATCATGATGAAGTCGGCGTCCTTTCTTCAGGAACTCCATCGTACTTACGAAAGAATAAAGGGTGGTTATTCCAGAAGAACGGACCTCTGCAAGGTTGACTATCTGGTCGATATCATCGGGGAAGGATACCGGAAGTACTCTCGAATTGAAACTTTAGAAAATATCGAGAGCAAAATAAAGAGGCATCTTGGGAAGTTTCAAGCGGGCGGGCAATCGTTCGATGCCTGAAACGAAGTGTTGAAGGGGTTTAGAGCAATGTGAATAAGAATTGCATCTGATACCTGAATAGATCAACAGGCGGGTGGCCCGTGAATTACATACAAAGTCAAGCAAGAGGAATAACTTTGACAACAGGGTGTACAGGAGAGTCAAGTTTCGATCCTGCGGAACTGTGGGTTATGGGCGCACCATGTGGGTTAAAGTAGGGAGGACGGTGACATCTTGCACGGTCACGATAGCAAGGCATGTCAGAGGGTAGCCTGTTAGTTATGTTGGCAACAACATCGATACCAAGGGCGAGGGACGAGGAGAACCATTTTCCTGCTCGTTGAACGAGGCGGACCAATAGGCAAAGTTCTCGTCCATCGGTGGTCACCAGAATGTCATCAACAATAGTAACAGGGTCTTACTAACAGAGGGGTACATCCTTCACAAGGACAAGCAGATCATGATATCCATGACATGATATAACATAGAAATCCATTTAGGTAACGGGAGAGGAAGTTCATGACATTACCCAATCAACGGTGTTTGGGGTAATTAATAAAGAAATTTTAGCCTTGTGCTTCAAATGTTCTTATTGAAAATCGGAGTACCACATACATGCTTCGAGATAGCATTGACATGGTCTTTAAGAAAAGGTCAGACTTTGGAAACACAAAGGACTCATCAGAAACAACTTATAGGATAAGTCTTACAATTTCCTCATGGAAGAATGGATAACCTTGCTGAAAGGGAATCTATAACAATAGGTCATCCGTCCAGGTGTGTTGGGCATGCCATCACCTTACCGGGTCATAAAAGACCAGTGTTATAACTCTTGGGAAAATGTTCCAACCATCATATCTGACCGAGATTCAGATCTGATCGGTGTTACGATACCTTAGACTCAGGATGCCTGAGAAGAAAAGGTGCAACACAAATTGTCAAGATGACATTGTGAGATTCTCAAGAATTTAACTGTGGAAGCGAGTACTGAAACAAGAGTTCATCATTAAACCAAGAAGAGGATGAGGAAGTAGCTGATGGACTCAGCGACAATTCATCAAGATTTCCCTAAAGGTGGATTTCCACAATTATGTGAACAAGGAGATATCATTTGCCAGATCAAATGATATAATGATTTATGCTCGAGGAAAACATACATAGTTAAACATTGGTTGAAAGGTTAACCCAAAATATGGGCTCGGTTGCATGACCAATGTTAGAATGGTGATTCAATTATCGAAAGACTTCGAATGAAACTATTGCCCATTCACTTCAAAGCAATAGGATTGCTAGAAGTTTTGAATTCACACGTCATAGCTCAATTGTCGGTATTCCGTTTAAAAACAACACGGGGACCAAGAAATGAACGGAGATGGCGAGAAGTATTATTATATCAAGAATTCTTAAGAGGTGGTGAAATTCTCACCACATTCTTGACAAAAGGAGATGGTAATACTCCAAGGTAAAACATATCATGAGCTAGATAGCGAGGAGCTCAAGGTACAACACAAAACAATAAACAAGTATGTGTTGGGGGAAGGCAAGAATGTTGTCGATGATAACACAAAGCATTGAGGGGCAAGGATGGTATTTCCCATCACGAATTCGATTGATATCCTGGAAGAGCTCAGAATGTTGATCATGATCACGACACATTTGTCGAGAGATTACCTGAAGATTTAATCGATCGGCGATGACATCAAGTCAAAGGAATGATGAAGCGAAAGGTTATTCGAACCACGGGTATGACACAACTCGAAATCAAGCTTGATGTTCAAGGAGAAATGATAAGACGAGGAAGATCGACGTAAGCTTGGCTCATCGTCAAAAGTTGTGCTCCGGGAATAAGGACCAGGTAGCACAGTTAAAATCAGCACGACAAGGATATAGCCAAATAGGCTAGGAATGACGTGATGGAGTTCAAACTCGTAAGTAATGAATGTTACCAAGAGTAGCTTAATCGCGATGCGGACTCGAGTCAGTTATTGGTGTCTTTGAGTGTTTAATAACTCAGAGCTCGTGAAAATTGGAATCAATGAGAATGTCATACTTGATGAAGAACTCATAAGAAGTTATGCAGTTCCGTGTTAATCTCGAGATACCATGGGGGGTAATACTCGTCGACTGATCAAAGTAGAGGTTGGACTGGGGTATTGCTCTGCAGAAGGCAAGTACTATAACTTGTCCGAGAAATACAATCAAAGGAGAACAATCATGGTCGGAACCACGATTGCAAAAGATCAATACATAGATACCAAATGATTTCATATCAAGGAAATAATTATTTATTACAAGAAGCTTTCGTGATAGGATCTACATCGTGTCCATGGGCATGAACACAAAGTTCAAGGTCGACTCCCACTTCTCCAATGCATAACCTATCATTCACTCCTCATTTTCGATGGAGTTGTAGTGTTGAAATTTTATCTGGTAAATCACCAGGAGAATATGAATCGTGAAAACTTTCGGGTTCACACGGTTTTAGAGAAGGAATAGGTTCAACCCATCGGGGCATCTTAGAAACATATACCACAATCTTTAGGAGTAATTTAACTCAAGCTCGAAGGCAGAGCATGGTCGAGAAAGCAGAGGATACAATTTACCCAAGGCTTTATATATCCGGGGAAAGACTCACAAGGTTATTTGAATATGAAGGACACTATCAGATAATAACCAAGCAATTGGTCTCGCAGACCACAGGGAATCTAATGTGAGTATCGGTACTCAATCAGAAGGAAAAAGAATGCAAAGGCATCAGATTATAGAAACAGCTAACTAATTCAAAGGTCAAATGCAAATGAATTATGATTTCCAATTCAAAGGATCAGAAGCAAATGCTCTGATTAAGGATGGATAAGTTGAGTAAGCTTAGGGGTAAAATCGACAAAAATTGATTGGTCGAGATCCAGCTCATGTTTAAGACAATGTCTGAGCCGAAAGGATAATTCCTGAGGATTGCGAGCATCCACAGCATATTGAATCAACGGACTCAAAATGATAGTGACAAAGGATGCCAATAAGATTACTAGACTTATGTGATTAACCATAATGTAAGCAAGCAAGAATTTCAAGAGCAATAGGCTACTCAGGATTTTTGGAAGTTCGAATATTATTTTGAAGAACTTAGTGAAACACACAACCAACTAGGGATGGGCGGATACTCGGTAAGTGCGAGAAATTATCCGTAGGGGTGTATATGTGGATAATGAACTGCAAGGCAGTAGGTACAAAGTATTCTCAGAACATTAGAGAGAATTTCGGGGTATCTTGTAATAACAAGATCAATGGGAAATAATTGTATGAATAGCAAGTGTATTTGGCTATCCATGGGGGTTTATCGATGGAATGGAATTGAAAGAGGGATGACACAAAGTATCGAGGAAACATCGGAGTGTAACTTCGGAATCTTCTAGTGTATCAAGCGATCATCTGTATCGAGTGGCCCTCCGGGAGGAAGTAGTTACGAGAACCTAGAGTTAGAGTTAGTAAAACCATTTAACCCGAGTAGAAGAGAGATAAGAGTCCCAGAGTATAGGTCGAGGAATAAAAGATCCTAATACCACCCAATGGCGACGTGGGCCCATGGGCCGCACGGCCATGTTAGTAAAACAGTTTTCATCGACTAGACTCAACTTCGGCCAAGGAGTTTGGAAGGGGGATTCCTACAGGCAGTCGGCTCTGAT
Source organism: Aegilops umbellulata (assembly GCA_032464435.1). Lineage (NCBI taxonomy): Eukaryota > Viridiplantae > Streptophyta > Magnoliopsida > Poales > Poaceae > Aegilops > Aegilops umbellulata. Next base: position 376,121,368 of record CP136059.1, on the reverse strand, counting down.
AACAACTTGTGACGCCCCCGATTCAATCGTACACTAATCATGCACACAAATGTGTACGATCAAGATCAGGGACTCACGGGAAGATATCACAACACAACTCTAAAACATAAATAAGTCATACAAGCATCATAATACAAGCCAGGGGCCTCGAGGGCTCGAATACAAGTGCTCGATCATAGACGAGTCAGCGGAAGCATCAATATCTGAGTACAGACATAAGTTAAACAAGTTTTCCTTAAGAGGCGCAGGCCTCCTGCCTGGGATCCTCCTAACTACTCCTGGTCATCGTCAGCAGGCTGCACGTAGTAGTAGGCACCTCCGGTGTAGTAGGAGTCGTCGTCGACGGTGGCGTCTGGCTCCTGGACTCATCGTCTGGTCGCAGCAATCGGGTAGAGAAATGGGGAAAAAGGGGGAACAAGGCAACCCTGAGTACTCATCCAAAGTACTCGCAAGCAAGGAGCTACACTACATATGCATGGATATATGTGTAAAGGGCCATATCAGTGGACTGAACTGCAGAATGCCAGAATAAGAGGGGGATATCTAATCCTGTCGAAGACTACGCTTCTGGCAGCCTCCGTCTTGCAGCATGTAGAAGAGAGGTAGACTGAAGTCCTCCAAGTAGCATCGCATAGCATAATCCTACCCGGCGATCCCCTCCTCATTGCCCTGTTAGAGAGCGATCACCGGGTTGTATCTGGCACTTGGAAGGGTGTGTTCTATTAAGTATCCGGTTCTAGTTGTCATAAGGTCAAGGTACAACTCCGGCTCGTCCTTTTACCGAGGGACACGGCTATTCGAATAGATTAACTTCCCTGCAGGGGTGCACCACATAACCTAACACGCTTGATCCCATTTGGCTAGACACACTTTCCTGGGTCATGCCCGGCCTCTAAAGATCAACACGTCGCAGCCCTACCTAGGCACAACAGAGAGGTCAGCACGCCGGTCTAAACCTAAGCGCGCAGGGGTCTGGGCCCATCGCCCTGAGCACACCTGCATGTTGCGTGGGCGACCAGAAGCAGACCTAGCCTAGTGGCGTTCCAGTCCAATCCGGCGCACGCCGCTCAGTAACTGACGTCACGAAGGCTTCGGCTGATACCACGACGCCGAGTGCCCATATCTTTCCCGCGTAGTTGGTTAGTGCGTATAGGCAAGTAGCCAGACTCAGATCAAATACCCAGATCTCGTTAAGTTTGTTAAGTATCCGCGAACGCCGACAGGGCCAGGCCCACCTCTCACCCAGGCAGCCTCAACCTGCCCTGTAGCTCCGCCACAAAGATCAACACAGAGGGCCGTCGGGACAAAGGTCCTTTCAGCCCCCAATCCGTGAATCACTCGCGGGTACTCCTCGAGCCAACCCGACTTTGGTCACCACATGTATCATGTATAATGTATATTATATACCCGTGATCACCTCCCGAGTGATCACGGCCCGAGAGTATAGCACAGCAGACGGACAAGAATGTAGGGCCACTGATGAAAAACTAGCATCATATACTAAGCATGTAGGATAGCAGGTAAAGGTAACAACAGTAGTAACAAGGACAGGCTATGCATCAGGATAGGATAACGGAAAGCAGTAACATGCTACACTACTCTAATGCAAGCAGTATAGATCAGAGTAGGCGATATCTGGTGATCAAGGGGGGGGCTTGCCTGGTTACTCTGGCAAGAGAGAGGGGTCGTCAACTCCGTAGTCGTACTGGGTAGCAGCAGCGTCGATCTCGGTGTCTAGCGAGAGAAGAGGGGGAAGAAACAATAAATACTTAAGCAAACAGATGCATAGCGATGCATGACATTACAAGTAACGGTGCTAGGGGTGCCCTAACGCGGTATGAGGTGATACCGGTGAAGGGGGAAACATCCGGGAAAGTATCCCCGGTGTTTCGCGTTTCCGGGCAGAGGAGCCGGAGGGGAAAGTTTGCTAGTTTTATATGTTAGGAATGGGTGGCGGATGAACGGGCTGCGTATCCGGGTTCGTCTCGTTGTTCTGAGCAACTTTCATGTACAAACTTTTTCGATCCGAGCTACGGTTTAGTTTATATTAATTTTCTAAAGTTTTTAATCATTTTTAGATTTTATTTAATTAATTTAAACTAACATTATCCAGAATAGTGTTTGCTGACATCAGCATGACGTCAGCAGTTGACTTGGTCAACCTGACATGTGGGTCCCAGCTGTCATTGACCGTTAACTAACCTAACAGATTAAGTAATTAAACTAAGGGATTAGGTTAATCTAATCAGGATTAATCAAGTTAATTAACTCTTTAATTATTTAATTAATTATTATTTTAATTAATTTTAGTTAACTTTAATTATTATTTATTTAATTCTTTTAATTCCTTTTTTGGCATGGGCCCACTGGTCATAGGCACAGGGGCCTTAACGGGCGTACGGGCGTACGGGCAGTGCGGGCGAGGGGCGACGTGCGCCTGGTCGGGCGCTCGCCCGCAGGGAGTGCAGAGAGGCGAGGCCAGTGGCCAGGGCGCCCTGCCGGCGGCGGGCACGGCCGCACGTGGAGGCGCGCCGGGGCGAACGACGGGCGTGGACGGCAGTCGAGCGACGGCGGCGCGACATGGTAGGACGGCGGCAGCGCGAGGCAGCAGCAGCAGCCGTGTAGTAGCGGCAGGAGGAGGAGGCCAGGAGCAGAGCGCGGCGCGCGGCAGGGAGCGGGCGCGGTCGAGCAGGGAGGCAGCAAGCGACGACAGCAGTTGGAGGTGGCGATGGTGGTGAGCGGGGACGGGGCCCGGGCGAGGCGCGGTGTTGTGCGCGCGCTGGGTGACCGCAGGCGGGGCGAGCGCGGTCGCCGGGCGAACCGAGTGGCGCACGGAGGGGGCGCGGTGAGCGCGCGATGCGTGTGGAAGGGCGAGGTAGTGCGGGGATCACGGCGACCGGACGAGAGGGGGAAGAGGAGAAGAGGCCGGTGCCTCACTTGCGGTGCAGGGGAACGGTAGTGTGCTCGAGGAGGAGGACGGGGACTATGCGCGCCGAAGAACGACGACAGGGTCGAGGCGGTGGTGGTTGGCATCGGCAGCTGGCGCTGGGTGGTGCAGTGGCCTCGGGCGCGGTCGATGGCGAGAGGCGATGGGGTTGGGGCGCCGCGTCCTCGATCTAGATCCAGGGAAGGATAGCGGGAGGGAAACGAGAGAGTGGGGGGTCGTGGGGGTGAGTTAGGTCACGGGGTGAGGGGATATGGGAAGTGGGGGTGGCCGGCTGGGTGGTTGGGCCAGCTGGGTTGGCCGGGCGGCCTAGTGGCCTGCTAGGCCGTGGCCCGGGGGGTGTTTTCCCTTTTCTTTTATTTCTATTTTCTTTGTTTCATTTTGTTTCTATTTATTACTTTCCTTTACTGTTTTAATTCGTTCTAAAGTATTTAGACACTTTGTAAAAGCATGATTTCTTCACCATAAATACCTAGGCATTAATTGGCACAACCCGAACATTTTAGTTTTAATATTTGAAAACTTTTATTGTTTGCTGTATTTTTAATTTGAATTCGAATGGTTTCAAACTACGCGGGTTTATCAACCGTAACCGAGGTGACGTGGCATCATTAGCGGAGATTCACTGTAGCTTAATTATCCGGGCGTCACAACAATGTCATTGGAACCAAGTGGGTATTCAAGAACAAGCAAGATGCTCATGGGACAATAGTTCGCAACAAGGCAAGATTGGTAGCACAAGGCTACTCCCAAGTCGAGGGTATCGACTACGGTGAAATCTTTGCTCCCATTGCTCGTCTTAAATCCATTCGCTTGTTGATTGCTTATGCTCCTCATCATAACTTTAAGTTGCAACAAATGGATGTGAAGAGTGATTTTCTTAATGGTCCTATTAATGAGTTGGTATATGTCAAACAACCCCCCCGGGTTCGAGGATCCCTACTTCCCTGATCATGTGTATCAACTCGATAAGGCACTCTATGGCCTTAAACAAGCCCCACGTGCGTGGTATGACCACCATACCGAGTTGTTGCAAGATCGTGGATTTGAAGTTGGGAAAATCGACCCTACTCTTTTTACTAAGAAGGTCAAAGGGGAGTTGTTTGTGTGCCAACTATATGTTGATGATATTTGTTGGTGGGAACGACACCTATGGGATCACAAGAATCCCTACTACGGTTGCGGGGCGCGGGGTCATGAGAAGAGCGGATCAAACAGATAGCACATGGTTCGTTTACCCAGGTTCGGGCCGCGAGGATGCGTAAAACCCTACTCCTGCTTTGGTCGATTGTATATCTATGTTCTTGAGCTAGCTATGGGGCGTGAGGAGCTCCAAAAAGGCGAATCCTCTTCCTGGTCGCCTTGGGCCTCCTTTTATAGGGAAAGGGGTTGCCACAGTGGCACACAGGAGGTGGAAAGGGTACAGTGATGTGAGGTTATCCCTCGCATTACATGACAAGGCGCATTTAATGCGTCTTGCTTAGGTGTCCTTGCTTTATCGGGGACAGCAAGGAAGCTCGTCCCAACTGTCGCTGCCTCGCCCGGCCTGGACGCGCGTCCGAGCTGACGAGGCATTGTAGCGCCACCTCGGCTGGTTGCTGGGCTGGCGTGGGTGGTGGAGTCTTCAGGAAGACTTGCATGCCACCACGCAGGAGCTTGCTGGATCGGTGTAGAGACCGCACGTCGCCACGCGGGCGCCTACTCAGCTGGTTGAGCTGGCAGCTGCATGGGGATAACAGTGGAGTCTTGGCAGGTGTGGGCCTGGCTGCGGCCCCACCGATGTCCTCGGCAAGGGCTTGTTGCGGTCTTGCGTATCTTCCCAGCAAGGGTCTTGCCGGGGCCTTGTGAGCGCCCTCGGCAAGAGGCTTGCTGGGGCCTTGCGGCCGTCTTCGGCAAGGGACCTTGCCGGGGCCTCGTGGGCATCCTCGGCAAGGAGCCTCGCGGTCGTCTTGTCTTCTGGTTCTCAGGCTTGGCTGCTTCTTTTTGCCTTGTATCTATCCTCCCTGGCAGGGCAGGATGCTCCTTGCCGGGAAGGTGGCTTGAGTCTTGCTTGCCGATGTAGCGCTTGTCGGCGCAGATGGATCCTCTTTAGTGTACTTGCATAAAGTCGTGGCCCATGCCCGGCGGTTAGTGTAGCCCTAGTTTTCACTACACCGACAGTAGCCCCCGGGCCCGGCTGCAGCGGAGAACTTCATGAATTCGACGCTGGAGACGGGACCAAGCTTGGCATGGGTCACGGTTGTTGTTGCACTCAAAGGAGCTGCCAGCCCCCGAGCCTAGTTCCATTGAAATTTTCTAGCAGAGAACTCTATAGATCTCGATGCTAGAGTGTGGTTTTGTTTCCTTTCTTGCTCCCGGCAAGGCTGTTGCCGGGAAGTCTTATGTTTCTCGCGGAGACTTTTGACGTTCTCGACGCTGGCTTCCGGCAAGCTTGTCGCCAGGAAGGCTTTTATCTTCAGCAGAGAACTTTGATGTTCTCGATGCCGGCTTCCGGCAAGCTCGTCGCCAGGAAGGCTTTTATCTTCAGCAGAGAACTTTGGCGTTCTCGATGCCGGCTTCCGGCAAGCTTGTTGTCGGGAAGGCTTTTATCTTTGGCAGAGAACTTTGACGTTCTCGATGCCAGATTCCGGCAAGCTCGTCGCCAGGAAGGCTTTTATCTTCAGTAGAGAACTTGGACGTTCTCGATGCCGGCTTCCAGCAAGCTTGTTGCCGGCAAGGCTTTTATCTTCAGCAGAGAACTTTGATATTCTCGATGCCCGATTTTAGTGGAGAACTCCAGAGTTCTTGACACCGCTGGGAAGGCTTATGGTGAAGAACTTCGTTGTCCTTGACACCGACCCCCGGCAAGATCGTCGTCGGGAAGGCTTATGGCGAAGAACTTTGTTGTTCTTGACACCGGCTCCCGGCAAGATCATTGCCGGAAAGTCTTATGGCGAAGAACTTCGTCGTTCTTGACACCAAGAATATTGGTCCTAAGGGCGTTTCCAGCCCCCGGGCCATAACTGTGTTTAAACATGACAAGTGATTAGCATCTGAAGTGCACTTAACTCACTTGTAAATTTTGACTTCTGCTACATATTCCCTATGCCTGCTGGAATGCTTTCCAGTGCGTACGATCCAGCCAGCAGCGCTTGAGGGAACGGGCCCTTAGCGGCTATTCGGGAACGTCGCCTCCCGGAAAGGTTTACCTTCTTGGCTCTAGCGCAACCGCACAAGTTGCCGAGCGGACTCGGGGCAACATGGAGCGCAATTAGCCCCGAGAAGGTTCCTTGTCATACAGGTCTATGCAGAGATCTCGAATAAATAGTGCATGCTATCTTCCTGTTCAACCTCTCTTTGTACGTCCACCATACGTTTATCGGGTAGGCTTGCCGGCGCGTAAACCCAGGGCGGCGTCTTGGGGACGGATCCCCAATGGCCTGCCGGGTGTGCTTGCCGCCGGGCGAACCACCTTACCGCCCTTAACGCGGCCGCTTGAACTGTCGAGCTTGACTCAAGTCAGAATCGAGAGCGTTGCCAATTGCGGAAGGCTACCCTGCCACTCTCGACGCAGCCGCTTGAGCTGTTGAGTGGACTCGAAACAGAACAAGGGCGTTGCCAATTGTGGGAGGGCCCCTTTGCGTTCAGGTTTTCCATACAAAGAACGAGATCTCCAAGGGGAATAACCTTATATAAAAAGGAAATATCTAAAGTTTCGCGTGACTTAGCTTTTTTGTTGCCGCACTGGCGTCGTTCTTTTGGCCGCCTGCTTCTTAGGAGCCATGGCGATGAAGAACAGCTGGGTCTACTGCTAGACTGGATTCTCACAATTGCTTCCCCTACCTGGCGCGCCAAAGATGTCGGTGGGAACGACACCTATGGGATCACAAGAATCCCTACTACGGTTGCGGGGCACGGGGTCGTGAGAAGAGCGGATCAAAAAGATAGCACACGGTTCGTTTACCCAGGTTCAGGCCGCGAGGATGCGTAAAACCCTACTCCTGCTTTGGTAGATTGTATATCTGTGTTCTTGAGCTAGCTATGGGGCGTGAGGAGCTCCAAAAAGCCGAATCCTCTTCCTGGTCGCCTTGGGCCTCCTTTTATAGGGAAAGGGGTTGCCATAGTGGCACACAGGAGGTGGAAAGGGTACAGTGATGCGAGGTTATCCCTCACATTACATGACAAGGAGCATTTATTGCATCTTGCTTAGGTGTCGTTGCTTTATCGGGGACGGCACGGAAGCTCGTCCCAGTTGTCGCTGCCTCGCTTGGCCTTGACGCGCGTCCGAGCTGACGAGGCGTTGTAGCGCCACCTCGGCTGGTTGCTGGGCTGGCGTGGAATGTGGAGTCTTCAGGAAGACTTGCATGCCACCACGCAGGAGCTTGCTGGATCGGTGTAGAGACCGCACGTCGCCACGCGGGCGCCTGCTCAGCTGGTTGAGCTGGCAGCTGCATGGGGACAGTGGTGGAGTCTTGGCAGGTGTGGGCCTGGCTGCAGCCCCACCGATGTCCTCGGCAAGGGCTTGTTGCGGTCTTGTGTATCTTCCCGGCAAGGGTCTTGCCGGGGCCTTGCGGCCATCTTCGGCACGGGACCTTGCCGAGGCCTCGTGGGCATCCTCGGCAAGGAGCCTTCCGGTCGTCTTGTCTTCTGGTTCTCAGGCTTGGCTGCTTCTTTTTTCCTTGTATCTGTCCTCCCTGGCAGGGCAGGATGCTCCTTGCCGGGAAGGTGGCTTGAGTCTTGCTTGCCGATGTAGCGCTTGTCGGCGAAGATGGATCCTCTTTAGTGTAATTGCATAAAGTCGTGGCCCATGCCCAGTGGTTAGTGTAGCCCTAGTTTTCACTACACCGACAATATTATCTTTGGTTCCCCTAACAAAGCTTTCAATGAGGAATACGCCGCTCTCATGACCTCTAAGTTCAAGATGTCTTCGATGGGAGAGTTGAAGTTCTTCCTTGGATTCGAAGTCAAACAAAGAAGAGAAGGAACCTTCATCAACCAAGCCAAATACACTCAAGACATGCTAAAGAGATTCAAGCTAAGTGATGTCAAGCCGGCTTCCACTCCAATGCCCACCAAGTGCCAACTTGACATTGATCCCAATGGTAAAGCGGTGGATCAAAAGGTATATTGCTCCATGATTGGTTCCTTGCTTTACCTTTGTGCATCTAGACCGGATATCATGTTAAGTGTGGGAATTTGTGCACGGTTTCAAGCCGCACCTAAGGAAAGCCACTTTGTGCACTACAGGAATCAGACACTTTGCCATCTGCCATGGCAGATGGCAAAGGCACGACCGGCTGATGGCAAAGGGCTTTGCCATCTGCCAGCAGATGGCAAAGTGCCGGCTGAATAAACTCTGGTAAAGGCTTCTTTGTCGTCTGCTGGCAGATGGCAAAGAGCCTGTAGCCTTTGCCATCAGCTGGCCGATGGCAAAGCTTCTGGAACGCAAAGGAACGGGTTAGCCACATTAGGAGGCTAACGGCGTGCTTTGCCATCTGCCAGCAGATGGCAAAGGCTACAGGCTCTTTGTCATTTCCCAGCTGATGGCAAAGGCTGCAGGCTCTTTGCCATCGGCCAGCTGATGGCAAAGGGTGCAGGCTCTTTGCCATCCGCCAGCTGATGGCAAAGGATGCAGGCTCTTTGCCATCCGCTAGCAGATGGCAAAGAGACCAAATAGGACATACGAGCGCTTCACAGGTTGCTGCCACGTGGCCTCTTTGCCATCAGCCAGCAGATGGCAAAGATCTTTGCCATCAGCCAGCAGATGGCAAAGTGCCTATATTGCCTCATTTAATTTTGTTTTTCTTATATCAATTCATTTTCACATAAAATCAAACATAGATATATATATGACCAATATAGCATATTCAACACATATTACCAATAGTCATGAACATATATATATATATATATATATATATATATATATATATATATATATATATATATATATATATATATATATATATATATATATCCAACACATATCCAACACATATTACCAATAGTAGCAAGTTTCATCCATACATATACATAGTTTCATCAATATTACACAGTTTCATCATAGGTAGCAAGTTTCACAAAGTCAAAACAAAATCTAAAGACAAGCACTCCATCAACCCAAGCTTCCGTGATCTGAAGCAAATCTACAAAATGGGAAAGAAGAAAGTTAGAAGAAGAAGACTAGAAGAAGACTAGGAGCAGAACATAGGTTAGATTATCTTCCTGAGCCATCTATGCCTATACTAATTACAAACTCCCAAGAAATTACCACGTTAATTAGAAATTAGGAGCCGTTTATCTGGTGGGACCAAGTTATAACGGTCTAGATTATATCTAACAAATAAAAACAATAGATGCCAGAAGAATCGGATTCTAAAGTATCCTGTTGTCCCTTCCTTCTTTCTTCTCTCCACACGATGGAAAGTATTCCTTCTGTCCGTCTTTCTCCCTCATGGAAAACCAAATCTCTAGCCCACCGTCCTTCCTCTCCAATATTTCCATCTAATCCCCATGGAACTATTCCATCATCCTTTCCTCTCTCGAATCCCTCTCCCACATAGTATAGAAACCAAACTAATGTAAAGCAAGGAGGGCATGGATCTAAAAAAACAAGCGAGGCGATGGATCTGGCGTGGTAAGGAGGCTTACTACCTCAAATTTGTTTTACCGATCTAGATCTGATTCATTCCTAAAACTATTTTGTATTAATTACGTTTTTTGCCGTTATGCCATCCAATTTTTTAATTTCGATTCTGATTAAATTGTTTTGCATCTCTCTTGCGATCTGATTGTGCTCGAATTCAACCTAATCACGATTTGGGTCAAACCCTCAATCTTCTGACGTACAATTTCAGGTTGTGCTCGAATTCAACCTAATCACGATTTGGATCAAACTCATAACCTTCCGACGTACAATTTCTGGATGCCTCATCGAGATCGGACCAGAGCACAACTATGCCCATTAGGTGTACTTATAATGAATATCTCTTGACTATATATGATTCCCTCGGGAGGCACAAGTTTTCTAACGCCCTAGCCCCAGTTTTCCAGGTCACATCTCTCCCGGGAGCATGGGCAGCCGTCGCATAAGAAGCTGTTTCAATTGTAGACTACATGCTCAGATCCATGCCATAGCATATAAATCATGTACGTCATGGATGCATGCATAAATATGTACAGTTGTGTAACCTGATCAGCAAGCTAGGACGTCAGACAGGTAAGTATTCATTGGTGCAATCATGTCTCTCTACAAATGTATAGATCTTCCACTGCCACGTTTATCTTCTTTTTGAGTTTTTTTGAGTTGTTTGGATTGAATCTCGTGGTGTGGTCGCCCAATCCGTCTTCCTTCATATGAAAACTAAACACATCTGGAATTCTCCAACCTTCCATGAAAGGATTTTTGCTTTCCGATCCGGCCGGAAGCTCGCAGCAATGTCCACAACCTGATCTGACTCCCGTTGATTCGTGGGTGAAAGATCAAGAAGACAGGTCTGGCTCCAGTCTCCATGTGATCTATCTGCATAATGCTAATTGTTGCTTGAGTTTTCATGTACGTAGATTTGGAGTTTTCCAGGTGCCACAAAATCAGCCCCAATCTTCCGAGTTCTTATGTTCCTCCTCAACACAGGAGGGCGGGTGATGGTGCTGCTCCTATGCACCTAGGGTAACGGTTCTGGTAATATCTGGCGTGAGGCAAGATGCAAGACTTCATACACATACACAATGCAATGGGCAAAACTAGACACTTCCACACCAACATGTAGGCATCTTTCTTTTCCATAGGCTTTTTGGCTTCTCTAAATCATGTAATCTATAGAAGTTTATGTCTTTACTTCATCTTTCACTTTGTGGGTACTATGCACAACAGAGGAGACATCATATATTGAAGTGGTGTGTACTATACATGCCTACAAGAAAATTACTTATGCCTATGACTCTGCAAGTACTAATGAAATTTTGAACAAGAAATTTATAGTTCATGCAGGACGTGGTTAGATTTCTTTTCTTGCCAACAATACTTGGATGGACTGTTCTAGAGCAAGCATCAGCTATATCAGTTCATTTTCTCCTGTTGTACTTGGATCTGATTTTGTTTAATCACATTCTATTCCTAAATATTTCATTGTCAGGTCACTCTTTTAGATTTATTTCAAAGATTTGTTCTTCTCCTTGGGCTATCCCTTGAATATTCTAATCTCTTTTCTATTGGTCTTCTAACCACTTTGAATGCTTTCTTTCCAAGATTGTTCTGCCCATGTATAGGTGTTCCATTGTATATGGACAATAGCCGGTCCTTTGGCAATATAACAAGTTGCAGGTGGTTCTTTTACCAGCAGCGAGTCTGAATCCCACGTAATTGAGAGAAAAGGAAAAAGGAAAAAAATTTATATCGCAATCTTCTCCAGCCATCACGTCCTACATGCTAGACGAAGACCTACCCAACCTATGTAAGCTTTACATACACGACGACTCCAGCAAGCACAGGCGATCGGCTACTCCAGAACGCAGTATAGCTTGTGATGGTTCTCAATTAATTTACACCTCAACACGGTGGTTCTGGATAACAAGAAACGTGTATCATGTTATATTTTCCATAAGAAGATCTCATGTCTTAAACTTAGTAGATTGACAGTGTCGTCGCAGCCAAGTCACGTAGACATGAGAAAGCTCAAGACCCATCTGTCCGGCAGCAGGCACGTTCAGACTTCAGGCACGTAATTGGAAGTTTTACAAAGGATGAATGTATAAGCGCTATAAGGCGAAGAACTATACTTCACCGGTAAGGGGCCTGTCCGGATGGCTGAACTGTACATATATTGTGTCATATTTGGTTCTTACTACTATAACTCACAAACATACATGCTACTAATATTTGTCTGATGTCTCCTTAATTTCTTTCCAGATCAATAAGTTACATTGCGTCACAATCAAGGACGAATGCATAAGATTGTGACAATTGATGCTTCATGAGCTACCCTGTTTGTAACTAATGTTAGATAGGGAAATTACTAGATAAAAATAACATGAGAATTTCTCTGACTTAAATTGTTCTTTGGAAAATGCATGTCTACTTATAAGTATCCAGAGTTGTATAAAGCCAGTGGCAAAAAGTTATTAATGATCTTGATGTGCATTCATATGCCGGATGGCTCAAAAGTACGGGAGGATACAAATGGCAGGGTCCTAAAACAAATTGTAGAAGAACTATATACGGAGCACTTATCGTGTTCAATCAACAAAAATGCAACCTATTGACACTTGGTCTATACATAAATGTGCAAGACCATTTGTGTCCCAATATAATCACCTATGTAGTACGTCCGTACAATCTAAAATCTAAATTTTAATTGAATTTAAATTCGTTATATATAAGACCGTGCCTATATGTACAGTACAAGCTCTGTAAGTTTTCATGTTCTTTAAATTCCAAATAGAATAAGTTTCTCCTTTGTTTAATTCCAACCTATTTTTTGCAACATTACTTTATTCCTAAACTGTTAACTAAGGCGTATTATTTGATGACAAACTATTTTTATTACTCGGTTATTTTGAAATACATGAAGTGCCAGCACATCAGGTATATTCTTATGGATTTTTATAGGATAAGATTACAAGGGTCATAATCTTGGTATCTCTGAATAACTAGCATGCTATAGTTAATACATTTTAGTATTTTTGTACTCAGACTACCACTGCTATCGATGCTAATATTCTAAAATTATTACATGTATAAAAGTCAATACGTATACACATGAATAAACCTAAGGAAGTAAGCAATTGTGTAGCTCCGCATTCTTCTGAAATTGGGTGGAAAAATTAATGCTTAGGGCGACCAATGAAATAATTAGTTTTGTTTCTTTATTTAGTTTTCCTGTCTTGAAAGAAAAGAAAAACTTAAAAAGATGGTGCAATATTATCTAAGAACATAGTCCTTCCATCCCATAATATAAGATGTTATTACAATCAATATATGATGAGCACATTGGTTGTAATTACATCACATATTATAGGATGGAGGGAGTAATATTTTGGTGTCATTTATTATTACAATTTGTATTCTCGGATTCCAAAGTCTTCATGTATCGTTGCCATGATCGATCCAAGTAACTAGCCCGTGCAACTACACGGGTTGGCGACTAGTATATGTAATGCTTAAGTTCTTAGAAACAAAACCAAAAAATCTTTGCATAAAGACATAAAGGAACAAAAAAATTGAAACCCTTATAACATAGCAGTAGAATGACATCTAAATCTGTACATAGAAAGCATTTGTACAATAAATTGGTAACTACAGGTTAGCAAGAAGTGAAAGCTGCTATCCTGTTTCTTCTGCCACTATTTCTGTGCAAATGAAGTCGAACTACTATTGCTTTAATGCAGCTTACAGATGATGCAACTTTTTCTCTCCTTCTCTGATTCTCTGCTAGAAATTGCTATCTCTCTCATTCCCTTTTAACAATGTGCTCTTTTGTTCAATTTCATGCCTCAAGCTGACGTTGTGAATTGTGCCTGTACCAAAAAATGTACTCACCTTTTTCTACTGCACATGTTTGTGTTAATGCCTAGAGTAGCTAGGAATCAAATTGATAAGGATCACAACTTTAGAATTAAGTTATACATTTGGTGGATTTTATTTAATTTGTTCATAAACATTTTGACAGGGAGTCGACCACAAAGAATTTGTGAAGCAACGAGTGTTGAAAATGAAGTACAATAAGTTGAAACCAATGATAGGAAACTCAATCCCTGTAAGTACAATACTCCCCTAACAACCTAAAGCTGTTTTCAGAAAGGTTGTTTTACATCAGATTCAGATGCTTTTCTTTTGGGTCAAGGACAGTTTACACATATGTTTTCTTAGGTTGTTGACACTTTGGCATGTGCCAAGGGCTCAGACCGTCTTGCCGCTGCCTCGCCGCTGCTGGAACTGATCTTACATTCAAAGCTCCTGAGCAACGACTGATCAATTCAATGTTGTGGCAGTAATAAGCACTACACAAAAATACACTTCCGTGATGATACGTCTTTGTCATAGTAGGTCGCATTTTTTGTCATGCATGTACATCCATGACAAATTTATGACAGAATCAAGATAGTCATACATGTGCTGTCGTAGAAGTGTTCCATGACATTACCAAAATTATCATCACGGAAGTGTCCACTTCCATGACGATAAATCACGCGTCGCAGAAGTGCTTTCGTCAAGGGTGACCGACACGTGGCATCCACCGTGACGGAACGCCGTTAAGCTATCGGGTCGGATTTTGGATCCGATAACCTGTTAACAGCCCCGACCAATGGGGATTTTCCACGTGTAAAATCATCATTGGCTGGAGGAGACACGTGTCAGGTCCGCGTTGGCACAGGTGTCACTCATCCAATGGGCGAGACGCGCCTATGATATGTTGACACGTGGACCGGCCCATCAAGTTTAAATGGGCCGGCCCAACTGAAGGCCCACAAGATTTTGCGGACCAGAATGGGCCGGCCCAGCTAAAGGCCCACGAGATTTTGCGGACCATAATGGGCTGGCCCAGTTAAAGGCCCCCAAGATTTTGCAGGCCATAATGAGCCGGCCCAGGTAAAGGCCCACAAGATTTTTGTGTGCCGTAATGGGTCGGCCCAGGTAAAGGCCCACAAGATACTTGCAGGTCATAATGGGTCGGTCCAGCTAGAGGCCCACGAGGTTTTGCCGACATTTATGGGCCGGCCGAGATGTAGGCCCACAAGATTTTGAGGATCCTAGTAGGCCGGCCCATTAACTGGCTGCCATGTTTTGGGCCAAATGCCGGCCCATATTTGATCCGGTCCATTAATGGCCTACCACGCTCCGGGCCTAATAGTGGCCCATATGAGATCCGGCCCGTTAAAAGCCTACCACGTTCTGGGCCAAATTACGGCCCAGATCAGGTCCGGCCCTTTAAGAGGCTTTGGGCTCAATTATGGCCCATATCAGATTCGGCCCGTCAATTGGACACTATGCTTTTGGGCCCACTTGCTAAAGGCCCACTTAGTAATTCGGCCTGATATTAGTTTTGGTCTGTTAAGGGCCCGTTTAACATTTCGTCCCTATATTAATTTCGGCCTGTTAAAAGCCCGTTATATAGTTGGGCCTAACTACATCCCGGTTTGCATCCGGCCTGCTCGCAGCTGATATCTGATTGGGCCAAACAAGGACCGAGACAATTTTGGCTTGTTAAAAGACCGTGATTTGATTCGCATAATCATGGGTCGGGGTTCATTTCGGGCTGCTGCGTAACTAGTAGGAATTAAGA
This sequence comes from Aegilops umbellulata, assembly GCA_032464435.1. Classification (NCBI taxonomy): domain Eukaryota; kingdom Viridiplantae; phylum Streptophyta; class Magnoliopsida; order Poales; family Poaceae; genus Aegilops; species Aegilops umbellulata. Next base: position 376,106,164 of record CP136059.1, on the reverse strand, counting down.
AAGAACCTACTCTATACAATAAAGAAATTACGGCATAGTAACTAAGAATAAACCTACACTATACAATAAAGGATTTAAGGTATATTAGATCCACTGGGCATTGAAGTTCGCCACCAGTGATCATAAAGCGCAACGAAGAAGCAGATTACAAAAACTGGGCACCATTGCAGCGTAACAAAATAATACTAAACCGAGACCACTTCCAAGACAGTTCAAGAAAGGTTAGCCTTGCAGGGGAACTGCTGCACAAGCTGCTGAGCAAGGCTGTGAGATCGGCCTAGCATGTCGGTCATAGCTTCCAGGTGTAGCTGTTTAGCGATGAGGTTCTCATTGGTATTCTCCGCAATCTTTCTTAGAGATAGGACTTCAAGTCGAAGTTGAGTTGCAGAATGCCTTTCTGCTAGAACTTGGGACTGAAGAAGTCGAACTGATTCAGACAACGAATTCTGTGAGCTTGTCTGACTGTTAGTCTCAAGTAACTTGAACACTGCATCAAGACAAGACTTTGGGGTTGTCTCTCTATCTTCAAGATGTTTTGCCTTCTTTGCTGCAATATATGTTGGGTTTGTCTCACAGCCTTCAGCAGACTTGTGCATGCCATCAGGCATATCACCCTAAAACAAAGCAAAGAGATGACAGGTTTTGCATGTGTATAAACAAAGATGATAATTGTTTTGTCAATTCTATCCAATTTCAAATTAGAAAATGAAGAGTATGTTTAAAATATCAATAGCATAATTTGGCATTGTTCATAATGCGAGGAGCTTCACCACACTACTGGATTACCATGTCAACATAACAAGCATATATGAAGGGCAAAGAAAATCATTGTATCTATTTTGGATAATGTGCATGGCATGTTGTTCATATCATCAGCCACATCAGTAAGATAAAACAGGAGATGACAAGGTGCAAATGTGGGCTGCTTCGCCACACACTGGATTATAGATCCACAAAAACAAGCATACATATAGGGAGTATTAAGTAATGTACATTGTATGAATAAGGAATTTGGTTTTACAAGTAAAACTTAGAACTTACGGTTCTTACGAACATGCATTTTGGTAGAAACAGCAAACTAAACAGCAGTAAACGACAGGGAATATGAGCAAATTAAACAGCAGTTGAGGATAAAGGCTTTAGAAGGACTGACTTACATTAACAGTTAACACCGGCTTTATAATGCCCTTCTCCATGTCAAGGGAAGGATAACTCAAGAATTTCAGCACAAAATCTTCTTCATAAGCATTGCCTGTACTCTACATTTTGTAGAGAGTAATTATAGATATGATAATACTGGAAGGGATAGAGCATAATGAAGATAAGATGCAGATTGATGCTACATAATCAACTACCAATCCCTGGAAGTACAAGCGTTACAGGACAAAATGTACTGACAAGAGCAATGGGCTACACTTCTGCACTGGCATTGTCTGTGTATTCTACTTGTTGGTAAGATTAAATATAGATCTGATCTTTTTTATTAAATGGTGGGCGTGGGAGATAAGATGCAGAATGCTACAAAATGAACCAATCCCTCTTCCCATAATACAAGAGTGTTTTGAACACTGGTGTACTGTACAAAACGTTCTTATATTATGGGACGGAGGGAGTAGTTGTTAATGTAAGTACAGTGATAGACCACGTTCAGTCCTTACAAGAGGACTGCAGAGCTAAACCTCTTCAAAAGCATTGGGTTGATTCCAAATTTATGTAAGAGTCCATATGGATCTTATAATGTCCACCAAATGGACGATTACGAGGCTAACATGTGCAGTGATGCTACATAATCAAACAGCTATGAAAGTAAGTATGGTCATACAGGGCAAGAGGTACTCACAAGAGCAATGTAGTGTGTAGTATAGTTGCGAGATTCTGTGGTCCCTTGAGAACGAATGTTCTTCTTCTAACAGTTTTCGTACAAGTGAGACATTAAGGAAAATGCAGAAATGTAGTTCAAATTGTGATGTGATATCATAGACAGTACCTTACGCTGCAGCAGTGACCAATGTGTAACAAGATTATTCCAGTCACCGTCGGATAAATGTAGCACCGGAGACTTTACAGAAATTTCATTCAGAGGCTTGCCATCGAAGTGCGCTTGCCTCGGTTAGGAACGATACTTCATCAACGAGTGCTTGAAAAGCGCAACCAACCCTTGCTCGTCATCACAATCCAGTTTGCCCCTCGCCTATTTAAAAGAATGAAATATTGTGTCTTCTGTCAGCAGAAACATATGCAGTAATGACCATGAATAACATTAGTACATTACTTACGCGTAAGTTGCGGAGGAAGACTGGAAATTGTTCTGTGTCTGCGGTATAATCTTTCCATGAAGGAAAGATGCGCACAAAGTTCCTGACAACAACATAAGCTTCGTCTTCTAAACTGGGAAGAAATGGAACAGGGGTCCTATTTGCTGCAATTGGGGCTCTCTCTGGTTCGAAAAGGGATTTGGCAACTGGATTTGGTATACTCTTTGCTGGAATGGGGGTTTTGCGTCGTACAGCTGGTGCTATGTCAATTGGCATAATCATATTGTTTGCTGCAGTTGGGGTCTGCTGAGTTGGGGCATTAGAAATGACCAGTGTAGTAGGGCTAGAGTCTGCTAGAGTTGGGGTATTTTGTGGGTCAGGTGATATTGCAACTACACCTAATGGGCTATTTGATTTATCAGGTGCCACTACCTTTTCCAAATACTTTGCTTGTGCTCCTCCACGGTCAGCAATCGCCCTCTTCCTTTTGAACGTCTGATACACAAGAACAGCATTTGAATGGATAAATATGGTATGATGACAGATGGAATATGTACTGAAAATGGATAGGCAGGGCATATTCACATACATGATGTGTAAACTAAGCTAATGGCAGTTCAACAAAGTAGAAGCAATGCAAAGCATCAGTTGTAAGATATGTGCGAGCAATGTAACCTTGGAAAGTTAGAGCAAGTACCTTGATGGGTGAATAAGATAGGGCATCTTCCTCTGACTCCTCCACTAGGGAGCTACATTGACTTAGGTATCCCTCTAGCTTAGAATCACTGTTAGGATCATATTATGAGCATGAATCTGTAGGTGGAGAGCGTTTGCATTGCATTGCATCCAAACTTGATTTCAGTCCCTTAATGCCAAGTTTGACAACCATGGTATTTTTCTGCTTTATTCTTTTCATGCGCGCAAGCTCATAATCATTATGATGATGTTCAGAATCTGAGATTCATGAAAACATAAAAAGTAGTCAGATTACCTATGGAATGCATTGCGGATTCAACTCGGAGAGTGTCTCCCTATAAACCCCTGCATATGCAAAGTTCACCTCCCCAACCATGCTGACCAGACCACACACAGAGATACACACCCGAGCGACGAACATGCATTTTCGAAACTAATTTAGGAACATTTAGCTGACCAATTAAACAACTCTGTTTTAATAATATCAGATTCGTATTTGAATAAGTAAGCTTGTTTAGCTTGATGGGTGGAGCAGTGTTATTATGACACGAAGCACGCATTCTGATCGTATAGTGATCATAAAAGGGGGAAACTCTAAGCATATTTTTTTAGCAAAAGAGGGGTTCCCCTCCGATTTCTATTAAAGAAACCACCACAGAACCAACATGATCAATTAAACCGTATTATGGCTGTGCCATGGCAGATTTGAAGCTGCAAATCGGAGAAATGATATTTAGCATCCATTGTTTGCTTCGAACTAAGAACTAAATTCTAAGATCTGAAAAGAAAGTAGAGTAACCAAGTTAAGATCTATTTTCTGGTTGAGATCAAAAAGTTGAGGAGATATGAAGTACCACCTCTCTTGCGGCAACGTGTAGGCATCGGGGGTGCGATGGCTGTCAGTGGCGTTGAAGCAGATCTGCGACGGTAGACGGGTGCATCGGGGGATAAGTCTCGTTGCGGTGGAAGAGAAGGTCGTGTGAGCGGCCCCGGCAAAGAGGACGACGGTGCCGATGAAGCGAGAGGACGCGATGCAAGGCTATTGGTTCGTCGTCGTGGATGAGAAACGTCCATCTCTAGCAGTGGACGACGTGGTCTTGGTAGGCGCTCCGGCATGGTGGAGGATAGTGGCGATGGATGTGGTGGAGGACGGTGGCGGTGGATGGGGTGGCGGACGGAGGCTGGTGTGGGAATAGGGTGTTCTAGCGTGGACGGTGTATGAATGGGAAAATGGAGGGAGAGGTACGGGGAACCCTGTTTTTGGGACGCGCCTGTCTGAAATATGGGAAAGTTACGAACTTATCCCCCATTTCAAATTTGGATGTCTCGTCGGTTGGGGATAGGACGGTAATCTCGCATCTCCCAAATATTTGTCGGTAACTATTTCGGGCGAGGAGAGGGTGTTTTGCCACCCACGGTTGGCGCCCACGGTGTATGAACGGGGCTGACAGGTAGGGCGATTGTATCACGTCTGATGGATGTATCACATCTGCCCCTATTTAAAATATTAGCCAACATCTATTTCGGACGAGGAGAGTTTGTTTTGCCGCCCACCATGTATGAATGGGGAATGGAGGGAGAAACAGAGGTCTTTCAGACGAGCTTGAATCAATGAGTTTGCTGCCCACGTTTGACGCCCACCGTGTCGGAATGGGCTCAAAGGCGGTCGTGTCATGTCTAATTGAAGTTACTAACCTACCCCTATTTAGAGCAGTGGAAATCGGGCCGATGGATTGTCCGTGTAATGGGTAGATAGTAATTTCCATCTCCCAAACACTTGGCTTCGGGCAGCAGATGTGGGAGTGGACAATTTGTTGTTTCTTTCGAATTTTGGGACAATAAGCATCCACGTTTATCCTGGCAACTAAATTCGAATCCATTTTGTATTCCTATATGAATCTTTATAAATCATTCTATGTGTTTTTATATATCTTCAAAAGGACGACAAAGATGTATTCCACTGTCATATATGAATATGGTTTACAAATGCCGATACTCAAATTCAGAAACTAGAATCCAGTTTAAGAACATTTCATGTCCAACTCAAATGTCACACGCAACATAATGTGTACTCCCATTTAGATATGTACACAAGCGATGTATCAAGATTCAAATACCGAGTCAATCAACCAAGAATGTACGGAACTAACAGACATATAAACACTTATAGAGTATATGGATCAATAATATCAACTAACATACATAAGCCATGCCGCTGTACTTTTTTTTGGCTACAACAACATCCTTTTTTTAGCCAGCATCTTGGCCCTTTCCGATGCGTGCCACTTATGGTCCATCTATATACTATTGCTGAATGCACATCCAGCCCGATTGGCATATTTGTAGGTCTGGCACAGCAATCCAAATGAAATGTCTCCGAGTCTTATCAATTTAATACGGACTTGTGCTCAAATAAAATTACAAACCAAAAAACAAAAAAAATAATTATTACATGATCTCTAAAACAAATGGTTTGATTGATTACATGAACAGACAACACGAAGGTTATTCAACTATGGAAAGAACATTTCACCTATGATTTACCAAGTAGGAATTTAATTTCCTTTTTCCTTCAGGACCTTAACAATCTGGTGAGTCTCAGCTTGCTTCGTTTTGAAATCCACCAAATATTTAATGGTTGTCTTGAGTACTGCTTGTGATTGTGATGTTTGCTTCCTCAACATGTCAACTTCGTCTCTAAGTGCAGAAGCAGAATCTCTTTCTACCACTAGTTTAGCCTCTAGAGCATCAGCAGTTGGCAATTCATAATGCACGATTGGGTCGGTGCCACTGCTATGGGATGATGCAACATCCATTGGGACCTCGCTCTTTGATCTTGCGCTAACCTGTTTTGCCATTAAAGTTCCGGTTGGATCCAGAAAAGTTGAAGTTAGCAAAACATCTCAACTGGGTGTTATAACAGCAAACCAGTTAAACAAACAAGGAATTAAAGAGTTTCAATTGGATGATGAAAAGTAGTTATTAACATCATTGTAACCCACTGTTGCAGCAGCAAAGCAGTTAAACAAACAAGTAGATATTTAAGTTAAGGCAAACAGGTAATTCTTAACAGTAAGTATCAAACACATAGATAGGCGCAGTCTACAATATGATTAACAGGCTGTGCCATTATGTAATTAGTAGCAAACTAAATTAAGCCAAGCAATGTAATTGAACAATTTTGCAATAAGTGGCTAACTAAAATTCCAAGAAGCAGGTAACTGAACTTACGCTAGTTCTTTGTACAGGCACACTGCAACTTCTTTTTCGCTTACAAGGTTGTACGAAGGAGTCCATGGCATCAATTGCTTGGATACGCAGTCCCAATACTTCTTTCTTCCCACACTGCATGGGTAAGTCGAATGGTTAATCTGGTAAGATGGTGCGTCCTTGATATGTTATATGAGGACGTGTAGTCAGACTAGTTGTAGCCAAACACATATTTCATGCGATTACTTTTGGCATATCAAGATCTAAGCAATCTACAATAGGATGAAAAGACTGGCATCCTTCACATTATTGGCGAACTCAGTTCATAGAAACAAGCAATTCAACCATTCCGTGGGTAAATCAAAAGCGTCACTGGAATATTTTTCACTATCCAATCATACACGCAAAAAGGGGCGACGCCACCATAGGGGCTGGTATGGGCGGCCGCCTCAGGTGGCTGGAAAGTGTGCACCTAGTTTGAGTCGTCCAGGTTGGCCCACGCTAGTTTTGTTCATCCCAACGCACGAGCAGGCAATGTAAAAAATGAAGAAAAATGTTTCAATTTGGATGGGCCAATAACATAAGTGCAAGGCAGGCCCTATAGCAGGCTCGCGGCCCAAACGAGCGCCTCCCATATCGATCGACAGTAGGAAAAATCCCAATTCATCCGCTCCAGCCTCCAGTCTGGTTCGCTCCTAACCTAGCCGCCGCTGGACAGACGACACAGCACTTCCTCGTGCCCTCGTTGGAGGGCGGTTGCCGGGCTTCAAGCGAACGGAAGGACAAGAAGATGAAGATCCAACCCTGGGTGTAGCCTGCATGGGAGGCAGCGGCGGCAGCACGGGCGTGGCATCGAGCTTGCGCAAACGGACAGTCGCAGCTTGCAAGAGTAGCATGCGCAACGAGCAGGTACATCACATACCTGATTATATCTAATTCAACTCTTCAATTTCTGGCCAATAGTTAAACCTAACGGTGTTGTAAAACTGCTTGTATGTAGGGAATCTATGAGAAAATGAAACCAATTTCTACTTATTTTATAACTCCCCCAATCAATACTGAACTGACTGAATCTGATGTATCCAATCAAGTTTTCGGTGCAAACATACAAGCTCATGTTGTTCTTGAGCCTGAAGTGTCTAATGAACAGACTGCTAATGAAGGTTTTGATGCAAACATTTTACATGCTCCTGGTGATGAACATATAGTGTCTAATGAGGGATCTAATGCAAGCATTTCGCAAGCTCATTAAAGGATTTAGTGTCTAATGATGATCTACTATGTTGAGAGAGACAGAGATTTGCAGGCATTGATGACAAGCAAATTATAGTGCATTTTCATAGCTTGAGGAAACGTCGAGGCCATCTACCAGAAAGTCCCCGTATCATGACAACATAGCATAAATACTTTTCTAATCTGTTGTTTGAAACTATTGGCTACTTGTGCAGGATAGATATATTGATATGCAGTTTGCGCACTGGTTATACGTGCAATTACACTTCGATATTTTCAGCCAGAGAACGAATAATTCAAGCAGGTACAGACCATGTTTGTAGTCCTTGTACACCATGTTGCATTTTGTGTTTTTTGGTTCTTGCATCATTTAGTGTTTATAATCTGAACTACTTTGGATCAATAGCTGGTTTTCAAAGTGCATGTAGCTTCACATTTCTCAAGTTATGTTGATTTCCGGAGTGCAAGTGCCTTCGTATTTTTTAAGTTAAATGTTCGCCCCTGGTAACTTGAATTCGTGGATCAGCCACTGCACACAAATCATACACGAATGCCAGTATGAATTAAATGAAATGCAAGGACTTACGCTAGCTCGTTGTACAGACTCACTGCAGCTCTGCTTGCGCTTGGGATGTTCCATGTACAAGTCCATGTTACCACTTGCTTGGATGTGCAGGTCGTGTGCTCCTTGCATCCCCCTCTGCATTTTTTACATGCCGAATGGTTGATCAAATAAGAGGAATCGACCTTGATGTTGTACCGGAGGACAGATACTTACAAGGTTATACGGGTGTGCAGGATGTGTACCAGATCCCGTAGCGCCGTCATGCTTCGCTAAAATATGGATTTGCTTGTTTCAGATGATATCTCCAGAAGAAATAAGAATTAAAGTCAGAGTTTCATAGGCGTGTAAGCTAAGAGAGCAGTGAAAGGATATCCAAACATCGTCGGAACAGTGCACAAGGGAGTGATGTGTGGATACCTAGTTCGGGCCGGCGTTTGGGCACGCTCTCCTAGCTAGAGTGCGGGTCACTTCAGAGCCGTTGAGGGTGATGCCTTGGCATTGGCTGGCCGCGCAAGGATGCAGATCTTGAGTGGCAGCGGAGCGCTACGATGCGGTGGGTGAGACCGTTGCTGAGGCCCCAACGGCCTCGGGGGAGGAGGTGCGACGATGTGCTCGGTGAAGTAGCCCCGATGAGCTGGGAGACGACATCGGTGAAGCACACCTGATGCGGTGGAACTCAGTGTCTGTGAGGCACGTCGGTTGTGGCGGCCGACGTTGTCGGTGGACCACCCGGTGCAGTGGACGAGGGCATAGATGAGGTAGCTCCGGTGCGGTGGTGAAGCGTGACCGTCGTGTTCGTCGTCATCCGGCACAGAGGTGGGGAACGGTGGGGAAAGAGATGAGACGAGGGGCGATTTGAGCAATCTGGGCGCGGAAGGGGACGGTGGAGAAGAGAGATTTTGCAGGCCTAGAATTGGGGCTGCCAGATATTTCATTCCGAAATGTGGAAACGCGAACTTATATTGTCGTCGTCCTTTTTTTTTGGGGGGGGGGAGGGGGTGGCTGGGTGCTACGCGTCCGTCCGACACACGCGACCACCCCGACAGGACTATGCTTCGGTGCCTTAAGGCACCTTGTCGGTGTCAAAACCGGCGGATCTCGGGTAGGGGGTCCCGAACTGTGCGTCTAGGCGGATGGTAACAGGAGACAAGGGACACGATGTTTTTACCCAGGTTCGGGCCCTCTCGATGGAGGTAAAACCCTACTCCTGCTTGATTAATATTGATGATATGGGTAGTACAAGAGTAGATATACCATGAGATCAAGGAGGCTAAACCCTAGAAGCTAGCCTATGGTATGATTGTTGTTCTGTTGTTCGTCCTACGGACTAAAACCCTCCGGTTTATATAGACACCGGAGAGGGCTAGGGTTACACAGAGTCGGTTACAAAGGTAGGAGATCTACATATCCGTATCGCCAAGCTTGCCTTCCACGCCAAGGAAAGTCCCTTCCGGACACGGGACGAAGTCTTCAATCTTGTATCTTCATAGTCCAGGAGTCCGGCTGAAGGTATAGTCCGGCTATCCGAACACCCCCTAATCCAGGAATCCCTCAGTAGCCCCTGAACCAGGCTTCAATGACGACGAGTCCGGCGCGCAGATTGTCTTCGGCATTGCAAGGCGGGTTCCTCCTCCAAGTACTTCATAGAAGATTTCGAACACAAGGATAGTGTCGTGGATTTGTCACGACAGATGTCCTAGTGGAAGGACTTAGTCGTGGAGCCATCGCAACAGGTTAGCTTGAAGGGGTTAAAAGTGGACACAAGGACACGATGTTTATACTAGTTCGGCCCCTTCGATGAAGGTAAAAGCCTACGTCTAGTTGTGATGGGATTGATGGGTTTCGAGGGCTAGGGAGCGATAAGCTTCACCTAAACCTCGAGTTCTTGTTTTCTGTCCCCAAACCGCCGTCGGGTCGTCCCCTTATATACACGGGTGACGCCCGTCGGTCTGCAAAGTCCCGACCTCCGGCTTATAAACGTGCCCGGGTCGGTCTCTCTATTCCTAACTTACAACGCAAGTTTACCTCAGGCCGGTTTACGCCGTAAACCTCTAAACCGATTATAGGCCTTGGGCCCTTCTATTTCTCCTTGGGCTTTAACATCTCGGGTCCATTGACGGAGCTAACCCGGGCCCTGCAGGCCGGTTTACCCCAAATAGCAATATTCCCAACATTAGGCCCCAGATTGATTTGAACAGGTTCATGTCAATCCTTAATAAAAATTTCTGTCTTCAAATGTCTTCCAGTAACTGTTGAACCGCCGTTTTCTTCACCTCCTTTTGCTGATCCGCAATAATCAGGGCGACGGCTGGGCTCCCGAAATCTCCAGCCCCTGGATTCGCGCGCCTGGCACGCGCGCCGCGCCTTATAAGTAGGACTTGAAGGCCATCTTCCTTTCCTTCCTTTCGTCCCCTTCTTCGTCTTCCTCGCGACCCAGACCTCGGAGCTCTGCCGCCGCCGTCAGCTACTGCATCAACTCCGGCCGCTGCATCAACCTAATCGGACCAGAGCACCGCGACGACTTTCCACATCCGTTTGGATCCCGGTAAGGCCCCTGTTCTTCCTGCTTTAGATCTGTTCTAGGGTTCGTCATCCTGCTACTGTTTCTTGTTCATCCCCATAGCAGCTTTTGCGAACAGATGATGATACCTGTATCGTGATTTGTAGTCCCTCTCAGTATTCGCCATAAGTCTGTACTCATCTCCTTAGATCTCACTCATTTCCCTGCTTGTCGAACTTATGTTGTTCTGCTGTGAGCCAAACCTCATATTTTTACTTCTTTTTCGCCCTAGCTGTAGATCCATTGCTTTGAAAGAATCCGTACGGGATCTGTTTCTGCTTTCATATTCACAACTGTTAGATCTGGTCGGTTTAACTTCTAGCAAAGCGAACAAACCAATCCACACATCCATTAGTCCCCTTGATGAACCGCTGGATGATATCATTGTAGATAACCTTACTCTATATAAGAGCATCTTCGGTTTACATTCACACTTGTTCTCAAACCGGAACACCTTTGTCTTGTAGATTTCCTCATGGCAAAACAGGTGTACGAATGCAACTGGGTTCCCTCTCGCATCACTGAGACCCAACTAAACAACTTAGTTCTGACTGGCGCTTTGAGTAGCAAAAATGCCATCCATTGGAGGGTTCCAGGAAACGAATGTCCTCCTACCCCATAGGAGGGAGAAGTGGTGGTGTTTGCGGATCACCTGGCCCGGGGTTTTAATCCACCCGGTTCAAAATTTTATCGGGACGTCCTGGCTAACTTTAGGTTGCGCCCACAAGACGTTGGTCCAAACTCAGTCACGAATATCTGCCATTTTCAAGTGCTTTGCGAGGTGTACTTCCAGGAGGAACCTACTGTAGAGCTGTTCCGGGACTGTTTTCATTTGAACCGACGTACTGAATTCACCGACGGCCCTAATATGGAACTGGGTGGTATGACGATTCAAAAGAGGAAAGAAGTGACTTATCCTCATGCCAAGCTGCATAGTCATCCGCAAGAATGGAATCACACTTGGTTTTATTGCAAGGATACTTCCCCTGCTGAAGAAAATCCACTGCCCGGCTTCCGTCCGGAGAGACTTAGCAATACACACCCCTTCCCCCCAAGGCTAACCGCCAAAGAGAGGAGTAAGTATGCCCCTCAGCTGTCCAAGCTCAGAGCCTTCATGGCTAACGGTTTGACGGGGGTAGACCTTGCCCGTTGCTGGATTTCATGGAGCATCCTGCCCCTTAGCATCCGCTCCGGTTTAATGTGCCAATACACGGGCCGGGTTGATGATCCTTTGAGGCACTGCAACATTCAGCTAACGGAAGACGAAGTCACCGAAGCTGTGAAAAAGATGCTGAATGAACCGGAATATGTTTGCGCCCGAACCAGCCTGCTTCCATTTTGTGCCACAAACAAACCACCTGCTGTAAGTACTTCCCCTCTGTTTGTTATAGAATTTATGATCTCCTTATACACATATTGCTAACTCCAGTCCTTTCTGACACAGGGAGATGATCCGTTTTGGAGCAAGAAGTTTCAAGAGCCGACCGAAAAGGTAACCCGACCCAAAACGAGGGTGAAGAAGCCCGCTCAGAAAAAACGGAACACCGCTTCCTCTACCCCGGATTTAGAGGAGGATGATGTGGGTAATCCGGACCTTGGGGTAGACCTCGATTCAGTTGGCTTACTTTTTATGCGTCTTATTGATGATGATATTTGTCAGGACGACGCTGAAGCGAGCAATGCTGAAGGCCCAGAGGTAACTATTCTTTCTTCTGACGCCGTTCCTTTGCCTTTGAAAAAACCTCGCCAAGCAAACCGGAAAATTAAATTTTCTCATCCTCTTGCTTACTTGGATCCCAAATTTCTTGTGAAGACCCAGCAACATGAAGCTCGACGCACCACCCGGCATAGCGGCCAGGTAGTTACCTCCGCCGGTTTACCGAACAGCCCGGTTCGGAAACGCCGCTCAGAGGTCTCCGATTTATGCGCTAGCTTTCCTCCTAAAGCAGGTTTAACTCGTCAGCCTCTTAATCCATCTGACTCTGATTATCAGGTCACCTCCCATTCATCTTCTGGTGAATCTTCAGCCACTCAACTGCCACCGCTGAAGACAGTTATTGGGTAAGTTGGACCGATCACAACATATCTCTGTATGGGTCTCTTAATCCATCTTACACCGTTTTTTCAATCTTTGGGTTTTTTCCAGGGCTAAACCTAGACCGAGCAAGAAGGCTCGTCTGGATAACCCGGCTGAAGGAACTGCCGCTCCTGAACCGGAGAAAACTCCTGGTGCTGACGCTCTGGGTCATGAAGATATTCAGAATTATCTATCTCCGCAAGATGACACATGTGCTGAAGAAAGGACTACCAAACCTGCCAGCCGTACTGATCCGCCTGCCAGTCCTGTTCGGGTTGAGGAATCCATCCCCCCTTTTGGAACTGTTGATAAACCGACAGGGCCACTGCAGAGCAGCGACTCCAAGGATGATGATGTTGTGATTACCGGCATTGGTCACTCTGAACCGGGGAACACTGCTACTTTAGCCAAGCATACTGCCAAGGACGAAATCTCGGCCATAAAGGGCAAATGGGACCTTGACTCCTCTACGTACGCCGCTTTAAGCGCCCCGGATCTTTATTCTGGGTACCTGAACCGACTGTACACCAGTCGGGATTATGAAGCTGGCATGATCAGGATGCTGAAGGAAAAACTTGAGGTAACTCTCTTGTGCTTCATTCCATTGCAACTTAGCTTATCAATATTTCCAAACCGAGATGGTAAACCGGATCAGGCTGCCTTGACAATTAAGGTCCGGTTTAGAAAACCCAAGGCTTCAACATAGGTCATAACCAGAAAACATCATCAGATAACCATTAGCCCCCAAGTGCCAAGTTTAAATACTTGTATAAACCCTGGGACCTTTTGCAATGTAAAACATGCATTAAGATCAAGTATGCATTAGCCCCCAAGTATCGAGCACATAACTTGCTTGTGTGGTTGATACTTCCAAACCGTGCAATATTTTCTGAACACTACTGATGACCTGTTGCAGGGGGATCTGAAGACCAAAGAGAAACAAGTGTCGGACCTTCGGGAAGCCTTAAAAACCCAGCAGGCTGAAACTGCAAAAGCGAAGGAGGAATTGACCAATGCCTTAACCGTTATGGAACAGCTGAAAGAAAGCCGCAAAAAGGAACAAGCTGATTGGGCTACTGAAAAAGCTCTTTTGACGAAGAGGGCTGAAAATGCCGAAGCTGCTCTCAAACCGGTGGTCGATGAATTATCCAGCGTGAAGCGACAAATACACTCCATGACCTCTGCCGTCTTTGGTAAATTTCCTTCGATGCCCTTCTTCCGATTTGTACCTTGTCCGCTATGTCCTATGTCCGGTTTGTAATCCCTTCTGAAACACTGCAGGCACACGTATTGGACACTTGGGTTCTGATGTGCGGATGAAACTCAAAGCTGCCTATACTCTGATTGAACAGTTGTACACCGGAGCACAAAGAGCTATCACCACTGCATCGCATAACAACCCTGCACCATCCCTGATTCAAGACACGTTGAAACGGCTATCTATGCTTCCAGCCCGGATTGAAGAGTTGAAAAGATCAGCTGCTCGAACTGGAGCCATCACTGCCTTGATCCGGGCTAAAGCGTGGGTACCAGACTTCGATCCTGTCGAAGCGGCCCAAGGATACCCCAGCTTGAAAGAAGACGGTTCAGACTTTGGTGAAGATGATTTGAGGGCGATAAACCGGGCGGTGCGCCCCCTAGCTTGTCAACTGGCTGAGGAAGCAGATCTGTCACATTACCAAGCCCAATACGATAACCAGAACAAACGAGTAGCTGCCCCGGTCCCTGAAGCGGGAAACCTTATTCCTCCAATCCGTAAGCATACCTACGCCCCTGACATTGAACCGTCTTTGCTGATTCACGAAGAAGCTGTCTTTCAAGCGCTAATGGGAATCGACTGGACCACTGCTGATTTCCAGCCAATGGGTAGCCAAGATAGAGCTGAAGCGGCGCAAGATGATCCACAGCCTTCGAACCGAGGCGGCGAACAGGCGTAATCAACGCTCCGGTTCACCTTAATTGGTGACGTTTAATCTGTCAAGAAACAATATATTCAGGCACTACGCTGCCTTGTAATAAGATAGTTTAATACCTCTGCATTTGAACGTGCCTTCGCGCACGGGTACTGATGCCCTTTCCAATGACGTTTTCCAGCTTATGTTTCCTGTTTTTACCGAGTACACAAGATCTTTTGACCCTATGAACCGTGCTGCGCCTTTGCCAAACCGGGTAACTTGCCTCCGGGTTAAAAAACGGACCAGGCTGTGTCAGCTGAATCGGTTTAAAAATACTTGACGTTCCGAAGAACAAAAAACACCACAATAAAGGCAGAAAACAAAAACCAAATACGAGAGGGCAGCGCGATGGTAAAACGCATGCAAATAGTGGTTGCTATGAACCGTTCAGAAGGCGTGACCGTCGTCAAGACAAAAGAAACCAAGCCCCCAAGAGGTGTAGCTACGGTTCAAGCCGACTAGGTTCCTAACTGAATCGTGGCAAATATGCCGGTCAAATGGCATTGCATTGGTTCGGATTCGACCAAGCCCCCAAGTGACTCAGTGGCCAAGGGCCGATCAAGTGGCATTGCGTTGGTTCGGACACGACCAAGCCCCCAAATGATTCATTGGCTAAAAAGCCGACCAGAAGGCATTACCATCATCAAGACATGACCGAGCTCCCATAAGGCGTAACTTCGGTTCAAGTCGATTAGGTCCCCAACTGATTCAGTGGCAAATGTGCCAGCCAGAAGGCATTACCGTCGTCAAGGCATGACCAAGCTCCCCGGAGGTGTAGCTACGGACCAGGCCGACTAGGTCCCCAACTGACTCTAGTAGGATAGCTATGTTCTCTTTGGTTCGAATACGACCTATGTTTGAACAGGAAGCCTCATGTTTGAGCCGCGCATCACGTCAGCAGGTCCTCTTCCGTAACCTTTAACCTTTCTGCAAGAAGGTAAAGTTTTCTTGAACCGGGATATTGAACCGGATATTTAAGAGCTTCACAGCTTTGCGGGAGACATCTTCCCTTGAACCGGCTTTTAAACCGGAATCTTTAATTTGATCTTCTGTGAAGCGACCTCAAGGGGAAGAACACGCATGATGTGAAGAACAGCAGAGACCCCGCTTTACTCGAGGATCCGGTTTATTGTATTAATCATAATATATACATGGTCATGATATGTACATAAACAGAACCCAAGGCTCATGCATAATAAGGTCGAAGATGAGCTATGTTCCACGGCCTGCTGGTCTCCTCCTCTGATGTGCGCGAATCTTTGTGCTCTCGAATATCAATCAGGTAGTATGACCCATTATTCAGATTCTTGCTGACCACAAAAGGTCCCTCCCAAGGCGGGGATAATTTATGCTGATCAGACTGGTCCTGGATGAGCCGAAGCACCAAATCCCCCTCCTGAAAGGTTCTGGTCCTAACCCGACGGCTGTGGTAACGGCGAAGATCTTGCTGGTAAATCGCTGAACGGGCAGCTGCTAAGTCACGTTCCTCATCCAACAAGTCAAGAGCGTTCTGCCGTGCCTGCTCGTTGTCCGCTTCAACATACGCTGCCACACGCGGTGAGTCATGTCGTATATCACTTGGGAGAACCGCCTCTGCTCCGTAAACCATAAAAAACGGCGTAAACCCCGTGGATCTGTTAGGCGTGGTGTTGATGCTCCATAATACAGACGGTAGCTCCTCCACCCAACAACCCGGCGTCCTTTGCAAAGGGACCAGAAGCCGGGGTTTGATACCTCTCAAGATCTCTTGATTCGCTCATTCTGCCTGACCATTAGATTGTGGGTGCGCTACCGAAGAAACATCAAGCCGTATATGCTCCCGTGCACAGAACTCTCTCATGGCCCCCTTGGATAGATTGGTACCATTATCTGTGATGATGCTGTGTGGAAAGCCAAACCGAAAGATCACCTTCTTTATAAACCGAACCGCCGTGGCAGCATCACATTTACTGACAGGTTCTGCCTCCACCCACTTTGTAAATTTGTCAACCGCCACCAGTAGGTGGGTCTTCTTATCTTTGGAACGCTTAAAAGGCCCAACCATATCGAGCCCCCAAGTTGCAAACGGCCAAGTGATTGGAATCATCCTCAATTCTTGAGCCGGTACGTGCGCTCGTCTGGAAAATTTCTGGCAACCATCACATAACCTGACCAGGTCTTCTGCATCAGCATGAGCAGTTAACCAATAGAAACCGTGGCGGAACGCTTTAGCCACCAATGATTTTGAACCGGCGTGGTGACCGGAATCCCCTTCATGTATTTCACGTAATATCTCGCACCCCTCCTTAGGGGATACGCACCGTTGCAGCGCTCCTGACACGCTGCGATGATGTAGCTCTCCCTTGAGAATGGTCATAGATTTGGACCGCCGTACTATCTGTCGAGCCAGGCTTTCGTCTTCTGGCAACTCACCCCGGTTCATATATGCCAGATAAGGGAGCGTCCAATCCGGGGTGACGTGAAGAGCCGCCACTAATTGAGCCTCCGAATCAGGAACAGCCAACTCCAGCTCACCGGGTAGCTGTACCGATGGGTGATACAATACATCCAAGAAAACATTGGGTGGGACCGGTTTACGCTGAGAGCCCAAACGGCTTAAAGCGTCCGCTGCCTCATTCTTTCTGCGGTCCACATGGTCCACTTGATAGCCTTTGAAATGCCCGGCTACCATATCTACTTCACGTCGGTATGCAGCCATGAGCGGGTCCTTAGAATCCCAGGTGCCAGATACCTGCTGAGCCACCAGATCCGAATCACCAAAGCACCTAACTCTGCTCAGATTCATCTCTTTAGCCATCCGAAGACCATGAAGCAAAGCTTCATACTCAGCCGCATTATTTGTACAGGGGAACATTAAACGGAGGACATAACAAAATTTATCTCCTCGTGGGGAATTTAAAACGACTCCAGCCCCCGAGCCTTCCAATTGTCTGGACCCGTCAAAATGAATAGTCCAATAGGTGTTATCTGGCTTCTCTTCAGGCGCTTGTAACTCTGTCCAATCGTTTATGAAGTCGACAAGTGCTTGTGACTTTATAGCCGTCCGGGGCACGTATCTTAAACCGTGCGGCCCAAGCTCGATAGCCCACTTAGCAATCCGACCGGTCGCCTCCCGGTTCTGTATGATGTCACCCAAAGGAGCAGAACTGACCACCGTGATGGGGTGTCCTTGAAAATATTGCCTCAGCTTCCGGCTTGCCATAAAAACACCATATACCAGCTTCTGCCAATGCGGATACCTTTGTTTGGACTCGATAAGTACTTCACTGATATAGTAAACCGGTCGCTGAACCGGATGTTCCTTTCCAGCCTCCTTTCGTTCTACCACCATCGCCACACTAACTGCTCTGGCATTCGCAGCAACATATAACAGGAGTGGCTCTTTATCTACCGGGGCTGCCAAAACTGGCGGATTGACTAGCTGCCGCTTCAAGTCCTCAAACGCTTTATCTGCCTCCGCACTCCAGACAAATTGATCCGTCTTCTTGAGCATTTGATACAAGGGGATCGCCTTTTCACCGAGGCGACTGATAAACCGGCTTAACGCTGCAATCCGTCCGGCCATGCGCTGAACATCATTGACGCATTTCGGTTTGGCCAGGGAGGTGATGGCTGTGATCTTTTCCGGATTAGCCTCAATTCCTCTATGGGATACTAAAAATCCCAACAACTTGCCTGCAGGCACACCAAAAACACATTTAGCCGGGTTGAGCATCATTTGGTACACTCTCAAATTATCGAAAGTCTCCTTCAAATCGTCAACCAGGGTCTCCTTCTTTCGTGACTTGACCACAATATCATCCACATAAGCATGCACATTACGGCCAATCTGCTCGTGGAGGCAATTTTGCACACACCGTTGATAAGTAGCCTGCGCACTCTTAAGCCCGAAGGGCATAGACACATAGCAGAAGGCTCCAAAGGGAGTAATGAACGCCGTCTTCTCCTGGTCCTTAACCGCCATCTTGATCTGATGATAACCCGAATAGGCATCCAAAAAACTCAAACGCTCGCAACCTGCTGTAGCATCGATGATTTGATCAATCCGGGGGAGAGCAAAAGGATCCGCTGGACAAGCTTTATTCAAGTCTGTGTAATCCACACACATGCGCCAGGTGCCGTTTTTCTTAAGAACCAGCACCGGATTAGCAAGCCACTCGGGATGAAAAACCTCAATAATAAACCCAGCTGCCAGGAGCCTGGCCACTTCCTCACCAATCGCTTTACGTCTTTCTTCGTTAAACTGCCGTAAGAACTGCTTTACCGGTTTATACTTAGGATCCACATTAAGGGTGTGCTCAGCGAGTTGCCTCGGTACACCAGGCATGTCAGACGGCTTCCATGCAAAGATGTCCCGATTCTCACGGATGAACTCGATGAGCGCGCTTTCCTATTTTGGATCTAAGTTTGCACTGATGCTGAACTGCTTGGATGAATCGCCAGGCACGAAGTCAACAAGCTTAATTTCGGCCGCTGATTTGAACTTCAAGGCCGGATCGTGGTCCGTAGTTGGCTTTTTTAATGAAGTCATGTCCTCCGGATCAACACTGTCTTTGTACTGCCTTAGCTCCTCCGTAGCACAAACCGATTCTGCATAAGTCGCATCTCCTTCCTCGCATTCCAAAGCGATTCGACGGCTCCCATGAACCATTATAGTGCCCTTGTAACCCGGCATCTTAAGTTGCAGATACACGTAGCAGGGCCGTGCCATAAATTTTGCATAGGCTGGCCGTCCAAACAAAGCGTGGTACGGACTTTGGATTTTAACCACTTCGAACGTCAGCGTCTCTGATCTGGAATCGTGACTATCGCCAAAGACCACTTCAAGGGCTATCTTACCAACCGGATATGCAGACTTGCCAGGCACCACCCCGTGGAACACTGTATTGGTCGGTTTGAGATCCTTATCTACCAGTCCCATGCGACGGAAGGTCTCATAATACAAGATGTTAATGCTGCTTCCTCCGTCCATGAGCACCTTGGTGAGCTTATAACCTCCCACCTGAGGCGCCACCACCAATGCTAACTGACCCGGATTATAAACCCTGGGAGGGTGATCTTCTCGGCTCCATATGATAGGCTGTTCTGACCAGCGCAGATAGTGAGGCGTGGCCGGTTCGATAGCACTGACTGCCCGCCTCTGAAGCTTTCTATCCCGTTTATCCAAGCTTGTAGTAAAGACATGATACTATCCACCACTCAACTGTTTCGGGTTGCTCTGATAACCTGATTGCTGCTGTCCGTAACCACTTTGATTACTTTGATTATTTTGGCTGTCCTGTCCGCCCGGATTACCCTGGAACCCTGGACCGGAATTTCCGCCACCGTACCCTGATCCGGAACCTGAACCGCCGCCGGAGCTGTGATCATATTGGAAAGTGTTTGAGCTTTTGAATTCCTTCATGATATAACAATCCTTCCAAAGATGGGTTGCCGGTTCCTCTTTTGTTCCGTGCTTCGGACAGGGCTGGTTTAAGAAAAAGTTCAAACGCTCCGGATTAGGACCGGGATTTGCGCGGAAACTTGGCTATTTCCCCTTACGCCGCTGGCCCTTATTCTGTGCACTTGCGTTGGCCACAAAATCCATGCTCCCGTCCGGTTTACGCTTACCTCCGCCTCCATTACCTGTCGGTCGATGTTGCTGGCCTTTGGTGTTGCTATTCTTCTTTCCCTTCCCTGCTTTGTCATCACCAGAGTCAGGATCCTTGGTACTGTCAGAATCCGCATACTTCACTAAAGCGGTCATGAGCGTTCCTATATCTGTACAATCACGCTTCATCCGGCCCAGCTTTAGCTTCAAAGGGCCAAACCGACAGTTGCTTTCCAACAGCACCACGACGGTGTCTGCGTTGATGCGATCTGACGAGTGCAAAACTTCTGATACCCGCCGCACCCAATGGGTAGTTGATTCCCCTTCTTGCTGAACGCAGGCTGCTAGGTCAACTATCGACATTGGCTGTTTGCACGTGTCCTTGAAATTCTTGATAAACCGGGCGCGCAATTGGGCCCACGTACTAATTGAATTAGGCGGTAAGCTCTTTAGCCAAGTCCGGGCCGTTCCTTCTAACATCATAGTAAAATACTTGGCACACGCCGTGTCATCCACATCCAGCATCTCCATAGCCATTTCATAGCTCTCCACCCATGTCTCCGGAGGCTGATCTGCCGTGTAGTTTGGTACCTTGCGGGGGCCTTTGAAGTCTTTGGGCAGGCGTACGTTGCGCAAAGCGGGAACAAGGCACGGTACTCCCAAAGAACTGGAGACCACCCCCGGTTCAACCGTAGCCGCTGGGAAGGTAGGTGTAAGCTGACGAGCCTGATGTTGCGCTGCTAATCCGGCCTCCCGCGCACGGGTACGATCCACATTCTCCTGAGCATTGCCGACGCCCGCCGGGTTGTTGCCGCGGAGCGCTTCACGCCTGGCATTGCTTGACACAGCCGGCTCCTCCATGCGCCTACTATGGCTCCCGCTGGGGCGAGGGGTGGAGTGAATCCGATCACGGCTTTGTGAATATGCTTCTTGTTGAGCCAACGCGGTCCTAAGGAGCTCCTTGACCCGGCGTGTCTCTATGTCCTGCGGTGAATCGCCTTCGATCGGAATGGCTTCCAGCCGAGCTGCCGCCGCGACGAGGTTATCCATCGGGTTGGAATAATGACCTGACGGTGTTGGCACGGCCTGTGGTGTACCAGTGTTGTGACGAGGCAGGTTTATTATCCGGTGCTGAACCGGGGCGCCAACTGTCGCCTCCGCACGGTTTACCCCCGGGGTGTTGAAGAGATTTCGGGCGTCGAGGGCTGCGGGCAATCGAGATCGGGATTTCCTCTTCAGGACTTCCTGAGACGCATTCTGGTCCATCATGAGCCTGTAAGCCTGTGCATCCAAAGCGGCGCGCTCCGCCGTCATCCTGATCTCTTCTGCTGCCAGCTCCGCTTTAGCTTGAGTGATCTGCTCTCTTACTTTGGCAATCTCAGCATTGTGAACCTCCTGATCCACCGGGTTGGCTTCCGCCATGAGCGCTGCCAGTGCGTCAAACAGGTCTGACAAAACTTGGGCTGGTGAACCCGTAGGGCCTCCTGCCCGCGCAGCCGTTGGCGCTGCCGATCCGGAGATCGCTGCTGCTGCAGTTGATGATCGTGGCACCGCCTGTGTTCCAGCCATGAAGATCCCAATCCGATATGGCAGATCAGAGGGGTCCGGAATACTGTTGCCATCGGAGCCGCCCCCAATCCGATCATCTTGCAACTGGTAAAGAGATTCGGTTTCCCCGGTCGACGTTTCATCGCCGGAGTAGATGGTGGTTTCGTCACCGGATTCGGATCCTTCCTCGTAGCTTCCTCCGTGGATGACTCCCACGAAGGCGTGCTTCCTGGTCGGCTTAGCCAGGGTCGATCTCGTGCACTGAGCTGTCTCGACGAGGTCGGCGCAGACGCCTAACTCGGGGCCTGGTTCTCCGATCTTGCCGATGAAAACATGGATGCCGCCAAAGGGGACCCGGTACCCGTACTCGATCGAGCCGGCGTCGGGGCCCCAGCCTGTGCTGTCGATGTAGAGTCTTCCGCGGCGGCTCTTGGTCATCCGACCCACGGCGTAACCCTCGAGTCTTTCAAAGCGGCCCTCCAAAAACTTGAAACCATCTCGCGATAGCCCCACGGTGGGCGCCAACTGTCGTGGATTTGTCACGGCAGATGTCCTAGTGGAAGGACTTAGTCGTGGAGCCATCGCAACGGGTTAGCTTGAAGGGGTTAAAAGTGGACACAAGGACACGATGTTTATACTAGTTCGGCCCCTTCGATGAAGGTAAAAGCCTACGTCTAGTTGTGATGGGATTGATGGGTTTCGAGGGCTAGGGAGCGATAAGCTTCGCCTAAACCTCGAGTTCTTGTTTTCTGTCCCCAAACCGCCGTCGGGTCATCCCCTTATATACACGGGTGACGCCCGTCGGTCTGCAAAGTCCCGACCTCCGGCTTATAAATGTGCCCGGGTCGGTCTCTCTATTCCTAACTTACAACGCAAGTTTACCTCAGGCCGGTTTACGCCGTAAACCTCTAAACCGATTATAGGCCTTGGGCCCTTCTATTTCTCCTTGGGCTTTAACATCTCGGGTCCATTGACGGAGCTAACCCGGGCCCTGCAGGCCGGTTTACCCCAAATAGCAATATTCCCAACAGATAGTGTCCGGCTCTGCAAAATAAGTTTCCACATATTGCCATAAAGAGAATAATATTTACACCAATCTAATCTGCTGACGTATTCCGTAGCGTGACATCACACCACGGCCAAGCCTTTATTCGAATCGTTTTATTGTCCCACCTCAGCGTGTTATGCGAGGCGGTTTTCTTGGCACGTCTTGTCCAAGCAGAGATCGTGTCCCCTTATTCCGGGATTCTCATCAATACGGGTGTGGGTAACCCAACCGGCCATTGATTACGGCGCTTGGGAGATAAGCGAGTTTTACCAGGCGGGTGGGGACGCGTAGTTGTGTCCGCCCATATAAGGGGATAAGGATCCACCTTTCTCATCCACGGCTTCTTCCTCCTTTGCCTATCCATTTCCGCGCACTCGAGCTCCAGCGCCCAAGTCCGCACTCCCCACCTCAACCTTCTCCAACCATGTCCGGAGCGGGAGGCAAGTGGATGGTCTCCTCCGTCACGGAGGGACACATCAAAAAACTGAGGAAGGCTGGATACTTGTCTAACGACATCGCGCACCGGCTTCCTGAAGAGGGGCAGCTCGTCCCCACCCCAAGGCCCCATGATAGGGTGGTGTTCCTCCCCCATTTCCTCCGTGGACTGGGTTTCCCTCTCCACCCATTTGTTCGGGGGCTCATGTTCTACTATGGCCTAGATTTGCACGATCTGGCCCCAAACTTTGTCCTCAATATCTCAGCCTTTATCGTCGTGTGCGAGGCATTCCTCTGCATCCGCCCCCATTTCGGCCTATGGCTCAAGACTTTCAATGTCAAGCCAAAGGTGGTGTGCGGCACCCAGGCGGAGTGCAGAGGCACCTTGGTGGGCAAGATGCCCAACGTCCTATGGCTCGAGGGCTCCTTCGTGGAGACCCTGAAGGGGTGGCAATCGGGGTGGTTCTACATCACCGAGCCGCGTGACCCTGAATGGGTCGCAGCCCCCGAGTTTCGATCCGGACCCCCTACGCGGCTCACATCCTGGAAAGAGACGGGCCTGTCGTGGGGTAACAAAGGAGAGGTGACTGGATTGCAAACATGCATCCAAACCCTGGTGAACAAGAAGCTTAAACTTGTTAACGTAGTCTAGGTTATGCTCATCCGCCGGACCCTCCCGTGTCAACAACGGGCCTTCAACCTGTGGGAGTTCGACCTGGCGCAGCACCCAACTCTAAGAAGGCTCTTTGACACGACGTACAAAGATGCCTGGAAGGTGCTATTCAAGGGCGCCGAGGCTCCCGCATCCGCTACCGAGGATCGCGGATTCGGCACGCAGCGTCACGCTAGTGCGGTAAGCCGTTTTTACCTTTTATAGGGTATTTTAGTTTTTCGTAGTTTTGACTTTATGCGGGATCTAAGCTCCCTTTCATTTGACAGGATTGGCAGGCGAAGTCCGAACAGATCAACTGTCTGGCCCCTTTGCCCGAAGACCCAGCAGATGCTCTATTGGCAAGGCTGCTGGTTCTGGCACCCTATGTGGTGCCGGAGAAGAAGGCCATGAAGAAGGCCATGGGGACTCGAAAGAGTGCCCGTCGTGTGGTGGTGTCGGATTCGTCGTCCGACGACTCTGAGACGCAATCCTCCCGTGAAGACGAGGAGGAGGAAGAAGATACCCCTCCCCCTCCAGCGGGGGAAGGAAAGAAAAGGAAGGCCGCCCCAACTGGGGAGGCCAAAGGGTCCAAGAAGGGGGAAACCCTTCTTCCGGACTACTCCACCAACGCCGACGACGGCGAAGAGGAGTGGCTTCACAGGGCTAAGCCCCTGGAGAAATCGTAAGTATTCGGATACCAGAGTAAGTCATAGTATTCCTTTACTGCACAACTTTTCCTTACGTCGAATATGATTATGCAATCGACCCAAAGACCGGCTCGACGTGTCATCGAGCGGTTCCCTAGACTCATCGGACATAAACTCTCTTCTGACGGCTACCTCCCCCCGCCCTACGGATGACGCTGAGGTGGCGTCCCAGGAGGTTCCAAGCCAGGAGGAGGTGGTCCCGGAGGCGCCGCAAGGCGACCTTCCGGACCCCAGGCGCCAAGGGGATAGAACCCCTAAGGGCTCCAAGTCCGGCCCTAGGCCGGACACCGCTCTGGAACCTTCAAAGGTTCCAGAGTCCGGCGGGCGACCTCCTTCCAAGAGGAGCAAGCCCACTGAGCCGGTGGCCCCCGTCCAACCGGAGGCGCCGGACAATCTGCTGGAGGTGCTTAAAGGCGCCTCCATCGACGAGGAGCACCGCACCATTATGAGTGCGGTGGTTCAGAAAGTTTAGTCCGCCAAGAGTAGGCTGACCGAAGCTTGTGGCGGCCTTTTGACAGGCTTTGAGGTATGTAAAAAATATGTAAAAATATTACCGCATAGACAGTAGCCCCTGATGCTCCATTTGGCGTTTGGAAAGAAAAGCCGAATAGAGGATCTAATAAAATTCGCAGGAGTCTAACAAAAGTAAGTTAATATGCATATGCAGGCTTCACTGCTGGCGTCCGCCGCACTGACTACGGAGGTGGACACGCTAAAGCAGAACCTCGAGGGGTCCGAGCAAGAGCTCGGCCTTGCCAAGAAGCAGCTCAAGGACAAAGAAGGTAAGAAATACCTTATTAAATATAAAAAGGTGCAATTGCAAAAAGTGACAGGACTAACGTGGCTATTGTAGGGGCCACAAAGGAGGTGGCAACCCTTAAGCAAGCGTTGTCCGAGGCCGAGAAGAGGGCGGCCACGGAGCGCACCGAGCGGGAGAAGTATGAGGCGCAGGTTGGTGAGGTGCGGCATGAGCTCCAGGCTCTCATGAAAAACATGAGAGTTTGGAGCTTGACTCAAAGACCCGAGAATCCGAGCTCGCGGCGGCCATTGAGAATGCCAAGTCTGCCAAGGTCGAAGCCCAGAAGGCCCTCCAGGAGGTTGAGGCGATGAAGAAGATAGCGGCGGGTAAGGCTTTCTTTATGCAAAGCAAGCATGTGAAAGTCAATTACTTGTTACCTACCCGAATTCGGAGCTCTCCAGGAGCATTCGCAGATTTGATCCGCAGCGTGTGCGATGCCGCCGCATTCTACCGAGCCGAGGAGGGCAGCTCGACAGAGAAGGTGTTCTGGTCTCAGTATGCTGAGGCCGGACTCCCTGTGCCCTTGAGCGACCAGCTGAAGCAACTGCTCGAGCTCCACAAGGTGGCCGAATAGGCCATGAAGGGCCTCATAGTTCGGCCGTGGCCGGGAGAGGCTCTGCCTGGGAGCTACTTCGAGTTGGTGAGGTGGCTGGTGGAGGCCTGTCCAAGGCTCTAAGTCATCAAGCGCTCCGTCTGCATCGAAGGTGCCCGTAGGACGCTTGCCCGTGCTAAGGTGCACTGGGGCAAGCTGGATGCGGAGAAGCTTGGGAAGGACGGGCCGCCGCCGGGCAAGGAGCATCGCCACCCCGAGATGTACTATAAGGGTGTTCTGGAAGGCGCCCACGTTATGGCGGACGAATGCTCGAAAGATGTAATTTTTGAGTAAAACTTGTTTATTTTGTCCTGTGCGCTGAAAACTTGTTCATGTGCGCTAAGCAATGCTTTTTTAATTCAAAATATTACCTTCTGTACGGCCGTTTATCAAATTTTGAGAGATGGCGAGTCGTCGGCTTCTGCCCCCATGCCACGAGTGCTGGGGTGTTCGGGATAAACTTGAGCGCTCTTTTTCCCATTCTTGGGTCCTTCGAGGGAGGCGCTCAACACAACAAACAAGGCAGTCAGACTATAATGCTTGAACACTCTCACTTAGCCATAGAATTCTATAATTTTAAATTTCGGCGAAGCCCCTAGTGTTCGGAAGACCGAGTTCGGGGCGCTATCCACGCCTGGGCCGGACAAAGACGACTCCTCGCTCTAAGCGGCATAAGTCTTTAGGGACTCGAAAACCTCTCGAACAGCGACCATCACTCGCCTTATCATGACAGTCAGTTTTAGCTTTCTCTACTGAGGTGCTTTAGCCTAGCTCAACTGGGGTACAATCGCAGTAGTTCTCCTAGCGCTACCTTAGCCGATACAACAGAACGTAAGGTACCAAAACATAGGAGCCGGGCAAACCCAACATTTGACCCAAGACATGATTCGGAGCCGATGCATATAATGCTATAAGTTCGGGGTGCCGCACTTGTGAAAGTGTTCGGACTTCTCACACTGTGTTGTGGGGTACTTAAGCCCCTGGTGTATTGGCCGTACCAAAGTGTGCGGGAGAGACATGTCATTAATGAACATGTATTCTTAAGAAAGAGTAATACGGTAATAGACAAAAGCTATGCATTGTTTATTTGAAGAAGCTGCGATCAAAGCAGAATGATACAAATGGTGCGATAAGCAAAATGTGGGACTATTTGACATGTCCTATCCAGGGGCGGACTATGGAATGATATGCAGAACAGGTATACTTCTCGTTATAGAGACCACCTTAGAGTTCCATAGTGCGGCGTGGTTTTCTTCTTCCCTGGTTCTTGCATCGTTGTGCGGAAATTGTACTACCGGCTTAGGCCTTCCGAAGAATGGAGTCTTGAAAGTAAGATAAAAGTAAGAAATCGGCAGCCCCTAGTGCGGTTTAAGCCGTGTTTTGGGCGTGCCGTGATGGTGCCCCTCCCCCTGTCCCCATGGTATTTCCAGAGCGTAGTTATGTACGCGCAGTACTGGTTTCGCAATTTCGTGAGGGCTGGGGTTGGGGCCGCATTGCTACGCCTGCTCACAACGTGTCAGGCGGTCTTTCTGTAGGTTACTCCGGGCGCGCTTGACGGTGTCCGGACGTTTAGTGGCCGGACTGGAAAATTGCCTTGAGAGGCTGCTCTGTACTTCCGCTGTGAGAGCCGTCGTATGCTCCTCCGTACGGAGAGAGCGTTCGGTGTTTCCATTGACCATAATGACTCCTCGAGGGCCTGGCATCTTGAGCTTGAGGTATGCGTAATGCGGTACCGCATTGAACTTGGCAAATGCGGTTCGCCCGAGCAGTGCGTGATAGCCACTGCGGAACGGGACTATGTCGAAGATTAATTCCTCGCTTCAGAAGTTATCCGGAGATCCAAAGACCACTTCAAGTGTGACTGAGCATGTACAGTTGGCCTCTACACCTTGTATGACGCCTTTAAAGGTTGTTTTAGTGGGTTTAATCCTCGAAGGATCGATGCCCATTTTCCGCACTTTATCCTGATAAAGCAGGTTCAGGCTGTTGTCGCCGTCCATGAGGACTCGAGTGAGGTGAAATCCGTCAATGATTGGGTCGAGAACCAATGCGGCGAATCCGCCGTGACGGATGCTAGTGGGATGGTCCCTTCGATCAAAAGTGATCGGGCAGGAGGACCATGGGTTGAACTTCGGGGCGACTGGCTCCATCGCGTATACGTCCCTTAACGCACGCTTCCGCTCCCTCTTGGGGATGTGGGTTGCGTATATCATGTTGACCGTCCGCACTTGTGGGGGGAATCCCTTCTGTCCACTACTGTTCGGCGGTCGGGGCTCCTCCTCGTCGTCGCTATGTAGCCCCTGATCTCTGTTTTTGGCATGTAACTTGCCTGCCTGCTTGAACACCCAACAATCCCTGTTGGTGTGATTGGCTGGCTTTTCGAGGCTGCCATGTATCTGGCATGAGCGGTCGAGTATTCGGTCCAAACTGGACGGGCCCGGAGTATTTCTTTTGAATGGCTTTTTCCGCTGACCGGGTTTAGAGCCTCTGAATCCGGCATTAACTGTCGTATCCTCATGATTGTCGCCGTTAATGCGGCGCTTGTGCTTGTTGCGACGCGACCTGGCACTGTTGCCCTTGGTATCCGAATTACCAGGGATCTTGGTTATGTTATTTCTACGAGCCAGCCAGCTGTCTTCTCCCGCACAAAAGCGGGTTATGAGCGTCGTGATGGCTGCCATAGATTTTGGCTTCTCCTGTCCAAGGTGCCGGGCAAGCCACTCGTCGTGGATATTATGCTTGAAGGCCGCTAGGGCCTCTGTGTCCGCACAGTCGTCGATTTGATTTTTCTTGGTTAGGAACCGTGTCCAGAATTGCCAGGCTGATTCCTCTGGCTGCTGAATTATGTGGCTTAGGTCATCGGCGTCTGGTGGTCGCACATAAGTGCCCTGGAAATTGTCGAGGAATGCGGCTTCCAGGTCCTCCCAACAACCAATTGATTCTGCTGGCAAGCTATTAAGACAATGTCGAGCTGGTCCTTTAAGCTTGAGTGGGAGGTATTTGATGGCATGTAGATCGTCGCCGCGGGCCATGTGGATATGGAGGAGATAGTCCTCGATCCATACCGCAGGGTCTGTTGTGCCATCATATGATTTGATGTTTACGGGTTTGAAACCCTCTGGGATTTGATGATCCATTACTTCATTTGTGAAGCATAGTGGGTGTGCGGCACCTCTGTATTGAGCTATATCACGACGTAACTCAAGCGAGCTTTGTCTACTGTGTTCGGCCCGGCCGGATTTACTGTATTCGACGTGACGATTACCGTCGCGTGTTGTGGGGCGCTCACGTGATCCATAGATCGACCTTGTTTTCTTTGCCTTGTCCTCCATTATATCTCGCAGGTCTGGTGCATTCCCCAATGCCTTGGTATTTTCAAAGCGGCCCCGGGGTGCGGCTTGAGTGGAGGGCCGAGAGGCCTCTTTGTCACGGCCACGTGGTGGCCGGTCGGCCGCATCATGCGCTGGTGATGTAGGTGCTTCTTCCTCTAATCGGGGTAGCAACCTGCGCTTTGGGTAGCTCTTGGAGGGGCGTTCGAGTTCATACTCTTCGGCCTCTAGGACTTCCGTCCATTTGTCGGCTAGCATGTCTTGATCAGCTCTAAGTTGTAGCTATTTTTTCTTGAGGCTGCTCGCCGTGGCTATAAGCCTACGTTTGAAGCGCTCTTGTTCGACGGGATCCTCAGGCACGACAAATTCGTCGTCGTCGAGGCTTGCCTCGTCTTCGGAGGGAGGCATGTAATTATCATCCTCGACCTCTCTGTCTGCCGCTCTCTCATGAGGGCTGGCTTCTCCGTCCTCCTGTGCTGAGTTTTGCTGGAGGGGTTTTCTTCGGCACTGTCCGGAGTGTTATTATCTCCCATGCCGGAATCACCGTTTTTGCTTTGGCGGGATTTAGAACGGCGCCGCTGACGCTGGCGCTTAGGCTGTTTCTTGGAGGGGTCATCCTCCGCTGTCCCATCGCCATCGCCCTCTTTTGGGGTATCCACCATGTATATGTCATATGACGAGGTGGCTTTCTAGTGCCCTATAGGCGCTGATTCCTGATGGTCTCCTCCATCGGCCTCCATACTGTCGATGTCTTCGGAGTCATAGTCGAGCACGTCGGTTAAATCATCGACAGTGGCTACAAAGTGGGTGGTGGGTGGGTTTTGAATTTCTTCATCATCCGCATCCCAACCTTGCTGACCGTAGTCCGGCCAGGGCTCTCCTGATAAAGAGAGAGACTTTAGTGAATTCAGAATATCACCAAAAGGCGAGTGCTGAAAGATGTCTGCGGCGGTGAACTCCATAATTGGCGCCCAATCGGATTCGATCGGCAGGGGCGCGGGGGGCTCGAAGTCCGGAGAGGAGTCCGGCACCTTGGAGTCACGGGCTTTGCAAGGGATAAAGCTGGTGTTCGGCTCGATCGCCGTAGAGATTTCGGCCTCCGAGGCGGCGTCCAACCACCCGTCCTCGATCGGCACGATCGGCTCCGAACTAAGGGTCGGGGCCGATGCGGGCGCGGCCTCCAAGACACTGTTCGGCGGCAGAGCTAAATCATGCCCTTCGTGACAGTGCGGCGCGCTCGGCTGTGGTTCGAATCCGTCGAAGATCAAGTCTCCGCGGATGTCAGTCATGTAGTTAATACTTCCAGATCTGACCTGATGGCCAGGGGCGTAGCTTTCGATCTGCTCCAGATGGCCAAGCGAATTGGCCCGCAGTGCAAAGCCGCCGAATACGAAGATCTGTCCGGGGAGAAAAGTCTCACCCTGGACCGCATCGCTGCTGATGATCGGAGAAGCCATCGGGCCTAAAAGTGACGACACAGACGAACTCTCAGTGAAAGCACCAATGTCGGTGTCAAAATCGGCGGATCTCGGGTAGGCGGTCCCGAACTGTGCGTCTAAGCGGATGGTAACATGAGACAAGGGACACGATGTTTTTACCCAGGTTCGGGCCCTCTCGATGGAGGTAAAACCCTACTCCTGCTTGATTAATATTGATGATATGGGTAGTACAAGAGTAGATCTACCATGAGATCAAGGAGGCTAAACCCTAGAAGCTAGCCTATGGTATGATTGTTGTTCTTTTGTTCGTCCTACGGACTAAAACCCTCCGGTTTATATAGACACCGGAGAGGGCTAGGGTTACACAGAGTCGGTTACAATGGTAGGAGATCTACATATCCGTATCGCCAAGCTTGCCTTCCACGCCAAGGAAAGTCCCTTCCGAACACGGGACAAAGTCTTCAATCTTGTATCTTCATAGTCCAGGAGTCCGGCTAAAGGTATAGTCCGGCTATCCGAACACCCCCTAATCCAGGACTCCCTCACACCTGCCTTTGTGTCCATGACATGTAGGCCCAACAGGTGGTTGGCCCACATGTCAGTGACCCAAAGGCAGTTGCCTTTAAGGCACCGAAGCAGCGTCCACCCCGACACGGCCCTGGTCTGCATGGCGCGCCTACATTTGAGAATGCAAACGAATCTTCTTTCATTTGTAAACGAATCTGTATGTATTACCATGCCCGTGTTTTCCTTGCAATAATTAGTCATTCAAAATGAGATACTCCATCCGTTCACTTTTGTAAGTCGTTTCAGACAACTTAAAATGAACTGTTTTGCACATTGTCTGAAATGTCTTCAAGGTCTTATAGAAGTGAACAGAGGGAGTACTATAAATTAATTAATGAGGAGTTATTTGAAAAAAATTGAAACGGTACCCACGCTAACGTGGATTAGAGTGTGTGTCACATAATTAGTTATTTGAATTAGAGTGTGTGTCACGTAGTTAGTTATTTGATTTAGAGTGTGTGTCACGTAGCGATCTCCAATTCTAACGTGGATTTCGCATTTCACTGTATCCATGCTACTTTTTTAATACAAATTCATATGTATATGATGTACACCATGGTAGTGAGAAAACTTTTGGATGGATTCAAACATATGACCTACAAAATAGCACAACAAACTGAGTCAATGTCAACTTTTCGAAACTTAGTATGGCATGAATTTGAAATAATTACCCGTATGCCTGGTCCTCGGTTCAAATCTTACAATGTACACCGAAGTGAAACATCGATATTAAGTCTCGTACTATGTACATTCAAATGTTGGTTTTAGCCCCCCCCCCTCGCACAAACGCTACATACTTCCCGTATCGGTCAATCTTCCTCTCCTAACCACCTTCGGAAGCTATCGGTTTCCAACACATGTTCATTCTTTCTCTCCATGCTTCGATGTCTAAGTCTGTCAACTACACAACCCCTTTTCCACTCTGTTACCAAATGTATTTACCTCACACACCCGCCATTGCACCCCATGCCGAGCTCTCCCCCCCCCCCCCCCTCTCCCTCTCACCCTCTTGCGCTAAATACATGCATTGCCTATCTACCCCGCCCCCCCAACCTCTCGTGCGTACGCATGCATGTTGTATATCTAGGTCACTCCCTCGAGACTGTCTCACTCTTTCTTCCGCACGGCGGGCCACACTCGCTCAATCTCGCTCTCTTTATCTGAGTCTCATTTAACCTCGTTTTCTTTCACACACAAATGATATATCTCCATGTTCACGCCTCGATCGACACACTCTATACTCTCTCACGCAGATTGTCTATCTAGGTCAGTCCATCCAAGCTGCCGCCACTCTTTCGACCTCATGGTTGCCCACGCTCACTTAATCTCTCTCTCTCTCTCCCTCCTCTCTCTCTCTCTCTTTCTCTCTCTCTCCGTATGTCTCGATTGACCTCTCTCTTTCTCGGACAAAAACGATATATCACCATGTTTGAGCCCAATTCGACCTATTCACATTGTATACTCTTTCACGCACATCGTCTATCTAGGTCACTCTCTCCAACCCGTCTCACTCTTTCGATCGCACGGCGACCCTATGTGATCGGTTGACCTTGCTTCCTCCCACGCACAAAATATATCTACACGTCTGTGACTGGATCATCTCTCAAGCTCTATCTTACAGCCCTCACCCTTGCCAAAAAGCTCAATCGGACAATATCTCTCCAGAGCATATATATTTGTTCAATGAATGTCGGACCACACTCACTTTGTCTCTCTATCTATATGTCTCTCGATTGACCTCGCTTTCTCACACCGTATCTTCCACACGTTGAAGCTACTACCTCTCCATACCTCGCAAAGCCGGAGCTATTTACATTGCGAGGGTCACTCCAACCTTAGATTAATTTGTGTAGGCATTTATTTCGGTCGGTTTAGATTATTTTTTCGTAGCATTCGGCCCACAACTACTCCAAGCACTGTTGCAACCCACGCAACTCCCCTAGTTGATTTCCCTCTGGCTCGGTCATCGCTCTCTCGCACATCCTTTCTCGCCTTCAACGTCGCACCATGGTATTATTGAAAAAACTATGTTGTTCTCTTTAATTATTATAAATAAGCTACAAAACTATACACCGATAGTCCACTTGGAATGGAACAAATTTCAACCCACAAATTAAAGTGCTACAAACTACGCACCGAGGGGCCCACATGTCATGAAACAAATTTGGACCCATATACAAATTAAAAAATAAAGGACGAGGATCGAACATGCGACCGGGCCTTCAAGCCGCACGTCAAGAGTAGGCAACATACGTAGAATAGCAATGTTTGTTGTACCCCCTTTGTTCACATAATGTTTTTATATTACCACGGCCTAATTAATGGATAACATGTAATATTATTTTTAGTACTATTCGCCTTCACTTACTGGTGGGTTCCATGTGTGCGCTCTCTCTCTCCTCCCCTTCTATGTTTAGACGCACGGGCAAACAGGAAAAACTCGCGGTCGATGTTGCCGTTGACCATATCTGGACGCGTTCACAAGTCACGGCACCAG
Source organism: Aegilops umbellulata (assembly GCA_032464435.1). Classification (NCBI taxonomy): domain Eukaryota; kingdom Viridiplantae; phylum Streptophyta; class Magnoliopsida; order Poales; family Poaceae; genus Aegilops; species Aegilops umbellulata. The sequence continues at coordinate 376,072,410 of CP136059.1, read as the reverse complement.
TTTCACGTACTAGCAGCACTAGTCAGTGTGTACGTGCAATGCACGTTAATTTGGAAGTATATTAAGTGCATGCGGATATTAACTACTAGGATATTATTTGCGTGTTGTCATGTGATTAGCACTATTTTTGGCATGAAATTAACTGCACGCTAAACGTGTTGAGCGCTCGACATTGAAGCAGTCTAGGTCGTTGGATGACAAGGAATACATGTGGCTTGATGACGTTTTATATTTAATTTGATACGGCTCTAGCGGAACATTCAATCAATCAAACCATACATTTCGTTCAGTCTGACTCCGACTTTAAATTATACGACGATCGATATAAAATAAAGGAAATGATAAACGTTCGGATTTTAAGCATGGAAATCCGAACGTTTTTCATGACAAATTTAGATTACGCGGCGGCGGCGGGGGCGTCTCGCGGTGGGAAGCGGCTCCTCTACCGTGCTCTGTGTGTCGTCGGGCCACTGACCGACGGCCACGGCGGTGTCTTGCGCCGTTGTTGGCGTACTCCTGGACGTTGGCCTAGCTTCAAGGAAGCGGTCGACGGCGGCCATCCATGCCGCTGAGGGGGGCACTGGCACCCACGGCGTTGGTGCAAGGAAGCGGTCGACGGCGGTGAGGGAGTCCTGGATTAGGGGGTGTTCGGATAGCCGAACTATATCTTTAGCCGGACTCCAGGACTATGAAGATACAAGATTGAAGACTTCGTCCCGTGTCCGGAAGGTTCTTTCCTTGGCGTAGAAGGCAAGCTAGGCATGCGGATATTCAAGATCTCCTACCAATGTAACCGACTCTGTGTAACCCTAACCCTATCCGGTGCCTATATAAACCGGAGGGTTGTAGTCCGTAGGACGAACACATCATAACCATCATCATACCCATAGGCTAGCTTCTAGGGTTTAGCCTCCTTGATCTCGTGGTAGATCTACTCTTGTACTACCCATATCATCAATATTAATCTAGTAGGAGTAGGGTTTTACCTCCATCGAGAGGGCCCGAACCTGGGTAAAATAAAGTGTCCCTTGTCTCCTGTTACCATCCGACCTTGACGCACAGATCGGGACCCCCTACCCGAGATCCGCCGGTTTTGACACCGACATTGGTGCTTTCATTGAGAGTTCCTCTGTGTCGTCGCCTTTAGGCCCGATGGCTCCTTTGATCATCAACAACGATGAGGTCCAGGGTGAGACTTTTCTCCCCGGACAGATCTTCGTCTTCGGCAGCTTCGCTCTGCGGGCCAACTCGCTTGGTCATCTGGAGCAGATCGAGAGCTACGCCCCTGGCCATCAAGTCAGGTTTGGAAGCCTAAACTACATGGCAGATATCCGCGGAGACTTGATCTTCGACAGATTCGAGCCACAGCCAAGCGCGCCGCACTATCTCGAGGGGCATGATATAGCTTTGCCTCCGAACAGTGTCCTGGAGGCCGCATACGCTCCGGCCCCGATCCTCGATTCGGAGCCCGCTGCGTTCTTTGAAGATGAACGGTTGGACGTCACCTCGGGGGCTGCGATCTTAAAGGCCATCGAGCCGAACGCGAGCCCCGCGCTCCGCATGGCCTGTGACTCCAAGGAGCCGGACTCTTCTCCGAACTTCGGGTCGTCCGTGCCCCCGCTGATCGAATCAGATTGGGCGCCTGTAATGGAGTTCACCGCCGCGGACATCTTTCAGTATTCACCTTTTGGTGATATTCTGAATTCTCTCAAGAACTATGGCCTGCGAGGTTGGGATTCGGACGACGAAGAAATTCAAAGCCCACCCACCACCCACTTAATAGCCACTGTCGACGATTTAACCGACATGCTCGACTTCGGCTCCGAAGACTTCGACGGTATGGACGACGAAGACGGAGACGAACGGGAACCAGCGCCCATAGGGCACTGGACCTCCACCCCACTTAATGACGTATTCATGGTGGATACACCTAAAAAAACTCACAATGAGGAAGAAGGGGGCGAAAAGAAGGGTAAACCCTCCGAAAAGCACTCAAAGCGGCGATGTAAACGCCGAGCGAAGCTCCGCCTCGATCAAAACCCAGCCATAGAGCAGGACGAGCCGGCAGATGACGAACGCATCCCAGAACAGCCGTCCGAACAGGGTAACACGGGCAGAGAGGATGAACAGTCCTCCCCCGGTCATAACAGAACTCCGGACGATACCACGCCGGATAAAATCATGGAGCAGAAGAATCTCCAAGAAAGGCTCGTCGCCACAGCACGAAGCCTGAAGAAGCAGAAGCAAAAGCTAAAGACGGCGGAAGATGCACTCAAAACAATATGGAGCAAAGTAATCAAGACCGCAGACAAATACGGCGGCAGCCGCCGCACCAAAAGCTATCCGAAGAGAAAGCTACTGCCCGAATTCGACCAGGAGGCCCTAGAGCCCCCAAACTCGAAAAACAAAAAGGCTACACGGTAGAATAAACGACCTCTCGTCCACTACAATACGGCAAACGGCGCCGCACTCAATGCGGCATGCGACACAATCAAAGACTCGCATCATGGCCCAGCCAGGTCCATTTACGGGCCAAGAAAGCAAGCTCTCACAAGCAATGCAAAAAATCCACCATCAGAATCCGGCACACCCAAATATAGGGGTGCCGCACACCCTCTATGTTTCACCGATGAGGTCCTGGAATATGAATTCCCAAAGGGATTTAAACCCGTTAACATCGAGGCGTACGATGGAACAACAGACCCGGGAGTCTGGATCGAGGATTATATCCTCCACATACATATGGCTAGAGGAGATGATCTCCACGCCATAAAATATTTACCCCTTAAGCTTAAAGGGCCAGCCCGGCACTGGCTTAAAAGCCTTCCCGAAAACACAATTGGAAGTTGGGAAGAGCTCGAGGACGCTTTCCGAGCAAATTTTCAAGGGACCTACGTCCGTCCCCCGGACGCAGACGACCTCAGTCACATAACTCAGCAATCCGGAGAATCAGCTCGGCAGTTCTGGAACAGATTCCTCACTAAAAAGAATCCAATAGTGGATTGTCCGGACGCCGAAGCCCTAGCGGCTTTCAGGCACAATGTCCGAGACGAATGGCTCGCCAGACACCTCGGCCAGGAAAAGCCAAGAACAATGGCCGCACTCACAAGCCTCATGACCCGCTTTTGCGCAGGAGAGGACAGCTGGTTGGCACGATGCAGCCCCAGCGACCCAAGTACATCAGAAATCAGGGATGGAAACGGGAAACCACGGCGAAACAAGGACCTTCGCCGAATCAAAACAAAAAGTCCGAAGAGCACGACAGTCAATGCCGGATTCAAAGGCTCACGGCAAAATCAGACAAAATCACCCCCTCAGGATAATAGAGAAGATCCGTCCAGTCTAAAGAGAATCATGGACAGGATATGTCAGATACACAGTACTCCTGGAAAGCCTGCTAATCATACCCACAGAGACTGTTGGGTTTTCAAACAATCCGGAAGGCTTAACGCCGAACACAAGGGGCTCGACACACCAAGTGAGGAAGAGGACGAACCCCAAAAGCAGAACACCAGGAAGCAAAAGAACTTCCCGCAAGAAGTCAAAACAGTGAACTCACTTCACATAACAAGGCATGAGGCACCCATAAAGGTCTGCACATTCAAACCTATCCCTCAGGAGTCTGGCCACTGGTCACTAAAGCCAATCATTTTTTATCAGCTAGATTATTCTCGCAATATCAAACACGCAGGCCGGACTGCCCTGATGCTTAATCCAATAATAGACGGATTCCAGTTTACCAACGTCCTTATGGACGGTGGCAGTGGACTAAATCTGATATATCAGGATACAATTCACCGCATGGGCATAAACCCAGCACGAATCCGTCACAGTAAAACCTCCTTTCAAGGAGTAGCACCAGGCCCGGACACCCACTGTATGGGTTTTCTCCGGCTTGTGGTCATATTTGGCTCTGCCAATAACTTTCGTCGCGAAAAGCTTATCTTCCACATAGTCTCGTTTTCAAGTCGCTATCAAGCACTAATGGGACGCGGAGCTTTCGCTCGCTTTAACGCAATACCGCATTATGCATCCCTCACGCTAAAGATGCCCGGTCCTCGAGGCATCATCTCTTTAAAGGGAGCATACTAAACTACATCTCCTCCAAACGGAGGATTGTGCGGCCGCTTAAACGGCCGCCCAACAAAATGGCCTCGCCAACCAAAAGACTTTTTCGATGTAAGTCACAAAAGGCCGCGGACCCGGACTCAATGAGTTCGGCACAAGCCCATTTTCGTTATAGGCTTGGTACGCCTCACCAGGGGCTGTACGCAGAGACAATAAAACTCGACCGTATCTATTTCTCACTTCACATTTCATTTATTATTCTTTTTGATCCGCACGACCCATTTTTCAATTTAGTTCTTCCCTTTTACAGATGAACGTCGTACGGCGCCCGTCCAGGACACGGCACAATGGAGACACAGGCGCAGACGTGCAGTAGGGACCCGCCCCAAAGGATTCTTCTTAGATTAAGACCCTGCTAAACCTTTTTTACTGTCTCTTGCTGCTATACATCCCCTGGTTTACCTCACTATAACCATGGAGGAGACTGGCGTTTTGGCATGTGGCCACGCCAGAATTCTTGCTCGTACCTGGACACAAGGGGCTTTTTTCTTTTTCAAGGGTGTTGTTTCACACGCACCCACAAAGACCGAACACCTTAGGGAGTGTTCGGCGTCGCGAGTTTTGGCACTATATGCATCAGCTCCGAGTCATGATTTTGGTCACATGTTGGGTTGCCCGGCTCCTGAGTTCGGCCACCTTACGTTCCGTTCTGTCGGCTAAGGTTGCACCAGGAGAACTATTGCGATTGTGCCCCGGTTCGGCCGGGTGAGCACCTTAGTAGAGAAAGCCGAAAACCGACTGTCATGATGTAGCGCGAGACTGGTCGCCACTCGATGACTTATAGGAATTTATCGAATTCCTCCGTTTTGACGAAGGGCCGCTTCCCGGTCAGGCACATATGCGTCCCGAATTCGGGTAAACGCAGTCGCCATTAAAGGGCTACCTAAAGAGTCCCACTGTCAAGCTCCTATGGCTAAGTGAGAGTGTTAAAGCATTATAGTCCGGTTGCCTAGCCCGCGGCGCTATCACCTCCTTTGTAGGACCAAGACGTTGGGTTAAGTGTGAAAATGCGTTCTCCGCGCGCACCCCCGCACTATGTGCGTGGGGGCTGAAGCCAACGACTGCAATCTTTCAGAATTTATATATTAAAACGGCCGCATAGGAGGTGTTATTAATACTTGAAGGCACAAGTCTAAATTACGCCATTACAATTTATAAAAATATTGATCTACGATTACATATGCTGTCATAAAACAGCATCTTTCGAACACTGCGTCTCTATTATACGAGCGCCCGCGAGGACTTCCTCAAAATAGTGCTCGGAAGAAATTCATCTTTTATCCGAATCACGGGACGCAACAACGGTGGGCTCCATATCTGCCCAGTATGTCTTGACGCGGGCAAGAGCCAGCCGCGCGCCCTCTATGAAAGCGGACCTCTTTAGAGCTTCAATCCGAGGCACCACGTCAAGAGATTGCTGCACCAAACTGAAATAGCTTCTCGGCTTCGATCTCCCCGGACACAGGCGGTCCATGGCATACTTCATGGCGAGTCCGGACAACCTATTCAGCTCGGCCCATTGGGCCAGGCGATCATCCACTGATAGTGGACGCTCTGGATTAGTGAACTGCGACCAGAAGAGCTTTTCCACTTCATGATCTTTCTTATCTTGAAAGTACCTGGTCGCATCAGCGGCACTAGCCGACAAATCCAGATAGGTGTCCTCCATGCTCCATTCTCGGTCCAACGGGGCGAACTTCGGATCACAGAATTTTCTCCGCAACAGGAAGGGCTTTCCATCCGCAATTAGTCCGGCTTGACGCAGCTCTTCCCTTGACGCTCTCATACCAGAGTGGGCGTCCTTGGCGTCGGCGACGGCCTTCTCTAAATCCGTCTGCCGGGCTCGACCTTCCTCTTCAAGAAGTTCGCAACGGTCAGTAGCATTTTTCAACTTCACGGCTATATCAGCCATCTCCTCCTTGCTTCAGCAATGGGAAGCCTGTTCGGCTTTTAGCTCTTCACGGGCTCTTCCGGCAGCCGCATCGCTTTTTCTGGCTTGTTCCTTTGCTTTGGCAAGCTCGGCCCTAAGTCCTTCTACGGCCGCCGCACCATCTGCATCAAGCATACACAAGGTAAGATATTGACATAAAGCTCCTCTTACTAACAATCGCCAAATAAACTCAATACCTTGAGCATCATCAAGCCGCTTGTTAACAAGCACGATGTCGGCTTCTGCCTCATGGAGTTGCCATTTCATTTCGGCAAAATCTCGAGTCTGGCTTGACTCCGGACAACCTGCCACCTACATACAAAGGTGCCACTTAAAGGACCTGGGATTAAGATCCTCTGTACGCCGCTAATCTTTGCGGCACACAGAGTCTCAGGGGCTACTATCTATACAGGGCGCATGTTATTATGCGCAATTAACACTAATGTTCGTTATTCAAAACGTACCTTAAGGCTCGCCAGTAAACTCTTGACGGCCTCGTTCAGTCCGCTTTCCGCGGACGAAATCTTTTCAATCATCGTGTGCATCAACACACGATGCTCCTCTGAAACAGAGGCTCGGCCCAACAGAACCTTCAGCTCCTCCGACCGAACACCAGATGGTGCAGGACTCGTCCCATGGCCTTCTTCGGAGGCCGGACACGGAGAACCCCGGGGGGCCGCATGATCACCTTCTGCCTCTAGCAGATTCGGAGAAATCCTCTGCGACGACACTTCGGCGTCGCCCGCCTTGCTAGGCGATGAAGGAGGAGGCATTCCGCTCTCCATCATCTCCGGAAGAAGATCCCCCGATGACGAGCTCTGCCGAGAAGGGTCGAGGTCCGAACTACAAGGTAAGGTTTCGGTTAAAACTTCTCAGATATAAATTAAGGATTTCTCTTAAAAGAATGACTCTCTTTCTACTTACGGCTCGTTGGAGGGCTGCTCCTTTTGAGGATTTAGTTCGGCCGAGGGGCTCCCCGGCATCGAGTCCTCTGACGCGGATTCTTTCCCCCGCTTTGGAGCTACGGCTCCCGGGTCGTTAGAGGCGGCCCTTTTCTTCCCCTTTGGAGAGGAGTTGTCGATTCCCCCCTTTGGGATGGCCCCTTTCGAAGAGGCCACGGTTTCCTTGTCCGCCCCTTCATTTTCCTCCAGAGGCGCCACTTCCAACATCCTGACTAGCACAAGATCTAGCCTGGTCTCGGGAAGGGGAGCCGGACACCGGACCAGCTTCGCCTTCGCTATCAGCTCCTGCGTAAAAAGGAGAAGTACTGTTAAAAAATAAGTCAATTATACGGATAGAAGGTCCGGGCGCAAGGTCACCTACTTCTGTATCCGGGCGGTTGTGGCTTAAACCAGCATCCTCGGTCAAATCCGGACTCACTCCTTGTGGTCCGAAGAACAGTCTATACATCTCCGTAGGCGTCACGCCCATGAAATTTCGGAGAACTCGCGGCCCCTCTGGGTTGAACTCCCACAAGCGGAGGGGGCGACGTTGGTCGGGCAGTGTTCGGCGAATCAGCATAACTTGTGTCACCTTGACCAGGTTGAGGTCTCCTTTTAGGAGATCCTTTATGCGGACCTGCAACAGAGGAACGTCTTTGGGCAAGCCCCGATCTAACCCTGTGTTGATCCACGATGTTAAACGTGGTGGGGGGCCCGAGCGAAAGGCGGGAGGCGCTACCCAAGTGGTGCCCCGAGGAGAGGTGATGTAGAACCACTCCTGTTGCCATAAGCCGAGCTCCTCTTGAAAAGTGCCCTCGGGCCATGCAGCATCGGTATTCCTTTTTATAACAGCACCTCCACACTCTACGTGACGCCCCTCGATTATCTTCGGTTCTACCTTGAAGGTCTTGAGCCATAATCCGAAGTGAGGAGTGATATGGAGAAACGCTTCACACATAACAATGAAGGAGGAGATATGGAGGATGGACTCCAGAGCTAGGTCATGGAATTCCAGCCCATAATAAAACATCAGCCCCCTTACGAAAGGATCCGTTGGGAAGCCTAATCCCCGAAGGAAGTGGGAGATGAATACTACGCTCTCACCAGGCTGAGGGCTTGGGATCGCTTGTCCTTGAGCAGGCAACCTGTGCGGGATCTCGCTGGTTAGGAACCTAGCCTCGCTCAACCTTGATACGTCCTCCTCCGTAACGGAGGAGGGCATCCATTGGCCTTGAAGGCCGGAGCCGGACATTGTCGATGGTCCGGTGCGCCTAGAATCTAAAAGCATGGGGTGTTGGAACTCGAGGCTATGGGCGAGCTTATTTTGAGAACACAAGAGGGGAGCAAGGTCTCGGTCTCTTTATAAGAGGCAGAATATCAAGAGCCCTCCCCGTAACCGTCTTGGACTAGCCTTTAATCAAGGCAGGACGTGCTTAACGGGCACGGTTGGGTTACCCACGTCCATATTAATGAGAATCCCGTTAAAGGGGGCACACGATCTCTGCTTCGACAAGACGTGCCAAGGAAACCGCCTCGTTGAATGTGCTGCGGTGGAACAACAAAAAATAATCCACACAGAAGGCTTGGTCGCAGTGTTATGACGCACTGCGGAATACGTCAGCAGATTTGATTTGTGTTTGTATTATTCTCTATATGGCAATACGTGGAAACTTGTTTTGCAGAGCCGGACACTATTTTTTGGTGTTTATTATCTTCTTGAAGAATTTGGAGGAGGAACCCGCCTTGCAATGCCGAAGACAATTTGTCCGCCGGACTCGTCGTCATTGAAGCCTGGTTCAGGGGCTACTGAGGGAGTCCTGGATTAGGGGGTGTTCGGATAGCCGAACTATATCTTCAGCCGGACTCCAGGACTATGAAGATACAAGATTGAAGACTTCGGCCCGTGTCCGGAAGGTTCTTTCCTTAGCGTAGAAGGCAAGCTAGGCATGCGGATATTCAAGATCTCCTACCAATGTAACCGACTCTGTGTAACCCTAACCCTATCCGGTGCCTATATAAACCGGAGGGTTGTAGTCCGTAGGACGAACACATCATAACCATCATCATACCCATAGGCTAGCTTCTAGGGTTTAGCCTCCTTGATCTCGTGGTAGATCTACTCTTGTACTACCCATATCATCAATATTAATCTAGCAGGAGTAGGGTTTTACCTCCATCGAGAGGGCCCGAACCTGGGTAAAATAAAGTGTCCCTTGTCTCCTGTTACCATCCGACCTTGACGCACAGATCGGGACCCCCTACCCGAGATCCGCCGGTTTTGACACCGACATGCGGCCATCCATGCCGCTGAGGGGGGCACTGGCACCCGCGCGGGGACAGGCGTTGTCAACGGCGCGGCGGAGACATTCTGTGCACGGGCACCGGCACGGGCGCGCACGTCAGTGCACGCGCAGGCGCATGCGCTGGCAGGTGCACGGGCACCGGCACGGGCGTGCGCATTAGTGCACGCGCAGGCGCATGCGCTGGCAGGTGCACGGGCGCGTGAAAGTTGGTGGGGACCTCGTGGAACTCCGTGGGATCAAGCTCGGCGACAATGTGCGGCTCCCAGCCCATCAATGCCACGGGGATGGGCGCTGGCACAGTAGGGGCGACGGGAGCCGGAACGGGAGCGGGGACACGCGCGGCGTCTTCCCGCAAGGCCAGTTCAAGCTCGTCCCAAAGCGCCTTATGTTCTTGAGACTCCGGTTGGGTGTCTTCCTTAGGAAACTGGAACACTAAGGGCAGACCATCGTGATGCGGCATGGCGTACGTTTAGGTTAGGCTAGTTGGAGGTAGACGACAGGAGAATCGGAGAGGAAGAGAGAGGATTGTAGCGATACCGGGTAGTGCGGGGTTGATTTTAAACTGCGACGCCGGCGACATTAAAAGTGGGAGCAGTTGGGACGACGGTGGGCGGCGAAGCCTGGTCAAAGGGCTCGCCTCCTGGTGAGCCTGCACAGCGGTCTGCTCGCACGCCTCCCTGACAGCCGGCACAACGGTCTGCTCGCACGCCTCCCGTCGACTAACACGCTTGCTCGGACGGCACCTGCCGATGAGAAGCGGGGACTCGTGGCGGCACGTAAACGCCCACGGTTTCAATAGTGAAAGCGTCCGCCTTAACGTGACAGGTCTTTGTTCCAAAATACCTTGGCTCTTCATTTGTGCAACTTGTCATAAGCAGCTTGTCTCAAATTGAAGAAAAAACTTACGAAGTAATATTTGTGCCATATCACGTGACCATGCTTAGTTTTAAGAATTTATGCTCACTTTTGGATTTTCTGAAATTTAAGATCCAGGATTTGAAACAATATCATAACCTGCATCATGCAATAAATTTTCAAGCCATACATTTGTCCTGTTGTATTTCTTAAGAAAGGATTTGGTCAAACATTTTGCTTAGTTAGACTTCAGACAAGTTATATATGCAGAGTAAAAGGATAATCCCTCTGTACCAGTGCATTGCCTGATATATTAACTCAAGTACTAGGCACGAACAAACGGGCTCAATTCTGTGCTCATCCTGGTGTAGTAGTAGTACTAGGCAATGCAGTTGATGGCTGACCTTGACGAGCGGCGACCGAGGGAATTGAACCGTGCTCGGCACGGTAGGTAACGTTGTCTAGTTACTAAAGCATCCCTTCGTTGTTCATCGGTAGTCATTATGGACCGGGGACATGAGGGGAACTTCCTAGGGCTGGAATTCTGCCCGGCAGATATTTCGACTTGAAACGCTGAGGCTCGACTGGTTGGGGTTGCCTAATGTGCGCACCATGCACACCACCGAAGGACACGAGCCCTTTTTTTAGGATCAACACGAGCCAAGGTCTGGCTGGTACGTCGTTGGGTCCTACCATTCGAGAATATGAAAGGAACCTTTTAAATTGCCGAACGAATCTATGTGTATTACAATACTCGTATTTTCCTTGCAAATACTAATCTCAATGTGGTAATTGATTTATGACGAGTTGTTGAATTAGAGTGAGTTTGTGATATAGTGATATCAACGTGGATTTCACATTTCATGGTATCCCTAGTAAGTTTTCCAATGCAAATTCAAATTTAAAAGATGAACAATATGGAGGTGAGAAACTTTGTATGTATCAAGCATATGACCACACACACAGAGAGAGACACACATGCACGAACACAACAACAATCCAATAAGTATAGTGCATCTATTTTTCCAAACCATGCATGTATGACACGAATTCAAAAATACTCCTTATATTCCTAAATATTAGTCTTTTAGAGAGTTCAACAAGTGACTACATACGGAGCAAAATGAGTGAATCTAGACTCTAAAATATGTCTATATACATCTGTATGTGCCAGTCCATTTGAAGCCTCTAAAAAGACTAATATTTAGGAACGAAGGGGGTAAAATGTAAGACATCCATGGTCCTCAGTTCAATATTTAAAATGAACATGAAACTGAAACATAAATATTAAGTCTATTACTACAGTACATGCAAATGTTGTGTTTAGGTGGAGCTATGATTGTCGGGGGTCAACCCCTCGACCTTAGATAAAATTGTGGAGCTCTGTTTAGGGTTGTTTAGATTATATTTGTCCCCACCCTCCCAGCCACCGATTGGTTGTGCACCCCCCACCCCTCCTCCTTGGGAGAATATCATGTGCCCCCATACCTTAGATGTTATATGCCGATACGAGTTGCTTGGAGCTTGTAGATCTGAGATATAGCAGCTCACATGATGTGTCTTAATATTTCTGCAGGAAACCTTGATGAGTTTGAGAATTGCACACAATTTGTACAAAAACTACTTAGATGCCCTTTGATCCCATATCCAACGACCTCGAAGCTCGTATCACCGTAGCATCTAAGATGAAGGAGGGCATCATATTCTCCTGTATGTAAGAATATCATGTGCTACCACACCTTAGATGCTTTGGTGATACAAGCTCTTTGGAGGCGTTGGATTTGTGACCCAACACCTCCTCGGTGGTTCTAATGGTTTTTTTGCAGAAAAGCCCCAAAAGAGTTCGGCCACTGCTTACAAGCACAAAGACTGCTCAGATGCCATTGGATCTCAGATCAAACGACCTCCAAGCTCGTATCACCGTAGCATCGAAGCTGCGATAGCACTTTATGTTTTCTCGCACGGGAGAGTATGAGGTGCTCCTGCACCGTAGATTCTATGGTGCTACGAGTTCACTGAGATCTAATGGCCCACAATAGGAGGTTTAAATGTTTTTGCAATATACGACTGATAGAGTTTGGGAAATGCGCAGAAAGTACAAGTACTACGCATGTGCCATCTGATCACTGATCATATGAACTAGATGCTCATATCACCGTAGCGAGTAGTTAAGCTACGGGGAGCACCTAATATGAGCACCGGGGAGCCGTTGGATCGAAGATGCAGCGGCACACACGAGGCCTGAATGTTTTATTTGCAAAAAAACGTTTGGAGAGTTTGGAAATTGCGCATAATTACAAAGACTACTCCCAAGCCATTGGATCTCACTTCCAACAGTGTAAAAACTCGTATCACCATAGTATCTAAGCTGCGGGGTGGATGTGATATTCTATGCCGCTGTCATTTTTGTTCGTAAACTTTCAAAATACGTGTAACTCGTGTCGTTACTTGTCTAACCGCGCAAAGTGTTTGTTCAAAAAACCATCCTACACTGAAATATCGGAACAACACACGGGGGTCCCACTTGTCATTAATCAAATTTGGACCTAAAACTAACAAATCTGAAAGACGAGATTCGAACTGGCAACCTGGACTACAAAGCGTAAGTGGATAGCCTGAAAAAACGAACGGTTGTTGGCTTTGTCCCATAACTTGATTTTATTTATACAGTACTTGCGTTGAGTAGAGTAGAGGGAGTGCCTCGTCAACACGTGCATGACCGTTGTCTCACTTACTGGTGGGTCCCAGGTCTGCGATCTCAATCTCTCTTCTCTCCATCGTCTAACCTTTGCATGGGCACACACGAAGAGCGGCGCTAGCTTGCCGTGGTGTTATTACAACTAAAAAAATCTTGGATAATAGAAGAATCGCCTAGAACAAGAGACGTTGTGGCTGGTCGAGACGGAGCTAATTCCCTTGGTCACAGGTAATCCATCCCCGATAAACCCAATTCCCTTGGTCGCAGGTAATCCTAGGATGGCAGCCGCCGTCGTTGATGCATTTTTCTTCCTACTGAATCTAGTGTGTTTCATTTGCAGTGCCCACAGTGCGAGTACCCTACATGTTTCTGCGCCCTCGGCGAGATGCCACACTTGTTCCTTCTCATCCTAACACAACATTTTGAAACGCGCACAGTATGTTCCTAGAATCCTCTTTTCTATTCGGGAGGGTGGGGGTTTTTTGAACATGCTGTGTTGTCATATTATTTTTCCTGCAGTGTATTATTTGCTCTGCCAGAACACATGTACTCAAGATGCTCGGCCTTGCCATAACTGAATACACTAGTTTAATGGTCATAGTGAAGACAAGCCATGGATATAAGTTCCGAGTTGGATTCATGAACCAAGAAGATCGCTGCTTTTTTTATGGCCGAACTTGGATAAACTTTCTCAAGTGTTACAGACTGAAAGTTGGCGCATGAATGTTGATGGAAATAGCAGAACCTGGTCTCATCTTCACTGGGATCTTCCACCCCGGCGTCGTTCCAATTGTTCATACATGTTAGTTTTGTATCTGGTTCTTGCTTGTTGCCTCGATTACTTCTTAATCCACCTATTCTGTCTAACTAATCATAATTTAACTTTAGAAGTAGCAACAAATCTCTCACGAAGATGCTACTTCTAACTAATATTTTCTTATAATTGGTGGCACGTGTAGGTTTTTTCAGAGTTAAGCAGTCTGCTCGTTTGTTACTCTGTAATAACTCGGCTGTTACTAATGGCACTGAAGTTGACTGGATCGACATCCACAAGTTCCTACACTTTATTGATCGTCTTGAGGTCCTTGTGGGGCGTTTCAATGGTGGAAGGCCACGTGGGATATGTGTGCCACTGTTGCACTCGTTGAATAGGTCCAACTGTGTCGAGAAACTTATGGTACGAGCTGTTTTCTGTTATATATGTTGTTCATAAACTATTGCTTATACACAGTTTTACAGCTGTGATCTTCTTGAAACAGGAACTGTCGAGTTCTATTGTTCCTATACAGATGCCTGACCATGGTCGGGTCAGACTTGCGCTTGGTCACAACATGATGTTTATGTCGACCTACTCAATTCCCCTTGGAGGTGAAAAGGTACTTATTCATGGGTGGTCTCAAATAATGAAGGCCCGTCCATCTTGGAGAATAGGACAGAAGATTATGTTCATGCATTTCCATGGCTCTAAAGCGAATATCCTGTTTATTGACCACGTTGCGAGATGAAGCCGCTTTCAGAAGGTTGTTGATGCGCGGGGTGGCGCCTGGGCCTTGTCCTAGGGCTTGGCGGCCTCACCCTTGGTTAACTGTAGGCAAAGTAGCACTGTTCGAGGCGTGCTTTGTACGGTTGAACCTGTATAAGTACTCCTACTGCTTTCAGCTTTGGTTGTTAAGTGCCCCTGCTGGTTTCAGTTAAGGTTGTCAAGTACTCCTGCTTTTATAGTCCGCCGTGTTTCTTAAGTCCTGTCTTCCTCCAGCCGCCAAAACCAAACCAGCGCCGGCGGGGCCGCCTGCTTCCGCCTCCCACGGCTGGCTGCGTCTCAGCGCACGCATCACTGCCCCACCATCTCCTAAATCGTTAACGCCGACGTCCTCCGCGCGCTTTGGTGCGCTCGCCGCGGCGCCGCCCTCTCGCGTTGTCAACATGGTCAACAAACAACAGGAATCGGCAGAAGTACGTGGAGAGGATGACAGTAGGGGGCCACCACGTCAGCATATGGAAAAAAAAATGCTTCCTCCTAGTGTTTTCCTGACATCTGGGACCCACGACATTGTGAGCGTATATAGTCAATACACAAGAGAACAGCACAAGATCGACTGACACCTGGGACGTAGCTACTCGAGCAGTATTTTTTTGTTTGGTATTGTTGAGACAGAGCAGGGTTTGAACTGAGTTGTGGCCCGTCTAGCCCAGGCTTATATTTTATGTTCACCATGTGACCAGCCCAGCTATTTTTTTCTTTGTGAAAATGAGCCCAGTTTATTTTTTATGAAGAATACCCAATCCAGGCCTACTTATTTTTCTACGCCCTGATGGGCTGCAACTCTTTCAAGACGCCTGCAAATCTTGAAAGTAATATGAAATGGGTTGTAAATATAAAAACATATGACAAATTGGCAATTACTTTATAATTTCTGAATTTTATCACATTTTCAGATTCCTATTTCACTGGGCATTAACCTAATTTAAATATATCTTCAAAGTACTTTAAATCTGGCTCGACATTTCGGTATTAAAAATAGTTTGGAACCCACAGGAATATGCGAAATTGGCCCTGGCCAACCAAAAAAACGACTGCAATAAATTGCCTAAGAAGTTGCCATGAGCTATATATAAACTATTAAAAAAAGAGGGAGTGGTCTGACTTGTGGGTCTGTTTAGTTGACGCGTATGCAAGATTTTTTTTAGTTATTATATACTTCAACAAACAATTCTAGCAGACGTAACCGTTGGATGTCAGTCCAACGCCGTCGTGTTTCTTCAATCTCTGATCTTCTTGCTCCAGCCGCCAAAGCAGCGCCGGCGGGACCGCCTACTCCCGCCTCCCGTGGCCGGCTGTGCTGCTGGGCAGGCCTCAGCGCCCCCTACTACTCCCACCACTGGCCAGGGCATCCCTCTACTCACCCACACCCCCTGTTATTCTGCGGCGACGGCAACCTCACACCGCAGCCGAGCCGGTGAACACTCGTACTCCTCTCCGCGTGGGCATCCACTGCCGCGTCTTCCCCGGCTCCGTGTCGTCCCCTTCCTAGGCCTCGCCGTCGTCCACCGCCGTGGTCAATGTCGTCAACGACCGACTTCCATCAGAAGAGTACTGTACGTGGAGAGGCTGACAGTTGGGTCCACGGCAGCCGCAAGGAAGTGCCTCCTTATTACGCGGAAAATAATTATTCCTCCACCTGACAGCGGGGACCCACCGGACGGGCCACCAGTATTTTGCGAAAAAAATCGTTTCCCCCTGACTGCTGGGACCCACCGGACGGGCCACCGTATTTCGTGAAAAAAAGTTCCCCCCGCTGTCAGCTCGGACCCACCGGAAGTGCCTCCTTATTACGCACAAAAAAATGAATAGTCCGCCGGCTAGCTGGGACCCACCTTGGTGGGAGGATGACTTGTGGGCCTACTAAGTTGACGGGGATGAAGGGCTTTGTCAACTTAGTCAATATGAACGATTCTAGCTCCAGTGACCGTAAGATGTCCATCCAACGGCCGTAGTGCTTCTTCAACCTCTGGTCTTCTTCCTCCAGCCGCCCAAAGCAGCGCCAGTCGTGTCACATGCTCCTGCCTCCCGTGGCCGGTTGTGCTACCGCGGAGGCCTCACCGCCCCCTACTATTCCCACCGCTGGCCAGGCCCTGCGGCGACGGCAGCCTCACACCACAGTCGAACCAGTGAACCCTCGTACTCCTCTCCGTGCGGGCTTCCACTGCCGCGTCTTCCCCGGCTCCGCGTCGTCCCCTTCCTAGGCCTCGCCGTCGTCCACCGCTGTGGTGCTCTCGGCGCGGCGTGGTCAACGACCGACTTCCATCGGAAGAGTACTGTGCGTGGAGACGCTGACAGCTGGGTCCACGGCCGCAGCAAGTAAGTGCCTCCTTATTACGCGCAAAATAATTATTCCTCCACCTGACAGCGGGGACCAACCGGACAGGCCACCGTATTTCGTGAAAAAAACGTTTGCCCCTGACTGCTGGGACCCACCAGCTACATCTTCGCATGCAAGGAAGTGCCTGACAGTCGGGACCCACCTGGTCGAAGCGTACGTAGCGTTGTCATTCTGGTCGCGAACGTGTACGTACATATATACTGGTGGATGTAGAGGCGCGCACGTGTCGTAGTAGAGGCGCGCACGTAGCATGTACACGTACGTACAGCGGCCAGGGTGCAAGAAAGAAAATACGGCCACGTACGTACATACGGGCAGGGTCTCGAACGCCAACTCGCGCATACGTATGGCGAGGGCTCGTGTACATGGTTGGGTCGGAACGGAGAAACAACATCGTCGTCGTGTTCATGGGGAGGCAACGGAATGCGTCATGTTCATGGGAGGCAACGGAATGCGTCGTGTTCATGGGGAGGCAATGGAATGCGTCGTGTTCATCGGGAGGCAACGGAACGCGTGGGAGCCATGGTCGTGTTCATCGGGAGGGCTTGGACGGAACAGGCGATGGAAACGAGGCCTGGCGTACCGCAAAACGGAGGAAACGGACCTCCTACATTCGGAACGGGGTCCTGTTGATCGGGGGGTGTGGCGTACCGCAAAACGGATGAAACGGACCTCCTACGGTCGAAACGGGGGTCCTGTTGATCGGGGGGAGTGTGGCGTACCGCAAAATGGACGAAACGGACTTGTGTTGGAGCGCTATGGTCGAAACTGGGTCCTGTTCATCGGGAGGGGTGTGGCGTACCGCAAAACGAGACTCCACGGGATACTATTCATCTCCACCGTCGACCTCCTCCAACCTCCACGGGCTACCGTCGACCTCGTCCAACCTCCACGGGCTCCTATTCATCCAGCCTCCACCGCGCACTACTCCACCGGCTACTGTTCAACCACCCCTCCACTGTCTACTGTTGACCCAGCCCTCCACACCATGGGGTCCTGTTCAACCACCCCTCCACGGGCACCCCTCCACCGTCTACTGTTCATCCAGCCCTCCGCACCACGGGGTCCTGTTCATCCACCCCTCCACGGGCACCCCTCCACCGTCTACTGTTCATCCAGCCCTCCACCACACCACGGGGGCCTGTTCATCCAGAGGCAACGCCACTGCTCACTGTTCATCCAACCCCCCCCCCCCCCCGCAACACTCACTGTTCATCCCATCGATCGGCTTTAGTTAGCAGCAGTAGTGAAGGAATCGCTCGATCGGGTTCAGTTAACAGCCATCGATCAATCGCTCGGGTTCAGTAACGCGTAGCCTGCAGTGCAATCGCCCGGGTTCAGTTAGAGCCCAACGCCGCGCTCGGGTTCAGTTAGAGCCAACGCCTCGCACACACACGCGTACGTGTACGAGAGAAACGCGCATCGCTCGGCCCCCGACCTCCCACCATAACCGGGAACTCCTCAAAATTTTCCTCCCCCTCGCTTCTACCACGGTTTTTTCCATCATGGACGGCCCAAAGAATGTCATGCAGCTGCGTCTCCAGCCCGCCCAGGACGAAAAGCCCATTTTCTGCCATGATTTTCTGTCATAGAAGTAGGAGCCCACCACATCTATGATGATACCGGGTTTTGTCACAATTGTCGTCATAGAAGTGTCATATGTATGACAGAAAAAAAATTCGTTCGGCCCAAAATGTCACGGATGTGTCTTTTTTTGTAGTGAAGAGTGGTCCATATTTGTTCTCTTCTGTACTATTAATAAGAAAGTATGTGTTGGACAAATTGTAATTAGTGGTTCTCATTACATCTACATCTAGTGTAATGGATCTGAACTCATAATTTCTCTACTGCTTTTGTGTTTATACACATGCCTTCTTTTTTAACATATATCAATCTGCACGCAGTACAATCACTTTGATGGACATCAGCTTGTACAATCACTTTCAAGTTTTGGGTAAAGATTCGATGGAATATGGAATAAAGAGTGGCAAGAGCCTAAGATTGGGGAAGCCCAAGGCACCCCAAGTTAATATTCAAGGATAACCAAGCGTCTAAGCTTAGGGATGCCCCGGAAGGCATCCCCTCTTTCGTCTTCGTTCATCGGTAACTTTACTTGGAGCTATATTTTTATTCACCACATGATATGTGTTTTGCTTGGAGCGTCATGTCATTTTATTTAGCCTTGCTTGCTGTTTGAATAAAGTACTAAGATCTGAAATTCTTAAATGTTAGAGCGTCTTCACATAGTTGCATAATTATTCGACTACTCATTGATCTTCACTTATATCTTTCGGAGTAGTTTGTCAGTTGCTCTAGTGCTTCACTTATATCTTTTAGAGAATGGTGGTAGTTTTATTTTGAAGAAATATATGAACTCTTATGTTTCAATTATATTATTTTTAGAGTCTTAAATAGCATGGTAATTTGCTTAAATAATCCTAATATACTAAGCATACAAGATTTGTAAGAATTCTTATGAGTGTGTTGAATACTAAGAAAAGTTTGATGCTTGATAATTGTTTTGAGATATGAAGATGGTGATATTAGAGTCATGCTAGTTGAGTAGTTGTGAATTTGAGAAATACTTGTGTTAAAGTTTGTGATTCCCGTAGCATGCACGTATGGTGAACCGTTATGTGATGAAGTCGGAGCATGATTTATTTATTGATTGTCTTCCTTATGAGTGGCGGTTGGGGACGAGCCATGGTCCTTTCCTACCAATCTATCCCCCTAGGAGCATGCACGTAATACTTTGCTTTGATAACCTGTAGATTTTTGCAATAAGTATATGAGTTCTTTATGACTAATGTTGAGTCCATGGATTATATGCACTTTCTTCCTTCCACCATTGCTAGCCTCTCTAATACTGCGCACCTTTCACCGGTATCATACACCCACCATATACCTTCCTCAGAACAGCCACCATACCTACCTATCATGGCATTTCCATAGCCATTCCGAGATATATTGCCATGCAACTTTCCACCGTTCCGTTTATTATGACACGTTCATCATTGTCATATTGCTTTGCATGATCATGTAGTTGACATTGTATTTGTGGCAAAGCCACCATTCATAATTCTTTCATACATGTCACTCATGAGTCATTGCACATCCCGGTACACCGCCGGAGGCATTCATATAGAGTCATATTTTGTTCTAAGTATCGAGTTGTAATTCTTGAGTTGTAAGTAAATAAAAGTGTGATGATCATCATTTTTAGAGCATTGTCCCAGTGAGGAAAGGATGATGAAGACTATGATTCCCCCACAAGTCGGGATGAGACTCCGGACGAAAAATAAAAAAATAAAAAGAGGCCATAAAAAAAGATAAGGCCTAAACAAAAAAATAAAAAAAATAAAAATGAGAGAAAAAGAGAGAAGGGACAATGCTACTATCCTTTTACCACACTTGTGCTTCAAAGTAGCACCATGATCTTCATGATAGAGAGTCTCTCATTTTGTCACTTTCATATACTAGTGGGAATTTTACATTATAGAACTTGGCTTGTATATTCCAATGATGGGCTTCCTCAAAATGCCCTAGGTCTTCATGAGCAAGCGATTTGGATGCACACCCACTTAGTTTCTTTTTGAGCTTCCATACACTTATAGCTCTAGTCCATCCGTTGCATGGCAATGCCTACTCCTCGCATTAACATCAATTGATGGGCATCTCCGTAGCCCGTTGATTAGCCTCGTTGATGTGAGACTATCTTCCCCTCTTTTTGTCTTCTCCACAACCACCATTCTATTCCATATATAGTGCTATATCCATGGCTCACGCTCATGTATTGCGTGAAGATTGAAAAAGTTTTGAGAATGTCAAAAGTATGAAACAATTGCTTGGCTTGTCATCGAGGTTGTGCATGATTTAAATACTTTGTGTGGTGAAGATAGAGCATAGCCAGACTATATGATTTTGTAGGGATAACTTTCTTTGGCCATGTAATTTTGATAAGACATGATTGCTTTGTTAGTATGCTTGAAGTATTATTATTTTTATGTCAATATTAAACTTTTGTCTTGAATCTTATGGCTCTGAATATTCATACCACAATTAAGAAGAATTACATTGAAATTATGCCAAGTAGCACTCCGCATCAAAATTTATCCTTTTTATCATTTACCTACTCGAGGACGAGCAGGAATTAAGCTTGGGGATGCTTGATACGTCTCCAACGTATCTATAATTTTTTATTGCTCCATGCTATATTATCTACTATTTCGGGCAATATTGGGCTTTATTATCCACTTTTATATTATTTTCGAGACTAACCTATTAACCGGAGGCCCAGCCCAGATTTGTTGTTTTATGCCTATTTCAGTGTTTCGAAGAAAAGGAATATCAAACGGAGTCGAAACGGAACGAAATCAACTGGAGAAGTTATTTTTGGAAGGAAAGCTACCAGATGGACTTGGACCCCACGTGAGGAGCCAAGGGAGGTGCTCACGAGGGTGGGGGCGCGCCCACCCCCCTAGGGCGCGCCCCCCAGCCTCGTGGGGCCCCCGAAACTCCACCGACGTACTTCCTGCACCCATATATACCTACATACCCTAAAACTTCCAGAACAGAGATTAGATCGGGAGTTCCGCCGCCGCAAGCCTCTATAGCCACCAAAAGTTAATCGGGACGCTGTTCCGGCACCCTGCCAAAGGGGGGAACCCTCACCGGTGGCCATCTTCATCATCCCGGCGATCTCCATGATGAGGAAGGAGTAGTTCACCCTCGGGGCTGAGGGTATGTACCAGTAGCTATGTGTTTGATCTCTCTCTCTCTCTCTCTCTCTCTCTCTCTCTCTCTCTCTCTCTCTCTCTCTCTCTCTCTCTCTCGTGTTCTTGATTTGGCACGATCTTGATGTATCGCAAGCTTTGCTATTATAGTTGGATCTTATGTTTCTTCTCCCCCTCTTCTCTCTTGTAATGGATTGAGTTTCCCCTTTGAAGTTATCTTATAGGATTGAGTCTTTAAAGATTTGAGAACACTTGATGTATGTCTTGCCGTGTTTATCTGTGGTGACAATGGGATATCACGTGCCACTTGATGTATGTTTTGGTGATCAACTTGTGGGTTCCGCCCATGAACCTATGCATAGGGGTTGGCACACGTTTTCGTCGTGATTCTCCGGTAGAAACTTTGAGCACTCTTTGAAGTACTTTGTGTTGGATTGAATAGATGAATCTGAGATTGTGTGATGCATATCGTATAATCATACCCACGGATACTTGAGGTGACATTGGAGTATCTAGGTGACATTAGGGTTTTGGTTGATTTGTGTCTTAAGGTGTTATTCTAGTACGAACACTAGGGCTATTTGTGACACTTATAGGAATAGCCCAACGGGTTGATTGGAAAGAATAACTTTGAGGTGGTTTCGTACCCTACCATAATCTCTTCGTTTGTTCTCCGCTATTAGTGTCTTTGGAGTGACTCTTTGTTGCATGTAGAGGGATAGTTATATGATCCAACTATGTTATGATTGTTGAGAGGACTTGCACTAGTGAAAGTATGAACCCTAGGCCTTGTTTTCTATCATTGCAATACCGTTTACGCTCACTTTTACCGCTTGCTACCTTGCTGTTTTAATATTTTCAGTTTACAAAAACCTATATCTACCATCCATATTGCACTTGTATCACCATCTCTTCGCCGAACTAGTGCACCTATACAATTTACCATTGTATTGGGTGTGTTGGGGACACAAGAGACTCTTTGTTATTTGGTTGCAGGGTTGCTTGAGAGAGGTCATATTCATCCTACGCCTCCTACGGACTGATAAACCTTAGGTCATCCACTTGAGGGAAATTTGCTACTGTCCTACAAACCTCTGCACTTGGAGGCCCAACAACGTCTATAAGAAGAAGGTTGAGTAGTAGACATCAGTGCTCCTCGAGATGAAGAGAAGATACCTGCACAGGAAAAGCACCGGCACAACCAACATAAGCACTCACACAACAATCTAATAAACAACATCAACAACATCATCTCGCAGCTCAACAACATCTAACCAAAAGAAAGAAAGAACCAACAAATAATATGTTCTGTGTTCTTGTGGCCTTTGTTTGCCATGCTTCTCCAAGTAATTGGAACTACTAGTAAGAGGGAGTTCCTGTTTCTTATGTGTTGAGTTGCTGACACCATAAACAATTTGTTATTTTGATTCAGAATATATCAAGCAGCATCGGAGATGGAGCCAAATGGATGGTCAACATTCAAGCCAGTCTAGCATATGCAATTGTAACATTCATAACAAAAAGACTACGTTTAAAGAAGACTATGTTCGCTCTTTAACCACAAATTCTCGGTCACATCGGCAGTCCCCTGCACATCTAGCATACTAGCTTTCTTCCCTTTCTTCTTACCATGGCTCTCAAGAAAAGAAGCAATGTTTCAGATTATCTTCTTAGAACAGATCATGTGCAGAACAGAGAACATGAGCCAGGACATTGCAGTACCCACATAGCAATATGCATTAACTTGTGATTCTAGAATTAAACAACCAACAACATGCGCCAGGGTAGGATTTTGCACACAACAAGTACTCTGAAAATAAACTGCACACATGTACAGAACAGAGAACAAGAGCCAGGACACTGATCCATAGGGAAGAAGACAAGGGGACGACCAGACGAGCTCACCTTGCAGTTTAGGCTTCGGGGGCGTGGTCGTCCTGGTGCCGCTCCTAGCTTGGGAGCGTTGCTCGGGCGTCAATGGTGTCGAGGCTAGCTCCTCTGAGACATGGGGTCGCAGCTCCTTGCAGCAGGCGCGTCAGACGGCGTCGAAGATGCGATCCGGCAGGAAATAGACCGGGCTGACAGGGGCGGGGCGGTGGGCGGCCTGGATCCGGAACGGCGACCAACGGGGACCGGCGCGGGCGGCCTTGATCCTTGGGGTGGCGGGCGGCGACCGGCGGGGAGGCGCAACCGGTCGGTCTCCTCCCTCGCCGTGGGGCAGGAATGGACCGGTGGGATGGCCTATCCTCCGGCCATGTAGGGGAAACCGATGGCGGCGGCAACCGGTGAGGGCGCGGCGGCGACCGGTGAGGGCGGCGGGGAACCCTATCCAGCGCGCACGGGAGTGGGCTGGGACTGTTTCGGGGTGGCTAGGGTTTTTTTAGGGAGGCTGGGGGTTTTCCTTTCTTTAATTTTTCACTCTTTGCTTTTTTGAGCAAGGAGAGAGATAGTCCCACCTCTTTTCCATCAGGCAGCAGATGGCAAAGCCCCACCTCTTTGCCATCTGCCAGCAGACGGCAAAGATTTCAGCCAGCAGATGGCAAAAATCTTTGCCGTCTGCTGGCAGATGGCAAAGAGGTGGGGCTAAAGGGCCGTTACAGCACCGTCATTCACTGGGCCCCACCCACTTATTTGTCGTCTGCCAGCAGACGGAAAAGGTTCTTTGCCATCAGCTGGCAGATGGCAAAGAGGTGGGTTGATAGGCCCCTCTTTGCCATTTGCCAGCGGACGGCAAAGATTCTTTGCCATCAGCTGGCGGATGGCAAAGAACTGGCTGATGGCAATTGGCAACCAGGTTCTTTGTCGTCTATCAGTTCTTTGCCGTCTGTTTTTTGTAAGCGGATGTCAAAGACGTTCTTTGCCATCCGCTGGCAGGCGGCAAAGAGCTGACTGATGGCAAATTCCCTGTTTCCAGTAGTGGTGGCGGTCAAGCAAATCTTTTGATATTTGGCTCATACCCCAAACTTTGGCTTATGGTACCCAAGAGGAGCAAACTTCAAGCTTGTAGGTTATTCGGACTCGGGTTGGGCGGGAGACAAAGTGGATAGAAAGTCCACTTCCGGAGGGTGCCAATTCCTTGGTTGCTCTTTGGTAAGTTGGTCTTCTAAGAAGCAAAGTTGTGTGTCTCTCTCGTCCACCAAAGCGGAGTATGTGGCGGCCGGTAGTTGTTGTGCACAACTTCTATGGATGAGGCAAACTTTAAAGGATTACGGTGTCATTTGTGACAAAGTGCCTCTTTGGTGTGACAATGAAAGTGCCATCAAGATTTCTCTCAACCCGGTGCAACACTTGAAGACGAAGCATATTGAGATTCGTTATCACTTCATCCGGGATCACATTAGGCGAGGGGAGATCGAGCTCAACTACGTCAACACTCATGATAGCCTTGCAGATATTTTCACGAAGCCCTTGGATGAAGCAGGATTTCGCGAGTTAAGGCATGAGCTAAATATCATTGATTCGAGCAATGTTGCTTGAACCCTTGCACACCCCACCATACTCAACTTGTTATCTGGTTTAGGTGTAGGCATGGACATAGGGGGAGTGTTGTTCTCTCAATGAACTCTCCCTCCCCCCATTATGCATAAATTGATCAACTCTTTCACATTAGCCATTTTTTATGGTAGTTGTGCTTCAAATAAGAGTTTTGGTCATGGGCCCAAGGATAATTCTTCGCGGTGCCATACCAATTGAGTCAAACATAGGTGGCTCCAGCCACCGCCCTCTCTTTGGAGAGGTCGTGTTAAGTCTTTTAGTCCTTGTTGTCTCTTGTCCTCCTTTCATCGTGTCGAGCGTGTGTGTGGTGTCTCTTGTGTCAGCGTTTTGGTCCGTCCGTTTGCTTGTAGGTTGCTTTGCAAAGGCCCCTTGTTCTTCTCTGTTTTGAAACTTGCATTATCTTGGGCACACGGTACTACCGTGCCTTGCCACGGTACTACCGCGGGAGCTGCTCACTGTACTACCGCACCCAGCACAGTAGTAATTTTTTACTGCCGCCTGGGGGAGCGGTACTACCACCCTCGGCGCGGTACTTCCGCCCAGGCGGTACTACCACGATGACATGCAGTACTACCGCGCAGTCGAGAACGTGTGGGGGTTAAGAGCGGGCAGGGGGGTTCCAACTCCCCCATACCCATTCACTCTTCCTTCCCACACTGTCTCTCTCTCTCTCCTGCCCAAGAACGGCGCCGGAGACCCTCACTGGATCTCCTTCTCCGGCCGCTCTCCTCGGATTCCGACCGGTGGGATCGTTCCCCACCACTTCCTCTTTCCATGGAACAAGGTTTCTCCCCAAATGCCTCTCTCTTTGGTTTGCTTCTAGGTTTTTGGGGAGATGCATGTTGTTCTTGAGATTTTAGGCCAAATCTATGCAAGAGTAGGATGTAGGAGAGTAGTAATGCATAGAGATTGTACTTGATATGTTGTCTAGTGGTAGATTTGATCAACCGTAGTAGCGCCTCGTTGTCACTGTTGTTCTCAGATCCAGTTGGGGATTCAAATCTAACATCGTGCGGTACTACCGCATCTCAAGTGTGGTACTACCGCTCGTATGGTACTACCGCTCCTCAGGAGCGGTACTACCACGCGAGACGCGGCACTAAAATTCTACTGCCGCTCCGAGACCCAGTACTACCGTGCCTCCGCGCAGTACTACCGTGACTAAGAGCGGCACTAAAATTTTAGTACCGCGCAGACAAGCAGTACTACCGTTGTTTTGAAATCTCCCTCATGGCAATTACCAAGTGCGCGCTCTACTTGTTTCTCCTGTTTTGCTGTGGTCTTTGCATTGATCCTTCTCGCTTCTCGTGCATGTTTTTGTGTTTTGTGTCTTAGGTGGTGGCTCCGGTGCACCTGCTCGCCGTTCCAATCCCAGCCGTGACACGGGTTCCAAGCGTCTGCGCAACCAAGATGAAGCTCCAGAGGGCTCCAATGCCCCCCAACACAGGACCAAGACCACCGCCACCAAGCACAAGGAGCCCTCCATGGGCATGGATGAGATACCACTGGCTGAGTTTATCTCTCGAAGGAAGATCAACCGTTATGTGAATCCTCGTGCCAACTTCAGAGGGAATGATCTGTTCTGGACCAAGTAGCAGAATCTCATTTACTTGGATGTGATCAAGGGCAAGCCGAACATATATGTGGACGTGCACTGGGTTGACATGAATCACATGAGGGATGATAAGCACCGTGCCTACTTTGGTGAGGCCTTGGATCTCGTGGAGCAGTTTGCCATTGAGGACGTGATCTCTTTCCACCTGGACTTTGATCCCGAGCTTGTGGCCCAGTTCTTCGCTTCGGTTCACTTTCATTCTAATGAGGAACAAAGGATGACCTGGATGACCAATGGACGTCAGATGACTGCTACATGGAAGGATTTCATGGATTTGCTCCACGTACCTGATGAGGGGCTCAACACGCCCGTTGGTGTTCACCCTCATGCCAACTCCGAGTTAGCCAACAAGAATGAGCTCCAGCAGTATTATGTTGAGAAGTTGCTTCCCAGTGGCAAGAAGGCGTGGGTGCTGAACTCATTCCTGGACATCATGTATCGCATCTTCTGCAACTCCCTCTTTCCCCGCATTGGTGACAAGGACAAGGTGCGTGCCTATCTTGTGGATATGATGCTCCTTTGTGAGGAGGCGCGTGTTTCTCAGACGCGACCACTTGATGTCTCACATATCATGTGGTGTGAGCTTTGGTTCACGGTGTTCAACCGTGAGGTATCCATCTATGGACCTTACTTGTTTATGTTGATCTCGAAGACTTGGAATAAGCTGTTTCCCAGTGATGAGTTTCTTGCTCCTGACTGGACTCGTCATGAGCCCATCAAGCTCCGTGTCAAGACCCAGTGGGCCAACACTACTACTCGCGCTGAGGCTGAGGCTGCTAGGATGGATGTTGATGAGGAAGAGATTGAGGAGGAGGATGCAGATGAGGACAGCTCTGCTGGGTATGCCCCTCCCTCCACTGAGCCCTCATGGGCTAAGAAGCTGAAGGCCAAGATGAAGGCTTTGTTCTGCATGCAAGCCCAGGGCAATACAGGGCTCATGTTACTTCCAAGGAGCCGCCGCGACAAGAAGATCTTCAAGATATTTGGTGAGGAGGTATACAGTGGGTCTGAGAAGCTCATCAATCCAGAGGGCGAATGGATGGCGAAGCAAGGCTACAAGTGAACTGATTCTGAGGAGGAGCCCATCCCCGCTGCCGAGTCCGACGGAGAGCGTGCGAGTGACTACTCCGCTTGAGCCACCACTTGTGGTGTAGGCGTCCTCTCTGCCTTTTTGGCGTCTCGATGCCAAAGGGGGAGAGAGTGTAGGATTTGCGAGTCGTGTTTGTTCCGTTGTGCCATTTGCTTTTGTTCCATTGAACCTCGTTTGCTTTGGTTTGGTTTGCGCTTGTGAGACTTATCTATCATATGGTGTGAGACGTATGCACTCTATCGTACCTTATTGAGCTTATGACATCTTGTGCTATTTATATTATGCTCATAGTTACTATCTTGCTTAGTGATAGCCTTTTGTTGCAAGGTATGCCTTGTCTATAAAATATAGGGGGGTGTTGATCCTAGCATGTGTGCCGTGCAGTCCAAAGCACTTATCTAGATAGCACACATCTAGGGGGAGCCTGTCTATATTTTAGAGATGTGGGGTTTACTCATGTCCTTTGTTATCTCCCTTTGTGCAAATCCCGTATTGTCATCAATCCACCAAAAAGGGGGAGATTGTAAGGGCATATTTATCCCTTAGTTGTTTTGGTGATTGATGATAATGCCTTTGCGGACTAATCGTGTGCATTGAGTATTTTAGACATTTCATCACTAGGCACAAGATGATTTGGTGCCCCTCGAAGACTATTGAAGACCGTGTTTCTCTACGTTTCTTTTCGATGGATTTGAGTCGTAGGAAAGTCGTACTATTAAGAGGGGGTCCACTTTGGAAAGGTTTGGGTGGAATCATCACGTACACGTCTACTTCATTTGCACCGCCTTTATGTTGGCTCTTTGGAGCATCCTCCGTCTTTTCATGTATTTGCAAAATGTCGTGTTTGCTGAGCTGGGGCATGTGGTAGTACTGCTCCTAGGAGCGGTAGTACCGCTGGCTCTTGCAGTAGTACCGGCCTCGGGCGCGGTAGTACCACAAGTGCCCCCGGTAGTACCGCTTCCTTTGAGCGGTAGTACTGTGGCCTCAGGCCAGGCGCTTTGGTGGTTGCGGTAGTAGGGGCGGATGTAATTTTTTACATCCGCGCCCTACGCGGTAGTACCGCGCCTTGGGCGCGATAGTACCGTGCGCTCTGGCCAGGCTCAGCAGCTGGCGCGGCAGTAGGGGCGGATGTAATTTTTTTACATCCGCACCCCGCGCGGTGTACCGCTCCTGGCTTACGGTACTACCATGTCGGATTTTTGCACAGACTCCAACTCAGCGGAAGTTGCCACGGATGTATTTTTATATGTCCGTGCCTTCACAAAATCTGGATCATCCCTGCCTTGTGGTAGTACCGCAAGGGGGAGCGGTAGTACCGCGCCAGCGGTTCTACCGCCCTCTGCTTTTGTGCATTTGGGCTGTCTAGGTTTTTGCTGCTCGGGCGGTAGTACCGCGCCCCCGGCGCGGTAGTACCGTGCTACGCAGGCTGAGTTGGTGGATAACGGTTGGATTTGTCCCTCCACTATATAAGGGGTGTCCTCTTCTCCGAGTTGACTACCTCTTCCATCCCTAAGCTCCATTGTTGCTCCAAGCTCCATTTTCGCCCGATCTCTCTCCCTAGCCAATCAAACTTGTTGATTTTCTAGGGATTGGTTGAGAAGGCCTCGATCTACACTTCCACCAAGAGAAATTTGATCCCCCCACTAATCCCTTGCGGATCTTGTTACTCTTGGGTGTTTGAGCACCCTAGACGGTTGAGATCACCGCGGAGCCATATTCCATTATGGTGAAACTTCGTGGTGTCGTTGGGAGCCTCCAATTAAGTTGTGGAGATTGCCCCAACCTTGTTTGTAAAGGTCTGGTCGCCGCCTCCAAGGGCACCAATAGTGGAATCACGGCATCTCGCATTGTGTGAGGGCATGAGGAGAATACAGTGGCCCTAGTGGCTTCCTGGGGAGCATTGTGCCTCCACATCGCTCCAACGAAGACGTACTTCCCCTCAAAAGGAAGGAACTTCGGTAACACATCCTCGTCTTCACCGGCTCCACTCTTGGTTATCTTGTGCCTTTACTTGTGCAAGCTTATTTGTGTGATATCCCTTCCTTGCTTGTGTGCTTATTGTTGTTGCATCATATAGGTTGCTCACCTAGTTGCATATCTAGACAACCTACTTTGATGCAAAGTTAAAATTAGTAAAGAAAAGCTAAAAATTGTTAGTTGCCTATTCACCCCCCTCTAGTCAACTTTATCAATCCTTTCAGAAATCTAAACCAAAAAAGAGTAAAACTCCTATCTACTACTATCTCGATGCTGAGTGTCCAGAAGGGGCCTACAAAATAAGTATGGATGTATGGTTGTTGTGGGTTTCCCAAACTCTTGGGCTTGGTTGTTGGGATTCTCTTCAACTAGTTCGTGAATTGGATGCTTCTATGAATGTCCATTACCAAGCTAATGAGCAAATACCTTGAGCCAATAAGAAGATGTGATCATGTTCATGTATACATGATCGGTAGGGCATTGGACTTGATTCTTTTTAGCTCTTATTCCATTAGATTTCAGCTATGGTTTGCCTCCACATTAATCAGTAGTCTCTATGGTTTGCTTTATAGAACAAGAACTAAGTAATTTTGTGGTGAAGTATGTTTGGTTGACTCCTGACTATTCTTCCCCTGGCCTTACTATGTGTCATGCATTACCCAATTTCGGATCATCAAAACACCAAACCATTTGATGTAAAGACAATTCAAGTGCTTACCTCACAAATCAAATTAATTTCCTTATAACCAATGCTTCTTTTTTTAACTTCAATGGAATTTAACCGGACATGTTCGTTTTGATCTTTTAGTAAATTGAATTGATGCAATGCGACTGTCTTTTACTACAACGAAGCAACAAATAAGTTATTCTAGATTTTTCTTATTTCATGCATAATATGTAGAGGTGTCGACGTAGTTTCATAGAGTCATCAACCACCTTCTTCAAGGAGATACCATTTTCGAGCCCCACCATGGTCATGACGCCACTTTTTAATCTTTTTTCAAGCGGATTACTATTTTTCACCGGGGGGAGGGGGTCCAGGGGTTTCACTAATGGCAAGGAGGAAGAAAAGGGCAGCTCGAGTACCTTACTTGAAGACAAACCTCTATACGAAAAATGCTCAATCATATGTGGTAGCCAACTTCGCCACATCAGGTCAAGCTTTGAGTGGACACTAGTTGATAGATAAGGTTTCTCTTAATTACTATTCAAGCCTAGGTTTTGCTATGAAACTATAAAACCAAACAAGTTTGAAGTTTAACTACAAAACTCAAAATCCTATGAATGTCGTCTACTGGACCTTACAAGATGTACCATTTTGAATGACATGGCTTTGATTTTTGTGCAAGTGGTATATCAATCAGTAGAAAAAACTAAAAAGAAGTTAGAAAGGAAATCAAAGTAACTGAATAAAAATTATCTCCAAAGTTGAAAAAATGAAACAAACCATAAGTTTACAATAAAATACAATTGCACATAGATAATAAGAAGAGTAATCTTTTACCAAAACAACCCATAAAGAGAAGATATACAATCTTGACTTACTTCCCTAGCAATGACACCAGAAAAGTATTTGATGCCTGCTATAACCTCTTTCTTTAACTTTGCTTTGCTTGCTACTCATGGAAGGTGTGCGCCTCCTAGACGGCTAGCAGTGAGTTGTGAGCATTGAACTACCTTATTATGATGGCATAAGACATTTGTAAGGGGTTGGAGACTGCCTACTCTATGAAGATCTACTCGGAATGAGGCTCATTTTAGCCATGGTGGAATATGTTGGATGCGCTTGGTGGGCGATGTAATCATCCTTGTGATATTAGAACCATTTGGTTTAAAGCCTCTATGAACGAAAAGTGGGATGGCACTAACTATCCGAACATCGGTAAAACATTGTCGAGGCTCTCTATGTTGACACCTTCCAACTCTATCTTATACTTACTTACAGGTTACCACTTTCCACTACATTACTTGTCTTGCTTTTGCTTGTTAAGATCTCATAAGGACAACCTAGAAGCTCTTTGCTTAAAACTATCGACTTGTATAAAATCATTGGAATTTGTGTTAGTTCTGTTCACCCCCTCTAAACCCTAACTACGACCCCGCCCCCCCACATACACAGAAGGCCTCCAGAATTCAGTGAGAAAAGGTAATCATAAGATCCCGTTCTTGCTTCTTCGTGGAGACGGGAATGCCCAGAAGGGTCCAGGCTAAGCTGTAAACCAGAGAGTTTGCTCCCTTTATGGTCCAAATTTTTGTCCAGACAACCCAGAAAATCCATACTATGAAGATTCTAAGATACTGGAGCTCCGGACTAAACCTAGAGTTTACGCGTATGTTGCATAGTGAAAGTAACAATTTGAGTATGTCTAATTTATATAACCACCCCTTTTTCCTAAAACAAGTTGGCCGTTTCTTGGATCTGAGCTCAAACCTCCATGGTTGACCTTGAGTACTTGAATACTCCTCTTTGAATCTCCCAAGTTTGAACCTAACTGAGGGAAGAAGGAGAGGAGACCTAGATATTTGATTTCACCGAGCCAAATCATGATCCCACTCCAAGTTCTTCATGGGGTCTTGTTACCATTGGAGTTGTGGGAGTACTCCTAGATGGTTTGAGTCTCCCGGAAGCTTCCAAGTTGTGGAAAAGCTGCGGAAAGCTTGTGAAGGTAGAGTGTGACCTATCACTTATTGATTGAGTTTGAACTATTTGTTGAAGCAAAAGGAGAAGAAGGTGAGACATTCAATGTCATCAAGGAACTTAGTGCCACACACCTTCCTGACTAAGTTTAGCGCGCCCCCTAAGGACTTGAATTTCGGGACCCATTTTCTCATCCTTGTACTTTAGGTTAGCTTGTTTCCTAACTATATTACTTGTTTATTGGTAACCTAGTTTTTTTATATTGTTATTTTTTGTTGGCCAGTGTTCCTTTCATATAAGTTTTCATGAAACCGGCTCACACCCCATTTTATAGATAAAAGCTACACAATGATCCACCTTGGTTGTATTTGTAGAGAATATATAATTCAACCTAAAACCAACTAAGAAAGTTAAAATGTCTAGTCATCTATCCACCCCTTCTAGCTAACATCTTCGATCCTTCAGCCTACCCCCCCCCCCTAGTCTACATCCTTGACCATATAACTTTATGTTTCTCTTCATTTCCTAGAAAAAACCACATGTTTATTTATTGTGCACCACCCAAGGACACCATAGTTACCACTTAAAAATGTTGTACCTTGAGATCATATAATAATAATAATAAAATGCACGACAGCTCTATCCCTATAGTTTTATGCCTTTCAATCCCTTTATCCAAATAGGCATTTAGTGGCCATGTTTTTTTTAAATGCAGGACAGCTTAACCTCAACATGTGTCTCTGTGAGCAAAGTCACAAGTAGAAATCACAGTTCATGAACTTATTATTTCATTCACTTTTTGAGCCAATGTTATTTTCGAAGAAACCTTTTTTCGATTTTGTTCGGTTACAAGCCCACTCATTCTGCCGAGGGAACAGCCAGCCCACTCATACAAAGCCCATGGGCCAAGCGCTCGCAAGTGGGCCAATATCGCAGCCTCGCACCCCTCACGGACGAAAACGCTACCCTCCCGCACGGGCCAGCACTATAAGATCCCTCATCATCTTCATCCCCCCGCGCCGCCGCTCCACTCCCCCGCAAAACCCTAGCCTTTCCCCCGCGCCGCCGCCGCTGCCGCCGCCCCGTCGTCTCCAGGTTTGTACCCCCTCCCCGTCCCTCGCCACCGTTCTTGGCCGACGAAATGCCGTCGCGTCTCGCTCCTGCGTTCCTACCACGATCTGTGGCAGTAGATTCGCCGGCACTTTCTTGTGAATCGAAGCCACGCCACGCCGCGCTCTTGATCTTGCCTCTTAGGCTTGGCGCTGCTCGCGCCTCCCGTGTTGCTCGCTAGCTTGGATCCGTAGTTTCCTTGGCTGATTTGTTGGTGCGCTGTGCAGGTAAGGAGGGCGAGATGGTGAAGCACAACAACGTCATCCCCAACGGCCACTTCAAGAAGCACTGGCAGAACTATGTCAAGACGTGGTTCAACCAGCCCGCCCGCAAGCAGAGGCGCCGCATCGGTGAGCGCCCCCACTTCCTGGCAGCTGTGATGATGTCTCTGTTTTCCCTTCAGCGGGATCTGTAATTCTAGTAGCATGTGTAGTTTGGTATCGCTTATGATTGTGGTTTTGTTCAGGATGTGTGACTGGGGGTTGAGGTATAAAGTGCTAATAGAAGGATATCTGTTAAGCCACTTGGTCTGTTAGTTTTTCTAGTACATCTACCATGAATTCAAGTTTGATGCTAGGCTAGAACTCTCTGGTACGCATGTGTATTGCCATGTCTCTCTATATTTACAAGTTGAACCCAGCAGTAACATGCAATTACTTGTATGGAGTTAAGTGCATGTTTGTTACAGCAGGGCAGAGTAGATGTAATTCTCTGTAAGCTGATCTTCAGCTGATGTACAGTTGTTCCCTCCTCTTAATGCAATGGCA
Source organism: Aegilops umbellulata (assembly GCA_032464435.1). Classification (NCBI taxonomy): domain Eukaryota; kingdom Viridiplantae; phylum Streptophyta; class Magnoliopsida; order Poales; family Poaceae; genus Aegilops; species Aegilops umbellulata. The sequence goes on along the minus strand of CP136059.1, from coordinate 376,038,249 downwards.
GAGCTCCTGCTGGTTCGGTTCAAAAAAGATGTAGTATGATTTAGTTTTTTTGTTGATTTACTAATAAGTTGCAAGCCAATCCACTGACAACTTGTTTGTGTTATTGTGGTGCTTGTTTGACTCGCTGTCATCTTACATTTTGTTCTTTTTGTATGCAGCTCGCCAGAAGAAGGCTGTGAAGATCTTCCCCCGCCCCACCTCTGGACCTCTTCGCCCCATCGTGCAATGCCAGACCCGCAAGTACAACATGAAGGCCAGGGCTGGCAGAGGCTTTACCCTTGAGGAGCTTAAGGTGATTGTTGTTCCTTTGCTCTGTTTCCAATCTCAGAATAGCCTGTGAATGATGCAGCATCATCAGTTCCCATGATTGGTCTATAACTGAACATGGATTTTTAAATGTTTGCTCTGTAAGAACAGTAAAATTCAATGGTTGTACATTGCATCAATTTCTGGCTTAGTTTTGGTCTCTACTTTCAGAGAAGTTTTTTCCATCATGTTAACTTCTGTAGCTTTGAATTGCTTGCCCCCTCCTACAATTGATGCATGCTGCTTGAGTTTAGATTCAGATGCTAGATGAGATTATCTGCTTTGAAACTATTGTTGTGTTACTCCAGAACATTCTTTATCATCTGCTAATGGTTATATACTGTAACTGCAGGCCGCGGGCATCCCAAAGAAGCTCGCTCCGACCATTGGCATTTCTGTGGACCACCGCCGCAAGAACAGGTCGCTTGAGGGTATGCAGTCCAATATCCAGAGGCTCAAGACCTACAAGGCCAAGCTTGTGATCTTCCCAAGGCGTGCTCGCAAGGTCAAGGTATATAGCGGTTTACCCTTCTCTGTTTGTTTTACATCTCGATGTTCTTTTGTCTGTGGCCCTCTCTAACTGCTCTCTTGTTCCCAGGCTGGTGACTCTACTCCGGAGGAGCTTGCCAACGCCACACAGGTCCAGGGCGACTACATGCCCATTGCCCGTGGCGAGAAGCGCTCAGTTGAGGTCTTGAAGGTCACAGAGGAGATGAAGGAGTTCAAGGCCTATGGCAAGCTCCGCGTCGAGAGGATGAACCAGCGCCAGTTGGGAGCCAGGCAGAAGAAGGCTGCCGAGGCGGAGAAGGAGGAGAAGAAGTGATGAGATGCTTAAGGCAGCTAGTGGGTTCTGTTGTTATCAAGTGCTAGTTTCTGAATTTCTGTTTTGGCCTTCTCGGACATCTTGTTTGATACCTGATATACTTATTTGCATGATCTGCTATCAAATCTTATCCTATGAGTGTCCTTGGATTTTATGATCAGTTTCTGTGTATGAGTGCCTCTGTTTTTGGGTCAATGCTAGAGGATGTTGGAAAGAGGTGTTTCATCTGCCACTTAAGCAATTTAGGTTGCTTGGAACATTGCAGTTTAGAGTTTTGAAAGATTTGTCCTGTTTGCACATCACAAGGCACCATCTTAGAAGCACAACTAAAAGCTTGTAAAATCTTGAAACTGTTATATGAAAAGCATTGTAATCCTGCTTTTCGTTTTAGCTAGGTATTACCAGATCTTGCCCAACAGTTTGGAAGCCAAATCATTACTTCACACATTGTGTGCATGACGATCTATTTTCTCCAGTTTTCTCCAACGTTTTGGCAAACCGAAACATAGCCCTTCTACACGCACCGTGGAAGAAAATGTAAAACAAAAATTCACAGATTTGACATGCTAAGCTAATAAGGAAGTTTCCAGGTTTTGCCCGGTCCAGGTAACAAAATGACCATATCAAGTACTCCCTCCGTTCCAAAATAGATGACCCAATTTTATACCAAAATTGAGTCATCTATTTTGGAACGGAGGGAGTGATATGCATCCTTTGAATTTCCTTACCAACTTCAAGTCTGCCCGTGAAAAACTAGATTCTAGTGTAACCAGATAATCTGCCACAGGTTGTACGTATTAGTTTGCACTGTTAATACTTTGAAGTTTCACCATGACATAAATTCCACTGTATCAGAATGTGCACCAATCTGGAACCTCTTCTCATGTGTACTACCACCTTGAAGTTCTCACCATGCCAAAACTTGCGGGTTAGTTCCGCAAAGCGATGAACCAGTGGGGATTTGCTATGCCGGAAATTTTCAGTTCTGAAAAAGGAACTTGTCAAAGGAGCAATACTCATTGATATCTTACATAAGCATCGTCTCAGAAAAGCACAATTAATACTTTGCGCAAGCATTTTTCCAGAAGCACAATAGCAAGCTTTGTAACCCAGGTTGTTTTACATTATCTTGCGTAAAAATTTGGCAAACCAAAACATTGCCTCACACAATTGTGCATGATAAGGTAATTTCCCTACTTTTCATCAAACTAAAACATGGCTCTCGCACATGCACTGTCAAAAAAGAAACAACAATCCCAGATTTCGCAGAGCACTTCTGCAAACTAGAACATTCCCAGGTTTTGCCCAGTTCAGGAAGCAAAATATAGCTTCACTCCAAACGTTTACTGCAAACGGCAAGATAAAGAGGACACAAAAGGCAAGATAAGCTGAGAAGGAGAAAATCCCACCGCAAATTATCAGAGGTTTCCTTCACATACAATATATACAGAAAGAATCTACTCCATGAAGGAAGGGCTCCTTCACTAGTCAAGAACAAAGGAAAAAGTCCGAAGAAGGTCCTATATAGAGTATATTATTATTATCTTCCTTTTCTATTATTAATATTTCTATTAAGCATGTACTTCTTGTTGGTGTCATGTAATGTCTGGATTGGTTAATGAGACCAGTATTTCTGCATCATGGTTGCACTATAAAGTACACTGCTTTCTGCATCATGGGTAAGATCTATCCTGCATAGTTAATTGCAGTGATCTCATTAGTACATTGCCACCACAGAGCTTCATGTTTTAGTTAGCTGGTAGTACAGTGGTAATAGCAAGGATTACATCGGCACCTTCGTACAGTGGTAATAGCTAATTAAGCTAAGCCATGCTCATTTGTTCATTTTTAGAAAACTTTTTATTATGTTCTGTTGTACATGTCAAACACAAGAGCAGTGTTCAATCTGCTACCACTACTACATATCTCTCTCGATTAATTTGTCTGAAGCGTTCGTGTCCATAGTCCCAGCTGCCAAATGGACTCTGCATCCTTAATCCTCAGCTTCAGCATCAACACTCCATTTCCTTACCCCTGGCTAGTAGTATGTGGATGCATTTGCAAGAGCATACTGGTGCTTGTTCATCCATTTACCAGGGGCCTCTACTCTGAACTAGCACAACTACATTCAGTTATCTACTCAAAGAATCTCTTTTTGCACAACTACATGTTCATCCATTTACCTTCCATGTAGAGTATACAGACTGTGGCCTCAAAGAAACTCTTCGCTGCTACATTAGAGCTCAATTGCTGCTAGATTAGAGCAACACATTGCTAACTGACATAAATATCGCAATTGCGAACAAGAACACACTTCTCCAAATGCCATGAGTAACAAACATGCTAGTAGTCGAACCACAAGACTTCCGCACAAGCAGATCAGACAAGATAACTACTCAGAATACATTTCCAACAATAACAAAGATCCGAGTCACATAGGAGTACTCACATAGGAGTACGTGCTCCAGTTACATAGCAATAGCATCCTGATTCCTAATTAAGTAATTAGTTGATACAGTAAAGGTAATAATAAAGACAGTTAGAATGCAGCTCACTACTGCTCTTCCTTGATGCTTCCCTGATCACCCACGACATAGATAGCATCCATGAGCTTCCTGGTATCTTTCTTCTTCACATTGCATCTCTGTTTCAAAGGAAACAAAACAAAGGTCAGCATGGAGATAATTAAGTATCTGAATACCAAATGGAACACAAAGACAAGTAGCTAGTACAACAATAATAGGATGTTAAATGGCTTCGTCTCCCAGACATGCAACTTTGCATTATACAGTCTGCAGTCCAGTAAAACAAAAACAAACCTCTGATCATAGAAGGACAAATGACACAGAAGCACAAATTACCCGCTATCAACTTGTACTATCCACTGGAAAGAAAATATTCACCGTAATGCATCTGACTCAGGAAATTGTGCATAAGAAATATAGAATCCTCTAAGCAATAGCATGCAGCATGCTTCAACATACAAATATGGGGCATTTGTTCTATTATACATCAACATTCTGAAAAAAACATGTTTCGTACTCCCTCCATCCGGAAATACTTGTCCTAGAAATGGATAAAATGGATGTATATATAACTAAAATAAGTCTAGATACAACCATTTCTAGGACAAGTATCTATAACTAAAATAAGTCTAGATACAACCATTTCTAGGACAAGTATTTCCGGATAGAGGGAGTACTTTTCTAGGTCCAGTTTTTAGTTTTGCACTTAAGAGCGCTTGATAGTTAAAAAAAACATGACACAACAGGATGACGGTCCATGCTAAGACGCGAAAAAGACATTTTTCAGCACCACTGCGAAGTACTCTTACGAGACTGCATAAGGGGAAGAACAAGTTCAGAAGCATGCAATTCCAACACCAGCGTCAGAGAAGTAACCATTCCATGGAGTGGTCTGCCCAGTGTACTCTGAAACTTCAGTATATGTCTAGCAATCGACACTATCAAATGTAATCCCGCAACTAGTCTTGAGTCCATAAAAAACATCACTAGCTTCGCTAAAACCAATGAAAAGCCGTCATTAAGGATGACAATATACTCGGAGATAAAAACTTTGAATTTGTATATATACTATATAGTCATCTGAGTAGCATTACGGAAGTAAAAGGTAAATAGAGTCTGTACCCAAGCAGATTATTTGCCTTAGGTGTCCATCATGTTAGTCTGTTTAAAAGGAGTTTTCTATAATCTTTTAGCAACCAAGAAAAACACCTCCATCCTTTAACAATGCGATGGATGATGCACATTGCAAAAGTGTGTAACCTCAACAAAGCACTACACAGATGATCCAAAGGCCAGGCGAACCTTGCATGATCACCCCGGAGTGCGGGGAATGTGGGATGCCAGACCATCATAAACGGATGTATATCACCAAAACACTGATTCTCTTCCGTTTGCTCATACACCTTACGCAGTGTCCTGCGCCTGGTATCCAAGTGGAGCGCACACCGGCCCATCTGCAAGAGCACAAACTCAGCATCGTTCCCCACCCGTCTTATGATAAGACCGCTGTCCTCATCCTCAGCCGTGCAGCCTAGCACCCTCAAATCAGGACACATCTCGCGCAAACAAATGGTGTCCACCAGCGACCAGTTGCCCCCCTTGTGGAGCCAGATGAGAAGCCGAAACTCCTCGACGAGGATGAAATAGACGCCGGAAGCATCATGAGCCCGTGCCAGCATGGTGGCGCCGCACCCGTCGTGCTCGGCGCCCCGTGGGAGTTGGATCGTGGAGAAACTCGAGGCCGTCAGATCCAGGACAACGATGTCGCTCAGGCCCGCCGGCATGTAAATTTTCCTGTCGACGAGCACGGGCCTTGGCTGGAGTAGTGGGCGAGGGAGTTGGTGCATGTCCAAGGGAGGACGCGGGAGCCAGAGACCATCTTGCAACGTATACAGGTGCAGCCTGGTTTCTTGTTCGTCCATGGTAGACTCCACGTACAGGTAGTGGTAGAAAAGGCCGCCCCTTTCCTCCGTGGAGAGGATCTGCGTGAAGCTGCAGAGACCACGGGGCCGGAGTGCAGGGCGCGGGAGCGGCGGGATGAAGGCGACGGGTCTCCGAGGGCAGAGCGGGGTGTGCACCCTCATGACCGCTCTGCCCCCGCTCCCGATCTGGACGAAGACGCTGCCGTTCCGGCAGTCGTGGATCTGGGCCAGCAGGCCCCTGTAGATGTCGAGGCTGAAGTTTGCGCGGTGGAGGACGGCGGCGAGCTCTGCGGGCTGGGGCAGCACCGGGACGAAGGCCGGCGGGTCGGCCGGGACGTCCCTGTCGCCCTCGACGTAGAAGCCGAGGAGGCGGGGCGGGTGGAGCTTGCGGAAACGGCGGAGGAAGCCGCGGCTGGACGCGTGCCCCAGCCAGCGCTTGCAGACGAGCGCGGCGCGGACGAGGGTGGTGGGGAAGGCGACGCGGAGGAGGATCTCTGCGAGGAGGTCGTCGTCGTCCAGCACCTTGGAGGCGGCGGCGGCGGCCGCCGCCGGCTGCCTCTCGCCCTCCATTTCTGTGTTGGTTTCCGTGGGTGTAGAAAGGGGATCGACCAAGGTGGACGAAGTCTATCACCTAAAATGATCCATGATACTCCTACCAACTTCAAACAAATTAATTTTAGATGTTTCAGAAAATTCTGAATTTTTTTGTGAATGTTCACAACGTACTCCCTCCGTCCGAAAAATCTTGTCTCCCAAATAAATGTTCGAACGGAGGGAGTATGTGACTACAACCGCTAAACAAATCAGATCCAAATTTGAAATACACATTAAGAAACAAAAATGACAAATCTAGCATGAATAGTGTCACAAAGGGATAAAAGCAAAACTGACACCATTCACATCTGAATTTGTCTTTTTTTTCTCAATGCATATTTCGAACTTGAAGCTGAAATTTTTAGGGGATGTAGACACATTCCTTATGAACATTCACCCGAAACTTTCCGGGTACCTCGTTCGAAAGGGACGACTGGCTATTGCGGTCTTCTATGCCTGGTATAGCGAGGGTGTTTGCAGATATTGCCTTTCTTACCCTTCAAAAAGGAGATGTCGCCTTTCTTTGCTGTTCGTTCAGCGCAATTTTCAATCTTCGTCCCGTGACGTACATTTAGAGGAAAAAAAAGACTAGTATGCTTTTTAATTTTATTTTATTTTGTACTTGTTGTACTACATCCAATTGTCTATCTTCGTACTGGTCTTTATTTTCCTCGATATTAATAATATCTAAGATGCCCTTTGGGTCTCCTTATTTAAAAAAAAGATACCTTTGCAAAGGTCATTCCATCAGGAGGATTTCTTTTTTTTCGTAGATTCGTTTATTCAAAAGGTTATCTCTTAAACCGTGCATCCAAGTGCCGAACCATTTTTACAATTGGATTTCTAGCATCGAGATCTTTGAAACTAAATCTCATGAAAAAAAATTACGTTATTTCCCTTTCCGAGAGGCACATCGCAGAAGCAAAATATGTGCCTCCCACGAAAGCCAAAAAAAACACCCGCATTTTTTCCCATTTCCGAGAGAAAATATGTGCCTCCACGACAATGGTGGAGCTAGCCGAAAGTCTCTGGGGGGTGAAACACAAATCATCAGTATTTGGGAGGGCCAAATGCTAAAAATATTATAATCTTTTTCTCCCTAAAAAAATTCTTCAAAAATTGGTCAAAGGCTGGGGGGCAGCGCCCCCCCCCCCCCGCCCCAACATAGCTCCGCCGCTGCTCCACATAAGCAAATTTGTGCCTCCCGTGAAAGGAAAAAACACTTTTTCTTTTTCCGAGAGGCACAGTTTGTGTCTCTAATTTTTCGATAAAGGGTGGATTTTATTGACTCAAAATGAAGCATCAAGAGGATACAAACAAATGAGTACACACCCGGCCTCTGCATAGCTAAGATGCACACAGCCAACACTAACGCACGCACACAAAACACGCCGACAAATAGCGAAGTCATACTAGACCAAAGCTATGCATAGGCGAGGAAAAAAGAAAAAAGCCCCAAAGCGATCAGATCACGATCGGCAAACTATAACAATGACCATATCTGCACCGACAATCTCATGACACCACGCGGACGACGACGTTCTTCAACAGCAACGCCTTAAGGAAGGGAGCGACACTCAAGTGTCACCGTCACCGGATCCAGCCATCCAAGACTAGAATCTAGGTTTTCACCCTGAAGAATCAGTCCGAGCATTCCGAACAATGCCTTCAACAAGATAACGATGTAAAAACATCGCCATTGTCAGGTATACCCAACACGGGCGAGACCAAGGCTTTCACCCCGGAGCTCTAGACTGGGTGCTCAAGTAGCACCACCATCGAGGTCATTCATGTGTTGTCACCACCACTTTTCCACGATCCCAGTAGCTACAGGCGATATGCCCGCCGCCACCGCACAACAATCCCTCTGCATCAAGACATCGTCCACAGTTTGCATTTCGCCGCCGAAGTCAGCCATCACATCTGCAGAGATGAAACTCTCATAGAATCTTCTGATGGAGGCCATAATCCACGGCGAGGCCGCCGCTGTCCCAGATCCAATCTCGACATAGTCCTAGGTGGACACCAAGAGCCAACACCATGGGTTGGAGTTAGCCGGCAACCTGGGCGGCCGCCGATCATGTGCATGCATGTCCACGCATGTGTATGCATATGCCTCCATGAACCAGCCCCGTGTGCTTTCCCTGATCATACTCCAAGCTATAGAGATCATCCAGATCGGAGCCTGAATCACCAGTTAGCTGCCAGATCTGAAAAGATCGGGAAACTAGCAATATGGGACGACGACGGCCAGATCGGGAGACACCATGCCATGGACAGATCAGGAAGCGAGCGGCATGGGACAACGACAGCCAGATCGGAAGGCAATCACCTGGGGAAAGAATAGAAAAAACCGGGCTGGGACACCCCGCCGCCGCCGTCCGCCGGGCGGCCGGCCTTCGTCCGGCGGCGGCAAGGTAAACGGGGCTGCGTGGAAGGGCCTCCGAAGGTAGCTGCGGCGGCGCCTCCGGAGTCGCTGGAAGCGAAGCTCGAACGATAGTCCAGATAAAGTGTCTCTAATGGAAGCAAAAAAAGCTCGAACGATAGTCCAGATAAAGTGTCTCTAATGGAAGAAAAAAAGTGTGATCCTGACGTAATTTCAACGAACATCTTCATAGATCAATAAAAGCATGGCCGTTTTGTTCTAAAGAATGTCCGGTGCCAACGCCAGTGCCATTCTGTCCGGCAGGCTGCTGGCTGCTGCATGTAGTTTGCTTTAGAATCACATTTTGCTTTGTGGAAATCTCTCTTCTTAGTCAAGCCCCGCCCTAGCAAGAGCAACCCGTCTATAGTCTGGGGCACCGGATTTCAGTTGTCCAATACATCAAGTCCCGACCAATTCGACAAACAAGGGGTGGAATCAGAGTGGTTTTACGCAAGTGCTCAGCACACGACGGTCTATGAACGATTGAGGGACGATGCATACTTCCAACGGGGGTGATTAGTACTACCTTTTGTAAAAAATATAAGACCGTTTATATCACTAATATAGTGATCTGAACAGTCTTCTATTTTTTTTACAAAGGGAGTAATATGCTGTAATCTAATGGCTGATTCAACCGTGTGCAGATCAGCCAGAAAATTGTCATCCCTAGAGGAGTGTTCGTGGTTTTACTACCCTAGTGTACTGCCCTCGCTTCCAGGATTCGGGGGCCAACCTTCCGAGTCAGGACCGAGTTGGACCGAACTTCCAAGGGAACACGAGCGCGGCGCCCTTGAAGTTGTCCGGGCACAGCTCACCCGGGTGCTTCGGTGGGACTCACCGGGGTTAGTATCCGCAAAGAGCTTTCTATAGGAACCACTATATAGCGATGGACCCCCAATGAATAGAATGCTGCCAACTAAAAAGCTGTCACATGATGTATCTCTGTATTTCACTATTTTCTCCATTTAAGTCATTGTATTCCACCAGCTAGGGCCCACCCATGTAATTTGAGCCATGCCCCTCGCTTTACACTTACGCTTGAGAAGTCTCTCACTTCACACACGTACAGAAGCACATACATAGTAATTTTAGCTTATTTTTTCAAAGGATCAACCTCTCTCACTTTAAACTGATTCAAAATATTTTAAAACACATATTTAAATTTTGAAAAATCATTCTATTCATTTCAAATAAAACTTCGCCCATTTACAAGAAACTAGTTTTAATAATTTTAAAAACCAATTTCACAATTTGAAAAAAAAACGTGTTTACAAAAAAAAAACAGATTCCGACCATTTCAAGAAGCTGATTTCAATAGTTTCATAATTTGATTTTCATTTTTTAAAACTAATTCCACCCATTCCGAAAAAACTGACATCGTCTTTTCTTCAATAAATGAATTTTAACTCTTTTAAAAAACCAATTTAAAAAATTTAATGTCACATCCTAGCTAGCTCATGCATTAGAGTGTGCATCATGTTTACTTTTGACAGAAAATTGAAATGGGGAAGGCAGAACCCCCAGCACCCCTCCTGAAATCAACTAGGGTTTGCTAAAAATATTTTCAATGAACCTGAAATGCCCTTCTAAAATGTTCACCCTCTTTGTCTTGGGTTGAAACCTCTGGGAAAAATGGTGCATATATTTCTAGGTCAACAGAAGGTCATTGAATTAATGCATAAGTATTTGAATTTGGGCATTTAAAATTTATAAAATATTTCAAATGCTCAAATATTTCCAAACTGAAATGTTCCTTGCTGGAAATATTCCAACTAAGGTCCAGATGAAGTTTGGTGATTTTTAGAAGTGTTTTGGTATTTTTAATAAGTCCACAAAGTTACAGAAAAATAGAAAAAGGAAAAACAGAGGAAAACTTACCTGGCGCCTAACCGGCCCACCTGCCGGCCCAGCCCAGCTGCCGCGCCAGCGAGCGGCTTGGCTTGGCTAGGCAGGCGCGCAGGTGCTCGACGCCGGCACCAGCGCGCGCCACGCAGCTCCCCGCCGCCCTGTTTCACCTCCTCGCCGCCCCGCTGGCCTGGACGCGTTCCACGTCGCCGCCCCGAGCCCCTGGACACGCCATTCGCCTCTGCCTCGCCTCCCTCGCTCCCCTTCGTCATGGCCGACGCCACCGTCGCCGCTCCGCCGTCGTAGCCATAGCCACCGTCGTCCCCGCGCCACCCGACCGTGTCCACGAGCTCCGCCACCCTCCTCTTCTTCGAGCAAGACGAGCCCCGAGCGCTCGCCCGCTCTGGAGTCGCCCCCGACCCCGTCTTCCCCAACTCCGGCCGCCGAGATCGCCATCATCGCCCCGCTCAGCTCCGACCTTCCCCGAGCCCGCCTCGACGCTCGCTGCAACCACCGTGAGCCTGGCCACCTTCCCATCCTCCTCGTTCTCTCTCTCGAGCCCCGTAGCGATTACATGTAGCTCACCCGCACGCGCCGCCGCGGAGCTCGTCGCCGACGAGGCTCCGGCCACCCAACGGCCGCACCACCTTGTCCACTAGCCCTACCGCACCTTCAGGAGCTCAACGCGCTATCCCACGCGCCTCACCGTGCCCCCTAGCGACAAGTCCGAGCTCACCCGAGCTCCGGCCGCCGCCAAACTCGTCGCCGGCGCCAACTCCGGCCACCCCGACCCCAACTAACTCCACCAATAGCCGCGGCTCGTTCCCAGGAGCGCGTAGATGCCTTCCGCGCCCCATTTGGTGGCCGGAACGGCCAAATCCACTTGCTCCGCCGCGTCTGGCCTCGCCGGCGGCTAGACGCCGGCGAGTTGACCTTGACCGTTGACTGGTGGGCCCCTATTGACTCCTCTGAGTCAATGACAGGTGGGGCCCCCTTCTGTTAATCACCAGATTAGCTTAAAACTAATTAAACGAGTTTAATTAATCACTAACCCCCTGGGCCCACTGGTCAGTTGACCTGGACGACTCCGTCGACCCCTGACGTCACGCTGACCTCATGCTGACGCAGTAATTTAATTTACTGGAATTAATTTTATACAGGAAAATCCAGAAATTAGTTCAAACTTCAAAAATTCATAGAAAATAATCTATAACTCCAAATGCAAAGATTTATATATGAAATTTGATCAGAAAAATTCAATCTATCCAATGGAACTGGTTTCATGCATGTCAGAACAAGTTAAACCCACTGTTTAGGCTTTACAAGTTGATACACTAATATGATCTTCATAAATGAGCTACCATTTGAATCCTTGGTTCAAATGGGTTCATTCCCTTCTGGTTTAACTTGCACTAGGTCAGGACACATCCATAATGCCATGTCATAGCATGCATCATATTGTTGCATATCGTCATGTTTTGATTGTGTTCCGATGTGTTCTTCGTGGTAGGTTCTGCCTCCGAGGATATCTCCGAGTATCCAACTGAAGGGCAGTATCCCACTACCACTCCATCAGGCAAGCAACCCATTGATCATTCCGATACAAACCCATGTTCTCGCTTCTGCTCTCATTTACTGCATTAAGACAACGCGTTTCAAACTGCTGTGTGTTGCGGTAGTTGAACCCACTTCCTTTGCATGACCTGTCATTGCCACAGTAACTAGATGAAACCCACTAGCATGTGTAGGAGTTGATTGAGCCAATACATGTGTGTGTGTTCCTACCATGCTATGCTTGCTATGCTTAGAGTTGTGTCAGGTCTGGCTCATCGGGATGATGAACTGGAGTGAAAGGTTGTGTCGGTGACAAGAGTGAAGTGTTGAACACGATTTGGTAAAGGAATCGATGAGAGGCCATGTAGGAGTACATGGTGGGTTGTTTCATTGAGGCCGTCCTTAAGAACTGAGATCTGTGTTTGTGATCCATGATACAGTTACTACCACACATTGGGCCCTGAAATATGACCCCGCTCGACTTCTTAACCACCCTTGTCCTCTGTCCAGGAGTTGCAAGTAGTTTCTGGTGTTTGTAGCATGCTGGGGGCCGCACGCGGCGCTGACCATCGGGGTGGGCTGTGTTGCGGTAGGCACGTGGCACGGTGTACCGACTCGCCCGTTTGGTGTCTCGGGAACCCTGTTCACATCGTTCGGGGCCGTTAGTGGAAACCTCGGCCGGACTCCCTGCGGATGGAACCCGAATAGTCGATAAACCTGGACTAGAGACTTGAGTGTTTAGGTAGGTCGTGGTCTACACCCACGCCGGCTTTCGCTTGAAGTCTGCCGAGCACATGTCGTGTGCAGACGCTAAGTGGTGGAAACATGTGTGAAGAAGTACACCCCTGCAGGGTTATAAATGATCTATTCGAATAGCCGTGTCCGCGGTAATGGACTTCTGGGTTGCCTATAACAATTCATAGACAAGTAAATGGATTCTGCTAAAAATCTCAAGATAAGTGTGAGTACCGCGGATGGCCCTCTCGTAGGATGGCGAGAGAGGATCCACGGTGGTGTATTGTGTTGGTGATAGTGGACTCGTGTGCGACAAATGATTTACAAGTGGTGTCTATCGTAGGATAGCTTAGCCAAGAGTCAAAGCTGGCTTGCTGCAACAACCCCACTACCTTCTTGAGAATGTGCATGTATAGTAGGTTCCTGTTGTAAGACTTGCTGAGTACCTTCGTACTCATGTTGCTTTAATCATGTTTTTCAGACGACTGCACCAACCCCTCTGATGGGTTCTATGTAGACCTCGACATTGACGAATGACTTATCACCCAGGTGGTGATCCAAGACTTGTGAAGGGTCGATGTAGATAGACAGGCTTCGTCAAGCCTTCTTTCTTTCTAGTGTCTGTACTCAGACTACTTTGCTTCCGCATGTGCTTGTATGTTTGTATGACTTGAGTGTTGGGTCATGTGACCCCTATCTGTATGGATGATATGTATGGCTCTTCGGAGCCTTCTAAATAAAGTACTTGAGTCGTAGAGTACTGTTGTGATGCCATGTTGTATTTACTCATATCGGGCATATTGTGTGTATGATTGAAATGCTTGGTATGAGTGGGATCCGACTATCTAGTTGTTTATCCTTGGCAGCCTTTCATATGGGGAAATGTAAGTCTAGTGCTTCTGAGCGATAGTAGTCCGCTACAGCCCGGATCACCGGAGTCCTGCTAGCCCAGCACTACTGCTTGGAACACTTGACTGGCCGGCATGTGTTTCACGTCGTTCCTGTGTCTGTCCCTTCGGGGAAATGTCACGCGCTGTTATTCAGAGTCCTGCCTAGCCTGCTACAGCCCGGATTACCGGAGTCCTGTTAGCCCAGTGCTACAGCCCAAATAAATACGTTGATGACCGACATGCTCGATGTGATTCATGTATGCCTGTCCTCATAGGCTAGTGCCGCTTTGGGTTCACGACTAGCCATGTTGGCCCGGGTTCTCTGTCATATGGATGCTAGCGACACTATCATATATGTGAGCCAGAAGGCGCAAACGGTCCCGGGCCAGGTAAGGTGGCACCCGTGGGAGTACCGTGCGTGAGGCCGCAAAGTGATATGATGTGTTACACGCTGGATCGATGTGGCTTAGGATCGGGGTCCTGACATGAGGCCTTTCTCTCCTTTCCCGTATGGCCCATTAAGGCCCAATACGAATCCCCGTAACTCCCCGGTACTCCCGAAAATACCCGAATCACTCGGAACCTTTCCGATGTCCGAATATAGTCGTCCAATATATCGATCTTTATGTCTCGACCATTTCGAGACTCCTCGTCATGTCCCCGATCTCATCCGGGACTCCGAACTCCTTCGATATATCAAAACTCATAAACTCATAATATAACCGTCATCGAAACTTTAAGCGTGCGGACCCTACGGGTTCGAGAACTATGTAGACATGACCGAGACACGTCTCCGGTCAATAACCAATAGCGGAACCTGGATGCTCATATTGGCTCCTACATATTCTACGAAGATCTTTATCGGTCAAACCGCATAACAACATACGTTGTTCCCTTTGTCATCGGTATGTTACTTGTTCGAGATTCAATCGTCGGTATCTCAATACCTAGTTCAATCTCGTTACCGGCAAGTCTCTTTACTCGTTCTGTAATACATTATCCCGCAACTAACTCATTATTTGCAATGCTTGCAAGGCTTATAGTGATGTGCATTACCGAGTGGGCCCAGAGATACCTCTCCGACAATCGGAGTGACAAATCCTAATCTCGAAGTACGCCAACCCAACAAGTACCTTCGGAGACACCTGTAGAGCACCTTTATAATCACCCAGTTACGTTGTGACGTTTGGTAGCACACAAAGTGTTCCTCCGGTAAACGGGAGTTGCATAATCTCATAGTCATAGGAACATGTATAAGTCATGAAGAAAGCAATAGCAACATACTAAACGATCGAGTGCTAAGCTAACGGAATGGGTCAAGTCAATCACATCATTCTCCTAATGATGTGATCCCGTTAATCAAATGACAACTCATGTCTATGGTTAGGAAACTTAACCATCTTTGATTAACGAGCTAGTCAAGGAGAGGCATACTAGTGACACTATGTTTGTTTATGTATTCACACATGTATTATGTTTCCGGTTAATACAATTCTAGCATGAATAATAAACATTTATCATGAAATAAGGAAATAAATAATAACTTTATTATTGCCTCTAGGGCATATTTCCTTCACAAGTGTGGTAAAAGGATAATAGCATTGCCCCCTTCTCTCTTTTTCTCTCATTTTTTTATTTTTTATTTTTTTATTTGGTCCTTTTCTCTTTTTTTATGGCCTTTTTTTTCTTTTTTTAGTTCGGAGTCTCATCCCAACTTGTGGGGGAATCATAGTCTCCATCATCCTTTCCTCACTCGGACAATGCTCTAATAATGATGATCATCGCACTTTTATTTACTTACAACTCAATAATTACAACTCGATACTTAGAACAAAATATGACTCTATATGAATGCCTCTGGCGGTGTACTGGGATGTGCAATGACTCATGAGTGACATGTATGAAAGAATTATGAACGGTGGCTTTGCCACAAATACGATCTCGACTACATGATCATGCAAAGCAATATGACAATGATGAAGCGTATCATAATAAATGGAACGGTGGAAAGTTTCATGGCAATATATCTCAGAATGGCTATGGAAATGCCATGATAGGTAGGTATGGTGGCTGTTTTGAGGAAGGTTTATGGTGGGTGTATGATACCGGCAAAAAGTACGCGGTATTAGAGAGGCTAGCAATGGTGGAAGGAAGAAGAGTGCGTATAATCCATGGGCTCAACATTAGTCATAAAGAACTCACATATTGATTGCAAAAATCTACAAGTTATCAAAGCAAAGTATTACGCGCATGCTCCTAGGGGGATAGATTGGTAGGAAAAGACCATCGCTCGTCCCCGACCGCCACTCATAAGGAAGACAATCAATAAATAAATTATGCTCCGACTTCATCACATAACGGTTCACCATACGTGCATGCTACGGGAATCACAAACTTTAACACAAGTATCTCTCAAATTCACAAGTACTCAACTAGCATGACTCTAATATCACCATCTTCATATCTCAAAACAATTATCAAGCATGAAACTTTTCTTAGTATTCAACACACTCATAAGAATTCTTACAAATCATTTATGCTTAGCATATTAGGATTATTCAAGCAATTACCATGCTATTTAAGACTCTCAAAATAATCTAAGTGAAGCATGAGAGTTCATCTACTTCTTCAAAATAAAACTACCATCGTGCTCTAAAGGATATAAGTGAAGTACTAGAGCAACAAACTACTCCGAAAGATATAAGTGAAGAACAATGAGTAGTCGAATAATTATGAAACTATGCGAAGACTCTCTAACATTTAAGAATTTCAGATATTGATACTTTATTCACACATCAAGCAAAGCTAAATAAAATAAAATGACATGACGCTCTAAGCAAAACACATATCATGTGGTGAATAAAAATATATCTCCAAGTAAAGTTACCGATGAACGAAGATGAAAGAGAGGATGCCTTCCGGGGCATCCCCAAGCTTAGACGCTTGGTTATCCTTAGATTATCTTGGGGGTTCCATGGGCATCCCCAAGCTTAGGCTCTTGCCACTCCTTGTTCCATAGTCCATCGAATCTTTACCCAAAACTTGAAAACTTCACAACGCAAAACTTAACAGAAAATCTCGTGAGCTCCGTTAGCGACAAAAACAAAACACCACTTCAAGGTACTGTAATGAACTCATTCTTTATTTATATTGGTGTTAAACCTACTGTATTGCAGCTTCTCTATGGTTTATACACTATTTTACTAGCCATAGAGTCATCAAAATAAGCAAACAACACACGAAAAACAGAATCTGTCAAAAACAGAACAGTCTGTAGTAATTTGTAACTAACGCAAACTTATGGAACTCCAAAAATTCTAAAATAAATTGGTGGACCTGAGGAATATTTCTAGTAATCATCTGCAAAAATAATCAACCAAATAGCACTCTCCAGTAAAAAGTTTTAGCTAATCTCGTGAGGGCTAAAGTTTCTGTTTTTTTTACAGCATGATCATAAAGACTTCACCCAAGTCTTCCCAAAGGTTCTACTTGGCACAAACACTAATTAAAGCGCAAAACCACATCTAAATAGAAGCTAGATGGATTATTTATTCCTAAACAGAACCAAAAAGCCATAAACTAAAATAAAATTGGGTTGCCTCCCAACAAGCGCTATCGTTTAACGCCCCTAGCTAGGCATGATGATTTCAATGATGCTCACATAAAAGATAAGGATTGAAACATAAAAAGAGCATCATGAAAAATATGACTAGAACATTTAAGTCTAACCCACTTCCTATGCATAGGGATTTTGTGATCAAACAACTTATGGGAACAAGACATTATTGCAATTCCTACAAGCATATGTTCCTCCCTCATAATAATTTTCAGTAGCATCATGAATGAATTCAACAATATAACCAACACCTAAAGAATTCTTTTCATGATCTGCTAGCATACAAAATTTACTACTCTCCACATAAACAAAATTTTTCTCATTCGGAATAGTGGGAGTATCATAAGAGACTTGAATACTATAAATTGTTTCCACATTAAAAGAATAATGTTCAGAAAAAAGGGTAATCATAATCATGACAAGTTTTGTAAATATAATCATCACTACTTTTTATAGTATAAGTTTCATCACAATAATCATCATAAGTAGCTACTTTGTTCTCATCATAATCAATTGAAACCTCGTCCTTAATAGTGGATACATCACTAAATAAAGTCATGACCTCTCCAAATCCACGTTCATAAATATTATAAGATTCAACATCCTCCAAAATAGTGGGATCACTACTTCCTAAAGTTGACACTCTTCCAAACCCACTTTCATCAATATAATCATCATAGGTAGAAGGCATGCTATCATCATAACAACTTTGCATATCAAAACTTGAGAGGCTAAAAATATCATCTTCATTAAACATAGCATCCCCAAGCTTGGGACAAACATTAATTGCAGCAAATATATTCTCAAATATGTCATCCTCATTAAACATAGCTTCCCCAAGCTTGGGCCTTTTCATATCATAAGCATAATCACTCTCATCATCAATAGTATGGATAACACCAATAGTATAGCAAACATTATTATCATATTCCTCCAAGCAAGTGCCAAAAAGATTTTCAAGATCATAAGAAGTATCATTATCCTCCTAATCATAATCATCACAACAAGCAATAGGCATAACTAGATCATCATCAAGTGCATCACCTTCCACAATTATTTTTGATTCATTTTCATGAGGCACAACAATAATAGGAGCAACATTATTTGGGAGGGATACCTTTTTACCTCTCTTGCTTTTTCTTTTCTTCTTCTTCACCACATCATGCGTGGGTTCAATCCTCTTTTTGGAGCTCCTTATTAATGAGATTGGTTGAATAGAAGGCTCCTCCTCGTTACCTGATTCATCATAAGAAATAATAGGAGGATATTGGGAAGTCTTGTCCCTTTCATTAGTATTCTCTTCATCCTCTATTTGTTTTCTTTTCTGTATGTAATTGGCAATATAAGGATTTTCAATAAAATTCACCGCACAATACATATAAATCTTCTCTAGATCAAAATCAAGAAATCTATCAAGATTAAACTTTGGAATACCCTCAGTTATACGTTTCATTTCTTCATAACCCAAAAGAAGGCTAAGCTCTTTATGATGCTCAAGGGTAATCAAATTATCACAATATTTTGACACAACTTGATCATGAAACAAATAGCATTGGAGCTTTAAATGACCATGTTCATTGCAAAGTTCACAAGGGGCACGATAAATATTGAATCTTTCAGCACAATCATCAAGACTTTCTTGCAATAATTTAGTTTCTAAGTACTTATGCCTCTTGCAATATCTATCTTCCCTATTTGGTGTGTACTTACAAACCCAATGCACTCCACAAAAATTGACATGTTTAAAGGAGACATTTTCATCATAACTAGTGCAATCATCATTAGTACTATGGATATTCAAGGAGTTCATACTAACAACATTGCAATCATGCTCATCATTCAAAGATTTAGTGCCAAATTTTTTAATGCATTCTTCTTCTAACACTTTGGCACAATTTTCTTTTCCATCATACTCACGAAAGATATAAAAAAGATGAAGCGTATGAGACAAAATCAATTCCATTTTTTGGTAGTTTTCTTTTATAAACTAAACTAGTGCTAAAACAAGAAACAAAAAGATTCAATTGCAAGATCTAAAGATATACCTTCAAGCACTCACCTCCCTGGCAACGGCGCGAGAAAAGAGCTTAGTTGACGGGGTGTGAGTCCCGCTTACCTAGCCTCCCCGGCAACGGCGCCAGAAAAGAGCTTGATGTCTACTACGCAACCTTCTTCTTGTAGACGTTGTTGGGCCTCCAAGTGCATAGGTTTGTAGGACAGTAGCAAATTTCCCTCAAGTGGATGACCTAAGGTTTATCAATCCGTAGGAGGCGTAGATTGAAGATGGTCTCTCTCAAACAACCCTGCAACCAAATAACAAAGAGTCTCTTGTGTCCCCAACACACCCAATACAATTGTAAGTTGTATAGGTGCACTAGTTCAGCGAAGAGATGGTGATACAAGTGCAATATGGATGGTAGATATAGGTTTTTGTAATCTGAAAATATAAAAACAGCAAGGTAACAAGTGGTAAAAGTGAGCGTAAACGGTATTGCAATGCTAGGAAACAAGGCCTAGGGTTCATACTTTCACTAGTGCAAATTCTCTCAACAATAATAACATAATTGGATCATATAACTATCCCTCAACATGCAACAAAGAGTCACTCCAAAGTCACTAATAGCGGAGAACAAACGAAGAGATTATGGTAGGGTACGAAACCACCTCAAAGTTATTCTTTCCAATCAATCCGTTGGGCTATTCCTATAAGTGTCACAAACATCCCTAGAGTTTGTACTAGAATAACACCTTAAGACACAAATCAAACAAAACCCTAATGTCACCTAGATACTCCAATGTCACCTCAAGTATCCGTGGGTATGATTATACGATATGCATCACACAATCTCAAATTCATCTATTCAACCAACACATAGAACCTCAAAGAGTGCCCCAAAGTTTGTACAGGAGAATCAAGTCGAAAACGTGTGCCAACCCCTATGCATTGGTTCATGGGCGGAACCCGCAAGTTGATCACCAAAACATACATTAAGTGGATCACGTGATATCCCATTGTCACCACAGATACGCACGGCAAGACATACATCAAGTGTTCTCAAATCTTTAAAGACTCCATCCAATAAGATTACTTCAAGGGGAAGACTCAATCCATTACAAGAGAGTAGAGGGGGAGAAGCAACATAAGATCCAACTATAATAGCAAAGCTCGCGATACATCAAGATCGTGCCAAATCAAGAACACGAGAGAGAGAGAGAGAGAGAGAGAGAGAGAGAGAGATCAAACACATAGCTACTGGTACATACCCTCAGCCCCGAGGGTGAACTACTCCCTCCTCGTCATGGAGAGCGCCGGGATGATGAAGATGGCCACCGGTGAGGGTTCACCCCTCCGGCAGAGTGCCGGAACAGGGTCCCGATTGACTTTTGGTGGCTACAGAGGCTTGCGGTGGCGGAACTCCCGATCTATTCTGTTCTCCGAAGTTTTTAGGGTATATGGATATATATAGGCATAAGAAGTACGTCAGGGGAGCCACGAGGGGCCCACGAGGGTGGAGGGTGCGCCCAGGGGGGTGGGCGCCCCCCTGCCTCGTGGCTCCCTCGTTTCTTTCCTGACGTGCACTCCAAGTTTTTCTGGTAGCTTTCCTTCTAACAATAACTTCTCCAGTTGGTTTCATTCTGTTTCGACTCCGTTTGATATTCCTTTTCTCCGAAACACTGAAATAGGCAAAAAACAACAATTCTGGGTTGGGCCTCCGGTTAATAGGTTAGTCCCAAAAATAATATAAAAGTGGATAATAAAGCCCAATATTGTCCAAAACAGTAGATAATATAGCATGGAGCAATAAAAAATTATAGATACGTTGGAGACGTATGAGTGAGGATCTCATAAGGAGTCTTGTTCAAGCCCTTGCGGAGGTAGAGCCGATTGGATGCATGACAAGCGGTGTTGATGGCTTCGGCCCAAAAGTTGTATGGAGACTTGAACTCCGCCATTATGGTCCTTGCCGCGTCCATCAACGTCCAGTTCTTCCTCTCCGCTACACCATTTTGTTGAGGGGTGTATGGTGCGGAATATTGATGCTTGATCTCGTCATCACTAAGAAACTCATCCAAGGTGTAGTTCTTGAGCTCGGTGCCGTGGTCACTTCTTATTGTCAAGATCTTTGCATTGTGTTGACGTTGGGCTTCATTTGCAAATTCAATGACGATTTGTTGTGTCTCGCTCTTCCTCTTGAAGAAATATACCCAAGTGTATCTTGAATAATCATCCACAATCACCAAGCAATACTTCCTACCCCCAAGACTATCAAAGGATGGAGGCCCAAAGAGATCCAAGTGAAGGAGCTCCAAAGGCCTCTTCGAGTAAATGATAGTCGTGGGAGGGTGAGCCTTTTCATGTTGCTTTCCTTCAATACAAGCACTGCAAGCACGATCTTCAGCAAAACTAACATTTGTTAGTCCACGGACATGGTCCCCCTTGAGAAGACTTTGCAAAGATCTCATATTGACATGGGCTAAATGGTGATGCCAAAGCCATCCCACGTCAACTTTAGCCATTAGGCATGTCGCGGTCTTAGTGGGTCGCTCCGAAAAGTTAATCACATAGAGACCGTTCTCGACATGCCCAACAAAGGCTACTTTAAGAGTCTTGCTCCACAAGAGGGCCACGATATCAATATCAAAGAAAGTGGCAAAGCCCATGAGTGCAAGTTGAGGAACGAAAAGTAAATTGTATGCAAGGAACTCAACAAGCATCACCTTCTCGATCGCGAGATCATGAGAAATGACAACCTTGCCAAGTCCCAATACCTTAGAAGACGAGGCATCACCCCACTCGACATTGGTGGGATAGATGGAATCTTGTGAACATCCACTACCAAGTCCTTGCTTCCGGTCATATGATTTGTAGCTCCACTATCGAGCAACCATGATCCCCCACCGGAAGCAAACACCTACAAGAGATCAATGCTTGGTTTTAGGTACCCATTTTGTAATGGGTACTTTGATGTTAGTGACAAGGGTCTTAGGAATCCAAATTGACCATTCAATGTACTCATAAGGAGAACCAACAAATTTGGCATAAACATGCCCATCACTAGCACGGCACAACACATAAGAAGGGTTAAAGTCGCCGGCTTGTTGTAAGGGGTGGCATTGCCCTTCTTGACACCACCACCCTTCACATTGTTCTTCTTCTCCTTGGAAGCACCCTCTCCCTCCTTCACAAAGGTTTGCTTAGAGGAGGAGGTCGTTTGGTCTTGTCATTCTTCTTCTTGTTCTTAGACACGGGTGTGAACCCAATCCCTTCCTTGGCCACAACTTCCTTTTGATTGCTCAAAAGGTCGTTGAGGTTCTTCTCTCCTTGTATGCACGACACAAGGCCTTTCTCAAGTTGCTCCTTCAACTTGGCATTCTCCTCAACAAGATGCACATGCTCACATCAAGGGTTAGTAGCATTTGCATTATCAATTAAAACCATATGAGGAAAGGTGGCTTTCTCCTTGGTTAGCTTCACTTGAAGTTGATCATGAGACTCCTTGAGACTAGCATGAATGCCCTTCAAGGCCTTGTGAGCCTTGTAAAGTACATCAAATTCCTCCTTGAGTCTAGCAAGATCAACCCCAAGTTTGGCCTTCTCGGAACTTAGCACACGAGATACAATAAGAGCATGATCAAGATCTTTCTTTAGTTTAGCACGATCATCATTGTATGACTCCTCAAGAGCCAAACGATGACTACGCTCTTCCTCAAGAGCGTTAGAGAGATCCGATATCTCATCGGCATAGTCACGACTATGCCCCTCCATCTTAGAGATGGTTTCTTCGTGAACCTCAATCATGTCATTGGCTTCACCAAGTTGTTCCAAGAGAGTAACAAAGTGCTTCTTGGATTTACCCTTAAGCTTACTCATAAAAGACTCAAACTCATTTTCCTCCCCATTAGAACCCTCATTTTCATCAATGCAATCCGTCAAAGAAGGATTAGTAATGATGGTAGTTTTGATGTTGGGGGTTACCTTGTTGGTGGCTTTGGCCATAAGGCACTTGGGGTGATGTTCTCATTGGGTGAGTCGAAGAGAGACACCCGTGGAGTTGTCGCAATGGCAACGGAGGCCATGGCATCTGACTCACCATCTTCATCATCATCATCATCCTCATGGTACTCTTCTTGGGCCACCAACCCCTTGGGAGGAGTCTTCTTGGTGAAGTTACTCTTGTTGGGGAAAGATTTGGCCTTGTCCTTTTGGATGAGCTTGCCACCATTGTCTTCCCTCTTCTCATAAGGACATTCGTAATGAAGTGGCTCACATTGCCACAATTATAGCAAGTCCTCACTCGTTGCTTGACCTTCACGCCACTTGAGTTGTTCTTGTTGAAGTTGGGCCTTGTGTTCTTCTTGCTCCAAAATTGCCTTGAAGCAAGAGCCATGTGCTCGTGATAAGCATACTTTGTATCTTCGGGGTTGCTCTCCTCTTCTTCCTCTTCTTCCTCTTATTCCACACTAACCTTGGCCTTCAAGTCAAGGTTGGGCTTATTTGCTCTTTGAGAGCGTAACACCGCATTGTCGGCGGTCTTGTCCAAGATGCTCATAGCCACAAACTCATCCAACACTTCACTTGAGGACAAGGTGTGGAAGTCCGGTCTTTGACGAATGACGGAGGACATGGCCTTGTGGTAAGGCATCACGACCTTGAGGAATTTGCGCTTGATCCAATTGTCATCCGTATCCTTGCTCCCATGATCTCGGAGTGAGACCGCTAGAGTAGTCAATCTCCGATAAAGCTCATGAGGTTCTTCATCTTCTTTCATTGCAAACTCATCGGCTTCATCTTGCACCACTTCATAGTTGGAGCGTTGAATGCTTGTGCTTCCCCGGTAGAGGGACACAACGTGGCGCCATGCATCCTTGGCCATGGTGAATGGCCGGAGGTGAGCAAGATCTTCGGGTGGAATAGCATCTTGGCTGATGAAGAGAGCATTCTCATTGAATTGATTGTCTGCGGCTTCTCTAGGGGTGAAGTTGCTTCGGTCATGCGGATAAAAACCTTCTTCAATGATCCTCCAAAGGTTAGTATTAACATGGTTCAAATGACGCTTAAAACGATAAACCCAAGAATCAAAGTCCTCATTTTTCACAATCTCAGGGGGAGGACCGGCATGATTCAAATGAGTGGAAGGAATCGGTCCACCATAAACAAGCGGAGGTTCCACATGGGCTAAGATGCCGATGCCATTTTTACCACTAGAAGAAGGAGCCTTTTCACTAGTAGCTTCCCCCTTGTCGGAGTTAGCATCCGTCACCTTGTTAGTGGGATCACCCACTTTCATCGGTGCGGTGGATTGTTTAAGTCCTTCAATGAATTTGTTAAACATGCTTTCAACCTCGGTCGTCATGGAGGTTTTCAATGTGTCCAAAGCCACACTGAATTCCTCACGAGAGACCGCGGTTCCCCCATAGGCCGTAGACGAGATCGGATTCACACCGGAGTGCTCCTCCCCACCGTCTATGGTGTCAAACCATACTCTTCAGATGGCAAAGTCCTTAATAAAGAGATGAGGCCCTGATACCAATTGAAAGAATCGATAAAGTTGACTAGAGGGGGGAGGTGAATAGGCAACTAACAATTTTTAGCTTTTCTTTACCAATTTAAACTTTGCATCAAAGTAGGTTGTCTAGATATGCAACTAGGTGAGCAACCTATATGATGCAACAACAATAAGGACACAAGCAAGCAAGGGATATCACACAAATAAGCTTGCACAAGTAAAGACACGAGATAACCAAGAGTGGAGCCGGTGAAGACGAGGATGTGTTACCGAAGTTCCTTCCTTTTGAGGGGAAGTACGTCTCCGTTGGAGCGGTTTGGAGGCACAATGCTCCCCAAGAAGCCACTAGGGCCACCGGATTCTCCTCACGCCCTCACACAATGCAAGATGCCGTGATTCCACTATTGGTGCCCTTGGAGGCGGCGACCGGACCTTTACAAACAAGGTTGGGGCAATCTCCACAACTTAATTGGAGGCTCCCAACGACACCACGAGCTTCAACACAATGGAATATGGCTCCACGGTGACCTCAACCGTATAGGGTGCTCAAACATCCAAGAGTAACAAGATCCGCAAGGGATTAGTGGGGGGGATCAAATTTCTCTTGGTGGAAGTGTAGATCGAGGCCTTCTCAACCAATCCCTAGAAAATCAACAAGTTTGATTGGCTAGGGAGAGAGATCGGGCGAAAATGGAGCTTGGAGCAACAATGGAGCTTAGGGATGGAAGAGGTAGTCAACTCGGAGAAGAGGACACCCCTTATATAGTGGAGGGACAAATCCAACCGTTATCCACCAACTTAGCATGCGTAGCACGGTACTACCGCGCCGGGGGCGCGGTACTACCGCACGGGCACACAGTACTACCGCAGGGCCACGCAGTACTACCGCCCGAGCAGCAGAAACTTGGACAGCCCAAATGCACAGAAGCAGAGGGCGGTAGAACCGCTGGTGCGGTACTACCGCTCCCCCTTGCGGTACTACCGCAAGGCAGGGATGATCCAGATTTTGTGAAGGCACAGACATATAAAAATACATCCGTGGCAACTTCCGCTGAATTGGAGTCTGTGCAAAAAACCGACACGGTAGTACTGTAAGCCAGGAGCGGTACTACCGCGCGGGGTGCAGATGTAAAAAATTACATCCGCCCTACTGCTGCGCCAGCTGCTGAGCCTGGCCAGAGCGCACGGTACTACCGTGCCCAAGGCGCGGTACTACCGCGTAGGGCGTGGATGTAAAAAATTACATCCGCCCCTACTACCGCAACCGCCACAGGGCCTGGCCTGAGGCCACAGTACTACCGCTCCAAGGAAGCGGTAGTACCGGGGGCACTTGCGGTACTATCGTGCCCGAGGCCGGTACTACGGCAAGAGCCTGCGGTAATACCGCTCCTAGGAGAAGTACTACTGCATGCCCCAGCTCAGCAAACACGACATTTTGCAAAGAAATGAAAAGACGGAGGATGCTCCAAAGAGCCAACGAGAAGGCGGTGCAAATGAAGTAGACGTGTACGTGATGTTTCCACCCAAACCTTTCGAAAGCGGACCCCCTCTTAATAGTACGGCTTTCCTACGTCTCAAATCCACCGAAAAGAAATGTAGAGAAACACCGTCTTCAATAGTCTTTGAGGGGCACCAAATCGTCTTGTGCCTAGTGATGAAATGTCTGAAATACTCAATGCACACGATTAGTCCGCAAAAGCATTGTCATCAATCACCAAAACAACCAAGGGATAAATATGCCCTTACAATTTCCTAGTTAACTAACCCCATAATATAATCCCACCCTCCAAGTATTTACAATATTTGGATTGGATACTTCAAGATCATATGCGCAAAATTTCTTGAAAACTACTTTCACAATATATTCCATTATTTGGATTTGGTGTGTGTGTGTGTGTGTGTCTGTGTGTGTGTGTGTGTGTGTGTGTGTGTGTGTGTGTGTGTTGAAATAGAGTGGATGTCCAAATTTTGTTTTGAAAACCGTATAAAAATCCAAATGAGTACCAAAGAAAGTATTAGTGTATACTCTTGGCATTTGGTGGTTCCTAATCAATTCCACCATGAGGTCTTACAGTCACTCACTACACCAGGTAGTGAGCTGGTAAAGCAATGTAACTTGTTTGTCAACATTTTACCCGCAATTCTGTCATAGCTCTGCACAGTCACTGGACCTTTCTTTGTTCCCAATTTCTCTTATTACCACTACTCCTTATATCTCTTTTGATCCACTCTCATCGTGTCCTCATATTTGTATGTGACTTCTATTTTTTTGGTATGCTAATTAATGTAGTGCTAGGAACATAAAAGTGAGGTTGAACAAATGAGCTTGGTATATATTTATATAGAGACATGGTGTTATGTATAATCAGGCATACAAGTGAAGGTTGGTAGGGTGTTCATTTTCTTAATCATGTGATGAATGCCCTTGAGTTGCACTAATGCACATTGACAATTCATATAAACAAGCATAATAAATCACATGCAAGACATGGCACATCTCTGACCAGAAAAGCTTGCAAAAGCTTGAATCGCACCCAAGGGTTTCTAAGAAACAATGCAAATTGGCATGCGGTGGTGAGACAAGTGCTCCACCACTCCAAAATCGGCTGAAAGCGCACCCCAAGCTTGGCAGACAGGAGTGGGATCTAGTGTCATTGCTACAGCGAACCGAAGTCGACGACTTGGATAACACACGGTTGGAATGTAGTATATCCAAAATGCACCATGTGAAACACGCCCTCGCTGACACCACATTGACGTCAAAGAAGACAGCGCTGGGACGAGGAGGGAGTTACTCTGGAACTTACTATTATGAGGTAAGCTAAAAAGGGGCACGTGAGATGCTACTATTTTGCTAGTGGTCATGCATGGTGGACTCGAGAAACATGGCCGAGTTGAATTTTATAAATGAATACATTTTTTGTGGGCATACAATTCCTTATGCATCTGCACAACTCCAAATTTATACAACTGACATCTCGCTCAAGCCATATGCAAGCATTTGGGAAGGCGTGCGAGAGACCAACGAATATATAACTTGATGAATTCGAGTTCGAAAGAAGAAAAAACACAACAATTAATTTTGACTCTAAACGGACGTGCCTGTAAAACACCTCTCCTAGCTCATGTAAATATTCTTCGTTGCTACCAAGAAATAAATCAAGCATCAAACCTGTGACTTTCGTTGGACTCTTGCAGATCGGCTGACACTCACATCCAGAGTTGTGCTACTACGTAGTATAAAACAATAGATATACAAATGAACTCAAAACTAACCCTTGGTGGGACTAATTAACTCCACCACAAGGCCATCATTGCCATCAAATAATCGACACCGCTGAACCAAAGGGACATATTCTTATAACCACACTAGCATTAACCAAAGATGCTGCACAATGGCTCACTTTCGAAGATCATTGGTTGTAGCATAGTTGTGTATTTTGATGATCATTGGATCTTCCAATCTTCCCGATGTCTTATGTTCCCGCCGTTTGATGTATCTCTTTCGTTCTTCTCCCATCCCCTCTTTGCCTTTTTACGTGGGAGAAAACAGATATGTTTCTGTGCATTACGCACCTCTCATGGGGTGGCTTCATATCACATATATAGATTACATGTCTTGACCATCAAGGAAGATCAAGTGAATCCCAAACCGAATCAATACATATCGGCAGGTGATAGTATGCCTATACAAGATAATCTATACAAAAGGAATACTTTAACATCCCCCCTCAGTTTGTGCGTCGTATGGCAAGAGACACAAACTGGACCGGAACTCGGAGAACAGTTGCGACGGGAGTCCTTTTGTCATTATGTCTGCATACTGATGAGAAGATGGCACATGGAGAACCCGCACCTCACCAAGTGACACCTTCTCGCGAACAAAGTGAATGTCAATCTCGATGTGTTTGGTACGACGATGCTGAACCGGGTTGGAAGCCATGTAGACAGTGCTGACATTATCACAGAAGACAACTGTGGCAGTCGCGAGAGGATGATGAAGCTCGCCGAGAAGTTGTCGGATCCAACAACATTCGGCAACAACATGAGCAACGGCACGATACTCTGCCTCGGCACTAGAGCGAGATACCGTGGTCTGGCGTTTGGACGACCAAGAGACCAGGTTATCACCGAGATAAACGCAGAACCCAGAAGTCGAGCGTCTGGTGTCAGGGCAGCCGGCCCAATCAGCATCAGAATAAGCTGTGAGAGACGTCAACGAGGAGCGGGTGATGTGCATGCTGAGGTCAAGAGTCCCCTTGACGTACCGGAGAATACGCTTAACCAGGTGCAGATGTGGCTCGCGAGGGGCATGCATATAGAGGACAAGCCTGCTGGACAGCGTGCGCGATGTCAGGGCGCGTGAGGGTCAGATACTGCAGAGCTCCAGCATAGCTGCGGTACTCGGTAGGATCAGCATGGAGGGAACCATCTTGCGACGAAAGCTTGCACTTGACGTCGATAGGGGTAGTCGAGGGATTACAATCCACCATGCCGGCACGTTGGAGAAGATCCAACGCATACTGTCGCTGTGGAAGCACCATACCAGACGATGTCCGAGTGACGGAAATGCCGAGAAAAAATGATAGGGCACCAAGGTCTGTCATAGCAAACTCGGAATGAAGCTGCTGAGTGAGACGGCGAAGTAGCTGATCCGTGGAGGCGGTGATGATGATGTCGTCCACATATAGAAGAATGTATGCGAGGTCATGGCCACACTTGTAGATGAATAGAGAGACATCCGACTTGGAGGCGACGAATCCCATCCGATGTGCAAAGAGGGCAAACCGCTGGTACCAAGCACGCGGAGCTTGCTTGAGACCGTAGAGCGATTTGTGAAGACGGCACACATAGTTGGGGCAGCGAGCATCGACGAAACCGGGAGGTTGCTGACAGTAGACCTCCTCGTCAAGATTGCCATGAAGAAAGGCGTTCTTGACGTCGAGCTGGTGAACTGGCCATGCCCGGGACACAGCGAGGCTGAGGACGATACGGATCGTGGCCGGCTTGACAACCGGGCTGAAAGTCTCATCGTAGTCGATGCCCGGCTGCTGAGAGTACCCACGGACAACCCATCGAGCCTTGTAGCGAGCAAGGCTACCGTCAGAGTGAAACTTGTGCTTGAAGATCCATTTCCCTGAAACAACATGAGCACGAGGAGGGCGTGGAACAAGTGACCACGTCCGGTTAGCGACAAGAGCATCAAATTCCTCGAGCATAGCACGACGCCAGTGGGGATCATGAAGAGCACCCCGGTATGTTTTGGGAATGGGAGAGGGAGTGGAGTGGGACGCTGTGAGGTTGAGACGATCAATGGGTTGGAAGAGCCCACGTTTAGCACACGTGAGCATAGTGTGTGTGTTAGACGGCGACGGTGGTCGGTGAACGACGACGGGCGGCGACACGTCAGTCGCGGAGGAAGGAGGGGAGGCGTGGTCGACCGAGGGAGGAGGAGAGGCCGACGGGCTTGGTTGAAAAGGAGGCGAGCTGGTAGGTGTAGCCGACGCAGGGGGAGGCGAAGAGCCACTATGCATGCTGGGGGTTGCATGCAGACTTGGTGGAGGACCACTAGACGAGGCATGTGACGGGCGTGCATGCAGGATGGACGGGAGAGCGGGTGCATGTTGGGTGGCTGCTAGCTGTAATAAGAAATCGAAGTCGGCTAAGGTATTTTTGGGTTGATCGGACAAGTGTGAGAAAGGGAAGACATGTTCGTCAAAAATGACGTGGCGTGAGATAATGACTCGGCGAGTGGCAAGGTCGAGACAACGATACCCTTTGTGTTGACTAGGATAACCGAGAAACACACATGCGGCCGATCGGGGAGAGAGTTTGTTTTTGGCAGTGGCGGATTGGTTGGGATAGCATAGACAACCGAAGACACGGAGAGTGGCGTAGTCTGGCGGGGTGTTGTATAGGCGAACATAGGGTATAGCAAAGTCTATGGCTTGGGAAGGGCGGATGTTGACGAGGTGGGTAGCTGTGGCGAGGGCTTCTGCCCAAAAGGAGGGCGGCATGGATGACTGAAATAAAAGAGTTCGGACGACGTCGTTGATCGTGCGGATAGCTCGTTCAGCTTTGCCATTTTGAGCAGAAGTGTAAAGGCATGAGAGACGAAGGCAAATGCCGTGAGAAGTGAAGAAGGTGGTGACAGTGGAGTTAAGAAACTCGGTGCCATTGTCAGCTTGCATAGCGACTAGAGGACGAGAGAATTGTGTCCGAATATATGCGACAAAATTGAGAAGTATGGCAGCGGTGTCTGATTTTTGTCGGAGGGGAAAAGTCCACATAAAATGTGAAAAATCATCAATAATAATAAGATAGTATTTGAAACCCGAATTACTCAGAATTGGAGAAGTCCAAAGATCACAATGAATTAACTGAAAGGGTTCGACGCTTATTGATGATGACCTAGCAAAGGGCAAACGCACGTGCTTGCCAAGTTGACAAGCATGACAAACACGTGAGACTACTTTATTACAAGAAACAAAAGACTGTTTATGAAGTTGGGACATGGCGTCACGTCCGGGATGTCCTAAGCGGCGATGCCAAAGCTCAGTGGAGGTGGTGGCGAGGAGTCCATGGGCATGATGATTGACCATGGATGACGGAAAGATGTAGAGGTCTCCTTGGCTATTGCATCGAAGAATCACGACCCTGGTGCGAAGATCCTTCACAGAAAAGCCGAACGGGTCAAATTCTATAGAACAAAGATTATCAATAGTGAAACGGCGAATAGAGAGTAAATTTTTGACAATGTGAGGGGCAAGTAGAACATTTTTAAGCATGAGTGTGCGAGCGGAAGTGGGTATAGATGCGTGTCCGATGTGAGATATGGGCAATGTGGAACCATTGCCCACGGTGACAATGGAAGAAGAAGTAGAAGGGGTGAGGTGGTGAAGCATACCGGGGTCCGAGGCCATATGAGCAGTGGCTCCGGAATCCATGACCCACTCACCGACGGTCGACGGAGTGGCGGCGTTGTTGAGGGCGGCCATCAGCGCGGTGCAGTCCCACGACGAGGCGTCATTGTAGCCGGGAGTTGGAGGTGGGTTGGTGCCGAACGCTTGTCCATGAAGAGGAGCCAGAGATGTGAATGCTTGAGCCGGTGGTAGCACCGGCGGCCGCGGGCCGAGAAGACCAGCCCCAGTGTTCTGCCTTGCCGTGGGTGATGCCTGAAGCTGTTGACCTGTATATGGGTTAAAGCACACCTACGGGCCAATAGATGGTGCAGCGTTGCCTGGGCGTTGGCCGCTGGAGTTCCCACTAATGTTGCTGCCGCCGTTGTTTTTCTTCTTACGCCAGTTGTTGCCGCCATTGCGGTGGCCGCCGAAGTTGCCGCTGCTGCGGCTGCCATCACCACGGTCCGAGCCGCGGTTCTGGCCGGACGTGTTTGAGCCACCAGCACCATAGGAGCCGCCAGCGCCATGAGGACCTCCAGCGCCATGGGATGGGCCGCCGCCGCTGTAGAGCGCGGTCTGATGCCCCACAACCGAGGAGTTCGCGAGCTGGGTCTCGCGCAAAGTGAGGAGAGAGCGCGTCTGGGTGAAGGACGGCATGGGGCTCTGCATGGTGACTATGGTGGTGATGTCGGAGAAGCGCGGGTTGAGTCCACGGAGGCAGTTGAGAACAAGTGTCTGGTCGGAGACGGGTGTGCCGACCTCGCTGAGAGCATCCGAGAGAGCCTTGAGGCGATGACAGTAGGCGGTGACGGAGAGGTCGCCTTGGACAAGGCCACGGAACTCCGCCTCAAGGTAGACCGCGCGGGTCATCTGATTGTCCAAGAAGAGGTTGGTGATGAGCGTCCACGCCTCCTGAGCCGTCTGGTCCTCCGCCATGATGATGTCGAGGATCTCATCGGAAATGGACCCGTAGAGCCACGAACGGACGACGTAGTCGTCGTGAGTCCAGTCGGCCGTGCGGTTCGCCGCGGCGGTGACGATGTTGACGTGAGGGAGCAAGTCGTACTTGCCGAGAAGAACATGGACGAGCATCCGCCACTTGGTGAAGTTGGAGGTCTGAAGATCGAGTACGACGGGTACATGGGTGCGCACGCTAGCAACTTGCACCGCCGAGGAGGTGGCCGGCATAGCAGCGGTGACGAGGGCACCGGAGGTGGAGTTCAGGGAGGCGGGCAGGGAAGGCGAGGTGAGGGAGGAGTTGGTGCCTGCCATGGTGCGAGACGGCGGCGAGATAGCGTGAGGGGCTAGACAAGGCTGGATCGGGAATTGCTAGCTGATACCAAGAAAACAGATATGTTTCTGTGTATTACGCACCTCTCATGAGGTGGCTTCATATCACATATGTATTACGCACCTCTCATGGGGTGGCTTCATATCACATATATAGATTACATGTCTTGACCATCAAGGAAGATCAAGTGAATCCCAAACCGAATCAATACATATCGGCAGGTGATAGTATGCCTATACAAGATAATCTATACAAAAGGAATACTTTAACAGTGGGTTTCACCTACTTGGCGTACTAAGCAAGTGTTGCTAACACATAAAACTGAAGCGAGATAGTGGAATTTGTTATAGTCAGGTCGGGATACAGTGGTTTATATAATGGGCAAAGCGTTATTATTTAGATAGATGAAGGTTGGTGGAGCATTCATTTTTTATGGTGGGATGAATGCCCATGAGTTGCTTTTGATCTCCCAATTACAAAATTAGACTACTTTGTCATTAATTAAAAATCATATATTCTTTTACTCGTCCCTTGAACAATTGCAAGTAGACTCCAGATGATTTGAAACTGGTTTTACACATGTTGAAAACCAGTCAGCATTAATAAAATCAGAAATTTTAAAATATAATTTCTTTTAGAAAAATAAAATAGAAATAAACAAATTCTACAATAAAAGGGCGAGTCATTCATATATGTGGACACATTGATACATATATCCACACTAATGTTAAGTATGGTGATGTCTACTATTAAATCTTTGTAAACACATTCCCTTTTTATGAGTGTTCAAAATTATGCGTGACCAACCTCGATTTTTCTTATTTTATAGAATATATTAGCAAAAGAGCCCATGCATTGCAAAAGAAAAAAATATATAATCTCCAATGGCCATGATCACATTTTGCTGCATCACTCAGATACAATATCACTCTCAATTTTGTGAAATCTTGAACAATTTTTGAAATCATGATTCTTTTTTTAAACACACGAACGAATTTGAAACAGTGAACATTTTTCAAATTCGTGTACATTTTTACAAATATTCAAACAATTTCTAAAATCAAGCATATTTTATGCTATTTCCAAAGATTTTTTTAATTTTTTTTAACATTTCTTTAAACAATATTCTTGGATGGGCGAACATTTCTAGAATTGACAAACAGTTTTTTCGAAATTGGTGGAACAATTTTTGAATTTAATGAACATTTTTTTAAATGCATGATCGGCTTTTGAGTCGGTGAACATTTTATGAATGAATAGTCTAGCCATGAACAGTTTTTGAATTTTTAGGATATTTTTTCATTCATGAACATTTTTTGAATTGGCGAAATATTTTTGAATTTAATTAACATTTTCTAATACACGGGCTTTTAAAAAATCATGAACATTTTTTTAATTCGCCAACATTTATTTTGAAAATTTCCAACATTTTTTGAGTAAGCAAACGCTATTTACAAAATCACAAACATTTGTTGAATCCACAAACATTCTATGATTTATTAAAATTTATTTCAAATTCTCATTTTCTAAAAAAAATTGGAAACTTTTTTGAAGTCCAAAATTATGTAAAGTAGATAAAAAGGAAAACGGGAAAATATAAAAAATAAAACACATAATTTTAAAAAGAGGCCACCCGGACATGGGCCGGACCAAAAGAGCACGCTGCATCTTATCCTATTGCACAGAGCGCAGTATAGGAGGTCCCTACTGCGTGGGCCGGCCCAGGTGGGGATTCCCCTATTTATACGTTTTCTATCACTTATAGGTGGCATTGGTGAGTAATATTTTGCAACTTTGGGGTCAATCCCGATTAAAAATAAACTTTGGGGGCAATTTCGGTGATGTACCGCCAGAAGCAATAACCCTTTATTATTATTATTATTATTATTATTATTATTATTATTATTATTATTATTATTATTATTATTAGGTATAGACTAGTATACATGTGACGGCAATTTTACCCATGGGTACGGGTACCCGCGGATGCCGTATCCGCATGGGCAGGATATAGGCACAATTTTACACCCATGGGTAGTACCCATACCCTACCCGTTAAGTCATGAGTATGATATGAGTATAGCCTTGTATCCATGGATATACTCATACCCTACCCTGTTTATACTGACATGTGGACCTTACTCATGGATCTCCAACATATATGCAAGGGTCGGTAGTGTCAAAGGAGTTGGGCGACCCAACTACTCCCGTAATTAAGCCTCACATCATCACACCAAATTCCCTCGTCTTCATCAAATGTTTTTTTTTTCAAATATGCTATCAGTGAATGTAAAACTGTGAATAACTTGTATACTATTTGATCTACCCATTGGATACCCAATGGGTATGGATACCCGTCGTGTATGGGTGCGGGTAAAATTTCATATCCATGGGTATGTGTACGGTAGAATTTTGCACCCATTAACTACATGGGTATGGGTATGGTATTGCTCTACCAGCCCCATACCCTACCCATTGCCATCCTTACATGTCCGTGCGTTACATCAGGAGAAAAAAGTTCTCCCCTCATACACACACCCGGCGTCATTAGAAATCTTTCACGATGCTGCACGACAAACAATATGGTAAATGGTGTTGCCCAAAAACATAAACGTGGGATGCTTTTTAAAGTATAGGATGAAAATAGAGAATTACATTTTAGTACTCAACAATAACTTGCATTTCAGTTATTTCTAGAAATCCCATTTTTCTTCTTATTTGTTTAGTTTTGTTTATGAAAAATTAAAATACTATTTAAAATATTGATATCTTTCAAATCCTAAGTCGAGATTTAACATGTTATATATGAAATTTCTTAGAAAAATGTGTAGATTTCAAATATGCTATTATCTTGCATGTCAATCATTTCTAAAATTCTTGACTTGAATTATAGGGACAAACATATTTGAAATCTGCACACTTTTTTGAGGATTTTTCATATATAATATGTTAGTTTTTGAGTTAGGATTTGAAAGATATGAATATTTTCTAAAATATTTAAATATGTTTCTAAAATATTTAAATATGTTCAATAAAAATGGTAAAAAGTGGTATAGTCTGGATTCAAACCGGGGCCTCTCAAGTAGAAAAGCGGCGCTCCAGCTAGTGGGTTACTTCTGTCTTTGTTATGCTTTAGCGGGTCGGTTGTTAATAAACCAAAGTTTGGCGGAGTGACCTGTAAAAGTAAAAGCGAACGTTTTTTTCTCACTTATAGGTGGCATAGTGGGTAATTTGTGACAACTTCAGATGTAATTATTAGACGGACGACCAAAAACAATAGCATCTTTTATTATTAGGTATAGCCTTGTGACGTGTCAAAAAAAAGTATAGCCTTGTGATTTGTTTTAGTTTTTATAGTTTTGAAATAACATTTTAGGTATTATGATAAAGTTTTTCAAGTGATGTGGCACACCAAATGGGTAAACACATGAAACATGCTACGACACGTTTGGTTCGCGATTTTTCGGCCGTCTTCCGATAATGCTGCCTTCCAAATAATCAGAAAGCGGTCATTCACAAAACCGAATACGGGCCCTATCAACTGGTATCCGATAACGGCCTCGCTTCGTCTCCTTTACGTTCTCCTCGCGTCGCCTCATCCCCTCCTATTCCTGTGTCGCTCGGCAACGAGCAAAAACGCCGCCGTTCGCCCGCCGGCCGCTGCACAACCAATCCTCCACCACCAGCCGTGTAGAAGCAACGCGGGCGACCACCCTTTGGCGCCCTCTCCTCCGCCACGAACCCAGAGCAGCATCGCCTGACCCCTACCTTTCCTCTTCCCTCTCACCTCCATTGAAATGGCAAAACATGCCTTTGTTGAACGAAGCAAATCATGTAATCAGTCAAACCGCCACCTAATACAGGGTATCCTGATTACAATGCCCAATACGTTACCTGTCTCCAACCAAACGCCTCGTAAGGTTAGATGGATATATAAAGCTAGAAAGAGCTGATTCCACTAATCCAATACGCCATAACTGTCTCCACGTAAGCTTCAGGCTTGTAGGTAACCACCGGAGAGTGGATACAAACGGGTGCCGTGCTCCTCAGTGTGAATATAATGGAAAACTAGAAAAGGCTGATGGGCCTAGCCTGGCCCGTACTTGTGGCCGCCGCACCTCCGCAATGCTGATACATCGATACCAGTACTCTACCCGGGACACACTATGGTCTGGAGCCATCCCCCGCAAAGCCATTTGCGTTGAAGCCGTCATCCGGAGTCCATGGCATCCATGTCGAAGTTGATGCCATCCCTAGTGGAAGACGTCTTTGTTTACACTTATCATGCACTATGATTTGGCAGAAGATAGTGTCATCGGTATGAGACGACGTCAGTCT
The DNA here is from genome assembly GCA_032464435.1 of Aegilops umbellulata. Taxonomy (NCBI): domain Eukaryota; kingdom Viridiplantae; phylum Streptophyta; class Magnoliopsida; order Poales; family Poaceae; genus Aegilops; species Aegilops umbellulata. The sequence continues at coordinate 376,000,975 of CP136059.1, read as the reverse complement.
TATATCACCACTTGTGATGCACTATAATTTGGCAAGGATGGAGTCTTACCTAGTAAAACAACAAGACATACAACAAACATCACTTATAGTGTATTACTAATATATAGTGACAATAGTCGTGCTAAGTGACGTGGCACACTAAATGGGGCAACTCATGAAACATGCATATGTTATGTGATTATAAGTTGAGCACCACACTGTTCATAACATAGTTAAATATTGACACATTTCGTGAGATCTAGCCCGCAGGAAAACATCTTGCCATGCACACACCTTCAAACTAAACATGCAACTATATATATATTCTCAAGTCTGTCTACTTTTAAATGGAGAGAAATATGACATAGTTAAGAATCAACCAAGCATAATTCACCAAAAAATGCTTTTGTTCTAGATTTGAAATGGAAACAATATGGACCACTAACTAATGTGGAGGCAAAACATATAACTGAATTTTGATGGAATAAAAGCCACAGAGAATCGACTCAATGATCCCTATCGATGGTATTCATATACAATCGTATTAATGATTCATTGATCATAATACCCGCTCTTCACAAAAATCATTCAGTTCATGAATCATTGAAGATAATCATAACTAAAGAAGCTCTCACAGGACCACAATGGATAGCAAGATGAAAAAGTAAAGGATACAACCAAAATTCTAAGTGAAAATTTTGAGCAAAATCCGCGCAATAAAACCTATACACAGCAAGAGCATGAAGTTAATTGAGACAACTACGATGCCACCACACTACAACGAGGGAAACTTGTTCACATCCTCGATCAGTTGGAAGGAATGTAGCAAAGTAACTTGCAATTATTTTCGACTAATTAAGCTTTCAATTATCTTGGTCGATGATCGCCGAGGTGAACCTTGGAATGTAGTTTCATATGCCAACATGGAGAGGTAGCTACCATCTCCGGGTTCCCAACGATAGGGCAACCAAACGAACAATGATCTATAAATCTATAGGTGAGCTATCTCTAAGCCTAGCCTGTGGAAGAGATAGCCCTAAACGACCAGTCAACCCTCAAGTATACATTTCGTCCATGTATTTAACAACCTACAGAGTGAATACTTTTTTATTGGAAGATTGAAGTGGATTAAAATCACACATGTGATTTTTTTCTCAAAAATTATTTCCACAATATAGTACATTTTGGATGCAATAGATGTACTATCATATAAATTAATGGTCAACAATCTGGTTCGAACCAGGTAAATATTTAAAATAAAAACTTTAAGAGTACATCCTTTTGTCATTGGTGCAGTCTAATTAATACCATCATAGGTCCTAGCATTTCCATTGTAGGACCTACGATCCTTGTTATGGGATCTTGCATTACTCGTAGTGTTTCCTATTCCTAATGTTCCGTATATCCCTTTAGATGATATGGTCTTCTACTCATATTAGTGTGTGATTTTCACCTATTTTATATACTAAGTAGGAACATGTAAAAGCAAACTAGGACAATAGAGCGAGCTTGCTATCTATGCAGACGAAGACGTGATCCTCTATATAGAAGCCAAAATATTATTGGGACAAGGGAAGATTGGTGGAGTATACAACTTCATTATTGGAGGAATCAAAGTGAATCTGGTGGACATAACTGAGTTTGTCGCCTCTTGGGGACACCATGACCACTTCGGCACCACAACTGTTTAACATCTTAGATCCATCAAAGAACACGGTCCAGTGTTTCGAGTGAACTTGAGTCGGCTGCTGTTGCTCAATCCACTCGGCCAAGAAATCCGCGATTGCTTGAGACTTGATCGCCTTCTTTGCTTCAAACTTGATATCCAGAGGAAGAAGTTCAATTTCCCACTTAGGCACTCGACCGGTTGCATCTCGATTGCTCAAGATTTCAGACAATGGGGCATCGCTGACGACTGAAATGGAGTGGTCTTGAAAGTAATGTGCAACTTTCTTCGTAGTCAAATAAATTCCATAGACAACCTGACCAGTGGCCTTGTGAAATACCTTTGCTTGGACAGAGTCAAGACTTCAGAAATGTAATACACTGGGCGTTGAACTTTATAGGCCATGCCTTCTTCTTCTTGCTTGACTGTGAGCACTGTACCGACAACCTGACCAGTGGCTGCAATATATAACAGTAGAGGCTCTTTGCTGACCGGAGCATCAAGCACCGGCTGGGTGGAAAGCAGGGATTTGAGCTCTACAAACGCTGCTTCAACTTCAGGAGTCCACTCGAATGTGTCAAATTTTTTCATCAGCTTGTAAAGAGGTAATGCCTTTTCACCGAGACGAGAAATGAATCGACTTAATGCAGCAAGGCAACTTGTAAGCTTCTGAACATCATGCACACGCACATGGCGTTTCATTCGGGGAATTGCACCGATCTTTTTGGGATTTGCGTCTATCCCTCGTTCGAAAATGAGAAAACCGAGCAACTTTCCACCAGGAACTCCGAACGTGCACTTGGATGGATTCAGCTTAATGTCATATCTTCTCAGATTGGCAAAGATTTCAGCGAGGTCAGGCAGCAGGTCGGAACTCTTGCGTGACTTGACCATGATATCATCCATATATGCTTCCACATTCTGACTGATCTGAGTGAGCAGGCACTTCTGGATCATGCGCATGAATGTGGCGCCAGCATTCTTGAGACTGAAAGGCATGGTGACATAGCAAAAACACCCGAACGGGGGTGACGAAGGCTGTTTTTATTTCATCGGGTCCATACAGTCGGATCTGATGGTACCCAGAATATGCGTCCAGAAAAGACAAGCGCTCACACCCTGCAGTCGAGTCGACTATCTGATCGATGCGGGGGAGAGGAAAATGATCTTTCGGGCATGCCCGATTGATATGCTTGAAATCAATATACATACGAAGTGAATTATCCTTCTTGGGGACCATGACGACGTTGGCGAGCCACTCAGAGTGGTATATCTCATGGATGAACTCATCTGCGAGAAGCCGAGCCACCTGCTCGCCAATCGCCTTCCTCTTTTCCACGGCGGACCGACGAATATGCTCTTTGACAGGTTTTGCCTTTGAGTCGACACACAAAGGTGCTCAACCAGCCCCTAGGTACACCTAGCATGTCTGATGGTTTCCATGCAAAGATATCCCAGTTCTCCCAGAGGAACTAGATGAGCACGGCTTCCTATTTGCTGTCGAGTGTCGTTGATATGTGGGTCGGAGTAACAGTGGGGTCTTTCAAGTGAATGTGGACTGGCTTCGTCTCACCGGCCGACTGAAATGCGGATTCTAAAGCAGGCTTCATGGCTCACAACAAATCACTCGAGTCGGCATTTTTCTTGCACTCCTCCAGTTCCACCACCGCCATTTTCTCATCAGCAATCTTGGAACCTTTTTGGAGGCACTCCTCTGCTCTCTGCCTATTCCCAGTGACTGTAATCACACCTTTGGGCCCGGGCATCTTCAACTTAAGATACACGTAACATGGGCAGGCCATGAAACGAGCATATGCAGGCCTGCCCGTAATGGCATGATAAGCACTGTGGAAATCCGCAACCTCAAGCGTCAACTTCTCCTTGCGTAAATTCTTGGAATCACCGAAAACCACATCAAGAGCAATCTGTCAGAGTGACTTTGCTTTCTTCCCTGGGATGACTGCATGGAACTGCATGTTGCTCTCACTGAGTTGGGACATCGGAATGCCCATCCCCTGGAGGGTCTCAGCATACAAAATGTTCAGATCACTGCCACCATCCATAAGAACTTTAGTCAGTCGGGTGCCCCCAACGACTGGTTCGACCACCAACGCTTGCCGCCCAGGGGTAGCAACATGCGCTGGGTGATCTGATTGGTCGAATGTAATGTGAGTTTTCGACCACTTCAGGTACGTCGTAGTTGCTAGAGCAACCATGTTCACTTCTCTGTTTATGACTTTCAGTCGACTTTTTCTCTTGACATCAGCAAAAATCACCAAGGTAGCATTGACCTTGGGTAACCATCATCCTTTTCTTCATCTTCATCCTGATCAGAGTCCTTCTCACTGGGCTGACCCTCTCGGAACTGCTGAATCAGGAGTCTGCACTATCGAGTGGTATGCTTGGGCAGAATCAAGTTACCCTCTTCATCCTTCTTCGTGTGAATGTGACACGGTAAATCCAGGACTTCCTGGCCGGACTGATCCTTCAACTTTTTAGGCACCCACGACCCCTTGGGTTTTCCTTCAAATTTTCCTTGGGTATTCACTACTGCTGCCTCAACCTGTCTAGTGGCTTCAGCCTTGCGTTTCTGTTTCCGACTAGGGTTTCCACCTCCGGTGTCCTGGCCGACTGGCTTCCCCTTGCCATTGCGGAGTCGGTCTTCCTCTTCGCCATTCGCATATCGAGTGGCTATCTCCATCATCCGATTGAGAGACATGGCCCCAGAGCAACCAAATTTCAGCGTGAGCTCTTTGTACCGTACACCTTCCTTGAAAGCGCAGATGGCCTGGTGCTCTGAAACATTCTCCACCAGATGATGAAGTGTAGTCCACCGCTGGATTTAATCTCTCAAAGTTTCATTCGGTTTCTAAACACAGTGCTGCAACTCAGACAGCCCGGCGGGACACTTGCAAGTGCCTTCGAATGTGTTGATAAACACTCTGGCTAAATCTTTCCAACAAAATATGCTTCCAGGAGCCAACTGATTCAACCAACCTCTGGCCGAGCCTTCAAGCATCAAGGGGAGGTGCTTCATGGCTTCGTAATCATTGCCTCCACCAATCTGCACTGCCAATCGGTAATCTTCCAACCATGTGTCTGGATTCGACTTGCCAGTAAACTTGCTCACTCCCGCAGCCAATCTGAAGTTGGACGGGATCTCAGCTGCTCGGATGGCTCTGCTGAAACATTCGGGCCCAGAGACGAATGCCCTGCTTCCACTCGGACGATCTCTGTCTTGTCCTTCTCTATTAGCTCTGCCTCTGTCAACCAAGCCATGTACAGGACTGACCTCGCGTCGAACCCAGGCTCTCCTGGGTCGATTGGAACTCTTTGCTCATCACCGTACGGGCGCCTGTCATCATACCGCCGGTGCACATACGACCCACCCCTCGGAGGGGGTGTAGGCACTCGGCGATGGTCATCACGGTGATATCGAGGATCAAATTGTCCGTGGACTCAACCAAGGTACTGGTCCTGGCAATAACCACGATCTTCACGCTGCGGAGGCGATCTTGGGCTGTGTGCCGACTAAACTGTGTCTGCCATGACAGACCTGCTGTGAATCCTGTTGCGTGACTGAGAAACAACTAAGTTCTGTTCTCCGACCGCCCTGAGCAGTACTAAATTTGCTGCAACCCAGTGGCAACCTCTGAACGGGAAGGCTGAATTGAATCTGCAATACATGCAGCTGCTACAACATTCTGGATCGGGGTACGGTATACCTGACACTCTTCTCGAGGCTCAGTCGGGAATAGCTGACGCGGCCGTCGACTGGAACCTGGAATTTGCCAGCGGGCACGCTCGTCGAGGGCTTGCTGAAGATTCACCAGGAGCGTACGCTCAGCCAGGGTGGCCAAGCGCGCATCCTCCAAATCCTGAGCCTCAGAGGTCTCTCCAACAATGGGGGTCTGGAGAGCCTGAACGTTTATGCGATGTAGCTCCTCCCTCTGCTCTACAGTGAGGGCTTGGGGATAATACTCTTCATGGTGCGACGAGCCACTGCTGTCGTCGCCGCCGCCGCTGCCGTGACAGAATCCGGGGACTGCGCTGGGAGTCGACCATGAGGACCTCTGCTGTGGGATCGTTCCTCCCGCACTCGGAAAGCGTATCCGAATGGCCAGTCGGTAGATCAAACAACCCATAGAGGGATTCATCGGTCTCAATTGCTGCGATTTGTGGGGTGGTCGACTGACGAGCCACCGCACATTTCACCCACCGCGGGAGCCGCGAATGACCAGATCGCTTGCGGCGGTGGACAACGGGGAGCGAAGCTGCTACGGGAGCTGATCGATACTGAGTCGACGGCTGCCGCAAGAGGACGCCGCAGGCACTAGCGCGGAAGTGCGCCGCCCCACGGATGGGGAGAGCCTCGACGTCGAGGGGGGCTTCTTGGAGCCAGGCGGAGTCGTCGACGATGAAGACGAGCACGCCGAGATGGATCTTGTGACCGAGGGCCAAACCACCGCTAGAAACCATGTTCATGGAGATAGAAAATTGCAACCTCACCGGAAGTTGCTCTGACGCCTGCCCCATGGTGGGCGCCGACTGTCATGGGAACGAGAGTTTGACAGTAGAAGTAGGGGGTACGTAGGAGAGGGTAGTGTCCTAACTACGGCGAGGTTGTACGCACAGATTTACGAGTTCAGGCACCTCTCGGAGGAGGTAAAAGCCCTACGTCTCGGTGCTGCGGAGGCTTGTCGATTGGAGTGTTGAATAGTTACAGGGGGTGCTGATACATCCATTTTGCATCATATTTTCTTACTGTTATTTATGATGTTTTTATCCATAATAATGCTTTTTGGTGCAATTCTAATGCCTTTTCTCTCATAATATGCAAGGTATACACAAAGAGGGAGAATTCCGGCAGCTGGAAATCTGGACCTGGAAAAGCTACATCAGGCCACTTATTCTGCACAACTCCAAACAAGCTGAAACTTCACGGAGATTTTTTATGGAATATTTGAGGAATATTGGAGCAAATGACTACCAGAGGGGCCCACCAGGTGGGCACAACCCACCTAGGCGCGCCAGGGAGCCCAGGCGCGCCCTGGTGGGTTGTGCTCACCCAGGCCCACCTCGGGTGCCCATCTTCTGGTATATATGTCATTTTGACCTAAAACAAATAAGGGGATGACTTTTGGGATGGAGCGCTGCCGTCTCGTGGCGGTACTTGGGCAGGAGCACTTTTGCCCTCCGGCGGAGCGATTCCGCCGGGGGAACCTCCCTCCCGGAGGGGGAAATCATCGTCATCATCATCACCAACAACTCTCCCATCTTCGGGAGGGCAATCTCCATCAACATCTTCAACAACACCATCTCCTCTCAAACCCTAGTTCATCTCTTGTGTTCAATCTTGTTACCAGAACTATAGATTGGTGCTTGTGGGTGACTAGTAGTGTTGATTACATCTTGTAGTTGATTACTACATGGTTTATTTGGTGGAAGATTATATGTTCAGATCCAATATGCTATTTAATACCCCTCTGATATTGACCATGATTATCGTTTGTGAGTAGTTACTTTTGTTCTTGAGGTCACAGGAGAAATCATGTTGCAAGTAATCATGTGAACTTGATATGTGTTCGATATTTTGATAGTATGTATGTTGTGGTTCCCTTAGTGGTGTCATGTGAACGTCAACTACATGACACTTCACCATATTTGGGCCTAAGGGAATGCATTGTGGAGTAGCAATTAGATGATGGGTTGCGAGAGTGACAGAAGCTAAAACCCCAGGTTATACACTATTCCATAAGGGACCGATTGGATCCAAAAGTTTAATGCTATGGTTAGAATTTATTCTTAATACGTTTCTCGTAGTTGTGGATGCTTACAGGATGTTTAATCATAAGTAGGAGGTTTGTTAAAGTAAGAACAACACCTAAGCACCGGTCCACCCACATATCAAATTATCAAAGTACTGAACACGAATTAAGCCAACATGATGAAAGTAACTAGATGAAAATCCCGTGTACCCTCAAGAACGCTTTGCTCATCATAAGAGATCGTTTTGGCCTGTCCTTTGCCTCAAAAGGATTGGGCTACCTTGCTGCACTTTTGTTACTACTATCGTTACTTGCTCGTTACAAATTACCTTGCTATCAAACTACTCTGCTACTTACAATTTCAGCACTTGCAGACACTACCTTACTGAAAACCACTTGTCATTTCCTTCTGCTCCTCGTTGGGTTTGACACTCTTATTTATCGAAAAGAGCTATAGTTGATCCCCTATACTTGTGGTTCATCAAGGCTATTTACTAGCGCCGTTGCCGGGGAGTGAAGCGCCTTTGGTAAGTGGAATTTGGTAAGGAAGCATTTATATAGTGTGCTGAAATTTACTGTCACTTGTTACTATGGAAAACAATCCTTTGCGGGGTTTGTTCGGGGTATCTTCACCTCGATCGGAACCACAATTAGCTACCCCTGAACCTATTGCACCTACTGAAAATATTGAATATGAAATTCCTTCGGGTATGATAGAACAACTGCTAGCTAATCCTTATGGAGGAGATGGAACTGAACATCCTGATATGCACTTGATATATGTAGAACAAATTTCTGGATTGTTCAAGCTTGGAGGTTTACCTGGAGATGAAGTTATGAAGAAGATTTTCCCTTTATCTTTAAAGGGAAAAGCATTGGCATGGTATAGGCTATGCGATGATATTGGATCTTGGAATTTGAATTGATTGAAATTGGAGTTCCACCAAATCTTTTATCCTATGCATCTAGTTCATCGTGATCGGAATTATATATATATATATATATATATATATATATATATATATATATATATATATATATATATATATATATATATATATATATATATATATAGGTAAAATAGATGGGGCACCTAGGTGCCTGGGCACCTTGATTGTTTTGGAAACCGTGGTATATTTAATTTGTTTCCTAACTATTCTTCATGCAAGACTTTCCATGCTTACATTTTATTTTTGTTTTTTAAATATTAGACATGCAAGACTTGCCATATAATAAATTCTATCAATGTTGATTTGTTTTGAACTGTCGCGGGTATCTAATACATGTATTTTTGTTTCCTAATACGGGTATCTAATATCTACCAACAAGAATATATATATATATATATATATATATATATATATATATATATATATATATATATATATACGCAGATACCTATATATATTCAATAATTTATTTTTGGAACTATTACATTTTGTTTGTATGTATGTTTCTAATATATATTCAATATATCATATGACTAATATATGATAGCCACACTATAATATACCCTACGACGACAAGAGTGACACATGCCTCCTATTTGTTTACCCAATTTATCGTATACCCTAATGTCCAAATTGTACATATATACCTATTAGGTATACATTGGATATACCTATGGTATCTTATACCAAATGGATGTTCGTATGTATGTTTCTAATGAATTAATTTCCAAGGTATATGGCATTTAAAAAAAATTAAGACCGAGTCATACCCATGGTCTCATATACCTAATATATTATATACCTATTGTAAAAAAAACATTTCCACGGATGAGTACAACGTACCTTTTACTAATATATATATGAAAAATGTCTTCATACGCATTAATTTCTTATTTGTGTCTCTCCTATTTCTATTAATAGCTGTCAAATATGGAATGTTGCCATGTGTGGAATTCTCTTTCCTATTTGCTACTACTACATAATTATAGCCTTGCATGCTACTAATGGTTCATATTTATGGTAGTTATTCTGCCATAATTATTTCCAAATCAGTCAATTGTAATGTAATACATGAACACGCATCTAAATGCAATCGAGCGGTCGAAAGGCTAGGAGCCTGGGCACCTAGGTGTCCCAAACTGCCGTCCTATATATATATATACATACATAAGCTTTCATATATATATATATATATATATATATATATATATATATATATATATATATATATATATATAAAATTTTTGGCCTCATGAAGGAGAAAGTATTGCTCTAGCTTGGGGGAGGCTTAAGTCAATGTTATATTGATGCCCCAACCATGAGCTTTCAAGAGAAATTATTATCCAGAACTTTTATGCTTGGCTTTCTCGTAATGATCAAACCATGCTTGATACTTCTTGTGCTGGTTCTTTTATGAACAAGACTATTGAATTCCGGTGGGATCTTTTGGAAAGAATTAAACACAACTCTGAAGATTGGGAACTCAACAAAGGTAAAGAGTCAGGTATTAAACTTAAGTATGATTGTGTTAAATCTTTTATGGATACCGATGCTTTTCAAAAGTTTAGCACTAAATATGTACTTGACTCTGAGATAGTAGCCTCCTTTTTTGAATCATTTGCTACTCATGTTGATCTTCCTAAAGAGAAGTGGTTTAAGTATCACCCACCTATTAAAAAAGAAATCAAAGAACTAGTGCCAGTTAAACAAGAAACTATACTTTACAATGTTGATCCAGTTGTTCCTTCTACTTATATTAAGAAACCACCTTTCCCTGTTAGGATAAAGGAACATGCTAAAGTTTCAACTGTGGTTAACAAAAGCTATATTAGAACACCCAAACCTGATGAACAAATCAAAGTAGAACCTAGTATTGCTATGGTTAAAGATCTCTTGGAAGAAGATGTAGATGGGCATGTTATTTACTTCTGTGAAGAAGCTGCTAGAATTGCCAAACCTGATAAAAAGGATAAACATATACCTGTTGTTGGCATGCCTGTCATCTCAGTTAAAATAGGAGATCACTGTTATCATGGTGTATGTGACATAGGTGCTAGTCTGAGTGCTATTCCTTACACCTTATATCGATAAATTATGAATGACATAGCACCCGCAGAGATAGAAGACATAGATGTTACTATTAAACTTGCTAATAGAGACACTATATCACCAATTGGGATTGTTAGAGATGTTGAAGTCTTGTGTGGGAAAATAAAATACCCTACAGATTTTCTTGTTCTTGGTTCCCCACAAGATGACTTTTGTCCCATTATCTTTGGCAAACCTTTCTTGAATACTGTTAATGCTAAGATAGATTGTGAGAAACAAACTGTCGGTGTTAGTTTTGGTGATGAGTCTCATGAGTTTAATTTTTCCAAGTTTAGTAGAAAGCTTCATGAAAAAGAATTGCCTAGTAAGGATGAATTAATTGGGCTTGCTTCTATTGATGTACCACCTACTGATCCTTTAGAAAAATATTTGGTAGACCATGAAAATGATTTTCATATGCATGAATGAAATGAAATAGATAAGATTTTATTTGAACAACGTCCTCTACTTAAATATAATTTTCCTATTGAAACTCTAGGAGGTCCTCTTCCACCTAAAGGTGATCCTGTGTTTGAATTAAAACAATTTCCAGACACTTTGAAATATGCTTATCTTGATGAAAAGAAGATATATCCTGTAATTATTAGTGCTAACCTTTCAGAACATGAAGAAGAAAGATTATTGAAAGTTCTAAGGAAGCACCGAGCTGCTATTGGATATACTCTTGATGATTAAAAGGGCATTAGTCCCACTCTATGTCAGCACAAAATTAATATGGAACCTGATGCTAAACCCGTTGTTGATCACCAACGTCGGTTAAATCCGAAGATGAAAGAAGTGGTAAGAACGAAAATCTTAGAACTTCTGGAAGCAGGTATAATCTATCCCATAGCTGATAGTAGATGGGTAAGTCCTATTCATTGTGTCCCCAAAGAATTGTTGGAGGTTACAAAATGGTAATTGATTTTAGAAAATTAAACAAAGCAACCAGAAAAGATCATTACCCTCTGCCTTTTATTGATCAAGTGCTTGAAGAATTATCTAAGCACACACATTTTTGCTTCCTTGATGGATACTCTGGTTTTTCACAAATACATGTTTCTCAACCTGATCAAGAAAAGACCACTTTTACTTGTCCCTTTGGAACCTATGCTTATAGACGTATGCCTTTCAGCTTATGCAATGCACCTGCTAGCTTTCAAAGATGTATGACTGCTATATTCTCTGACTTTTGTGAAAAGATTGTTGAGGTTTTCATGGATGACTTCTCTATTTATGGGAAGTCTTTTGATGATTGTTTAAGCAATCTTGATCGAGTTTTGCAGAGATGTGAACAAACAAATCTTATCTTGAATTGGGAGAAGTGCCACTTTATGGTTAATGAAGGCATTGTCTTGGGTCATAAAATTTCTGAAAGAGGTATTTAATTGGACAAAGCTAAGGTTGATGCAATTGAGAAAATGCCATGTCCTAGAGATATACAAGGTATTCGTAGTTTCTTAGGTCATGCTGGTTTTTACGCGAGATTTATCAAAGACTTTTCTAAAGTTTCTAGGCCTCTTATGAATCTTTTGCAAAATGATATTCCTTTTGTTTTTGATGATGATTGTTTAGAAGCCTTTGAAACACTCAAGAAAGCCTTAATTTCTGCACTTATTGTTCAACCACCTGATTGGAACTTGCCTTTTGAAATTATGTGTGATGCTAGTGATTATGCTGTTGGTGCTGTTCTAGGACAAAGAGTTGATAAGAAACATAATGTTATTCATTATGCTAGCAAAACTCTAGACAATGCTCAACGAAACTATGCTACTACTGAAAAACAATTCTTAGTAGTGGTGTTTGCTTGTGATAAATTTAGACCTTATATTGTTGGTTCCAAAGTAACTGTTCACACAGACCATGCTGCTATTAAATATCTTATGGAAAGGAAAGATGCTAAACCTAGACTTATTCGATGGGTTCTCTTGTTACAAGAATTTGATTTACATATCATTGATAGGAAAGGAGCTGAGAACCGCGTAGCTGATAATTTATCTAGGCTTGAAAATGTGCTTGATGACCCACTACCTATTGATGATAGTTTTCATGATGAGCAGTTAGCTGCAATAAATGTTGCTCACAGTACTCCTTGGTATGCTGATTATGCTAATTACATTGTTGCTAAATATTTACCACCTAGCTTTACTTACCAACAAAAGGAAAAAAATTATTCTATGATTTAAGACATCACTTTTGGGATGACCCACATCTTTATAAAGGAGTAGATTGTATTATTAGACGTTGTGTACCCGAGCATGAACAGGGACAAATCCTACGTAAATGTCACTCCGAAGCTTATGGAGGGCATCATGATGGAGATAGAACTGCTCACAAGGTATTGCAATCTGGATTTTATTGGCCTACTCTCTTCAAGGATGCCCGTAAGTTCGTCTTATCTTGTGATGAATGTCAAAGAATAAGTAATACCGGTAAGCGTCAAGAAATGCCTATGAATTATTCACATGCTGTTGAACCATTTGATGTTTGGGGATTTGATTACATGGGACCATTTCCTTCCTCTAATGGGTATACAAGTACTTTGGTTGCTGTTGATTATGTTACTAAATGGATATAGAAGCTATTCCAACCAGTAGTGCTAATCACAACACCTCTATTAAAATGCTTAAGGAAGTTATTTTCCCAAGGTTTGGAGTCCCTAGATATTTAATGACTGATGGTGGTTCACAATTTATTCATGGTGCTTTCCGTAAAATGCTTGCCAAGTATGATGTTAACCATATAGAATTGCATCACCTTATTATCCTCAGTCTAGTGGTCAAGTTGAACTTAGCAATAGATAAATAAAGTTAATTTTGCAAAAGACTGTCAACAGGTTCAGGAAGAATTGGTCTAAGAAATTAGATGATGCACTTTGGGCTGATAGAATGGCATATAAAAATCCTATGGGTATGTCCCCATATAAAATGGTTTATGGAAAAGCTTATCATTTGCCTCTTGAGTTAGAACATAAAGCATATTGGGCCATCAAAGAGCTCAATTATGATTTCAAACTTGCTGGTGAAAAGAGGTTGTTTGATATTAGCTCATTAGATGAATGGTAGATGAATGGAGAACCCAAGCTTATGAAAATGCAAAATTATTTAAAGAAAAAGTTAAAAGATGGCATGACAAAAGAATCCAAAAGTGTGAGGTTAAAGTCGGAGAATATGTTCTTTTATACAACTCTCGTTTTAGATTCTTTGCAGGAAAACTCCTCTCAAAATGGGAAGGCCCTTATGTTATCGAGGAGGTTTATTGGTCTGGAGCCATCAAAATAAATAATTCTGAAGGTACTAACCCGAAGGTTGTCAATGGGCAATGAATAAAGAATTATATCTCAGGTACACCCACTAATGTTGAAAGTAATATTATCCAAACTTTGACACCGGAAGAACACATAAAAGAGTCCTTCCGGAGCACTCCAGAATCGTGAAAATAAGGAGGTACATGATACAGTAAGTAAATAGACACCATAAAATCCGCAAAAATATTGAATATTTAGAAAATTAGGAAATAAAGAAACTTCTAGGAAGCGTCCCCTGGTGGGCACAAGACACCAGGGCGCGCCAGGCAAGCCTGGCGCGCACAGGTGGGTTGTGTCCACCTAGGAGACACCTTCCGGACTCCGTTTTTCTTCCATTTGCTTGTCCCCCAAGATAGAAAATCTATATATACTTCCCGAACCTGTTGATCACCGTATCGCGAAGAAATCCTCTGTTCTCTTTTCTTGCTGTTTTCTGCCAGTTTTGAAAATATGTCGTCCCAAGACTCTGATGGAGAGAGCTATGTCTCACATCTCATTGTTGACCCAAAGACCTATGGGGACCTATCTCCTTATGGTCGAACTACTGATGACGAGGAGAATGCTCACTTGATGAGGATCGAGGATTCAAGCTCGGAGGAGGAGGATGTCCCTCTACCTCAACCTGGGGATATGCATGTGGAGTTTAAAAAGTCAAGTCTCCCTAAGAGAGCTAACCAGTCTAAAAACTGATCTATTCCTCTTCGTTTTTGGCATAAAAGCAAAGGGGATTTATGTGACAAGATCTTGAAGCTCGAGCTGGAAGTCAACGATTTAAAAGAGGAAGTTGCTCTCCTCAACTATAATATGAAAAAGTTGAAGGCACAATTCTCTTCATCTTCACCACCAAAGGAGAATTGAGTATCGGGTATGGGCACTCCCCTTGGCTTCCGCCAAGCTTGGGGGAGGTGCCCCGGTATCATATCATCCCACTATCTTTTTGCCTTTACTTATTTTAGTTCGATCTTTTGCTTTAGATGAATAAAAGTTAGTTCGATTCTTTCTTCTTTGAGAGTTTGCTTAGTGATCTATCCTTGTAATCGTGTGCAAGTTATATAATAAAGTTTAGTTTGAGTTTTGCTTTCTTTACTTTCATGTTGCAAATAAAAGAAAAAGAGAAAGGAAATAAATCAAAAAGATCATATACTAATCTTATGGTAGGCGATGACACCACATAGGGAAAAGTATAAGTAGAAAATGTTATTAGAGATTGACAAACATAGCATTAGTCGATGATGCAACTCATGAAAGAATTAATAAGGGAAGAGAATATTCACATATAAATATACTATCCTAGAAATATTTTGTGATTGTGAGCCCTCATCAAAATATTATATGCCAAAATTGTTGACATTGGACAAGGAAGACAACTTAATGGTTTATGTTTTTTTATATTCACATAGAAGTCATATTGTCATAGTTCCTTTAACATGTGGTGCTTGCCCCTATCTTTGCTAGCCAGAAATTCCGCACTAAGTAGAGATACCACTTGTGCATCCAAAAACCCTTAAACCCAAATCTTACTTTCAAGTGTCCACCATACCTACCTAGGGATTGAGCAAGACCCCTCAAGTAAGTTGTCATCGGTGCAAAAAGGCAATAAAAATTGCTTCTAAAAGTGTGAGATCATTTAGTGTAAGAGAAAATTGAGCGTTGCACGAACTTGTGATGGTGAAGAATAAAAGCGACAGACTGCATAATAATGGTCACTATCACATGGGGCAATGCAACGTGACGTTCTTTTGCACTAAGGGGTTGAGCATACAAACAAATAAGCGCATGGGAACCTCTGCTTCCCTCTGCGAAGGGCGCCTATCTTTTACTTTTATGTATTTACTTTTATGCAAAGAGTCAACGTTTTCCTTCTATTACTTTTTATTTTTCTCCTTTGGCAAGCATCGTGTGGTGAGGAAAGATCTAGGCACATATGTCCAGTTGAATATAGATACCATGAGTTATTATTGTTGACATCACCCTTGAGGTGATTATGTTGGGAGGCGAAACTATAAGCCCCTATCTTTCTATGTGTCCGGTTGAAACCTTTTACTCATGTGTACGCGGTGAGTGTTAGCAATCATAGAAGACTATATGATGGTTGAGTATGTGGACTTGCCTAAAGGCTCCGATATGTGACCCTTCTTGTAAATATGATGAATTGTAGTTGCAAAGTTGACTGAGAACATAGTTTATTGGTTTCTAATAGAGTTTTTGCTTTGTACTTCAATTGTGTGATGAATTGTCACTTATTTATGAGAAGTCTATGATAAAAGTCCTATGATAAAAGTCTTATGTTTAAATTTGTTCCTGTTATAATAATCTACATGATGCTTCTATGTCTGTATTTTGTTTTTATCAATTTTCGATTTCGGTTTTCGCTTGAGGACAAGCGAGGTCTAAGCTTGCGGGAGTTGATACGTCCATTTTGCATCATGTTTTCTTACTGTTATTTATGATGTTTTTATCCTTAATAATGCTTTTTGGTGCAATTCTAATGCCTTTTCTCTCATAATATGCAAGGTATACACAAAGAGGGAGAACTCCGGCAGCTGCAAATCTGGACCTGGAAAAGCTACGTCAGGCCACCTATTCTCCACAACTCCAAACAAGCTGAAACTTCACAGAGATTTTTATGGAATATTTGAGGTATATTGGAGCAAATAACTACCAGAGGGGGCCCACCAGGTGGGCACAACACACCTGGGCGTGCCAGGGAGCCCAGGCGCGCCCTGGTGGGTTGTGCTCGCCCAGGCCCACCTCCGGTGCCCATCTTCTTGTATATAAGTCATTTTGACCTAGAAAAAGTAAGGGGAGGACTTTTGGGACGGAGCGCCGCCTTCTCGAGGCGGAACTTGGGCAGGAGCACTTTTTCCCTCCGGCGAAGTGATTCCGCCGGGGGAACTTCCCTCCCGAAGTGGGAAATCATCGTCATCGTCATCACCAACAACTCTCCCATCTTGGGGAGGGCAATCTCCATCAACATCTTCAACAACACCATCTCCTCTCAAACCCTAGTTCATCTCTTGTGTTCAATCTTGTTATCGGAACTATAGATTGGTGCTTGTTGGTGACTAGTAGTGTTGATTACATCTTGTAGTTGATTACTATATGGTTTATTTGGTGGAAGATTATATGTTCAGATCCAATATGCTATTTAATACCCCTCTAATCTTGAGCATGATTGTCGTTTGTGAGTAGTTACTTTTGTTCTTGAGGTCACGGGAGAAATCATGTTGCAAGTAATCATGTGAACTTGATATGTGTTCGATATTTTGATAGTATGTATGTTGTGATTCCCTTAGTGGTGTCATGTGAACGTCGACTACATGACACTTCACCATATTTGGGCCTAATGGAGTGCACTGTGGAGTAACAATTAGATGATGGGTTGCGAGAGTGACAGAAGCTTAAACCCAGTTTATGCGCTATTCCGTAAGGGACCTATTGGATCCAAAAGTTTAATGTTATGGTTAGAATTTATTCTTAATACTTTTCTCGTAGTTGCGGATGCTTGCGGGAGGGTTAATCATAAGCTATTCAAGTAAGAACAACACCTAAGCACCGGTCCACCCACATATCAAATTATCAAAGCACCGACCATGAATTAAGCCAACATGATGAAAGTAACTAGATGAAAATCCCGTGTACCCTCAAGAATGCTTTGCTTATCATAAGAGACCATTTTGGCCTGTCCTTTGCCTCAAAAGGATTGGGCTACCTTGCTGCACTTTTGTTACTACTATCGTTACTTGCTCATTACAAATTACCTTGCTATCAAACTACTCTGCTACTTACAATTTCAGCACTTGCAGACACTACCTTACTGAAAACCACTTTTCATTTCCTTGTGCTCCACGTTGGGTTCGACACTCTTACTTTTCTAAAAGAGCTACAATGGACCCCTTATACTTGTGGGTCATCAGGTATGGACCCTTGTACCAGAGGGGAGGGGTGGCTTATATAGAGTGCGCCGGCCCCTCGCAACCCTCAGTTACACAGGGGTTCAATGAGAGTTAAGCCTTGAACATTACTGGTAACAACTGTATTAAATGGTGTTTATGACGACGGAGTGAATGCCTGACCGTTGCCATCCTGGGGTGACTCTAGGCGTTCTGTACTCCGAGTGGATTCTTGTATGCCCGAGTGAAATCGTCATGGTTGAGTGGAATTGGAATATCCGAGTGGAATCTTCTGTCGAGTGTATTGCACTTCATGAGGATTTCAGTCGGTATGTTCTGTAGAACCTTTTAGGCCTTGGGCTCCTGTGTAGTGTCTTTGGGTGGAGTGTCTAGGTCAGGCCTAAGACCCTACCCTAGGTACATGTCGTCATCACATAGTGCTATATATAATCAAGCATACAATTGAAGATTGGTAGGGTATTCATTTTCTTAATCATGTGATGAATGCCCTTGAGTTGCATTAATGCATTGAGAATTCATATCAACAATCATAATAACTATCATGCAAGATATGTCACTTCTCTGGCCAGAAAGCTTGCAAAAGCTTGAATCACACCCAAGGGATTCTAAGCAGCACAATGCAAATTGGCATGCAGTGGCGAGACACGTACTTCACCACTCAAAAATCGGCTGAAAGCGCACCCCAAGCTTGGAAGATAGGCGTGGGATCTAGTGTCATTGCTACAGCGAACCGAAGTCCATGACTTGGATAGCACAAGGTTGAAATAGACTATATCCAAAATGCACCATGTGAAACATGCCCTCGCTAACACCACATTGACGTCAAAGAAGACACCGATGGGATGAGGAAGGAGTTACTCCTGTGCAGAAACTAACTATTATGAGATGAGCTCAAAACAGACACGTGAGATGTTGATATTTTGCTGATGGTCATGCATGGTGGACTAGAGAAACATGAACAAGTTGAATTTTATATATGGATACATTCGTTGTTGATAAGTCCATTTTGCATCATGCTTTTATATCGATATTTATTGCATTATGGGCTGTTATTACACATTATGTCACAATACTTATGCCTATTCTCTCTTATTTTACAAGGTTTACATAAGAAGGGAGAATGCCGGCAGCTGGAATTCTGGGCTGGAAAAGGAGCAAATATTAGAGACCTATTCTGCACAACTCCAAAACTTCTGAAACTCCATGAAGTTATTTTTAGAAATAATAAAAAATATTGAGCGGAAGAAATACCAGAGGGGACCCACACCCTGGGCACGAGCGTGGGGGGCACGCCCTACCCCCCTGGGCGCGCCCCCTGCCTCGTGGGCCCCCTAGTGGACCTCTGGTGGCCATCTTCTGCTATATGAAGTCTTTCGTCCGAAGAAAAATCATAAGCAAGCTTTCAGGACGAGACTCCGCCGCCACGAGGCGGAACCTTGGCGGAACCAATCTAGGGCTCCGGCGGAGTTGTTCTGCCGGGGATACTTCCCTCTGGGAGGGGGAAATCATCGCCATCGTCATCACCAACGCTCCTCTCATCGGGAGGGGCCTAATCTTCATCAACATCTTCACCAACACCATCTCCTCTCAAACCCTAGTTCATATCTTGTATCCAATTCTTGTCTCTAAGTCTGGGATTGGTGCCTGTAGGTTGCTTGTAGTGTTAATTACTCCTTGTAGTTGATGCTAGTTGGTTTATTTGGTTGAAGATCATATGTTCAGATCCTATATGCATATTAATACCCCTCTGATTATTAACATGAATATGCGTTGTGAGTAGTTACGTTTGTTCCTGAGGACATGGGAGAAGTCTTGCTATTACTAGTCATGTGAATTTGGTATTCGTTCGATATTTTGATAAGATGTATGTTGTCTCTCCTCTAGTGGTGTTATGTGAATGTCGAATACATGACACTTCACCATTATTTGGGCTTAGAGGAAGGCATTGGGAAGTAATAAGTACATGATGGGTTGCTAGAGTGACAGAAGCTTAAACCCTAGTTTATGCGTTGCTTCGTAAGGGGCTGATCTAGATCCATATGTTTCATGCTATGGCTAGGTTTACCTTAATACTTCTTTTGTAGTTGCGGATGCTTGCAATAGGGGTTAAACATAAGTGGGATGCTTGTCCAAGTAAGGACAACACCCAAGCACCGGTCCACCCACATATCAAATTATCAAAGTACCGAACGCGAATCATATGAATGTGATGAAAACTAGCTTGACTATAATTCCCATGTGTCCTCGAGAGCGCTTTTCTCTATATAAGAGTTTGTCCAGGCTTGTCCTTTGCTACAAAAAGGATTGAGCCACCTTGCTGCACTTTATTTACTTTTGTTACTTGTTGCCCGTTACAAATTATCTTGTCACAAAACTATCTGTTACCTATAATTTCAGTGCATGCAGAGAATACCTTGCTGAAAACCGCTTATCATTTCCTTCTGCTCCTCGTTGGGTTCGACACTCTTACTTATCGAAAGGACTACGATAGATCCCCTATACTTGTGGGTCATCAGTTGTGGGTTTGCAATTCCTTATGCATCTGCACAACTCCAAGTTTATACAGCTAACATCTCAATCAAGCCATATGCGGGCATTTGCTTTGAAAGGGAAGGCTTGCGAGAGTCCAACGAATATATAACTTGCTGAATTTGAGTTCAAAAGAAAAAAACACAAAAAATAATTTTGACTCTGAACGGACGTGCCTGTAAAACCCCTCTCCTAGCTCGTGTAAATATTCTTCATTGCTACTAAGAAATAAATCAAGCATCAAACCTGCTGCTTTCGTTGGACTCTTCCGGACCGGCTAGCACTCACATCCAGAGTCGTACTACTACCTAGTATAAACCAATAGATATACAACTAAACTCAAAACTAACCCTTGGTGGGACTAATAAGCTCCCACAAGGCCATCATTTCCATCAAATAATCGGCACCGCTGAACCAAAGGGACACACTCTGATAACCACACTAGCATTAATCAGAGATGTTGCACAATGGTGCTCTTGTGAAGATCATTGGTTGTAGCACGGTTGTGTACTTTGATGATCATCGGATCTTCCAATCTTCCCGATGTCTTATGCTCCCGCCGTTTGCTATATCTCTTTCGCTCTTCTCTCATCCTCTCTTTGCCTTTTTATGCGGGTTTCATCTACTTGGCATACTAAGCAAGTGCCAGTAACATGTAAAAGTGAAGCGAGATAGTGCAATTTGTTATAGTCATGTCGGGATAGAGTGGTTTATATAATGGGCAAAGCGTTATTATTTAGATAGATGAAGGTTGGTGGAGCATTGATTATTTTATTGTGGGATGAATGCCCATGAGTTGCTTTTTATCTCCCAATTACAAATTAGACTACTTTGATCATTAATAAAAGATCATATATTCTTTTACTCGTTAATTGAACAATTGCAAGTAGACTCTAGATGACCTGAAACTAGTTTTACACATGTTGGAAACCAGTCCGCATGAATAAAATCAGAAATTTTAAAATAGAATTTCATTTAGAAAATAAAAAAAATTCACTCAACATGTCAAGTTGCCATGTGTCTTGTGGTTGTTGGAAGAGATGTCAATGGGATGCTAAGAGCAGGGAAGGAAATGAATGGTTCGTGTGTTGCTGTAGTTGGCTTGGCTGGGGCCTGAGGTGGGCATGATTCTCCAGGACCGTGATTTTTTTTTTCTACACGACCGTGATGGACAGGTTATTTTCGTGGCATGCTTGAGTCGAGCTGGATGCATGAGGAGGTGCTTCGGCTAGCGCTCCATTGGTCTCCGCCCCCGATCGAGCTCGAGTTGGACTGCTCTTAGGCCGTTACGCTGCTGAACGGGGTTGCGCCTGACAAATGAAAGTATGTTCATGTGGTGAAGGGAAATCAGGGCCCTCACTGAAGGTGAACGTTCTGTGAAGCTAGCAAGGATCAGCCGGACTCAGAATCATGCCAGCCTGTAGGTAGAGGTCCGGAACGCACGACCTGTTGGTTAGGAAATTTTCCTGTGGAAATTAGGGATGCTACCCAAAACAATTGTAATTCTGTGGCCAGTTAATGAAATCCTAACTTTCCCCACACAAAAAAAAGCTCGTAAGTGAGGTGCTAGTGCTACCCAAACAAAGTGAAACAAGGCAACGCTGATGTCTACTCTGGTGAAGCTGTACCGCGCGCTATGTATTAGGCGAAAAGTGTTATTTACACAAGTGAGTACTACTTATTATTTTTCACGTTTTCAATGTCCATGAGCTATGGTAGGCATGTTAAATTGTACGCAGCAGCCAGTTTGTCTTCAAAGCTTGACCTAACGCGAAAAAGTTGGCCTTCAAAGCCAGTTGGCCGGCTGGGGGATTTCTATTTCACCCCACAGTTCAAACTAGGACGGGTTACTGTGGAAGGACCGAAGGAATATATAACTGAAATATATCTGCCTCCTCAAGTCTTCTGCACTCTTTCAACATGATTTCAGACCACATAATTATAATTCCAGAAAATCAAATGAATGGCTGCTGAAAGCCAGAAGAGCTCCAACATCTCACCCTTCGAACATCAAGCACTGGCTCGTTCCTTCAGCATTCACGCCATTGGCCATGCCGGCCATGGTGGTCCTGGCAGCGGCGCGCTACTTAAGAACTTGAACCTGTACGCTCAACAGTCCATCTGATCATTCATGGTAGAGTCTGCCGTACACTGAGCATCGAATGAGCCTGCTGCTAGACGTGGCTCTTGTCTTGGCTGTGGGGGAACCCAGTGGCGCTTAAACTACATGTTTTTTTGAACATGCATGTACTACAGTGGCCAGCAAGAAACCGAATGGCCACTTAACTTCAAGTTGCAATCAGCATAATTTGTTCAACAAAGAATCTCTATTACTATAACAAAACTGAGTTCGTGATG
This sequence comes from Aegilops umbellulata, assembly GCA_032464435.1. Classification (NCBI taxonomy): domain Eukaryota; kingdom Viridiplantae; phylum Streptophyta; class Magnoliopsida; order Poales; family Poaceae; genus Aegilops; species Aegilops umbellulata. The sequence goes on along the minus strand of CP136059.1, from coordinate 375,978,416 downwards.
ATGGTGTGCCTGCTATCCATCGTTTTGGACTGTCCGATCTGTATCTTACTCATACGAGACGAGCTGTGGCTGTTTTACAAAAAGACACACGCCATCCATTTCACATTTACAACATAACCCTTGGGCTCTCTATCCAATCCCATCCATCACTGACCTTATCCAAACAGGAGCCACATAACCGATCCTTCTCAAGAAGGGGGAAATGCATGGAACCGAACTAAGTTTGTGGCCGCTGCTACTCTGCACGGCGCCGGCGCCATCTACACCCAACGCCTCTCTTGCCTCACACGTATGCCACAGAAGCCCCACCACGCACCACCTGCACACGGCCATCACCACCATTCCAAAGAGAGACCCCCGGTTGGGTCAAGATCTCTCCACGAGTGAGCTCCCAAAACTTTTTCCCATGACATCCATTGTGTTTGGGTTCATGAACATGATAGCACATTTTTCGGCCTTCTTCTAGCAAGTCTATCCTCCTCGAGTGCAAGCCTACGCTCCTCCGCCTTCAACTTCCTCTCTTTGGCCTCCAACTTCCTCTCTTCGGCCTCCAACTTTGACCTCCATTTCTCGTCATCCAACAACTTGAGCTTATTACATCTAGCCGCCTTCTCTTCTTTACGTCCGGCTTCCAAGGCTTTCTTGGTCTCAATCATGGCCACAAGCTCTTCTTTGTAGGTGTCGCCGAAAGCTCCTCTCATCTTCCTCTATTTTGCAATCCTGTTACCATCCAATCTCTTGTTGGCATCTTCATCCTCCTCGTCATCATCCTCAATGGGGTATGCTTAACCTTGATCTCTTTGGTGTGGTCTCGGAGTTCCTCCTAATCCACTTCTCATTTTTGCCAAATTTCTTTGTACCGATGCTACATTGTGAAGGGCTTGTGACCTTACTTTTTGTTGCGTTGTTGAAAAGGTCTTGGATGATAGGCCCGTATTCCATGATTTGCATAACACTCGGTGGCGCATGATTGACTTGATCAATACAACCGGATGATTGCATTGGTCTTGGATGGTACCCCAACGGTGCCCAAGAGAGACTTGTGTGCAGCTTGATCTCACTGCCACGGTGTTGTAGTAGTACTCCGCAATGCTACCCCAAAACCGGTCCTTTGATTGATTCGTTCCAACCGATGCATCAAATGACAAGTTCATCCAAGCGCGACACGAAGCAACGTATTCATCTTGACAACAGTTGTGAGTTCTTGATCTTGATGTCGACTTCACGGTTGATGGTGTCTCCATGGTATCATCAACCTCTTCGGCCTCCTCCTCCTCGGCATCGGCCTCAGCCTCCACTTCGGCATAATCTTCCTTGCACTCTTATTGTCAATCAAATACCGAGTATAGTTGAGATCTTCAAAGCCAAGCACATTTGACTCCTCCAAAGACGACAAGAATTTGGTCGTGTTCATCCCGGCACCATGACAACAACAAGCTCATCACCCTATGATCGTATGCAATCACCAAATAATGCACCGACCGAAATGGAAAGACATTTTTTTCTCTTGAAGGCATGTCATCTACCACTTGGCGGCCACGACCCGTGGCGACGGCCAAACGAGCGGGTGTAGGGGCGTCCGGAGACATGGTACGAGGCGTCGGGTAAGGACGACGCACCAGAGTTGGCTTCTTCTTCTTCACCACCTTCTTGGCAAGCTTCGCTGCGGCTGGCATTGGCCTCCTTTCCCACTTGCCGTCGGCAGGAGCAGCTGGAGGGCGGCCTCCCATCACCGGAGATGCCGCGGCCTTGCCACCGACCCTGCTGCCGGCGGTGGTTGCCGGTGTGGTGGTCCGAAGGAGGTTTTTGTTGCCCAACCTCTTCCTTGGTGCAGGCGACGGGGGGTAAGTTGCTTCTGGAGGCATTGCACCGGCAACGATGGCCGACGGGGTGGTAGAAGGGTCTTACCTTTCCATTCTGGCTGGAACTGGGGGCATCGGTGGTTGCAGCGGCAAGTATGGGCGGCGGCGGGGGGGGGGGGGGGGGGGGTGGTAGCGGTCGCTCGGGCGATAGGGGGAGGGGGGGCGAAAGTTTTACTCTGCGCGACGTGGGACAAGTATATTTGAGAGACTTGGCTTCACTTTTCTGGCCGAGGAGGGTAAGTTATCCTCTAACCGTTTGAGAGTTAGGTTAGGTCCAATTAGCTGCCTATTTTCCTCTAAACGAATTTTTAGGGTATCGGTTGGAGATGCCCATAGTTACCATGTTTTATCCCCTACGTCCAGAGTTTCAAACATCCGTTGGAATTTTTGCTAGGTCAGCCAAAAAATGTTTTTTCTTTTTTTGTTTGCAAGTTTAGTCATTTTCGGGTAGTGGGTTGCAAAAGGAGTTGTTCTTTGTCTGTCCATGACCACGAGAGAGATAGTAGTGGGTTCGGCACTCACAGCATCACACCAAGAGTCGTACTACTGTTGTTGCCTAGTAAACCGACGGATACACGACTGGACTCGGAACTAGCTCGTGTGACTAATTAGTTCCACCACGAGATCATCATTGCCATCAGACAATCGACACCGCCGAACTAAACACCTAAGTTTTGATATCCATAGAAGTAGAAATGACCGGAGTAGCGCAACAGCGCACTTCTGAGCATCAATGGTTCTCTTTTACCAAAAGAGAGGGGTGGGGGGTTCCCTCCAATTTAATTAACGAAACCCAACCAAGGAGAAACAACATCCAGCACCATTCCAGGTTATCAGCTAGCGCACCTAGACAGGTCTTAGAAGAAACCGCAACAAAAGAAGTGCTCGCCACATATGGCAGGAGGGGGGACGCAGCCCCATAAGCTAGACCAAACACTGACAGTTTGACACTCGAAGCAACTATAATAAGCCTAAAGACATAAAGAACGCTAGGGGGGAACGGATCTGAACATCAATGGTGGCAGTCCGGTTGTATTTTTTCATGATCATTGGATCTTCCATTCTTCCTGTTGTCTTTTTTTCTTGGAAAGGCCATCATGGCTAGATTTATTGATATATAACACGTTTACATCGTCCACAAGTTCCCTGATCAAGCAATCTGGAGGCTCATCAAACCAACTGAAGAAGACTTATTAAAATAACTATTGTTAGCTATCACATGCGCCTCTTTATTACATGATCGTAAGCAATGCTTAAAGATGATCTTTTCAATAGACGAACTGATATCTACGCATTCCGTAAATAAGGCTGCAGCTTCATCCCACCATCTTGTGTGTCCAGAGATGACTTGAAGGGAATCAAACTCCACCTCTATCCTATTAAATCCAAGGGAATTAGCAAACAGTAATCCATCTCTCATGGCCATTGCCTCCGTGGTCATAGCGTCAGCTGCATGAGTAATGAACTTGCAGTGAGCCACAATAAGCTGCAGTTGCACCAACTCCCTCATCTACAAAATAAGCTGCGTCAACCATGGTTTTCACTTTCAGTGAGATTTCAGTGAAATTCACTGAATTTCAGTAATTTCAGTAGACACTGAAATACTACGTTTCAGCCAAAATATTTCAGCAATTTCAGCACAACACAAGAATTCAAATATTTTTTAAAATTTCAAAATTTTAATTGAATTCAAGTGAATATTTCAGTCATTTGGCTGAAAGCAAACTGAAATTCACTAAATTTCAGTGATTTCGGTTGGTGCTGGAATTTTGCTGAAACCGAAATTGAAAACCATGGCGTCAACATAAGTTTTGTGAATCTTGGGTCCGGTTTTCTCCATTTTGTTTCAGGCAACTCAGTCATTCGGCTAGAAGCATTTTGGAAATTCCTCACAATGGATAGAACCGATAAAGGCCATCTCCAAGAGGGTGGAAAAGGTTTATTGTGTGTGGACATCCTCCTAATCCATCATAGATACCACGCTCCCACCAGTGTGCATATGTAAATGACTGTCCGGAAGTGACAATATATGCGCGGCAATAATCGATGCTGATCTCTCCACTGGCATTGACTGATTCATGAAGTCAAGCGACCCTAGCCGGCCCCCTCTTCCCATTGTCTCCTATTCCCGCGGTTTCCTGTATCCTTTTCATTCCTCTCATCCTCTCCTCGCCTTTGTACGCGGGTATCATCAATACATGGCATAGTAAGCAAGTGCTGCTACTACGTAGAAGTGAAGTGAGGCAGTTGAATTTGTTATAATCAGGTCGGAATAGAGTGGTTTATATAATGGACAAAGCATTATTTAGATAGATGAAGGTTGGTAGAGCATTCATTATTGTTATCGTGGGGTGAATGCCCAGGAGTTGCTTTTTGATCTGATCGCAACTGTACAAGATTAGACCACCTTTTTTTTGCGCTGAAGAGATTAGACTACCTTAATCATCAATTAAAAATTATTATTTTTACTCGTCCCTTGAACAATTGCATGTAGATTCTGGATGACTCTAAACAAGTTTCACACATGCTGACAACCAGTCCGCATGAATGAAATCAGCAATTATAATTTACAATTTATTTTAGAAAAAGTGAAATAAAAATATCAAACTCATAGGTAGGGAATATTCATCGAATTGAGTGGATTACAGTCTATTAACATGTCTTAGCATGATCGTAGTTCTTTTTTTTTTTGCCGGGAATGAATCTTGGTAGTTCAAACAGACAACTTTCAGTTCAGTACAATAGTGCTAGCAAATAAGCAGACCGAAACAACAATTACCACCAATGCATACTCCTGCATGTTACCAAGCCTTATTACAAGCATATAATGCTGGTCATAATGGGAGTATCATAAGCGGTATCATGCATGTCAATTAGACTTTTTGAATGATGTGACACACAATTAAATGAGAAAAAAAGGATGTGGTATCATATCATGATACTACTTTGTGTCATGCATGCTAATTAATAAGACAACCTAAGATGCTAACTTATGATACTATGCACTATGGAATTAGTATCATACACCAGTATCATATGCATATGATACTAGTATATGATACTCCCAATTATGACCAGCCTAAGCAAAGTGTGTCATCATCCAACAATGGACCACATAACGAAATAAAACAGCATGGAGCACAAATCTGTAGCTTCATCTTCCAGCTATTATTGGACATAATCAGCCTATTCTATGTTTGTGACAAATCCGTTGATGTTCCGACTCTGTTGTGTTGTCCCAACCGCTAAAGTCTGAAACCCACTTGTTCCTGAAAACCAAGAGTAGTAAAAAAATCATAAGAAATAGGCAGGCTTGGAAGTTCAGAACAACCCATTTGCTATAGCTGAAGATTATTGGTAGAAATCAGCATCTCAGGTTCAAAAATGTGCAAGCGTAATGCAGCAGAAAAACTATTAATTAGCTTTGGGCAACTAGAGGAACTAGAGATTAGATAAACTAGCAAGGGAGAGAGATATGGGCCAATAGCTTCTATGCGACACATTTGAGGTGAATTGGCAAGAGTGGGACGTTGTTCGAGCGAATGGCTGTGGTGCGACTATTTTGAGCAGGTAAATAGCTCACGCACGACATGGCTGTTAAACTCAACTGATGCCCTCGTTAGCTGTTGGGGGCTGGACCCACCACTTATCCATGTAAGCGCGGGACCCACCACTTGTCGATTCGCGGGACCCACCTCCTCGCAGGTAGAAGAGAAGAGACGAGCGCCCGTGCCCGTCCACCCGCCGCCGCCAATTCATCCCCTTTCCCCAATCTTTCTCTTCTCCGGCGACCTAGCGCAAATGTCTACCTCCTCCGCCACGCACTCAAAATGGCGACAGTATGGACCAGTGCTGCTCACAAGGTGCCCTGACTGCCCACGCCCAGACCCTCTTAAACGGTTGGTCACTAAGAGGGATGATAATGGCAACCTTGGGCGGGAATTTGTGAAATGCTTGAGCAAACCAATGGCAGGAAGGGATGGCAAGGTTAGATCTCAGTTCTTAGCCCGTTCTTTCGCTGTATTTTGCTCTGATTTCTCCATATTTTGTTTTTTTCTCCTCGAATTTGGGATTTAGGGTTCATTGTTGGGGAACGTTGCAGAAAATTAAAATTTTTCCTACGGTTTCACCAAGATCCATCTATGAGTTCATCTAAGCAACGAGTCATGGGAGAGAGGTTGCATCTACATACCATTTTGTAGATCGCGAGCGGAAGCGTTCAACGAACGGGGATGAGGTAGTCGTACACGACGTGATCCAAATCACCGGAGATCCTAGCACCGAAAGGACGGCACCTCCGCGTTTAACACACGTATAGTCAGCGTAACGTCTCCTTCTTCTTGATCCAGCAAGGCAAAGGAGAGGTTGAGGAAGATGTCTCCAGCAGCAGCACGACGGCGTGGTGATGGTGGAGTTGCAGTACTCCGACAGGGCTTCGCCGAGCTCGTGTCACGACCGGTTTTCCCAATAAAAATATTTATTGAGAAACCAATCTTTAGAACCCAGTTTGAGATAAAACCTCCTCACTGGCAGACAAACTTTTGATACAATAAGCCAGTAGCATAATTATATTACAGGGTTGAGCTGACGATGCCCAACAATTTATTACAAGCGTGCCAATAATTATACATAGAGGCGAATAATGGCACAAGGGAGTGGTGGCATACTACTGACTCGCAAATATGGTGGAGGTGGAGTAACACAGTGGGAGTGGTTATGGGATTCTCAAACTAACATCCCATCGAGCGTCGAGGTGAAGCTCGAAGAATTTATTAGGGTAGCGGAAGCGGATATGAAACAGTGACCAACTCCAAGGTTGCACGAGACTGACTGGGACTCCTCTAGGCGTCGGATTCGCTATCGAACTCTTCATCCATGAGATCACCTTCGTCAGCATCTGGCCAAATCAACAAGCCAGTGAGTACTTTGAAAGTACTCGCAAGACAGTTCGGACGTAAGATATAACAAATGCCAACATGAGATGCATGGATAAATAACCAGTACGATCAGACATCGAAGTGATAATGCTGGGTGCCAAACGAGTGTCTGAAAGACTCCTCGAGCGGAAAATACGGAATAATAATACTGGTGCCAAACGAGTGTCTGAAAGACTCCTCGAGCGGAAAATGCGGAATAATAATACTGGTGCCAAACGAGTGTCTGAAAGACTCCTTGAGCGGAAAATGCGAAATATTAATGCCACAATCGGGCGTCTGAGCGACACCACATAAAGGGCCTTAAAAGAAATGCCACAGTCGGGCGTCTGAGCGACACCACATAAAGGGCTTTAAAAGAAATGCCACAGTCGGGCGTCTGAGCGACACCACATAAAGGGCTTTTAAAAGAAATGCCACAGTCGGGCGTCTGAGCGACACCACATAAAGGGCTTTAAAAGAAATGCCACAGTCGGGCGTCTGAGCGACACCACATAAAGGGCTTTAAAAGAAATGCCACAGTCGGGCGTCTGAGCGACACCACATAAAGGGCTTTTAACTGATAAGGAAATAATATACTCATCATAAGTGTAATCAACTCATGGAATTAAACGGGTTAGTCCATCCACAAGAATAAACATTTAACCGGTCTTAGAGCTCATGCGTCCCACCGGGAAAGCTGTCACTAAACTGTCACATGACTGTTATCAGGAAACTTGGAAGTAGATAAGATGATTTAAGGGTATAGAGCTCTGCAGAGTTTGTACCAAAAATTTCCCACAGTCGACGGATTTCCGTAGTTCCTAGGACTAGTTCCGTTACGGTATTTCAGAAGAAAACACAGCAATCTAGTACACACCCATCCAACTCTTCGATGCCAGGAATCACCCTCAACATCGTCCAAGAAAAACTATTGAGACGGGGAGATCACAATCTCGAATAGCATGGGATCAAATTTATATACGCGCGCTCTAAGGGGTGCCCCCCTCTCGGTCCCAACCGGAAACACCCATGCCCCCTGACCGGATGCCTGGCTTTAATCCAGGGCCATGGAACCAGCATCCCGGCCTCTCCTTTTTGGTGTGTACCAAGAAAGCGGTTTGCGACTTACTAAACCATATCCCTTTCGGGAAACATGTGGTAGTACAGGGAAAGGGAATGGATATGAACCAACCGATACGGGTTGGTACTGAAGATAACTCGCATGGCCTAAGACTGGCATGCTACAACACTGCCATCTTACCCATCTTCATGCCAACACATGGCCTTACATACTCACGTCCATCGACGTGTGAAATCATCGGGCTTACTTGCCCTAACAATGCATAACGAACGGTTCATCGGTATGCTCCACGCATGCCACGAAACTATCTACATGCAACCATGCAAATACACTCATCATATCCAAAGTTCGAACATGCTTGCCTGGTTCAGAGTAGTCGGAGCCTAGCTCGGTGAAGTTCGCGGTCCCGCCACCTCCGTCGGTATCTACGGTACAGAGAAAACATACGCGCTAACGTGAATACCGAGAGGTGCAGAAACAATATTGCAAATAATTTTCAAATAAATCTGATAAAAAACTAGACAAAATTTTGAAGAGAACAGAAAAAGAATCACTCAAAAATATGCTTCTGGTAAAAAGTTATAAGGGTTTTTGCCCAGGGACTCATCTGTAATGAAACAGAAACTTCCCAGGGTTTTTATTATAAAAACAGAAAACGTTTCGATAGAAACTACGCCGGCCCAGAGGGAAAGCGTATTCTGGCAAAAGACGTCTTCAGAAAATGATTCGATCAGAACAGACGGAGAGGCTGACAGGCGGGTCCCATCCGTCAGGTTCAAAATTTAAAAGAGGCGGGTCGGGGCTCGCTGGCGCCCGAGGGCCGCGGTGGTCGCCGGCGGCGATCCACGGCGAGGTGGGGAGATCGGAGGTTACCTCCGTGCTCAGGGTGCCATTCCGCGTTGGATGGTGGTCGAGGTGGTCGCCGGGAAGCACCACGTCGGCGGTGGCCCCTGCTCCGGCGGACGGCGGTTCGGGCGTGGATGGAGGTCGCCGGAGAGAGCTGCACAGATCAAATTGAGGAGGGGGTCAAGGATCTGGTATCTATAGAGGGTGATGGACGGAGTTTGGGCGCCGGAGACGGCCTCACCGGAGCGAATCGAGCTGGAGGCCGAGGCGGAGCGGGGTGGCCGGAGTCGGGGGAGGAGACCTCCTCGAGGTCCTCCCAGTGACCTGGCAGGGTGTTGGTGGAGTGTAGGGGTGGTGCGTGCTCGCGGAAGGGCTCGGGGTCTCCTTTTATAGGCGATCCGAGGCGGTGGCCGAGAACGGCGTTCTCCGGCGAGTGATTACGGTGGTGCAGTGCTTGGTCGGGGGAGTTTAGGAGTTGAGCACCGTCGTGGAGGTTCGCGGAGTCCATTTTGGAGCCAACGGCGTTGGTTTAAGCTTGCTGAGGTGGAGCTCGACGGAACGGGACGACGCGGGTCCATCGGCGGCAGAGAGCACGCTCTGTGCGTGCCGCGCCACGACGGCTGTGCTGCATGCGTGCGCTGGCGTGGAGGTGGACACGCGGAGCCATCAGCGGGGCTGTGCGGCGCGGAACGGCGTTGAGCCGCCGTTCTGCTCCCTGTTGGCTGCCACGGCGGTTCAGCCGCCGCGGGACACGCCGGCGCGGTCGGGTCAGAGCGCCACCGACGCCAGGAAGAAGCCAAGCGCGCGTGCGGGGCTCTGGACACGCAGACCAGGTGGCGAGCAACGTGCCAAGGGCACTGTGTGCGCGTGACTGAAGATGATATGAAGAAATCAACACTGAAGACTGAAATTGCTGAATGTGTTTGAACAATGCATACAAGGTGTTCGACAGAATGATCCAGGCATGTAGAGATTTTTCCTTGGGCTGATTTTTGGTGGAGTGACTTCTCATTGCTCTAGTAGGCTACCTGATTTTTGGTGGAATTTTTGGAGAAGTGTAGATATGAATTTCACCAAATTTGACAAATCTGGTCCAAACTTGCAGGGAGTGTAAGTTGAAAATTTTGAAAAGAGGATGAGTGGATCAAGATGGTTCTGGGTTGTGGGTGCAAAGGACTAGCCAGTAGAGTTGGTTTGAAGTCAAATCTCAAATGGAAAAGGGTACTTGCTTTGAAAATCCAACAGGCCCAAAATAATTGACAGCAAATATTTGAGAGATAAAATAAAATCCAAAACTTGTTTGGATGAGTTGGGATAGGGAATTTGAGTTGTTGACAAGGAGGGGTGAAGATGTTGGAGTGGTTTTGCCTCATGGGCAAGGTACAAGGTCATGGATGGTTTTCAATAGAATGAAAATCCCAAATCTTTTTCATAGAGTTTTTCTTAAAAAGAAAACTCCAATAAAAATCTGAGAAGGGAAATAATAGAGAGAAGGAGTTTTCAAGAAGGTCAAACCCATGGCTTGAAGGAGAAAACAGAAAAACCATAATCAAGGAAAAGGAAATTTTAAGAAGGTTGTTTTACTGAAAGCCTCAATTTTCAAGGAAAATCCAGCAAGGATTTTGCAAAAACCCAAATGAAATTTTTGGAGTGTCACAACACCTACCCCCTTAGGAAAAATCTCGTCCCCGAGATTTCAGTTGATCCTTAAATAAGTGTGGATGCTCTGCTCGAAGAAAATCCTCTCTTTCCCATGTTGCTTCACTATCGGTGTGATTACTCCACTGAACTTTGAAAAATTTGACGGTTTTCTGTCGGGTCCTCCTTTCAGACTCCTCTAATATCTTTACTGGGTGTTCCCGATAAGTGTGGTCTGGCTGCACGTCTATGTTCTCATGGGATACTTGTTTCTCAGGGTTGCTCACGCATTTCCTCAATTGCGATACGTGGAACACGTTGTGGATATCTGACAGTTCCTCAGGTAGGTCTAGTTGGTATGCCACTGCGCCTTTCCGTGCCAGTATACCGAATGGCCCGATGAATCTTGGCGCTAGCTTTCCCTTAATTTTGAATCGTTGCAACCCCCTCATAGGTGACACTCGTAGGTACACGAATTCACCTGGTTCGAAGTTGACCCCACGATGTTTCTGATCGTAATAACTCTTTTGTCGGCTTTGGGCGGTCTTGAGTCGATCTCTGATTAACTGGACCTTTTCCTCGGCTTCCTTGAGCACGTCTGGGCCGAAGATACGGCTGTCTCCGGTCTCTGACCAATTTAACGGGGTACGACATCTTCGCCCATACAAGGCTTCAAATGGTGCCATTTGCAGGCTGGCCTGATGACTGTTGTTGTACGCGAACTCGGCGTATGGCAGGCTGTCTTCCCAACTGGCTCCGTAGGTGAGGACACATGCTCTCAGCATGTCCTCTAAAATCTGGTTTACCCATTCTGTTTGTCCATCTGTCTGAGGGTGGTATGCCGTGCTGAAGGCTAGTTGAGTTCCTAGAGCCTGTTGTAACTGCTCCCAGAATCTTGAGACGAACTGTGTTCCTCTGTCGGATATTATAGTCTTCAGGACACCGTGCAGACAAACTATGCGAGAGAGATATATTTTGGCAAGCTTCTGAGTGGTGTGGGTCGTCTTTACTGGAATGAAATGTGCCACCTTAGTCAATTTGTCGGTGATAACCCATATGGCATCATTCCCGTGTCGTGATCGAGGTAGTCCGACAATGAAATTCATCCCATTTCCACTCAGGTATTTTATTTGGTTGCAGTAGTCCAGCTGGTCTCTGATGTTCGGCCTTTATACGTTGACAAGAGTCGCAGCATGCAATGAAGGTGGCTATGTCCCTTTTCATACCATGCCACCAAAATCCTTCTTGGATATCCTTATACATCTTGGTTCCTCCAGGGTGGATCGAATATGGAGCGGTGTGGGCTTCAGCTAGAATCTGCCGTTTGAGGTCTTCTACGTCCGGTACGCAGAGTCTGTTTCCGTACCATAGTGTCCCTTCTTCGTCTATGATGAACTCCGAGGCCTTGCCCATACTCACCTTTCTTTTGATACCTTCAATGCTGGGGTGACCGGGCTGGGCTTCTTTGATTCTTGTCACAAGGTTGGGTTGTATCTCCAAGTTTGTTATGGTGCCTTCTGCTGTTATCAACAAGTTGAGTCTGGCAAATTCCTGTTGGAATTCGGGTCTTAAGTCGGGCAGATTGTTGTTGTTGGCGCTGGGGTTCCGACTAAGAGCATCGGCTACTACATTTGCTTTTCCAGGATGATAGTGGATCCCGACATCATAATCCTTTACTAGCTCCAACCAGCGTCGTTGCCTTAAATTCAGCTCTGGCTGTGTGAAAATATATTTGAGACTTTTATGGTCCGTATATATTTCACATCGATTTCCAAGTAGGAAGTGCCTCCATTCCTTGAGTGCATGAATAACTGCTGCCATTTCTAAGTCATGAGTGGGATAGTTTTCCTCATGCTTGCGAAGTTGCCTTGAAGCGTATGCGACAACCTTGCCTTCTTGCATTAATACGCATCCGAGTCCCTTCCTGGACGCGTCACAAAATACTTCAAAATTCTTGTGTATGTCCGGCACAATCAATACTGGTGCTGTTGTTAATTTCCGTTTCAGCTCTTGGAAACTTTTCTCACAGGCTTCTGTCCATTCAAATTTCTTATCTTTCTTGAGCAATTGCGTCATTGGCTTGGCTATGGTGGAGAATCCTTCAATAAATCTGCGGTAGTATCCTGCCATTCCCAAGAAACTCCGTATGTCCGTTACACTGGCTGGTGACTTCCAGCCAAGTACGGCCTTGACTTTCTCTGGGTCCACGGCGATCCCGTCTTCGGTTAGCACGTGGCCTAGAAAGCCTACTTGCTTTAACCAAAATTCACACTTGCTGAACTTGGCGTAGAATTGGTGTTTCTTGAGTTCTCCTAGTACAATTCTGAGATGTTCAGCGTGTTCTTCTGGTGTCTTGGAGTATACTAAAATGTCGTCGATGCACACCACAACGAACTTGTCCATAAACTTCATAAATACTTTGTTCATGAGGTGAACAAAATATGCAGGGGCATTTGTTAATCCAAAAGGCATTACTGTGAACTCATACAGTCCATATCTGGAGGTGAAGGCTGTCTTGGGGATATCTTCTGTTCGCACTTTTAATTGATGGTATCCTGACCTTAGATCGATTTTTGAGAATACCTTGGCCTTAGCGAGTTGATCGAATAAATCAGTTATTCTTGGCATCGGGTATTTGTTCTTCATTGTGACCATGTTGAGAGCTCGGTAGTCAATACACAATCGCAGTGTTCCATCTTTCTTTTTGGCAAACAAAATTGGTGATCCCCATGGTGAGGAACTGGCTCGAATGTATCCCTTGTCAAGCAATTCCTTTATTTGTTTCTTCAGTTCAACCAACTCGGATGGTGCCATTCTGTATGGTTTCTTGTATATGGGGGTGGTTCCTGGTGCTAGCTCAATTCTGAACTCTATCTCTCGGTCGGGTGGCATGCCTGGTAGCTCTTCGGGAAATACGTCTGGAAATTCATGTACTACTGGAACCTTGTTTAATTCAGAAATGTCCACCTTGTTCAGTCTTGGTTGTCTGGGCATTTCCCTTTCTTTCGCGGATACTCTTATTGTCTTACCATGGTGGTGTGTGAGAATCACGGTCCGATTGAAACAATCAATGAAACCTTTGTTGGTGGTTAACCAGTCCATCCCTAGGATGACATCTAGTCCTTTATTTTCCAACACAATGAGATTGGCGTGAAACTTCAATCCTTTGAACTCAATAATCACATCCTGACAGTAATTCTGAGTAACTTGCTGAATTCCAGGGGACTTGATGATCATGGATTTCTCCAAAGGAAGCATCGAAAAATTATTTTGCGAAGCAAAACTTTTCGAAATAAAAGAGTGAGAAGCTCCAGAATCAAACAAAACCGTTGCAGGTATTGTGTTGACAGGGAACGTACCGAGTACGATATCTGGAGCATTTTGTGCCTCCTCTTTGGTCACGTGGTTCAGATGACCTTTCCTGTGGTTATTGTTGGGATTGAAGTTGTTTCGCTTGGGCGCTGAATTATTGTTGCCGTTGTTCGGCTTTGGTGCTGAGCTTCTTGGCTTGGGACACTGCTTGGCATAGTGTCCTTCTTCTCCACAGGCGTAACAAGTAACACCTGGGCGATAGGTGAACTCCTTGTCCCTAGCATGAAAATTCCTGGTTGGGCGTGAGACGTTGGACGATGATTTGTGCGTCCCACCCTTCTGAAAATCGGTCTTACTTCGGTGATTGCGAGCATGGTTAATCTGGTCCCTTTTTCGCTTGCGGATATCATCCAAACTGCGTCTTTCATTTTCCAGAGTAATGGCTTTATCCACCAGCGTCTTAAAATCTGGGAAAGTGTGTATGACCAGTTGGCATTTAAGCGCGGGTGCTAGGCCGTCAAGGAACTTCTCCATTTTCTTGCTTTCAGTCATACGCTCTTCGTTGGCGTAGCGGGATAACAGAGTAAATTGGCTGTTGTAATCTGACACTGTCATGTTCCTTTGCTTGAGGTCATCGAACTCTCTTTTCTTGATTTTCATAATACTCTTAGGAATATGCGCGCCACGGAAACCTTCCTTGAAATCATCCCATGTTATATCATTTTCGTTGGGATGCATGTGCAGAAAATTTTCCCACCAGGATGCGGCTGCTCCCGTGAGATAATGCGGTGCATACTGTACCTTTTCTGGGTCTGAGCATTTTGCAATAATTAACTTTCTCTCCATATCGCGAAGCCAGTCTTCGGCCTCAAGTGGCTTGTCAGTATGAGAAAATGTTGGGGGACGTGTCTTCTGTAGCTCAGATAGCTTGGAATGCTGCGGATACTGCCCATGGTGATTTCCCATGTTAATGACTTGGTTCATCATTTCCCGATGTTGTTGCTGACTCTGTTCATAGAGGCGGCACATTTGGGAAAGTGCCTTTTCGCTGTCCTGTTGACTTGTCTGACCTCGAGTAAAATTGTTGCCTGATTGAGTATTATAGTGTTGACTTGACTGCCCTCGTGCAAAATTGTTGCCCGGTTGGTTGCCATAATCTTCCTCTGGTGGAGTGGGCATGGAGCGAGTCCAAGGACGAGACATTTTTCACTCTGGGGATGTATTTATAACACCATAAGAAAAAATGGAAGGGTTGCAAAGATAAAACCCAAATGCACGAGGTTGACAAATAATTTTTTTTTAAACCAAGATACTCAAGGGAAAACAAATTGATTTGCGCATAGAGAAGGAGTGCATCATTACGCATCTTACACGCGGCGATAATTATACAATACATCACTCAGGATATGCATACATAATCCTGACATGTTATTTAGGCTAGTGCACTTCTCCAGATTCTACATGATGCGCAAACAAGCTACTTCTCACAACCTCTTACATGGCGATGCAACGCCTGGCGGCTACGCGTACTTAGTCGGAGATGTTGACGACGTCCTTGGCCCTGCCAAGGGTGAGGCGTAGCGAAGCCGGGGACTCGACCTCCTCGCTGATAGGCTCCATGTGAGTAGTACTGCGCCGAGTAGATGGAGCGGGTGCCAGGGGCGGAACGACACGGATTGGAGTTGGTGCGAGTGGCGGAGCAATGCGCGCTGGAGTGGGCGCAATGACCTGGTTGAACTCCTCGGTGGTAGGCAGGCGACGAGCAGGAGCATGGGATGCAGAGGACGAGACGAAAGTCAGTGGCAGTGCGGTGGGCAGGAGCTCCCTCCTGTTGGCGGCACAACCGTGGACTGAGTCCATGCGGGCGGCCACAAAGTCATCCACCAAGTTGTCGAAGGCTGCCTCCAAGGCCCGGAGATACTCAATAAGCATCTCAAAAGCCTCGTCCCGTTCTCCTCTGTGGTAGGAGAATGCGTAGTGACAGGTGTAGGGCACATGGCAAGGTAGATAGCGGTAGTGACGAGCCTTCATCGCGGGAAGGACATCCCTGAGACGAGCTATCGCCTCGCGGGCTGCCATCTGGATGGCATGCTTCTCCGAAGGCATGGCTCTCCCCAAGAATCGGAAGCGGCGTAGATCACCACGCCCTCCCTTGAACTGCACTGCGGCCTGGTGCATAGTCAGACTGTCGTTGACTCTGTGCTGACAGAGAGTGACGACTGGGCGCACAGACGGTCCCATCGCGACCTGAACGACGAAGGAGAGAAGCTTGACGAACCCATCGGGTACGTTGGCAAAGGTCTGAGACTCGCAGCTGTGGTCGGCCATCTACAAAAGTAGGCAAAAATCCTGAATGGTCAGATCATAAATATATGCTGACTGTCAGAAAAATGACTACTATTGTAAAAACATGGATAAGCTCTATCATGCTCATAACCGATTAGCGATCGCACCTAGTGGCTTCCTACAGTCAGCCTGGCTCTGATACCAAGTTTGTCACGACCGGTTTTCCCAATAAAAATATTTATTGAGAAACCAATCTTTAGAACCCAGTTTGAGATAAAACCTCCTCACTGGCAGACAAACTTTTGATACAATAAGCCAGTAGCATAAATATATTACAGGGTTGAGCTAACGATGCCCAACAATTTATTACAAGCGTGCCAATAATTATACATAGAGGCGAATAATGGCACAAGGGAGTGGTGGCATACTACTGACTCGCAAATATGGTGGAGGTGGAGTAACACAGTGGGAGTGGTTATGGGATTCTCAAACTAACATCCCATCGAGCGTCGAGGTGAAGCTTGAAGAATTTATTAGGGTAGCGGAAGCGGATATGAAACAGTGACCAACTCCAAGGTTGCACGAGACTGACTGGGACTCCTCTAGGCGTCGGATTCGCTATCGAACTCTTCATCCATGAGATCACCTTCGTCAGCATCTGGCCAAATCAACAAGCCAGTGAGTACTTTGAAAGTACTCGCAAGACAGTTCGGACGTAAGATATAACAAATGCCAACATGAGATGCATGGATAAATAACCAGTACGATCAGACATCGAAGTGATAATGCTGGGTGCCAAACGAGTGTCTGAAAGACTCCTCGAGCGGAAAATACGGAATAATAATACTGGTGCCAAACGAGTGTCTGAAAGACTCCTCGAGCGGAAAATGCGGAATAATAATACTGGTGCCAAACGAGTGTCTGAAAGACTCCTCGAGCGGAAAATGCGAAATATTAATGCCACAATCGGGCGTCTGAGCGACACCACATAAAGGGCCTTAAAAGAAATGCCACAGTCGGGCGTCTGAGCGACACCACATAAAGGGCTTTAAAAGAAATGCCATAGTCGGGCGTCTGAGCGACACCACATAAAGGGCTTTTAAAAGAAATGCCACAGTCGGGCGTCTGAGCCACACCACATAAAGGGCTTTAAAAGAAATGCCACAGTCGGGCGTCTGAGCGACACCACATAAAGGGCTTTAAAAGAAATGCCACAGTCGGGCGTCTGAGCGACACCACATAAAGGGCTTTTAACTGATAAGGAAATAATATACTCATCATAAGTGTAATCAACTCATGGAATTAAACGGGTTAGTCCATCCACAAGAATAAACATTTAACCGGTCTTAGAGCTCATGCGTCCCACCGGGAAAGCTGTCACTAAACTGTCACATGACTGTTAGCAGGAAACTTGGAAGTAGATAAGATGATTTAAGGGTATAGAGCTCTGCAGAGTTTGTACCAAAAATTTCCCACAGTCGACGGATTTCCGTAGTTCCTAGGACTAGTTCCGTTACGGTATTTCAGAAGAAAACACAGCAATCTAGTACACACCCATCCAACTCTTCGATGCCAGGAATCACCCTCAACATCGTCCAAGAAAAACTACTGAGACGGGGAGATCACAATCTCGAATAGCATGGAATCAAATTTATATACGCGCGCTCTAAGGGGTGCCCCCCTCTCGGTCCCAACCGGAAACACCCATGCCCCCTGACCGGATGCCTGGCTTTAATCCAGGGCCATGGAACCAGCATCCCGGCCTCTCCTTTTTGGTGTGTACCAAGAAAGCGGTTTGCGACTTACTAAACCATATCCCTTTCGGGAAACATGTGGTAGTACAGGGAAAGGGAATGGATATGAACCAACCGATACGGGTTGGTACTGAAGATAACTCGCATGGCCTAAGACTGGCATGCTACAACACTGCCATCTTACCCATCTTCATGCCAACACATGGCCTTACATACTCACGTCCATCGACGTGTGAAATCATCGGGCTTACTTGCCCTAACAATGCATAACGAACGGTTCATCGGTATGCTCCACGCATGCCACGAAACTATCTACATGCAACCATGCAAATACACTCATCATATCCAAAGTTCGAACATGCTTGCCTGGTTCAGAGTAGTCGGAGCCTAGCTCGGTGAAGTTCGCGGTCCCGCCACCTCCGTCGGTATCTACGGTACAGAGAAAACATACGCGCTAACGTGAATACCGAGAGGTGCAGAAACAATATTGCAAATAATTTTCAAATAAATCTGATAAAAAATAGACAAAATTTTGAAGAGAACAGAAAAAGAATCACTCAAAAATATGCTTCTGGTAAAAAGTTATAAGGGTTTTTGCCCAGGGACTCATATGTAATGAAACAGAAATTTCTCAGGGTTTTTATTATAAAAACAGAAAACGTTTCGATAGAAACTACGCCGGCCCAGAGGGAAAGCGTATTCTGGCAAAAGACGTCTTCAGAAAACGATTCGATCAGAACAGACGGAGAGGCTGACAGGCGGGTCCCATCTGTCAGGTTTAAAATTTAAAAGAGGCGGGTCGGGGCTCGCTGGCGCCCGAGGGCCGCGGTGGTCGCCGGCGGTGATCCACGGCGAGGTGGGGAGATCGGAGGTTACCTCCGTGCTCAGGGTGCCATTCCGCGTTGGATGGTGGTCGAGGTGGTCGCCGGGAAGCACCACGTCGGCGGTGGCCCCTGCTCCGGCGGACGGCGGTTCGGGCGTGGATGGAGGTCGCCGGAGAGAGCTGCACAGATCAAATTGAGGAGGGGGTCAAGGATCTGGTATCTATAGAGAGCGATGGACGGAGTTTGGGCGCCGGAGACGGCCTCACCGGAGCGAATCGAGCTGGAGGCCGAGGCGGAGCGGGGTGGCCGGAGTCGGGGGAGGAGACCTCCTCGAGGTCCTCCCAGTGACCTGGCAGGGTGTTGGTGGAGTGTAGGGGTGGTGCGTGCTCGCGGAAGGGCTCGGGGTCTCCTTTTATAGGCGATCTGAGGCGGTGGCCGAGAACGGCGTTCTCCGGCGAGTGATTACGGTGGTGCAGTGCTTGGTCGGGGGAGTTTAGGAGTTGAGCACCGTCGTGGTGGTTCGCGGAGTCCATTTTGGAGCCAACGGCGTTGGTTTAAGCTTGCTGAGGTGGAGCTCGACGGAACGGGACGGCGCGGGTCCATCGGCGGCAGAGAGCATGCTCTGTGCGTGCCGCGCCACGACGGCTGTGCTGCATGCGTGCGCTGGCGTGGAGGTGGACACGCGGAGCCATCAGCGGGGCTGTGCGGCGCGGAACGGCGTTGAGCCGCCGTTCTGCTCCCTGTTGGCTGCCACGGCGGTTCAGCCGCCGCGGGACACGCCGGCGCGGTCGGGTCAGAGCGCCACCGACGCCAGGAAGAAGCCAAGCGCACGTGCGGGGCTCTGGACACGCAGACCAGGTGGCGAGCAACGTGCCAAGGGCACTGTGTGCGCGTGACTGAAGATGATATGAAGAAATCAACACTGAAGACTGAAATTGCTGAATGTGTTTGAACAGTGCATACAAGGTGTTCGACAGAATGATCCAGGCATGTAGAGATTTTTCCTTGGGCTGATTTTTGGTGGAGTGACTTCTCATTGCTCTAGTAGGCTGCCTGATTTTTGGTGGAATTTTTGGAGAAGTGTAGATATGAATTTCACCAAATTTGACAAATCTGGTCCAAACTTGCAGGGAGTGTAAGTTGAAAATTTTGAAAAGAGGATGAGTGGATCAAGATGGTTCTGGGTTGTGGGTGCAAAGGACTAGCCAGTAGAGTTGGTTTGAAGTCAAATCTCAAATGGAAAAGGGTACTTGCTTTGAAAATCCAACAGGCCCAAAATAATTGACAGCAAATATTTGAGAGATAAAATAAAATCCAAAACTTGTTTGGATGAGTTGGGATAGGGAATTTGAGTTGTTGACAAGGAGGGGTGAAGATGTTGGAGTGGTTTTGCCTCATGGGCAAGGTACAAGGTCATGGATGGTTTTCAATAGAATGAAAATCCCAAATCTTTTTCATAGAGTTTTTCTTAAAAAGAAAACTCCAATAAAAATCTGAGAAGGGAAACAATAGAGAGAAGGAGTTTTCAAGAAGGTCAAACCCAGGGCTTGAAGGAGAAAACAGAAAAACCCTAGTCAAGGAAAAGGAAATTTTAAGAAGGTTGTTTTACTGAAAGCCTCAATTTTCAAGGAAAATCCAGCAAGGATTTTGCAAAAACCCAAATGAAATTTTTGGAGTGTCACAGCTCGGAGGAGGAGGAGATGTTGGAGAGGGAGAGGGAGGCGCCAGGAGCAAGGGTGCGCTGCCCCCCTCCCCTCCCCCCTTTATATAGGCCTCTTGGGGGGGCGCCGGCCCTGGGAGATCTGATCTCCCAAGGGGGCGGCGGCCAGGGAGGATTTCCTCCCCCCTAAGGCACCTAGGAGGTGCCTTCCACTAGTGGGTCTCTTCCCCTTTGGAACCCTAGGCACATGGGCCTCTTGGGGCTGGTTCCCCTTGGCCCATGTAGGCCAAGGCGCACCCCCTAGAGCCCATGTGTCCCCCCGAGGCAGGTGGCCCCACCCGGTGGACCCCCCGGGACCCTCCGATGGTCCCGGTACAATACCGATAACCCCGAAACTTGTCCCGATGGCCAAAACAGCACTTCCTATATATAATTCTTTACCTCTGGATCATTCCGAAACTCCTCGTGACGTCCGGGATCTCATCCGGGACTCCGAACAACATTCGGGTTACTGCATATACATATCTTCACAACCCTAGCGTCACCGAACCTTAAGTGTGTAGACCCTACGGGTTCGGGAGACATGCAGACATGACCGAGACGACTCTCGGGCAATAACCAACAGCGGGATCTAGATACCCATGTTGGCTCCCACATGCTCCACGATGATCTCTTCGGATGAACCACGATGTCGAGGATTCAATTAATCCCGTATATGATTCCCTTTGTCAATCGGTATTTTACTTGCCCGAGATTCGATCGTCGGTATCCCAATACCTCGTTCAATCTCGTTACCGGCAAGTCACTTTTCTCGTACCGTAATGCATGATCCCATGATCAAACACTTTGATCACATTGAGCTCATTATGATGATGCATTACCGAGAGGGCCCGGTGATACCTCTCCGTCAAGCGGAGTGACAAATCCCAGTCTCGATCCGTGTCAACCCAACAGACACTTGCGGAGATACCCGCAGTATACCTTTATAGTCACCCAGTTATGTTGTGACGCTTGGCACACCCAAAGCACTCCTACGGTATCCGGGAGTTACACGATCTCATGGTCTAAGGAAAGGATACTTGACATTGGAAAACTCTAGCAAACGAACTATGCGATCTCATGCTATGTTTAGGATTGGGTCTTGTCCATCACATCATTCTCCTAATGATGTGATCTCGTTATCATTGACATCTAATGCCCATAGTCAGGAAACCATGACTATCTGTTGATCAACGAGCTAGTCAACTAGAGGCTTACTAGGGACACGTTGTTGTCTGTTATTCACACATGTATTACGATTTCCGGATAACACAATTATAGCACGAATAAAGACAATTATCATGAATAAGGAAATATAATAATAATGCTTTTATTATTGCCTCTAGGGCATATTTCCAACAGTCTCCCACTTGCACTAGAGTCAATAATCTAGTTACATTATGATGAATCGAACACCCATAGAGTTCTGGTGCTGATCATGTTTTGCCTTAGGGAGAGGTTTAGTCAACGGATCTGCGACATTCAGATCCGTGTGCACTTTACAAATTTCTATGTCTCCATCTTGAACATTTTCACGAATGGAGTTGAAGCGACGCTTGATGTGCCTGGTCTTCTTGTGAAACCTGGGCTCCTTGGCAAGTGCAATAGCTCCAGTGTTGTCACAGAAGAGTTTGATTGGCCCCGACGCATTGGGTATGACTCCGAGGTCGGTGATGAACTCCTTCACCCAAATTGCTTCATGTGCTGCCTCCGAGGCTGCCATGTACTCTGCTTCACATGTAGATCCCGCCACAACGCTTTGCTTGCAACTGCACCAGCTTACTGCCCCACCATTCAAAATATACACGTATCCGGTTTGTGACTTAGAGTCATCCAGATCTGTGTCGAAGCTAGCGTCGACGTAACCCTTTATGACGAGCTCTTCGTCACCTCCATAAACGAGAAACATTTCCTTAGTCCTTTTCAGGTACTTCAGGATATTCTTGACCGCTGTCCAGTGTTCCTTGCCGGGATTACTTTGGTACCTTCCTACCAAACTTACGGCAAGGTTTACATCAGGTCTGGTACACAGCATGGCATATATAATAGAACCTATGGCTGAGGCATAGGGGATGACCCTCATCTCTTCTATATCTTCTACCGTGGTCGGACATTGAGCTGAGCTCAATTTCACACCTTGTAACACAGGTAAGAACCCCTTCTTAGATTGATCCATATTGAACTTCTTCAATATCTTATCAAGGTATGTGCTTTGTGAAAGACCTATGAGGCGTCTTGATCTATCTCTATAGATCTTGATGCCTAATATATAAGCAGCTTCTCCAAGGTCCTTCATTGAAAAACTTTTATTCAAGTAGGCCTTAATGCTGTCCAAGAGTTCTATATCATTTCCCATCAAAAGTATGTCATCTACATATAGTATGAGAAATGCTACAGAGCTCCCACTCACTTTCTTGTAAACGCAGGCTTCTCCATAAGTCTGCGTAAACCCAAACGCTTTGATCATCTCATCAAAGTGAATGTTCCAACTCCGAGATGCTTGCACCAGCCCATAAATCGAGCGTTGGAGCTTGCACACCTTGTCAGCATTCTTAGGATCGACAAAACCTTCCGGCTGCATCATATACAATTCTTCCTTAAGGAAACCATTAAGGAATGCCGTTTTGACGTCCATTTGCCATATTTCATAATCGTAGAATGCGGCAATTGCTAACATGATTCGGACGGACTTCAGCTTCGCTACCGGTGAGAAAGTCTCATCGTAGTCAACCCCTTGAACTTGTCGATAACCCTTAGCGACAAGCCGAGCTTTATAGATGGTCACATTACCATCCGCGCCTGTCTTCTTCTTAAAGATCCATTTATTTTCTATGGCTCGCCGCTCTACGGGCAAGTCAGCCAAAGTCCATACTTTGTTTTCATACATGGATCCTATCTCGGATTTCATGGCTTCTAGCCATTTGTCGGAATCCGGGCCCGCCATTGCTTCCTCATAGTTCGAAGGTTCACCGTTGTCTAACAACATGATTTCAAAGACAGGGTTGCCATACCACTCTGGTGCGGAACGTGTCCTTGTGGACTTTCGAATTTCAGTAGGAGCTTGATTAATTTCCTCTCTAGTCGGTGCAGGCACCTCAGGAACGTTTTCTTGAGTTTCGCCATTTTCCGGTTCAAGAGGTAACACTTCATCAAGTTCTACTTTCCTCCCACTTACTTCTTTCGAGAGAAACTCTTTCTCTAGAAAGGATCCATTCTTGGCAACAAAGATCTTGCCTTCGGATCTGAGGTAGAAGGTATACCCAATAGTTTCTTTAGGGTATCCTATGAAGACGCATTTTTCCGACTTGGGTTCGAGCTTTTCAGGTTGAAGTTTCTTGACATAAGCATCGCATCCCCAAACTTTTAGAAACGACAGCTTAGGTCTGGTACACAGCATGGCATACATAATAGAACCTATGGCTGAGGCCATAGAACTTAAGTATTAGCATAACGATTACAACTTAAAAAACTAATATGATAGATATATAGTAAGCTAGATAGATCGGGGGGCACCAAACGCGGGTTCTTCTTTGGGTTCTTCTTCTCCTCCTCTTCCGGGTGGACGCCACCTCGCTCCTCCGGGCGCCGCCCTTCACTCCTCCCCGTTGTTGATGGGGTACGGGAGCGCGTGCATAACACCGTTGTTGGGGAACATGCTGTTGAAGTCGGTGAAGATATTATAGGTGGTGAGAGCTATGAACTCACAACCAACCCAATACGCTCGCCCGAGGAGGTGGAAAGCATCGAAGGGGTTAGTGAACGTGGCGAGGAGGCCAACCACAACGCCATTGTGGTTGACCTCCTCAAGATGGTACATCCTTGGAGAGCCGCGGGGGAGGTGGCGGAAGCCGGTCACAAGGAAGAACTCCGTTAACTCCCTTGCACCCCTCCACCTTGAGATCGCCCACACCCTAAGGGTTCTCTCTACATAGACTCTGGCTGGGTAGAGCCTTTCCGGCACGGTTGGGGGGAAGCGGTAGGTGGGGGCGTTGTACTGCATGGTGGCTCGAGGGCTCGATCGGGTTTGATGGAGAAGAAGGAAGAAGGAGGGCAGAGGAGGCAGAGGATGGGGTATGGATGAGGAGGGAGAGGAAGACGATAGTGCCCGGCTTAAATAGCCCAAGTGCGACCTGGTTTCACCCCGTAGAATTAATGGGCGGGCGGCGTTTGGTGGCACCCCATCAAAGTGTGTACGCGAGCGTGGGAAACGGGCTGCGACGCTTCTGTGCCACCGGTCGCGGGTCAAGGGGGACCGGCTCACACACGCGTCTGTGCCGTCATGGGTAAAGGGACACGCCTGCCCCGGGTTCTCTGCGTGTGCCGCCCGTGCATGCATGCATGGCAATGGAGGGGCCCGCAATGTAGCCTGCTTGCTAGGGCCTGGCTAGAGGGCAACGTTCGGTCGATGGGAGATGTGACAATAATGGATGCCTTAATTTGCCCATCTTGTAATGAGCAGCACGCCGTTTGAACTGCATCGATACCCATCATGCCAGTATTGTGTCGTTCAAAGAGGAGCACGCCATGCACCGCACGCCATGCACCGTTGGCTTTTTGGTTGTCTTCATCGGGGTCTGGCTGCTGCATTGTGGCCGGGTGCATGCTTTGATGCGACGTTGCATCGGTGCTAATAGTAGGCATGCGACAACTTACTGCCTTGAGAGGGGTGGCGGAGCAGGGCTACGTCAAGGGCATGCATGCAACGCACGGGCGCAGTTCTGTGGGTGGGCATGCATGCTGCAACGGGCGCCGGCGCTGCGGGTAGGCACGGGCACACATGCAACGATGGAAAGGGCATTGCGTAGGCTTGGTCCATGCACCGCGTCAACTCGTGCCGTTAGATTCAAATGAACGGTCCTGATGCCCCAACGAGAGTGGCTGATCCAAACCCCACTGATTCAACGAATCAGCGCGTCTCATGCGGATTGAAGTACACTGTAGCTAACCCTAGCGCCTGATCTCAACCATCCATGCACAACGATCGACGAACGGATAGTGTGCGGCATTTTTAGGGGTTTTGAGAGGTTTTGAGGGTGAGGGAGTCCTGGATTAGGGGGTGTTCGGATAGCCGGACTATACCTTCAGCCGGACTCCTGGACTATGAAGAGACAAGATTGAAGACTTCGTCCCGTGTCCAAAAGGGACTTTCCTTGGCGTGGAAGGCAAGCTTGGCGATGCGGATATTTAGATCTCCTACCATTGTAACCGACTTTGTGTAACCCTAACCCTCTCCGGTGTCTATATAAACCGGAGGGCTTTAGTCCGTAGGACAACATACAACAACCATACCATAGGCTAGCTTCTAGGGTTTAGCCTCCTTGATCTCGTGGTAGACCTACTCTTGTACTACCCATATCATCAATATTAATCAAGCAGGACGTAGGGTTTTACCTCCATCGAGAGGGCTCGAACCTGGGTAAAACTTCGTGTCCCTTGTCTGTTACCATCCGCCTAGATGCACAGTTCGGGACCCCCTACCCGAGATCCGCCAGTTTTGACACCGACATTGGTGCTTTCATTGAGAGTTCCTCTGTGTCGTCGCTAATAGGCCCGATGGCTCCTCCGCTCATCAATAATGATGCAGTCCAGGGTGAGACTTTTCTCCCCAGACAGATCTTCGTCTTCAGCAGCTTCGCACTGCGGGCCAATTCGCTTGGCCATCTGGAGCAGATTGAAAGCTACGCCCCTGGCCATCATGTCAGATTTGGAAGTTTAAACTACATGGCTGACGTCCGCGGGGACTTGATCTTCGAAGGATTGGAGCCATAGCCGAGCGCGCCGCCCTGTCGCGATGGGCATGATCTAGCTCTGTCACCGAACAGTGCCTTGGAGGCCGCGCACGCATCGGTTCCAACCCTGGATTCGTAACCAACTGCGTCGATCGACAACGAGTGGTTGGACGCCGCCTCGGGGGCTGCGATCCCAACGGCGATCGTGCCGAACACCAGCCTCGCACTCCGCAAGGCCCGTGACTCCGTGGGGCCGGACTCCTCTCCGGACTCCAAGCCCCCCGCGCCCCTGCCGATCGAATCCGATTGGGCGCCGGTCATGGAGTTTACCACCGCGGACATCTTTCAGCACTAGCCCTTTGGCGATATTCTGAAGTCATTAAAGTCTCTCTCTTTATCAGGAGTGCCCTGGCCGAATTACGGTCAGCAATGTTGGGATACGGACGACGAAGAAATTCAAAGCCCACCCACCACCCACTTTGTAGCCACTGTCGATGATTTAACCGACATGCTCGACTTCGACTTCGAAGACATCGACGGTATGGATGCCAATGTAGGAGACGACCAAGAACCAACACCTATAGGGCACTGGAAAGCCACTTCGTCGTATGACATATACATGGTGGATACCCCAAAAGAAGGAGATGTCGATAGAACAGCGGGGGATGACCCCTCCAAGAAACAACCTAAGCGCCGGCGTCAGCGGCGCCGCTCTAAATCACGCCAAAGCAAAAATGGTGATTCCGGCACAGGAGATAATAATACTCCGGATAGCGCCGAAGAACACCCCCTCTAGCATAATTCAGCGCAGGAGGATGGATAAGCTAGCCCTCACGAGAGAGCGGCAGACAAAGAGGTCGAGGATGACAATTATATGCCTCCCTCCGAAGACGAGGCAAGCCTCGACGACGACGAATTCGTCGTGCCAGAGGATCCCGTCGAACAAGAGCGTTTCAAACGCAGGCTTATGGCCACGGCAAGCAACCTCAAGAAAAAACAGCAACAGCTTATAGCTAATCAAGATTTGCTAGCCGACAGATGGACTGAAGTCCTTGCAACCGAAGAGTATGAACTCGAACGCCCCACCAAGAGCTACCCAAAGCGTAGGCTGCTACCCCAATTAGAGGAGGAAGCACCTAAACCTACATCACCAGCGCATGACGCGGCCGACCGGCCACCTCGTGGCCGCGACAGAGAGGCCTCTCGGCCCTCCACTCAAGCCGCACCCCGGCGCCGGTCAAAACATTTAAGGCATGGGAAAATGCGCCAGACCCGCGAGACATATTGGAGGACAAGGCAAAGCAAACAAGATCGATCTATGGATCGCGCGGACGCCCCACGGCACGTGACGGTGATCGTCAGTCCGGATATCATAAATCCGGCCGGGCCGGACACAATAGACAAAGCTCATTTGAGCTGCGTCGTGATATAGCCCAATACAGAGGCACCGCACACCCCCTATGCTTCACAGATGAAGTAATGTATCATCAAATCCCTGAGGGTTTCATACCCATGAACATCGAATCATACGATGGCACAACAGATCCCGCGGTATGGATCGAGGATTATCTCCTTCATATCCACATGGCCCGCGACGACGATCTACACGCCATCAAATATCTCCCACTCAAACTCAAGGGACCAGCTCGGCATTGGCTTAACAGCTTGCCAGCAGAATCTATCGGGTGTTCGGAGGACCTGGAAGCCGCATTCCTCGACAATTTCCATGGCACCTATGTGCGATCACCAGACGCCGATGACCTAAGCCACATAATTCAGTGGCCATAGGAATAGGCCAGGCAATTCTGGACACGGTTCCTAACAAAGAAAAACTAAATAGTCGACTCTCCGGACGCTGAGACCCTAGCAGCCTTCAAGCATAATATCCGCAACGAGTGGCTTGCCCGACACCTTGGACAGGAAAAGCCGAAATCCATGGCAGCACTCACGATGCTCATGACCCGCTTTTGCGTGGGAGAAGACAGCTGGCTAGCTCGTAGCAATAACTTGACCAAGAGCCTTGGTAATTCGGACACCAAGGACAACAGTGACATGTCGCGTCGGAACAAGCAAAAACGCCGCAGCGACAACAACGAGGATACGACAGTCAATGCCGGATTCAGAGGCTATAAATCCGGTCAGCGGAAAAAGCCATTCAAAAGAAATACTCAGGGCCCGTCCAGTTTGGACCGAATACTCGATCGCTTGTGCCAAATACATGGCACCCCCGAAAAGCCAGCCAATCACACCAACAGAGATTGTTGGGTGTTCAAGCAGGCAGGCAAGCTAAATGCCGAAAATAGAGGCAAGGGGCTGCGTAGCGATGACGAGGAGGAGCCCCGGCCGCCGAACAACAGTGGACAGAAGGGTTTTCCCCCACAAGTGCGGACGGTGAACATGATATACGCAATCCACATCCCCAAGAGGGAGCGGAAGCGTGCGTTAAGGGACGTATATGCGATGGAGCCACTCGCCCCAAAGTTCAACCCATGGTCCTCCTGCCCGATCAGCTTCGTTCGAAGGGACCACCCCACTAGCACCCGTCATGGCGGATTCGCCGCATTGGTTCTAGATCCAATTATTGACGGATTTCATCTCACAAGAGCCCTTATGGACGGCGGCAACAGCCTGAACCTGCTTTACCAGGATACAGTGCGGAAAATGGGCATAGATCCCTCGAGGATTAAGCCCACCAAAACGACCTTTAAAGGCGTCATACCAGGTGTAGAGGCCAACTGCACAGGCTCATTCACACTTGAAGTGGTCTTCGGATCTCCGGACAATTTCTGAAGCGAGGAGTTAATCTTCGACATAGTCCCGTTCCGCAGTAGCTATCACGCACTGCTCGGGCGAACCGCATTTGCAAAGTTCAATGCGGTGCCGCACTACGCATACCTTA
Organism: Aegilops umbellulata; assembly: GCA_032464435.1. Taxonomy (NCBI): domain Eukaryota; kingdom Viridiplantae; phylum Streptophyta; class Magnoliopsida; order Poales; family Poaceae; genus Aegilops; species Aegilops umbellulata. The sequence continues at coordinate 375,949,570 of CP136059.1, read as the reverse complement.
AGCTCAAGATGCCAGGCCCTCAAGGAGTAATCATGGTCAATGGAAACACCGAACGCTCCCTCCGAACGGAGGAACACACGGCGGCCCTCGTAGTGGAAGTACAAAGCAGCCTCTTAAGGCAGCTCACCAGTCCGGCCGTTAAACGTCCGGACATCGTCAAGCGCGCCCGGAGTAACCTACAACAAGACCGCCTTGCATGTTTCGAGCAGGCGTAGCAACGCGGCCCCAACCCCATCCCTCGCGAACTAGCGAAACCAGTGCCTCGCGTACATAACTACGCTCTTGAAATACCATGGGCACAGGGGGAGGGCCACCATCACGGCGCGCCCGAAACACGGCTTAAACCGCACTAGGGGCTGCCAATTTCTTTATTTTCTCTTACTTTCAGGACTCCATTCTTCGGAAGACCTGTTCGGCAATCCAACTGCCGCTCAAACGATGCAAGAACCAGGGAAGCAGAAAAGCTACGCCGCATTATATAACTCCCAGGTGGTCTCTATCACGAGAAGTATACCTGTTTTGCATACTATTCCGCAACCTGCCCCTGGAAAGGACATGTTAAATAGTCCCACTTTTGCTTATCGCACTATTTGTATCGTTCTGCTTTGATCGCAGCCTTTTTATAAACAATGCATAGCTTTTTGTCTACTTTCGCATTACTATTTTTTACAAATATATGTTCATTAATGACATGTTTCACCCGTACACTTTGGTACGGTTAATATGCCAGGGGCTTCAGTAACCCCCTTATATGGTGTGAGAAGTCCGAACACTTTAACAAGTGCGGCACCCCGAACTTATAGCATTATATGCATCGGCTCCGAATCATGTCTTGGGTCAATAGTAGGGTTTGCCCGGCTCCTATGTTTTGGTGCCTTACGTTCCATTGTATCGGCTAAGGTAGCACTAGGAGAACTACTGCGATTGTGCCCCAGTTGAGCTGGGCGGAGCACCTCAGTAGAGAAAGCTAAAACTGACTGTCATGATGAAGCGAGAGACTGGTCGCTGTTCGAGAGGTTTTTCGAGTCCCTAAAGACTTATGCCGCTTAGAGCGAGGAGTCGTCTTTGTCCGGCCAAAGGCGTGGATAGCGCCCCGAACTCGGTCTTCCGAACACTAGGGGCTTCGCCGAAATTTAAAATTATATAATTCTATGGCTAAGTGAGAGTGTTCAAGCACTATAGTCCGATTTCCTTGTTCGTTGTGCTGAGCGCCTCCCTCAAAGGACCCATATATGGGAGAAAGAGCGCTCAGGTTTCTCCCGAACATCCCAGCACTAGTGGCATGGGGGTAGAAGCCGACGACTCGCCATCTATCAAATTTGATAAACGGCAGCACAGAAGGTAATATTTTAAATTCAAAACGCATTGCTTAAAGTGCACATGAACAAGTTTTCAGCGCACAGGATAACACGAGCGAGTTTACTCCAAAATTACATCCATGGAACATTCATCCGCCACAAGGCGGGCACCCTTCAGAACATCCTTATAATAGTTCTCGGGCTTGCGATGCTCCTTCCCCGGCGGTGGCCCATCCTTCACAAACTTCTCACCATCTAGCTTGCCCCAGTGCACCTTAGCACGGGCAAGGGCCCTACGGGCACCTTCAATGCAAACGGAGCGCTTGATGACCTCGAGCCATGGACAGGCCTCCACCAGCCGCCGCACCAGCCCGAAGTAGCTCCCAGGAAGAGCCTCTCCAGGCCACAGCCGAACTATGAGGCCCTTCATGGCCTGTTCGGCCACCTTGTGGAGCTTGACCAGCTGCTTCAGCTGGTCGCTCAGGGGCACTGGGTGTCCGGCCTCAGCATACTGAGAACAGAACACCTTCTCTGTCGAGCTGCCCTCCTCGGCTCGGTAGAATGCGGCGGCATCGGACACTCTACGGGGAAGATCTGCGAATGCTCCTGGAGAGCTCCGGATTCGGGTAAGTAACAAGAAGCTCACTTTTACATGTTTGCTTTGCATAAAGAATGTCTTACCCGCCGCTATCTTCTTCTCCGCATCCAACTCCTGGAGGGCCTTCTGGGATTCAGCCGTGGCAGACTTGGCATTTTCAATAGCTGCCGCAAGCTCGGACGCTCGCGTCTTTGAGTCAAGCTCCAAACTCTCATGTTTTTTCATGAGAGCCTGGAGCTCTTGCCGCACCTCGCCAACCTGGGCTTCATACCTCTCTCGCTCGGAGTGCTCCGTGGCCGCTCTCTTATCGGCCTCGGCCAACGCTTGCTTGAGGGTCGCCACCTCAGTTGTGGCCCCTACAATAACCATGTTAATCCTGTCATATTTTTTGCAATTGCACTTTTATATTTTCTTTTTTTCTATATGGTATTTCTTACCTTCTTTCTCCTCGAGCTGCCGTCTGGCACGGCCGAGCTCTTGCTCGGTCCGCTCGAGGCCCTGCTTCAGTGTGCCCACCTCCACAGTCAGTGCGGCGGTCGCCAGCAGCGAAGCCTGCATACGCATATTGACTCTTTTTCTGTTAGACTGTTGCGAATTTTATTAGATCCTCTATTCGGCTTTTCTTTCCGAACGCCAAACAGAGCATCAGGGGCTACTGTCTATGCGGTAATATTTTTTATATATCCTGCAGTTACCTCGAAGCCTGTTAGAAGGCTGGCACAAGCTTCAGTCAGTCCGCTCCTGGCGGACTGAACCTTCTGGATCACCGCACTCATAATAGTGCGGTGCTCCTCGTCGATGGAGGCGCCGTTAAGCACCTCCAGCAGATTGTCCGGCGCCTCCGGTTGGACGGGGGCTGCCGACTCAGTAGGCTTACTCCTCTTGGAAGGAGTTCACCTACCGCGGTCCGGAACCGTTGACGGTTCCGGCGCGGTGTCCGGCTCAAAGCCGACTCGGAGCCCTGGGAGTTTTATCCCCTTTACTCCTGGAGTCCGGGAGGTCACCTTGTGGCACCTCCAGGACCACCTCTTCCTGGCTTGGAGCCTGTTGGGACGCCACCTCGGCATCACCAGTAGGGCAGGGGGAGGTGGCAGGCGGAAGTGAATTCACGTCCGATGAATCCAGGGAGCCGCTCGACGACTCGTCGAGCCCGGCCTTGGGCGGACTGCATAATCATATTCGACATAAGGAAAGGTTGTGCAATAAAGGAATGCTATGAATTACTCTGGTGCCCGGATGCTTACGATTCCGCCTGACGCTTGGCCCTGCGCGGCCACTCCTCTTCATCGTCATCGGCATCAGCGGGGTAGTCTGGAGGAAGGGTTTCCCCCTTCTTGGACCCTTCGGCCTCCCCGGTCGGGGAGGCCTTCCTTTTCTTTCCTCCCCCCGCTGGAGGGGGAGAGGTTTCTTCTTCCTCCTCCTCGTTTTCACGGGAGGAGCGCGTCTCGGATTCGTCGGATGAAGAATCCGACACCTCCTGGCACCGGGAACTCTTTCGAGTCCCTGTGGCCCTCTTCTTGGCCTTCTTCTCCGGCACCACGTAAGGTGCTGGAGCCAACAACTTCGCTAAGCGAGCATCTGCTGGGTCTTCAGGCAAAGGAGCCGGACAGTCGATCTGTCCGGATTTCGCTAGCCAATCCTATCAAAGGAAAGGGAGTTTAGATCCCGCATAGAGTCAAACTATGAAAAACCAACATCCTGTAAAAGGTAAAAATAGCTTGCCGCACTGGCGGGAAGCTGCATGCTGAATCTGCGGTCCTCGGAAGCGGATGCGGGAGCCTCAGCGCCTTTGAATAGCACCTTACATGCGTCTTCGTATGTTGTGTCGAAGAGCCTGCTCAGGGTTGGGTGCTGCGGCGGGTCGAACTCCCACAAATTGAAGCCCCGTTGCTGACACGGGAGGATCCGGCGGACGAGCATAACCTGGACTACATTGACAAGTTTGAGCTGCTTGTTCACCAAGGTTTGGATGCATTTTTGCAGTCTGGTTAACTCTCCTTTATTGCCCCACGATAGGCCCATCTCTTTCCAAGACGTGAGCCGCGTAGGGTGTCCTGACCAGAACTCGGGGGCTGTGACCCATTTGGGATCGCGTGGCTCGGTGATGTAAAACCACCCCGATTGCCACCCCTTCAGGGTCTCCACAAAGGAGCCCTCGAGCCATAGGACGTTGGCTATCTTGCCCGCCATGGCACCTCCGCACTCCGCCTGGTTGCCACGCACCACCTTGGGCTTGACGTTAAAAGTCTTGAGGCATAGGCCGAAATGGGGGCGGACGCAGAGGAAAGCCTCACACACGACGATAAACGCCGAGATGTTGAGGACGAAGTTCAGGGCTAGATCATGGAAATCTAGGCCATAGTAGAACATGAGCCCCCGGACAAACGGGTGGAGAGGAAAGCCCAGTCCATGGAGGAAATGGGGAAGGAATACTACCCTCTCATGGGGCCTTGGGGTGGGGAGGAGCTGCCCCTCTTCGGGAAGCCAGTGCGCGATGTCGTTAGACAAGTATCCGGCTTTCCTTAGTTTTTTGACGTGTCCCTCCGTAACGGAGGAGACCATCCACTTGCCTCCTGCTCCGGACATGGCTGGAGAAGGTTGAGGTGGGAAGTTCGGGCTTGGGCGTTGGAGCTCGAGTGCGCGGAAGATGGATAGGCAAAGGAGGAAGAAGGCGCAGGTAAAAAGGTGGATCCTTATCCCCTTATATGGGCGGATGCGGTTAAGAGTCCCCACCAGCCTGGTAAAACTCGCTTATCTCCCAAGCGTCGTGATAAATGGCGTGGTGGGTTACCCACGTCCGTATTGATGAGAATCCCGTAAATAAGGGGACACGATCTCTGCTTTGACAAGACGTGCCAAGGAAACTGCCTCGCGAAATGCGCGGAGGTGGGGGAGTAAAAACGATTCGAATAAAGACTTGTACGTGGTGTGATGTCACGCTACGGAATACGTCAGCAGATTAGATTTGTGTAAATATTATTTTCTCTATGGCAATATGTGGAAACTTATTTTGTAGAGTCGGACACTGTCTTTTGTGTTCAAAATCTTCTATGAAGTACTTGGAGGAGGAACCCTCCTTGCAATGCTGAAGAAAATCTGCGCGCCGGACTCATCGTCATTGAAGCCTGGTTCAGGGGCTAGTGAGGGAGTCCTGGATTAGGGGGTGTCCGGATAGCCGGACTATACCTTCAGCCGGACTCCTGGACTATGAAGATACAAGATTGAAGACTTCGTCCCGTGTCGGGAAGGGACTTTCCTTGGCGTGGAAGGAAAGCTTGGCGATGCGGATATTTTGTGACACCCCAAAATTTTAGCCTTGTTTTAATGAATTAAAATTTTTGCCAGGAATTAAAACTTTGAATTTCTGAGCCCCATCTTGATTTTTTTCCTTGTTGTGATGAGATTTTCCCAAAGAGAATTTTTTTCAAATATGTTATCTGACTAGTATAACCTCTCAAGAAAACATTTTCTTAAATCAGCAGGATTAATTACATAATTAATTTACTTGATCTTCTTTTCTTGAAAAATGAGCTTATTCAGCTTTTATGGCCACTTTTGCATTACAACCATTTGATAAATTCACTCATAATTCCCACAAAAATTTGGAGGTGTCATGTGGTGTCTTTAAATCACTTTTATACTAAAATAACTTTTATTCATAAAATATCTTGAGCTGTGCACCCAATTTTCTTCTCTGGTCCAAAGAGCAATTTTGCACTGCAACCCTTTTAAATAATACTTTCTAGTCTCCACCAAAATTATGGGATGTTGGTAATAACATGAGATTCAACTTTATGCAAAAACCTAGTGTTGTTCTTTGAAATTTTTGAGTGAGTCAACCCCTTTTCCATTCTGGTCCAGTCTGGTGATTCCTACTGCAACCCCATTTAATCTTGCTCCAATGACCTTATGCTTTCTCCTGCTTATAGTCCTCCCTGCAAAACCCCTAAGTCCAGGAGCATGCACTTATTGGATCATTTTTAGTTCATGAAATGATGCCATCCATCTCCTGTCCAGAACTGAAGTTCATCAAAACCTGCACTAGCAAGTTTCTCCTTTTGTCCAAATGACCTTACCACCTTATCTTTCTTCTAAAGAGACACTGATCTGGAGAATTTGGCCACTCCAAGAAATGCCTAAGTGCCCTTAGCATTTTGTCAAACACCTTATGAGCATGATCTGTTTTGACATGACTTTTGACATTGCACTGTGAGCTTGCACCACCGATCGAACTAACATGTACACTAGACTCCCAGTTGCTCCTAGCCTGGATCTGTTAAGTGCCAGCCTCACCCAAGCTCTGCAGCATGCACTGGCATTTCATCAAGCACGTCCCGTGCAAGCCCAGAGCGCGAGCAGAGCGTGCGTTTGGCGCACGTGTGCACCCGAGCCGCCGTGTCTCACCCCGCACCCGTTCCGACTTGTGACCACCTGCAGCTAGCTGCCACACACTCCCCGCCTCACCACTACACGCCAACCCGCCCTGGCACCCTACAGCGCCACCGCCAGAGCACTTTTGGCGGCACGCCGGCGTCGGCCGACAGCCTCTGCTCCGTTCAGCGCCACCCAAGCCACCCCGGCTCGCCACCTGGCCCCTGGCACAGCCCGAACTCATCCGCAAGCGTGTCCGCTAGCGTTCGTCGACGCCACGACGCCCTGCAAGCTACAGAGGGGCGGTTCGCCGGTGTCCTCATCCACCGCCGCTGAACCGACCTCGTCGCGCTATAAAAGGACGCCCCGAAACCTTCCGAGCACGCACGAGCCGCCCAGGCGGCGGCTGACGAGCTGGACAATTTCGAGGGCGAAGAGCGTCGCCTGATGGCGGAGCGCGTCCAGCGGCTCCTCAACGCGGCCGCCGAGCAAAACGAGGCCGGCTGCCGCACAGATGCGCCGCGACGGCAGAGTAACGACCTGCCTCCCCGCCGAGATCAAGGCGCGGCGTCCGCGGAAGAAAAGACAAGGATCCGGCTGTCAGCCACAGTCGGACTCGCGTCACCATCGAGCGCGACCAAGACGGCCGCCCAAGAGCAGTGGAACAGCGGGACGACTGTCCGCCTCGTCCCCCTCGTAGGGAAAGGCGAGTTTCCCCGCTGCATGTTGAACATCCGACTCTCGGCAACCGCCTTGGCCGCCGAGAGGGAGTCGGAGAAAACGACGCACGCCACCGGATTGACCGACTCCACCGATCCCTGGCGCTAGAAGAAGAAGACGAGTTGGGTCCGCCATGTTTTGGTCCCCGCATCCGAGATGAGCCCTTCCCCAGAGGGTTCATGCTCCCCATAGATACGCCCAAGTACACCGGCTCCGTGAAGCCTGAAGACTGGCTGGTTGATTACTCCACGGCCGTCAACATAGCGAACGGCAACAAGAGAGTTGCCGTGAAGTATGTTCCACTCATGCTCCAGGGCACGGCCCAGACATGGTTGAACAGCCTGAAGCCCCGCAGCATCAACAGTTGGGTCGACTTCACCGATGCCTCCGTCCGCAACTTCACAAGCACGTATAAGGAACCTCCCAAGCCTCGCCAGCTTTCCTTGTGCGTGCAAGGCCCAAGCGAGTCAACTCCCGACTTCCTCGTCAACTGGGCCGAGACTCAGTACCTGCCGCCAGCGCCCGACTCAACCCATTGGCGGATGCATTTCGACGGCTCCAAGATGCGCACTGGCTTGGGAGCCGGCGTTGTCCTCACTTCTCCCAAAGGCGACCAGCTCAAATATGCGTTGCAAATCCACTTTGCCGCCTCCAACAACGACGCCGAATACGAGGCGCTCGTTCACGGGATCCGGCTTGCCAAAGAACTTGGCATTCACCGGATCCTGTGTTACGGCGACTCCGACTTGGTGGCCCAACAGTCATCTAGCGACTGGGACGCCAAAGATGCAAACATGGCAAGATACCGCTTCCTCGTACAACAACTCAGCGGATATTTCAAGGGGTGCGAGTTCCTTCACGTGCCAAGAAGCGACAACAACAAAGCAGACACCCTGGCACAAATCGGCTCGACCCGCCAAGCAATACCATCCGGCGTTGCCCTTCAGCCCCTCCTCAAGCCGTCTGTTTAGCCTTCACCAGAATCAGACTCCATCTTTGTGCCGGCTCCCCCCGAAGAAGTCGGATCCAACTCAAGAGCGCTAGCAGACGGCACGAGAGTTCCTACAGATGGCTCCAAGAATGCCGCAGTCGAAGCCGGCCCGGGGACTTCAGAACCCGGCCCGGGGACTGCGGCGACCAGCCCCAAGACTCGGGCCGGGGACTGCACTAGTCGGCCCGGGGACTTGATCGATCCAGCAAGCGGCCGCGGACTCCAGCCCGCCGCCTCCCAACCCAGCCGCCCCCGTCCAAGTCACAGTTCTGGCAGTCGAAGAAATAGCAGCACCCTCATGGGCCCAGCCCATCCTCATGTTTCTGGTGAGCAAAGAGCTGCCAACCAATGAAATCCTAGCTCGGCAAGTACAACACCGAGCAGCAGCCTACACCATAATCAACGGAGAGCTGGTCAGGCGTAGCGTCACGGGCGTCTACCAGCACTGCGTCGAGCCAGAGCAAGGCCAAGCAATTCTCAAAGACATCCATCAAGGCGAGTGTGGTCACCATGCGGCTTCAAGAGCACTCGTAGCCAAAGCCTTTCGGCACAATTTCTTCTGGCCGACTGCCCTAGAAGAGGCCAAGGAGTTGGTCCAAAAATGCAAAGGGTGCCAGAAGTTCCGCTCCAAGCCGCTTCAGCTGGCTTGAGCACTCAAGACTATCCCCATCGCCTGGCCCTTTGCAGTTTGGGGCCTGGACATGGTGGGACCATTCAAGACGGCGCGAGGCGGCCTGACTCACTTACTTGTCGCGGTGGACAAGTTCACCAAGTGGATAGAAGCAAAGCCCATCAAGAAGTTGAATGGTCCGACTTCCGTGACTTTCATCTCTGACATCACAATTCGGTACAACATACCACACAACATCATCACCGACAACGGCACAAACTTTGCCAAAGGTGCCTTGACCCATTTCTACGCGACACAGGGCATCCGACTGGACTGCGTCCGTTGCCCATCCACAGTCAAACGCCCAAGTGGAGCGAGCAAACGGCCTCATCCTATCTGGCATCAAGCCTCGACTGGTTGAACCACTGGAGCGTTCGGTCGGCTGTTGGCTTGATGAGTTGCCAGCTGTCCTCTGGAGTCTGCGCACGACTCCAAACAAGTCGACCGGCTTCACGCCCTTCTTCCTCGTCTATGGTGCCGAAGCCGTCATCCCGACGGACATAGAGTTCGACTCCCCGCGAGTCACCATGTACACCAAGGAGGAAGCAGAAGAAGCACGTCAAGACGGCGTCGATCTGCTGGAAGAGGGCTGGCTGTTGGCACTTAGCCGGTCCAGCATCTACCAGTAGAGCCTGCGCCGATACTACAACAGGAAAGTCAGACCGAGATCTTTCCAAGAGGGCGACCTTGTGCTCCGACTGATCCAGCGGACAGCCGGCCAGCACAAGTTGTCGGCGCCTTGGGAAGGCCCTTTCATCATCAACAAAGTACTGGGCAATGACTCCTACCACCTGATCGACGCTCAGAAGCCCCGAGCACATAAGAGGGACGACTCCGGCAAAGAGACGGAGCAGCCATGGAATGCAAATCTCCTCCGAAGATTTTATAGTTGATGCAGTATGTACCACGCTACCTTTTGTATCTAAGTACCAAGACTCCGGGCCCCCTGAGGCGAGCTCGGGGACTGCCCCTTTTTGTTATCTATATGATAAGAATTATGCCTTCGAGTATGATACTCTTTATTATGCCGCTTAGCACCGGGTTCGACTAGTCGGCCCGGGGACTCGCCGCCTTGCGCTATGAAATGCTTCCTGCAGTCGGACAAGTAGTGTGTGGTGCCCAAGCTATCTCCTGTCAGAAGCCGCAGCTCGCAGAGCGACTGTTTGGCGGGCAGGAGTAAGGAAGAATGGACGATCACATGAAAAATGGCTAAGGATTCAAAGCATAAACGTAGCATAAGCCGGCTTCCAGCCTTTCTTCACAAAACCGACTCTTAAGCAGTCGGCTCGCCGCCTTTTATTCAACTTGCTAAGAAACTCTAAAACGGCTAAGTACTTGCCTTCCCAAAAGTAGCCAATCACTTGATCCAGCGGCAGTCCGCATAGCGGCTATCCTGCTGACAAGACGACAACTAAGGGAAGGCGGCAAAGGAAAAAGCCAAGAGAGCAACGAGCAAGAAAAGATAGAACTCGGATGAATATTTGCATAACATAGGCCTTTGGCCGAATCTTCGAGCAGAGGTTCAAAATACACCTCGCGGGTGGAATTGTGCGAATTAACAAGTTCTTCAAAGACTACTAAAACAAATAAAGACAAGGAAGCATCCTAAGAAGCGGCAGACGGGTTCGGAGGGTCGGAGGAGATGGCGGTGTCAGACGTTGGGGCGGCCGGCTGGGCAGTCTCGGCTTGATCACCTTCGGCGGCAGCCGGCTCGGTTGGGCGCGGCTCGTTGCTGGAGGCGCGGTCGAGCTGAGGCTGGCCGCCCGCTCTGCCTCCTGGCGCCTCCATCTCGCCTCCATTCTCCGCCTCGCCTTCCTCGTCGACGCTAGAGCCGATCACCTCCGCCGAGTCCTCGTTGTAGTCTAGGTTCATCCCAAACCACTCCGGCGGTGCCTCCTCGCCGTCTTCGGCCTGCTCCGGGACGAAGACGCTGGTGTCGGTGTACTCGGCGATCGCCATGGCATGCTTGACGAGGGCGTCTTCCGCGGCTGCTAGCTCCAGCTGGGCCTCCGATCGGAGCGTAGCCAGCGGGTCCAGGTCCAGCCCCGGATACCATGCCTTGACGAATTCCAAGGCCCGACGCGCTCCGGCCCGGGCCGAGGAACCCTTCCAAGCCTCAAGACGGCCAACTGCGACATCCAGCCAGTCGGCAGTCCGACTGGGGTGCGCAGTGCCTGCATGTCTGGCCACAGGGCAGAGATCGCCTGGGCGCCGGCATGCTGAAGCTGGCGCAGCAACCGGTGGTCAGGCCGCAGGCGAGCCTCAACGCTCAGAATCTGCTCATCAAGGGTCCGAGGGGCATCGGCGGCGACCTCCACGCCTTCTGACCTCCGCCTCTCGCGATCGGCCTCGATGGCTTCATTTGCGGCTTGCGAGTAGCCGGGGAAGAAGTCTACTGAGGCGAAAAGAAGGAAGAGCAAGTCAAAAAACTAGGAGTCGGCCCGACCTATAGTCGGCAACTCAAAGAAGAAAAGTAAAGAAGCTTACCGTCGACGATGTCCTCGATATCATGGAAGCCGGAGGCCAGCAATGCTTCCTTGTCAGTCCAGGAGGAGCGCTCGCTTGCGAACTCGGCCAGGAGAGCAGCCTCCTTCTCGTCCGCCTCCTCCTGCGCCTTCTTAAGCAGCTCCTTCTGCTCCGCCAGCTGCGCAGTCAGCAGGTCGTGCTCTGCGGCAAGCTTGCTGCACTCCTCCCCCTTGGCACGCAAGGCGGTGTTGGCTTCGCCCAGCTGCTGCTGAAGAATGGCATTGGCCTCTGAAGGAAAAGGAAAAAGAGGATGTTAAGTCATCAACAAAGAAGGTCGTCAAGAAGATCCGGCCCGACTGCTCAGCAGTCGGCCCGAATCTCGGGGACTACAGCCCGCGGGTTTGCCAGCGCTCCCCGCAAAGAAAAAAGAGAACTCACTCCGGCTCTCCGACAAGTCGGCAGTCCGCTTGCCCAGCTCCTCAGCATTGCGGTTGAAGGCGGTGGCCCGGAGGTTGTGATAATCCTGTGATAAGTATTTCAGACAAAACAAGTACTTGGAACTCACCAAATGAAGTTCCGAGCCGCCTGGAACTCGGGGACTACACCCAGTGGGTGGGCTGACACGCCCCCACAGAGAAGAGCAACAAGACGGAGACAAGAGAAGAAACACTTACCCGGATGGCAACCCACGACGCCAGGTGCGCCTCGCCTCGCAACTTAGCCTGGACGTCCAGGAGTGCCTGGTTCAGCGGGCCAGTGCCGCCTCCTCGCACCCACCCAATGGGCGCGGCGCTCGTCGCCTCGGCGTCTGGGATCGTCGAGCTGGCGGCACCGGTCTCCAAGGGGCGTGGCGCCGAAGTTGCCTTCTCAAGACGACGGCGCGCTGGCGAGCCGACCTGAAGGAGTAGCTTCGCCACGGCTTCGTCCTTAGTCGGCAGCACCGGCGGGTCTGCCGGCTGTTCATGACGTGCGCCCCCAGATGGCGGCGGAGGTGGCGGCGGCGGCGCAACCGTGCCCATCGTGGAGGCATCGCCGCCTCCCCTCTCGATGATTGGGAACTCGCCGCCGGCTTCCTCCGACTGCGCCGTGAACTCCGGAGGCGGCTGCGCTGAGTTCAGCGGGATGACAAACACTGCCGACTGGCGGCACGCGGCTTCCTCAGCCTGCCGCCTTGCCGCGACGGCGGCCTCGGCCTCATCCAGTTTCTTCTGGGCAGAGGCGGCCGCCTTCTCGGCCTCCGCCTTCTCCAGGCGGGCGGCTTCTTTGTAACGCCCTCGATGCGGCTATATCTCCCACATGTCGAGGCACGACTTAGAGGCATAACCGCATTGAAAGCAATGTCGCAAGTGAGGTAATCTTCACACAATCCATGTAATAAATAAAGGGGAAGGATACATAGTTGGCTTACAATCGCCACTTCACACAAGTACATAAATAACATCCATCATACATATTACACTCAAGGTCCGACTACGGTACCAAAATGAAAGAAGACTACCCCAAATGCTAACAGATCCCCGGATCACCCAACTGGGCTCCACTACTGATCATCTGGAAAAGATACATAGTAACGGCCACGTTCCTCGTCGAACTCCCAAGTGAGCTCGGTCGCGTCATCTGCACTGGCATCATTGGTACCTGCAACTGTGGTGATAATATCTGTGAGTCACGGGGACTCAACAATCTCACACCCGCGAGATCAAGACTATTTAAGCTTAAAGGTGGGAAAGGGGTTTGTGAGGTGGAACTGCAGCAAGCGACTAGCATATGGTGGCTACAGCGCAAAAGAGAGCGAGAAGAGAAGGCAAAGCGCGGTCGAGAAACTAAAAGTGATCAAGAAGTGATCCTGAAACAACCTACGTCAGGCATAACTCCAACAACCGTGTTCACTTCCCGGACCCCGCCGAGAAGAGACCATCACGGTTACACACGCGGTTGATGTGTTTTAGTTAAGGTCAACTTCGGGTTCTCTACAACCGGACATCAACAAATTCCCATCTGCCTCATAACCGTGGGCACGGCTTTCGAAAGATAATACCCTGCAGGGGTGTCCCAACTTAGCCCATGATAAGCTCTCACGGTCAACGAAGGATATTCCTTCTACCGGGAAGACCCGATCAATCTCGGAATCCCGGACTACAAGACATTTCGACAGCAATAAAACAAGTCTAGCAAAGCCGCCCGATTGTGCCGACAAATCCTGATAGGAGCTGCACATATCTCGGTCTCAGGGCACATCCGGATGAACACTACGTACGGCAACCGAAGATACCCCAAGTTGCCTCAGGGCGGCACCGCAAGTGGCTCTAGTTGGACCAGCAATCGAAGGAGAACTGGCCCGGGGGGGTTAAAATAAAGATGACCCTTGAGTCTGCAGAACCCAAGGGAAAAAGGCTAGGTGGCAAATGGTAAAACCAATGTTGGGCCTTGCTGGAAAAGTTTCATTCAAAGCGAACTGTCAAGGGGGTCCCATAAATCACCCAACCGTGTAAGGAACGAAAACTCCGGGAACATAACACCGGTATGACGGAAGCTAGGGTGGCAAGAGTGGAACAAAACACCAGGCATAAGGCCGAGCCTTCCACCCTTTACCAAGTATATAGATGCATTAATTAAATAAGCGGTATTGTGATATCCCAACAAGTAAACATGTTCCAACAAGGAACAACAAGATCATGTTCCAACAAGGAACAAACTTCATCTTCACCTGCAACTAGCAACGCTATAAGAGGGGCTGAGCAAAGCAGTAACATAGCCAAGCAACGGTTTGCTAGGACATGGATGGTTAGGGGCTGACATGGCAATATAGGAGGCATGATATAGCAAGTGGTGGGTATCGCAGCATAGGCATAGCAAAAGAGCGAGCAATCTAGCAAGCAAAGATAGAAGTGATTTCGAGGGTATGGTCATCTTGCCTGTAAGGTTCTCAGAGTTGTCGAAAGCTTGGTCCTCGAAAGCGTTCTCAACAGAATCCTCGTTCACGTACTCGTCTCCCGGCTCTACCCAAGACAAGAGAACAAGCAAAGGAACCAATATCAACCACGATGCAATGCGCAAGCAACATGATGCAAAACATGGCATGATATGCGAGAGGTGATATGCAATGCGTATGCGTGCTTCGGAAGGACAAGGATGAACAAGGCATAATCTTGGCAAACCAAGCATGCCACTGGATAGGTTAGGTGATTTCGGTTGAAATCGATATAAAGATCACCGGAATCGGATGCACGGTTTGCAAATGGCAAGCAATACAAGAATGACACGAATCTGCCATAAACAGCATGATGCTACTTAGCAAGCAACAAATAATTAAGCTACTGCACCCAAACATGGCAACAAAGCATATGACAGTAATCTACACAAGATGCACGACAAAAGATGAACACTGAGCTACGGCTAATTCACATCATAACAGGTCCAAACAATCATGGCAAAAGTGCACAAGATAACATGTTCTCAGACTTAGTGAAAATAACAACATAGCAGAAACTAACATCAGGATGACATGTTCAGAGCAATGAGACAACATGCTACAGGTTCCGAACATAGCAAAGTAAGGCATGGCCTGAATCTACTCAAGGCACTTGACAAAAGTCTCTTACTGACCATAAGCTAAAAAGGATCAGAAAATATGATTACACCCATGTCAAATAAGCAAGTTTCGTTTCAGGTTACAGACAGCAGAAAACTGGACATGTCAAAACAGGTAACGACTAGGCATGTTCGTGAGCTCGATGCACTCACTAAAGAGCATTGCATGATAAACTAAGCATACATACATCAAGAAGACATGGCATAGTAACAATACATGGCAAGAATAACATCATATCATGCAAGGATCAACTACACCAAGCTTGGCAAAATCGAATAATATGTAAACAATCTGCCAGCAACATTTTGTAGCAAAAGTAGAGCTCGATTGAGTCAAGCTATGGCACTCCATAATTGCAAACAAAGGAATGGATGGATATAGCAAATACTCAAGTCCAAAACTCCCTTACCGATCATGCTCAAATTATGCATAGATCTCTCAGAAACAACATGAACACATGGCATAAAAATAACAGCAGTCAGGGACTTAGTGAAATTACTAAGTCTCTGAAATCAGCAACATCAAGTGACCTAGTTTGCATGCTTGTGCTAGTCACCACATAGATCAAAAAAATACATGGCAAAATTCTCTGGAAAGTTAACATGGCATATTACAAAACTCATGTAGGACACAACTTCATAGGAGGTACACATCAATCATGGCAAAATTGAGAAAAGTGCATGTTCAGATAAGATTCAGCCACTAACATCAACTAGCCCTCTTCTAACAGTATTTCGGGCATCAAGATGACCTCAAATGAAAATGATGCAATGGAACAAAATGATGTAATCTTCGAGGCGAACAAACTGACATATAACACGCGCGAAACGGATCTACGGACAAGAAGTTATGGCATTTCAAACAGGTGATGATGATGCAGAATTTTAAGGACTTAGCAAAAAAACGAGGGGGGTCGAAAGTCAACCGATGACGCGGAAAACGAGGTACGCCGGCGCGGGCGCTCGCCGGAGCACCGGCCGGAGCAGTGGGGGGGAGACGGGGCACCGGATCCGGCCGGCCCGTAGCCGGATCTGGCCGGCGCGCGCGGCGGCGTGCGGCGATGGAGGGAGGCGGCGCCGGGGTCCCAGCGGCGGGCGGCGGCGCGTGCAGCCGGCGCGGGCGGCGGGGACGAGGTCGCCGGCGACGGGGCGGGCGCGCCGCGGGCGAAGGTGGCGGGGGCCGCGGGCGCGGGCGGCGGTGGCTTCGGGCCGCGGGGGCCTGCGGTGGGCCGCGGCGGGCCGATGCGGCGGCGCGGTACGGGCGGCGGCGGGGCCGACACGTGGCGCGCGAGGAGTGGCTGCGGGCGGTTCGTCCGGCGGCGGCGGACGTGTCCGCCCGCGCGGAGAGGAGCGGGGCTAGGGTTTGGAGATGTTTTGCCCGGATTTGGAGGAGGGGGAGGCCTTTTTATAGCTAGAAGGATCTAGGAGGCTCCAAATGGAGAGCGGTTTTCGGCCACACGATCGTGATCGAACGGCGGAGGACATGGGAGTGTCTTAGATGGGTTATTGGGCTGTTTTGAAGGGGTGTTGGGCTGCAACACACACGAGGCCTTCACGGTTACCCGGTTAACCGTTGGAGTACCAAACAAACTCCGATTGAGCCGAAACTTGACAGGCGGTCTACCGGTGCTATACCGAGGCCACATGTCAAACCTCGGTCCATTCCGAGAATGTTTAATACCCGCTCACGAAGAAATGTAAACGGGGACGCCGGGGGAGATAGGAGCGCCGGATTGCAAAACGGACAACGGGGAAATGCTCGAATTCATGAGACGAACACATATGCGAATGCGATGCACATGATGACATGATATGAAATGCATGACATGAAAAAAATACACAACGAAGGGAAACCCAACCACGGAGGAAATAACATAACACATAGCCGAAAATGGCAAGAGTTGGGTTACAAATATGGCAAGTTACATCTGGGGCGTTACAACACACCACCACTATGAAAGGATCTCGTCCCGAGATCTAGGACTGAAAGAACTCCGGATACTCGGAACGTAGGTGGTCTTCACACTCCCAGGTGGCTTCTCGGTCTGAATGATGTGACCATTTCACTTTGAGAAATTTGATTGACTTGTTGCGAGTCTTGCGCTCAGTTGTCTCAAGAATAGCAACTGGGTGCTCATGATAGGACAAATCTTCTTGAAGATCAATCTCTTCGAAGTTGATGGTGCGCTCAGGCGTCTTGAAGCACTTGCGAAGCTGTGACACGTGGAAGACATCGTGCACATTTGCAAAGTTGGAGGGAAGCTCAAGTTGATAGGCGAGATCGCCTCGTTTCCCGATGATCTTGAAGGGGCCGACGTATCGCGGGGCAAGTTTCCCCTTGATACCGAAGCGACGAGTTCCTTTCATTGGCGAGACACGGAGGTAAACATGGTCTCCGATCTCGAATGCCACATCTCGGTGTTTGCTGTCGTAGTAGCTCTTCTGGCGCGACTGCGCTGCTTTGAGGTTCTCACGAATCACCTTGCACATAGCCTCAGCCTCTGAGATCAAATCATTGCCGAGCAATTGGCGTTCACCGCTTTCAGACCAGTTGAGAGGGGTACGGCACTTCCTGCCATAGAGAATCTCGAATGGGGCTTTGCTCGAGCTGGCTTGAAAACTGTTGTTGTAAGAGAATTCAGCATAAGGAAGACAATCCTCCCACTTCATGCCGAAAGAGATAACACAGGCTCTGAGCATATCTTCAAGAATTTGATTGACACGGTCGACTTGTCCACTAGTCTGAGGGTGGAACGCTGTGCTGAAGCGGATGTTGGTGCCCATGGCCATCTGAAAAGAATCCCAAAATTTGGAGGTAAAGATGCTGCCACGGTCTGAAGAGATCAATTGCGGAATGCCGTGCAAAGAGACAATTCTGGAGGTGTAGAGCTCTGCCAGCTGCGCTGCTGTGATAGACTCTTTGATAGGAAGAAAATGAGCCACTTTGGTGAGCTTGTCGATGACGACGAAAATAGCATCATTTCCACGCTTGGACTTAGGAAAACCAGTCACGAAGTCCATTTCGATATGATCGAATTTCCATTCTGGAATAGCAAGAGGTTGGAGAAGACCAGCTGGTCGTTGGTGTTCTGCTTTCACCCTTCTGCAGACATCACACTCATTCACGAATTGAGCGATCTCACGCTTCATTCGAGTCCACCAATACAACTGCTTGAGGTCATGGTACATCTTCGAACTTC
The DNA here is from genome assembly GCA_032464435.1 of Aegilops umbellulata. NCBI lineage: Eukaryota > Viridiplantae > Streptophyta > Magnoliopsida > Poales > Poaceae > Aegilops > Aegilops umbellulata. The sequence continues at coordinate 375,931,665 of CP136059.1, read as the reverse complement.
CAGGATGAATTGACAGAAGAGAATTGTGCGCTTCATTCATAATGACTTTACGAAGATCACCCTTTGGAACCACGATCCGGTCCTTGAAGAAAAGAGTATCTCTGTCATCAACTCGATAGCACTTGTATTTGGGGATGCTCTTTTCAATACCACGTTTCACCTTCTTCACCATGGTATCCAACAATTGTGCCTCACGAATCTGATCTTCCAAAGTAGGAGAGACGATGAGGTTGGCAAGAACACCTTGAGGAACAACTTGGAGATTCAACTTGCGAAAAGACTCACAGAGATCCGGTTGAAAAGGCTTGAGGATTAAGCTGTTGCAGTAAGCCTTTCTGCTCAAAGCGTCTGCAATCACATTAGCCTTGCCTGGAGTATATTCAATACTCGGATTATACTCTTGAATCATTTCGACCCATCGAGTTTGCCTGAGGTTGAGATGAGGCTGAGTGAAGATATACTTGAGACTCTTGTGATCTGTGAAAATGTCCACTTTCCTTCCCAACAGGAGATGCCTCCATGTTATTAGAGCGTGGACCACTGCCGCCAACTCAAGATCGTGAGTGGGGTAGTTCCTTTCATTGGGCTTCAACTGGCGAGAGGTATAGGCAACAACCTTCTTCTCTTGCATTAAGACAACACCGAGGCCCTGAAGAGAAGCATCACAGAACACTTCATAAGGCTTGGATTCGTCAGGAGGAGTCAAAACTGGAGCAGTGACAAGTTTCTCTTTGAGAGTGTTGAAAGCAACGTCACACTCAGGAGACCAGACATATTTCACATGCTTCTGGAGGAGGTTGGAAAGAGGCTTTGCAATCTTGGAGAAATTCTCAACGAATCTTCTGCAATAGCTTGCAAGTCCAAGAAAACTGCGAAGCTGCTTGACATTCTGAGGAGGATTCCAATTCAAAACTGCAGACACCCTCTCTGGATTAATAGCAATGCCCTTGGCAGAGATGATATGGCCAAGATAAAGAACTTCATCAAGCCACAATTCACATTTGGAGAACTTCGCATATAATTGATACTCTCTGAGCTTGTCGAGTACCAATCGCAAATGTTCGGCATGATCCTTCTTATTCTTGGAGAAGACCAAAATATCATCGAGATAGACCAAGACAAATTCATTGATGTAAGGGTTGAAGATGAAATTCATCAAGCGAGTGAAATACGGTGGAGCATTGACAAGGCCGAAAGACATGACAGTATATTCATAAGAACCAAAGCTTGTTCTGAATGCTGTCTTGGGAATATCTTCTTCACGAATGCGAATCTGATGATAACCCATACGAAGGTCAAGCTTGGAGAACACCTTAGCACCTTTGAGTTTCTCAAATAGCTCATTGATGTTGGGAAGTGGGTACTTGTTCTTGATAGTCTTCTTGTTCAATGGACGGTAATCGACGCAAAGTCGGTCCGTGCCATCCTTCTTCTTGACAAAAAGAACACCACAACCCCAAGGATAAGAACTCGGTCTGATCAGACCCAGACGTTCTTGTTTATCGAGTTGAATCTTTAATTCCTTGAGCTCATCTGGTCCAAGCTTGTAAGGACGCTTGCAAACGGGTTCCGTGCCAGGCTCAAGATCAATAACGAATTCAACTGGCCGACGGGGAGGCATACCCGGAAGCTCTTCTGGAAAAACATCTTGGTACTCACATACGACTGGAATCTGAGAGATAGCCTCCAATTCATCATTCTCATTGAGAGAAAACAACCGAATGGTATCATCACGAGAAGCATAGATGATCACATCGTTCGAAGTGTGAGTCAACTTGATTTCCCTGGCAGCACACTCAAGCTGAGCCTTGTGCTTAGAAAGCCAGTCCATCCCGAGAATGAGATCAATATCAGAATCACCAAGAACAACTGGTTTAGACAAGAATTTATAGTCGCCCATCTTGATAGAAACATCCGGGACAAAAACATTAGATGTCATTTGCTTGCCCGGGGACACAATCTTCAACGGAATAGGAATCTTTTCGGTCACAAACTCATGCTTAGCAACAAAAGGTCTCGAAATGAAAGAAAGCGATGCACCAGTATCAAATAAGACTTTGGCAGGAATATCATTAACAGGAAGATTACCCATGATCACTTCAGAAGACTCCTCTGCTTGAGCTGCATTCAACATGTTCACCTTGGCATGCTTAGGATTATGCTTGACCACTGCATTGCTGGAAGATTTCACAGAAGGAGGAGGCGGAAGGTGCCTTTGGTTGAAGCACTTGTTCGCATAGTGACCCTTCTGCTGACATTTGTTACAAGTCACCTCTGAGAGCGGACGATGGTAAGGAGCACTTGGCCTTGGAGTTTGGTTCTGAGACTTGTTCTGATATCCAGGGTTGGGTGGGTGGGAAGATCCACGACCACTTGAGTTCTTCTGCTGATAAGGCTGACGGAACGGAGGAGGAGGAGGCAACCAGAACTTCTGTTGCTTAGCTGCCACAAGTGAAGAAGAAGAAGACTGAACTGCATCTCTGACTCTCTTCTTAGAAGCCTCACACTTGAGCTGAGCAGCTTCTTGTTTCAGTGCCATGTTGTAGAATTCATCATACTTTAATGGCTCGAAAAGTACGAGAGCAAGTTGCAGATCTTCTCTGAGACCACGCCTGAATTGGTAGATCATACTTTTCTCATCAGGAATGTCTTGCCTTGCAAAACGAGAGAGCTTCTGGAACTGAGTGTTGTATTGATAGACAGAAATGGTGCCTTGCTTGAGATTGCGGAATTCCTCACGCTTACTCTCAACAACACTTTCTGGAATGTGGTGAGCTTTGAAGTCACGGCGGAAATCATCCCAAGTAATGACACGACCTCCTCTGGAATCTTTGTATTGCTGGAACCACTCAGCAGCTTGATCTTTGAGTTGAAAAGAGGCAAACTTGACAAAGTCCTCAGGTCTCACATTGCTGCACTCGAAATGCTTGCTGATGTCCACGAGCCAATCATCGGCGTCTGTGGCCTTGACACAGTAGCTAAAGGTCTTTGGCTGATTAGCAAGGAACTGGTTCAGTGAAGCGAAGTGCGGCTGATTGTTGCCTTGGCCTTGATTCTCTTGATTAGCTTGCCCTTGGTTGCGATCTTGCAAGAGCTGAATCAGAATCTGAGCATTGGCATTTGTGGCAGTCATCAGGGCCTGCCAAGCTTCCGGAGGTGGAGGTGGTGGCGGAGGGTTAGCCTGATTCCCTTCATTGCGTTCCGGATTCTGACGCGTTGGCGGAGCCATCCTGAAGAGGGTGACATCCATTAGCATCTTGACAGAGATATATTGAAGTTGAATCAAAGGAACGACATTGCAACATATAGTCTTCACAATTTACATTCGAACGAGAATGAACGAATGAATTCCAATGTAAATCATCACACTTCCAAAGCTGAGAAGCCACTTAGAACATGGTAAGGAATAAAATCAACAAGGTACGGAAGTGAACAAATACTTGGTAAGGATTACCCAATCACAAACCAAATATCTGCGGAAGAAATACTAGAGCTACAAGAATTCCCACTTATAAACTCCCGAAACTTTCTGGTTATGCAATCAGGTGTTGGGGATACAGGGGAAGCATAATATCTCACCCAAACTAGCAAATCCTACAACCAGCTGTATCCATCCTTCAACACATAACCAAGAAACCTTCGGAAATCGTCTACCTCAACCTTCGAAAAGCATCCGTTATACAAGTCATGGCAATACCCCTGCACTCGCCACAGTACTGGGCTATCAGGGTTATCTCACCAACAACTGTACAAAAGAGATTTTCGATGTCGACGTACTAAACTCAGGTATTCCAAAACAGCAACGATAAAATTATGACGACAACACCTCGGAGCTCAACTCCCCGGGACACCGCCACAACCCCTAAATGTCAGGAGGTAACCAAGACAATGTTGTCATCATAAAACCATCGGAACGATTGTAATATACCCGCGTGATCCTAAATTTTTTTTAGTGAAATTTAAGAAGAGAAGAGTCAAAACTCTACGTCAGGATGCCTTACCAGAAGGTCGAAGGGATTGGGAAGTAAAAAGAATTCCTAAACTCTCCGATATATAATTCCTAAATGACTCAAAACATTTTTCTAGACACAACTCGGCCACTAAAGACGATCAAACAGTGGGGGCTCCTAAGGTCGGGGAAAGGCTCTGATACCAACTTGTAACGCCCTCGATGCGGCTATATCTCCCACGTGTCGAGGCACGACTTAGAGGCATAACCGCATTGAAAGCAATGTCGCAAGTGAGGTAATCTTCACACAATCCATGTAATAAATAAAGGGGAAGGATACATAGTTGGCTTACAATCGCCACTTCACACAAGTACATAAATAACATCCATCATACAGATTACACTCAAGGTCCGACTATGGTACCAAAATGAAAGAAGACTACCCCAAATGCTAATAGATCCCCGGATCACCCAACTGGGCTCCACTACTGATCATCTGGAAAAGATACATAGTAACGGCCACGTTCCTCGTCGAACTCCCAAGTGAGCTCGGTCGCGTCATCTGCACTGGCATCATTGGTACCTGCAACTGTGGTGATAATATCTGTGAGTCACGGGGACTCAGCAATCTCACACCCGCGAGATCAAGACTATTTAAGCTTAAAGGTGGGAAAGGGGTTTGTGAGGTGGAACTGCAGCAAGCGACTAGCATATGGTGGCTACAGCGCAAAAGAGAGCGAGAAGAGAAGGCAAAGCGCGGTCGAGAAACTAAAAGTGATCAAGAAGTGATCCTGAAACAACCTACGTCAGGCATAACTCCAACAACCGTGTTCACTTCCCGGACCCCGCCGAGAAGAGACCATCACGGTTACACACGCGGTTGATGTGTTTTAGTTAAGGTCAACTTCGGGTTCTCTACAACCGGACATCAACAAATTCCCATCTGCCTCATAACCGCGGGCACGGCTTTCGAAAGATAATACCCTGCAGGGGTGTCCCAACTTAGCCCATGATAAGCTCTCACGGTCAACGAAGGATATTCCTTCTACCGGGAAGACCCGATCAATCTCGGAATCCCGGACTACAAGACATTTCGACAGCAATAAAACAAGTCTAGCAAAGCCGCCCGATTGTGCCGACAAATCCTGATAGGAGCTGCACATATCTCGGTCTCAGGGCACATCCGGATGAACACTACGTACGGCAACCGAAGATACCCCAAGTTGCCTCAGGGCGGCACCGCAAGTGGCTCTAGTTGGACCAGCAATCGAAGGAGAACTGGCCCGGGGGGGTTAAAATAAAGATGACCCTTGAGTCTGTAGAACCCAAGGGAAAAAGGCTAGGTGGCAAATGGTAAAACCAATGTTGGGCCTTGCTGGAAAAGTCTCATTCAAAGCGAACTGTCAAGGGGGTCCCATAAATCACCCAACCGTGTAAGGAACGAAAACTCCGGGAACATAACACCGGTATGACGGAAGCTAGGGTGGCAAGAGTGGAACAAAACACCAGGCATAAGGCCGAGCCTTCCACCCTTTACCAAGTATATAGATGCATTAATTAAATAAGCGGTATTGTGATATCCCAACAAGTAAACATGTTCCAACAAGGAACAACAAGATCATGTTCCAACAAGGAACAAACTTCATCTTCACCTGCAACTAGCAACGCTATAAGAGGGGCTGAGCAAAGCAGTAACATAGCCAAACAACGGTTTGCTAGGACATGGATGGTTAGGGGCTGACATGGCAATATAGGAGACATGATATAGCAAGTGGTGGGTATCGCAGCATAGGCATAGCAAAAGAGCGAGCAATCTAGCAAGCAAAGATAGAAGTGATTTCGAGGGTATGGTCATCTTGGCTGCAAGGTTCTCAGAGTTGTCGAAAGCTTGGTCCTCGAAAGCGTTCTCAACAGAATCCTCATTCACGTACTCGTCTCCCGGCTCTACCCAAGACAAGAGAACAAGCAAAGGAACCAATATCAACCACGATGCAATGCGCAAGCAACATGATGCAAAACATGGCATGATATGCGAGAGGTGATATGCAATGCGTATGCGTGCTTCGGAAGGACAAGGATGAACAAGGCATAATCTTGGCAAACCAAGCATGCCACTGGATAGGTTAGGTGATTTCGGTTGAAATCGATATAAAGATCACCGGAATCGGATGCACGGTTTGCAAATGGCAAGCAATACAAGAATGACACGAATCTGCCATAAACAGCATGATGCTACTTAGCAAGCAACAAATAATTAAGCTACTGCACCCAAACATGGCAACAAAGCATATGACAGTAATATACACAAGATGCACGACAAAAGATGAACACTGAGCTACGGCTAGTTCACATCATAACAGGTCCAAACAATCATGGCAAAAGTGCACAAGATAACAGGTTCTCAGACTTAGTGAAAATAACAACATAGCAGAAACTAACATCAGGATGACATGTTCAGAGCAATGAAACTACATGCTACAGGTTCCGAACATAGCAAAGTAAGGCATGGCCTGATTCTACTCAAGGCACTTGACAAAAGTCTCTTACTGACCATAAGCTAAAAAGGGTCAGAAAATATGATTACACCCATGTCAAATAAGCAACTTTCGTTTCAGGTTACAGACTTAGCAGAAAACTGGACATGTCAAAACAGATAACGACTAGGCATGTTCGTGAGCTCGATGCACTCACTAAAGAGCATTTCATGATAAAATAAGCATACATACATCAAGAAGACATGGCATAGTAACAATACATAGCAAGAATAACATCATATCATGCAAGGATCAACTACACCAAGCTTGGCAAAGTCGAATAACATGTAAACAATCTGCCAGCAACATTTTGTAGCAAAAGTAGAGCTCGATTGACTCAAGCTATGGCACACCATAATTGCAACCAAAGGCATGGATGGATATAGCAAATACTCAAGTCCAAAACTCCCTTACTTATTATGTTCAAATTATGCATAGATCTCTCAGAAACAACATGAACACATGGCATAAAAATAACAGCAGTCAGGGACTTAGTGAAATTACTAAGTCTCTGAAATCAGCAACATCAAGTGACCTAGTTTGCATGCTTGTGATAGTCACCACATAGATCACAAAAATACATGGCAAAATTCTCTGGAAAGGTAACATGGCATATTACAAAACTCATGTAGGGCACAACTTCATAGGAGGTACACATCAATCATGGCAAAATTGACAAAAGTGCATGTTCAGATAAGATTTCAGCCACTAACATCAACTAGCCCTTTTCTAACAGCATTTCGGGCATCAAGATGACCTCAATAGAAAATGATGCAATGGAACAAAATGATCTAATCTTCGAGGCGAACAAACTGATATATAATACGCGCGAAATGGATCTACGGATGCAAAGTTATGGCATGTCAAACAGGTGATGATGATGCAAAAACATTAGATGTCATTTGCTTGCCCGGGGACACAATCTTCAACGGAATAGGAATCTTTTCGGTCACAAACTCATGCTTAGCAACAAAAGGTCTCGAAATGAAAGAAAGCGATGCACCAGTATCAAATAAGACTTTGGCAGGAATATCATTAACAGGAAGATTACCCATGATCACTTCAGAAGACTCCTCTGCTTGAGCTGCATTCAACATGTTCACCTTGGCATGCTTAGGATTATGCTTGACCACTGCATTGCTGGAAGATTTCACAGAAGGAGGAGGCGGAAGGTGCCTTTGGTTGAAGCACTTGTTCGCATAGTGACCCTTCTGCTGACATTTGTTACAAGTCACCTCTGAGAGCGGACGATGGTAAGGAGCACTTGGCCTTGGAGTTTGGTTCTGAGACTTGTTCTGATATCCAGGGTTGGGTGGGTGGGAAGATCCACGACCACTTGAGTTCTTCTGCTGATAAGGCTGACGGAACGGAGGAGGAGGAGGAGGCAACCAGAACTTCTGTTGCTTAGCTGCCACAAGTGAAGAAGAAGAAGACTGAACTGCATCTCTGACTCTCTTCTTAGAAGCCTCACACTTGAGCTGAGCAGCTTCTTGTTTCAGTGCCATGTTGTAGAATTCATCATACTTTAATGGCTCGAAAAGTACGAGAGCAAGTTGCAGATCTTCTCTGAGACCACGCCTGAATTGGTAGATCATACTTTTCTCATCAGGAATGTCTTGCCTTGCAAAACGAGAGAGCTTCTGGAACTGAGTGTTGTATTGATAGACAGAAATGGTGCCTTGCTTGAGATTGCGGAATTCCTCACGCTTACTCTCAACAACACTTTCTGGAATGTGGTGAGCTTTGAAGTCACGGCGGAAATCATCCCAAGTAATGACACGACCTCCTCTGGAATCTTTGTATTGCTGGAACCACTCAGCAGCTTGATCTTTGAGTTGAAAAGAGGCAAACTTGACAAAGTCCTCAGGTCTCACATTGCTGCACTCGAAATGCTTGCTGATGTCCACGAGCCAATCATCGGCGTCTGTGGCCTTGACACAGTAGCTAAAGGTCTTTGGCTGATTAGCAAGGAACTGGTTCAGTGAAGCGAAGTGTGGCTGATTGTTGCCTTGGCCTTGATTCTCTTGATTAGCTTGCCCTTGGTTGCGATCTTGCAAGAGCTGAATCAGAATCTGAGCATTGGCATTTGTGGCAGTCATCAGGGCCTGCCAAGCTTCCGGAGGTGGAGGTGGTGGCGGAGGGTTAGCCTGATTCCCTTCATTGCGTTCCGGATTCTGACGCGTTGGCGGAGCCATCCTGAAGAGGGTGACATCCATTAGCATCTTGACAGAGATATATTGAAGTTGAATCAAAGGAACGACATTGCAACATATAGTCTTCACAATTTACATTCGAACGAGAATGAACGAATGAATTCCAATGTAAATCATCACACTTCCAAAGCTGAGAAGCCCCTTAGAACATGGTAAGGAATAAAATCAACAAGGTACGGAAGTGAACAAATACTTGGTAAGGATTACCCAATCACAAACCAAATATCTGCGGAAGAAATACTAGAGCTACAAGAATTCCCACTTATAAACTCCCGAAACTTTCTGGTTATGCAATCAGGTGTTGGGGATACAGGGGAAGCATAATATCTCACCCAAACTAGCAAATCCTACAACCAGCTGTATCCATCCTTCAACACATAACCAAGAAACCTTCGGAAATCGTCTACCTCAACCTTCGAAAAGCATCCGTTATACAAGTCATGGCAATACCCCTGCACTCGCCACAGTACTGGGCTATCAGGGTTATCTCACCAACAACTGTACAAAAGAGATTTTCGATGTCGACGTACTAAACTCAGGTATTCCAAAACCGCAACGATAAAATTATGACGACAACACCTCGGAGCTCAACTCCCCGGGACACCGCCACAACCCCTAAATGTCAGGAGGTAACCAAGACAATGTTGTCATCATAAAACCATCGGAACGATTGTAATATACCCGCGTGATCCTAAATTTTTTTTAGTGAAATTTAAGAAGAGAAGAGTCAAAACTCTACGTCAGGATGCCTTACCAGAAGGTCGAAGGGATTGGGAAGTAAAAAGAATTCCTAAACTCTCCGATATATAATTCCTAAATGACTCAAAACATTTTTCTAGACACAACTCGGCCACTAAAGACGATCAAACAGTGGGGGCTCCTAAGGTCGGGGAAAGGCTCTGATACCAACTTGTAACGCCCTCGATGCGGCTATATCTCCCACGTGTCGAGGCACGACTTAGAGGCATAACCGCATTGAAAGCAATGTCGCAAGTGAGGTAATCTTCACACAATCCATGTAATAAATAAAGGGGAAGGATACATAGTTGGCTTACAATCGCCACTTCACACAAGTACATAAATAACATCCATCATACAGATTACACTCAAGGTCCGACTATGGTACCAAAATGAAAGAAGACTACCCCAAATGCTAATAGATCCCCGGATCACCCAACTGGGCTCCACTACTGATCATCTGGAAAAGATACATAGTAACGGCCACGTTCCTCGTCGAACTCCCAAGTGAGCTCGGTCGCGTCATCTGCACTGGCATCATTGGTACCTGCAACTGTGGTGATAATATCTGTGAGTCACGGGGACTCAGCAATCTCACACCCGCGAGATCAAGACTATTTAAGCTTAAAGGTGGGAAAGGGGTTTGTGAGGTGGAACTGCAGCAAGCGACTAGCATATGGTGGCTACAGCGCAAAAGAGAGCGAGAAGAGAAGGCAAAGCGCGGTCGAGAAACTAAAAGTGATCAAGAAGTGATCCTGAAACAACCTACGTCAGGCATAACTCCAACAACCGTGTTCACTTCCCGGACCCCGCCGAGAAGAGACCATCACGGTTACACACGCGGTTGATGTGTTTTAGTTAAGGTCAACTTCGGGTTCTCTACAACCGGACATCAACAAATTCCCATCTGCCTCATAACCGCGGGCACGGCTTTCGAAAGATAATACCCTGCAGGGGTGTCCCAACTTAGCCCATGATAAGCTCTCACGGTCAACGAAGGATATTCCTTCTACCGGGAAGACCCGATCAATCTCGGAATCCCGGACTACAAGACATTTCGACAGCAATAAAACAAGTCTAGCAAAGCCGCCCGATTGTGCCGACAAATCCTGATAGGAGCTGCACATATCTCGGTCTCAGGGCACATCCGGATGAACACTACGTACGGCAACCGAAGATACCCCAAGTTGCCTCAGGGCGGCACCGCAAGTGGCTCTAGTTGGACCAGCAATCGAAGGAGAACTGGCCCGGGGGGGTTAAAATAAAGATGACCCTTGACTCTGTAGAACCCAAGGGAAAAAGGCTAGGTGGCAAATGGTAAAACCAATGTTGGGCCTTGCTGGAAAAGTCTCATTCAAAGCGAACTGTCAAGGGGGTCCCATAAATCACCCAACCGTGTAAGGAACGAAAACTCCGGGAACATAACACCGGTATGATGGAAGCTAGGGTGGCAAGAGTGGAACAAAACACCAGGCATAAGGCCGAGCCTTCCACCCTTTACCAAGTATATAGATGCATTAATTAAATAAGCGGTATTGTGATATCCCAACAAGTAAACATGTTCCAACAAGGAACAACAAGATCATGTTCCAACAAGGAACAAACTTCATCTTCACCTGCAACTAGCAACGCTATAAGAGGGGCTGAGCAAAGCAGTAACATAGCCAAACAACGGTTTGCTAGGACATGGATGGTTAGGGGCTGACATGGCAATATAGGAGGCATGATATAGCAAGTGGTGGGTATCGCAGCATAGGCATAGCAAAAGAGCGAGCAATCTAGCAAGCAAAGATAGAAGTGATTTCGAGGGTATGGTCATCTTGGCTGCAAGGTTCTCAGAGTTGTCGAAAGCTTGGTCCTCGAAAGCGTTCTCAACAGAATCCTCATTCACGTACTCGTCTCCCGGCTCTACCCAAGACAAGAGAACAAGCAAAGGAACCAATATCAACCACGATGCAATGCGCAAGCAACATGATGCAAAACATGGCATGATATGCGAGAGGTGATATGCAATGCGTATGCGTGCTTCGGAAGGACAAGGATGAACAAGGCATAATCTTGGCAAACCAAGCATGCCACTGGATAGGTTAGGTGATTTCGGTTGAAATCGATATAAAGATCACCGGAATCGGATGCACGGTTTGCAAATGGCAAGCAATACAAGAATGACACGAATCTGCCATAAACAGCATGATGCTACTTAGCAAGCAACAAATAATTAAGCTACTGCACCCAAACATGGCAACAAAGCATATGACAGTAATCTACACAAGATGCACGACAAAAGATGAACACTGAGCTACGGCTAATTCACATCATAACAGGTCCAAACAATCATGGCAAAAGTGCACAAGATAACAGGTTCTCAGACTTGGTGAAAATAACAACATAGCAGAAACTAACATCAGGATGACATGTTCAGAGCAATGAAACTACATGCTACAGGTTCCGAACATAGCAAAGTAAGGCATGGACTGATTCTACTCAAGGCACTTGACAAAAGTCTCTTACTGACCATAAGCTAAAAAGGGTCAGAAAATATGATTACACCCATGTCAAATAAGCAACTTTCGTTTCAGGTTACAGACTTAGCAGAAAACTGGACATGTCAAAACAGATAACGACTAGGCATGTTCGTGAGCTCGATGCACTCACTAAAGAGCATTTCATGATAAAATAAGCATACATACATCAAGAAGACATGGCATAGTAACAATACATAGCAAAAATAACATCATATCATGCAAGGATCAACTACACCAAGCTTGGCAAAATCGAATAACATGTAAACAATCTGCCAGCAACATTTTGTAGCAAAAGTAGAGCTCGATTGACTTAAGCTATGGCACACCATAATTGCAACCAAAGGCATGGATGGATATAGCAAATACTCAAGTCCAAAACTCCCTTACTTATTATGTTCAAATTATGCATAGATCTCTCAGAAACAACATGAACACATGGCATAAAAATAACAGCAGTCAGGGACTTAGTGAAATTACTAAGTCTCTGAAATCAGCAACATCAAGTGACCTAGTTTGCATGCTTGTGATAGTCACCACATAGATCACAAAAATACATGGCAAAATTCTCTGGAAAGGTAACATGGAATATTACAAAACTCATGTAGGGCACAACTTCATAGGAGGTACACATCAATCATGGCAAAATTGACAAAAGTGCATGTTCAGATAAGATTTCAGCCACTAACATCAACTAGCCCTCTTCTAACAGCATTTCGGGCATCAAGATGACCTCAAATGAAAATGATGCAATGGAACAAAATGATCTAATCTTCGAGGCGAACAAACTGATATATAATACGCGCGAAATGGATCTACGGATGCAAAGTTATGGCATGTCCAACAGGTGATGATGATGCAGAATTTTAAGGACTTGGCAAAAAAAACGAGGGGGGGTCGAAAGTCAACCGATGACGCGGAAAACGAGGTACGCCGGCGCGGGCGCTCGCCGGAGCACCGGCCGGAGCAGTGTGGGGGAGACGGGGCACCGGATCCGGCCGGCCCGTAGCCGGATCTGGCCGGCGCGCGCGGCGGCGTGCGGCGATGGAGGGAGGCGGCGCCGGGGTCCCAGCGGCGGGCGGCGGCGCGTGCAGCCGGCGCGGGCGGCGGGGACGAGGTCGCCGGCGACGGGGCGGGCGCGCCGCGGGCGAAGGTGGCGGGGGCCACGGGCGCGAGCGGCGGTGGCTTCGGGCCGCGGGGGCCTGCGGTGGGCCGCGGCGGGCCGGGGCGGCGGCGCGGTACGGGCGGCGGCGGGGCCGACACGTGGCGCGCGACGAGTGGCAGCGGGCGGTTCGTCCGGCGGCGGCAGACGTGTCCGCCCGCGCGGAGAGGAGCGGGGCTAGGGTTTGGAGATGTTTTGCCCGGATTTGGAGGAGGGGGAGGCCTTTTTATAGCTAGAAGGATCTAGGAGGCTCCAAATGGAGAGCGGTTTTCGGCCACGCGATCGTGATCGAACGGCGGAGGACATGGAAGTGTCTTAGATGGGTTATTGGGCTGTTTTGAAGGGGTGTTGGGCTGCAACACACACGAGGCCTTCACGGTTACCCGGTTAACCGTTGGAGTACCAAACGAACTCCGATTGAGCCGAAACTTGACAGGCGGTCTACCGGTGCTATACCGAGGCCACATGTCAAACCTCGGTCCATTCCGAGAATGTTTAATACCCGCTCACGAAGAAATGTAAACGGGGACGCCGGGGGAGATAGGAGCGCCGGATTGCAAAACGGACAACGGGGAAATGCTCGAATTCATGAGACGAACACGTATGCGAATGCGATGCACATGATGACATGATATGAAATGCATGACATGAACAAAATACACAACGAAGGGAAACCCAACCACGGAGGAAATAACATAACACATAGCCGAAAATGGCAAGAGTTGGGTTACAAATATGGCAAGTTACATCTGGGGCGTTACATTCTTCCCCATTGCACTTCTCCTGCACGTTCCGTTCCGTCGCCTCCCGAAGGTCGGCGGCGGGGTCAATCCGCCGAGTGGTGGCGGACATCTCTGCCGATCCCATGATGGAGGCGGCGGCGACCCTCTCAAGAGTGAGGGGAGCCCTGGAGTGGAGGGAAGCATGAAAAAGACTTAGGCGAAATCAACAAAGCAGAAAATAAGACAAAGGGCGAAGGCACTTACGCCGAGACCAGCGGCGACTTCTTCACCTCCCTACGGAAGCGGTTGGCTTTCGCAACCGCCTCCTCGCGCTTGGTCGCGGCGGCCGCCCCCTTGAACTTCTTCGACCGGCTGAGAAGCGTACTCGGCCCGGCCCGACGCTTCCTCGCATCGCCTTAACCATCCAAAACGGCGGAGGAGCTCGCGCCAGGCTGGCCGGCCTTTTGCTAGTGGCGCGGGGCGACTTCCCCCTCGGCGTCGTCGTCAGGATAGTCGGCAAAGGTGGCCGAAGCCTTGAAGCCGCCTTCTCCTCCTCCTCCTCCCCCTTCAGCGTCGGCCACCATCGCCGCTGCCCCCAAGCCAGGGTCGTCGACGTCGCTCTCCGCTCGCCCGGGGACGAACTGGCGGGCCGGTCCCGTGGTGCCGGCAGAAGGCTGGACGAGACGGTTCTGATTCAAAGACTAAAAAAGAATAGAAGTCGGATTCGGCTACAAAGGAAGCAGAAGAAGAAGAGAGACGACTTACAACAGGCGGGGGGTTGGCGCGCGAGTACGGCTCCTTGCCGAACCGCCAATCCCCCGAGAGGCCGCAGTTCGCGATGTAGTTCACCGTGTCCGCCACCTCCGTGTGGGGCATGTCCTTGGTGCACATCCGACTCGGGTCCCGGTGGCCGCTCATCTGGCAGATCAGATGAGGTCGGCCTTGGAGCGGGAGGACTCGGCGGGCCACGAAGGCGGCCAACAGGTCGGCCCCGGTCAGACCCTCCGACTGCGTCAGCACTCGGAGTCGCGCAACGGCGGCGACGCCGGCGGGAGTCAGCGTCTAGGCCTGGTGGGACCAGCTGGGGAGCCTTCCCATGAGCACGCCGGCGTCGTAGACCGGCAGGTTGACCCAGTCGCCATCTGGGGCGACGTTCTTCACGTAAAAATAAGATCGCTGCCACATCTTGACCGAGTTAATCAACGCAATGGTGGGGAACGGGTTATCGGCCCCCGTTCTCCGTATTGCGATGAACGCACCGCACTGGGTTGGCACGCCGGCGATGTGCGTGCCGAGCTTGGACTGGAAGAATTCCCCCCACAGTTCGATGGTGGGGAGAACGCCGAGGAAGCCTTCGCACAAGGTGGCAAAGGCAGCTAGCAGCACCACCGTGTTCGGTGTGAGGTGGTGCGGCTGGAGGCCGTAGAACTCCAAGAAGGAGCGAAAGAAACTGCTCGCCGGCAGCCCCAGGCCACGCATGACGTGCGAGCGGAATACGACCCACTCGCCCTCCTCCGGCGCCGGCGATACCTCCCCCGCCGGCGCGGCGCGGGCTCGCACTAGGTCCGGGCCGGGGAGGCGACGCGTCTTGCGAAGGAAATAATTGTGGTCGTCATCGATCTCGGAGCCATCCCACACGCCGGAGAGCACGGCCGGATGCGCGGCGGCGGAATAAGAGCTCATCGCTGCGGGCGTGGCATAGTTCGGCGCAGCAGTGACGAGAGGAAGAAGAAGCAAGAGGGAGCGGGAGGGAGTAGGGAAGATGGGCGCGCATGCTCTGTCGCCCTCCTCCTCCTGCCTACTTATAGGCCCATGGGCTGAGAAGACGAGGTGGTAATCGTGGGATTAACTGTGCCCAGAAACCCACGACACCCACGATTCACCACACGAAGTTACTGCCGCAGTTACTGTGCGGGAAACCCAACCGCCCGCGCAGCCACAACGGATCTATTCGCATACCGAGGTGCGGTAGTGGCGGGCCCTGCCTATAGGCCTGTCCCGTCGTGCGCGTGGGTGGGCAGATTGGCCCGGCCACGTGGCGCCACGCGACGGATCCGCAACGGGCGGCAACCCGGAAGCTTATCAGGCACGCTGCCTGAACCCCGCTGCGACTTTCAAACTCTCTGAGGGCAATACGACCTTCTGCCAATCCGACTCCAGCTAGTTGGCCCGAAGGAAGACGGCGAGCCAAGCCCTAATCCAACCGCCGGAAGGAAGAAACTGTTGACGCTCCTCGGCAGGTCTCCCTCGGCGCCTCACCAGCTTCGGGGACTACTGTCGGAGTAATGGGCCACGGGTAGGCTAACCCGAGGCCCATAACCTTTCAAGACATCGGGGCAAGTCGCGCCTCTCAAGACCCCAGGACGGAGAGCCGCCTCTAGGAGTCGGCAGGGGCGCGACCGACTACCCACTCACGGCCGAGTCCCAGGGGCGACTTCGGGATGAGCCGACCCTTAGCTAGCGACTTCCAGAGAAGCCGGCTTTGGGAGTCGGCCCGCGACTCCAACCACCTCATGCTATCATGAAGAGGGACGGGACGGGGCGTGGCCCTAGTAAGGTCCACGCCCGCCCCTTACCAAGGGCAGGCATGGCCACAGTACGTCGTACCATCGAAGATCTCCGTCCGGTGCGGCACTGTTGCCATGCCAGCTTTGACGTCAGCCCCGGTGGGCGGAACCCTATGCCCACGACGGCCTGTCTGTACGATCCAGAAGATGGCAAGAGTGCCACCAGTCGGATCCCGTGGGAGTCGGCCTCCAAGAGTCGGCTGGCCCCTCCCACAGGATCCGCACGCCATTGACCATACAAGACGGGGAATGACAACAGTGATCGCCCGTGAGGCGGCGACACTGTTGCCATGACCCTACGACCGAGCCAGCGTCATTAGAAGCACAGCTACAGCAATCTGCAACCGGCAAGACCCGCCCGCGGTGGACACGGCCTGACGGCACCGTATCGGACCTGTCGGTGGGGCCCACCAGACGGCGGGCCCCGGCAGTCGGCGGAGAAGATGGCGGCCTGGGAGACAGACGGCTGGGACCCACACCCAGACGGATTACCATTGTACCCCTGGGGGTTAGGCCTATATAAACCCCCCATGGCACCCATGCAAAGGTTTGGAATCCATTAGCACTAGACCAGATCATATAGGAAGGAGAGAGCTAGCCTTGCCTTCTCCTAACTCCAGAAAATAGCTCAAGGAGCAACCGTGTATACACTTTGCCATAGTGATCATGCGGAGACCCCGCAGAGCAGCAGTAGGGGTGTTATCTCCTCGGAGAGCCCTGAAGCTGGGTAAGATTCGCCGGCGTGCATGTCTTCGCCTCATCCCATTTCCAGGCACCGGCGACGTTCTACTCGCTCCCACCATGATAAGCCATCCTTTGGCATATGTCGCACCCAACCCCCGATAGGGAGGGGACATTGGCATCAAATTATCTATGCAACCGGCTAGACGGACAAGCAGGTCCTCGAGGCTATAAAGTTTCCCCAAAGAAGAGCATAGAGCATCCATGCACCTCTCCGTGTCTTCGGAGGGAGGAAGCAGTCGAGAATTAGATATTTCTGATTGGTCAGCTCTCCAAGGCCTTGATATTATAAAGCGTGTTCATCGCAAAATCAAATGCACATAGATGTCATAGGGATTTCATGTTTCCAATCCCATTAGGTAGCCCTGTTTTAACATTCAGATGCATTAAGCGTGGTAGATGAACTATATTTGATGGCAGATTCATATAGACGAGTACATCAAGTGTTTCCAATTGTTGCAACATTCTAATTTGTGTTGGTAGTTGGTACAAACAGAGGTTACTGATCCATAAGTATCTCAGCAGATACAGTTTCCGCAATCCTGTGAGATCAACTATAGCATGTTCCAGATCAATATAAAGAAATCATAGGAACTTGAACTCTGACAATGGAGGTGCTTTATCAGACCTCCCAAAGAACATAACCGACCGAACCTATGATCATCGCTAATATTGTTTGACCATCAATTGATCAAGAAATCCTCGATAACATTGTTTGACCATCAATTGGAGGAGACATTAACATTCTTAGGTACTAGGAACAATTCCATACATGTTCAAAGAATTCCGTACATGTTCCCACCTTCCGTTTTGGCTGGGACCTTCACTGACCGGTAATGCTTATTGGAGGAGACTTTAACATTCTTAGGTACTATAAGTGCATCTAGTGCCACCCCTAGTTGGTTTTGGAGTATTGACATCAAACCTGGTCGAGGGACTAATGTGTTTGTGAGAATTGCAGGATAACATAGGTAGTAGTCCATCATTGATTCGGTTTAACTACCGGAGATGACCCCTAAAAATGTATGAAGACATTGAAGGCATTGGTGGTATGTGAAGATGTCCACATTGAAGACTATGACAAGAGAAGACATTGCATGAAGACTATGGAGCGCGAAGACTTAGTTGTTTCGTTGTTTCCTTTTCTTCTTTGTTGAGTCATAGGTACCACCATATTGTTAAGTGGGGTCCCAGTGAACAAAGTCAGAGTGACTGAAGTGATGCTCAACCAAATCCTATGTATTCGAGCGAAGACAATGAGAGCAAATCTTATCCAGAGCTGGATGAGTCAGCTTTACTTGTAGCCCAAGTCAAGCTGCCGTGTGTGTTTGAAATCTGACCGTTGGAACACGTGTTAGTTCCTTAGTGACCCAGGGTCATTTCGGACAAATCAGGTCGGGTTGCCTAGTAGCTATAAATAGCCCACCCCTACACCATAAATTGGTGGCTGCTCAGAGTTAGTGCACGTCTTTTGTCGTTTGAGAGCAACCCACCTCCGAAGCTTTTGAGAGAGAGAGAAATCCTTGCGAGGACAAAGCCCAAATACCTAGAGCCAAAGAGTGTTAGGCATCACTGAAGTCTTTCTGTCTGCGTGACCTGAAGACTTATTACCCTTGAGTACTGTGAATCCTCCAGCCGGTTACGCGTCGCGTTCTGAGCATCCAAGAGTCATTGTGGATAGCCGATGAACGAAGTCTGTGAAGGTTTGGAAGTCTACCTTGAAGACTTGCCAGAGTGATTGGGCGAGGACTGGGTGTCCTTAGCTCAAGGGGAATAAGGTGAAGACGCGGTCTTCTGAGTTGAATCTCAGCCACCCTAACCAGACGTACAGTTGTCACAACAACTGGAACTGGTCCAACAAATTCTGTGTCCTCAACAAGTGACTGGTTCTATCCTCTCCCTCTCTTTACTTACAGTCTGTCTTCGTGAAGTCATTGCCTGTTTGCTTTACCTATTTGTCTTCAATGTGTGACTACCATCGTTGTTTGGCTTCATACTATCTTCCATCCTGATCTTTACTACCTAGCTGCTATTAGTCTTCGTGCTTTCACTTCATTGAATACTTGACTATGGCTTGCTCAGTGTAGTCTACCTTCCGCTGCATATCAATAGGTTCATTTCTATTGTTTGTCTTTGAAACTTTAATGTTTTGAAGACTTTCATAAAAATCGCCTATTCACCCCCCTCTAGTCGATTACTAGCACTTTTAGTTGGTATCAGAGCAAGGTACTCCCTAGTTCTGTGTGATTCGGTTTAACCACCTGGAGTTTTAGCTATGTCGACCACAGGGATAATCAAAGTCTCCGCTGCTTGCCCCGTCTTCGATGGAACTGAATATCCCTACTGGAAGAATAAGATGCACATGCATCTTGAAGCCATTGATGTCGACCTCTGGTATGTCGTCAAGAATGGCGTTCCCAAGAGTGGTGAAGATGTCACCCCTGCTGATGTCAAGAAGTTCATTCAACTCGATTCTACTGCCAAGAACATCATTTGTGGTCATCTGATCAAAGGACAGTATGGCCGTGTGAGTGCTCTGGAAACGTCGAAGCTAGTCTGGGACTGGCTCTCCAAGGTCAACGAAGGCATCTCAACCCAGGGAGATCAAAGGATCAATGTTCTTTGCAACCTCTTCAACCGCTTCAAGAGAAACGACAATGAGAATGTCCAGCTCACGTTTGAGCGCCTCACTGACATCACAAATGAGCTTCGTGCTCTCGGCTCCAGTGAGATCACCAAGCATGAAATTGTTAAGACACTACTGAGATCACTGGACAGTTCGTTCGACACCCTTGCCCTGATGATATAAGAACGCCCTGACTTTAAGACACTTGATCCGTCTGATATACTTGAGAGGCTCAACACACATGAGTTCCAGCTATCTGAGAAAAGAGATATCTATGGTCCCAACTACGGCCGAACTCGTGCTTTGAAGACAAAAGCTATTTCCTCATCTGAAGAAGAATCTGACTGCAGTTCTGGTGATCCTGAAGACACTGGAAAGGAGCTTGCTATGCTTGTGAAGAAGTTCTCACTACTAGAAAAAGGGCTATAGATGGGATTGACACTAATGGCGCACCAGACAAGCGGTGCGCCATTAGTATATACTAATGGCGCACCACCTTCAGATACGCCATTAGAGTTGAAACTACTAATGGCGCACCTGGCCCAGGGTGCGCCATTAGTATCAAACAAATTTTTTTTGAACTAGTGCGCCTGTCCAAACATACTAATGGCGCATCCAGACAAAGTGCGCCATTACTAGCTGTAACTAGTAATGGCGCACCTGTCGGAAAGTGTGCCACTAATGTTGTTTTTTTATTATATTTTTTATTCCTTTTTTTGCAAAACTACTAATGGCGCACTGTTCCACCGTGCGCCATTACTAGTTTAAACTTGTAATGGTGCACTGTGGAACAGTGCACCATTAGTATGTTTTTTTTTGCAAAACTACTAATGGCGCACCAGCAGAAGGTGCGCCATTAGTAACCTGGATTACTAATGGCGCATTTGGGGTTGGTGCGCCATTAGTAAGTGGGAAACAACAAGATATTTTGGACAGCCTCTCCTACCCACACTCACTTTCTCCCCACTTCATTCTCTCCACCTCCTCCTTGTCTCGGGTGCCTCCTCTTTTTCACCTCATTTCCACCATAGATTCATTCAAATTAAGTGGTTAAATTACCTTGTTTTGATAGGTAAGTAAGGGGGGAACCTATATTTATGTTGTTCTCCCACAACAATGTGCACATGCACTTTTTATGGCCTAGCTAGATCTATGTATGTTTGTGGTGTTGCATATGTTTGTGGTGTTGCATATGTGTTTGTGTTTGGAGGTGTACCGGTATTTGAAATGCGGTAGTTGCCAATATTTTACCGGAATGTTGATTCATTTCCGTTTCGGCGAGAATTTTGGCATTAAGCATTCTTTTTTGTCCTATTTTTAGGGGAAGTCATGCCAAATTTTTTCTTGGTTCTAAAATATCGTTTTGCTCTACCCCGCAGGCGACCATGGTCTGCACGATGACCGAAGGCATCGTGAATAGGTTTTTGAGGTCCGCGAAGGCCGAGATGATTCAAAAGAACGAGACGGAGATAAGATATCCGTGTCGAAGATGCAAGCTGAAGAGCCTTATTGCGGACCCGGATTCCGGGCAGGTGCGGGACCACCTGCTCTTGCGTGGTTTCATGGATGGCTATCGGTGGCAAGGTGATGAATATGACTACGAAGTCGTCCATGGGGGCCGGGCAAGAAATGAGGAAGGGCAGCAAGACAACCACCGCGGCTCGGGAAGGCGAGAAGACGAAGAATCCCCAGGAGATGATCACGACGGTGATGCTATACACAGTCATCATGTAGAAGATGCAGGACATGATGATGAGGAATATGCCAGAGCAGACGACGGGCATGATCATGAAGATGATGATGCCAGCGGAGCAGACGACGGTGGACCATCGATGGGCTGGGTGCAGGACCCTTATATTCAATAGCTGCTTCTCAAGCAGACGGATAACGCAAGAGCTGCCGCCCGAGAGAAAGCCAAGATGGATCAACTTGAGTTAGACGCGGTTACTCCATTGTATGAAGGATGCAGGCCCGAGGATACCCGCCTGAAAGTAACGCTCATGGCTCTGGAGATGAAGGTAAAACACAAAATGACCGACGCATGCTTCGACGAGAACATGTCATTCTGGCACGAACGTCTTCCCAAGGGGAACATGTGCCCGACCAGTTTGGAGGAGGCGAAGAAAATCGTGTGTCCTCTGGATTTACCGCACGTGAAATACCATGTGTGCATGAACAATTGCATCATTTATCGGGACGAGCACGCGGAGTCTACCATACGTCCGGTGTAAGGCGTCACTCGATACAAGAAGAGGAAGAAAGCTCCTCGAAAATTGGTGTGGTACTTTCCGATCACTCCTCGTCTGCAGCGGTATTTCGCGGACCCTAAGGTAGCAAAGCTCCTGCGTTGGCATGCGGATAGGGAGGAGAAGAAGCGAGAAGATGACGCAAATGATCCGGAGATAGATAAAAAGACAAGATGCTGAGTCACCCTAAGGATGCGAGCCAGTGGCAAGCGTTGAGCTTCGAATACCCAGAATTTGGGAAGGATCCAAGGAACATCGTGCTGGGCGCGAGCACCGATGGAGTCAATCCGTTTGGCAGCCAGAGAAGCACACATAGCACCTGGCCTGTGTTTGTGTGGATGTACAACCTTCCCCCCTGGTTGTGCATGAAGAGGAAGTACATTCACATGAGTATGCTAATTGAAGGGCCGAAACAACCAGGGAACGACATCAATCTGTATCTGGGGCTGCTGAAGGAGGAGCTAGACACGCTGTGGAAAACGCCAGCCAATACGTGGGACGCCGCAGAGAAAGAATATTTCCCTATGAGAGCCGCACTGCTCACGACGGTGCACGACTATCTCGGTTACTGATATCTCGCGGGGCAGGTAGTCCTCGGATTTTCTGGATGTGTAAGGTGCATGGATGACACAACCTATCGCCAGCTAGATAGAGATCCTGGGACTTCGAAAACCGTGTTCATGGGACATCGAAGGTGGCTTCGCAATGATGACCCGTGGAGGAAACGCAAGGATCTGTTCGATTGTGAAATCGAACCCCGAAAACGCCCGTGTACGAGGAGCGGAGAGGAAATAGACAAGCTGTTGAAAAATTGGAAAGACTGCCCACTGCCGCGAAAGCAGCAAAAGGCGCCAGAGCCGGGAAAGAAGCGAAAGGCACCAGAGCCGCTGCTAAAGGTATGGAAAACGAGGTCTGTTTTCTGGGACTTGCCGTATTGGAAGATCCACCGTGTGCCTCACGGCCTTGATGTCATGCATATCACGAAGAACGTGTGCGAGAGTCTGCTTGGTACCCTGCTCAACATGCCAGAGAGGACCAAAGATGGGCCGAAAGCAAGGGCAGACTTGAAATCAATGGGCATCAGGCAGGAGCTTCACGCTATATATGATGATGATGATGATGATGATGATGATGATGATGATGATGAGGAGGAGGAGGAGGAGGAGAAGCAGGACACAGAAAGTCGTCGCAAAGGCAAAAAGGCCAAGAAGACCGGAAATGACTACCCTCCCGCGTGCTTCACTCTAAGTCAGGAGGAGATCGAGCAGTTTTTCACCTGCCTCCTAGGAGTAAAACTTCCTTACGGTTACGCGTGGAAGATAAGCAGATACCTAGACCCAGCGAAGCAGAAGTTCGGCGGGATGAAGTCTCACGACTGTCACGTGCTAATGACGCAGATACTTCCAGTTGCAATCCGTGGGATCATGGACGCGCACGTCCGTGAAACGCTATTTGGCCTATGCAACTTTTTCGACGTCATCTCTCGGAAGTCGATTGGCGTGAGGCAACTCAGAAGGCTACAGGAAGAGATCGTGGTGATACTATGCGAGCTTGAGATGTACTTCGCGCCCGCATTCTTCGACGTTATGGTGCATCTGCTGGTCCATATAGTGGAGGATATCATCCAACTCGGGCCGACATTCCTGCACAGCATGATGCCGTTCGAAAGGATGAATCGTGTCATCAAAGGATACGTTCGCAACATGTCACGTCCAGAGGGAAGCATAGCCAGGGGCTTTCTGACCGAAGAGTGCATCTCCTACTACACGAATTATCTAGGCATCGAGAACCCCGTTGGTCTGCCCGTCAACAGGCACCTCGGCAGGCTCGCTTTATGGGGTCACCGTGAGGGTCGCCGCGAAATGCATGTCGACTTCGAGGGTCGACTCGTCGACTTTGAAAGAGCAAACCTAGTCGCGCTACAACACATAGACGTGGTCGATCCTTGGGTGGTAGAGCACAAAACCTTTATTAAGAAGACGTACAATGACCGAGGCCAAAAGAGGACGGACGGAGATATACTCAAAGAGCACAACTCATGTTTCACGCGTTGGTTCAAGCAGAAGCTTCTGTCGTACCCTTTACATGAGGATTCTTCCGCGGAAGAACAACTCATATTCGCCTTGTCACAGGGCGCCGAGCACAACCTGATGACCTATGAGGCGTACGATATCAACGGCTACACATTCTACACCGAGGCCAAGGACATGAAGAGTGATGGTTATCAGAACTCCGGGGTAACGATGGAATCCTACACCGGTAACGACAAGGACAGATACTACGGAAGGATCGAGGAGATCTGGGAGCTGAGCTACGCTGGAGAGAAGGTCCCGATGTTCCGTGTCAGATGGGCCAAGAGCGTCCTAAAAGAAGACGGGTATTTCACCACCATGGTTATATCCGAAGCCAAATCCAAGACCGCGGGCGCAAACGTCACCGTGAAAAATGAGCCATGGGTACTGGCTTCCCAAGTGGACCAATGCTTCTTCATTACCGACCCGTCAAAGCCCAGTCGTGTTGTCGTGAGGAGAGGCAAAAGTAAGATTATCGGAATGGATGGAGTAGCCAATGAGCATGACTTTGACAAGTACGGCGACCCAAGGATCGAACATGACGACGATGATGAAGTAACAGCATACACCACAAGAAGAAGCAGGACCACCCTACCTAAAGGACGTCCGTTCCACAGAAGAACTCCATTTGCGAAAAAGAAGGGCAAGAAGATTGTAAATAGATAGCTAGCTAAGATCGATTGTATTTAAATCGTAGCCTTCATTTCTCGATTGTATTTCATGGGCACTTTTTGAACTATCATGAATATTTTTAAATTTCATGGACACTCGATCTCGATCCCCCTCCATCTCGATCGCTATCCCACCTCGCCAGATCCGGTCCCCCTCGCCGCCGAGCACCCCCCGGTCCACCGGCCGCCGCCGCCAACCCCCCGCACCCTCGATTCCCCTACTCAACCGCCACCGCCGACCCCCCGCACCCCTCCCCTACTCAACCGCCGCCGCCGACCCCCCGCACCCCCCGGACCCTCCCCCGCTCCACCGGCATTACTGTTTGATGATATTTTTTTAAAAAATTATTACCGTCTTATAAAAAAATATTACTGTTATGATTTAAACAAGTTTGAACATATTTAAACACAAATAAGTATCAAACAACATTTTAAATGCATAAAAAAAATTGTGGAGCCTGGGAATCGAACCAAGGACCTCCTGGTGTGAGAACTGGCTGCTAACCAGTCGAGCTAGTAGAGGGGACTTAATGTGGATCAGTTCAGGTGGAAGATAACCTGTTGGCTCGAGCAGAAATCAAAAAAAAATACTAATGGCGCACCGAGGGGTGGTGCGCCATTAGTATTGTGCCATTAGTATGGATGTACTTATGCCGCACCGAGGGGTGGTGCGCCATTAGTATTGTGCCGCCCCCATCCATATTTCCTCCCCCCGGCCCAAACCTATCCCCTCTCTCTCCCTCGCCCTCGACCTCGATCCCCTTCCTCTCTCCTCTCCCGACGCCGCTGCCCCGCCGCGGTCCGCGTGGCGTCCACTCTTCATCCACGTTTCGGCTTCCCGGGAATCTGCAGCCTTCCTTTTCCTCCCTCCGGGCCCGAATTCCTCGAACCGCTCAACTGGGGCGGCAGCGGCAGCACCACGAGCGAGCGAGCGAGCGGCAGCGGCGGCGACACAAGCCGGGAGCGAGCGGCCTTCTCCGCCGCGGGCTGCAGCCGCCGGCCTCTCCTCCGGCCGTCGCGGCAGCGCGTTCCGACGCCAGCACCCGCACAGCTCTGCCCCCCGCCTCCGCCGGTAAGCACCCGCGCCCGCCTCCACTGCTCCTCTCGGAATCCTCTGCGCTCGCCCGCTCGCACCCCAGCTGCTCGACGGAATGCGGCGCCGAGCAGAGACAAGCTTGGCCAGCTTCTCTCGCGCGTGATTTCGGCCACGGGCCATGCTGCGGGCCTACGGCGTGAAGCGGCAGAGCAAGCGACAAACTCGACATACAATTTTCAATGTTAAATCAATTGTGTGATCTCTTTTTGTATGTTTCAAGGACTGCCCAATACAAGTAAAGCAATTTGTTCTGATCAGTAGGTCCG
Organism: Aegilops umbellulata; assembly: GCA_032464435.1. Classification (NCBI taxonomy): domain Eukaryota; kingdom Viridiplantae; phylum Streptophyta; class Magnoliopsida; order Poales; family Poaceae; genus Aegilops; species Aegilops umbellulata. Next base: position 375,905,540 of record CP136059.1, on the reverse strand, counting down.
AAGCCCGTAGCTAGGTGGTAAATCCGAAGCCAATCCCCTCGTGGTGTCGCAAATACTTGAACTGCTGCGGTGACTAGGTACATATAGTGGGTCCTAGTCATTATTTTCTCAGTTCTGAGCTATGAGAATCTTACTTCCTTCAAATCTTTGAGCTATAACAGTTTTCAGTCAGTGTTCAAATCTTCGACCTCTGCCGCTTCGTCGCCCACGAGCGCCTGCACGCCAAGGTGCCCGTCTACCCGCCGCTCCACCTCATCTTCCACGCGCTCCACACCACCCCCTTCCACAATGTCAAAGCCGTCATCATCGGCCAGGTACCCAAATACCAAGCCACTCAAGTCTACGAATCCTGTACTTGTTCACCTGCTGCTTCATTTTCATTGTGAAGAAATGTGTGACAGTTTCACTAACTTAATTTCATTCTGAAGAAATTTGCGCCTAGAATTTCTTTTTGTTACAATGCTACTTGCTGAATGGAGTGATATTTCACTAACAAAATATCTACAGAGTGCACTATACAACATAATGAACTTACTCATTATGTCAGATTTTGTAAACCTTTTAATTGAACTGTTTCTCATACTTGCTGCAGAGAGGTGAGGCTAAACTTCTAACGGAAGATTGGGAAGGTGCGGTTGAGGATCTGAAAGAGGCTGCCCAGAAATCCCCACAGGTGAATTTTATGCAATTTTGCTTTGTTCTCCTGAGTATAGTATATCACATCTCTCCTGAGTATATTTTTTTTCTTTTGGTCCAACTGAAGGAGCCTAAGCTCCCAGTCTGTCAGAGCATGCTAATTTGAATTTCCTTTTAAAACCTGCATCTTGCTGTATTTGATTTACTCTCTGATGATGTGCTTCTGTTGGCGTGCATCTTGTTATTCCCATTTCCATTAGGCTGAATACAGTTATGTTCTGAAGAAATAGGTTTGTTATGCTCAGTGAGTACCCTACATATATAGTTTCCCAGTGGACAAATCATGTGTTTTAACTGCTTGGACGGATGACGTACACAACAATAGATCCTGCATTAGCTAGACTTTGGTATAATACGGGGTGCAACTTGTGGTTAAAAGTTAACTCTCTGGCTGAGGTTACACGCACAGTAGGAACTCCGCTGTCATGCTCTGTTTCCTGTCCCTGTCCCCTTTATTATCTTTGAAATTCCAAAATAAGGATCATGCATCTCCAGTGGATAGTTTTACTTGCAACCTTGGTTTATGGCTCATGTGAACAAATGAAAGTGTAGATTTATTTTCACTAACTTACCTCACTAACTAATAGTGGTTGTCTAATGATGACAGACTAAGTTTCTGATTTATTTTCTTATAAAAGTGTAGATTCATTGGTAGCAATTGTTTTCAGTGTCTCATGTTGCAGATTGTCTACTTTTCAGTATCTGATCCAGTATTGCTTGTAGTGGTTTGTCCAAAATGTTGAATGATACTGCTTGGAGATGCATATATTGTTTCACCTCTTCACATGCCAATGTATTTTACATGTTGTGATGGAGGCCTTTTTTGCCTTGTCCACCCGAGAGGCCCTTGAGTTTGCTGGAATGTCGATTAACTTCCGTTCCGGCAAATTCGGGTACTCCATATGTCCTATTTTCAGCAAAGGTCATGCTGAAATTTTCCATGAATTTTAGCATGACTTTGCTAAAAATAGGACATATGGGGTACTTGTGACTAATGCATGGGCCGGGGTATCTTAGTAGTTAATTAAGTAGGATCAAGTGCCCCTTTATTCTAGCTACATTAAACCATAGGCAGCAATAGAGCCAAGTGATTAGGCCCAACTTAGAATTCTCCTTCCCAGCTTAGCTTTTAGGATGCCTCGGTGTCGACAACCCATTAATTATACAACCTTGGCTTTTAGGGTGCCTCGGTGTCGATAAAAACCGAAATGATGAAAGCTTAGGCTTTTAGGGTGCCTCGGCGTCGAAAAACCCTCAATAATAAAAGCTTAGCTTTTAGGATGCCTCGGTGTCGACAAACCCTAAATGATGAGACCATGATCTTGTTCCTTGACAATAACCAACTTTTGGACCAAACTTTGTTCCTATTTAGAGAGAAACATGGCCAACAACGATGAGGGCGGGGGTTCGGGCGGCAAGGCATTCTAGGAGCTGTCCCAGGAGATGGAGGAACAACCTCACTTGTATGAGGACGCCGCCTTCCCCACCGATCCTGAGACCACTGATGGTGCCGCCGAGGATGACCCCACTGATGCCACCACTGATGGTGCCGCCGAGGATGCCACCACTGATGATGGCGGCGCACGCACAGATGGCAGCCAACCGAAGAGGCAACGGAAGGACCGGCGCCCGACCGTGCTCCGCACCCTCAAGGAGGAAGTTACTGAAGTGGACTCCGACAGGAATCCAACGACGCCCGAACGAATAGTCAAGTGGTACTCGCTTCACCTCGGGTGCATTCTCCGGAGCACCGTCTCGATCAACACCGAGAACCTGAGGCATCCTGACCGAGGGAATTTGCGCAACCTCCTCTTCACGAAGCTGCACGAACGATACAAGTTCCCCGCTGAATTTGAAAACACAAGCCTCAAAGGGAATAAAGCGAACAATGCTGCCCTCACGAAGATGAGCAAGGCCCTGTCTACTTGGAAAAGCAATGTGAAGAGAATGATCGAGAAAGGTGAGAGTTATGAGAAGATCAAGGAGAAAAATCCTTCGATCACCGAAGATGACTACAACGACTTCAAGACCAATTGCTCGAGCACCGCAAACTCCGAATCAAGTCGGCGGGGGAAAGAAATGCGGGAGCTGAACTTAGGGGAACACACACTCGGTCCCGGCGGTTACAGAGTGGCGGAGCCTATATGGGACAAGGAGGAGGCGGACCGTGCCGAGCAAGGCCTACCGCCCCTCTTCCATAAATACGGAGACAAGCAGACCAGGAACTATGTCAGGGCCCGGTACAAGATGGACCCGAAAACAAAGGAGCTTACCACGGATCCGAAGACCAGGGCGCTTGAGCTTGTTCTGGTAAGGAATACACCCCCGCGTAATTAGCTCCATATGGTTGCATTCTAATTAATGAAGCCAAATTTCTAAATGGTTCACATTCCTTCCGCAGGCGACTGAAAGCAGTAGCGCGGGGTCGACTAAGAGCAACCCTTGGGACACCACTCTAAATAGGGCGTTGAATGTAATGAAGAACAAGGATAAGCTCAGTAAGCCGACGTCAGCTGGTCGTGTGGCCGGCAAAGGCTTGTCGACAAAATGGTCGTCATACTATAACACTGGTGGGCGAAAGGAGAAAAAGACCATCTCGGAAAGCCAGGTGCGCGATGTTCAAGAACTCAAGGCACAGGTGGCGCGGATTTCGGAGATTGTCCAAGAGCAAGTGCAACAACAACTCGGAGCGACGATCACCGCCATTGTGCCTACCTTGATCCAGGGGTTGAGTGCGTGGATTGCGGGCGGCCAACAGGGGCCGCCCCCGATTCCTAGCTTCATGGCCAGCAACTCGCAGAACGAGATGGCGGGGCCATTGGTGTCTCCGGCGGAGGCGGCATTGGTGTCTCCGGCACGGGAGCTTAATGCACCCGGGTGTACGCCGGCCGGCACCTCTGCAGCAAGCGGCCCCTCCTCCAACTGCACACCCGCCGTTGGCGGTGCCTCGACATTAACCGAGCTCGACGCCATCATCACGGTAACTAATTAAGCCTCTCTCGGCCGAGGACTTCATCTCCTTGCCTTTGACTGGGCATCCATGATGCCCTACATGTTTTCGCAAGGCGCCGCCGACATTCCGTGCACTCTCCTGCACTTCGCGAACAACGAGTTGGTCGATGTCGCCAAGGACAAAATCGTTCAACCGGGCAACCCCTTGTTCCACGGTACCCAGATGCCACCCAACTTGTTTAGGGTTCAACTGGTTCGGGTGCTGCCAGGCTGCGACGAGTTGTTACCTCCGATTCGACCCGTCGGGGCAGACGATGATGACGTGATGACCCTCAGCGCCTGCCTGAGCTGGCCCCTGCTTTGGCCGAAGAGCCAGATTCGTTTGGGGGCGGGGGACACCACCCCAAAGACAACACCGCCAGTCGTGCCGGCGCCAAGTCGGCCCCATGGCAAGACCGCCGCAACGGTGCCGGACATCCCTATGCCACTGGATCCAAACATGCATATGGCACAGGATCAGAACGACGACGACGACGATACATTCGGCAACGTCGATCAGTACATTGCCGATCATGGGTACGATGGCGACTTCATGGGGCCTCCTTCTCAAGAACCCAACCCAAAAAAAGACGTGTGCGATCTAGCTGGTACCGCGGAGAAGCCAAGTTGCAACAGGCGTCGTCTGCCGTTCAGCTCTCAGGAGACACCTCCAGCTGCCGACTTCACCGAGCCTCAGATAGGCGAGGTGCGAAATGTTATCAGCCCCAACACACTCAAGAAGGCGGTCTGTGAGAAGAACTCGGTCCCATTAAAGGAGAAGAAGAAGGCACGCAAAAGAAAGACTAACAAGGGTGCAGGCCAGCCGGCACCGAGTACGATCCGTGCTCAGGACGGGCCACCTTCACCTGAGGATTTAATGAGGAGGGTGCATGTGGCGGGTAGGCCGATGCTACCGAGAAATATGCTCGATGTTGCAGCCGGTGCTATGCCGAGTCTGCATGACAGTGTTCTTTCTTTGGAGAAGCGGCGTCTCAGAGAGAAGGATGTGGCATACCCGGTTTTCGCGGCCAAGGTGCCAGAGGGCAAGGGCTTTGCGGATAACTCCATCAGGGGTACGATCGTCCTGCGGTTTGATGACATCCACGCTATGTTGAACCTTCATCCGCTGCACTACACCTTCGTTCGGCTATTTTCGCTGAGTATGGAGATGCGGATCATTCGCGTCATTCTGGCAAACCCAGGTAAGGATAACTTCCTCGTGCCTTACTTTCCCGAGTAAGTCCTCCCCTCAACCGCCCCGTAACATATGAATTCTTAGATTTCGATCGTTTTTCTTTTAACATTCCATGTTTTCTGCAGTGACACACATTGCACGCTCATCCTCCTAAGCCCCAAATATTCCATGGCCACGTATTTCGACCCGGACCATCAGTCGAACGTAGACTACACAAATGTCAAGAAGGTTCTTGATGATGTTCTCCCCGGCTACGGCAAATCTGGAGGCACCTTCACCAGGCCTATTCGTAAGTACGGCAAGCACGTGTTCTCCCACAATACGACGTTCTGCTGCGTCAAGCAGCCGCCTGGCGGTCAGAAGGTTGCCTACTACGCCATCCATCACATGCGGGCGATCGTACGGGACCATCATCAACTTCTGCCACCGAGCAAACTCAAAGATTGGGCCGCAAGCGTGTCGGCAATCCAGGACGCGGACATCAGACAAGAATTCTTTCGCATCCAGTCGGAGTTTGCGAAAATCATCCATCAAGATGTCCTTCGTACCTCGGGGCAGTTCTACCTCAGAAATCAACCATCCAACAGTGACACCGACACAATGCTAGAAATGCAGGCTGACAACGACCGTAATTTCATGACTCCCACGATAGACGACGGCTTCATCCACGCTCCGGTCCCTTGAGTCGAGTCGAAAGCAGCGATGCTGTGTCTAGTTCTGAAACATCGATTGGCTCATGTTGTAATTAAACTTTAATGAACTTGTAGTATGTCTCTTTGGTTTCAAGAGTCATTCAACTTAGATGTAATCGATGCTATTAATGTCTTGCTTTTCTCTTCCGATCGTTCTGTTGCATACTTATATATTGCTTATGTATTGTCTGTGAATTGGTACTAACGTTTCGTTTGGCTAGTGCATAGCGATGCCGTCGTATGTCGTGTACAAGGGTAAGGTTCCCGGAGTCTACGACGACTGGGAGGAGTGTCGGAGACAGGTTCACCGATTCAGCGGTAACAGTTACAAAGGGTACACCACTAGGGCCGAGGCCGAATCTAGATACGCCCGCTATCTAGCGGGAGAGGGGAGGGAGCGTTGGAGGAACCGGATGAAGACGAGTTTCATCGTGATGATGCTCATCATGATGACCGCAGCTCTCTTCTATGTGATGGTAGTTTAGATGATCGATATCGACTTGTAATGTGAAGACAAAATCGCTACTTGCGGTCTCGAGACTTGTAATATAATGTTCTATCTTTGTTCGGTCTTTTCAATTTGGAGACTAATATGATGAATTGTATTCGGAGACTAATATGATGAATTGTATTCATAGACTAATCTTCTATTGTATTCGATGAATCTGTTGTTGATGTGTGCTGTCTATATTTTGTCCAATTATACATTTTGTAACCTGTGCAAAAAACAGAAAATTAAAAAATTAAAAAAAAACTAATATTCATACTAATGGCGCATCACATCACAGTGCCCCATTAGTATGCCAGAGGATACTAATGGTGCATCATTAAATAGTGTGCCATTAGTATGCCGAAGTTACTAATGACGCATCTTGTTGTCGTCCGCCATTAGTATGCAAAAGCACCTGGGTATGCATGGCCCCTGGGAGGCATACTAATGGCGCACTGTTGTATATACGAATGGCGCATCTGAGGTGCGCCATTAGTATACCAGATACTAATGGCGCACCAGTGGTGCGCCATTAGTAAAATATACTAATGGCGTGGCACTAATGGCGCACCACTAAAGCGCCATTAATGGCCAAATTAGGTGCGCCATTAGTAGCCCTTTTTCTAGTAGTGTCTAGAAGTTCACTAAGAAGAAGGGCTTCAGAAAGTCTTCACGATACAGCTCAAGAAATGATGAAGCTTCCACTCATGATTACAAGAAGAGAATATGTCACAAGTGCAAGAAACCTGGACACTATATCTCGGAATGTCCACAGTGGGACAATGATAACAACAAGAAGAAGAAGAGCAAGGAATATGATTCTGATGACAAGAATAAGAAGAAATCTTCAAAGTCTTCTTCCAAGTCTTCATCACACAAGAAGAGCTCATCTGGCAAGGCTCGTGCTTTTGTTGGCAAGGAGATGGATTCAGAGGAGTAGTCTGCTTCTGAGGAGGCGGAGGTGGAGTCGGAGGAGGAGTCCGACCCTGGCGTTGCAAGTATGGCTCTAGCTGTAGCCTACATTGCCAAGTCCATCTTCAACACTGAAGACAATGGCCCCGTCACCTACGCTGATGCTAATGCAAGGACGACTCTGCTCCCACCTACTGCTTCATGGCACGTGGTGCCAAGGTAAAATCACGCGATGCTTAATTTGAAACATCAAGTGAAGATGACTATGATTGTGAATCCAAACCTAACTACAAAACACTTGCTAAAATTGCAACTAAACAACAAAAAGCTATGGAACATACTCAAAAACTGTTAGACAAAAGCGATGACCTGTTGGACGCGGAAATGACCCGTTCTCAGTCCTTAATTGAAGACATAAAAAATCTTCATGTTAAGTACCAGGAACTTGAAAGTCGTCATGAAACGCTCTCAACCACTCATGAAAAGCTTTCCTATGATTATCTTCAAAGGAAGCAAGAGCTTGAGAAATTGAGAGCGGCTCATGAAGATCTTCAAAAAGAGAATGAGTCACTTCGCGCTCAACAGATCAGTACCGCTCAGGAAGGATTTGAACCACCATGTCTAAAATGCCTTGAGCGTGATAACGCTACTTCTGTTGCTGAATGTTCTACTGCTGCTACTGTTCCAATATCTTCAACTATTGATGTGGTAACTAACCCCTCTGCTGAGGATACCACTACTATTGCTGATGAAAATGCTATGTTGAAGACATTGCTTGAAACAGGGATGTACAAAAGCCTCAAAGGGCATCAGACACTATGCGATGTCCTCAAAAAGCAGATTTTGAACCGAAACCCTAGGAAAGAGGGTGTTGGGTTCAAGAGGAAAATGAATGTTGATGGCTCCTACGGAAGCCTGAGCAGTACCCCAAAACCACATGGGTTGCTGCAAAGGGACCTTCAGTGGATCCATCCACCTTATCTGGCGTCACTTGTGCTAACCCTATTATCATTGATGAATCCTTTGCTGCAAACTATAAACTGTTTAAGAATCAGAATCGTGAAGTGTTTGCCAGGTATATTGGTACTAACTGCAGGAATGGGCCACCTATGAAGAAGATCTGGGTCCCCAAAAGTTGTCTTGAGAATCTTCGTATGAATGTCATCATGACACCACCTGGGAAGAAGACAAATCCTAGATGTGGGTGGTTAAGAAGAATTAACTTTCTTTTGCAGGGAAAGGTCTCCAGCCAGAAATCAAAGGCGTCTGATGCTATTGTTGGGGACCTTAAACATCCTGTAGGGCGCAAGATCAAATGCCCAAACGGTCTCACTATGTATTTTGTTCCTGAATCGTTTGCCAATCATCCTATCAGTCCTAGTCTTGATCTAAGCTTTGATAATCCTCTTGCCCGTCAAATGTTTATGCTTTACAATACGCTTGGTGAAGCCTATCCCCCTAACTATACTGTAGGGTATGACACCTCATGCTTCATAATGGATTATGGACAGCGGATGCACTAATCATATGACTGGTGATAGAAGTCTTCTCATGGACTCAACCTTACGTCCATCTGACAAGAGTCACATCACATTTGCTGAACCTGGTAACAGCAAGGTATTGGGTCTAGGTAGAGTTGCAATCTCAGAGGATTAGCACATGGATAAAGTGATGCTTGTTGAATCCCTTGGTTTCAACTTAATGTCTGTCTCAATGCTTTGTGACTTGAACATGATTGTGATATTTGGAAAATATCGTTGCCTTGTACTAATGGAATCTGACAAGTCTCTAGTCTTTGAAGGGTACCGGAAAGATGATCTATACATGGTAGATTTCTCAGCAGGGCCACAGCTTGCCGTATACCTTCTTGCAAAAGCTTCAGAGTGCTGGCTCTGGCATCGGAGGCTAGGGCATGCTGGCATGAGGAACTTACACACTCTCGCAAAGAATAAGCATGCCATAGGCATCGAGGGCGTCAAGTTCAAGAAGGATCACTTGTGCGGTGCCTGCTAAGCTGGAAAGATGACTAGGGCCAAGCATCCCTCGAAGACAATCATGACGACATCTCAACCCTTCGAGCTGCTACACATGGACTTATTTGGCCCTACTCACTACTCTACTCTCACTACAACTGCTTGTCTCTATTGCTTCGTCATTGTTGATGATTATTCAAGATATACATGGGTGCACATAATTCTCTACAAGACTAAAGTGCAGGATGTCTTCAGACGCTTTGCCAACCGTGCCATGAACAACTATGGCGTCAAGATCAAGCATATAAGGAGTGACAACAACACAGAGTTCAAGAACACCGGCCTTGATCTGTACTTTGATACATTAGGCATCACTCATGAGTTCTCTGCTCCGTACACCCTTCAGCAGAATGGCATCGTGGAGTGCAAGAACAGAACACTCATTGAGATGGCTCGGACGATTCTTGATGAATACAAGACACCAAGAAAATTCTGGCCTGAAGCTATTGATACTGCATGCCATGTCATCAATCGTGTCTATCTTCACAAGCTTCTGAAGAAAACATCCTATGAACTCCTCACTGGTAAGAAGCCAAATGACAGTTACTTTAGAGTATTTGGTGCTAGGTGCTGGATCAAGGATCCACATCACACTTCAAAATTTGCACCGAAAGCACATGAGGGTTTTATCTCGGTTACGGAAAGGATTCACACTCCTACAAAGTCTTCAACCTCTTTCACTACAAAGTGGTTGAAACTGTGGATGTGCGGTTCAATGAGACTAACGACTCGCAAAGAGAGCACCTGCCAGATGTGCTATATGAAGTTCCACCCAGTGAATCCATCAAGCTAATGGGAACTGGAGAAATCATACCATCTGAAGCACAGTCTGAAGAGGAACTTATCATTTCTGCACCTAACCAACCTGAAGACAATGCTCAGCCCGAAGACAATCCTCCCAGCGATGACAATGATCAGCAAGAGCAAAATCTTTGTCCAGTTCATCCTCGTGTTGCAAATGAAGTACAGATTGAGAAGATAATTGATAGCATCAATGCGCCTGGTCCACTCACTCGTTCAAGAGCAACGCAACTAGCAAATTTCTGTGGGCACTTTGCTTTTGACTCAATATCTGAACCAAAGAAAGTTGCTGAAGCCTTCATGGAACCTGAATGGATTCAAGCTATGCAAGAAGAGCTTCGACAGTTCAAGCTGAACAATGTCTGGGAACTTGTCAAGCGTCCTGATCCCCGCAAGCACAACATAATAGGCACAAAATGGATATATCGCAACAAACAAGATGAGCATGGTCAAGTTGTAAGAAACGAAGCTTGTCTCGTTGCTCAAGGATACACTCAAGTTGAAGGGATTGACTTCGATGAAACATTTGCTCCTGTGGCTAGGCTTGAAGCTATTCGCATATTACTAGCCTATGCAAACCATCACAACATCTTGCTATATCAAATGGATGTGAAGAGTGCATTTCTCAACGGCAAGATTGAACAAGTGTATGTTGCACAACCTCCTGGCTTTGAAGATCCAAAACATCCTGATATGGTGTACAACCTAAACAAGGCACTGTATGGCCTCAAACAAGCCCCTCATGCTTGGTATGACACACTCAAAGACTTCCTGAAGAGCAAAGGCTTCAAACCTGGTTCCCTGGATCCCACACTCTTCACGAAGACATATGATGGTGAACTGTTTGTGTGCCAAATATATGTGGATGACATTATCTTCGGCCGCACCAACCAGAAATACAGTGATGAGTTTGGACACATGATGCAAGAACAATATCAGATGTCCATGATGGGTGAGCTGAAGTTCTTCCTTGGTCTTCAAATTCGTCAGCAAAGCAATGGCATCTTCATATCTCAAGAGAAATACCTCAAAGATTGCCTAAAGAAGTTTGGAGTGCAAGACTGCAAAGGTTACACGACGCCAATGCCAACCAAGAGTCATCTGGGTCCTGACGCTAATGGTAAAGAGTTCGGTCAGAAGGTATACCACTCCATGATTGGTTCTTTACTTTATTTATGTGCATCTAGGCCAGATATTATGCTTAGTGTTTGCATGTGTGCTCGATTCCAAGCGGCACCAAAGGAATCACATCACTTAGCTGTGAAGCGAATTCTTCGATATTTGGCTTACACCCCAACATTAGGATTATGGTATCCAAAGGGCTCAAAATTTGATCTAGTTGGATTCTCGGATGCTGATTATGCTGGTGACAAGGTGTATCACAAGTCTACATCAGGCACATGTCATTTTCTGGGATGATCACTTGTCTATTGGTCTTCAAAGAAGCAAAACTGTGTATCACTCTCCACTGCTGAATCTGAATACATTGCTGCTGGATCTTGCTACGCTCAGCTTCTATGGATGAAGCAAACACTCAAGGACTATGGCATCCATCGGAAACAAGTACCACACTACTACGACAACGAAAGCGCCATCAAGATTGCCAACAACCCAGTTCAGCACTCAAAGACAAATCACATTGAAATTCGTCATCGCTTTCTTAGAGATCATGTCATGAAGGAAGATATTGATATCATACACGTCAACACTGAAGAGCAACTGGCAGATATCTTCACAAAGCCCTTGGATGACAAAAGGTTTTGCAAGTTGCGGTGTGAGCTAAATATCTTGGAATCCTCAAATGTCCTGTGATCAGGCACACATCCTAACACTTATGCATGTTGATGACTTAGATGTGCAACACACGAAGTAAAGTATATCTTCAATCAATGAAGACTTACATGCTAAGTTTGAATACATTCACACGGAATTTGACTTCGGAGCGCCACGATAATTGTGCGTCGTGTCTGGGTCTAATACTTCCTATACGGTGGGCAACACCACCACCAAATTCTTCTGTTTGAAGTGTTTTTATCATGGCGTTACATTTGCTATGTCTTCACATTTGGTTTGTCTTCAATTTCAACACGTCTTCATGATTATCTTCACTATGTTGATTTGGTTGTATTCTGATATATACATATATTAGAGTTCTATCCTCTACAGCATTCACTTATAGCTATGTCTTCTCGTTTGAATTTTTTGAACTAAGTGAATGTGATCGCACCCTAACCTCTCTATGCTTTCTACCTCAAACTCTATCTATCCAAATCATATACATTCTGTTCAAACTGTCGAATGTCTTCTCTGCGTCCTTGTCAGCAGAAGATACAGAGACAAACATTAAATCTGTTTTAAATGTTCAATTCTTATTTCCTGAAACCTGGAGAAGTCGGAACGACCATCCGACAGTCCAGGCGGGCGTGGGAACATGGGACAACTCCAAATGTGTTGCATGTTCGCCACGTATCCCTCAGATGTGAACCGCTAGGGGCACCTGCGTAATTGTGCTGTGTCGTCCCTTTCCCTATAAATATACATCCAATCGCGGTCAACATCCTTCTTCCACCTCTCCACCTCGACAAACCCTAGCGCCACCGCTAGCTCTCGACGACGACGGCGACGAAGCACTTAGCTGCCGCGACCTCTCCGACGTCATCTTCACGCCGGCCGCGGACCTCGTCTTCTCCGCCGCAGCCGTAGGTGTCCTCCGTCGCCAAGATAGGGAATGGAAGATAGAACTGCTCGGCCTCATCTTCTACTCTGTCTAGCAGTTCATCGTGTGGTAAATTAAAACCCTATTTTTACCTGTCTTTTTGATCCTATAGATTCATCCTTTTTACCAAAAGTAGTTTCTGCCTCCACAAATTTGGATCTATCCTGTCTGCATCTCATATGATGCCTAGTAAATTCACTTATGCTTCACACGTAGTTCGATTCCTCACTTGTACTAATTCTTGGATTCGTACAAATCTCGAACCAACTCTCAACATATAAGTGAATGTCTTTGCGCTATGAGGTTAATTTCTTCTAAACTGATTTATCTTCAAAATCTTTTGAGAATGCATATGACCTCTTCCCCTTCCCTCACATCTCTAATGCTGTCACAGGTACATGTCCGTGGGAGAATCCCTTGGTTCTCATAGTCTGCATTCATTTGCAGAATTCTTACAGCATCATATCAACTCTCCCGAGGCTAGTTCCTGTCTGACCAGCAAACGGAAGCCTTTGACAATATTGAAGCCATTCAGTCTGAACTTCATGGCAACAACGAAGTCTGCAAGGAAGGGTGGCAGAAAGCGCCGTGGGAACACATCAAGAGATTTGCCTCCTGACAACTGTGCGTTGTACAAGACAGATCCAGAGGAGGACTACAGTCAACGAAAAACCCGAATCCAATGGATTCGAAGGTATTGGGCAGAACAATGGTACAAGAACATGTTCGTGACCCAGGAATATGCTGAGAAGAACGCCATCAAGTGACCCTGGGGAGACATCTTGTACAAAAATCTTCCACCCAGGTCCAAAGCTGAAGCCATTGAACAAGGCCTCTACCCTTGCATGGTCCGTGGACCACAACCTGCAGATGCCGACCCATCTTCATTGCTATGGTGTCGTGACGACAATCTGTTCAAGCGCAACTTCCAGTTTGCCAAGAACTCGGCCAAAGAAAACAAGAAGTCGCGGGGATTAGACTTCAACCCCGGTCCCTCTGCTCCTCGTACCGATGGCACACGCGAAGCTGTACCCAATCTTGTTGGGCCCTTTTACAACCTAGAAGGTCTCATCACTCATATTATGGTTCAAGGGACAACCATGGATGAACCTGCAGACGACGCTGATTCTGACGAAGCGCCTGCACCACCAAAGCCAAAGAAGCTGAAGAAACCCAAGGCTTCGAAGCCTTGCCTTGTACCAAAAGCTTCGCGAGTGAAGCCTCTGGCCACTGCTCCTCCTACATCAAGTGTGAAGTCTGAAGATCTCTCACGCATTTCAAGGTCTGAGAAGAAGAAGCCTATGCACACCACTGGTCTAGCTCTAACCCCCGTTGCTGTTCTGAGGAACGAAAATGACACCATTGATATGTCAAGTGTCGACGATCTTGCTGATGACGCTCTTGAGCAGCTGATAAAGAGCAAGCAAGATGTGGAAATCTTCAATGATTTGCCTCTCTTTGACGTGGAAGTATTGAACAACTTTATTGATGAGCGGTTTGACACCCCTGGCATCAGCTTTGATCATATGCAACTTCCAATTGGCCTCAGCGTCTCCTTCCATGGCGCCATTGCTCCTGAGCTGGCTCTTGCTCAGAAAATTGTTGAGCTGAAGCATAAGATTGATTATGAAAAAGCTCAGTTCAAGAAGCATATGGCCAAGCTTAGCGTGGCAGACGTCCAAAACTTCAAGGTCATGCTGCATGAGCTCAAGGAAGCGTTTCACAAGAAACGTGATGAAGCCAAAGGTTCTCGTGAGCGCATGAAGCTTCTGGCTGCAAAGTGTGTTCAATCTTACAATGAAGCTGAAAAGCACAAGACACTTGGGCATCCTGGCATCGACCCTAAGAAGGCTGCCAAGAAAACGAAGCCTACTGTGGACCAAGCTGAACCATCCAGGCGGGAAGAATCTCGCATTGTCTTCCCCGCTAGCATGACAGGCATGAAGCCTAAGGTCCCCACAATGGCTTTAGAGCTTCAGAAGACAAGGGCAGCTGAAGCCAAAGCTAGAAAGCGCAAGACCAAGAACACCACTGATGATGCTCCACCCAACAAGAAGCGCAAGACCAAGAAGAGAGATCAGGCTGCTCCCACAGAGCCCCTTGTCGTCGAGCCAATTTCTGTTGCTTGTCCTGAATCTGCACACCAAGAACGTCAAATGATAGTTCACGAGCCTGCTTCCACAGTGGCTCCTGAAGTTGAAGACACTCCAGCTGTTGACCCCACCACAGCTGAAGACATTGGTCAACAAGACAATGTTGAAGATGATGAAGTCCTTCCTCAGATCGAGCACAATGTGGTATCATCGCCTGTTCTTACGAACAACAAACTCATCAGCATTGGTCATCCATTGACGCCAATTGCTCAGGATGACTCATGGGCTGATCACCCACAAGACTCCCCCTGTCAAGCAGAAACACCAGTTACTCCCCCAACTCAAGTCACCACTACGGTGCTTGAAGATGAAGACTTTGTGGCCCAACCAACTCCATCTCCACAAGCGTCGCCAGCGTTTCGCAGGCTTCACAAAGGACCAAGGCCACAGGTCACTCTGTCAAGGGTTCCAGAAGGAGAAGAGCGCCAATCGGTTTCACGCCAAGTCTTTCCTGAAGCCTCTCCAACTGTGAACAACCCCGAGACTGAAGCCAACATGGCTGAAGATATTCCGGCTGCATCAGCCGATGACCAAGAAGAACCAAGAGCAGAAGAAGAACGTGTTGCTACACCCCGAACCAACCAAGTTGTTCTCGAGGACAACGTGTCTGACCCTCCAGCTACTCAAGTGCAGGTTAACAACATTGAGGCGAACACCAACACCAACACTGAAGCCAATGACGTTGTCATGGCTGAAGCTAATGTGGCGCCTGAAGTTAATGTGGCGCCTGAAGTCAATGTGGTGCCCGAAGTGATAGCACCTGAAGTCAATGCTGCACCTGATGCAAATCTGCAGCCTGAAGTCACTGCCACTGCCACTACCACTACTCCTGTACCGCCACCCAGGCCACATACTATTGAGCACGCATACAACTATGGTCAGCTGGTCACTGTCAGATGACCTATTCTGGTTCCTCCACCTGCTGCTGGTCCACAATTAGACTATCATGTCGAGCACAGGCCTCAGGTCCAGAAGCCTAAGACAAGACTGCCCAGGTTTCTAGGTATTGCCACTTCACCAGGGTCCTTCAATGCAAATGGCTTTGAGGGAGTCCTGGATAAGGGGGTGTTCGGATAGCCGAACTATACCTTCAGCCGGACTCCAGGACTATGAAGATACAAAGTTGAAGACTTCGTCCCGTGTCCGGAAGGATCTTTTCTTGGCGTGGAAGGCAAGCTAGGTGTGCAGATATTCAAGATCTCCTACCATTGTAACCGACTCTGTGTAACCCTAACCCTATCCGGTGTCTATATAAACCGGAGGGATGTAGTCCGTAGAACAACCATCATCATACACAATCATACCATAGGCTAGCTTCTAGGGTTTAGCCTCCTTGATCTCGTGGTAGATCCACTCTTGTACTACCCATATCATCAATATTAATTTAGCAGGAGTAGGGTTTTACCTCCATCGAGAGGGCCCGAACATGGGTAAAATAAAGTGTACCTTGTCTCCTGTTACCATCCGACCTTGACGCACAGTTCGGGACCCCCTACCCGAGATCCGCCGGTTTTGACACCGACATTGGTGCTTTCATTGAGAGTTCCTCTGTGTCGTTGCTTTTAGGCCCGATGGCTCCTTTGATCATCAACAATGATGAGGTCCAGGGTGAGACTTTCCTCCCCGGACAAATCTTCGTCTTCGGCGGCTTCGCTCTGCGGGCCAATTCGCTTGGTCATCTGGAGCAGATCGAAAGCTACGCCCCTGGCCATCAAGTCAGGTTTGGAAGCTTAAACTACACAGCTGATATCCGCGGAGACTTGATCTTCGACGGGTTCGAGCCACAGCCAAGCGCGCTGCGCTATTTCGAGGGGCATGATATAGCTCTGTCTCCGAATAGCACCCTGGAGGCCGCACACGCTCTGGCCCCGATCTTTGACTCGGAGCCCGCTGCGTTCTCTGAGGATGAACGGTTGGACGTCACCTCGGGGGCTGCGATCTCAAAGGCGATCAAGCCGAACGCCAGCCCCGTACTCTGCACGGCCCAAGACTCCAAGGAGCCGGACTCTTCTCCGAACTCCGAGCCTTCCGCGCCCCCGCCAATCGAATCTGATTGGGCGCCTGTAATGGAGTTCACCGCCGCGGACATCTTTCAGTGCTCACCTTTCGGTGATATCCTGAATTCTCTCAAATCTCTCTCTTTATCAGGAGAGCCCAGGCCGGACTATGGTCTGCGAGGTTGGGATTCGAACGATGAAGAAATTCAAACCCCACCCACCACCCACTTAATAGCCACTGTCGACGATCTAACCGACATGCTTGACTTCGGCTCCGAAGACTTCGACGGTATGGACGACGAAGGAGGAGACAAACAAGAACCAGCACCTGTAGGGTGCTGGACCGCCACCTCGTCATATGACATATATATGGTGGATGCTCCAAAGGATGCGGATGGCGATGGAACAGCGGAAGACGACACCTCGAAAAAACCGCAAAAACGTCGGCGCCAACGGCGCCGCTCTAAATCCCGCCACAGCAGAAACGGTGATTCCGGCACGGGAGATAATGCTACCCCGGACAGCGCCGAAGAACACCAGAACCAGCAAGATTCAGTGCAGGAAGATGGAAAAGCCAGCCCTCAGGAGAGAGCGGCAGAGCAAGAGGTTGAGGATGATAACTACATGCCTCCCTCCGAAGACGAGGTAAGTCTCGACGACGACGAATTCGTCGTACCATCAGACCCCGCCGAACAAGAGCGTTTTCAACGCAGGCTTCTAGCCACGGCCAACAGCCTAAAGAAAAAGCAGCAACAACTTAGAGCTGATCAAGATCTGCTAGCTGATAGATGGACGGAAGTCCTTGCGGCCGAAGAGTATGAACTCGTGCGCCCCTCCAAAAATTATCCTAAGCGCAGGCCGCTACCCCAATCAGAGGGGGAAGCATATGACATGGCAGACCGGCCACCCCGTGGCCGCAACAGAGAGGCCTGTCGAGCCCTTAAGCAAGCCATGCCCCGATGCCGCTCGAATAAGGCACGGGAAAACGAGCCAGACCTACGAGACGTACTGGAGGATAAAGCAAAGCAAACAAGATCGATCTATGGATCACGCAGACGCCTGAAGACATGTGATGATCTTCACTCTGGACACAATAAATCCGGCCGGGCTAAACACAGCAGGCACAACTCTTCCGAACTGCGTCGCGACATAGCCCAGTATAGGGGCGCCGCACACCCACGATGCTTCACAGACGAAGTAATAGATCATAAAATCCCAGAGGGTTTTAAACCCGTCAATATCGAGTCGTACAATGGTACGACAGATCCGGCAGTATGGATTGAGGACTATCTCCTTCACATCCACATGGCACGTGGCGATGATCTGCACGCCATCAAATACCTACCCCTCAAGCTTAAAGGACCAGCCCGGCACTGGCTTAACAGCCTACCAGCGGACTCAATCGGTTCTTGGGAGGACCTGGAAGCCGCATTCCTCGACAACTTTCAGGGGACCTATGTACGGCCACCGGATGCTGACGACCTAAGCCACATAATTCAGCAGCCAGAAGAATCAGCCAGGCAATTCTGGACATGGTTCCTAACAAAGAAAAATCAGAAAGTCGATTGTCCGGACGAAGAGGCCCTAGCAGCCTTCAAACATAACATCCGTGACGAGTGGCTTGCCCGGCACCTGGGACAGGAAAAGCCGAAAACCATGGCAGCCCTCACGACACTCATGACCCACTTTTGCGTGGGCGAAGATAGCTGGCTAGCTCGCAGCAACAACTTATCAAAGAAGCCCGGTAATTCGGATACCAAGGACAAAAGTGGCAGGTCACGTCGAAATAATCAAAAGTGCCGCATTAGCAGCGACAGCAATGAGGATACAGCAGTCAATGCCGGATTCAGAGGCTATAAATCCGGTCAGCAGAAAAAGCCATTTAAAAAAAATACCCAGGGCCCGTCCAGTTTGGACCGGATACTCGACCGCTCGTGCCAGATTCATGGCACCCCCGAAAGGCCGGCCAATCACACCAACAGGGATTGTTGGGTGTTCAAGCAGGCAGGCAAGTTAAGAGCCGAACACAAGGACAAGGGGCTGAACAGCGACGACGAGGAGGAGCCCAGGCCGCCGAACAACAATGGACAGAAAGGGTTTCCCCCACAAGTGCGGACGGTGAACATGATATACGCGACCCACATTCCCAAGCAGGAGAGGAAGCGTGCGCTACGGGACGTATACGCGATGGAGCCAGTCGCCCCAAATTTCAACCCATGGTCCTCCTGCCGATCACTTTCGATCGAAGGGACCACTCCACTAGCATACGTCACGGCAGTTTTGCCGCACTGGTCCTCGACCCAATCGTGGATGGATTTCATCTCACAAGAGTCCTCATGGACGGCGGCAGTAGCCTGAACCTGCTTTATCAGGATACAGTGCGGAAAATGGGCATATATCCATCAAGGATCAAGCCCACAAGGACGACCTTTAAAGGGGTCATACCAGGTGTAGAGGCCAATTGCACAGGCTCGATAACACTTGATGTGGTCTTCGGATCTCCGGATAATTTCCGAAGAGAAGAGTTAATCTTTGAAATAGTGCCGTTCCGCAGTGGCTATCATGCCCTGCTCAGACGAACCGCATTCGCTAAATTCAATGCGGTGCCGCATTACGCATATCTCAAGCTCAAGATGCTAGGCCCTCGAGGAGTAATTACGGTTAGCGGAAACACAGAACACTCCATCCGTACGGAAGAGCACACAGCGGCCCTCGCAGCGGAAGTACAAAGCAGCCTTTCAAGGCAACTCTCCAGTCCGGCCGTTAAAAAACCGGACAATGCCAAGCGCGCCCGGAGTAACCTGCAACAAGACCACCTGGCACGATCAAAGCAAGCGTAGCAATACGGCCCCGACCCCAGCCATCGCAACATAGCGGAGCAAGTACCTCGAGTACACAATTACGCCCTTAAAATTCCATGGGCACAGGGGGAGGGGCACATTAACGACATGCCTACAACACGGCGTCAAACGTACTAGGGGCTGCCGGATTTTTTCCTTTTCAATTTCAGGACTCCATACTCTGGACAACCTGTTCGGCAGCGTTGCCGCACAGACGATGCAAGATCCAGGAAAGCAGACAAATCTACGCCGCATTCCGGAACTCTCAGGTGGTCTCTATTTCGAGCGATATATCTGTTTCTAAATTCCGTGGCCTGTGCCTGGTCAGGACATGTTAAGTAGTCTAATATCTTTCTTGCTTATCGCACTACTTGTATCGTTAGGCTTTGATTAATAGCCTCTTTATAAAACAATGCATAGCTTTTTGTATATTTTTTGCATTGTCCCCTTTGAATATATGTGTTTATGATATAACATGATCGCACCCGTACACCATGGTACAGCAAACCACGCTAGGGGCTTCATTACCCTTTTATCTGGTGTGAGAATTCCGTACACTTTCACAAGTGCGGCACCTCGAACTCATAGCACTATATGCATCGCTCCGAGTCATGATTTTGGTCACATGTTGGGTTTGCCCGGCTCCTATGTTTTGGTACCTTACGTTCCGCTCTATCGGCTAAGGTAGCACTAGGAGAACCACTGTGATTGTGCCCCAGATCAGGTGGGTTGAGCACCTCAGTGGAGAAAGCTAGAACAGACTGTCATGATAAGGCGTGAGACCGGTCGCTCTTCGAGAGGTTTTTCGAGTCCTTAAAGGCTTATGCCGCTTCGAGCGGGGAGCTGGCTATGTCCGGCCAAAGGCGTGGATAGCGCCCCAAATTCGGCCTTCCGAACTAGGGGCTTCGCCGAAATTTAAAATTATAACGTTCTATGGCTAAGTGAGAGTGTTCAAGCATTATAGTCCGGTTGCCTGGTTCGCTGTGCTGAGCGCCTCCCTCAAAGGACCCAACTATGGGGACAAGAGCCCTCAGGTTTATCCCGAACACCCCAGCACTAGTGGCATGGGGGTAGAAGCCGATGACTCGCCATCTCTCAATTTTTGATAAACGGCCGCATAGAAAACAATATTTTAAATTAAACAAGCATTGCTTTGCGCATATGAACAAGTTTTCAGCGCACAGGATACAAACGGGCGAGTTCACTCAAATATTACATCTTTAGCACATTCATCCGCAACAAGGCGGGCTCCGGCAAGAACGTCCTTGTAGTAGTTCTCGGGCTTGCGATGCTCCTTCCCCTGCGGCGGCCCATCCTTCACCAGCTTCTCCCCGTCCAGCTTACCCCAGTGTACCCTTACACGGGCAAGGGCCCTCCGGGCACCTTCAATGGAGGCGGAGCGCTTGATGACCTCAAGCCGTGGACAGGCCTCCACCAGCCGCCGCACCAGCCTGAAATAGCTCCCAGGCAGGGCCTCTCCAGGCCACAACCGAACTAGTAAGCCCTTCATGGCCTGTTCGGCCGCCTTGTGGAGCTCGACCAGCTCTTTCAGCTGATCGCTTAAGGGCACAGGGTGTCCGGCCTCCGAATACTGAGACCAGAACACACTCTCCGTCGAGCTGCCCTCTTCAGCTCGGTAGAACGCGGCGACGTCGGATACGCTGCGGGGAAAATCGGTAAACGCCCCTGGAGAACTCCGAATTCGGGTAAGTAATAGGTAATTTACTTTTATATTCCTACTCTGCATTGAGAATACCTTACCCGTTGCTATCCTTTTTACTTCCTCCAACTCTTGGAGGGCCTTCTGGGCTTCGGCCTTGGCACTCTTGGCGGTCTCGATGGCCGACGCGAGCTCGGATGCTTGTGCCTTCGCCTCAAGCTCCAAACCCTCATGCTTTTTCTTGAGAGTTTGCATCTTTTGCTGCACCTCGCCGACCTGAACCCCAAGCCGTTCTCGTCGGCGCGCTCCTCGGCCATTTTCTTTTCGGCCTCAGCCAGCGCCTGCTTCAGGGTTGTCGATTGTGGCCCCTACAGTAAGCAATACAATCCTGTTATTTCTTTCTGCAATCAAGCCTCTCTATAGGCACCTTTTTTCTTCTTTTTTAGGTTTTTCTTACCTTCCTTCTCCTCGAACTGCCGTTTGGCAAGGCCGAGCTCTTGCTCGGTCTGCCCGAGGTCCTGTTTCAGGACATCCACCTGAGCAGTCAGTGCGGCGGTGGACAGCAGTGAAGCTTGCATACGCATATTTGACCTTTTTTGTTAGACTCCTGCGAAAACTACTAGATCCTCTATCTGTCTTTTCTTTCCGAACACGGAACGGAGCATCAGGGGCTACTGTCTATGCGGTAAATAAATTGACATATTTTTACTTACCTCGAAGCCTGTTAGAAGGCTAGCGCAAGCTTCATTCAGTCCGCACTTGGCGGACTGAATCCTTTGGATCACCGTTCTCATAACAGTACGGTGCTCCTCATCGATGGCGGCGCCCTTAAGCACCTCCAGCAGATTGTCCGGCGCCTCCGGTTGGACGGAGGCCGCCGACTCAGATGGCTTACTCCTCTTGGAGGGAGTTCGCCCACCGCGGACCGGGACTGTCGAGTCCGGCGCGGTGTCCAGCACAAAGCTGGACTTGGAGCCCTGGGGGGTTTCATCCCCTTCACTCCCGGGGTCCGGAGGATTGCCTTGTGGCTCCTCCAGTACCATCTCCTCCTGCCCCGAAGCTTGGCGGGGCGCCACTTCGGCGTTGTCCGCCCTGCGGGGGGAGACCGCGGGCAGAACAGAGTTCACGTCCGACGAATCCAGGGAGCCGCTCGACGAGTCGTCGAGTTCGGCCCGGGGCGGGCTGCATAAAATACGTGCGATATCAGGAAAGTCGCACACTAAAAGGATATTATGAATCACCCTGGTATATAAATACTTACGATTTTGCCGGACGCTTGGTTCTGTTCGGCCACTCCTCTCCGCCCTCTTCGGCGTCGTGGGAGTAGTCCGGCGGAGGGGTCTTCCTTTTCGTTGACCCCTCGGCCTCCCCTGTTGGGGTGGCCTTCTTCTTCTTTGCTCCCCTCGCTGGAGGGGGAGATCTTCCTTGTTCCTCCTCCTCGTTTTCACGAGAGGAGGGTGTTGCGGACTCATCGGATGACGAGTCCGACACCACCATGTTGCGGGAACTTTTTCGAGTCCCGGTGGTTTTCTTCTTCTTGGCCTTCCTCTCCGGCACCACGTAAGGTGTCGGAGCCATTAGCTTCACCAAGAGAGCTAGGGCCAGGACTTCGGGCAGAGGAGCCGGACAGTTAATCGGTCCGGATATCTCCAGCCAAGCCTGTCAAAGGTAAAAGGGAGTTTAGATCCCGCATAGAGATAATCTATGAAGAAGAGCTTAACAAACCTATCAAAGGTATAAATAGCTTACCTCGCCAGTGTTACGTTGCAAGCTGTATCCGCGATCCTCAGAAGCGGATGTGGGGGACTCGGCGCCTTTGGTCAGCACCTTCCAGACGTCTTCATACGTCGTGTCGAAGAGCCTACTGAGGGTCTGGTGCTGCGCCGGGTCGAATTCCCACAAAGCAAAATCCCGTTCTTGGCACGGGAGGATTAGGCGAACGAGCATGACCTGGACTATGTTGGCAAGCCGGATTGGCTTGTTCACCAGGGACTGGATGCATGTTTGCAACCCAGTCACTTCTTCCTCGTTGCCCCACGACAGGCCTGTCTCTTTCCAGGACATGAGCCGCGTGAGGGGTCCGGATATGAACTCGGGGGCCGCGACCCATTTCGGATCGCGGGGCTCGGTGATGTAAAACCACACAGCCTGCCACCCCTTTAGGGACTCCACGAGGGAGCGATCGAACCAGAGGACGTTGGCTATCTTGCCAACCATAGCGCCTCCGCACTCCGCCTGGGTGCTGGACACCACCTTGGGCTTGACGTTGAAGGTCTTGAGCCAGAGGCCGAAGTGGGGGCGGACGCGGAGAAAGGCCTCACACACGACGATAAACGCCGAGATGTTGAGAACGAAGTTCGGGGCCAGATCGTAGAAGTCCAGGCCATAGTAGAACATGAGCCCCCGGACAAATGGGTGAAGTGGAAAGCCCAGTCCGCGGAGGAAGTGGGGGAGAAAAACTACCCTCTCATGGGGCCTTGGGGTAGGAAGGAGCTGCCCCTTATCAGGAAGCCGATGCGGGATGTCCTTACACAAGTATCCGGCTTTCCTTAGCCTTTTTACTTGAGCCTCCGTAACGGAGGAGACCATCCACTTGCCTCCCGCTCCGGACATTGTTGGAGGAGGTTGAGGAAGGAAGAGCGGACTTGGGCGCTGGAGCTTGAGTGCGCGAGAGATGGATGGGCAAAGGAGGAAGAAGGCGTAGGTTAAAAAGGTGAATCCTTATCCCTTTATATAAGCAGGTACGGTTAGGCGTCCTCACCTACCTAATAAAACTCGCTTGCCTCCCAAACGCCGTGCTAAATGACGTGGTTGGGTTACCCACATCCGTATTAATGAGAATCCCGTTAAAGGGGGCACATGATCTCTGCTTCGACAAGACGTGCCAAGGAAACCGCCTCGCTAAACGAGCTGAGGTGGAACAATGAAAACAATTTATATAGAAGGCTTGGCCGAAGTGGTATTACGCACTGCGGAATACGTCAGCAGATTTGATTTGTGTTAATATTATTCTCTGTATGGCAATATGTGGAAACTTATTTTGCAGAGCCGGACACTATTTTGTGGTGTTTATAATCTTCTTGAAGAACTTGGAGGAGGAACCCGCCTTGCAATGCCAAAGACAATCTGCGCGCCGGACTCGTCGTCATTGAAGCCTGGTTCAGGGGCTACTGAGGGAGTCCTGGATAAGGGGTGTTCGGATAGCCGAACTATACCTTCAGCCGGACTCCAGGACTATGAAGATACAAAGTTGAAGACTTCGTCCCGTGACCAGAAGGATCTTTTCTTGGCGTGGAAGGCAAGCTAGGTGTGAGGATATTCAAGATCTCCTACCATTGTAACCGACTCTGTGTAACCCTAACCCTATCCGGTGTCTATATAAACCGGAGGGTTGTAGTCCGTAGAACAACCATCATCATACACAATCATACCATAGGCTAGCTTCTAGGGTTTAGCCTCCTTGATCTCGTGGTAGATCCACTCTTGTACTACCCATATCATCAATATTAATCTAGCAGGAGTAGGGTTTTACCTCCATCGAGAGGGCCCGAACCTGGGTAAAATAAAGTGTCCCTTGTCTCCTGTTACCATCCGACCTTGATGCACAGTTCTGGACCCCCTACCCGAGATCCGCCGGTTTTGACACGGACAGGCTTCAAAGCGCACAACACTTTCTTTGATAGCGCCAAGTACCCCTATTCCAAGCCAAGGATTTCATCTGATCGGTTCTGGAGCTATCAGCAGCGCAGTCATTATTCTTTTGTTCTTTATGACCAAGGGCACATCTTTCCTCATAGGCGTCTTGACTGCGAAGCCATTGCTGGACTGCCATGCCTTGAAGAAGCCCTTGACTGCTTCCGTGATGTTGGATTGCTGAATTTTGTTACTGATAAGGAGCATTGGAATGAAGAGCTTCTGCTGCAATTCTATGCCACCCTCCACATTTGCGGCTACAACAGGGATCCGAAGACATGGGTCCTTGAGTGGATGACAGACAACGTACACCTTGTCCCTAAAGCTATTGACATTATTGATCTTACTGGTCTGCCCACTCCTAGTGAACTATATGAACCTGGTCGTCAGCTTCACCGCAATGCTTTGGAGAGCATCTTTCAGAAGCCAGAGCCCAACATGAGCCAAACGCTGAGCATGATGAAGCCATTGCCACTTGACGTTGAGTACCCAAAAGAATTCTTTGTTGAAGACCTAGAGTATCTGCCCCGCACTATTTATCATATCATCAGGAAAACTCTATGGCCTGTCAAAGGATATTCTTCAGCAGCAAAACTTAAAGGATCAATGAAGACTCTGGTCTTTTATATCTTCAACAACATCAACTTCAATACTCAAGACTTCTTTATCACGCAGTTGGCTACATCCGGCTCTGATCTCTTTGGACTAAAATTTCTACGCTCCATGGGTTATGCGCCTAATCAAGCTTCATTCATTCGTCAACTATCAGCCCTCTGCTCGCAATCATCTGATCTTTTTGCCAGAGGTTGATATCTTAGTTGAAGCCATATACCCAGAGCGTGCCAAGGAGCCTGCTTGTCTTCACAATGTTGATCACCAAAGTTTCTCTCAGCCCATGGAAGGAGTCCAGGCAGTCAATTGTGTTTATCCTTTGGCTGGCAATACACGCTTACCTCATCGTGCTCAAACTGAAGCCACTGAAAGCACTATCGCTCAAAGGCCTCGGAAGCGATCTCGTGTTCTCAATGATCGAGAGCTTCTTGTTGCTTTGCATCAGAAACAGGATAAGCATCACTTCTGGCTGAAGCGGCAGATGCAAAGCCTCTTGGTGGACGTCAATCCCATTCGCAAGCTTGCCACCAAGAATGCCTTTGTTACACATGAAACCTGTCGGAGGTCATGGAAGAGTTTGACATTACTGAGTGCTGAAGCGGATCTTCAAGACGATGGCTTCACTGAAAGATTCAAGTTTGACTCCACTCCTCCAAGGAATGTTGTCTTGCGTCGAACTCCGTTTCTTGAAGACTCTAATTATTCCTCCTCCGCTGCAACGGTGAATGCCAGAGTGATAGATGATCAAGATGATGCTACTTCACCACCCCCAACTTTAGCGCATATCGACACTGCTCCAAGTTCTTCTATACCGCCAAACCCTGACGCCGACCTTGCAGCTTCACTTACACCTTCTGGGAATGAGTAGAGGCTCTATGTCTTCAAACCTTTTTGGTCCTTACTGACAAAAGGGAGAGAAGCATATGAGTTTATAGTCTTCAAGCGGGTCCACATGGGCAGTTGCTTTATATTTTTCCTAGTGTTTACAACTCTCGCTTTTGATACATTTGGTTCTTTGAGCTGTAACACCTAAACTTGATGGTCATCTCCTACTTGTTTGCTATTCTATGATGCGATGATAAATTCCGCATGTGCGATGATAAATCCCGCACGAAGTCATATTGCAGACGTCCATTTTTCATTATGCATATCATTATCTTCGTTATATCAAATCTTTCATGATGAATTGTTTTCAAAAGTTAAAGAGGATCTCCACAAGTACAACCTGCCATGTGCATTTGCATTCCAAAAGCAAATTACTTATATGCACATCTTCAGGGGGAGCCTTTTACTACTTATGAAGACAATACATAAATCCTCTACAAATTCACATACTTTTATCCCCGTTGAAAACTTCAACCAGTTTGTCATCAATCACCAAAAAGGGGGAGATTGTAAGTGCATCTAGTGCCACCCCTAGTTGGTTTTGGAGTATTGACGACAAACCTGGTTCAGGGACTAATGTGTTTGTGAGAATTGCAGGATAACACAGGTAGTAGTCCCTCATTGATTCGGTTTACCTACCGGAGATGACCCCTGAAAATGTATGAAGACATTGAAGGCATTGGTGGTATGTGAAGATGTCCACATTGAATACTATGATAAGAGAAGACATTGCATGAAGACTATGGTGTTTCCTTTTTCTTCTTTGTTGAGTCATAGGAATGACCGTACTGTTAAGTGGGGTCCCAGTGAACAAAGTCAGAGTGACTGAAGTGATGCTCAACCAAATCATATGTCTTTGAGCGAAGACAATGAGAGCAAATCTTATCCAGAGCTGGATGAGTTAGCTTTACTTGTAGCCCAAGTCAAGCTGCCGCGTGTGTTTGAAATCTGACCGTTGGAACACATGTCAGTTCCTTAGTGAGCCAGGGTCATTTCGGACAAATCAGGTCGGGTTTCCTAGTGGCTATAAATAGCCCACCGCATACACCATAAACTGGTGGTTGCTCAGAGTTAGTGCACGGCTTTCGTCGTTTGAGAGCAACCCACCTCCGAAGCTTTTGAGAGAGAGAAATCCTTGCGAGGACAAAGCCCAAACACCCAGAGCAAAAGAGTGCTAGGCATCACTGAACTCTTTCTGTCTGCGTGACCTAAAGACTTATTACACTTGAGGACTGTGAATCCTCCAGCCGGTTACCCGTCGCGTTTTGAGCATCCAAGAGTCATTGTGGATCGCCGGTGAACGAAGTCTGTGAAGGTTTGGAAGTCTACCTTGAAGACTTGCCAGAGTGATTGGGCAAGGACTGTGTGTCCTTAGCTCAAGGGGAATAAGGTGAAGACGTGGTCTTCTGAGTTGAATCTCACCCTCCCTAACCAGACATACATTTGTCACAACAACTGGAACTGGTCCAACAAATCCTGTGTCCTCAACAAGTGACGGCTTCTATCCTCTCCCTCTCTTTACTTACAGTCTGTCCTCGTGAAGTCATTTCCTGTTTGCTTTACCTATTTGTCTTCACTTTGTGACTACTATCATTGTTTGGCTTCATACTATCTTCCTTCCTGATCTTTACTACCTAGCTGCTATTAGTCTTCGTGCTTTCACTTCATTGAATACTTCACTATGGCTTGCTTTGTTTAGTCCACCTTCCGCTGCATATCAATAGGTTCATTTCTATTGTTTGTATTCAAAACTCTCATGTTTTGAAGACTTTCATAAAAATCGCCTATTCACGCCCCTCTAGTTGATTACTCGCACTTTCAGGTACCAGGAAGAGAAAAATAATGACCGCTTCGACACTCATTGGCCTTTCCTATTCAATGCTATGATAGACAGTTTGGATCTTCGGGACACCAGTATGTCGGGGTGCCAGTTCACTTGGGCGAACAACCGATCTGTGTCGACATACGAGAAGCTCGATAGGATACTAATGGATACCAAATGGGAACTAAAATTTCCTCTGGTAACCGTGTGAGGCCTAGAGCGTATCGAGGCCTTATCGGATCATGCACCCATCATTCTGGATTCTAACTCTACAAACCCAACGACCCGGCGCCCTTTCAAATTTGAATTGGGATGGGTGCATAGTGTGTTTGGGAGAGGCCCGTCGTTGGTCGTACACCTATTCAGCGATGGATCTTTAAAATAAGAGCAATGAGACGACACCTCTCTGGATGAGAAAAGCATACGAACGCAATTTATAAAAAAGAAAAGCAAAGGCTCTATACCATCATTGATGACCTCGACAAAATTGCAGAGACGCGCACATTATCTCAGCAAGAGATTGAATTGAAAAATCAATCTAATGAGATGGTTGCCCATCTACTGCGAGAAAAGGAGATCAAATACTACCAGAGATCCAAAGTTGATTTTATTTTGATGGGTGATAGTAATACAAGATACTTCCAATTGGTCGCCAATGGACCCATAGGAAGAAATGTATTTACAGTCTCCAACAAGATGAGGGGCCGATCGAAGGTTAGGAGGAGCTCAAAAAGTATATCACCAAATTATAGAATCTCTTTTTGGAGCGCCTACTGAAGGGAATTTCACCCTTAATGAGACCCGAACAGATGATATTCCACATGTTACGAAAGAAAACAATATCCTAATGACACCATTCTCAGGAGAGGAGGTGCGAGATGCGGTGCTTCAAATGGAACATAACAAAGCTCCAGGCCTGATGGTTTCCTCGCAGAATTCTATCAGAATTTCTGGGATATCATCAAGTCTGACCTTTTGGAGTTGTTCAATTGTCTGCATAACGACCGACTTGACCTATTCAGACTTAATTTTGGCGAGGTTGTCTTGGTGCCGAAGATTAAGGAGTCCGAACGGATTCAATAGTTCAGACCCATATGCCTCCTTAATGTCAGCTTCAAGATTTTCACCAAAGTGGCGACGAATAGATTAAACTCGCTAGTTGACCATGTTGTCCAGCCATCTCAAACAGCTTTTATGCAAAGATGGAATATACTCGATGGCATAGTAGTCCTGCATGAGACTGTCCATGAGATGCACCAGAAAAACATGAGTAGAGTAGTATTCAAAATTGACTTTAAAAAGCCTATGACAAAATCAAATGGTCTTTCCTCCAATAGGCCCTAAGGATGGAAGGCTTCTCCGATAAATGCCGCAAGTGGATCCAAAATTTTGTAACTAGAGATAGCGTGGTCATCAAATTCAATGATGATGTTGGCCATTATTTTCAGACAAAAGAAGGACTACGACAGGGTGATGCTATGTCCCCAATGTTATTTAACATTGTGGCTAACATGTTGGCTATTCTGATTGAGCGCGTCAAGCAGGATGTCCAAATTATAGGAGTAGT
Source organism: Aegilops umbellulata (assembly GCA_032464435.1). Classification (NCBI taxonomy): domain Eukaryota; kingdom Viridiplantae; phylum Streptophyta; class Magnoliopsida; order Poales; family Poaceae; genus Aegilops; species Aegilops umbellulata. Next base: position 375,875,785 of record CP136059.1, on the reverse strand, counting down.
GCCACATCTAGTGGATGGTGGTCTCTCTATTCTGCAATATGCCGATGGCACAATTCTCTTTATGGAACATGACCTGGACAAGGCTAGAAACCTAAAACTTCTGCTCTCAGAGTTTGAGAAAATGTCGGGTCTTAAGATTAACTTCCATAAAAGTGAATTGTTCTTCTTTGGAGAAGCCGTTAAGGCGGCAGCCGATTATGCTAACCTTTTTGGTTGTCCACATGGACAATTCCCAATTAAATATTTGGGAATACAAATTCATTATTGGCGTCTCATCACTGCGGAGTGGAAGCATGTAAAGGAGCAGCTAGAGAAACGCTTGAGCAGCTCGAAAGGCAAGTTGCTCTCACTTGGTGGACGACTGGTTTTAATAAACTCTGTCCTCACAAATATGGTTCTCGATATGCTTTCATTCTTCCAGCTCCCAAAATGGGTCTTGCAAAGACTGGACTATTTTAGGTCCAGGTTCTTTTGACAAGGATATGGGAAAAAATATAGGTTGGCCAAATGGAGCGTGGTTTGTAGGCCGAACCACTAGGGTAGCCTCGGTATTCATGACCTACAGGTCAAGAATGAGGCCCTACTTAGTAAATGGTTGTTCAAGCTTCTTGCTGAGGATGGTATTTGGCAAACCATGCTGGGCAACAAGTATATAGGCCAAAAGGAAGTGTCTCAGGTATATTGAAAACCTGGAGACTCGCACTTTTGGGCTGGCCTAATGGCGGCGAAGAAACATCTCTTTCGGTTTGGGTCTTTCGCGATAAAGGATGGGTCAAAGATTCGTTTTTGGGAAAACATCTGGCTAGGAAATGCTAGTCTCCGAGAACAATACCCAGCCTTATACAACATTACACGGGATAAGAATAATACTATTGCGCAAGTGCTCAGCTCATCCCCGCCAAATATTCCATTCAGGCCGGCTTTGATTGGCACTTGACTAATGTCATGGAATAATCTCTTGTCCCGTCTGGATTCGATTAACCTGGCACAAGGTCATGATATGTTTCGCAGGAACCTTACTACATTGGGATCTTTCACAGTAGACTCTATGTATCGTGCACTCACACTTTCTGAGGTACTGGTGAGTAATAAAAAAAGTTGGAAAGCGAAGGTACCACTTAAAGTTAAAATATTCATTTGGTATCTCCGTAGGGGAGTTGCGCTAACAAAAGACAACCTCACATGACGCAACTTGTCGGTAAGTAAGAAGTGTTGTTTTTGTACTCATGACGAGACAATCAAACACCTTTTTTCCAATGTAAGTTTGCGCATTCTACGTGGTCAGTCATCCAAACAACGTCAAATTTGTATCCGCCCACAAGTGTTGCCAATATATTTGGTCAATGGCAGGACGGTATTTCAAATAGGTACAAAACACTAATAAGGGTCGGAGCGTATGCCTTACTATGGTCACTTTGGCTATGTAGAAATGATTTTGTTTTAATGAAAAAAATGCTTCTCCTTTGCATGTTATTTTCCGTTGTACGCACTTGCTTCGTACGTGGTGTACGCTACAACGAGCGGAGTACCAACCGCTGTTCAAGGCGGTGTATATGCTGATGGAGCAGGTGGCTACGGAGGTTTTTTCGCAACATGGGTGGCCTCATAATCTCCGGATTGGTCCACCATCTCTTTCGACATGGGCGTGTCGGTCTATGGACTCTACTGTTTCCAAATTGTCGGTCTTTTATCTTTCTATTTGTTAGACTACTGGTGTTTGGCTGTGTGCATCCTAGTTATGTAGAGGCCGGGTCATACTCTTAATGCATTATATCCCTTCGATGCTATATTTTGAGATAATAAAAGTGCCCTTTATTAAAAACTAACTATTGAAGTGGCAATCCACCACATTTTTTTCAGAATTTAAACTGAAACATCTCCAAAATGCTTAGGGCAAGCTTCCTCTGAGCCAAAGATTATATGAAAAAACAGTCTTCTTGAGTCTACATATCGCTAAGGGGCTGCATTTCTAAAATATGACCATGTCGATTTGAGCAGCATGCCCTAGCCACATCCTTAATTCTTGTAGTTGCTATTATTCTAGTGTCAAGATCATTTTCTGGGAAAGCACATTTAATAACACGCCATGCATGTACATCCCATATATCATCTATTATAATCAAGTACATGCCAAGCAATTCATTATAGTGTTAAGTCAAATATATTTAACTTATCAAGTCATGTTAAAAGATGGAACTACGGAGAAAAGTAATTCATTCATTCATATATCAGTAGTGGTTGAGGAACAAAATAGGCACATTGGTTAGCTGGTACTAATCAGTTAATGAGATTGATGAAATGAGTATACAATATTTGTATAGACACAAGAGAATGTAGCAAATGATAAAAGTTGAGCATATTTAATCGGCAACCAATGAATGCACCTTGGATGTGCCCCTTTCATGGGTGCGTCGAGATGGCAAAGTTTCGGGGTTTTTCTTTTAAATGGGCATACTATTCCTTGCACCTTATCCCTTATTTACATATCTTTAGGAATATTTAAGGATTTAATTCTAGAGGTTTTACCCATACATCATGTTTCAGTTTCTTTTCAAGCGGAGTGGGGGCAAACACACTTCAAAAAAAAAATATTACCAAGGAAATGGATAAAGTAGAATACAAAAGGCAGGCATAAAGTACCTCTTAGCTTGCAAATGTTCTTTGAGTTTGTCGACAAGATGTGACTCGCAAGTTGGGATAGTAAACTACCGAGAAGTCTTCGTATGCCTGGCTTTCGAGACACTGGCACAAATGCGCTACAATCAAAATCGCTCTTCAGCCTGCTGTATACCTCATTGGCAAGTGTTGTTTTGCCAAACCTCGAAATCCCACAATTGGCACAATCTTGAACTAATTCTCCTCATCTCTTAGCAAATTGATAAGTTCATTTCATGCCCTCTCAATACCAACAAGGTCAGCAGCATTTGCATAGAGTGCAACAACTCATTGATCAATGGCCACATCACTTAATGGGGGTACATGATAATCATATCTTTTATGTCGTTTACTTGTCTCAAGCACAAGTTTCTTGATGTCCCTCACCCGATTAGCAAGCCAGTGACGGGCCATTAGGCTTTGTTTGGTACAAAGGGATTTGGGAGGATTTGGGAGGTAGGGAGTTGGTGAATCCCTCCCTTCCACCCAATCCCCTTAATTCCCTAATTCCTCTCCAGCCCCAATCCCATTTGTATAAAAAAACTCATTTGGTTGACAAGGTATGCGATATAGAGATGACATGATGAAATCAGTTAAAAATTCAATCTTTACAAGTTAAAAAACACCATAGTTAGAAAAACTTGCTACAGATCATGTTGTTTGTAGGCATCGGACAAGCATGCAGCAGCTACAAAGATCTCCGATGCAGGCATACTTAAAGAAACTACTGAGCGAATAGTAGGACTAATCTATTCATCCATCAGCTAGCTCGCGAGGAGAAGATGAATACTAATGGACAGATTCATCCGCGAAAAACATAGAGCTCAGACCTGGATTGGATTCATCTGGCCAATTTCTAAAAGGATGCGGGCGGCAGCGCGTTGGAGGGCCGCGGTGGCATACTCCCGTCTCTCATTGGAGGAGCTGCTACGAGGCGAGGGGGGCGGCGTCGGACGAGCTGCGAGGTGAGGAGGGCGGTGTTGGAGGAGCTGTGAGGCAGCGGCGTGTCGTTCGTTCCTCGAGGGGCTCCGCGAGGGACGAGACTTGCCTGCTCCCTCCCCATGCTCCCATCCGTGCTCCCGTGTATGTGCTTGATTTAATTGGAACAAAATAAGGCCTGGCCCCACCCCCTTAAAATCAGGGGGAGATGATTAGATTAGAAAAGAAAAAGGAAAAAAGACAACCATAGGATGAAGTGGGAGGACGGATGGAAGCATGGGAGGGAGCAGGCAAGCCGAATCCCTCCGCGAGGCTATTGAACTCCGTGGATCGGGGGGGGGGGGGGGGTTGGCGAGGATTGGAGAGGTTTGCCCATTAAATCCCTGCCTACCAAATGGGCTGGCGGGTTTTTCGGAGGATTCTGGGTCCTGCGAGGATAATCCCCTCTAAACCTCTCCAAACCTCTTCCACCAAACGAGGCCTTAGAGTTTTGAGGCGCTCAATAGTACTACTATTCACAATCCCAGAACTTCCACCGGCAAATAGCTGCGTCGGTTGCGATTGATTTTTTCCCTCACAAACGTGATTCACTCGGGAAAAAACAGTCCAGCTCTCCCAGGGCTTCGATCGAGCTTAGCAACTGTGACTATTTTCCCTAGAATAAAACTCCCTTTATGTTGTTGCCGACTGAACGGATCAGAGAGAGAGAGAAAGAGGTCGCTAGAGAGGAAGAACACTCGAGGTTTTTCACTGCCAAACTTGCGTAGCTTTTATGATCTGTATTCCACGTCTTAAGCAAATTACAAAGACTGGTATAACTACCTCCTGGCCTGGCTGCTGTGATCCGCTTCTGTCGCTCCATCCAGCGACGGGATCAGTCAGAGGCCACGACCAGGACGATAACAAACTACGGAGAGGCACGGCTCTCCACTACCTGCATGCCCATGCATGCGTTAATTACAAAACAAAAAATAACTAAATATGCTGCATGCAATGAGATTATCTAGGCTAACATTTCACCCCCTTAATCTCATTGCTCCACGCCGATCACCCCTAACCTTTGCCGCATCTCGATGAAGCGAACACACCCGAGCGCCTTGGTCAGTGCATCGGCGAGCTGATCTTGAGTTCCCACATGAGCTATCTCCATCTGCTTCTTCTCCATGCAATCTCGCACGAAGTGAAACTTGACGTCTATGTGCTTGCTTCGATCATGGTGAACTGGGTTCTTGCTCAGGGCTATGGCTGACTTGTTATCGACCAAGAGCTTGAAGTGTGCTGGCGAGATTCCTGTGATATCCTCTAGCAGCCGGCTCAACCATAGTCCCTGGCAGGTAGCAGCTGTGATCGCAACATATTCTTCTTCACAGGAGGAGAGGGCAACGATCCTTTGCTTCTGAGAGCTCCAAGTCACCAGATTCTTTCCAAGGAAGAAGACATGCCCAGAAGTGCTTTTCCGATCGCCAGCGTCTCCAGCATGGTCGCTGTCGTTGAATCCTAGTAGTTCAGCAGTTCCATTGCCTCTCTTGTAGCTGCACCCATAGTGCATTGTACCCTTAATGTACCGTAGAATCTGCTTGACTGCTGCCCAGTGGTGTATGCTTGGCTTTTCCATAAATCTGCTCACAATCCCCACTGAGTGTGCTATATCTGGCCTCGTGTTTACCAGGTAGCGCAGGCTCCCAATTACTCTGCGATACAGTGTGGCGTCAAATAGATCGCCTTCGTCTTCTTTCTTCAGCTTGAGGTGACACTCCATTGGCGTGTGACAACTGTTGCAATTACTCATGTCTGCAATTTCCAGGAACTTGCTTGCATAACTCCTCTGACACAGGATGATTCCGTTGCTGCTTTGCTTAACTTCTATGCCCAGATAGTAAATCAGCTGCCCAAGATCACTCATCTTAAAGAGTTGCTTCATCTGGTCTTGGAAGGAGATTATATCTACTGCATTTGTTCCTGTGATGATCAAGTCATCCACATAGACTCCCACCAGCAGAAATGATTTTGTGTTGCCTCGTTTGTACACTGCATGTTTGAGACCACTCCTTGTGAAGCCAAGAGTGGAGAGGGTCTCATCCAGTTTTGCATACCATGCTCATGGCGCCTGATGTAGCCCATACAAAGCTTTGCGGAGGCGCAACACATTTCCCTCCTTGCCGGCGACCTCGTACCCCAGCGGTTGAGCAACATATACCTCCTCTGTGAGATCTCCGTTCAGAAAAGCTGATTTTACGTCCATGTGATGGACTTCCCATCCTGACTGTGCAGCAAGAGCTAGCAGCAGCCGCACATGCTAAGTGACGTGACACACTAAATGGGGCAACTCATGAAACATGCATATGTTATATGATTATAAGTTGAGCACCACACTTTTCATAGCATAGCTAAATATTGACATATTTCGTGAGATCTAATCTGCAAGAAAACATCTTTCCATGCGCACAACTTCAAACTAAACACGAAACTATATATTGTCAAGTCTGTCTACTTTTAAATGAAGTGAAGTACTGTAAGGGCATCTAGTGCCACCCCTAGTTGGTTTTGGAGTATTGACGACAAATTTGGTTGAGGGACTAATGTGTTTGTGAGAATTGCAGGATAACACAGGTAGTGTCCCTCATTGATTCGGTTTACCTACCGGAGATGACCCCTAAAATGTATGAAGACATTGACGACAATGGTGGTACATCAAGATATTCATATTGAAGACTATGACATGAGAAGACATTCTGTGAAGACTATACAGCGCGAAGACATAGTTGTTTTGTTGTTTCCTTTTCTTCTTCGTTGAGTCATAGGAACCACCGTACTGTTAAGTGGGGTCCAAGTGAAGACAGTCAGAGTGACTTAAGTGATGCTCAACTCAAATCCTATGTCTTCGAGCGAAGACAATGAGAGCAAATCTTATCCAGAGCTGGATAAGTCAGCTTTGCTTGTAGCCCAAGTAAAGTTGCCGCGTGTGTTTGAAATCTGACCGTTGGAACACGTTTCAGTTCCTTAGTGACCCAGGGTCATTTCGGACATATCAGGTCGGGTTGCCTAGTGGCTATAAATAACCCACCCCCTACACCATAAATTGGTGGCTGCTCAGAGTTAGTGCATGACTTTTGTCGTTTGAGAGCAACCCACCTCGAAGCCTTTGAGAGAGAGAAATCCTTGCGAGGACAAAGCCCAAACACCCAGAGCCAAAGAGTGTTAGGCATCACTGAAGTCTTTCTGTCTGTGTGACCTGAAGACTTATTACACTTGAGGACTGTGAATCCTCCAGCCGGTTAGGCGTCGCGTTCTGAGCATCCAAGAGCCATTGTGGATCGCCGGTGAGCGAAGTCTGTGAAGGTTTGGAAGTCTACCTTGATGACTTACCAGAGTGATTGGGCGAGGACTGTGTGTCTTTAGCTCAAGGGGAATAAGGTGAAGACGCGGTCTTCTGAGTTGAATCTCAGCCTCCCTAACCAGATGTACAGTTGTCACAGCAACTGGAACTGGTCAAACTAATCATGTGTCTTCATCGAGTGACTGGTTCTATTCTCTCTTCCCTTTACTTACAGTTTGTCTTCGTGAAGTCATTGCCTGCTTGCCATACCTGTTTGACTTCATTGCTTGACTACTATTTTTTTTGGCTTCATACTATCTTCCACCCTGATCCTTACTACCTAGTTGCCATTAGTCATTGTACACACACATTATTGCATACTTGACTATGGCTTGCCTTGTGTAGTTTATCTTCCGCTGCATATCAATAGGTACATTTCTAATGTTTGTCTTTGAAACTTTTATGTTTTGAAGACTTTCATAAAAATCGCCTATTCACCCCCCCCTTTAGTCGATAACAAGCACTTTCAATTGGTATCAGAGCAAGGTACTCCCTTGTTCTGTGAGATTCAGTTTAACCACCTGGAGTTTTAGCTATGTCGACTGCAGGGATAATCAAAGTCTCCACTGCTTGCCCCGTGTTCGATGGAACTGAATATCCCTACTGGAAGAATAAGATGCGCATGCATCTTGAAGCCATTGATGTCGACCTCTGGTATGTTGTCAAGAACGGCGTTCCCAAGACTGATGAAGGTGTCACCCCTGCTAATGTCAAGAAGTTCATTCAACTGGACTCTACTGCCAAGAACATCATCTGTGGTCATCTGACCAAAGGACAGTATGGCCGTGTGAGTGCTCTGGAGACGTCAAAGCTAGTTCGGGACTAGCTATCCAAGGTCAACGAAGGCGTCTCAACCTAGAGAGATCAAAGGATCAGTGTTCTTCGCAACCTCTTCAACCGCTTCAAGAGAAACGACAATGAGAATGTCCAGCTCACGTTTGATCGCCTCACTGACATCACAAATGAGCTTCGTGCTCTCGGCTCCACTGAGATTACCAAGCATGAAATCGTCAAGACGCTACTGAGATCAGTTGACAGCTCCTTTGACACCCTTGCCCTCATGATACAAGAACGTCCTGACTTAAAGACACTCGATCTGTCTGATATACTTGAGAGGCTCAACACACATGAGTTCCAGCTATCTGAGAAAAGAGATATCTATGGTCCCAACTATGGCGGAACTCGCGCTTTGAAGGCAAAAGTTGTTTCCTCATCTTAAGAAGAAGCTGACTGCAGTTCTGATGATCCTGAAGACATTGGAAAGGAACTTGCTATGCTTGTGAAGAAGTTCCAGAAGTTCACTAAGAAGAAAGGCTTCAGAAAGTCTTCACGATCCAGCTCAAGAAATGATGAAGCTTCTACTCATGACTACAAGAAGAGAACATGTCACAAGTGCAAGAAACCTGGACACTACATCTCTGAGTGTCCACTGTGGGACAATGAGAAGAAGAAGAAGAAGAGCAATGAATATGATTCTGATGACAAGAAAAAGAAGAAATCTTCAAAGTCTTCTTCCAAGTCCTCATCAAAGTCTTCATCTCACAAGAAGAGCTCATCTGGCAAGGCTCGTGCTTTTGTTGGGAACGAAATGGATTCAGAGGAGGAGTCTACTTCTGAGGAGGCGGAGGTGGAGTCTGAGGAGGAGTCCGACCCTGGTGTTCCAAGTCTGGCTCTAGCCACTGTATGTTGCCAAGTCCATCTTCAACACTGAAGACAATGACTTCCACGCCAACGCTGAAGCTGATGATAAGGATGACCCTACTCCCACCTACTGCTTCATGGCACATGGTGCCAAGGTAAAATCACGCGATGCTTACTTTCAAACATCTAGTGAAGATGACTCTGACTGTGAATCCAAGCCTAGCTACAAAACACTTGCTAAAATTGCAACTGAACAACAAAAGGCTATGGAACATACTCAAAAATTGTTAGACAAAAGCGATGACCTGTTGGATGCGGAAATGACTCGTTCACAGTCCTTAGTTGAAGACATAAAAAATCTTCATGCTAAGTACCAAGAACTTGAAAGCCGTCATGATACGCTCACAACCACTCATGAAAAGCTCTCCTATGATTATCTTAAAAGGAAGCAAGAGCTTAAGAAGTTGAGAGCGGCTCATGAAGATCTTCAAAAAGAGACTGAGTCACTACGCGCTCAACAGATCAGTCCCGCTCAGGATGGATTTGAACCACCATGTCTAAAATGCCTTGAGTGTGATAACGCTACCTCTGTTGCTGGATGTTCCACTACTGTTGCTATTGCATTGTCTTCAACTACTGATGTGGTAACTAACCCCTCTGCGGAGGATACCACTACTATTGCTGATGAAAATGCTAGGTTGAAGACATTACTTGAAACAGGGATGTATAAAAGCATGAAAGGGCATCAGACACTTTGCGATGTCCTCAAAAAGCAGATTCTGAACCGAAACCCTAGGAAAGAGGGTGTTGGGTTCGAGAGGAAAATGAATGTTGATGGTTCCTACTGGAAGCCTGAGAAGTATCCCGAAACCACATGGGTTGCTGCAAAGGGACCTTCAGTGGATCCATCCACCTTATCTGGCTTTACCTGTGCTAACCCTATCATCATTGATGAATCCTTTGATGCAAACTATAAACTATTCAAGAATCAGAATAGTGAAGTGTTTGCCAGATATATTGGTACTAACTGCAGGAATGGGCCACCTATGAAGAAGATCTGGGTACCCAAAAGCTGTCTTGAGAAGCTTCCAGTGAATGTCATCATGACACCACCTGGGAAGAAGACAAATCCCAGACCTAAGGCTTCATATGGTCGAAAGGCTTCATACAGACAGAGGACTCACCTGAGTCACCCTAATGCCAATATTTTGCAGGGAAACTGTACTCAAACCTATGAATATGAGCGTGTATCTTCAAACCGCTATGTTCATAAAACTAAGAACTTTTCTACTTATTCATATGAGTATCATTCATCTCCTGCAAGGCTATTTGCTAGGGCTCCAAAGCTGAAGTTCTCAGATGATGCACTTAGACTCATTGCTTCTAAGCCACCCCTGAAGATGTGGGTGGTTAAGAAGAATTAACTTTCTTTTGCAGGGAAAGGTCTCCAGCCGAAAATCAAAGGCGTCTGATGCTATTGCTCGGGACCTAAAATATCTTGTAGGGCGCAAGATCAAATGCCCAAATGGTCGCACTATGTATTTTGTTCCTGAATCGCTTGCCATTCATCCCATCAGTCCTAATCTTGATCTGAGCTTCCATAATCCTCTTGCCCGTCAAATGTTTATGCTTCACAATACTCTTGGTGAAGCCTATCCTCCTAACTGTAATGCAGAGTATGACACCTCGTGCTTCAGAATGGATTATGGACAGCGGATGCACTAATCATATGACTGGTGATCAAAGTCTTCTCATGGACTCAACCTTACGTCCATCTGATAAGAGTCACATCACATTTGCTGACACTGGTAAAAGCAAGGTATTGGGTCTAGGTAGAGTTGCAATCTCAACGGATCAGCACATGGATAAAGTGATGCTTGTTGAATCCCTTGGCTTCAACTTAATGTCTGTCTCAATGCTTTGCGACCTAAACATGGTTGTAATATTTGGAAAGTATCGTTGCCTTGTACTAATGGAATCTGACAAATCTCTAGTCTTTGAAGGGTACAGGAAAGATGATCTGTACATGGTAGATTTCTCAGCAGGTCCACTGCTTGCAAGATGTCTTCTTACAAAAGCTTCAGAATGCTGGCTATGGCATCGGAGGCTGGGGCATGCTGGGATGAGGAACTTACATACGCTCGTCAAGAAGAAGCATGTCATTGGCATTGAAGATGTCAAGTTCAAGAAAGATCATTGTGCGGTGCCTGCGAAGCTGGAAAGATGACTAGGGCCAAGCATCCCTCGAAGACAATCATGACTACGTCTCAACCCTTTGAGCTGCTACACATGGACTTATTTGGCCCTACTCACTACTCTACCCTCACTACGACTGCCTGTCTCTATGGCTTCGTCATTGTTGATGATTACTCAAGATACACATGGGTGCACATAATACTCTACAAGACCGAAGTGCAAGATGTTTTCAGACATTTTGCCAATCGAGCCATGAACAATTATGGAGTCAAGATCAAGCATATCAGAAGTGACAACGGCACTGAGTTCAAGAACACCGGACTTGATCTTTATCTGGATACAATGGGAATCACTCATGAGTTTTCTGCTCCTTACACACCTCAGCAAAATGGCATCGTAGAGCGCAAGAACAGAACCCTCATTGAGATGGCTCGGACGATGCTGGACGAATACAAAACACCAAGAAAGTTCTGGCCTGAAGCTATTGATACAGCATGCCACGTCATCAACCGTGTTTATATTCATAAGCTTTTGAACAAAACATCCTATGAGCTCCTCACTGGCAAGAAGCCAAATGTAAGCTACTTCAGAGTATTTGGAGCACGGTGCTGGATCAAGGATCCCCATCACAAGTCAAAATTCGCACCAAAAGCTCACGAAGGCTTCATGCTCGGTTACGGAAAGGATTCACACTCTTACAAAGTCTTCAACCTCTATCTCTATAAAATCGTCGAAACTGTAGATGTGCGGTTTGATGAAACCAATGGTTCACAAAGAGAGCTTCTGCCAAGTGATCTTGAAGAAGCTCCACCCAGCGAGTCTATCAAGCTAATGGGAACTGGTGAAATGATGCCTGCTGAAGCACAGCCTGAAGAGGAACTTATCATTTCTGCACCCAACCAATCTGAAGACAATGCTCAGCCGGAAGACAATCCTCCCAATGATGATAATGATCTGCAAGAACAAATTCTTCGCCCAGCTCATCCTCGTGTTGCAAGTGAAGTGCAAATTGAGAAGATAATTGATAGCATCAATGCACCTGGTCCACTTACTCGTTCAAGAGCAATGCAGTTAGCAAATTTTTGTGGGCACTTTTCTTTTGTGTCAATATCAGAACCCAAGAAAGTTGCTGAAGCCTTTATGGAACCTGAATGGATTCAAGCAATGCAAGAAGAGCTTCAACAGTTCAAGCTGAACAATGTTTGGTAACTTGTCAAGCGTCCTGACCCTCGCAAGCATAACATCATTGGAACAAAATGGATATATCGAAACAAGCAAGATGAGCATGGCCAAGTCGTCAGAAACAAAGCACGTCTCGTTGCACAAGGATATACTCAAGTTGAGGGGATTGACTTCGATGAAACATTTGCTCCTGTGGCTAGACTTGAAGAAGAAGTATACGTTGCACAACCACCCGGCTTTGAAGATCCAAAACATCCTGATATGGTGTATAAACTAAACAAAGCACTGTATGGCCTCAAACAAGCTCCTCGCACTTGGTATGATACAATCAAAGACTTCCTGAAGAGCAAAGGCTTCAAACCTGGATCCCTCGATCCTACACTCTTCACGAAGACATATGATGGTGAACTGTTTGTGTGCCAAATCTATGTGGATGACATTATCTTCGGCTGCACCAACCAGAAGTACAGTGATGAGTTTGGATACATGATGCAAGAGCAATATCAAATGTCCATGATGGGTGAGCTAAAGTTCTTCCTTGGTCTTGAAATTCGTCAGCAAAGGAATGGCATCTTCATATCTCAAGAGAAATACCTCAAAGATTGCCTGAAGAAGTTTGGAATGCAAGATTGTAAAGGTTACACGACGCCAATGCCAGCCAAACATCATCTGGGTCCCGACGAAAATGGTAAAGAGTTCGATCAACGGGTACACCGCTCCATGATTGGTTCTTTACTTTACCTATGTGCATCTAGGCCAGATATTATGCTTAGTGTTTGCATGTGTGCTCGATTCCAAGCGGCACCAAAGGAATCGCATCACCTAGCTGTGAAGCGAATTCTTCGATATTTGGCTCACACCCCAACACTAGGATTATGGTATCCAAAGGGCTCAGAGTTTGATCTGGTTGGATTTTCGGATGCTGATTATGCTGGTGACAAGGTGGATCGCAAGTCTACATCAGGCACATGTCACTTTCTGGGACGATCACTTGTCTGTTGGTCTTCAAAGAAGCAGAAATGCGTGTCACTCTCAACTGTTGAATCTGAATACATTGCTGCTGGATCTTGCTGTGCTCAGCTTCTATGGATGAAGCAAACTCTCAAGGACTATGGCATCAATCTGAAACAAGTACCTCTCTTGTGCGACAACGAAAGCGCCATCAAGATTGCCAACAACCCAGTCCAGCACTCTAAGACAAAGCACATTGAAATTCGTCATCCCTTTCTCAGAGATCATGTCATGAAGAAAGATATTGATATCATTCACGTCAACACTGAAGAGCAATTGGCAGATATCTTCACAAAGCCCTTGGACGAGAAAAGGTTTTGCAAGTTACGGTGTGAGCTAAATATCTTGGAATCCTCAAATGTCCTGTGATCAGGCACACATCCTAACACTTATGCATGTTGATGACTTAGGTGTGCAACACACGAAGTAAAGTATATCTTCAATCAATGAAGACTTACATTCTGAGTGTGAATACATTAACGTGGAATTTGACTTCGGGGCGCCACGATAATGGTGCGCCGTGTCTGGGTCTAATACTTCCTATACGGTGGGTAACGCCACCACCAAACTTTTCTGTTTGAAGTGTTTCACTCATGACGTTGCATTTGAATGTCTTTGCATTCGGTTTGTCTTCAAGTTCACTTTATCTTCATCATTATCTTCACTACTTTGATTCGACTACTATTTGATATATATATATATATATATATATATATATATATATATATATATATATATATATATATATATACTAGTGTTCTGTCCTCTACAACATTCACTTATATCTATGTTTTCTTGTTGAATCTTTTGAACTAAGTGAATGTGATCGGACCCTAATCTGTCTATGCTTCCTATCTCAAACTCTATCTGTCCAAATCATATGCATTCTATTGAAACTGTCGAATGTCTTCTCTGCGTCCTTGTCAGCAGAAGACACAGAGACAAACATTAAATCTGTTTTAAATGTGTCATCCTTATTGCCTGAAATCCGGAGAAGCCGGAACGTCTATCCGACAAACCTGGCGGGCGTGGGAACGTGGGACAACTCTATGTATGTTGTATGCTTGCCACGTGCCCGTCAGATGTGAACCGCCAGGGGCACCTGCGTAATTGCTCTGTGCCACCCACTTCCTTATAAATACTTGTCCCCTGCGGTAAAAGAAACTTATTCCACCTCTCCACCTCGTCAAAACCCTAGCACCACCGCTAGATCTCGATGACGCCAGCGACGAAGCGCTTAGCTGCCGCTACTTTTCCGACGCCGTCCTCACGCAGGCTGCGGACATCGTCCTCTCCGCCGCCGCCGTAGGTGTCCTCCATCGCCAAGTTAGGGCACGATGGATTGAACTGCTCGGTCTCCTACTCTTCCCATCTAGCAGTTCTTCGTGTGGTAAATAAAACTCTCTTTTTACCATCTTTTTGATCTTCAAAGATTCATCCTGTCTACCAAAATAGGTTTCTGCCTATACAAGTTAGATCCATTCTGTCTGCATCTCATACTGCCTAGCATATTCACTTAAGCTTCATAACAAGTTAGATTCCTCACTTGTACCTATTCGCGGATTCATACAAATCTGGAACCAACTCTCAACATATAAGTGAATGTCTTCGCATCATGAGGTCAATGTCTTCAAACTGATTTATCTTCAAAATCTTTTGAGAATGCATATGACCTCTTCCCCTTCCCTCGCATCTCTAATGCTGTCACAGGTACATGTCCGTGGGAGAATCCCTTGGTTCTCATAGTCTACATTCGTTTGCAGAATTTTTACAGCATCACATAAATTCTCCCGAAGCCAGTTCCTGTTTGTCCAGCAAGCGGAAGCTTTTGAAGCCTTTGAACATATTGAAACCTTTCAGTTTGAAGTTCATGGCTGCAGAGAAATCAGTCAGAAAGGGTGGCAGAGAGCGTCGAGGAGGAACATCAAGAGATTTGCCTGATGACCTCTCTGAGCTTTACAAGACAGATCCTGAGGAGGATTACAATCAGCGCAAGACACGAATCCAATGGATTCGAAGATATTGGGCTGAACAATGGTTCAAGTACAAATTCTTCACAAAAGAATACGCAAAAGTACTTGGGGTGATATTCTCTTTCGAGGCCTTCCACCCAAGAACAGAACTGAAGCTATTGCACAGGGTTTCTATCCCTGTATGGTCCGTGGACCTCAGCCGGAAAATGCCGACCCATCGTCATTACTCTGGTGTCGTGAAGATAATCTCTTCAAGCGCAACTTCCAGCACGCAAAGGCATCTGCCAAGGAAAACAAGAAGTCATTGGGATTAGATTTCAATCCTGGTCCTCCTGCTCCCCGTGCTGATGGCTCACATGATGCAGAACCCAATGTCGTCGGTCCCTTCTACAACCTTGATGGCCTCATCACTCACATCACAGTTCAAGGTGCCAAAGTGGACAATTCTGATGACAATGCTGACTCTGATGAAGCCCCTGCTCCCACTCCAAAGCCGCAGAAGCCAAAGAAGGCTAAGGCTTCAAGATCAGCTGTTCCTCCAAAAGCTTCACATGCGAAGCCACTGGCAACTGCACCTCCTGAAGAAAGTGTGCAGTGTGAAGATTTGTCACGCATCTCCAAGAAGATGGAGAAGAAGAAGAAACTTGTCAAGCATACTGATCAGGCACTGACCCCTGCTACTATTCTGCGTGAAGAGCACATTGATCTATCTAGTGATGAAGATCTTGCAGATGATGCCCTTGAGCAACTGATCAAGAGCAAGGAAGAAGCAGAGATCTTCAATGATTTACCTCTCTTTGATGTGGCAATCATTCACAACTTCATAGATGAGTTGTTTGACTCACCAAATCTCAACTTTGACGATCTGCAACTTCCCATTGGGCCCAGCGTTTCCTTCAATGGAGCCATTGCTTCAGAGCTGGCTCTCGCTCATCGAATCATTGAACTGAAACACAAGATCAACTATGAGAAAGCTCAGTTCAAGAAGCATATGGAAAAGCTCAGCGTGCAAGATGTCAAAAACTTCAAAGTTATGATGCACGAGCTCAAAGAAGCCTTTGTCAAGAAGCGTGAAGAAGCTAAAGGTTCTCGTGAGCGCATGAAGTGCCTGGCTGACAAGTGTGTGCAAGCCTACAATGAGGCTGAGAAGCGCAAGGCTCTTGGTCGTCCTGGCATCGACCCAAGAATGGCTGCCAAGAAGAAGAAGCCTTCGACTGACCAAACTGCTCCTTCAAGGCAGGAAGAGCCGCACATTGTCTTCCCAACTAGCATGACCGGCTCGAAGCTAAAGGTCAGATCAACCGCTTCTGAGCTAAAGAAGACGAGAACTGATGAGGCTGAAGCCAGAAAAAGGAAAAATCCTGAAGCCTCTGACGCTGCTCCCACTAAGAAGAAGCGCAGAACCAAAAAGGATAGGGCTGCCCCCTCAGAGCCCTTAGTTGTTGAACCAATTTCAATGGTCCCTCCTACATCTGATCATCAAGAACAAAGGATGATAGTTCATGAACCTGCTTTCACAGAGGCTCATGAAGCTGATGAAATTCCAGCAGTTGACCCCAACGCTGCTGAAGACATTGGTCACCATGACAATGTTGAAGATGATGAAGTCCTTACTCAGATCGAACACAACCTGGTATCATCGCCTGTTCTCACGAACAGCGAACTCATCAGCATTGGTCGTCCTCTGACGCCAATTGCACATGATGCTTCGTGGGCCGATCACCCACAACCACTAGAAACCCCAATTACTCCCCAACAACAAGAAGAAGAGGAAGACTTTGAGGCCCGGCCAACTCCATCTCCAAAGGTGTCGCCAGCATTACGCAGGCTTCGCAAAGGACAAAGGCCTCAAGTCACCACCCAGAGCGTTCCAGAAGGAGAAGTGCCTCAACAATCTGTTGCACGTCAAGTGTTTCCAGATGCCACTCCCACTGTGAATGTCTCTGCGTCTGAAGCCAAAGGTGCTGAAGACATTCCGGCTGCATCAGCCGATGAAAAACAAGAAGAAGAACGTGTCCCAACGCCCCCCGTTGAAGAAGAAGTGGTTCCTGGAGTGAACCTGCCAGTGCCCGACCCTCCAGCTCGTCAAGTGGAGGTTGAAAATCTTCAGGCTGCCACCACCAACACCAATGAAGCCAATGACGTTGTCATGGCTGAAGCAAATGTGGAGCCTGCACCGACAAATGTGCCAGAAGCCAATGCTGCATCTGCACCTGAAGCCAATGTTGACGCCTCTGCTCCTGTTCCGCCACCAAGGCCACACACTATCGAGCAAGCTTTCAACTATGGTCAGCTCATTTCTGTCAAATGGCCTGTTTTGACTCCTCCGCCTGCTGCTGCTGGTCCTCAGTTTGAATACCATGTTGAGCACAGGCCACGGGTTCAGAAGCCAACGCCCAGGTTACCAAGGTTTCCAGGTACTGCATCAGCACCAGGATCTTTCAATATCAATGGCTTCAAGGTACACAATACCTTCTTTGACAGTGCAAAGAACGCTTACTGAAGAGCAAGGATATCTTCTGATCGGTTCTGGAGCTATCAGCAGCGAAGCTATTACTCATGCATTCTGTTCAATCAAGGTCGCATTTTCCCACATATGCGTCTTGATGTTGAAGCCATCACTTGTCTTCCCTGTCTGGAAGAGGCTCTGGACTGCTTCAGAGAGTCCGGCCTGCTGCAGTTTGTCACTGATAAGGAGCACTGGAACGAAGAGTTATTGCTCCAATTCTATGCCACTCTCCATATCCGTGGCTACTACAAAGATACAAAGACATGGGTTCTTGAGTGGATGACCGGAAATGTTCATCATGAAGCCAAAGCCATTGATGTCATTGAGCTTATTGGCCCGCCCTTCGCAGATGATCTTTATGAACCTGGCTGTCAGCTTCACAATGATGCTATGGAGAGCATCTTCCACAAGCCTGAACCCAATATGAGTCAGATGCTCAGCATGATGAAGCCATTGCCTCTAGATGCTGAAGACCCAAAGGCGTTCTTTGTTGACCTTGAGTATCTGCCCCGCACCATTTATCATATAATCAGGCGAACTCTTTGGCCTATCAAAGGACACTCTCCCAATGCCAAGCTGGAAGGCGCAATGAAGACTTTGGTTTTCCATATTCTTCATGGCAAACGCTTCAATGCACAAGATTTCTTTATACGCCAACTTGCTGCATCAGGATCTGACATCTTTGGTCTGAAGTTCTATGCTCCCTGGATCATGCGACTGATCAAGCTTCACTCTGCCGTCAACTATCAATCCTCTGCACACAATCATATCATATTCATGCCAGATGTTGATTTGTCTGTTGAAGCCATATACCCAGAGAATGCAAAGGAGCCTCTTAGTCTTCAGAATGTTGACCGTCAAAGCTTCATTCAAAACGATGAAGGACTTCAAGCTGTCGCTCGAGTCTACCCTCTGGCCGGGATTACTCGCATGCCTCATCGTGCGCAAACAGAAGCCACTGAGAGCACAATTGCCCAAAGTCCTAAGAAGCGCTCCCGCATTCTCAATGACCGAGAGCTTTTGGTTGCCCTTCATCAGAAACATGATAAGCATCATGACTGGCTTAAGCGCCAAATGCAGAGCCTCTTGGTGGATGTCAATCGCATTCGCAATCTTGCCACCAAGAATGCCTTTGTCACGCATGAAACGTGTCGGCGATCATGGAAGAGTTTGACACTGCTCAGTGCTGAAGTGGATCTTCAAGATGATGGCTTCACTGAAAAATTCAAGTTCGACTCCACTCCTCCACCGAATGCTGTCCTACGTCGCACTCCATCTCTTGAAGACTCTGAATATTCCTATTCCGCTGCAACTGTAAATGCCAAAGTGATCGATGAAGAAGACGATGCTACTTCACCAACCCCTTCTGCAAGAATCGACACTGCACCAGGCTCGTCTGCACCGCCAAACGACAACACCAACCCTGCTGCTTCACCTACTCCTCATGAGGACGAGTAGATGCTCTATGTCTTCAAACCTTTTTGGTCATTACTGACAAAAGGGGGACAAGCGTATGAGTTTGATAGTCTTCAAGCGGGTTCATATGGGCGGTTGCTTTATATTTTGCCTAGTGTTTACAACTCTCGCGTTTTGATACATTTGGTTCTTTGAGTTGTAACACTTAAACTTGATGGTCGTCTGCTACTTATTTGATATTCTGTGATGCGATGATAAATTCTGCATGTGCGATGATAACCTCCGCACTTAGGTCATTCTGCAGACATCCATTTTTCATTATACATGTCATAATATTTGCTATATCTTATCATGCATGATGAATTCTCGTCATAAGTTGAAGAGGATCTCCACAAGTACAACCTGCCATGTGCATTTGCATTCCAAAAGCAAATTACTTATATGCACATCTTTAGGGGGAGCCTTTGACACTTATGAAGACAATCCTCTACCCTGTACAATTTCACATACTTTATCCCCGTTGAAAACTTCAACCAGTTTGTCATCAATCACCAAAAAGGGGGAGATTGTAAGTGCATCTAGTGCCACCCCTAGTTGGTCTTGGAGTATTGACGACAAATTTGGTTGAGGGACTAATGTGTTTGTGAGAATTGCAGGATAACACAGGTAGTGTCCCTCATTGATTCGGTTTACCTACCGAAGATGGCCCCTAAAAATGTATGAAGACATTGACGACAATGGTGGTACATGAAGATATTCATATTGAAGACTATGACATGAGAAGACATTCTGTGAAGACTATGGAGCACGAAGACTTAGTTGTTTCATTGTTTCCTTTTCTTCTTTGTTGAGTCATCGGAACCACCGTATTGTTAAGTGGGGTCCAAGTGAATACAATCAGAGTGACTGAAGTGATGCTCAACTCAAATCATATGTCTTCAAGCGAAAACAATGAGAGCAAATCTTATCCAGAGCTGGATAAGTCAGCTTTGCTTGTAGCCCAAGTAAAGTTGCCGCGTGTGTTTGAAATCTGACCGTTGGAACACGTGTCAGTTCCTTAGTGACCCAGGGTCATTTCGGACATATCAGGTCGGGTTGCCTAGTGGCTATAAATAGCCCAGCCCCTACACCATAAATTGGTGGCTGCTCAGAGTTAGTGCACAACTTTTGTCGTTTGAGAGCAACCCACCTTGAAGCCTTTGAGAGAGAGAAATCCTTGCGAGAACGAAGCCCAAACACCAGAGCCAACGAGTGTTAGGCATCACTGAAGTCTTTCTGTCTGTGTGACCTGAAGACTTATTACACTTGAGGACTGTGAATCCTCCAGCCGGTTAGGCGTCGCATTGTGAGCATCCAAGAGCTATTGTGGATCGCCGGTGAACGAAGTCTGTGAAGGTTTGGAAGTGTACCTTGAAGACTTACCAGAGTGATTGGGTGAGGACTGTGTGTCTTTAGCTCAAGGGGAATAAGGTGAAGACGTGGTCTTCTGAGTTGAATCTCAGCCTCCCTAACCATATGTACAGTTGTCACAGCAACTGGAACTGGTCAATTAAATCCTGTGTCTTCATCGAGTGACTGGTTCTATTCTCTCTTCCCTTTACTTACAGTTTGTCTTCGTGAAGTCATTGCCTGCTTGCCATACCTGTTTGACTTCATTGCTTGACTACTATTGCTGTTTGGCTTCATACTATCTTCCACCCTGATCCTTACTACCTAGTTGCCATTAGTCATCGTACACACACATTATTGCATACTTGACTATGGCTTGCCTTGTGTAGTTTATCTTCCGCCGCATATCAATAGCTACATTTCTAATGTTTGTCTTCGAAACTTTTATGTTTTGAAGACTATCATAAAAATCGCCTATTCACCCCCCCCCCCCCTTTTAGTCGATAACAAGCACTTTCAATTATGACATAGTTAAGAATCAACCAAGTATACTTCACCAAAAAATGCTTTTATTGTAGATTTGTGATGGAAACCATATGGACCACTAACTAATGTAAAGCCACAGATAATCGACTCCATGATCGTATTCATATACAATCGTTTTAGTGATTCATGAATCACAATACTTGCTCTTCAAAAAAAGCATTCAATTCATGAATCATGAAGATAATCACAACTAGAGAAGCTCTCATAGTACCGCAATGGATAACAAGACAAAAAAGTAAAGGATACAACCAAAATTCCTAGTGAAAATTTTGAGCAAAATCTGTGCAATAAAAGCAATACACAACAAGAGCATGAAGTTATTTGAGACATGTACGATGCCACCACACTACAATGAGGGAAACTCGTTCACACCCTCGATCAGTTGGAAGGAATGAAGCAAAGTAACTTGCGCTTATTTTCGCCTAATTAAGGTTTTAAATAATCTTGGTCGACGGTCGCTGAGGTGAACCTTGGAATGCAGTTTCATATGCTAACATGGAGAAGTGGCTACCATCTCCGGGTCTCAATGACAGGGCAAAAAAATGAACCATGATCTATAAATCTATAGGCCAGCGATCTCTAAGCCTGGCCTATGGAAGAGATAGCCCTAAGCAACTCAGTCAACCCTCGAGTATACATTTCGTCCATGTATTTAGCAATCTATATATTGAATACTTTTTAATTGGAAGATTTAAGTGGATACTTGAAATCACACATGCGATTTTTTTTCTCGAAAATTATTTCCACAATATAGAACTTTTTGGATGCAATATCTGTACTATCATATGAACCAATGGTCAACAATCCGGTTCGAACCATGTAAATATTTAAAATGAAAACTTTAAGAGTACTAGAGAGAATATATAATACATCCTTTTGTCAATGGTGCGGTCTAATTAATACCATCACAGGTCCTGGCATTTCCGTTGCAGGACCTACGATCCTAGTTATTGGATCTTGCATTGCTCGTGGTGTTTCCTATTCCTAATGTTCCTTATATCCCTTTAGATGATATCGTCTTCTACTCATGTTAGTGTGTGGTTTTTACCTATTTTATATACTAAGTTAGTGATAGGTACATGTAAAAGAAAACTAGGACAATAGAGCGAGCATGCTTTCTATGCAGACAAAGATATTATCCGCTATATAGAAGCCAAAACATTAACTGGACAAGGGAAGATTGCTGGAGTATACATGTTCCAATCATGAGATGAATGCCTGAGTCGTGTTGGTGCATTGGTAAATTGCATTCAAAAGGTTGGTATATCATTAATTGTTTTATCATGAGATGAATGCCCATTAGTGCCTGGTCAAAATATATGCACATGCATGAGTCATGTTGATGTGGTTGTAACTAATATTACTCCCTCCGTCTAGGTGTGTAAATCACCTTACGAAAACCAAATAATCCCAAAACACTTAACCACGGTACATTAACTCAGTTCTCATTCCTTGTTTCGTGACATATCAACCAATAAGAGATGTGGGCTGTGCATGCTTTAAATGACTTGAGACTACCAACATGAAATGCATTGGTTAGTTTATTGCATGCAATGCTATTAATTAGCAAAAAGACATTAAGTTCTCCCGTTTTCTCCTCTGCCTTGGTCGCGGTGCACAATCTAAGATGACTTACTTACCTAGACGGAGGGAGTAGGAAAAATGTAGTCATTGAATATTTGAATTATCATCCGAGTCTAGAATTGATCTCCAAACTCTGACAAGTTTGTCCTTTAATTAAAAACCATACATGCCTTTAATTCAAAACTGTAGGTACTTTGTCTGCTTATGACTAGATTTTGTATAATAAGAAGGCCATTTTACACATATTTGCCAACCAATCTATTGATCAAAGTAAGAAAAATAAGAAAAGCCAGACATTTTAGAATAATAAGAAAGCCACAAAAAAGTGTACAACAAAAACTGGGAATGGTTGTACATGTGGATACATTCGTACATCCACATTCGTACATCCAAAAAGGCAGACATTTGGACACTACTATGACCCAGCCAACTAATAGCTAAGAGCGTCTCCAGCCGCGCCTCCAACACGCCCTCCCCAGGCGATATTTTCGCGCCGCGGCACAAAAATCGGCCCAGCCACGCCCCCAGAAGCCCATTTTTCGCCGGCTCGTGCCGAATTTGGCGCCGGCAGACCCAAGCCGAACCCGGCGCGCTGGGGGGGGGGCGCTCGGGGGTTTTGGCACGAACTAAACGCGGGCCCCCGAGTCAGCGACACGGTGCTTCTCGTCGCTTCGTCGTCCTCATCGCCTCGGTTCCCGCGGGGGGAATCAATGCCAAAGCTGAGGCGCATCGCGCCGGTCAGCATCCATTGATGCCTTACGGGCCGCGCAGTGAAGGCGCGGCGCCACGCGTATGCCCGACGGCCACGCGGACGCCGCCCGCCCGCGGCTATAGAAAGCCTACCCCCCGCCGGTGGACGCACACTTCCCCTCTCCTCTCCTCTCCTCTCCACCTCCGGCGCTCCTGCGTGCCTCCTCTCTTTCTCGCCTCTGCGCCACCATGTCGATGCGCCGCCTGGGCGCTGCTGATTTCCACAGAGTCTGGGAGCGCCGCTCCGGCGTCTTCTCCTCCGAAATCTCATTCGGCGAAAAACGGCTCAGTCTCGGCACCTTCGACACCGCAGAGGAGGCGGCCCGTGCATACGACGCGGTGGCGTGGCGCCTCCGGCGGCCTCGTTGGGATATGAATTTCCCCGACGTGTCAACGAGCCAGTGCGCGCAGGATCTCGTGGATCTCCCGCGGCTTTTCCGCGATGAGGATCGTCGTGACAACCGAAGGCGGCATCGTCGCCTAGCGATCGCGGAGATGGACGTGGAAGCCATGGCGGAGTGGCACGAACGCTTCCCGCAAGACATCGTCAACGAGTGCCAGTTTTACAAGCAACAGAGGACGCATAGGGAGGCGAGGAGAATGGAGCGAGCCGCCTATCGGGGGGACAAGCGTGCGCGGAAACATGCCGCTCAACTGAACACGTCATCCTGGGACTCCGAGGACGAGCGGCATGTTGACGCCTACTTGCAGACGTCCGAGGAGGACATTACCGAGTCGGAGCCGGAAAACGACGAGTAGTTGATCTTTTCTTTTAACAGGCTTTGCTATGGTGAACTATCTATGTATCATTTTCATTATGTATGCTATGGTGAACTATCTATGTATCATTTTCAACTTGCCGTCGGCGTCGGCGAGGAAGGAGGCGAGCGCTAGGGGCAATGACCAGCGGGCCCGGGGAGGGGAAGTGTGCGGCGGTTGGGGGTTGAAAAATGAAAAATCGCCATGGGGGGGGGGGTCGGTGACTGGGGGAGAACGCCCACAGCGCTGATTGTATCGCGGGCTCGTCCCCAGGGGGCAATTTTTATGCGTCCTGGGGGGGCAACGGCTGAAGATGCTCTAACGGACTCACGCGACGCACGCACACAAACGCATGCACAAACACGCGCGGGTCACCATAGCAGAGTCAGTCCCCTTTCCCGTTTCCCCTCCCTCCCGAGCCGCTCGCGCGGGCGGCTCCGGAGATGCCAACCCTAGCCCCGCGAGCGCCCCCCTCCTCGTTCTTCTTGGGCCACCGCCGCCGCCGGCGGCTCCAGCGGCGGTGGCGGCGCCTGGCCGTCAAAGGCGGCGGGCGAAGTCTGCGAGCCCCGACGGGCCTACCACGCGCGGGGGAGCGCCGTCATGCGGGCGGCGCGGTGGGTTCTCTCCGGCGAGGTGGCGGGCGGCGAGGCGCGCATGATGTGGTGGTGCACGGCCGCGGGTGGAGGTGCTGGAGCGCGGCGGCTTGCCTGGGTGTGCCTGCTGGTGGCTGGCGATGGAGGCAGCGCATCCGGTCATGGAGGCGGCGGATCTTGGCCTGGAGGGCTACGCAAGCGGTGGTCGGGGGATGTTGCGGTGGACGGGGCGCTCGTCTTGCCCTTGCCGACGCCGGAGTGGTGCTGAAGGTGTTGTCGCGGGAGGGGGAGGAGACGGCGCGGTTTGGATCTGGGCTGGTGTGCCCAGGCCAGCAAGCAGCAGGGAGCTCCGTGCGGTTCGTGGACGAAGCGTGGCAGTCCACCAGAGTGGCGTGACCAGCCACTTCTTGCCTCGCCGGCTGCTCCTGGCCGTGGTGGAGCTGGATGGTAGTCTGGAGTTGCTCTTCCCCGGCCGTGCGGGAGTTGGAAGATGGTGCGCGTGCCCTCGGCCGTGCAGGGCTTCGGTGTTCTGCGATGTTACGTGCATGATGGCGAGGTGCTGCGGCGGCGGCGGTGTGATCCATTACAGCCAACAGGCCTCAATTCATCGTGATGGGTGGAGGTGTTGCGACCAATGAACCCTATCAATTTAACTTGTTGTGGTGCGAGCGGATGAGTCGACAAGTGATGATCTACAACGAGTCAAGATCAAAGAAGCAGGGAAGACATGGTCAAAATTAGGAAGAGATTGTTAGCATAATCTTGAATTATGGGCAATATATTAGTTAGTAAAGTCGGGCAAGTTAAGTTAATCAGGCTACAAGTGATTAGCGGCAGCCTGAGAGTCAATACGTGATAGGACTAGCTACGAGTACTAGTCCCTGTCCAAGTCATAGGAGAGTCCGTTCAGGATTTTGTATCTGGTGCGAGACTATGTGTCCGTATAGGTTTAGGTTATGTCAAAGGTCGGTGGCTGTTAATGCATATATATATATATATATATATATATATATATATATATATATATATATATATATATATATATATATATATGCAGCAGGTCTGATCACCGTGGAGGAGAAAACAAGAAAAGAAATAAAGAGGAAAAGAGAGGCACAACACGTGCCTTTGGCAAAAGTTATCGTGTGCACGTCTCTGTCGTGATTTGATGTGATCGATCATGTGGGCGAAGTTCCAACAATTGGTATAAGAGCTAGGTCGATTTGAAGCCGCGCTTGCCCCGGGATCGCGACCCGATTAGCGCCTCGGGGCGGGCGATATGGTCGCTGGGTGGTGTAGCAGCGAGGAAGAGCGGGCGATGAAGTTGTTGGGTGGTGCAGCGACACAGAGGAGTAGGCGATCGTCGTTCGGCGGAGCGACAAAGAGGGAGATGGCGGGCTGTCGTCGGCAAGGCGGTGGATGCAGATCGTTGACGGGAGCAGTGGTGCTGTGGTGCGGTGCCGGAAAGTCGTCAAGATCGTGGTCCGTAGGAGAAAGATGAGTCAAGGAGTCGTGCGGGCTAGTCGTCGTCGTCGTCATGTCCCAGTGCTTGTCTGTGTGAGGAGGCATTGAAGATGAAGCACATCCAGGTCGTCTATGTGTCTCGACGAGAGGATCAAGTTCAAGTATGTGGGGGCAGTAAACCAGTGAAGGTGAGTCTCTTCAATGAGGCCATGTCTCTACATGAGGCTGAAGTGCATAGTGTAGTGCACAGGGTGGTGTGATCCACAAGGAGTCGGCATGTATCTCGCTAGGGTGGATGGTCAAGTTCACCGGGTGATGTCTTCCACAGGTTACTAGCGAGGCTGGGTAGTCCAAGTCATATTTGAGGTGGTCCCTAAATTCGTCAAATTGAAATTGAAGGAGAGATTGTTGCGACCAATGAACCCTATCAATTTAACTTATCGTGGTGCGAGCGGATGAGTCGACAAGGGGTGATCTACAACGAGTCAAGATCAAAGAAGCACGGAAGACATGGTCAAAATTAGGAAGAGATTGTTAGCATAATCTTGAATCATGGGCAATATATTAGTTAGTAAAGTCGGGCAAGTTTAGTTAATCAGGCTACAAGTGATTAGCGGCAGCCTGAGAGTCAATACGTGATAGGACTAGCTACGAGTACTAGTCCCCGTCCAAGTCATAGGAGAGTCCGTTCAGGATTTTGTATCTGGTGCGAGACTATGTGTCCGTATAGGTTTAGGTTATGTCAAAGGTCGGTGGCTGTTAATGCATATATATGCAGCAGGTCTGATCAAGTTGTAACACCGTGGAGGAGAAAACAAGAAAAGAAATAAAGAGGAAAAGAGAGGCACGACACGTGCCTTTGGCAAAAGTTATCGTGTGCGCGTCTCTGTCGTGATTTGATGTGATCGATCCTGTGGGCGAAGTTCCAACAGGAGATGGGCGATGTTACGGATGAAAATCTTGCCCGTCTTCGGTCGGTGTTGGCGACGACGGCGCCTGCGGGTGTCGTTTCCCTTCTTGGAGGCGTCGCTACGGCGTGTCAGCATCTCCCCCTTCTCGTTTGGATTGTTGTCTCCGTGCGAAAGCCTAGGTTGGACCGGTGATAGCGGCGTTTCGGTGTCGTTCCTCTGTAGGGAGCATCGCGCGTGGAGACTTGGCTTGAAGGCTTTGTGACGCGGTTCTCCGGTGCGGGCTGCTGGTTCGAGTTGAGGTTCTTGGGCGCAATGTACATCAATGCCGATGAGTCCAAGACGGTGGCTTTCTGGGGACCAACCGAGTCCCGCCACCCACTCGCCATCTCCTTTTGGGCATTCAAGGATGGATGGTGTGTCGACAAGCGATGTCCGGTTGAAGTTGTCACCTCTTCGAGGTGATCGGTGTTGGTCGAGACGCGGCTTTGATGCTCTGCTTAGGGCAGGCTCCTTTGCATTGTGTTTGTAATGTGTGCGGAGGCTTTTCATCGCATTAGCTCGGGTGTGTTGCGTGTTGTAGCTTCTTGTAATTGTTTTCTACTTTCTATAAAACTATGGTACGTCTTTGGCGTACTCTCGAAAAAAACCATAGCGGAGTCATGGTTTACTCCTAACATTCTTCCCCTAAACCATGACCTCGCCGCCGTTGGAGTTGTTGCAGCTCCTATCGCTGTCGTTTTCACGGCCGTGGACTCGACCTGCCGCACTGACGCCGGTCGCCACCGACACGGACTCGACCTAGCGCAATGACGTTGGTCACCATCGTGTCAGCTTCTTCGTCTCTGGTGACATAACCGGATACGCCAAGCTCCATTTCCGCCGACGATACACGCCTGGCTTCCCTCGGCGACAAACGCCGAGCTCCTTTTTCGCCGGCGACACACGCCGTCGATGCCGTCACGCTCAAACGCGAGCCTTTTCGGACGCCGCTTCATGGCGTCACACACCGCCGTTGTGGCCTCCACCGCCACGCAGCACCTCCATGCCGCCACGCCGTGCCGCGCGTGCGCGGCCTCGGTGCCACTACACAGCGCCTCCGCGGCCGCCGCGCTTGCCGCGGACTCACCTTGCCACGGCCCCAAATCTTGAGACTCTAAATACCAATTGTTGGAACGAAGGATCGACGAACAATCACAAGAACACCAGGAGACAATTTTTTTCGGATGACAAACACCCGCGGCGAAGGACGCCCGCCCCGGCCACGAGCGCCCGGGCCTTTTTTTCTCTCTGTATACACTTGGCTCACTTTCTCTACACACAACGCAGGCACTATAAATAGCCTTGCGCACGCACACAACCACGGCCACACCGGCCACTAACACACGCATGCAGGGATCACCAGCCACTAACCCACTAGCCACATGCATGCACATCTACTGACTTGGCCGGCACACATTTGGCCACTACCTATGACCCAGCCGACTAACAGCTAACGGAGTCACGCAACGCACGCACACACACAAACGCATGCACACACGCGCGCCGGTCACCATAGCGGCGTCATGGTTTACTCCTAACAATGGCCATGCCGGCCACGATGGCCGTGGCAGTGGCAGTACTTAACGGCTTGCCACCACTGAACCTGTGCGCTCCACCGTCCATCTGATCATTCACGGTAGTCTGCTGTACACTGAGCATCGACTGAGTGTGCTGCTAGCTGTGGCTCTTGTCTTGGAAGGGACCTTGACTGCTGAATGGTGGATGTGGCTGTGGCTCTTGTTTTTTTTTTGAACATGTATGTACAATTGACCAGGAAGAAACCGAATGGCCACTTATCTTCAAGTTGCAATAGCATCATTTGTTCAGCAATACATAAATAATAAATCATGGAACCATCAAGATTTTAAGGAAAAAAAGATCAATTCATGTGCATCGGATTTTTAGGATAACAATGGGAATTGCGATGCCTCCTTTGACTTATTTTATATTTAGTTTATAATGTGATGACTTTGACCTCTCACGGTGCAAGTACCATAAAAGTATCATGCAATGCCACCTAAGCAAAAAGATGATGTGGCATTGCAATTAAAAATGTGAGAGAAATTCTAGTATAGTATTATCATACACTATAATAGCACATGAAAAAATAAAATTTAAATAAGAAACAGATCATATTCACACTTTGTATTGAGATTTTACAAATAAATTGAGTGACAATACGATACTAGCTAGTGTATGATATTATACAATGTGATTGTGTGGCTGAAGTACTATCATGTCTATGATACTAGCACATGATACCATGCATTGTGAGTGTGGTCGTAAACATTTATTCAACATAAATAATAAAAGGTTGGCTTGTTTAACATTCATGTGATGGAAAAAGCGTAGAAACTGACAGTGTACACTACTTATGACTAATCTTTGCCATAGTTTGTTACTTGTTGATTTTATCCTGCGTGCACTTAGTTTATAGGTTGATTAGGTTCAAGGCAATCTCAACACTGACAATTCCCTTGACAATACCTTTACCTGTTTGATTTCTTTTATAAAGTTTGACTTAGGAAATTTATGGGTCTACTTTGTGGGATGGAGGGGGGGGGGGTCTTTATAGTGTATATATCTTCTGTAGAAGAATATATTTTTTGCTTACAAGAAAACCAAATTAAATTATGGTGATTGCTGTTCTTACACGATGAATACTCATATGCTTAGTTGTATACATCTTCTCTGGAAGAATAAAATAACCATTTGAAAAAAATATTTGTAAGACTTGTGTTTTGCGGTAGTTGCATTGGAGGTGCATGAACTTGTCTGGTGGGAAATTTGTATTCCACAAACTTGCAAATTCCAAAGGAATAGTCCATCAACTTTCTAACAGAACATTTAAGTGAAAAATCATCCTAGGCACCTGCAAAAAAAATCATCCTACGCAGGACACAGTATTTTTTGTAAAAAAGAAACACTTGAACAACTTTCACGAGTCAGTCCTCAGCAGTTTTAGTTATGACGAAAAAAATTAATCGGTTATTTATAGAGTGGGCCCAGTGGTCGGCAACACATTATGGGTAATGCTAATTAAATTGCTTACAAGCTAGTCCCTTATGTCGTAGATGAGGTCAAGCTTCTTTGGCCTTGTATAATGCAAGGTGAGCACCAGTGTTTATCTCTATATGAGGGATGTCTAATTAAATGTCGACCCTCTACAAATAAGCACCAAGGCTTAGGAAAAACTGTTTTGTTTCTCTAAGCACATCTCCTAAACATCTTGCATTGTACAAGGGATCACCGTCGCGGAACTACTAGCGCAGGTAAAGGATGTGTAAGACGTGCTCATCGTCACATAGACCGCAAGGACCCCCCTAGCCCCCTTTCCCATCTCCTTGCTGGTTTCCCTATCCTCTTCGTGCCCCATGATACAAAATGGAAAGAGATCTCTGCTCGCAATTGACAACGCGGGTCTTGTACCCACGTGCTCACACCGGGAGATGACAAAATGGGCAGGGCTAAAGTAAACTCCCTCCTTCCAGAGACACCCCTTGAGGCCATGCAACCATATTTGAATGTCCATTGTCCCAGATGTCTCCTATTCTCATGGTTTCATATATATCTCCGGTTCTCCTCAGTGTGTGTGATTTTTACCTATTTCATATGCTAAATGAGTGTTGCCAACATGCATGCAAAAGTGTAATGGGAAAATAGAGCTTGCTGTCTATTTAGGCATACACAGAGTACTTGTATATATAAATTGTGAAACATTATTTGGACAAGTGACGTGGATGGAGCATTCCTTTTTTTCTATCCGGGGAAGGATGTCGATGAGTTTATCTTTGTTTTAGAGCAAGTGATACTAAAATATTTAATAATAATACAATTATTTGCCAAGTCTAAATTTCATCACTAAGCTCAATATCTTACAAGTTTCACTGTATCAATTTTCACAATTATTTTCCTTTCTCTACTCGCTCTGTATATGTTAATTGGGAACATGGCTATAGATGCCACCGATCATAAGGACTTCCTGCACGCATCTGCCTGTCCAATTGACAGTGTCATGCACCGGGGTGGCACACCGACGGGATCCTGACAGAAGGCCTACCCAGGCGACAGAAGGAAGCCCTAAAGAAGAGGATGTTCACCGCAGACCACCTTACGTTTCAAGCCAAGAGGCGGCGGCGCCCTAGATCTCATCTGTCCACCTATAAAACCCTAGCCTCCACCGTGTATACAAGGGGAGGCTAGGAGAAACTCTCAGCAGCAATTTCATGCACCATTGTAACCCCTGGCACGAGGTATCCCTCCACCATGAATAAACAAAGCAAACATGATGTAGGCTATTACTCTTCGGAGGCCCGAACTTGGGTAAAACCCTTGTGTGACCTTCGATTTGTGACTTCTAGATGCGCTAGGACCCCTACCGGTAAAAATGAGAAGTTGCTTATGATAGTTTTATTCCGAGCTATCCAAAATCTATAATCTAAATTTACTAACTACCCAATGGTTATAGAAAAAATGTTATACCCATGCACTAATCTTTTAGTTATATTCTATCTAAATTGCACCTAATATATTTGAATTGATTACTTTTAGAGAAAATGACAACCCAAGCCCGAGTAGGGCTCGAGCATAGCCCGGATTTGAATCAAAAAAGTCATCAACCGGTCAGGGTTACAACGAAAACAAACCATACAACCAGGAAAGAAAGGAAATCAGGGATGCAACCCCGAAATGGTCGATACAAGGAGCTGAAGGAAAGTAAAAATGCTATCAACATAGAAGAAAAGAAACCCTGGAACAATTTTCACGAGTCAATCCTCCATAGTTTTAGTTACAAACACAAAATTTAATCGGTTACTTTACAGAGTGGGGTCAGTAGCCGTTGACACATTATGAAAGTAATGCTAACTAAATTGCCTACATGCTAGTCCTTTATGTTGTGGTTGAGGTCAAGCTTTGAGCCATCGTGGAGCTATTAGCGCACGCAGAGGATATATAAAACCTGCTCATTGTCACATAGACCGATATGACCCCCCTTGCAAATCTCCTTGTTGATTTCCCTATCCTTGTCGTGCCCCAAGAGACAAAATCCAAAGAGATCTCTGCAGCTTGCAATTGGCGACGCAGGTCTTGTGCCTATGGTAATGACCACCATCGCACAATGACACGTGTTCGCACCGGGGGATGAGGAAATGGACAGGCTCAAGTAAACTCCCTCCTTCCAAAGACACCCCTTGAGGCCATGCCAACATATTTGAATGTCAATTGTCCCGGATGTCTCCTATTCTCATGGTTTCATGTATCCATCCGGTTCTCCTCTCATCCTTTCCTCATCGCTAAATGAGTGTTACCAACATTCAGAAGTGTAATGGGAACATAGAGCTTGTTGTGTATTCAGGCGAACATGGAGTACTTGTATATATAAATGGTGAAACATTGTTCGGACAAGTGAGGTGGATGGAGCATTTCTTTTTAATCTGGGAATGGATGTCGATCAGTTTAATTTTTTTCAGGAAAATAATATTAATAAAATATTTATCATATAATTATTTGCGAAGTCTAAATTTCATCACTAAGCTCAATATCTTACAAGTTTCACTGTTTCACAATTATTTTCCTTCTCTACTCGCTTTGTATCTATTAATTGTGAACATGACCGTAGACGCCACTGACCATAAGGACTTCCTCGACGCAGTTGCCATGCAACAACGAGGGTGGCTCACCGAGGGGAGCATGGCAGAAGGCTTGCTTAGGGGCCCATGAGGCCCATCGACAGAAGAAAACCCTATTGAAGAAGATGGATGCCGCAGACCGCCTTGCTTTCCAAGCCAAGGGGCGACGGCAACCTACATCACATCTGCGCACCTATAAGGCAAAAAGTATTACTCCCTCCATTTCACAATGTAGTGCCTATAGATTTTTGTGGAAGTCAAACTTTACCAACTTGACCAAGTGTATAGAGAAAACAGTCTATATCTACAATACCAAACATTAATGTGCTTCACATTAGTGCTTCACATTAGTTCCGGTTCGCAACGATTCGCAACGAACCGGTACTAATTAGCTCGGCCCGCCTAGTCGTTCGAACCGGCACTAATGAACACATTAGTGCCGGTTTTGTTACAAACCGGTACTAATGTGCTTCACATTTGGCCGTTTTTCTACTAGTGAGAATTCTATTCCTTCAGACCAAAGGGCTCTAAAGGAATTTTTTCTATACTAATCCTATCCTACGGGATTCCTACAAAATTTCTACAAGCCAAAGGAGGCCAAAATGTCTTTTTGAACATGTATGTTCTACATGTGACCAGCAAGAAACTGAATGGCCACTTATCTTCAAGTTGCAATCAACATCATTTTTCAGCAAAAAATCTCTACTTCTATAAAAAAAACAGAGTTGATGATGATGATGTGCCTGCCATCCATCGTGCCGGGCCATTCGATCTGCATCTTAAGCGTATGAGACGAGTTGTTACTGTTTTACAAAAAGGCGCACACCATCCATTTAACATTTGAAACAAAACCTTTGGGTGCTCTATCCAAACCCACCCATCCCCGGCCTTGTCCAAACATTAGCCACGGAGCTGATCGTTCTCAGGAAGGGGAAATCCATGGAATCAAACTGAGCGGTGGCCGATACGGCTCCGCATGGCGCCGGCGCTATCTGACCCCAATGCCTCTATTGCATCACCTATGCCGCACAAGCCCTACCATGCACCACCTCCACACGACTATCACCACCATTCCGAAGCGAGACATCCGTTTGGGCCAAGATCTCTCCATGGGTGAGCTTCAAAACTTTTTTTTACAATAACATTCATTGTGTTTCGGTTCATGAACATGATAGCACATTCTTTGTCTTTCTTCTCATTCACAAGCCCTATCCGCCTCGAGTGCAAGCCTATGCTCCTCCGCCTTCAACTTCCTCTCTTAGGCTACCAACTTTGACCTCCATTTCTCGTCCTCCAACAACTTGATCTCATTCCATCTAGCCGCCTTCTCTTCTTTGCATTGGTCGCCAAGGTTTTCTTGGTCTCAATCATGGCCACAATCTCTTCTTTGTAGGTGTACCGAAGGCTCCTCTCCTCATCATCATCCTCAACGGGTATGCTTAACCTTGTTCTCTTTGCTGTGGTCTCAGAGTTCCTCCTAATCCACTTCTCATTTTGGCAAAGTTTTTTGTACCAATGCTACAATGTGAAGGGCTTGTGACCTTACTTCTTGTTGTGTTGTTGAAAAGGTCTTGGATGATAGGCCCATAATCGGAGATTTGCACACCACTCAGTTGCGCATGATTTACTTGATCAATACAACCGGACTATCAGTTGCATTGTTCTTGGATGGTACCCCAACAAAGCCCAAGAAAGCCTTGGGTGCGGCTTGCTCTCACTTCCACGGTGTTGTTGTACTACTACGCAATCCTACCCCAAAGCCGGTCCTTTGATTGATCCGTTTCAACCGATGCATCAAGTGATAGGTTCATCCAAGCATGACACAAAGCAATGTCTTCATCTTGGCAAAAGTTGTGTGTTCTTGATCTTGATGGTGACTTCATGACCGATGCTGTCTCCATGGGATCATCAACCTCTTCAGCCTCGTCTTGCTCCACTTCGGCATAATCTTCCTCACACTCTTATTTTTTTATCAATCATCGAGTATAGTTGAGATCTTCAAGGCCAAGCATATGTGACTCCTTCAAAGACGACAAGGAAGCCGTCAACAACAACAACAGCAGCAGCAGCAACAACAACAACAACAAGTTCACCACCCTACGACCGCAAGCAATCACCAAACAATGCACCGGCCAAAATGGAAAGACATTTTTTATCTTGAAGGCATTTTATCGACAACATGGCGGCCACGACCCTTAGTGACGGCAACGAAGGCTGGACACACCGGACAAGCGGGCGTAGGGGTGACCGGCGTCGGCTTCCTTCCCCGCTTGCCGGCTGCTGGAGCAGTGGGAGGGCAACCTCTGTCGCTGGAGACACATCGGCCTCGCCACCAACCTTGTTGTTGGCGGTGGTTGTCGATGTAGTGGCCCGAAGGAGGTTTTTGGTGCCTAACCTCTTCCTTGGTGCCAGCGATGACGTCACATGGGCGACACTGGCCTATTGGATGGTGGAAGGGTCTTACCTCTCCATTCTGGCCGGAATCAGGGGCATCGGTGGTGGCGGCGACAAATATGGGCGGCGACGGCGGGGGTGGTTGCCGCTCGAGCGGGAGAATGGGGTGCCGAAAGTTTTACAATGTGCATTACCGGGCGAGTATATTTGAGACTTGGCCTCACTTTTCAGGCCGAGGAGGGTAAGTTATCCTCCTCCAACCCGTTTGAGAGTTAGGTTAGGTCCGGTTAGCTGCCTATTTTCCTCCTCTAAAGATTTTTAGGGGATCGGTTAGAGACACCCTTAATTAGCGCTTTTTATCCCCTACGTCCAAAGTTTCCAACATCCGATGGAATTTTTGCTAGTTCAGCCAAAAAATGGAATTTTCCTAGAAGTTTAGTCATTTTATAGTGGGTTCGGCGCTCAGGTAATCACAGCAAGAGTCATACTACTGGGATAGATGTCTGGTCTCGTAACTAACTCTTCGTGTGACAAATTAGTTCCACCGCGAGATCATCATTGCCATCGGACAATCGGCACCGCCGAACTAAACACCCAAGTTCCGATCCGTAGAAGTAGAAATGATAGGAGTGGCACCATGATGCGTTTCTGAACATCAATGCTGGCAGTTCGGTTGTATTTTTTCATGATAATTGGATCTTCCATTCTTCCCGCTGTCTCCTGTTCCTGCGGTTTCCTGTATCTATTTCTTTCCTCTCTCATCCTCTCCTCACCTTTGAGTGTGGGTTTCACCTACTTGGTATACTAAGCAAGTGTTGCTAACATGTAAAAGTGAAGCGAGGCAGTTGGGTTTGTTATAGTCAGGTCGGGATAGAGTGGTTTATATAATGGACAAAGCATTATTTAAATACATGAAGGTTGGTGGACCATACATTATTTTTACCGTGGGATGAATGCCCATGAGTTGCTTTTGATCTGATCCCAACTACTACAAAACTAGACTACCTCATTAATTAAAATTATTATTTTTTACTCATCACTTGAACAATTGCAAGTAGATTCTGGATAACTTGAAACTAGTTTCACACATGTTGACAACCAGTCCGCATGAATAAAATCAGCAAAAAAAATTAAATTAGAACTTCTTTTAGAAAAAAATGAAATAAAGATATAAATTCATAGCTAGGGAACATTCATCAAATTGAGTGGATTACAGTCTATTGACAAGTCTTAGCATGAATCCTTGAAGTTTGAACAGACAACTTTCAGTTGATCAGTACAATAGTGCTGGCAAACAAGCACACCGAAAGAACAATTACCACCAGTGCATTCTCCTGCTTGTTACCAAGCCTTATTACAAGCATAAGCAAAGTGTGTCATCATCCAGCAACGGACCACATAACAATACAAAACAGCACGAAGCACAAATCCATAGCTTCATCTTCCAGCTGGGATTGGAAGAACAGTAGTTCATCATCTGCCTGTTCTATTTTTGTGACAAATCCGTTGATGTCCCGACTCTGTTGTGTTGTCCCAACCGACAAAAGTCTGAAACCCACTTGTTCCTGAAAGCCAAGAGTGGTAATTTGTTTCATTAAGAAATAGGCAAGCTTGGAAGTTCAGAACAACCCATTTGCTACAGGTGCAGATTATTGGTAGAAATCAACATCTCAAGTTAAAAAATGTGCAAGCATAATGCGGCAGAAAAGCTACTCCCTCGACACTTATTTTGGGACGGATGGAGTATTAATTAGCTATGGGCAACTAGAGGAGCTAGCGATTGGATAAATTAGCAAGG
Organism: Aegilops umbellulata; assembly: GCA_032464435.1. Classification (NCBI taxonomy): domain Eukaryota; kingdom Viridiplantae; phylum Streptophyta; class Magnoliopsida; order Poales; family Poaceae; genus Aegilops; species Aegilops umbellulata. The sequence goes on along the minus strand of CP136059.1, from coordinate 375,839,030 downwards.
GAGAGAGATATTTGTACAGACCGTCTGCTTGCTGCTTAACCGTTGGCTAACTTAGTTCTCACAATAGAAATGATAATTTCCCCAAAAATTGATTCCAACACGAGGATGGCTTGGATGCATTGTTATAGCACTCCTGAAGGCAGACTCTATGCTTGTCTTGTCCTATTCCTGATCACCAGCACAGCCGATTCCAGCACACAGTTCTTTAAGTGCTAACAGTAACAGGTGCTCAATGCCGGCAGGTGCAAACCCATTCTGCTCTGACCCCTTGGAATTGAACATTAGCTTGAGCCTCTGGAGCTGTGCCATCGCACCAGCTTGGAAGGTCAGGTACGACGTGCTTCTTAATAGGAGCTTAAAACACTTGAGAGTAGGGAACGCTTCTTAATAGATGACAACCATTTCATTCGTGGCTTTTCGGGGTTTTATATCAAGGCGAATGAGAGCGGGCAGATCAGCAAGGATACCAACACCGTCATTTAACAAGTTAACAAGTCGGCACTGTAATTTGCCAAGGTAACGGAGTTCACCCATCCACCAGGGACCCTGGAAAACCAGCAGCTTGGTAAGACAAATAGTCTTTCAAGGCGGTAGGGAGTTGCGGGAGGGGACATTGGCATCAAATCATCTATGCAGCCGGTTAGACGGACAAGCAGGTCCTCGAGGCTATAAAGTTTCCCCAAAGAAGAGCATACAGCATCCATGCGCCTCTCCGCGTCTTCAAGAGGAAGGAAGCGGTCGAGAATTAGATATTTCAGATTGGTCAGCTCTCCAAGGCCCTTGATATTATCAAGCGTGTTCATCGCAAAATCAAATGCACATAGATGTCGTAGGGATTTCATGTTTCCAATCCCATCAGGTAGCCCTGTTTTGACATTCAGATGCATTAAGCGTGGTAGATGAACTATATCTGATGGCAGATTCTTACAGCCGAGCACATCGAGTGTTTCCAATTGTTGCAGCATTCTAATTTGTGTTGGTAGTTGGTACAAACAGAGGTTACTGATCCATAAGTATCTCAGCAGATACAGTTTCCGCAGTCCTGTGAGATCAACTATAGCATGGTCCAGATCAATATAAAGAAATCGAAGGAACTTGAACTCTGACAATGGAGGTGCTTTATCAGACTTCCCAAAGAACATAACAGACCGAACCTGTGATATGTCAGTGTTTCTCGGTAACATTGTTTGACCATCACTTGAACCATCCAGGCGGATAGACAGCCGACGAGCCTTGTGATTCAGTCTTGTAATGGCTTGTGGATCGTCTACTATAGTAAAAAAGTTCTCGTCAGCAGACTTACGTAAGATAAGATCAAGCATCATATCATGTATTCTGCACTGCGTCACTGACCCTTGCTTGTCAAATTTTACAGGTTGAATAAGATTTCTATTCACAAGCTCATTGAAATAATTATTTGCAGCCTTCTCCACATCCTGTCCACTTTCTTTACTGATAAAACATTCAGCCATCCATTGGCGTACCAAATTAGACCTCCCTGTCATGTAGTCCTCTGGATACATATCAAGATATAACAAGCATGTCTTTGTTGGAATTCTGCCCACAGGATCGATCACATAAAACCACGACAAAAACGCGCACAAAAACTTTTAGCCAAAGGCACGTGTCGTGCCTCTCTTCTCTTTATTTTTTTTCCTCTTTTCCCACCACGGTACCACTCACGCAGGGCATATGTATATATATACACAGCCCAACGCACACGGCCACACGTACAAGTCCTAAACGGACTTGTATTACACCTTGACTCACGTAGACAATATACTACTAGAACACGGCTAACCAATCCCAATCAGACTACTACTTCAATACCTGAGCGCTAATTAACTTAGCTAACACTAATAAACCATCTTTAACAAGATTATCTAACAATCTCCCCCCTAATCTTGATGCTGTCATCTCCTTTATGCTCTTTCTCATCTTGACTCGTTGAATATCCGCAACTTGTTGATCCAAACTCCGACGCGTGATTCGGACTATCAGCCCACACGGTCGCATCTACGCGTGCAACGTGCAAGACTGGACGCATCATCAGTCTTCACGTTGTTCAACTTAACTGGTCACTGTCCCACTACACGCCGAGCTTGATCTTCAATTGTCATATCCGTACATTGAGTATGACCCGCTTGGAAACATGCGACGCCTCTCCTTTGCTGCCATGTTGTGCCACCGCCATTGCTTGGCCGCTGCCTTGCACTCGGTTCGCACCATACTTCCTGTACTTGCTTGCAGTAGATCCACTCTCCACCGCTCGCACACCTCCTCGCTTTACGATGGTTTCGCCTACCACCGTCCGCCTTCGGCATCACACCGAATCCACACTAGCCGCAACCAGGACGCTCCACGAGGACATGGACATGACTCACGGAACACCGTGCACACCGCTTCCACTTCAACGAATCATCACCAAGACGAGCACTTGGACACGACGACGACTCACAGACGCAACGACGACTGACCGTGCAATCTCGCACGACTCCTTCACTCATCCGACTCCCTCGGACGAGATCTTGATGAGCTCCAGCACCGCACCTCGGCACCACCTCGACAGCTTGTCGCCTTCCTCCATGTCGCTCCACCGAACGACGATCTCAACAGTATGGACATTACATAGGTCAGGGCTTTCAAGCTGGATAGCATGTTGGAATGAAGAAAATTTGACATAAGAAGTCAATCCTACATATACTTGGTATTTGTTCATTCAGAAAGCATTTCTTTCTTAAGGTTCAAGGGAAAAAAAAGTAATCTTAGCTTAAATAGGGATTAACCTGCTGGAAGTTGGAACATGGGCGAAAACCTTCGCTTGGAGCCATTACTCTATATCAAAGCACAGCATGCACTGCATGATCCATGTTTAGTCACTTGAGCACACAGGTTTCTCTCACTCTCAACCAAAAGGATAGGCAGGGGGATTATATTGAATTTGCTGGAAGTTCAGAATGACTTGTTAGTATAGATGGACCTGTAGGTATATGTATGCATTATCTTTGGGAGAGGAGATCAACCTATATTGAGAGGACGGAGTAGTAGCTGTTAAACATGATAGATATACATGCGCATATACTTTGTAACGTGACAGGAGAGATATTCAGCGTGGTAGTTTGCCAGGAGTTAGTTAGCCGAATCTTCTTATCTGTTGTAACTAGCTAGGTCTATCTTCTCCTTTGCTTCTTCCTCAAGATTTAACTTGGATTCTCTCCAACCGAATGTATGCGCTATCAGGGTTATTGTGCCCCTGCTATATAACACGCAACACGTCCCCTCATGAGAGGTAAGACGTTTCTGCCTAACGCACATGGTAATCAGAGCCCTCTCTCTTCCAATCTAAAACCCTACACGATTCCAATTGTGCCTAGCCATGTCTTCCTCCTCCGGCGCCTTCCAACCTAGCCTCAATGGCCAGGTCACCGAGAAGCTGTCCCGCATGAACTACGTGTTGTGGCGCACGCAGATCACGCCGCAACTGCGCGGCGCCGGCGTCTTCGGCTTCGTCGATGGCACCTCGCCGGAACCAGCCAAGCTCCTCGCCACCAAGGACAAGGACGGCAAGGAGACACTCACGCCCAACCCCTCTCCACCCTATCCGGGTCAGGGAGGATCAGCAGGTGCTCGGCTACCTGTTGGCCAACCTCTCCAAAGAGGTGCTCACCACGGTGACCACGGTCAACACAGCGCAGGCGCTCTGGACAACGCTGGCGAGCATGTACTCGTCCCAGTCCCTAAGCTGTGTTAACAACATCCGCATTTCCCTCATCAACGCGCAGAAGGGGAACCAGTCCGTTGCATCCTACTTCGCCACTATGCGCGGACTGGCTGATGAGCTGGCCGCGACCGGCAAGCTGATTCAAGACGATGAACTCATCTCCTACATCCTCCATGGCCTTGATCAGGACTACCAGCCCCTGGTCTCGGCTCTGGACGCCCGCGTTACGCCTGCCTCCCTCGACAAACTCTTCTCCATGCTCAGCATCTTTGATCAATGCATGGCGCAATTCCACGGCGGCTTCAAGTCCTCTGCCAACGCCGCATCTCGTGGGCGTGGTGGTGGCTCTCGCTCGCGTGGCCCCTCTCGTGGCAAGGGGAGGTCAGGTGGTGGCGGACACAGCAGCAGCGGCGGGCGATCTGGCAACAGGGGGCGTCTTGGAGGTGGTTCTGGCAGGTCTCGCCCGGACACTCCGCGCTGTCAGATCTGTGGCAAGGTGGACCACACAGCCAAAGACTGTTGGTACCGCTATGAGGAAGATGAAGATGACTCCCAAGATGAGGACAAGATCGCCGCAGCTGCAGATGGCTCCTACGGGGTTGACACCAATTGGTATGTCGACAGTGGCACCACAAACCATATCACAAGCGAACTTGAAAAAGTCACAATGAAGGAAAAATACCATGGAAAAGATCAGATCCACACAGCCAGTGGAGAAGGTATGAAAATACGTCACATTGGTCATTCAGGGGCTGTTTGGTTCTAGGACTAGTATTGCCACACTTTGCCATATATTTTTGCCAAACTTGCCTAAGGTTAGTTCATCAAAATGAGAGCCACAAGTTGGCAAGCCTAAGGGAATCTTGCCACACTTTTTGTGTCTATGCCATGTGGGACCCAAGTGTGGCTTGCCTAAGGTGTGGCTTGAACCAAACACTCACCTAAGTTGGTCAAACTTACCTAACCTTAGGTGTGGCAATCTTTGGCAAAGTTAGTTACAAACCAAACAACCCCTCAATATTTAGTACCCCTAAACGTAGATTCATCTTATAAGAACTTTGCATGTCCCTAGTGCCAACAAAAATCTCCTTTCCGTTCATAGAATTGCCATTGATAACCATGTTTTTTCTCGAATTTCATCCCTATACTTCCTTTTGATCAAGGATCAGGCAACAAAGAAAATCCTCTATCGAGGTAGATATGTTCGAGGGCTTTACCCATTGATTCCGGAGTGTAGGAGGTTCAATAAACAAGTCTATGGTGTTGTCAAAGTTTCGTCAACACGGTGGCACGATCGATTAGGACATGCTTCTTTTTTTTTAGTTGAGAGATTGCTTAGGAAAAATAAGCTCCCGTTTGTTGGTGAACGTCATGATGAAACAATTTGTGATTCCTGTCAAACAGCTAAAAGTCATCAGTTACCTTATCCTGTATCTACTAGTGTCTCCACAAAACCGTTGCAATTAATTTTTTTCCGATGTTTGGGGCCCGGCCCCAGTTCTGTTTGTAGACACACATACTATGTTAGCTTTATTGATGACTACAGTAAATTCTCTTGGATCTATCTTCTCAAGAAACGATCCAAGGTTTTTCAAGTTTTCAAAAACTTTCAAGCTCTCGTTGAACGCAAGTTTGACAGCAAAATCATTACTATACAATCTGATTGGGGAGGGGAATACGAGAAACTCAATTCCTTCTTCCAAACTCTTGGTATTTCACATCATGTGTCATGCCCTCACGCTCACCAACAAAACGGCTCGGCCGAACGTAAGCACCGCCACACTGTTGAGGTTGGGCTTGCCCTTCTAGCAGGAGCTTCTATGCCTCTCAAGTTTTGGGATGAAGTCTTCCTCATGGCTGTTCACATAATCAATATGCTCTCTAGTCGTGTCATAAATAATGAAACTCCTGTTGAGAGGCTCCTCCATACCAAACCAGATTGTAAATCTCTTCGTGTTTTTGGATGTGCATGCTGGCCAAATCTCCCTCCTTATAATAGCCGAAAACTCATGTTTCGCTCCACACAATGTGTGTTCCTTGGCTATAGTGTGTAACACAAAGGTGTAAAATGCTTTGAAGTCACCACTGGACGTGTCTATATCTCTAGAGATGTCGTTTTTGATGAAACTAAATTTCCTTTTGCTGATCTTCATCCAAATGTCGGCGCACTCCTCCAAAAAGAAATTCTTCTTTTGCCACCTCACCTCACTAGTTTTGATCAAGGGGGGAAAATATTAATGATCCATTGTTGATAACCTTACTGATGTTGAACATCAAGCGTGCGCTGATGAAACAGGAGGAAAGAGCGAAGAAAATGCAGTTGAAAACGGTCTCAACGGTGAAAAAATCGGGCCTTATTTCATGTGTTCCGAACCAGGAGACAGATTCTCCTTGGGATCTGTTCCACGCCAGGAAATCGGATCCTCTCCAGGATCAGCGGTTGCAGGCGCAGGGATCGGATCTCCCTCGGAATCCGGTGTCACTGGTGTGGGTGCAGCTGCGGGCGCACGCGCCGGCTCCGACCCCGCGGACAACACGTGGCGTCCAACCTCTGGCCCGAGCGGTGCACGGTTCCGCGGCCAGCCCGTGTCCTACAAGCGGCGGGCTCCAACACGCTCCACCGGTGTGGGGCCCAGCGCGGGCACGGGATCCGACGCAGATTTCCCTGCGCACACCACCCAGCCGACCGGCACGGAGCCCCATCCTGATCTGCAATCATCGGTGCATGATGAGCCAGTTCGCTGGCTGGGATCCTCTGCGGGTATCACAAGGGCTGAGTCGCAAACGCTGGCCACAGAAGATCAGACTGGCCAAGCATGCGTTGCCTCCGATGCTGATTTGGCCTCGGGATCTGCTGCTGCCGGATCTCTGTGCAGCATGCTGGATCCTCTGCGGCTATAGAATTGTCTTCTTCGTCTCCAAGACGCACCCGGCTACAAAAAGGTGTGACAAAACATGTTGATTACAAGCACATGACTAAGTATGGCATGATTTGTTCCACAGGAGAACCAGGCGAACCAAATACAGTGGAAGAAGCACTTGGTGATGAAAAATGGAGAAAAGCTATGAATGAAGAGGACATGGCTCTAAAGAAAAATAAAAAGTGGCACTTGGTTCCTCCACAACATGGTAAGAATTTAATTGATTGCAAGTGGGTATTCAGAATTAAAAGAAAATCTGATGGAACCATTGACCGTTATAAGGTTAGGCTCGTTGCAAAGGGTTTCAAACAACGGTATGGTATAGACTACGAGGACACCTTTAGTCCAGTTGTGAAAGCTGCTACCATCTGTCTTGTTTTATCTATAGCTGTCTCTAGAGGCTTGAGTCTTAGACAGTTAGACGTTCAGAACGCATTTCTACATGGTGTTCTGGAAGAGGAAGTGTTCATGAAACAACCACCTGGGTTTGAAAGCAAAAGTGTTCCCTCCTATGTGTGCAAACTTGACAAGACACTATATGGTTGAAGCAAGCTCCAAGGGCATGGTATTCTCACCTCTGTCACAAAATGCAGACACTTAGGTTTGTTCCATCAAAATCTGACACCTTACTCTTTATTTACAACAAGTCCAACGCTTGCATATTTTTTCTCATCTATGTTGATGATATTATTGTAACAAGCTCATTCAATGAAGCCATTACAGGACTGTTGAAAATTTTAGGTGCAGATTTCGCCTTGAAAGATCTTGGTGACTTGCATTATTTCCTTGGAATTGAGGTGAAGAGACACAAAGGACTTCATCTCTCTCAAGAAAAGTATGCAACTGAGCTGGTGAAAAAGGCTGGTCTGCAAGGTTGTAAACCCTCACCTACTCCTTTATCCAGCTCAGAAAAATTATCTCTTACAGAAGGAACACTCTTGAATCAAGAGGATAGTACAAAATACAGAAGTTTAGTAGGAGCATTGCAATATCTTACTCTTACTAGGCCTGATATCTTTTTTGCTGTTAACAAAGTACGTCAGTTTCTTCATGCACCCACTACTGTTCATCTGACAACTGCCAAACGTATAGTCAGATACATCAAAACACTCTGAGCATTGGGTTAAACTTCAGCAAATCATCCTCCAGTCTTGTCAATGCATTTTCTTATTCTGACCGGGCAGGCTGTCTGGATGATAGACGATCAACTGGTGGGTTTGCAATATTTTTTGGACCTAACCTGATTTTATGGTGTGCACTTAAACAAGCTACTGTCTCTAGATCAAGTACAGAAGCAGAGTATAAAGCATTAGCAAATGCTACAACAAAAATTATATGGGTTCAGTCCATGTTAATGGAGCTTGGTGTCAAGAGTACACAAGCTCCATGTTTATGGTGTGACAATCTTGGTGCCGCTTATCTTTCTGCAAATCCAGTTTTTCATGCCAGGACGAAGCATATAGAGATTGATTTCCACTTTGTCAGAGAAAGGGTTGCTCAGAAACAACTTGACATTCGCTTTGTGCACTCCAGAGATCAAGTTGCAGATGGTTTCACAAAGGCTTTGCCTGTACGAAGCTTTAAAGACTTCAAACATAATCTCAACTTGACCAAGTTGTGATTAAGGGAGGGTGTCAAACATGATAGATATACATGCGCATATACTTTGTAACGTGACAGGAGAGATATTCAGCGTGGTAGTTTGCCAGGAGTTAGTTAGTCGAATCTTCTTATCTGTTGTAACTAGCTAGGTCTATCTTCTCCTTTGCTTCTTCCTCGAGATGTAACTTGGATTCTCTCCAACCGAATGTATGCGCTATCAGGGTTATTGCGCCCCTGCTATATAACACGCAACACGTCCCCTCATGAGAGGTAAGACGTTTCTTCCTAACGCACAGTAGCTAGATATTGTTACTGAACAACCGAATACCGACTCTGAAGTGCTTTCCATTTTACTACTTTATTTTCTAGATACCAATGGACTTGATTGTTTCCCCATTCACACTAAGGCCGACAACTGACAGGCAATAACTTGATATTTAACGATGGTTAATCAACTTTAGCTGTCCTCTAGACTCACGCTGCCTGATGCTAAAAAGTCTGCAGTACATGGGGGTTATTATTCTTTTGCTAATTTATTACTAACTTATGGATTAGTCATATAGATCCAACCCTACAACAACAATCTTTGCTCGCCGATAATATCCCAAGAAAAAGAAAAGGAACAGTTCATGGCTGCTCCTACTGTTCTACACAGGGATACAGGGTACTGTAAAGAAATTCTCCCAATGGAGTTAGATAGCCTTTGAATTGAAGGGAATCTGTAGCAAAGCAATTCAAGATCCATACACACTTTGAAAAAACTTGAAGGCCGAAAGCTTCTAATTAGATCTGTAAAGTCTGAAACAACTCAAAGGCTGGGAAAAACCTTAAGATCTTCACCCTCACACGTACCTGATGTCTGAATCTGGTTTTCTTCACTGGCCGGCAACAGCGATTATCAACATGAGTATGGTACTATGGTGCAAAGAAGGAAAAAGAACAAGAGTGTGCAATTATGCATCGAGGAGAGGAAATGTGTGAGAACAAGGAACCTGCTTAGTAGCTTCGGGTTCCGACTTTTCCTAACGGGAAGTGTACCCTTTTTTCCACACGGTGGACCATGAAAATCGCTGCACAACTCTGAACCAAACGTGTAGCATCAGTCACATTCAAACAATTTAAATGCCAGAGCATAATTTCTTTCCATCATTATCTAAGGAGTAGTGCCCTATGTCCCCACCTGTCCCCTCAACCAAACTTTGAATTCGGAGTGGGTGAGGGACATGGACGTGATCATATATCCCAGTTTGCTCAAAGCAATCCATCTGTGTGAACTTTATAACGTCAAAAAAACGTCCCAATCTAGCATAAAAAAACGTCAAAAAAGGAACATAATGTATCGCTCAACCGAGTGGCTATTCTCTGAATCACAAATGGCTTTCAGCTTTCTCGTCATCGATCTATCTATATTCTATACAGGCACTATGTTATCCCACTAACATAAAGTGATCAAATATGTTCCAATCTAGCATCAAAGGATATATTTTTAACAGATGAATTCAATTAATTTATCAACAAATTTTCAAGAAAGGTATTAGCATGTAGTAGACCTCTGTTAGCAGAGCACGTGTGACCAGGCCGAATCTACATACCAAATCACTGAAGCGTCTTTGCATCATCAATCTCTGTCTGCTCCCTGAGGATTTCCATATTCGGATTTTTGCCCCAGATCTTATCTCACTGCAAATTGATGATTTTGATGGTGCAACTCCTTTCCTTGAGGATATGTCATTTCTATTGACAGCTTATATTGGACTTGGCGTTCTGTGCCATGATTACTGTGAGCAGAACCTGAGGGATTGTGATGATCATTCATGTATTTAATTGTCATGTTTATCCTGTAGAGGGGGGTTTGCTTCTCAATAGTTTGTCCAATGCTGCCAATTTGGAGTTGATATAGCTGAACCTACAATGGTAAGCTTGCACTTGCTACCTTTTTTACCCTTAGTGTTATTTGCCAAGCACAGTTTCTCTTGTAATATCCATTGTTAGACTTAGACCTGCATATAACTTTCTTTCATTACCACGGTTTGGTATTTTTGTCTTTATACAGATGGTTGTCTTATCAATGATCTGAGAACATAGTATTAATTGATAAAGTGTGGTATTTCCTGTGGTTGAGGTATAATTTTCTCTTTTCTTATAGTTCTACTTTCAAATTAATAGTATCAACCTGAAGTTCGTAATAACTTAAGTTAATTTATCTTGAGCCTTAGACTTCTTCCTTTGTTCACTTGTAACATTTCCAGTTTCTCTACCGATGGGATTTAGAATGGTGCCCCATGTTTGGCAGATTAAAGACTCTGCTCCACAATGAGTGGTTCACAGCTATTGATATAGTCTGCATTCTTCGGCACTCTCCAGTTCTTGAGATGCTCACTCTTCAGCTTGGTAACACTAAGGTATATCATGTCTATAGAAAGATGTTGCTGTGTTATTAAAGGAATTATCATGTATATCCAATTGATCTTACGAAATGTTCTCTATCTGATAGAACCTCATAGGAGCAACAGCAGCCCCAGAAACAATGGAACAATCATTTGTCTGCCACCTGAAGGTTGTGAAGATTGTATGTAGAAAGGTTGATGTGGGAATTCGCAAAATTTCGAGTATCTTGAGTACATTTGGCGTTGATTATAAGAAAATCAGCATCGAGGAAAAATCTTTTTGCTCAAATTGTAAGTTAATTACCTTTGTCATGCTTCATCTTTAGTATGCTTCTACAATTTTCCTACTTGTTCTAACATGTTTGCTGTACTTACACATTGACCAGTGTATGAAACCCTTACAAACCCATTTGTATCCAGTCAATTATGGCAATATCCTCTAGTAATAAATGTACAGCATGCTGGTGGAGTTGAGAATTGCTGTTAAGTTTCTATACGTGGTAGCAGTACAATGGTTACCAGTTTAGCACGAATTGCCATTGTACCTGTAAATGTTCTGTAACATTCATGCCGAATTATTTGGGATTGGTCCTCTGCTTTTTTTACTGTTTATTTACTCCTGAAGATAGCAGATATTCCTATTTTTAAATGTAGTTTATATGTTCTTCCATTTGGTGGAATACACTGGCATCTATTCAGCAAGGCTTAAATGATGTTTATTTTTTTTAAACGAAGACGCTCAACGCGTCCGGCTTTAACTTAATAAAGCCCACAACAGGCAGCGTGCACATGGATTAAGTCTTACAACACGTCCAGGACCCTCGAAAGCAAGCGGGGCGAGGGAAGCAAGTTCAGGATTACAAGCCGCGAATGGCTAGAACAGAGCACGCAGGCTCGCAGGAACGATTCCAAAAGGTGCCACCAAACCCTACGGTTGCGGCGCAGGAGCTCTTGCCAAGGTGTAGACCTGACATAGACGGGCCAGAGCGAGCTGCAGAAGATCAGCATCTTGGCGCCTTCCCAGTGGCGCCCACTGCTGCAAAAAGATAACACATTTGTATATAACATCAGCGGGATGTGAGGGGAAAACGCCCTTGATGGTAAGTTTGTTCCTAATGCACCAAAGTGCCCAAAGTAATGCCCCCACACAGCACCACAGGACACGTCTAGCGGAACCCGAAACCAACGACAGGAGAGCGCACGACTCAGAACAAGTCCTAGGATCCCAATCCCAGCCAGCGGCCTCCCGAACAGCACTCCACGCAAATCGGGCCAAGTGGCATTGGAAGAACACGTGATTAGTGGTTTCAGGCGCCCCACACACCGCGCATGACCCGTTGGAGGGCTCGTTGCGTTTGGCGATGTTCACCGAAGTGGGCAGCTTGTCACGACATAGTTGCCAAAAGAAAACCTTGATTTTGAGGGGAAGCCTTGCCTTCCAAAGCCCAGACGCAACTTGCTGGTGAGTGCCCCTAGCGAGAGCTCGGTAAAGGGAGTTTACGGAGAACTTCCCAGAGGCGTTGAGGCACCACGACACCACGTCCGAACCCTGGGTTAGCACAACGCCCTCAAGGAGAGACAACAAGTTTCCCAAACTTGCCGTCTCCGGTCCAGTGAGTTCCCGACAAAACAGCAGCACTGGCGGGGACTCAGACAAAACTTGGGCCACGAAGATGCGGGGATCAAGCACAATACTAAACAGCTGCCTAAATCTGGACCAGAGAGGTTGATCGCCAATCCATAAGTCCGTCCAGAATCGCGTTGAGCATCCATCCTTAACCTTAAACTTAGCCCCCATGGCGAAGAATGGTTTGAGCTCTTGGATGGAGTTCCAAAAGGGAGATCCCCAACAAGAAGCTGCAAAGAAGTTGCCCAACGGGAAGTATTTGGCTTTGAGAAGGTCAACCCAAAGCCCAGTTTCTCCCTGTGACAGCTTCCAAATCCATTTGCACATTAATGCAACATTCATGAGCCTAGAATTCATCACCCCCAATCCCCCCTGGGACTTGGGACGGCACACGGCCGTCCACTTGACTAGGTGGTACTTCCGTTTGGCTGACTCCTTCCCAGAAGAAGCAAGACCGCGGAGTGTCTAATTTGGAATGCACTCCTTCGGCAAGCAAAAACAAACCCATGGTAAACATGGAGAGCGAGGAGAGACTAGAGTTGGTGAGAATAAGCCTTGCTCCCAAAGACATAAATCTCCCTCGCCACGGCCCCACCCGTCCGGCCACTCTGTTGCAGAGGGGGGCCCAGTCCAGGATGGTGGGAGCCCGATCCCCAATCGGAAGACCCGGGTAAAGAAATGGAAGACTGTCCAACTTGTAGTTGAGCAAGTCTGCCATGTCTTGACTCTCGTCTGGCCCCATCCCCATGGAAACCACTTCACATTTGTGGAAGTTGATTTTTAGGCCGGACATGAGTTCAAAACTCAGCAGGATAGCCTTGACCGAAGCGATGCTATGCCTGTCAGGCTCAAACAGTAGCAGCGTATCGTCTGCGTACTGTAGGTGGGAAACCCCTCCCGAAACCAGCTGGTTAGCCACCCCCCTAAGGTGACCAGCCGACCTAGCTCGTTCCAACATTGCAGCTAGGGCATCGACCACAAAGTTGAAAAGTAATGGAGAGGTTGGGTCTCCCTGACGCAGCCCCCTCTTGTTGCGGAAGTAGTGGCCTACTTCGCCATTTACCGCAATGGTCGTTTGCCCCCCCCCCCCCCCAAACGGGCGCAAAGCCTCATCCCAAGAGAACTTGCCTGAGGAAGTCCCAATTAACATGATCATACGCTTTTTCGAAATCTAGCTTTAGAAGGATCGCGGACTGACGCGTGCGTTTGAGCGAGTGCACAATCTCAAGCAAGGCAAGGGGCCCCTCTAGAATATTGTGCCCACGAATGAACACATATTGGTTCCTACTAATGTTGCGATGGGCTACCGGAGACAAACGTGAAGCGCAGGCTTTAGAGCAAATTTTAAAAGGAACGTTGAGCAGCGCAATGGGTCTAAATTGCCTAATATTACCAGCCCCATGCACTTTAGGGATGAGGGAGAGGATCCCGAAGATTAAGCGGGAGATATCGACCTCGTCGCGCATAAAACCGTTGCAAACCCCAAATATCTGGCCCTGAAGGAGAGCCCAGAAGCGCTTGAACATGGCAACCGGCCAACCATCCAGGCCGGGAGCCGTGTCAGACTTCATACCATGAACGGCAGCGTCAATCTCCTGAGGCGTGAAGGCGAGACCTAGCTCATCGTTTTCAGCCTCGCACACCACTAGTAGAAAACAGGCCTATTGTCCCGGTTTGTAAGGGGCTTTTGTCCATGTTCCCGAACCGGGACTAAAGGGTCGTTACTAATGCCCTAACCCTTTAGTCCCGGTTCTAACCAGAACCGGGACAGATGGGCCTCCGCGTGGCCTGCGCGCTGAGCCCAGGCAGGAGGGCCTTTGGTCTCGATTGGTGGCACCAACCGGAACCAATAGGCATCCACGCTTCAGCATTTCTGTGGCTAGGGTTTTTGTTTTTTTTAAAGGAGGGGGGGGGGTTTGGGGGTTTTGGGGGGTTAATTTAGGTATTTCATATATTGTGTTAGCTAGCTAATTAATAGAGAGAAGTGTCCTCTCTTATGTCCGTGCTTGGTCGACGCTACGTACTATACATACGTATAGGGAGGACTAGACACGCTAGCTAGCTAGTAAGCAAACGAAGGAAACAAAAGATCGTCATGAACATATATGCATACAGAGAGAAGTAATATCGACCACCTCTCCTTCTCCGAGAGATTGGGCAAACAACAAGTTCTCGTATATCTATCCGACACTACCGGCTACATATATACAATAATTATCTCTTACAAATATAATCTCCTAAACGGACCCATGGTCCACATAGTATTCTCCGTCTTCAGCGATCACGTGGTCAAGAAAGAATGCCGCCAATTCCTCTTGAATTGCTCGCATGCGATCTGGTGCTAGGAGTTCATTCCGCATCCGAAACATCTAATTTGAAGAAGGGGGTCAATACATATATATATGAATGAATGAAACTCAACACAAATGATGGTAATAAAATAAAATTGTGAATATTGTTATTTACGCACTTCATATTGTTCGTCAGAGTAGCCCCGCTCACAGGTCGTGTGGCGGATGGACTCGTACACGTAGTATCCACAGAAATCATTCCCTTGTTCCTGCCACAACCGCTTTACAAGAAATAGAGGTCAATCAAACTGGTAAGCAAGCAGAATGCCAAATGGTATTGATGAAACTAGCGCTTGAATCACTAGGAGATGCGCGGAACATGCTACTATAGTACTTACTTTCGGGTGTCTAAATTCCAGCTCCTTCGGCAGTCCCGGAGCTTTTCTGGTGAATTTTCTCCAAACCCTGCCGGACAAAGAAAACAATTACTTGACATCAGAAATGAACAAAGTTGCTGATATGGTGGATAATGATCGATTTAACTTACTTCTCGAGTATTTGAGTCATGTCGCATACTCCTGGGGATCTTTTCGTCTAGAGTCCAAGACAGTTACTACTCCCTGCTCAAGCCTAATCTCTAGGAGAATATAGTGGTACCTGCGCACGCATGCATAACTCATCAATTACATTACTATAACCTGGACTAATATATAAGGGAAATCGAATATGCACAAGATAGTAACACTCACTTAAAGTTGTAAGGAAGGAGTATTATATCTTTGTGTTCATTTATTTTGAATGATCGTAGCAAGTTGACCTCGGTTTCTGCGGCATGAAATTTAACCTGAGTTGCATCTATGAGATATGTGTTAATGAACCCAATATCACCGACTTGTCTTTTCTTCAATTCGGCGATCTTCAATCTGCATAATTAATATAGTGAGGATAATTATAAATACATGCAATGAAAGAGCTGAGCTATATAGAGAGACTTAATGACAGAAGTAGTAGTACTTAGAGACAGTAGCAGGTGACCGTTGCTTTAGCGAGGGCCAATTGATTGAAAAACTGATAGAACTCCTCAAATAGAATAGGCAACAGATCAATTCCAATGAGGTCATGCTCCGGTTTAACTCTCACATACAAAGTACTCCTCCCCCCAGACTCTCTGCAGATTTTCAAGTACCAATCATGCAATCTTCGCATCATCGTTGTTAGAGATTTTTCATCTTTGACGAGAGGCTTCACGTACTCGTATCTGTGTATCTGCACGTCCATGGGATCATAATGTAGATCGTCGGGCAGGTAATCTTCAAGATTGCTATAACCGGGCACCATCCTCGGATCGACGATGTCGCTAGGCACCTTGAGCGGGGGGCACGATTGATTCCCTTGTTCGCCGAGCTGGGCAATTTGTTTCCCAGCTGCTCGTCGTTCTTTCATCCTTTGCTCACTGACTGTACTTTCCGACCGCTCCGCTTCGGCCCATGTCTTTCCAATAATGCGCTCATAGTTGCCTTTCGGCGGAGACTTGGGTGGTTTTGCCAGGGCAGCTAGAGTGCGCTTCACTTTCACCGGATCTACCTTCTCCTCCGGAGGTGGATGTCTCTTTGCTTTCAACCCTTGAAACCAGTCATCCACTTCGGTTCGCGCGATCTTCGCGTTCTCCTCCGGGGTCCTCTCGTATGGTAACTTCTCTGGAGTCTTCAGAGAAGGACCGAATATGTATGTCCTCCTGCCTCTGGCTGTACTGCTAGACGCCGGCCGAACAGACAGAGTGGTTGTCTTCTTTACTTCCTTACGAGGCGGAGGATAAGGACTACGACGCGCCGGAGCAGCTGCCGGAGCGGCGGCGGGTCTCTCCCGACCTTGTTGACGAGGCGGAGAAGGAGGAGGCTGGCTGCTCGGGCGCGCCAGCGCAGGCAGAGAAGGAGGCGGAGTGCCGCCACGCGCCAGAGAAGGAGCCGGCCGAGGGCCCTAATCGTCACTCGCCGGAGGAGGAGGCGGTGGAGGAGGCGGAGTGCCCTAACTCGCCGGAGGAGGAGGAGGAGGCGGAGGCATCCAGTTCGGAAGGTTGATGAGCTCCTTCCGCCATAGGCATGGAGTCTTCAGAGAAGAACCCAGCCGAGTCTCCCCTTCTCCGGTAGAGTGGTCAAGCGGGAGGTCCTCAAATCCCTTCGTTATTTCATCCACCATCACCTTAGCATATCCTTCTGGAATCGGCCGGCAGTGAAAAGTTGCGCCGGGTTCATTAGGAAAAACAGAGCCAATAGCCGCCTTGACCTTCATATTAATCCATTGCGTCATAAGGTGGCAATTTTGAGCCTCCGTGATAGCATCCACGGGATAGCTGGCAGGAGCCGTCAAGACAAGCTCCGGCTGAAGCAGCTCGGTGGAAGCCACGCTGCTTCTCCGCTGAGATGGCGGGGTAGCTTCAGGGGAAGCTTCGGCAAGTTGTTTGCTGCGATTTGCTTCTCGTTCCTCTATCGCTTGTACCCTTGCGTGCAGTGCATGCAGTTCGGTCTGCTGCACTTTCTTCCTCCTCTCGTGGCTTTTGTAACCGCCTGCGTCCGGAAACCCATCCTTCCACAGAATGGAGCCTAGCGTGCCTCGTGTCCGTCCAGGGTGCTCAGGATTTCCGAGGGCCTTTGTGAGCTCGTCGTTCTCTCTGTCTGGAAGGAACGTCCCTTTCTGCGCTGCATCGATATAGTACCGAAGCTTCTTCAAGGGTATGTCAAGTTGCTCGTCCGTCCAAATGCACTTCCCCGTTACAGGGTCCAAGGATCCGCCAGCCCCGAAGAACCAAGTCCGGCAACGGTCTGGCTAGTTCATTGTCTCTGGTTCGATCCCTTTATCAAGCAGATCAGTCTCACCCTTTGCCCACTTAGGCCGGGCTTTGAGGTAGCCACCTGACCCCGTGCGATGGTGAAGCATCTTCTTCGCAGCATTTTTCTTGTTTGTCTCCGACATCTTCTTACTCTTATCTGATGTCTCGTGGGCCCTCGTCCAGTTCTCGTCATGTCCTCCCGGACCTCCGAAGACGCCATGGATGGTGCATGCTAGTTGGCAAGTTCACCAACCTAAGCAATCCCATGTGAGTGCTGGAGGCCTATTTGCTACAGGTTGGACTCAATTTGCTTCAGAAAATAGACTTCTAAATTTTGGTATAGAAAACCGAAACGGCTCTGCATCTAGGGATCGCAAAAAGAAACGTGCACACTCCTTCAGCCCTGCTAACAGTATCATACATATGCAGATTTGCTCTCTGTTTTGTAAATTTTGGTACAGAAATAGTAACATTAATAATTAATAAGATAACATTAGCCATTGTACTTCGGCCAGGTTGATAAATAATATAAATTGTTTTACGCTTTACTGTCAAAACTTCAAATTTCACATGGAGATAATTAATCCCTCCATTCTAGAGCTGTTTTGAAGATAGTTTTCTTTATAATGCAAGGCAGGCGTTATATCAATTTTATTAAAATAGAATTTTTGGAGATAATTACTCAGTCATAAAAATCTTCGTTACTTTTGTTTTGCTCTTTTCATAGAACATATGTTTAGTTTAGTAATTGTATCACCTTTACTCTTTTAGCATTAATTTTGGAAATATTTCTAAATATTGTACCAAATTACATACATTTGAAGTAATATTATTAAATGAACGTATATTTTACTTATTTTAGTTTTTAGTTGTATGAAAATTTTCAAATTTAGGGCCACATTTTGCATTTTGCCCGGGCCCCCAAATTTCTGGAGACGGACCTGCTTTTCTCTAATCATAATTCCAGAAAATCAAATGAATGGTTGCTCAAAAACTGAAGAGCTCCAACATCTCACCCCTTTCGACTGGCTAGGTATTACCTGTAGAAAAAACGTCTGCTCCTATTGTACCTTGGCCTGCTCCTACGCCAGGTACAGTCGCCCTGTCCGTCGATGGATCTTTCCAGGAGTCAGACGGATCAGCCGCTGCCAGAATGGTGCTCATGGATAGTGCATGTAAAATCATCTTTGTTGCTTTTACTGAGTTATCTTCCACTGCAATGATTCTTTGGAGGCGGAGATTCATGCGCTCATGCAAGGGATGCCCCTACCTATCCAACATACAACTCTTCCAGTTGCCATTCAATCAGATTCTTCTGAAGCACTATCAGTTTTGTAAGATAATGTTTTGGTTCGCTCGGCATATCGACATTTAGTTCTATAAATCATAGAGTTGATGAGTAGTAGGGAGTTTTTTCTCTCAGAAAATTCACTTTAGTCAAAATAGAGTTGCAAATCGATTGGCCAGTTATAGCCGCTTCGAGAGAACTCTTGTTGTGTGGTTAAACTCGGTTTCACCATGTATTGTGGATTTGTGGCCTCTTGACTATAACACTATAACCATGCAATAAAACTCACTTTTCCTCGCAACAACAAAACATCAAGCACTGGCCCATTCCTTCACCATTCAGGCTATTGGCCATGCCGGTGTTGACAACAACCTAGCCGACAATTTGACTCGTCGTGGTGCGAGCAGATGAGTCGACAAGGGGCCGGATCGTCAACAAGTCAAGATTGGAGAAGCATCGAAGACAAGTGTCAAGATTAGGGAAAGATTGTTAGGTATAATCTTGAGTTGTGTTGCGTGGTTAGCTAGGACTAATCTGGCCGTGTGGGATTTGGTTTGTCTTTCGTGTACTAGGCGTGTCCGTGTGTGCTAAGCACATCTAGTAGGAGTCCGGCTGGAACTTATAGGTAGCACGTGTGTGTCTAGTTTGAGTCGGCTAGGCAGAGCCTGGACGTGTATATATATACACAGAGGGGCAGCAGATTTGTATTAGTGCGTGTTTATCGTGATTTGATGTGATCGATCCTGTGGGCGAAGTTCCAACAAGTGGTATAAGAGCTAGGTCGATTTGAAGCCGCGCTTGCCCCGGGGTCGCGACCCGATTAGCGCTTCGGGGCGGGCGATATGGTCGCTGGGTGGTGCAGCGACGAGGAAGAGCGGGCCATGAAGTCGCTGGGTGGTGCAGCGACAATGAGGATCACGCGATTGTCGTTCGTCGGAGCGACATGGAGGGAGATGGCGGGCTGTCGTCGGCAAGGCGGTGGATGGAGATCATTGACGGGAGCGGTGGTGCCGTGGTGCGGTGCCGGGAAGCCATCAAGATCGTCATCCGGAGGAGTTTGATGAGTCAAGGAGTCGTGCGGGTTAGCACGGTCGGTCGGTCGGTCAGTCGTCGTCGTCGTCATGTCCAAGTGCTTGTCTCTATGAGGAGGAGTTGAAGATGAAGCGCATCCAGGTCGTCTATGTGTCTCGACGAGAGGATCAAGTTCAAGTATGTGGGGGCGGTAAACCAGTGAAGGTGAGTCTCTTTAATGAGGCCATGTCTCTACATGAGGCTGGAGTGCATGGTGTAGTGCACAGGGTGGTGAGATCCACAAGGAGTCGGCATGTATCTCGCTTGGGTGGATGGTCTAGTCCACCGGGTGGTGTGTTCCATAGGTTACTAGCGAGGCTGGGCAGTCTAAGGCATATTTGAGATGGTCCGTAATGTCGCCAAGTCAAAATTGAGGAGAGAATGTTGACAACAATCTAGCCGACAATTTGACTTGTCGTGGTGCGAGCAGATGAGTTGACAAGGGGCCGGATCGTCAACAAGTCAAGATTGAAGAAGCATCGAAGACAAGTGTCAAGATTAGGGAGAGATTGTTAGGTATAATCTTGAGTTGTGTTGCGTGGTTAGCTAGGACTAATCTGGCCGTGTGGGATTTGGTTTGTCTTTCGTGTACTAGGCGTGTCCGTGTGTGCTAAGCACATCTAGTAGGAGTCCGGCTGGAACTTATAGGTAGCATGTGTGTGTCTAGTTTGAGTCGGCTAGGCAGAGCCTGGACGTGTATATATATACACAGAGGGGCAGCAGATTTGTATTAGTGCGTGTTTATCGTGATTTGATGTGATCGATCCTGTGGACGAAGTTCCAACAGCCGGCAACGGTGGTCTGGCAGTGGTGCTACTTAACGACTTGCCAGCACTGAACCTGTATGCTCCACCGTCCATCTGATCATTCACGGTACATTCTGCCGTACACTGAGCCTGCTGCTAGATGTGTCTCTTGTCTTGGAAGGGACTTTGACTGCTAAATGATGGCTGTGGGGGAACCCAGTGGAGGTTAAACTAAATGTCTTTTTGAAAAATGTATGTACTGCATGTGATCAGCAAGAAACTGATTGGCCACTTATCTTCAAGTTGCAATCAGCATCATTTTTCAGCGAAATATCTCTACTCCTGTAAAAAAACAGAGTTGGTGATGATAATGTGCCTGCCATCCATCGTGTCGGGCCGCCTGATCTCCATCTTAAGCGTACGAGACGAGCTGTTACTGTTTTACAAAAAGGCGCCAACCATCCGTTTCACATTTGCAACAAAACGTTTGGGTGCTCTATCCAAACCCACCCATCCCCGGCCTTATCCAAACATTAGCCATGGAACTGATCCTTCTCAGGAAGGGGAAATCCATGGAATCAAACTGAGCGGTGGCCGCTACCGCTCCGCATGGCGACGGCGCCATCTGACCCCAACGCCTCTACTATTGCCTCACCTATGCCGCACAAGCCCCATCATGCACCACCTCCATACGACCATCACCATCATTCCGAAGAGAGACATCCGTTTGGGCCAAGTTCTCTCCATGAGTGTGCTCCCCAAACTTTTTTTTACCATAACATTCATTGTGTATGGGTTCATGAACATGATAGCACATTCTTTGGCTTTCTTCTCGTTCACAAGCCTATCTGCCTGGAGTGCAAGCCTACGCTCATCCGCCTTCAACTTTCTCTCTTAGGCTACCAACTTTGACCTCCATTTCTCATCCTCCAACAACTTGATCTCATTCCATCTAGCTGCCTTCTCTTCTTTGCATTGGTCGCCAAAGTTTTCTTGGTCTCAATCATGGCCATAAGCTCTTCTTTCTAGGTGTCACCGAAGGCTCCTCTCCTCGTCATCATCCTCAACGGGTATGCTTAACCTTGTTCTCTTTGGTGTGGTCTCGCAGTTCCTCCTAATCCACTTCTCATTTTGGCAAAGTTCTTTGTACCAATGCTACAATGTGAAGGGCCTGTGACCTTACTTCTTGTTGCGTTGTTGAAAAGGTCTTGGATGATAGGCCCATAGTCCGAGATTTGCACACCACTCGGTGGCGCATGATTGAGTTGACCAATACAACCGGACTATCAGTTGCATTATTCTTGGATGGTACCCCAACGATGCCCAAGAGAGCCTTGGGTGTGGCTTGATCTTACTTCCATGGTGTTGTTAGTACTCCGCAATCCTACCCCAAGTCCTTTGATTGATCCTTTTCAACCGATGCATCAAGTGATAGGTTCATCCAAGCGTGACACAAAGAAATGTCTTCATCTTGGCAAAAGTTGTGAGTTCTTGATCTTGATGGTGACTTCACGACCGATGCTGTCTCCATTGAGTCATCAACCTCTTCAGCCTCCTCTTGCTCCACTTCGGCATAATCTTCCTCACGCTCTTCTTTTCAATCAAACACCGAGTATAGTTGAGTTCTTCAAGGCCAAGCATATGTGACTCCTTTAAAGATGACAAGGAGGCCATCAACAACAACAACAATAACAACAAGTTCACCACCCTACGACCGCAAGCAATCACCAAACAATGCACCGGCCAAAATGGAAAGACATTTTCTTTATCTTGAAGGCATTTTATCGACTACATGGTGGCCATGACCCTTAGTGACGGCAACGACGGCTGGACGCACCGGACAAGGGGGCATAGGGGTGGCCGGCGTTGGCTTCCTTCCCCGCTTGCCGGCTGCTGGAGCAATGGGAGGGCAACCTCTGTCGCCGGAGACACAGCGGCCTCGCCACCAACCTTGCTGTTGGCGGTGGTTGTCGATGTAGTGGCCTGGAGGAGGTTTTTGGTGCCCAACCTCTTCCTTGGTGCGAGCGATGGCGTCGCGCGGGCGGCACTGGCCTATGGGGTGGTGGAAGGGTCTTACCTCTCCATTCTGGCCGGAATCAGGGGCGTCGGTGGTGGCGGCGACAAATATGGGCCGCGACAGCGGGGGTGGTTGCCAAAACCGTAGCTTCATCTTCCAGCTGGGATTGGAAGAACAGTAGTTCATCATCTGCCTGTTCTATGTTTGTGACAAATCCGTTGATGTCCCGACTCTGTTGTGTTGTCCCAACCGACAAAGTCTGAAACCCACTTGTTCCTGAAAACCAAGAGTGGTAATTTGTTTCATTAAGAAATAGGCAAGCTTGGAAGTTCAGAACAACCCATTTGCTACAGGTGCAGATTATTGGTAGAAATCAACATCTCAAGTTCAAAAATGTGCAAGCGTAATGCGGCAGAAAAGCTACTCCCTCGACACTTATTTTGGGACGGATGGAGTATTAATTAGCTATGGGCAACTAGAGGAGCTAGCGATTGGATAAAATAGCAAGGGAGAGAGATATTTGTGCATACCGTCTGCTTGCTGCTTGAGCGTTGGATAACTTAGTTAGACCTCACAATAGAAATGGTAATTTCCCAAAAAAATGATTCCAACACGAGGATGGCTTGGATGCATTGTTATAGCACTCCTAAAGTCAGACTCTATGCTTGTCTTGTCATATTCCTGATCACCAGCACGGCCGATTCCAGCACACAGTTCTTTAAGTGCTAACAGGTGCTCAATGCCGGCAGGTGCAAACCCATTCTGCTCTGACCCCTTGGAATTGAACATTAGCTCGAGCCTCTGGAGCTGTGGCATCGCACCAGCTTGGAAGGTCAGGTACGACGTGCTTCTTAATAGGAGCTTAAAACACTTGAGAGTAGGGAACGCTCCTCTCCCAGAGATGACAACCATTTCATTCGTGGCTTTTCGGGTTTTTATATCGAGGCGAATGAGAGCGGGAAGATCAGCAAGGATACCAACACCATCATTTAACAAGTTAACAAGTCGGCACTGTAATGTGCCAAGGTAACGGAGTTCACCCATCCAGCCAGGGACCCTGGAAAACCAGCAGCTTGGTAAGACAAATAGTCTTTCAAGACGGTAGGGAGTTGCGGGAGGGGACATTGGCATCAAATCATCTATGCAGCCGGTTAGACGGACAAGCAGGTCCTCGAGGCTATAAAGTTTCCCCAAAGAAGAGCATAGAGCATCCATGCGCCTCTCCGCGTCTTCAAGAGGAAGGAAGAAGTCGAGAATTAGATATTTCAGATTGGTCAGCTCTCCAAGGCCCTTGATATTATCAAGCGTGTTCATCGAAAAATCAAATGCACATAGATGTTGTAGGGATACCAAGATATAACAAGCATGTCTTGAGGTGAGGAGGAAGATCTCTATAGCTGAGGTCTAATATTTGCCTCATGCCTTCCAGTGTGAAATTTGTTCCTGAGCCCAAAGAATTCAGTACATTTTCCCACCTTTCCTTTTGGTCGGGACCTTCGCTGGCTAGTAAGCTAGATATACTAACTATTGCAAGTGGTAAACCGCCACATTTTTTGAGAATTTGAACTGAAACATCTCCAAAATGCTTAGGACAAGCTTCCTCTGAGCCAAATATTCTATTAGAAAACAGTCTTCTTGAGTCTACATCGCTAAGGGGCTGCATTTCTATAATATGATCATGTCGATTTGAGCAGCATGCCCTAGCCACATCCTTAATTCTTGTAGTTGCTATTATTCTGCTGCCAAGATCATTTTCTGGGAAAGCACATTTAATAACACGCCATGCATGTACATCCCATATATCATCTATTATAATCAAGTACCTGCCAAGAAATTCATTATAGTGTTAAGTCAAATATAATTAACTTATCAAGTTGTGTTAAAAGATGGAACTACAGAGAAAAGTACATAATTCATTGATATATCAGTAGTGGTTGAGGAACAAAATAGGCGCATTAGTTAGCTCGCACTAAAAAATTTTTTTGACGGTGCTACGGCGGGCTTACGCCGGCCTGAACCATTTTCATTGTATATAAGAGTGAGATACAACAGAGAGGGTACTACAGATACAAGAACAGAAAGCAACAGAAGAAGAAACAAAAGCGAGCTACAATACACACAAGAAGAACAAGTAACAACAGAAGAAGAAGAAGAAGAAGCAAGCTACAATGAGCAGCCAACACCAATAACTTAGCATCCATCACCGCCAGGCAGACCGAGGAGAGCGAGAGCTAGCTTAGTTGGATCAGTCGAAAGGAGATCCGCCACCGAGAAGACGTAGATAAGAAGTCTCCACCTGCCATGCGATCCCTCTGCACCTTGAAGCTAGGAGGTCGCAACCACTGTCGAAGGGCATCCCACTGCCTAGGCACGTCACGACGAAGAGAGCCACAGACCATGCCGAAGTGCAATATTCCCCCGAGAGAGCCCTACACCTCCTCTGGGCCACACCACGGCGACCATCACAAATAGAGAGAGCCAGAGCACCAGAGGCAACCAAACCTCAAGCATCGTCGAAGGGCACCAAACTCTGAGACCTCAACACCGCCACTAGCCCCCAAGAGAGAGATCAACCATCAACACCAAGATGACCAAGGCAAGGACCGCCGCCACATATCACTTCCACCGCCGCCACATATCATTTGCACCGCCGCCACATATCACTTCCACCGCCGCCACATATCATTTGCACCGCCGCCACATATCACTTCCACCGCCGCCACCATACACTCCACCAAAACCAGCCATGCTCCAAATGAGACATTGAAGACCAACAGCGGAATCGTGGCTCCAAGTTAACGCCCCCAAGGGGGACAAAGACATCAAAGATGCCATCGTCGTCTGATTCAGAAAAGAATCTAAGGCTTTCGCCCGGGGCACACCAAATGGGCTACAGAAGCTCCACGATGATGCCTTCAAGAAGAGAAGCGGCGCACGAAGGCGTCACCATCATCGCTGCCGATGAGGTCGGCACTAGGCTGGCACTAATCAGTTAATGAGATTGATGAAATGAGTAAATAATCTTTGTCTAGAAATAAGATAACTTAGCAAATGATAAAAGTTGAGCATATTTAATCGGCAACCAATGAATGCACCTTGGATGTGCCCCTTAGCAAATGATAATGGTTGAGCATACTTAATTGGCAAAGTTTTGGGGTTTTTCTTTTAAATAGGCATACTAATCCTTGCACTTTTTTCCCTTATTTACATCTCTTTAGTAATATTTGAGGATTTAATTCCAGAGCTTTTACCCATACATCATGTTTCATTTACTTTTCAAGCAGAGTGTGGACAAACACACTTAAAAAAATATTTATTACTAAGGAAATGGATAAAGTAGAATACAAAGGGCAAGCATAAACTACCTCTTATCTAGGAAATGTTCTCTGAGTTTGTCGAGAAGATGTGACTCGCAAGCATGAATAGATGGTTCTATTCCAATTTGGGATAGTAAACAACTGAGAAGTCTTCGGATGCCAGGCTTTCGAGACACTGGCACAAATGCACTACAGTCAAAATCGCTCTTCAGCCTGCGGTATACTCACTGGTAGAAAAAGAGGCTTCCGTCCAGCCCCATTAGTCGCGGAACTGTAGGAACCGCGACTAATGAAGTCTTTAGTCGCGGTTCGGCAGACGAACCGCGACCAAAGGCCTGGGCCCAGGGCGCTCGGTGGCTAGCTGGTGCACGTGAGGGGCTTTAGTCGCGGTTGGCCAGGCCAACCGCGACTAAAGGTGCCCAAAGGCCTTTAGTCGCGGTTGGCCAGGCCAACCGCGACTAAATCTCCTTCCCTATATATACCAGTTCAGCGCACTCACTTAGCCATTTGGTGCCACTTCTCTTCACAAGCTTCACAAGGGGGTGTAGGTTTGCTTTTGGTTCCTCTTATGCACACAAGGTGTTTGATGACATGCCCCAAGAGCCACACTTGAGGTTCCTCATTTATTTTTTCCTCCTCGATCGCGGTTAGCAACTTGAACCTTTCATGCATGTGTGTCATTGATAAAATATGCATGTGTGTTGTTCATTGTTTAATTTCTATTGTTTATAGCTAGTTAGTTTAACAAATGCATGATGGTTAATTATATATTTTATATTATAATAATGCAGATGAATCGGCAATGGATGTACGGTAACCGACTCTCCCGCGAGTTCACTACGGGTTTGAAAGATTTCCTCGTAGTGGCTAATGCGAACAAGCAGAAGGGTTTTGTTATCTGTCCATGTGTTGACTGTAAGAATCAGAAGGGTTACTCTTCCTCAAGAGAAGTTCACCTGCACCTGCTTCGGCACGGTTTCATGCCAAGCTATAATTGTTGGACCAAGCATGGAGAAAGAGGGGTTATAATGGAAGAAGATGAAGAAGGGGATGATTTCATTGATGAAAGCTATCTTGCTCATTTCGGTGATACTTTCATGGAGGATGCTGAAGGTGAAGGGGAAGGTGAAGGTGAAGAAGAGGCACGTGATGAGACCGTTGATGATCTTGGTCGGACCATTGCTGATGCACGGAGACGCTGCGAAACTGAAAAGGAGAGGGAGAATTTGGATCGCATGTTAGAGGATCACAGAAAGTCGTTGTACCCCGGATGCGATGATGGTCTGAAAAAGCTGGGCTACACACTAGATTTGCTGAAATGGAAGGCACAGGCAGGTGTAGCTGACTCGGCATTTGAAAACTTGCTGAAAATGTTGAAGAATATGTTTCCAAAGAATAACGAGTTGCCCGCCAGTACGTACGAAGCAAAGAAGGTTGTCTGCCCTCTAGGTTTAGAGGTTCTGAAGATACATGCATGCATCAACGACTGCATCCTCTACCGCGGTGAATACGAGAATTTGAATGAATGCCCGGTATGCACTGCATTGCGTTATAAGATCAGAGGCGATGACCCTGGTGACGATGTTGAGGGCGAGAAACCCAGGAAGAGGGTTCCCGCCAAGGTGATGTGGTATGCTCCTATAATACCACGGTTGAAACGTCTGTTCAGGAACAAAGAGCATGCCAAGTTGTTGCGATGGCACAAAGAGGACCGTAAGTCGGACGGGGAGTTGAGACACACCGCAGATGGAACGCAATGGAGAAAGATCGACAGAGAGTTCAAAGATTTTGCAGCTGACGCAAGGAACATAAGATTTGGTCTAAGTACAGATGGCATGAATCCTTTTGGCGAGCAGAGCTCCAGCCATAGCACCTGGCCCGTGACTCTATGCATCTACAACCTTCCTCCTTGGTTGTGCATGAAGCGGAAGTTCATTATGATGCCAGTGCTCATCCAAGGTCCGAAGCAACCCGGCAACGACATCGATGTGTACCTAAGGCCATTAGTTGATAAACTTTTACAACTGTGGGGCAGACCTGGTGTCCGTGTGTGGGATGAGCACAAAGAAGAGGAATTTGACCTACGAGCGTTGCTTTTCGTAACCATCAACGATTGGCCCGCTCTTAGTAACCTTTCGGGACTGTCAAATAAAGGATACAATGCATGCACGCATTGCTTACATGAGACTGAAAGTGTACATTTGCCAAATTGTAAGAAGAACGTGTACCTTGGGCATCGTCGATTTCTTCCGAAAATTCATCCAGTAAGAAAGAAAGGCAAGCATTACAACGGCAAGGCAGATCACCGGCCGAAGCCTGCAGAACGCACTGGTGCTGAGGTATTTGATATGGTCAAGGATTTGAAAGTCATCTTTGAAAGGGTCCTGGCGGACAATCAGTTCCGAAGGGAGCTGACGGGCACGCAGCCATGTGGAAGAAGAAATCTATATTCTGGGAGCTAGAATATTGGAAAGTCCTAGAAGTCCGCTCTGCAATCGACGTGATGCACGTTACGAAGAATATTTGCGTGAACCTCCTAAGCTTCTTGGGCGTGTATGGGAAGACAAATGATACAAAGGAAGCACGGCAGGACCAGCAACGTTTGAAAGACCCTGATGACCGGCATCCGGAATGGTTTCAAGTACGTGCCAGCTACGCTCTGACCAAAGAAGAGAAGGTCATCTTTTTTTAATGCCTGAGCAGTATGAAGGTCCCGTCTGGATTCTCGTCCAATATAAAGGGAATAATAAACATGGCGGAGAAAAAGTTCCAAAACCTGAAGTCTCACGACTGCCACATGATTATGACGCAATTGCTTCCGATTGCTTTGAGGGGGCTCCTGCCGGAAAATGTTCGAGTAGCCATTGTGAAGCTATGTGCATTCCTCAATGCAATCTCTCAGAAGGTAATCAATCCAGAAGTTCTACCACGGTTACAGAACGATGTGATCCAATGTCTTGTCAGTTTCGAGTTGGTGTTCCCGCCATCCTTCTTCAATAGTATGACGCACCTCCTGGTTCACCTAGTCGAAGAGATTTTCATTCTCGGTCCTGTATTTCTACACAATATGTTCCCCTTCGAGAGGTTCATGGGAGTATTAAAGAAATATGTTCATAACCGTGCTAGGCCAGAAGGAAGCATCGCCAAGGGCTATGGAAATGAGGAGGTAATTGAGTTTTGTGTTGACTTTGTTCTTGACCTTAAGCCGATTGGTCTTCCTCGATCGCGGCACGAGGGGAGACTAAGTGGAAAAGGCACGATCGGAAGGAAATCAACGATATGTATGGACGGCCATTCTCTGACTGAAGCACCCCACACTGTACTGACCAATTCCAGCTTGGTGGCTCCGTACTTTGAGAAACACAAGAATATTTTACGCTCGGACAACCCGGGGAAGCCTGAATCCTGGATTAGGAAGGCCCACATGGAGACTTTCGGCAGTTGGTTGAGAAAACATTTAATGAATGACAATGATGTTGTAGATCAGCTGTACATGTTGGCCAAGACACCATCTTTGACTATAACGACTTTCCAAGGGTATGAGATAAATGGGAATACATTTTACGCGATCGCCCAAGATAAAAAGAGCACCAACCAAAACAGTGGTGTCCGCTTGGATGCAGCAACCGAGAATGGGCAAAAGGTCACATATTATGGTTACATAGAGGAGATATGGGAACTTGACTATGGACCCTCCTTTAAGGTCCCTTTGTTCCGGTGCAAATGGTTCAAGCTAACAGGAGGTGGGGTAAAGGTGGACCAGCAATACGGAATGACAATGGTGGATTTCAACAATCTTGGTTACCTTGACGAACCATTCGTCCTAGCGAAAGATGTCGCTCAGGTTTTCTATGTGAAGGACATGAGTAGCAAACCGAGGAAACGGAAAGATAAGAAAACGATCAGTACATCATGCGATGATCCAAAGCGCCACATTGTTCTTTCAGGGAAAAGAAACATCGTGGGAGTGGAGGACAAGACAGACATGTCAGAAGATTATAATATGTTTGCTGAAATTCCACCCTTCAAAGTGAACACCGACCCAAGCATTAAGTTAAATGATGAGGATGCTCCATGGATACGGCACAATCGTAAGCAAGTAGGGACACAAGGGAAGAATTGATGTGTAATAATTTATTGTACCAAACTTTGTATTTGGTCGATGAACTGAATGATGTATCAAACCTTTTGTCAAACCTTCAAGGGATTAGTTTTATTTTTCTGATTTTTTTGATATATAATTGTATTTTTAAGATTTTAAAATGAATTAGTTTTATTTTTCTGATTTTAAAAGGAAAAATGAAGAAGAAGAAAGAAGGAAAAAGAAAAAAACAGAATAAAAAAACAAAAGAAAAAAGGAAAAACATAAGAAAAAAACAAACAAAAGAAAAACAGAAGAAAAAAGGAAAAAGGAAGAAAGGAAGAAAAAAACAAGAAAAACAAGAAAAAGGAAGAAACAAACAGAAGAAAAAAACAGAAGAAAAAAGGAAGAAAAAAACAGAAGAAAAACAAGAATTTAAAATGAATTAGTTTTATTTTCTGATTTTTTTGATATATAATTGTATTTTTAAGATTTTAATAACATAAATAAATAAGTAATTGGAAACTTTAATAGCAAAAATAACTATCATAAAGTAAAATAATTAAGTAATTAGAAACAAAATAAAATAAAATAAATAAGTTTTTTGTTGTAAGTAGAAACAAAACAAAATAAATAAAGCAAAAATAAAAACAAAAAACAGGCAAAAAATAAAAAATATGCCACCTACTGGGCCACCACGGCCTGAATACGACTAGAAACCCATTAATGGGCCAGGATTCAGGCCCGCAGAAGGCCCAGTAGGCCCACAGGCTCATAGTAACAGAATAGGCCCGTAAGCCTGCATTTGAGAGGAGCTCGAAGTGGTGAGCGCAGCCGCGCTTATAAACCACTGTCGAAGCCTCTCGGCTAGCGAGGTGGGACTAAACATCCCACCGCACCGCGCCAGTTCCAGCACAGACCCTTTAGTCCCGGTTGGGGAGGCGGATCGCGACTAAAGGGTAACCTTTAGTCGCGGTTGTTGTCCCCAACCGCGACTAAAGGCTCTTTCTGCGCGGGAACGAAAGCGGCGCCAAAACCCTTTAGTCGCGGTTGGTGTGGCGGACCGCGACTAAAGGTACCCTTTAGTCGCGGTTGGTGTGACCAACCGCGACTAAAGGGTACCTTTAGTCGCGGTCCGCCACACCAACCGCGACTAAAGGTCTGTCTATATATACTGCACTTAGCAGTTTCCGCCACTTCCCATTCTTCTCTCGACGCCGAAGCCCTACCCCGACGCCGATCGACGCCGAAGCCCTGCCCCGACGCCGATCGACGCCGACGCCGACGCCCTGCCCCGACGCCGACGCCCTGCCCCTAGTGAGCGCCGCCGCCTCCGCCTCGAGTGAGCGCCGCCGCCGCCCGTGCCCTGCCCTAGCGCGCCGCCGCCGCCGCCCCTGCCCTGCCCTGCCCGCCGCCCGCCGCCCCCCTGCCCGCCGCCCGCCGCCCCTGGCCCTACCCCTGGCCGCCGCCGCCGCCCGCCGCCCCTGGCCCCGCCCCTGCCCAACAAAAATGAAAACAAAACAAAACCAAAAGAAAGAAGAAAAAAATGGAAGAAGAAAAAAAAGGAAGAAGAAAAAAGGAAGAAGAAAAAAAGAAAGAAGAAAGAAAGAAGAAAGAAAAAGGAAGAAGAAAAAAAGAAGAAAGAAAAAGGAAGAAGAAAAAGAAAGGAAGAAGAAAAAAAGAAAGAAGAAAAAGGAAGAAGAAAAAAAGAAAGAAGAAAGAAAGAAGAAAGAAAAAGGAAGAAGAAAAAACAAGAAAGAAAAAGGAAGAAGAAAAAAATGAAAACCAAAAGAAAGAAGAAAGAAAAAGGAAAAAGAAAAAAAGTAACTTAAAACTTGATTATTAACAAAAAACCGTAAAATTTGATAATTAACCAAATGGCGAGGGTTATACAAGTGTGTTGTCCTCGCCTCCCTCTCCGTGACGCCGTCATCTGCCGCCTCGTCTCGCGCTCTACCGCGACACCCTCTCCCACCCCTTCCTCGCCCCCTCCTTTTGCCACCGCCCTTTCGCCACCGCCACCGCCCCCCTTCTTCACTTAATTAATTTGTTTTTACTACATGTTTTCAGGACTGACATGATGGCGGACGATAGAGCTGACCCGATTATGGACAACTATGATCCGGACGGTGAAGCACATATGTTCGGCATCATAAACGGCGATATTCTATATGTGCCGACCGGACAAGAAGAAGATGATATCTCTTCTTATCTGAACCTTGACGGTGAAGATGAAGGGCGCCGTCAGCAAGATGATGCCGAACAAACGTCGATAAACGACGATCTTCAAATGGAAGTAGCAACCACCTCCGGCGCCGAGGTATATATATACATTGAGCCTCTGGTGATACAAACTAACTGATTTGAATAAATATGTGTGTACTAACGCGCGCGACTCTCTTTCTTATTTTAGCCCTCGGCCGGATCGTCGAAACAATCGAGTACGTCGTCAAAGCGTGGCGCAACCAAGACGACGAAACAAGGAGAAACATGCACCATCGAGGTTGTCGACAGTGCAACCGGCAGGCCGCTGGAGCCCCGCAAGAACGCCACCAAGTTTGTCAGCCAATGCGGAGCCGTTGTTAGAGACAACGTCTCGATCACCGTCCAGGAGTGGAATGAGCCAAAGAAGGCACGAATTGCTGGTTTCAGTTTTGTCGATAAGAGAACAAAAAAAGATTGCTTCAAGAAGCTTATGGAACATTTCGTTCTACCTCTGGAATACAACAAATTCGATGAGGAGGGTAACAAGATTGAGGAAAACAAGGAGAGGAGGAGGCTAGTCAAACAGTTCGCTCTTCATAAGATGGCCGACGCATTCCGGAAATTCAAGCAAAATCTAGCCCATGACTTTGTCAAGCAGAACAAGACTCCGGATTTCAAAGGACAATATGAGAAACTGAAACATGATTGGCCAGAATTTGTGAAGCAAAAGAAATCGGAGCAGTTCATTCAAATATCGAAAAAAAATAAGGAAAATGCGGCTAAGAAGGAGTACAATCATATTATGGGGCCAGGAGGGTATCGCCTTTGGCAGCCTAGGTTAGAGAAGATGGAGAACGAGCTGAGGGCGCGAGGAATCCGTCCAGGTACGGAGGGATGGGACCCAAGGGCCAAAAGCTGGTGGTACGGGCATGGGGGAACGCTGAACCCGGAGACAGGGGAGTGTGTTTACCAGGGCAAAATAATTAAACCCACCCAAGCCCTTATTGACGCAATGAGGGATGCTCAAGAGGGGAAGATCAAGTTCAACAGAGAGAATAACGCACTGACAAAAGCCCTCGGGAATCCTGAACACGGAGGACGTGTACGAGGCATGGGGCACATTCCGTGGAAAATAGGGTTCCCCCAGAACGATGACCCGTACGGTTATAGAAGCCGTAAGAGAAAGATGGATCGGGAAGCAGATGTTGTGGCGCGGTTGGCATCGGAAATGGATGTGATGAAGAAAACCGTGAGTGTACTAGTAGCCGAAAGAGAT
Organism: Aegilops umbellulata; assembly: GCA_032464435.1. Taxonomy (NCBI): domain Eukaryota; kingdom Viridiplantae; phylum Streptophyta; class Magnoliopsida; order Poales; family Poaceae; genus Aegilops; species Aegilops umbellulata. The sequence goes on along the minus strand of CP136059.1, from coordinate 375,805,653 downwards.
GCAGCTCGGGCGCAGCATGAAGATCATCCAGCGGATCTCGGAAGCCAGCAGCGGAGAAGCAGCGTGGCTTCCACGGAGGCCCCACCGGCTGGTGCAGATGCACCGACGATCGAAATTACTGCACCGGAGCCTCTGGTGGTCGAAATTACTGCACCGGAGCCTCCTCGCTACCCCGTGGACGATATAAAGGAGATGAAAGAATGTCATCTGTATTATCCTATCGGGAACATGTCCATGAAGGTAGCCATCGGCAGTGCTTTACCATGTTTACCTGGAGCACTCCACCACAACAACCCCATTCAAGATGGCTATGCTCGTGTCACGGTGGAGGACATAGTCCAAGGGTTTGAGGACCTGGAGATTGACATTGCTACACCTGAAGGGGAGAAAAGACTTGGAGATGTCAAGCGCCATTTCATTCTATGGCAAAAGAAGTTTATCAAGTTTCCAGGCGAGGCGCCAAGGACAACAAGTCCACCCCCCTACGGTGGTGGTGGTGGCGGTGGCGGTGGTGGTGGTGGTGGTGGTGGCGGTTCACCTACACCTCCGTCACGTCAGCCGACGCCTCCCAGTCCACAACGTCCGGCGGGTGATCAAACGCCGCCCCCCAGTCCTCGTCCGGCGGGTGATCAGACGCCGCCCCCCAATCCACCTCCGGCAAAGAAGCAGAAGCAGTCCTGGATTATTAACCCGGACCCTTATGTACCTAAGACCACAAAGGTACCGGAGCCATCACTGAAGCCTCTCCCCACAAGGACTTGGGAACGTAGTGCCGAGGAAACTGCCGCGGCCGCGGCTGCTGATCTTGAGAAATGGAAGGCGGACTGCAAGAAGAAAAGAGAGCCCGAGCCCAAGCCAGTATTTCTGATGAGCAAAAGAAGTGGGCTAAGTCATTTTTGAGCACACCGTCCCAAGCCGCGAAGAATCTGCCTGACGACTATGCACGTGAACTTCGTAGGCAGGCACTCATGTTGAAGGAGAAGAAAGAGCGGGCGGAGAACCAGGAGAACAAAGCCTTGGAGGAGGCCGAGAAAACGGAATTAGAAAGTAAAAAAAGCGGGAAACGAGTTGCCCAGCTCGGGGAACAAAGTAAACAATCGATTGCCCCGCTTATAGTGAAAGCCGCCGGTCCGGATGACCCCGATATCATAGCAGCTGCGGCAGCACATGGATTGACTGTAACGAGTGCCAGAGAACAAGCGGCCAACTTAGGTATTACTCTTCGTGAACTGTTAGGCCTTGATGAGGCGCCAGTGAAGGAGGTAGTAATTACATATGTGAAGAATGGGCCTCTCGTCGAGCCTGCGCAGGAAGAGGATCTACCTCCACAAATGAAAGGTCTGCTGAAATGGTACAAGGGTTACATAAAAAATAAAAACGCCAAAGAATATATTTATGCGGAAGTTAGATATGAGCATCACTTCAAACATTACTATGTACAAATTCATCTGAGTGAATTGTTCCAGCTTTTCAATCTGCGCGAGCTCGACAAATCTATCATCAGTTGCTACGTTCTGTAAGTGATTTATTTCTACCCCATCTCGTTCATATTGCCTGCACTATATATATGTCCTAACTATATTGTTGTGTCCGCTATTATACATGCAGAATGAAGATTAAGGAATGCAGAGTAAGGAACATCCATGATGTTGGGTTCATTGACCCACACATCGTTAATGGATATGTGTTGCAGCATCACCCCGCCGACATGGAGGCAGACCTGTGGCAGTTTCTTACAAAGCAGGAACTCAAAAGTGATATTCTATTTCCTTACCATTTTGGGTGAGTGTTTCTGTCTTGTGCACATTCTCTTTTGTTTACTCCATGCATGGTATGTGGCTGGCTAATCGATGAGTTATGCATGACGTACTGTGCATGTATCGTGTCCGCAGGTTCCACTGGATTCTACTAGTAATTAAAGTTGACACCTCAGAATGTCTCGTCCACGACTCTCTGAATATGGATCCAAAGCTTTGGGGCGGCATGAGAAGAATGCTGCAGAAGTAATTATTTTCATTCATTTGCGCTCTATATCGATCGGCCTATTTCGTTCATTTCCTAATATCAAGTAACTAATAACTCTCTTGTTCATTTAATTTTCTTTGCCTCGTAGGGTTTGGAGACGGTTCGTAGATACAAAGGTCGGTGAATTCAAAAAAGAGCTAGAATTCAAAAAGTCAAAGGCTAAGAATGGTGGGGATATTCAGCCAGCGGGGACCAATCTATGTGGATACTATGTCTGTGAGATGATCCGGAGATACACCTCTGAGCGGGTTCCGAGTGATACCAATGCTCAGAGGAATAACCTCCGGATGATGCTTAGTCCAGAAGCTCGCTTCCGACCACTTCAAAAGGAACTAGCTGGATGGTTCAGGAGGGAAGTCCTCCATCCTAAAGGAGAACACCATTACGAGGACGTAGAACTTTATATGCATTAAATTATGTATGGAAACTTGTTCAAAATTGTATATGGTCATCCGATGATATTGAATATATACTGTATATTTCTCTTGAATTCTTCTTGGTTCTAATTTCAAATTTGTTTGAAATTGTACATTCATATGCATGTATGTAGTAGCGTAGAATATGTGAAACTCCTTCAAAATTAAAATAAAGCATAAAAGAAATAAAACAATATAAATTAAACAGAAAACAGGTTTAGGGGGGGCAGGTTTGGGGGGGGGGGGCTAAAACCCTAAACCTGCGGCGGCCTTTAGTCGCGGTTGGCCAGAAGAACCGCGACTAAAGGTCCTCCGCCCCGACGGCCACCTGGCGCCCACGTGGACGGGCCTTTAGTCGCGGTTCTTAAGCAACCGCGACTAAAGGGGGGTCCTTTAGTCCCGCCTGTTTGGTCGCGGTTGATGGCAGTTGCGAACCGCGACCAAAGGCCCTTTTTCCACCAGTGACCTCATTGGCAAGTGTTGTTTTGCCCAAACCTCCAAATCCCACAATTGATACTATCTTCAACTGATTCTCCTAATCTCTTAGCTGATTGACAAGTTCATTTGATGCCCTCTCAACACCAACAAGGTCAGCAGCATTTGCATAGAGTGCGACAATCCGTTGATCAGTGGCCACATCACTTGATGGGGATACATGATGATCATATCTTTTGTGTCGTTTACTTGTCTCAAGCACAAGTTTCTTGATGTCCTTCACCCGATTAGCAATCCGGTGACGGGCCATCAGGGTCTTGAGGCGCTCAATAGTACTCTTCACAACCCCAGAACTTTCACCTTTCTCCACAATGTGATGCTTGAAGTCATCAATGACGTCTTCAATATCATAAGACATCTCTCTCACTTCATCCCTCCAGCCACTGGTTTGCTTATCTAGCTCGTCCACATCTGAAAGCCTCTCAAGAAAATTATTCATGCTACGAAGCTCATCACTGATAGACTTCACTTCCTTCCTCAAGTTTTTGACTTTACTGAACTCCTCCCCCATAATGGTGGCCAGCTTACGAAGGAGGGAGTTCATCGCGCCACTAGAAGCGCTGACCATTACTCCAGCCATCAGTTGCTGGCCAACTATTTATCTTCCCTTCCAGTTATGCTTGGGAGGTATCTGCAGTATGGGCATTACATAGGTCAGGGCTTTCAAGCGGGGAGACTAGTATAGGATCTCACAATAGGTGAGATCAATGAGATCAACCACAAAATTTCATATTTAGACATTCCGAAATATTCCGAAAAAAAATATTTGACAACATACCAGCGGTGTTTGTTTACAACTCCGAAAAAAAATTAGCTCAAAATTTGATGTACAGTTAGAGAGTTTTTTCAAAAGTCGAATGTGAATAGTAGCATCTTTGGGTGAATAGTATTTTGACACTGCTCACATCCGATTTTGTCTTTTTTTATTTCTATTAGTGTAATTCGTTTCTGGAGCTGAAACTTTTTGAGGTTGTACATCAAACATTGATGTATGTCTGCAATTTTTTTGAGAGTGTTTGAACATGTTTTGTATTTTCAAAAAAATTGATCTCACCTAATGTGAGAACCCATACTAGTCTCCCCGGGCTATCAAGCTAGATAGCATGTTGGAATGAAGGAAATGTGACATAAGAAGACAATCCTATATATATGGTAGGAGCTAGAATCCTAACTGGTCTAGGGCGTAGGTTGTACGGGAAGGAGGAGGGTTGACGGAGATGCGATTGTGGCTGCCGGCGGCGGGGCGCCGTGGCGCGATGAAGGAGAGGCTGCGGCAGCGCAAAAGGCGGCTAGGGTTAGGTCTCCCGGCTCCCTTCAGGAAGCCGAGCAAATAATGATTGTTTCTTGCTTGATTAGATTGATACATCTCCTCTTCTTATATAGAGATGTTTACTTGACTCCTAAGCAAATGATCCTAATAACGATAAGATAATTGGGTTAAGACCCTAATAACAATAAGATAACTTGGGCCACAACCCACTGGGCTAAGCCCATAATAATATGCCGATCATAACACTTCTCCCCGCCTGCACAAACAGCTCGTCCTCGAGCTGTAACGTGGGGAAGCGCTTGCTGAACTCCTCGAGTTGATCAACCAGTGTCAAACACCTTCGCGACAGTTGGGGCGGCCAGGTCGGCGGCGACGGCGTCCTCCTCAATGTAGTCTGCAACCTCCAGGTAGAAGAGTCGCGGGCAAACGTGGCCGGGCGTGTAGGGCTCGTCGCAGTTGAAGCACAACCCTTGGCGGCGACGGTCGAGTAGCTCGGCCAAGGTGAGCCAGCGGAATGGGCGTGCGGCGGTCGTGGCGAGGGGTGCCGCGGAAGCCTGAGCAGGCCGACCCTGCGCAGGAACATCCGGCCAGGGTAGCGGCCCAGCGGCCCGGGACGGTGATGCCTGCAGGATGGCCACCGCACGGCGCTCGAACGCGCGGGCGTAGTACATGGCCGTCTGGAGATCCTGGGGTCCCCGAAGCTCAACGTCCACGCGGATGTGATCCGGAAGTCCACTGACGAAGAGGTCGGCCCGATGCTGTGCTGTCACGCCCGACACGTGGCATGCCAGGGTCTGAAAACGGTCGGCGAAGTCCTGAACCGTGGAGGTGAAGGGAAGGCGGCCTAGCTCTGCCAGGCGGCTCCCGTGGATCGGTGGCCCAAAACGAAGGATGCAGTGCTTGCGGAAGCGCTCCCAAGGGGGCATGCTGCCCTCGTCCTGCTCGAGGGCGTAGTACCAGGTCTGTGCCGCGCTGCGGAGGTGGTAAGAGGCGAGCCAGGTACGCTTCGAGGCGAGGGTGTGCTGCCTGCGAAAGAACTGCTCGCACTAGTTGAGCCAGTTGAGGGGGTCTTCCGTGCCTTCATAAGTGGCAAAGTCCAGTTTGGCAAACCGCGGCGGTGTCAGAGTCGGAGCGCCGTAGCCGACTGGCTCGGAGGTGCGAAGCAGCATGATTGGGGCGCCCGGTCAGTATGGTCGTAGTCCATGGAGTGCCCCGCCGAGCCGGAGGGATCGCCGGACTGCAGAGTGGGTGCCGGCGGGTCTCCAGCCGACGTGTAGACGAGTGGCGGCGATGATCCGGTGAGCCAGGCCGGTATTGGGGACGGCGACGGCGAGAAGCGCACTTGCTGGATCGGTACGCCTCCCTGTGAGGGTGACCCGGGCCCCATGCAGGGCGGTGGCAGGGCCGACAGCTGCGGCTGTGACGGCACAGACCCGGGTGGCGTGGGGGGCGCCGCGAGGGCCGTGGCCGACCACTGTGGCCATTGAGGCCCGACAGTGGGCGGTGGTGGAGCCGGCAGCTGGGGCTGCGGCTGCCCGGACCCGGGAGGCATCGGGGGCACGGCGATCGCCGGAGCCGGCCACTGCAGCCAGTGGGGGGCGACGGCGGGCGGCGGCTGACCGGGCCAGTGGTGGTGTAGAGGCCCGATCGGCGACGTGGTGGCCGCGTACCAGGGCATGGCGACTGACCCGGTCGCGGCGGCTGCCCGTAGGGCCCGGCCAGGCAGAGGCGTATGCCCTGAACGGCTGTGACGAGGTCGTTGAGGATCCTGGTCATCTCCGCCGGCGAGTAGACGACGACGGGCGACACGGTGGAGGTGCCGGCAGCGGAGTCCAGCGGCGCGGTGGGGAGAGCCAGTGGCGCGGTGGAGAGAAGCAGCAGCGTGGTGGTGACGGGCAGCGACACGATGGTGACGGGCAGCGGCGGGTTGGGTGGTGGTGCAGACATGATCGAAACCGAGCTACCTGATACCAAATTGGTAGTAGCTAGGATCCTACCTGGTCTAGGGCGTACAGGAAGGAGAAGGGTTGACGGAGATGCGATTGCGGCTGCCGGCGGCGGGGCGCCGTGGTGCGATGAAGGAATGGCGGCGGCGGCGCAAGAGGCAGCAAGGGTCAGGTCTCCCGGCTCCCTTCGGGAAGCCGAGCAAATAATGATTGTTTCTTGCTTGATTAGATTGATACATCTCCTCTCCTTATATAAAGAGGTTTACTTGACTCCTAAGTAAACGATCCTAATAACAATAAGATAATTGGGCTAAGCCTCTAATAACGATAAGATAACTTGGACCATAACCCATTGGGCTAACCCCTAATAATATGCCGGTCATAACAATATACGTAGTGCTTATTCATACCGATAGCATTTCTTTCGTACGACTCAAGAGAAAAATGTAGTCTTAGCTTAAATAGGGGTGAACCTGGAAGTTGGAACATGGGCGAAAACCTTCGCTTGAAACCATTACTCTATATCAAAGCACAGCATGCACCGCATGACCCATGTGAAGTCGCTTGCGCGCACAGGTTTCTTTCACCCTCAACCAAAAGGATGAGCAGGAGGATTGTGGCAAATTTGCCTGAAGTGCAAATGGCTTGTTAGTATAGATGGACCTGTACGTACATGTACTTCCTCCTTCTCAAAATAAGTGTTCCAAGGAGTATGTCTTATCTTTGAGAGAGGAGATCAATTTATATCTGGTGTTTGGCTGTGTGCATCCTAGTTATGCAGAGGCCGGATGATACTCTTAATGTTTTGTATCACTTTAATGCTACATTTCAAGATAATAAAAGCGCCCTTTATTAAAAAAGATATTGAGAGGGACCGAGTAGTAGCTAGACATTAGTACTGAACAACCGAATACCGAGTCTGAGGCGCTTTCCATTTTACTACTTTAGTTTCTTGATACCAATCAACTCGATTGTTTCCCCATTCACGCTAAGGCCGACAACTGACAGGCCATAACTGGATATTTAACAATGATTAATCAACTTTTGTTGTTCTCTAGACTCACGCTGTCTAATGCTAAAAAAGGCTGCAGTACATGGGGATTATTATTGTTTTGCGAATTTACTAACTTAGATTAATCATATAGATCCAGCCCTACAACAACAATCTTTGCTCGCCGATAATACCCCAAGAGAAAGAAGGGGAACATTTCATGGCTGCTCCTACTTGTGTACACAGGAGTACAAGGTACTGTAAAGAAATTCTCCCGATGGAGTTAGATAGCCTTTGGATTCAATGGAATCTGTAGCAAAGCAATTCAAGATCCATACACACTTTGAAAAAACTTGAAGGCTGAAAGCTTCTATAATGAGATCTGTAAACTCTAAAACAACTCGAAGGCTGGGAAAAACCTTTAAGATCTTCACCCTCACACGTACCTGCAGTCTGAATCTTGATTTCTTCACTGGCTGGCGACAGCGATTACTGACATGAGTATGGTACTATGGTGCAAAGAAGGAAAGAGAACAAGAGTGCGCAATTATGCATCGAGGAGAGGAAACGTGTGAGAGCAAGGAACCTGCTTACTAGCTTCTGGTCCAGACTTTTCCTAACGGGAAGTGTACCCTTTTTTCCAGACGGTGGACCATGAAAATCGCTGCACAACTCTGAACCAATCGTGTAGCATCAGTCACATTCAAACAATTTAAATGATAGGGCATAATTTCTTCCCATCATTATCTAAAGAGTAGTGCCCTATGTCACCACCTGTCCCCTCGACCAAACTTTTAATTCGGAGTGGGTGAGGGACATGGACGTGATCATAGATCCCAGTTTGCTCAAAGCAATCCGTCTGTGTGAACTTTACAACGTCAAAAAGTAACATAATGTGTCGTTCAACGGAGTGTCTCTATCTATAAAGCCGGACCAATGCGTTTTCTCTGAATCACAAATGGCTTTCAGCTTTCTCGTCACCAATCTATCTATAGACGCACTATGTTACCCCCTTTTTTTTTTTTGCGGAACGCACTATGTTATCCCAATAACATAAAGTGATCAAATATGTTCCCATCTAGTATCAATTTTCATCAGAGGATGTATTTTTAACAGCTGAATTCAATCAATTTATCAACGAATTTACATGAAAGGAATTCTCATTTAGTAGTCATCTGCTTCGCAGAGCATGTGTGACCAGGCCGAATCTACATACCAAGTCGCACCTGGCATAAAGTGGACGTATCTCTCCGCTTCCTCCGCCGCCGTCAGTAGCGGTGCGGGCCAGCCGGCCTGCCTCGCTGTCTCCCTCTTCCCCTCGAGGACCTGCTGCTCCTACGGGCGACAGTTGCGCTTCTTCCCTGGATCCCCCAAATCGCCGCATCCGCGAGTTGCCCCCACGCCGTCTGGTGGAAGCGGTGCTCGCAAGGCGGGACGGGATTGGGGTCCGGGTAAAGAGCTGGAGGTGAGGACTTGAAGCCATCGGAGTTTGGGGGTTGTGTGCGCCGGCGATGGCTGAGCACTCAGCAGATGCGACAGCCGTCTCTGCTCGCTTCGATCGATCGCACGAAAATAAACAGGTTAATAGTTTAGTCCTCAAATTTGTTGAATATAAACAGCGGGCAACCGCGCCTCCCTGCATGCGTGGTTAATTTCACACAGGACAGGCCTAACAAATCGGTTAGACTTTTCATTTTTTTTCAGAAATTTTCTGTTTTGGCAAATCTCTACTACTCTACTACTGCTTATAAAAGCATCAGTTGCAATAAAATAAAATAAAAAGCATCAGTTGCAATATTACTGTAGGGATGGCAATGGGTTGGGTTTAGATGAGCGGAGCTGATCCAGATCCATGCCCATATCCACAAGCCCGCCCATTGCCCACTTGTGAAAGTATCCATGGGTCAAGTGTGTTGCCCATACCCATACCCATTGGACATCTATCCATGAATATCCATATACATGTGGCAATAAAAACATCAACCATAACAATACATAAATGTGTGCAACAACTATAACAATAATGTCTATGCGCAAAAAAAAACAATAACAATAATGTCACATGACATAGTAGACAATACAAATATTAAATATTGCACACATCATAAGCACAAATGACACAACACAACATGGCCGATAGAAATCAGGAAAGAATATATGACACAAGTCACTATCACATGGTCCCACGTGTCAAATGGGCATCTTTGTGGTATTCATGGACTAATTTTTGAATCCATGCCCAACCCGTGAGTTCGTGGATACCCACCCTTGAAAATCCATGGGTAAAAAAGGTCCTCCAAACCCTTACCCACTGGATTGGATATCCATGGATACCCGGATCAATGGATAATATTGTCATCCCTAAATATTAGTGTACATATGAGAACCACCATGATCTAATCTACTTAACTAAATCTAAAATTATGTATTGCCCCTATGATCTATCACCCAATTGAATGGCCAAGATTCAATATTCTGCCACAGTCCCACGCACGTCCTGCCCCAATCAATTACCCATGACCTTCCTCACACAATCCTCCCCTAATAATAGCATATCCAATATCCATACTAGCGTAACAAATAGTTATATATTTGCTAATATCAACATGTAATTAAAATTTAATAAGCATCCACCATATATTTCATGGGGATGGGCCCCTTCCCCAACTAACATCCAACCATAAACTGACACGTTCAATCAGCCCATAAAAACTTGGCAACCCCCCCCCCCCCCCCCGCGCGCACGCATATAGCATTGTTCTTAATATACTAGCTGATATTAAAGTGCATTACACATGCACGATTACTTGTTTCAAAAAATACATGTGTAAACTATTAGAAAAATGTGTACCAAACTGTGGAGATTTTTGAATGTTCTGAAATATGAAAAATGAGCTTTCGAGATTTTGGACAAACAAGACTATCTACTTTCCAAAATTTTAAAAACTGACACTTCAAAAATTACAAAACTCATTGAACTTGCAGGTAGTTATGAAACTTGAACTTTCAAAAATGTAAAATCACGAATGTTTTGAACTTTTAGCTATTAACATGCCGGAAAGAAGATGTTAAGTATGTAGTTCATGGTCATATCTATGTGCTTTGGAGGAGAATACACAAGAGAGGAACAAAAAAATTTGTTTGAACTCTAGAAGAATTGATAAACTTAGCACGACTCGAAGAGCTTCAAATTCTAAGACACTCTCCATTGCTATGGGACTCCTACTAACACAGTAACACTCATACTCACATCTAGGAAGTAGTACAGGCGAGGAAAGACAAACATGTAACTAACCTTGTACCCTTGGATCACAAAGTTAATCACCACCCTTCAGCCAAAAACCAAGGCATGACTAAAGTAATTCCACTGCTTCGGTGACCATGCCTGATGTCACATGGCATACATGAGCTAAACGCCCAAATTTTCCTAGGTCAAGGCACCTCAGAGTAATGTCATGCTCTTGCCAAGATAAATAATGAAAGTTCTGTCATATGCGAGAGTGATATATTGATCTTCCATCGTCTCCGGTGTCTCCTATTCTCATGGTTTCTTATAAATCCTTTCCTCCTCTCTCATCCTTCACTCATCGTTGTGCCTGATATTCACCTATTTGATATGCTAAGTGAGTGTTGCCAACATGTAAAAGTGAAACGGAAAAATATAGTTAGTTTTCTATTTAGGAGAACATAAGAGTACTCGTATATATAAAGGGTGAAACACTACTCAGACAAGTGAGCTCGATGGATCACTTTTTTTATCATGAAATGAATGTTGATGAATTTAATTTATTGGTGCCCGGCAACTAGTATTAATAAAAATATATTTGTAGTCAAACAATTATTGCCCAAGTCTAAATTTGATCACTAAGCGTCTAAGCCCAATATCATACAAGTTTCACAGAGTCAACTATCACAATTATTTCCTAATCTACTCGCTTTGTATATTGTTAATTGCAAACAAGGCCCTAGACGCCACTAATCAAGTTCACAAGGACTTCTTGTAAGCGTCTTCTTGTGCAATATAAAAATTACAAGTTGATAGCCTCTATATCCGGCAAGGTTTTCACTATCATATACACTTGGATGAAAATGACCCATGGTGAATTCTGAATGTGGCACGTGCTACTTTTTTGGTACACGGTGGTGTACAAACGTCTTGTGTATTCAGTTATTTGATTCAAATTTTTTAAACATGTGGGGCAGGCTGATGTGGTCGTTCTTTTTGCGTGCTTTCCGTCGACAGCGGTGCTGCGTCGATCGTGTTTTCCTTGCGTGTGTTGTCGCTGTCGTTTTGACCGTATGTTGTTTCCTTAATCGGTGCCGCTTCCCACGTGTTTTCTCGAGTTTTCTCCGTCTGCATGTTTCGTTCGTAGTCGGTCGCCGCTGAAGCTCGTGATGCTTTCTCTACTGCCCCTGGAGCTCAACATGGAGGGACTCGCCATGCATTGCGCATCGTTCTGGACGCGGCTGCCCACTACCCTGCAAGTCGACTGTTCCAACGCCCACCAAGTGTTCGATGTAATGTTTGCACGGCTGTAGGTAAAAGAAAATCAGTTCCATCCATAAACCGTGTCAATGGTTATATGCGTGTTCCATCCCAAGCACAATTATATTTCCTTGCATGCACCTTTTGTGATATGTCTGCTTATGCATTGAGGCTCAGCCTGCTACTGATTATTGCAGTTTGGAAATATGTTGAAAGAGAACTTTACTGCCAAGAAGCCCTCCATAGGAAATAGGATGCAGTGTAAAATGGACTGTGCCTTAACCCTTGTTTGGTATAAACTTCATGGATGAGGCAATTGAGATCTACACAACAAGCATATTTAATGCATCAAGGTTGTTAGGCACAATTGTTCATGTAGAACCATCTGCTAAACTTAATGTGACTTACTTTTCAGGATTCTTCATGGAATCTTCGAACAGATCAATGGATAAAGCAAAAGAAAGTCCATACGGGGCTCTGTCAGGCCTGATGCTACAGGTTTTTAAGGACCGGTTGGGCCTCCACACATCATGGGCTCAGTGGAGGGCTGCGAATCAGGCCCAGTAGGTGGAGGAGATCGCCATACAAATAGCTGGACTAAAGCAGCGAGAGGATTATCCGGGCTTGGATCACGGAACTGGCGGCTACCCTGGCATCCTCTACCCTTCTTCCTCCTCTCTCCCTCCTCCTTGTTCCATGAACATCTAGCAATTCCTCCTGTATCCAGTTGTAACTCGAATTCGTGATTGAGATAAGTGAATCAATAGTTGGGATCCTAACATCTGGCATCAGAGCCCTCTCACCACCCTTCCCAATTCTCCCAAAAAAAAAAAATTCAGCACACTATTCTCTCCACCACCATGCATCCTGAGCTGAAAGCTTACCTTGATGAGTTCGAGGCGAAGGCGAAGGCACGGTACGACAGTCAGTCTGCGCTGCAGGACGCGCTTCTCTCCAAGCTCCTCGCCGGCGTCTCGACCCCGCAGTCGACGTGCCCCCTTGTCACGGCCGCCGATGGTGTCCTCACCGACGCCGTCTCTGTCCCAGCGGTCGTCCCGGACATCTTCATCGCCACCAACCAGGCCCAGGAGGCTTCCGCGGTTGCCCATGATGCACCCCCTGTCTGCATTGAGATGGCGCCCGTCACCTGTTCGACGGAGTGCCCGACCCAGGTCGTCACCATCACCAGCGTCGACAAGGTCCACAACGCCGCCACAACCGTCCGCCTCAAGCCCGCGGTCGATCTCTTCCACCAGGAGGTCGAGCAGCTCACGCATGTGTCTTCCATCGGCACCAACACCACCTCTACAGCTGAGGTCGTCAGTACGGTGGCAACCATCACTGATGTCGACCCCAAGGCCGGCGTATTGGAGCTGGATGCGTCACCACTGCCCTCCATCAATTCCTTCACCCTGTAGCCAGCGAGGGGGGCCACAACGTCATCCTCATCGTCTCCGGCAACCTCACTACACCGGCGCCAACCACGTACTTGGCAGAATGCCCCGCCCCCGCAAGCGACTGGATGAAGCCTCTGCTCGGCATGAAATATAGCAATCACCTTGCGGAAAAGAGCACAACCCGGTGCTTACCACCAGTACAGCCAAGAATCGGGCAGGAGCCATGGCCGCCGCCTTTGCGACTGTGGGTCAGAAACATGGAGCATCCATTCAGAACAAGGTCGTGGCCATCTCTCAACTACGATTCAGTTGCAGGTTATCACGAGGAGACGTATTCAGGCACACATCACCAGCCACATGAAGTTTCAGGGTTCAGTGTTGGGCAGGTTATCTTTACAACATATTCTATCAGTGCTGGGTGGTGGTCGGTCAAGTACCGCCCGGATGCGAGCTATCCTAAGGAACCATGTTCAATTTCTTGTTTTGAGCTGATTTGTGTGGAAGAGACTTTCAATCATTTGCATGTTGTTGCTATCTGGCACTACCTACCTGGTAATCCAAGAATACTCTGGTGGCCACCAACTAGTCCAGAGAATTTAGGCAAGGCAGTGAGGAAGAAAATATCTTGCAGTAGAACCTTGACTACAACTTCAAGTTGTCCAAGTTATTTGGAATTTTGCAGTATCAAAGGTACAGAAGGAACACAAAAGGAGCGAGTGAATTGTCAGACTCTACAGTCTTGTGCATATTACAAATCACAACTGCTAGAACCATGGACCACATACCAATCCAGTTTCTCCTGGCTAGCTCTAGTTGGTCATCGTACTTCAGATGATGAAGGAAGGTGTCTAGTGATGATTGTTATATTCACTTCTATGAGTAGGAATGCAAAAGTGCAGAGCACTACGAAGCATCTACAACACTCAGGGCACCAGCTACCACATGGTACTTATGCAATGAAGCAATTCTGTAGTGCTCTAAGTTCTCTGAGAAAAGCCTTGAGGGATATGCAGGGCGTCAACCCGTGTATATAAGAGGACGACCCGCCGGTGGCTTAGGGCAAGTAACATCAAATCGAGAGCCAGGCATAGCAGATTTGCTTCCTGGTCATCGAAACCCTAGCAATTCCACCTCAACTGGATTAGGCTTTCACCTTCACCGCAAGGGGCCGAACCAGTATAAACCCTCGTGTCCTTTGTCCCACTTTAACCCCTTTAAGCTTCCTAGTTGCGATGGATCCACGACTAAATCCTTTCACGAGGACATCTGCCGTAACAATTCCACGACACCTGGTCTCCCCGGGCTTGTCCTACCGGGCCGCGCTCGTCTCAGGCCGTCCCGTGGGCCGCCTCCTGGGCGCCTCCCCGCGGGCCTCGGCTTCTGGGCCGTTGCGTGATGTACGGGCCGTTAGCCGCTGTGTGGGTCGGTCCCCTGGACCGTCCTCACCCGTCGCGGCCCAGCCACACCCCTCTGTAGGCCTTGGCCCGTTCCGGCGCTCCATCTGGCCACCGCTAGGGTTCCCCCGAAAACCAATCCCCAACCCGACGCCTCCCGCTCCCCCCGACGATGTTCCTCCCACCGCCCCTTGCTCCCCCCTACTCTTCGGCGCCACCGGTCCCCTCGCACCCTGCCCTCCTCCCTCGCCGGCCATGACCCGGTAGTGGGGCGACGGTGCGGGACGCCCCAAGCGCAGGGCGAACGACCGCCCCGCCCCCTCTAGACCCTCTCCTAATGGTCTCCGGCGGGAGGCTAACCTCAGGCAGGAGCTCGACTCCCGCCCGGCTCGGCGCTCCCCGGCCCGAGACGCTCGCCGCTCTCCCACCCCGCCCAGGCCGCCGGTCCCCTGCTCGGGACGACCGCCGCTCCCGGTCCCCGGCGCGCCGCTCGCCCCCTCGGGCTGACTCGCAGGGAGCCGGGGGCACCAGGGCGCCAAGAAGAAGAAGAAGAAGAAGGGTCCCCCTCGCCCCCAGCCGCCGCCACCTCCGCCGGCGCGGCGGCTCCACCCCCGCCTCTGATGGCCCACCGTGCTTCAACTGCGGTCTGACCGGGCACTTCTAGGTGGCCTGCCCAAACCCTCCGATGTGCTACCTCTGCAAGGATTTCGGCCACCCTGCGATTCTCTGCCCGGATCGCCCGGTGACAGAGGAGATCATGATGTACGACCACGTCATCGAGGACATGGGCTTCTTCCACATCGAGGTTCCGGAGATCCCCCCTCCCCCCTCGCTCCTGGCTCTCGTGACCGTCGTGGGCGAGGGCGTCGCCACCCCGGAGTTGATCGAGGCCGAGCTCAACCACTTGTGCAGGTGCAAGTGGGACTGGCAGGTGACCTCCACCGCTGCGAACGCCTTCACGGTGATCTTCCCCGACGCTCTGAGCATGGGATTCTGTACCGTAGCAACAACATCACCTTGGCCCTCAACGGGATTGTGGTGAACATCTCAGAGCCGAGGTGGGATCCCAAGGCCGTCGGTGTTCTGGAAACTGCTTGGCTCCTCATCGTCGGCCTGCTTGATGTGGCCCGGTCTGAGCGAGTCATTCGCAGTATGTCCAAGATCCTAGGCAAGGTGGTGGTGGTCGATGAGCTCTCTCCGCGCAAGGAGGAGGAGGTCCGGGTCAAGGTGAAGTGCCTGGACTCCTCCAAGCTCCACGCCACGATCCGGGTCTTCTTCAACGACAACAGCTACGACCTCAAGATCTGCCCCGAGCCTCAAAACCACATAGGCCGCCCCCGATTCTCTGATGACAGCCACCTGGGGGGCGGCCCAGCTGACGCCGACGACACCCACCACCGGCGATCCCGCCACTCTCGCCTCGACGACCCTGAGGACGACGAGGACTTGTCGGAGCACTCCCGCTCCCCGTCTCGCGAGGCCGTCATGTTGGGGAACGTTGCAGAAAATTAAAATTTTTCCTACGGTTTCACCAAGATCCATCTATGAGTTCATCTAGCAACGAGTATTCAGATTAGATAGCATCTACATACCACTTTGTAGATCGCAACGGAAGCGTTCGAGTGAACGTGGATGAGGCTGTCGTACTTGCCGTGATCCAATTCACCGATGATCTAGTGCCGAACGGACGGCACCTCCGCGTTCAACACACGTACGGGACGGGAGACGTCTCCTCCTTCTTGATCCAGCAAGGCAAAGGAGAGGTTGGGGAAGAAGGCTCCAGCAGCAGCACGACGGCGTGGTGATGGTGGAACTGCAGTACTCCGGCAGGGCTTCGCCGTGCACTTACGGAGGAGGAGGATGTGTTGGAGAGGGAGAGGGAGGCGCCAATGACCAGGGGTGCGGCTGCCCCCTCCCCTCTCCCCTTTATATAAGAGTGCCAAGGGGGGGCGCAGGCCCTAGGAGATCCAATCTCCTTGGGGCGGCGGCCAAGGGGAGGTTTCCCTCCCCCCCAAGGCACCTAGGAGGTGCCTTCCCCTTGTGGGACTCCTTCCCATTGAAACCCTAGGCGCATGGGACCCTTGGGGCTGGTCCCCCTTGGCCCAAGTGGGCCAAGGCGCACCCCCTAAGGCCCATGTGGCCCCCCGAGGCAGGTAGCCCCACCTGGTGGACCCCCGGGACCCCTCCGGTGGTCCCGGTACAATACCGATAACACCGAAACTTGTCCCGATGGCCGAAATAGCACTTCCTATATATAATTCTTTACCTCCGAACCATTCCGGAACTCCTCGTGACGTCCGGGATCTCATCCGGGACTCCGAACAACATTCGGGTTACTGCACATACATATCCCTACAACCCTAGCGTCACCGAACCTTAAGTGTGTAGACCCTACGGGTTCGGGAGACATGCAGACATGACCGAGACGGCTCTCGGGCAATAACCAACAGCGGGATCTGGATACCCATGTTGGCTCCCACATGCTCCACGATGATCTCATCGGATGAACCACGATGTCGAGGATTCAATTAATCCCGTATACGATTCCCTTTGTCAATCGGTATTTTACATGCCCGAGATTCGATCGTCGGTATCCCAATACCTCGTTCAATCTCGTTATCGGCAAGTCACTTTTCTCGTTCCGTAATGCATGATCCCGTGATCAAACACTTTGATCACATTGAGCTCATTGTGATGATACATTACCGAGAGGGCCCGGTGATACCTCTCCGTCAAGCGGAGTGACAAATCCCAGTCTCGATCCATGTCAACCCAACAGACACTTTCAGAGATACCCGTAGCATACCTTTATAGTCACCCAGTTACGTTGTGACGTTTGGCACACCCAAAGCACTCCTACGGTATCCGGGAGTTACACGATCTCATGGTCTAAGGAAAGGATACTTGACATTGGATAACTCTAGCATACGAACTATGCGATCTTATGCTATGTTTAGGATTGGGTCTTGTCCATCACATCATTCTCCTAATGATGTGATCCCGTTATCGATGACATCTAATGTCCATAGTCAGGAAACCATGACTATCTGTCGATCAACAAGCTAGTCAACTAGAGGCTCACTAGGGACATGTTTGTTGTCTGTTATTCACACATGTATTACGATTTCCGGATAACACAATTATAGCACGAATAAAGACAATTATCATGAATAAGGAAATATAATAATAATGCTTTTATTATTGCCTGTAGGGCATATTTCCAACAGTCTCCCACTTGCACTAGAGTCAATAATCAAGTTACATTGTGATGAATCGAACACCCATAGAGTTCTGGTGCTGATCATGTTTTGCCTTAGGGAGAGGTTTAGTCAACGGATCTGCGACGTTCAGATCCGTGTGCACTTTACAAATTTCTATGTCTCGATCTTGAACATTTTCACGAATGGAGTTGAAGCGACGCTTGATGTACCTGGTCTTCTTGTGAAACCTGGGCTCCTTTGCAAGTGCAATAGCTCCAGTGTTGTCACAGAAGAGCTTGATTGGCCCCGACGCATTGGGTATGACTCCGAGGTCGGTGATGAACTCCTTCACCCAAATTGCTTCATGTGCTGCCTCCGAGGCTGCCATGTACTCCGCTTCACATGTAGATCCTGCCACGACGCTTTGCTTGCAACTGCACCAGCTTACTGCCCCACCATTCAAAATATACACGTATCCGGTTTGTGACTTAGAGTCATCCAGATCTGTGTCGAAGCTAGCGTTGACGTAACCTTTTACGACGAGCTCTTCGTCACCTCCATAAACGAGAAACATTTCCTTGGTCCTTTTCAGGTACTTCAGGATATTCTTGACCGCTGTCCAGTGTTCCTTGCCGGGATTACTTTGGTACCTTCCTACCAAACTTACGGCAAGGTTTACATCAGGTTTGGTACACAGCATGGCATACATAATAGAACCTATGGCTGAGGCATAGGGGATGACGCTCATCTCTTCTATATCTTCTGCCGTGGTCGGACATTGAGCTGAGCTCAATTTCACACCTTGTAACACAGGTAAGAACCCTTTCTTAGATTGATCCATATTGAATTTCTTCAATATCTTATCAAGGTATGTGCTTTGCGAAAGACCTATGAGGCGTCTCGATCTATCTCTATAGATCTTGATGCCTAATATATAAGCAGCTTCTCCAAGGTCCTTCATTGAAAAACTTTTATTCAAGTAGGCCTTAATGCTGTCCAAGAGTTCTATATCATTTCCCATCAAAAGTATGTCGTCTACATATAATATGAGAAATGCTACAGAGCTCCCACTCACTTTCTTGTAAACACAAGCTTCTCCATAAGTCTGTGTAAACCCAAACGCTTTGATCATCTCATCAAAGCGAATGTTCCAACTCCGAGATGCTTGCACCAGCCCATAAATCGAGCGTTGGAGCTTGCATACCTTGTCAGCATTCTTAGGATCGACAAAACCTTCCGGCTGCATCATATACAATTCTTCCTTAAGGAAACCATTAAGGAATGCCATTTTGACGTCCATTTGCCATATCTCATAATCATAGTATGCGGCAATTGCTAACATGATTCGGACGGACTTCAGCTTCGCTACCGGTGAGAAAGTCTCATCGTAGTCAACCCCTTGAACTTGTCGATAACCCTTAGCGACAAGCCGAGCTTTATAGATGGTCACATTACCATCCGTGTCTATCTTCTTCTTAAAGATCCATTTATTTTCTATGGCTCGCCGATCAACGGGCAAGTCAGTCAAAGTCCATACTTCGTTTTCATACATGGATCCTATCTCGGATTTCATGGCTTCCAGCCATTTGTCGGAATCCGGGCCCACCATTGCTTCCTCATAGTTCGAAGGTTCACCGTTGTCTAACAACATGATTTCCAAGACAGGGTTGCCGTACCACTCTGGTGCGGAACGTGTCCTTGTGGACCTTCGAATTTCAGTAGGAGCTTGATCAGAAGCATCTTGATCATCATCATTAATTTCCTCTCTGGTCGGTGCAGGCACCTCAGAAACGTTTTCTTGAGTTTCGCCATTTTCCGGTTCAAGAGGTAACACTTCATCAAGTTCTACTTTCCTCCCACTTACTTCTTTCGAGAGAAACTCTTTCTCCAGAAAGGATCCATTCTTGGCAACAAAGATCTTGCCTTAGGATCTGAGGTAGAAGGTATACCCACCAGTTTCTTTTGGGTATCCTATGAAGACGCATTTTTCCGATTTGGGTTCGAGCTTTTCAGGTTGAAGTTTCTTGACATAAGCATCGCATCCCCAAACTTTTAGAAACGACAGCTTAGGTTTCTTCCCAAACCATAATTCATACGGTGTCGTCTCAACGGATTTCGACGGAGCCCTATTTAAAGTGAATGCGGCAGTCTCTAAAGCATAGCCCCAAAAAGATAGCGGTAAGTCGGTAAGAGACATCATAGATCGCACCATATCTAATAGAGTGCGATTACGACGTTCGGACACACCATTACGCTGAGGTGTTCCAGGCGGCGTGAGTTGTGAAACTATTCCACATTTTCTTAAGTGTGTGCCAAATTCATGACTCAAGTATTCTCCTCCACGATCTGATCGTAGAAACTTGATCTTTCTATCACGTTGATTTTCAACCTCACTCTGAAATTCCTTGAACTTTTCAAAGGTCTCAGACTTGTGTTTCATTAAGTAGATATACCCATATCTACTCAAGTCATCAGTGAGGGTGAGAACATAACGATAGCCACCGCGAGCCTCAACACTCATTGGACCGCACACATCGGTATGTATGATTTCCAATAAGTTGGTTGCTCGCTCCATTGTTCCTGAGAACGGAGTCTTGGTCATTTCACCCATGAGGCATGGTTCGCACGTGTCAAATGATTCATAATCAAGAGACTCTAAAAGTCCATCTGTATGGAGCTTCTTCATGCGTTTGACACCTATGTGACCAAGGCGGCAGTGCCACAAATATGTGAGACTATTGTTATCAACTTTCACTCTTTTGGTATTCACACTATGAATATGTGTATCATCACGTACGAGATTCATTAAGAATAAACCATTAACCATCGGAGCATGACCATAAAACATATCTCTCATATAAATAGAACAACCATTATTCTCGGATTTAAATGAGTAGCCATCTCGAATTAAACGAGATCCAGATACAATGTTCATGCTCAAACTTGGCACTAAATAACAATTATTGAGGTTTAAAACTAATCCCATAGGTAAATGCAGAGGCAGCGTGCCGACGGCGATCACATCGACCTTGGAACCATTCTCGACGCGCATCGTCACCTCGTCCTTTGCCAGTCTCCGTTTATTCCGCAGCTCCTGCTTTGAGTTACAAATGTGAGCAACTGCACCGGTATCAAATACCCAAGAGCTACTACGAGTACTGGTAAGGTACACATCAATTACATGTATATCACATATACCTTTGGTTTTGCCGGCCTTCTTGTCCGCTAAGTATTTGGGGCAGTTCCGCTTCCAGTGACCACTTCCTTTGCAATAAAAGCACTCAGTTTCGGGTTTGGGTCCATTCTTTGGCTTCTTCCCGGCAACTTGCTTACCGGGCGCGGCAACTTCCTTGCCGTCCTTCTTGAAGTTCTTTTTACCCTTGCCCTTCTTGAACTTAGTGGTTTTATTCACCATCAACACTTGATGCTCCTTCTTGATTTCTACCTCTGCTGATTTCAGCATAGCATATACTTCAGGAATGGTCTTTACCATCCCCTGCATATTGTAGTTCATCACAAAGCTCTTGTAGCTAGGTGGAAGCGACTGGAGGATTCTGTCAATGACCGCTTCATCCGGGAGATTAACTTCCGGTTGAGTCAAGCGGTTGTGCAACCCAGACATTTTGAGTATGTGCTCACTGACAGAGCCATTTTCCTCCATCTTACAGCTAAAGAATTTGTCGGAGACTTCATATCTCTCGACCCGGGCATGAGCTTGGAAAACCATTTTCAGCTCTTCGAACATCTCATATGCTCCATGTCTCTCAAAACGCTTTTGGAGTCCCGGCTCTAAGCTGTAAAGCATGCCGCACTGAACGAGGGAGTAATCATCGCAGCGTGACTGCCAAGCGTTCATAACGTCTTGTTCTGCAGGGAGAATAGGTGCGTCACCCAGCGGTGCTCTTAGGACATAATCTTTCTTGGCAGCTATGAGGATAATCCTCAGGTTCCGGACCCAGTCCGTATAGTTGCTACCATCGTCTTTCAGCTTGGTTTTCTCTAGGAATGCGTTGAAGTTGAGGACTACGTTGGCCATTTGATCTACAAGACATATTGTAAATATTTAGACTAAGTTCATGATAATAAAGTTCATTTAATCAAATTTAATGAACTCCCACTTAGATAGACATCCCTCTACTAGTCATCTAAGTATTACATGATCCGAGTCAACTAGGCCGTGTCCGATCATCACGTGAGACGGACTAGTCAACATCGGTGAACATCTTCATGTTGATCGTCTCTTCTATACGACTCATGCTCGACCTTTCGGTCTTCTGTGTTCCGAGGCCATGTTTGTACATGCTAGGCTCGTCAAGTCAACCTAAGTGTTTTGCGTGTGTAAATCTGTCTTACACCCGTTGTATGCGAACGTAAGGACCTATCACACCCGATCATCACGTGGTGCTTCGGAACGACGAACCTTAGCAACGGTGCACAGTTAGGGTGAACACTTTCTTGAAATTATTATGAGGGATCATCTTATTTACTACCGTCGTTCTAAGTAAACAAGATGCAAAACATGATAAACATCACATGCAATCAAATAATAAACGTGACATGATATGGCCAATATCACATAGCTCCTTTGATCTCCATCTTGGGGCTCCATGATCATCTTGTCACCGGCTTGACACCATGATCCTCATCATCATGATCTTCATCATCGTGTCTCCATGAAGTTGCTCGCCAACTATTACTTCTACTACTATGGCTAACGCGTTTAGCAATAAAGTAAAGTAATTTACATGGCGATTCTCAATGACACGCAGGTCATACAAAAAATAAAGACAACTCCTATGGCTCCTGCCGGTTGTCATACTCATCGACATGCAAGTCGTGATTCCTATTACAATAGCATGAACATCTCATACATCACATATAGATCATTCATCATACATCACAACTTTGGCCATATCATATCACAAAGCACTTGCTGCAAAAACAAGTTAGACGTCCTCTAATTGTTGTTGCAAGTTTTACGTGGCTGAATTAGGGTTCTAGCAAGAACGTTTTCTTACCTACGTTCAAACCACAACGTGATTTGTCAATCTCTATTTACCCTTCATAAGGACCCTGTTCATCGAATCCGATTCAACTAAAGTAGGAGAGACAGACACCCGCCAGCCACCTTATGCAACTAGTGCATGTTAGTCGGTGGAACCGGTCTCACGTAAGCGTACGTGTAAGGTTGGTCCGGGCCGCTTCATCCCACAATACCGCTGAATCAAGATTGACTAGTAACGGCAAGAAGAATTGACAACATCTACGCCCACAACAAATTGTGTTCTACTCGCGCAAGAAGAACTACGCATAGACCTAGCTCTGATACCAATGTTGGGGAACGTTGCAGAAAATTAAAAATTTTCCTACGGTTTCACCAAGATCCATCTATGAGTTCATCTAGCAACGAGTATTCAGATTAGATAGCATCTACATACCGCTTTGTAGATCGCAACGGAAGCGTTCGAGTGAACGTGGATGAGGTAGTCGTACTTGCCGTGATCCAATTCACCGATGATCTAGTGCCAAAAGGACGGCACCTCCGCGTTCAACACACGTACGGGACGGGAGACGTCTCCTCCTTCTTGATCCAGCAAGGCAAAGGAGAGGTTGGGGAAGAAGGCTCCAGCAGCAGCACGACGGCGTGGTGATGGTGGAACTGCAGTACTCCGGCAGGGCTTCGCCGTGCACTTACGGAGGAGGAGGATGTGTTGGAGAGGGAGAGGGAGGCGCCAATGACCAGGGGTGCGGCTACCCCCTCCCCTCTCCCCTTTATATAAGAGTGCCAAGGGGGGGCGCCGGCCCTAGGAGATCCAATCTCCTTGGGGCGGCGGCCAAGGGGAGGATTCCCTCCCCCCCAAGGCACCTAGGAGGTGCCTTCCCCTTGTGGGACTCCTTCCCATTGAAACCCTAGGCGCATGGGACCCTTGGGGCTGGTTCCCCTTGGCCCAAGTGGGCCAAGGCGCACCCCCTAAGGCCCATGTGGCCCCCCGAGGCAGGTGGCCCCACCTGGTGGACCCCCGGGACCCCTCCGGTGGTCCCGGTACAATACCGATAACACCGAAACTTGTTCTGATGGCCGAAATAGCACTTCCTATATATAATTCTTTACCTCCGAACCATTCCGGAACTCCTCGTGACGTCCGGGATCTCATCCGGGACTCCGAACAACATTCGGGTTACTGCACATACATATCCCTACAACCCTAACGTCACCGAACCTTAAGTGTGTAGAACCTACGGGTTCGGGAGACATGCAGACATGACCGAGACGGCTCTCGGGAAATAACCAACAGCGGGATCTGGATACCCATGTTGGCTCCCACATGCTCCACGATGATCTCATCGGATGAACCACGATGTCGAGGATTCAATTAATCCCGTATACGATTCCCTTTGTCAATCGGTATTTTACTTGCCCGAGATTCGATCGTCGGTATCCCAATACCTCGTTCAATCTCGTTATCGGCAAGTCACTTTTCTCGTTCCGTAATGCATGATCCCGTGATCAAACACTTTGATCACATTGAGCTCATTGTGATGATACATTACCGAGAGGGCCCGGTGATACCTCTCCGTCAAGCGGAGTGACAAATCCCAGTCTCGATCCATGTCAACCCAACAGACACTTTCAGAGATACCCGTAGCATACCTTTATAGTCACCCAGTTACGTTGTGACGTTTGGCACACCCAAAGCACTCCTACGGTATCCGGGAGTTACACGATCTCATGGTCTAAGGAAAGGATACTTGACATTGGATAACTCTAGCATACGAACTATGCGATCTTATGCTATGTTTAGGATCGGGTCTTGTCCATCACATCATTCTCCTAATGATGTGATCCCGTTATCGATGACATCTAATGTCCATAGTCAGGAAACCATGACTATCTGTCGATCAACAAGCTAGTCAACTAGAGGCTCACTAGGGACATGTTTGTTGTCTGTTATTCACACATGTATTACGATTTCCGGATAACACAATTATAGCACGAATAAAGACAATTATCATGAATAAGGAAATATAATAATAATGCTTTTATTATTGCCTCTAGGGCATATTTCCAACACGTCAACCCACCTTCGAGTCGTGGCGGTTCCGGGGCGGGGCGCACCCGAGTGTCTGCCACTGACCTCGCGGTGGCTCTCCGTCTGGCCACCCCGCCGGTCACGCCCTCTCCACCTCCGTCGAAGTCGGACAGTGACATCTCCAGTGTGGGCCTGCTCGTTGTGCCGCCTTTTTCGCCTCGCTCTCCCTCCGCCGACTCCGTCCTTCGCTCCTCGTCATCGGGCCCGGACCCCCCGTCCCCCTGGTCTGACCTCCCCGGTTTCCACGGGTGGCGGCGGGTGCGCTTCCATCGACGCGCCTTCTCCGACCCTCCCACCAGCGGGGGACGCGGCCGGCGACATCCTGGAGCTCGTCGTCCCGCTTCCCTCGCCGGTGGCCTCCGTCCGCCGCCTCGCCCCGCTTGCTTCCCCGACCGCGGTGGTGGCCATGGTCGTGACCACTCCGGCCTCCGCTCACCCTCCTCCGATGATGGCGTACGCCAGGCGGCCCCGCTCCACCTCGACGACAGTGACGGCGCCCCGTCGCAGCGCCCGCCTCGATGCGACCCTCCCGGCAGACTCCCCGGCTCCATCCATCTCCGAGTGTGCGGAGCTTCGGGCGGCGGTCCGGAACCTCGAGTCAGGTGTGGATCCTGCCCTTCCCAGTTCTTCCAGTTGTTCCTTTTCCACGCTTGAGGCCGTCGCTCTTGGCCACCTCGCCAAGGTGGCCACTGACTCGGCCATCATCTTCACGGGGGAAGTTGGCCCCCCCTTAGAACAGATCGTGGCCATTAGGGCACGTGAGATCTTAGATGGCACACTGGCTGAGACTCGAGCCCGCTTGCTTCGGCCTCCTGAGGATTCGATCGCCACCCCCGCGGTTCGGGTTCCTCCGGTGGCCGATGGGGTGATCCATGGACGCACCCGTTCTCGCACTGCTGCTCTCCGCGCGCAAAGCGCCTCCCGTGTCCTAGGGTCAAGAAGCCCCCCGATGGGGGCTTAGATGCGGGCCATTTTCTGGAACATCCGCGGCTTCGGCCATGATGGCCTTTGCTGCCAACTCATCGAGTACATGCGAGACGAACACATTGACATCATTGCCATCCAGGAAACCATGCGCTCTAAGTTCTCCCTCCACGAGCTCGAATGTCTTAGTTCCCACCTCTTCGCCTGGCATTGGCTCCCTTCTAGTGGGACCATAGGCCATTTTGGCAGCATCCTTTTAGGGGTAAAGGATGCCACCTTTGAGGTGGGTGGCATGGACTTGGGTGAATTCTTCGTTAGTATGGAGATCTTCGAGTGTGCTCTTAACTTCAAATGGGAGGTCGTGATTGTGTATGGACCGGTGGACCACCACCGCTCCCCGGCCTTCCTGGCGGAGCTACATCTAAAGATCTCCAACTCCCTCCTTCCAGTTGTAGTGGGCGGAGACTTTAACCTCATCCGATCCTTGGTTGAGAAGAATAATGACCGGGTTAACCTCCCTCGGATGAAGTTATTCGATGAATGGATCGCAGAGCTGGGTCTCCGTGAGCTAGATCGGACGGGTGCCAGGTTGACTTGGACAAACCTTCAGGTTGACCTGACGCAATCCGTCTTGGATCGCGTCCTAGTTTCCCCGGAGTGGGAATTATGTTGCCCCCTGGCCTCACTTCGTGCGATTACCCGGATCGGGTCTGACCATGTCCCTCTCCTCCTCTCCACCGTTGATGAGCGCCCCCCTCCCCGCCGCGTTTCCGGTTCGAGCTCTTCTGGCTTAATCAGGTCGGCTTCCGGGAGGCTGTCGTCGCTCGCTGGATCTCCGCTCGCTCTTCCCCTCATCGCTCCATGTTCGCAGTCGACTCGTGGCACTTCTGTGCCAAGCTCGCCCGCCAATTCATGAAGGGTTGGGGTGCGAACCTTGGCCGGGACCTTAGAGAGCGCAAAAAGGCCCTCCTGCTGGCTATCCAAGCCCTGGATGCCCGTGCCAACACGTCCGGGATCTCCCCGGATGAGTGGATGCTGCGATATGACCTTGAAGACCAGCTCTCAACCATTTACACGGATAAGAGGCCTACTGGCGACTGCGCGGTACCCAACGGTGGGTGCTTCGGGGTGATGCCAACACCGCCTATTTCCAAGCGATGGCGAACGGCTGGCGACGTCGCAACTCCATCCACTGCCTGTGGGATGGAGACACGCCTATCGTTCTCCCCTCAGCCATCCGTGCCCATGTAGACAGCTTCTATAAAGCCCTATTTATCCCCACCTCTCGGGGTGGGGCTAGTCTCGCCCCCGACATTTGGTCAGGTGCGCAATTGGTCTCTGCTAAGGCCAATGCGGCATTAGTGGCCCCCTTTGCTGAGGACGAGGTCCTCGCGGCTATTAAAGGGATGAACCCTTCCTCGGCCCCGGGACTGGATGGCCTGCCCGTAACGTTCTTCAAAAAGTTCTGGCAAACCATCAAGCCGGAGGTCACGGCCGTGTTTGAGGAATTCTACTCGGGCACCATGGATCTTGGGTGTCTCAACTATGGTATCGTGACCCTCACCCCCAAGGTCCCGGGCGCCTCCGACATCCGCCAGTTCCGCCCAATCACAGTGATTAATGTGATTTTCCGGATCCTGGCGAAAGTGTACGCCAATAGGGTGAGCCTGCTCGCTGATGCGATTACCCATCGGAACTAATCTGCCTTCATACAAGGCCGATTTATTCTGGATGGGGTGCTAGTATTCCACGAAGTCCTCCACGAGGTCCGGATGAAACGCCCTCAGGCGGTCTTTCTGAAGCTAGACTTCCACAAAGCGTACGACATGGTCCACTGGCCCTTCTTGCGGGAAGTGTTGCTTCGCAAGGGCTTTGACGACCATTGGGTGACTCGCGTCATGTAGCTTGTCTCCTGTGGCCGGACCGCTGTGAACATCAACGGTGACATTGGGCCCTACTTCCCCACCCTCTGTGGGGTCCGTCAGGGTGACCCGTTCTCGCCATTCCTGCTCAACATGGTGGTTGATGCCCTGGCATCCATCCTGGATAAGGCCAAGGATGCTGGCCATATCCGCGGCATCGTCCCCCACCTAGTCGGAGGGGGAGGGGTCTCCTTCCTTCAATATGCAGATGATACCAGAATAATGGTGGAGGGCTCCGTACAAGACATTGCTAACCTGAAGTTCCTCCTCCTGCGCTTCCAACAAATGTCGGGCCTAACCATCAACTTTGATAAGAGCGAAGTGATGGTTCTCGGGTACCCCCCGGAGGAAGCACAGGCTATTGCGGACCGTCTAAATTGTCGGTTGGGTTCTTTCTCCACGACTTACCTGGGGATCCCCATTAGTGATTCGCGCCTCACCGTGGCCGATCTTCGCCCCACTGTGACCCGTATGCAACATCGCATTGAGCTCTGGCGCATTGCCAATGGTGATGGAGGTCTTTGGCTCACAATCATCCAGAACATATACCTTCGAGGACAGCCTCTTGCATTATGTCAGCGCTCGGGTGGCTCCCAATTTTGGCAGGCCGTCGTCCAGCTGCTACCCGTGCTTCGCATTGGCACATCCATCTTGGTTGGTACTGGGTCCTCGACCCTGTTCTGGTTTGATTGGTGGATTGGCGACACCCCCCTGGCCGCGCGATTTCCGGAGCTCTTCGCCATTGCAGTTGGCCCTCGTGTCTCTGTTGAGACGGCCCTTATTGACTTAGGGCGCCTCGCTTTCCGCCGCCCCTTTGGCCCACCTGAAGTTGCCGCTTGGGATGCCCTCCTTCAGGACATCGCCCTCCTCCCTATGGACGTCGCCGACACCTCGGACGCCATCTCTTGGCGTTTGGAACCTTCCGGCTGCTTCTCCACCAAATCCCTCTATGCGGCCATCGCCCCCTTGACGGCCCCCGAGCCCTTTAGTTTGATCTGGGACATCCGCCTGCCTCTGAAGATCAGGTTCTTCCTGTGGCAATGGATCCGAGGCTGCCTCCCGTCCGACGTGGAGGTCCTTAAGCGTAATGGACGTGGGGATGGAATGTGCCCCATGTGCGGCACGGTGGAGGATGCTAACCACATCTTCTTCTCGTGCTCCACAGCTCAGTTCCTTTGGTCCTGTTTCCGTGAGACGGTTGGTGTCCAGTGGTGCAACACCAACTTCCCTAACCTGCTTGCGGAGATTCAGGCCTCCCCCCTTGCTACCGCCATATTAGATGGCTTTGCGTTGGGGTCCTTGCCTGGACGCTTTGGACCGTACGCAACAAGCTTGTCATACAGAAGGTGCCTCTTCGACGAGCTACTCACGCCATCTTTAAAATGTGTTGATATTTGCAGCTGCTACCTCTTGAGAACTGCATTGGTTTTCCCTTGAAGAGGAAAGGGTGATGCAGCAAAGTAGCGTAAGTATTTCCCTCAGTTTTTGATAACCAAGGTATCAATCCAGTAGGAGGCTATGCGCGAGTCCCTCGCACCTACACAAAACAAATAAATCCTCGCAACCAACGCGATAAGAGGTTGTCAATCCCTACACGATCACTTACGAGAGTGAGATCTGATAGATATGATAGGATAATATTTTTGGTATTTTTATGATAAAGATGCAAAGTGAAATAAAAGCAAAGTAAAAAGCAAAGGAAATAACTAATTGTTGGAATATTAATATGATGAAGATAGACCCGGGGGCCATAGGTTTCACTAGTGGCTTCTCTCAAGAGCATAAGTATTTTACGGTGGGTGAACAAATTACTGTTTAGCAATTGACAGAATTGAGCATAGTTATGAGAATATCTAGGTATGATCATGTATATAGGAATGACATCCGAGACAAGTAGACCCACTCCTGCCTGCATCTACTACTATTACTCCACTCATCGACCGCTATCCGGCATGCATCTAGAGTATTAAGTTCATGAAAACAGAGTAACGCCTTAAGCAAGATGACATGATGTAGAGGGATAAATTCATGCAATATGATAAAAACCCCATCTTGTTATCCTCGATGGCAACAATACAATACGTGCCTTGCTGCCCCTACTATCACTGGGAAAGGACACCGCAAGATTGAACCCAAAGCTAAGCACTTCTCCCATTGCAAGAAAGATCAATCTAGTAGGCCAAACAAAACTGATAATTCGAAGAGACTTGCAAAGATAACCAATCATACATAAAAGAATTCAGAGAAGATTCAAATATTGTTCATAGATAAACTTAATCATAAACCCACAATTCATCGATCTCAACAAACACACCGCAAAAAGAAGATTACATCAAATAGATCTTCACGAGAGAGGGGGAGAACATTGTATTGAGATCCAAAAAGAGAGAAGAATCCATCTAGCTACTAACTATGGACCCGAAGGTCTGAGGTAAACTACTCACACTTCATCGGAGAGGCAATGGTGTTGATATAGAAGCCCTCTGTGATGGATGCCCCCTCCGACGGAGCTCCGGAATAGGCCCCAAGATGGGATCTCGTGGGTACAGAAGGTTGCGGTGGTGGAATTAGGTTTTTGGCTCCGTCTCTGATCCTTTGGGGGTACGTAGGTATATATAGGAGGAAGAAGTACGTCGGTGGAGCAACAGAGGGCCCACGAGGGTGGGGGGCGCGCCCTAGGGGGGTAGGCGCCCCTACCTCGTGGCCTCCTGGAAGCTTCTCTTACGTAGGGTCCAAGTCTCCTGGATCATGTTCGTTCCAAAAATCATGCTCCCGAAGGTTTCATTCCGTTTGGACTCCGTTTGATATTCTTTTTCTGCGAAACTCTGAAATAGGCAAAAAACAACAATTCTGCGCTGGGCCTCCGGTTAATAGGTTCGTCCCAAAAATAATATAAAAGTGACTAATAAAGCCCAATAATGTCCAAAATAGAAAATAATATAGCATGGAGCAATATAAAATTATAGATACATTGGCGACGTATCAGCAGCTCTGGCGGCCGCCTAGCCGCCCCCAAGAACGGGACATCATCAGCAACCTCCTCGCCGACCTTTGATCGATGGCATTCCGCTTGGCGCCTCCGCTTTCTCCGCCCCCACCGGAGCCCGACTAGATGCTCTGCCGCACCCCGCGTGTGCGTGCTTTTTTGTTTCTTCAGGGCTTGTTGAGCTGTGCCCTCAGCATTAACCCTTTGACTACTTGTTTGTACTAGACATGTGTGTGTGTGTGTGTGTGTGTTTGAACCTTATTGGATGTTTGGCTTGGGCAGTTGCTTTATAATATAAAGCGGGGTTATACGTCTCCAACGTATATATAATTGTTGATTGCTCGATGATATATTATCTACTGTTTTGGACCACATTGGGCTTTATTTTCCACTTTTATATTGCTTTTGGGACTAACCTATTAACCGGAGGCCCAGCCCATAATTGCTGTTTTTTTTTTGCCTATTTCAGTGTTTCGAAGAAACAGAATATCAAACGGAGTCCAAACGGAATGAAACCTTCACGAACGTGATTTTCTCAACAAATATGATCCAGGAGACTTGGACCCTCCATCAAGAAAGAAAGGAGGTGGTCACGAGGGTGGAGGGCGCGCCCCCCCTAGGGCGCGCCCCCTGCCTCATGGGCCCCCCTTTGCTCCAACGACGTACTCCTTCCCCCTATATATACATACTACCGCCAAACAATCAGATACGGAGCCAAAAACCTAATTCCACCGCCGCAACCTTCTGTACCCACGAGATCTCATCTTGGGGCTAGTTCCGGAGCTCCGCCGGAAGGGGAATCCACCATGGAGGGATTCTACATCATCACCATAGCCCCTCCAATGAAGTGTTAGTAGTTTACTTCAGACCTTCGGGTCCATAGTTAGTAGCTAGATGGCTTCTTCTCTCTTTTTGGATCCCAATACAATGTTCTCCCCCTCTCGTGGAGATCAATTCGATGTAATCTTCTTTTGGAGGTGTGTTTGTCGAGACCGATGAATTGTGGGTTTATGATCAATATTATATATGAACAATATTTGAATCTTCTCTGAATTCTTTTATGTATGATTGGTTATCTTTGCAAGTCTCTTCGAATTATCAGTTTGGTTTGTCCTACTAGATTGGTTTTTCTTGCAATGGGAGAAGTGCTTAACTTTGGGTTCAATCATGCGGTGTCCTTTACCAATGACAGCAAGGGCAGCAAGGCACGTATTGTATTGTTGCCATCGAGGATAACAAGATGGGGTATTTATCATATTGCATGAATTTATTCCTCTACATCATGGCATCTTGCTTAAGGCGTTACTCTGTCTTCATGAACTTAATACTCTAGATGCATGCTGGATAGAGGTCGATTAGTGGAGTAATAGTAGTTGATGCAGGCAGGAGTCGGTCTACTTGTCTTGGACGTGATGCCTATATACATGATCATACCTAGATATTCTCATAACTATGCTCAATTCTGTCAATTGCTCAACAGTAATTTGTTCACCCACCGTAGAATACTTATGCTCTTCAGAGAAGCCACTAGTGAAATCTATGGCCCCCGGATCTATTATCATCATATCAATCTTCTATCACTTTATTACTGCTTTGCCTTTTTACTTTACCTTTTATTTTACTTTGCATCTCTATATCAAGAATACCAAAACTATTATCTATCATCTCTATCAGATCTCACTCTCGTAAGTGACCGTGAAGGGATTGACAACCCCTAATCACGTTGGTTGCGTTGAGCTATTTGTTTTGTGTAGGTACGAGGGACTCGCGCGTAGCCTCCTACTGGATTGATACCTTGGTTCTCAAAAACTGAGGGAAATACTTACTCTACTCTGCTGCATCACCCTTTCCTCTTCAAGGAAATCCAACGCAGTGCTCAAGAGGTAGCAGGAAGATTTCTGGTGCCATTGCTAGGGAGGTCTACGCAAAAGTCAACATACCAAGTACCCATCACAATCCCTTATCTCTCCCATTACATTATTTGCCATTTGCCTCTTTCGTCTACTTACATCGGTAATTTTACTTGGAGCTATATTTTTCTTCACTACATGATATGTATTTTGCTTGGAGCATCTTGTATGATTTGAGTCTTTGCTTTTTAGTTTACCACAATCATCCTTGCTATACACACCTTTTGAGAGAGCCATGCATGATTTGGAATTTGATAGAATACTCTATGTGCTTCACTTATACCTTTTGAGCTATATAGTTTTGCTCTAGTGCTTCACTTATATCTTTTAGAGCATGGTGGTGGATTTGTTTTAAAGAAACTATTGATCTCTAATGCTTCACTTAGATTATTTTGAGAGTCTTAAATAGCATGGTAATTGCATAATAATAATAATATGCTTGGTATTCAAGATTTGTAAAACTTTCTTTTGTGTGTGAATACTAAGAAAAGTTTGATGCTTGATAATTGTTTTGAGATATGAAGATGGAGATATTAGAGTCATGCTAGTTGAGTAGTTGTGAATTTGAGAAATACTTGTGTTAAAGTTTGTGATTCCTGTAGCATGCACGTATGGTGAACCGTTATGTGATGAAGTCGGAGCATGATTTATTTATTGATCGTCTTCCTTACGAGTGGCGGTCGGGGACGAGCGATGGCCTTTTCCTACCAATCTATCCCCCTAGGGGCATGGGGCATGCGTGTAATACTTTTCTTTGATAACTTCTAGATTTTTACAATAAGTATATGAGTTTTTCATGACTAATGTCGAGTCCATGGATTATACGCACTTTTCCCATCCTTCCACCATTGCTAGCCTCTCTAATACCGCGCACTTTTCGCCGGTATCATATACCCACCATATACCTTCCTCAAAACAGCCACCATAAATACCTATCATGGCATTTACATAGCCATTCTGAGATATATTTCCATGCAACTTTCCACCGTTCCGTTTATTATGACACACTCCATCATTGTCATATTTCTTAGCATGATCATGTAGTTGACATCGTATTTGTGGCAAAGCCACCATTCATAATTCTTTCATACATGTCACTCTTGATTCATTGCATATCCCGGTACACCGCCGGAGGCATTCACATAGAGTCATATTTTGTTCTAAGTATCAAGTTGTAAATGTTGAGTTGTAAGGAAAATAAAAGTTTGATGATCATAATTTTTTAGAGCATTGTCCCAAGTGAGGAAAGGATGATGGAGACTATGATTCCCCCACAAGTTGGGATGAGACTCCGGACGAAAAAAGAGGCCATAAAAAAGAAGAAGAGAGAAAGGCCCAACTAAAAAAATGATGAGAGAAAAAGAGAGAAGGGACAATGTTAATAACCTTTTACCACACTTGTGCTTTAAAGTAGCAACATGATCTTCATGATAGAGAGTCTCTCATTTTGTCACTTTCATATACTAGTGGGAATTTTTCATTATAGAACTTGGCTTGTATATTACAATGATGGGCTTCCTCAAAATGCCCTAGGTCTTCGTGAGCAAGCGAGTTGGATGCACACCCACTTAGTTTCTTTTGTTGAGCTTTCATATACTTATAGCTCTAGTGCATCCGTTGCATGGCAATCCCTACTCACTCGCATTGATATCTATTGATGGGCATCTCCATAGCCCGTTGATACGCCTAGTTGATGTGAGACTATCTTCCCCTCTTTTTGTCTTCTCCACAACCACCATTCTATTCCACATATAGTGCTATATCCATGGCTCACACTCATGTATTGCGTGAAGATTGATTTTTTTTTGAAAATGTCAAAAGTATGAAATAATTGCTTGGCTTGTCATCGGGGTTGTGCATGATTTAAATACTTTGTGTGGTGAAGATAGAACATAGCGAGACTATATGATTTTGTAGGGATAACTTTCTTTGGCCATGTTATTTTGAGAAGACATAATTGCTTTGTTAGTATGCTTGAAGTCTTATTATTTTTATGTCAATATGAACTTTTGTCCTGAATCTTTCGGATCAGAATATTCATGCCACAATTAAGAAGAATTACATTGAAATTATGCCAAGTAGCACTCCGCATCAAAAATTCTTTTTTATCATTTACCTACTCGAGGACGAGCATGAATTAAGCTTGGGGATGCTTGATACGTCTCCAACGTATCTATAATTTTTTATTGCTCCATGCTATATTATCTACTGCTTTGGACCATATTGGGCTTTATTTTCCACTTTTATATTACTTTTGGGACTAACCTATTAACCGGAGGCCCAGCCCAGAATTGCTATTTTTTTGCCTATTTAAGTGTTTCTAAGCAAAGGAATATCAAACAGAGTGGAAACAGAATGAAACCTTCGGGAACGTGATTTTTTCAACAAATATGATCCAGGAGATTTGGACCCTCCGTTAAGAAAGAAAGGAGGCAGTCACGAGGGTGGAGAGCGCGCCCCCTTGCCTCGTGGGCCCCCTTTTGCTCCACCGACGTACTCCTTCCTCCTATATATACCTACGTACCCCCAAACGATCAGATACGGATCCAAAAACCTAATTCCACCGCCGCAACCTTCTGTACCCACGGGATCCTATCTTGGGGCCTGTTCCGGAGCTCCGCTGGAAGGGGAATCCACCATGGAGGGCTTCTACATCATCACCATAGCCCCTCCGATGAAGTGTGAGTAGTTTACTTTAGACCTTCGGGTCCATAGTTAGTAGCTAGATGGCTTCTTCTCTCTTTTTGGATCTCAATACAATGTTCTCCCCCTCTCTCGTGGAGATCTATTCGATGTAATCTTCTTTTTTACAGTGTGTTTGTTGAGATCGATGAATTGTGGGTTTATGATCAAGATTATCTATGAACAATATTTGAATCTTCTTTGAATTCTTTTATTTATGATTGGTTATCTTTGCAACTCTCTTTGAATTATCAGTTTGGTTTGGCCTACTAGATTGGTTTTTCTTGCAATGGGAGAAGTACTTAGTTTTGGGTTCAATCTTGCGGTGTCCTTTCCCAGTGACAGTAGGGGCAGCAAGGCACGTATTGTATTGTTGCCATCGAGGATAACAAGATGGTGTTTTTATCATATTGCATGAATTTATCCCTCTACATCATGTCATCTTGCTTAAGGTGTTACTCTGTTTTCATGAACTTAATCTCTAGATGCATGCTAGATAGCGGTCGATGAGTGGAGTAATAGTAGTAGATGCAGGCAAGAGTCGGTCTAATTGTCTCGGACGTGATGCCTATATACGTGATCATAGCTAGATATTCTCATAACTATGCTCAATTCTGTCAATTGCTCAACAGTAATTTGTTCACCCACCGTAGAATATTTATGCTCTTGAGAGAAGCCACTAGTGAAATCTATGGCCCCCGGATCTATTATCATCATATCAATCTTCTAACACTTTATTACTGCTTTGCCTTTTTACTTTACCTTTTATTTTACTTTGCATCTCTATATCAAAAGTACCAAAACTATTATCTATCATCTCTATCAGATCTCACTCCCGTAAGTGACCGTGAAGGGATTGACAACCCCTAATCGCATTGGTTGCGTTGAGCTATTTGTTTTGTGTAGGTACGAGGGCCTCGCGTGTAGCCTCCTACTGGATTGATACCTTGGTTCTCAAAAACTGAGGGAAATACTTACTCTACTCTGCTGCATCACCCTTTCCTCTTCAAGGAAATCCAACACAGTGCTCAAGAGGTAGCAGAAAGATTTCTGGTGCCGTTGCCGGGGAGGTCTACGCAAAAGTCAACATACCAAGTACCCATCACAATCCCTTATCTCTCGCATTACATTATTTGCCATTTGCCTCTCGTTTTCCTCTCCCCCACTTCACCCTTGCCGTTTTATTCGCCCTCTCTTTTCCGTTTGCTTTTTTTCTCGATTGCTTTTTGTTTGCCTGTGTGTTGGATTGCTTGTCTGTCACGATGGCTCAAGATAATACCAAATTGTGTGACTTTACCAATACCAAAAATAATGATTTCCTTAGCACTCCGATTTCTCCTCTTACCAATACTGAATCTTGTGAAATCAATACTGCTTTGTTGAATCTTGCTATGAAAGATCAATTCGCCGGCCTTCCTAGTGAAGATGTCGCTACTCATCTGAATAGCTTCGTTGATTTATGTGATATGCAAAAGAAGAAATATGTCGATAATGATATTGTTAAATTGAAGCTATTTCCTTTTTCGCTTAGAGATCGTGCTAAAGCTTGGTTTTCGTCTTTGCCTAAAAATAGTATTGATTCTTGGAACAAGTGCAAAGATGCTTTTATCTCTAAGTATTTTCCTCCCGCTAAGATCATCTCTCTTAGAAATGATATTATGAATTTTAAGCAACTTGATCATGAAGATGTTGCACAAGCTTGGGAGAGAATGAAATTAATGATATGTAATTGCCCTACTCATGGTTTGAATTTGTGGATGATTATACAAAAAATTTATGCCGGATTGAATTTTGCTTCTAAAAATCTTTTAGATTCGGCCGCGGGAGGCACTTTTATGGAAATCACTTTAGGAGATGCTACTAAACTCCTAGATAATATTATGGTTAATTATTCTCAATGGCACACTGAAAGATCTACT
Organism: Aegilops umbellulata; assembly: GCA_032464435.1. Classification (NCBI taxonomy): domain Eukaryota; kingdom Viridiplantae; phylum Streptophyta; class Magnoliopsida; order Poales; family Poaceae; genus Aegilops; species Aegilops umbellulata. The sequence continues at coordinate 375,768,599 of CP136059.1, read as the reverse complement.
AATAAAAAAGTGCATGCAATAGAAGAAATCAATGTTTTGAGTGGAAAGATGGATGAACTTATGAAATTATTTGCTACTAAGAGTGTTTCTTCTGATCCTAATGATATGTCTTTATCTACTTTGATTGAGAATAATAATGAATCTATGGATGTGAATTTTGTTGGTAGGAATAATTTTGGTAACAACGCGTATAGAGGGAATTTTAATCCTAGGCCTTATCCTAGTAATCCTTTTAATAACTATGGAAATTCCTACAACAACTCTTATGGAAATTTTAATAAGATGCCCTCTGTATTCGAAACTAGTGTTAAAGAGTTTATGAATTCGCAAAAGAATTTTAATGCTTTGCTTGAAGAGAAATTGCTTAAAGTTGATGAATTGGCTAGGAACGTTGATAGAATTTCTCTCGATGTTGATTCTTTAAAGCTTAGATCTATTCCTCCTAAGCATGATATCAATGAGTCTCTCAAAGCCATGAGAATTTCCATTGATGAGTGCAAGGAAAGAACCGATAGGATGCGTGCTACGAAAGATGCCTTTATTAAAGCGTGTTCTTCCAATTTCCATGAAAATAAAGATGAAGATCTAACAGTTATTGATGTGTCCCCTATTAAATCTTTGTTTTGTAATATGAATCTTGATAATGATGGGACTGACTATGATCCACCTTTAACTAGAAGGCGTTCCAAGAATTCGGAGTATTTAGATCATGATGATGAAATTGATAAAACTGGGACTGAAAAAAGCAAAACCCTAGATGTTGCTAAACCCACTATTTTGGACTTCAAGGAATTTAATTATGAAAGTTGCTCTTTAATTGATTGTATTTCCTTATGGCAATCTGTGCTAAATTCTCCTCATGCTTATAGTCAAAATAAAGCCTTTACCAAACATATCGTTGATGCCTTAATGCGATCTTACGAAGAAAAACTTGAGTTGGAAGTTTCTATCCCTAGAAAACTTTATGATGAGCGGGAACCAACTATTAAAATTAAGTTTAAGGATCATAAATTTTATGCTTTATGTGATTTTGGTGCTAGTGTTTCCACTATTCCCAAAACTTTGTGTGATTTGCTAGATTTTCGCGATTTTGATGATTGCTGTCTAAACTTGCATCTTGCGGATTTCACTATTAAGAAACCTATGGGAAGAATTAATAATGTTCTTATTGTTGCTAATAGGAATTATGTGCCCGTAGATTTTATCGTTCTTGATATAGATTGCAAACCTGCTTGTCCTATTATTCTTGGTAGACCTTTCCTTAGAACGATTGGTGCAATTATTGATATGAAGGAAGGAAATATTAGATTCCTATTTCCATTAAAGAAAGGCATGGAACACTTCCCTAGAAAGAAAATAAAATTACCATATGAATCTATCATGATAACCACTTATGGATTGCCTACCAAAGATGGCAATACCTAGATCTATCCTTACTTTATGCCTAGCTAGGGACGTTAAACGATAGCGCTTGTTGGGAGGCAACCCAATCTTATTTTATTTTTTTGCTTTTTCTTCTGTTTAGGAATAAATAATCCATCTACCTTCTGTTTAGATGTGGTTTTATCTTTTAATTAGTGTTTGTGCCAAGTTAAACCTATAGGATCTTCTTGGATGATAGTAATTTGATCTTGCTGTAATTTCCAGAAACTGTCTGTTCACGAACAAATTTATTAAAAATCAGCAGAACATGATAAAATACTGATTCCAATTGCTGCTGATCAACAAACAAATTTCCTAGGTCTTCCTATTTTGGCTGATTTTTTGGATTTCCAGAAGTTTGCGCTAGTTACAGATTACTACAGACTGTTCTGTTTTTGACAGATTCTGTTTTTCGTGTGTTGTTTGCTTATTTTGATGAATCTATAGCTAGTAAAATAGTTTATAAACCATATAGAAGTTGTAATACAGTAGGTTTACCACCAATATAAATAAATAATGATTTCATTACAGTACCTTGAAGTGGTCTTTTGTTTTCTTTCGCTAACGGAGCTCACGAGATTTCTGTTGAGTTTTGTGTTGTGAAGTTTTCAAGTTTTGGGTGAAATCTTTTGATAGATTATAGAACAAGGAGTGGCAAGATCCTAAACTTGGGGATTCCCATGGCACCCCCAAGATAATACAAGGACACCAAAAAGTCAAAGCTTGGGGATGCCCCGGAAGGCATCCCCTCTTTCGTCTACTTCCATCGGTACTTTTACTTGGAGCTATATTTTTATTCACTACATGATATGTGTTTTGCTTGGAGCATCTTGTATGATTTGAGTCTTTGCTTTTTAGTTTACCACAATCATCCTTGCTGTACACACCTTTTGAGAGAGCCATGCATGATTTGGAATTTGATAGAATACTCTATGTGCTTCACTTATACCTTTTGAGCTATATAGTTTTGCTCTAGTGCTTCACTTATATCTTTTAGAGCATGGTGGTGGATTTGTTTTAAAGAAACTATTGGTCTCTCATGCTTCACTTAGATTATTTTGAGAGTCTTAAATAGCATGTTAATTGCTTAATAATAATAATATGCTTGGTATTCAAGATTTGTAAAACTTTCTTTTGTGTGTGTTGAATACTAAGAAAAGTTTGATGCTTGATAATTGTTTTGAGATATGAAGATGGAGATATTAGAGTCATGCTAGTTGAGTAGTTGTGAATTTGAGAAATACTTGTGTTAAAGTTTGTGATTCCTGTAGCATGCACGTATGGTGAACCGTTATGTGATGAAGTCGGAGCATGATTTATTTATTGATCGTCTTCCTTATGAGTGGCGGTCGGGGACGAGCGATGGCCTTTTCCTTCCAATCTATCCCCCTAGGGGCATGGGGCATGCGTGTAATACTTTGCTTTGATAACTTATAGATTTTTACAATAAGTATATGAGTTCTTCATGACTAATGTTGAGTCCATGGATTATACGCACTTTTCCCATCCTTCCACCATTGCTAGCTTCTCTAATACCGTGCACTTTTCGCCGGTATCATATACCCACCATATACCTTCCTCAAAACAGCCACCATACATACCTATCATGGCATTTCCATAGCCATTCTGAGATATATTGCCATGCAACTTTCCACCGTTCCGTTTATTATGACACACTCCATCATTGTCATATTGCTTAGCATGATCATGTAGTTGACATCGTATTTGTGGCAAATCCACTATTCATAGTTCTTTCATACATGTCACTCTTGATTCATTGCATATCCCGGTACACCGCCGGAGGCATTCACATAGAGTCATATTTTGTTCTAAGTATCGAGTTGTAAATGTTGAGTTGTAAGAAAAATAAAAGTGTGATGATCATCATTTTTTAGAGCATTGTCCCAAGTGAGGAAAGGATGATGGAGACTATGATTCCCCCACAAGTTGGGATGAGACTCCGGACGAAAAAAAAGAGGCCATAAAAAAGAAGAGGAGAGAAAGGCCCAAATAAAAAAATGGTGACAGAAAAAGAGAGAAGGGACAATGTTACTATCCTTTTACCACACTTGTGCTTCAAAGTAGCACCATGATCTTCATGGTAGAGAGTCTCTCATTTTGTCACTTTCATATACTAGTTGGAATTTTTCATTATAGAACTTGGCTTGTATATTACAATGATGGGCTTCCTCAAAATGCCCTAGGTCTTCGTGAGCAAGCGAGTTAGATGCACACCCACTTAGTTTATTTTGTTGAGCTTTCATATACTTATAGCTCTAGTGCATCTGTTGCATGGCAATCCCTACTCACTCGCATTGATATCTATTGATGGGCATCTCCATAGCCCGTTGATACGCCTAGTTGATGTGAGACTATCTTCCCTTTTTTTGTCTTCTCCACAACCACCATTCTATTCCACATATAGTGCTATATCCATGGCTCACGCTCATGTATTGCGTGAAGATTGATTTTTTTGAAAATGTCAAAAGTATGAAAGAATTGCTTGGCTTGTCATCGGGGTTGTGCATGATTTAAATACTTTGTGTGGTGAAGATAGAGCATAGCCATACTATATGATTTTGTAGAGATAACTTTCTTTGGCCATGTTATTTTGAGAAGACATAATTGCTTTGTTAGTATGCTTGAAGTATTATTATTTTTATGTCAATATGAACTTTTGTCATGAATCTTTCGGATCTGAATATTCATGCCACAATTAAGAAGAATTACATTGAAATTATGCCAAGTAGCACTCCGCATCAAAAATTCTTTTTTATCATTTACCTACTCGAGGACGAGCATGAATTAAGCTTGGGGATGATGCCTGATACGTCTCCAACGTATCTATAATTTTTTATTGCTCCATGCTATATTATCTACTGTTTTGGACCATATTGGGCTTTATTTTCCACTTTTATATTACTTTTGGGACTAACCTGTTAACCGGAGGCCCATCCCAGAATTGCTATTTTTTTTGCCTATTTCAGTGTTTCGAAGAAACGGAATATCAAACGGAGTCCAAACGGAATGAAACCATCGGGAGCATGATTTTCTCAACAAATATGATCCAGGAGACTTGGACCCTTCGTTAAGAAAGAAAGGAGGCAGTCACGAGGGTGGAGGGCGCGCCCCCTTGCCTCGTGGGCCCCCCTTTGCTCCACCGACATACTCCTTCATCCTATATATACCTACGTACCCCCAAACGATCAGATACGGAGCCAAAAACCTAATTCCATCGCTGCATCCTTCTGTACCCACGAGATCCCATCTTGGGGCATGTTCCGGAGCTCCGCTGGAAGGGGAATCCACCATGGAGGGCTTCTACATCATTACCATAGCCCCTCCGATGAAGAGTGAGTAGTTTACTTTAGACCTTCGGGCCATAGTTAGTAGCTAGTGGCTTCTTCTCTCTTTTCGGATCTCAATACAATGTTCTCCCCCTCTCTCATGGAGATCTATTCGATGTAATCTTCTTTTTACGGTGTGTTTGTTGAGATCAATGAATTGTGGGTTTATGATCAAGATTATCTATGAACAATATTTGAACCTTCTCTGAATTCTTTTATGTATGATTGGTTATCTTTGCAAGTCTCTTTGAATTATCAGGTTGGTTTAGCCTACTAGATTGGTTTTTCTTGCAATGGGAGAAGTGCTTAGTTTTGGGTTCAATCTTGCGGTATCCTTTCCCAGTGACAGTAGGGGCAGCAAGGCACGTATTGTATTGTTGCCATCGAGGATAACAAGATGGGGTATTTATCATATTGCATGAATTTATTCCTCTACATCATGTCATCTTGCTTAAGGCGTTACTCTGTTTTCTTGAACTTAATACTCTAGATGCATGCTGGATAGATGTCGATGAGTGGAGTAATAGTAGTAGATGCAGGCAGGAGTCCGTCTACTTGTCTCGGACATGATGCCTATATACATGATCATAGCTAGATATTCTCATAACTATGCTCAATTCTGTCAATTGCTCAGCAGTAATTTGTTCACACACCGTAGAATACTTATGCTGTTGACAGAATCCACTAGTGAAATTTATGGCCCCCGGGTCCATTCTCATCATATCAATCTTCTATCACTTTATTACTGCTTTGCTTTTTTACTTTACCTTTTACTTTACTTTGCATCTCTATATCAAAAATACCAAAAATATTATCTATCATCTCTATCAGATCTCACTCTCGTAAGTGACCGTGAAGGGATTAACAACCCCTAATCACGTTGGTTGCGTTGAGCCATTTGTTTTGTGTAGGTACGAGGGACTCGCGCGTAGCCTCCTACTGGATTGATACATTGGTTCTTAAAAACCGAGGGAAATACTTACTCTACTCTGCTGCATCACCATTTCCTCTTCAAGGAAATCCAACTCAGTGCTCAAGAGGTAGCACGGGGCGAATGCCTTTTTCGGTAATATCAAGAGAACTGACCATCAATCTCCTATTAGCAAATCTAATTTACTAAATTAACTAGTTTACTAAGGTCATGTTGTGTTGAATTTAAATTTTTCTCGAGGAAAAGTGAAATTGCATTTGAGAAGAAGAAAATGACCATCTTGCCTTTGCAGTTGTGATATATATTGTTTTGAAAGTTGAGATCAAATGTAACTAACCTCTCAACTGGACTAAGATATAAATAGTATCACATATTAGATAACATCACAATCTTTTATGCTATTTGAGGGTTTTGCATTAAACCTCAAGGAAATTGCTTTCTTATCCTAAATAATAAAACTAGTACGTCTAAAAGTAAAAGAGTTGTTTGCCCGGCTCCGGCGAGGGAGGGGCGATGACGGCGGTGCGCCTTCGGCTCGCTCCAGTACTTGTAGTCGTCGGTAGGTGGTCTATGGACCCGGATCTAATTTCTGTAACTTCTTGTGTTTGTCTTGCTAGTTAATGAATATATTTTCCCGCAAAAAAGTTAATGAATAGATCAAAAGTTTCCCCCGAGAAAAAGCTAGCGCCATCATATCGGCAAATAAGTCAAAAGAACGAAAACCACTCCTGTTGTATTGCTGGAAAGCTATTGCATAGATGAGTTCACTCAACATGTCAAGTTGACACGTGAGTATTTGTGGTTGTTGGAATAGAAGTCATACGATGCTAAGTGCAGGGAGGAAAGTGAGAATATGACATGGAAATCAACATTCGGTGGAAACGGGTGAAAACCAGACGATAAGATGTTTTGATTCAAAAAATCTTTAAAGAAAATACAGGGCGTTAAAAGGGTGGTGTTCTATCGCCATGCGAAATTCCAAGTACAAGCACATTAAGGGATATGAGCTACAAAAATAACAACATCAACATTGAATAGTGCCGAACAGTAACATCACACTATTCATTGTTGAATTAGTTTTTTTCATAGCTCACAAGTTGTAATGTGTTTCAACTAGGAATTTGTCATGATATTAAAACGTCACCCTCTCAACATTTTTTATTGTTTTCAGATTTTTTTTGAACTTTTAAACATGGTTTTCACAAAGTTTTCTTTGAATGTTCGTTTCCATGTGATATTCTCCGAGGAAGGAAATGAATGGTTCATATGTTGTGTAAATGGTGGCTGGGGTGAGCATGAATCTCCAGGACCGTGACAGTCTTTTCTTCAGGACCGTGATGGACGTGTTACTTTCGTGGCATCCGATGGTTGCAGCACTACTCTGACCCGCTTGAGACCGAGCTGGATGCATGCAAAGTAGGTGCTCCGGCTAGCGCTCCATTGGTCCCCCGCCCCCGATCGAGCTGGAGTCGGCCTGCTATGAGCCCGTTACGCTGCTGGACGGGGTTGCACTGAGACAGATCAAAGTATATTCATCTGGTGAAGGAAATTAAGGCCCTTGCTGAAGGTGGGTATTCTGTGAAGCTAGTGAGGATGAACCGGACTCAGAATCATGCAGGCCATGGCATGTCGGCTGTGGGTGGAGGCTAGCAACGCACGGACTGTTGGCTCGGAAATTTTTCTTGTGGAAATTAGGGATGCTATTCAAAACAGTTGTAATTCTATTGTCAGTTAATGAAATCCTAGCACTGGAGCATCAAGTCAGGTGCGTAGACCAACTAACGATGAGTACAAACACAGGAGCGAGTCGAAGGCACGCCGTTCTCTTCCCCCCTCCATCGCCAGAGATGGAAAAACCTTGTTGTGATAGACAGTCAGAAAAGACCGTAGAGGACCATCACACCAAAACAAAAAACCGCCGTCAATGAAGAGAAGAGTAGATTGAAAGGATCCAACCTGTGTACATACGAACATAGACTGGATCCAAACGGATCCATCAAAAACAAATGCCGACCAAATTCCATGAGATTCGCCTGAGACAGACCTCCACACACCCTCTGAAGCCAACGGGACGGCGTTTAGGTGTGGAGAACCTTATTCCATCTTTAAGAAGATGTTGCCGTCTCGCCCTCCTGAGTAGGACACAAACCATAACAAAAATGAAATAAATACCTAAAACCAGAGCCCTCCCGCCTGCAAGTACCAGGATCCACCGTGCCTCCATGCATGTAAGACCACAAGAGACGAGGTCGGCTGCCGGCTGCATGGCGGGAGTCGGAAAAAACCATGGCGTGGGTGCCTTGCGTGTGTGGGAGTGAAAACGTATGCGAATCAACGTGTGTGGCGAGTACAATATTCCATTTTCAGCTTACTTCAATAAGGAACTTTGTCATAGCTGCTTTCCTCCACTCTAAAGAAATATTCTCGGCAGATAGAGATACAACATCCATAAACTATGCCAAAGAATAAACATTGTGATATTTTCCTGAATAAATATTGATGCCAGCGGGAGGGCTCTATTTTCAAATGTTCCTTTGAGTTTTGTTAGGTTTGTGTCTTGCTCAGGAAGCCGAGACCGCGGTGGCTCCCTGAAGATGGATTAATGTTTAGCCTAAGTTACTACCTTCATACTATAAAGTAACATAATACTGCTGTCATATATGGCTTCATTTATTACCTTATAGACTCATATTTTCTTGAAAAGCGCTATGTTACTAACATATTATGTTACTTTAAACACCTCTTTTATTATTAACTACATGACACATAACCAAAATTGTCTTAAAAAACCCTATGTTACTAGTTAAATCACTCCCACTATGACCAGCCTTAGTGATATATAGCTAAGATGGTTAATGTTACGCGGCGAGGAAACAACAATTGCACCATCATCTACCAATCACGATTAACATGCAGGTAAGTGGAGGTTAAGTGTAGGACCCTGACGTTGCACACGAGTAGAAAAAATAATGTATGGCCAAGCCGGTACCCATTCCGTTGTTGGCGAAAGTCGTGGTTGGCTTCATACAAGTCGGTCATTCTTCGACACACCCCCAGGTACGAATCAACCTGTGATTGAGTTGGTTAAGTGAACAGTGGTATCCTCGACCTATCAGGGTTTAAATTCTGGTGCTTTCATTATTCCTCGATTTATTTCAGGATTTCTGGCGATGCGCTTTCAGTGACAGGAGACGTTTCCGTCGACGACGAGGTGCCTACGGTGACTTCATAAATTTCAAGATGATATGCCGGGCTCAGTCTCTCGGAGGTGCTCATAGGGGTAGAGTGTGCGTGTGTGCGTTCATAGGGGTGAGTGTATGCGCGTGTATATGAGCGCTTGTGTCTGTACTGATGCTCAAAAAAAGACCCTACCCCCAGGCCGCCACACACTCCGTTCCTTTTTATTTAGAGCAATTTTAACATGCTTCTCTTACCTTTTCTTTTCATCTCAGAGGTAAGAAGGCAAAGTTAATCAAACACACTACTTAATGCAATCAACGGTTCAGATCTATTTCATATTTTTATCTCTCTCGAAATAGGCTTTCGCCTCGCTACATATGATAATCCATATTTTTATCTCTCATGTGAAAAAGGAAGATAAGAGAGAGCATGTTAATAAACCTCTTTTATTTTTATCAATTTTGAGGTTTTATAGACATGTCTTCATGAGCTAGAACTTCTACTGGAACCCCATGTCATAAGCATGTGGTTTGAACCGAAGGCACAGTGAAAACGGAAGAACTCATACTACGGACAATACTATGATCCGTGCTTTAATGGACAACCAGTGAGCGTGGATTTAATCCCTTTCTCCTTGCTAAGAACTTAGACGTTGCCACGATATTTTTAGTACCGCCGGAAGAATGGAGCAACCTGCCATCGTATTGGACGAGAGAGATACAGACTTCTTATTTGCTAGTAATGTCAGTATATGCTGTAATGTCGTGCTCGCATCAAGATGAACAATGAGAGCTACATTCTATCTACCGTCGATCGATAACTCTCCCATTGCTCCTGATGTCTCCCATTCTCAAGGTTTTCAATTTTCTTTCCTCTCCCATCTTCTCCTTATAACTATGCATGATTCACACCTAATTGATATACTAAGTCGGTGTTGCCAACATGTAAAACTGAAAGAAGGCTACATGTAGAGCTTGACATCTCTTCAAGTGAAGATAGAGTGGTATATATAAAGAACAAACTATATTAGGACAACTGAATGGTAAGCATTCCACAATCTCCAGCAGATCGTAAGATAGGTGGTGTATTAATCATCGACTGTCCTGCGCGTCCTCCAAATCCTGACTAACATATGGGACCAGGACATGGTACATTGGCAGCAGATTAGTGTACGATCCTACCAATGCTTGATAGATGCACACATGATGCAATAAGAATTAAGTGCCTCATTCTTTCTTGTATTACTTGCTGGCCAGGTCGTGGCTGGCCTTCCAAAACCTTTCAATGAGAAAGAGCAACTTTGTCTCCATTTGGTTATGGTGCACGTCTCCATCTCAACTCCTAAGGTTTAGAATCACATTTGTAGTCATTCATGCATTTTCTTGTCTCCAAGAAAAGCAAAAGTAATCGAGGAAACCCGAGGGAAAAAGGGTAATGCATGATTCATGGGTTAAGATTAGTCACTTGTCATTGCTATCAATAATAAGTACCCATATCAATTCTTAAGCTTTAATGACACTGATCACATTTGTGGGCGTGCATGTAATTCCTCATCTCCGCGAGAGTGAATTCCTGATAGAAATTCCGTATCATAAGAATGCGCTTTTGAATGAAGCAACTGAAACTTGGTTCAACTCTAGAAGAAATGACAAGCTTATGAAGAGAAAATAAAAGGTCATGCTATAAATGATAAGCCACTGTTAATCACTCGTGATGCTAAAAGTAATAAGTATTTATCATGCTCTTAATGTGTTCTTTCCACTCCAGAGTAGTGTTATCAAATATTCCCTCTGTTCCCTAATATAGTGCATATAGGCTTTTTTACATTCAAACTTTCTAAACTTTGGCCAAGTCTATTGAAAAAATACTTGCATCTACAATATTCAATACATACCATTAAATACACCATGAGATATATTTTTATACTGCATTTTATTAGATATTGTAGATATAGATAATTTCTTCACAAACTTGGTCAAAGTCTATGAAGTTTGACTTTTAAAAAATGTATGCGCATTATATGTTGGAACAGATGGAGTATTACATAATGAGTACTTCTAGTTATTCAATTATTTCCCAAGTATTGATTTGATTCATCAACTCCATATTGAATTCATACTCCAGCAAACTCATTCAAAAGTACGAACTATGGGAGAGGGCTAGACATTATACTCCAACACTTCCCCTCACGTATATACATCTTTGGAGCTATATGACGTGGGCAGCGGAAGCGGGGGCAGGCAGCAATTATTTATTGCGTTTACTGGGTTTTGAACCTGGAACCTCTTGGTTGTAAGCTTATGCACCTAACAAGTTCACCTATTAGTCTGAACTAATGGAGAGAGACGGACAGCATATTTTAATACCCCCCTTCACGTCTAGGCTATTTTTGTTCTTAGACGTGGGATCGATGTAGGCCACAGAATCAGTTTTTAACTGCGTTGGCATGGTCTTGAACTCAAGACCTCTTGGCTCTGATACCATGTGAAAAATATAGGATGACTATATATATAGAAGTGCAATAGGAAGAGCCTTGGAGTACAATGCAAGACATTGTTTAAACCTATCTTATCTCTAGTCGTGCTTATCTCTACACAATTATATTTCTAACATTACCCTCAATCGTAGCGGGAGTCAAGCGAACGATTATGACTGAATTTGAAGTTTTAGGCTTTTATCGTTTTCTCCGCTGCGCCATCATCAACTCCGTCTCTGATGGGTCGACACCTACGGTGGTGACTGCGTCCCCTCCTGGCGCCTTCCTTCTCTCTCCTCTATTCCCTCCCGCCGTCACAACGGGAGTGTCTTGGAAGCTCGTGATGATGCGGACGTTGTTGACTGGAGTTGTTGCCGATGTGTCGTTGTAGAAGTAGTCATGTGGTCGTCGTCGAGGTTGCCGATCGTAATGTAGCCGTAGTCGAAGTAGTCGTGGTCGGCGTAGAATTCATCATTGTTGATGGAGCGGCAATCGTCGGAGACGCAAAAAATATGCGCTATGTTGTAGACGACGGAGCTACAGTCGTGGACGATGCACCTTACGGATGTCAGAGGGTGCCGTCGGCGATGTGTCCACCGGTTTTTCCAGGACCGTAGGAAACCCATTGAGCACACATCGGTTTTGCCAGAACTGTGTGGCCGTGTAGGGGTCGTCACTATAGTAACGCCGCTTCGATGCAGTCGTGGATGACGTGGTCGATGCCGTCGTCGTGACACGGTCAATGCCGTCGTCGAGGTCGCGTCTTACAGAAAAGTCTGTCAAAAGACGCTAAGTGTCCATCTTGTGGATGAGGCGGCGGTGGTGTGTTGACGAAGATGTTGGTGAAGTCCACGTTGATGAGAAGACCTTCACGATGAAGTGTCGGCAATGACGTCACAACGGCGTGTCGACATGTGTCGCTTAAAGGCGTCCCTTGAGGCGACCAAGTGTCGATGCCGTGTCACGCTGGAGAAGTCGATGAAGAATTGCATATCTTCCCACACCAGCCTCCATGTGGATGGTGCATGTGGTTGTTGCTTCTAGTAGATGTGCTCGACGAATTTTTTCCTTGGGAATGGTGTACAAAGCTGCTCTTGATGATCAGGCGGGTCGTCGGGTCGATGAAGTTTGCGCCTGCGCACGTTCTGGCCGTCTGGAATGATGTAGGTGCCGCCGGAGCCGTGGAGTCGTACACGACATGCCGAAGCCGCCAAGATGTCGATTTTCTGCACGGAGCTCACGAGCTGCGGCTGGGTTGGTGCGATCGGGTTGGATCCGACTAGCCCAGCTCCGATTTTGTTGTTGATGTAGATCGGGTCGTATGGAGCCCTGCATGGCTACGTCAGCTCTGCGCTGCCTCTCTAAGCGGCTACCTGGTTGAGATCGCGCATCATCGCCATCATATAGATCGTTTCACCGGAATTCGAAGGTCTAAGATTTAGGACAACGCTAACGCCCACACGTGTGATGGGAGTCAAACCCGCTCACACGTCCTATAGCACACAGACAGCGCCACGTCACCGCATGCATGCATGTCGAAATCTTTTTGGATTTTCAGTTTTTAAAATATTTTATCTTTTAAATGAAAAATCCGATTGAAGATCAATTTTCATCATTAAATCCCTCATGACGAGATCTTCGAAACTAGATCTCATATTAGTATATTTTAATGAATATTTTTGGGTTAAAAGTTACCATGTCTATTGCATATGAATTGCCATAATGTTTACACTGAAGTTGCCATTATGTGTTTCAGCTATTTTCTTCTACATTTAAAAGTAAATTGTGACATATTATAAAATGGGGAATTAAGAAACTAGACTTGCCATGAACCATAAACTAAAATTTCCATGATACATATGCACTTAAAATTACCATGGTTCATAAAAGGTAATTTTCATGGTCGAAGTACTGGAATTGCTATCATAAAAAAACTAAAATTCTCATGCTCTACAAAATAAAATTGCCACATGACAACTTTAGTTTAAGCACTATGGCAACTACAGTGTAAACATCATGGCAATTTTGGCCAAAAAAATATTTCATCGAAATATATCAACATGGGGTCTAGTTTTGAAGATCTCGTCGAGACGGATTTAATGGTGAAAACGAATTTTGAATTCGATTTTTAATTTAGGAGATAAAACATTTTTAAGCCGAAAACCAAAAAGATTCCTGCTGATGTCATATGTTTCATACGTGGCAAAATGAGTGGTGATGGAGGTGCGTGGGCGATGTGCAAGATGCCACACGTGTGGGCGTTAGTTTTTTGAAGATTTATTTGGTGGCTAAAAAGGAATTTAATCTATGGGAAGGAATTTAAAAATTGATTCTAATCTAAAGAACCGATCTCAACTGATCGGGTGCCGCACCCCCGGGGAGGAGATTGATCTCCCTCGGGGCAGCTGTTGCGGAAGTGGTGGTTGCCTGCCCCCGCTTTTGCTGCCCATGTCATATAGTTCCAAAGAAGCATATATGTGAGGGCGAGTGTTGGAGTATAATGTCCAACCCTCTTTCATAGTTTGGACTTTTGGATGAATTGGCTCGAGTATGAATTCCATATATTTCAACACTCCATAATCAGATTAGATTGATTTTTAACTCTCCAAAACCTGCATATTAACTTGTCACTCCACTTGAACCATTGCAAGAAGATTTCCGTTGACTTGGTGGGGGCTTCATGCACATGGCAGCCCACACTAGTAGAAAAAGGAGCTTTGGTTCAGTCTGAAAAGAGCATTAATCCCGGTTTCATTACGAACCGGGACTAATGTGAGCATTAGTTCCGGTTCAAGCGGCGAGGGCACCATACAGGCATTACTCCCGGTTCAAATGGGACCGACCTACAGTCCCGGTTGGTGCCACAAACCGGTACTAAAGGGTGCGATGCCCATTAGTACCGGTTCGTGGCATGAACCGGTACTAAAGGTCTCAAGCCCATTAGTACCGGTTCGTGCCACGAACCGGTACTAATGGGGTTGAGACCTTTAGTATCGGTTCGTGCCACGAACCGGTACTAATGGTGCAATTTTCAAATCCTACCCCCCCCCCCCCTTATCGCCTTTTCAGTTTTGTAAAAAGCAAAAGAAAATGATAGAAACTTCAAAATTTAAAATTCTTCGAGATGTAGTTATGTTACTACATCTACTAGTTAGGAAAATTTAAAAACTTAAATTTGGACATGTTTTGCAAAAAGTGTAGGGAAAATGTAAAACGGCTATAACTTTTGCATAAGATGTCAGAAAAAACGTATAATATATCAAAATGTTCAGCACGAAAATCCACATCCGATGGAGACCGCCTACGGCCTGTTTGCAAATTTGTAGAATCCCCAAATTCCAAAAGGAAAAAAAGTTATGCTCAAATTTCAGTTTTTTTAAAATTTTCATTAAATCTGGTCAAACTATAGTCAAACTACTTATTCAAGAAGTGTTAGTGTTACTAAATAATTATTCAAGAATATTTATGTTACTAAATAATTATTTCAGTTTTTTTGAATTTTGGTCAAATCTGGTCAAACTGTGGTCAAACAATGGTCAAACTACTTATTCAAGAAATATTAGTGTTACTAAATAATTATAGTTTTTTAGAACAATAGTTTCAAACTCAAACAGTGAAATGTGTGACTCCATGCTCAAGCTAAACTCCTGAGGGTTAATAGGATTGACATCTTACTGTTGTCAGGAAAACAACAAGTGCAGACTTGGAAACGAGGGAGAATAGAACCCGGAAGTTAAGCGTGCTCAGGCTGGGGGAGTGGGAGGATGGGTGACCGTTCGAAAAGTTAGATGACTTGGAATGATGAGGGGTGATTAGAGATTAAATTGAGCAGTGATGAGGGTTGATTAGAGATTAGAGGTTAAAATAATTCAGAAAATTGAAAATCGGGAAAATATTTCAAAAAAAAATTAAAAAATCCTTTGGTACCGGTTGGTGTTACCAACTGGGACTAAAGGTGGACCTCCAGGCAGCTGCCACATGGAGGGCCTTTAGTCCCGGTTCGTATAAGAACCGGGACTAAGGGGGGGGGACCTTCAGTAACGACCCTTTAGTCCCGCTTCCAAAACCGGGACTAAAGGCCCTTATGAACCGGGACAAAAAGCCCTTATTCTACTAGTGCCATTTTGCATGAAGGAAATGAAAAAATTCTACTTATCTAATCCACCATATTGGGTTGAACCAAAATCGAGACCTATGGCAACCTTAGGTGGTGTGGGTCTAAACGAGGCAATGTTCGTGCATCTGCCCGACTCGGTTTCTAAGGAGCACCTTGCACCATCGTCTTCACCAACTGGTCTGGTTATGATATCGGGAGGTTCAGTGACGACAACTGTTGTGGAGGCTGAGATTGCTAAAATCTCCTCGGTTCAAACTTCGTGGAAGTGAGAGGCCGTTCCTCATGGTGATGATGCCTTCTTGGTTCCATTTCCATCTATTGAGGTTTTGCGTCGAGTGTCTGCTTTCGAGTTCAAGGCCAAGTCTCACAATGTCATTATTGCTATTAGTGAATGGAAATCAGAAAATGATGTCAAGCCTGCATATAATCCGCTGAAGCCAGTTTGGGTACATGTCACTGGAGTTCCACCGCCACTTCTTCACTTTCTCGGTTTGTGGGCAGTGGTATCCGTCATCGGTGCAACACAAGATGTTGACTCGATTTGCTTACGACGCCATGGCATCGTGCGTATTCAGGTGGCTGTCCTAAATCTAAATATATTCAAGAAAGAGGATAATGCAGGGAGTGCCTTAGTGTCGGCTGGGGTGTGCATCAAATTAAATGGTTATGACTTCCGATTTGTTCTCGAGGAGGATGATTTCAATCCCGATGATGATTTTATCCCTCGTATTTGGGAACACCATGATGATGGTCCCAACCATGGGGCTAACCGCGAGGATGATTTGCCTGATCGGGATGCAAATAAAAAGGCAAAAAATTCGGGAGTCTCCGTGCTGCTTCGTCTGAATCTCAGTCTGATGCGACTGTTCCAATGAACATGGATGTTCGTTATGCGGATGCACAGAGAGTTTGCTCGCACACACCCATGAGCAACATTTAAGAGTCACGTACAAGTAGCATTCCATCCATTGATGCGATGCATGCAGATAAATTGGACGCAAGCATTGTTGACCATGGCAATGCACACGCAGGCCTGGACCTCCCAGCCGAGTCGCTGCCATGCATACTAGATCATCATTGGCGCGTGTTGCTGCGCCCGTCCATTTCTGTAGTATAATGTTAGGACATTCGTAAATATATGATGAAATGAAATACGGTTGTTAAATATGAAATAAGTTGCTTGGATTTAAGGACACCAAGTTGAATATTGTTTATTAGCAAAACAGGGCACTGGTACTTGTGTTTAGCAATGTAATGTGTGTACTGCAGTTTAAGATTAGTCACTAAAATTTGATTCTAACCAGTTAGGAGTTTTAGCTACAACATAAAAATACAGCTCTTCCCGCCAAAACAAATACAGCTCTACAAACGATGTACATTAAGCCTTAAAAATCTCCCTATGAACTGAAATCATAAACACCCATCAACTTATTTGATCATCGTTTTCTCTTTCTTTTTAGCCTAGCTCATTGTTCTTTCCCATCATACGCCACACTTGGATCTTGATTTCACACCTTATTGGTAGTTTTATCCACTCATCATTTGGTAAACCTTGGTCCTTGTTGATGAACTGTTTTGTTCTGTTTCAGAATAGATACTCCCTCCAATCCATATTAATTGTCGCAACTTTAGTATAACTTTATAGTACTACGATCGCATGGAGTAGTAATATTTTAAGAAGGGATGGTAAATTGGTGGAAACTAAATGTTTTTATTTATTCTATACCAGACAATTATATGTACTAAAGCTGCAATAAGTAATATGACTGGATGGTGTAGTGAATATTTTAAGAATGGATGGTAAATTGGTGATAATAAATATTTCTATCTATTCTATACCAGACAATTATATTAAGCAACAGACTATTGCAAACCATTATATTGCATAACAAAAAAATCTGGTTCTAAAGGTCGATTAGCAATAAGTGCTTTTCATCAGACCAACTGGAGAAGTATAGACAACGAAAAAGAAAAACAACTCCATGCTTTGAAATTTGAACAAATAGGTTGATTTTTTTCAGGTTTTGTACATTCACATCAAAAAAAAAATGTATGTCATGAAAGGGACCATCACATTACTAAACTCCATATGGGAAAGGTCACTATTACCCGTTTTTAGAAGGTCTTCACTATTTAGGAGAAAACTTCAGTGCATAATCTCAATTATATCAGTATGGGTCTTGTTTATTATCATGTACTTTGTATAATCTGTCCAACTAAATGTTGCATTCTGGTGACCTTTTGTAAGATTAGCACAAATAGTTATTGATAATGTTATTTAACAAAAATGAAGAGACATAATTAAGTTTATAGTCTGAATATTGACCAATAAGAAGGTGAGACGACAAAAGATATTCATCTTACTTTATAACTTGAAATACCACAAAGGGAAACATCCGAGAAGTTTTTAAGCCACCTAAAAATGTGTGTTGATTGCAACCATAAAAGGAACTTCATGTCAGCATTCACATGTTTTACTTTAGCATATTAGTGTACAAAGATTTTTCTAAACTGTAAAAACATAATCCACTATGCATCATCTGTTGCAGAAGGAGTATGTCGGCAGTCCAACAACATTATGCTATTACTTGGTCATATATGTTATAAGTGAAGTGTGCACAACTTCTTGGAACCCACGTTACCAAACCAAAATGCAGGGTAGTAATACACTTGCCTTGAGCATTCCATATCAATTTGTATCATCACCTAGCTGTATGGCCTAACTCGGAGCGAAGTTGAACTACACAATGACCAGGAGTATCACTTGTGCCTCCCACTCTTACTTTTGAATGCAGTAGCGTCTTGCATCTACACTAATTGAACTCATAAATTTCCATAAGTTATAATTTTGAGATTGATATATATTCTGGCTAACTAGACACCGATATTATGGCATTACTTTTTTCTTGTGAAAAGTAGAAGTTTAGAGGAAAATAAGCATCACCATGAAATTCCTTGGATCCATAAAGTTATAAAGGCATACATCCAAAGAAGAGCCTCCTAGTCAGCTCCATCTAGATATAATGGTTCATGGTCTAGGACTTGTTGCTCGACTCAATCGCGCTCTTCTCCACAGCCGCTTTTAATTTTGTTGCTGACATCACATTGTACGTTGGGCTGCTGTTTTTCCTTCTGGTTCATTTCTTCCCTACCCAGATATAAAGAACCTCAACTTGTATTGAACTCAATAGCTAAAATGAAAGTGGTATAGGGAAAGGTGTAACCTGGAAGTTAGGAGAAGAATTTTCAAATGTGAAACAGTCCCCTGTGTCCAATGTAAATCCCATACAAATTTTGAAACAACCAGAGAAGAATGATAAGAAATTGGGCATTCATAATACTCTTTGTATCGACGATAGGACAACAAAGAGAGATACAATTCTTCAAGCCTTGCAAACCGTTTACCTTGTGTTTCCTCTAGTGAACCATAGGCAGCAATTGATCACCTTGTCATCCCAAGTTCCATATATTATAGAATTGCAGTAGTTGCAGGCAATCAGGAATGGCATGAGGATGCCTATGACATGGATAGATCCGCACAAGATGGAGGTTGAAATAAAGATGGGGACCTACAGCGAGATAGAGGAGTGCTCCTCCTTTCCTCCTACTATAGCTCACATGATGAATAGCTAACCCTTCAGAATCAGCATTAACCAAAAAGTATGAAGCCATCATTGATAGCGCCCGTTGCCGCTCCCGTCTATTTATACAAAAAATGATAGAAAATTTCATAAATATTTGACCACATTAAACTTATTAAATTTGCATCATAAAAACATATGTTAGTTTGTACTCAAGAGAAATCTCATATATATTCGGTGAGAGCAAGGTTTGCAGATACAAATTGGTTTGGTATGAAAACATACACAACAATGTATGTAGTAAATACAAGTAAACAGTATTGTAAAGACCAATAGAAAATAAGCATCACCAAAAATAAACATGTATTGAAATATGAGCTGTCTTTGTGATTGTGTATAGAGAAATTGAATAGTTAACAGATCCTAGACAAGCACATCATTCAGAGCCGACAGAGAAGGAAAAACGTATACACATTAATCTTAGAAGCTTCATTCTCTTCTGTAACCATTGCACAATAAAAAGGAAATCGAGTCCTATAAGATCGCTAAACCTACTGAAATTTTATTTCCGTATTAATATCAGGTTTATCTGAATCAAACTTTGTGGAAGGTGAGATGGGATGGAAAAATGCATTCCATAACACATGTTGTAGTTCTTCGACAATAGTTGCGCCAGGAACCGGCTCACCGCCGGGCGAGCTGTCGTCTCAGGGGCCGCCGCTCGTCATGAGAGACGTCACACTTCTCCTCCTGGTCTTCACGTTCTCCTCCCTTCGCCATCCATAGGGGAGGCACGGCGGCGGCGCATTAGAGAAGAAGGATCAAGGGGAGCCAGATGTGACTCGCCTTCCCTTCTTCCTCCAGATATCCTCTCGTTCTCACCTTCGGCTGGCATAGAACAGCGGGACAAGGAGGCGACATGGGGAGGCAGCAGCATTGAGGCAGAGGATGAAGGGAGCGATCGAGGCAGAGGATGAAGGGATTCGCCGGCAGCGGCGCTGTCGCCTGTCGGTAGGTTTGTTAGAGCATCTCCAGCCGAGCCCCCAACACGCCCTCCCAAGGCAATTTTTTCGGGCTGGCACACAAAAATTGGCCCAGCCGCGCCCCCAGAAGCCCAATTTTCACCGGCTCGGGCCGAATTCGGCACCCGTGGACCCAGGCCGAACCCTGCGCGCTGGGGGGCGCTCGGGGGCGCCGGGCGAAATGGTTTTGGCGCGAAATAGACGCGGGCCCACCGAGTCAGCGACACTCGCCTCGTCGTCATGCGAACGCCTCGGTTTCCCGCGGGGAATCAATACCAAGGCTGCCGCCGGTCAGCCTTCCATTGATTCCTCATGGGGCGGCTCTTCACGGGCGGCGCGGCGCCGCCTCACTCCCCGCCCCGCGTACACACGCCTCCCCGGCGGCTATAAAAAGCATCGCCCCCTCCGGCCGTTGGCCACACACGCCGTGCTCTCTGTCTCTCTCTCCGCCGTCGACGAACCTCTCTGTCTCTATCCCCGCCGCCGACGAATCTCTCTTCTCTCCCACCCCATCCACGACAATGTGCGAGCGGTTCCCCGGTGACGGAGCAGCGGCCAACGGCTTCGGCAGCCGCTCGCTGCAAACGTGGGAGGCGCACCTGCTTTTCGAGGCCAACATTCCGGCGCCTCCAGACATGCGCGCTGGGCCGACAGGATGGAGGCTCAGCGCCGAAGGTGTCCCCATTCCCCCCTGCCGGACGTCATCGTGCGCCCCGATTACTTCGCCACGAGGTCGACCACGTTCGGTCGTCGCTGATCGAGGAGCAGCGCGCCTCCCCGCAGTACGCCGCCGACAACCACGAGGCGTGAGCGGCGTACTTCCAGCACCGTCTGGAACAACGCCTCGCCTCCACCAACGGGGCACCGGTGGTGGCGGGCGGCCGGTGGAACAGCGAGGGGCGACGCCTATGGTGGTCTGTCCCCGGCCGGATGCTCCGCGAGGTTCTCGCGCACCTCGAGGGCGGCAACAACCCGCCGCTCACATAACCTCGAGGACCGGCCATCGCTCCGATGCCCCGCCGTGGTGCCGGGAAATGTATGCCAAGGAGATTTGTCTCTGGCTCGTCGTCCTCGTCCCGTTCCTCCTCCCACTCCTCCGACTCTCCGGCGGTGTTCGGCGTCAAGGCCGAGATCGCAGCGGAGACCCCGCTCGGCTGGCATCGTCACCAACGAAGGTGGCGGCCGCGCCTCGTCCTCGGCTCCTCCCCGACTCGTCAAGCCGAATACCGAGCCAGGGCTCCCCGTTGTGAAGACGGAGCCCGGGCTCGCTAACGGTGTCAAGGAGGAGGCGCTCGACGACGAAGCGGCCATCAAATGAGCACACGACGAATGGCTGCAGACGGAGAGGGAGCGCCAGTGCGCCGCCCTCGCGAGGTTCGAAGCTCGCCGCCATGGCCGGGACGAAGGAGGCATCGTCGTCCTCGACGACAGCGACAACGACGATGACTCGCCGCCACCGCCTGTCCACCATGGAGACGCCGAGCAGGGGTCCAGCAGGGGTGGTCGCGCCATCAAGAAGGAGAAGGCCGCCGACGACGACGAGGACGGCGGCGACTTCGCCGCGCTGATCGGCTTATTCACCCCTTAGATTAATTTTTTCTAATAATTTATGTAAAACACCGAACATGTTTAATATGAATATCAAGTTTGCCGAATTTTAGCCAAACTTTGCCGAATTCAATTTTTTAAAATAAAAAAATGCGTCTAGGGGCAACCCTGGGGCGAGCGGCTAGGAACCCGCTCGCCCCCGCGTCGATTTTAGCGCCGGCTCGCCCCCAGGGTGCACGTAAAATCGCCGGCTGGGGGGCAAACGGCTGGAGATGCTCTTACGTCCAGGTCGATTGGATTGGACAAGGGGATAATGGAATGGGACAGGGTGAGAATGGGCTCGAAAACTAACAAGGAGAGGGCTGAGCAAGGCTGAGAGAATGGGCTTTGGGAGGTAGAGGGCCCAATTAACCACGAACGACGGTTTCGGCTTCCAGAATAGTAGCCTTAGGACAGCTGGCCCAGTTCGCGATTAGAAGTCGATCCAACGGCCAGAAACGCTCAGATCATGAAAACGGACGGCTTAAAACGCAAATCGCCGTGAGAGCTCGGTTTAGGTGCGGTTATACTGTCCTTATTAATGCATCAGACTAATGGGGAGTTTGGCCCACCAACTGCTGGCCTAGCGCAGACCATCGGCTCAGCTTCATGTCCAGCTGATATGCATGAGGCTACAGATCTTTGCCAGCGAATGGACGTGTCGGTTCAGCAGTCGGCCGTTGCTCTGGTCAGCCCACCCACACAGGTTGGTCTGCAGTCTTCGAAGCTGTCTCACGATGCTATACTGATGGCGCCATGTGTTCATCTCTCTGCACCACTTCGTCTTCAACACCTACCATGTTTGATGTTTCTTCATCATTGTCGACGGATCGCCCGGTGACACCGGTGGCTCTTATGTCTGATGGAAGCTCCCCCTTCGGCGTAGTAACCGTCACCCCGTCTCCGTTGACGGTTCTTCTCAGACCGACGAAGATGCTATGGACAAGGCAATGCAACGTCAGGCTGCTCATAATTTGGACACAGGTCCAGGTAACTTATCCGCAAAATCTTTTCTTTCCTTTTCAGATTCACGTATTTATTCTAGCTTAAAGAATGTTGGATGCTCTATGGTAAAGAACGATAATGCAATTAATATACCGGTTGGGGTGCTTAAACATATGGATATTGACAGATTAATGGTTTCTCCGAAGTGTAATGCCTCCATATCTAACCCTGAAATCGAGGAGGAGGATGAAGCAGATGCCAAATATGATGGTCCACTTATATGTCACTTGGTTGGTGAGGTTACTGAGGTTGTATTGGATGACGCAAGACCTGGATCCATGTTTTATGACTTCACAGCGTCCTCAGGGAAATCTAAATCACACTCCCCTAAATAGAAACAAAAACCGCCCAAGAAGGCAAAGAGTTCCACACCAATTCGAGTTTCCCCATGAAAGGCATGTTTTGGAATAGCAGAGGCCTCTCGGACTTGGCTAAACATAAACACGTCGGTGATTGTGTATGAGAACATGGATTGGATTTTGTGGCAATTTTCCGAGGCTAATAAGTGTGATTTTCGCCCGCATGTCCTCGATCACCTATCAGGTTGTTTTGACTACGCATGGCATAGTCTACCAGCACGTGGAAGATCTGGAGTAATTCTTCTTGATATTCTGACCACAGTCATGGACTTGGTGGTCTTTTTGATCGGTGAATTTCATATAAAATATCACCTACGAAACAAAGCTGACAATTTAATAGGGACTCTAGTTGCAGTCTACGGGGCTGCCCAAAATGAGCATAAACCGGCTTTCCCTTATGAATTGGTAAACCTGGCTAAGGATAACCCGTACCCAATGCTTATTGGAGGGGACTTCAATATCCTTAGGTACCAGGAAGAGAAGAATAATGACCGCTTTGACACTCATTGGCCCTTCCTATTCAACGATGTGATAGACAGTTTGGATTAGTATGTCGGGGCATCAGTTCACATGGGCTAATAAACAATCTGTGCTGACATATGAGAAGCTTGATAGGGTACTCATGGATACCGAATATGAACTAAAGTTTCCTATGGTAACCATACGAGCCCTCGAGCGTATCGAGGCGTTATCGGATCATGCACCCATCATTCTCGATTCCAACTCTACGAACCAAGCCGCACATCATCCTTTCAAATTTGAATTGGGATGGATGCATCGGGAAGGATTTGTAGACATAATCAAGAAAGTTTGGGAGAGGCCTGTTGTTGGTCGTACACCTATTCACTGATGAAACTTTAAAATAAGGTCCATGAGGCAACACCTCACTGGATGGGCGAAACATACCAACAGGATATATAAAAAAGAAAAACAACGGTTTTGTATCATTATTGATGACCCTGACAAAATTGCTGAGATGTGCACCTTATCTCAACAAGAGATTGAATTGAAAACCAATCTAATGAGAAGGTTGCACGTCTCTTGCGAGAACAAGAGATCAAATACTACCAACGATCCAAAGATGATTAAATTCTAATGGGTGATAGTAATACAAGATACTTCCAATTGGTCGCCAATGGGCGGCATAAGAAGAAATGTATTTACAGTCTCCAACAAGATGAGGGGTAGATCGAAGGTCAAGAGGAGCTCAGAAAGTGTATCACTAACTACTACAAATATCTGTTCGGGGTGACGGCCGAAGGGAACTTCACACTAGATGAGACCCGAACAGATGATATTCCACAAGTCACGGCAGAAGAAAACGATATCCTTACAGCACCATTCTCCGAAGAGGAGGTGAGAGCTGCAGTGTTCCAAATGGAACATAACAAAGCTCCAGGTCTAGATGGTTTTCCCGTAGAATTCTATCATAATTTCTAGGATATAATCAAGTCTGACCTTTTGGAGTTGTCTAATTGTCTTCACGCTCACAGACTTGACCTATTCAGACCTAATTTTGCTGAGGTTGTCTTGTTGCCGAAGATTAAGGAGGACGAACGGATCCAACAGTTCAGACCCATATGCCTCCTTAATGTTAGCTTCAAAATTTTCACCAAAGTGGCTACGAATACGTTAAACTTGGTAGCTGACCATGTTGTTCGGCCATCTCAAACAACTCTCAAGCAAGGAGGAAATATACTTGATGGCGTAGTAATCCTGCATGAGACCGTCCATGAGATGCACCGAAAAAACATGAGTCGAGTAGTATTCAAGATCGACTTTGAAAAAGCCTATAACAAGGTCAAATGATCTTTCCTCCAACATTCCCTAAGGATGAAAGGTTTCTCCGATAAATGACGCGAGTGGATACATAATTTTGTAACTAGAGGTAGTGTGGCCATCAAAGTCAATGATGATGTAGGCCATTGCTTTCAAACAAAAAAAGGACTACGATAGGGTGACTCCATTTCCCCAATGTTATTGAACATTGTCGCTGACATGTTGGCTATTCTGATTGAGCGTGCCAAGCAGGACGGCTAGATTGTAGGAGTAGTGCCACACCTTGTGGATGGTGGCCTCTCTATTCTGCAATATGTCAATGACACAATTCTCTTTATGGAACATGACCTAGACAAGGCTCGAAACCTTAAACTCTTATTGTCAACGTGTGAGCAAATGTCAGATCTTAAAATAAACTTCCATAAAAGCAAACCTTTCTGCTTTGGAGTAGCCACTAAGGTGGCGACCGAGTATGCTAATCTATTTGCTTGTGCACATGGCCAATTACCGATTAAATATCTAGGAATACCGATTCATTATCGACGTCTCACCATTGAGGAGTGTAAGCATGTAGAGGAGCGGTTAGAGAAACGATTGAGCAGTTGTAAAGGCAAATTGCTCTCAGTTGGAGGACGATTGGTTTTGATTAACTCTGTCCTCACAAATATGGTTCTCTATATGCTTTCTTTCTTCCAACTCCCAAAAGGGGTCCTACATAGACTGGACTATTTTAGATCCAGATTCTTTTGGCAAGGAGATGGTGACAATAAAAAATACAGACTCGCCAAAGTGGGTGTGGTTTGTAGGCCGAAAGACCAAGGTGGCCTTGGAATTCATGACCTGCAGATCAAGAATGAGGCTTGATACGTCTCCAATGTATATATATTTTTTGATTGTTCAATGCTGTTATATTATCAATCTTGGATGTTTTGTAATCATTTTATAGTCATTTTATATCATTTTTTGGTACTAACCTATTGACATAGTGCCAAGTGACAGTTGTTGTTTTTTCCATGTTTTTTACATCGCAGGAAATCAATATCAGACGGAGTCCAAATGCCCCGAAACTTTACAAAGAATTTTTATGGGCGAGAAGGAACACGTTGGGCCCTAGTTGCACATGGTGGGAGTCCCGAGGAGGGGACAACCCCACCAGGGCATGCCCTGGTGGGTTGTGCCCACCTCGGGTGCCCCGAACCGCCTCTTTGCTCTATAAATACCCCAATATTCCGGAAACCCTAAGGGAGTCGACGAAATATTCATCCATCCGCCGCAGAGTCCAGAACCACCAGATCCAATCTAGACACCATCTCGGATGGGGTTCACCACCTCCATTGGTCCTCTCCGATGATGCCTGAGTAGTTCTTTGTAGACCTTCAGGTCTGTAGTTAGTAGCTAGATTGGTTCATCTCTTTCTCTTGATTCTCAATACAATGATCTCTTGGAGATCCATATGATGTAACTCTTTTGCGGTGTGTTTGTTGGGATCCGATGAACTTTGAGTTTATGATCAGATCTATCTTTTTATATCCATGAAAGTTATTTGAGTTTCTTTGATCTGTTATATGCATAATCTCTTATACCTCGTATTTCTTCTCTAATATTTGGGTTTTATTTGGCCAACTTGATCTATTTATCTTGCATTGGGAAGAGGTGCTTTGTACTGGGTTCGATCTTACGGTGCTTGATCCCAGTGACAGAAAGGGAAACGACACGTATGTATCTGTGCTAGTAAGTATAAAACGATGGGGTCTATCTCTACATAGATAGATCTTGTCTACATCTTGTCATCGTTCTTATGGCATTACTCCGTTTCTCCATAAACTTAATACACTAGATGCATGCTGGATAGCGGTCGATGTGTGGAGTAATAGTAATAGATGCAGGCAGGAGTCGGTCTACTAATCTTGGACTTGATGCCTATATAATGATCATTGCCTGGATATCGTCATGATTATTTGAAGTTCTATCAATAGCCGAACAGTAATTTGTTTACCCACTGTTTGCTATTTTTCTTGAGAGAAGCCACTAGGGAAACCTACGGCCCCGAGGTCTCTTTCTCACATATTTGCCTTTGCGATATACTTTTCCTTTGCATTTATTTTCAGATCTATTAAACCAAAAATACAAAAATACTTTGTTGCACTTTATTTTATTTGTGATCTATTTATTCAATCTATTACAACTTTCTCCCGTCCATACACCGTTTCTGGCGTCGTTACCCGAAAGGGATTGACAACCCTTTAACAAGTCGGGTTGTGAGGTGTTGCTATTTGTGCGCAGGGGCTGTTTACATTATGTTGCTTGGTTCTCCTACTGGTTCGATACCTTGGTTTCATATCTGAGGGAAATACCTACCGCCGCTGTGCTGCATCGTCCCTTCCTTTTTGGGGAAATACCGACGTAGCTTCAAGCGACATCAAGGCTCTACTTAGTTGGTTGTTTAAACTTCTTACTAAGGATGGTGTTTGGGAAACCATATTGCGCAACAGGTATCTAGGCCAAAAGCGGTGTCTCGTGCATATTGGACACCTGGCGACTCGCACTTTTGGCCTGGCCTAATGGCGGCAAAGAAACATCTCTTTCACTTTAGGTCTTTCGCGATAAGGGATGAGTCGGAGGTTCGTTTCTGGAAAGACATCTCGCTAGGCAATGCCACTCTTCGAGAACAATATCCCGCCTTGTACAACATTGCTCGCGAAAAGAATAATACTATTGCGCAAGTGCTCAGTTCATCCCCACCCAACATTTCGTTTAGGCGGGATTTGATTGGCCACCGACTTATGTCATGGCACAATCTTTTATCCCGTCCGGATTCGATTAATCTTATACAAGGCCAGGATATGTTTCACTGGAACCTTACTACATCAGGGTCATTCACAGTAGAATCTATGTACCGTGCACTCACGCATTCTGAGGTACCGATGAGTAATAACAAGAAAATCTAGAAGTCGAAGATTCAACTAAAAGTTAAATTTTCATATGATATCTTCGTAGGGGAGTTGTTCTAACCAAAGACAACCTCGCACGGCGCAACTTGTCAGGGATTAAGAAGTGTTATTTTTGTACTCATGAAGAGACAATCAAACACCTCTTTTTCTAATGCAACTTTGCATGTTCTATGTCGTCAGTTATCCAAATAGCAACAAATTTGTATCCGCCCACAAGTTTCGCCGATATTTTTGGTCATTGGTTGGACGGTATTCCATATAGCTTCAAAACGCTAATACATGTGGGAGCATATGCCTTACTATGATTGCTTTGGCTATGTAGAAATGATTTGGTTTTCAATGATAAAAATGCTTTTCCTTTGCAGGTAATTTCCGTTGTACGCACTCGCTTCGTACATGGTCTACGCTACAACAAGCGGAGTACCAACCGCTGTTCAAGGCGGTGTGTACGCGGTTGCAGCAGGTGGCTACGGTGGTTTTTACCCAACATGGGTGGCAGTATAATATCCGGATCGGTCCACCATTCCTTGCAACATAGGCATAGTGTCGGTCTATAGGACTCTACTGTCGTCGATTTGTCATTTTATTTTCTTTCATTTTGTCAGACTTTAGGTGTTTGGCTGTGTGCATCCTAATTTCCAGAGGCCAGGTGTTACTCATAATGTTTTGTATCCACTTGATGCTACATTTCGAGATAATAAAAACGCACTTTATCGAAACAATCAGCTAAAAGCGGGTTAATGCTACTGTAAACATCAAGTATTGTATGTGGTCCTTAGCTCTCTATAATCGTTAGCTCTCCCACTGTTCCCAATGTCTCCTATCCCCACAGTTTCATGCATCTTTTGGTTCTCTCTCATCATCTCATCATCTTTGTACATGCTCTTCACCTATTTGACGTGCCAAGCTAGTGATGGCAATAGGAGAGCGGTGGCATCTGAACATGTTATCCTGGTCGTAGGTACATGTCTAGGGATCTGATCCAGTGGGACCGTTCGACATAATACGGGAGTAAGAAAATCGATTGTCTGACATTATACACAGGTGAACAGGGATGTACGGAAGCCCGCGGGCGACGGTGACAAGCCGAGCCGTGGCTCGCCTCCGTCACGATAAGTAGTGCTTGGGATCAGAATCCTATGTTCGCCGTCTCGTCACCTGTACACAGCGCCGTCAACGATTAGTTGACCGGTGGACGAAGTGTGACTGCATACACAGGGCCTTTCTCCCCTTCCCCCCAACCTTCCAATCTCGATGGCGCGCGGAAGGCGAAACCATGGCGGCGGCAAACGGTATGGCGGAGTTTGCAGGCCTACGCCACAACTGGCTCGAATTTCTGCTAGATCCGGTAATGTCTGAACTGTATAAATCTGTTCGATTCCATCCGGACACGCCCAAGCACAAATATATGGTTGACTGGTATTCAATTTCTTAGATTCCCGCTGAGAGAGGTCATTGCCGGCGATGGGCATCCAAATCCATTAGTCTTGATGGCTGTTGGGCCGTCGGCACCGGCAAGAGCCGACTCGTCGTGCGCGGTTCTGGTGGGAGAACTCGGCGGCACAGCTAAGCAGAGCAAATCCGCCCGGAAAAGGAAGCACTCAGCAACTCAGTCCGTGTCCGTCGAGTCCACCGGGATTTTGAACCCAGATGCACCAGGCTGGAGCAGAAGGTATATACATAACAATGAGTGTTTTCTCCTCTGGATCCATGGTTCTGAATTTTTTATTGCCTAATTCTCAGTCTAGTGGGCATGAGTACTACTGTTAACAAGCTGATCCTATGATTTTTTTTTTTTTGAAACTGAGCCTATAATTCGGGTAATAAACCATGCGTGCTATTAGCATATATAATGCTTCCCGGTTAGACCATGCCAACCATGCGCGAAATTAGAATACTTAGACCCTGTTCGGAATCCCTCAATCCCGCTCCAATATTGCTGACTCCACGGAGCTGCGGGGCTCGATTTTAGCCGCTCAGAATGTGCCTTTCACGAAGAGTTCTGTGCAAGTGTACGTCGTCGAAAAATTCTAATGATGAATCTCTTTGTGAGAAATATAGAGCGGAGCAGCCATGAGAACAAATATTGCCATTGAATAACATACAAATAAGGTATACACCAAGAAAATGTTTGAGCAATTTGATGAGAACCTTTTTGAGGGTCGGGCTTACCAGGTCGAGGAAATTGAGAAGAAGTACATTGCAAGATGCAACGATGTCGAGAAACGCCAGAAGTGGAGCGTGATTGATTACGAGGTGACCATGTCGGACGATGGCAATTCACCCTCATGGGGATGCTTTATTACCATGCTTTGAAGGTATTTTTTTTTTATTTCAATATTGCTCATTCCTCTGCTATCCGCGAAAAGTCATATTTTGATTTCCAATGTTTCAGGTGATGGACTATGTTGGCGTGAAGGAGATGCCAAAGCGGCACATCCTCAAGAGATGGACGAAAGATGCTATGGATATCCTGCCCCGGCATCTTGCTCACTTCAAAACAGACCAGGCCGTGAACAACTCTTTCTGGTAACTGGGATGCACTTGCTGGACTGTCTGCTCCGAGCAAGAAATGTGGTGCCGGGCGACCATGCGTCAGTAGGAAGAAGGCACCGTATGAAGGACTGATTAAAAGGACAAAGTTCTGCAGCATTTGCAAATTGCCAGGACATGAGAAGACTACCTGCCCTGACAGGGGTGCCAAAACGTACAACCTGCAAGAACTGTGGCATCGCCGGACACCGTCGCACTTCGTGCACCAGGCCGCTGTTCGCTGATGCTTCTTAATAACTTGGTGAAACATGTATGATAACTCTGAATTTTAAGTTTCGAGGATTTTCTAGTGTGTGAGTTATGCATGGACCCCCATGCTTGTTCCTCCCCGAGTGTAAACTAGCTGTATTTTTAACTATGTTGAAATGTGTGGAGTTATAATATTTGGTTTCTGTACCTTTTAAGCCATTTGAGACAAATGTGAATTTTCCAATTTGCACCTGTTGATGTCTGGATGACAAATAGTTTTTCAAGTTGTCACCGAGCATGACTAAAAACTGGCCGGGGTGTTGTCCCTGTGCGTCACTGAAATTGGCTTGGATGACGCCCCCGAGCGTGACTAAAACTCGTTTGTGGGTACCAGTTTGTTGTTGCGGTGTACATCTACAGTCAACTACTCCATGACACGTGTGCTTGCATTTTGTCGACCACTGGATCACTCGTGTGCGCTAAATGTATTCAAATTCGTAAGCTGCTGGCAACCAGGCGTATGAGGCCGAGGCAGCAGAGTAGACGTCAAGCCGGGACGGCTCAGGTAGGCCCATAAAAATGGCTGATCCATCCGACCTCCTCCTGTACCGGTGCCAGAGGGTTGCTGGGTTGCATAACAAATGAGGCGGTCCCATCTTGGAATACATCTACAATACGCAGCATTCTACTGACCAGAATACGGGTCAACACGAGGGTCCCAAGAACAACAGGTGGATGAGATAACGGGCTCAGCTGTGCTCATGATCAGAAACGAATTTTCCTGGCAATAGGTTGAATTGAACTGATACAACATAGCTTGTTAGCTGAGGCGGAGATATGATGCTATATAGAGATGTAAAAAGTATTGAAACCGGTAAAGCTTCGTGCAGCATGAATACACTTACAATTACCATTCAAGCCACACATACTTAATAGGAGGATGGGTACGCTTGCATGCCGATAAGTTGGAGCTACATTTTAAAAAAAAATGGCGGAACTACATTTTTGGAAACTTACTAAAAATGTTGTTGACCAGGTATTGACTTCCCAAAAAAGGGAAGTTACTGCCATATCCTTTCCTGGCGAGTGAACCCCAGTTAGAGCTGCCAACCATAGTGACCTACAATATAGGGTTGTTTGCAAGTACTCCCTTCATTTCATAATATAGTGCGTATACACTTTTCAAAATTCAGCATTGATCATAAATTAGACCAATAATATGTAAATCATTTTACTGAAAAATTATACCCTTAAAAACTTCTTTCGAATATGAATTCAAAGGTATCTATTATGCACCCTCCGCAGTTGGCCATGTTTGTTAAATTTATGGTCAAAGTTAAATCTCGAAAAGCGTGGGCGCACTACTTATGGAATGGAGGGACCAAATTTATAAACACGTATTTCAAAGCCCACATATGAATAATTTTCCTATAATCTTATTGTAGATTTTTGGCAGTCGCTTCATTCCGGAAAAAGACTTAGCCTGTTAGAAAATGGTGTCACTTCATGCGCCCATGAAGAAAATTGCATACGGCCCCTCCAGTGTGGGTTGAGTCGACGATCACTTACGGTGAAGTCGGATCATTTGCTCAGGGTTTAGGGATGTCGATGACGCCTCTAGGGGGAGTGATGAAGATGATGCTTGCGTACTGTCTCAGCGAGACCCTCTTTAGAGTGATCCCCACCCCACAAACATACATGCGTGATCCATGATTGTCCTATATTATTATAAACTCATTACTTTAACACGCCTTTTGTATTTTCTGTTTAGAGATGGCATGTTTTAAAACAGATTAATATATTTTCAGGGAATAATTGTTTTTCACATTGACTTTCACTCGTCCATGTGAAATAAGTCTGTAGTAGTTCCAGCAACCGTAAATTGGGTGTGCATTGTACACACAATGAGGACCACAACTCATACTCCCTTCATCTATTTGTACGAGGCCACTTTGTAACTTGGGTCTGATTTTGACCACATACATGACCAACAAATCATATGCTAAATGACATAAAGAATGTATACCATTGAAAACTTCTTTCAAATAAGAATGCAATTGTGTATGTTTTGTGCCAAATAAGATGTATTTTGTTTTCAAATGGATGGTTAAAACTAGACCAAAGTTACCAAGTGGCAATTTGAAATAGACGGAGGGAGTATTATTTTTTGGAAACACATCTCATATTACATATGAAGAGAAATACTAAAGATGGTTATATTTTCACAAAAAGGGATTTAGTTGTCTGTATTTTCGCTAGAATTGTTGCACAATCATAGATCACCCCGGACAAAATTTAAACGATCGACGCACTACAAACCTGCCTGCAGGACAGAGGCAAATGCCTCACTATTGGTGTCAGTGCTACATTGTACCGGAGGCAAAGGTTTGGATGGAAAACGGGGTTAAAATCGGCGGCAGCAAGCACATACACTAGAAACAGATTCTCGTCAGCTACTACATTTCCCTTTCGATGAAGACACCAAAAGGATTTTCTGTCTCTTTGAATCAACCTCCCCATCGTCTTGCACCACGGATTAGACACTAGCTATAATCCAAAGTACAAACATATGATCGACAACACATTTTTTTTCTGGGCAAGCTGACAACACGCATTGTCATGCATCCTCTGCCACCGGGTGCCAAAGTGATCAACACTCGGATGCAAGCGGAGACAATGATGTGTGTATGAAGATGATAGAAGGAGACACGACAGCACTAGCAGCTGATAATGTATGACCCAATAGGCTCTTGAAGTATACATGGTGAAGTTAATAATCATGTTTTTATGCACACTGGAAGGTTGCTTTGAGTACAATAAGCTGGGAGAAAGCATAGAGGAGGCAGCGCTTCAGAAGACTGGGCATAAGGATTGTCGTAGACATGGATGCAGATTTACAACAAGCTTACGCTCAAGTAGTTCTCCCACTAGACCACAAGCGTCCTACCACAACACATAGTCTACAGTAAGTGGAAAGCAGGGAAAGTGAGAGACCAAGTGTGCACTGAGAGACGACACTACAGTAAGTGGTGAATAGTCGTCTCTGGATGGCACCCTCTTTATAAACACATAGTCTCAAGGGAGACCTAGATCTATCAGATATTTTTCTTCACCATCATTTCTAATGCGCCCTGTTCCCACGACTCTCTCTCTCTCTCTCTCTCTCTCTCTCTCTCTCTCTCTCTCTCTCTCTCTCTCTCTCTCTCTCTCTCTCTCTCTCTCTCTCCCTCTCTCTCTCTCTCATGTGTACGTGATCTTGTGAAACAGGATCTTCTCCTCACTCCTCGGATGAACATGGACTGGTATATATAGGCAAAACATTATTTAGACAAGCGAAGGTTGGTGGACCATTCATTTTTCTCACATAATGAGCCTATGAGGTGCTGGTAGTCATTTTTTCTCAACAAATGTTGTACTTTATTATTATTATTATTATTATTATTATTATTATTATTATTATTATTATTATTATTATTATTATTATATGTGTAAATTTCTTAAAAAATCCTTAAAATATCATCCAAAATAAATCTACTCTTAAGTATCAAAATCAAGGCGGTGGGTTACTAATAGGTACCCGATGGAGAAGTTCCCACTATTCCGTACTCCCTTCGTTCCATAATCGTTGTCGTGGTTTTAGTTGAAACGGAGGGAGTAGTAGCTAACTCATAATTCACCAATGTCTGTCAAAACATGTGAGTCTAAGCCTCGCACGCCACCTCCAACCTACCTCTCCCTTTATGGAGAAAAGAGAATAAAAATGCAGAACACATATATGCTTTCAAAATTAGATCTTTTGCAAAATTAGGCCTTGGTTTTCGGTCAGGGTGGACACGGTCCGAGCCGGTCCGGTCCCGGTCCGAGCCGGCGTTTGGACCGGCCGCCGGCGGTCCGGTCCGGAACGGACCGAGCAGCGTGGCGGGCCTGTTTTCAGGGACCGGACCGGCGGCGGTGAAGCCCGGGCCGGACCGAGAGGACCGGTGGTCTTGTTTCCATGGTGGTCATGGCGAGGCGGTGGTGACCAGATCGTCGGCAAGAGGATGGGTGTTGTGACACAAACAATGAACAAAGGCAGCAGCGAGGTGGGAGACGTGCGTAGGGGCTGGGGCGAGGTGGGCGACATGCACGAGCGCCGGCGGCGAGGTGGGCGATGTGCCACGGGAAGTGCCATCTACGTCGCGGCGGTTAGCCATGAACATTCCTTAGAAGTTTTTTTCGTTGCATGCAACTAATGTGGGACGTGCATGAGCCCACGATTTTCTGTCTGCGGGCGTTGCCATAATTAGAGGATCAAACCTGACGTGAAGTTAAATGTCAAATGGCGCCGCGATTTGCAGATCAAGCCTTGTTTCTCTCGTACTTTCATATTTCTTGTTCGACTGAATAAAAGTGCAGAAAGTTAACACACAAACAGGACTGAATACAGTCATATTCAGTTATGGAGGTGCACATTTATACAAGATATATACATGTAGGTGCCGAACTAACCCAACAAACTCCCGAGTTAACCTCCACTAATCATGTACACGCGATAAAGACGCACACAACTAGGCAAGGTTTACAGAGAGAGCAACCGGTAGACCCAAACATACGCTTCACCAAAAGGAAAACGGCAGCGTAGGATCAAGGCACGTGATTATAGGCAGAGCGTTTCTCCCACGATTTGCGCCTTCCAGAAAATACTTGCCTGATTTGTTGGACGCGGAAATCACGGCCAATCGAGCTTTTTCCCCAGATGAACACTAGTGCAGAACCGGGCAATAGCACCGGTTCCGTAAGGCCCTTTAGTGTCGGTTTCGTAACCGGCACTAAAGTGTGGTCACTAAAGCCCCCCCCCCTTTTAGTACCGATTCAGCACGAACCGATGCTAAAGGACAACCACGTGGCACGAGCCAGCTCCGGGGGCCGGGAGCCCTTTAGTACCGGTTGGTAACACCAATCGGTACTAAATGTTTATGGCTTTTTGGTTTTATTTTGTATTTTTTAATTAAATTTGTGTTATCAATTTAATTTAGGATTGTTTTACGTTATAATGAGTTGTAGTCGTCGTTATCATCATCATCATCATCATCACATATTAATAAATAAATAAACTCTAACTAGATAAAAATCATCGTAGTCGTCTAATTACCACTATTTAGTCATCATAGTCATTACCGCTAGCTATCTAATCATCACCAACGCTGGCTAGCTTAAAGAGGAAACATTCACTTTGTAACAGAAGCAAAGATATCATCAAGTTCAACATAATCATCACCAACATCGAAGTTCAGGACACGGACATGAGACAAGTACTAATTAAGAGTATGAACTAGTAGCTACTCCTGCTGCTCCCTCTCAGGTAGAATAGCATAGAACATGTATAGCTCTCCTGATTCATCATACTGGAGCATGCAGATGAATCTGTCTCCTAATCTTGGGTTGCGCTTCTCCTTGCTGCCCCCTAGTACTTCTCTGCGGTCGTTAACAATTTTGCTCCAATCTTTCACTATTAAGCATTCTTCGCTTTCAGAAATCCTGAATGCACTCATGTGCAATGTAGCATATCTTGGCCGTAAGCTAACCATTGACATGCGACCTTTTGTCTCGATTCACTCAGGCACAACTGTCATCGGAAGTCTCTGTTGAAGAACATCATATAGTAATTAATATACTAAGCAATGAAAGTTTAGCTTCAAAAATAATGTATGCAAAAGATGCACTAATTAAGAACAAATATTTAAAATCTTACCATCTTTCGATTATGATGTGACCATAGTTCAATAGGATCATCATTGGTCGCACGTTTTGAGTACTAATATTTCTAAGTTCAGGAAAAAAATTGTCTTGACAGTATTAAGATCCTCAAGCCATGAAACATAATGACTTATCTCCTCGCAGTTTAGTTGAGCCCCAGCGCAGTATTAGGTCATGTCTACCAAGCACCGGACATGTTTGCTTAAACCGAAATAAGCTGACAATACAAATTAGTTGTCAACTATTTTTGAATAAACTGTATCAATTAAACATATGCATGCATGGTTGAGAAAAACTCACCAAATGGTAGAACTGGAGGCGTTTGCACATCGACCCAGATGTCTATATTATCTTCAATATCATTTTCCGAACGAATATCAAAGGTGATAACCATATCAGGCTCAAATGCATAAGCCTTGCATAGTGCTTGCCAAGTTTTGCATTTAAAATGGGTGTATGTGTCTCCATTATATAATTTGACGTTGAATGTATACCCATGCTCCGTCTTCAAGTAAACTCTCTTTACCTCCATATCATCTATAGCACTAAAACCTATCTTATCCAAGACAAAAATTCTTGAATGGCAGGGGATGCGCTACTAGAATAGTGAAAATTTAAAATTATAAGTTGAAGCAAATAAAGCATAAGTTTTGCATTCACATAATAATTGACAAAGTGACTTACTGTATCAACTTCGAATGTCTCATCCAGCTTGATGCTGAAGCGCCTACCATCAACAAGGAAATTTCTGTCGCACAGGCCGCGCTGGTCTTCACAGTGTTCGCACATAATGAAATCTTTTTCGTCGTCAGATGACATTTCCTATGTTCATATAGGTGAAACATTAAACACCTATATCTAGCCAAATATATATTCATCTAACATTTGACATTAATATATCTAACTATATTCATCTGTAACAATTGACATTACTATATATTTAACTTTTCTATCTAATTCATGTAACATTCGACATTAATCTAACATTTATATAAACTCAAAATATGTAAAAAATGAAATAAACAGAAAAACTCATTAACAAATAATATTTTAATTAGATCATCAAATCTCAGATACCTAAATTTTCTTACTAAAAATAAACTAATTATATTAATTATTGAACTAGTTCAAATCTTATATACATAAATAAACTAGTTATATTAATTATTGAACTAGTTCAAATCTCATATACCTAAATAAACTAATTCGACAATTTTCTTACTAAAAATAAATTAGTTATATTAATTATTCAACTAGTTCAAATCTCTAGTTCGACAATTTTTTATCTAGCAAATTCATCTAACATTCGACATTAATCTAACATTCGATCATCTAATTAACTTTTCTAAAAACAGAAAATAAGTAAAAAATGTGTGTGTATGTGTGTGTGTATGTATGTGTGTGTGTATGTGTGTGTACGTATATATGTGTGCGTATATGTGTATGTGTGCGGCCCCGTACGCCACCGCCCCGTACGTACGAGCGGGGGCGGCGGCGTACGGGGCGGGGGCGCCGGCGTACGGGCCGGCCGGCAGGGTGCGACGAGACGACGGAGGACGGCGCGGCGGGTACGCGAGGAGAGCGAGATACGTACGTATACGGGACCGCGGCGCGGGACGACGACGGACGGCGGCGTGCGGCGTTCGAGGCGGCGGCGGGGACGACGACGACGGACGACGGGCGGCGACGACGGGAGCGGCGCGCGAGAGGTTGAAACGAAAGAAGTGGGGAGATCTAACTGAATTTTCGTAAGTGTTGTATATATAGGAGATGCCTTTAGTACCGGCTGAAACCACCAACCGGTACTAAAGGCCAACTTTGGCCAGGCCAAGAGGCGGGAAGAGCAGGCCTTTAGTACCGATTGATGCCTCCAACCGGTACTAAAGTCTTTAGTACCGTTTGGAGCCACCAACCGGTACTAAAGGCCTCGCGCTGCCACCCCAAAGTTTAGTCTCACCTCGCCGGGCGAAGGGCAGCCGCACTGGTTTATAAACCCAGCCGCAGCTGCCTCTTTGAACTCCTATATATAGCAGGCTTGTGGGCCTAATTTCTGCGCGCTGCCCTGTGAGTCTGCTGGGCCTTTAGGGCCTGTAATTGCACGCCCGTGGCGTAGCAGGCCCACAGGGCAGCGCCCCAGTTTTTTTAATATTTTTTCTTTTCTGCTTTATTTTCTTCTATTTATTTTGTATAGTTTTTTTTTCTGTTGTATTTATTTATGAGTAGTTTTTCATCTAGTTTGCCAAAATTCAACATTTTCCGAGTTCATTTTGTTGTGATTTCAATTTCACGGTCATTTTGTGAATGATTGAAAAATAGCAAATATATATATTTTTTCTTTTCTGCTTTATTTTTTCTTCTATTTATTTCTGAGTAGTTTCTTCTTTTCTGCTATATTTATTTTCTTCTATTTATTTTGGAGTAGTTTTTTTATATAGATTTTTCTTTTCAGCTATAGTTTTTTTCTTTTCTGCTATTTTTTCTTTTCTGCTATTTTTCCTTTTCTACAAAACTTGATGGTCAAAGTCTGGAGTTATAACCAAAGTTTTAAAAAAAGAAATGCCGACTTGTAGTGTAATAAGTCCGGAGTTGTAATAAGTTATTAAAAATAAAAGAGAGGTGCAATGCTCGTTAATTTGCTTCAAGCCTTTCGGAATAGTGTAAACTGCACTGCGCGTAGCTCCGTGCAATCTACCATATTCCTGAAGGATTGAAACTAAGCAACGTGAGCATTGAGCCTCTTCTTCATCGTCTCTGCACTCAGTGCTTATAAACCGCTCCTAGTCCCTCTCTCTTGGCGAGGTGGGACTAAAAAACAGCTTACTAAGAAACCCTTTAGCATCGGTTGGAGCCACCAACCGGTACTAAAGGTGGTGCTATGTCTGCACAAAATTTAGTGTCATTTAGTTCAAAACAAATCATTGAATGCATGAAAAATAGCAAATGAAGGCAGAAATGGTTGAAAGTTGATGGCGTCGGTTTGAATGGTGCATACTGAATGCACAAATTTTTTGGAGTTGTAATAAGTTTAAAAAAATGAAATGCCTTTGTAACAGATGAGTTTAATTTCGTCAGAAACCTGAATACTTCGAAAGAGATTGTCCAGTTTGTAAATGAAGTGCATCCAGTTTTTGCCGTAAACCTCTCTACTTTTTTGAACAATCTATGTGGGTGAAATGATGATACCATGCCAAGTTTCAACTTTGCCAGAGTTCATTTGTAGTGCTTTTCAATTTCCAGGTCATTTAGTTCTCAAAACAAATCATTGAATGCATGAAAAATAGCAAATGAAGGCAGAAATGGTTGAAAGTTGATGGCGTCGTTTTGAATGGTGCATACTGAACGCAAAAAATATAAGAGCATTTATAGTCTAAATTGTCAGTATGATCTTATATTTCTTTACAGTCTAAATTGTCAATATGATCTTATAACATAAAAAAATACTTTGATCATCAATGATCTTTGTGTGTACAATCTGAATTGTCAATGTGAGTCATCAACGATTTATAAACCGATGAAGACTCATATTGCGGCCACAAATTCTACACATAGAGTTCAATGAAGACCAAGTGCATGTGATAGTTTGAGAAATAACATATTTAAGGTGGTAAAAGGCTTGTTAGGGGAGCGAGGTGGGACTAAAAACAGCCTGCCATAACGTCATTAGTACCGGTTCGTGGTACGAACCGACACTAAATGGTGATGGTGGGGCCATAGCCTGACCGCAAGCTGACACAGCCTCTTTAGTACCAGTTCGTGGTACGAACCGATACTAAAGGTTCGCCACCAACCGGTACTATTGATCGCCGCCACGAACCGGCACTAATATACTCATTAGTGCCGGCTCTAATTCAAACCGGCACTAATATGCTTCACGTTTGACCCTTTTTCTACTAGTGTGATGGCCATGGCAAGGGTCGAGAACGTGAGATCGTCCGCGGTGCACGCAAGACAGTGACGGCGACCGGCGGCGAGAGGCTATGGCGCATGGCGAGGAAAGGGAGGAAGGAGTGGGGAAGCTTGGGGACATGGTGGTTCACCCGGGGTCTGCCGTTGGCCGCGATGACGACGAACAGCGGCGGCGCTGCCATTTTTTTCCTCGGACGGACCGGTTAAAGACCGGACCGGACCGACAAATTTTCGGGCCATATTTGGCAGACCGGACCGACCCTTTTCTCTAGCGGGCCAGGACGGAGCGGGCCACGAGCGGTCGTTACGTCCAGCCCTAGTTTTCAGTAATCGGACCTTCCACTATACTAACTACAAAAGCACGCCACCTCCAACCTACCTCTCCCTTTATGGAGAAAAGAGAATAAAAATGCAGAACACATATATGCTTTCAAAATTAGATCTTTTGCAAAATTAGGCCTTGGTTTTCAGTAATCGGACCTTCCACTAGACTAACGACAAAAACATTACTAAGTGAACTTTCAACAATTAAAGCTTTTATATTCTTCTTGAGAAACATTAAATATTTATTGTTTCCTGATGTGGGTAGATAATTTTTCAAACTTAACAGTTCTTAAAATTTATAAATAAATTTTAAAATCGGACTTGTAAAATTAATAATTAGCGTTTTCACCAAAAAAAGTCACGCTTTTATAGAAATCATAATTTTATGCACAGAGTGGCAGTTGTGTATCGTTGACCTACAAAGTTTCAAGATCAAATGTTCTCTTGTTTGGAAGAAAGAAAAAGAAGAGAAATTTATACATAAATATAACTTGGATCTTGATGCGAACTCCTTGAGATAGAAGGTGTAGCTGCATGGTACTATAGAAAATCTACTCCTGGAAAATTAATCTCGAAAGCTCAAACCGACACATAAAAATTGGGTATGTGTTCAGTTCTTTGTGGTCGAATAGTTTCTAATTCACTCCGTATAATACATAGATGCAGGGTAGGTCGGACATTAACCGGCTCAGTGTGGCGTTGTACACTAGTTATTACAATCGGTTGAGAGCACCAACAAGAAAGAATGGGTTAGGGACAAAGTGAATTAGCGTGATGCATCTAATGGCTTAGTATCTAACTGCTAATCCAATGCCGACCAAATGGAGAAATGTAACCCGTAGTAGAAGTAGTACTAACTTAATAAGCATGTACACCTAGGGGTTTATTGGACAAACAAGCCAAATAGAAATCTGAACTTCTAAGCATGTGCTCTGAATCTTAACAGAGTCACATATGGCTACTAGTATCAATTACGAGCTCCATGTGATTTACTAGCTTCTTTCATGGTACATAGATCCGATGTATTATCATGCAGGAGTAAAGCATGAAGAGATGCAGTAGAGTAACCTGTCTTTCTATTCACACACTCTGAGATGCGGTTAAGCACGCTAGGGTCTCTTGGAGTCAAGAGCCTGCTTTGTGCCAAGGTCAAGCAGTTCTGTTTTATCATTGACCTCTCAAGAGAGATGGCTCTCCCAGTTGCGGTGCGGTGCGAGACACAAATTTGTGATGTCAAAGGACATCTAGGTTTGCCAAGGGGCTCTTGATTTTATTTTTGTTAGGTTAATCTTGATGAAATGTTATCTAGTCATGCATTAGGTGAGTCATGCATGTGTTGTTAGGACTAGTCATGGTTTAGTGACCAGGTAATTTGTGCATGGAGCGAAGATGTGGCCTAACGTGCACAAGTGTTCGGGGTCAAAAGTTGGTTAGTTTGCACCGACATGCATGCATGTAAAATGGCCAGGTTGTGTGGCCGTTGTGTCAACTTCGGCAGTGCTGAACGTGTCGTGTGCGGCCGGCCGGAGAGATTAGTGGATCAAGCAGTTTGTGAGCTCGACCATGCATGTGTGCGTGTGCATGCAGGTAGCGTGTGCATGCTGTGTAATAGCCAAGTGAGTCGGCTATTTAAGCCATGTAACTGGTTTGCAACGAGGTGTGAGATGAAAAACAAGTGAAGGCATAAGTGTGTGTGTGCTGCAAAAGCTCTCTGGGTGTATGTGTTCCTCCTCTTCATTGTGTACAACGTGAGAAGTGTAGGTGTGTCCACTGCGTACTCGTGTCTGTATCCGTCCATCCGTGGGCTGCTCCAACATATTTTTTTTGTAATGTAGATATAAATTTTACATCTTTAAGTCATTACGAAGCGTTGACATCACAGCACAGAGTCGTAGCTCTGCCACCGGGCTCTACCATCTGGCTGTCACTAGTCTTGATATCCTCCATTCTAGGGTACCTCATCTTATAGACATTTGGTTCTTCACTTACTGATTTCTTCATATCATCATTACGTAATTGATGTACTAAGCTAATGCTACGGAAGTGTTCAAGTTCAGTTGAGTATTTCTAAGGTGGTACTGTTAGAGGTACGCCGTGATCGAACCACTCCACTGAGATTTGGAACACCATGGTTGCAACTGTAGTTCCTTACTTCTTTTGTATTACCCACTATAGATCTCCTTAAGCCATCTTTTTTCTACGCCTCTAAAGGACAGTTCTGTGGAGCAACATGGAAAAAGGGAGGGAAAAAAAATTCTACCTCTGTCTTCAACTCCCCGAATT
The DNA here is from genome assembly GCA_032464435.1 of Aegilops umbellulata. Taxonomy (NCBI): domain Eukaryota; kingdom Viridiplantae; phylum Streptophyta; class Magnoliopsida; order Poales; family Poaceae; genus Aegilops; species Aegilops umbellulata. The sequence goes on along the minus strand of CP136059.1, from coordinate 375,725,851 downwards.
CATATGGAAAACAAGACTGAATCGCCAGAATAGCAAAAGGGCCGTACCTAAGACCAATGTTTTAAATAGCGGGCTATGGTAAATAGCGGCGGGCCTCCAAATCAGTTATAGCGGAGCTATAGCGGGCTATAGCAGGCTATAGCGGGATATTTGTGAAGGCGGCCATTTAGCGGCACCCTACTTAAAAGGCTATAGCGGGCTATAGCGGAGCTATAGCCGGCTATTTAAAACTATGCCTAAGACACGTCGATCGCTTCTAGAAACTAAAGTGGTTTCAACATGTGTCTCGGCTACCTTAACATCATTTAACAATAGATGAACCCATCACTCTGCTAATATTCCTGACGCCTCCTACGCCCAAATGTTCTTTTCAACTCGTTAGTTCTTCTCTTGCAATTTTTGTGTTGTTTACGTGACTGCCCCTACATGAGTTATAAAGCTAGGTGCTATCCAACAAGGGAGAGCAAAATGAAACGATGTAGCGTGATATCTACTCTCGCAAAGCTAGAATGTTATATATAAGGCAAAAAGTATATTAATGCAATTAAAGACGGTGAGTACTTGTTTATTTTCATGTGTTCAATACCCATGAGCTATGATAGGCATGTTAAATTGTGCGCACAGCCAGTTCACCTTGAAAGCTTGAGCTAACGCCAAAAGTTGGCCGCGATGAGCAATTTCTACTTCATTCCCTTGTTCAAACTAGCACGGGTTACTGGTGTACGAGCAAACCTAAAACGTCCCCATTTCTATTTCAATCGCTTTGTCTCCCGAAGTCTTCACTCTTTCAACATGATTTCATTATATCATCATCCCGAATCCACATGGAAAACAACAAACATTTTTTGTGTTATTAGGATCTTCTCAATATCATCAACAAAAGCACACATATAACTCATAATTGTAACACTTCTTTCATGCAGATGTACGGCTAGTCAAGCCCTTTCTCCTGCAAGTCGCCATTGGCATCAACCACCAATTGGAAGTTTGTATTGATAAGATGTTCAGATCCCCAGTCATCCACTAGCTCCATATGGTAGTTCACAAAAGCCAGCTCCAAATCATCCTTAGAGACAGCCAACCAGTTTTAACCAGAAGATCCCCAAGATGTGATTAAGGCACATATGATATACTTCCCCATAATCCTTGCTAGACCAAGGACGGGAAGGAACACAAGACTCACCCAGATCAGCCCGAGTCTTTGGAGGGGAGGACAGACATCGACACTCACGACGGTGCCGCCGTCGGTGGAAAGCGAAACCCTAATGTTTTACGCTAGAGGGGAAAACCTTTTATATTCTTCATTATCCAAGTGAGTTGGTATGAACAAAAATTTCTTTGTCAAACTAGAGTACTAACCATTTGTTGGGTTGCTAGGATGATATGTGTTATCATGTATCAAACCCTATGCCCAAATCATCAAAGGTCAAGCTGTAGCTTTGACGCCTTGTGTCTCTCCTAAACGAATTATTTCCTTGTGCATGACGTTTTTTTCGATAGCGAGGAACCACGGATAACATCATCAATATTGAGGAACTGTAGTCCTCACTATACAGAGTACAGTTCTTGTTTTTTCTACAGAGTCCTCACTAAAGTTGTGTGAGTGGCTAAGTGTGTACATTTTGTCCATACGTTACTTGGCGTTTACAAATAAATGTCCAACCAAAATTTGAACAAAAGCTCATAAGAGAACAAACAAATTGTATAATCTATTTTTTGTTTTCTTCTTTTAATTTTTTTTGTGTAATCATGTTGAGGGAAATAAATTGTATAATTTGTTTTATATGGAAAGAAAAGATAGAGAGACTTTTTTTTTATCAAAGAAGGTTTTCCTTCCGATTTTCATTACTCAAAACCAAGCACAGTGACAAAGTATTCAGCCTAGAACTACCGGAAGTTCCCGATTAATAGAGCAAAAGCCAACAAGGGCCAACAGTCTCCCTAGCCCATCATAGCAGGGCATTACAAAGTTCAAGGAAACATAGATGAAAACAACAACTGACTACTAGAACATCAACTAAGTAAATGCCACATCTTCAGTAGGGTGCAGAGTCTTCTGTTCCTCCCAGCCTCGCTACATTGATCCTCCATCCATGCTTTGTTGTGTACACCTCACTTGCTACTCGCTCTAGCAATCTTGCTCCCAGCTCCAGCACTTCTCTTGGCGGCTCCTTTATCTGCAATATTGACCAATCAATCAACCAGCGACTCATTAGTTTGATTATATAGAAAGGATCATTTATCCTTTTGTTTTCAAAAATTATCACGTTCCTACTTTTCCAAATAGCCCAAAATAAAGCAGATGTCCCCACCATCACCAACTTCTTATCATCCCTACTGAATTTGCCTATCCAATCCCCAAAACAATCCCTAACATTCAGTGGGGTAGTTTTAAGTACACACACACATCTGACCAACCCCCATAGTAATGAAGTTACTGAACAATTAAAAAACAAATGATGTATTGTTTCCTCTTTCCCACAGAACACACATTCTTTTCCTCCTTTCCATCCTTTTTTCAGTAAAACATCTCTGGTCAAGATGCTTTTTCTATTAACTAGCCACAAAAAAAACTTTAATTTTCGCAGGCACCTTGGTCTTCCACAAGTATTTTTGTGGAAATTTTAGCCCAAGTGTAATTATTTTCCTATATATGGATCCCACAGAAAATTTATGATCTGCAATGACGGCCCAAATAATTTTATCTGTCCCCCCTGCATAGATATTTCTTCACATCTACTTTTCAAGCTATTCCATAATTCTAGAGTTTCACCATGTAAAGTTCTTCTAAATTTGAGCCCATGCCATCCTTTTTGTATGGCCTCATCTACAGTTATAGGATAAGCTTCTAGGATAAGCTTCTTCCAGAGGTTTATCATCCACCCATGAATCTTCCCAGAATCTGGTGTTTTTTCCATCACCCAGTTCTTTTTTAACAAATTTATAAAAAATCTCTTTAATTTTCATAAGACTTGCCCAAAATTGGGAATCCCCAGGTTTCTTGACCACTAGAGCTAAGAACTCCCCTTTTCTATACTTTTCCCCCAAAATATCTTGCCACAACCCCTCCTCTATTTCCATTTTCCATAACCATTTGGCAAGAAGTGCAATATTCATTACCTCCAGATTAAGGATCAGTAGCACCCCCCCCCCCCACACACACACATCTTTTGGTAAGCAACATCTTTTCCATTTCAATAGATGATATTTTTTTATATTTTCATCTTCTTGCCATACCAATCTGGCCCAGAAGAAATCTGCTTTTTTAATTATCCCTTTAGGTATAGCATAGAAAGACATCATAAACAGTGGAATGTATTTTTTTTATTGGATAAATAGTGGAATGTTAGTTAGGCAAGCTTGTACCAGGGTAATTCTGCCAGCAATAGATCCTAGCAGTTTCCCTTGCCAAAGATAGGGAGACCTGAAATTTACCTATCATAATCTTTTTTTTGCATGGATTTACTTCTAATAATCTATTGCCAGGCCCACGCACCCAAAACGCCCGTACAGTACAGGACTCACGTTCGTGGCAGCGGGTCTTCTGGTGTTCCCCGGATCAACCGGAGTATGTTTTCGGGAGATGGTCACGACAATAATGGCGAACGGCTACTCGAGGGACGGCGCCGAATCGTCTGCTCTCCCATCATGGTTTAAATACCGGAGGGATGGGAGGAGGCGTGCCGGCGGCCGGAGCTTCCTCAGGTGATGTTGCATTCTCCTCCTTTTTCTGTAGACTCCGATCGACTATGTGGTTCCTTCTTTCTCGTGCATCTACTGATTTCTTGCTCCCCTCCCGCAGCACCCGCCACCTGTTCGACGGAAAGCTTATGATGGCTGCGGAGGCCGGAGGGTGGCAAGGACCGCTTGGGCGGCGACCTCCTCCAGCATGTGTTGTCCCGTCTTCTGCCGGACGATGCCCTCAAGACTTATGTGCTGGACACCAGGTGGCGCGAACTATGGAGGCGCACCACCAGCCTGCACTTCAATGCTTACCACTGCCAGCGACTCAAACAGTTGGCGAAGCTGTTCATAAAACTCTGTGGACACTCGCCTCTCGCCAAGTGCGAGATCAGTACCTGCCCTGACAATTTTCTGGATCACGACGACTCTGATGATTCTCTGGATCACAATGACTCTGATGATTCTCCGGATCATGTCTGACTCACTAGACACCCACACTAAATTGTTGCTCAAGTACGCTCTAGCTAGAGTGCCATGTTCAGGAGCTCCTGCTCAAAGCTAATGACTTTGAGGACGACCCAGTAGAACTTGATGTGCCTCTCATCTCCCATCAGTTGAATATCTTACACCTTAAACGGGTTACATGTTCCACACTGAATTTCTCGGGCTGCCCGATCTTAGAGGAGCTAAGGATGGAAAGATGTATCATTTATGCAAGGGAGATATCATCCAAACCATCGAAGCGTCTTTGCATCACCAATGTCTGTCTGCTCCCCGTGGATTTCCATATTCGCGTTTTTGCCCCAGATCTTATCTCACTGCAAATTGATGATTTTGATGGTGCGACTCCTTTCCTTGAGGATATGTCATTTCTAGTGACAGCTTATATTGGACTTGGCGTTCTGTGCCATGATTACTGTGAGCAGAACCTGAGGGATTGTGATGATCATTCATGTATTTGTCATGTTTATCCTGTAGAGGGGGGTTTGCTTCTCAACGGTTTGTCCAATGCTGCCAATTTGGAGTTGATAGCTGAACCTACAATGGTAAGCTTGCACTTACTACCTTTTTTTTTACCCTTGGTGTTATTTGCCAGCCACAGTTTATCATGTAATATCCATTGTTAGACTTAGACCTGCATATAAGCAACTTGCTTTTCTTCATTACCACGGTTTGGTATTTTTATCTATATACAAATGGTTGTCATATCAATGATCTGATAACATAGTATTAATTGATAAAGTATGGTTATGTCGTGTTTGGTCAGAGCTCAGAACACTGCTATGTTTCGGTTATTGGCGATGGAAATCTCGCTGGTATGCCCTGTTTGAGTCCATGAGTTCTTTCTTGCTCCAAGAGTGTACTTCAATTATTTTAGCAGCAACCGTTGGGGTATTGGGCTATACTTTTGGATGAGGTGTTGGACATGAACCTGGTTTAAGGAGTCAAGTGGACAAGTAGTGAGCTAGCATTCGTTTACATATTTATAACATTAGCACCAGCCACCAGGGTCGGGTCATCACTTTCACTGGTACTTGCTGGGTGCCAGCCGCGGGCGCGTGGTGGCCCTGAACGCTGCAGTCCAAGCCCGAACTCCTCCATGTCCACCCCGGCACCTCCCAGTTGAAGGCGTGCACCAGCGCCATCCTCCATGTGTGCAAACTGCCAATAGACCTGTAGAGTGGTGGAAATAGGCAAGGAAATGCCCATACTAGCCCAGTTAGATCAGTCCGTTTGTTTCCAGCTTATTTTCACGATTCAATTGTGTATTGCAAAAAAATTTACTGTTGAGATGTAGATAACATATGTGTATTTCCTGTACAACAAGCCCTCCTCCTTCCATGTATAGTCGAGGACGTGGCTACCCTTTGTACTTATATACGTGCATATTGCACCCGATTAATACATCGTGAGTTGCATAATTCTCTACATGGTATCAGCCTTAGTTCGATCCCTCCTCCCCTAGCGCGTCGCCGTTGCCTCCCAGCCGCCGCCGCTTCCCTATCTATGCCCGCGTCGCCGAGCCCTCGCCGCCGCCGTAGCTAGGACTGGACGTACGAGCGAGCTTTTCGGCTCGGCCCGAAGATCGCTCCAGCTCGGCCCGTTACAGCTCGGCTCGATAGGATAATCGAGCGGGCCGAGGTCTGAAAACAGGCCCGTTTGGCGACCGAGCCGAGCCGAGTTTCGGCCGGTCCAGCTCGGTGACTCGCTTGCGGCCCAGCCCAATTCCACCGTCCATCGCAATCGCTAGCGCATTAGGGCACGAGCAACACATAGAAAGCGCCAGTCCACATCCAGCACCATCCCCGCCGCCGCCGCCGCACACATCGGTCGCTCCAAGCTTCCCTCCTTACAATCTCTTCTTCTTCCCAACGCCATCCATCAATCTGCCGTTCTCTTTCCAAGCAAGATGAGGAGGGGGCGACATTGCGGCGGCGCTTGGCGACATGCCGCAGTGGTAGGACAATGCGACTCCGGGGCAGGACAACGCGACTCCGCTGGTGGCCGCGCCCACACATGCCGTCGTCGGCGCGCATGCACGCAGGCATGACACATCGCGGCCGAGCACAAGCACGCACGCCGGTGCTCGCGCGCTACCCACCCACGTCCTTCCCTGCTCCTAGTCCTCCCCAACGTCGGCCGTTGCGTTCCCGCCTTATCCTCAAAGCCGCGCCGCCACTTCCATGCCGCCACACTGCCCACGTCGCTCGCCGTCACGTCACGCACAGACCATGCTCTGCTCTGGCTCGCCGCTGGCCTCTCACGCACACAGCAGTACATCATGTACCAAGACTCCTCTGTCCATTCACGAGCCGCTCAGGCTGGACCGAATCAGTGCAAAAACGAGCCGAGCCACCCATATGCAGCTCGTTGGTTTCCCGAGCCGAGCCGAGCCGAGCCGCTCCAGAGCGAGCTGAAACATGGCTCGGACCTAACTCGGCTCGGCTCGGCTCGGCTCGTGTCCAGCCCTAGCCGTAGCTCCTCCCCCGCGCAACTGGCTCCCTACCGCCGCCCCACTCACGATCCCTCCCAGGCTGTCGCTAGCCACCCGCCTCCTCGCCGCTAGCCGCACGCCTCCCAAACCCTAAACCCTCGCTACCCGCTGCCTCCCATCTACCCGAAACCCTAAAACCCGCCCCGGCCGCACCTAACCCTAGCCATGTCGGGTTCCAACCTCTCCGACCGGTCCGCCGCCTCCACTCCTCCCGTGGTGAAGCCGCCGAACCCCTTCGACTCCTCCGCCGGCTCCTCCGCCACCACTCTTCCCGATCCGGCCTACATCTGTGATGTTCCCATCGAACGTCGCGTCCCGGTGATCCTCTCCCACAAAGAGGCGAATTTTTATGCTTGGAAGACATACTTCAATCTCCTCTTTAGTGAGTATAATCTGCAGGACCACATCGACGGCACCGCCAACCTCTTCGTCCTCAACCGCGACGCCGACTGGCTGGCGATCGACGCCACCATCATCCGTTGGCTCTTCCTCACCGTGTCCAAGGACATCTTCCACACTGTCGTTCGCGACAGGGACGATGCATGCACGGTGTGGAACAAGATCGTCGGTCTCTTCACCGACAACAAGCTCCAACGTATCGTCTTCCTGCAGCAGGAGTTCTTTGGGTGTCATCAAAACGACTCCTCCGTCGACAACTACTGCATGCGCCTCAAGACCCTCTCCGACGAGCTCAATGACACCGGCTTCAAGGTGGGCGACGAGTTGCTCCTCTCTACCCTCACCGTCGGCCTCAATGAGGATCTTGGTAACGCCGCCTCCAACCTCACCCTCATGGCGAACCCTACCTACGAGCGGGTGGTGGCTTATCTTCGTCTCGAGGAACGCCGATTGAAGCATCTTCGCTCCCGTGCCGTTCACACCGCCCTCCGCCCTCGGGTGCACCCCCCCGGCTTTCCAGCGCCGTACCAGGCGCCCCGGCCACTGGCTCCTCCAGCGCAACATGGCGCCTACGACGCCCCGTACCAGCAGCGGCCTCCGACCCCTGCTGCTACTGCGGCTCTTCCCCAACACTTGCCGCAACAGCAGCAGCAACAGCAGCTGCGCCAGAGGCGTCGTGGCCGCGGCAAAGGCCAACAGCAGCAGCAACAGCCGCGCGCCGGGCCCGTCCAGCAGCAGCCGACGCCACCTTGGGGGGGTGGCCACAATCCCTGGACTGGGGTTGTGCACGCCTACACTATGCCCGTGCCCCCCCCCCCCCCGCTCCAAGCCTCCTCGGGCCCGGTCCTTCTAGCCATCAGGCCTTCTTCGCCGGTCAGCAAACCGGTCCGGTCGCTCCATCAACCTACTACGCTCCTGCTCCAGTTGGCTATGGGGGCCACCTGCTAGCAATGGCGTGACCGGCTACTCGGGCTACCCTGCGCCGGCCTCTTATGATCCGGCCCTGCTTGCTGCACTTCATCAACAGCCTCCGACCGGGGCTTATTCCGGCGGTGGTGATTGGTTTATGGACACCGGTGCATCTTCGCACATGGCCGCTTACCCGGGTAACCTCTCCTCCGTGTCTCCTATTCACACTTCTTCTCATATCATTGTCGGTAATGGTGCTGGTCTTCCTATCACTCATATTGGTTCCACAAGTTTTCCCTCAACCTCTAGACCACTTTATCTCAATAATGTTCTCGTGTCTCCTGAGCTTATTCAGAATTTAGTTTGTGTTCGTAAACTTTCTCGTGATAACTCTGTAACTGTGGAATTTGACGAAGTTGGTTTTTCTGTTAAGGACGCCCTCACCCGGATGGTTCTTCACCGCTGTGACAGTCCCGGCGATACATACTCCGTCCAGCCTCCATCATCTTCACCTGCTGGACCAGTTGCACTTTCCACCGGCGTTGATCTTTGGCACGCCCGTCTCGGTCATCCTAGCTCCACCGCTCTTCGTCATATTATTAGGGATATTTCTTTTACATGTAATAAAACGGATGCGCACTCTTGTCACGCATGTCGTCTGGGCAAACATGCTCGCCTTCCCTTTAGTACTTCATCCACAGTTGCGTCGTTACCTTTTGAGTTAATCCATAGTGATGTCTGGACCTCTCCTGTTGCTAGTAACACTGGTTTTTCCTATTATCTTGTTATTTTGGATGACTATTCTCACTTTGTGTGGACCTTTCCATTACGTAAGAAGTCCGAAGTTGATGCCACTCTTACGGCCTTCTACTCTTACGTATCCACGCAATTCGATCGTCCTATTCTAGCTTTGCAAACTGACAACGGGAAAGAATTCGACAACACTATCATCCGCAATCTTCTCTCCACACATGGCACTGTTTTTCGTCTTACCTGTCCCTACACTTCACAGCAGAACGGTCCGGCAGAACGCATTCTTCGCACTCTTAACGATTGCGTCTGCACCTTCCTCTTCCACGCCTACATGCCACCTCACTTCTGGCCTGACGCTCTCGCTACTTCCACCCTCCTCATTAACTTTCGTCCATGCTGCACCCGGTGGAACTTTACACCTCACCATCTTCTCTTCGGGTCTCCTCCTTCATACGACGGTCTTCGTATTTTTGGTTGCCTCTGTTATCCTAGTATTGTCGTCACCACTCCTCATAAACTTGCTCCTCGTTCCCTTCCGTGTGTCTTCCACGGTTACCCGGCTAACACCAAAGGCTACAGATGCTATGATCCGGTTTTCCACCGTGTCATCACATCCGGCATGTTTATTTCGACGAGTTTTGTTTTCCTTTTAAACAGGAACAGCAGGAGGCTTCTTCATCGGCGCCCGGTCCCTCTTTGGTCGACCCTGTCCGCCCTGGCTTTACCCACCGGCGTAGGGCGCCCCCTGGACGTGCGGCGCTCCAACTCTTGCCTGCTGCTTCACCAGACTCCCCGGCCTTCGAGCCGGCCTCAGCACCGGCCACCGCGCCGGCCTCTCCGGCTGCTTCGTCACCGGGCACCGTGCCGGCCTCTCCGGCTGCTTCGTCGCCGGGCCCCGCGCCGGCTTCTGAGCCGGTCTCCCCGGCCTCGCCGGCTTCATCGGCCACTGGGCCGGCTCGCTCTTCGCAGCCGGGCGTGTCGCCGGCCTCTTTGCAACCGGGCTTGGCGCCGGCGCCGGTCGCGGCTGTTGTGCCACCACCCGCTGGCCCTGTCACTCGGTCGCGCCTGGGTATCCATCGGCCGAGCACTCGGTACCATCCGGACGAGTACACCTACGTGGCTTCGACATCTTCCTCGTCACCATCACCCTTGCCGACCTCCGCCCGTTCCGCGCTTCGCGACCCCATGTGGTTTGCCGCGATGAAGGAGGATTTTGATGCATTGCAACGCAATCGCACTTGGCAGCTCGTCCCCCGTCCTCCTCGTGCCAACGTCATTACCGGGAAGTGGGTGTTCAAGCACAAGTTTCATCCGGATGGTACTCTTGACCGACACAAGGCTCGTTGGGTCGTTCGGGGTTTTCGTCAACGAGCAGGTGTTGACTTCACCGACACTTTCACCCCGGTTGTCAAACCCGGAACGATTCGGACTGTTCTTCAGCTAGCGGTTTCTCGCTCATGGCCTGTGCACCAGATGGATGTTTCGAATGCTTTTCTTCATGGTCATCTTGAGGAACATGTGTTCTGTCAGCAGCCGACTGGGTTTGTTGATGAGTCTTCTCCGGATCATGTGCGCTTGCTCTCTCAGTCTTTGTACGGACTCAAGCAAGCTCCTCGCGCCTGGTACCAGCGCATCGCAGCATTCCTTACTCAACTTGGCTTCCGCTCCACTCGCTCCGATGCTTCACTGTTTGTCTACCACCAGGGTGATGCTACTGCCTACCTACTGCTCTATGTTGACGACATCATCTTGACAGCATGCTCGACTGCTCTTCTTCGACAGCTCACTGATCGTCTTCGTGCTGAGTTTGCCATTAAGGACTTAGGTCCTCTGCAGTATTTCCTCGGGATCGAGGTTATTCGTCAAGCATATGGCTTCTTTCTTCATCAGCGGAAGTATGCTCACAAGCTTCTGGACCGTGCCGGGATGCTTAACTGCAAACCGGCTGCCACACCTGTTAATACGAAGGCCAAGCTCTCTGCCACAGATGGTTCTCCTGCTTCAGATGCTCCGTTCTACAGGTCGATTGTTGGTGCTCTTCAGTACCTCACTCTTACTCGTCCTGAGCTCCAGTACGCTGTGCAGCAGGTTTGCCTCCATATGCATGCTCCACGTGATGCTCACTGGACCGCGGTCAAGCGCATTCTGTCCGTGGCACCTTGGATCTTGGGTTGTCACTTCAGGCTTCATCATCTCTGGACATGACGGCTTATACTGACGCCGATTGGGCCGGCTGCCCTGACACGCGCCGCTCGACCTCTGGTTATTGCGTCTACCTTGGACCATCACTCATCTCCTGGTCGTCCAAGCGGCAGCCTGTTGTCTCCCGCTCCAGTGCTGAAGCAGAGTACCGCGCCGTTGCCAACGTCGTCACCGAGTGTTCCTGGCTTCGTCAGCTGCTGCATGAGCTCTTGTCTCCGGTTGACAAAGCTACGATTGTCTACTCTGACAATGTTTCTGCGGTCTACCTCTCCGCCAACCCGGTTCATCATCGACGCACCAAGCACATTGAGATTGATATCCACTTTGTTCGGGAACAGGTAGCTCTCGGTCATGTACGCGTGCTACATGTCCCTATGTCCCAACAGTTTACTGACATCATGACCAAGGGCTTGTCTACTGCGTCTTTCGAGGAGTTCCTATCCAGTCTTTGCATCGACCATGGTGCCGCTTCGACTGCGGGGGGTGTTGAGATGTAGATAACATATGTGTATTTCTTGTACGACAAGCCCTCCTCCTTCCATGTATAGTCGAGGACGTGGCTATCCTTTGTACTTATATATACGTGCATATTGCACCCGATTAATACATCGTGAGTTGCATAATTCTCTACAGTTATGATTCTAATTTGTTCTTCGGCTCACCGGAGTTCACATAAGCGGTCCACCGGCGGTTGGAGCGTCTGCCGTCCAGGACCATAGTTGATTGCTGACCCGAGGATGGTGACAGACAATATTCATTTTCCTGCTTGTGATCAAGGTGAGGCAACGCCGCATATATTCTTCTGAAGACCTCGCTCGGGGCCTTGGCAGCCGCTCTCCCCGCTGCGTACTCACACCGTCTCCACCTCAGCGCAACCCTGGGGAATTTTGGTGGGCTTGGTCCTGATGCAATTCCTATGCATGATCGTCTGTCTAGGGTTGCTGAGTGATGAGCGGACCTGATGCAATTTTGGTCAGCTCCACTTAATTTGGTCTGTGCTTGCTCGCGTGCGTTTCTCTGCGACAAGTGATGAGCGGGGCGGGTGCGGTGTACCATATGATCAAAAGCTCTGGTTACGGCCCCCCTGCATGACTTCAACTGGGACGGCTTCATGCCCCTTAAAGTCAAGGTGTTCGTCTGGATTCTACGACATGGCAACACCTGTACGAGGGCCTTTCACTGGTGGAAAAAGGGCCTTTGGTCGCGGTTCGCAACTGCCATTAGTCGCGGTTGCGCAACCGCGACCAAACAGGCGGGACTAAAGGCCCCCCCCTTTAGTCGCGGTTGCTTAAGAACCGCGACTAAAGGCCCGTCCACGTGGGCGCCAGGTGGCCGTCGGGGCGGAGGACCTTTAGTCGCGGTTCTTCTGGCCAACCGCGACTAAAGGCCGCCGCAGGTTTAGGGTTTTAGCCCCCCCCCCTAAACCTGCCCCCCCCCCAAACCTGTTTTCTGTTTAATTTGTATTGTTTTATTTCTTTTATGCTTTATTTTAATTTTGAAGGAGTTTCACATATTCTACGCTACTACATACATGCATATGAATGTACAATTTCAAACAAATTTGAAATTAGAATCAAAAAGAATTCAAGAGGAATATACAGTATATATTCAATATCATCGGATGACCATATACAATTTTGAACAAGTTTCCATACATAATTTAATGCATATAAAGTTCTACGTCCTCGTAATGGTGTTCTCCTTTAGGATGGAGGACTTCCCTCCTGAACCATCCAGCTAGTTCCTCTTGAAGTGGTCGGAAGCGAGCTTCTGGACTAAGCATCATCCGGAGGTTATTCCTCTGAGCATTGGTATCACTCGGAACCCGCTCAGAGGTGTATCTCCGGATCATCTCACAGACATAGTATCCACATAGATTGGTCCCCGCTGGCTAAATATCCCCACCATTCTTAGCCTTTGACTTTTTGAATTCTAGCTCTTTTTTGAATTCACCGACCTTTGTATCTACGAACCGTCTCCAAATCCTACGAGGCAAAGAAAATTAAATGAACAAGAGAGTTATTAGTTACTTGATATTAGGAAATGAACGAAATAGGCCGATCGATATAGAGCGCAAATGAATGAAAATAATTACTTCTGCAGCATTCTTCTCATGCCGCCCCAAAGCTTTGGATCCATATTCAGAGAGTCGTGGACGAGACATTCTGAGGTGTCAACTTTAATTACTAGCAGAATCCAGTGGAACCTGCGGACACGATACATGCACAGTACGTCATGCATAACTCATCGATTAGCCGGCCACATACCATGCATGGAGTAAACAAAAGAGAATGTGCTCAAGACAGAAACACTCACCCAAAATGGTAAGGAAATAGAATATCACTTTTGAGTTCCTGCTTTGTAAGAAACTGCCACAGGTCTGCCTCCATGTCGGCGGGGTGATGCTGCAACACATATCCATTAACGATGTGTGGATCAATGAACCCAACATCATGGATGTTCCTTACTCTGCATTCCTTAATCTTCATTCTGCATGTATAATAGCGGACACAACAATATAGTTAGGACATATATATAGTGCAGGCAATATGAACGAGATGGGGTAGAAATAAATCACTTACAGAACGTAGCAACTGATGATAGATTTGTCGAGCTCGCGCAGATTGAAAAGCTGGAACAATTCACTCAGATGAATTTGTACATAGTAATGTTTGAAGTGATGCTCATATCTAACTTCCGCATAAATATATTCTTTGGCGTTTTTATTTTTTATGTAACCCTTGTACCATTTCAGCAGACCTTTCATTTGTGGAGGTAGATCCTCTTCCTGCGCAGGCTCGACGAGAGGCCCATTCTTCACATATGTAATTACTACCTCCTTCACTGGCGCCTCATCAAGGCCTAACAGTTCAAGAGTAATACCTAAGTTGGCCGCTTGTTCTCTGGCACTCGTTACAGTCAATCCATGTGCTGCCGCAGCTGCTATGATATCGGGGTCATCCGGACCGGCGGCTTTCACTATAAGCGGGGCAATCGATTGTTTACTTTGTTCCCCGAGCTGGGCAACTCGTTTCCCGCTTTTTTTACTTTCTAATTCCGTTTTCTCGGCCTCCTCCAAGGCTTTGTTCTCCTGGTTCTCCGCCCGCTCTTTCTTCTCCTTCAACATGAGTGCCTGCCTACGAAGTTCACGTGCATAGTCGTCAGGCAGATTCTTCGCGGCTTGGGACGGTGTGCTCAAAAATGACTTAGCCCACTTCTTTTGCTCATCAGAAAATACTGGCTTGGGCTCGGGCTCTCTTTTCTTCTTGCAGTCCGCCTTCCATTTCTCAAGATCAGCAGCCGCGGCCGCGGCAGTTTCCTCGGCACTACGTTCCCAAGGCCTTGTGGGGAGAGGCTTCAGTGATGGCTCCGGTACCTTTGTGGTCTTAGGTACATAAGGGTCCGGGTTAATAATCCAGGACTGCTTCTGCTTCTTTGCCGGAGGTGGATTGGGGGGCGGCGTCTGATCACCCGCCGGACGAGGACTGGGGGGCGGCATCTGATCACCCGCCGGACGTTGTGGACTGGGAGGCGTCGGGTGACGTGACGGAGGTGTAGGTGAACCGCCACCACCACCACCACCACCACCACCGCCACCGCCACCACCACCATCGTAGGGGGGTGGACTTGTTGTCCTTGGCGCCTCGCCTGGAAACTTGATAAACTTCTTTTGCCATAGAATGAAATGGCGCTTGACATCTCCAAGTCTTTTCTCCCCTTCAGGTGTAGCAATGTCAATCTCCAGGTCCTCAAACCCTTGGACTATGTCCTCCACCATGACACGAGCATAGCCATCTTGAATGGGGTTGTTGTGGTGGAGTGCTCTAGGTAAACATGGTAAAGCACTGCCGATGGCTACCTTCATGGACATGTTCCCGATAGGATAATACAGATGACATTCTTTCCTCTCCTTTATATCGTCCACGGGGTAGCGAGGAGGCTCCGGTGCAGTAATTTCGACCACCAGAGGCTCCGGTGCAGTAATTTCGATCGTCGGCGCATCTGCACCAGCCGGTGGGGCCTCCGTGGAAGCCACGCTGCTTCTCCGCTGCTGGCTTCCGAGATCCGCTGGATGATCTTCATGCTGCGCCCGAGCTGCATCTCTTTCGGCTACTAGTACACTCACGGTTTTCTTCATCACATCCATTTCCGATGCCAACCGCGCCACAACATCTGCTTCCCGATCCATCTTTCTCTTACGGCTTCTGTAACCGTACGGGTCATCGTTCTGGGGGAACCCTATTTTCCACGGAATGTGCCCCATGCCTCGTACACGTCCTCCGTGTTCAGGATTCCCGAGGGCTTTTGTCAGTGCGTCGTTCTCTCTGTTGAACTTGATCTTCCCCTCTTGAGCATCCCTCATTGCGTCAATAAGGGCTTGGGTGGGTTTAATTATTTTGCCCTGGTAAACACACTCCCCTATCTCCGGGTTCAGCGTTCCCCCATGCCCGTACCACCAGCTTTTGGCCCTTGGGTCCCATCCCTCCGTACCTGGACGGATTCCTCGCGCCCTCAGCTTGTTCTCCATCTTCTCCAACCTAGGCTGCCAAAGGCGATACCCTCCTGGCCCCATAATATGATTGTACTCTTTCTTAGCCGCATTTTCCTTATTTTTTTCGATATTTGAATGAACTGCTCCGATTTCTTTTGCTTCACAAATTCTGGCCAATCATGTTTCAGTTTCTCATATTGTCCTTTGAAATCCGGAGTCTTGTTCTGCTTGACAAAGTCATGGGCTAGATTTTGCTTGAATTTCCGGAATGCGTCGGCCATCTTATGAAGAGCGAACTGTTTGACTAGCCTCCTCCTCTCCTTGTTTTCCTCAATCTTGTTACCCTCCTCATCGAATTTGTTGTATTCCGGAGGTAGAACGAAATGTTCCATAAGATTCTTGAAGCAATCTTTTTTTGTTCTCTTATCGACAAAAGTGAAACCAGCAATTCGTGCCTTCTTTGGCTCATTCCACTCCTGGACGGTGATCGAGACGTTGTCTCTAACAACGGCTCCGCATTGGCTGACAAACTTGGTGGCGTTCTTGCGGGGCTCCAGCGGCCTGCCGGTTGCACTGTCGACAACCTCGATGGTGCATGTTTCTCCTTGTTTCATCGTCTTGGTTGCGCCACGCTTTGACGACGTACTCGATAGTTTCGACGATCCGGCCGAGGGCTAAAATAAGAAAGAGAGTCGCGCACGTTAGTACACACATATTTATTCAAATCAGTTAGTTTGTATCACCAGAGGCTCAATGTATATATATACCTCGGCGCCGGAGGTGGTTGCTACTTCCATTTGAAGATCGTCGTTTATCGACGTTTGTTCGGCATCATCTTGCTGATGGCGCCCTTCATCTTCACCGTCAAGGTTCAGATAAGAAGAGATATCATCTTCTTCTTGTCCGGTCGGCACATATAGAATATCGCCGTTTATGATGCCGAACATATGTGCTTCACCGTCCGGATCATAGTTGTCCATAATCGGGTCAGCTCTATCGTCCGCCATTATGTCAGTCCTGAAAACATGTAGTAAAAACAAATTAATTAAGTGAAGAAGGGGGGCGGTGGCGGTGGCGGTGGCGAAAGGGCGGTGGCAAAAGGAGGGGGCGAGGAAGGGGTGGGAGAGGGTGTCGCGGTAGAGCGCGAGACGGGGCGGCAGACGACGGCGTCACGGAGAGGGAGGCGAGGACAACACACATGTATAACCCTCGCCATTTGGTTAATTATCAAATTTTACGGTTTTTTGTTAATTATCAAGTTTTAAGTTACTTTTTTTCTTCTTCCTTTTTCTTTCTTCTTTCTTTTGGTTTTCATTTGGTTTTCATTTTTTTCTTCTTCCTTTTTCTTTCTTGTTTTTTCTTCTTCCTTTTTCTTTCTTCTTTCTTTCTTCTTTCTTTCTTCTTTCTTTTTTTCTTCTTCCTTTTTCTTCTTTCTTTTTTTCTTCTTCCTTTCTTTTTCTTCTTCCTTTTTCTTTCTTCTTTTTCTTCTTCCTTTTTCTTTCTTCTTTCTTTCTTCTTTCTTTTTTTCTTCTTCCTTTTCTCTTCTTCCTTTTTTTTCTTCTTCCTTTTTTTTCTTCTTTCTTTTGGTTTTGTTTTGTTTTCATTTTTTTTTCTTCCTTTTTCTTTCTTCTTTTTTTCTTCTTCCTTTTTCTTTCTTCTTTCTTTCTTCTTTCTTTTTTTCTTCTTCCTTTTTTTCTTCTTCCTTTTATCTTCTTCCTTTTTTTCTTCTTCCTTTTTTTTTCTTGTTTCTTTTGGTTTTGTTTTGTTTTCTTTTTTTTTCTTCTTCCTTTTTCTTTCTTCTTGTTTTTTTTCTTGTTTCCTTTTTGGCAGGGGCGGCGGGCAGGGGCGGGCAGCGGGCGGCGGCGGCGGCCAGGGGTAGGGCCAGGGGCGGCGGGCGGCGGCAGGGGGGCGGCGGGCGGCGGGCGGCGGGCAAGGGCAGGGCAGGGCAGGGGCGGCGGCGGCGCGCTAGGGCAGGGCACGGGCGGCGGCGGCGCTCACTCGGGGCGGAGGCGGCGGCGCTCACTGGGGGCAGGGCGTCGGCATCGGGGCAGGGCGTCGGCGTCGACGTCGATCGGCGTCGGGGCAGGGCTTCGGCGTCGATCGGCGTCGGGGCAGGGCTTCGGCGCCGAGAGAAGAATCTGCTAAGTGCAGTATATATAGACAGACCTTTAGTCACGGTTGGTGTGGCGGACCGCGACTAAAGCTACCCTTTAGTCGCGGTTGGCCACACCAACCGCGACTAAAGGGTTTTGGCGCCGCTTTCGTTCCCGCGCAGAAAGAGCCTTTAGTCGCGGTTGGGGAGGCGGACCGCGACTAAAGCTACCCTTTAGTCGCGGTCCGCCTCCCCAACCGCGACTAAAGGGTCTGTGCTGGAACTGGCGCGGTGCGGTGGGATGTTTAGTCCCACCTCGCTAGTCGAGAGGCTTCGACAGTGGTTTATAAGCGCGGCTGCGCTCACCACTTCGAGCTCCTCTCAAATGCAGGCTTACGGGCCTATTCTGTTACTATGAGCCTGTGGGCCTACTGGGCCTTCTGCGGGCCTGAATCCTGGCCGAATAATGCGTTTCTAGTCGTATTCAGGCCGTGGTGGCCCAGTAGGTGGCATATTTTTTATTTTTTGCCTGTTTTTTGTTTTCATTTTTGTTTTATTTATTTTGTTTTGTTTCTACTTACAACAAAAAACTTATTTATTTTATTTTATTTTGTTTCTAATTACTTATTTATTTTACTTTATGATAATTATTTTTGCTATTAAAGTTTCTAATTACTTATTTATTTATGTTATTAAAATCTTAAAAATACAATTATATATCAAAAAAATCAGAAAATAAAACTAATTCATTTTAAATTCTTGTTTTTTTTCTGTTTTTTTCTTCCTTTTTTCTTCTATTTTTTTCTTCTGTTTGTTTCTTCCTTTTTCTTGTTTTTCTTCTTTTCTTTCTTCGTTTCTTCCTTTTTCCTTTTTTCTTCTGTTTTTCTTCTGTTTGTTTTTTTCTTATGTTTTTCTTCTGTTTGTTTTTTCTTCTGTTTTTCCTTTTTTCTTCTGTTTGTTTTTTTCTTCTGTTTTTCCTTTTTTTTCTGTTTTTTTCTTCTGTTTTTTTCCTTTTTCCTTCTTTCTTCTTCTTCCTTTTTCCTTTTAAAATCAGAAAAATAAAGTTAATTCATTTTGTAATCTTAAAAATACAATTATATATTAAAAAAATCAGAAAAATAAAACTAATCCCTTGAAGGTTTGACAAAAGGTTTGATACATCATTCAGTTCATCGACCAAATACAAAGTTTGGTACAATAAATTATTACACATCAATTCTTCCCTTGTGTCCCTGCTTGCTTACGATTGTGCCGTATCCATGGAGCATCCTCATCATTTAACTTAATGCTTGGGTCGGTGTTCACTTTGAAGGGCGGAATTTCAGCAAACATATTATAATCTTCTGACATGTCTGTCTTGTCCTCCACTCCCACGATGTTTCTTTTCCCTGAAAGAACAATGTGGCGCTTTGGATCATCGCATGATGTACTGATCGTTTTCTTATCTTTCCGTTTCCTCGGTTTGCTACTCATGTCCTTCACATAGAAAACCTGAGCGACATCTTTCGCTAGGACGAATGGTTCGTCAAGGTAACCAAGATTGTTGAAATCCACCATTGTCATTCCGTATTGCTGGTCCACCTTTACCCCACCTCCTGTTAGTTTGAACCATTTGCACCGGAACAAAGAGACCTTAAAGGAGGGTCCATAGTCAAGTTCCCATATCTCCTCTATGTAACCATAATATGTGACCTTTTGCCCATTCTCGGTTGCTGCATCAAAGCGGACACCACTGTTTTGGTTGGTGCTCTTTTTATCTTGGGCGATCGTGTAAAATGTATTCCCATTTATCTCGTACCCTTGAAAAGTCGTTATAGTCGAAGATGGTGTCTTGGCCAACATGTACAGCTGATCTACAACATCATTGTCATTCATTAAATGTTTTCTCAACCAACTGCCGAAAGTCTCCATGTGGGCCTTTCTAATCCAGGATTCAGGCTTCTCCGGGTTGTCCGAGCGTAAAATATTCTTGTGTTTCTCAAAGTACGGAGCCACCAAGCTGGAATTGGTCAGTACAGTGTGGTGTGCTTCAGTCAGAGAATGGCCGTCCATACATATCGTTGATTTCCTTCCGATCGTGCCTTTTCCACTTAGTCTCCCCTCGTGCCGCGATCGAGGAAGGCCAATCGGCTTAAGGTCAGGAACAAAGTCAACACAAAACTCAATTACCTCCTCATTTCCATAGCCCTTGGCGATGCTTCCTTCTGGCCTAGCACGGTTACGAACATATTTCTTTAATACTCCCATGAACCTCTCGAAGGGGAACATATTGTGTAGAAATACAGGACCGAGAATGAAAATCTCTTCGACTAGGTGAACCAGGAGGTGCGTCATAATATTGAAGAAGGATGGCGGGAACACCAACTCGAAACTGACAAGACATTGGATCACATCGTTCTGTAACCGTGGTAGAACTTCTGGATTGATTACCTTCTGAGAGATTGCATTGAGGAATGCACATAGCTTCACAATGGCTACTCGAACATTTTCTCCGCCATGTTTATTATTCCCTTTATATTGGACGAGAATCCAGACGGGACCTTCATACTGCTCAGGCATTCAAAAAAGATGACCTTCTCTTCTTTGGTCAGAGCGTAGCTGGCACGACCTTGAAACCATTCCGGATGCCGGTCATCAGGGTCTTTCAAACGTTGCTGGTCCTGCCGTGCTTCCTTTGTATCATTTGTCTTCCCATACACGCCCAAGAAGCTTAGGAGGTTCACGCAAATATTCTTCGTAACGTGCATCACGTCGATTGCAGAGCGGACTTCTAGGACTTTCCAATATTCTAGCTCCCAGAATATAGATTTCTTCTTCCACATGGCTGCGTGCCCGTCAGCTCCCTTCGGAACTGATTGTCCGCCAGGACCCTTTCCAAAGATGACTTTCAAATCCTTGACCATATCAAATACCTCAGCACCAGTGCGTTCTGCAGGCTTCGGCAGGTGATCTGCCTTGCCGTTGTAATGCTTGCCTTTCTTTCTTACTGGATGAATTTTCGGAAGAAATCGACGATGCCCAAGGTACACGTTCTTCTTACAATTTGGCAAATGTACACTTTCAGTCTTATGTAAGCAGTGCGTGCATGCATTGTATCCATTATTTGACAGTCCCGAAAGGTTACTAAGAGCAGGCCAATCGTTGATGGTTACGAAAAGCAACGCTCGTAGGGCAAATTCCTCTTCTTTGTGCTCATCCCACACACGGACACCAGGTCTGCCCCACAGCTGTAAAAGTTCATCAACTAATGGCCTTAGGTACACATCGATGTCGTTGTCGGGTTGCTTCGGACCTTGGATGAGCACTGGCATCATAATGAACTTCCGCTTCATGCACAACCAAGGAGGAAGGTTGTAGATGCATAGAGTCACGGGCCAGGTGCTATGGCTGGAGCTCTGCTCGCCAAAAGGATTCATGCCATCTGTACTTAGACCAAATCTTATGTTCCTTGCGTCAGCTGCAAAATCTTTGAACTCTCTGTCGATCTTTCTCCATTGCGTTCCATCTGCGGTGTGTCTCAACTCCCCGTCCGACTTACGGTCCTCTTTGTGCCATCGCAACAACTTGGCATGCTCTTTGTTCCTGAACAGACGTTTCAACCGTGGTATTATAGAAGCATACCACATCACCTTGGCGGGAACCCTCTTCCTAGGTTTCTCGCCCTCAACATCGTCACCAGGGTCACCGCCTCTGATCTTATAACGCAATGCAGTGCATACCGGGCATTCATTCAAATTCTCGTATTCACCGCGGTAGAGGATGCAGTCGTTGATGCATGCATGTATCTTCAAAACCTCTAAACCTAGAGGGAAGACAACCTTCTTTGCTTCGTACGTACTGGCGGGCAACTCGTTATTCTTTGGAAACATATTCTTCAACATTTTCAGCAAGTTTTCAAATGCCGAGTCAGCTACACCTGCCTGTGCCTTCCATTTCAGCAAATCCAGTGTGCAGCCCAGCTTTTTCAGACCATCATCGCATCCGGGGTACAACGACTTTCTGTGATCCTCTAACATGCGATCCAAATTCTCCCTCTCCTTTTCAGTTTCGCAGCGTCTCCGTGCATCAGCAATGGTCCGACCAAGATCATCAACGGTCTCATCACGTGCCTCTTCTTCACCTTCACCTTCCCCTTCACCTTCAGCATCCTCCATGAAAGTATCACCGAAATCAGCAAGATAGCTTTCATCGATGAAATCATCCCCTTCTTCATCTTCTTCCATTATAACCCCTCTTTCTCCATGCTTGGTCCAACAATTATAGCTTGGCATGAAACCGTGCCGAAGCAGGTGCAGGTGAACTTCTCTTGAGGAAGAGTAACCCTTCTGATTCTTACAGTCAACACATGGACAGATAACAAAACCCTTCTGCTTGTTCGCATTAGCCACTACGAGGAAATCTTTCAAACCCGTAGTGAACTCGCGGGAGAGTCGGTTACCGTACATCCATTGCCGATTCATCTGCATTATTATAATATAAAATATATAATTAACCATCATGCATTTGTTAAACTAACTAGCTATAAACAATAGAAATTAAACAATGAACAACACACATGCATATTTTATCAATGACACACATGCATGAAAGGTTCAAGTTGCTAACCGTGATCGAGGAGGAAAAAAATAAATGAGGAACCTCAAGTGTGGCTCTTGGGGCATTTCATCAAACACCTTGTGTGCATAAGAAGAACCAAAAGCAAACCTACACCCCCTTGTGAAGCTTGTGAAGAGAAGTGGCACCAAATGGCTAAGTGAGTGCGCTGAACTGGTATATATAGGGGAGGAGCTTTAGTCGCGGTTGGCCTGGCCAACCGCGACTAAAGGCCTTTGGGCACCTTTAGTCGCGGTGGCCTGGCCAACCGCGACTAAAGCCCCTCACGTGCACCAGCTGGCCACCGAGCGCCCTGGGCCCAGGCCTTTGGTCGCGGTTCGTCTGCCGAACCGCGACTAAAGACTTCATTAGTCGCGGTTCCTACAGTTCCGCGACTAATGGGGCTGGACGGAAGCCTCTTTTTCTACCAGTGTTCCTTCATCGAATCGGGTTTCTTGACTATGATTATTGCCCTTCGACCATTTCTGCCCTGGGCGGTCTGAAACAATCACGTACCTCTTCTTGGAATGCCCTCGTTTGCATCAGATGTGGGCGTGTATCCTCGACTGTCGTCGCTTGCTTGTTGACTGCACGGTGGAAAAGTTTGGGCCACCTTCTTTGCATGTCACCCCTTCCTGGAGCCGTCCTCACCTCAACACGGCGATGTGCTCTGTCCTCTGTGTGGTCTGGAAGTCCAGGAACCGGAGGGTGTTCGATAACATCTGTACCACGGATGTTGACTTGCGGCGTTTGATTCCAGAGCATCTTCTCTAGCGGATAGTTCGGGCTCCCCCCGCGTAGACTGTGCGTCGTTGCGTCAATGGTGCGCGGATGTTTGTAGTTGATGCCCTCTTTCGCTCGCCCTCCCCCCATTAGCATTCTGCGGGTGTGTTGTGTGTGATGTAATGCTTCATTATTATTTTTAAATACAAAAAATGTTCAGGTGGGCAATCGCCCCGTGTTGAATGTTCAAAAAAAGTTTTCCTCTGAAGGGGCAGGGGATGATCGACGGATTCCTGGACTTCTGTTGTTGTTAAACTTGGCAACTGATTTCCATGTTTTTCTCATGTTTCTGTTGATTGTTTCTCCCCGGCTCACGGAGCACCTGTCACCTGTTCGACAGAATGCCCAAGATGGCCATGGTGAGCGGGGAGGATCGCTTAGGTGACCTGCCTGACGAGCTCCTCTGGCACGTGTTGTCCCTTCTGCATCCGGGTCATGGCTGGCACCTTCGGCAAGTGGACATTAGCAACGCCTTTTTGCATGGAATCCTTCAGGAAGAGGCATACATGCAACAACCACGGGGCTTCCAGGATCCAAGCCGTCCAAACTATGTCTGCAAACTGAAGAAAGCTCTATATGGCCTCAAGAAGTCCCCGTGTGCCTGGTATGCTTGGCTTCACGGTCGTCTTCAGCAGCTTGGTTTTGTGCCGTCCACAGTGGACACCTCGCTGTTCATTTTTCATGCAGACGGCCAGTGGCGGTGCCAGGAATCAAACCTTGTGATGTCAAGATTTACTAAAAAATAAATAAACATGAAAAAGAGCAAATTTTACTACCGACATATTTATGGTAACAATCCTTTATGTTTGTGCATATTTTGACATGTATGCAGAATAGCATCGTGCTAATAGATTGGATTACATTGGTTTCATAATAAATATGATAAGATAATGATACAAGAAATCACCGCCCATTTATTCCGCAAAACATATTAATGTATTTTATTATGCGGAAAATGCTATCTCAACTACTACCGTCGCAACCGGCAAAATCACTGCTAGCTTACAATACATATACTAGAGGAAAATTATTACTGAAGACCCGAGATATTTATTCATTTTCAAATGAAGGTCTGTCAAAACAAGATATTGCTAAGGAAAACGACATATGAAATTCTTAATAAAGAACCAACCTTTTAGTTCCTGATATTGGCCGTGAGAAAAGAAATTTGGAAGAGAAGGGAGAAAGAACTTACAAATGAAAGGAGAAGGGCTTCGTCTTGGTGTTGGTTTTGTTGTCGTCGTACGATGGGCATCACGTCGCTCGTGGATCGTCTGAGGCAAACAAACGATGGACAGTGCGTCACATCGCTCGCGGCTCGCTGGAGATCGACATGCCGGAGGCCCAGTCGAAAGATTGCATCTAAAACTTTTCTATTTTGGTGAGGCTTTTACACTGGAAGCAGAAAACTGTAAAGGTGGAAAAGTTTGAACTGTAGATTCAGAATCACAGGATTTCAGGGATCAGCCGATCAGGGAAGTTATTAGAATTGCCTTTTTTTCCCAAGCCATCGGGCCAGGCTAGCGAGGGGATCAAGAGGATATGGGGTCTAGGGTTAGGAAGCAAGGACTATTCATGTGTGGAGCGGCCTCTACACTATATCACAAGGGATTGTCTACCCTTGGGATGCCAAAACACTAGTAGATGAATCATTAATTTGGCATGTTCATTAGGTCTTGGAACTGTATACACTGGTTGTAATTAGTGGACATGTATAAGATAGAACGGATTATGATTATGAGTTATATGTGTGCTTCACTTGACGATAAAGAGAAGATCCTAACACAATAGTTTGTGTTTTCCATGTGGATTCTTAACCATGGTATAATGAAATCATGTAGAAAGAGTGAAGACTTGAGGAGGCAAAACAACTGAAATAGAAATGTAGGCATCTTGATTTTTCTAGTTCCTTGGTAATTCGCGCTAGTTTGAACAATGGAGTGATGTAGAAAGTGCTCAGAAAAGCCAACCTTTTGTCGTTAGCTCGAGCTTTCAAGGAGAACAAGCTCCCACAATTTAACAAGCTAGCTCATGGGCATTTAACACATGAACAAAAATAAGTGTGCCCCGCAAGGTTTCCAATAGTGGATAGTGCGATGATAGCGGATTGGGGTTGGTGTAGTGGATTTTGGTTAGGACGATATTATGGGTGCTATGTCCATGTAGCGGATTTGCAAAAGCACTTCGAATTTTAAGAATTTGTATATATTTCTAGATCATTAACAACAAAAATGTCATTTTCTTTGAGCAATCATGCATTTGGATTTGTAACTTCACCATTTATATCACCATATAAGCATATATGTATAAGTGTACATCATTTATATAAGTATTTAAGCGTGATAATAAGTAATCAAGCACTTATATAATTCCATAGGCATTTATTAGAAAAAGGTAATTGGGAACAAATAGTGATGTAACATCTTCGCTATTGCGGTGTAACAACTGCTATTCCGGCCACATCATGACAAACACACTATTTTCTATTGCTACAGAAAAATGTGCTAGATTGGCGCTACCACAATAGCGTCAATATCTCCACTATTTAAAACCCTGCTCTCCCGACTTCACTTGCATTAATAATATGTTTACCTTATAAATATGGATCCAGCTTCACTACAGTAGGTATCATCGTTACATCATTTCACTTTGTTCTAGCTTGATTGGTATCACCTAGCGTAGTACATCACATAAAACAATGAAAAGGATGCAAGAAAAGAACAAAGGAGTTGAAAATCACGTGCGAATAGGAGGCGTCGGTAACATGGGCAAGACCAAACAGCTCTGCCCCCTTCACCATTCTCGCAATTGGCCATGCCAGCCGTGATGCCCGTGACAATGCCTCTACTTGGTGACTTGCCACCAATGAACCCTTACGCTCAATTGTCTATCTTCTCATTCACGCTACCCTCACTGCTGTTACTAATATCCTCATTTTCGTGTATTTTTTCACATCTGTTCCTTCTTCTCTCATATGTTCTTCCATATGTCACTACTAGGGAAAAGCCTAGCAGCAGCGCGGGTTTTAGGTACATTAGTAGCGCGGGGACCGGCGCTACTAATAAGGCGCTACAGCGAACACTTAGCAGCAGCGCGTGGGCGCCCGCGCTACTGGTATACAAGTGTAGCAGCAGCGTGCTTCGTGCAAGCTCGCTACTGCTAATAGCTCTAGCGTGCTTGGGCTGGACGCACTACTGCTACTGTCACGTTGCTGCTAACTTTCTCCACTCGCTACTGCTAATTTTAGTAGTTTTTGTTTTTTTCTGCATATTTGTTTTGTATTTGAACAGGCTTTATACAAGAATCTTTAGCAGATATAAATGTCATCATGATACACATACAAATGGCTGCGAGGCCACTAATGTAATCATAGCATATACATACAAATAGTCTCATCAGAATCATCATTCAACACAAAGTGGTATCTCGTCATCATCTCGAAAATAGCGATACAAGTCTCGATTACTTGCAACTACATCGTCGTACATCTAAACAATGATATACGCGAGAAGAGCTATCACTTTGAGTGAGAGCGGAACTATGCAGTACATGAGTTCGTATCCCTCACTCGCATTAGCGTGAACCTAAACTAACTACTGCTTGTCGCTCGGAAACCGGACCGGTACACCTGGGCCTGACACTCCGTCCACTCGTCGTATATATCCTCCTGGCGTAGCACTTCTTCGCCGTCGATGATCTATGCACCTGCATCGTCACATGAGTCGATGATATGCAACATATATAGTTGAGCAACAGAAAGAGACAGACTTGGCAAAAATAGAAGCAATATATCATAAGCATAAATAACAAAGTTGATCGTACCCAAAATGCCCTAACTAGCGTGATCATCGCTAGTCGAGGAGGATGGTTTAATTACATCATAAATAAAGTTTCGTCATGCATAACTCAAAGTTTCGTCATACAGAAAGTATGAACTAAACGGACACATTGTCATATATCGACAATCACTCCAACATGTCATGCCATCCATCCAAGTCAGGGAGATAGTCCCCGAGCCTAGTGAAAGGCTTCAGGTCGAGACGCTGACAGGCTACCCGTGTTCGGACGTCTTCCCACGACATTTGTCCTTCTTCGTAGAACATCCCTGTTTTTCCGACGACCTCCTTCATGATGATTTGGGCAAGTTCTTGCTGGATGTGATAGAACTCGGCTCGAAGTCGATGATCCTCGATATCTCTTACGTTCTTTGCCCATTGTAGAATATGGGCATCGCCAGATGTAGGTGACATGGGAAGGTTCTGGTGATCCCGTTTGTACTCCAGCATGTGGTGTAGGACATAGAATCCACCATTAAGAGAACCACTCGGTTGCTGGATGCAGCAGAAGTCGGTCTTATGGCCAAAGGCGAGCCTGCGGCCCCTTCTCTTCTTGTCCGTGACCTCTCCAACCCGTGCTTCGTAGTAATACATAGCACTGTCGAGCACATCCTTGATGTGGGTGTAATCCTTTTTGTGAATGTTCTTCGACGAGTCCAAGTAAAGAGCGTGGGAGTATCGGGGGTAGAGGATATGATGAGGGCGGCGCGTCCGCCGCTGCACAAAATAAGTACACCTCAAATTAATTAGCCTCCATTGTGCAAATGAATGATTGAAATCGAAGGAAGAATATTTGCGCGGATAACTTACAGGGGATGATAAGGCACGAGAATCGCCTCCTTGTCCTTATTGGCGAGCATGAAATTGACAATGTATTCCCTCGCGTATTCACGGTGCTTCGCACAGACTCCAGCTCTCGTGCATGAAGTACGGGTCAGCGACACATATATGAGGTATCTGCTCAACCCCGATGATGTAGTTCATGTGCAAGGCATAAAGGCGGACAAACGTAAAATCCAGCTTCTTCCCGTGAAACATGTTGAATATGTAATCGAATCGAAGGAAGAACTTATCCGCGGGGAAGAAGTCGATGTACGACTTTTGCCGCGGAACGTTAACGATGTAGAGTGGGTATCCTGGATCTTTCGAGGCGATGAGGCCTTTCTCTATCCGCATCACATCGTCATGAAGACTCCTTACATCGCCGAATCTGGCCCTTAGCGATGCTGCAGGTAGGATTTGTTGACCGGGGATATGCAATTTATCCGCACCGGTGATATCTATACGGTCTTGAACCCGAGGCTGCTGAGGCGGCTGGATCATAGAATCAGCTTGCTTGCCTTTCCTCGCTCTCTTCCTAGTCTTCTTTGCCGGAAGGTCGTCTATAATACGTTGAGCCTCCGGAGGCGGAAATTCAGGCACCGACTCATGACGCTCAAACCCTGAGTAGGTGCCAGTATAGACATACTGTTGAGTGCTATCGTCATCGTCATCCTCATCCATGGCGACGTCATCAGTGACTAATGGAGCCTTTTCCTTACCCCGTCCGCTATCACCCAGCCCGACACCCGATGCTAATTGGGTAGGTGGGGTGTTGATGTTCATACCTTGCTGAGAGTGCGTGCTCGTGGGTGTGCTCCCGGCCGCCTCCAGACGAAGCAGACTCTTTGGCTACAACAGGACCCACCCATTGCAACAATCACCAAACCGCCGCTGGGTCTCGTCGTCATCCACCTCCTAGTACCAGAGGAGGCAAATTCTCGTGGCCCGGTTTGACACTGGCCACGGAAACCATGAAGACGTTTGGGGGGATCGGCCGGCTGTGGAACAATGATTCCTTCGGCTTCATTATCGTCGCCTTCCCCACGTCCACCTTCTGGTCGCCGATGGTGTACAATATGGTGCATGGGGTTTCGTCGGCCTGCAAAGAAAAGTCTGTGACGTGAGACATCTGAAAGGCAACGAAAACGGGAGATTATACATTTATTGAAGGGCCGGTGTGATAGATACCGTGAGGGCGTCGAGCTCAGCCAAAGAAGAAGCACCGCCGAGCACGTCCGGTGCAGGAGCAGGTGCGGGAGTCGGTGCGGGAGCCGGTGCGGGAGCAGGTGCAGCTGCAGGTGCTGGTGCAACGCTAGTCGAGCTGCTCTCCAAGAAGTCAGCAAGGGGAAAGTCCGCTGCATTTTTTTTCTGGATTTTGCCTGGTCCAATTGAAAACGGTTGGAACCAAGGAAGTGGACATATCTACAACCATCTGTTTTGCGGCAGCTACCGTTGTTGCGACTGTCTGAGATGATTTCTTCTCAACCGCAATCTCAACCTTCTTGTCGATGTTTTCTTCGGTTAACCTCCGTATTTCCTTTCTCTCCTCCTTGGTCTCACTATAGTACTTCTTCCACGTGGCGCCGTCTCCGACACCGTGCATGCGTCCATATGGCGGTCGAGTATCCACCGGGAGTCGATTCAATATGTTCAACGTCCGGTTGAATGGAGTGTCCCACTTGGGCCTCGCCAACGCCTCAGACGGCGAGTCGCTTTCGGCCGCAATCCTGTGCAGCTCTCTCTGCAAAAGGCACAAGGATCGTTTACCAAAATGACTAACGTGTAGTCAAATTGATGAAAAACCAGAATTACTAGCAGTCTGATGAACTCCATCGTGACCGCGTTCGTCTCGAAAACTTTCTTCACTGGATCCCAACGATGCCGTGCCCTGAGGACGTCACGCTCCTGCGGGACGGTGAACTCCGCCAAGGGGTCTGGGATGCCCAGACTCGCGGCTTCCGCGTCCTCCTTTGCCCTTTTGGACCTCTTCCCGCCGTAACCACGGCTTCCGAGGTGGTGGCTCCCAATGTTCCTCTGTTGAAGCCCCTTCATGTACTTGGACTTTTTTTTGGCAGCTTCGGCCTCGCAAGCCGCCTTGAATATTTGAAACTGCTCTTCCGTGATTGTCGGATTATCCTTTATAATCTCGGAGTAGGGTTCCTTATTGTCGATGATCCTTTCTTTCACCCTTGTTTTCCAGGCGGCCAACGCGTCGCTAAACTTGGTCATGGTGTGTTTGTTTATCTTCTTCATTGCCGGGTCCTTATCTGAATCTTTATAATCCTTTTCATTCCGGCCCGGGAACAAGAATATCTGGTGAAACTTCTTTAGGAGGGAGGTCCTCATATTATCTATCTTCTGTAGTTTCTCATTGTTGATGGTGGCGGTTGTCCGTATGCAGCCTATTTGATTGTCGTAGCACGCGCGTACTTCCTGGGGCGCTTTTGGCTCAAAATTGCCGTCGTCCACCTCCGTGACCATCAGTCTAGTAGTCCTGAGCTTGTTAGGAAGCCGTTGCCTCTTTGCTTTCGGTTCTACACCGACTCCGCTAGTCTCGGCGCCGGTCTCAGTCTAAGCGCCGGTCTCGATGCCGGTCTCAGTCTCGTCGGCAAGGCTAAAAATTTCGTCTGCCGCCCGGTAGATGTCATCGCAATCACCAGAACCCTGTCCTTCATCGTTGCTAGCCATGTTTCCTATGATTAAATCTAGTCAATTAATTCTAGACCTAATAAAATGAATAATGACATAAAAAAGGCCTATTGTTTTGCAGGAACGTTGACTCCTTCCCGGTGCGGTAAATCCCGGGCACTCGATATGTCCTAGTTTGTAGCACAAGTCATGCCGAAATTCACGGAAAATTTCGGCATGATCTTTGCTAAAAAGTGGACAAATCGAGAACCTGAATTTTGCCAGAACGGAAATGAATCAACATTCCGTCAAAACATAGGCCACTCGGCTTCATTCCCTGGAAACAACAAAAGGCCACTTGGGCACAATCGAACCACTTCAATGTTGATTATGATCAATGAGCAAACACAATTGAGAAATTTTCATATATCATGACCACTTCAAATTTGCATCTCCTACTGTTTGACACTTCAAGAAAATCTAAACAAATCTCATGCTCTCTGAAACTCAATTCAAAAACCAAATATAGATGGATTAACCCTAGAACTCAAATTATGAACCTAGAACTCAAATTATGTCCTAAATTTTTGTCCTAATAAAAATTCACTAAAAATTAAGAACCTACTAGACTTGCAACACTAATAGAAATTTATATTTTTATATTGATTTTTTTCTCTAAACCAAATCCTACCACCCTAGTTAACATCTAGTTAAACATTACTTTCCTACCATTTGTAATTAAACACTACAACCCTAACCCTACTGCCCTAGTTAAGCATATACAATTTTTTCCTACGGCGAGGGAGGCAGAAGTGGCGAGGGAGGCAGGGGCGTCTTTGTCAAAGCCCTATCTAAATTCTTTTCCTAACTAAATTAACCTAACTAAATTCTTTTCCTAACTAATTTGGAGAGAGAGAGAGGAGGGGTGGGGGCTTACAAAGGATGGCTCCGGTGGTGGCGCGGGAGGCAGTGGTGGCGAGGGAGGCAGGGCCGTCTCCGGTGACGGCGAGGGAGGCAGTTGTGGCGAGGGAGGATCCGCTGGCGTCGACTGCTGCTCCGGTGGCGTTGATGAGGCCGCGCGGCTCCGATGGCGTCGACGGTTGATAACCCACAAGTATAGGGGATCAAAACAGTTTTCGAGGGTAGAGTATTCAATCCAAATTTATTGATTCGACATAAGGGGAGCCAAAGAATATTCTCAAGTATTAGCAGTTGAGTTGTCAATTCGACCACACCTGGATAACTTAATATCTGCAGCAAAGTAATTAGTAGCAAAGTAATATGATAGTAGTGGTAACGGTAACAAAGAGTAAAGGTAGAAAAAGTAATATTTTTGGTGTTTTGTAGTGATTGTAACAGCAGCAACGGAAAAGTAAATAAGCGAAGAACAATACGTGAAAAGCTCGTAGGCATTGGATGGTGATCAAAAATTATGCCGGATGCGGTTCATCATGTAACAATCATAACACAGGGTGACACAGAACTAGCTCCAATTCATCAACGTACTGTAGGCATGTATTCCGAATATAGTCATACGTGCTTATGGAAAAGAACTTGCATGACATCTTTTGTCCTACCCTCCCGTGGCAGCGGGGTCCTAATGGAAACTAAGGAATATTAAGCCTCCTTTTAATAGAGTACCAGAACAAAGCATTAACACATAGTGAATACATGAACTCCTCAAACTATGGTCATCACCGGGAGTTGTCCTGATTATTGTCACTTCGGGATTGCCGGATCATAACACATAGTAGGTGACTATAGACTTGCAAGATAGGATCAAGAACTCACATATATTCATGAAAACATAATAGGTTCAGATCTGTAATCATGGCACTGGGGCCCTAGTGACAAGCATTAAGCATAGCAAAGTCATAGCAACATCAATCTCAGAACATAGTGGATACTAGGGACCAGACCCTAACAAAACTAACTCGATTACATGATAGATCTCATCCAACCCATCACCGTCCAGCAAGCCTACGATGGAATTACTCACGCACGGCGGTGAGCATCATGAAATTGGTGATGGAGGATGGTTGATGATGACGACGACGACGAATCCCCCTCTCCGGAGCCTCGAACGGACTCCAGATCAGCCTTTCCGAGAGGTTGTAGGGCTTGGCGGCGGCTCCCGTATCGTAAAACGCGATGATTTCTTCTCCTTTATTTTTTTCTCCCCGAAAGCAAATATATACAGTTGGATTTGGCGTCGGAGGAGCTCCAGGGGCCCACGAGGTAGGGGGGCGCCCCCCCCACCCTCGTGGACAGGGTGTGGGCCCCCTGGTCTTCATCTTTTGCAACGATTTTTTATTATTTCCAAATAGACGTTCCGTGAAGTTTCAGGTCATTCCGAGAACTTTTGTTTCGGCACATAAATAACACCATGGAAAGTCTACTGAAAATAGCGTCAGTCCGGGTTAGTTCCATTCAAATCCTATAAGTTAGAGTCCAAAACAAGCGCAAAAGTGTTTGGAAAAGTAGATACGATGGAGACGTATCAACGGCGCGCGGCTCTGGTGGCTCCGGGGGCATCGACGTCGGCAGGAGACGGCGACGAAGTGGGGCGACGGCGAATCGGACAGACGGCGGCGGGGTGGGTCGAGGGATTTGAAGAAGAAGTGGTGGCCGGGGGGGGGGGGAACGGCTTTTTGGTTAAGTCAAACTTAGCGATAGCACTTTTCGCGAAACCCGCTATAGCTAATTTAGCTATAGCGATTTTCACAAAACACGCTACTGCTATAGCTATGTAATTTCCTTCATATTTCTTATTTCCTTTTCTATTTCTACATCTGGGGTCTAGGAAACGCGCTGCAGCTATGTTAGCTATAGCGCCTCTTACGAAAAAACGCTACTGCTACGCCTTTCTCCTTTTTTTCGCTTTTTCATTTATTTTGCTCTATATTTTATTTTTTTTCCTTTCTCCTTTTTCTATTTCTTTCTTTTTCATTTACTTTTCCATTTGTTTTTCATTTTATTTTATTTCCATTAGCAGTAGCGCTCTCCGCGCGAAACGCGCTGCTACTTATGTCTTAGCGGTAGCGCGCTTCTCTCAAGACTGCTACTGCTATGTGTAGCCTATTGTTTTAGCAATGGGAATATTAGTGGTAGCGCTTTTTCATGTGCGCGCTACTGCTACTATTGTATCTGTAGCGCGGTTTTCGCACGCGCGCTACTGCTATTCAGCACTAGCGCCCATTTTTGACACGCGCTACTGCTAAATTTCTGTGTATAAGGTTTTCCCTAGAAGTGTGTCTGTGTTCTTCCATCATGTGATAAAATTTAGAGAATAGGGTGTGATACCAAGTGGCATAATAAGAGAAAATCATTACTCATGGACAGTTGGTGGAGCATTCATTTATTCTCAGGTGGTAAATTCCATGATCATGAATTACTATCGGTACATTGTTGAGGGATTAAAAATGCATTTCACTCTTGTTGTAAAATGTTTCAGCCGAGTCATCTCGAAAGGTCAAATTGACACACAAAAATTGGCTACATGTTTAGTTCTTCATGGTCGAAAGTTTCTAGTTTGCTCCATACAAAAAGTAGTGTGCGAGAGGAGATCAACCGCTTTAGTGATGTTGTACACTAGTAATAAATTAATACAATCGGCTGGCAGCACCAACATAAAAGAGTGAGTTAGAGACGAAGTGAATTAGGTGATGCATCTCATGACTAACTTCTAGCTGACTAATCCAATACCGATGAAACCAATACAATTTGTAGTAGAAGTAGTACTAACTTAAGCATTCCCACCTGAGGTTTATTGATGAACAAGCCAAACAGAAATATGAACTTCTAAGCATGTGCTCTGAATATAAACAATGTCACATCTCAATAAGGTCAACTTTTTGAGGGAACATGGATAAGGTCAATTGTGAGGTTCCATGTGACTTTTCTATTAGCTTCCTCTCATGGCGCTTAAATCTGAAGTATTATCGAGTGAAGCATAAAGAGATGACCAAATTTTAAATTACTAGAACAATCTTCCTTTCTACGCATACACCATGTGATGAAGTTAATCATGCTAGGGTCTCTTGGAGTCAACGACCTACTTTGTGTCAGGGTGAAGAAACTTTGCTTTGTCCTTGACCTGTCAAACAAGATGGCTCTCCCAGATGAGGTGCCACACTCAAAGGTGTGATGTAAAATGACATCTAACTTTGCTAGAAGGCTCTTCAAGGTTTTGAATTCTAGACATAAACTACATATTCAATTCATTACGAAGCATTGACATCAAAAATTAATGTGAGTCCTAGGACCGCCAATGGGATCTCCCATCTATCTGCCAGCCACTGGTCTTGATCATGATGCCTTCCATTCTTGCGTACCCGGTCTTATGTACATTTGGTTAATCATTTCGTACTAAGCTAATACTACCGACATGTGGAGTATAGAGGACTATGGCTTAGGTGGTAGTGTTTGAGATACGTTGTGATCAAACCACTCCTCCAAAATTTGACACTCCATGGTTGAGACTTAAGTTCCTTATATCTTCTATACTACATGTGCCACGAGGGCTCTCCTCCCTATGTTTTTTATGCCTCCAAAGGACAGTTCTCTGGAGCAACCTGGAAAAAAGAGGAGGCCAAAATATTGAAGGAATACCTCTGTCAGTCTTAGATATTCTACCCCCCCCCCCCCCCTGCTTCGAAAAGCATGATATGTTGGAGTTCCTCCATATTTAGCATCTCATTCATTCGATTTTCAAAGATGTTGCTTTGTTAATTAGGTCCCTTTTTCGGATCATGCGGGAAAGTTTCATGTATTTCCATTACATAGAAAGAAGAGCACAACACCTAACAAGGCATCGATACAATACCAAAAATAGTACGTCCTGAAAGATATAACACAACCTAAACAACAATGAAAATTACCTAATGATCCATGGCACACGGGTCAACGACTAACTACCCAGACATAATACTAGAAACCCAAGCAAAAACAAGTGGGGGCCACCAACATGCATTCAAGCATTGGCCATGCACCGAAGGAGCTTGCAACATCTGAGTGGAACAGCCATGGAAGTAAAAGCGCAAGCCCTCCATAATGGCATCAACCACCAACCCAAGTAAAGCCACTTGCACTAGCATGGGTGCCAAAATGAAGATGACGGGCGTAAAATCATGATGAGCATTGCTCCAGTGCAGCGGTGAAGACGACCATAGGAATGTCGCATAGCCCACCAAGTACTTGCACCATTGTGTACATGATCTAGCCATCCAGAGAAGGGGAATGATGATCCAGAGGGCGGAGATCAACCTAGCGGTATGGAGCGGAAGCCAAGGTTCGGTAAGAGGACCATGAATGTCCAAAATGGCCAAAATAGCAACCAACCCAGCCAACTCCAAAAGGATGAGGTGACTGGAGGAGGGAATTACATATCACAATCAAGGGGTAGGAGGTGTGCCAGCTCCGATGGTGGGAGCCTGAATCTGGCCGAGGATGCCAAGGAAGGGGTGTGGAGCACCCTACACCACGGTGAGGCCACTGACTAGTAGCGACCATGGTTAACTAGTGGGTGATGGAGCGTTATATCCAATGGCAGGCATGCCGGATCAGGCCAAGAAATGAACAAAACTTAAGTTGAAGAACCACAAAGACCGAGGCATCTAGCCAGCGGTGGCCTGGGATGGATGACCAAGGGAAGCTGGTCTGTCAGATGACTAGGGGAAGGACGATGTGGTGAACATCATACCATGACAGAATCGATCGCCACCAGCCGCCATTGAAGGAGGGGATGATAATTAGTTCATGGAAACTGCATATGCTCGCTGTAATTAGCAGAACATGTACAAGAAAAAATGGATTATGATTATGAGTTATATGTGTGCTTCACTTGACAATAGATCCCATTAGCACAATAGTTTGTTTCTTAATTTGCATATTGATATTGAACGCTGTTATAGTGAAATCATGTTCAAAGAGTGAAGACTTGAGGAGGCAAAGCAGCTGAAATAGAAATGCTGACATTTTATTTTTATGGTTCACCGGTAACCTGCACCAGTTTGAGCAACTGACTGATGTAGAAATTACTCAGCATAGCCAACTTTTTGGCATTAGCTCAAGCTTTCAAGGTGAACTAGCTGGTGCAATTTTAACATGTGTGTCGTAGCTCATGGACATGGAACACATGAAAATAAACAGGTGGTCCCAGAGTCCCACGACTTCACTTGCAATAATAATACTTTTACCTTATAAATAAGGCTCCAACTTCACTAGAGTAGATAGCACGTTACATCGGTTCACTTTGTTCTTGCTTGTTAGCTATTACCTAGCTTAATTACTAAATCACATAAAACAATAGAAAAAGATTTGCAAATAAAAAGAACAAAGGAGTTGAAAAATCATGTGGGAATAGGAGGCGTCAGTAACATGGGCAAGATCCAGAAGCTTTGGCCCCTCCACCTTTCTCTCAATTGGATGTGGCGGTTGTGGCGGTTGTGGTGCCCAGTGTCTCTACTTGGCGAATCGCCACTAGTGACCCCGCACGATCCATGGTCTATCTTCTCTTTCAAGGTAGATTTTGTCGGACTCTAAGCATGCCGCTCAGCCTGCAGCTAGTTAAGGCTCTTGCAGTAGAAAGAAACCGCCTTGTAGAATGGCCTCTGCGGCATTGCTACATGGCTACACCCAGGGACGGAGCCAGGATTTCGACATAGAGGGGGCGGGGTTTCACACTAAGTCTCATACGCAACGGCCGTGTTGAAGAAAAAATTAGGGTCTTGTTTATTGGAGATGCCATGGTGTAAACATACCTTTTTTTTTGTCTATTCGTTGCATTCGCATGATCATTACTTGATAGAAAATTGACAAATGACAAAAAAAATCACAACACTAGAAACACAAGATAATCTTATGAACTAATAATTTGTAGTAATGCAATGTAGGTAAATAATACATTACCTAATCTCATTATTTATTGGAATTGGTGAGATGGACCTCACTGATACAACACAGTCCCAAAACCAGAATTGGCGAGATGGACCTCACTGATTAACACAGTCCCAAAACCATAATCGGCTTAAGCATGCGGTGTTGTCGAAGCAATTAAAGAAGAGTGGTACACGTGGAAACAAGATTAGTTTGAGAGGGATAAATCAGGACTAATCTAGTGCTCAAAATAAACTACGTTTTGTCCTTGTGTTGTTGCTCATCATCCGTGCATCCACTCTGCATGCTGGGAATTGGCAACATGTGCGTGGATCGACACCAACAGCGGCTCGCCATCTTCGTCGCCAACACCGGCTCCCGCTGTTCAGGACTCCCCTGCTCGGAACGAAGCCTGGAACGATGCGGTGGGGTTGGGTCTCGGCCTGATGACCCTGCGGATCTCTGCGCCTCCCGTGTTGGTTGTGACGCCTGACTGCCCGAGCTATCCCAGCCGGGCTCGCCGTCCCCTGCTGCGGCTTCGTCCCCGCACACCCCCATGGCCAGCCTGCTGCCCAGGTCGGCGGTGCTGCCACCCTCCCCGGACGCTGCTACTTCAGTCCTCTGCGCTGCGCCATCTACTACGGCACCTACGGGGTGTTGGAAATATGCCCTAGAGGCAATAATAAAATGATTATTATTATATTTTCTTGTTCATAATATTTTTCTATTATTCATGCTATAATTGTGTTTTCCGGAAATCATAATACATGTGTGAATACATAGACCATAAACATGTCCCTAGTGAGTCTCTAGGTAACTAGCTCGTTGATCAACAGATAGTCATGGTTTCCTGACTATGGACATTGGATGTCATTGATAACGTGATCACATCATTAGGAGAATGATGTGATGGACAAGACCAAATCTTAAGCATAACACAAGATCTTGTAGTTCGTTTGCTAGAGCTTTTCCCATGTCAAGTATCATTTCCTTAGACCATGAGATCGTGTAACTCCCGGATGCCGTAGGAGTGCTTTGGGTGTACCAAACATCACAACGTAACTGGGTGACTATAAAGGTATACTACAGGTATCCCCGAAAGTATCTGTTGGGTTGACATGGATCGAGACTGGGATTTATCACTCCGTATGACGGAGAGGTATCTCTGGGCCCACTCAGTAATGCATCATCATAATGAGCTCAATGTGACCAAGTGTTTGGTCACGGGATCATGCATTACAGTACGAGTAAAGTGACTTGCCGGTAATGAGATTGAACGAGGTATTGGGATACCGATGATCGAATCTCGGGAAAGTAACGTACCGATTGACAAAGGGAATTGTATACGGGATTACTTGAATCCTCGACATTGTGGTTCATCCGATGAGATCATCGAGGAGCATGTGGGAGCCAACGTGGGTATCCAGATCCCGATGTTGGTTATTGACCGAAGAGTTGTCTCGGTCATGTCTGCGTGTCTCCCGAACCCTTAGGGTCTATACACTTAAGGTTCGGCGACG
Organism: Aegilops umbellulata; assembly: GCA_032464435.1. Classification (NCBI taxonomy): domain Eukaryota; kingdom Viridiplantae; phylum Streptophyta; class Magnoliopsida; order Poales; family Poaceae; genus Aegilops; species Aegilops umbellulata. The sequence continues at coordinate 375,687,267 of CP136059.1, read as the reverse complement.
CTAGGGTTGTAGAGATATTAGTATGCGGTAACCCGAAAGTTGTTCGGAGTCACGGATGAGACCCCGGACGTCACGAGGAGTTCCGGATTGGTCCGGAGGTAAAGATTTATATATAGGAAGTCCAGTTTCGGCCATTGGGAAGGTTTTTGGGGTCATCGGTATTGTACCGGGACCACCAGAAGGGTCCCGGGGGTCCACCGGATGGGGCCACCTATCCCGGAGGGGCCCATGGGCTGAAGTGGGAGGGGATCCAGCCCCTGGTGGGCTGGTGCGCCCCCATGGGCCTCCCCCCGCGCCTAGGGTTGGAAACCCTAGGGGTGGGGGCGCCCCACCTGACTTGGGAGGCAAGCCCCCCCCCCTTGGCCGCCGCCCCCCCTTGGAGATGGGATCTCCTAGGGCCGGCGCCCCCCTAGGGGCCCTATATATAGTGGGGGGAGGGAGGGCAGCTGCACCCAAGCCTCTGGCGCCTCCCTCTCCATCCGTAACACCTCTCCTCCCCGCTTGCGCTTGGCGAAGCCCTGTCGGGATCTCGTTACTTCCACCACCACACCGTCGTGTTGCTGGATCTTCATTAACCTCTCCCTTCCCCTTGCTGGATCAAGAAGGAGGAGACGCCTTCCCTAACCGTACGTGTGTTGAACGCGGAGGTGCCGTCCGTTCGGCGCTTGGTCATCGGTGATTTGGATCACGACGAGTACGACTCCCTCAACCCCGTTCACTTGAACGCTTCCGCTCGCGATCTACAAGGGTATGTAGATGCACTCCTCTCTCTTGTTGCTAGATGACTCCATAGATCGATCTTGGTGAAGCGTAGAAATTTTTATTTTCTGCAACGTTCCCCAACACGGGGAACGCTGTTGCTTCAGTCCTCTGCGCCGCGCCATCTGCTACGGCACCTGCGGTGAGGCTGTCGCCCCCTCCTTGCAGCTCTCCTAGAGTGGCTGTGGGCGATGGGTGGTCGGGCTCGGGGCCCTTGGAACTCTTCATGGTCTCCATCGTAGGCGAGCCGCCGATGGCTATGCCCCTTGCCACCATGTACGAAGGAGCCTTAGCAACCCACCGCTACACCCCTTGCCACCCACACGACCAAGGAATAAAGCCACCGTCGTCACCATGATGCCCGCTAGAGAGCCAACCATGCAGACCGCCACCCGGAGCCGCTACCCTGGCATCCATGTCTCCAAGATTCTGCCTACTGTCCCATCACAACACACAACATATGGAAGGAAGAGTCTAAGGCAATTCTTCAACTCCTAGCCCGATATCAACCACCCGGTCACGATCGTCAGGCTATGAAGCCTGATGCCTGCGTCCACCTCCAGCCCCGGTGGACTTGGTGGACACAACCTAGTGATTGCCGACAGACACCGCTGAGCAAGCCTCGACCAAGGCGAGCCCGAACGACGCCATGCCCGTGCTCATCGGCACTGATACGTCCGACGGCACGACAACCCTCCAAGAGACGCCTCGATCCAATCCCGACGCCATAACATGAGAGCGCCACTCCAACCAACCCGCAAGATCTGCCATTGGCATGAATGGAGGTTACTTAGAGAAGGCAAGCCCGACTCCAAGGCGACCGAGCGCCGAAGCATGCACAAGCAGTAGCCAGCCCCAGGCTGGAGGACCTCGTCAAACTCTTGCACTGGCGGCCAGGCTACTCCACTGGCCCATTGCCAGTGCTCCAACACAGCCCAATCAGATCTGGCACTCCAAGATCCAGACGGAGTTGGCCACTCCTACTGTCTGTCAGCCACACCAAGTCGGTCTTGCCCTCAACCGGCGCCGCTCTGTAGCACCCCGCAACAATCGTTCACCACCAAAGACCTCCACCCACCAGCCACTCCCCAAAGCCACACGCCCGCGGGCGCGAATCACGGCACCCACCGCCCAGCTCCTGCACGTCGGTGGGACTAGGCCAACCCGTTGGCCAGTAGCCCACATGCACCTGCCAAGTCCACCCATGCACCTGGGCCAGGTCGTGTCGCCCGCGTGCGTCGGCCCTAGATCTAGGCGGCCGGCACCGGCATGGGCACACCGGCCACCCCACCGCGCAACCCTCCACGTGAACATCTTGCCTAGCAGCCACCGCCGCCAACACGCCATGCCACGCCGCCGTGCCCCATGCACACGCTGTGCTACCGCCAATATCTGACATCCCGCGCCACCAACTTCGTACCATGAGGGAGAGGAATTGCCAATGCTGCCCTGGCCGACCGGGTTTTTCCCGCCAGCTCACACCGACGACGGCAAGAAAGGAGGGAGGCGGGTTCGCTGCGAGTGGGGTGTGGCTCTCCTTAGACGCCCGCGGTGGCGATGTGAGGAGAGAAAGGGGGAGCTTTTCCAATCCATGAGCATCTACTCAATCGTTGCCAAATTTTTGTGCGTATCTTTTTAACGGCCAGAATTGTAAATTTTGATCAACTTTATCAATATTTACAATACTCACATCCACCGGATGTCACCATTTCGGAGGTCGGAGCCACCATTCATTCGGCTGTAAAGGTCCGTTCCAAGGCAACACTGGTAGAAAAAGAGGCTTCCGTCCAGCCCCATTAGTCGCGGAACTGTAGGAACCGCGACTAATGAAGTCTTTAGTCCCGGTTCGGCAGACGAACCGCGACCAAAGGCCTGGGCCCAGGGCGCTCGGTGGCCAGCTGGTGCACGTGAGGGGCTTTAGTCGCGGTTGGCCGGGCCAACCGCGACTAAAGCTCCTCCCCTATATATACCAGTTCAGCGCACTCACTTAGCCATTTGGTGCCACTCCTCTTCACAAGCTTCACAAGGGGGTGTAGGTTTGCTTTTGGTTCCTCTTATGCACACAAGGTGTTTGATGAAATGCCCCAAGAGCCACACTTGAGGTTCCTCATTTATTTTTTTCCTCCTCGATCGCGGTTAGCAACTTGAACCTTTCATGCATGTGTGTCATTGATAAAATATGCATGTGTGTTGTTCATTGTTTAATTTCTATTGTTTATAGCTAGTTAGTTTAACAAATGCATGATGGTTAATTATATATTTTATATTATAATAATGCAGATGAATCGGCAATGGATGTACGGTAACCGACTCTCCCGCGAGTTCACTACGGGTTTGAAAGATTTCCTCGTAGTGGCTAATGCGAACAAGCAGAAGGGTTTTGTTATCTGTCCTTGTGTTGACTGTAAGAATCAGAAGGGTTACTCTTCCTCAAGAGAAGTTCACCTGCACCTGCTTCGGCACGGTTTCATGCCAAGCTATAATTGTTGGACCAAGCATGGAGAAAGAGGGGTTATAATGGAAGAAGATGAAGAAGGGGATGATTTCATCGATGAAAGCTATCTTGCTGATTTCGGTGATACTTTCATGGAGGATGCTGAAGGTGAAGGGGAAGGTGAAGGGGAAGGTGAAGGGGAAGGTGAAGGTGAATAAGAGGCACGTGATGAGACCGTTGATGATCTTGGTCGGACCATTGCTGATGCACGGAGACGCTGCGAAACTGAAAAGGAGAGGGAGAATTTGGATCGCATGTTAGAGGATCACAGAAAGTCGTTGTACCCCGGATGCGATGGTGGTCTGAAAAAGCTGGGCTGCACACTGGATTTGCTGAAATGGAAGGCACAGGCAGGTGTAGCTGACTCGGCATTTGAAAACTTGCTGAAAATGTTGAAGAATATGTTTCCAAAGAATAACGAGTTGCCCGCCAGTACGTACGAAGGAAAGAAGGTTGTCTGCCCTCTAGGTTTAGAGGTTCTGAAGATACATGCATGCATCAACGACTGCATCCTCTACCGCGGTGAATACGAGAATTTGAATGAATGCCCGGTATGCACTGCATTGTGTTATAAGATCAGAGGCGATGACCCTGGTGACGATGTTGAGGGCGAGAAACCCAGGAAGAGGGTTCCCGCCAAGGTGATGTGGTATGCTCCTATAATACCACGGTTGAAACGTCTGTTCAGGAACAAAGAGCATGCCAAGTTGTTGCGATGGCACAAAGAGGACCGTAAGTCGGACGGGGAGTTGAGACACACCGCAGATGGAACGCAATGGAGAAAGATCGATAGAGAGTTCAAAGATTTTGCAGCTGACGCAAGGAACATAAGATTTGGTCTAAGTACAGATGGCATGAATCCTTTTGGCGAGCAGAGCTCCAGCCATAGCACCTGGCCCGTGACTCTATGCATCTACAACCTTCCTCCTTGGTTGTGCATGAAGCAGAAGTTCATTATGATGCCAGTGCTCATCCAAGGTCCTAAGCAACCCGGCAACGACATCGATGTGTACCTAAGGCCATTAGTTGATGAACTTTTACAGCTGTGGGGCAGACCTGGTGTCCGTGTGTGGGATGAGCACAAACAAGAGGAATTTGACCTACGAGCGTTGCTTTTCGTAACCATCAACGATTGGCCTGCTCTTAGTAACCTTTCGGGACTGTCAAATAAAGGATACAATGCATGCACGCACTACTTACATGAGACTGAAAGTGTACATTTGCCAAATTGTAAGAAGAACGTGTACCTTGGGCATCGTCGATTTCTTCCGAAAATTCATCCAGTAAGAAAGAAAGGCAAGCATTACAACGGCAAGGCAGATCACCGGCCGAAGCCTGCAGAACGCACTGGTGCTGAGGTATTTGATATGGTCAAGGATTTGAAAGTCATCTTTGGAAAGGGTCCTGGCGGACAATCAGTTCCGAAGGGAGCTGACGGGCACGCATCCATGTGGAAGAAGAAATCTATATTCTGGGAGCTAGAATATTGGAAAGTCCTAGAAGTTCGCTCTACAATCGACGTGATGCACGTTACGAAGAATATTTGCTTGAACCTCCTAAGCTTCTTGGGCGTGTATGGGAAGACAAATGATACAAAGGAAGCACGGCAGGACCAGCAACGTTTGAAAGACCCTGATGACCGGCATCCGGAATGGTTTCAAGGTCGTGCCAGCTACGCTCTGACCAAAGAAGAGAAGGTCGTCTTTTTTGAATGCCTGAGCAGTATGAAGGTCCCGTCTGGATTCTCGTCCAATATAAAGGGAATAATAAACATGGCGGAGAAAAAGTTCCAAAACCTGAAGTCTCACGACTGCCACGTGATTATGACGCAATTGCTTCCGATTGCTTTGAGGGGGCTCCTGCCGGAAAATGTTCGAGTAGCCATTGTGAAGCTATGTGCATTCCTCAATGCAATCTCTCAGAAGGTAATCAATCCAGAAGTTCTACCACGGTTACAGAACGATGTGATCCAATGTCTTGTCAGTTTCGAGTTGGTGTTCCCGCCATCCTTCTTCAATATTATGACGCACCTCCTGGTTCACCTAGTCGAAGAGATTTTCATTCTCGGTCCTGTATTTCTACACAATATGTTCCCCTTCGAGAGGTTCATGGGAGTATTAAAGAAATATGTTCGTAACTGTGCTAGGCCAGAAGGAAGCATCGCCAAGGGCTATGGAAATGAGGAGGTAATTGAGTTTTGTGTTGACTTTGTTCCTGACCTTAAGCCGATTGGCCTTCCTCGATCGCGGCACGAGGGGAGACTAAGTGGAAAAGGCACGATCGGAAGGAAATCAACGATATGTATGGACGACCATTCTCTGACTGAAGCACACCACACTGTACTAACCAATTCCAGCTTGGTGGCTCCGTACTTTGAGAAACATAAGAATATTTTACGCTCGGACAACCCGGGGAAGCCTGAATCCTGGATTAGGAAGGCCCACATGGAGACTTTCGGCAGTTGGTTGAGAAAACATTTAATGAATGACAATGATGTTGTAGATCAGCTGTACATGTTGGCCAAGACACCATCTTCGACTATAACGACTTTCCAAGGGTACGAGATAAATGGGAATACATTTTACACGATCGCCCAAGATAAAAAGAGCACCAACCAAAACAGTGGTGTCCGCTTTGATGTAGCAATCGAGAATGGGCAAAAGGTCACATATTATGGTTACATAGAGGAGATATGGGAACTTGACTATGGACCCTCCTTTAAGGTCCCTTTGTTCCGGTGCAAATGGTTCAAGCTAACAGGAGGTGGGGTAAAGGTGGACCAGCAATACGGAATGACAATGGTGGATTTCAACAATCTTGGTTACCTTGACGAACCATTCGTCCTAGCGAAAGATGTCGCTCAGGTTTTCTATGTGAAGGACATGAGTAGCAAACCGAGGAAACGGAAAGATAAGAAAACGATCAGTACATCATGCGATGATCCAAAGCGCCACATTGTTCTTTCAGGGAAAAGAAACATCGTGGGAGTGGAGGACAAGACAGACATGTCAGAAGATTATAATATGTTTGCTGAAATTCCGCCCTTCAAAGTGAACACCGACCCAAGCATTAAGTTAAATGATGAGGATGCTCCATGGATACGGCACAATCGTAAGCAAGCAGGGACATAAGGGAAGAATTGATGTGTAATAATTTATTGTACCAAACTTTGTATTTGGTCGATGAACTGAATGATGTATCAAACCTTTTGTCAAACCTTCAAGGGATTAGTTTTATTTTTCTGATTTTTTTGATATATAATTGTATTTTTAAGATTTTAAAATGAATTAGTTTTATTTTTCTGATTTTAAAAGGAAAAAGGAAGAAGAAGAAAGAAGGAAAAAGGAAAAAAAACAGAAGAAAAAAACAGAAGAAAAAAGGAAAAACAGAAGAAAAAAACAAACAGAAGAAAAAAGGAAAAACAGAAGAAAAAACAAACAGAAGAAAAACAGAAGAAAAAAGAAAAAGGAAGAAAGGAAGAAAAAAAAGAAGAAAAACAAGAAAAAGGAAGAAACAAACAGAAGAAAAAAATAGAAGAAAAAAGGAAGAAAAAAACAGAAGAAAAACAAGAATTTAAAATGAATTAGTTTTATTTTCTGATTTTTTTGATATATAATTGTATTTTTAAGATTTTAATAACATAAATAAATAAGTAATTAGAAACTTTAATAGAAAAAATAATTATCATAAAGTAAAATAAATAAGTAATTAGAAACAAAATAAAATAAAATAAATAAGTTTTTTGTTGTAAGTAGAAACAAAACAAAATAAATAAAGCAAAAATGAAAACAAAAAACAGGTAAAAAATAAAAAATATGCCACCTACTGGGCCACCACGGCCTGAATACGACTAGAAACCCATTATTGGGCCAGGATTCAGGCCCGCAGAAAGGCCCAGTAGGCCCACAGGCTCATAGTAACAGAATAGGCCCGTAAGCCTGCATTTGAGAGGAGCTCGAAGTGGTGAGCGCAGCCGCGCTTATAAACCACTGTCGAAGCCTCTCGGCTAGCGAGGTGGGACTAAACATCCCACCGCACCGCGCCAGTGCCAGCACATACCTTTAGTCGCGGTCCGCCACACCAACCGCGACTAAAGGGTAGCTTTAGTCGCGGTCCGCCTCCCCAACCGCGACTAAAGGCTCTTCCTGCGCGGGAACGAAAGCGGCGCCAAAACCCTTTAGTCGCGGTTGGTGTGGCGGACCGCGACTAAAGCTATCCTTTAGTCGCGGTTGGTGTGGCGGGCCGCGACTAAAGCTACCCTTTAGTCGCGGTCCGCCACACCAACCGCGACTAAAGGTCTGCCTATATATACTGCACTTAGCAGTTTCCGCCACTTCCCATTCTTCTCTCGACGCCGAAGCCCCCTGCCCCGACGCCGATCGACGCCGAAGCCCTGCCCCGACGCCGATCGACGCGGACGCCGACGCCCTGCCCCGACGTCGATGCCCTGCCCCTAGTGAGCGCCGCCGCCTCCGCCCCGAGTGAGCGCCGCCGCCGACCGTGCCCTGCCCTAGCGCGCCGCCGCCGCCGCCCCTGCCCTGCCCTGCCCTTGCCCGCCGCCCGCCGCCCGCCGCCCCCTGCCCGCCGCCCGCCGCCCCCCTGCCCGCCGCCCGCCGCCCCTGGCCCTGCCCCTGGCCGCCGCCGCCGCCCGCGCGCCGCCCGCTGCCCGCCCCTGCCCGCCGCCCCTGCCAAAAAAGAAACAAGAAAAAAAACAAGAAGAAAGAAAAAGGAAGAAGAAAAAAAGAAAACAAAAGAAAACCAAAAGAAACAAGAAAAAAAAGGAAGAAGAAAAAAAGGAAGAAGATAAAACGAAGAAGAAAAAAAGGAAGAAGAAAAAAAGAAAGAAGAAAGAAAGAAGAAAGAAAAAGGAAGAAGAAAAAAAGAAGAAAGAAAAAGGAAAAAAAATGAAAACAAAACAAAACCAAAAGAAAGAAGAAAAAAAAGGAACAAGAAAAAAAAGGAAGAAGAAAAAAGGAAGAAGAAAAAAAGAAAGAAGAAAGAAAGAAGAAAGAAAAAGGAAGAAGAAAAAAAGAAAGAAGAAAAAGGAAGAAGAAAAAAAGAAAGAAGAAAGAAAGAAGAAAGAAAGAAGAAAGAAAAAGGAAGAAGAAAAAACAAGAAAGAAAAAGGAAGAAGAAAAAAATGAAAACCAAATGAAAACCAAAAGAAAGAAGAAAGAAAAAGGAAGAAGAAAAAAAGAAACTTAAAACTTGATAATTAACAAAAAACCGTAAAATTTGATAATTAACCAAATGGCGAGGGTTATACATGTGTGTTGTCCTCGCCTCCCTCTCCGTGACGCCGTCGTCTGCCGCCCCGTCTCGCGCTCTACCGCGACACCCTCTCCCACCCCTTCCTCGCCCCCTCCTTTTGCCACCGCCCTTTCACCACCGCCACCGCCACCGCCCCCCTTCTTCACTTAATTAATTTGTTTTTACTACATGTTTTCAGGACTGACATAATGGCGGACGATAGAGCTGACCCGATTATGGACAACTATGATCCGGACGGTGAAGCACATATGTTTGGCATCATAAACGGCGATATTCTATATGTGCCGACCGGACAAGAAGAAGATGATGTCTCTTCTTATCTGAACCTTGACGGTGAAGATGAAGGGCGCCGTCAGCAAGATGATGCCGAACAAACGTCGATAAACGACGATCTTCAAGGGCCAAAATGGGCGCGAGAAATCCGTCCAGGTACGGAGGGATGGGACCCAAGGGCCAAAAGCTGGTGGTACGGGCATGGGGGAACGCTGAACCCGGAGACAGGGGAGTGTGTTTACCAGGGCAAAATAATTAAACCCACCCAAGCCCTTATTGACGCAATGAGGGATGCTCAAGAGGGGAAGATCAAGTTCAACAGAGAGAACGACGCACTGACAAAAGCCCTCGGGAATCCTGAACACGGAGGACGTGTACGAGGCATGGGGCACATTCCGTGGAAAATAGGGTTCCCCCAGAACGATGACCCGTACGGTTACAGAAGCCGTAAGAGAAAGATGGATCGGGAAGCAGATGTTGTGGCGCGGTTGGCATCGGAAATGGATGTGATGAATAAAACCGTGAGTGTACTAGTAGCCGAAAGAGATGCAGCTTGGGCGCAGCATGAAGATCATCCAGCGGATCTCGGAAGCCAGCAGCGGAGAAGCAGCGTGGCTTCCACGGAGGCCCCACCGGCTGGTGCAGATGCACCGACGATCGAAATTACTGCACCGGAGCCTCTGGTGGTCGAAATTACTGCACCGGAGCCTCCTCGCTACCCCGTGGACGATATAAAGGAGAGGAAAGAATGTCATCTGTATTATCCTATCGGGAACATGTCCATGAAGGTAGCCATCGGCAATGCTTTACCATGTTTACCTGGAGCACTCCACCACAACAACCCCATTCAAGATGGCTATGCTCGTGTCACGGTGGAGGACATAGTCCAAGGGTTTGAGGACCTGGAGATTGACATTGCTACACCTGAAGGGGAGAAAAGACTTGGAGATGTCAAGCGCCATTTCATTCTATGGCAAAAGAAGTTTATCAAGTTTCTAGGCGAGGCGCCAAGGACAACAAGTCCACCCCCCTACGGTGGTGGTGGTGGCGGTGGCGGCGGTGGTGGTGGTGGTGGTGGTGGCGGTTCACCTACACCTCCGTCACGTCAGCCGACGCCTCCCAGTCCACAACGTCCGGCGGGTGATCAGACGCCGCCCTCCAGTCCTCGTCCGGCGGGTGATCAGACGCCGCCCCCCAATCCACCTCCGGCAAAGAAGCAGAAGCAGTCCTGGATTATTAACCCGGACCCTTATGTACCTAAGACCACAAAGGTACCGGAGCCATCACTGAAGCCTCTCCCCACAAGGCCTTGGGAACGTAGTGCCGAGGAAACTGCCGCGGCCGCGGCTGCTGATCTTGAGAAATGGAAGGCGGACTGCAAGAAGAAAAGAGAGCCCGAGCCCAAGCCAGTATTTTCTGATGAGCAAAAGAAGTGGGCTAAGTCATTTTTGAGCACACCGTCCCAAGCCGCGAAGAATCTGCCTGACGACTATGCACGTGAACTTCGTAGGCAGGCACTCATGTTGAAGGAGAAGAAAGAGCGGGCGGATGACCCCGATCTGGAACAAAGTAAACGAGTTGCCCAGCTCGGGGAACAAAGTAAACAATCGATTGCCCCGCTTATAGTGAAAGCCGCCGGTCCGGATGACCCCGATATCATAGCAGCTGCGGCAGCACTTGGATTGACTGTAACGAGTACCAGAGAACAAGCGGCCAACTTAGGTATTACTCTTCGTGAACTGTTAGGCCTTGATGAGGCGCCAGTGAAGGAGGTAGTAATTACGTATGTGAAGAATGGGCCTCTCGTCGAGCCTGCGCAGGAAGAGGATCTACCTCCACAAATGAAAGGTCTGCTGAAATGGTACAAGGGTTACATAAAAAATAAAAACGCCAATGAATATATTTATGCGGAAGTTAGATATGAGCATCACTTCAAACATTACTATGTACAAATTCATCTGAGTGAACTGTTCCATCTTTTCAATCTGCGCGAGCTCGACAAATCTATCATCAGTTGCTACGTTCTGTAAGTGATTTATTTCTACCCCATCTCGTTCATATTGCCTGCACTATATATATGTCCTAACTATATTGTTGTGTCCGCTATTATACATGCAGAATGAAGATTAAGGAATGCAGAGTAAGGAACATCCATGATGTTGGGTTCATTGACCCACACATCGTTAATGGATATGTGTTGCGGCATCACCCCGCCGACATGGAGGCAGACTTGTGGCAGTTTCTTACAAAGCAGGAACTCAAAAGTGATATTCTATTTCCTTACCATTTTTGGTGAGTGTTTCTGTCTTGAGCACATTCTCTTTTGTTTACTCCATGCATGGTATGTGGCCGGCTAATCGATGAGTTATGCATGACGTACTGTGCATGTATCGTGTCCGCAGGTTCCACTGGATTCTGCTAGTAATTAAAGTTGACACCTCAGAATGTCTCGTCCACGACTCTCTGAATATGGATCCAAAGCTTTGGGGCGAGATGAGAAGAATGCTGCAGAAGTAATTATTTTCATTCATTTGCGCTCTATATCGATCGGCCTATTTCGTTCGTTTCCTAATATCAAGTAACTAATAACTCTCTTGTTCATTTAATTTTCTTTGCCTCATAGGGTTTGGAGACGGTTCATAGATACAAAGGTCGGTGAATTCAAAAAAGAGCTAGAATTCAAAAAGTCAAAGGCTAAGAATGGTGGGGATATTCAGCCAGCGGGGACCATGTGGATACTATGTCTGTGAGATGATCCGGAGATACACCTCTGAGCGGGTTCCGAGTGATACCAATGCTCAGAGGAATAACCTCCGGATGATGCTTAGTCCAGAAGCTCGCTTCCGACCACTTCAAGAGGAACTAGCTGGATGGTTCAGGAGGGAAGTCCTCCATCCTAAAGGAGAACACCATTACGAGGACGTAGAACTTTATATGCATTAAATTATGTATGGAAACTTGTTCAAAATTGTATATGGTCATCCGATGATATTTATTATATACTGTATATTTCTCTTGAATTCTTTTTGGTTCTAATTTCAAATTTGTTTGAAATTGTACATTCATATACATGTATGTAGTAGCGTAGAATATGTGAAACTCCTTCAAAATTAAAATAAAGCATAAAAGAAATAAAACAATACAAATTAAACAGAAAACAGGTTTAGGGGGGGGCAGGTTTAGGGGGGGGCTAAAACCCTAAACCTGCGGCGGCCTTTAGTCGCGGTTGGCCAGAAGAACCGCGACTAAAGGTCCTCTGCCCCGACGGCCACCTGGCGCCCACGTGGACGGGCCTTTAGTCGCGGTTCTTAAGCAACCGCGACTAAAGGGGGGGGCCTTTAGTCCCGCCTGTTTGGTCGCGGTTGCGCAACCGCGACTATTGGCAGTTGCGAACCGCGACCAAAGGTCCTTTTTCCACCAGTGCAAGAGCCACAACCAGCTGCAGGCTCAGCTAGATGTTGAGAGTCCGACAAACTCTACCATGAAATGAGCATATGGGGTCACCCGTGCCGAGTCACCGAGTGAAGTTGTTGGTACCAACACCACAGCTTCCACGACCAATTGCGAGAATGGTGGATGTGGCTAGGTTGATTGATCTTAACAAGGGTGGGATATTGAAGCTCGTCTGGTTTTGACCAGCCATTCTTTTGGTTTGCTAGCTTGTTGCTTGTAAATTAAGTCATTGAAACCATATCACTACTAGAAAAAAGCTCATTAGTGGCGCACCACTTTTGGGTATTAGTGGCGCACCTCTGGTGCGCCACTATTACCACGCCACTAGTAATGTGTATTAGTGGCGCACCAGAGGTGCGCCATTACTAATACAGATATCAGTGGCGCACCACCTGGTGCGCCATTGATATCCCCCCGGGTGCGCCACTGATAATGTATAGGGGTGGCCTGCTGGTGCGCCACTACTAAGTATAAGGGTGCGCCACTGATATTTTTTCAGAATTTTTTTTTTCAAATTTCTTTTCAAATTTTATTCCAGAATTGCTACAGGTGCGCCACTGATATTGCTACAGGTGCGCCACTAGTAACAATTTTTTTTTCCAAATTTTTTTCCAGAATTTTTTTTTTCAATTTTGGCGGGAATTTTTTTTTCTTAATCTCGGGTCACTATGGCTTAATCTCGGGTCAAATCGCACTCCGTGGTCAAACTTCCCGGAAGGTCACCCATCCTACACTACTCCAGCCCAAGCACGCTTAACTTCTGAGTTCTATCCAACCCCAGCACCAGCTCACTTAGCAGGCACTTGTTGATATATCTATCATATCAATCCTATTAAACCTTGTTGATGTCTAGGAGTTTGTTCATGTTCATGAGTGTGATGAAATTTTGAAAAAATATTTCAAACTTCCAGGTCATTTTACATATCATATTTTGATTTTTTTTTAAAAAAACTATTTTAAAAAAAAACCATTTTTTTTTCAAAAAAAACATTTTTCCAAAAAAAACATTTTTTCAAAAAAAAACATTTTTTCAAAAAAAACCATTTTTTTCCCAAAAAAATTTTTTTCAAAAAAAAAATTTATTCCAAAAAAAATAGTTTTTCAAAAAAAAATTCAAAAAAAGAACTATATTAGTGGCGCACCACACCCACGGTGCGCCACTACTATTTTTGAATTTTTTTGAATTTTTTTGCCTCTAGATCTTAAAAGCCCCGTATCTTTTATTCGGTTAGGTTTTTGGGGATTCTAAGAATCTTCAACGGGGTTCCCCCTGTTGAATTCGGATGTAACTTTTCGAGTAGATTCTTTTTCATATAAAAAACTTTTTCATCGGAGTTCGTATGCAAAAGTTATGCCCATTTTACAAATTCTCGAGAGATTTTGCAAAAAAAGTCGAAATTCATGTTTGTAAATTTTGCTAACAACTAAACCACAAATCACATTGGAATCTTATTTTTTTTTATTTTTTTGACATTTCTATCATTTTCCTTTATTTTTTTTAAACTGAAAAGGCGGTCCAGGGGGGTGCATTTGGTGAAAATGCGTTAAATCTGAAAAATGATAGAAATGTTAGTAGTGGCGCACCGTGGCAGAGGTGCGCCATTACTAGTTAAAACTAGTAATGGCGCACCTCTGCAACGGTGCGCCACTACTACCTTTGAAAAAAAATTTAAAAAATAAAATGTTAGTAGTGGCGCACCATGTGGAGGTGCGCCATTACTAGTTCAAACTAGTAATGGCGCACCTCCACACGGTGCGCCACTACTAACTTTGAAAAAAAAAATTAAAAAAAAAATGTTAGTAGTGGCGCACCGTGTGGAGGTGCGCCATTACTAGTTAAACTAGTAATGGCGCACCTCCACACGGTGCGCCACTAGTATGTCTGGGGAGGGGGGTGTGCACAGAACAAACTTACTAGTGGCGCACCACACACCAGGTGCGCCACTAGTAAAAAAATAGTAATGGCGCACCTGTTTATGGTACGCCACTGCTATATAGCAGTGGCGCACCACATCCACGGTGCGCCACTAATAGTGATATTACGGATAGCCCTTTTTCTAGTAGTGTATACGTTGGTTGTAATTAGCAGTACATGTATAAGAAAAAAAAGATTATGACTTATGAGTTATATGTGTGCTCGCTTGACAATACTGAAAAGATCATAATAACACAACTGCCTGTTTTTTGTTTTCCACGTGGATTCTCAGCGATGATATAATGAAATCATGTTGAAGAAGTGAAGAATTTAGAAGGCAGGGCAGCTGAAATAGAAATGCAGATATTTCAGCTTTGCTCGTTCGTGGGTAACCCACGCGAGTTTGAATGGGCTTAATTGGAGATTGCTCTGTGTAGCCAACCTTTTGGCATTAATTAGCTTGAGCTTTCAAGGCGAACTAGCATTGAACACATTGAAATAAGCAAGTGCTCCAACAACTTCACTTCCATTAATAATACTTGTTGTGTTATATATAACACCCCAGCGTCACTAGAGTAGATATCATGTTACATTGTTTCACCATTTTCGAAATTGTTGGGTAGCACCTAGCACTAGTAGAAAAGGGGGCAATGGTCCAGGCCGGGTCAGCCCATTAGTCCCGGTTCATGAGCCCAGGGGGGCGGCCGGGCCACGTGGGCCATTGGTCCCGGTTCGTCTGGACCTTTTGGTCCCGGTTAGTGGGACGAACCGGGACCAATGTGCCTGGCTCCTGGCCCACCATCATTGGTCCCGGTTCGTGGCATGAACCGGGACCAAAGGCTCCCATTTAGTCCCGGTTCATGCCAAGAACCGGGACCAATGAGGTGCCTATATATACCCTCGCCCGCGAGCAGAGCACTCCAGTGCTCTGTTTTTCTCTGGCCGGCGAGGGGAGGTGCTTGTGGTGCTCTAGCTCACCTCCTATGCACATGAGGTGTTCGATGAAATGCTCGAGCCACACTAGTTAAGCTTTCTCCTCTCGAAGCTCGACCTCAAAGCTCCATTTTCCTCGAGATTTGACTAGATTTAGCGGTCCGTCACGCCCCACCCCTGTCTTCACCGCCGTCGATCACCCGCGCCGATCTCATCGCCGACACCACCGTGGTGAGCCTCTTGCTCTTATCTTCTTTCTGAAAGGAAAAATATTCTTACTTGTATGTTTAGATAGATACTTGTATTATTTTCTTACTTTTATTATTGCATCTTATATAGTGCGATGGTTTTGGTATCCGCCCCCGTCGGCCCTCGTCCTGTCTATGATTCGGATGTGGTATATATATTAATCTTTATAACTATTGGTTCATTTATTGTTTATGATAATTATGCGGACCAACGTGACATAGATTTTATTTATCTAGGATGTATGTGAACCGGAAATTCCAACCGACCCTATTGTCGAGAGGTTAAATTTAGTTGAAGAAGAAAACAATTTCTTGAAGGAAAAAATAAAAAAATTTGAGGAGGAGAAGATGGTATTGGAGTTGCATGTTGCGGATGTCGTCGATGATCACAAGATCAAGATGGATGCAATGCGCTTGAAGATTAGAAAGATTAGAAAATATGCCATTCATACCGAGGCTTGGTATCATTATACCGTTGGATCAATTATTACCTTAGTTGCGATTATGATCGCCTTTGTTTTAATTAATGTATGGTTTAATTAATTAGATGCTCTGAAGAGCTATATGTTGTTAGATGAGAACTATGTATGTACTTTGGTTTTAATGTGATGATGAACTTCTATTAATTTGGACACTTAATTATATATAATGCACGCAGATGAACCGGCAATGGATGTACGGTGACAGACACACCTCCGAGTACATTAAGGGCGTGCATGAGTTTCTCGATGCGGCTGAGGCAAACAAGCAGAATGGTTTTATGTGTTGTCCATGCCCTGATTGTGGGAATACGAAGTCTTACTCTGACCGGAAAATCCTTCACACCCACCTGCTTTACAAGGATTTCATGCCACACTATAATGTTTGGACGAGGCACGGAGAAATAGGGGTTATGATGGAAGACGACGAAGAAGAAGAGTACGATGACAACTACGTTCCCCCTGAATACCGTGATGCTGCAACGGGGGGAGCTGGTGAAGATCAAGAGGAACCAGACGATGTGCCCAATGATGCTGCAACGGGTGAAGCTGATGAACATGAAGAGGAACCAGACGATGTGCCCGATGATGATGATCTCCGCCGGGTAATTGTCGATGCAAGGACGCAATGCGAAAGTCAAAAGAAGAAGCTGAAGTTCGATCGCATGTTAGAGGATCACAAAAAAGGGTTGTACCCCAATTGCGAAGATGGCAACACAAAGCTCGGTACCGTACTGGAATTGCTGCCGTGGAAGGCAGAGAATGCTGTGCCTGACAAAGGATATGAGAAACTACTGAAAATATTGAATAAGAAGCTTCCAAAGGATAACGAATTGCCCGATAGTACATACGCAGCAAAGAAGGTCGTATGCCCTCTAGGATTGGAGGTGGAGAAGATACATGCATGCCCTAATGATTGCATCCTATACCGCGGTGCATACAAGGATCTGAACGCATGCCCGGTATGCGGTGCATTGCGGTATAAGATCAGACGAGATGACCCTGGTGATGTTCACGGCGATCCCCGCAGGAAGAGGGTTCCTACGAAGGTGATGTGGTATGCTCCTATAATACCACGGTTGAAACGTCTGTTCAGAAACGGAGAACATGCCAAGTCGATGCGATGGCACAGTGAGGACCGTAAGAAAGACGGGAAGTTGAGAGCACCCGCTGACGGGTCGCAGTGGAGAAAAATCGTGAGAAAGTACTGGGATGAGTTTGCAAAGGACCCAAGGAACATATGGTTTGCTTTAAGCGCGGATGGCATTAATCCTTTCGGGGAGCAGAGCAGCAATCACAGCACCTGGCCTGTGACTCTATGTATGTATAACCTTCCTCCTTGGATGTGCATGAAGCGGAAGTTCATTATGATGCCAGTTCTCATCCAAGGCCCTAAGCAACCCGGCAATGACATTGATGTGTACCTAAGGCCATTAGTTGAAGAACTTTTACAGCTGTGGAATGGAAATGGTGTACGTACGTGGGATGAGCACAATAAAGAGGAATTTAACCTAAAGGCGTTGCTGTTCGTGACCATCAACGATTGGCCCGCTCTCAGTAACCTTTCAGGACAGACAAACAAAGGATACCACGCATGCACACACTGTTTAGATGACACTGAAAGTATATACCTGGACAAATGCAGGAAGAATGTGTACCTGGGCCATCGTCGATTTCTTCCGACCAACCATCAATGTCGAAAGAAAGGCAAGCATTTTAAAGGCGAGGCAGATCACCGGAGGAAGCCCGCCATGCGTACCGGTGATCGCGTACTTGCTATGGTCAATGATTTACACGTAATCTTTGGAAAGGGTCCCGGCACACTAGCTGTTCCGAATGACGCTGAGGGACACGCACCCATGTGGAAGAAGAAATCTATATTTTGGGACCTACCCTACTGGAAAGACCTAGAGGTCCGCTCTTCAATCGACGTGATGCACGTGACGAAGAACCTTTGCGTGAACCTGCTAGGCTTCTTGGGCGTGTATGGAAAGACAAAAGATACACCCGAGGCACGGGAGGACCTGCAACATTTGCACGAAAAAGACAGCATGCCTCCGAAGCAGTATGAAGGTCCTGCCAGCTACGCTCTTACGAAAGAAGAGAAAGAAATCTTCTTTCAATGCCTGCTCAGTATGAAGGTCCCGACTGGCTTCTCGTCGAATATAAAGGAAATAATAAATATCCCAGAGAAAAAGTTCCAGAACCTAAATTCTCATGACTGCCACGTGATTATGACGCAACTGCTTCCGGTTGCATTGAGGGGGCTTCTACCGGAAAACGTCTGATTAGCCATTGTGAAGCTATGTGCATTCCTCAATGCAATCTCTCAGAAGGTGATCGATCCAGAAACTGTACCAAGGCTAAGGAGTGATGTGGCGCAATGTCTTGTCAGTTTCGAGCTGGTGTTCCCACCATACTTCTTCAATATCATGACGCATGTCCTAGTTCATCTAGTCGACGAGATTGTCATTCTGGGGCCCGTATTTCTACACAATATGTTCCCCTTTGAGAGGTTCATGGGAGTCCTAAAGAAATATGTCCGTAATCGCGCAAGGCTAGAAGGAAGCATCTCCATGGGCCATCAAACAGAGGATGTCATCGGGTTTTGTGTTGACTTCATTCCTGGCCTTAAGAAGATAGGTCTCCCTAAATCGCGGTATGAGGGGAGACTGACTGGAAAATGCACGCTAGGAGTGGACTCAATAATATGCAGGGACGGGCATTCTTGGTCTCAAGAACACTACACAGTTCTACAGAACTCTACCTTGGTGACCCCGTATGTCGATGAACACAAGAACAGTCTGCGCTCCAAACACCCGGAGCAGTGCGACGACTGGATTACATGTGAACACATCAGGACTTTCAGCAGTTGGTTGGAAGCACGTATCAGAGGTGACAACACTGTTTGTGATGAGTTGTACTTGTTGTCCAGGGGACCATCTTTGACTGTATTGATTTGGAAAGGATACGAGATAAATGGGAATACATTTTACACGATTGACCAAGATGAGAAGAGCACCAACCAAAACAGCGGTGTCCGCTTTGATGCAACAACCGAGAAGGGAAAGGACACATATTATGGTTACATAGTGGACATATGGGAACTTGACTACGGACAAGATTTTAAGGTCCCTTTGTTTAAGTGCAAATGGGTCAATCTGTCAGGAGGCGGGGTACATGTAGACCCACAGTACGGAATGACAATAGTCGATCTGAAAAATCTTGGGTACACTGATGAACCGTTCGTCCTAGCCAATGATGTGGCACAGGTTATCTATGTGAAGGACATGTCTACCAGATCGAGAAAAAGAAAACATAAGGAAACGAATACATCATACGATGAGCCAAAGTGCCACATAGTTCTTTCAGGAAAAAGGGACATCCTGGGAGTGGAGGACAAGACAGACATGTCTGAAGATTATGAAAGGTTTCATGAAATTCCTCCCTTCAATGTCAAGGCTGACCCAAGCATCATGATAAACGATGAAGATTATCCATGGTTACGGCGCAATAAGCAAATGACACAAGCGAAGAAAAAGTGAAGAATTTCTCCCGCAACTATTATGATGATACCATGCCAAATTTGTAACAGACGAGTATGTTATGCCAAGTATTTTAGAATTCATTTGAAAACAGACGAGTAGGTGCATCTATGTTAATTTTTTTTATTAAAGTTAATCACAAACTTGTGATTCACACAAATTTCAAAGAATTCAAATTTGAAAACTAATGGCACTAACAGAAAGTTCATAATTTTGCTGATCTAAAAGCAAAAATAATTAAAAAATATAGCAAAAACAAAATAAAGCAACAAAGAAAACAAAAAAACTAAAAAAGTGTTTTCAAATTTGAAAACTAATGGCACTAACAGAAAGTTTATAATTTTTCTAAAACTATAAAGCAAGAAAGTTTAAAAGTTTAAAAAATTTCTAAAACTAAAAAAGTTTATAATTTTTGTGACCTAAAATAAAAAAGAAATCACTACAAAACTATAAGTATTTAGTTCTAAGTAGAAACAAAAAAACAAAAAAAATGCCACCTACTGGGCCCCCACGGCCTGAATACGACTAGAAACCCTACCATGGGCTAGGATTCAGGACCGAGGGAAGCCCAGTAGGCCCACAGGCATAGATTGCAGAGTTAGGCCCAAAAGCCTGCTTTAGAGAGGAGCTCGAGAGGGATGGCGCAACGCACCTTATAAACAGGTGCGCCTCCCTCTCAACTAGCGAGGTGGGACTAAACATTTGGGTTCGGGGCAGCATAGGCCTTTGGTCCCGGTTGGAGGGACGAACCGGGACCAAAGGGTGCATTGGTCCCGGTTCGTAGCACCAACCGGGACCAATGCCCCCTCTTTAGTCCCGGTTGGTGCCACCAACCGGGACCAAAGGCCGCCGCTTCCCGCCCTTTGGGCTGCTGAAAAGAGGCCTTTGGTCTCGGTTCGTGGCTCCAACCGAGACTAAAGGGGGGCATTAGTCCCGGTTTCTGCCACGAACCGGGACCAATGCTCTTACTATATATACAGGACTTGTGAAAATTTTCGTTCAGTTCTTCATTCTCCCCGCCGCCGAACCACCCTCTGCCCCGATGCCCTGCTCCTCGTCGTCGCCGCCCCGTCGCCGCCCGCGCCCCGCGTCGCCCCGACGCCATTGCCGCCGCCCTCGACGCCATCTGCCCCGACGCCCTTCTCCTCGTCGCCGTCGCCCGCGCCCGTCGTCGTCACCGCCCGCGCCCCGCGTCGCCCCGACGCCGTCGCCGCCGCCCTCGACGCCATCTGCCCCGACGCCCTGCTCCTCGTCGCCGTCGCCCGCGCCCGTCG
Source organism: Aegilops umbellulata (assembly GCA_032464435.1). Taxonomy (NCBI): domain Eukaryota; kingdom Viridiplantae; phylum Streptophyta; class Magnoliopsida; order Poales; family Poaceae; genus Aegilops; species Aegilops umbellulata. The sequence continues at coordinate 375,666,624 of CP136059.1, read as the reverse complement.
TCGTCGCCCCGTCGCCGCCCGCGCCCCGCGTCACCCCGACGCCGTCGCTGCCCCACGCCGCCCCGACGCCGTCGCCGCCGCCCTCGACGCCATCTGCCCCGACGTCGGCGCCGCTCCCCTCTGTGAGCACCTGCCGCCATGCCCCTCTGCCCCGCCGGCGCCACCATGTTTTTTTTCATATGTTGCAATATGTTTTTTTTGTTTTTATTAGTTTATTTTTTTGTTCATATGTGATGTATGTGTGTATGTGGCTATAATGTATATGTGTATGTGACGTATGTGGCTAGAATTTGCTAAATATATATGCAAAAGTTTTAGAAAAAGATGGATAGGAAAGAAGAAGAGGAGAGGAAAACAAAATAGAAAAGTTTTATATATGCAAAAGTTACAATTTTAGAAAAGTTTTTTGTTCATAGAAAGTTTTTTGTTCATATATAGAAAGTTACAACTTTAGAAAAGTTTTATATATGAAAAAGTTACAATTTTAGAAAAAGAAGGATAGTGGAGAGGAAAAAGTAAAATAAGGAAAAGGAAAATAAGTAGAGAAAGAAGGAGAAGGAGAAGGAGAAGACGAGGAGAGGAAGAAGAGGAAGAAGAGGAAAAAAAAGAGGAGAAGAAGAAGGAATAGAGAGCTTCTTCTCCTTTTTTTTCTTCTCCTTTTTTTCTTCTTCTTCTTAATTTTTATCGGGAACGAGGGTCGTCGAACATGACAGGAAGAAGAGGATAAAAAAAGAAGAGGAAGAAGAAGAAAAAAAGAGGAGAAGAAAGAATAGAGGAGTTCTTCTCCTCTATTCTTTCTTCTCCTCTTTTTTTATTTCTCCTCTTTTTTTTTCTTCTTCTTCCTCTTTTTTTATCGTGAACGAGGGTTGCCGAGCGGTAGAGGAAACCCTAAATAAATAGCAAGTATTGTCGGTGTGAGATACATGTGGCCGTCGGTGTCGGACACTACATCCACGTCCCACAAGTGACGTGGGCTTCGACGCCCACGTCACTTGTGGGACGTGGATGTAGTGTCCGACACCGACGGCCACTTGTATCTCACACCCACGATACTTGCTATTTAGGGTTTCCTCTACCGTTCGGCGACCCTCGACGACCCTCGTTTCCGATATATATGATTCCTTACTATGATTAGCTAGCTAGTTCTACGTTTGCCACTAATATATCCATTTGTCATGTTTGAATAATAATTGCTATGTTGTAAATATTCGTAGAAACTATGGACACCGCCCGAGATGAAGCAAGAGAAGCGATGTTGAGGGACATAATCGCAGAAGGAAGTGATGCCGTCTCGTTATATCTCAACGACGACTTCGATGGTCTGCAAGGAGAGGGTGAAGAAGCTGGCTCCGGTGACCTAATGGCGGTGCAAGAAGAAGAACGTGATGACGGGTCCGGTGACCGAAACGAGTCCGGCGACCGAGCCGAGTCCGGCCAGGTATATATATTAGTTAAGCCTGTGCTGACTAGCTAATTGATGCATTCATTGTTTTGGTATGTACACATATTAATTAAGTCTTTGTTCTTTTTTCTAGCCCTCCGAATCGAGCACAACTGAGGTAAAGAGAAGAGGCCCGAAGAGAAAGTTGAGCTCGGATGAAAGGTTTGAGATCATAGCAATCGCGCCCGACGGCCAACCTATTCAACCCATCCGAACAAAGAAGGCATTTGTTGCTCAGTGCGGGGTTCTGGTTAGGGACAAGATCCCGATCAGCATCCAGCAATGGTTAAAGCCAGCTACAGAAGACCCTGAGGTGTCTTACGTCAATGATATGCAGAAAAATGATCTTTGGACTGAGCTGAAGTCAAATTTCACCCTACCGCTAGAGGATGATCCGGAGAAGCCAGTTAAAGAGCAATTAATCAAGTCTTTTGCTCTTAAGAGGATGGCATACCTATTCAGGAGGTGGAAGAAAGACCTGAATAGGTTTGTCGAGAAAAAAGAGACACCATAATTCAAGGGCATATATGAGAAGATCAGAGATGACTGGCCTGCATTTGTGGCCCACAAGACATCGGAAAAGAGTAAGAAGATGTCGGAGACAAACAAGAAAAATGCTGCGAAGAAGAAGCTTCACCATCGCACGGGGTCAGGTGGCTACCTGGTACCCCGGCCTAAGTGGGACAAGGCTGAGAATGATCTGGTTGAAAAAGGGATCGAACCAGAGACAATGAGCTGGCCAGACCGTTGCCGGACTTGGTTCTTCGGGGCTGGCGGAACCTTGGACCCTGTAACAAAGAAGTGCATTTGGACGGACGAGCATCTTAACATTCCCTTGAAGAAGCTTCGGTACTATATCAAAGCAGCGCAGGAAGGGACGTTCCATCCAGACAGAGAGAACGACGAGCTCACAAAGGCCCTCCGGAATCCTGAGCACCCTGGACGGACACGAGGCACGCCAGGCTCCATTTCGTGGAAGGCTGGGTTTCTGGACGCAGGCGGTTACAAAAGCCAGGAGAGGAGGAAGAAAGTGTAGCAGTCCGAACTGCAGGCGCTTAAAGCAAGGGTACATGGGATAGAGGAACGAGAAGCAAATCGCTGCAACCGAACTGCCGAAGCTTCCCCTGAAGCTACCCCGCCATCTCAGCGGAGAAGCAGCGTGGCTTCCACCGAGCTGCTTCAGCCAGAGCATGTCTTGACGACACCTGCCAGCTATCCCGTGGATGCTATCACGGAGGCTCAAAATTGCCACCTTATGACGCAGTGGATGAATATGAAGGTCAAGGCGGCTGTTGGCTCTGTTTATCCTAATGAACCCGGCGCAACTTTTCACTGCCGGCCGATTCCAGAAGGATATGCTAAGGTGATGGTGGATGAAATAACGGAGGGATTTGAGGACCTCCCGCTTCACCACCCTACCGGAGAAGGGGAGACTCGGCTGGGTTCTGCTCTGAAGACTCCATGCCTATGGCGGAAGGAGCTCATCAACCTTCCAAACTGGACGCCTCTGCCGCCTCCTCCTCCTCCGGTGAGTCAGGGGACTCCGCCTCCTCCACCTCCTCCTCCTCCGGCGAGTGACGATCAGGGCCCTCGGCCGGCTCCTTCTCCGGCGCGTGGCGGCACTCCGCCTCCTTCTCTGCCTGCGCCGGCGCGCCCGAGCAGCCAGCCTACTCCTTCTCCGCCTCGTCAGCAAGGGCGGAAGAGACCCGCCGCCGCTCCGGCAGCTGCTCCTGCGCGTCGTAGTCCTTCTCCTCCGCCTCGCAAAAAGCAAGCAGTAAAGAAGACTGCCGCTCCGTCTTCTCTGCCGGCGTCTAGCAGAAAAGCCAGAGCCGGGAGGACATACAGATTCGGTCCTTCTCTGAAGACTCCAGAGAAGTTACCATACGAGATGACCCAGGAGGAGAACGAGAAGATCGTGCGAGCCGAAGTGAAGGACTGGTTTCAAGGGTTGAAAGCAAAGAGACATCCACCTCCGGAGGAGAAGGTAGATCCGGTGAAAGCGAAGCGCACTCTGGCTGCCCTGGCAAAACCACCCAAGTCTCCCCCGAAAGGGAACTATGAGCGCATTATTGCAAAGACATGGGCCGAAGCATCGCGGTCGGGAAGTACAGTCAGTGATCAAAGACTGAAAGAATGACGAGCAGCTGGGAAACAAATTGCCCAGCTCGGCGAACAAGCAAAGCAATCGTGCCCCCCGCTCAAGGTGCCTAGCGTCGATCCGAGGATGGTGCCCGGTTATAACAATCTTGACGATTACCTGCCCGACGAAGTACATTACGATTTCTTGAAGGTGCAGATACACAAATACGAGTACGGGAAGCCTCTCGTAAAGATGAGAAATCTCTAACAACGATGATGTGAAGATTGCATGATTGGTACTTGAAAATCTGCAGAGAGTCTGGGGGGAGGAGTACTTTGTATGCGAGAGTTAAGCCGGAGCATGACCTCGTTGGAATTGAACTGTTGCCTATTCCATTTGAGGAGTTCTTTCAGTTTTTCAATCAATTGGCCCTCGATAAAGTAACGGTCACTTGCTACTGTCTGTAAGTACTACTACTTCTGTCATTAAGTCTCTCTATATAGCTCAGCTCTTTGATTGCATGTATTTATAATTATCCTCACTATATTATGCAGATTGAAGATCGCCGAATTGAAGAAAAGACAAATCGGTGATATTGGGTTCGTTAACTCATATCTCATAGATGCAACTGAAGTTGATAAAAGGCCCGAAGATACCGAGGCCAACTTGCTACGATCATTCAAAAGAAATGAACACAAAGATATAACACTCTTTCCTTACAACTTCCAGTGAGTGTTAGTGTCTTGTGCATATTCGGTTTCCCTTATATATTAGTCGAGGTTATAGTAATGTAATTGATGAGTTATGCATGCGTGCGCAGTTTCCACTATATTCTCCTGGAGATTAGGCTTGAGCAGGGAGTAGTAACTGTCTTGGACTCGAGACAAAAAGATCCCCAGGAGTATGCGGACATGACTGAAATCCTCAAGAAGTAAGTTAAATCGATCATTATCCACCATATCAGCAAATTTGTTCATTTCCTGATAATTGTTTTCTTTTGTCTCGCAGTGTTTGGAGAAAATTCAGCACAAAATCCCCGGGACTCCCGAAGGAGCTGCAATTTAGATACCCGAAAGTAAGTACTATAGTACCATGTTCCGCGCGTCTCCTAGCTATTGATTCAAGCGCTAGTTTCGTCAATACCATTTGGCATTCTTGCTTATCTGTTTGATTGACCTCTATTTCTTGTAAAGTGGTTGTGGCAGGAACAAGGGAATGATTTCTGTGGATACTACGTCTGCGAGTCCATCCGCCACACGACCTGTGAGCGGGGCGGGTACTCTGAGAAACAATATGAAGTGCGTAAGAAATAATATTCACAATTTTTGTTTATTACCATCATTTGTGTTGTGTTTCACTCGTATATATATGTATTGACCCCCTTCTTCAAATTAGATGTTTCGGCAGCGGCAGGAACTCCTAGGACCAGATCGCATGCGAGCAATTCAAGACGAATTGGCGGCATTCTTTCTTGACCACGTGATCGCTGAAGACGGAGAATACTATGTGGACCATGAGTCCGTAATTTAGGAGATTATATTTGTAAGAGATAATTATTGTATATATGTAGCCGGTAGTGTCGGATAGATATACGAGAACTTGTTGTTCGACCAATCTCTCGGAGAAGGAGAGGTGATCGATATCACTTCTCTCCGTATGCATATAAGGTTCTATTATGTATGCCATGATGTGTACTAGACCTGATGTAAACCTTGCCGTAAGTTTGGTAGCAAGATACCAAAGTAATCCCGGCAAGGAACACTGGACAGCGGTCAAGAATATCCTGAAGTACCTGAAAAGGACTAAGGAAATGTTTCTCGTTTATGGAGGTGACGAAGAGCTCGTCGTAAAGGGTTACGTCGATGCTAGCTTCGACACAGATCTGGATGACTCTAAGTCACAAAACGGATACGTGTATATTTTGAATGGTGGGGCAGTAAGCTGGTGCAGTTGCAAGCAGAGCGTCGTGGCGGGATCTACATGTGAAGCGGAGTACATGGCAGCCTCGGAGGCAGCACATGAAGCAATTTGGGTGAAGGAGTTCATCACCGACCTCGGAGTCATACCCAATGCGTCGGGGCCAATTAAACTCTTCTGTGACAACACTGGAGCTATTGCACTTGCCAAGGAGCCCAGGTTTCACAACAAGACCAGGCACATCAAGCGTCGCTTCAACTCCATTCGTGAAAATGTTCAAGATGGAGACATAGAAATTTGTAAAGTGCACATGGATCTGAATGTCGCAGATCCGTTGACTAAACCTCTCCCTAAGGCAAAACATGATCAGCACCAGAACTCTATGGGTGTTCGATTCATCACAATGTAACTAGATTATTGACTCTAGTGCAAGTGGGAGACTGTTGAAAATATGCCCTAGAGGCAATAATAAAAGCATTACTATTATATTTCCTTGTTCATGATAATTGTCTTTATTCGTGCTATAATTGTGTTATCCGGAAATCGTAATACATGTGTGAATAACATACAACAACGTGTCCCTAGTAAGCATCTAGTTGACTAGCTCGTTGATCAATAGATAGTCATGGTTTCCTAACTATGGGCATTGGATGTCAATGATAATGAGATCACATCATTAGGAGAATGATGTGATGGACGAGACCCAATCCTAAACATAGCATAAGATCACATAGTTCATTTGCTAGAGTTTTTCCAATGTCAAGTATCCTTTCCTTAGACCATGAGATCGTGTAACTCCCGGACACCGTAGGAGTGCTTTGGGTGTGCCAAACGTCACAACATAATTGGGTGACTATAAAGGCATACTACGGGTATCTCCGAAAGTGTCTGTTGGGTTGACGCGGATCGAGACTGGGATTTGTCACTCCGCTTGACGGAGAGGTATCACCGGGCCCACTCGGTAATGCATCATCATAATGAGCTCAATATGATCAAAGTGTTTGATCACACGATCATGCATTACGGTACGAGTAAAGTGACTTGCCAGTAACGAGATTGAACGAGGTATTGGGATACCGACGATCGAATCTCGGGCAAGTAAAATACCGATTGACAAAGGGAATCGTATACGGGATTAATTGAATCCTTGACATCGTGGTTCATCCGATGAGATCATCGTGGAGGATGTGGGAGCCAACATGGGTATCCAGATCCCGCTGTTGGTTATTGCCCGGGAGCCGTCTCGGTCATGTCTGCATGTCTCTCGAACCCGTAGGGTCTACACACTTAAGGTTCGGTGACGCTAGGGTTGTAGGGATATGTATATGCAGTAACCCGAATGTTGTTCGGAGTCCCGGATGAGATCTCGGACGTCACGAGGAGTTCCGGATTGGTCCGGAGGTAAAGAATTATATATAGGAAGTGCTATTTTGGCTATCGGGACAAGTTTCGGGGTTATCGGTATTGTACCGGGACCACCGGAGGGTCCCGGGGGGTCCACCGGGTGGGGCCACCTACCTCGGGGGGCCACATGGGCTCTAGGTGTGCGCCTTGGCCTACATGGGCCAAGGGGAACCAGCCCCAAGAGGCCCATGCGCCTAGGGTTCCAAAAGGGAAGAGTCCCACTAGTGGAAGGCACCTCCTAGGTGCCTTGGGGGGGGGGGGGAAATCATCCCTGGCCGCCGCCCCCCCTTGGAGATCAGATCTCCCAGGGCCGGCGCCCCCCCCAGAGGCCTATATAAAGGGGGGGGAGGGGGCAGCCGCACCCCTGGTCCTTGGCGCCTCCCTCTCCCTCTCCAACACCTCCTCCTCCTCCATAGAGCTCGGCGAAGCCCTGCCGGAGTACTGCAGCTCCACCATCACCACGCCGTCGTGCTGCTGCTGGAGCCATCTTCCTCAACCTCTCCTTTGCCTTGCTGGATCAAGAAGAAGGAGACGTTACGCTGACCGTACGTGTGTTGAACGCGGAGGTGCCGTCCGTTCGGTGCTAGGATCTCCGGTGATTTGGATCACGTCGTGTACGACTACCTCATCCCCGTTCGTTGAACGCTTCCGCTCGCGATCTACAAAGTGGTATGTAGATGCAATCTCTCTCCCATGACTCGTTGCTTAGATGAACTCATAGATGGATCTTGGTGAAACCGTAGGAAAAATTTTAATTTTCTGCAACGTTCCCCAACAGTGGCATCATGAGCTAGGTCTATGCGTAGTTCTCTATTGCACGAGTAGAACACAATTTGTTGTGGGTGTAGATGTTGTCAACTTTTCTTGCCGCTACTAGTCTTATCTTGCTTCAGCGGTATTGTGGGATGAAGCGGCCCGGACCAACCTTACGCGTACGCTTACGTGAGACCGGTTCCACCGACTAACATGCACTAGTTGCATAAGGTGGCTGGCGGGTGTCTGTCTCTCCCACTTTAGTTGGAGCGGATTCGATGAAAAGGGTCCTTATGAAGGGTAAATAGAAGTTGACAAATCACGTTGTGGCTTTCACGTAGGTAAGAAAACGTTCTTGCTAGAACCCTAATTCAGCCACGTAAAACTTGCAGCAACAATTAGAGGACGTGTAACTTGTTTTTGCAGCAAGTGCTTTGTGATATGATAAGGCCAAAGTTGTGATGAATGATGAATGATCTATATGTGATGTATGAGATGTTCATGCTATTGTAATAGGAATCACGACTTGCATGTCGATGAGTATGACAACCGGTAGGAGCCATAGGAGTTGTCTTTATTTTTTGTATGACCTGCGTGTCATTGAGAAACGCCATGTAAATTACTTTACTTTATTGCTAAACGCGTTAGCCATAGTAGTAGAAGTAATAGTTGGCGAGCAACTTCATGGAGACACGATGATGGAGATCATGATGATGGAGATCATGATGATGGAGATCATGGTGTCAAGCCGGTGACAAAGATGATCATGGAGCCCCAAGATGGAGATCAAAGGAGCTATGTGATATTGGCCATATCATGTCACGTTTATTATTTGATTGCATCTGATGTTTATCATGTTTTGCATCTTGTTTACTTAGAACGACGATAGTAAATAAGATGATCCCTCATACTAATTTCAAGAAGTGTTCCCCCTAACTGTGCACCGTTGCGACAGTTCGTTGTTTCGAAGCACCACATGATGATCGGGTGTGATAGATTCTAACGTTCACATACAACGGGTGTAAGACAGATTTACACATGCAAACACTTAGGTTGACTTGACGAGCCTAGCATGTACAGACATGGCCTCGGAACACAGAAGACCGAAAGGTCGAGCATGAGTCGTATAGAAGATACGATCAACATGAAGATGTTCACCGAAGTTGACTAGTCCGTCTCACGTGATGATCGGACACGGCCTAGTTGACTCGGATCATGTTATACTTAGATGACTAGAAGAGGGATGTCCATCTAAGTGGGAGTTCATTAAATAATTTGATTAAATGAACTTTATTATCATGAACTTAGTCTAAAAAATTTACAATATGTCTTGTAGATCAAATGGCCAACGTAGTCCTCAACTTCAACGCGTTCCTAGAGAAAACCAAGCTGAAAGACGATGGCAGCAACTATACGGACTGGGTTCGGAACCTGAGGATCATCCTCATAGCTTCTAAGAAAGATTATGTCCTACAAGCACCGCTGGGTGACGCACCTGTTCTCCCTGCAGAACAAGACGTTATGAACGCTTGGCAGTCACGTTCCGGTGATTACTCCCTCGTTCAGTGTGGCATGCTTTACAGCTTAGAGCCGGGTCTCCAAAAGCGTTTTGAGAGACATGGAGCATATGAGATGTTCGAAGAGCTGAAAATGGTTTTCCAAGCTCATGCCCGGGTCGAGAGATATGAAGTCTCCGACAAATTCTTTAGCTGTAAGATGGAGGAAAATAGCTCTGTCAGTGAACACATACTCAAGATGTCTGGGTTGCGCAACCGCTTGACTCAACTGGAAGTTAATCTCCCGGATGAAGCGGTCATTGACAGAATCCTCCAGTCGCTTCCACCTAGCTACAAGAGCTTTGTGATGAACTACAACATGCAGGGGATGGTAAAGACCATTCCTGAGGTATATGCTATGCTGAAATCAGCAGAGCTAGAAATCAAGAAGGAACATCAAGTGTTGATGGTGAATAAAACCACTAAGTTCAAGAAGGGCAAGGGTAAAAAGAACTTCAAGAAGGACGGCAAGGAAGTTGCCGCGCCCGGTAAGCAAGTTGCCGGGAAGAAGCCAAAGAATGGACCCAAGCCCGAGACTGGGTGTTTTTATTGCAAGGGAAATGGTCACTAGAAGTGGAACTGCCCCAAATACTTAGCGGACAAGAAGGCCGGCAAAACAAAAGGTATATGTGATATACATGTAATTGATGTGTACCTTACCAGTACTCGTAGTAGCTCTTGGGTATTTGATACCGGTGCAGTTGCTCACATTTGTAACTCAAAGCAGGAGCTGCGGAATAAACGGAGACTGGCGAAGGACGAGGTGACGATGTGCGTCGGGAATGGTTCCAAGGTCGATGTGATCGCCGTCGGCACGCTACCTCTACATTTACCTACGGGATTAGTTTTAAACCTCAATAATTGTTATTTAGTGCCAAGTTTGAGCATGAACATTGTGTCTGGATCTCGTTTAATTCGAGATGGCTACTCATTTAAATCCGAGAATAATGGTTGTTCTATTTATATGAGAGATATGTTTTATGGTCATGCTCCGATGGTTAATGGTTTATTCTTAATGAATATCGTACGTGATGATACACATATTCATAGTGTGAATACCAAAAGAGTTAAAGTTGATAACAATAGTCCCACATATTTGTGGCACTGCCGCCTTGGTCACATAGGTGTCAAACGCATGAAGAAGCTCCATGCAGATGGACTTTTAGAGTCTCTTGATTATGAGTCATTTGACACGTGCGAACCATGCCTCATGGGTAAAATGACCAAGACTCCGTTCTCAGGAACAATGGAGCGAGCAACAAACTTATTGGAAATCATACATACCGATGTGTGCGGTCCAATGAGTGTTGAGGCTCGCGGTGGCTATCGTTATGTTCTCACCCTCACTGATGACTTGAGTAGATATGGGTATATCTACTTAAAGAAACACAAGTCTGAGACCTTTGAAAAGTTCAAGGAATTTCAGAATGAGGTTGAAAATCAACGTGATAGAAAGATCAAGTTTCTACGATCAGATCGTGGAGGAGAATACTTGAGTCACGAATTTGGCACACACTTAAGAAAATGTGGAATAGTTTCACAACTCACGCCGCCTGGAACACCTCAGCGTAATGGTGTGTCCGAACGTCGTAATCGCACTCTATTAGATATGGTGCGATCTATGATGTCTCTTACCGATTTACCGCTATCTTTTTGGGGCTATGCTTTAGAGACTGCCGCATTCACTTTAAATAGGGCTCCGTCAAAATCCGTTGAGACGACACCGTATGAATTATGGTTTGGCAAGAAACATAAGCTGTCGTTTCTAAAAGTTTGGGGATGCGATGCTTATGTCAAGAAACTTCAACCTGAAAAGCTCGAACCCAAGTCGGAAAAATGCGTCTTCATAGGATACCCTAAAGAAACTATTGGGTATTCTACCTCAGATCCGAAGGCAAGATCTTTGTTGCCAAGAATGGATTCTTTCTAGAGAAAGAGTTTCTCTCGAAAGAAGTAAGTGGGAGGAAAGTAGAACTTGATGAAGTGTTACCTCTTGAACCGGAAAATGGCGAAACTCAAGAAAACGTTCCTGAGGTGCCTGCACCGACTAGAGAGGAAATTAATGATGATGATCAAGATACTTCTAATCAAGCTCTTACTGAAATTCGAAGGTCCACAAGGACACGTTCCGCACCAGAGTGGTACGGCAACCCTATCTTGGAAATCATGTTGTTAGACAACGGTGAACCTTCGAACTATGAGGAAGCAATGGCGGGCCCGGATTCCGACAAATGGCTAGAAGCCATGAAATCCGAGATAGGATCCATGTATGAAAACGAAGTATGGACTTTGACTGACTTGCCCGTTGAGCGGCGAGCCATAGAAAATAAATGGATCTTTAAGAAGAAGACAGACGCAGATGGTAATGTGACCATCTATAAAGCTCGGCTTGTCGCTAAGGGTTATCGACAAGTTCAAGGAATTGACTACGATGAGACTTTCTCACCGGTAGCGAAGCTGAAGTCCGTCCGAATCATGTTAGCAATTGCCGCATTCTACGATTATGAAATATGGCAAATGGACGTCAAAACGGCATTCCTTAATGGTTTCCTTAAGGAAGAATTGTATATGATGCAGCCGGAAGGTTTTGTCGATCCTAAGAATGCTGACAAAGTGTGCAAGCTCCAACGCTCAATTTATGGGCTGGTGCAAGCATCTCGGAGTTGGAACATTCGCTTTGATGAGATGATCAAAGCGTTTGGGTTTACGCAGACTTATGGAGAAGCCTGCGTTTACAAGAAAGTGAGTGGGAGCTCTGTAGCATTTCTCATACTATATGTAGATGACATACTTTTGATGGGAAATGATATAGAACTCTTGGACAACATTAAGGCCTACTTGAATAAGAGTTTTTCAATGAAGGACCTTGGAAAAGCTGCTTATATATTAGGCATCAAGATCTATAGAGATAGATCAAGACGCCTCATAGGTCTTTCACAAAGCACATACCTTGATAAGATATTGAAGAAGTTCAATATGGATCAATCTAAGAAGGGGTTCTTACCTGTATTACAAGGTGTGAAATTGAGCTCGGCTCAATGTCCGACCACGGCAGGAGATATAGAAGAGATGAGTGTCATACCCTATGCCTCAGCCATAGGTTCTATTATGTATGCCATGCTGTGTACCAGACCTGATGTAAACCTTGCCGTAAGTTTGGTAGCAAGATACCAAAGTAATCCCGGCAAGGAACACTGGACAGCGGTCAAGAATATCCTGAAGTACCTGAAAAGGACTAAGGAAATGTTTCTCGTTTATGGAGGTGACGAAGAGCTCGTCGTAAAGGGTTACGTCGACGGTAGCTTCGACACAGATCTGGATGACTCTAAGTCACAAACCGGATACGTGTATATTTTGAATGGTGGGGCAGTAAGCTGGTGCAGTTGCAAGCAGAGCGTCGTGGCGGGATCTACATGTGAAGCGGAGTACATGGCAGCCTCGGAGGCAGCACATGAAGCAATTTGGGTGAAGGAGTTCATCACCGACCTCGGAGTCATACCCAATGCGTTGGGGCCAATTAAACTCTTCTGTAACAACACTGGAGCTATTGCACTTGCCAAGGAGCCCAGGTTTCACAACAAGACCAGGCACATCAAGCGTCGCTTCAACTCCATTCGTGAAAATGTTCAAGATGGAGACATAGAAATTTGTAAAGTGCACACGGATCTGAATGTCGCAGATCCGTTGACTAAACCTCTCCCTAAGGCAAAACATGATCAGCACCAGAACTCTATGGGTGTTCGATTCATCACAATGTAACTAGATTATTGACTCTAGTGCAAGTGGGAGACTGTTGGAAATATGCCCTAGAGGCAATAATAAAAGCATTATTATTATATTTCCTTGTTCATGATAATTGTCTTTATTCGTGCTATAATTGTGTTATCCGGAAATCGTAATACATGTGTGAATAACAGACAACAACGTGTCCCTAGTAAGCATCTAGTTGACTAGCTCGTTGATCAATAGATAGTCATGGTTTCCTGACTATGGGCATTGGATGTCAATGATAATGAGATCACATCATTAGGAGAATGATGTGATGGACGAGACCCAATCCTAAACATAGCATAAGATCACATAGTTCATTTGCTAGAGTTTTTCCAATGTCAAGTATCCTTTCCTTAGACCATGAGATCGTGTAACTCCCGGACACCGTAGGAGTGCTTTGGGTGTGCCAAACGTCACAACGTAACTGGGTGACTATAAAGGCATACTACGGGTATCTCCGAAAGTGTCTGTTGGGTTGACACGGATCGAGACTGGGATTTGTCACTCCGCTTGACGGAGAGGTATCACCGGGCCCACTCGGTAATGCATCATCATAATGAGCTCAATATGATCAAAGTGTTTGATCACACGATCATGCATTACGGTACGAGTAAAGTGACTTGCCAGTAACGAGATTGAACGAGGTATTGGGATACCGACGATCGAATCTCGGGCAAGTAAAATACCGATTGACAAAGGGAATCGTATACGGGATTAATTGAATCCTTGACATCATGGTTCATCCGATGAGATCATCGTGGAGGATGTGGGAGCCAACATGGGTATCCAGATCCCGCTGTTGGTTATTGCCCGAGAGCCGTCTCGGTCATGTCTGCATGTCTCTCGAACCCGTAGGGTCTACACACTTAAGGTTCGGTGACGCTAGGGTTGTAGGCATATGTATATGCAGTAACCCGAATGTTGTTCGGAGTCCCGGACATCACGAGGAGTTCCGGATTGGTCCGGAGGTAAAGAATTATATATAGGAAGTGCTATTTTGGCCATCGGGATAAGTTTCGGGGTTATCGGTATTGTACCGGGACCACCGGAGGGTCCCGGGGGGTCCACCGTGTGGGGCCACCTACCTCGGGGGTCCACATGGGCTCTAGGTGTGCGCCTTGGCCTACATGGGCCAAGGGGAACCAGCCCCAAGAGGCCCATGCGCCTAGGGTTCCAAAAGGGAAGAGTCCCACTAGTGGGAGGCACCTCCTAGGTGCCTTGGGGGGGAGGAAATCCTCCCTGGCCGCCGCCCCCCCTTGGAGATCAGATCTCCCAGGGCCGGCGCCCCCCCCCCAGAGGCCTATATAAAGGGGGGGAGGGGGCAGCCGCACCCCTGGTCCTTGGCGCCTCCCTCTCCCTCTCCAACACCTCCTCCTCCTCCATAGAGCTCGGCGAAGCACTGCCGGAGTACTGCAGCTCCACCATCACCACGCCGTCGTGCTGCTGCTGGAGCCATCTTCCTCAACCTCTCCTTTGCCTTGCTGGATCAAGAAGAAGGAGACGTTACGCTGACCGTACGTGTGTTGAACGCGGAGGTGCCGTCCGTTCGGTGCTAGGATCTCCGGTGATTTGGATCACGTCGTGTACGACTACCTCATCCCCGTTCGTTGAACGCTTCCGCTCGCGATCTACAAAGTGGTATGTAGATGCAATCTCTCTCCCATGACTCGTTGCTTAGATGAACTCATAGATGGATCTTGGTGAAACCGTAGGAAAAATTTTAATTTTCTGCAACGTTCCCCAACAGTGGCATCATGAGCTAGGTCTATGCGTAATTCTCTATTGCACGAGTAGAACACAATTTGTTGTGGGTGTAGATGTTGTCAACTTTTCTTGCCGCTACTAGTCTTATCTTGCTTCAGCGGTATTGTGGGATGAAGCGGCCCGGACCAACCTTACGCGTACGCTTACGTGAGACCGGTTCCACCGACTAACATGCACTAGTTGCATAAGGTGGCTGGCGGGTGTCTGTCTCTCCCACTTTAGTTGGAGCGGATTCGATGAAAAGGGTCCTTATGAAGGGTAAATAGAAGTTGACAAATCACATTGTGGCTTTCACGTAGGTAAGAAAACGTTCTTGCTAGAACCCTAATTCAGCCACGTAAAACTTGCAGCAACAATTAGAGGACGTCTAACTTGTTTTTGCAGCAAGTGCTTTGTGATATGATAAGGCCAAAATTGTGATGAATGATGAATGATCTATATGTGATGTATGAGATGTTCATGCTATTGTAATAGGAATCACGACTTGCATGTCGATGAGTATGACAACCGGTAGGAGCCATAGGAGTTGTCTTTATTTTTTGTATGACCTGCGTGTCATTGAGAAACGCCATGTAAATTACTTTACTTTATTGCTAAACGCGTTAGCCATAGTAGTAGAAGTAATAGTTGGCGAGCAACTTCATGGAGACACGATGATGGAGATCATGATGATGGAGATCATGGTGTCAAGCCGGTGACAAAGATGATCATGGAGCCCCAAGATGGAGATCAAAGGAGCTATGTGATATTGGCCATATCATGTCACGTTTATTATTTGATTGCATCTGATGTTTATCATGTTTTGCATCTTGTTTACTTAGAACGACGATAGTAAATAAGATGATCCCTCATACTAATTTCAAGAAGTGTTCCCCCTAACTGTGCACCGTTACGACAGTTCGTTGTTTCGAAGCACCACGTGATGATCGGGTGTGATAGATTCTAACGTTCACATACAACGGGTGTAAGACAGATTTACACATGCAAACACTTAGGTTGACTTGACGAGCCTAGCATGTACAGACATGGTCTCGGAACACAGAAGACCGAAAGGTCGAGCATGAGTCGTATAGAAGATACGATCAACATGAAGATGTTCACCGAAGTTGACTAGTCCGTCTCACGTGATGATCGGACACGGCCTAGTTGACTCGGATCATGTTATACTTTGATGACTAGAAGAGGGATGTCCATCTAAGTGGGAGTTCATTAAATAATTTGATTAAATGAACTTTATTATCATGAACTTAGTCTAAAAAATTTACAATATGTCTTGTAGATCAAGTGGCCAATGTAGTCCTCAACTTCAACGCGTTCCTAGAGAAAACCAAGCTGAAAGACGATGGCAGCAACTATACGGACTGGGTCCGGAACCTGAGGATCATCCTCATAGCTGCTAAGAAAGATTATGTCCTACAAGCACCGCTGGGTGACGCACCTGTTCTCCCTGCAGAACAAGACGTTATGAACGCTTGGCAGTCACGTTCCGATGATTACTCCCTCGTTCAGTGTGGCATGCTTTACAGCTTAGAGCCGGGTCTCCAAAAGCGTTTTGAGAGACATGGAGCATATGAGATGTTCGAAGAGCTGAAAATGGTTTTCCAAGCTCATGCCCGGGTCGAGAGATATGAAGTCTCCGACAAATTCTTTAGCTGTAAGATGGAGGAAAATAGCTCTGTCAGTGAACACATACTCAAGATGTCTGGGTTGCGCAACCGCTTGACTCAACTGGAAGTTAATCTCCCGGATGAAGCGGTCATTGACAGAATCCTCCAGTCGCTTCCACCTAGCTACAAGAGCTTTGTGATGAACTACAACATGCAGGGGATGGTAAAGACCATTCCTGAGGTATATGCTATGCTGAAATCAGCAGAGCTAGAAATCAAGAAGGAACATCAAGTGTTGATGGTGAATAAAACCACTAAGTTCAAGAAGGGAAAGGGTAAAAATAACTTCAAGAAGGACGGCAAGGAAGTTGCCGCGCCCGGTAAGCAAGTTGCCGGGAAGAAGCCAAAGAATGGACCCAAGCCCGAGACTGAGTGTTTTTATTGCAAGGGAAATGGTCACTGGAAGCGGAACTGCCCCAAATACTTAGCGGACAAGAAGGCCGGCAAAACAAAAGGTATATGTGATATACATGTAATTGATGTGTACCTTACCAGTACTCGTAGTAGCTCTTGGGTATTTGATACCGGTGTAGTTGCTCACATTTGTAACTCAAAGCAGGAGCTGCGGAATAAACGGAGACTGGCGAAGGACGAGGTGACGATGTGCGTCGGGAATGGTTCCAAGGTCGATGTGATCGCCGTCGGCACGCTACCTCTACATTTACCTACGGGATTAGTTTTAAACCTCAATAATTGTTATTTAGTGCCAAGTTTGAGCATGAACATTGTGTCTGGATCTCGTTTAATTCGAGATGGCTACTCATTTAAATCCGAGAATAATGGTTGTTCTATTTATATGAGAGATATGTTTTATGGTCATGCTCCGATGGTTAATGGTTTATTCTTAATGAATCTCGTACGTGATGATACACATATTCATAGTGTGAATACCAAAAGAGTTAAAGTTGATAACAATAGTCCCACATATTTGTGACACTGCCGCCTTGGT
Source organism: Aegilops umbellulata (assembly GCA_032464435.1). Lineage (NCBI taxonomy): Eukaryota > Viridiplantae > Streptophyta > Magnoliopsida > Poales > Poaceae > Aegilops > Aegilops umbellulata. The sequence continues at coordinate 375,649,322 of CP136059.1, read as the reverse complement.
CACATAGGTGTCAAACGCATGAAGAAGCTCCATGCAGATGGACTTTTAGAGTCTCTTGATTATGAATCATTTGACACGTGCGAACCATGCCTCATGGGTAAAATGACCAAGACTCCGTTCTCAGGAACAATGGAGCGAGCAACAAACTTATTGGAAATCATACATACCGATGTGTGCGGTCCAATGAGTGTTGAGGCTCGCGGTGGCTATCATTATGTTCTCACCCTCACTGATGACTTGAGTAGATATGGGTATATCTACTTAATGAAACACAAGTCTGAGACCTTTGAAAAGTTCAAGGAATTTCAGAATGAGGTTGAAAATCAACGTGATAGAAAGATCAAGTTTCTACGATCAGATCGTGGAGGAGAATACTTGAGTCACGAATTTGGCACACACTTAAGAAAATGTGGAATAGTTTCACAACTCACGCCGCCTGGAACACCTCAGCGTAATGGTGTGTCCGAACGTCGTAATCGCACTCTATTAGATATGGTGCGATTTATGATGTCTCTTACCGATTTACCGCTATCTTTTTGGGGCTATGCTTTAGAGACTGCCGCATTCACTTTAAATAGGGCTCCGTCAAAATCCGTTGAGACGACACCGTATGAATTATGGTTTGGCAAGAAACCTAAGCTGTCGTTTCTAAAAGTTTGGGGATGCGATGCTTATGTCAAGAAACTTCAACCTGAAAAGCTCGAACCCAAGTCGGAAAAATGCGTCTTCATAGGATACCCTAAAGAAACTATTGGGTATTCTACCTCAGATCCGAAGGCAAGATCTTTGTTGCCAAGAATGGATTCTTTCTAGAGAAAGAGTTTCTCTCGAAAGAAGTAAGTGGGAGGAAAGTAGAACTTGATGAAGTGTTACCTCTTGAACCGGAAAATGGCGAAACTCAAGAAAACGTTCCTGAGGTGCCTGCACCGACTAGAGAGGAAATTAATGATGATGATCAAGATACTTCTAATCAAGCTCTTACTGAAATTCGAAGGTCCACAAGGACACGTTCCGCACCAGAGTGGTACGGCAACCCTGTCTTGGAAATCATGTTGTTAGACAACGGTGAACCTTCGAACTATGAGGAAGCAATGGTGGGCCCGGATTCCGACAAATGGCTAGAAGCCATGAAATCCGAGATAGGATCCATGTATGAAAACGAAGTATGGACTTTGACTGACTTGCCCGTTGAGCGGCGAGCCATAGAAAATAAATGGATCTTTAAGAAGAAGACAGACGCAGATGGTAATGTGACCATCTATAAAGCTCGGCTTGTCGCTAAGGGTTATCGACAAGTTCAAGGAATTGACTACGATGAGACTTTCTCACCGGTAGCGAAGCTGAAGTCCGTCCGAATCATGTTAGCAATTGCCGCATTCTACGATTATGAAATATGGCAAATGGACGTCAAAACGGCATTCCTTAATGGTTTCCTTAAGGAAGAATTGTATATGATGCAGCCGGAAGGTTTTGTCGATCCTAAGAATGCTGACAAAGTGTGCAAGCTCCAACGCTCAATTTATGGGCTGGTGCAAGCATCTCGGAGTTGGAACATTCGCTTTGATAAGATGATCAAAGCGTTTGGGTTTACGCAGACTTATGGAGAAGCCTGCGTTTACAAGAAAGTGAGTGGGAGCTCTGTAGCATTTCTCATACTATATGTAGATGACATACTTTTGATGGGAAATGATATAGAACTCTTGAACAGCATTAAGGCCTACTTGAATAAGAGTTTTTCAATGAAGGACCTTGGAAAAGCTGCTTATATATTAGGCATCAAGATCTATAGAGATAGATCAAGACGCCTCATAGGTCTTTCACAAAGCACATACCTTGATAAGATATTGAAGAAGTTCATATGGATCAATCTAAGAAGGGGTTCTTACCTGTATTACAAGGTGTGAAATTGAGCTCGGCTCAATGTCCGACCACGGCAGGAGATATAGAAGAGATGAGTGTCATCCCCTATGCCTCAGCCATAGGTTCTATTATGTATGCCATGCTGTGTACCAGACCTGATGTAAACCTTGCCGTAAGTTTGGTAGGAAGATACCAAAGTAATCCCGGCAAGGAACACTGGACAACGGTCAAGAATATCCTGAAGTACCTGAAAAGGACTAAGGAAATGTTTCTCGTTTATGGAGGTGACGAAGAGCTCGTCGTAAAGGGTTACGTCGACGGTAGCTTCGACACAGATCTGGATGACTCTAAGTCACAAACCGGATACGTGTATATTTTGAATGGTGGGGCAGTAAGCTGGTGCAGTTGCAAGCAGAGCGTCGTGGCGGGATCTACATGTGAAGCGGAGTACATGGCAGCCTCGGAGGCAGCACATGAAGCAATTTGGGTGAAGGAGTTCATCACCGACCTCGGAGTCATACCCAATGCGTCGGGGCCAATTAAACTCTTCTGTGACAACACTGGAGCTATTGCACTTGCCAAGGAGCCCAGGTTTCACAACAAGACCAGGCACATCAAGCGTCGCTTCAACTCCATTCGTGAAAATGTTCAAGATGGAGACATAGAAATTTGTAAAGTGCACACGGATCTGAATGTCGCAGATCCGTTGACTAAACCTCTCCCTAAGGCAAAACATGATCAGCACCAGAACTCTATGGGTGTTCGATTCATCACAATGTAACTAGATTATTGACTCTAGTGCAAGTGGGAGACTGTTGGAAATATGCCCTAGAGGCAATAATAAAAGCATTATTATTATATTTCCTTGTTCATGATAATTGTCTTTATTCGTGCTATAATTGTGTTATCCGGAAATCGTAATACATGTGTGAATAACAGACAACAACGTGTCCCTAGTAAGCATCTAGTTGACTAGCTCGTTGATCAATAGATAGTCATGGTTTCCTGACTATGGGCATTGGATGTCAATGATAATGAGATCACATCATTAGGAGAATGATGTGATGGACGAGACCCAATCCTAAACATAGCATAAGATCACATAGTTCATTTGCTAGAGTTTTTCTAATGTCAAGTATCCTTTCCTTAGACCATGAGATCGTGTAACTCCCGGACACCGTAGGAGTGCTTTGGGTGTGCCAAACGTCACAACGTAATTGGGTGACTATAAAGGCATACTACAGGTATCTCCGAAAGTGTCTGTTGGGTTGACACGGATCGAGACTGGGATTTGTCACTCCGCTTGACGGAGAGGTATCACCGGGCCCACTCGGTAATGCATCATCATAATGAGCTCAATATGATCAAAGTGTTTGATCACAGGATCATGCATTACGGTACGAGTAAAGTGACTTGCCAGTAACGAGATTGAACGAGGTATTGGGATACCGACGATCGAATCTCGGGCAAGTAAAATACCGATTGACAAAGGGAATCGTATACGGGATTAATTGAATCCTTGACATCGTGGTTCATCCGATGAGATCACGTGGAGGATGTGGGAGCCAACATGGGTATCCAGATCCCGCTGTTGGTTATTGCCCGAGAGCCGTCTCGGTCATGTCTGCATGTCTCTCGAACCCGTAGGGTCTACACACTTAAGGTTCGGTGACGCTAGGGTTGTAGGGATATGTATATGCAGTAACCCAAATGTTGTTCGGAGTCCCGGATGAGATCCCGGACGTCACAAGGAGTTCCGGATTGGTCCGGAGGTAAAGAATTATATATAGGAAGTGCTATTTTGGCCATCGGGACAAGTTTCGGGGTTATCGGTATTGTACCGGGACCACCGGAGGGTCCCGGGGGGTCCACCGGGTGGGGCCACCTACCTCGGGGGGCCACATGGGCTCTAGGTGTGCGCCTTGGCCTACATGGGCCAAGGGGAACCAGCCCCAAGAGGCCCATGCGCCTAGGGTTCCAAAAGGGAAGAGTCCCACTAGTGGAAGGCACCTCCTAGGTGCCTTGGGGGGGGAGGAAATCCTCCCTGGCCGCCGCCCCCCCTTGGAGATCAGATCTCCCAGGGCCGGCGCCCCCCCAGAGGCCTATATAAAGGGGGGGAGGGGGCAGCCGCACCCCTGGTCCTTGGCGCCTCCCTCTCCCTCTCCAACACCTCCTCCTCCTCCATAGAGCTCGGCGAAGCCCTGCCGGAGTACTGCAGCTCCACCATCACCACGCCGTCGTGCTGCTGCTGGAGCCATCTTCCTCAACCTCTCCTTTGCCTTGCTGGATCAAGAAGAAGGAGACGTTACGCTGACCGTACGTGTGTTGAACGCGGAGGTGCCGTCCGTTCGGTGCTAGGATCTCCGGTGATTTGGATCACGTCGTGTACGACTACCTCATCCCCGTTCGTTGAACGCTTCCGCTCGCGATCTACAAAGTGGTATGTAGATGCAATCTCTCTCCCATGACTCGTTGCTTAGATGAACTCATAGATGGATCTTGGTGAAACCGTAGGAAAAATTTTAATTTTCTGCAACATTCCCCAACACTATCTAGCTAACACAATATATGAAATACCTAAATTAACCCCCCCCCCCAAAACCCCCAAACTCCCTTCCCCTTTTAAAAAAAAATAAAAACCCCAGCCACAGAAATGTCGACGCGTGGATGCCTATTGGTCCCGGTTGGTGCCACCAACCGGGACCAAAGGCCCTCCTGCCTGGGCTCAGGGCGCAGGCCACGTGGAGGCCCATCTGTCCCGGTTCTGGTTTGAACCGGGACTAAAGGGTGAGGGCATTAGTAACGACCCTTTAGTCCCGATTCGGGAACCGGAACTAAAGGCCCTTACGAACCGGGACAATAGGCCCGTTTTCTACTAGTGTAGCTTACTAGTAACTCTTGTAGGGGCAATTACATAAACACGGGAAAATGATTTACAAGATAAGAATCAAAAGAGTGGAAAGAAGTTGTGAGAATAGGAGGCATCAGGAATATAGGTTGAGAAATAGCTTCATTTATTCCTGAATGAAGTTAAGTTAGAAGTTGCGGCTTCATCTTACACATAGACATGTGTTCAAACTACGCATTGGTTCCTAAAAGTGACCAGATAGACTGGTATGTCCTTTTTACTGTTGCTGGAGGAGATTCTGTCTTGTTTGCTACATGGATTTGGAGATCTGAAGCCCGACGTAGAATATCTGAGACAGTGAGACGTGTAAAGGTTTTCATTCAATAATTTTGCCACCTCGTTTTACTGTCTTGCTCCAGAGATTATCCTTTGGAAGCATATAAAAAGACATAAGGAGGAGAGAACTCGTGACACGTGTAATATAGATGATATAAGGAACATTTTTTGTTAATGCCATTAGTTTTCAAATTTGAAAACACTTTTTTTATTTTATTGTTTTCTTTGTTGCTTTATTTATTTTATTTTGTTTCTACTTACAACAAAATACTTATTGTTAATATAAATATTATTTTTCCAGATTTTTTGTTTTGTTTTCTGCATTATTTATTTTCTTTTGTTGTTTGCTTCATTTTTTAATTCTTTATGCTTTTAGTTTTAGAAAAATTATAATTTTTTTGTTAATGCCATTAGTTTTCAAATTTGAAAACACTTTTTTGTTTTCTTGTTCTCTTTGTTGCTTTATTTATTTTATTTTGTTTCTACTTACAGAATATTAGAATTTTTAGTATTATATTTACTATCTACAATCTTTCTCCACAGAGATACCAAAAATTATAAACTTTCTGTTAGTGCCATTCGTTTTCAAATTAGAATAGTTAGAATTTGAATTCTTTGAAATTTGTGTGAATCACAAGTTTATGATTAACTTTACTAAAAAAATGAACATAGATGCGCCTATAGAGAAAATTCAACCTAAATTCATAATCAATTTCTATGAATTTCAGAGAAATTCATTATGAATTTAGGTCAAATTTCCTGTATACGGGCAGCTGTTTTCATTTTGAGAAGAGCTCAACAAGGCAGAGAGGGACGGGCTTATAAACCAGTGTGGGCGCCCTTCCGTTGGCGAGGTGGGACTAAACTGTGAATCGCAACGAGGACCAACCGTTTAGTCCCGGTTGGTGGCACGAACCGGGACTAAAGGGGACCTATTGGTCCCGGTTCATGCCACCAACCGGAACCAATGATGGTGGGCCAGGAGCGAGGCCCATTGGTCCCGGTTCGTCCCACCAACCGGGACCAAAAGGTCCAGACGAATCGGGACCAATGGCCCACGTGGCCCGGGCGGCCCCCCGGGCTCACTAACCGGGTCCAATGCACTCATTGATCCCGGTTCTGGACTGAACCGGGACTAATGGGCTTATCCGGCCTGAACCAAAGCCCCCTTTTCTACTAGTGAGTCGCAACCATGAAATGTCAAACCTTGGTGTAGTGCCTTGATCACAACGTACCTCAAACACTACCACGGTACCTGAGTCATACTTAGTCTTCTATACTCCACTTTAACAACACGTCGGTAGCATTAGTTTAGCACATCAAATATGTGATATGATATAAATAAACCAATAAGTGAATATGGTAGAGCCATCTCTTTCGTGAGGTCAAGGATAAAACAAAGTCGATAAACTTGACACGAAGCAGGTCTAATTTGTCTTACTGTCTGGTACTCAGAAAATAGATGTGTACCTTATGTTGCAGAGGCCGGATACTCCCCTTCGAAAAAAATCTAAGCACGCCTCGTGTACTAGCTTAACCGCATCACACATTGTTTTAAAGGGATATATTAATATCGTGAAGATGTCAATTACATCCAGCCTCTGCAACAACGCAATGTTATAAAGACATTACGGATGCACACAGCCAAAAGATAATAAGAAGAAAAAAAAAAGATCTCGCTACAATGGTCAATTCCTTGTAGCTGCAGCACAAACCACCACCTAGACAACACCTGAAGTCCCAATTCTTCAAAAGCGATGCCTTCAAGAATGAAACAGTGTAGACACACGTCATCGCCTGATCATAGATCTTAAGTTTTCACCCTGAAAAAGATCCGCGCTCTCAATACAATGCCTTCAACAAGTTCACTGCCAGGCACAATCAATTAAGGTCAGACCTTAGGTTTTCACCCTGAAAGCTAAGACTCTATACTCCGCATGTGTTGCCGCCCCCACTTGCCGATGCTGCTGTCATGAGTCACGAATCACCAAGCAAAGTCCTCATCGGCATGTAGACTCGATCCGCCATTATAAGGCCTCAAACCTCAGCCACCATGATGTTCTCTGTCACTGTGTTCACCATGAAAATCGAAATACCGACGTGTCTCATACTGTCAACAGATAACGAAGTTTCATGTCACACCCTTTCTGATACCACTCCGGCTGAAGTCGGGGTGCACACGACCGAATCATATCCGAACAAGAAATCTAAAAGCGTCAAGCACCCAATAAAAATCTCTAGCGGAGCATTCCGGAACTTATCAATGGCCAGATCCATAAGGGCCGACACCCGGCAGAACACCATCTTTATATAGAGCAAAAAGAATGCAAGGACCGCGCCACCAACCGGCTCCCAACAACGGAACATTCCGATCTGCAGGCCCGTTGAGAGGGGTGTGTGAACGGTGCGATCACACAGGGCCCCAACCGAAGAAAAAAACAGGAAAGCCGATCAAGTTTTGTACGTTGGCTGGCACGCTGCCTGGGTAGACCGATCCGATTGAACAAAATAAAACTGTCTCCGGACGCAAGCGGCGGATGCACGTCACCGCGTGAGTGGGTTCATGGGCCCTCAGATCAATTTCCAGTCCTATCCCATACCTTCCTAGCAGGCCCCAGTTGCCAAATACTACTTGTGCTCCTACTTCCGGCCTATATGCAGAAAATCAGCTAAAAAAACAAGGCAGACCAGTTTTTTTTTTTTGCGAGAAAATTTATGATCTATTCATCTTCAATCATGAGAGTATAACGAATACCAGAAATAATAGAAATTACATCCAGATCCGTAGACCACCTAGCGACGACTACCAGCACTGAAGCGAGCCGAAGGCGCGCCGCCGTCATCGCCCGTCCATCGCCGGAGCCGGGCACAACTTGTTGTAGTAGACAGTCGGGAAGTCGTCGTGCTAAGGCCCCGTAGGACCAGCGCACCAGAACAGCAACCGCCGCGGATGAAGAATAACGTAGATCAGAAAGATCCAAACCGAAGACACACGAACGTAGACGAACAACGACGAGATCCGAGCAAATCCACCAAAGATAGATCCGCCGGAGACACACCTCCACACGCCCACCAACGGTGCTAGGCGCACCGCCGGAACGAGGGCTAGGCGGGGAGACCTTTATTTCATCTTCAGGGAACCGCCGCCGTCTCGTCTTCATGAGCAGGACACAAACCCTAACAAAACTGAAAAAAACAACTAAAAACGGAGCCCTCCCGCCGGCCCTTTCCGAGATCCACCATGCCCCCATGGCCCTAGGGCCACAGGAGAGGAGGCGGACCTGTGGCGGCGGCGGGAGGCAGAAACCCTAGTTTTCTTGTGGAGAAGGAGGAGACCGGGGCCACTATTCATAGCCTACATGGACACAGCAAGGCAGACCAGTTACAGCGAGGCGTGCGTGCGTCTCCAGTCTCCACGAGTTCACCATATGTACTTTTTTTTTGCATGGTAATATCTACTATCGATATTTTCATGTCAAATCCAATGTACGTAATCCCTACTAGTATACTAGTATAATTCCGTTCTAACAAAAAATAAGAGGGTTATATACTTTGTGCTACCATATTTCATTCAAAAGAGTCAATAGATTGGCTACATTAACACCTGGAAATAATGCCATGGAGAAAAATAATTATGAAGATATAATTGAAGATTTTATTTGAAAAAATAGTAGAAAGATTATCCTTTTCAACATAACATGAGGTCACTATATAATTTTGTTACTACACTCTTTTTGCATTATTGTTTCTATATGTTAAATAATGCATGAGATAATATATATTTGAAGTTATACAACTAAGAGAAACTACATTTTAAAAGAATTATGCAGTTTTACAGTTTTCTCGAAAAACATTGGGGCCTATTTTACATTTCACACTAGGGCCATAAATTTCTGGAGACGGCCTGTCACCACACATAGTGTATGCGTAGAAAGAAAGACTACGAGCAGGTCGTTTTATGCTCCATTTTTCCTCTTAAAGGGCCGGGGAAGATCAATGGATTCCTGGACTAGCTGTTGTTGATAAACTTGGTGACCAAGTTCCATCTTTTTCTCCTGTTTCTCTTCATTGTTTTTCCCTAGCTCATGTAACACCAGCCACTTGTTCGACGACCTGCCCAAAGAGCTCCGCCGGCATGTGTTGTCCCTTCTGCCTCTGGGTCATGCCATGCAGACCTGCATGCTCGACACCTAGTGGTGTGACCATTGGAGGCGCACCACTGACCTGCTCCTCTTCTTCGACCAGTTGAGTTTCATGAGCTACCAGCATTTCAAACAGCTGGTCAAGCTCTTCATCCAGCTCCGAGGGAACTCATTTCTCGACGAAGTTTGAGATCAGTGCATGTGTTGATGGGAGGAAAAGTGCACAGATGGATTTGGAAACTGCCGCAAAACGCGACTGGTCTTTGGACGGACCTCCTCCGAGCCAAGTATTTTCGGAATTGGTCCTTCGAGGCAACCTCTCGGGGCTCGCCTCATTGAAATGGGCTCCAAAAGGTTCAAGCCGGCTTTTGCTTTGGGAGCAAAATTCGAAGTGCATGACGGGCGTTCGATCAAGTTTTGGTTTGATTCTTGGGCCGACGATCACCCTCTCTGAATGGACTACCAGGACCTATATGCCTTAGTAGTAGAACCGAACGCTACTGTAGCAGATGTGATCAGATCATCTCCCCCAGTCGTTCCTTTCCGCCGTGAGCTGAGTGCTCCAGAACGGGTTAGTTGGGAACGGCCGCTGCAAAAACTGGCTCCGTTTGCCTTGTGTGTAGGCCCGGACTTGGTGTCTTGGCATCTTAGTCAGTCGGGGCTATTTTCGGTCAAGTCGCTGTGTACAACCCTTTCCAAGGGGCCTGCCCTGGATATCGCGGGCAGCTTATGGAAAGCCTGTATTCCTCTAAAAGTAATGTGTTTTTGTGGCAAATGTTCCGCAACAAACTGTCCACTTCGATCAACATCGCCTGTTAGAATAAATCCGAGGCGCTCCGTCGATCTACCAGGACCAAACAATCACATAAGCACGACACCGAGATTTGTTAACAAGGTTCACCATCATGGCTACATCTCCGGAAACTGACTACGGGCGCTCCTCCCCATCACACCGCTACAATACCGCACCCCGGCCGCCCGGGCGCCGGCACACGCCGCCTGCTCCTCCTTGCGTGCCTGTGCTATTATGTTGGCATTGGTTACATCGTGTGTCTACCTCCACTATATATGAGAGGCCTAGGATACAAGTGCCCTATTAGGATACAACTCCTACCCTGTCTACACACAGTCTAAACCAAGTCCAACTGTAACCTACCTTGTACAATAATATTCGATATAATTCTAACAAACTCCACCTTGGCGAATATTCTCCACCACTTTGAATTCATCCATGTGTCGAACCTCCATGTACACTGGACTCGAGTTACGCCATGAGCACCGCTGCTACTCCAAGACTCCACGTGACTCCACCTGCAACTGTAATCCCTTCTCGTCTTCTTCGCAGTCAACACTCGAGCAAAAATTAAGTTCGTCGTTACCCTTACGTTGTGCTCCCAACTTTTGAAGAATCCGTTCAACGCCATCACACACCGATCATTAACCTGCGTGAAAGTAAACAACTCACATATTGAACGCCACACATAAGAGTTACCTGAACTCAACATCACCGCTCTTTCTTGACCGCTTGTCTGAAACTTGAAGGAATTTCACCATCACCCTGTGTCACCCTGAGTCAAATTCACAGTTGTCTCGTCCTTTTTCCCGGATAGTCTTTGACATGTCCCGTAGCTATAGCACTCTGCCTCCTTCTGTACTTGTCATCCGCACTTTGCCATGTGCACTGAACACCACAGAATATATGACCATGTACTCTCCCAGCTTTTGACAATTTCAGACTTTCCGCCACTTTCTCAGACTCTCTATGGTCAACTCCTGTCCATCAACTAGCACCGACAGACCCAGTCACCAACTTGAATCTGGTACTCGTCAACACTGCTTCAGCACTCCTGCACACTTTGTCTGACCACATGTCTCACCATTAGTGCCTTGGTCTATCGCTGTGTCCCGTGCTTACCGCACGCCTCGCCGTTATCACCGCGCCGAGCCTCTGCTGTCCTGGTCGAGTCTCCCGGGTAGCTAGCCCCCACTGTCTCAACTCCCGCTGCAGAGAATCATCGATCATCACCGACCGATGCCGAGTATCACGCCTCCACCAGACCACTGGCGCCCAGTCCGATCCACGTGTCTCTCGCTTTACCCGCTGAAATAGGCTTCGACTCTCCGTTAACTTACACCGTAGCCCCTCCATCAGCACAGAGTGTAGTCATCCGTCAGACTCCAGCTCCACCTTCAACATGACTCCATGGTGGTTGTACGTGCCACCCTCCCGCGCCCTGTGGACTCCAAGCTTTCATGTGCACCGTCTTGAATCAACCCTGCGCAATAGTCTGTCGAAGCCGCACAAGCCCTCAAGCCTGCACCATGTGTCTCCACGCCCCAGAAGTCGGCCACCATCAGCATCACGCTCCTATGTCGTCGTCGCTGAAATCACCGCCGTCTTCTGCTTTGACCGACATCCCTGCCGATCCATCAGACTGACCAGTCCGACCCAGTCGAAATTATCCGACTGCACCATGCTCCACCCTGCGTCGTGTCCGCCTCGCACATCTATGCATTGCTTAACGCCCTGTGTATGCATGTTCCTGCCACGACGAGCTCCAAACTCCTCCGAGCCTTATACGCACATCGCACATCACCGGCCTCGTTTCCCCTTTATCTGCCATGTCAAACAACAACACCTTCAACCATCATGTCTTCTTCTTGACGTACCATGCAAAGAACACCAGAAGCAGTCCCCTTTTAGTCTTCTCGTACATGTAGCAGCAAGCTCAAGCTCACCTTCATGCATGCAGCACACGTGGCTCTTTTTGACTGTCTTCCTATACTTTACTTTTCCACACGCATAGATCAACCTGATGGTAATCGGAACTCCCATGTTCTAACACGCTGTAGCAGCTCTTGGAAACGATCCTTCTTTTTAACCACAAATCTCACGAACCAGCCACTCCACGATGCACAACTTGCACGCCAGCCTCTAGCCAACTCGCACACGCACACGGTCTTCCAGCTCAACTTGGGCCTCTCGCGCAGAAACCCACACGGCCTCGCCTAGGCCTGTTACCGGGCTGCAACGAGCCTAGCTCCTCCACGACTGGGCCACGTTGGACGCCACCCGCGCCACACGCCTGGCTCTGACTCGCCGTTCGCTCGACCCTGCAGGACGCTTGCGTCAGACCCTGTCGTCTGCCTGTGTGCCTTCGCCGGTGACCGCACCGCGTTATGCCACCGATTGGCCGAAACCGATCTGACGATCACCAAAGTCGCCGATAACCTGCCGCCTTCCGCTGATTCTGCCTGCGTTCCGATTGCTCTCGCTACTTCAATTGACCAGATCAACACCGCCGCCTAATCGTCCTTTGGTCGCGCCAGCAATCCCATCTAGACGCCTTTGCTTGCGACCTCCTCCGACGAATTTTGCACAGTTGGATCTTCGATCTCGCAGCGCCTGATTTTCCACTCGGCTCCCTCTAGATCAACTCCTCTGCGACCTCCGAACAACCTAGCTCATAATACCACTTGTTAGAATAAATCCGAGGCGCTCCGTTGATCTACCGAAGACCAAACAATCACATAAGCACGACACCGAGATTTGTTAACGAGGTTCACCATCATGGCCACATCCCCGGGGCCTGACTACGGGCTCTCCATCCCATGACACCGCTACAATACCGCACCCCGGCCGCCCGGGCGCCGGCACACGCCGCCGGCTCCCCCTTGCGCGCCTGTGCTATTATGTTGGCATAGGTTACATCGTGTGTCTACCTCCACTATATATGAGAGGCCTAGGATACAAGTGTCATATTAGGACACAACTCCTACCCTGTCTACACACAGTCCAAACCAAGTCCAACTGTAACCTACCTTGTACAATAATATTCGACATAATTCTAACATCGCCAAATGCAATGGGCTATCCGCTGGGTTCTGTGCGCTTTGTGTCGCGCCGGAAGACGCCAATCATGTCTTTTTTTTCAATTGCAACCTTGCTCGTTTCGCCTGGAATGTCGTGAGAGAGGTTGTTGGGGGTCAGTTGGGATCCCTGGTCATGTGCCGATCTCCTTTCATGTCTTTCTTCCGTTTCACGACAGTGTACGGCACGTGTTTTGGACCAGTGTTGGCGACTTGGGGCACTGCTCTGGCCTCTTTGGCAGATCAGAAATAAGCTTTGCTATTATTGAGGGTGTTTTCCCTTCACACTATTTTCAAATATACCCATTTTATGCAGCAGTGGAGCCCTTTGAAGAGGTGGCGGGATGCTGATTTGTTTCAGCAAGCTATGCTAGGATTTCGTCACATCTACAACTTGGCAAGGGAGCCTCAAGTTGTTTCTTAGGGAAGATGACGTCTTTTGGGTTGAGCCTACATGCTCTGTTTGGACCTTTGGTCGTGTAATGGATTTCCTTGTTGGTCCGAGAATTTGGTGTGTCTTGTGTCTGGACCTTGTGGCTGTGTTGATCTATGTGTTCTAACTCTGCCAATGTGAGGGCTTTATCAATTTCAAGCGGGACGCCTCTGGCGTCTTTGTTCTAAAAAAAGGAGTGCACACACACAAGCGCCGTCATGTTGATCGAGTATGCTCTCAGGCTAAAGATTTCTGAGTCAGTGATGGTAACGTTGTGGAACCACCAACACTCGATGCGCCTCTCATCTCTCAGCACTTGAAGACCATAGACCTTTACCAGGTTTACCTACAAAGCCCCACTCTGAAATTATCATGTTGCCCAGCATTTATATAAGAACCTAAAGATACGACATTGCAACACTGGTGCACGCATGATATCTTCCAAATCACTTTAGTGTTTGTGCATCCCCGAATTTTGTATCTTCTCTTTGAAGTTTCACGTTCGGATTTCTGCGTCGGGTCTTATCTCGCTGCAATTTGATGATTTACATGGAAAGAAAAGTACAATGCCAAATAAGTTGTCAACACAATACCAAAAATGGTACTGCCTGAAAGATAAAACATAACCTAAACAACGACAAAAACGAACTAATGATCCATGGCACAAGGTTGAACGACCTAGACATAATACTAGAGAACCAAGCAAGGACAAGCAGGGGGCACCCACATGCATGAAAGCATTTGCCATACACCGAAGGAGTTGCAATATCTCATAGGAACGACCATAAAATTAGAAGCGTAAGCCCTCCATATTGGCATCAACCACCAACCCGGCCAAAGTAAAGCCACTTGCACAAGCATGGGTGCCGGAATGAAGACAAACGTAAAATCAAGATGAGCATTGCTCCAGCGCAGGGGTGAAGACGACCATAGGAATGTCCCCACCAAGCACTCGCACCATCGTGTACATGATCTAACCATCCAGAGAAGGGGAATGTTGATCCAGAGGGCAGAGATCAACCTGGCGGTATGGAGTGGAAGCCAATGTTCGGTAAGAGGACCGTGCATGTCCAAAATGACCAACATAATGACCGCCCCTAGCCAACTCCAAAAGGACGAGGTGACTGCAGGAGGGCATGCCAGATCACAACTGAGGAGTACGAGGAGTGCCAGCTCCGATGGTGGGAGCCTGAATCTAGCCGAGGATGACCAAGGAAGGGGTGTGGAGCACCGTCCATCACGATGAGGCCACCGACTAGTAGTGACCGCGGTTGACCAGTGGGTGATGGAGCGTCACATCCAATGGCATGTATGCCGGATCAGGCCAAGAAATGACCAAATCTTAAGTCGAAGAACCACAAAGACCGTGGCATCTAGACCGCGGTGGCCTGGGATGGGATGACCAAGAGGGAAGCCGGTCGGACTGTCACACAACTAGGGGAACGATACGGTGAACATCATACCATGACAAAATCGATTGCCACCAGCCACCAGCAAAGGAGGGGATGATAAATCGTTGTTGGAACTGTATATGCTGGTTGTAATTAGCAGAACATGTACAAGAAAAATGGATTATGATTACAAGTCATATGTGTGCTTCACTTGACAATACCGATAAGATCCTTTCAACATAAGAGTTTGTTTCTTGATTTCCATATGGATTTGGAACGATGCTATATTGGCACCATGTTCAAAGAGTGAAGACTTGAAGAGGCAAAGTAACTGAAATAGAAATGCTGACATTTTTTTTTCTAGTTCACCGATAACCCGCACCAGTTTGAACAACTAAGTGAAGTATAAATTACTCAACATAGACAACTTTTTGGCGTTAGCTCAAGCTTTCAAGGCGAACTAGCTGGCGCAATTTAACATGCGTGTCATAGCTCAATGGCATTGGACACATGAAAAAAAAAAAACAAGTGCTCCACCGATTCACTTGCATTAACAATACTTTTGCCTTATAAATAAGGCTACAACTTCACCAGAGTAGATGCCACGTTACATTGTTTCACTCTGTTCCAGCTTGTTTGGTAGCAGCTAGCTTACTACTCCCATTCAAATAAAACAATGGAGTTGTCTTGCAAGAAAAGAACAAAGGAGTTGAAAAAACATGTGAGGATGGGAGGCGTGGGTGCACATCCGGCCGCCATGGGAGGCATGGGTGCACCTCCGGCCGCCATGGGAGGCATGGGTGCACCTCCGGCCGCCATGGGAGGCATGGGTGGCTTTGGAGCACCCTCCGACGCTATGGCTGCCATGGGAGGCATGAGTTTTGCTTCTCTCATGGGAGGCATGGGTGCACCTCCGGCCGCCATGGCTTCTCACACACATTCCCATGAAGATGCCGTTGAAGATCTTGCCAACACCGTCGGAGCTTCACATGATGCGGTGCGTGATGCGGTGCGTGATGAGAGGGAGGAAGATTCATCTTCGGAGGCGGAAGAGTCGTCTTCGGAAGATGAGGACGAAGACGAAGACGATGAAGATGAAGATTGATGTGTCTTTCGTGTCTTGAACTTTAGTTTGCATTTGAACTTGGTTGGATGAACTTGTGGGCATGATTTTGAACTTGGTTGGATGAACTTGTGGGCATGAACTTTTATTCATCAACTTGTTTGTGTCAAATTTCACATGTTTATTTTTGTCCAAAATATCATATATGTTTGTTTCATTTTTGCTATAAAATACATGTATATGTGGTTTGTGCGGCGCGCCCGCGCTGTATTTTTGCGCTCTGCTGGAGCGGCGCGCGCGCTGCATTATAGCGCGGCTGCTGGAGCCAGCGCAGGCGGGCACGCCAAACCAGCCGCAGCGCGCGCGGCAAACAGGTTTTTTGCGCGCGGCGCATAGCGCGGCTGTTGGAGATGCTCTCAGTCGGGGCTATTTCCAAGGGGCCTGCCCTGGATATCGCGGGCAGCTTATGAAAAGCATGTATTCGTCTAAAAGTAATGGTGTTTTGTTGCAAATGTTCAGCAACAAACTGCCCACTTCGATTAACATCGCCAAATGCAATGGGCCATCCGCTGGGTTCTGTGCGCTTTGTGTCACGCCGGAAGACGCCAATCATGTTTTTTTTTCAATTGCAACCTTGCTCGTTTCGCCTGGAGTGTCGTGAGAGAGGTTGTTGGGGTCAGTTGGGATCCCTGGTCATGTGCCGATCTCCTTTCATGTCTTTCTTCCGTTTCACGACAGTGTACAACGCGTGTTTTGGACCAGATGGCGACTTGGGGCACTGCTCTGGGCTCTTTGGCAGATCAGAAATAAGTTTTACTATTATTGAGGCTGTTTTCCCTTCACACTATTTTCAAATATACCCATTTTATGCAGCAGTGGAGCCCTTTGAGAAGGCGACGGGATGCTGATTTGTTTCAGCAAGCTATGCTAATATTTCGTCACATCTACAACTTGGCAAGGGAGCCTCAAGTTGTTTCTTAGGGAAGATGACGTCTTTTGGGTTGAGCCTACATGCTCTGTTTGGACCTTTGGTCGTGTAATGGATTTCCTTGTTGGTCCGAAAATTTGGTGTGTCTTGTGTCTGGACCTTGTGGCTGTGTTCATCTATGTGTTCTAACTCTGCTTATGTGAGGGCTTTATCAATTTAAAGCGGGACGCCTCTGGCGTCTTTGTTTTAAAAAAAAGGAGGAGTGCACATACACAAACGCCATCATGTTGATCGAGTATGCTCTCAGGTACCAAGCTAAAGATTTCTTAGTCAGTGATGGTAACGTTGTGCAACCACCAACACTCGATGCGCCTCTCATCTCTCAGCACTTGAAGACCATAGACCTTTACCAGGTTTACCTACAAAGCCCCACTCTGAATTTATCGTGCTGCCCGGCATTTATAGAAGAACCTAAAGATACGGCATTGCAACATTGGTGCACCGCATGATATCTTCCAAATCACTTTAGTGTTTTTGCATCACCGAATTTTGTATCTTCTCTTTGAAGTTCCACGTTCAGATCTCTGCGTCGGGCCTTATCTTGCTGCAATTTGATGATTTTACATCGAAAGAAAAGTACAATGCCAAATAATTTGCTGACACAACACCAAAAATGGTACTGCCTGAAAGATAAAATATAACTTAAACAACAACAAAAATGAACTAATGATTCATGGCACAAGGGTGAACGACCTAGGCATAATACTAGAAACCCAAGCAAGAACAAGCAGGGGCCACCAACATGCATGAAAGCATTTGCCATACACTGAAGGAGTTGCAATATCTCAGAGGAACGACCATGAAAGTAGTAGCGCAAGCCCTCCATAATGGCAACAACCACCAACCAAAGTAAAGCCACTTTCACAAGCATGGGTGCCAGAATGAAGACGGATGAAAAATCAAGATGAGCATTGCTCCAGCGCAGGGGTGAAGACGACCATAGGAATGTCCGCACCAAGCACTCGCACCATCGTGTACATGATCTAGCCATCCAGAGAAGGGGAATGTTGATCCAAAGGGCAGAGATCAACCTGGCGGTATGGAGCGGAAGCCAATGTTTGGTAAGAGGACCATGCATGTCCAAAATGACCAAAATAACGACCGACCCTAGCCAACTCCAAAAGGACGAGGTGACTGGAGGAGGGCATGCCAGATCACAACTGAGGAGTACGAGGAGTGCCAGCTCCGATGGTGGGAGCCTAAATCTAGTCGAGGATGACCAAGGAAGGGGTGTGGAGCACCGTCCATCACGATGAGGCCACCGACTAGTAGCGACCGCGGTTGGCCAGTGGGTGATGGAGCGTCATATCCAATGGCATGTATGCCGGATCAGGCCAAGAAATGACCAAATCTTAAGTCGAAGAACCACAAAGACCGTGGCATCTAGACCACGGGGGCCTGGGATGGGATGACCAAGGGAAACCGGACTGTCAGACTACTAGGGGAAGGATATGGTGAGCATCATACCATGACAAAATCGATCGCCACCAGCCACCAGCAAAGGAGGGGATGATAATTAGTTCTAGGGAAGTGTATATGCTGGTTGTAATTAGCAGAACATGTACAAGAAAAATGGATTATGATTACAAGTCATATCTCATATGTGTGCTTCACTTGACAATACCGATAAGATCCTTTTAACACAAGAGTTTGTTTCTTGATTTCCATATGGATTTGGAACGATGTTATATTGACACCATGTTCAAAGAGTGAAGACTTGAAGAGGCAAAGTAACTGAAATAGAAACGCTAACATTTTTTTTTCTAGTTCACCGATAACCCGCACCAGTTTGAACAACTAAGTGAAGTATAAATTACTCAACATAGGCAACTTTTTGGCGTTAGCTCAAGCTTTCAAGGCGAACTAGCTGGCGCAATTTAACACGCGTGTCGTAGCTCAATGGCATTGGACACATGAAAAAAAAAACAAGTGCTCCACCGATTCACTTGCATTAACAATACTTTTGCCTTATAAATAAGGCTACAATTTCACCAGAGTAGATACCACGTTACATTGTTTCACTTTGTTCCAGCTTGTTTGTTAGCAGCTAGCTTACTACTCCCATTCACATAAAACGATGGAGTTGTTTTGCAAGAAAAGAACAAAGGAGTTGAAAAAACATGTGAGGATGGGAGGCGTCAGTAACATGCGCAAGATCAGGCAACTATGGCCCCTTCACCATTCTTTCAATTGGCCGTGCTGGCAGTGGTGCCAGTGACAGTGCCTCTACTTCGCAACTCGCCACCAGTGACCCCGTACGCTCCGTCTTCAATCTGCTTGTTCACGATGGAGTTTCTCGGACTCTGCCCATCCAGCACTACCTGCAGTTAGTTGTGTCAATTGCCATGGAAGAGAACTGCACTGTCGAATGGTGACTGTGGGTTGCGACATGGCCACCCCTGGTGGTTGTGTGTACGCTAGATATTGATAACTTAAAATTGATATAGAGTTTGTTTCGATTGGCTTGCCAAGGATGTATAGTTTAGCTTTGCAAGGATGTACAGTTTAGCTTTGCAAGGATGAAGTACAAAATAATTTGGCTTGGCAAAGCTGTAGTACAAAGTAAAAGTAAGGAAAGTAATCCAGTGATCGGTTGTCCAGCTTCAAGAATGATATAGAGTTTGCTTCACTTCTGGTTAGTGTGCGTCAAACTTTGGGACGTAGGGTTGAGGGGGTGTTGGTTTGAAAATTGACAAAACTGTTATACCTTTCACAAATGGGATGTGGTCTGGCGTAAAGGAAAAAGACTAGAAAGACATAGGCGTGCCAACTTGGCGTCTAATAATACAATTATGAATAGTTTTTTCGTGTTTGATTATGGACACCAAATGTAGGTATCCTAACTGTCTCTACAAATGTTTAATTTGTTGTTGCAATGTATATTATATGCAAGTGCTATAATGTTTTTTTTTCAACAACTACTATAAAGTTGAATGTAGACAAGTTGTTTTCTGCTGTTGGAAGGGTGTGTATAATGATTTATGACGTCAATACCCAGCGAATGTTTACTGTGATGGGTTGCATTCGCTGGAAGTTTCTTCATAAACACATGACATTTTCTTCAAAACAACATGATAATTCGTCGGAGGAAGGTATTTTCTTCCAAAAACCGCCACCGTTCGATCTAGCATCCCAATTGTTAGCAAAACGCGTTTATTTGCCATCCCTTACCAGGGAATGTCAGCCAAATAACATTTCCGGTGGTTTATAATAGCTCCCAAAGAGACCAAAGAAACAAAAATAAATTCCCACAAATAATCAAAACGTAAAAAAACATTTTTATCTCGATTTCTATGGTTATTGCAGTTTTGGTCTTTAGTCCAATGTCACAACGTTGTTTGCAAAATGGTTGTTCTTCTAAACCGTCATACGTATAACCCAAATTTCCTTGATTCCAGTTAATTGATTTATACTCGTAAAGTACAAAGGAGAAATCTATGGGAAAACTTATTACTACGCAATAAATGCTATGGGAAACGCTGGTCATCAACCGGCCGATAATTACGTCCGCGTCCGCCTCCTCGATTGTGGGCCACGCGTCCTCTATGGCCCACCACCACGTCTTTTGCAACAGCGTGGTACCTTATTACCATCTCTCTCAATCCTTTCGTCTCCAATCAGCACCGCAAGAGACGCTCGCCACACACCAGTGCTCGCCGCCGGCCTGCTCCGACAGCCGTCGTTCGCCGGCGAGTCCGGCCTTTGCCGCCTTACTTGTCGTGGCCGAGCAGTCGGCTGCTCCGCCGTTCCCCTGCATCTAGATCAGGCGAGACCCGCCGGTGACTGAGATCTGCAAGGCCCGGTCATCGTTCCAGCGGTGCGTGGCGCAACGCACGGCCTCTCCGTCGCCGCCGTCAGTGTCGGGGAGCCCTCCCTGCTGGATCCGTCCCAGCTAGCCTTGCACGTCATGTTTCCGAAACAAAGATATTGTTGCAATAGTTAACGGTGTTTCTGAAACAAAACTCTTGTTGCAAAGAAGGATCATACGCAGAGATGCTTTTGCAATGTCACCATTGTTTCTGAAACAGATTTATTGTTGCAATAATAACCGATGTGTTTCTGAAACAAAACTCTTGTTGCAATAGTCATTGTTGTTTCTGAAACAAGACTCTTGTTGCAAAGATGGGATCCTAAGCTGAGCAACCTAGATCGGACGGCTAGCGAGGCGGCGGATCTTTTAAAAAGATCCGCCGGTCGACGCGTAGCACGCCCCAAATGCTATCCAATTTTTATAAATAGATATGAAGATAGGTAGTACTCAAAAGATAAGAGAGATCAGCCCATTTAAGTACGGGAAATAAATAAATGGATACGGCATATATGGAAAAGAAGCTCGCATTTATTACATGATAAATACCAATAAAATGCAAAAAATTAAGTACAAAGATAGAGATAGAAACAAGATACATCAACCGACTATAACATCCCAAGCCGGTAGAAAGGAGATAGAACAATCGGCAAAGCTCGACGAACGAGACTCTCATTTGCTGTGGATATCAGAAGATGCATCCCATCTAGGTAAGCGGATGCCCCGAGATCTTCGTCCATTTCAACATCCTCCTTCCCTTTTATGGCACCGATTTTCTACCAAAACGCTCTGAAATTGAAATCCCCATACCAATGATGTGTCGTGGTAGATGGATTTTGGGGACGGTTTTCGTTGATGGTTGGAGGGGCGATCTGACCGTCGCTGCGTGGAACTGACGGCTAGGATTCGATCGTGGGAACCATCTCAAACCGGGGGTGGGGCTACTAGTACTAGTACAGCGTGCTTGCTCCCCTCTTGTCTTCCTCACGAGTCACCCGTGAAGCAAACCGCCCGCCCCCGGATTCACCCCGTGACGCCGGCGCCGTCGGAACCCCTCCTCCGCCGTCTACCAGCCGGCGGTTCCCACAGATCTGCCGTCGTGGAGATCGGTCTCGGCCGATCTCCATCCCCGTCGCTTCACGGTGGGCGTTACTAAGCCCGAAATCGCGTTCTTGGTTTCTATTTTCGGTTCACGAGTGTCGAACCATCCGGCGACGGTGATCTGAGATTGTTTCGTTGCAATTTCTTAGCAAGCTTAATTAGGTAGGCGTAGCGCACGCGGTCTAGTCATCCTAGTGTGCTATCAAGCTGGAATTTCGCTTCTGAATTTCTGATTCACCGGTGTTTGCTCACTCTTTTCCAGCAGGAACAGGGCACTCTGTCTGAACTGAAGCACCTGGGCTATCTTTGGCAATAAAGGGGTCACAAAAAGTTCCTGGCTGATCTTCCTGACCGTCGCGACGATGAAGACACATGAGCGTGCTGCGAACTTGGCCCTTGCTGGTATGTTCATTTCTTGACAATTCAGTTATCAACCTGCCTGTCGCCTGATTTGCTAATTCGCAGTCCTCGTTCATGTGTTTTATGACATCGTGCAGGTTTGAGCTTGGCGCCTCTGGTCATCAACGTGAACCCGAACCTGAATGTGATACTCACAGCGTGTCTTACCGTCTATGTGGGCTGTTACCGATCTGTCAAGGCGACTCCACCCTCTGTAAGCAACATGTCCATCTCTATCTATGCTATCGATGCTATCAAGTTGTTAACCGATGTTGACACATAATTCTTGCGTATGGCTTTGGTCAACTTATTTAACTCTTTCCATTTCTTCTTATGCAGGAGACGATGTCCAAGGAGCACGCAATGCGGTACCCTTTGGTGGGGAGTGCTATGCTTCTGTCGCTGTTCCTGATGTTCAAGTTCCTCTCCAAGGACCTGGTCAATGCTGTTCTCACCGCCTACTTTTTCGTTCTTGGCATCGCCGCTCTCTGGTAATTCCGACGTTTCTCCCAAGAGTTTTTCGGCAGACGTAAACACTTAAAGTTGTAAATGTGAACTTACAAGCATTTGCATTGTCATACTTTCTTATGCAGCGCAACGTTGCTTCCATCCGTAAAGCGTTTTCTTCCAGAAGGGTGGAATGATAACACCATCATTTGGCGTGCTCCGTATTTCCACTGTATGATCCCCACCTTCATTTTGTTTGATGCTCGCTTGCTTTGTGCTCTACACATCCTGAAGCTCATGCCAGATTATAGCATACAGCAAAATTCCAGTTACTAGTTTGCTATCCTCACGGACTCTATATTCTGTTTCATTTCTAGTATTTCTAAGTTTCCATATACATACTTTACAATAGTAATGTGCTGATCTACCGACATATTGAGTATCCTACCTTACACAGATTGCAATAAAATTCAGCAGTGATGCTTTTGTAGACCAGTAGTTCATTTTAGAGGGGAACTGAGAAACTGTCTGTACTGTATTGTGGCCAAATGATGTTGCTCAGTTGCTCTGCAAAAAAGTGGGGTAATTAACTAGCATATAATCATACATTTTTGTGAAAATGTTTTCATTTGACATGGTGTGTTATTTTTCTTGGTATACTGGAGTCTGGTTACGTTTGCAACATTTGCGATGCTTTGGTTGCTTCTTATGGAATAATATGACTCTTGTCTTGAGTTTTTATTAACTAAATCCTTACCAAGTAGTTGCGCCTTCTTGATGATATTACAAGTTGAGAATTTTATCCTGCTATTTTCCTTTACAAGCTTGACTCTTGATGATGATTTATTCTTATGAACATTTCAGCACTCTCAGTGGAGTTTACCAAGTCTCAAGTTGTTGCTTCAATCCCAGGATTTTTCTTTTGCGTTTGGTATGCCATGAAGAAGCATTGGCTAGCCAACAATGTTTTGGGAGTTGCATTCTGTATTCAGGTGTGTCCTTACTTCTAGAGTTTAAGGTTAATAGGCCTTGCTAGAATAATTATGGGCTGAAGTCTTCATAAACATGATCTGTTTTCCTTTGTCTTTTACTTGCTCAACCTTAATACTTTAGTTCTTACCTTGCAGGGAATTGAGATGTTATCACTAGGATCGTTCAGAACTGGCGGTATTCTCTTGGTATGCGTTCACTCAAAGTTTGTAACGAGCTGAAACTTATGTATTCCTATTTTCTGCTGTTCTTGTAAACCTCTTTCATTATTTCAGCCACCTACATATCTTTCTCTTTCTGACCTCTCTGCTATCATAATCCTAACTTCATCGAGCATGACATATATGTACAATAAATACAATTTGGATAAAATAGCATGACATGTATAAAGGATAGATACAATTTGAAGTAGCTGATATTCTAGAACTTTTGCTAGCCTTTCTTTTCACTGTCTTTCAAGAAAAGCAATGTTATGCAGTGCTTGCTGGCCATGTTGACGATCTGCAGTTTGCATCTCTTGATTGGACTTATCATCGTAATAAATTTTCTAGCAGCTCACTAAATGCATAGCAGTGTTCTTGTCCTTGTTTTCACTAGTAAATGTGTGCGTGCAATGCACGTTGATATTAGGTAAGATATTATTTGCGTACTAAGTATGTGATTAGCATTGGCATTAATATTTGGTAGGATATTAACTGCACACTAAACATGTTGAGCGCTCACCATTGGAGCAGCCTGAGTCATTGGATTGACCTGATTTGACGGCCGGGATTTGTTGGATCTGCCTCTTTGGGTCTTTTTATATTGGTATAGATATAGATGATTTTTTTGTATTATAGAATCGGCTTTCAGTCAATTATTTTTACTGTGGTGATATTCTGAATGATTGTTCTCGATTTTGGTTCCGTACTTCAGCAAAATTGGTTCCCACTGTTGGTATGGTATTGGCAAGCTAACTATCCACGGTTGCCTTTTTTAGTATGTAGTCTGCGCTGTACTCATCCTCTGGCAAGTAGTATTGAATTGTGATCCTACTATCTCATGAATTGGATAATTTGGAAAGTTCAACTTGTTTACTACTTTACTGATATCCACAGATTTTCCTATTTTTGTTTGTGCATGCCTTATAAAAATGTTAGTTTCAGTCATTTCGTCAGTCCTGTTGCTGCAGTTCCACATACTGTCACTGAATCCTTCTCTTATTGTTTTGTGAATGGCTGCTTAATTTCCTCATTAATTTCAGGCTGGGCTTTTTTTCTATGACATCTTCTGGGTTTTCTTCACTCCAGTTATGGTTAGTGTTGCTAAATCATTTGATGCCCCAATAAAGGTTAGTGTTTTCGCTCATAGTATTCACTCTTTTATCCCCGACATTTTTTTCGCTTTTAGTTCATCTATTTTTTTCCTCCTTCTGTCTAGCTTCTATTTCCCACAGCAGATGCTGCACGCCCATTCTCTATGCTTGGCCTTGGTGATATCGTAATACCAGGTAAGTGCTAAACCTGTTGGCTAGTTTTGTCTCATATTCTAGAGATATTTGCAGTGATACTGGATTTGTTCTGATTTCTGATTTAATAGTAATTCCAGTCACATTTGTGAATGACAACTCTGTTCTAGTGATAAATGGAGAACTTCTAGTCTAACTGTCATAACAACAGGATTGTTGTTGATATAAGTGATGTTTTGTTGTTGTTGTTATGGATAGGAGATCATGTATTTTGCTTGGAAATAGAAAAGCAACAATTACCTGTTCAGACTTTGGTGACATGCTAGGCTGTTGTAATTCCACCACACGACTGGTTCCATGTTCACTACAATTAGCAATTGCAACTGGTTCCATGTTCACTACAATTAGCAATTGCAAATAAAACTATTTTTCTCTATCTTAGTGCACTCACTCCTGTGTCGCTCGTTGCCAATACAACCAATATATGCTCCAGGCCTGATATCAGGATTATAGGTATGCGGTAACACCAGAAAGTAATTATGATTGGACTACTTCCAGTTGCACGGAGAAAATACCAACCGAGTTGTAGTGTTGGACCGGGTCTCCACGAGATTGGTCAGTATCTGCAACTCTGGCAGATCATGCAGCGCACCGAGCTTTCCACCATACCGGACAAGTTGATTTGGCGCTGGACAGCGAGCGGCAACTACTCCGCGCAGTCCTGCTACACGGCGACTTTCCATGGAGCAACGGCCTGCCACTCATGGAAGCTGATTTGGAAATGCTGGGCGCCACCGCGGGTCAAGTTCTTCCACTGGTTGGCCAACCAGGACCGATGCTGGACGACTGAGAGGCTGGCTCGCCATGGCCTCCAGCATCACCCTCGCTGCCTCCTATGTGACCAGCAGCAGGAAACAATGCGACACCTCATGCTGGAATGCCCCCTCGCCCGTCAGGCATGGCACGAGACACTGGCCTGGCTTCGCATCCCGGCCCCGATCCCCTTGCAGGAACCATCGCTTACGGACTGGTGGAGACAGGCCAACGAAGACACGCCGCCGACACTGCGCAAGGCCCTGAAATCTGTTGCATTGCTCGTGCCTTGGATGGTCTGGAAGCACCGCAACAGCTGCGTCTTTGATAATGCGACGCCTTCCCTCAACACACTACTAGATAGCATTAGGGACGAGACCCGCTCATGGGCGGCAGCAGGGGCACCTGGCCTCCGCCTTGTGCTGCCCCAAACCTGGGATGTGCACTAATTAACCGGCTGTAACCTGCACATCCTCGGATGATTGTAACTGAACCCCTCCTTTTCAATGCAAAGAAACGCAAAGTTTTTGCGTTTTCTCGAAAAAAAAAAAGTTGTAGTGTTTCTCAGATGGAGACAACCAAACTTAGCTTGAAACTACTATGTTGTATAATGACGATTTATGCTGTTTTTCATTTGTGGATTCTTGCTTTTTGTAGATCCTAATAACTAGAGTGAATCAAATGTTTAACATGGATGCTCAGACAATTGATGCATCCTCATTTCCCAGGAGTGAGTTTGGTTTGTGAAAATGTTTTACTGAAATGATGCATTAGAGTCATATCTGTCAGTATAACCAAACTAAGAAGAGGTTTTTGATGCAACGGACCTAATACTTTCCCTAAGCAGTCCTCCATTATTCAATACTGAAAACACAGGCAGAGCCCTTCCAAGTTTCAACATGCATGTAACCTCTTAATGTATAAATGTACATCCAAATTTTATATAATTCTGATTGCAGGCATCTTTGTCGCGCTCGCCCTGCGTTTTGACGTCTCGCGTGGGATCAAGAGCCGCCAATACTTCAACAGTGCATTTCTGGGATACGCAGCGGGGTTGACAGTAACTATAGCTGTGATGAACTGGTTCCGGGCCGCGCAGGTCAGTTCTGTTGTTATTGATATATCTTGTCATGTTGACACTCTCTATATCCCCTAGTCTCTGGAATATTATTCCCTATTTTATTTCCTCTTCCTTTTGTTTCTGATGATACGCAGCCTGCTCTGTTATACATCGTTCCTGGCGTGATTGGTTTCGTCGCTGCGCACTGTCTATGGAACGGGGAAGTAAAGCCGGTAATTAAGATTGTTTACCTCTGATAAAAAAGAACGTGTCCTCATTTGCCAAGTCCTTTGTTTCGTCTTGTTTCTGATCATATCATGTCAAAACTACAAGCCTTGTTTGTTTCTGACTGTTTTACATTGCCAGCTGCTGGAGTTCACCGAGGCGCAGGCTGATGATAAGGAAGGTGGAGATCCCGATCATGAGAGCAAAAAGGCGAACTAGCGCTCAATCTAGCCTCGTTCGGATCTTTTTAGCTAGGAGAAGATAGCCAAAGGAGGAGTTTCAATAGACTGGATGATCTCAAGAACTGAGAAATCCATTCGCATCATAGAACCTCTTTTTCCGAAAATTAATCTCTATTTGGTTGTGAAGATGGTAAAAGGGAACATACTTTAAGGGGATTTGCAACAGCTAGCATCCAGTTCAGTGACATGGACATGAGTGCATGGCATTACCTGCTGCCATCCAGCATTCTGTTTTCTCACACCGACTTGTTCGTGATGCTGGCATCAAGGAGTTATTTAGTCCTTATTATACCTTATATTCGGTGACATTTTATAGATTCTGCTGCTAAATTTCTCGGAAATCAGTTGGATCATCATTAGTAAACTTTGGCTGCATCAGAAAGAATATTTACTTCTGTATCAAGGGCAGATTTGTCTGCCAAAGCATGTCGTGTTGTGAAGCGAATCTGACTGCCGAGGTCACTGGCATTTCTACCATTCCCGCGTGCGCTTCTGGTTGATCTTACCGAACCAGATGAGAGCAAGCATAGCATAGATGAAAAGAACGAAGGGCAAATCTGTCCAAAGTAGAATGACAGGTGGGCCCAGACCTAAAAATAGAGAGGTGGATTCAGTTTGTGACATGCCATTTAAAGGCAAAAAAAAGTGTGCCATTCGATAAAAGTCACGTGAAATGTGTGTCGTTTTATGGGTTTGCAGTTATTCTATGAACTGTCCTGTTAGTGGCTAAAGAAGAGTATTCCTTGTGAGGCTCCTCCAAGGGTTATTTTGGGTGGGCCAAGAGCGCGCTCTCAGCCGTCGCCACCACGTGTCAGCGTGCTGAGCGTTTCCTTGGGATTATTTTTTACGCATTTTCAGATTTTAAATGTTTTTTCTGGTTTTTTCCTAGTTTTCCCAAGATTTGACCCAATAAAAATCTGAAAAAACAATCCATGAAAGAGAATGCATTTCCTTTTCTTTCGTGAGAGGCACATATTTGTTTCCGCGAGATGCACAGTTGTGGCTCCTAGAAAGAAAAAAAAACATGGTTTTTTAACTTCCGTGAGAGGCACAGATTTGCTTCTAGTGAAGGCATAGGTTTACTTTCGCGAGATGATCATCCCAAAAAAGGGTAAAAGAAAGTTCACCAAAACCTATTAACAGGGATGTACTTTCGAAGATCTTGATGCGAGAAATTCAACAACGAAAACAGTTCAGGATTTGAACATACAGTTCAAGAGATAATTTTTTTTGAATAATCGAATCTACAGAAAATGGAAAGCACCCATGTTGCGTCACTCGTCGTAATCTTGGAAGATGAAGTTACTTTTGCAAGGGTACTCATTAGTTAGTGATTTCGACTATCCCTATACCCACTGGTGGAGCTACAGTAAGGTCGAATGGGCCATTAACCGGCCCAGCCCATGAAATTTTGTACATTATACATCTACTGTTGGGCCTTGAAACAACAGCCCACAAGATAGTTTCTTATGTTTAGCCCACGACTGCCTGTAAAAACCATCCCCTACTTCAAACTCAAGCACTAAAAACAAACGCTCTGTACCATATTATACGAAATATGCTCTGCAACCTTCGACTGTTGCATCATTCTGTCCTCGTAGATCCTCTCTGTCTTCCACCCTAGCATGGCAAAATTCCGTGTTTTGACCTTTTTGTCAAACAAAATCGAGATCTGACCCCGTTCGAAGATATTTTGGGATTTGACCATTTTGCCTACCGCCAGGGGGCCTGGAGGTAGGATCATATAGCCTACCGCCGAGATCAGCGGCGGTACCGAATTTGTCCACGTCAGCAACGATAACGGCCGCCGTGCCCCCTCCGTCACACCCTACCGCCGCTCTACCCGGCGGTAGGTTGTCTGAACCTACCGCCGGAGACACTGGCGGTAGGGTGTGGGCATATAAAAACCGCGGCCCGGCCGCCCCCACCCCCTTCTCCCCCCCCCACCCAGCCGCCCCCCACCACGAAGAACAGAGCAGTTGCTCCAAGTCGCCCTCTCTCATCCCCTCCACTCCCCCCTCCGATCTTCTTCGTTTCTTGACGGATTTTGCGGATTGAGATGGCCCCAAAGAAGGAAAAGTAAGCTCTTTCAATCCCTCCAATAAGTTTTAATCAAAGACATTTCGATTCGTCGCATTATTCGATTCAAATCACTCCTATTTGAAAAAAAAATAACCCTAGGATTGATTTAGGTTGATTCTAGATGTTATATTGTGTTAGATTTGAACTATATTGAAGAGTTGGTATGGTTGTGTTAAGATGAACCCTAGTTCATAGTTGATTTGAATTGATTTTTTTATATGATGGATGATGGATGTTCCTATGCTATTGTGCAAGTATTGGATGTAGTGTATGATGAATATTTGATATATTTGTTATATGTAGTATATGAATCCTCAAGATGAACCCTAGTTCATTTTTTTAACAAAAAAATGAGATTATGCATGTTGGATGTTGTTGGAGAAATACGTGTTATGATGCATTGAAACCATGGTGATTGCATCTTCATAAAAGAATTTTATTTAGTTCTTTGATATATGTATTGTATTTAGTTCATGTTCATAATAATCTTGATATATGATTTTTCAAAGATTGAACTCATAGGTTCTGTTGGATATGATTAATTTTTGTTATGCGTCGATGTGTTTCGTAGTTAATGTTGAACCCTAGTTCATGTTGAAAAATCTTTTGATGTGCTTATGCAATTCTTTTAGGAGGCCACCTCTTGCGGACGACATCGGCACAAAGTACACAATGCTTGACCCTAGGTTCAACAAGCGTCACAGTGCCCGTTTCATTGAGAATGGAGTGGTAATTAGCATTTTAAATCAAATCTTTCGAATTGATGAAAACAAGTTGCTAACTATTATGTCCATGCTAATTATGCTTTGGTTATTGATTTTCACAGATGCTGCCGCCACAGTAGATGAGGGCTCACAAGAAGACGGTTAAGATGGAGTACGACGATCGGTACGCATCATTCTTCAGGAGAGCCCGACTATTGGGTTTCGTCCTGCAGTTCAAGCGTAAGCCGCCGACGCTCGTTCACTCAGCTCTCACGGCTTTGATCGACCGGTGGCGGCCAGAGACGCACAGCTTTCATCTTCCATGTGGGGAGATGACCGTGACCCTCGAGGATTGGGCGATAATTACGGCACTACCGCTGGAGGGTCGTCCTCTCACAAGAAGAGTGGAGAGGGCGAACTGGCACGAGAGGGTTGTAGCCTCATCGGCGACCCCCCCCCCCCCCCCGCTAAGAGCAACCGCACTTCCGACATGCCGCTGCCATGGATCCTTGAGCACCGGAGCAAGTGCCCGGAAGATGGCGAGCCCCGGGTGGTGGAGCAATACGCCAGGGCCTACCTGTGGTACATTCTCACGGAGGTAGTGTTTCCGGACTGCTCCGGGAACTCTGCCCTATGGATGTATCCCGACTTCCTAAAGGACTGGGACGCGGGGTACAGCTGGGGGCCCGCCGGACTCGCCTACCTATACTGTTCGGTAAGTGAATATCATCTATACTTGGTTTACATTTTGACATCTTATCATCTATACTTGGTTTGTAGCTTGACGACGCGACCCAGAGAGCGGAAGTCACGTCCGGTATGTGTGGATGTGTATGGGGCCTCTACATTTGGATGTGGGAGCGAATCCCAGTGGGCCATTCGGAGAAGATGCGCTCGCGTGCATGGACGGACTATGGCGGAGATGACGAAGATGATTGGTACCCGACCGTTGCATACGCTTGGGACGTGGTGCGTGTCTACACGGGCGAATCGAAGGCCTTGTACAAGGTCTTCAGCAACGAGCTTGATGCTCTCACGCCTTTCCAGGTATAAGAACTACATTTTCACTTGAGCTTACCATTGTTTCGATAACACTTTCACTTGAGCTTACCATTGTTTGGTTATAGGTTACTTGGCGGCCGTATAGTGATGATCAAGAGTGGGGGTTCGAGCTGAAGAGAATGTGCAAGCAGGACCGGCTTCTCTTCCGGTGCATCGTGCCCATGATTTGTGTCTATGCCGTGGAGTACCACTTGCCACAGCGCGCGCGTTGCCGCACAATTTGGTAAGGCGCAACACACACCACCAGCCGGCCACGATACCGGTGGCTACGACCTACACCAGTGAGTACCACAAGTTGCCCTTATCGATTCTAAGTTATTGTTTTCATGCTTTACATTCATAAAAGAAGGGTGTTTTACTTTCTTTCTTACGCATTGCAGGATGAGTAGGCAGAAGAATCAATCAATCACGGATTGGGAAGCCGAACATGCGAGATACGTGAAGGAATGGAACGAGTGGAAAGGACGCAAATACACGGAGAGGAGAGTGATTGACTGGGACGCGTATGAGGATCATATGTTGTGGTACAATGATGGCATCAAGCATCGTCTGTGTCTGAGGCCCCAGTGGACGACAACAGATGCCGAAGACCTGTTCGATGACGCCTCGGAGAATGAAGCCTACAACGAGAGCATCAGACAGCTTGAAGGCGGGTTTAGGGAGTACGAACCCCTCATGAACAGAGTGGTATGTTGTTTTTACCTCTTTCGAACCGACGGTTGGATGAAATCAGCCTTTTGTGCAATTGACTCATTTTATTACTTTGCAGTCTTCGGAGCTGAACAAAAGCATTTTTCATGCCTCTGATGCGCTTAGTGTTGTACCTGGGACTCCAGCTAGTGAGAACAAGTTGAGGGAAACGGTGAAGGTAATGCGGAGTTCATTTTTGTTATCATTGGACATTCAAGAAGTTAACATATTCTTCCGTTATCATTGCAGAAATACGTCAACAAAGCACGCCGGCCTATGGGCCTGCTTGGGTGCGCTACAAACACCGATGATGTTTTTCCTCCTGCACCGATGCGTAGCCTCGCTTCATCAAGCCATGCAGCCTCGTCGTCTAGGGCGGGTCAAGATGACGAGGAGGAGAACGACGACGATGATGATGCAGAGGAAGATGGAGAAGAGGGCGCAGAAGAAGAGGGCGCAGAAGAAGAACATGGTGAGGAAGAGGAAGAGCACGATGAGGATGAGGAGGAGGAGGAGGAGTACGATGATGACGATGGACCTCCACCAACTCAGCCAACCCAGCATGAGAAGAGGAATGTGCCGAAGAAGGACTGGAAGAGTCCATCCCCATTTCAGAAAGCACGTCCTGCGGCCCGCAAGAAGACGGCGTCCGAGAAGCAATCCAAGGATAACGAGGACCGAAAATTGAAGAGAGGAAGGAAGGACTGAAGTTGTTGCCGTGTCGTTGAACTAAAAACTTGCATATTTGCTTCGTGAACCATATGAATTTGCTCGTGAAACTGTTTCCTTAAATTGCTATGTACCGAACCTACCTTATTTATAGATTTGTGGTGTATCGAACCTACCCTATTTATAGATTTGTGGTGTGTGCATCATATATCATAC
Organism: Aegilops umbellulata; assembly: GCA_032464435.1. Taxonomy (NCBI): domain Eukaryota; kingdom Viridiplantae; phylum Streptophyta; class Magnoliopsida; order Poales; family Poaceae; genus Aegilops; species Aegilops umbellulata. The sequence goes on along the minus strand of CP136059.1, from coordinate 375,616,436 downwards.
ATTGTGTGCTTTATATGTCATACATATGCTGTTTAAATGTTGTATGCCAAAAATTGAAGACAAAAGAAGTTAGGATGTGCAACCCTACCGCTGCGCTGCTCGATATTTTGGTCACAGAAGTGGGGCGTGGAGGGAGGCATCCTACCGCCGGGCCTGATGGCGGTAGGTTGTGGTCTGCTACCACCGCGCCCTATGGCGGTAGTGTTTGGGCATTTATAAATCCAGTCGCCCGCCCACCCCACCCAACCCCTAATCCCCACCCACCCAGCCGCCTCCTTCTTCCTCTCGCCCATTTTCTCATCTCCTCTACTTCCCCACTCCGATCTTCTTCGTTGATTCACGGATTTTGCGGATCGAGATGGCTACGGAAAGAGGAAGGTAAGCTCCTCCAATCCCCCAATTAGTTTGAGTCAATCAATCCGCTTTCTTATAGCCATATGAGGAACCCTCTCTAGTTGATATGATGAACCCTAAACCTAGATGATTGCAATGTGATGAACCTAGTTGATGAACCCTATGTTTAGTATTTCTTATAGCCATGCGAGGAACCCTCTCTAGTTGATATGATGAACACTAGAACCTAAATGAACCCTAGAACCTAGATGAACCCTAGAACCTAGATGAACCCTATGTTTAGTCTTTCTTATAGCCATAAGAGGAACCCTCTCTAGGTTATATGATGAACCCTAGAACCTAGATGAACCCTCGAACCTAGATGAACCCTAGGTTTAGTCTTTCTTATAGCCATATGTGATGATTTATTGTGTGAATATTGTAGATATTTGTTTTGCTATATATCTCCATTGATTTAGGTGGAATCTACATATATCTGATGAATGCTTATATAATTAACTTTATCCAATCAATGCTTATATAAGGAACATAGCACCACCACCACCACTTGATGAGGATGAAGACCCACTTGAGGAAGCCATCTGTGCTCAAAGAGTGAGGCTGAGCGATCAGGAGGTGTGCAACCTATGGGACAACTTTCTGCCACGTGCTGACTTGATCGGGGCGCCATTCGTGACCCGTCTGACAAGTACCATGATCGATCAACATGTCATGGTATGTTATTAGTGTAGAATCCAAGGAATTGTTAATAGTTTAGATATTCCATACTTATTAATTGATATGTTTTTCTTATTCATAAATTGCCAAAGAGCCTATCTGAGAGTTGTGGCATCGAGGCTGATGAAGAAGGCTATGCTGAAATACGCCTTACCGCAAGGGGCCCCGTCACTACTTCTGCGTACGGCGTGGACACGGACGGTTGCACACATTTAAGTTCGGTTGGGTGGAAGAGCTTCCTCGTTGACAAGAATCTTCATGTTGGACAGGCCATCCGTATTACTATCAGGAACACCAACCGTCAAGGCTTGAAGATGATGATCGTCATCGATATCATCTAAACTATATATGCGTGTGGCTGCTGATGATCGTCATGTTTGATTGCTACCTATGGATGAAACCTTTTATGTGGTCGATGACCGTTGAACTTGTTAAACTTCTTATGTTGGTTTCGGGAAACTATTTGGATGTGATCAAACTATGTTATGTGATCAAACTATGTTATTTGGTACTTGTTTCTTAGTCCGTAATTGTAAAACTTTTTGGATGTGGTGAAACTATGTTATGTCTATGAAATTGTGCTTATTGTTTCTTATGTCTATGGAAAAAAAATTGAAGACAAAATCAAAGCAGTTAAGTTCATGCGGACTATGATAACCTACCACTAGGGCACTCGGCGGTAGGTTTGTGTGGGCTACCGCCGTGGACTATGGCGGTAGGTCCGTAAGCAGCCGTTAATGGCTTGACGACCGTCACCCACACCTATCGCCGGAACCTGCGGCGGTAGACTGTGCAACCCTACCGCCTGAAGGTCTGGCGGTAGCAAAAGGGTCAGATCTCGAAAACGTTTCAAACTAGGTCAGATCTCGATTTTGTTTGACAAAAGGGTCAAAACATGAAATTTTGCCCCCTAGCATCGGCTGGAAGAATGGTCATCATCTTTAGGTTGCAAAAAGTGTTGGTGATGCACGCTCTCCCATAGCCACACCACTCCTGGGGCTGCCCGTGGGCCAGGCAAATAGGCGACCACCCAGTACCAGCTAGAAGAACAATCATCGCCTTGGTGCTGACCAGCCAGGAATGGAGATAGTGATGCAGGCACTGCTGTAGCCACACCGCTTCTAGGACCACTAATAGAAAAAGGGTCATTTGTCCCGGTTCAAGAGGGTCTTTAGTCCCGGTTATGGTACTAAAGGCCCCCCCTTTAGTCCCGGTTCTTATATGAACCGGGACTAAAGGCCCTCGACGTCTGGAGCTCCACCTTTAGTCACCAACCGGGACTAAAGGAAATTTTACGATTTTTTTTAAATTTAATTTTTTTTGTATTTTACAATTTAATCTCTAATCACCCCTCATCATTGCTCAATTTAACCTCTAATCTCTAATCACCCCTCATCATTTTAAATCATCTAACTTCCTGGCCGGTCACCCATCCTCTCACTACTCTAGCGTGAGCACGCTTAACTTCTGGGTTTCATTCACCCTCGTTTCAAAGTCTGCACTTGTTGTTTTTCTGACAATAGTAAGATGTCAATCCTATTAACCCTCAGGAGTTTAGCTTGAGCATGAAGTCACACGTTTCACTGTTTGAGTTTGAAACTATTACTCTAAAAAACAATAATTATTTAGTAACACTAATATTTCTTGAATGAGTAGTTTGACCAGATTTGACCAAAATTCAAAAAAATGAAATAATTATTTAGTAATACTAATATTCTTGAATAATTATGTAGTAACACTAATACTTCTTGAGTAAGTAGTTTGACCATAGTTTGACCAGATTTAACCAAAATTCAAAAAAACTGAAATTTGAGCATATCTTTTTTTCCTTTTAGAATTTGAGGATTCTAAAAATTTGCAAGCAGGCCTACAGATGTCCAAATCGGATGCGGATTTTCATGCTGAACATTTTGATATATTATATGTTTTATTCCGACATCGTATGCAAAAGTTATAGCAGTTTTACATTTTCATGACACTTTTTTGCAAAACATGTCCAAATTTAAGTTTTTTAATTTTCCTAACTAGTAGATGTAGTAATATAACTACATCTCGAAGGATTTTATTTTTTAAAGTTTTTATCATTTTCTTTTGTTTTTTTCAAAACTGAAATGGCGATACACGGGGGTGGGGTGGGGGGGAGGTGGGTAGAGTTTGAGAAATGGGCCCTTTAGTCCCGGTTTGAGACACGAACCGGGACAAAAGGGCATCGCACCCTTTAGTCCCGGTTCATATCTCAAACCAGGACTAAAGGTCTAATCTTTAGTCCTAGTTTGTGACACGAACCGGGACTAAAGGGCCCATTTAAACCGGGACTAATGCCTTTAGCCGCTCGAACCGAACATTAGTCCCGGTTCGTAATGCAACTGGGACTAATGTGTATATTGCGCTCGAACCAAAGCCTTGTTTTCTACTAATGGACTGGCCCATAGGAGGATCGAATAGGACGACCGCCGTGGGCTCTGAGAGGAGGAAGACCTCAATTATAGTAATAACTACTATAATCCCTCCAGTCTTTTTTTACTCTGCAAATGTAAGATTTAGCTGAAGTCAAACTTCGTAAAGTTTGACCAACTTTATATGAAAAAATAGCAACATTCACAATACAAATTCAGTATTATTAGATGTGTCATGAATTTAACTTTCATATTGTATAACTTTAGTCTTGTAGATGTTTTCATATAACTATGGTCAAACTTTACGAAGTTCGACTTCAGACAAATCTTGTATGGGGAGTAAAATGGACCGAAAGGAGTACTCCATAAGATTATTGAATACATGAAAAAAGACCAAATTTGCATGGGCAAGTGCAGACTACGGGCCAAATAGCGTGTACAATATGAACAAACCAATATGCTCGGTGGTGGTGACATTAGTCAGGCCGCTAGTCTCTCTACACTCGCAAGTTGTAATTATGAACTGTGTTAACTAGATTTCTATTTTGAATTTAGTGCCCACCTTTTTAATTGAAAAATTGGCAAGCCGTCTTGTGCTCACCAAATCAAATCAAGCGCGTTCCAAATGACCATATCAAATAACGAAATCGTATGTGTGAAAACACATCAATGGTTCAATTTATAGTGTAGAAGGTTCCACCAATATGCTTACCTAATAATAACTACAAACCATTATCATGATATTAATTAGAGTGCACGCTTTAGAGATATTTAACGTGACATCTAATAACACTAAAATATATTAAATAGACACACGAACACACACACACACACACACACACACACAATTTTATATATGTATACACAATATAACTTATGCAGTTGTCTAAACTTAATTCACGGAGATATTCTACGACACAAAATTTAAATTTAGTATACACAATTTCTTCAGTAATATATACTATAACTATACACCAATTGTTGCCAAATTTCTTCCTTTGTCCATCTTATATGCGACTATAGGTTGACAATATAAAATACTCTTATTTATCCATTAGAATGCTCTTTCTTGTTTTTTGGTGATAAATAATAAATAAATTGTTATGTGATTAACTATGCCAGCTAAGTACTAAGAATTATACTCATTATAAGATTATATTATTAGGAAAACAAATTTAGAGAGGTATAAAAGTTCAGTATAAAAATATATCGTAAATATGAAAGTATCGCCATAATTTTCCTTGTTGGCAGTTTGACAGAGTTAATGTCCTCACAAATAGTTTCTTCTCCTTTATCATGTGTTTGTTTGATCTCAAGTATTTTGGTTCCTCGGAAAAAGCTTGTGTTGCGCTGGATGAATCAAAATCCATGCGCATATGTGGCACATGGTCGTTGCGGACCCCTTGCCTGCAACTCCGAGCTGCAACAACATTGTCATTCTCCAGGAAATTGTCTATGTCGTTATGTGTCAAATGTTTGTCATCATCATCCACAGTTGCATCATTAAGCTGTTCAACCTCATCTTTAGCAACAATAAGATCATTGTTTTTTCTTCAATGACATGAACGACATTTCCAAAAAAGGTTGTATCAGCATCAAAATCATCACTACCTAGATCATATTCAATAACATTGTCTTCAACACACATCCCTAAAGCTTGCAGAAGGTCAGTTCCAGGAGCTGGCAGACTATCTTTCCATGTCAAAGTTTGCAAAAATGAACCAGCCTCATAGGAATCACTCAAGTTGTTGTCCTTGTTTGGAGTCACATTGTCCTGAAGGTAGGTGCTCGACGTAGGCATGTCAAACTCAGGTTGGTGACTAGAGTTTGAGTTGCACCCTATTATCATGAATGTTCAATTCTGCAAAAAAAATTGTGCACAAACAACAACAACAAGTTTTATTAGATACATGGTTTAATCCAAATGATTGTTGATCATACTAATTTATTATGCTAATACAGATTTGGGGGGGGGGGGGGGGCTTTTTTAGGTTGTTGATCATGCCTCAGTACCAACAGGTAGTGATTCATGTGTGGTGAACCAAAATATGCAGCATGCACAGCACAAAGATAGTTCATCATCGCCTGGAAAAAGTTGAACAAAAAAGTACCATAAACCATGTCTGGGTTTTGCAACTTTTCCCAGCCACCTAAGCTTCTTTCACAAGAAAGTGTCTCCGTCTCTTTTTTCTGGCAACAAAGCCCAGACCTCTACACATTTATTTTTGTCAAACAAACAAACATCCCATGAAAAGCCCAACAACAAGGCCCGGCAGGGACGGGGGTAGCCGGGCTAGGTGGGGGTGGGCATCGACAAATAAACAGGCCAACACAAACAAACAACCGTCTATGTTGGGATCGGGAGCAACAAAGGGTTCGTTGCTTGTGAACAGGGAGGGGGACATTAGTGGATGATGTCATGTTAGATGTGAGGTATTATCTCACATCTATATGTGACATAGTCGAACCTTAACATGAAAGACCCTGATAAGTGCCATACATCAGGTACGAACACATGGCAACTTCTAACGTTTTTATGACAAATTTAGTGATGCGAGGATGGCAACTTCTGTGGTTTAGTTTATTTTTTTATGGAACTTGTTGTGTGTCATTGGGATTTGCCATCTTTGCATGACTGAAATTACCATCAAAAACATCAGGGCGGAAGTGCCACGCACCTGAAGTGTGGCACTTATCATTTGAGAATATAAAAGAGGTGATCGTGATTCAGGCGAGGGCCGATGGTAGGCATTGTGCGGATGGCTCACTTGCTATTTGGTTCGGCACAGTTGGTTTTTGACAAACTCAACTAGACTGGGTTTGGCAGTCCCTATGTAGTATAGAGTTATATTTTCGCATTTGCTGGAATCTTTATCTTTATCTAATATTAAAGGGAGGATTGTTTCTCTAGTTTTTTTTGGTTACGGTGGGACCCAGATAAATTTCGTACGTCACAGGTCTTCTTCTCGTGCGGGAGTTTTCTCGTTCTCCATATTCATTTTTGTCAAAATTAAATCACAGGACCGAACCCAACCACTAAGGCTGGAGCGATCAAACCGCTAGCCACTAGAATAGACAAGAATTGTTGTTTAATTAGCAGCGCAAAACTTTAAAATAAGCTCACATTTACGGCAGATACTGAGAGGAAAATAATTTTTTTGAAAAAGTGAATATATTTTAGAACGCGGAAATTTTGTAAAGTTGTTAATAAAAATTTAAACACGAACAATTTTTTTAAAAAGAACAATATTTCTCTTTTTTTGGAAACCTGAGTACTTTTTAAAACACAAACAATTCTTTTAAACTAGGAGGTACTATTGTGATTATTTTTCAAATTTCCAAAAAATAACAATGTTTATCATTTTATTTTTTTGAAACCTGAGTATTTATTAAAACACAAACAATTTTTTAAAACTAGGAGGTATTGTTGTGATTATTTTTCAAATATGCAAACATTTTCAAAACACCCACATTTTTGGAACTTTAAATTTGAAAAGGCAAACATTTTATTAAAACATGATTTTTTTTAAACTGTGAGGTACTGTATCTAAATTGTTTAATCTATACCTATTAATAAAACTTGTCAACGTTTTAGTTCAATTTATTAAACTAGGTATATGGAAGGAATCTTTTTCTCTGTCGCGTGTTCATGTACGACCAGTCTCAGTCGGCCCAGTGACTAAGGTTTCATTGTCTATCTGACACAAACTACTCAACTTACAAGATGACACGGACATATATAATGTGCTAGCCAGATGGTAAAGAAAACTTTGTTCAACGCTCTTGATCTTTGCTGGACGCAAAGGCGGCTCAACAATTCAGCTATTGGACCTGGCAAACCTTGGTTAGTGAGAACTGGTATTATGACCACCGGCGTCGAGGATGACAAAGACGACAACTGGTACTACAACCACCGGCAACGAGACGACAAAGACGACAAGCGGAAACATGTGTCTGGTGTTATATTAAAATAAATAATGTGGACCTGAGGATGAGGTATTAGTCATGCTTATTATGTTAGGTAGGCATGAGGATGAGGTCTCTAGCCATGCTCACTGGGTAATGGCGTGTGAGTGTTGTTTTCTCTCATTACAATGCACGGGCATGTTTGCTAGTATACGATAAACCCTTGAAAAAGCATAAGATGATCCAGCATTTTCTTTGTTTGAGAGAGGCAGCGCAGCCACGAGCAGGCTGGCCGCAACGTCCATCTAGGGCTCGCCAGGACCTTGTCGAAGGAGGGGTCGACGCCGCTCACCACGGGGTTACTGGCGAAGGAAAGACAGAGGGTCCGGATATTCTGATGCGCTGATCGCCGACGCCGGAGATGATAGGCAGGGTTTAGCGGGAAACCTCGGGGCGGTGGCACCATAGCTGAGGCGGTGGCCCAGGCAGGACGGCCCTCGAGGTTGCAGCTGGCGCGAGCATAGGGACGAAATCGACTGAGCCTCAACTTTTTTTCTAGGCGCGCGGCTATAAAATAGATGCTCACATAGCGTTGTTAGCGGGTCCTACTAAATAAGTGATAGATCGTGATGACCCTCGATGACATGGCAATCATACACAGGCTATCCAGCCGAGAAAAATCTTACACGACCCTGGTCGTACGCTTCCGGACGTGAGACCCTCTCCATAGCCTGCAACCTGGAGAAACGAATCTTAAAGCAATGGTGAATCTTGTTTCTGTCCCCAACTCGCAATCGCGCAGTTTAACAAATCCCCAATCCCATTCTGCATTCGCTGCCGCCCACGCTCGCCCGTCGGCAGGTGTCACGTGCGGGGCAGGGTCTCACGATCAACTTTGTACGACCCGGTCGCATAGGACCTATCCAGCCGCTCGTCCTTATCAAGTAAGTGCAAGTCAACGGTGGTTGGCACGTAAATTTGGCCAGTATCATCTGCATAGGAGCATCTTCAACATGCACGCAACCGCGAGACGCGCTAAATTGTTTTTACAATGTTAAAATAGCATTTTTTACGAGTAGGAGGGCGCTTGCTCCAGCAGGTGTTGTAAAATAAGGCGCAGCGCTATAGATCCAGCAGGCGCTGTAAAATCCAACGCACGAGCAGGCGGTGCTACGATGCAACACATACGAAAAATATGAAACAACATATAGATTTAGATAAAAACGATAGAAATAAATATGAAACAACTATTCATAGCATAGTTCAAGCCCAACACCACAAGCTAGTCCATACGATACAAATAAATCTAGATAAAAACGATACAACGATGCTAATATAGTAGATTACGTCCATAATAAACTAGATAACTACTGCTCGTTTCGTCTTCCTCGGTGGTGTAGTCCAACAACAGAAACGCGTTGTCCCATCGAGGATCATTGTTGCGCCAGGTCGACACAGCTCCCAGTTCGCATTGGGCTTCCACCAGTGCCTTCCGCTTACGCCCGTCCGCCCGTTCCGTGGCTCGCACCACCCTCCTGTACGCCCAGAACTCATTCTCGGCGGCGACATCCTCCGGGAAGCGCTCACACCACACAGCCATGGCGTGCTCATCCGCCTCGGCGATGAGGAGGTGGCGCTCCCACCTCTACTGGATGTGGCGGCCCTCCTCGGTGACTAGCCGCGGGGGAGGTGCGAGGTCCCACGGCTCACGCGCCCGCGCGTCTGAGAAGTTCATCTACGAGCGTGGCCTCCTGAGGCGCCACGCCACCGCGTCGTATGTGTGGGCGTCCTCATGGACGGTTTCATACATCCCGAGGCCGAGGCGTGTACCGCCGGAGCGGATCTGCGCGTAATACACACCGGAGGAGCGGGCGCGAACGCTGCGGTAGCCGAAGCTGCTCCGGGTGCGCGGCGGCATGGCGGCGGCGGGGGAGAAAGTGCTGGAGGCGCGGAAGAAGGGCGTAGCGACGCGTAGAGGTGACAAAGATGGCGGTTGGCGGACGCCTGCGCGTGGTTTTTGTAAAGCGTGTTGTACGCCGCGCGCGTTGTCGCTTTTTCACGCACAGGTGCAGTTTTTTTTACCGCGCTGAACTTTTCCGCGTCTGCTGGAGGCAGCATTTTTTTTTGCGCGTGTCCGTTGGAGATGCTCTAAATAGGTAGAATGTAGTGGGAAGAAACAACAAGTCGTGCATGCATGCATGTGTGACTCCCGTCGCGTCAGCTATCCATCCAAAGTGAGGACGCACGACGCACTTGATCCCCGTCGACAGCGGCGCCAGTCATGTCATCCGGCTTGCCTGCTCCCTCCCCATGCTCCCATCCGTGTTCCCACTTCATCCTACGACTGTCTTTTTTTTCTTTTTCCTTTTCAATCTAATCATCTCATCCCCGGTTTTAAGTGGGTGGGTTGGGCCTTATTTTGTTTCAATCAAGTCAATTCACGTACGGGGGAGCACGGATGGGCATACGCGCGGGGAGTAGGCAAGTCTCGTCCGTCCTAAGGCCCCGCTTGGAATCCCTGTTATCTTTTACCACCGTAATATGATCACACCTGTATGTTACTAGAGCCCACTAAAATACAACCGCATGTATTCACACCTGTACAAGGGAGTGCTTGGTTCGTCGGATTTCTGGTTGGTTGCGGGAGTCTCTCCCGTGCTATGTCGTCGGCTAGGCACGCCACCGTGCCACCGGAGAAGACGTTGCCCAAGTGCCTCATCACCTCGCCCCACGACGGCAGTGGCAAAACGAGGTGCCGTGCGCACGTGCTCCACCACGACCTGCTCTGTGAGATGTGCTACCTTGCGGCGTGCCGCGACCACCACTCCGCCATCGGCTTGCATCATTGCATGGCATCCGGGCAGTGCAGCCTCGTCCTGTAGCATGTCGGCATAAGCCCCAGCCACGTTCTACGCGGTCGCCACCGGCGAGACGCGCCGCATCATGCTGCAACTCCTGAGTTGCGTCGGGAGGATGCACCAGCGCGCGTCCACCGGGACTGTTAGAATAAATCCGAGACATACCGTCGATCATCCGAGAAACAAGCAATCACACGAGCACGACACCGAGATTTGTTAACGAGGATTTGTTAACGCTCCTCCCCGTGACACCGTCACAATACCGCACCCTAGCCACCCGGGCACCGGCACACGCCGCCGGCTCCTCCTTGCGCGCCTGTGCTATTATGTTGCCATAAGTTGCATCGTGTGTCTATCCCGCTATATATGAGAGGCCTAGGATACAAGTGTCCTATTAAGACACGACTTCATATCCTATCTAAATACAATACAACTACAAGTCCAACTGTAACCTACCTTGTACACTATATTCGACACAACTCCAATAAACTCCACCTTGGCGAATATTCTCCACCACCTTGAGTTCGTCAATGCGTCAAACTTCCATGTACATTGGACTTGAGCTTCTCTCATGAGTACCGCTGCTACTCCAAAGACCCCATATGACTCCACCTGCAACTTGTAGTCCCTTCTTTTCTTGACCGCAGTCAACACTCGAGCAAAATTAAGTTCCACGTTCCTCTAGTCTGCGCTCCCAACTTCCAGAGTACCCGTCCAACGCCCTCACACACTGATCACTGACCTGCGTGAAAGTGAACAACTCACATATTGGGTGTCACACATAAGAGTTACCCGAACTCAACATCACCGCTCTTTTCTTGACCGCCTGTCTGAAACTTGAAGTAATTTCACCATTGCTTGTAGTCATCCCGAGTCAAATTCGCAGTTGTCTCACCACATGTATGACCACCAGAGTCTTGGCCCGTATCCATGCCCCATGCGCACTGCACGCCTCGCCGCTATTACAGCGTCGAGCCTCTACTGTCCTGGTCGAGTCTCAAGGGTCGCGAAACCACACCACTCAACCTCCACTGCAGAGTAGCACCGATCATCACCGACCGATGACGAGTTTCACGCTTCCATCAGACCACTGGGCTCCAGTCCAAATTATGTGTCACTCGTTTTTTCCCGCTGAATAGGCTTCGATTCTCTGGATCCTTACACCGTAGCCCCTCAATCAGCACCGAGTGAAGTCCTCCAGACTCCAGCTCCACCTTCAACATAACTCCATGGTAGATGATCAGTCCACCCTTGCGCCTCATCGACTTCAAGCTCCGTGTATACACCACCTTGAATCAATCCCGCCATAGTCTTGTCGAAGCCACACAAGCCCTCTGGACCTGCGCCACGTGTTTCCACGCCCAGAAGTCGGTCACCATCACCATCACGCTCCTATGTCGTCCTCGCCGATCCGACCACCGTCTTCTGTACCAACCGACTTGCGTCGATCCGTCAGACTGTTCAGTCCGACCCAGCCGAACATATCTGACTGCAGACACATTCCAGACTCCTCAAGCCGTCACCGTGACGATGCCATCCAAACACAAATGTGTACCAACAAAGAAAACCAGAGCAAAGTCCTCCATAGCCTTCCCGTGTGAACATGGCACAGATCAGCAAAGCTAAGCTAGCTCAAACTCCTGCTTCATCACACGTATGTAGCTTTAGAACTTATTTTTTCTTTCTTGATAGCATATCACGGCCTTGAGTCTCAGCCCTTGTGCCAATTATTTTTGTCACAAACAAATCCCGAACGTGCAAGTCTGCATGTCCCAGAACACCAGCACTTGTCCTCCGGCTGCCTCGTACGCGCGTCTCCGCCCATCCGCAACTGAACCGACCTGCGCTTGGTCTGCTGCCCCGCATGGGCCATAGCCCCAAATCCAGCCGGGTGCCCCAGCTGCTGCCTCTGTACGTGCCGCTGTTGCTGATCGATCAACCAAGCCACTGCTTCCGATTGCTTCTTGAAGATTACAACATGACCAACTCTGCCTCTAGCTCGCAACTCGCCGACGATATTGCCCCGTATTACGATCGCTTTCACAGATTTCCGTCAATGTTCTCTTCGTCCTCCTTTCGGTCAACAATCCATAGCCTCCGAACAACCTAGCTCTGATACCACTTGTTAAAATAAATCCGAGGCATATCGTCGATCATCCGAGAAACAAGCAATCACACGAGCACGACACCGAGATTTGTTAACGAGGTTCACCGATATGGCTACATCCCCGGGGCTTGACTACGGGCGCTCCTCTCCGTGATACCGTCACAATACCGCACCCTGGTCACCCGGGCGCCGGCACACACGCGCCGCCGGCTCCCCCTTGCGCGCCTGTGCTATTATGTTGGCATAGGTTACATGGTGTGTCTACCCCGCTATATATGACAGGCCTAGGATACAAGTGTCCTATTAGGACACGACTCCATATCCTATCTAAACACAAGACAACTATAAGTCCAACTGTAACCTACCTTGTACACTATATTCGAGACAACTCCAACAGGAACATCAAGCCCAGAAACATCCTCGTGGGCGGCGAGGGCGTGGTGAAGATATGCGACCTCCGGCTGGCCGTGTCCATTGCGAGCGCGACGCTGCCGCGCAGCCGGGCCGGCATGCGCTGGATACTGCCATGACGCGAGAATCCATCGACGACCTGTGTTTAAACTCGCAGGCCGGCAAACGCTCTAGCCATATGGAAAACCAACAGAGTAAACGATGGGCTGAGGCGTGTTTCGAAAACCGGTGGAAAACAAACAGTATACAGGTGTAACGCGAAGCCGGGCGTAAAGTTTGCGGAGTAAATCCGACATTCCAAGCGGATCGCCCGGTTTCTATTACGGAGGTATAATTTACACGTGTAATACCCTGAAAAACGCCATTCCAAGCGCGGCCTAAAGGCAGAAATATGGAATTTCCTGCTTCAGCCCTTTCTTTTCTTGGTGCGACCAGACTGCGAAAGTCAGTAAGTAAGCTAGGATTGGCATGCAGGAGCTAGATAGCCATCTTATCTTATATATATATATATATATATATATATATATATATATATATATATTCCGTCGGATCTCCCTATTGGTTTTCTACAACCGTGGGATTGTATCTTACGAGAAGTCCATGCACTTTATCCCACCTCCAACGTGAAATCCTCATCTACAGGCTGCAAAAAAAGGTATATACAACCGTACAATGTAGTGAGGAGTTCTTGAAAAATATCCCACGTGCCTACCTCTTCATGGGCTTTGCAAAAGAGAAAGACTTCTTTCACGGGCTGCAAAAATAAAACGTGTGCCAATCAGGCCAGGCGAACCCTAGCGCCGCTTCTCCTCATCTTCTCCGCTTCTCCGTGCACCTACGCCAATCAGATTCCGTCTCTCCTTGCTACGCCTCCCACAAGGAGGGTCGTCGCCTTCAACAAAGAACGAATGACCTGACTTAATCTGATCGGTCAATATGAGTTACCGGTCTCCACAACATTGCATCCTTAAAGCTCTGCCTGCGAGTAATGGTGAAATTGAGCCTCATCGGAGAAGAGACGGCTTGGTCCTGCAGCCATAGTTCTCCAGGGCAAGACATAATAATTTCCAATCTATGATCTTGGTAATAGACTGCAAGAGTAATTTTGAGGATGAGCATCAACAGCAAAAAGACAACTTGGCCACAACTTGGCCGGGCGGCCGGCGGAGGTCTCCGTGACAAGATGTAAGAATCCTCTGTAATCTTGGTTATAGCTTTACTTCCTGTCTCTGAATATTTTAGTACAAGAAATTAATATACTGCAGATGTACGTATATGCCTTCTATGTTTCTAAATTCTAATGTCCCAACCACGTCCATGAAAGTGAATTTCGTCCATGCATGATTGCACCAACAAGTCACATGGTTTGGTCTTTCATGAGGTCAGCTCATACACCTTACATCTATATGCAGTTCAGAATTCACATGGAAGCTTTGACTCTCAGTTGTGCATTATTATTTACATATAACCTGTAATATAATTCATTAGAAAGGGGCAGCTTACCCCTGGTAATTACCATGTTAGTTAGTCAGCTGGATACCATGTGATTATTATAAAAGGCTGTAAGTTTACTAATAGTTAATATCAATAATATGCCCATCCTTCAGATATGTGGAGCAAATATGACAAAATGTCAGAGTTGTGCACATAACGTGCAAGAAATCCTTCCAGGTGAAGGCAATTTACAATATGTTTTTTGTTGTATCCTTTCTCCTGTTGTGTAATATGTCCAACATGAACCAGTGAGAAGGAAACTATATGAGCCGATTTAATGACTTTATTTTTCACATCAGTTTCTTGCAGTCTTTCCTTTTGGTTTTTAGTCAACTCATAAGCATTAGTTTTCTTTTCAAGTATTGCTTCAGTAGAGGTGTAGACCAATACGGTTTCCAGTGAAAAACGACATACATTAATGGAAGAAATTACTAACTATTCAAAAAATAGAAATTCTTGACATGGATGTAAAACAATTTACTGGAAGTTTCTTTTTGTATTTTGTTGGTAAAGGCAGTTATTTGGTTTCTTATTTGGTTGCTTTGTTATAAATCTTGCCATAAATTAATTTTTGCATGACTTGCATTTTTTTCGATATCTATTATCTAGCTACCTACACTACTTCACCATAATGAGAAAATCCGACTATTAAATAATTTCAGAGGAGAATATCAGCACCTTCTCTTTTTGTAGGCTTGATTTTAAAGCTCTGATGTATGATAACTTGGGTGTAGGCACTACTTTCCCGTGACAGGTTTAGCAAAGAATAATAAGATGGTGATTCGTGTTACATCAAAACTCAACTTATATTTGGTCACTACACACACTCGAGTACCCATCAAGCCATCCTCACATCACTGAAACCCATGATTCTGAGTGAATACCCTGTTTATACTCCCTCCGTCCCATAATAGCTTGCATAACGTCTTATATTGCGGGACAGAGCGAGTAATAAAAACCCAATGTTAACATTGTGCCTTTGTTTTGTCGTTGGAACTTGGGAAAGCAGGCAATAATATGGATTTTGCAAATCTAAATGAATAAGAAATATAAGCAGTTTTTAGCAATATCTGATGATCCCCAAGAATGGAGAACTTCATCCGTTACCTGAAGGATATACCGAGATCCTCATGGAGATCAACCAGACAAAAGATAGTGGAACTTGAGAGCGAAACCCTGTTCTGTTGAAAGGATGTTCACATGATGAAATTTTTCATAGAAAGGAGTTTTACATTGATGTTGTGTTTTGTTGATGTTGTCAAAACTGTGCCGAAAGTTAGTACAGTGTAATGGTGAGAATGTTGTTTAGCGAAAGTGCTACAGTCAAGTGGTCACTAGGTGCTGCTTCAAATATAATGGCTATTGGCTGGCAAAACAGGGTTTAACCATTTTGTATTATATCGCATTTTAACAATTTCATAGAAATTATAACTAGACTGCTGCGCAACTGAAAAGAAATTTGGATCAGCAGAGAAACTATGAATATCATAATATTTAGTAGTATTTCTTATCTTAAAGAAATGTTATAATTACCCAATTGCATGTATTCTCCAGATTGCAAAATTTCTTTATTATGCATATAAAGATGGATATCTGGACTTCTCAGTACAATATGTTTCTTCTAAACTTTTCTTGCTACTATGATATATATATATATATATATATATATATATATATATATATATATATATATATATATATATATATATATATATATATATTGTTATTTATTCTTATTTTTATAATCAGTAATGCTACGTTGTTTGTTCAAAGTCAAGATTACTACTCAGGATAATAAATAGATTCCGAGATTGGTAAATCAAAGATTATTTAGGGCATCTCCAGCCGTTGGCCCCCCAGGGGGCGTCTAAAAGCGCCGCCTGGGGGTGAGCCAGCGCAAAAAATGGCCCTCGGAGCGAGTCGGCCCCCAGCCGTCGGCCCCCAGGGCCGCCCCCAGGCGGGTATTAAAAAACAAAAAAAAGAACGTCCGGCGAAGTTATGATAAAAACTAGTTCAAATTTCGGCCAAACATTACAAATTTCGGCGAAATTCGTCCAAACATTACATTAACCTAATCAAAAAAAAAGAAAGGGGGAAGTCGTCGCCGCCGTTGCCGGCATCGTCGTCGTCGGTCTTCTCCTCCTTGACGCGGGCGCCCCTGCTGGACCCCTGCCCGGCGTCGCCATGGCGAACAGGCGGCGGCGCGTCGTCGTCGTCGTCGCTGCTGTCGCATAGGACGACGACCCCGCCTTCCTCGCGGCCGCGTCGGCGCTCCTCGAAGCGGCGTAGGGCGGCGCACTTGCGCTCCTTCTCCTTCTCGCGGAGCGCCTTCTCCATCGCAATGGAGTCCTGGCGCGCCCATTCGAGGGCGGCGTCGTCGGCGGCGGCGAGCTCGGCCTTCATCGGCGGCAGCGGCTCCGTCTTCACCGGCGCCAGCCCTGCTCCGTCTTCACCGGCGCCAGCCCCGGCTCTGTCTTTGGCTTGACGAAGCGCGGAGGATCCGACGAGGGGGCGCGCCGGGCGCCCTCGTTGATGACGATGCCGGCGCTGCGAGTGCGCTGGCCGAGCGGCGTCTCTGCCGCGGGCTCGGCCTTGACGCCGAGCAGCGCCGGAGAGCCGGAGGAGTTCGAAGAAGAATGGGATGATGAGGAGGAAGAAGAGGAGGCGCCGAACCTTCTGGGAGCCCATGGCCCGGCGCGGCGGTGCTGCGCCGGGGCAGCCGCCCTCGCCGGGGGGTACGCCAAGGGCGGGTTGTTGCCACCCTCGAGGTGCGTGAGCACGCCCTCGATTGTGCGGCCGGGGACGCCCCACCAGAGGTAGCGTCCCTCGCTGTTCTGCCGGCCGCCGACCACCGGCACGCCGTGGTGGACGCCAAGCGTTGCTGTTGGCGGCGCTCGAAATACGCCGCCCAGGCCGCGTGGTTGTCGGCGGCGTACTGGGGGAGGGAGAGCTCGGCGTCGGTGAGGGACGCGCGCACGATGTCGACCTCCTCGGCGAAGTACCTCGGGTCCGCCGCGGCGTCGGGCACCGGGGGAATGGGCACTCCCCCGGCGCTGAGCCTCCACCCCGTCGGCCCGGCGCGCTGAAGGAAATATGCCCTAGAGGCAATAATAAAGTTATTATTTATTTCCTTACATATCATGATAAATGTTTATTATTCATGCTAGAATTGTATTAACTGGAAACATAATACATGTGTGGATACATAGACAAACAGAGTGTCACTAATATGCCTCTACTTGACTAGCTTGTTAATCAAAGATGGTTAAGTTTCCTAACCATGGACAAAGGAGTTGTCATTTGATTAACAAGGTCACATCATTAGTTGAATGATCTGATTGACATGACCCATTCCATTAGCATAGCACCCGATCGTTTAGTATGTTGCTGTTGCTTTTATCCATGACTTATACATGTTCCTTTGACTATGAGATTATGCAACTCCCGTTTGCCGGAGGAACACTTTGGGTGCTACCAAACGTCACAACGTAACTGGGTGATTATAAAGGAGTACTACAGGTGTCTCCAAAGGTAGATGTTGGGTTGGCATATTTTGAGATTAGGATTTGTCACTCCGATCGTCGGAGAGGTATCTCTGGGCCCTCTCGGTAATGCACATCACTTAAGCCTTGCAAGCATTGCAACTAATGAGTTAGTTACGGGATGATGTATTACGGAACGAGTAAAGAGACTTGCCGGTAACGAGATTGAACTAGGTATTGGATACCGACGATCGAATCTCGGGCAAGTAACATACCGATGGACAAAGGGAACAACGTATGTTGTTATGCGGTCTGACCGATAAAGATCTTCGTAGAATATGTAGGAGCCAATATGGGCATCCAGGTCCCGCTATTGGTTAATGACCGGAGACGTGTCTCGGTCATGTCTATATTATTCTCGAACCGTAGGGTCCGCACGCTTAAGGTTACGATGACAGTTATTATGAGTTTATGCATTTTTATGTACCGAAGGAGTTCGGAGTCCCGGATGAGATCGGGGACATGACGAGGAGTCTCGAAATGGTCGACACGTAAAGATCGATATATTGGACGACTATATTCGGAGTTCGGAAAGGTTCCGAGTGATTCGAGTATTTTTCGGAGTACCGGAGAGTTACGGGAATTCGTATTGGGCCTCATTGGGCCATACGGGAAAAGGAGAGAAAGGGCCAAGATGTGGCCGCGCCCCTCCCCTTGCTCTAGTCCGAATTGGACTAGGGAAGGGGGGCGCCCCCTTCCTTCCTTCTCCTTCTCTCTTCCCTTTCCTTCTCTCCTACTCCCCCTACATGGAAGGACTCCTAGTTGGACTAGGAAAGGGGGAATCCTACTCCCGGTGGGAGTAGGACTCCCTTTGGCGCGCCAAACCTAGGGCCGGTCTCCTCCCTCCCTTGCTCCTTTATATACGGGGGCAGGGGACACCCCATAGACACACAAGTTGATCTTCGTGATCGTTCCTTAGCCGTGTGCGGTGCCCCCCTCCACCATATTCCACCTCGAATATATCGTTGCAGTGCTTAGGCGAAGCCCTGCGCCGGTAGAACATCAAGATTGTCACCACGCCGTCGTGCTGACGAAACTCCTCCCCGAAGCTTTGCTGGATCGGAGCTAGGGGTGCGTCATCGAGCTCAACGTGTGCCAAGAACTCGGAGGTGCCGGAGTAACAGTGCTTGGATCGGTCGGATCGGTAAGACGTACGACTACTTCCTCTACGTTGTGTCAACGCTTCCGCTTCGGTCTACGAGGGTACGTAGACAACACTCTCCCCTCTCGTTGCTATGCATCACCATAATCTTGCGTGTGCGTAGGAAATTTTTTGAAATTACTACGTTCCCCAACAGTGGTATCAGAGCCAGGTTTTTTATGGTTTGATGTTATTTGCACGAGTAGAACACAAGTGAGTTGTGGACGATACAAGTCATACTGCCTACCAGCATGTCATACTTTGGGTCAGCGGTATTGTTGGATGAGACGACCCGGACCAACCTTACGCGTACGCTTACGCGAGACCGGTTCCCTCGACGTGCTTTGCACACAGATGGCTTGCGGGAGACTGTCTCACCAACTTTAGTTGAACCGAGTATGGCTACGCCCGGTCCTTGAGAAGGTTAAAACGGAGTCTATTTGACGAAGTATCGTTGTGGTTTTGATGCGTAGGTGAGATTGGTTCTTGCTTCAGCCCGTAGCAGCCACGTAAAATTTGCAACAAACAAAGTAGAGGACGTCTAACTTGTTTTTGCAGGGCATGTTGTGATGTGATATGGTCAAGACATGATGCTAAATTTTATTGTATGAGATGATCATGTTCTGTAACCGAGCTATCGGCAACCGGCAGGAGCCGTATGGTTGTCGGTTTATTGTATGCAATGCAATCGCCCTGTAATGCTTTACTTTATCACTAAGCGGTAGCGATAGTCGTAGAAGCATAAGATTGGCGAGACGACAACGATGCTACGATGGATATCAAGGTGTCGCGCCGGTGACGATGGTGATCATGACAGTGCTGCGGAGATGGAGATCACAAGCACAAGATGATGATGGCCATATCATATCAATTATATTGATTGCATGTGATGTTTATCTTTTATGCATCTTATCTTGCTTTGATTGACGGTAGCATTATAAGATGATCTCTCACTAATTATCAAGAAGTGTTCTCCCTGAGTATGCACCGTTGCGAAAGTTCTTCGTGCTGAGACACCACGTGATGATCGGGTGTGATAGGCTCTACGTTCAAATACAACGGGTGCAAAACAGTTGCACACGCGGAATACTCAGGTTATACTTGACGAGCTATGCATATAAGATATGACCTCGGAACACGGAGACCGAAAGGTCGAGCGTGAATCATATAGTAGATATGATCAACATAATGATGTTCACCATTGAAACTACTCCATCTCACGTGATGATCGGACATGGTTTAGTTGATTTGGATCACGTGATCACTTAGAGGATTAGAGAGATGTCTATCTAAGTGGGAGTTCTTAAGTAATATGATTAATTGAACTTTAATTTATCATGAACTTAGTCCTGGTAGTATTAGCATATCTATGTTGTAGATCAATAGCTCGCGTTGTTGCTTTCATATGTTTATTTTGATATGTTCCTAGAGAAAATTGTGTTGAAAGATGTTAGTAGCAATGATGCGGATTGGATCCATGATCTGAGGTTTATCCTCATTGCTGCACAGAAGAATTATGTCTTTGATGCACCGCTAGGTGACGGACCTATTGCAGGAGCAGATGCAGACGTTATGAACGTTTTGCTAGCTCAATATGATGACTACTTAATAATTTAGTGCACCATGCTTAACGGCTTAGAATCGGGACTTCAAGGACGTTTTAAACGTCATGGACCATATGAGATGTTCCAGGAGTTGAAGTTAATATTTCAAGCAAATACCCGAGTTGAGAGATATGAAGTCTCCAACAAGTTCTATAGCTAAAAGATGGAGGAGAATCGCTCAACTAGTGAGCATGTGCTCAGATTGTCTGGGTACTACAATCGCTTGAATAAAGTGGGAGTTAATCTTCCAGATAAGATAGTGATTGACAGAATTCTCTAATCACCATCACCAAGTTAGTAGAACTTCGTGATGAACTATAATATGCAAGGGATGACGAAAGTATTTCCCAAGCTCTTCGTGATGCTGAAATCGACGAAGGTAGAAATTGAGAAAAACATCAAGCGTTGATGGTTAACAAGACCACTAGTTTCAAGAAAAGGGCAAAGGGATAGAAGGGAACTTCAAGAAGAACAGCAAGCAAGTTGCTGCTTAAGTGAAGAAGCCCAAGTCTGGTCCTAAGCCTGAGACTAAGTGCTTCTACTGCAAAGGGACTGGTCACTGGAAGCGGAATTACCCCAAGTAATTGGCGGATAAGAAGGATGGCAAAGTGAACATAAGTATATTTTATACATGTTATTGATGTGGACTTTACTAGTGTTTATATCAACCCCTCAGTATTTGATACTAGTTCAGTTGCTAAGATTAGTAACTCGAAACGGGAGTTGCAGAATAAACAGAGACTAGTTGAGGGTGAAGTGACGATGTGTGTTGAAAGTGGTTCCAAGATTGATATGATCATCATCGTACACTCCCTATACTTTCGGGATTAGTGATGAACCTAAATAAGTGTTATTTGGTATTTGCGTTGAGCATAAATATGATTTGATCATGTTTATTGCAATACGATTATTATTTAAGTTAGAGAACAATTGTTGTTCTGTTTACATGAATAGAACCTTTTATGGTCATACACACCCAATGAAAATAGTTCATTGGATCTCGATCGTAGTGATACACATATTCATAATATTGAAACCAAAAGATGCGAAGTTAATAATGATAGTGCAACCTATTTGTGGCACTGCCGTTTAGGTCATATTGGTGTAAAGCGCATGAAGAAACTCCATGCTGATGGGATTTTGGAATCACTTGATTATGAATCACTTGATGCTTGCGAACCATGCCTCTTGGGCAAGATGACTAAAACGCCGTTCTCCGGAACAATGGAGCAAGCAACAGATTTGTTGGAAGTCATACATACTGATTTATGTGGTCCGATGAATATTAAGGCTCGCGACAAGTATCATTATTTTCTAACCTTCACAGATGATTTGAGCAGATATGGGTATATCTACTTGATGAAACATAAGTCTGAAACGTTTGAAAAGTTCAAAGAATTTCAGAGTGAAGTAGAGAATCATCGTAACAAGAAAATAAAAGTTTCTACGATATGATCGCAGAGGTAAAATATTTGAGTTACGAGTTTGGCCTTCAGTTAAACAATGTGAAATAGTTTCACTACTCACGCCACCTGGAACACCACAGCATAATGGTGTGTCCGAACGTCATAACCGTACTTTATTGGATATAGTGCAATCTATGATGTTTCTTACCGATTTAGCACTATAGTTTTGGGATCATGCATTAGAGACAACTGCATTCACATTAAATAGGGCACCATCAAAATCCGTTGAGACGACATCGTATGAACTATGGTTTGGCAAGAAACCAAAGTTATCTTGTCTTAAAGTTTGGGGTTGTGATGCTTATATGAAAAAATTTCATCCTGATAAGCTCAAACCCAAATCGGAGAAGTATGTCTTCATAGGATACCCAAAGAAGATAGTTGGGTACACCTTCTATCACAGATCCAAAGGCAAGATATTCGTTGCTGAGAATGGATCCTTTCCAGAGAAGGAGTTTCTCTCGAAAGAAGTGAGTGGGAGGAAAGTAGAAAACTTGATAAGGTAATTGTACCTTCTCCCTTATTGGAAAGTAGTTCATCACAGAAATCTATTCTTGTGACTACTACACCAATTAGTAAGGAAGCTAATGATAATGATCATATAACTTCAAAATCAAGTTACTACCGAATCTCGTAAGTAAACCAGAGTGAGATCCGCACCAGAGTGGTACGGTAATCCTGTTCTGGAAGTCATGTTACTAGACCATGATGAACTTGCAAACTATGAGGAAGCGATGATGAGCCCAGATTCTGCGAAATGGTTTGAGGCCGTGAAATCTGAGATTTGATCCATGTATGAAAACAAAGTATGGACTTTGGTGGATTTGCTCGATGATCGGCAAGCCATAGAAAATAAATGGATCTTCAAGAGGAAGACGGACGATGATAGTAGTGTTACTATCTACAAAGCTAGAATTGTCGCAAAAAGGGTTTTCGACAAGTTCAAGGTGTTGACTACGATGAGAGTTTCTCACTCGTATCTATGCTTAAGTCTGTTCGAATCATGTTAGCAATTGCTGCATTTTATGAAATCCGGCAAATGGATAAACAAAACTGCATTCCTTAAAGGATTTATTAAAGAAGAGTTGTATACGATGCAACTAGAAGGTTTTGTCGATCCTAAAGGTGTTAACAAAATATGCAAGCTCCAGCGATTCATCTATGGACTGGTGCAAGCATCTCGGAGTTGGAATACACGCTTTGATAAGTTGATCAAAGCATATAGTTTTATACAGACTTGCGGTGAAGTCTGTATTTACAAGAAAGTGAGTGGGAGCACTACAGCATTTCTGATAAGTATATGTATGACATATTGTGGATCAGAAATAATGTAGAATTATTCTGTAAAGCACAAAGGAGTGTTTGGAGTTTTTCAAAGGAAGACCTCGGTGAAGCTGCTTACATATTGAGCATCAATATCTATAGAGATAGATCAAGACGCTTGATAAGTTTTTTCAATGAGTACATACCTTGACAGGATTTTGAAGTAGTTCAAAATGGAACAGTCAAAGAAAGAGTTCTTTCCTGTGTTACAAGGTGTGAAATTGAGTAAGACTCAAAGCCTGACCACGGCAGAAGATAGAAAGAGAATGAAA
The DNA here is from genome assembly GCA_032464435.1 of Aegilops umbellulata. NCBI lineage: Eukaryota > Viridiplantae > Streptophyta > Magnoliopsida > Poales > Poaceae > Aegilops > Aegilops umbellulata. The sequence continues at coordinate 375,592,845 of CP136059.1, read as the reverse complement.
GTCATTCCCTATGCCTCGGCCATAGGTTCTATAAAGTATGCCATGCTGTTTACCAGATCTATTGTATACCCTACACTGAGTTAAGCAAGGGAGAACAATGGTGACCTAGGAGTAGATCACTGGACAGCGGTCAAAGTTATCCTTAGTGGAATAAGGATATGTTTCTCGATTATGGAGGTGACAAAAGGTTCGACGTAAAGGGTTACATCGATGCAAGTTTTGACACCGATCTGGATAACTCTAAGTCTCGATCTAGATACATATTGAAAGTGGGAGCAATTAGCTAGAGTAGCTCCGTGCAGAGCATTGTAGACATAGAAAATTGCAAAATACATAACGGATCTGAATGTGACAGACCCGTTGACTAAACTTCTCTCACAAGCAAAACATGATCACACCGTAGTACTCTTTGGGTGTTAATCACATAGCGATGTGAACTAGATTACTGAATCTAGCAAATCCTTTGGGTGTTGGTCACATGGCGATGTGAACTATGGGTGTTAATCACATGATGATGTGAACTATCGAGTTAATCACATGGTGATGTGAGTTAATCACATGGTGATGTGACCTAGATTATTGACTCTAGTGCAAGTGGGAGACTGAAGGAAATATGCCCTAGAGGCAATAATAAAGTTATTATTTATTTCCTTACATATCATGATAAATGTTTATTATTCATGCTAGAATTGTATTAACTGGAAACATAATACATGTGTGGATACATAGACAAACAGAGTGTCACTAGTATGCCTCTACTTGACTAGCTTATTAATCAAAGATGGTTAAGTTTCCTAACCATGGACAAAGGAGTTGTCATTTGATTAACAAGGTCACATCATTAGTTGAATGATCTGATTGACATGACCCATTCCATTAGCATAGCACCCGATCGTTTAGTATGTTGTTGTTGCTTTTATCCATGACTTATACATGTTCCTTTGACTATGAGATTATGCAACTCCCGTTTGCCGGAGGAACACTTTGGGTGCTACCAAACGTCAAAACGTAACTGGGTGATTATAAAGGAGTACTACAGGTGTCTCCAAAGGTAGATGTTGGGTTGGCATATTTCGAGATTAGGATTTGTCACTCCGATCGTCGGAGAGGTATCTCTGGGCCCTCTCGGTAATGCACATCACTTAAGCCTTGCAAGCATTGCAACTAATGAGTTAGTTACGGGATGATGTATTACGGAACGAGTAAAGAGACTTGTTGGTAATGAGATTGAACAAGGTATTGGATACCGACGATCGAATCTCGGGCAAGTAACATACCGATGGACAAAGGGAACAACGTATGTTGTTATGCGGTCTGACCGATAAAGATCTTCGTAGAATATGTAGGAGCCAATATGGGCATCCAGGTCCCGCTATTGGTTATTGACCAGAGACGTGTCTCGGTCATGTCTACATTGTTCTCGAACCGTAGGGTCCGCACGCTTAAGGTTACGATGACAGTTATTATGAGTTTATGCATTTTGATGTACCGAAGGAGTTCGGAGTCCCGGATGAGATCGGGGACATTACGAAGAGTCTCGAAATGGTCGAGACGTAAAGATCGATATATTGGACGACTATATTCGGAGTTCGGAAAGGTTCCGAGTGATTCGGGTATTTTTCGGAGTACCGGAGAGTTACGGGAATTCGTATTGGGCCTCATTGGGCCATACGGGAAAAGGAGAGAAAGGGCCAAGAGGTGGCCGCGCCCCTCCCCTTGCTCTAGTCCGAATTGGACTAGGGAAGGGGGGCGCCCCCTTCCTTCCTTCTCCTTCTCTCTTCCCTTTCCTTCTCTCCTACTCCCCCTACATGGAAGGACTCCTAGTTGGACTAGGAAAGGGGGAATCCTACTCCCGGTGGGAGTAGGACTCCCCTTGGCGCGCCAAACCTTGGGCCGACCTCCTCCCTCCCTTGCTCCTTTATATACGGGGGCAGGGGGCACCCCATAGACACACAAGTTGATCTTCGTGATCGTTCCTTAGCCGTGTGCGGTGCCCCCCTCCACCATATTCCACCTCGAATATATCGTTGCAGTGCTTAGGCGAAGCCCTGCGCCGGTAGAACATCAAGATTGTCACCACGCCGTCGTGCTGACGGAACTCCTCCCCGAAGCTTTGCTGGATCGGAGCTAGGGGTGCGTCATCGAGCTGAACGTGTGCCAAGAACTCGGAGTGCCGGAGTAACGGTGCTTGGATCGGTCGGATCGGGAAGACGTACGACTACTTCCTCTACGTTGCGTCAACGCTTCCGCTTCGGTCTACGAGGGTACGTAGACAACACTCTCCCCTCTCGTTGCTATGCATCACCATGATCTTGCGTGTGCGTAGGAAATTTTTTGAAATTACTACGTTCCCCAACACGCGCATGTCCGGCGGCACCAGGATGTTCGCCTGGAACAGGAGCCACGACTCCTGTTTGCGCAGCGAACGGCGGCCGAAGCCGTTGGCCGCCGCCGTATCTCCGGGGAAGCGCTCTGCCATGGCGAAGGCGGGGCTGGGCGGGCTCGGAAGAGGTGGAGGGAGGGGCTGGGCGGCGGCACGGAAGAGGTAGAGGGCGGGGCTGGTGTGGGCGCAGGTGAGTGGAGGCCGCCGGCTTTTATAGCCGGGCCGCGCCCGTGTGTACGCGTGCGAGGGAGTGGATGCGTCGGCGCGCCGTCCCGTGAACGCGCCGCCCGTGCGGCAGCCTTGCCATTGATTCCCCGCAGGAACCGAGGCCGTTGGGGGAAGACGAGGCGCTGAGTCGCTGACGCGGCTGGCCCGCGTCTTTTTCGCGCCAAAACAGCTCGCCCGGGCGCCCCCCAGCGTGCCGGGTTCGGCCTGGGTCCGCCGGCGCTGTTTTCGGCCCAAGCCGGCGAATATCGGGCTCTTGGGGGCGCGACTGGGCCGTTTTTTCGGCGCCGGCGCGAAAAAATCGCCTGGGGAGGCCTTCCTGGGGCGCGGCTGGAGATGCCCTTAGACCCTATTTTGTTAGTTTATGGCTTCACCCAAACTGGGCAAGCAATTTATTCCAAAGTGACGTGTCCTTCAAATTCAAAGGATGGAATGCTTCCTCACAGCCATCCATCTACAGTAATCATGCACCTCCATCTTTTGTTTCTGAGTGGTTAGGTGATTGTACAGTGCAACAACCTAAATTCATGACCTCATAAACCAGAAATTTGTTCCCGTTTCGCCTTTGTTAATTCAGCACATAGTATATGAGAGAAATTTCTTAGAAAGATCATCTTCCCTCTACTCTTTTTGTACTATAATGATCTTTTTCACTAAATAACATATAATGACCTCCTCAAATGTAACCATCAACTTTCATTGTTTACAGGATTGGATTTTCAATCACTAGCCTGTGCTGGGGCACGGGGTGATGACTAGTGATAATTAATCAACGACATAGGCCATGCTTTGCTAAAGAATCGGCGTCAGATAAAGAGGGATACGGTAGGGAACATTCGGACGGACAGATAACTGAGATAAGGGCATGGCCAACGGGCTGCCCATTGTGCTGCCTTCCTTGGGTGAGGAAAAATGTAAACGGTAGCTTTGGTACTTTGGGTTTAAAATGAAGACATGGGGCAGCATGAAGGTAATTCCTTCATTGTACATGCCCTAAGAAGAAAGAGGAGGGTCGTGTTTCGGGGCCGTTGGAAGGCGATGGTAGGCGTTGTGTAGATGGCTCACCTCTTCCTGATTCTTTCTTTTCTTAATCTTTTTTGGCGGGGGCACCTGCTCTTGATTCGGCACGGCCGGTTTGACAAACTCAAGTGCCAGGTTTCGCGCCGTTGCGGTGGGCTCTTTTTTTAACATGGTATGGACGCAAGTGCTTATACACACGCACATCCACTCATCTCTATGAAGCACACGCGTGCACATCCTATTTTTATGAGCATCTTCGAGAGACTGAACCGGTATATCATCTTGAGATTTACTAAGTCACCGTAGGATCATCGTCGTCGACGGGAACGTTTCCTCTCACTGAAAGCGCATCGACGGAAATTCTGAAGTGAATTCAGAAATAATGCGAGCACTATGACTTGAACCCTGGTGGACGGAAAATACCACTGTCCCTCTAACCATTCAACCACACATTGGTTCACGTGGTAGGCTCTCCTACTGGGTTCGAATAAGTTGCACCCAACATGCAGCACACCATCCATGTCCACGTAAACTCAACTTGTGTTTCTCACTCGCCATGCATGGTCGTTAGAGCATCTCCAACAACCGCTGTAAATATCGCGCATGGGGGAGGGGGGGGGGTACTATGTTTAGCGCGCGCTGTGCGGTTTCGTGCGCTCCAGGAGGCGCGGGAGATTTCGGTGCGTGGGAAAAAGATCGCACGCGCGAAAAAGCGTCCGGTGCGCTCTATAAAACACGCGCGCCCGAGCCGGCCAACCGCACACTCGAGTGCCTCGCCGCCTTCTTCTTCCCCCCACTGCCCCCTTTTTCCTCACATCCGGCGCCCCGCCGCCGCCACCGCGTCCTTTTCCCGACCCTTCTCCCCCGCCGCCGACATGCCGCCGCGCACCCGGAGCAGCTCCGGCTACCGCGGTGTCCACGCCCGCCCCTCTGGCAGGTTCTACGCAGAGATCCGCTCCGGTGGTGTGCGTCTCGGTCTCGGGACATTCGAGACCGCGCACGAGGCCGCCCGCGCGTATGACGTAGCGGCGTGGTGCCTCTCAAGTCCACGCTCGCAGATGAACTTCGACGGCGCTCGGACGCGCGAGCATGCGCAGGAACTCGCGCCTCCGCCGCAGCTAGTAACCGACGGCGACCGTCAGGAACACCGTAGGCAGCAGCGCCATCTCCTCATCGCCGAGGCGGACGAGCAAGCCATAGCGGAGTGGCGCCAGCGCTACCCGCAGGACGTCGACAACGAGAATACCATCTGGACGGAGAGGAGGGCAAAGCGATGCGCGGAACGGGCGGACATGCGTCAGCGGAAGGCACTGGCGACATCGCAGTGCAACCTGGGAAAGGCGTCATTTTTTTACGACAATGATCCTTGGTGGGATGACGCATTTCTGTCATTGGCGACGAGGAGGACGACTCGGAGTAGTTTCTAGTTTAGTTGTACCATAGTTTTATCTATTTTATTTGTATCGTAAGACTAGTTTGTGGTGTTGGGTTGAACTATGCTATTTGTATCGTTGAATTTTATCAATATGTTGTTTCAAATATTGTTCGTATATGCTCTGGTTGCTCGTACGCGCTGATTTTTTGCAGCGCCTATTGGAGTGGCTCGCGCGCGTGATATTTTGCAGCGGCCGCTAAGACCAGCGCTCTGCTGCGCGCAAAAAATATACTATTTCGATGCTGTAAAAATTATTTTAGCGCGTTGCGCACTTGTTAGAGATGCTCTTAGGGGGGACTCTATCGTGTGCTCACACGGCTGGGTTAATAGTAAAGTATGCAGTACGCAGTGTGGATTCAGTTAACTTGAGCTGTGGTTAAAATTAAGGCATGCAGTTACATTCAGTATGGTGTGGCGATGCTTACGCTTTCAGCTCGAGCAGAAGTAAACTCTTGGTCAAACTTACTGAAATAGGATTGAAGTATGGGCTTTGCTACATCTATGTAGACAATCTAGGTAAATCTACATAAAAGCTGACTTGTCAAGATTTAATTGAAACAAAGATTTGCCCCGCCCTCACCCTTGAAAATCAAGAGGGCGAGAATATTAGGTTAGGAGGTTTAAGTAACTTAACGTAGGTTGATTACGTAGGTGTAGAATTATTCCTGAAGTATAGTAGTAGAAATGTGCATGAAAACAGTCTCGATCTGTCGGCCATGTCGGGCAGCGAATGACGCCACGAATCAGCCGCTTCATCCGGCACAATGACAGATCATACCTTCTGTAGATACCATTGAGCATACACACACAAGCAAGCACAACTAAGAGCATCTACAGCTGGGCGTCTTAAACCCGCCTCATATGTCTGGGCGGACCGTCCGGTCCCTGTTCGATCATGATTTTCTGATCTAGACGGTCCATCAAACGGTCCACAAACGCCTGGGCTGAACGACACCCCATATCCAGTTCAAATACGAGGCGGATAGGGGTGCCCCCGCATGTCCGCCATGTCGGACCCGGCAGACGCTAGCCCATCCGACCCCACATAAAATTCTTCCCATTCGCTCGCAGGACGAAACTCTAACCACTTCACTCCTCCCCCCCCCCCCCCCGCCACCCAAGCTTGTCTCAGCTCCTTCTGGTCGTCTCCGGCATGGCGGGTAGCAGATCCGAATCCTTGACCTCCAGATCCGTTGACCCCGAACTCATCCCGCGCGGCCCCGAGTAAGAGATGGTCGTCTGGCTTGCGCTCCGCCGCGCCCGGGAGGAGGCCCATGCATGGCTGCGCTCGGACTCCATCCGTCGGGAAACCATTGCGTCCTCTCAAATGGCGCATGGATCCGGCACTAGGCCGGCCGTAGCTGCCTCGTCGGACGCGCAACCCCTTCGATGGCTCGCTGATATTCAGGACGCACCATCGTCCCACGAGGCCATGACGCGGCGTGCCTGCCGTGCAAGGCACCGAACATGGGAGACGGCGGCAGCCATCGCGACGGCGGACGTTGGCTAGGAGGAGTTGCATTCTCCGGCGCCCCGTATGGTGCATCAGTCCGGGCGCCGCAACCGCATCATGGTATACGTCGACGGCTCGTCCCTGGACGGATCCATCACCGATCTGACGTCCACCGGCGCCGATCGGGTTCGGAGCTCCGACGAGGAAGAGTATGGCATGGAAGAGGCGCCTTGAGTCTCATGAGCCGGCTCGTGTCCTATGCCGTACCCTACCTTGCTGGCAAACGGACCAACACTCTGAGAGAAGCGCAGCCAGCCGCCAGACATGGCCATGGCGGAGTCGGGCGAGCGAGGAGCGGAACCGGATGAGCTCCGCTTAGATTTCACGTGGCATGTAATAATATGAAATTGAGGTTTCTACTTTAAAATATCCGAATGTGAAATGTGACTGCCTGCGGACACGTCCGAGCGCGTCCATCGATTTTTGAGGGGCCAGATTTGCAAGTTCGGCTGTAGATGCTCTAACTCACTCTCTTTCCTCCCTGGCCGTGCACACTCTATGCGCACAGTACAGCCAGCCACACACAGTCCAAGTCGGCAAACACTTTCTCTCGCATGCAGCCGCGCTGTTGCGCCGACTCTCGTATTTCTTCGATCGTCTTCGCATCTCCCAATCACAATCAGGTGTGTGTCTTGTACTGCACATGCATCAGCGCGAGTGTGATTACTTAGGGCATGTGAAATGGTTCTATATTAAGAAAGCTATGTAAGATAAATAATGGGATGAAGGAGACAGAAATCATAAGAAGAGGCTTGTCTTTTCTTATTTAAAAAAAGACAAGAGATGATCTCTTAGCACAATATGTCTCACCATATTTTTAGAAATAACTAATTATTAAAGATAAGGCTAAGAGATAACCTATTATAGATATGTTTTTTTTGTCATCTCTAAATTATATGCAAGACTTAAGATAAGACTATCTTATCAACCATTGTACATGCCCTTATCTATTGCGCATATAAAAAGGCCGGTGAGCTCTGATGGAACACAGTAACCACGACGCGAAAAAATGACCGTGAAGAAAAAGTGTGAATGCTGGGTTTCAAACTCAGGATCGCACGTTGTTTTTTTTGCACTAATGCGAGAACCACTAGACCAAAAACTTTCTGTTGTTTTGAAACTGTGAAAAGGCCTACTTAAGCCGTTCTTTTATGAAACATTAACGGAAAATCTGAAAATTAGTTGAAAAGCTCATTGATTTTGAAAAACAAGTTCATCATTTTTTCTAACTTCACAAAAATTAAAAAAAATTCATCAATTTTGAAATAAAGTTCATCGGTTTTTAAAAAAGATCATCGATTTTGAAAAAAAGTTTATGAAATTTGAAAAAAAAAGTTCATCGAATTTGAAAAAAATTAATGAATTTTAAAAAATCCATCAAATTTTAAAAAAGTTAATCGATTTAAAATATAGTTCATTGAATTTTAAAAAAGTTCATAGCATTTGAAATAAGTCCGTCGATTTTAATAAAAGTTCATTGAATTTGAAAAAAAGTTCACAAATTTGATAAAAAGTTCACGCATTTAAGGGGTAAAAACGGAAATGAGAAAAGAAAAATGAAAAAGAAACAAGAAAGAAAACGTCCAGAAACTGACCAGCGAATGACCAGCGTGTGGTTATCCTGGTGGTGATTGCGCTGCACTCTCAATTGAGCGATCCTGGGTTCGATCCCTCACTCGCACACGTTAATTTTTGCTTTGTTTTCAACAGGAAAGAAAGGAAACGGGCCGGTCTAGGGTGGCGCGGGCATGCGGCGGGGGGGGTGTGGGGGGTGTGCGCCGATGCCTGTAACGGGCGCCGTTTTTGCTTTATTTTCAACAAAAAAAAGAAACGGGCCGGCCCAGGGTGGCATGGGCGTACGGCGGGGGTGTGCGCCGATGCCTGTAACGGGGGTCGTTTAGGAAATGCCTCCATCCAGGGACCAGGGGTCTAGTTAAGCGTTGATCTCTCGTTTACTCCAAGATTTAACCCACATCGAATTGTGATTAGTTCTGCCACTTCTGTACTCGCCACATGCGGTAATAGATGAGTCGCTGCACCTAGGAACTTACCCTGGTCGTCACGGGCAATGACACCACAAGATCCCGTGAACCTATCCGCATGAAAAGAAGCATGGACATTTATTTTAACAGCTCTCACCGCAGGCTTCTTCCATACATGGTCCCGCTTGCGAGTAGGCTGATTTAGAGTGTTTCCTCGTAAAAAAATTGTTGCTATATATGGGAACAGGCATACCAATCACAGCCGTGTCAGGACCCCGATTCCAAGTCACATCGACCCAGCCGGTAACACCTCATATTACTTTGCGGCCTCACGCACGGTAATCCCACGGGTGTCGCCTTACCATGGCCCGGAACTGTTTGCGCCTTTTGGCTCACGTATATGATAATGTCGCTAGCATCCATATGACAGAGAACCCGGACCGACATGGCTAGTCGTGAACCCAAAGCGGCGCTAACCTATGAGGACAGGCATCCATGAATCACATCGAGCATGTCGATCAACAACGTATGATTCCGGGCTGTAGCGTTGGGCTAACAGGACTCCGGTAACCCGGGCTGTAGCAGGCTAGGCAGGACTCCGGAAGTCACCGCGTGACATTTCCCCGAAGGGACAGACATAGGAACAAAGTGAATCACATGCCGGCCAGTCAAGTGTTCCAAGCAGTAGTGCTGGGCTAGCAGGACTCCGGTGAACCGGGCTGTAGCGGACTACTATCGCTCAGAAGCACTAGACTACATTTCCCCATATGATAGGCTGCCAAGGATAAACAACTAGATAGTCGGATCCCACTCATACCAAGCATTTCAATCATACACACAATATGGCCGATATGAGTAAATACAACATTGCATCACAACAAAACTCTACAACTCAAGTACTTCATTTGAAAGGCTCCGAGGAGCCATACATAACATCCATACAGATAGGGGTCACATGACCCGACACTCAAGTCATACAAACATACAAGCACATGCGGAAGCAAAGTAGTCTGAGTACAGACACTAGAAAGAAAGAAGGCTTGACGAAGCCTGTCTATCTACATCGACCCTTCACAAGTCTTGGATCACCACCTGGGTGATAAGTCACTCGCCAACGTCGATGTCTACATAGAACCCATCGGAGGGGTTGGTGTTGTCGTCTGAAAACATTAATTAAAGCAACATGAGTACGAAGGTACTCAGCAAGTCTCACAACAGAATCCTACAATACATGCACATTCTCAAGAAGGTAGTGGAGTTATTGCAGCAAGCCAGCTTTGACTCTTGGCTAAACTATCCTACGATAGACACAACTTGTAAAACATTTGTCGCACACGAGTCCACTAGCACCAACACAATACTCCACCGTGGATCCTCTCTCGCCAACCCCCGAGAATCCGCGGTACTCACACTTATCTTGAGGCTTTTAGTAGTATCCATTTACTTATCTATGAACTGCATAGATGACCAAGTAGTCCTTTACCGCGGACGCGGCTATTCGAATAGTTTTAAACCCTGCAGGGGGGTACTTCTTCACACATGTTTCCACCACTTAGCGTCTGCACACGTCATGTGCTCGGCAGACTTCAAGCGAAAGCCGACGTGGGTGTAGACCACGACCTAACCAACCACACTAGTCTCTAGTCCAGGTTTATCGCCTATTCGGGTTCCATCCGCAAGGAGATCCGGCCGGGGTGTCCTCAACGGCCCCAAACGATGTGTGCAGGGTTCCCGAGACACCAAACGGGCGAATCGGTACACCGTGCCACGTGCCTACCGCAACACAGCCCACCCCTATGGTCAGCGCTGCGTGCGGCCCCCAGCAACTAAAAACACCAGAAACTACTTGCAACTCCTGGACAGAGGACGAGAGGGGTCGGTAAGTCGAGCGGGGTCATGTTTCAGAGCCCAATGTGTGGTAGTAGCTGAGTCTTAAATCACACACACAGATCTCAGTTCTTAAGGACGGCCTCAATGAAACAACCCACCATGTACTCCTACATGGCCTCTCATCAATTCCTTTACCAAATCGTATTCAACACTTTCACACTCTCGACAACGACACAACCTTTCACTCTAGTTCATCATCCCGATGAGCCAGACCTGACACAACTCTAAGCATAGCAAGCATAGCATGGTAGGAAACACACACATATGGCTCAATCAACTCCTACACATGCTAGTGGGTTTCATCTAGTTACTGTGGCAATGACAGGTCATGCAAAGGAAGTGGGTTCAACTACCGCAACACACAGCAGTTTGAATCACGTTGTCTTAATGCAGTAAACGAGAGCAGAAGCGAGAACATGGATTTGTATCGGAATGATTAATGGGTTGCTTGCCTGATGGAGTGGTAGCGGGATACTGCCCTTCAGTTGGATACTCGTGAATATCCTCGGAGGCAGAACCTACCACGAAGAACACATCGGAACACAATCAACACATGACGATATGCAAAAATATGATGCATGCTATGACATGGCAATATGAATGTGTCTTGGCCTAATGCAAGCTAAAACAGAAAGGAAAGTGCTTATTTGAACCAAAGGTTCACGTGTTAGATCATTTAACATAGTCATTTAAGTGCATCATCTTGTATTGCTTAAACGGCAAGGTTAAATTGTTCTTACATGCATAGAACCATTTCCAATGGATAGATTGAATTTTTCTGATCAAATTTGATATATAAATCTTTGCGTTTGGAGTTACAGATTAATTTCTATGAATTTCTGAAGTTTGGACTAATTTCTGGAATTTCCTATATAGAAATAATTCCAGTAATTTAATTACTGCGTCAGCATCACGTCAGGATGACGTCAGAGGTCAACGGGGTCGTCCAGGTCAAACTGACCAATGGGTCCCGCGTGTCAGTAGTTAATTAAACTAATTGTTTTTAGTTAGAATCTAGTCTGGATAATTAGCAGGGGGGCCCACTTGTCATTGACTTAGGGAAGTCAACCTGGGGCCATCCAGTCAACGTCAACGGTCAAACTCGCCGTTGTTTAGCCGCCGGCGAGGCCAGACGCGGCGGTGAGAGTGCATTTGTGCATTCCGGCGACCAAACGAGCGGCGGAGAGCATCTACGCGTAGCTGAGAGCAAGCCGCGGCGTTTGGTGGCAGTGGTTGGACTCAGGGCGGCCGGAAACGTCGCCGGCGACGAGCTTTGCGGTCGCCGGAGTCGGGTGGAAGTGAGCCCGAGGCTACGGGGCACAGCGAGGTGCGTGGAGTGGGGCGTTGAGCTCCTGGGGATGCGGTAAGGTTGTTAGACAGGGTGGTGTGGCCGGTGGTTGGCCGGGGTCACGTCGGCGACGAGCTCCGCGGTGATGCGTGCGGGTGAGCTTCGTGCAGTTGCTATGGTGCACGAGGAGGCAAACGGAAAGGATGGGGAGGTGCAGCAGCTCACGGCGGTCACTTAGAGCCAGACGGCGCGGTCGGGGACGAGCTGATGCGGCGGCGACGTCGAAAGGGATCTTCGGCGGTGGCAGATGAAGGCGGGGTCGATGGAGGTGTTGCAGAGCGTGTGAGCGCTCGGGGCTCGGCCTGTTCGAAGCAGTCGACGACGGCGGAGCGAGTGGACACGGTGGTGCAGAACGGGGACGGCATTGGACGGGACTATGTTGGCGGAACGGCGACGGCTGCGTCGGCCATGGCGAGGGAGTGCGAGGGAGAGGAGCCAGGGGGAAAGTGCGGTGTCTGCGAGGTCGGGAAGAGAGAGGGAGCTCGTCCCACGTCGACAGCTCGACGAGGGGAGCTGCGAGGCGGCGGCAGCTGCGTGGCGCGCATGCGGTGCTCGCCGTCGAGCACCTGGCTGCCTGCCTGGCCAAGCCAAGCTGCTCGCTGGCGCGGTGGCTTGGCTGGGCTGGCAGATGGGCCTGGTGGGTGGCGCCAGGTAAGTTTTCCCTTTCTGTTTTCTTTTTCTATTTTCTGTAACTTTAGGGCTTTATTAAAAATACTTATGTACTTTCTAAAATCTTGAAATTAATTGTGGGCTCTGTTGGGATTATTCCTAACAGCCCTCACTTAAATCCAAAATTATTTGAACATTTAAAATATTTACTAGCATTTAAATGTCCAAAGGCAAAATACATATGATTTAATTCAGTGACCTTCTAATGACCTAGAAAATTGTGCACCAATTTTGCCAGGGGTTCTAACCCAAGACAAAGAGGGTGAATATTTTAGAAGGGCATTTCAGGTTCATTGAAAATATTTTTAGTAAACCCTAGTTGATTTTAGGGGGGTGCTGGGGGTTCTGCCTTCCCCATTTCAAGTTTCTGTTGAAAGAAGACATGATGCAACACTCTAATGCATGGTCTAGCTAGGATGTGACAACTCACCCCAACTCGAAAGAATCTCGTCCCGAGATTTAGGATCCGTTGGAAAGAAGGTGGGGTACTCGAGTCGAAGACGGTCCTCCCTTTCCCAAGTAGCTTCTTGCTCGGAATGGTGCGACCATTGAACTTTGAGAAACTTGATATTCTGGCGTCGAGTGGTTCGCTCGGCTTGATCAAGGATCCGAACGGGATACTCTCGATATGTGAGGTTATCTTGGAGATCAAGCGTTTCGTGGTCCACTCCACGGATAGGATCCGAGAAGCAACGCCTGAGCTGAGAAACGTGGAAGACATCATGAACTCTGGAGAGATGCGGGGGTAGTTCCAATTGGTAGGCAACTTCCCCTCGTTTGGCAAGAATGCGAAAAGGTACGATGTAACAAGGAGCCAACTTGCCTTTGATACCGAAATGATGGGTTCCCTTTAAAGGTGTAACCCGAAGGTAAGCCATCTTGCCAACTTCATAAGCCATAGGCTTATGCTTGCGGTCATACTGACTCTTTTGTCGAGATTGGGCTGTTTTCAACTTCTCACGAATAATGCGAACCTGCTCTTCTGCTTCATGGATCAAATCCGGGCCAAAGAGTTGTCTTTCCCCGGTTTCTGACCAGTTAAGAGGCGTTCGACATTTTCGTCCATAGAGAACTTCGAAAGGAGCTTTGCCTAAACTAGCTTGATAACTGTTGTTATAAGCGAACTCGGCGAATGGGAGGCACTTCTCCCAATTCATACCGAAAGAGATGACAGAAGCTCGGAGCATATCCTCCAGAATTTGATTGACTCGTTCTACTTGACCACTTGATTGGGGATGGAAGGCGGTGCTAAAGGAGAGACGAGTTCCCATAGCATTTTGGAAACTTTCCCAAAATCGAGAGGTGAAAAGACTTCCACGGTCTGAATTAATTTCCAATGGAACACCATGAAGAGACACTATTCGGGAGATGTACAAATCAGCTAGCTGGCTAGCGGTTATACTCTCGCGAACAGGTAAGAAGTGGGCTACTTTGGAAAGACGATCGACAACAACGAAGATTGCATTATTCCCTCTTTTGGTTCTGGGAAACCCGGTAATGAAATCCATACCAATTTTATCCCATTTCCATTCAGGAATTTCCAAAGGTTGCAGGGCGCCAGCAGGCCGTTGATGCTCTGCTTTAACGCGACGACAGACGTCGCAATTAGCAATGTATTGAGTGATTTCTCTCTTCATCCTAGTCCACCAAAACCTCTGGCGTAGGTCTTGATACATTTTAGTACTACCTGGATGAATGGTGAGAGGGGAATCGTGAGCTTCCTTAAGGATCAGTTGCCGTAGATGTTGTTTCTTGGGAACCACCAAGCGGTTCTCGAAGAAGACAACACCTCGTTCATCCATGGAAAAACATTTAGCAACTCCGCTAGCGATGTTTTCCTTGATACAAGATATGCCCTTATCGCGCTTTTGGGCAGCTATGATTTGATCCGTAAGGTTGGGTTTCGCCACCAGGGTGGAAAGGAATCCTCGAGGAACAATGTGAAGGTTAAGCTTACGAAATTCCTCGTGGAGAAGTGGTTGACTTTGTTGTAACATCAGATTGTTACAATAAGATTTACGACTTAGCGCATCAGCCATGACATTGGCTTTGCCTGGGGTGTAAGTTATTCCTAAGTCGTAATCCGAGATCAACTCGACCCAACGTCTTTGCCTGAGAATCAAATCCGGTTGGGTGAAGATGTATTTCAAACTTTGGTGATCAGTGTAGATTTCGCAACGATTACCAAGATGGTAATGTCGCCAGGTTTTGAGTGCATGGACTACAGCTGCAAGCTCTAGATCATGTGTGGGATAGTTATCCTCATGTGGACGCAACTGTCGAGAAGCGTAAGCAATCACATGACGATCTTGCATGAGTATGCAACCTAGTCCTTGTCGCGAGGCGTCGCAATAGATAACAAAGTCCTTAGAAAAATCTGGTGGTACCAGTACGGGAGCATATGTCAGGTGTCTTTTCAGTTCCTGAAAGTTGAACTCGCACTGTGGGGTCCACTCGAACTTTTTATTTTTCTTGAGGAGTTCAGTTAGAGGCTTAGCAACTTTGGAGAAATTCTCGACGAAGCGGCGGCAATAGCTCGCTAAACCAAGAAAACTCGTTACAGGTGGAGTCCAGTCAAGGACGGCTTGAACTCGCTCGGGATTTACAGCAATGCCCTTACCAGAGATTACATGGCCCAGGTAGGTCACTTCTGGCAACCAAAATTCACACTTGGAGAATTTGGCATAAAGGCGATGCTCTCGAAGTTTCATCAATACTAGCCTTAGATGTTCGGCATGTTCTTCCTCATTCTTGGAGTAGATGAGTATATCATCGAGGTATACCACGACGAATTTATCCAAATACTCCATGAAGATCGAGTTCATTAACCGAGAGAAGGTGGTTGGAGCATTGGTTAAACCGAAGGACATGACGGTGTAGTCGTATTGGCCATAACGAGTAACAAAGGCCGTTTTAGGAATGTCCCCGTTCTTGATTTTGATTTGATGGTAGCCCAACCTCAAATCCATCTTGGAAAAGACTGAGGATCCAGCGAGCTGATCATACAGATCGTTGATCCTGGGGAGCAGATACTTGTTCTTGATAGTGACCAAATTGACAGGTCGGTAATCCACAACCATCCGATCCGTTCCATCCTTCTTCTTGACAAAGAGGACGGGGCAAGCCCATGGAGAGGAACTAGGACGGATGAAACCCTTTTGCAAGGACTCATCGAGTTGTTTCTTAAGCTCGGCTAGTTCTAGGGGTACCATCTTATAAGGTCTTCTAGAGATTGGAACGGTTCCTGGAACAAGATCTATCACGAACTCGACATCTCTGTCAGGTGGAACACCTGGCAGCTCCTCTGGAAAGACATCCGGGAAGTCACGGACTACCGGAATATCTTCAAGTTCTGGAAGGGGGTTGGCATTTAGAGAGTAGAGTTGTCGCTCAGACACTCGGGTCAAAACATTGACTGTCTTGCCTGATGGATGGGTGAGTTGAACAGTTCTAGTAGAGCAATCAATCTTAGCGTAATGGGCTGACATCCAGTCCATACCCAAGATGATGTTTATGTCCGAGGACTTGAGTGCTATTAATGATGCAAGGAAGACCAATCTGTCGACAAGAATTTCATTTCCATGGCTGATTCTAGAGGTTTGCCACTTAGAACCGGGGGTTTGAACTACCATGGAGGTGGGCATGTCACAAAATGTGGTGTTGTGCAATCAAGCATAGCTCTCAGAAATAAATGAATGAGATGCTCCACTATCAAAAAGAACAGTTGCCGGATGGCAATTAACAAGGAGCATACCGAGAACAACGTTGGGGTCCTCTTGAGTCTCTTCAGCTGAGACGTAGTTGACATGGCCACGAGCAGTGGTGGCCGGCTTGGCGACAAGCACCTTTGTTGTTGGCTTACCACAGCCAACAGACTTTCCGAACTGGTTGGGGTTGTTCTGGGGACACTCGCGGATGTAGTGACCCGGCTCTCCACACTTGAAGCAAGTTATCATATTGGGGCGTGGAGCAGCATTAGCAGCGGGACCACCATAAATCTTGGGCGGTGCATACTGCTGGTTGGGGCGAGGCGCCTCAAAGGATGGCCTTGGAGTGAACCTGGATGGCACAACAGTGTTTGGGATCCAGACCCGGCGCTTCTGAGATCCAGAGCCAGATGAAGATCCAAAGTCACGGGAGTGTTTGCGTGAAGCTTCAAAGTCATTCTGCCCTGTCTCGGCACTGATGGCCTTGTTGACCAACTTCGGGAAAGAGGTGCAATCGTGCAGACGAAGGTCACGGCGAAGCTCAGGGCTAAGTCCCTTGTGGAACCTTGCCTGCTTCTTGGCGTCGGTGGATACCTCTTCGGGGGCATAACGTGCTAGCCTTCCAAACTCACGACTGTATGCATCCACAGTCAGTCTACCCCGGGTGAAGTTACAGAACTCCTCCCTCTTGCGATCCATGAGGCCTTCCGGAATGTGATGCTCACGGAAAGCAGCACTGAAGTCAGCCCAAGTAGTGATTTGGCCGACCGGGCGCATAGCCTCATAATTTTCCCACCAAAGGCTAGCAGGGCCTTCGAGGTGATAAGCAGCAAAGGTGACTTTATCATCTTCGGCTACGTTGGCAGAACGTAGCTTGTGGGCGATGCTGCGAAGCCAGTCATCCGCATCGAGAGGTTCGACGGAATGGTTAAACTTCGGTGGATACAGCTTGACAAAGTCATTGATTGACACCAGGTTGTTTCTCTGCTGGCGTGCAGTATTCTGCTCAATCCGCTCCAGCAAGCGGTTAGTCTCACGCTTGTTTCGTTCTGCCTCCAGCATCACTTCGGCCAGAGAAGTCGGTTGAGGCAGATTTTCATCCCTAGCTGCGCTAGCTTAACGGGTGTTGACCATCCTAGGAAAAAACAAAACAACGATTTAGACCAGGATGGCAAAATCTGGGCAAGAAGTGTGGAATGTAATGGATAACAAAGAATGCAGAGATGTTCATCCGTATGACATGGTAATATAGAAGCTGCCATATATATACCAACGGTCATACACACCATACATAGTTTAGTACAAGCCCAGGCTAAAATACAACTATGATGAAAGACGTTACATCTCATCGGAGGCATTCCAAGCTCCTATACATTATTTTTCTACACCTCCGGAATGGATACACACTAAGTCATATTCCACAAGTCACGCAGGACGGTGGACATACAACTGTTACAATACTAGTGAAACTACTACTAGCTCAGACAGCTCCATAGTAATCCTCATAAAAGTCACCACCCAAGCCTGGAAGCGGAACATGATCGTCTGGGAACAGACGGTCCTGTGGAGCTTGCGGACCATAGGGACTTGGGTGTGGCCTTGGTCCAACAAACGGCGGCAGACGAGGTCCACGAGGAGGGGTGATGCCTTCCACCTCACACCACTCCATGAAATCTGGCAGACCAGCCCGCACAGGGTACAAGTCCCTCATGTCCATGTATCCGGCTTGCACTGCAGTGGCAAACCGAGTCAAAGTGGCCTAGTGATCAGAACAAGCATTAAAGAGCGCCATACGCAAGGCCCGATTTTCACGGTCCTTGTCTTCCAACATCTCAGTAGTGGTGCGGAGGAGTGAGTCCTCATGGGATGTGTCGCTGTACATAACCATGCGCCCCAGGGAGGGATGTTGGCATGTAGCGGAAATCGGTGTTGCTCAGCAAGGCAGTTCTGGCTCGAATAATAGTCATCATCGAGTAGGCTACATCCTGCACGGACATCCCAATAGTAATCCCAAGTCCATAAGAACAGTGGAGCGGTTCAGTAGCTCCGGGATAAGATGGATATATCCTGACCGTGCACAGATATTGGCTTTGATTAAAGTCTCTAAACTGCTCCTCGACGGTATATTCGGGATACCATCGGTAACCTGTCTCGACCATCACTCGAACCAACATAATTGTGTGACCACATACATCGATGCAACGGGTCAAGCGAACCACTTGGTTCTGGGAACGGGTGGCCATCTGGAAGCACAAAATAATGCAAAGCATTAGAATTTTCTAGGAGAAATTGGACAGCATAACGGCTGTAAATGCTCAGAAAAGGAGATGAGACATCCACAACAGTTGCAAAACCACTCAACAACCATCATATCAAGGTTCCGGTTCAACTGGCAACATACTAAAATTTAGTAGAAACTGAACTGGGTTGTAACCAACAATCCTATAAGTTATTACGGATTAGTAACACGTGAACCTGATAGAGAGAAGAGAGCCTAGTCCTTAACCCACGTAGAATGAGAAGAGAATGACTCAAGACAGAGGGCATAAGGTAAAGGAGTAAAAAGAGCCTTATGTTCCCTCCCACAATCAATTCCCCTACATATAACTAAAGCATTTCTAGACTCGACATCGACCAGTTTGGCTTAGCGAACCTACAGGCAGTCCGCTCTGATGCCAACGCTGTTAGGACCCCGATTCCAAGTCACATCGACCCAGCCGGTAACACCTCATATTAATTTGCAGCCTCACGCACGGTAATCCCACGGGTGTCGCCTTACCATGGCCCGGGACCGTTTGCGCCTTTTGGCTCACGTATATGATAATGTCGCTAGCATCCATATGACAGAGAACGCGGGCTGACATGGCTAGTCGTGAACCCAAAGCGGCGCTAACCTATGAGGACAGGCATCCATGAATCACATCGAGCATGTCGGTCAACAACGTGTGATTCCGGGCTGTAGCGTTGGGCTAACAGGACTCCGGTAACCCGGGCTGTAGCAGGCTAGGCAGGACTCCGGAAGTCACCGCGTGATATTTCCCCGAAGGGACAGACATAGGAACAAAGTGAATCACATGCCGGCCAGTCAAGTGTTCCAAGCAGTAGTGCTGGGCTAGCAGGACTCCGGTGAATCGGGCTGTAGCGGACTACTATCGCTCAGAAGCACTAGACTACATTTCCCCATATGATAGGCTGCCAAGGATAAACAACTAGATAGTCGGATCCCACTCATACCAAGCATTTCAATCATACACACAATATGCCCGATATGAGTAAATACAACATTGCATCACAACAAAACTCTACAACTCAAGTACTTTATTTGAAAGGCTCCGAGGAGCCATACATAACATCCATACAGATAGGGGTCACATGACCCGACACTCAAGTCATACAAACATACAAGCACATGCGGAAGCAAAGTAGTCTGAGTACAGACACCAGAAAGAAAGAAGGCTTGACGAAGCCTGTCTATCTACATCGACCCTTCACAAGTCTTGGATCACCACCTGGGTGATAAGTCACTCGTCAACGTCGAAGTCTACATAGAACCCATCGGAGGGGTTGGTGTTGTCGTCTGAAAACATTAATTAAAGCAACATGAGTACGAAGGTACTCAGCAAGTCTTACAACAGAATCCTACAATACATGCACATTCTCAAGAAGGTAGTGGAGTTATTGCAGCAAGCCAGCTTTGACTCTTGGCTAAACTATCCTACGATAGACACAACTTGTAAAACATTTTTCGCACACGAGTCCACTAGCACCAACACAATACTCCACCGTGGATCCTCTCTCGCCAACCCACAAGAGGGCCATCTGCGGTACTCACACTTATCTTGAGGCTTTTAGTAGTATCCATTTACTTATCTATGAACTGCATAGGTGACCAAGTAGTCCTTTACCGCGGACGCGGCTATTCGAATAGTTTTAAACCCTGCAGGGGGGTACTTCTTCACACATGTTTCCACCACTTAGCGTTTGCACACGTCATGTGCTCGGTAGACTTCAAGCGAAAGCCGACGTGGGTGTAGACCACGACCTAACCAACTACACTAGTCTCTAGTCCAGGTTTATCGCCTATTCGGGTTCCATCCGTAAGGAGATCCGGCCGGGGTGTCCTCAACGGCCCCAAACGATGTGTGCAGGGTTCCTGAGACACCAAACGGGCGAATCGGTACACCGTGCCACGTGCCTACCGCAACACAGCCCACCCCTATGGTCAGCGCTGCGTGCGGCCCCCAGCAACTAAAAACACCAGAAACTACTTGCAACTCCTGGACAGAGGACGAGAGGGGTCGGTAAGTCGAGCGGGGTCATGTTTCAGGGCCCAATGTGTGGTAGTAGCTGAGTCTTAAATCACACACACAGATCTCAGTTCTTAAGGACAGCCTCAATGAAACAACCCACCATGTACTCCTACATGGCCTCTCATCGATTCTTTTACCAAATCGTATTCAACACTTTCACACTCTCGACAACGACACAACCTTTCACTCTAGTTCATCATCCCGATGAGCCAGACCTAACACAACTCTAAGCATAGCAAGCATAGCATGGTAGGAAACACACACATATGGCTCAATCAACTCCTACACATGCTAGTGGGTTTCATCTAGTTACTGTGGCAATGACAGGTCATGCAAAGGAAGTGGGTTCAACTACCGCAACACACAGCAGTTTGAATCGCGTTGTCTTAATGCAGTAAACGAGAGTAGAAGCGAGAACATGGGTTTGTATCGGAATGATCAATGGGTTGCTTGCCTGATGGAGTGGTAGCGGGATACTGCCCTTCAGTTGGATACTCGTGAATATCCTCAGAGGCAAAACCTACCACGAAGAACACATCGGAACACAATCAACACATGACGATATGCAACAATATGATGCATCTTCTGACATTGCAATATGAATGTGTCTTGGCCTAATGCAAGCTAAAACAGAAAGGAAAGTGCTTATTTGAACCAAAGGTTCAAGTGTTAGATTATTTAACATAGTCATTTAAGTGCATCATCTTGTATTGCTTAAACAGCAAGGTTAACTTGTTCTGACATGCATGAAACCAGTTCCAATGGATATATTGAATTTTTCTGCTCAAATTTTATATATAAATCTTTGCATTTGGAGTTACAGATTAATTTCTATGAATTTTTGAATTTTGGACTAATTTCTGGAATTTCCTGTATGGAAATAATTCCAGTAATTTAATTACTGCGTCAGCATCACGTCAGGATGACGTCAGAGGTCAACGGGGTCGTCCAGGTCAAACTGACCAGTGGGTCCCGCGTGTCAGTAGTTAATTAAACTAATTGTTTTTAGTTAGAATCTAATGTGGATAATTAGCAGGGGGCCCACTTGTCATTGACTCAGGGAAGTCAACCTGGGCCCACCCAGTCAACATCAACGGTCAAACTCGCCGGCGTTTAGCCGCCGGCGAGGCCAGACGCGGCGGTGAGAGTGCATTTGTGCATTCCGGCGACCAAACGAGCGTCGGAGAGCATCTACGCGTAGCTGAGAGCAAGCCGCGGCGTTTGGTGGCAGTGGTTGGACTCGGGGCGGCCCGAAACGTCGCCGGCGACGAGCTTTGCGGTTGCCGGAGTCGGGTGGAAGTGAGCCCGAGGCTACGGGGCACGGCGAGGTGCGTGGAGTGGGGCGTTGAGCTCCTGGGGATGCGGTAAGGTTGTTAGACAGGGTGGCGTGGCCGGTGGTTGGCCGGAGTCACGTCCGCGACGAGCTCCGCGGCGATGCATGCGGGTGAGCTTCGTGCAGTTGCTATGGTGCACGAGGAGGCAAACGGAGAGGATGGGGAGGTGCAGCAGCTCATGGCGGTCACGTAGAGCCAGACGGCGCGGTCGGGGACGAGCTGATGCGGCGGCGATGTCGAAAGGGATCTCCGGCGGTGGCTGACGAAGGCGGGGTCGACGGAGGTGTTGCAGAGCGTGTGAGCGCTCGGGGCTCGGCCTGTTCGAAGCAGTCGACGACGGCGGAGCGAGTGGACACGGTGGTGCAGCACGGGGACGGCGTTGGACGCGACTACGGTGGCGGAACGGCGACGGCTGCGTCGGCCATGGCGAGGGAGTGCGAGGGAGAGGAGCCAGGGGGAAAGTGCGGTGTTTGCGAGGTCGGGGAGAGAGAGGGAGCTCGTCCCACGTCGACAGCTCGACGAGGGGAGCGGCGAGGCGGCGGCAGCTGCGTGGCGTGCATGCGGTGCTCGCCATCGAGCACCTGGCTGGCTGCCTGGCCAAGCCAAGCTGCTCGCTGGCGCGGGGGCTGGGCTGGGCCTGCAGATGGGCCTGGTGGGTAGCGCCAGGTAAGTTTTCCCTTTCTGTTTTCTTTTTCTATTTTCTGTAACTTTAGGGCTTTATTAAAAATACTTGGGTACTTTCTAAAATCCTGAAATTAATTGTGGGCTCTGTTGCGATTATTCCTAACAGTCCTCACTTAAATCCAGAATTATTTGAACATTTAAAATATTTACTAGCATTTAAATGTCCAAAGGCAAAATACATATGATTTAATTCAGTGACCTTCTAATGACCTAGAAAATTGTGCACCAATTTTGCCAGGGGTTCTAACCCAAGACAAAGAGGGTGAACATTTTAGAAGGGCATTTCAGGTTCATTAAAAATATTTTTAGTAAACCCTAGTTGATTTCAGGGGGGTGCTGGGGGTTCTGCCTTCCCCATTTCAAGTTTCTGTTGAAAGAAGACATGATGCAACACTCTAATGCATGGTCTAGCTAGGATGTGACAAGCCGAGTGTTCCCTCCTGGCACTGGAGTTTGCTAGTATCACTTTTCATCACTGTAGTAGAGAGGCCAATTCGGTCGCGGATGATTTAGCAAAACATTGTATTAGTTCTGGCAAGTCTGAAGCATGGGAAACTGTCATCCCTGACTTTATTCTTCACCATTATGTAAACGATCTAGCTATCATTTGATGAATAAAGTTTATGATGCTAAAAAAGGCGTTAAGCTATCGTGTCAACGCAATAGCTAGCTTTTTTTCTTTTTGAAATAACACAGTAGCTAGCTTTATTTTCGTCCAAGAGAAGCAAGCAAACAAACTCTAAATCGACCCGGACCCGGCATATATACCGGAATCGTGGCCGGTTTGTGGGCCTCCCGTTAACATTTACGGGCAAGGCCATATTTAGCAGACCTACTCGGGCCTTTTTTTGGGCCATTCTGTAAAACGGCTGGGAAAAAACACACTTCATCGAAGTTGTACTGGATCTGCTAGAGATGCTCTAAGATTAAGAAGACCATAGTGGAAGAATGAATTCAGAGGGTAGCTATTACATATTCACTGTGAAGTGTGAGTGTCTGTAGTTGATTTGGACACACCCAGCAAACACACATTCTCATGGAAAACTGAATGCCACATTACAAGGATACAAAATAAGTTACTTGTCTCTGTAACCTAATGTAAATTGAATGGAACATCTATCAGACTAAAATTAAGTTGTTGGTACTCACAAATCGGAAACCCTTGATTTCTTTGAGAAGTAGTTACATTATATTAAGCAAAGAAGGCATGATTGCCAAGGTTTGTATTGAACGGCTAGGGACGCTAGGTGCCGGCGCGCCGGTTCAACAGTTGGGCCGGTTGAGCCCCAGCCACCCCATGCAGTGATTAAAGGCCTTCAGATCTATCCCACCGCTTCATCCTTCTCGCGAGTCATTTTCCCCTAAAAAAATTGCAACGACCCGAGCACAGCCGACACCCCGCCCCGAGCTTGAAGCACCACCGCAGCGTCCTCGTCGCCGGTCGACGCCCTTGCCGGTCGTCCTTGTCGCAAGTCGACACCCTCACTGGCCGTCCTCGTCGCCGGTCGCCGCCCTCGTCCTGGCTCTACCCATGCAACAGTTGCATCCTCTGAGTTGCAGCTCCGCGTGGCGATGACTATAGCTCGGTGGCGATGCAGCACCGCCATGCCGTCGGCCCGCAGCTTCCCGGTGTCGCCGCGCCCACCATCGTCGGCATGCGGTATCGGTTGATGTTGCTTGAAGCTTTTTTCACGATGGTTGAAGCTATTTTCATGAGTTGGAGCTTTTTTCCCATGGCCATTGAAGCTTTTTTCATGGTTGAACTTTTTCACACATCAGTTGAAGATTTTTCACACAATGGTTGAATCTTTTTCCGTGTGACAAGGCAACGGGCAGCAGTTTTTTGCTGCAATAGGCAACAAAGAAAGCTACAACCAGGAAGACACGAAGTGTGGCCGGCGACGACAGGTTGCGAATTTGCTGCAACTGCCATTGGGAAAAGCTACCACCGACGAACGAATTTGCTGCAACTGGTGTGCGGTGGTCCGACCGGCGTGCGGTGGTGCGACGAGCGGCGACATGGATTTGCTAAACCGGTGCGCTTATTTACTGCTAGCGTGGTGGCCGCGTGCTACAAGTGATGCGGCGATGGGGAGCCGCGACCTCGACGACAGACGTTGGAACCGGCGAGATCCATCGTGCGGGTGCTGCAATCCTGAAAACAGCTTCAATCTTGATGGGAAAAGCTTCAACTGTCAGGAACATAAGGTGCTCCTAGCGGGAAACGAACGGGGAGCTGCGAATGAGGGCGAGGGGTCGTGCGCATGGCGGACGGTGCCATGGTCGCCGCCGGAGACGAACTGGTGTGCAGCAGTCCAGCCGACGTGCGGTGGTGCGGGCGGGGCCTGGTGCTAGTGCCTGGTGGTGCGGGTGCCCCTGGAGTCCGCGTTGTGGGTAATAAGATGAGGTGAAAAAACGATTGGATAAGAGTGCTTTCGTCGCCTTTTTTTAGCAATGCACCCGTTGCCTAGTACCCGCACGATCCAGCGATCGCAAGGCACGTATGCGTCCGGCGCCCCGGTAGCAAAAGTTTCCCTTAATCAGAAGTGTGAGAAGAAGTACAAAAACACACGCAAAGTTACTCATATCACAATTTAAACCATATGTAATAAGCAAGCATATATGGCATAAACAATTCACTATAAGCGCAGATGGCAACATCAAGTAGCAGAGGATTTTCCACTTTAGCAGCTGCACAGTTCCGGGGTCACCACTACGGCAGAGCAAAATGTGAAGCTTTTGTTTCATCCCCTTTTTTCTATGATGATATGATGATCTGAAGCCTCCAAAGTAGGCCAGTTCCACTGATTTATAGATCATCATGTATCCGGTTGTAGATGCTATTACACAGCTCAGCTGATAGAGAGATAGATAGAGAGACCATGTACAACGAGGCTGGCTGAACTGAAAAGTGGGACGTGATGTCTGCATGCACCAGGCCAATGTCGAGTCTAGAGCAAGTAACCATGTCCCGCAGATGGTGACATCAAGTAGCAGCGGATTTTCCGCTTGAGCAGCTGCAGTTCTCGTGTCACCTCGACGGCCATGAGGGAGAGAGCAAGTTTAGGCACTGGATGGAATACATCGCCTTTGGATCTGAACTTGGCCATCTTCAATAGGACCGCACACCTCCATCGAGCTCTTGTTATCATCATCATCTTCCGGTCTTCAATCAGGATTCGTGGCTTCACCCATCCTACACGGTAAGATAAACCATCTAGAGTTACAAAATTCTGCAGTACAAATTGTTTTGTAAATACGTTCATGCTACTGTTCATTGAATTAATTCTATTGGCAGCGAACCCTATTTTCCATACAACCCCTGATAATTTTATTTAGGCAATTCCTAGATTATACAAGATCCAATAACCTGGTAATTCCTAAATATGAATTTATGGTACATACGAGAATCAGGGTGCTCTATAAATGCACCATACATATTAAAATAATCCAACGCCGAACCACAATAATATTGTCAATCAGTATATATATCCAAGTGCAGTAGTTAGTTTTTCATGAGAAGGATACAGTTTAAATCACAGTATAAGGATAATTTTGCATAAGTATCAATCATATCTATCCATATTATATAGTGTATGGTAAGAGCTATGAAGTAAGCAAATGAAGATCAGAGTACCTTGTGATGTCCAATGTGAAGTTGACGGCAATAAGTGGGGAAACCTAGCCCAGCTTTATAGTAAATGAACTTCATGCTTGAGATCTTGGCTGCAACCCAGCAAAGTAACTGGTCAGGGAACATCCCATTAGGCGAACACGCGACAAAAATTGAAGTGTCCAGTCACACTTTAAATAAAAGATTAGTTCACTCCTAGACTCCCATTTGTGTACAACGACCACAGGATTACCCCTCAAAAGATCGAAATATTAGTGGCATGCTCATTTGCTTCCACTTCGTAGATTTATCGTAATGAACAAAATGACTCATCTTGCATTATTTCTTCTTGTATCTCCCTGTAGAAAAATATGGATGATGAGAAGGACAAAATAATTAGGAAGGAAAACACAGATAAAGCTAAGCGCCATGTATGGAAATCTTCAGAGGACAAAATACTACTCAATATATTGAAAGATCAAAGTCTACAGGGAGGGAAAGAAGGAACAGGTTACACAAAGAAAGCATGGCGTGATATCTTAGGACAATTCAACGATTCAAGGGTAGAGAAACTTGAATTACAACAACTGAAAAATCGTCATAAGTACTACAGTAGTTACTACAGTACCATGGACAGACTTCTAAAACTCACGGGATTTGGTTGGGACGATGATAGTAAAATGATAAAAGCTTCAGAAGAAATTTGGAAAGAACTAATTAAGGTAAGGATTTGCGAGTAGAATCCATATGAAGTTCTCATATCATAGTATTAACCAAAAACTAAACAACTTGCAAAAGGATAAGTCACTACAGGAATATCGAGACAAGGTGTGGCCTAGTTGGGTAGATCTTCAAGCCATATGTGTGTTTGACACGAGAAAAACATCTAGGCCTCCGGGCGAAGGGAAGAGGGAGTGTATTTCTCTCATACGCCGGGGAAAGAAGAAAAGAAAAATGCGGGCATGCCAGTGTATCGTAGTACACAAAGAAAAGGATACGTGAAATGAGTATTTCATTAATCTCATTGGAGAAACAAAATTACAAGATCCCATAAACAAAAAGTGCTCTCCGTGGCCTACTAGCGTGGCCAGCCTGACTGTGGCGATTGTGGTCTCCTGGTTCCCGGGGCCTCGGAAGGCTCCCGGTTAATTACTCCCGCGGGTTGCTCCGCGAGATACCTCCGATTAAGCTGTGTGATCGTCTTCGTCGTCTTCGCTTCGCGTTCTCCATGCATGATGATGATGTGTGTGGGCGGCGGCAGAGCCCGTGTCCTCGTCGGTACACGTGCCGCATGTAGCGTGGCCTTAGCGGTGGCCGCGCCCGCCCTCGCCGTTGTGCCTCGTCGGTCTTGGCGGCGTTGGAATAGTTGGTGTTGGGGTAGCATGGGTCGCGCTCGGCTTAGACTTCTTGACGACATGTTGCTTCATCGGGGTGTTCAAGGGGCTACGTCTTGCGGGAGTAATGGTTTGGGGAGACCGGCGCCAGTGTAAAAACTAACGCGCGCTCACATGGGCGTGGCCGAGGTGATTGGCACCTCGTCTCGGCTAGACGCCGAGTATTCGGCGGTCCGCCAAGACAAAGGGGTCGTGGAAAGTGGTGTCGCAGAGGCCGCATCGCCTTGGGCTGGTACTACGCGAAAGCGTGACCTGTGCGCCGGCGATGCCATGGACCTGTACGCCAAGGACTTGTCCGCCATGGTGGGTGCGCTTCTCGAAGGAGGGACCGGTCTTGTACAGAGTCGTTGCAATCTTTGGTTTGGTGAAGGATCTATACGCCATTGACCTGTTCGTCGGGGACGCGGGCCTTATGAAGGAGGAACCGGTCTTAGACCCATCGGTGCGGATATTGGTTCCACCAAAGACCTGTACACCGCGAAGGGAAAGGCGAGTCTCGGGCTGCGTCGTCAGCGAGCTCCGGTTGCACAACTTCGTCTCCTCCAAGCGTGTGGTGCAAAAACTGTACGCATGTGTTCCCTTTGCCATGAACCTGTTCACCGTGGCCCTGTTAGTGTCAATCTGTGCGTCGCGACATGTACGCCATGAGGTGTTCACCGAGCACCATGAAGGCCGCCATTGTAAGGGCGCCGGGCTAGCGGTTGGGCTGCGTCATTGGAGAGCTCCGACTGCTCCCGAGTAATCGCCAGCCAAGAACGTGACACCTGAAAAGGAAAGGCCCGGCGTAGACAAACCCCAACGATGTCGATGCAGTTTTCTGGTCCGGTGTAGTCGTCCTTAACGGCGGCGACCACACGATCATCGTCTCTGTTAAATTATGATCCAAATTCTAGTACCGGGTTGGACTAGACGTAGTACAACCGGTGTGGGCTTTTGCGTTGGCGCCGACGCGTACGAGTACAACTCGTTTACTTGTCCTACAAGGACTCCTATGTGTTGCCCCTCTTATATACCCCATGTAGTCACTGTAATACTCCTCCTCATAGTGATTGCGCCTTCGTGCGTCCGTGGTTTTCTCCCGCAAGGGTTTTCACGTAAAAATTCGTGTTTCTTTGTCTCGTTTATTTCTCGTTATTATCTAACAAGTGGTATCAGAGCTGAGGTTACAGATACGAGATTTGAGACCAGAATTAGGGTTGCGGTTTGTTCTGCCGCCGCCGTCCCGAATCGCCGAGACCGACTGGATTTCCGTTGCACACGACCCGTCGTTCCGAAGATAGAGAACTTTCCGCTGCGCGCGCCACCGCAGAGATCCGCCTCCGAGGTCGAGCAGTGCAAGGATCCAAGTCCCAAGGTATTTGGCAGCAAGCGATCTACCAGTCGTTGCTTCGTCGCGTGGAGAGAGAGGCCAAATCAAGTTCATCTACGAGTACTAGTTGAGTACTGTCCACGTGAAGAGATACATTAGCACAAGTTTCGAGATCAAAGTGCTACCGCTGTTGCTACTTCATGTGACGTGAGGCTGTGCTAGTTCAGTTTTTGTTCTGCGTCCGTCTGTCCGTTGCTACCTCCAGCCAACTACTACCAGGTGTTACTGTTCCTAGTTCTTTGCTCCGCGTAATTTAAATTCTGTCAAGAATTTTTCTTTCGACTTGTACTACTTTGTGCACAGATTTAATCGACTCATGGCATCCATGAAGTACGATCTTCCGCCGCTGGACCGTGACACAAGGTTTACCCTATGGCAAGTCAAGATGCGGGCGTTGTTGGCACAGTCCGACTATGATGAAGCACTGGATAGTTTTGGGAAGCAAAGGATTCAGGACTGGACTGATGAGGAAAAAAGAATTGATTGTAAGGCTTTGTCACAAATTCAACTCCATTTGCATAATAATATTTTGCAGGAAGTTTTGAGCGAGAAAACTGCCGCCGCTCTATGGTTAAAGCTGGAAGGGATTTGCATGACTAAAGATCTCACCAGCAAGATGCATCTGAAGCAAAAATTATTCCTGCACAGGTTACCCGAGGGAGGTAATGTTTTGAATCATATTTCAGAATTTAAGGAGATTATATCTGGTCTAGCTGCAATGGAGGTTAAGTATGAAGAGGAAGATACTGCTTTAATGTTACTTTGTTCACTGCCAAGTTCTTATACCAATTTTAGAGACACCATATTATACAGTCGTGATACTCTCACACTTAATGAAGTTTATGAAGCTTTGAACTCTAAGGACAGGATGAAATTAATGGTGCCTCATGATGGTTCAAGTTCATCCCAAGCCGAGGGATTATCTGTTCGTGGCAGGACAAAGGAGAAGAACTCACACAATGGAAACATAGGCAAAAGTAAGAACGGCCACAGGGGCCGGTCGCAATCCAGAGACAAGAAATATTGCAGGTATTGCAAGAGAGACGGGCATGATATCTCAGAGTGTTTCAAGTTGCAGAACAAGGAAAAGAGAAAAGGTAACAAACAACGTGACAATTCTGCTAACGTTGCTCGTGATGATAGTTCCGATGATGCTCTTGTCGTTATTGCTGGATGTGCTGAGACCAATGATGAGTGGGTACTTGACACTGCATGCACTTTTCATATGTGCCCGCATAGAGATTGGTTTACTACTTTTGATTCCACTTCTGCTGCTGGTTCCGTTTTGGGTTTTGATAATTCACCATGCAAGATTGAAGGCATAGGTTCTATTCGAATCAAGATGTTTGATGGCATAATCAGAACTTTGACAGATGTTCGGTATATTCCAAAGATGAAGAGAAATCTTATTTCTATGAGTGCCCTTGATGCAAAGGGATACAAGTATTCAGGTGGAGATAGTGTTTTGAAAGTCACCAAAGGTTCCCTTGTTGTGATGAAAGGTGACTTAAGTTCGACCAATGGTCTTTATTACCTTCGAGGTTCTACCGTTTCAGGTAACGCTACTCCAGCTATTTCAAAGAATTCTGATTGTGATGCTGCTAACCTTTGGCATATGCGTCTTGGACATATGAGTGAACTTGGTTTGGCAGAGTTAAATAAGAGAGGTCTTCTTGATGGATATGAACCTGGTAAATTAAAATTTTGTGAGCATTGTATTTTCGGCAAGCACAAGAGGGTGAAGTTCAACACTTCGACTCATACAACCGAAGGTATTCTTGATTATGTGCATTCTGATTTATGGGGACTATCTCGCAAGAAGTCACTAGGTGGTGCTAGTTACATGCTGACTATTATTGATGATTATTCGAGAAAAGTTTGGCCTTATTTCTTAAAGCATAAATATGAAGCATTCTCAGCATTTAAGGAGTGGAAGATTATGATTGAAAGACAAACTGAAAGGAAGGTAAAAATACTTCGCACCGATAATGGTATGGAATTCTGTTCTAAGCAATTTAAGAATTATTGCAAGTCTGAAGGCATTGTCAGACACTACACCGTTCCTTATACTCCTAAACAAAACGGTGTTGCTGAGCATATGAACAGGACCATTATTTCCAGAGCCCGTTGCATGTTGTCCAATGCAGGTTTGCATAGGCGTTTTTGGGCTGAGGCCGCTTCCAGTGCTTGTTATCTCATTAATCGTTCACCATCTATTGCTCTTAATAAGAAAACTCCAATTGAGGTATGGTCTGGTTCACCTGCTGATTATTCACAGTTGAGAGTTTTTGGTTGCACTGCTTATGCTCATGTTGATAATGGAAAGTTGGAGCCTAGGGCTGTTAAGTGCATCTTTCTTGGTTATAAGTCTGGTGTTAAAGCTTTTAAATTGTGGAATCCTGAAACCCAGAAGGTTGTTATTAGCAGAAATGTTATCTTTAATGAATCTGCTATGTTACATGATGTTTCATCTACTAATGTTCCCGTTGAGAGTGAACAGCAGCCTCCTATTCAACAGCCTACTGTTCAGGTGGAGCATGTTATTGATTCAGGTGATACATCTCATAATGAAATTGTTGATACACATGATGAACCCGTCGTTAATGATGATAATGTCACTCCCACTCCAAATCAGCCTATTGTTCCACCCAGTTGGAATCTTGCACGTGACAGAGTTAGACGGGGTAGTAATAAACCTGACAGGTTAATTGAAGAGTGCAATATTGTTTCTTTTGCTTTATCTGTTGCAGAAGAAATTGAAGGTAATGCTGAGCCTTCGTCATATTCCGAGGCTATTATTTCTAGTGATAGTAATAAGTGGATGACCGCTATGCATGATGAGATGGAATCACTTGAAAAGAAGGCACTTGGGATTTAGTAAGATTACCTAGAGAGAAGAAACCTATTCGTTGCAAGTGGGTTTTCAAGAGGAAAGAAGGTGTTTCTCCTAATGATGAGACAAGATATAAAGCAAGGTTAGTTGCTAAAGGTTACAGTCAGATTCCAGGTATTGACTATAACGAAGTCTTTTCTCCTGTTGTGAAGCATAGCTCTATTCGCACTTTACTCAATATTGTTGCCATGCATGATCTTGAGCTTGAACAATTGGATGTTAAAACTGCATTCTTACATGGAGAATTAGAAGAGGATATTTATATGGAACAACCTGAAGGTTTTGTTATTCCTGAAAAAGAAAAGCTTGTCTGTAAGTTAAAGAAATCTCTTTATGGATTGAAGCAATCCCCTAGACAGTGGTACAAGAGATTTGACACATTTATGCTCTCTCAAGGTTTCAAAAGGTCTAATTATGATAGTTGTGTTTATTTGAAAACTGTCAAAGGTTCAACTATTTATTTGCTCCTTTATGTTGATGATATGCTAATTGCTGCAAAGAGTATGTCAGAGATTAATGAACTAAAGAAGCAATTGAGTAATGAATTTGAGATGAAGGATTTGGGTGCAGCAAAGAAAATACTTGGCATGGAAATATCCAGAGATAGACCATCTGGAAAAGTATATCTAAGTCAGAAGGGATATATTGATAAAGTTCTTCGTCGTTTTAATATGCATAATGCCAAGCCAGTAAGTACTCCGTTAGCTGCACACTTCAAATTATCATCAGCCTTATGTCCTAAGTCAGATGCAGATATTGAGTACATGTCTAGAGTTCCCTATTCGAGTGCAGTTGGTTCACTTATGTATGCCATGGTTTGTTCTCGTCCGGATTTATCATATGCATTGAGTGTTGTCAGTAGATACATGGCTAATCCTGGAAAAGAGCATTGGAAAGCAGTTCAATGGATTTTCAGATACCTGCGTGGTACTTCTAATGCTTATTTACAGTTTGGGAAAACTAGAGATGGACTTGTTGGTTTTGTTTATTCTGATTTTGCTGGTGATTTGGATAAGAGAAGATCACTCACAGGTTATGTTTTTACCATTGGTGGTTGTGCTGTGAGTTGGAGAGCAACTTTGCAGTCTATTGTGGCTTGTTCCACTACTGATGCCGAGTATATGGCTATTTCTGAGGCATGCAAAGAAGCTATCTGGTTGAGAGGTTTGTATTCTGAGCTTTGTGGAGATTCATCTTGCCCTACCGTATTTAGTGACAGTCAAAGTGCTATATATCTTACAAAGAATCCAATGTATCATGAGAGAACAAAGCACATCGATGTCAGATATCATTATATTCGAGATGTTGTTGCTGAAGGTGATTTGAAGGTATGCAAGATAAGTACTCATGATAATCCTACTGATATGATGACAAAGCCAGTTCCGACCAATAAGTTTGAGCTTTGCTCAGGCTTAGTTGGTATTTCTCACTAGTCCTATGGACTTTGACGCACAAGGTGTTTATGCTAATTTGGATGGAGTTATTCACTTTCTTTGACTACCGGGGGGAATTTGGTTCAAGGTGGAGATTGTTAAATTGTGATCCAAATTCTAGTACCGGGTTGGACTAGACGTAGTACAACCGGTGTGGGCTTTTGCATTGGCACCGACGCGTACGAGTACAACTCGTTTACTTGTCCTACAAGGACTCCTATGTGTTGCCCCTCTTATATACCCCATGTAGTCGCACCTCAGACGGCATGTCGTTTCGTGCTTGTAATACTCCTCCTCATAGTGATTGCGCTTTCGTGCGTCCGTGGTTTTCTCCCGCAAGGGTTTCCACGTAAAAATCCGTGTCTCTTTGTCTCGTTTATTTCTCGTTATTATCTAACAGTCTCCGGTGTCCGGCACATACTCTACGTGTAGTGCATGTATGCTGGATGGTAGAGAGAGATACATGAGAAACAGTAATCAGACGATCATCTCACCATCAGGAAAAATGAGCTTGGTGTTCATGTCGTCAAAGTCCTTGCCGCCCTTGCATGGATGGCCGCCGGTCTCCGTTGCGGCTGCGGTTCCTACAAGATGCATTCTGCCTCTGGTGTTTTGTGAGGGATTTGCTGTGTGTTGGATGGATGGGCGTGATGGCTGGCTGGTGAGTTGGATGGATGCGTGCTTGGTGGCTGGTGAGTGCGCCGGCGACGGATGGATGCGTGATGAATGGATGGATCTCCTGATGGATGGGTGTGTGCGTTGTGAAGGGCGGCGGCCTTGTGGCGTCTCTGCCTCCTTTTCTTGCTGCAACACATGTAAGGTGGAAGGCACGAAGTACAATAAATTAGTAGGGCTTGCTCTGCTCCCTGTTCTCCATCTCAGCCGGCGCCGGTTTGCTTGCGGGCAGCCTGACATAGTCGGAGGCAACCCATTGCCGGCGCGCTCATCGTTGCTGCCGAGTGTGTGCCTCCGCATTGTCGCCGCCCTAGGCGCATCCTATGTGTGACTTCTCTTCTCCTGATGCTTCGTACATGAGGTCTTGGCTCTCTGCTCGAAGCCGCACCACATGCGATGCGAGGTCTTGGCCCTCTGCTCGAAGCCGCACCACATGCGCTGCGCGTCTCCAACTGGAGGCGTCCGCCTCTCCTCGGCGAGGCTCCGCTTCTGGGTGATGCCGCCTGCGTCGTCGCCTCCTGGCTGGGTGTCATCTCTTTGGCCGCCTGCTAGACGAAAGCATACATATAGATCAAAAGAAGTTAGTCAGCAGGGTATGCTTTGCTGCCCGTTCTTCATCTTGTCGGGTGCTCGCTTGCTGTGGCATGTCCAACGTCAGATCGTTGGCAACGCGCTCCCTCCGCCGTCGTCGCCGTGGCGTGTTCTTCTTCTCTGCCGCCACGATGCCTCCAACACGGCGCCGCTGCGAGCAGCTCACGGCAGCGCACACGCAGTACGTGCCTTGCGAGTCGACACCGTCGCAGTCGGCCCGTCACCGAACTCGGGACGAAGCCAGCGCCACCGTCGGCGCGGGGCGCGTCTCCTCTTGGCCACGTCCGCTGCGTGCTGTCTCGCGTCCCCTGGTCGTCCTCGATGCGTACGTGAGTTTTCTATCTGGTTGAAGCACCGGCTGGCATCTCTTCTATATGTCCCTGATAGACGAAAATACGTGTATATCAAAAGAAATTAGTCAGCGGGGTCATCCTCTCGTCGGGTGCCTGCTCGCCGTGGGCGCGTGAAGCGCGTCCAACGTTGGATCATTGGCAACGCGCTCCCGCTGCCGTCGTCGCCGCGGACGCGTTCTTCTTCTTCTCCGCAGCCACGACGCCTGCGGCACGGCGCCGCTGCGAGGGGAAGCGCACACGCAGTGCGCCGTCGGCCCGTCACTGAGCTCGGGACGTAGCCAGCGCAACCTCTGGCGTAGCGCGTGCGTCCGCCCGATTCCCTGGACGCTGCGCCAGGGGCGCGTCTCTTCCTGGCCGCGGCCGCGGCCGCTGCCTCCCTCCTGCCTGGGTTCCGCGTCGACGCCGCCGCATGGGCGCCTCCCCTGCTGGCCTCTCCCTGGTCGCCCCCTGGTCGCCCCCTGCTGTTGTATGCTTGGGTGAGTATTTATAGGCAAGAGGTGGATGACCCGGTGGCTGGAGACGGGCCAAACGTCCCGATCTTCTAGGACTAGATATAGATGCAGTCGCCTCTCCAATTTTATCTGCTCCACTGATGTCTATCTTCCCTTGACGCGTACGCCTGCACACAGAAAAATGAAAACCATCTCGTACGTACCTAGCTATCCGACTGCCGGTGGGCCAGGTTTGTTGGATCGCCATCTTCGCACTTATCCCTGGAGTTTGCTAGCTGAAACAATCGCAACAAGTATTCAAGTACGTATACGCGTGCTCGCTGGCCGGTATATACGGGTACTCAAATTAGAGATACGCATACTATATGTTATCTTGTGGGCACGTCATAGACCTAGACTCGGCCCTCCAAAGTGTAACCTGCATGTGTGTATAAGACTATGCCACAGAGTATCTAGTGCAAGTATACATTGGTTAGTACGTGAGCAGACTCAAAGTGCATGCATGCATGTTTATACATAGGCCATTTTAACTTGCATGGATCCTACGAAGCTAAACCACAGGCCAGCTAGCTAGTGTGTAGTACCTGGGCAACCTCAACATGCATGCACGTATGTTAAATCAAAGATGAGCTAGCGGATGCATCCTAATGTTGTACTCATGCGTATGTTTATATCTTCTCCTCCCTATATATCCTGCATTTAAGGAAAATAAATATCTTCCAAGATCAAGATTAATTTATAGAGGTTAGTCACTCAGGAGAGAAAGTAAAAATTAAATAAGGAAACGCCGACATATGATTTTGTTCTTTTTCTTTGGTACAAAATCGCATCGAACAATGTGCTACTTCAACAGCATCTGGAGCTGGTGTTGTATCTAGCAAAGGAAAAGATGCTGCATGTACAAGCAAATCTTCACAGATTGATCTCAATATGGATGTTGAAGTTCATGAGATTGATTCTGATGAAAACAATACTTCCCCTGGTGTCTTCATGAAGAAGTCAACTACCATTGAGCAAGAAAAAAAGAAGTCCACTAGAAGTGGATCAAAAGAAACTGGAAGAGGGCAAAAACGGACAGACGACGATGCCATATCAGCAATTGACCGCCTTGCAGATGCATCACTTAGCATTGCTGAAGCGAAGAAAACAGTAGCACAACAAAATGAAGCTTACTCGGTTAAATCATGTAAGGCAATATTAAATAGTATGAGTAATCTAGATCCCAAAGAGAAACTAAAAGCGGTCAAGGCATTTACAGATGGTGATAAACGGGCCATATTCATTGAGATGGATGATGAGACGCAGAAGCTTTGGATTCTTGATCCTTAGAATTTTTGTAATACACCATTGACCATAGTATTTTATTTCAGTCGTTGTCGTAGATTCAGAAAAAAATTTCCATTATGTTTTATTAGCTTGTGTGAAATAATGAACATTCTTTTTCAATTTTATATTGTTCATTTGATGGTTCAGCACTGATATATTTAACAAATATCCTGAGATGATATCAATAGTGTATATTGTGCAGGGAACTATGAACAGCTTGGATGTGCCAGATGATGAACTTTCTGACTCTGAGCAAGTGCTTATTAACAACATTTCTGCAGTGTCCTTGTTTCGTGATGTGTTGTTTACAAGGTTATTCAAAACAACTCGTAACACCTCTATATTAACTGGTGCTCAGAAAACAATAGAGTTGTTAGATGGACATCCAGTTAGATTTTATGAACTAATTCGTCTTGAGAAGCACACATTCTTCTTGTTGCGGGATGCTTTGTGCGGGAGAAAGTTACTTAAGGATACAAATCGAATGACAGTGGATGAACAACTACTCATGTTTTTACATACAATTGGTCACAATGTTAGAAACCGTGTCATGCAAGATAGATATCAGCATTCTGGCGAACCAATCAACCGACACTTCAACAAAGTTTTAGACGCCATAAATGGTTTGCGTGATGTTTGCATAACATATCCAAGCAATCAAGTCCCATCCAAAATATTGGGTGACGCAAGGTTCTACTCCTTTTACATATGATTTTCATAAGTACAATGTCCACAACATGTGAACATCCTTATTTGACTAAAAAAATCCCACCAGAACTGTCTAGGAGCAATTGACGGGACACACATTGAGGTGAAAATCAAGCTTGATAAGCAAACTCATTACAGAAATAGGCATGGTTATCCGTCTCAAAATGTAATGGCAGCAGTGTCATTTGACATGACATTCTCTTATGTCGCTGCTGGATGGGAGGGTTCTGCATCGGATCAAGCTGTTCTAAGATGGGCTGGTACTAGTGGGGGTTTGGTTGTTCCTGAAGGTAAAATTATAAATATATTAATTATTTGTGTATCTATAATATAAATAAAAATTCTGACTGTGCTATGAAACCTCATGTGCAGGCAAATTTATCTTGTTGATTCAGGCTATGCAAATACTCCAAAATTTATTGCCCCATATCGTGGAGATCGCTATCATATTGCTTCTTTTCGTGGATGTAATCGGAGATATACTGGTGAGAAGGATTTGTTCAACCATGTGCATGCACAGCTGCGGAACGTTGTGGAACGAACCTTTGGTGTTCTGAAAGCTCGTTTTCCAATTCTAAGTAGGAAAGGAGGAATTCCTTATCCATATAGAACCCAAGTTAAAATTGTTATGGCTTGTTGCATCATCCACAACTTCATAAGGAAGGTTAATGAGCCTGATGAGTTGTTTGAGCTTTATGAGCATGGAGAAACACAAGAAAATGTTGACCATGGTGATCAACAAGTTCGTGGGCAAGCAAGAGAAGATGATCGAGTTGCTGGTGAGAGAGTTCGTGCTGGCATCGCTCAACAATTGTGGACTAATCATCAACAGACGTGTGAACCGACAACAAGATGATTAAACGCCGTAATATTTGATTTCCATCTTTAATTAGAGATGTATTTGAATAATTATTGTTAGAACTTTAAATTTCTTTATGTGTTCATGAACTCCCCATTCTTTTATAGGCTTATGAACTCTCTCTCTCTCTCTCCCTCTCTCTATCTACGGCTACATGATGAAATGTTATTTTTCACCAATCTATTCAGCAAATGAAGCAACAAATAAACTACTTCATTCAAATGGGTGTGTTCTTATGTAACATAAGAGTGTTCCCGTCCTACCTACGCACCAGATTCTACAATGTACCAAGTGCAAAGCTTGACAGCTTTCAGTGCTACAAACGCACCTGAAACTTCTTGTTTTTAGAAAGACCATGAACCTTGCCAGTTCTAACTTTGCTTTCTACAGTAGCACTTATATGTAGCTCATTGTTAAGGCCTGTTACTTATGAAGTATTTTTCTGTCGGCAAGTGCATGATACAGACCATGAAAGAAAGATAATTATAGCTCCTCTCTGCAAGTGCATGGTAGACCATGTTAACTACAGAGTTTGCGAAAAGAAAAATCAAACATACCTGCTCCTCTGAATCGCCGTCCTCGAGCTTGTCCTCTGCATCCGCTGTTACTCATGGTCATGCTGGTCAGGGAGCGGGGGCTACAGCTGCCTGCTGCCGCCGGCGCCCCACAGATCTAGTGGTAAAACGGGCTGGTTACAGTGCAGCCTGCACCGCCGGCATTTTAGGGAGGAAGGCATGTGCGTTGAGCTGAAGCAGCACTGCTCGACGGATAGAGCTCACTGCTCGACGGATAGAGCTGGCTGACGGCCGACGAAGCACAGTAGGCCTTAGCGACCTAGCCGTCCAGGGGAGGGGAGGCGGGCAGCGGCGTTGGGGAGTCAAGCAGCAACCGGCGTGGCCGGAGGCGCGCACTAGCCGGCGTCCTCGCGCGGATTCATCCACGGCCGAGAGCAGGGGAGTACCGGTGTCAGCGAGCGGAGGAGGAATCGGAGGGGACCCGCAGGACGACAGACTTGGAAGACGCCATTGTGGCTGATTTGGAGAAAGTGAGAGTGAGTCACGGGAGGAGAAAAGGAACCAGCCCACTGGAGGGTATCCAAACAAGGTACATGACCGACTAGTTTTTCTGTTTTCCTATCCAAACGTAACTTTCTATAAACTCGTTATTTACAAAACGTAAAGTAAAACGGGGTTTCCTAAAAATCAGCTAAAAACTCGTTTTCTACAATCCTAACGCTAATCACCGCTATCCAAACAACGCCATAGTGTTTGTTTTTCTACCCCACAAAGCCTCCCGTCGATTTTTTTCTCGTCCAGCCGATTTTTTCCCACCACGTCATATTTGATCGCACTTCCAAAGTATGACGCTCAGCCAGATTTATGTTATTATTTACTTACCTTTTACAACACTACATCAAATTAACTTGCCTTTTTCAATAACATGGAATTATGCCGCTCAATTTCATACCATATTTCACCTTACTTTTCCGTACGCAGTTTAATCACATAAATTTACTTACCATGCAAGACACAGACTACCAAATTATTATGTTCAAAAAATATTTGACTCCCGTGATGGTAGTTTTGACGCACGGCGCGAAAAAGCGGCCGGGTGCGCGCTAGTTTTGACGCACGGCGTCCGGCGCGTGTTATAAAAGCCAGCGCCCGCCATGAGCCCTCCCACAGCTGTCCGCCTCTCCCCGCTCTCTCGCCACTCTTTCTCGCCTCCGCCTCCATCGCCGCCGCGCCACCATGCTGCGGCGCTGCCGGGGAACTTTGGGCTACCGCGGCATCCCTGCGCGCCCCTCCGGCACCTTCTCCGCTGAGATCCGGTTCAGCGAGATGCTCCTCGGCCTCGACACTTTCGACTCCACCCACGAGGCGACCCACGCATACGACACGGCGGCGTGGCGCCTCTAGCGGCCTCGTAGGGACATGAACTTCCTTGAGGTGGCGACGCGGGAGCAGGCGTAGGAGCTCGCGCCTCCCACGCGGCTTATCACCGACGAGGATCGTCGCGGCAACTGGAGGCGATATGGACGAGGAAGCCATGACGCATTAGCACCAACGCTTCCAGCAGGGCATCATCAACGAGCACGAGTTCTACGCGCAAAGGATGACGGAGAGGAAGGAGAGGATCGGATGGCGGAGCGAACTGCCTATCGCGAGGACAGGCCGCTCAATTCAACATCGAGCTAGGAGCAGCGTCGACCTGAGACTCCGGCGACGATAGGTATCTTGACGCCTTCATCGAGACGTCGGAGGAGGACATCACCGAGGCGGAGGCGGAGTCGGAGGAGGTGGAGGAGGACGGCGAGTAGTAGTCGTAGTCGGAGTAGATGAACTATCTTGTTGAACTAGCTATGTATCGTTTTTTATGTATCTTTTTGTATTATGTATCGTCTTATCTATGTATCGCTTTATTTTAATCAACATATGCTTTCGTTTTTGCATACGTATGTGTATCGTGCGTTGTATTTTTAGCGCTTCTACTGAAGCAGCGCGCGCGTAATTTTTTGCAGCGTGCGCTGGAGCCAGCGCTCTGTGGCACGCAAAAGTTGTTATTTTCGGCGCTGTAAACGTATTTAGCGCGGCGCGCTTGCACGCTGTTGGAGATGCTCTAACATATAGCCCAACCAGCCGTTGTTGTTATTTTAAGTCATGCTAGCTAGTCCTTATCAAGTGGAATTCGACGGTGACTGGCCGGTAAATCTTGCCAGTAACATCCGGATATATAACGGCACAATCCGGTCGTGCGTGCGTGCGTGCATGCATGCATGTGTGACTCCCGTCGCGTCAGCTATCCATCCAAAGTGAGGACGCACGAAGCACTTGATCCCCGTCGACGGCTCGAGATATGCATTCATATCCTAAAGGCAGAAACAAGGAATTTCCTGCTTTTAGCCCTTTCTCTTTTCTTGGTGCAACCAGAGGGAAAACCTTAGCGCCGATGACACCGAAAAGCAGCGGCGGTATGCATGAGGATATCCACGAGTTGGCGTCACCGGACGGCGAAAGTGAGCAAGTAAGCTGGGACTGGCATGCAGGAGATGTATCGGCCATGCTTTGCTTTTGAACCGATCGGCGTCGCATAAAGGAACGATGATAGGGATCATTCGGACGGGTAAAGAGAGAGATGCGATGAGTGGATGGCTCACCCACACCTGCTCTTGATTCGGCACGGCCGGTTTGACAAACTCATCCATTTGTCTGAGTTCGCACCGTTGCGGTAGGCTCTCCTACTGCTCTAGGATGAGTTGGGGTTCGAAGTTCCACCCAACACCATCCACGTACGTCCACGTCCACATAAAACTCAACTTGGGTTTCTCACCCGCCATGGTCATCGTTAGGCGGGACTCAATCGCGTGCAGTGTGCTCACACGGCTATGTGGATTAAGTTAACTTGAGCTGTGGTTAAAAGCCATAGTTACATTCAGCACGGTGTGGCGGGTGCTTACCCTTTAATTTCCTCGCGTCAGCACTGCGAGCTGAAGCAAACTCTCGGTCAAACTTACTGAAATATAGGAGTACAAGGCATCTAAAATAGAAACGTGCATGAAACAGCAGTGTCAATCTTTCGTCCTTTGCAGTGCAGCGAAAAAAAAGGCCAGCCACACACAAGTCGGCAAGCTAGCACTTCCTCTCGCATGCAGCCGCGCCGTTGAGCCGCCACTCACAATCAGGTGTGTGTGTGTGTGTGTGTGTGTGTCTGCTTCGAGCGCACATGCATACGCGCGAGTGTGATTAGCTACCGTACCTAGTGCGCATATAAATAGGCCCCGAGGCCTCTCCCCGCTGGCCGCGGACTGCAGGCTCCAAGATACAGCAGGAGGATTCATCCATCCAGGGGTACGTCTAGTTAAGCGTCAAGCTCTCGTGTCGACACAATATCAAGCTTTAATTTCGTCCAGGAGAAGCAAGCAAGCTCTAGCTTCTTGCGGCCGGCCAGTTGAGGTATGTATGCATGTAGGGCCATCGTCGTCAGTTCTTTCTGCCACTGAACGTACGTAGAATCTTGGTGTTTCGAGATGTGATTGACTCATCTTCCTCCTCTTTTAGTTAGTTTGGTCTTGATCTCACAAGTTCAACCAGTACGAATTAATTGCCTCCTCGATCGGCATGTTTGCTCACTTTGTTGCTCTCATTCAACCGCTTCCACATGCATGCAGATATGTTGAAAGATTAGAATGCCCAATTGCTGCTTTGTTTTGTACTAGGAACACCCACGCCCAACCCAAGCCTGCATAGTAGTTAAGCAGCAGGGTACGTAGCCAAAGCTTAACACGGTGACATTTCTCCTTCCATTGAGCTATCATACCTCAGCTAGGAACAAAAATACAAGGAAGCAAGCCAGTGTTCATGAAAAACTGGAGCATACCTTGTTAGTTAGGAGCAATGTTCATCTCTAGTTAGTTAGGGGCAAAATCCATCCCTGTCGCTATGGCTAAGCTACTTACTCCAACTCATCAAGTATGCTCACTTGTTAGGATAGTACTAGTAGTAGTGTTAGGTGTCTCCGTTTACCCACCAAACCGAATTGTGGACTATGCATGCAGTGCAATCGTGGCCCTGTCATATGTTGACACTCTGATGAATCGGTTGTTGATCAGTTGCTGTCACAAGAGTAGTGGCCAAAGTGTTCTCGGAGCATATCCTGGTCCATGTTCTCCTCAATTAACTAACTCTTTTCTTCTTTCCCGGTGGCGTCTCCTATTATAGGACTACTAGTACAGTGTTGTTGGTGACCGGCCATCTGGATTCTGAAAGCACCATGAATAAGCTCATATAATGCTTCAGGCCCGCAGCATATGGTTATGCCCCATGTTTGCTTTGCTGGAAAATAACAAGAACAGCACTATTCCAACCGATTACACATTGTCGGCTTTCCGTACGGCTGGACTGCAATATTTATATCCACAAAATTGCAAAACTAAACAAATCGTTGTTTGCATGCATGGGGTATTAATTCTGACATGTGCTGCCTTCAGGGTTCCAGGAGGTGTACGTGTTTGCATTGTCGTCCCTCGCAGTCGCCGGAGGAACTAAAGAATGTTGCGCGAGAGATGGCAGTGGCA
This sequence comes from Aegilops umbellulata, assembly GCA_032464435.1. Classification (NCBI taxonomy): domain Eukaryota; kingdom Viridiplantae; phylum Streptophyta; class Magnoliopsida; order Poales; family Poaceae; genus Aegilops; species Aegilops umbellulata. The sequence continues at coordinate 375,549,605 of CP136059.1, read as the reverse complement.
GGGATGCGTTTTCATTCTCGTCCTGCTTCTTCTCTCCAACGCATCAGCGTCAGGTATGTATGTATGTGACAGCATCCGTGGTTATTAGGCCTGTGCTCCGTTTTCAGTATAGTGGAAACTGCAACTAGTCTCAGTGATCCTACGCTATTGGTGCTTCGATCCTTTTTTCAACTAGATGGGGTTTTACTTTTGTAGCAGCCCAACAGCGTCCGTGTGGTGTGACACTACTGCCGGCTTCCATTCTCGCTTTGCTTTCTGTCCCCCGAGCTAGATTCTTTACTTAGAGAGAGCATCGCAGAAAGAAAGAAAGATAGAAAGTGTGCAGCAGTACAAAGGGACTTTTTAGTTGAGTCATAAGCAAAAGCAGAGGCAACACGCGTCCAGGCTCAACGGTTCTAGTCTGGCCTCCTGATTAAGAAACTGAACTGAATGATGCGCCTACCTAACTACTTCCTCCGTCCCACAATATAATAGTATTTTTTTAGAACCTATAATGTGTAAAAAACGCTCTTATATTATGAGACGGTGGGGTAGTATCTTCTCTTAATTTGACACATGTAAAGGCCGCCTTATCGCTCGTTCATTTCCATACCTTCGGTTATATCAAAATAAAATTCGCCACTCAGCACTCAACAGAGTGAACGTGGCTGTAACATAATTCTGCAGCTAGTAAGAAGAAGCTACCATTCAATGATGAAAACGTGGTCAGAGAAGAAAAATCTTTGCCACACGCTGAAAATTACTGACAACTGAACTCAACTTTACCTTCATTGCATGATGGACAGGCACTTCTCTGGGGAAGAACTCTCCATCAGACTACACGAGAATCGTGCAGTCTAAGCAGACCAGGCAAGCGCGGGTGTGCGACGGAGCAGACCACCGGCTGCTGCGGTCCCTCGCCAATACCGGGACAGAGGTCATGGTCACCATCCCCAACTCACATCTGCAGCACATCGCCGAGTTCCGGGACGAGGCCCGGCTCTGGGTGACCGCCAACGTGGCGCCGTTCCTGCCGGCGACCATGATCACGCATGTCCTGGCGGGAGACAACGTCCTGTCGTCCGTCTCCCACGGGGTCGCCGCCTACTCGCTGGTCCCCGCCATGCGGAACCTCCACGCTGCCCTCGTCGCCGCCGAACTCGATGGCAGCGTCAGGGTGTCCACCGCGTTCTCCACGGCGCCGCCGGCCCCGTCGTGGTCCCCCGGCATCACAGGGCACGTCCTGCGGTTCCTGTCGGAGACCGGCTCGCCGTTGTTCCTCAAGGCTCGCGTGTCGGATGTCAGAGTCGACGACGTGTACGCCGCGATGCGGGCGCTGGGCTTCTCGGGCATCCCGCTGATCACGGCAGAAGCACAGGAGCTCGGTCTCGGTGGCGCGCTGGTGTACCACAGCTACTTGTATCATGCTGCCGGTCGCCACACTCGGCGGTCGCTAGCGACGGGGACGTTCTGCGTGGCGCTCCAGAATGCGGACCCGACGGCGCTGCAGGCGGGCCTGAGCTGGGCGTGCGGGCAGGGCCAGGCCGACTGCTCGGCGGTGCAGCCCGGAGGGGCGTGCTACAAGCAGAACAACGTGGCGGCGCTGGCCTCCTACGCCTACAATGACTACTACCAGAAGAGCGCCAGCACCGGCGCCACCTGTTCCTTCAACGGCACCGCCACCACCACCGCCACTGATCCCAGTAAGCACCAACAAGAACCATTTCGATGCATAACCTTCTGACCTGTACCACCATGGATGGCTGGCTGTTCTTGTTCTCTGATTCTTTCATGTTAATTGCTCATTGCAGGTTCAGGATCGTGCGTCTTCGCAGGAAGGTGAGCACAGTTTCTCGTGATACCTGAAATAGTCAGCGCTCCCGCTCCTGCTCCCAGATTATTTCACAAATCTGACACGGTACCAATTTCGTGCTTGCAGCACGATGGCAGGAGGCTCCACCTCCAACTCGAGCGTGCCAAGCGCCAGCCCTCCGACAAGCCTGGGCGCCCCTCCGTCAGACGATCTCACTCCTCCAGTCGGCTCAAGCCCTCCGTCCGACTTTGGCCCCCCGGCAGCCGACACGGCCCCTCCGACGAGCCTGGGCGCCCCTCCGCCAGACGATCTCACTCCTCCAGTCGGCTCAAGCCCTCCGTCCGACTTTGGCCCCCCGGCAGCCGACACGGCCCCTCCGACGAGCTTTGACGCTCCTGCAGGTGGCTTCGGACCATCGTCTGGGTTCGGTCCCCCGTCTGTGTTCGGCAGCCCGCCATCGACGTTCGGCCCGCCTGGGAGCTTAAGCGGGAGCGGGAGCTTCGGGCCGAGCGGCACCCTCGAGCCTTACGGCGTCGGGTGCCGCCATGTCGCCTCCTTGGCTGCTTCCACCCTTTTGTCCGCCATTGTTCTCGCCCTTCTTTGTGCGTCACCTGATCTGATGTAAATTTTCCGAGTGTGAATCTGGATTAGCTATACAGAGCTAACGCTGTCGTTAGCTATTACTATTACATCTTATCTTCTTGGTCTTGTAGATGTCAGATTCAATGTTTAGGAATCGTATGTATATATATGATTTGCAGAGTATTTGGCATTGCACTGGAGAATAACCTGGGTACGTACCTGGGTAGTTAACCTGACATGTTTTGGATTGGGAATAGTTTCAGTTCACTTGTGAAGAAAAAGATAGAAGGAGCTTCGGCGCGATGACTTTAGACATGCAGCTTCTGAACCGACTGACCATTTATCTTCCCGGATGAAGTTAACTTTCAGAGTTCAAACCGTGTCTCCAGCGTCCTCTGGATGGTCGGCAGCAACCGCATTGTTGAAACAGAAGTGTTATAAGGAGCTGAAAAGCAACAAGCTAATGATTACCAAACTTACTAGTTTACATCAGGATGATACCTCCGAGCAAGTTTCCAATAGGCTGGAACAGGACATATTCTTAGAACCAACACAGAAAGAAAAAATTACAGGCGTGGCTAGAGTATTGCTTACCAACCTCATATTTTCATTAATACAAAATACTAAACAAGTGAAAGAAACAGCTAATGGGTTGATGAAAGTGAAATTAAAAGCATTCATTTGAGTCCAAACAAAATGGCCCTAGAGGTCATGGCATACTTTGCACCAAAGACTAATGATCAAATTACATGCTAAGGGTGCAGGATATTAATTTACCATTTACCAATGATACATACCTTAATGCAGTACCGATTTTATTTTACATGTAGATTGTATGAATAAAATAGAATCAAAATTGGAAGTTGGAAATCAACTACGAAAAGTTTGCATATCCCATAATCACAAGAATTTATATGGGGAACAGCAGGATAACTAAGAAAAATGGTTTAAACTGGAGTGAAACAAAACTTGATCTGGTACTATGCCAAACAAATACTCCCTAGTGTAGTGTCAAAAACGCTCTTATATTATGGGAAGGAGGGAGAAGTTCCTTTTTTATGTGAGCAAGTGCTAGATTTTTATTCGACGGATGGAGGTTGTTGGACTACAGGCAGGGAAAAAAAACTAAACTAGACATTAACCGGCGAACCTCCTTCCAAGCAGAAACTTCTTCCTAGATGTAGGCAATCAGGGAGAAGAGTGTTCCCCTTGCCTGAAGACTCTCTATTTCTTTCCAGCCATATCAACAAGAAAAATCAGAAGCTTTGAGGTTTTCTGTCCTTCAGGAAATTGTGTTCAGGAAATCTGGCCCTAGAAAAACAACCTTCATGATGACACCAGGGTTTTCAAAGATAAACAGGAGAGACTGTCCAGTCCAGGCTCCGGCTGCGAACTACTGCTAACAGAGCTGATTCTGTGTGGCACAGAGCGCAGGAGAAGGACGTGGTAAACATATACTCACTACATCTGTTTCCAACTGAGTACTTCAGTTTTGAAAGGCGAGAAATTGATAAGATAGCCATAGGACTGTTGCACTTGTCAAGTGTTTTCCCCAATATCTTTACTCTTTCTGGCATTTGCTAATTCTTGTAAATACCCCCCCCCCCCTATTAATTTATAGCCACAAAATGTGTTATTTTAGCGAAAACTATCGTTGTGTCTTCTGCTAGCTTCTATACATATTTGTTCACATGGAGTTCATGTAGTGTAGAGAAACTGTATACAAATCCTGTGGAAAAGTCAAAGGGTATTTAGAAGAGCACAATGTCACTTGTGATTCAATAACAGAGCAATATGTAAAAAACAACATTATCTTCATAAGCATATCAGTATTCAGAGAATCTTAAGAAACTATATACCTTTTATAGGGTTTTTAGAACCTTGTATGAAGTATTTTTATCGCCAATATACTCACATCTGCACACTACATCCACCCTGAATCAAATGCACGTCTATTATTAATAATGAACTCAATCTCAATATTTCATCTATCTTTCGTCCTGTCCTGCTGATCAATAATGTTAACAGAACTTCGAGGTAAGAACTAACCTGAATTGCATATGAAAACCCGACAGGTAGACTTGGCTAGCAATACAGCATAGTGGTAGCTTAGTAGATAAAACAGCACAATCATACTTCCAAAACGACAACCATGTTAATCAAGTATTCGGAGATCCAGTCAAGTGAATCTTAATTTATCCAGATGTTTCTCTATCATAAGCTCTGCAGGATCATTCAGTGCACTGGTGACAGCTTTCTCCCATGCAGTTGACTCCAAAGCGTTCACCTTTGCCAGCCGGCAAAGCACTGACTCTAGCAACACTGCATCCCCTTCCCTCTCAATTCCCTGAATGAACTTGGTCACACAGTCCTTGCTTGGCGCAAAACCCTTAAAAACCATCTCATCCAAAACCTGATCGGCTTCATGAAACACCCCAGCAACACACATCCCATCAAAGAGCATTCTGTACGTCACAACATCAGGAGGGCAGCCCCTTCTAGGCATATCCTCAACCAAGTCATTTGCGTCACGCCACCGCCCCAACTTGCACAATCCAGCAACCAACGTGTTATAACTCACTGCATCTGCCTTACACCCGCTGTTCCGCATGTCATCAAGCACCGCAAACGCAGCATCCATATCGCCCTCGTCCTCACAGAAACCTGCGATCATTGCGTTGTGCACCACTGTATCAGCCTGAATATCCCTTCCCTTCATCTCTTCAAGCAAACCAACCACTTCCCCTTTCCGGCCGCCCCTAAACAACGCCCTAACCAAGGTCGCGTAAATGGCGGGATCCAGCGCAAGGTCTGCATCCACCACCATCTCCTCCTTGAGCCTGACCGCCTTGTCCACATCCCCCCTCTGACAGAGCCCCTTCATCAAGCTGGCATACACATGAGCATTTGGCCTCACATTGTACTGCTTAGCCATGGCGTCCTTGACGCCGAACGCCTCCTCGAGCCGACCACAATCGCAAAAGGCGGCAACCAGGGTGCCAAACGTGACGACGGTGGGGGCGATCCGCCGCTGAAGCATTTCGTCGAACAAGAGGCGGACGTGGTCGATGGAGCCACCAGCCGCGCGCATGAGGATGTTGTAGGTGCACGCGTCCGGAGGGATGGCGGCGTCCCGGCAGACAGAGAGGAGCTCGGCGAGGGGCGTGCCGCAGACGGCGAGGGCGTGCAGGAGGGCGTTGAGGGCGCGGGTGGTGCGGGGGCCGGGGAAGGCGGGGTGGGCGAAGGCGCGGCGGGCGGCGGCGGGGAGGCGGGCGCGGCCGTAGGCGGATATGACGCAGCGGAGCAGGGGCTCGCGAGGCTGGAGGGACGAGGCGCGCAGGCTGGAGAGGAGGGACTCCATGGCCGGGAACCGGCGCGCGGCGGCGAGCTTCGAGATGATGAGGTCGTAGCAGCGGAGGGAGTAGCGGAACGGGGTGGAGACAGGGGTGGTCGGCGGGCTGAGGAAGAGGCGGAGCGCGGCGGAGGGGTCGCGCTCGCGGCGGAGCGCGGCGGCGAGGTGGTACGACGAGAACTTGGTTCCGGCCATGGCGGCGCTCGGCATCTCTCCCGAACGGCTAAGGAATTTTTTAGGGGCCATTGACCTGGTCAGAAACACAAGTTTCTCAACATGACGGCCGGATATTCAATTTGGCTCTAGGAGCACATGCTCCCGCGTGTCGAAAATGGATTTTACAAAATTTAAAAAAAAAATAGATATGCTCATTGTCACACCGAAATGGTACATGCAAATTTGCAGCTGAAAAACTTAAGCATTTTGACCTGTAAAAAAGAAGTCGAATGCCAAATGTTTACCTCTAAATGTAATACATAATTTTGCTTTTTCATCGCCGAAGCACTGCTATCCCATATGGGAAAATTTTGTTTTTGCCACTCTAGATTTTGCCAATTTTTCTTATGCCACTCCAGATTTTGACATTTCACTTTTGCCACTCTTAGTTGTTGACAATTATCACAATTGCCATTCCGGGGCAAAAGCAAAATAATTTTATTTCATTCTTGCCACTCTTAGCTTTTGAAATGTATCACAATTGCCACTCTGAAAATTTTGCTTTTGCCACGGAAATGGCAATTGTGATAATTGTCAACAACTAAGAGTGGCAAAAGTGAAATGTCAAAATCTGGAGTGGCATAAGGAAAATTGGCAAAATCTAGAGTGGCAAAAACAAAATTTTCCCATCCCATATGGCATGAAAATTGTCAGGCACATTTACCCCACTAATATGAACATCTAAAAAAATTCATACTTTTTAAATTTATTTACTATTTATTTTGATTTTACTGTTCATTAGGCTCCCTAGAACCAAAAATCCGCGTCCAACGGCGTGTACCTATCTTATTCCTTCTTTTCTTTCGGAGAAAGTTTGTGCCTGGCCAACAGGCTAAAACTTCAGCCGGTGGCATGTGAGCCACGGGTTTGAGGCTCATCGTACGTCTCGCAACATCCCTCTCCCACCTTATCTTCTTTCTCCCCCTGTCTTATTGTCCCGATTTCGGGATTCCTGCAATGCTAATCCTCTCCGGATTTTTTGTCTTGTAATTCAAAACAAATACATCATGTAGTGTAAATGCTCGTTTATTATTTAAAAACTATTCATTGTATATTTTAAAATGTTAATTGTGTAATTAAAAATGTGATGTATTTAAAAAATATTTGTCTTTGATTAGAAAAATGTTAATCGCATATTTTCAAAATGCTTATATTTTATTTAAAAATTTTTAATCATGCATTAAAAAGTGTCCACACTATATTTCAAAACACATAAATTCTTCGTGTACTATATATATTTGTCTCGTATTACAATATTATTCAGGAAATCTTTTAAAAATATTCATAGTGTAATTAAACATGTTTATGGCATATTTTCAAATAAACCTTTCTCTGTTAGAAAGTATTCTTTGTTTATTCTAAAAAATTTAATGATTCATTAAAAAATGTTCATCAAATATTAGAAAATGCTCCTATATTTCAAAAAATATACCCAGTGGATGTTAAAAATGGTCATCACATACAAAAATTTTGTTCACCATTTATTTTCCAGAAAATCCATCGTGTCAATTCAAATTTTTTATGGTGTATTAAAAAATAATTACTCGGTATGGATATAAGGTCCATAAAACTGAAAGTAGGACCGCAGGAGAAAAGAGCAATAAGTATCAAAATAAGATCATGTATTTAAAACATGTTCGTATAATTAAAAAATCACACATTTTTAAATTATTATCAGAAAAAAACAGGAAAAAGAATACTGAAAACAGGCAAAAATGGGAAAAAGGAAGAGATAGACTGAAAAGCACAAGGGAAAGGGGATAAGTAAGCACAAAAATAATTTAATAATGAAAAATAAAAAAATATGAAAAGAACTGAAAACGAATGGAAAGATGATTTGAAAAAAAGCCACACTCGTCTACGCGCAATGGACGGGACAGTAGGTGGAAAAGCCAGTCTCTCCAACAAAACTGGAATATAAGAACTGGAGAAAGAGGAAAAACAACATCTTGTATACGTATCTACTGAAAAAAAGGAAGAAAAGAAATAATTTTGTTGGCTACGGCCCAAGAACACGTTCCTGTAAATATCGAGCGTTGTTAATCCCAACTCGCATTGTCTCAAAAGAAAAAAAAAACACAATCCCAACTCGCAACAGGCCCGGTATAGATTTTGTACTAGGCCCTGGGTACAGCAGCAGAATAGAGCCCAGGACCCAGCCATAAAGAGAGGCAGGCGGCGGAGTGGCCGGTGGTTGGTGGCGGCGTATCCACGATTTCCTCCACTGGTTTCACTTCCCCACCCGATACTTGGATGGCGGGGCGAGGCGCCTGGCGTGGGCAGAGCAACTCGGGCGGCGGCCGTGGGTCCTGGGCGCAGGGCCGCGGAGATGCCGGTGGCGAGGGTTTCTGGGCGGCGGGGCGAGGCGACGCAGGTGGCGCTGCTTGGCGTGCTCTTCTCCCTCAGCCCAGCCCTTTGGTCGGGGCCGTGCATGGCGTGGAGCATGGATTTGGAGCTGGTCGTGGCGGAAATGGATCCGGGCGACCTGGGAGCGGCGCTTTTGTCTTTCGACACTTCCACCAGCCGCCCCCAATTCCTCCTCCAGGTAACTTTCAGGCGCATCCCCCACCTGGTTTTGGAGCACTGCAGTCTGGTCGGATGGGCAATGATGCTCTGGGTAGCCATCAGTATTCCAGAACTAGTAATAATTCACCTAATCAGCAAGGACAGGGGCATGCTCATTCTGGCTTCAATTCAAATCAACCCGGTGCTACCAGTGGGCCTGCAAGTGCCGGGAACGACGGATCACAGATGACATGCTACAAATGCGAGAATCCCGGTCATGCCGGTAAGGACTGTCAGACAGTGTTATTCTGCGCAAACTGCGCCAAGTATTCGCATCCCTCGCGCGAATGCTCCTTCCTGTCACGACCTAAACCCGTTGCCAGTTTGGTTGGTAATGCCGTTGATGGTTTGCAGATGTTCTCGGCAAGGACCGGAAAGAAGACGGAGCCGGATGAAGACAGGGACGCCATAGCTATTGTTACTGTGAAGAACGCAAACCTTACTGTATCACAGCTTGTTAGCTCTTTGAGCATGATGTTCCAGTGGGGGGAATGGGAGTGGATGGCTAGACCTTACATCAGAGACAGCTTCTTGGTCAAATTCCCTTCTGTGGAAAAAATCGATGAAATGAAGGGTTTCGATTCCTTTCGTCTGATTGGAACGTCAGCTGATATCAAAGTGGTAGGCAGATGGACTAACTCTTCGGCCGCAGCTTTCAAACTGTATGTCTGCTGGGTTAGAATAACAGGGGTTCCCGAGACACTGGAGCACTACCGGGGTTTTTGTGAAGCCGGTTCTCTCATTGGTTCTGTTTTAGAATTGGATATGGAGCTCTATGGGCAATCTGGAGTTCTCAGGGCTAAGATTGGAGTTATGGATCCTAGGAAAATACCCTCTAGTGCTCCTCTGAATGAAAGTGGTTTTATCTTCAACATACACTTTGAGCTGGAAGACATAGTGGAGGAGGGTGGTCCTATGGAGGGTGCTATCCTGGTTAGCCATCCTGGTGGTCCTGAATCGTCTCATAACATTACAGAGAAAAGACCGAGAGAGCAAAGTAACAGAGAGGATGTGGGGGGTAGCAAGTCTCCCAGACATGATACTGGGGCAGTCAAAAAGCAGAAAATGAGGGAGGCTGAAGCGAGAGTTCAGAGAGCAAAAGACAAGGCGGCGCTTGATGAAGCTGCTAGGAGAAGGAGTGATAGGCATAAGAATAAAGATGAGGGGCAGACTATGGACAAGGCTACTGAGATGGCAAAGAAGAAGAATCTAGAAATGGCACCAGGTAATACTCCTGCTGTTTCAAATACAATGCTCAGTTCCATTTCACATATCACACGATGTATTGGTGTTAGTCTAGGAAAAACTCCTGAGGAAATAGATGGTACTATTTCTATGATCAAGAGTTTAGAGAAAACTAGAAGTGACTTATTCTTTGCTAATAAGAGAAAGGAAAAAGATAGAAATGTGGATTTAGAATCAAAACTGGAGAGTTTTGATCCAAATGATATTAGAAATTCATTATCCGCAGTGGCGGGGCTTAGTGAGGGCCAAAGGGGGCAATGCCCCCCCTACCAAATTTATTTCTTTGTATAAACACATAGTAATATTTAATAATTTTTGGGAAAACTTTAATAGAATGCACTAGATTAGGCCCCTAAACTCTATTTAAGACTCATTTAGGCCCCTCTCAAATCGCGTTGAAGCTCCGCCACTGATTATCCGACTCAGATTCTGATGCTGAGGAGGGTGAGGAGCTTAGAGATGAATTAGTGTTGTTATCTTCGCTGTATAAATCAAGAAGTAGACAGACTTGCACTGGGGGGTTCAGTGTTAAGCCTAAGGTTAGATGCAATGCAACAAATGTTACATAATTGCTCGGTTCTTATGGCGGGCCTATTTTGGAATGCTAGAGGGCTGGGTGAACCTGAAAAGAGAAGATACTATATTAGTCATATCTGGTGTATAGTGTCTTTGATACATTAACTTTTGTGTGTGCAGGTGGTTGATACACCAATGCTGCGTACCAAATTCCTCTACCTTAAGCACCTGACCATTATTTTGAGATTAGGACCAAACGGTGCCGGGACATATGACTATTTTTCTCTGGTTTCTTTCCTGAATGCTTCCCCTTCCCTGGAGACTTTGACATTAGATGTAAGGCAGTGGTGCTGTTCTTTGATTTCATCCTGCGAAGCCATCAGATCAGTCTTTGTCTAGTTAACTGAATCATATTATCCTTTTTTGTTGTCAGTTGAGTCAGCGACGTATGGTGCATTGGTGCATGAATCGATTTTTGTGGATTCTCAACTGAGGCACATGCCTGAACACCGCCATGTCTGCCTCAAGAGCCTAAAGATCAGTGGTTTCAGCTCTGCAGAGTGCTTGATTGAACTGACATGTTATATCCTCAAGAACGCGGTGTCACTCGAGTGCCTTAGTTACACTTTATGGGCAGAGGTGTGATGATGAAGGCGATTATGATTGGTGTATTCCCATGCCGGATAGTGTTCTCGTGGAAACCCCTAGCTAGGGCGCTCTCGGCTTCGTCTGGAGTTAAGTTGACTGTTATGGAGCCTTGCATCCAGTGCCATGCTAGAGGACTACGGCGGGTATTGTCACAGTCGTGCAATGGTGCCGTTTCAACTTAGTTTTAAATGAGCCACGTTTTGTTTGTTAAACTATTTATGGCTGTGGCTCAGTGTAGTAGAGAAAATCTTTAATCTACTTTTGGACGGAGCATGTTTTTTCCCCTTAAGTATCAGACATGTTCAATGTTCAGTTTTTGTAATGTGGCATGTTGATCTGTGTTTTTCGTCGAATGCTGAAATATTCAGTTGCAAGGCCACGATGATTATGAAAGAAAGTACCCAAAATGTATCACAGTGGAGCAATAACCCCCTGAAGTCTAATTCTGATTTAATGTACAAAACAGAAGGTAGGGCAGGTCTGACTTGCATTGCTTTAAGCCAAGCCAAATATTTGATGGCCCGCTAGTGGAGGTAGTGGAATTTCGGCAGAGGAAGGGGAAGAACAGTGGAGAGGGGATGAGATTCAAAATGTTACTCCATCAGTTGCAAAATAATTGAAGCTCAAGGTTTCTCTCGAGTCAAATTTCTTAAGTTTGACTAACTCTATAGAAATACAACACTAAATACACATGGTATGAAAATAGATTTCATGAGACCAGTTTGGTGTTCTAGGTGTTAATGGATTTTCCTATGGACTTGATCAAATTAAACTTGAATAAGTTTGACATAGAACAAATCTAAAACTTCAATTATTCTGGAACAGAGATAGTAAGCGTGAGTTCACAAAATTTCTCAGTTAATCGATAGTGTATAGGACCGCACACGGCCTTTTTTTAAATCCGCTCTCACACACTTATAAGTGGGACCTCTGGCCCATAGACCCCTCACAAGTCACAAGTACCAGTAAGAAGCAACTTCACCCTACCTGATAGGGAAGTGGATCCTCTGACATTCAGTAGGCAAGTTAGGCAGCTATTGTGGCCTTCATGTGTAAAATAGAGAAGGCAAGTTAGAGAGATGACATTGTCCATATATTACCGTATACCTATAATTACTGTATACAAATCACTGTTAATAAAATTGTTTTTTAGAGCTTTGTTCATGGAACTATGCTACCTCTTGAGCACTGCGTTGGTTTTCTCTTGAAGAGGAAAGGGTGATGCAGTAAAGTAGCGTAAGTATTTCCCTCAGTTTTTTAGAACCAAGGTATCAATCCAGTAGGAGGCCACGCTCAAGTCCCTTGCACCTACACAAACAAATAAGAACCTCGCAAGGGGTTGTCAATCCCTTCAGGGTCACTTACGAGAGTGAGATCTGATAGAGATGATAAGATAATATTTTTGGTATTTTTTGTGATAAAGAGTAAAAGTAAAGAAAGCAAGTAAACAATAATGGAAATAACGGGAGATTAATATGATGGAAAATAGACCCGGGGACCATAGGTTTCACTAGTGGCTTCTCTCAAGATAGCATAAGTATTACGGTGGGTGAACAAATTACTGTCGAGCAATTGATAGAATTGAGCATAGTTATGAGAATATCTAGGTATGATCATGTATATAGGCATCACGTCCGTGACAAGTAGACCGAAACGATTTTGCATCTACTACTATTACTCCACACATCGACCGCTATCCAGCATGCATCTAGAGTATTAAGTTCATAAGAACAGAGTAATGCTTTAAGCAAGATGACATGATGTAGATGGATAAACTCATGCAATATGATATAAACCCCATCTTTTTATCCTCGATGGCAACAATAAAATACGTGCCTTGCTGCCCCTGCTGTCACTAGGAAAGGACACCGCAAGATTGAACCCAAAGCTAATCACTTCTCCCATTGCAAGAAAGATCAATCTAGTAGGCCAAACCAAACTGATAATTCGAAGATACTTGCAAAGATAACCAATCATACATAAAAGAATTCAAAGGAGATTCAAATATTGTTCATAGATAATCTTGATCATAAACCCACAATTCATCGGATCTCGACAAACACACCACAAAAGAAGATTACATCGAATAGATCTACAAGAGAATCGAGGAGAACTTTGTATTGGGATCCAAAGAGAGAGAAGAAGCCATCTAGCTAATAACTATGGACCCGAAGGTCTGAGGTAAACTACTCACACATCATTGAGAGGCTATGGTGTTGATGTAGAAGCCCTCCGTGATCAATGCCCCCTCCGGCAGGACGCCGGAAAAGGCCCCAAGATGGGATCTCGCGGGTATAGAAGGTTGCGGCGGTGGAATTAGGTTTTCGTGGTCGGTTCTGATGGTTTGGGGGTACATAGGTATATATAGGAGGAAGAAGTAGGTCAGTGGAGCCACGAGGGGCCCATGAGGGTGGAGGGCGTGCCCCCTACCTCATGGCCTCCTCGTCTGTTGCTTGACGTCCACTCCAAGTCCTCTGGATCACGTTTGTTCCAAAAATCACGTTCCCGAAGGTTTCATTCCGTTTGGACTCCGATTGATATTCTTTTCCTGCGAAACACTGAAATAGACAAAAAAAATAACAATTTGGGCTGGGCCTCCGGTTAATAGGTTAGTCCCAAAAATAATATAAAAGTGTATAAATAAGCCCATTAAACATCCAAAACAGAATATATAATAGCATGGAACAATAAAAAATTATAGATACATTGAAGACGTATCAAGCATCCCCAAGCTTAATTCCTGCTCGTCCTCGAGTAGGTAAATGATAAAAAAGAAATTTTGATGTGGAATGCTTCTTAGCATAATTCTCAATGTAAATCGTTTTATTGTGGCATAAATATTAAGATCCGAAAGATTTAACATAAAAGTTTAATGTTGACATAAAAACAATAATACTTCAAACATGCTAACCAAGCAATTATGTCTTATCAAAATAACATAGCCAAAGAAAGCTTATCCCTACAAAATCATATAGTTAGGCTATGTTTCAATATTGTCACACAAACGTTCTCATCATGCATAACGCCGATGACAAGCCGAGCAATTGGTCCATACTTTTAACGCGCTTCAGCCTTTTCAACTCTTACGCAATACATGAGCGCAAGCCATGTATATAGCACTTTGGGTGGAGTAAAGTATAATGATGGGGGTTATGAGAGAAGACAAAAAGGTAGAAAGTCTCACATTGACGCGGCTAATCAATAGGATATGGAGATGCCCATCAATTGATGTCAATGAGAGGAGTAGGGATTGCCATGCAACGGATGCACTAGAGCTATAAATATATGAAAGCTCAACAAAAGAAACTAAGTGGGTGTGCATCCAACTTGCTTGCTCACGAGGACCTAGGGCATTTTGAGGAAGCCCATCATTGGAATATACAAGCCAAGTTGTATAATAAAAAATTCCCACTAGTATATGAAAGTGACAACATATGAGACTCTCTATAATGAAGATCACGGTGCTATTTTGAAGCACAAGTGTGGAAAAAGGATATTAACATTGTCCCTTCTCTCTTTTTCTCTCATTTTTTTATTTGGGCCTTCTCCTTTTTTTTCTTTGGCCTCTTTTTTTTAGTCTGGAATCTCATCCCGACTTGTGGGGGAATCATAGTCTCCATCATCCTTTCCTCACATGGGACAATGCTCTAATAATGATGATCATCATACTTTTATTATTTACAACTCAACAATTACAACTCAATAGTTAGAACAAAATATGACTCTATGTGAATGCCTCTGGCGGAATACCGGGATATGCGATGAATCAAGAGTGACATGTATGAAAAAATTATGAATAATGGCTTTGCCATAAAATATGATGTCAACTACATGATCATGCAAAGCAATATGACAATGATGAAGCGTGTCATAATAAACGGAACGGTGGAAAGTTGCATGGCAATATATGTCGGAGTGGCCATGGAAATGCCATGATAGGTAGGTATGGTGTATGTTTTGAGGAAGATATAAGGAGGCTTATGTGTGATAGAGCGTATCATATCACGGGGTTTGGATGTACCAGCGAAGTTTGCACCAACTCTCAAGGTGAGAAACAGCAATGCGTGGTACCGTAGAGGCTAGAAAATTGTGGAAGGTTGAGAGTGCGTATAATCTATGAACTCACATTAGTCATAAAGAACTCATATACTTATTGCAAAAGTGTATTAGCCCTTGAAGCAAAGTACTACTATGCATGCCCCTAGAGGGATAGATTGATAGGAAAAGACCATCGCTCGTCCCCGACCGCCACGCATAAGGAAAGCAATAAAAGAACACCCATGTGTAAAAATTGTCACACAACTTTTACCATACGTGCATGCTATGGGACTTGCCAACTTTAACACAAGTATTTTTTTCAATTTCACAATTACTCAACTAGCACACTCTAATATTACCACCTTTATATCTCAAAACACTTATCAAGTATCTAACTTCTCATAACATTCAATGAACACAATATGGAAGATTAATTTCACAATTAAACAAAATTACCATGCTGTTTAAGACTCTAAAAAATAATATAAGTGAAGCATGAGAGATCAATAATTTCTATAAAATAAAACCATCGCCGTGCTCTAAAAGGTATAAGTGAAGCACTAGAGCAAAAACTATATAGCTCAAAAGATATAAGTGAAGCACATAGAGTATTCTAACAAATTCCGAATCATGTGTATCTCTCTCAAAAGGTGTGTACAACAAGGATGATTTTGGCAAACTTACAAACAAAGACTCAAATCATACAAGACGCTCCAAGCAAAACACATATCATGTGGTGAATAAAAATATAGCTCCAAGTAAATTACCGATGGTTGAGGACGAAAGAGGGGATGCCTTCCGGGGCATCCCCAAGCTTTGGTTTTTTGGTGTCCTTGGATTTACCTTGGGGTTCCTTGGGCATCCCCAAGCTTAGGCTCTTGCCACTCCTTCTTCCATAATCCATCAAATCTTTTACTCAAAACTTGAAAACTTCACAACACAAAACTTAACAGAAAATCTCATGAGCTCCGTTAGCGAAAGAAAACAAAACACCACTTCAAGGTATTGCATTGAACTCATTATTTATTTATATTGGTGTTAAACCTACTGTATTCCAACTTCTCTACGGTTTATAAACTATTTTACTAGCCATAGATTCATCAAAATAAGCAAACAACACACAAAAAAAAAGAATCTATCAAAAACAGAACAGTCTATAGTAATCTGTAACTAACGCAAACTTCTGGAACTCCAAAAATTCTACCAAAATAGGACGATCTAGAAAATTTGTTTATTGATCTGCTGCAACTAGAATCAATATTTTATCACGTTCTGGTGATTTTTAAAAAGTGTTTTCGTGAACAGAAAGTTTCTGGAATTTTCAGCAAGATCAAATAACTATCATCCAAGAAGATCATATAGGTTTAACTTGGCACAAACACTAATTAAAACAAAAAAACATATCTAACCATAGGCTAGATCAAAGATTTATTCCTAAACAGAAGCAAAAGGCAAAAAACTAAAATAAAATTGGGTTGCCTCCCAACAAGCGCTATCGTTTAACGCCCCTAGCTAGGCATAAAAACACGGATAGATCTAGGTATTGCCATCTTTGGTATTTATCCTTTTAATGGAGTTATGCTCGAATCCGGGAGGTTCCTTATGTTTCCCTTCATACTTAGAGATTCTTAGATATAGAACATCCAACCATTTATTGCAAAGTGTGATCAAAGTATTCATACGATTGAAGTTTCCTCCAACATTTTTAAGGGGTTCAAGAGATTTTTGCAATTCACCTAATTTTTCTAAAATTTGGGTTCCCTCATGGGTAAGAGTTAGTCCCTTTGATGGGGGAAGTACTCCTACTGTCCCCTCTATAATTTCATAAGCAAAACTAGGATCAGTTTCAATAAAATTTCCTTTGGCAGCAAAATCAAGGAGTTGTCTATGGGACAAGGTTAGCCCAACATAAAAATTACAAAGTAGAACCATGAAATCTCCCTCTATAGTGCAACCACGATAGGATTCTATCAATCTATACCAAGCATCTCTTAAAATTTCTCCTTGTTTATGTTTGAGTGAAGAACTTCAAACTCGGGAGACAAAGGAGTAGATAATGGACTAGCCATAACAACGAAGTAGGCGAAAAAGAGGCAAACAGACAGAGAGGGCGAATAAAACGGCAAGGATGAAGTGGGGAGAGGAAAACGGGAGGCAAATGGCAAATAATGTAATGCGAGGGATAAGAGTTTGTGATGGCCTGATGGGTACTTGGTATGTCTTGACTTGACTTGGCGCACACCTCCCCGGCAACGGCACCAGAAATCCTTCTTGTTACCTCTTGAGCACTGCCTTTGTTTTCACTTGAAGAGGAAAGGGTGATGCAGTAAATTAGCGTAAGTATTTCCCTCAATTTTTGAGAACCAAGGTATCAATCCAGTAGGAGGCCACGCTCAAGTCCCTTGCACCTACACAAACAAATAAGAACCTTGCAACCAACACGATAAAGGGGTTGGCAATCCCTTCATAGTCACTTACGAGAGTGAGATCTGATAGAGATGATAAGATAATATTTTTGGTATTTTTTATGATTAAGAGTAAAAGTAAAGAAAGCAAGTAAACAGTAATGAAAATAATGGGAGATTAATATGATGAAAAATAGACACTTGGGCCATAGGTTTCACTAGTGGCTTCTCTCAAGATAGCATAAGTATTACGGTGGTTGAACAAATTATTGTCGAGCAATTGATAGAATTGAGTATAGTTATGAGAATATCTAGGTATGATCATGTATATGGGCATCACGTCCGTGACAAGTAGACCGAAACGATTCTGCATCTACTACTATTAATCCACACATCGACCGCTATCCAGCATGCATCTAGAGTATTAAGTTCATAAGAACAAAGTAACGCTTTAAGCAAGATGACATGATGTAGATGGATAAACTCATGCAATATGATATAAACCCCATCTTTTTATCCTCGATGGCAACAATAAAATATGTGCGTTGCTGCCCCTGCTGTCACTGGGAAAGGACACCGCAAGATTGAACCCAAAGCTAAGCACTTCTCCCATTGCAAGAAAGATCAATCCAGTAGGCCAAACCAAACTGATAATTTGAACAGACTTGCAAAGATAACCAATCATACATAAAAGAATTCGGAGGAGATTCAAATATTGTTCATAGATAATCTTGATCATAAACCCACAATTCATCGGATCTCGACAAACACACCACAAAAGAAGATTACATCGAATAGATATCCAAGAGAATCGAGGAGAACTTTGTATTGAGATCCAAAGAGAGAGAAGAAGCCATCTAGCTAATAACTATGGACCCGAAGGTCTGAGGTAAACTACTCACACATCATTGGAGAGGCTATGGTGTTGATGTAGAAGCCCTCCGTGATCAATGCCCCCTCCGGCAGGACGCCGGAAAAGGCCCCAAGATGGGATCTCACGGGTACAGAAGGTTGCAGCGGTGGAATTAGGTTTTCGTGGTCGCTTCTGATTGTTTGGAGGTACGTAGGTATATATAGGAGGAAGAAGTAGGTCGCTGGAGCCACGAGGGGCCCGCGAGGGTGGAGGGCGCGCCTGGTGGGGGTGGGCGCGCCCCTTACCTCGTGGCCTCCTTGTCTGTTGCTTGACGTCCACTCCAAGTCCTCTGGATCACGTTTGTTCCAAAAATCACGTTTCCGAAGGTTTCATTCCGTTTGGACTCCGTTTGATATTCTTTTTCTGCGAAACACTGAAATAGGCAAAAAAAACAGCAATTTGGGTTGGGCCTCTGGTTAATAGGTTAGTCCCAAAAATTATATAGAAGTGTATAAATAAGCCCATTAAACATCCATAACAGAATATATAATAGCATGGAATAATGAAAAAAATATAGATACGTTGGAGACGTATCAAACTACAAGAAGGGAGGTTAGGTTATTGTAGCTATCCTGACATCCCTTGATAAGTCAGAGGATCTTGTCCCACCAGGTGGTCCACAGGTTGTTTTCTCGCTGTTTCCAGTCTATGGGCCTGGCGCCATTTTTGCCTTTTTCAGCAAGAACAAAACATGTTTTTCTGGGTGTAACCACTAAGTAAGTATATTTCCTTTTTGCAGGGAGTTATGTAGGAATAGTTAATCCATGGTGATAGATTTTTTTTCAAAATGTCTCCACCATAACTAACCATAACTAATGAGATTATTGAGTCCAAGATATTGTTTTAGAATTCTTGTTTTAACCTTAGTCTAAGATAACCTAACATTTTGTAAATTGTGTTAAACAAAGAAAATCCAATGTCTAAGCAATTAGGACATACCTAGTATCTCGACATGAATAGTATCTCAACATGATGAACATATCCTCTTGTTTGTCTATGGTGCTTATTAATAGTTGCACGTAGATGATTTTAACTATTCAAATTACATGTCTTCGTTTATATTGTGCACTTGCTTGTATGAGTTGGAGTTCAAATACATTGGAGCGATTCAATAGGATTTCTGCAGGTTTGTGGAAAGGAAAAGGGCCAATTCCATTTCTCCCCTAATTTGCGCCCAGTATCATATTTACCCCTAAATAAAAATAGTTCTCAACTTTGCCCCTCTTCCGTTAAGTGTGCTTATGGAAATGCCCTTCCGTACAGTATCCGTCCAGTCAAAGGCCTTTGAGGGGTAAAGATGAGGTCGGGCGGAAATTAGGGGGGAAATGTAAATGTCCCAAAGAAAAAAAGGAAAATGACTCTTCTCTAATATGACAACCAGCCTCTCCTAGCACTCAGGCTTATTATCCTCCTCCTAAATAGCTTGACCTCCCCTCTAGGCCTTGAAGTCACATGCTATCTTCCTGCTGCGTCTTGCAGCCTTGGGCCTCCATCCTGGGATGGGTCATGTCATAACACTCCCCACCCCTTGAGGCACGACTTGCCCCCAAGTCGGTATAGAAGAGAAGTTTGTGCGGGATATATGCGTCTTTCAAAGTGTCATGCGTCTCCGCACGACCGCTCAAACATACCTTCGGGCGAGAGTGGCGCAACCGCCATGTTGAATGAACTTGGACTGCAAAATGGCGGCCCGTTCAAGAAGCGCCAAGTCACAGGGTGCTTCGTTGGAGAAGTCTTGTTGCTCTACTTCTGTGCGCGGTGGCAGGTGCTTCTTTAGCTGACAGACGTAAATGAAATCATGGATCTTGGATGACGCCAGAAGAGCCAGTTGATAAGGCATATCGACCACACGATGAGTACCTCATACGACCGATATAACTCGAGGAAGAGCTTCTGGTTACCTCGCATGACAATTGAGTTCCGGAGATAATGGTGTACCTTGATATATACCTAGTCGTCCACCTCAAATATTCTCTTGCTTTGCTATTTAGCGACCTGCTTATTCATGCATAGAGGTCTGTGCAATGATTTGGTGATGGAGGTGATGTGGGGTATGTAGAATCTCATGCATAGTTTAGTGTCTCGAGAACAATATGAAATGACTATGGAGGACCGGATTCACATGAGCCAAGGATTGAATATGGTGTTCATTCATAACAAAGTTCATGTTGAGCCAGAGATGGTGAGCTTATCAGTGCTTGTCATTTTGCAGTGTGATAAGCAATGGCTTCTAGTTGTATTGTCAATACTCTTACCAACAAAGTCTGGGGAGGTGAGGGGAGGTCGGCAGGGGTGCACATGCGGGGTCATGATGGTGATGCATGTAGGGGAGGAGGCAGAGGATTTGAAAAACTTCCTAGGACTTCTCAAACTTGGACTTGCAGGTTGGAGTGGTATGGGGTGTTTTCCCTTAAATTTTTGAGGTTCTAACGATTATGTGGGAGGAGTTTGGAAAGAAATAGCTCCCCAAAACAAAATCTTTTAGTGTGTTTAAGAAAATAAGGGAACTGCTCTCATCGCTTCTTTTTGTTCGATCTATCAATTTCCTTTCATATTGGGAGTTACTCTACATATTGCTTACGTAAAACCAATAGTGGATTTATTTCTGTCTCTTGTTGAATCTTTTTCACGGCTCGATAGAGAATTTGATAAGCTAGTGATTTTTTCCATATTTCATAATACAGTTAACCACCATATTAACTAATCGATTACGAAGATTGGATCACATTTTGCAGTTATTTTTTCTGCAGTACCTCAGACGTCACATGAGCGTGAAAGAGGTTCAAGAATCCGTTTACTTTTTATAAGGATAAAATCACTTATTTTTTCGGCTGTTGCACAAGCTTTCAATCAAATGGCCATATGGGTCGGGCCGACACAACCTAGCTATAAAAAGACCTTGCCCGACACGGCCCATATCGTCCATTTTATGAAAGGGTCATGTTATGCCAACCTGAAGGTCCGACTTTGAGGGTTGACCCGACATGGCACGACTACAGGCTGGCCCGCCTTAAAAAACCAAACCTGCCCTAAAGATGCCAAAACAGTACTAAAAGGGCTCTGCAACATTTTTTTATTGTGTTACAAAAACTAAAAAGTTCGTTTAAGCAAGAATGGTGTATAAGGTTATTTAAAAAATGATTGCTGCTCGTCTGAAGACAATCCTCAGATATAATCAGCCCTACCCAAATTGCTTTTGTGCCTGGAAGAATGATTATAGAATTTTAGTGGCTTACTAATGTTTCCATACGACAAAGAAAAAAGGACTGGTAAAGAGGGTCTGTGTGCAATCAAACTGGGCATGCACAAAGCATATGACCGAGTCGAGTGGCCTTTCTTAAAGGAAATTATGCTGAGACTGGGGTTTAAGCAAGAATGGGTGAACTTGATTATGCAGTGTGTTTCCTCTATCGAATACCGGGTTCGTTTTAATACGGAAGAAACAGAAAGTTTCAAACCTTCTAGAGGATTAAGGCAGGGGGATCCTCTCTCCCCGTACTTATTTTTCTTGTGTAAGGAGGGATTGACTGCCCTCTTAGCTAATGCAGAGGAGAGTGGTACTATTTCCAGAATTGAAGTTAGCAAAGATGCACCATCAATTTCAAACCTTCTCTTTGCAGATGACTCTTTGATCCTATGCATGCTAATTCGAGGAACGCGGAGGCACTGAAATCAGTTTTAGAGGCCTATTGTGCGGCCTCGGGGAAAATGGTGAGCGTTGAAAAATCTAGTATATTTTTTAGCCCCAACACAAAAGTGGAAGACAAGGCACAAATTTGTACTATTCTGAATATTATGACTGAAGCCCTTAATGACAAATATTTGGGTTTGCCTGCAAATGTGGGTATGGAGAAGAGCGATTGTTTCCAATTCCTAATTGATCGAATTATTATGAAAATTAGTGGATAGAAAGAAAAACTACTATCAGCAGGGGGAAAGGAAATCTTACTCAAATCAGTTGTATAAGCTATCCCAACTTATGCCATGTCCGTCTTTAAAATTCCTAATTTTTTTTGCAAAGGAATCATTGACGCGATGTCGCATTTCTGGTGGGGTGACGAAGACAATCAGAAGAGAATGCATTGGATGGCGTGGTGGAAGATGTGTGTACCAAAAGATCAAGGTGGAATAGGATTCCGAGATATACACTGTTTTAGTTTGGCCTTGTTAGCCAAATAAGTGTGGCGCCTGCTTGATAACCCTGATTCTCTATGTGCCAGTGTCTTGAGAACCAAATATTTTCCGGATGGCGACCTAATGAATGCAAGTTTAATTACTTGGCAAAGCATTATGGCAGGCGTTGATTCTCTCAAAAATGGTTATATTTGGAGAGTTGGAAATGGACTAAATATTGATATTTGGAAAGATGCATGGATCCCGAACTGTGCAAATAGGAAAATTATTACTCCTAGAGGAGGGCACCTGCTATCAAAAGTTGCTGACCTTATCAAACCGGTCACCAATTTTTTGGATGAAGATTTAGTTAGACAAACGTTGTGGCCAGTTGATGCTCAAAGGGTGCTAGCGATCCCCCTCTCCATGCATAATATGACGTATTTCATTGCTTGGAATTACACAAAGAATGGGTGTTTCACGGTTCGGTCAGCTTACTTAGAGGAATGGACCAAACAACATCGGAGGAAATTGAACTACACAAATGGTATGGGGAAAACAAATGTCAATCCTATTTGGAGAAAGGTTTGGAAATTATCTTGTCCAGCAAAGGTGAAGATTTTCATATAGCGTACCTTGCACGGAACACTCCCATATCATACCACACTTGCTAATAGACATATGAAAGTTTCTCCCATCCGCCCATCATGTTCGAATGGACCAGAAGATACAAAACACATGTTGTTTCTTTGTTAGAAGGCGAAAGATGTTTGGAGAAAACTGGGATTGCATGAGGCCATCAGTAAAGCTTGTGTTATTGATCGTGCGGGAGAGGCAGTTCTTAAGTTTTTACTTCTTATGCCAGAGGAAGAGCTATCTACAGTAGGCACCCATAATGCACATGAATTGATTGCTATATCAGCCTGGTATTTATGGTGGAATAGACGAATGCTAGTTCATGAGGGAAAGTCCCAAGATGCATACCAAACCTCAATGTGAGCCCGTGCTATAGCGGCAAATTATGTTAAAGCTCATTCCTTGAGGGCAACAATTAGAATAGGGGGATGGGAAAGACCTCCCATGGGTTATGTGAAATTGAATGTCAATGCCTCTTTTGATCAGGACATGCTTAGAGGTACAGCAGGGGCTGTTCTTAGAGATGACAAAGGAAGGTTCATTATTGGGGGAACTGGAGGATGGGTTGTTGTGCAGATGTCTTAACAGTAGAAGCGTTGGCTCTAAGATTTGGCTTATCACTTGCACAGAAGGCGGGATGAAATTGTCTTGTTGTTAACTCCGACAATATGGAAGTAGTTGAGACAATGAAGAATGGAGGACATTCAGCGGGAGTGGCGGCGGCAGTTTTTGATGATTGTTATTTTATGGCGTGCGATTTTCTGTGTATTAGTTTTGAGCATTGTAATAGAGAAGCGAATAAAGTTGCTCACGAACTTGCTAGTTAGCTAAATTTTCTGTGACTAGAGATTGTGTTGAGGAACCTATGAATGAGATTGTAACTTTTCTTATTAACGATGTAACTGTTATTTCCAACGAATAAAGGCGATGTTTATATTAAAAAAACTAAAAAGCCCGTTCCATGCTCAGCCTTATGGCCTGACCTCGGTGATCGGCCTTGTTCGATGTTGGGCCGAAGGCCAGCTCAGACATTTTATTTGCGTGCCGTGCCCGGCACTTGCCAGGCTGAAAATCTGTGCCCACGGGCTGGCCCGTGCGATACGGCTCATATGGCCGCTTTACTTTCGGTAGAGCCCGTCTCCAAAGTCCCTAACCTGGGCAGCAGCTGCGTCCACCCCACCGCTCCAAACCCTGGCTCCCAAGTCCAGCCGTCCTCCTCCTCCCCGATCCACTTCCACCTCACCTCTGTCGGTCCAGCCAACGCCGCGGCCTCCAGCCCCGGCCTCGCCTCCATCCTCTGTCGGCGACTACCTCCCCCGCATCCTTCTCTCTCTCTCTCCCACATGTGGAGCCGATCAAACCCACGACCACAACAAGCAAGATCCGCGTCCAACATGAACCCGCTGACGGCGAAGATGCGGCGAGCGGGACTATCGGCGGCCTTCCTTTCCACCTCACGGAGAAGATCCTCGGCTGCATCAGCCCGCTCGAGTCGGTGCGCCTCGCTGCCGTCTGCAAGTCCTGGGCGGCGGCCGTCTCCGAGCGGCTAGCGAGACCCACCCCGCACCTGCTCGCGCTCAAGCTCTCCACCCCGCCCGTGGAGGAGCCCCGCCGCGTGGCCATCTTCACCTTTCAGATCGTTGGGAAGGGCTCGCCGTCGGCGGTGGTCCCTCTTCCTGCCCACGTGCCCTCCATGGTCTGCGACGTAGAACGTGTCAAGTTATCCGGCGCGCTGCACTGCGGCCGTCTCTCCTTCGATGACGGCAACCACGTTGTCCCCGTCAACCCCGTCACCGGCGCGTTCCGGAGCGAGATGTATGCGCCCGTTGGGACGACTGAAACTAAGGCAAGGGTTGCCGCCGGCGCCAACGCGGTCTTCGTTAACAACCGCTCTGAGATGAGCGTCTCTCTCTTTTGGTGCACGGAGGAGTGGCCCGAGGAGCAGAAGCTGATTTCCGAAAAGTTCAAAAGCATTTATCTGATGGCCTACACGGACTGCGTCTTCTACGCGCTGGAATTCTGGGGTTGCACCTACACCGTGGACACACGTGTGCCACCGCCATGGCGCCTGAAGAAGCTCCATGTGCCGAACATTCTCGAACTGTACACCCCGATCTGTGGGTACGACTTCCTCTGGTACACCCACCTGCTGTAGTCGGACGGGTCGGTCCTGTTTGTTGGTCCGGTACTTGCTCCACAAGAGCCCACAGACCTCGGTACCATCGCTGGCTTCGAGGTGTATAGGCTGGATGTCGAGGAGGCACGATGGATAAAAGTGGAGAGGCTAGCTGCTGATCGGGCACTTTTCGTGAGTGAGCAATCATCGTCACGGTGCGTGCCTCGGAGATTCCGGGGTGCATGAGCAACTGCATCTACTTTGTGGGTGAAGTCGACTACTACTCCTGGGTCACCTGGGGCGTCTACTCCTTGGAGGAGCGGAAGGTGCTGTTTCAACAACCCGTCGGTGGTTCTCCGGGAATGTATGAAGCTGCAAGGTGGTTCCTCCCTGCTGTTTTGATGCCGCTTGCACATGCACGTTCCGATTGTAGACACTTGGGAAAGAAGAGAAAAATCTAAGTTCTTTAGGCACATCTGGTTAACAATTTTTTGAGAATGCAGTATAGAAGTTAACACAGGTGGCTTCTTTTATGCTGATAGAAGGACAGGAGGATGGGGAGCAATTGTGCGAAATCAAGATGGCCGGGCGTTGCCGGCGGTGACAGGCAGGCTTATAAATCTTTGAGATGCTACTATGAAGCTGAAGCGTTATTAATCTAGGATCTGAATCTCAAAATCCATTTGATGAAGTTAATTTATCGGTGAAGTTTGAGAGAGTTTGATTTAGTTAATGCATTGTATGTTGTAGTAGAGCTTGTAACTTGGATGGGAATGAACTTGCTAAGCTTGGCGCTGCTTTGGGTATTTCTAAGATCCATTATTTCGAACAATGGATTTCTCTCAGTCCGTATGCGATATATATGGTGAGCAGGGCAATTATGTTGCATCACCATTTTGGTGGAAAACCTCTGTCTTCTCAAACAAGAATGCAATAGAATTTAGTGTGTCTGTCTAGTGTCCTCCAACTTTGTCATGTAAGGGTACTTGTTGACAAAGGTATATTAGCGGGCGGCTTCCTCCGCCGTGGCAGCCGGCTGGCAGAGGTGGCGGCGCAGCAGTGGCGGCCTCGGCCTTGCCCTCCTCTTCTTCAGCTCCTGGGGGAGGTGGTGGTGTGGGCCGGGGGTCAGGGATGGCTGCTGGCGCCCCAGCCAGAGCTGACCTCGCGGCGGCGCGGGCCGCGTTCGGCAACGCTTTGGGGGTCGGCCGACGGCTCGTGGTTCCGGTAGTGCGTGCCCGGCGGCTCCGGCGCTTGGAGGTCGCCGGGCGATGCGGGTTGGGCAGCGGCCGGGCGTGGCCGCTGCTCTGGCCGTGGGCGGCGGCGTGGGGAGGTCCAACGGGTGACTCCTGGTGTCGTGGTGGCTTCACGGTGGCTCGATGGTTCTGCCCGCGACAGCGGCAGGCTTCTCCGGTGTCGGCTCGTCTGTGTGCGGACCTTCTCGACCTTCGCTCCATCTCCTCATCGCCCAACCGCTACTCTCATCAGAGGGCTGGTCCTCTCCCAGCTGCGGTCCACCGCTCGTCTCGCGCCTGGTGCTGCAGGACCGAGCTCGTCTCGCGCACGGTGCAGCGGGACCGAGCTCGTCTCGGACACGGTGCAGCAGGACTGACCTCATCCCCCTCTCGGTGCTGTAGGACCGAGCTCGTCTCGCGCTCGGGGCAGCAGGACGGGTCGGTGGATGCCAGTTCTGGCCGGCCTATTGGGTCTCGACGCTGGGGTCACCCAGGGGTGCGAAAGGTGGGACCTTTCCGCTCACCTTTCTGCTCGTCTCTTTCGTTGGGGTTGCGGCGGATCTCGGGTGAGGTGGTGTCAAGGTCTTGGATGCCGGGGCGGCGGCCATGGTGGTGGTAGCGCGGTGCTCTTGGGCGGAGCCCGTGCCTTGGCGTTGCCCGGTCACCATGGCCGTGTGGGCGGCATGGTTACCGGGGTGTGGCGTTCGGTGGCGGTGAGCGTTGGCCGAGGTGAAAACCTGTTCTATCTTCGGACGGACCGGCGGCGGCGAAGATCGTTCCCTTCTTCAAGGCGTCGTCGCAGCTCTTATTGCCCGTCATGCGTCTCCAGGGGAAACTCTGATCTTTGGATTGGGCGGTGGCGGCGCTCCAGTGTTGTACCCTTCTTGAAGGCGCCGCCTTGGAGCACATGGTTCGTCATATGTAGCTTCATCTCCTCGTGGTGGTAGTGCTACGGGGAGTGTTGTTCACTAGTGCAGAACCGGGCAATAGCACCGGTTCATAAGGCCCTTTAGTGCCTTAGGAACCGGCACTAAAGTGTGGGCACTAAAGCCCCCCCCTTTAGTACCGGTTCAACACGAACCGGTGCTAAAGGGAAACCACGTGGCACGAGCCAGCTCCGGGGGCCGGGAGCCCTATAGTACCGGTTGGTAACACCAACCGGTACTAAATGTTTGTGGGTTTTTGTTTTATTTTGTATTTTTCAATTAAATTTGTGTTATCAATTTAATTTAGGATTGTTTTACGTTATAATGAGTTGTAGTCGTCGTCGTCATCATCATCATCGCATATTAATAAATAAATAAACTCTAGCTAGCTAAAAATCATCATAGTCGTCTAATTACCACTATTTAATCATCATAGTCATTACCGCTAGCTATCTAATTATCACCAACGCTGGCTAGCTTAAAGAGGAAACATTCACTTTGTAATAGAAGCAAAGATATCATCAAGTTCAACATAATCATCACCAACATCGAAGTTCAGGACACGGACACATGAGACAAGTACTAATTAAGATCATGAACTAGTAGCTACTCCTGCTGTTCCCTCTCGGGTAGAATAGCATAGAACATGTATAGCTCTCCTGATTTTTCATACTGGAGCATGCAGGTGAATCTGTCTCCTAATCTTGGGTTGCGCTTCTCCTTGCTGCCCCCTAGTACTTCTCTGCGATCGTTAACAATTTTTCTCCAATCTTTCACTATTAAGCATTCTTCACTTTCAGAAATCCTGAATGCACTCATGTGCAATGTAGGAAATATTGGTTGTAAGCTAACCATTGACATGCGACCTTTTGTCTCGATCCACTGAGGCATAACTGTCATCGGAAGTCCCTGTTGTAGAACATCGTATAGTAATTAATATACTAAGCAATGAAAGTTTAGCTTCAAAAATAATGTATGCAAAAGATGCACTAATTAAGGACAAATATTTAAAATCTTACCATCTTTCGATTATAGATGTGACAGTAGTTCAATACGATCACCATTGGTCACACGTTTTGAGTACTAACATTTCTAAGTTCAGGAAAAAAATTGTCTTGACAGTATTAAGATCCTCAAGCCATGAAACATAATGACTTATCTCCTCGCAGTTTAGTTGAGCACCGGGGCAGTAGTAGGTCCTGTCTACCAAGCGACGGACATGTTTGCTTGAACCGAAATAAGCTTACAATACAAATTAGTTGTCAACTATTTTTGAATAAACTGTATCAAAGACATAAACATATGCATGCATGGTTGAAAAAAACTCACCAAATGGTAGAACTGGAGGCGTTTGCACATCGACCCAGATGTCTATATTACCTTCAATATCATCTTCCGGACGAATATCAAAGGTGATAACCATATCGGGCTCAAATGCATAAGCCTTGCATATTGCTTGCCAAGTTTTGCATTCAAAATGGGTGTATGTGTCTCCATTATATAATTTGACGTTGAAAGTATACCCATGCTCCGTCTTCAAGTAACTCTCTTTACCTCCATATCATCTATAGCACTAAAACCTATATTATTCAAGACAAAAATTCTTGCATGGCAGGGGATGCGCTAGTAGAATAATGAAAATTTAAAATTATAAGTTGAAGCAAATGAAGCATAAGTTTTGCATTCAAATAATAATTGACAAAGTGACTTACTGTATCAACTTCGAATGTCTCATCCAGCTTGATGCTGAAGCGCCTACCATCAACAAGGAATTTTTTGTCGCACAGGTCGCGCTGGTCTTCACAGTGTTCGCACATAATGAAATCTTTTTCGTCGTCAAATGACATTTCCTATGTTCATATAGGTGAAACATTAAACACCTATATCTAGCCAAATATATATTTATCTAACATTTGACATTAATATATCTAACTATATATTCAATTGACATTACTATATATTTAACTTTTCTATCTAATTCATCTAACATTTATATAAACTCAAAATATATAAAAAAAATTAAATAAACAGAAAAACTCATTAACAAATAATATTTTAATTAGATCATCAAATCTCAGATACCTAAATTTTCTTACTAAAAATAAACTAGTTATATTAATTATTGAACTAGTTCAAATCTCATATACCTAAATAAACTAGTTCGACAATTTTCTTACTAAAAATAAACTAGTTATATTAATTATTCAACTAGTTCTAATCTCTAGTTCGACAATTTTTCTATCTAGCTAGCTAATTCATCTAACATTCGACATTAATCTAACATTCGATCATCTAATTAACTTTTCTAAAAAACAGAAAATAAGTAAAAACATGTGTGTGTGTATGTGTGTGTATACAAATATGTGTGTACGTATGTGTGTATGTGTGTGTGTATGCGTGTGTGGTATATGTGTGTGTGTGCGCTGCCCCGTACGCCGCCGCCCCGTACCTACGAGCGGGGGCGCCGGCGTACGGGGCGGGGGCGGCGGCGTACGGGGCGGGGGTTGCCGGCGTTCGAGGCGGCGGCGGGGACGGACGGCGGCGCGCGGCGTTCGGGGCGGACGGCGGCGCGGTGGGTACGCGCGAGGAGAGCGAGATACGTACGGACGGCGGCGCGGGACGACGACGGGACCGCGGCGCGGGACGACGACGGACGGCGGCGCGCGGCGTTCGGGGCGGCGGCGGGGACGACGACGACGACGGGCGACAGGCGGCGACGACGGGAGCGCCGCGCGAGAGGTTGACGAAAGAAGTGGGGAGATGTAACTGAAATTTCATAAGTGCTGTATATATAGGGTGAGCCTTTAGTACCGGTTGGAGCCACCAACCGGTACTAAAGGCCAGGCCAAGAGGCGGGAAGAGCAGGCCTTTAGTACTGGTTGGTGGCTCCAACCGGTAATAAAGGGTGGTATTTAGTACCGGTTGGAGCCACCAACCGGTACTAAAGGCCTTGCGCTGCCCTGTGAAGTTTAGTCCCACCTCGCCGGGCGAAGGGCAGCCGCACTAGTTTATAAGCCCAGCCGCGGCTGCCTCTTTGAACTCCTCTATATAGCAGGCTTGTGGGCCTAATTTCTACGCGCTGCCCTGTGAGTCTACTGGGCCTTTAGGGCCTGTAATTGCACGCCCGTGGCGTAGCAGGCCCACAGGGCAGCGCCCCAATTTTTTTTATATTTTTTTTCTGCTTTATTTTCTTCTATTTATTTCTTCGTAGTTTTTGTTTAGTTTTTTCTTTTCTGTTATATTTATTTGTGAGTAGTTTTTCATCTATTTTGCCAAAATTCAACATTTTCAGAGTTCATTTTGTAGTGATTTTCAATTTCACGGTCATTTTGTGAACGATAGAAAAATAGCAAATGTAATTTTTTTTCTTTTCTGCTATATTTATTTTCTTCTATTTATTTCTGAGTAGTTATTTTATATAATTTTTTCTTTTCTGCTATTTTTTCTTTTTTGCAAAACTTGATGGTCAAAGTCTGGAGTTATAACCAAAGTTTTAAAAAAAGAAATGCCGACGTGTAGTGTAATAAGTCCGGAGTTGTAATAAGTTATTAAAAATAAAAAAGAGGTGCAATGCTTCGTTAATTTGCTTCAAGCCTTTCGGAATAGTGTAAACTGCACTGCGCGTAGCTCCGTGCAATCTACCATATTCCTGAAGGCATGAAGCTAAGCAACGTGAGCATTGAGCCTTTTCTTCATCGTCTCTGCACTCAGGCCTTATAAACCGCTCCTAGTCCCTCTCTCTTGGCGAGGTGGGACTAAAAAACAGCTTACTAAGAAACTGTAGTACTGGTCACCCTTTTGTACCGGTTGGAGCCACCAACCGGTACTAAAGGCGGTGCTATGCCTGCACAAAATTTAGTGTCATTTAGTTCAAAACAAATCATTGAATGCATGAAAAATAGCAAATGAAGACAGAAATGGTTGAAAGTTGATTGCGTCGCTTTGAATGGTGCATACAGAATGCACAAAATTCTGGAGTTGTAATAAGTTTAAAAAATGAAATCCCTTTGTAACAGATGAGTTTAATTTCGTCAGAAACCTAAATACTTCGAAAGAGATTGTCCAGTTTGTAAATGAAGTGCATCCAGCTTTAGCCGTAAGCCTCTCTACTTTCTTGCACATGCTATGTGGGTGAAATGATGATACCATGCCAAGTTTCAACTTTTTCAGAGTTCATTTGTAGTGCTTTTCAATTTCCAGGTCATTTAGTTCTCAAAACAAATCATTGAATGCATGAAAAATAGCAAATGAAGGCAGAAATGGTTGAAAGTTGATGACGTCGCTTTGAATGGTGCATACTGAACGCAAAAAATATAAGAGCATTTACATCATGATCTTATATTTCTTTACAGTCTAAATTGTCAATATGATCTTATAACATAAAAATACTTTGATCATCAATGATCTTTGTGTGTACAATCTGAATTGTCAATATGAGTCATCAACGATTTATAAACTGATGAAGACTCGTATTGCGGCCACAAATTCTACACATAGAGTTCAATGAAGACCTAGTGCTTGTGATAGTTTGAAAAATACCATATTTAAGGTGGTAAAAGGCTTGTTAGGGGAGCGAGGTGGGATTAAAAACAGCCTGCCACAGCGTCATTAGTACCGGTTCGTGGTACGAACCGGCACTAAATGGTGATGGTGGGGCCATAGCCTGACCGCAGGCTGACACAGCCTCTTTAGTACCGGTTCGTGGTACGAACCGGTACTAAAGGTTCGCCACGAACCGGTACTATTGATCGCCACTACGAACCGACACCAATATACACATTAGTGCCGGCTCTAATTCAAACCGGCACTAATGTGCTTCACGTTTGACCCTTTTTCTACTAGTGGTTGCGCTCAACGCCTATGTATCTTGCCCTGGGTGTGTGCATGTGTTGCGGTGGCGTGTTTTTGTACTGGGTGCTTGATGATCGATGCTTTATATATAAAGCGGGGCAGAAGCCTTTTTCGGTAATTGTTCAGTATCTAAAAAAAATACAGTTTTCCATGGCTTTGACAAAACCACTTGCTCATTTGCCAACTCCGTTTATTCTCAGATTTTCAGCGGTTGTTAGGTTGCATGGATAACCATGAAGATATCGGGCAAACTCAGCTACACTCAAGGAGCTACACGACCTGGTCAGCTTGTGCTAATGGCTGCTTTATGCATGCAACCTTGTTATTCATGCAATAAAATAAAATGGGTAAAAGGAAAGAATGTTCACGCAAAAAGGTAATAGGAAAAAAATAAATGAAAACAAAATGCATAAGTATGTAGGAAAAATGAAAAAGAAACTAAAGCAAGGAGAAAGAAGAATAGAGAAAAGCCACGCCGATGTACATGTAACAAACCAGACAATACGTGGAAAAGCGATACGTGTCTAATGTATCTATAATTTGTAGTTATTTAGTGCTATTATATTATCGTTATTACATACTCATGTTATCATTTTATATTATTTTTCGACTAACATATTAATTTAGTGCCTACTTTATTGGTTGTTTTCTGTTTGTTTTTGGTTTTACAGAAAATTAATAAGTTGGAAGGTCCAAACACGATGTCAATTTTTGATGATTTTTTATAGATTAAAAAGAACCTGAAAGCTTCGGGAGTCGTCAAGAGGATGCTCGAGGGTCCCACAAGGGCTAGTCCCCCACTAGCCACCGTGCAGGCCGCCACAGGCCCACGCAGCAGGGCAGCCCTAGCCGGCCAAGTCCAGGGGTGAGCCTCGTCTCCCCCTTTACCAGCCGCGGCGCAACCATCGCCAAGACAGGCTAGATAGCCAGAGCCCAAAGGGGAGCCACTGAGCAGCATCTCCCGTCGGAAACCCGACGTGCCACCAAATCTGCCCGCACATGGAGGGGGCACCATCGAGACGGCATGCCCGGCCACAGCCACCGATGTAACGCCCCGGATCCGATGCGCCAGGTGTCCGTCAGTTATTCGCCGTCCTTGCCATGTCATGTGCTTGCGTGTTGCCCTTTGCCATGTCATCATCTGCATTTCATATCATGTCATCATGTGCATTGCATTCGCATACGTGTTCGTCTCATGAATCCGAGCATTTTCCCCGTTGTCCGTTTTACAATCCGGCGCTCCTATGTTCCCCGGCATCCCCTTTTACCTTTTTCTGTGAGCGGGTATTAAACTTTCTCGGAATGGAACGAGGTTTGCCAAGCGGCCTTGGTATAGCACCGGTAGACCGCCTGTCAAGTTTCGGGTCAATCGGAGTCCGTTTGATACTCCAACGGTTAACCGGGTAACCGTAAAGGCCTCTTTTGTGTGCAGCCCAACACCCCTTTCAAAGTGGCCCAAAACCCACCTAAGTCCCCTCCATCCTCTCGGTCGTTCGATCACGATCGCGTGGCCGAAAACCGCTCTCCATTTGGAGCTTCCTAGCCCCCTCTACCTATAAATATGTGCTCCCCTCCCGAGATCCGCGTAGTCCAAACCCTAGCCATTTTCCCCTCCGCGCCGCCGGACATGTCCGCCTCCGCGCCGGACGCGTCCATCCCGCGCTGCCACATCATCCCGGCCAATGAGGAGCCGCCACCTCAGCTCCGCCGCCTCCTGCGTCCACTCCCCGCCTGCCACGTGGCCTTCCCGGCCCCCCTCCTCTCTCCTTCGCCGCCGCGGCCCACGGGGCCCGAGGCCGGCCCTCCCGGGCCCGCGCGCGCCCATGCGCCTGCGCCGCCCCGCCGCCCGCGCCCGCTGCTCTCTCCGCCCCGCCGCTATGCGCCGGCGCCGCCTCGCCGTCCACTCGCCAGCCGCGCCGCCCCGCCGCAGCAAGCCGCCCGCCACCGCGGCCACCGCGCGCCCGCTCCGGGATCCGGCCGGATCCAGCGAGATCCGGCCCGGATCCGCCTCCTCCCGGCCTCCCCGACCTCTCCCGCAACTCCGGCCACCTCCTCCAGCAACTCCGGCGATATTCCGGCGAGTTCCCGGCCGCCTCGGCATCCGTGCCCGCGGGTTGACTTCCTCCCCCCTTTAATTTTGCTAAGTCCCCGACATTCTATTATTAGCATGCCATATTCATAATGCCATAACTCTCCGCATGTAGCTCCATTTTGGGCGTATAATATGTCAAATTTTTCGCCTCGAAGATTACATCATTTCATTCCATTGCATCATTTTCATTTGAGCTCATTTTGATGCCCGAAATTCTGTTAGAAGAGGGCTATGTGATGTTAGTTTCTGATTCTTATCAGAACATGCACTTTCGTCATTTTTGCCATGATTGATGTGTGCATCCTATGAAGTTGAGTCCTACATGAGTTTTGTAATATGCCATGCCATCTTTCCCTAGATTTATGCCATGTATTTTTGTGATCTATGTGGTGACTAGCACAAGCATGCAAACTAGGTCACTTGATGTTGCTGATTTCAGAGACTTAGTGATTTCACCAAGTCCCTGACTGCTGTTATTTTCATGCAATGTATTCATGTTGTTTCTGAGAGATCCATGCATAATTTGAGCATGATCAGTAAAGGTTTTTTGAGCATATGGATTTGCTCTATCCATCCGTTCCTTTTTTTGTATTTATGGAGTGCCATAGCTTGAGTCAATCGAGCTCTACTTTTGCTATAAAATGTTGCTGGCAGATTGTTTACATGTTATTCGATTTTGCCAAGCTTGGTGTGGTTTGATCCTTGCATGCTTTGATGTTATTCTTGCCATGTCTGGTTACTATGCCATGTCTTCTTGATGTAAGTATGCTTAGTTTATCATGAAAAGCTCCGTAGTGAGTGCATCGAGCTCACGAACATGCCTACTCGTTATCTGATTTTGACATGTCCAGTTTTCTGCCAAGTCTGAAACCTGTAACGAAACTTGCTTAATTGACATGGGTGCAATAACATTTTCTGATCCTTTTTGGCTTATGATTAGTAAGAGACTTTTGTCAAGTGCTATGTGTAGATTCATGCCATGCCTTACTTTGCTATGTTCCGAACATGTAGCATGTTGTTTCATTGCTCTGAACATGTCATCCTGATGTTAATTTCTGCTACATTGATAATTTCACTAAGTCTGTGAACCTGTCATCTTTTGCTCTTTTGCCATGCTTGTTTGAACCTGTTGTGGTGTGATTTAGCCGTAGCTCAGTGTTCATATTTTGTCAAGCATCCTGAGTGGATCTCTGTCATATGCTTTGTTGATATGTTTGGGTGCAGTAGCTTAATTTCCTGTTGCTTGCGAGGTAGCATCATGCTGTTAATGGCAGATTCTTGTCATTCTTGTTTTGCTTGTCATTTGCAAACCGTGCATCCGTTTCCGGTGATCTTTATATCGATTTCAACCGAAATCACCTCACCTTTCCAGTGGCATACTTGGTTTGCCAAGATTATGCCTTGTTCATCCTTTTTCCTTCCGGAGCATGCATATGCATTGCATATCACATCTCGCATATCATGCCATGTTTATGTGTTGGTTGTTTACTTTGTTGTTTGCTTCTTTCCGATGTTGCTTCTTCGGGTTAGTTCCGATATCGTTGCGATTGTGAGGATTCGTTCGTCTACGTCCGTTTGTCTTCTTCATGGACTCGTTCTTCTTCCTTGCGGGATTTCAGGCAAGATGACCATACCCTCGAAATCACTTCTATCTTTGCTTGCTAGTTGCTCGCTCTTTTGCTATGCCTATGCTGCAATACCTACCACTTGCTTATCATGCCTCCCATATTGTTAAACCAAGCCTCTAACCCACCTTGTCCTAGCAAAACGTTGTTTGGCTATGTTACCGCTCTGCTCAGGCCCTCTTATAGCGTTGTTAGTTGCAGGTGAAGATGAAGTTTGTTCCTTTTTGAAACATGGAGATGTTGTTCCTTGTTGGAACATGTTTACTTGTTGGGATATCACAATATACCTTTTATTTAATTAATGCATCTATATACTTGGTAAAGGGTGGAAGGCTCGGCCTTATGCCTGGTGTTTTGTTCCACTCTTGCCGCCCTAGTTTCCGTCATATCGGTGTTATGTTCCCGGATTTTGCATCCCTAACGCGGTCGGGTGATTTATGGGACCCCCTTGACAGTTCGCTTTGAATAAGACTTTTCCAGCAAGGCCCAACCTTGGTTTTACCAGTTGCCTACCACCTATCCTTTTCCCTTGGGTCTGATCAACCCGAGGGTCATCTTTATTCAGCCCCCCCGGGCCAATGCTTGTCTAAGTGTTGGTCCGAACTAGAGCCCTTTGCAGCGCCACCTTAAGGAAACTTGAGGGCTGGTTTTAGTTGTACGGACTGCTCATCCGGTGTTGCCCTAAGAATGAGATATGTGCAGCTCCTATCAGGATGTCGGTGCATCGGGCGGTTTTGCTGGACTTGTTTTATTGCTGTCGAAATGTCTTGTAGCCGGGATTCCGAGACTGGTCGGGTCTTCCCGGGGAGAAGGAATATCCTTCGTTGATCGCGAGAGCTTATCATGGGCTAAGTTGGGACACCCCTGCAGGGTTTTGAACTTTCGAAAGCCGTGCCCGCGGTTATGTGGCAGATGGGAATTTGTTAATGTCCGGTTGTAGAAAACCCTAAGTTGATCTTAATTAAAATACACTAACCGCGTGTGTAACCGTGATGGTCTCTTCTCGGGGGGTCCGGGAAGTGAACACGGTTGTTGGAGTTATGTTTGACGTAAGTAGTTCAGGATCACTTATTGATCATAGTTGTTCGACCGTGCTTTGCCTTCTCTTCTCGCTCTCATTTGCGTATGTTAGCCACCATATATGCTAGTCGCTTGCTGCAGCTCCACCTCATACCTTACCCTACCTATAAGCTTAAATAGTCTTGATCTCGCGGGTGTGAGATTGCTGAGTCCTCGTGACTCACCAGATACTTCCAAAACCAGTTTGCAGGTGCCGCTGAGACCGTGCAGGTGACGCACCCGAGCTCAAGGAGGAGTTCGATGAAGATCTTGTCCTTTTCGATTGTTTTGTTCTAGTCGATCAGTAGTGGGCCCAGTTGGGGTCGATCGTGGACCGTTGTCGCTTTTGGGGTTTCTTCTTTTATTTTGGCTCCGTAGTCGGGCCCTGATTGTAACTGTTTGATGTAATGTTTTAATCATGTACTTGTGTGAAGTGGCGATTGTAAGCCAACTATGTATCTCTTTCCCTTATGTATTACATGGGTTGTGTGAAGATTACCTCACTTGCGACATTGCTTTCAATGCGGTTATGCCTCTAAGTCGTGCTTCGACACGTGGGAGATATAGCCGCATCGAGGGCGTTACAACCGATGCCGGGACCGTCTTCTGCCGACCGGGGAACAACCTCAAAGGCCGCCCTGTTAACGGCCTATTCCGACCAGGCCTTGACACTACCAGGAATACCCCAAAACGGGGAGGGGTGAGGGAGATGGGAGCTCCACCAGTCCATCTTCTTCCATCTCGTCTTCAACGTCACCCCAAACGAAGGAAGCACGCGCCGGCCGCCAAGGACGCCGGGCAGAGGGCCGGGTCGCGGACACCTGGCCGTCACCAGCCTCTTCCGCCACAGCTGTCGAGGCCATCCTGTCGGTGAACTATGGGCGTTCTTTGGGGAGCATCTTGGGGAATTCAAATCACCCAGCCATTCGCCCGTTGTTTTTTTAGCCCGAGAGTACGTACGAAGCAAAGAAGGCTATCTGCCCTCTAGGGTTAGAGGTGCAGAAGATACATGCATGCCCTAATGACTGCATCCTCTATCGCGGTGAGTACGAGGATCTGAACACTTGCCCGGTATGCGGTGCATTGCGCTATAAGATCAGGCGCGATGACCCTAGTGATGTCGAGGGCGAGCGCCCCAGGAAGAAGATTCCTGCCAAGGTGATGTGGTATGCTCCTATAATACCACGGTTGAAACATTTGTTCCAAAACAAGGAGCATGCCAAGACGATGCGATGGCACAGAGAAGACCGTAAGAAAGACGGAAAGTTGAGAGTACCCGCTGACGGGTCGCAGTGGAGAAAAATCGAGAGAAAGTACGGGAAGGAGTTTGCAGATGACGCAAGGAACGTATGGTTTGGTCTAAGCGCAGATGACATTAATCCTTTTGGGGAGCAGAGCAGCAACCATAGCACCTGGCATGTGACTCTATGTTTGTATAACCTTCCTCCTTGGTTGTGCATGAAGCGGAAGTTCATTATGATGCCAGTGCTCATCCAAGGCCCTAAGCAACCCGGCAACGACATTGATGTGTACCTAAGGCCATTAGTGTCGGGGAACGTAGTAATTTCAAAAAAAATCCTACGCACACGCAAGATCATGGTGATGCATAGCAACGAGAGGGGAGAGTGTTGTCTACGTACCCTCGTAGACCGTAAGCGGAAGCGTTATGACAACGCGGTTGATGTAGTCCTACGTCTTCACGGCCCGACCGATCAAGCACCGAAACTACGGCACCTCCGAGTTTTAGCACACGTTCAGCTCGATAACGATCCCCGGACTCCTATCCAGCAAAGTGTCGGGGATGAGTTCCGTCAGCATGACGGCGTGGTGACGATGTTGATGTTCTATCGTCGCAGGGCTTCGCCTAAGCACCGCTACAATATTATCGAGGATTATCGTGGAGGGGGGCACCGCACACGGCTAACAGAACGATCACGAAGATCAACTTGTGTGTCTAGAGGTGCCCCCTGCCCCCGTATATAAAGGAGCAAGGGGGAATCCGGCCGGCCCTTGGGGCGCGCCAAGGAGGGGGGAGTCCTCCTCCTAGTAGGAGTAGGACTCCCCTTTCCTAGTCCAACTAGGAAGAGAGAAGGGGGAAGGAAAGAGAGGGAGAGGGAGAGCGAAAGAGGGGCCGCGCCCCCCTCCCCTAGTCCAATTCGGACTCCTCATGGGAGCGGGCATGCCACCTCGTAGGTTGCTGCCCTCTCTCTCCCCTCAAGCCCACTAAGGCCCAATACTTCCCCGGGGGGTTCCGGTAACCCCTCCGCACTCCGGTTTTCTCCGAAACCACCCAGAACATTTCTGGTGTCCGAATATAGTCGTCCAATATATCAATATTTATGTCTCGACCATTTCGAGACTCCTCGTCATGTCCGTGATCACATCCGGGACTCCGAACAACCTTCAGTACATCAAAACATGTAAACTCATAATGAAACTGTCATCGTGACGTTAAGCGTGCGGACCCTACGGGTTCGAGAACAATGTAGACATGACCGAGACACGTCTTCGGTCAATAACCAATAGCGAAACCTGGATGCTCATATTGGCTCCCACATATTCTACGAAGATCTTTATCGGTCAGACCGCATAACAATATACGTTGTTCCCTTTGTCATCGGTATGTTATTTGCCCGAGATTCGATCGCCGGTATCTCAATACCTAGTTCAATCTCGTTACCGGCAAGTCTCTTTACTCGTTCCGTAATACATCATCTCGCAACAAACTCATTACTTGCATTGCTTGCAAGGCTTAAGTGATGTGCATTACCGAGAGGGCCCTGAGATACCTCTCTGACATTCGGAGTGACAAATCCTAATCTCGAAATACGCCAACCCAACATGTACCTTTGGAGACACCTGTAGAGCACCTTTATAATCACCCAGTTACGCTGTGACGTTTGGTAGCACACAAAGTGTTCCTCCGGCAAACGGGAGTTGCATAATCTCATAGTCATAGGAACATGTATAAGTCATGAAGAAAGCAATAGCAACATACTAAACGATCGGGTGCTAAGCTAATGGAATGGGTCATGTCAATCACATCATTCTCCTAATGATGTGACCCCGTTAATCAAATGACAACTCATGTCTATGGCTAGGAAACATAACCATCTTTGATCAACGAGCTAGTCAAGTAGAGGCATACTAGTGACACTTTGTTTTTCTATGTATTCACACATGTATCATGTTTCCGGCTAATACAATTCTAGCATGAATAATAAACATTTATCATGAAATAAGGAAATAAATAATAACTTTATTATTGCCTCCAGGGCATATTTCCTTCAATTAGTTGAAGAACTCTTACAACTGTGGAATGGAACAGGTGTACGTGCGTGGGATGAGCACATGGGGGAAGAATTTGACCTAAAGGCCTTGCTGTTTATGACCATCAATGATTGGCCTGCTCTCAGTAATCTTTCAGGACGGACAAACAAGGGATACCGCGCATGCACACACTGTTTGGATGATACCGACAGTATATATTTGGACAATTGTAGGAAGAATGTGTACCTGGGACATCATCGATTTCTTCTGAGCAGGCATCCCGTAAGAAACAAAGGCAAGCATTTCAAAGGTGAGGCAGATCACCGGACGAAGCCTCGCCACCGTACTGGTGCTGATGTACATGATATGGTCAAGGATTTGAAGGTAGTCTTTGGAAAGGGTCCTGGCGGACAACCTATTCCGAATGATGCTGACGGACGCGCACCCATGTGGAAGAAGAAATCTATTTTTTGGGACCTGCCCTATTGGAAAGACCTAGAGTCCCGCTCTGCAATCGACGTGATGCACGTGACGAAGAATCTTTGCGTGACCCTGCTTGGCTTCTTGAGCGTGTATGGAAAGACAAAAATACGCCAGAGGCACGGGAGGACCAGCAACGTATGCATGGAAAAGACGACATACATCAGGGTCATGCCAGCTACGCTCTTACCAAAGAAGAGAAGGAAATCTTCTTTGAAAGCCTGCTCAGTATTAAGGTACCGTCTGGCTTCTCGTCGAATATAAAGGGAATAATAAACATGGCAGAGAAAAAGTTCCAGAACCTAAAGTCTCATGACTGCCACATGATTATGACGCAACTGCTTCCGGTTGCATTGAGGAGGTTTCTACCGGATAACGTTCGATTAGCCATTGTGAAGCTATGTGCATTCCTCAATGCAATCTCTCAGAAGGTAATCGATCTAGAAATCATACCAAGGTTAGAGAATGATTTGGTGCAATGTCTTGTCAGTTTCGAGTTGGTGTTCCCACCATCCTTCTTCAACATCATGACGCACGTCCCAGTTCACCTATGCGAAGAGATTAACGTTTTGGGTCCTGTATTTCTACACAATATGTTCCTGTTGGGTAACGTAGTAATTTCAAAAAATTTCCTACGCACATGCAAGATCATGGTGATGCATAGCAACGAGAAGGGAGAGTGTTGTCTACGTACCCTCGTAGACCGAAGAGGAAGCGTTGACGCAACGTAGAGGAAGTAGTCGTACGTCTTCCCGTCCAACCGATCCAAGCACCGTTACTCCGGCACCTCCGAGTTCTTGGCACACGTTCAGCTCGATGATGCTCCCCGGGCTCCGATCCAGCAAAGCTTCGGGGAGGAGTTCCGTCAGCACGACGGCGTGGTGACGATCTTGATGTTCAACCGTCGCAGGGCTTCGCCTAAGCACCACTACAATATGACCGAGGTGTAATATCATGGAGGGGGGCACCGCACACGGCTAAGGAACGATCACGAAGATCAACTTGTGTGTCTATGGGGTGCCCCCTGTCCCCGTATATAAAGGAGTGGAGGAGGGGAGGGTCGTCCCTCTCTATGGCGCGCCCTAGGGGAGTCCTACTCCCACCGGGAATAGGATTCCCTCTTTCCTAGTCCAACTAGGAGTCCTTCCATGTATTAGGAGTAGGAGACAAGGAAGGGGAAGGGGGAAGAGAAGGAAGGAGGGGGTGCCGCCCCTCCCCCTAGTCCAATTCGGACTAGCCAATGGGGGGGCGTGCGACCTGCCTCTCCCTCTCCCCTAAAGCCCAATAAGGCCCATATACTTCTTCCCCCGTATTCCCGTAACTCCCCGGTACTTCCGAAAATACCCGAACCACTCAGAACCTTTCCGATGTCCGAATATAGTCGTCCAATATATCGATCTTTACGTCTCGATCATTTCGAGACTCCTCGTCATGTCCCCGATCTCATCCGGGACTCCTACCTCCTTCGGTAAATCAAAACTCATAAACTCATTATATAACTGTCATCGAAACCTTAAGGGTGCGGACCCTACGGTTAGAGAACAATGTAAACATGACCGACACACGTCTCCGGTCAATAACCAATAGCGGGACCTGAATGCCCATATTGGCTCCTACATATTCTACGAAGATCTTTATCGGTCAGACCGCATAACAACATACGTTGTTCCCTTTGTCATCGGTATGTTACTTGCCCGAGATTCGATCGTCGGTATCCAATACCTAGTTCAATCTCGTTGCCGGCAAGTCTCTTTACTCGTTCCATAATACATCATCTCACAACTAACATATTAGTTGTAATGCTTGCAAGGCTTTATGTGATGTGCATTACCGAGAGGGCCTAGAGATACCTCTCCGACAATCGGAGTGACAAATCCTAATCTCGAAATACGCCAACCCAACATCTACCTTTGGAGACACCTGTAGAGCTCCTTTATAATCACCCAGTTACGTTGTGACATTTGGTAGCACACAAAGTGTTCCTCCGGTAAACGGGAGTTGCATAATCTCATAGTCATAGGAACATTTATAAGTCATGAAGAAAGCAATAGCAACATACTAAACGATCGGGTGCTAAGCTAATGGAATGGGTCATGTCAATCACATCATTCTCCTAATGATGTGATCCCGTTAATCAAATGACAACTCATGTCTATGGCTAGGAAACATAACCATCTTTGATCAACGAGCTAGTCAAGTAGAGGCATACTAGTGACACTCTGTTTGTCTATGTATTCACACATGTATCATGTTTCCGGTTGATACAATTCTAGCATGAATAATAAACATTTATCATGAAATAAGGAAATAAATAATAACTTTATTATTGCCTCTAGGGCATATTTCCTTCAGTCTCCCACTTGCACTAGAGTCAATAATCTAGTTCACATCAGCATGTGATTTAACAGCAATAGTCCACATCACCATGTGATTAATACCCATAGTTCACATCATCATGTGATCAACACCCAAAGGGTTTACTAGAGTCAATAATCTAGTTCACATCGCTATGTGATTAACACCCAAAGAGTACTAAGGTGTGATCATGTTTTGCTTGTGAGAGAATCTTAGTCAA
Organism: Aegilops umbellulata; assembly: GCA_032464435.1. NCBI lineage: Eukaryota > Viridiplantae > Streptophyta > Magnoliopsida > Poales > Poaceae > Aegilops > Aegilops umbellulata. The sequence continues at coordinate 375,506,358 of CP136059.1, read as the reverse complement.
CGGGTCTGCCACATTCAGATCCGTATGTATTTTGCAAATTTCTATGTCAACAATACTCTGCTCGGAGCTACTCTAGCTAATTGCTCCCACTTTCAATATGTATCTAGATTGAGACTTAGAGTCATCTAGATTGGTGTCAAAACTTGCATCGACATAACCTTTTACGACGAACCTTTTTGTCACCTCCATAATCGAGAAACATATCCTTATTTCACTAAGGATAATTTTGACCGCTGTCCTGTGATCTACTCCTAGATCACTATTGTACTCCCTTGCCAAAATCAGTGTAGGGTATACAATAGATCTGGTACACAGCATGGCATACTTTATAGAACCTATGGCCAAGGCATAGGGAATGACTTTCATTCTCTTTCTATCTTTTTCCGTGGTCGAGTTTTGAGTCTCACTCAGTTTCACACCTTGTAACACAGGCAAGAACTCTTTCTTTGACTGTTACATTTTGAACTACTTCAAAATCTTGTCAAGGTATGTACTCATTAAAAAAACTTATCAAGCGTCTTGATCTATCTCTATAGATCTTGATACTCAATATGTAAGCAGCTTCACCAAGGTCTTTCTTTGAAAAACTCCTTTCAAACACTCCTTTATGCTTTGCAGAATAATTCTACATTATTTCCAATCAACAATATGTCATTCACATATATTTATCAGAAATGCTGTAATGCTCCCACTCACTTTCTTGTAAATACAGGCTTCACCGCATGTCTGTATAAAACTATATGCTTTGATCAACTTATCAAAGCGTATATTCCAACTCCGAGATGCTTGCACCAGTCCATAGATGGATCGCTAGAGCTTGCATATTTTGTTAACACCTTTAGCATCGACAAAACCTTCTAGTTGCATCGTATACAACTCTTCTTTAATAAATCCATTAAGGAATGCAGTTTTTGTTTATCCATTTGCCAGAAAAATTCGGCAATTGCTAACATGATTCGGACAGACTTAAGCATAGATACGAGTGAGAAACTCTCATCGTAGTCAACACCTTGAACTTGTCGAAAACCTTTTGCGACAATTCTAGCTTTGTAGATAGTAACACTACTATCAGCGTCCGTCTTCCTCTTGAAGATCCATTTATTTTCTATGGCTTGCCGATCATCGGGCAAATCCATCAAAGTCCATACTTTGTTCTCATACATGGATCATATCTCAGATTTCATGGCCTCAAACCATTTCGCGGAATCTGGGCTCATCATCGCTTCCTCATAGTTCGTAGGTTCGTCATGGTCAAGTAACATGACTTCCAGAATAGGATTACCGTACTACTCTGGTGCGGATCTCACTCTGGTTGACCTACGAGATTCCGTAGTAACTTGATCCGAAGTTACATGATCATCATCATTAGCTTCCTCACTAATTGGTGTAGTAGTCACAGGAACAGATTTCTGTGATGAACTACTTTCCAATAAGGGAGCAGGTACAGTTACCTTATCAAGTTCTACTTTCCTCCCACTCACTTCTTTCGAGAGAAACTCCTTCTCTGGAAAGGATCCATTCTTAGCAACGAATGTCTTGCCTTTGGATCTGTGATAGAAGGTGTACCCGACAGTCTCCTTTGGGTATCCTATGAAGACATATTTCTCCGATTTGGGTTTGAGCTTATCAGGATGAAACTTTTTCATATAAGCATCACAATCCCAAACTTTAAGAAACGACAACTTTGGTTTCTTGCTAAACCACAGTTCCGATTGTGTCGTCTCAACGGACTTAGATGGTGCCCTTTTAAACGTGAATGCAGCTGTCTCTAATGCATGATCGCAAAACGATATTGGTAAATCGGTAAGAAACATCATAGATTGTACTATATCCAATAAAGTACGGTTATGACGTTCGGACACACCATTATGCTGTGGTGTTCCAGGTGGCGTGAGTAGTGTAACTATTTCACATTGTTTAAATTGAAGACCAAACTCGTAACTCAAATGCTCTTTTCCACGATCAGATCGTAGAAACTTTATTTTCTTGTTACGATGATTTTCCACTTCACTCTGAAATTATATGAACTTTTGAAATGTTTCAGACTTCTTATTTCATTAAGTAGATATACTCATATCTGCTTAAATCATCTGTGAAGGTTAGAAAATAATGATACTTGTCGCGAGCCTTAACACTCATCGGATCGCATACATCAGTATGTATTATTTCCAACAAGTCAGTTTCTCGCTCCATTGTTCCGGAGAACGGAGTCTTAGTCATCTTGCCCATGAGGCATGGTTCGCAAGCATCAAGTGATTCATAATCAAGTGATTCCCAAATCCCATCAGCATGGAGTTTCTTCATGCGCTTTACACCAATATGACCTAAACGGCAGTGCCACAAATAAGTTACACTATCATTATTAGCTTTGCATCTTTTGGCTTCAATATTATGAATATGTGTATCACTACGATCGAGATCCAACGAACTATTTTCATTGGGTGTATGACCATCAAAGGTTCTATTCATGTAAGCAGAACAACAATTGTTCTCTAACTTAAATGAATAACCGTATTGCAATAAACATGATCAAATCATATTTATGCTCAATGCAAACACCAAATAACACTTATTTAGGTTCAACACTAATCCCGAAAGTATAGTGAGTGTGCGATGATTATCATATCAATCTTGGAACTACTTCCAACACACATCGTCACTTCACCCTTAACTAGTCTCTGTTTATTCTGCAACTCCTGTTTCGAGTTACTACTCTTAGCAACTGAACCAGTATCAAATACCGAGGGGTTGCTATAAACACTAGTAAAGTACATATAAATAACATGTATATCCAATATACCTTTGTTCACTTTGCCATCCTTCTTATCCACCAATTACTTGGGGTAGTTCCGCTTCTAGTGACCAGTCCCTTTGCAGTAGAAGCACTCAGTCTCAGGCTTAGGTCCAGACTTGGGCTTCTTCACTTGAGCAGCAACTTGCTTGCCGTTCTTCTTGAAGTTCCCCTTCTTCCCTTTGCCCTTTTATTGAAACTAGTGGTCTTGTTAACCATCAACACTTGATGTTTTTCTTGATTTCTACCTTCGTCGATTTGAGCATCACGAAGAGCTTGGGAATTACTTTTGTCATCCCTTGCATATTATAGTTCATCACGAAGTTCTACTAACTTGGTGATGGTGACTAGAGAATTCTGTCAATCACTATTTTATCTGGAAGATTAACTCCCACTTGATTCAAGCGATTGTAGTACCCAGACAATCTGAGCACATGCTCACTAGTTGAGCGATTCTCCTCCATCTTTTAGCTATAGAACTTGTTGGAGACTTCATATCTCTCAACTCGGGTATTTGCTTGAAATATTAACTTCAACTCCAGGAACATCTAGTATGATCCATGACGTTCAAAACGTCTTTGAAGTCCCGATTCTAAGCCGTTAAGCATGGTGCACTAAACTATTAAGTAGTCATCATATTGAGCTAGCCAAACGTTCATAATGTCTGCATCTGCTCCTGCAATAGGTCCGTCACCAAGCGGTGTATCAAGGACATAATTCTTCTGTGCAGCAATGAGGATAAACCTCAGAATACGGATCCAATCCGCATCATTGCTACTAACATTTTTCAACAAAATTTTCTCTAGGAACATATCAAAATAAACATATGAAAGCAACAATGCGAGCTATTGATCTACAACATAGATATGCTAATACTACCAGGACTAAGTTCATGATAAATTAAAGTTCAATTAATCATATTACTTAAGAACTCCCACTTAGATAGACATCCCTCTAATCCTCTAAGTGATCACGTGATCCAAATCAACTAAACCATAACCGATCATCACGTGAAATGGATTAGTTTTCAATGGTGAACATCTTTATGTTGATCATATCTACTATATGATTCACGCTCGACCTTTCGGTCTCCGTGTTCCGAGGCCATATCTGCATATGCTAGGCTCGTCAAGTATAACCCGAGTATTCTGCGTGTGCAAAACTGGCTTGCACCCGTTGTAGATAGATGTAGAGCTTATCACACCCGATCATCACGTGGTGTCTGGGCACGACGAACTATGGCAACGGTGCATACTCAGGGAGAACACTTCTTGATAATTTAGTGAGAGATCATCTTATAATGCTACTGTCAATCAAAGCAAGATAAGATGCATATAAAGATAAACATCACATGCAATCAATATAAGTGATATGATATGGCCATCATCATCTTTTGCTTGTGATCTCCATCTCCGAAGCACCGTCATGATCACCATCGTCACCGGCGCGACACCTTGATCTCCATCGTAGCATCGTTGTCGTCTCGTCTATCTTATGCTTCTACGACTATCGCTACCGCTTAGTGATAAAGTAAAGCATTACAGGGCGATTGCACTGCATACAATAAAGCGACAACCATATGGCTCCTGCCAGTTGCCGATAACTCGGTTACAAAACATGATCATCTCATACAATAAAATTTAGCATCATGACTGAAGGAAATATGCCCTAGAGGCAATAATAAAGTTGTTATTTATTTCCTTATATCATGATAAATGTTTATTATTCATGCTAGAATTGTATTAACTGGAAACATAATACATGTGTGAAAACATAGACAAACAGAGTGTCACTAGTATGCCTCTACTTGACTAGCTCATTAATCAAAGATGGTTATGTTTCCTAGCCATGAACAAAGAGTTGTTATTTGATTAACGAGATCACATCATTAGTTGAATGATCTGATTGACATGACCCATTCCATTAGCATAGCACCCGATCGTTTAGTATGTTGCTATTGCTTTTATCCATGACTTATACATGTTCCTTTAACTATGAGAATATGCAACTCCCATTTACCGTAGGAACACTTTGTGTGCTACCAAACGTCACAACGTAACTGGGTGATAATAAAGGTGCTCTACAAGTGTCTCCGAAGGTACATGTTGAGTTGGCATATTTCGAGATTAGGATTTGTCACTCCGATTGTCGGAGAGGTATCTTAGGGCCTTCTCGGTAATGCACATCACATAAAGCCTTGCAAGCATTGCAACCAATGAGTTAGTTGCGAGATGATGTATTACAGAACGAGAAAAGAGACTTGCCGGTAACGAGATTGAACTAGGTATTGGATACCGACGATCGAATCTCGGGCAAGTAACATACCGATGACAAAGGGAACAACGTATGTTGTTATGCGGTCTGACCGATAAAGATCTTCGTAGAGTATGTAGGAGCCAATATGGGCATCCAGGTCCCGCTATTGGTTATTGACCGGAGACGTGTCTTGGTCATGTCTACATTGTTCTCGAACCGTAGGGTCCGCACGCTTAACGTTACGATGACAGTTATTATGAGTTTATGCATTTTGATGTACCGAAGGAGTTCGGAGTCCCGGATGTGATCACGGACGTGACGAGGAGTCTCGAAATGGTCGAGACATAAAGAATTATATATTGGAAGCCTATGTTTGGACATCGGATGCATTCCAGGCGAAATCAGGATTTTACCGGAATACCGGGAGGGTTACCGGAACCCCCCGGGAGCATAATGGGCCAACATGGGCCTTGGAGGAGAGGTGAGAGGGCTGCCCTCATGGGCTGTGCGCCTCCCCCCTTCCCCTAGTCCTATTAGGACTAGGAGAGGTGGGCGCCCCCTCTCTCTCTCTCCCCCTTGGAGCAATCCTAGTCCAACTAGGATTGGGGGGGGGGGGGGAATCCTACTCCCAGAGGGAGTAGGACTCTCCTGGCGCACCAAACCTGGCCGGCCAGCCCCTCCCCCTTGGATCCTTTATATACGGGGGCAGGGGGCACCCCAAAGACACACAAGTTGATCTACGGATCGTTCCTTAGCCGTGTGCGGTGCCCCCTTCCACCAAATTCCACCTCGATTATATCGTTGCAGTGCTTAGGCGAAGCCCTGCGCCGGTAACACATCAAGATCGTCACCACGCCGTCGTGCTGACGGAACTCTTCCCCGACGCTTTGCTGGATCGGAGCCCGGGGATCGTCATCGAGCTGAACGTGTGCCAAGAACTCGGAGGTGCCGGAGTAACGGTGCTGTGATCGGTTGGATCGCGAGGAGAACGTACGACTACTTCCTCTACGTACGACTACTTCCTCTACGTTGTGTCAACGCTTCCGCTTCGGTCTACGAGGGTACGTAGACAAACACTCTCCCCTCTCGTTGCTATGCATCACCATGATCTTGCGTGTGCGTAGGAAATTTTTATTGAAATTACTACGTTCCCCAACAGTGGTATCAGAGCCTAGGTTTTATGGTTTGATGTTATTTGCACGAGTAGAACACAAGTGAGTTGTGGACGATACAAGTCATACTGCCTACCAGCATGTCATACTTTGGTTCAGCGGTATTGTTGGACGAGACGATCCGGACCAACCTTACGCGTACGCTTACGCGAGACCGGTTCCCTCGACGTGCTTTTGCACATAGATGGCTTGCGGAAGACTGTCTCTCCAACTTTAGTTGAACCGAGTGTGGCTACGCCCGGTCCTTGAGAAGGTTAAAACGGAGTCTATTTGACAAACTATCGTTGTGGTTTTGATGCGTAGGTAAGATGAGTTCTTGCTTAAAGCCCGTAGCAGCCACGTAAAACTTGCAACAACAAAGTAGAGGACGTCTAACTTGTTTTTGCAGGGCATGTTGTGATGTGATATGGTCAAGACGTGATGCTAAATTTTATTGTATGAGATGATCATGTTTTGTAACCAAGTTATCGGCAACTGGCAGGAGCCATATGGTTGTCGCTTTATTGTATGCAATGCAATCGCGATGTAATGCTTTACTTTATTGCTAAACGGTAGTGATAGTCGTAGAAGCATAAGATTAGCGAGACGACAACGATGTTGCGATGAAGATCAAGGTGTCGCGCCGGTGACGATGGTGATCATGACGGTGCTTCGAAGATGGAGATCACAAGCACAAGATGATGATGGCCATATCATATCACTTATATTGATTGCATGTGATGTTTATCCTTTTATGCATCTTATCTTGCTTTGATTGACGGTAGCATTATAAGATGATCTCTCACTAAATTATCAAGAAGTGTTCTCCCTGAGTATGCACCGTTGCGAAAGTTCTTCGTGCTGAGACACCACGTGATGATCGGGTGTGATAGGCTCTACGTTCAAATACAACGGGTGCAAAACAGTTGCACACGCGGAATACTCAGGTTTAACTTGACGAGCCTAGCATATACAGATATGGCCTCGGAACACAGAGACCGAAAGGTTGAGCGTGAATCATATAGTAGATATGATCAACATAGTGATGTTCACCATTGAAACTACTCCATCTCACGTGATGATCGGACATGGTTTAGTTGATTTGGATCACGTGATCACTTAGAGGATTAGAGGGATGTCTATCTAAGTGGGAGTTCTTAAGTAATATGATTAATTGAACATTAATTTATCATGAACTTAGTCCTGGTAGTATTAGCATATCTATGTTGTAGATCAATAGCTCGCATTGTTGCTTCCCTGTGTTTATTTTGATATGTTCCTAGAGAAAATTGTGTTGAAAAATGTTAGTAGCAATGATGCGGATTGGATCCGTAATCTGAGGTTTATCCTCATTGCTGCACAGAAGAATTTTGTCCTTGATGCACCGCTAGGAGACGGACCTTTTGCAGGAGCAGATGCAGACGTTATGAACGTTTTGCTAGCTCAATATGATGACTACTTAATAGTTTAGTGCACCATGCTTAACGGCTTAAGAATCGGGACTTCAAAGATGTTTTGAACGTCATGGACCATACAAGATGTTCCAGGAGTTGAAGTTAATATTTCAAGCAAATACCCGAGTTGAGAGATATGAAGTCTCCAACAAGTTCTATAGCTAAAAGATGGAGGAGAATCGCTCAAATAGTGAGCATGTGCTCAGATTGTCTGGGTACTACAATCGCTTGAATCAAGTGGGAGTTAATCTTCCAGATAAGATAGTGATTGACAGAATTCTCTAGTCACCATCACCAAGTTAGTAGAACTTCGTGATGAACTATAATATGCAAGGGATAACAGAAAATATTCCCAAGCTCTTCGCGATGCTAAAATCAGCGAAGGTAGAAATCAAAGAAAAACATCAAGTGTTGATGGTTGACAAGATCACTAGTTTCAAGAAAAGGGCAAAAGGAAAGAAGGGGAACTTCAAGAAGAACGGCAAGCAAGTTGCTGCTCAAGTGAAAAAGCCCAAGTCTAGTCCTAAGCCTGAGACTAAGTGCTTCTACTGCAAAGGGACTGGTCACTGGAAGCGGAACTACCCCAAGTGATTGGCGGATAAGAAGGATGGCAAAGTGAACATAAGTATATTTGATATACATGTTATTGATGTGTACTTTACTAGTGTTCATAGCAACCCCTCAGTATTTGGTACTAGTTCAAGTTGCTAAGATTAGTAACTCGAAACGGGAGTTGCAGAATGAACAAAGACTAGTTAAAGGGCAAGGTGACGATGTGTGTTGGAAGTGGTTCCAAGATTGATATGATCATCATCACACACTACCTATACTTTCGAGATTAGTGTTGAAACTAAATAAGTGTTATTTGGTGTTTGCGTTGAGCATGAATATGATTTGATCATGTTAATTGCAATACAGTTATTCATTTAAAGTTAGAGAACAATTGTTGTTCTGTTTACATGAATAAAACCTTCTATGGTCATACACACCAATGAAAATAGTTCATTGGATCTCGATCGTAGTGATACACATATTCATAATATTGAAACCAAAAAGATGCGAAGTTAATAATGATAGTGCAACCTATTTGTGGCACTCCCGTTTAGGTCATATTGGTGTAAAGCGCATGAAGAAACTCCATGCTGATGGGATTTTGGAATCACTTGATTATGAATCACTTGATGCTTGCGAACCATGCCTCTTGGGCAAGATGACTAAAACGCCGTTCTCCGGAACAATGGAGCAAGCAACAGATTTGTTGGAAATCATACATACTGATGTATGTGGTCCGATGAATATTAAGGCTCGCGACAAGTATCATTATTTTCAGAACTTCACAGATGATTTAAGCAGATATGGGTATATCTACTTAATGAAACATAAGTCTGAAACGTTTGAAAAGTTCAAAGAATTTCAGAGTGAAGTGGATAATCATCGTAACAAGAAAATAAAAAGTTTCTACGATATGATCGCAGAGGTAAAATATTTGAGTTACGAGTTTTGGCCTTCAGTTAAAAACCGTGTGGAATAGTTTCACAAATTCATGCCACCTGGAACACCACAGCATAATGGTGTGTCCGAACGTCATAACTGTACTTTATTGGATATAGTACAATCTATGATGTTTCTTACCAATATCGTTTTGGGATCATGCATTAGAGACAGCTGCATTCACGTTAAAAGGGGCACCATCTAAATCCGTTGAGACGACACCGTATGAACTATGGTTTAGCAAATAAACCTAAGCTGTCGTTTCTTAAAGTTTGGGGCTGCGATGCTTATGTGAAAAAGCTTCAAACTGATAAGCTCGAACCCAAATCGGAGAAATGTGTCTTCATAGGATATCCAAAGGAAACTGTTGGATACATCTTCTATCACAGATCCGAAGGCAAGACTTTTGTTGCTAAGTTCGGAAACTTTCTAGAGAAAGAGTTTCTTTCGAAAGAAGTGAGTGGGAGGAAAGTAGAAAACTTGATAAGGTAATTGTACCTTCTCCCTTATTGGAAAGTAGTTCATCACAGAAATCTGTTCTTGTGACTACTACACCAATTAGTGAGGAAGCTAATGATGATGATCATGTAACTTCAAGATCAAGTTACTACCGAATCTCGTAAGTAAACCAGAGTGAGATCCGCACCAGAGTGGTACGGTAATCCTGTTCTGGAAGTCATGTTACTAGACCATGACGAACTTGCGAACTATGAGGAAGCGATGATGAGCCCAGATTCCGCAAAATGGTTAGAGGCCATGAAATCTGAGATATGATCCATGTATGAGAACAAAGTATGGACTTTGATGGATTTGCCCAATGATCGGCAAGCCAAAGAAAATAAATGGATCTTAAAGAGGAAGACGGACACTGATAGTAGTGTTACTATCTACAAAGCTAGAATTGTCGCAAAAGGTTTTCGACAAGTTCAAGGTGTTGACTACGATGAGAGTTTCTCACTCGTATCTATGCTTAAGTCTGTCCGAATCATGTTAGCAATTGCCGCATTTTATGAAATCCGGCAAATGGATAAACAAAACTACATTCCTTAATGGATTTATTAAATAAGAGTTGTATACGATGCAACTAGAAGGTTTTGTCGATCCTGAAGGTGTTAACAAAATATGCAAGCTCCAGCGATCCATCTATGGACTGGTGCAAGAATCTCGGAGTTGGAATATACGCTTTGATAAGCTGATCAAAGCATATAGTTTTATACAGACTTGCGGTGAAGCCTGTATTTACAAGAAAGTGAGTGGGAGCACTACAGCATTTCTCATAAATATATGTAAATGACATATTATTGATCGGAGATAATGTAGAATTATTCTGTAAAGCATAAAGGAGTATTTGAAAGGAGTTTTTCGAAGAAGGACCTCGGTGAAGCTGCTTACATATTGAGCATCAAGATCTATAAGAGATAGATCAAGACGCTTGATAAGTTTTTCAATAAATACATACCTTGAAAAGATTTTTGAAGTAGTTCAAAATGGAACAGTCAAAGAAAGAGTTCTTGCCTGTATTACAAGGTGTGAAATTGAGTAAGACTCAAAGCCCGACCACGGCAGAAGACAGAAACAGAATGAAAGTCATTCCCTATGCCTCAGCCATAGGTTCTATAAAGTATGCCATGCTGTGTACCAGACCTATTGTATACCCTACCCTGAGATTGGCACGGGAGTACAATAGTGATCTAGGAGTAGATCACTGGACGGCGGTCAAAAATTATCCTTAGTGGAATAAGGATATGTTTCTCGATTATGGAGGTGACAAAAAGGTTCGTCGTAAAAGGTTACGTCGAATCAAGTTTTGACACTAATCTAGATGACTCTAAGTCTCAATCTAGATACATATTGAAAGTGGGAGCAATTAGCTAAAGTAGCTCCGTGCAGAGCATTGTAGACATAGAAAATTGCAAAATACATAACGGATCTGAATGTGGCAGACCCGTTGACTAAATTTCTCTCACAAGCAAAACATGATCACACTGTAGTACTCTTTGGGTGTTAATTACATAGCGATGTGAACTAGATTACTGAATCTAGTAAACCCTTTGGGTGTTGATCACATATCGATGTGAACTATGGGTGTTAATCACATGATGATGTGAACTATTGATGTTAATCACATGGTGATGTGATCTAGATTATTGACTCTAGTGCAAGTGGGAGACTGAAGGAAATATGCCCTAGAGGCAATAATAAAGTTGTTATTTATTTCCTTATATCATGATAAATGTTTATTATTCATGCTAGAATTGTATTAACTGGAAACATAATACATGTGTGAAAACATAGACAAACAGAGTGTCACTAGTATGCCTCTACTTGACTAGCTCATTAATCAAAGATGGTTATGTTTCCTAGCCATGAACAAAGAGTTGTTATTTGATTAACGAGATCACATCATTAGTTGAATGATCTGATTGACATGACCCATTCCATTAGCATAGCACCCGATCGTTTAGTATGTTGCTATTGCTTTTATCCATGACTTATACATGTTCCTTTAACTATGAGAATATGCAACTCCCATTTACCGTAGGAACACTTTGTGTGCTACCAAACGTCACAACGTAACTGGGTGATAATAAAGGTGCTCTACAAGTGTCTCCGAAGGTACATGTTGAGTTGGCATATTTCGAGATTAGGATTTGTCACTCCGATTGTCGGAGAGGTATCTCAGGGCCTTCTCGGTAATGCACATCACATAAAGCCTTGCAAGCATTGCAACCAATGAGTTAGTTGCGAGATGATGTATTACAGAACGAGAAAAGAGACTTGCCGGTAACGAGATTGAACTAGGTATTGGATACCGACGATCGAATCTCGGGCAAGTAACATACCGATGACAAAGGGAACAACGTATGTTGTTATGCGGTCTGACCGATAAAGATCTTCGTAGAGTATGTAGGAGCCAATATGGGCATCCAGGTCCCGCTATTGGTTATTGACCGGAGACGTGTCTTGGTCATGTCTACATTGTTCTCGAACCGTAGGGTCCGCACGCTTAACGTTACGATGACAGTTATTATGAGTTTATGCATTTTGATGTACCGAAGGAGTTCGGAGTCCCGGATGTGATCACGGACGTGACGAGGAGTCTCGAAATGGTCGAGACATAAAGAATTATATATTGGAAGCCTATGTTTGGACATCGGATGCATTCCAGGCGAAATCAGGATTTTACCGGAATACCGGGAGGGTTACCGGAACCCCCCGGGAGCATAATGGGCCAACATGGGCCTTGGAGGAGAGGTGAGAGGGCTGCCCTCATGGGCTGTGCGCCTCCCCCCTTCCCCTAGTCCTATTAGGACTAGGAGAGGTGGGCGCCCCCTCTCTCTCTCTCCCCCTTGGAGCAATCCTAGTCCAACTAGGATTGGGGGGGGGGGGGAATCCTACTCCCAGAGGGAGTAGGACTCTCCTGGCGCACCAAACCTGGCCGGCCAGCCCCTCCCCCTAGGATCCTTTATATACGGGGGCAGGGGGCACCCCAAAGACACACAAGTTGATCTACGGATCGTTCCTTAGCCGTGTGCGGTGCCCCCTTCCACCAAATTCCACCTCGATTATATCGTTGCAGTGCTTAGGCGAAGCCCTGCGCCGGTAACACATCAAGATCGTCACCACGCCGTCGTGCTGACGGAACTCTTCCCCGACGCTTTGCTGGATCGGAGCCCGGGGATCGTCATCGAGCTGAACGTGTGCCAAGAACTCGGAGGTGCCGGAGTAACGGTGCTGTGATCGGTTGGATCGCGAGGAGAACGTACGACTACTTCCTCTACGTACGACTACTTCCTCTACGTTGTGTCAACGCTTCCGCTTCGGTCTACGAGGGTACGTAGACAAACACTCTCCCCTCTCGTTGCTATGCATCACCATGATCTTGCGTGTGCGTAGGAAATTTTTATTGAAATTACTACGTTCCCCAACAGTCTTGACCATATCACATCACAACATGCCCTGCAAAAACAAGTTAGACGTCATCTACTTTGTTTATTGCAAGTTTTACGTGGCTGCTACGGGCTTAAGCAAGAACCAATCTTACCTACGCATCAAAACCACAACGATAGTTTGTCAAATAGACTCCGTTTTAACCTTCGCATGGACCGGGCGTAGCCACACTCGGTTCAACTAAAGTTGGAGAAACTGACACCCGCCAGCCACCTGTGTGCAAAGCATGGCGGAAGAACCAGTCTCGCGTAAGCGTACGCGTAATGTCGGTCCGGGCCGCTTCATCCAACAATACCGCCGAACCAAAGTATGACATACTGGTAGGTAGTATGACTTATATCATCCACAACTCACTTGCGTTCTACTTGTGCATATAACATCAAACCATAAAAACCTAGGCTCTGATGCCACTGTTGGGTAACGTAGTAATTTCAAAAAAATTCCTACGCACACGCAAGATCATGGTGATGCATAGCAACGAGAGGGGAGAGTGTTGTCTATGTACCCTCGTAGACCGAAGCGGAAGCGTTGACGCAACGTAGAGGAAGTAGTCGTACGTCTTCCCGTCCAACCGATCCAAGCACCGTTACTCCGGCACCTCCGAGTTCTTGGCACACGTTCAGCTCGATGACGATCCCCGGGCTTCGATCCAGCAAAGCGTCGGGGAGGAGTTCCGTCAGCACGACGGCGTGGTGACGATCTTAATGTTCAACCGTCGCAGGGCTTCGCCTAAGCACCGCTACAATATGACCGAGGTGTAATATCTTGGAGGGGGCACCGCACACGGCTAAGGAACGATCACGAAGATCAACTTGTGTGTCTATGGGGTGCCCCCTGCCCCCGTATATAAAGGAGTGGAGGAGGGGAGGGCCGGCCCTCTCTATGGCGCGCCCTAGGGGAGTCCTACTCCCACCGGGAGTAGGATTCCCCCTTTCCTAGTCCAACTAGGAGTCCTTCCATGTATTAGGAGTAGGAGACAAGGAAGGGGAAGAGGGAAGAGAAGGAAGGAGGGGGCGCCGCCCCTCCCCCTAGTCCAATTCGGACTAGCCAATGGGGGGGCGCGCGACCTGCCTCTCCCTCTCCCCTAAAGCCCAATAAGGCCCATATACTTCTTCCCCCGTATTCCGTAACTCCCAGGTACTCCCGGAAATACCCGAACCACTCAGAACCTTTCCGATGTCCGAATATAGTCGTCCAATATATCGATCTTTACGTCTCGACCATTTAGAGACTCCTCGTCATGTCCCCGATCTCATCCGGGACCCCGAACTCCTTCGGTACATCAAAACTCATAAACTCATTATATAACTGTCATCGAAACCTTAAGCGTGCGGACCCTACGGTTCGAGAACAATGTAGACATGACCGAGACACGTCTCCGGTCAATAACCAATAGCGGGACCTGGATGCCCATATTGGCTCCTACATATTCTACGAAGATCTTTATCGGTCAGACCGCATAACAACATACGTTTGTCCCTTTGTCATCGGTATGTTACTTGCCCGAGATTCGATCGTCGGTATCCAATACCTAGTTCAATCTCGTAACCGGCAAGTCTCTTTACTCGTTCCGTAATACATCATCTCGCAACTAAATCATTAGCTGCAATGCTTGCAAGGCTTAAGTGATGTGTATTACCGAGAGGGCCCAGAGATACCTCTTTGACACTCAGAGTGACAAATCCTAATCTCGAAATACGCCAACCCAACAAGTACCTTCGGAGACACCTGTAGAGCTCCTTTATAATCACCCAGTTACGTTGTGACGTTTGGTAGCACACAAAGTGTTCCTCCGGCAAGCGGGAGTTGCATAATCTCATAGTCATAGGAACATGTATAAGTCATGAAGAAAGCAATAGCAACATACTAAACGATCGGGTGCTAAGCTAATGGAATGGGTCATGTCAATCACATCATTCTCGTAATGATGTGATCCCGTTAATCAAATGACAACTCATGTCTATGGCTAGGAAACATAACCATCTTTGATCAACGAGCTAGTCAAGTAGAGGCATACTAGTGACACTCTGTTTGTCTATGCATTCACACATGTATCATGTTTCCGGTTGATACAATTCTAGCATGAATAATAAACATTTATCATGAAATAAGGAAATAAATAATAACTTTATTATTGCCTCTAGGGCATATTTCCTTCAGTTCCCCTTTGAGAGGTTCATGGGAGTCTTAAAGAAATATGTTCATGACCGTGCTAGGCCAGAAGGAAGCATCTCCAAGGGCCATGAAAATGAGGAGGTGATTGAGTTTTGTATTGACTATATTCCTGACCTTAAGCCGATTGGTGTTCCTGAATCGCGGCATAAGGACAGAATCGATGGAAAAGGCACGCTAGGAGGGGATCAAATAATATGTATGGACGGACATTCTCTCACTGAAGCACACTACACAGTTCTACAGAATTCCGCCTTGGTGGTTTCGTATATGGACGAACACAAGAATTTTCTACGCTCCAAACACCCGGAGTGGTCTGATGACTGGATTACACGTGAACAAACCAGGAGTTTCGCCGGATGGTTGCAGACACGTACCATGCATGACGCCTCTATTGAAGATGACATGTACTCGCTATCCCAGTTACCATCTTCGAATATAATGACTTTCAAAGGGTATGAGATAAATGGTAATACATTTTACACGATCGCCCAAGATAAGAAGATCACGAACCAAAACAGTGGTGTCCGCTTTGATGCAACAACCAAGACGGGAAAGGAAACATATTATGGTTACATAGAGGAGATATGGGAACTTGACTATGGAAGTGGTTTGAAGGTCCCTTTGTTTCGGTGCAAATGGGTCAATATGACATGAGGCGGGGTAACGGAAGACCCGCAGTATGGAATGACAACAGTGGATCTCAACAATCTTGCATATGTAGACGAACCATTCGTCCTAGCTAATGATGTGGCACAGGTTTTCTATGTGAAGGACATGTCTACCAAGCTGAGAAAAAGAAAAGATAAGAAAGGGAATGCATCATACAATGAGCCAAAGCGCCACATCGTTCTTTCTGGGAAGAGAAACATCGTGGGAGTGGATGACAAGACAAACATGTCAGAAGATTATGAAAAGTTTGATGAAATTGCTCCATTCAGAGTGAATATTGACCCGAGCATCCAGTTAAATGATGAAGATTTTCCATGGCTACGACGCAAAGGGACACACGCGAAGAAAATGTTTCACACCCAAAGATCTGAGATGTGATCGGCTTCACTATCATCACTTTCTTCTATGTTTTCACACCCAGGAGGGAATCTCTATAATAGTTAAGGTAGTTATGTGTTTTGGCATTTGAAATGCGAAGAAATTTTATGTGCAAACAAATTTTTTCATGCATATACTGATTTTTTCCAGCTAAATGAACCTAAATTTGAAAAGCATTTCAAATGAACTCAAAAAAGGTTGAAAGTTGGCATCGTATCATAATTTCACCCACATAGCATGTGCAAAAAAGTAGAGAGGGTTACCGCAAAAACTGGATGCACTTCGTGTACAAAACTCATCCGTTACAAAGGCATTTCATTTTGTAAAAAACCTAAGCATTACCAAATTGAATATAATGATAAAACACACTAATATTAAACATAAGAAAAAAGAATCACTGAAAAATCTATTTTCAAAGTTAAGTTATTCACAAACTAGTGATCCACACAAATTTCAAATAATTCAAAATGTAAACTATTCAAATTTGTAAACTACCCACACTAATAGAGAGTTTGTAATTTTTTGTACGTAATGCAAAAATATTCACAAAGAAACTCTAAATAAAGCAAAAAAACAACTCAAAAATAAATAAAGCAAAAAAATAAGAAAATCAAAAAGGCCGCCTACTGCACACAGCGGCCTACATACGACTATAAACCCAACCTGTAGTTGGGCCAGGATGCAGGCCCGCAAGCCCAGTAGGCCTACAGGCAGAGTGGGAGAGGTAGGCCTTCAAGGCCTGCTATTCAGAGGAGCTCAATGCAGTACCCGCGCCGGGGCTTATAAACAGTTCCTGGCGCTGCTCAACTAGCGAGGTGGGACTAAACTTCTGCGCCCCTCGCCTGGCAGCGTACACCCTTTAGTATCGGGTCGTGGCTCCAACCGGTACTAAAGGGGGGTCTTTAATACCGGTTGGTGCTACCACACGGTACTAAAGGTGGGCGCTTCCCGCCGCTTCGCCTGGCCAAAACAGACCTTTAGTACCGGTTGGTGGCTCCAACCTGTACTAAAGATGTGTTATACATAAGGAAACCCTTCAAAAAATTTCGACAGCTTCGTTCTCCCTCTGCTTCTTCTCCTCTGCCCCGTCGCTGCCGCCCCTCGTTGTCGCCCCCGTCGTCGTCCGTCGCCGTCGTGGCCATCCCGTCGCCTCGCCGTCGCCGTCCCCGTCGTCCCCGTCGCCGCGCCCCGCCCCGCCCCGGCCTCCCGTCGTCCCCGCCCGGCCCGTCCCTGTCGTCCCCATCGCCGCGCCCCGACCCGTCGCCGCCACCGCCCCCAGTCGCCGCCCCCCGGTGAGCTCCTGTGCCCCGCAGCCGCCATGTCCACACACACACACACACATACACACACATACTGATATTTAGTTATAGAAATATTTATAGAAATGTTAGTTATAGAAATATTAGAAATGTTAGTTATATAGAAATGTTATAAATTTTTCTGTTTTTTAGTTATAGAAATGTTAGCAATTTATCTGTTTTTTAGTTATAGAAATATTAGTAATGTTAGTTATATAGAAATGTTATAAATTTTTCTGTTTTTTAGTTGTAGAAATATTATAGAAATGTTAGCATTTTTTGTGTTTTTAGTTACAGAAATATTTGAAATGTTAGTTATATAGAAATGTTATAAATTTTTCTGCTTTTTAGTTATATATAGAGAAATGTTATAAATTTTAGTTATCACAATCCAATCACATTTAAAAAATGTTACTCTTTACGTGCATATAGTATTTGTTCTCGACGATGCCCGGCCCGCAGCCTTGCCGTCAACCCGTTCGCCACGACGTCCGGCTGACCCATGTCCGGGACTGGGCTCCGCCGGGCTGGCACTGGGAGATGGTACCTGGAGGGGCGCGCCGCTTGGTGAGGAACCCAGCCTCGGGTCCCGTCGTGGACCCTGATCTCCTTTGGTGGTGTTCGCGTGGGCCACATTCGGTGCAGAGGGAGCCGGCCCCGCCGGAGGTGGTGCATCATCGTGTCTGGGAGGAGGACGAGCACGTCCATCGCTACATGGCTGCTATGGACGCCAGGTTCTCCAATACCTAGCAGATTCTTTGGGCAGATGACCGGAGATATGATCCTGTGATGGTTCCTTCTCTTTGGGTGTCCACCGCTCGCGCCCAAAAACCGCGAGTGGCCTAGATTCTTCTGTAGTATTCGATCTTTATTAGCTACCTAGCCAGTGATGTATTCGCTATATAATATTCGAGACGATGTATTCGAGATTATACATATTATTCGAGACGATGTACTTGAGATTATATATCATTCGAGACGATGCATATTATGTACTATATATGATTCAGTTTTTCCTTATTGATTGCATCCATGCATTGTAATTTGAATACTAAATTGTTTTATATTTCTTCTATATTAGTTAAGTAAAAGCTATGGCGGATAATACTGGCAGAGAGAGAGAAGAGGAATTGTTCGAGATCATACGCAGCCCTCGCAGGCTAGATGATCTGAATGAAACAGATGACGGCTCCCAATATCTGAACAATACCGGGGAGGGTGATGATAACGTATTTGATCTCGACGACCGAGCTAATGAAGTCATGAACTATGATTATGATTATGATGATGTAGACAATGTTTATGATGACACCAAAAATGTTGATCTTGAAATAACAAAGACTACCGGCGAGGTATATTTATATAAGCAGGCATTTGGTGGTCATCACATGTTTTTTTATTTGATGATATATATATTAACGAATCGATCTTTCTTCTTTCAGCCCTCCGGATCGAGCAAATCTGCTTCTACAGAGAGCACGACAAAGCGAGGCCCGGGCAAAAAGTTGAAGGAGGGTGTAAAGTACAACATCGACTCCATCAAAACTAATGGTGAACCCCTCACGCCTAAGAACATTGCGAACAAGTGGACTCATCAGTGCGGAGTTCTTGTGAGGGACCAACTCCCGATCTCCATTCAAGAATGGAAAGAGCCAAAAACTAAACATCCAGATGTTACTTGGGTCGACGACAGAGCAAAGCAAAAGCTTTGGGAATCTCTGATGGAACATTTCACCCTACCAGATCATTTCACTGATGCAGATGTGCTGAAAGTCAAGGACGCTGCTCTTAAGAAGATGGCAATTGCATTCACCACCCACAAGAAAACTGTATGGGCCAACTACCTCGCTGCAAAAAGGAAGACTCCAGAATTCAAGGGAACAATGGAGAAGCAAAGAGAACACTGGACCGCTTTCGTGAAATTCAAGGAATCAGAATTATCTAAGGAACAATCGAGAAAAAACAAGGACAATGCGGCAAAAAAGACGCAGTTCCATAGGCTGGGTCCAGGTGGCTACGCGGTGGCAATGCCTAAGTGGGATAAGTCTGAGCAAGAGATGGAGGATGCAGGGGTCACTCCGGTTACTAGGAGCTGGCCCCCCAGGTGCAGAAGTTGGTTCTATGCGCATGGGGGGGCGTTGGACCCGAAGACAGGCCTGGTTTCAAAGAAGGCAAGTCTAAAAGGAGCAGATCAAAAGTTACTTGACGCAATAGAAGATGTTAAAAAGGGGGTGTTCACGCCCAACAGAGAGAACAACGAGCTTACGCGCGCCCTGGGAAATCCTAAACACCCGGGAAGAACAATGAGGCAAGGGCGTTATTCCCTGGTATGAGGGGCTTTCGGAATGGAACGATGACTACAGGACCCGTGCAAGAACGAAGATGGAGGAGGATAAGAAGAGGAAGCTGGAGGAGGAGCAGAGGAAGCAGGACGCGGAACGCCTTCAAGGCCTAGAAGCAAGGCACGCGGACTTGGCACTCAAATTCCAGCAGCAGCAGATCGACTCACATAGCCAGGAAAGGGGGTCTCAGCAGCGGAAGCAGCAAGCGGATGATCATCCAGCATTGGATAGCACCGTCCCATCCATGCCGAGAAGTAGCGTTGGTTCCGCCCCGGGCGATGCACTGCTCGATACATACCCTGTGGATGACATCATAGAGAACACTAACTGTGAGCTACACTTCAAAATGAAGAACATATCCATGAAGGTGGCGGACACAGTTGCTTTTACAATTACCCCTGAAGCAACCTTCCATTGCTCCCCGATTCCAGCGGGCTATGCTCGTGTCTTGGTTGATGAGGTGGTGGACCCATATTCCGGGCTACATCATGACATTCCTGGAGGTGACGACGAGCACACACTGGGAGAGGCCATACATCGTATCATCCTATGGAGAAAGGATTGCATCATCTTTCGAAGTCCACCGACACCGCGTCTGCCGACTCCTCCTCGAAGGCCGCCATCGAGTCAGCAGAGTCCCGCTCCTCCAAGTCCACGAACGCATGAGCAGACTCCTGCTTCAAGTCTGGCACAGCCTCAGGCCACTCCTCCCGTTTCAAGTCCGACACTGTGTCAGGCCACACCTCCTGCTTCAAATCCGGCACAGCGTCAGGCCACTCCTCCTACTCCAACTCAGCCATGTCAGTCGTCTCCGCCGCCTCAGCAATCGCAGAAGAGACACGCCGCAGCTATGGTGTGTAGCGGCATGACTCGAGGTAGTACAAGAAGTACAGGCGGAGACACGAAGTGATATAAATATGGTCCAAGCAGCCTCGCTCCTCTTCCTCAGAGGCCTTACGATATGACTGAGGAGAAAAACAATGCCATAGTGCGGGCAGAAGTGGACGCCCATTTTGGACCTAAACTGGCAATGCCGCCGAGGGAGAAAGTGCCTGGGGAAAAGATTGACCACTTCATTCGTATGGCTAGACCACCAGCTCCCAAGCCTGTTGACTCAGACTATGAGCGCCGAATCAGGAAGGCACATCGAGCACAACTATAGAAAGAAGCGAGCTCGAGCTCGAGCCAACAAGTAGCTATCAAAAAATGTGGGAAAACCGTTCCCCAGCTGAGAGAACAGGCGGCGCAATCGATCCCCCCGCTTGTTGTGCCAACAACACGTGGGAGTACGCGCGCCCAATATTATTGTGGGCAAATAGTTTACGTTCCCGAGGTGGGCAATGTGGTAATAACCGGGGAGCATATAATGCAGGCTGAAATTCTCAAGATCACTGTTGGACAACTCCTCGGGATCGAGCCCATGTCTCCGCTTAGAGAGGAGGAAATAAAACGAAAATATGTCCGGGGCCAACCTTTGGTCGAGCCAGACGAGGTCAAGAACCTCCCAACGAGAATGTATGAATTGCATCAATGGTACATGAACATTACCAAGATTTCCAATCGAAAGTCCCTCATGGTGAAAGTCAAAGAAGATCATTACTTCCATAAGAAAGCTCCGTTCGTTGAGTACTCAGAACTATTTCAGTTATTCAATCAAGATGCACTCGACAAAACTATCGTCAGCTGCTATTGTCGGTAAGTGATTTCTTTCTGTAATTTAAGTCTCAAGCTAGCTCCAGTGCTCATTGATTGATCATTAGTTACCTGTAATTATATATCCTCACTATATATTCTTTTCTGTGGTATTATGCAGGATGAAGATGTATGAAATGAAAAAAGGTGGACGCTATGGCATTGGGTTCATTGACCCAAATGAAGGAAATATGCCCTAGAGGCAATAATAAAGTTATTATTTATTTCCTTATTTCATGATAAATGTTTATTATTCATGCTAGAATTGTATTAACCGGAAACATAATACATGTGTGAATACATAGACAAACAGAGTGTCACTAGTATGCCTCTACTTGACTAGCTCGTTAATCAAAGATGGTTAAGTTTCCTAGCCGTAGACATGAGTTGTCATTTGATTAACGGGGTCACATCATTAGGAGAATGATGTGATTGACATGACCCATTCCATTAGCTTAGCAGCCGATCGTTTAGTATGTTGCTATTGCTTTCTTCATGACTTATACATGTTCCTATGACTATGAGATTATGCAACTCCCGTTTACCGGAGGAACACTTTGTGTGCTACCAAACGTTACAACGTAACTGGGTGATTATAAAGGAGCTCTACAGGTGTCTCCAAAGGTAGATGTTGGGTTGGCGTATTTCGAGATTAGGATTTGTCACTCCGATTGTCGGAGAGGTATCTCTGGGCCCTCTCGGTAATGCACATCACATAAGCCTTGCAAGCATTGCAACTAATGAGTTAGTTGCGAGATGATGTATTACGGAACGAGTAAAGAGACTTGCCGGTAACGAGATTGAACTAGGTGTTGGATACCGACGATCGAATCTCGGGCAAGTAACATACCGATGACAAAGGGAAGAACGTATGTTGTTATGCGGTCTGACCGATAAAGATCTTCGTAGAATATGTAGGAACCAATATGGGCATCCAGGTCCCGCTATTGGTTATTGACCGGAGACGTGTTTCGGTCATGTCTACATTGTTCTCGAACCGTAGGGTCCGCACGCTTAAGGTTTCGATGACAGTTATATAATGAGTTTATGTGTTTTGATGTACCGAAGGAGTTCGGAGTCCCGGATGAGATCGGGGACATGACGAGGAGTCTCGAAATGGTCGAGACGTAAAGATCGATATATTGGACGACTATATTCGGACATCGGAAAGGTTCTGAGTGGTTCGGGTATTTTCGGGAGTACTGGGGAGTTACGGGAATACGGGGGAAGAAGTATATGGGCCTTATTGGGCTTTAGGGGAGAGGGAGAGGCAGGCCGCGCGCCCCCCCATTGGCTAGTCCGAATTGTACTATGGGGAGGGGCGGCTCCCCCTCCTTCCTTCTCTTCCCTCTTCCCCTTCCTTGTCTCCTACTCCTAATACATGGAAGGACTCCTAGTTGGACTAGGAAAGGGGGAATCCTACTCCAGGTGGGAGTAGGACTCCCTAGAGCGCGCCATAGAGAGGGCCGGCCCTCCCCTCCTCCACTCCTTTATATACGGGGGCAGGGGGCACCCCATAGACACACAAGTTGATCTTCGTGGTCGTTCCTTAGCCGTGTGCGGTGCCCCCTCCACCATATTCCACCTCGGTCATATTGTAGCGGTGCTTAGGCGAAGCCCTGCGACAGTAGAACATCAAGATCGTCACCACGCCGTCATGCTGACGGAACTCCTCCCCGACGCTTTGCTGGATCGAAGCCCGGGGATCGTTATCGAGCTGAACGTGTGCCAAGAACTCGGGGGTGCCGGAGTAACGGTGCTTGGATCGGTCGGATCGGGAAGACGTACGACTACTTCCTCTACGTTGCGTCAACGCTTCCGCTTCGGTCTACGAGGGTACGTAGACAACACTCTCCCCTCTCGTTGCTATGCATCACCATGATCTTGCGTGTGCGTAGGAATTTTTTTGAAATTACTACGTTCCCCAACACCAAATACCGTTAATGAATACACGTGGAAATTGGAATACTGTAAACAAGGTGTAGAGAATAGCATGCTAGAGTTCTTGAAGCGCCTCAATAGCAATGAAGATATATTACTTCCTTACAACTTCGATTGAGTCACACTGTCTTGTACTACAAATTCTGTTTTTTGATTAGTAGCTAGATGTTAATAAGTGTATAGGGTTTAGGGTTATAGTTGATTAGTGTTATACACATGCCCGCTTAATTTATACATGCAAACATATGCGCATGCAGGTACCATTGGATCTTGTTAGACATTAAAGTTAACGATACAAAAGTTGAAGTACTGGACTCACTACTTAAAAAAGATAGTGACTACAACATCATGAAGGGGATAGTCAACAGGTAATTTCAATCATTATTAACTATATCTCGGCCTATTTAGTTCGTCATTTCCTGATATGAACTATTTTTAATAACCCCTTTATTAATTTTCTTTGCTAGCGGGCAGGGCTTGGCTAAAGTACATCAAGGTGACTCCAGGAAATTGGCCACAAAAGCTATTTTGGTATCGACCCAAGGTAAGTA
Source organism: Aegilops umbellulata (assembly GCA_032464435.1). Taxonomy (NCBI): domain Eukaryota; kingdom Viridiplantae; phylum Streptophyta; class Magnoliopsida; order Poales; family Poaceae; genus Aegilops; species Aegilops umbellulata. Next base: position 375,482,218 of record CP136059.1, on the reverse strand, counting down.
ATTAAGTAGCTAGTACTAGCTAGCTAGCTACCATCTCTTTAATTCTTGTTTCAGTACCATTAATTAATTATCATGCTTAATTAATCATTATCTGATTCAATTCCATTCTCGTAAAGGCCCTGAAGCAGGCACCGGGGAATGATCTGTGTGCATACTACGTTTGCGAGAACATTCGCATGATGGCGTCCGAAAGGAGCAGATCTGATAGACAGCAATGGGTACGTTTCATAGAACACTATTCACAATTTTTACATGATTATCAATATTGATCTCCTTCTTAACAGTTCCATGACGTGCGGGAGAAGCTCCTAACAACGGAGCGCATACGAGCACTTCAAGAGGAAATAGCAGGATTTTTGCTCAACCAGGTCATAGATCCCAAAGGAGAATACTATTACCCGCTACCGCCCCATGAACCACTTGTCATCGTGCTCCGAAGGTACCAAGGCAACATGTAGGAAAAATTTTATATATATACATGTGTATGTGTGAATAACTAATGGTGGTGGTTGTGAGACATTCTCCGATATATATTTATATATATGTGGTTCTACGAGAAAATCTATTTATATATATATACAATTTTCTCGTAGAACCGCATAACGTGTACACTATGTAGTATCGTAAAATACCATCAAACAAAAAAGAATTAAATGGAAAACACAAAATTAATGAAAAAAAACAAAAAAAACCCAAACATTTAGTACCAGTTGGTGTTACCAACCAGTACTAATGGTCTACCAGCACCCGGGCATGGCTCGTGCCATGTGGTGGCCCTTTAGCGCCGGTTCGTGATGAACCGGTACACTAGTAGAAAACAGGCCTATTGTCCCAGTTCGTAAGGGCCTTTAGTCCCGGTTCCTGAACCGGGACTAAAGGCTCGTTACTAATACCCTCACCCTTTAGTCCCGGTTCAAACCAGAACCGGGACAGATGGGGCTCCACGTGGCCTGTGCGCCAAGCCCAGGCAGGAGGGCCTTTGGTCCCGGTTGGTAGCACCAACCGGGACCAATAGGCATCCACGCGTCAGCATTTCTGTGGCTGGGGTTTTTGGTTTTTTTGAAAGAGGGGGAGGGGGTTTGGGGATTTTGGGGGGTTAATTTAGGTATTTCATATATTGTGTTAGCTAGATAGCTAATTAATTGAGAGAAGTGTCCTCTCTTATGTCCGTGCTTGGTCGACGTTCCGTACTAAACATACGTATAGAGAAGACTAGGCATATGCTAGCTAGTAAGCAAACGAAGAAAACAGAAGATCGTCATGAACATATATGCATACAGAGAGAAGTGATATCGACCACATCTCCTTCTCCGAGAGATTGGTCGAACAACAAGTTCTCGTATATCTATCGTCCGACACTACCGGCTACATATATACAATAATTATCTTTTACAAGTATAATCTCTTAAATTACGGACGCATGGTCCACATAGTATTCTCCGTCTTCAGCGATCACATGGTCAAGAAAGAATGCCGCCAATTCCTCTTGAATTGCTCGCATGCGATCTGGTCCTAGGAGTTCATTCCGCTGCCGAAACATCTAATTTGAAGAAGGGGGTCATTAGACACACACACACACACACACACACACACACACACACACACATATATATATATATATATATATATATATATATATATATATATATATATATATATATATATATATATATATATATATATATATATATATATATATATATATATATGAATGAATGAAACTCAACACAAATGATGGTAATAAACAAAAATTGTGAATATTATTTCTTACGCACTTCATATTGTTTCTCAGAGTACCCGCCCCGCTCACAGGTCGTGTGGCGGATGGACTCGCAGACGTAGTATCCACAGAAATCATTCCCTTGTTCCTGCCACAACCACTTTACAAGAAATAGAGGTCAATTAAACAGATAAGCAAGAATGCCAAATGGTATTGATGAAACTAGCGCTTGAATCAATAGCTAGGAGACGCGCGGGACATGGTACTATAGTACTTACTTTCAGGTATCTAAATTCCAGCTCCTTCGGGAGTCCCGGGGAATTTGTGCTGAATTTTCTCCAAACACTGCCAGATAAAAGAAAACAATTACTTGATATCCGGAAATGAACAAATTTGCTGATATGGTGGATAATGATCGATTTAACTTACTTCTTGAGGATTTCAGTCATGTCCGCATACTCCTGGGGATCTTTTCGTCTCGAGTCCAAGATAGTTACTACTCCCTTCTCAAGCCAAATCTCTAGGAGAATATAGTGGTAACTGCGCACGCATGCATAACTCATCAATTACATTACTATAACCTGGACTAATATATAAGGGAAACCGAATATGCACAAGACAACACTCACTTGAAGTTGTAAGGAAAGAGTATTATATTTTTGTGTTCATTTATTTTGAATGATCGTAGCAACCTGGCCTCGGTATCTGCGGCATGATCTTTAACCTGAACTGCATCTATGAGATTTGTGTTAATGAACCCAATATCACCGATTTGTCTTTTCTTCAATTCGGCGATCTTCAATCTGCATAATATAGTGAGGATAATTATAAATACATGCGATGAAAGAGCTGAGCTATGTAGAGAGACTTAATGTCAGAAGTAGTAGTACTTACATACTGTAGCAGGTGACCGTTGCTTTATCGAGGGCCAAATGATTGAAAAACTGATAGAACTCCTCAAATGGAACATGCAACAGTTCAATTCCAACGAGTTCATGCTCCGGTTTAACTCTCATATACAAAGTATTCCTCCCCCCAGACTCTCTGCAGGTTTTCATGTACCAATCATGCAATCTTCGCATCATCGTTGTTAGAGATCTTTCATCTTTGACGAGAGGCTTCCCGTACTCGTATCTGTGTATCTGCACGTCCAGGAAACCATAATCTACATCGTCGGGCAGATAATCATCAAGATTGGTATAACCGGGCGCCATCCTCGGATCGACGCTAGGCACCTTGAGCGGGGGGCACGATTGCTTTGCTTGTTCGCCGAGCTGGGCAATTTGTTTCCCAGCTCCTCGTCATTCTTTCAGCCTTTGATCACTGATGCCATCCGCGCTTAAAGCAAACCATACATTCCTTGGGTCCTTTGCAAACTCATCCCAGTACTTTCTCATGATTTTTCTCCACTGCGACCCGTCAGCGGGTGCTCTCAACTTCCCGTCTTTCTTACGGTCCTCACTGTGCCATCGCATCGACTTGGCATGCTCTCCGTTTCTAAACAGACGTTTCAACCGTGGTATTATAGGAGCATACCACATCACCTTCGCAGGAACCCTCTTCCTGCGGGGATCGCCGTGAACATCACCAGGGTCATCTCGTCTGATCTTATACCGCAATGCACCACATACCGGGCATGCGTTCAGATCCTTGTATGCACCGCGGTATAGGATGCAGTCATTAGGGCATGCATGTATCTTCTCCACCTCCAATCCTAGAGGGCATACGACCTTCTTTGCTGCGTATGTACTGTTGGGCAATTCGTTATCCTTTGGAAGCTTCTTCTTCAATATTTTCAGTAGCTTCTAAAATCCTTTGTCAGGCACAACATTCTCTGCCTTCCACTGCAACAATTCCAGTACGGTACCGAGCTTTGTGTTGCCATCTTCGCAATTGGGGTACAACCCTTTTTTGTGATCCTCTAACATGCGATCGAACTTTAGCTTCTCCTTTTGACTTTCGCATTGCGTCCTTGCATCGACAATGACACGGCGGAGATCACCATCATCGTGCACATCGTCTGGTTCCTCTTGATCTTCAGCACCTTCACCCATTGCAGCATCATTGGGCACATCGTCTGGTTCCTCTTGATCTTCACCAGCTCCCCCCGTTGCAGCATCACGGTATTCAGGGGGCACGTAGTTGTCATCGTACTCTTCTTCTTCGTCGTCTTCCATCATAACCCCTATTTCTCCGTGCCTCGTCCAAACATTATAGTGTGGCATGAAACCCTTGTAGAACAGGTGGGTGTGAAGGATTTTCCGGTCAGAGTAAGACTTCGTATTCCCACAATCAGGGCATGGACAACACATAAAACCATTCTGCTTGTTTGCCTGAGCCGCATCGAGAAACTCATGCACGCCCTTAATGTACTCGGAGGTGTGTCTGTCACCGTACATCCATTGCCGGTTTATCTGCGTGCATTATATATAATTAAGTGTCCAAATTAATAGAAGTTCATCATCACATGCATTAAAAGCAAAGTACATACATAGTTCTCATCTAACAACATATAGCTCTCCAGAGCATCTAATTAATTAAACCATACATTAATTAAAACAAAGGCGATCATAATCGCAACCAAGGTAACAATTGATCCAACGGCATAATGATACCAAGCCTCGCTATGAATGGCATATTTTCTAATCTTTCTAATCTTCAAGCGCATTGCATCCATCTTGATCTTGTGATCATCGACGACATCCGCAACATGCAACTCCAATACCATCTTCTCCTCCTCAATTTTTTTTTATTTTTTCCTTCAAGAAATTGTTTTCTTCTTCAACTAAATTTAACCTCTCGACCATAGGGTCGGTTGGAATTTCCGGTTCACATACATCCTAGATAAATAAAATCTATGTCACGTTGGTCCGCATAATTATCATAAACAATAAATGAACCAATAGTTATAAAGATTAATATGTATACCACATCCGAATCATAGACAGGACGAGGGCCGACGGGGGCGGATACCAAAACCATCGCACTATATAAGATGCAATAATAAAAGTAAGAAAATGATACAAGTATCTATCTAAACATACAAGTAAGAATATTTTTCCTTTCAGAAAGAAGATAAGAGCAAGAGGCTCACCACGGTGGTGTCGGTGATGAGATCGGCGCGGGTGATCGACGGCGGTGAAGACAGGGGTGGGGCGTGACGGACCGCTAAATCTAGACAAATCTCGAGGAAAATGGAGCTTTGAGGTCGAGCTTCGAGAGGAGAAAGCTTAACTAGTGTGGCTCGGGCATTTCATCGAACACCTCATGTGCATAGGAGGTGAGCTAGAGCACCTAAAGCCCCCCCTCTCGCCGGCCCAGAAAAACAGAGCACTGAGTGCTCTGCTCCGACGCGAGGGGTATATATAGGCTGCACCACTGGTCCCGGTTCGTGCGATGAACCGGGACTAAATGGGTACCTTTGGTCCCGGTTCATGCCACCAACCGGGACCAATGGTGGTGGGCCAGGAGCGAGGCCCATTGGTCCCGGTTCGTCCCACCAACCGGGACCAAAAGGTCCAGAAGAACCGGGACCAATGGCCCACGTGGCCCGGCCGGCCCCCTGGGCTCACGAACCGGGTCCAATGCCCCCATTGGTCCCGGTTCTAGATTGAACCGGGACTAATGGGCTAACCCACCCTGGACCATTGCCCCCTTTTCTACTAGTGGTACTAAGGGGGGGGCTTTAGTCCACACTCTTTAGTGCCGGTTGCAGAACCGGCACTAAAGGCCCTTACGAACCGGCGCTAAAGCCCGGTTCTGCACTAGTGACTAAGGAGGACCGGATTCACATGAGCCAAGGACTGAATATGGTGTTCATTCGAGACAAAGTTCATGTCAATCCAGAGATGGTGAGTTTATTAGTGCTTGTCGTTTTGTGGTGTGATATGCAATGGTTTCTTGTTGTATTGTCATATTTTCATGTAATGTTCCTCTATAGATGGAGAACTCATAACACTTTTACTGCCAGTGATAAAAGGATTCTCGCCAACAAGGTGTGGGGAGGTGAGGAAGGTCGGCAGGGGTGCTCAGGCGGGGTCACGATGCCTGGGAGGGAGGTGATACACGTAGGGGAGGAGGCAGAGGATTTGGAAAACTTCCTAGGACTTTTCAAACCTGGACTTGCAGGTTGTAGTGGTTTGGGGTGATTTCCCTCAAAATTTTGAGGTTATAACGATCATGTGGGAGGAGTTAGGAAAGAAATAACTCCCGAAAACAATTTTTTTTAATGTGTTAAAGAAAATAGGGGAAGTGCTCACATGGCTTCTTTTTGTTCGATCCATTAATTTCTTTTGTTGCACAAGCTTTCCATCAAACCTGGCCATATGGGTCGGGCTGACACGACCTAGCTATAAAAAGACCTTGCCCGACACGACCCATGTCGGCCCTTTTATGAAAGGGCCGCATCGTGCCAATCCGAAGGACCGACATTGAGGGATGGTCCGACACGACACATCTACGGCTGGTCCACCTTAAAAAGCCAAACCCGCCCTAAAGAGGCCAAAACAGTACAACCCTAAAAAGGCCCTACAACTGAAAAGTCTGTTGTGTTAAAAAGAAACTAAAAAGCGCGTTCCATGCTCAGCCTTAAGGCCTGACCTCGGTGATCGGCCTTGTTCGATGTTGGGCCGAAGGCCAGCTCAGACATTTTATTTGTATATTTTTTTAGAAAACTCGCCATCTTTATTCATCCAAAACAAAGGTCATAAGTAAAGGTTTGGGTCATGAGGATTGCCCCACCAAACATGTCGACCTACATCTAGGTTACAATCAAACTTGGCGAGATTATGAGTCTCAAAATTAAAGTTCCTACATTCATGAATAAAAGAACTGGAAGTAAAACTGTTACAACAATTCATTATTTCATGTACTATGGCAGCATTAGGACCTTCTGTCCCCTTGATGATACCATTCACCGCTTCTTCACAGTCCCAAGCCACACAAAAATATTTGCACGGGAGGATCATCTGCAAGTGCTAAAGGTTCACGGAAGCATAAGTCTCCAGGATTAGAGGATCATCGCTTCCTCTTTTTTTTAGAAATGGATCATTGATTCCTTGAAAGACCACGGCCGAAGATCCCAAATATAGGCCTGTTTGGCCTCTATATTTTATTCACATGCCATGCCGGGCACTTGCTGGGCTGAAAATCTGTGCCCACGGGCTGGCCCGTGCGATAGAGCCCATATGGCCTGCTTTACTTTCGGTAGAGCCCGTCTCCAAAGTCCCGACCTGGCCAGCAGTTGCGTCCACCCCACCAAAAAAAAAAACCACCGCTCCAAACCCTGGCTCCCAAGTCCAGCCGTCCTCCTCCTCCTCGATCCACTTCCACCTCTGTCGGTCCAGCCAACGCCGCGGCATCCAGCCCCGGCCTCCCCCTCGGCAGTGTCTCGCTCGCCATCGTTCATCGTCGATCCACTTCCTCGTCTTCCTTCGTCGTCGTGTTTCGCTCGCCCTCGTTCGGCAGACTGGGTCAGCACGGCCAACGCCTCGCCTCCACCCTCCCTTCGGACCGACGCTGACGCCCCCCGCATTCACCTCCTCTCTCCCCAACATGGAGCCGATCAAACCCACTACCCTAACAAGCAAGATCCGCGTCCAACATGAACCCGCTGACGGCGAAGATGCGGCGAGCGGGACTATCGGCGGCCTCCCTTTCCACCTCACAGAGAAGATCCTCGGCTGCATCAGCCCGCTAGAGTCGGTGCGCCTCACCGCCGTCTGCAAGTCCTGGGCGGCGACCGTCTCCGAGCGGCTAGCCAGACCCACCCCGCACCTGCTCGCGCTCAAGGTCTCCAACGAGCGGTTCCAGCTGCCGCCCGTGGAGGAGCCCCGCCGTGTGGCCATCTTCCCCTTTCAGATCGATGGGGAGGGCCCGTCGGTGGTGGTCCCTCTCCCTGCCCACGTGCCCTCCATAGTCTGCGACGTAGAACGTGTCAAGTTATCCGGCGTGCTGCACTGCGGCCGTCTCTCCTTCGAGGACGGCAACCACGTTGTCCCCGTCAACCCCGTCACCGGTGCGTTCCGGAGCGAGATGTATGCGCCCATTGGGACAACTGAAGCTAAGGCAAGGGTCGCCGCCGGCGCCAACGCGGTCTTCGTTAACAACCGCTCTGAGATGAGCGTCTCTCTCTTCTGGTGCACGGAGGAGTGGCCCGAGGAGCAGAAGCTGATTTCCGAAAAGTTCAAAAGCATTTATCTGATGGCCTACACGGACGGCGTCTTCTACGCGCTGGAATTCTGGGGTTGCACCTACACCGTGGACACACGTGTGCCACCGCCATGGCGCCTGAAGAAGCTCCATGTGCCGAACATTCTCGAACTGTACACCCCGATCTGTGGGTACGACTTCCTCTGGTACACCCACCTGCTGGAGTCGGACGGGTCGGTCCTGTTTGTTGGTCCGGTACTTGCTCCACAAGAGCCCACAGACCTCGGTACCATCGCTGGCTTCGAGGTGTATAGGCTGGATGTCGAGGAGGCACGATGGATAAAAGTGGAGAGGCTAGCTGCTGATCGGGCACTTTTCATGAGTGAGCAATCATCGTCACGGTGCGTGCCTCGGAGATTCCGGGGTGCATGAGCAACTGCATCTACTTTGTGGGTGAAGTCGACTACTACTCCTGGGTCACCTGGGGCGTCTACTCCTTGGAGGAGCGGAAGGTGCTGTTTCAACAACCCGTCGGTGGTTCTCCGGGAATGTATGAAGCTGCAAGGTGGTTCCTCCCTGCTGTTTTGATGCCGCTTGCACATGCACGTTCCGATTGTAGACACTTGGGAAAGAAGAGAAAAATCTAAGTTCTTTAGGCACATCTGGTTAACAATTTTTTGAGAATGCAGTATAGAAGTTAACACAGGTGGCTTCTTTTATGTTGATAGAAGGACAGGAGGATGGGGAGCAATTGTGCGAAATCAAGATGGCCGGGCGTTGCCGGCGGTGACAGGCAGGCTTATAAAGCGATATTATTCTAGGATCTGAATCTCAAAATCTATTTGATGAAGTTAATTTATTGGTGAAGTTTGAGAGAGTTTGATTTAGTTAATGTATTGTATGTTGTAGTTGAGCTTGTAACTTGGATGGGCATCAACTTTGCTAAGCTTGGCGCTGCTTCGGGTATTTCTAAGATCCATTATTTCGAACAATGGATTTCTCTCAAACAAGAATGCAGTAGAATTTAATGTGTCTGTCTGTGTCCTCCAACTTTGTCATGCAAGTGTACTTGTTGACAAAGGTGTATCGGCCAATTTCTGTGCCAAGGCGTCATAGCAGTGCTCTTTGAATCCTTTGGCCCCGATGGGTGGTGGTTTCTGGGATCAATTTTTTTGGTGATGGAGATGGTGAGGTGTGCATACATGCGTTGCTGGGAGGTCGAAACAGCTTGAGATGCCAAATTCTGTTTGTGTTAATTTGAACCCTGAAATTAGAGATTCTTCAAATTTAAACGCTAGTTTTTGGTTCGCTAAGAGTAACAGGATGTTCTCACCTGACAATACCCATCAGAAGAGCGGGGAAGTTTACCACAAAACCCATAGGAATTACTTCTTTTACTCGACGGCCCTGCACGGTTGTTATTCTATTACTCTAGCTGGCATTCTAGTGTTAATCACCTGACAAAACCCTTCGGAAGAGCAGGAGATTTTCACACGACACTAGTGTTACTTCTTTTGACAGTATGAGATCGTTTCTAAATATTCTGCACATAGAAGAGTTCAGCTAGAGAGACACGGTGCCCGATTGAGCTCCTCTTGTATCTCTCACTTGGCAGAAGCCATGTGATCGTTGCCCTAGTTTTTGAAGGACCGGTCTAGCGAGCGGCCGGCTGCTCGCTACACTTTGCGAGCGGCCGGCCTAAAACGGGAAGTTTTGGTCCCTTAATAATCTATAAATAGCAATTATTTGTCTTCATGTAGAGCTTTAGAACGGCCGGTGGAAAAGAAAAATACATGGTCCCTTGTACACGAAAGGAAGTTGACAATCTAGTTTGCTTTTCAATTTTTGTTTCTTAAAAAAGCCATAACTTTTGAACCAAACATTTAAATTAAGATCCGCTTTCAACTCGGTCCATCTTGACAACCGGTCGTCACCAACCTACCCCCCCCCCCCCCCCCCCCGCCCCGCGCAGCGGCCGAGGCCATCCTGCCGGTGACCTACCGGCGGTCTTCGGGGAGCAGCTTGGGGAATTCAAATCACCCAGCCAGTCGCCTGTTTTTTTAGCCGAAATGGAGGAGCTTTGCCGACGCCAGTCGCCCGTCGGGGTCGCCCCTCTAGGCTTCCTTGGGAATACCTCCCAACCAACCTCAGGAATAACAAAAATCCTACACTTACTGGCAGCATCTACGGAAAGCAACTTACGGGAACAATTCTACGTTTATCTCTTCCCCCTGATTTGCAGAGTGGGGCCCTCCTTGCCCTGGTTTCTCAATCATACCTTGCCAACTCATCCTGTAACCTCCATCCCGTGAAAAGTTGCCCGTAGGTGTAGCAAAGTTTGGAGTAGTATTGGCTAGCTAGCTCATATATACCCTTTATTTTTTCTTGATGTGAGCTAATATATATACCCACCCTGTAACTAATAATCCGTTAGTGTTGAACTAAACAGAAGCCTCGTCGTGTGCGTATACGTGTGTAGTTCCGAGTTTGTTTACGTGTGCAACTCGCCAGGCTACGTCACTAGCTGTGCTTGTAGCTTCAATCGGTCGGTTGTCCCGCCCACGTGCACGCATTCTTCTCCTCTCTCTCACATGGAGCCGATCAAAGACACGGACGCCCTGACAAGCAAGATCTGCGTCCAACACGAACCCGCTGGCGGCGGAGATGTGGCGAGCGGAACTATCGGCGGCCTCCCTTTCCACCTCACGGAGAAGATCCTTGGCTGCACCAGCCCGCTCGAGTCGGTGCGTTTGGCCACCATCTGCAAGTCCTGGGCGGCAACCGTCTTCAAGCGGCTAGCGAGACCAACCCCGCACCTCTTCGCGCTCAACGAGGACCCTCACTGGTTCCAATACCTGCTGCCGCCCAAGAATAAGGACCACCGCGGGGCCATCTTCTCCTTGCCATTCGACGAGGAGGACCCGTCGTCGCCGGTAGCACCTGCCCACTTGCCCTCTGTGGTCCGCGACACAAAAGGTATGAAGTTATCCGGCGCCTTGTCCTGCGGCCGCGTCTCCTTTGCAGACAACAATCACGTTGTCCTCCTCAACCCCGTCACCGGCTCATGGGAGAGAAGGATACATGCGCCATTTAAGACGATTGGCGCTAAGGTGAGGACCGCCGCCTGCGCCAACGCTGTCTTCGTTAATGACTACGTACTCCGAGAGGAGCGTCTCTGTCCTCTGGTGCACGGATGAGTGGTCTCAGCGGTAGCTAATTCTTTCCGAAGAGTTCAAAAGCATTTATCTGATGGCCTACATAGACGTCGCCATCTACGCGCTGGAATTATGGGGTTGCACCTACTAGGGTGGCACCTGAATAAGCTCCGCGCGCCAAGCATTCTCGGGCAGTACACCCCGATCTGCGGATACTCCTTCCTGCGCTACTCCCACCTGCTGAAGTCGGAAATTAAAGGTCGGTCCTGTTTGTCGATCCGGTGCTTGCACCCAAAAAAAAAACCGGATGCCCCAATAACATTGGCGGCTCCGAGGTGTACATGTTGGATGTCGAGGGGGCACGATGGGTGAAAGTGGAGAGGCTTGCGGCTGATCGGACGCTTTTCGTGAGTGAGCAATCATCGTTCACGGTGAGCGCCTCAGAGTTGCTGGGTGCATGAGCAACTGCATCTATTTTGTGGGTGAGGTTGACAGCTGTTGCTGGGTCACATGGGACGTCTACTCCATGGAGGTGCGGAAGGTGCTGTTTCAACACCCCGTTGGTGGTTTTTCAGGAAAGTATGATGTTGCACGGTGGTTCCTCCCTGCTGTTGAGATGCCGCTTGCACATGCACATGCGCATTGTACACACAGGGAAAAATATCTAAGTTGTCTAGGTACATGTAGTTAACAATATTTTGAGAATGTAGTCTAGCAGTTAAATCGTAACACATATGGCTTCTTTTATGCTGGTAGAAGGACGGGAGGAGGGGGTGCAATTGTGTGAAATCAAGATGGCTGGGCGATGCCCGCTATGACACGCAGGTTTATAAACCTCCAAGATGCTGTTATCAAATACTCCCTCCGTGCCATAATATGAGGTTGTTTTGCAAGCCAAAACAACTTGCAAACCGATCTTATATTGCGGGATGGAGGGAGTAGAAGTTGTTGGGATTGTAGCAGAAATTTAAAATTTTCTACGCATCACCAAGATCAATCTATGGAGTAATCTAGCAACGAGGGGAAGGGGAGTGCATCTACATACCCTTATAGATCACTAAGCGGAAGCGTTGCAAGAACGCGGATGAGGTAGTCGTACTCGTGGCGATTCAGATCGCTGTCGATTCCAATCTAAGCGCCGAACAACGGCGCCTCCGCGTTCAACACACGTGCAGCCCGGTGACGTCTCACATGCTTTGATCCAGCAACGAGAGAGAGAGAGAGAGAGAGGTTGGGGAAGACTCCGTCCAGTAGCAGCACGACGGCGTGGTGGTGGTGGAGGAGCGCGGTACTCCAGCAGGCCTTCGCCAAGCACTACGAGAGACAAGGAGGGAGAGAGGTAGGGCTGCGCCTTGGGAGAGAGAGACTCGTCTGTTGGGCAGCCCCAAAACCTCCAATATATATAGGGGCAAGGGGAGGGAGAGGCACCCTAGGCTTTCCCCTAGGGGGGGGCGGCGGCCAAGGCAGATGGGATCTCCCTCTTGGGTGACTTGGCCCCCGAGCCAGGAGGTGGGAACCCTAGATGGGGCGCCCCAAACCCCCTGGTCACGTGGGAATAGGTGAGGGGGGCGCACAGCCCCTTAGTGGGCTGGTTTGCCCCCTTCCCTTGGCCCATGAAGCCCCCCAGCACTTGCCGGGGCTCTCGAAACACCTTTCGGTCATGCTGGTCATCACCCGGTACCTGCAGAACACTTCCGGACTCCAAAACCCTTCGTCCAATATATCAATCTTCACCTCCGGACCATTCCGGAACTCCTCGTGACGTCCGGGATCTCATCCGGGACTCCGAACAACATTCAGTAACCGCGTACATACCTTCCCTATAACCCTAGCTTCATCGAACCTTAAGTGTGTAGAGCCTACGGGCTCGGGAATCATGCAGACATGATCGAGACATCTCTCTAGTCAATAACCAACAGCGGGATCTGGATACCCATGTTGGCTCCCACATGTTCTACTATGATCTCATCGGATGAACCACGATGTCAAGGATTCAATCAATCCCGTATACAATTCCCTTTGTCTACTTGTATGATACTTGCCCGAGATTCGATCATCGATATCCCGATACCTTGTTCAATCTTGTTACCGGCAAGTCTCTTTACTCGTTCCGTAACACATCATCCCGTGGTCAACTCCTTGGTCACATTGTGCACATTATGATGATGTCCTACCGAGTGGGCCCAGAGATACCTCTCCATCACACGGAGTGACAAATCCCGATTCGTGCCAACCCAACAGACACTTTCGGAGATACCCGTAGTGCACCTTTATAGCCACCCAGTTACGTTGTGACGTTTGGTACACCCAAAGCATTCCTACGGTATCCGGGAGTTGCACAATCTCATGGTCTAAGGAAATGATACTTGACATTAGAAAAGCTTTAGCATATGAACTACACCATCTTGTGCTAGGCTTAGGATTGGGTCTTGTCCATCACATCATTCTCCTAATGATGTGATCCCGTTATCAACGACATCCAATGTCCATGGTCAGGAAACCGTAACCATCTATTGATCAACGAGCTCATCAACTAAAGGCTTACTAGGGACATGGTGTTGTCTATGTATCCACACATGTATCTTTGTTTCCTATCAATACTATTCTAGCATAAATAATAAACGATTATCATGAACAAGGAAATATAATAATAATAACTAATTTATTACTGCCTCTAGGGCATATTTCCAACAGAAGCCTGCATGGGGTGATAGTCGAATTATTCTAAGATCTGAATCACAATATTCATTTGATGAAGTTAATGTATTAGCAAAGTTTTAGACAGTTTGATTTAGTTAAGGGCGGCAATATAGCGCTAACGATTGGTAGGCGATGAACTCAAATCAAATGTTTTGTTCGATCTATGGGGGGAGGGGGGATGTACCAAACGAATGCTTTCGTTCACTATGCTATGACCCCCCGCGTGAACACCTCCGATGCTGCCCCAACGCGTACATCCTCCCTCCCTCCCCACCCCCCCCCCTCTACACTCACTCTACATGTGTTTTATCGTGAGAAACATAAAGTCTAGTTCTTGTGTGACTAGTAAACCTCAGTTTTTTGCCATGCTATGAAGAAAATTATCATGGTCCCCAAAATAAAGGAAAATGAAGTGATGACATCGACTTTAGAAGAAGCAGAGTATATATAGCTGCCGCCTCCACGGCTCAACGTGTGTGTGGGTAATAAGGCTATACACTAATCTCATGAATCAAGATCCAGCACAAGTGATGCTCAACATTGGCAGCAAGTCTAAATTTTTTACGCGATAATACAGTGGGGTGTGATGAAGCAGACACATTGATACGATGTATCATTCATGAAAGAATGTAAAACGAGGGTCAACTATATTTGCATTGATGATTACCTAGAGGACATTCTAATCAAGGCTTTGAACCAAGAGTAGTTTTTAGAAATGCAAAGAAGGATCGGCGTCTAGACATAACGACGTCTTCTTTAGATAGGTGAGATTGGTAAGAATGAGGGTGTGTCTAAGGCACATCTAGATGTGCTTTAGTTATTGCACATCTAAGTGAGTGTATTAAGCATAGAGAGAAAGACAAAAAAAAGAAAATATCTACACGAATCTCAACATAAGACCAATGACATAAAACTTAGATGTGCAATACTTATAGCACATCTAGATGTGTTTTGGCAAAGCTATAAGAATAACCACAACGTACGTATCCGTGTTAGTTTCCTAGCCTTCACCGAGTAGGAGTAGTATTGGCTAGCTAGCTATATATATACCTTTTTTCTTGATTATGTGCTAATATATATATACCAATACACTGCAACTTATAGACCGTGAATGTCGAAATAAAACGAGCCTTTGGCAACAATCAGCCAAGCCTTCTCGTGTGCGTATACATGTGTTTTTTTTTAGAAAAGGAGGAGGACCCCCGGTCTCTGCATCTGGGAGATGCATACGGCCACTTTATTGATTATTCTCAGGACCTTACAAAGTATTATAACAATGAGCCTGAATCCGCCATCTTGGCAACACATGTCGCTACTCCTATCCAAAATGATGAAGGGGTGCTAGCTGGGCCACTACCCAAACCACTCACCTAAGCCTAACAGTTCAGTCACGTCGTAATAGTTATGGTGTAGTAAGATTTGGGTTAAACAGTTTGGTACACGTTGAATTTTGAGTTAGTCTCCAAATAGAAGTTGTGGTGTACATCTTAAGCTTTCCAGAGAGTATTTATTTGTGGTTTTTTACTGGGCAGTTTGGGAGTAGCAATCATCTCAAGCTTGTTGTCCAAAAATTAGTATCTCTATTCAGACATGATATAGCAAAAGAAACAATGCATTGATACTTTCCCTGTTCCTTTCATATTTGCTTGCTATTTACATATTTAACCGTCCAAAATAGGGTCACCAGTCATGTCAGGAATGACATTGTATTATTACCATACTTCAACTACTGACTGTTGGTAATTCTGACAGCTCTATTATTTGCATTGCTAATATATTCTGGTACATATTTCAGATCCTACGCTACTTATTTACATCACAAACTAATTTTTCATTTTAATGTTTTATATGCTGGCATATGTTTCAGCTTACATCCAGATTTGTTTTGGCTTATGCAGAAACTACTGGATACTTTACATCAAGATTGACCAAGTATGTCCCTTATTGCTTCAGACATTAGTTATCTTCCTGGGGATAGAGCTCCATTGGTTTCTTCAAAGGTGACATGCCCTGATGGATTTGTTACTCTGTAGAGTGTGTAAAGGTTTTTCATTTTATGCCTATTTGGTTCTTTTATCCAACAAGGCAGTAAATTCTTTTGCAGGGACAAATGGCAGAAAATAGCATGGTTGACACCTTTTGTTCATACGGAGATTGATGTTGGCTTGGTGATCGAAGACTTGGTCTCTTCCATAATATTTTGTAGTGGTCAAGTGATCAAACATTTGGTCTCTTAGGATCTTAGCCATCAAATTTCGCAACTTGTCTCTGTATGTCAACTTATGTATTTCCTTGATGGTTGTAGCTAACTTGAGCGAAGAAAACAAATGAATCTTTACATATGTTGAATGAATGTATGGTATGGATGAATGACATTTTTTGATGAATATGAGTGAAATTGTTTGTATATGCATTGTGTACTGAACATGAATGAAATATTATGAAAGTGATTTAATGTAAAAATATGGTGTATTTGCATTAGTACTAAAATGTAGAACTCTGGCAGCAAATGTGTCGGCATAAGTATTGGGCATCACACATTCTGTCGGCATATCACACTGACAGCTTAACTGTCGGCATAACAATGGGCATTGATATATCTGTCGGGATAGCACATTGTCAGATGATCTGTCGGTGTTGTAGCGTCTGTCGGTGTAGAAATGTCTGTCGGGATAGATCTCATCAACGTTGTCATAATGTCCGTCGGCTTAGATTTATCTGTCGGTAAAGGCCTTTCTCGGCAGGACTATAGGTGACAGCCCATTTCTGTCAGGAAAAGTCTTTACCGACACTAAATCTGTCGCCTTAGGTGACCTATGCCGACAGATTGTTTGACGCTGCTTTGTGTGTCGTGGTGTAGTGCTAACATCAAAAGCCGGAAACCGAAACATATTCGGAAGCCCAAGCCGAGCCACATACCGGGTCTCGGGCACAATCCGGTCAGACGCACTCGTGTGTCGTCGCCGCCATCTTCCACAGGTCTGTCTTCAGATCATATTGAGGCTTCTACCTTGTTTGGCCACTCTACCATCGACGTCACCATGACGCCAGACAACAACCTCCTCCTGCGCGAGTCCATCTCCGCGCATCGGGCGGCGAGCCTCCACAGCGCCATGCCGCCGATCTTCGCCGCCATCAATGAGTGAGATGAAGTACCGCTCCACCATGACATGTACAAGGTGAGGAAGGGCGAGGTCCCCATCGAAGACACGGCCGGAAGAGAAGCACCGCAGCCCCGAGACACTGCCCGGAGCTGCGACGCAGTAGATCAGGCGGGCCGCCACCAGGAACCAGACAAGCTCGCCATGCACACCCAGGATCCCCATGCCCAAGTCGGCGCCTTCAAGAAGGTGACGACGCTGTGGCGCTGCCGCCGCTTAGCCACCGGGGCTAGGGTTTTCACCCGAGCGCAGGGGAAGGGGAGAGACAGGGGAGGTTTAGCCTCGGCGCCGCCACCAAGGAGGGAGAATGGCGTCCGGGACGCCATCGACGACGTGACCGCCACCGGCGGCCAAGGGTTTTCCCGACCAAGCACCCTGCCGCCACCTCCGAACCAGCCACATCATCAGCAGGCGCATGTACGCCGGAGATCCAGGCCGGCAGGAGGTCATGCATCACGAGCGGACCAGGATCACCTCCGATCTGACGAGGGGAGCCCGGGGCCTCCCCGCGCCACGACCTGCACCCACCGGTACCTCGTTGCCCGCGCAGCCGAGGGGAACCGGCCTACCTCACCGACGAGCACTCCCCGCCGCCGGAGGAGCGCCGTCCGCCAGCGAGGCCGCCGCCTCAGATCCGGACCCTCACCATCAAAAGGGAGCGGACAGATTGGAGGGAGTGCTGGATCCAGCCGGGTCGCCCCGCCGCCACCATCCCGGGAGCCGAGTTTGAGTATGTGCGCAACTCCCCGGGCTACGTAACTAGCTGTGCTGCTACCTTCAATCGGTCGGGAGCCGGCTTGGGGCAGGAACCAAGTTCGCGGTGCTTCGTCGTCTTCCTTCATCGTCCCCATTGGGACCGACGCCGACGCCCCCCTCATTCTTCTCCTCCTCTCTCCCACATGGAGCCGATCAAACCCACGGCCGCCCTCACAAGCAAGATCCGCGTCCAGCACGAACCCGCTGACAGCGCAGATGTGGCGAGCGGGACCATCGGCGACCTCCCTTACCACCTTACAGAGAGAATCCTTGACTGCATCAGCCCGCTCGAGTCGGTGCGCTTGGCCACTATCTGCAAGTCCTGGGCGGCGACTGTCTCCGAGCGCCTAGCGAGACCCACCCCGCACATGTTCGCGCTGGAGGTCTCCAACGAGGACCGCCACCCGCTGTTGTTCCCGCGGCAGCCCGAGAAGGAGCACCACCGCGGAGCCATCTTCTCCCTGTCGATCGACGAGGAGGGCTCGCCGTCGCCGGTGGCCCCGGAAAATATTCTATAGAGCATAGGCTTTGGACACCCCCTTATCTAGCCACTCATTTTTACATCGCAATTCGTGCAAGTACATTTCTCTTTTTTGTTTCTCCCATATAGAACAACATATGAACTTCAAACTTGGCAGCTCAACAAAACATTCTTACTAGAATGTGGGAAAAAACTTTCAGAATTTTTCGTGCAATATAAATACTAAAAAGTACATTTTTTAATACAAAAAAATCTAATTTCGTATATTTATGTTTGACAAAAAAATCTGAAAGTTTTATCTCACATTCTAGTTAGAACGTTTTGGTGTCTTGCAAAGTTTGAAGTTCATATGTTGTTTTATTTTGAAGAAACAAAAAAAGAGAAAATCTTATGTACAAAGTTAGTTGTCTAGCACGGATCTCAAAGCAATGTTGGAGGGTAAGGATAAGGGGTGTCCAGAAACCCGAGCTCTAAAAATCCGCATCCGCGCCCGGTGGCCCCTGCCCGCTTGCCCTCCGTTGTCCGGGCCCTAAAAGAAGGTATGAATTTATCCGGCGCCTTGCCTTGTGGCCTCCTATCCTTCGCAGACGATCATCGCATTGTCCTGGTGAACCCCGTCACCGGCGCGTTCCAGAGTGAGATGTATGCGCCCTTTGAGATGCCTCAATCTACGGTGAGGGCCACCGCCGGCACCAACGCGGTCTTCGTTAGCGACTACTCTGACAGCAGTGTCTCTCTCTTTTGGTGCACGGAGACGAAGGAGTGGTCCGAGCAGAAGCTGATTCTTTCCGAAGAGTTTGAAAGCATTTATCTGATGGCCTACATAGACGGCCTCTTCTACGCACTGGAATTCAAGAGTTGCACCTACACCGTGGACACACGTGTGCCGCCGCCGTGGCACCTGACGAGGCTCCATGCGCCAAGCATTCTCGAGCAGTACTCCCCGATCTGCGGGTACCAATTCCTCTGGTACTGCCACCTGCTGGAGTCAGAAGGATCGGTCCTGTTTGTCGGTCCGGTGCTTGCACCGAAAGAACCCGGATGCCCCGATACCATCGGTGCCTTCGAGGCTGGATGTCAAGGCGGCACGATGGGTGAAAGTGGAGAGGCTTGCAGATGATCGGGCGCTTTTCGTGAGTGAGCAATCATCGTTCACGGTGCATGCCTCGGAGGTGCCAGGGTGCATGAGCAACTGCATCTACTTTGTGGATGAGGTCGACGAGGACTCCTGCGCCACCTGGGGCGTCTACTCCATGGAGGAGCGGAAGGTGCTATTTCAACATCCAGTCGGTGGTTCTCCGGGAAAGTATGATGCGGCACGGTGGTTCCTCCCTGTTATTGTGAACTTGTGATGCCACTTACACATGCGCATTGTACACACTCGGGAAGAAGGAAACTAATCTAAGTTCTTTAGGTACATCTGGTTAACAATATTTTGATAATGCAGTATACCAGTTAAAGTTAACACAGATGGCTTCTTTTATGTTGATGATAGAACGGCAGGAGGATGGGTAGCAATTGTCTGAAATAAAGATGGCCGGGCGTTGCGGGCGATGGCCGATGATGACAGGCAGGCTTACAAACCTCCAAGATGGTACTATGAAGCAGAAGCGTGAGGGCCTTCAACTTGTATCCTCGTCTGACCAAAGCAAACCAGATGCATCGCGCGTAGAGTGTCCACTTGCCACCTGACAACACTCCTCGCAAAGAGCGGCAGGGTTGTCATGTGAAGATCTCTTGCTCTCTCGATGACATGATGAGATAGTTTCTGTAGCATTCTACACACAGAAGAGTTCAATTAGAGAGACACGGTGTCTGGTTGAGCTCCTCTTGTATCTATCACTTGGCTGAAGCCATGCGATCGTCGCCGCGATTTTTGAAACGGATATATCAGACATATGGTAGTGGGTTGGGTGAACGAATTCCAGTACTTAGAAGACATACGTACTTCAGCAGACAGCAGGATTTTTTTTTTTTTGAGAAACAGCAGGAATATAAGTTGTCCCAATGATAGTGAGGAATGGCGAACGCCAACCAGGCCCTGCCGTGCAGCAGCATCTATTTGAAGGCAGCCCCTGTCCAGCATCAGCGGCAGTTAGCGCCATCGTCGATGGGTCCAGGTTTTCTTTCCAGGCAGAGCTGACCGATTTGAATAGAGGCCCTGACATACCTTCCTTGAAATGGCATCCTTGAGGTGGCTGATGGGCATGGTGTGGTCTCCTCACGAGAACTCGCTTCTCAGTGCGGTCGTGTGAGGGCGGTGACGAGGTGATCCACCGAGGGCGAACGGAGGATCAAGTTTTGGTCGTAGGGTCACGGACAAACAGACCAAGTTGTCTTTACCATGAATCCAGCATAAACTATGCCCGCAAGGTGATGGAGGAGGAACTAAAGTTCTCTTATGACGAAACGATAGCATGCATAGAAGTTTGTCATGTAAAATGTCTAATTAGTTAGATAACAACAATAGAGCAGGCGTGTCGCCCATAAAATGCCCCCGCGCTACCTCTTACTCTTGCATGTAGCCCCTCTGCGACTTCTATTGTATAAAGGTGCGGGCACCCTCACCCCCGCGAAACCACCTTTTCAATATGAGGTCATGTGGGACAGTGGGAGACCCATGAAACCTGGCGGGACACAATTACGCAGAGTTGGGGACAGGAGCAGCAGTTAGTAACGATGGAAGGACTCAGGGGGAAGTTGCGGGCGATTTCTAGTAATCTTGGTAGATGGAACAGGGAGACCTTTGGGTCGGTGCGAAAAGAAATAAAAACACTCACGTCAGAGCTTGAGCGCCTTCAGGGTGAACCAGCCAAGGTTGGTCCGATCCACGCAGAAATTAAGATCAATGAGAAATTAGTTGAGTTGTACCACCGGGAGGAATTAATGTGGAGGCAGTGCTCGAGAATTGAGTGGCTCTCAGCGGGTGACAAGAATACGAGATTTTTCCATATGAGAGCTTAGCATGAGGAGGAAAAAGAACATGATTAAGGCACTGGCCAACTCTTTGGGAGCCATTATTGATGATCTAGCCGAGTTGAAAGCTTTGGTGGCAGATCTTACATTTTTAAGAAGTTGATCCCCGCTACCACTAATTTTTTCAACATGCACACAATCCATATCAGCATGATGACACATCAGCGTTCAGTTTTCAAGCAATCTGCCACATCAGCGGTTGTCAACAGCACTCCATCTCACAAAAAAAACTAACATGTTCCGACTTTTTTTCTGATTAATTAAGTCTGTTCCAGTTCCATGCGTTCAGTTTCCTTTGGAGGGTCAATAGCAAGAACATGCAGCCCATTGCTCCACCCACATGCACAATATTGAATGCTCACCAAATAATTCGCGACAAACAGGAAACTTATGAAAGCCGCCGGTCTCTTTTATCTTCTGCACAAAACCTTCTACCTTTTCCAGTGTGTTTTTTGTGGCACCGCTTCCTTTCTTCTGCCAGGTGAGAGTCATTTATTTCTCCTAGACAACTATCACATCGTTCCATTTTCCATGCCATCAAATCCCACTACTGATTACTACTGATTTTCAGTACAAATAGATGGATTCCCTTCTCCTTCCTCGCACACACTCCATCTCTGACTCTTGGCCTCTTCCCCCCCTCTCCGCAGGAGAGGCTCAGTTCAACGTACTGCCACCGCTCTGGCCTCGCTGTTTTTTATTCATGTTGCCACCGGATTGATCTTTGAAGTGGTACATCTGGGATCTGGTCATCATCATCTTGCTTAGAGTCTTACAAGTCCCGTTTCCTCTTCCTGTTGTTGTTATCTTGGCCAGGTACTGTACACCCATGTTAATTTGTTATGTGGGGATTCTTAGTTTCCTGTTGACAGCAAGTTGTGTTCATGTGAGAACATTTTCCATTTTCCGTTGTGGTCTAAGCGATTTTTGGTCTGTGACTTTCCCATGTCATTGGCCACTATTCTACTTCAGAGTAGCAGTATTAGGTACGCTGAAGCTACAAGCATGTGAACTGTCATGCATTTGAATATTCAATAGAAGATGTCTATATGTTATATACAGATATGTCTAATCAACTCTCAAACAGATTCTGGATTTTTTGAGATAAATTATCCATTACGAAACTACTCCACGCACGGCGTTCAAAGAATTATCTCTGGGCGACAAAAAATCAAATGGCTGGGGTTATACTTTGTTTATTCAGCCATCCGCATAGCATCGCTCTATCCATTAATACATGCCTCGAGGACTCGCCCCTGTTAACTGATGGATGGTAATTTTTCATATCTTACCCATCATTTGTAGATTAGATTAACTAAATTGGTTTTCATTATTTTGCCAGGTGTTTTTCCCTTGACTGCAAAATTACCAGCTCAATTTCTCAATTAAATAGTCAGTCCAATTTGATGCGGTTTGGCGGTGGTTATCCCTTTGATGATTCTTCTGTACTATTGATCATGTTCTATTTTTTAGTTGTAGGATTTCTTTATTTGCATGCATGGACATTCTAATTAGATATCAATCATTCCAGGTTCAGATCTTTCTTGATTGATGCAAGCAACTCTTCTTTATTTGAGATCTTCTCAATTGTTTCTTCATGTATGTAGATGTTGTAGGTTGTCGGTCAAGATCGAGTATAACATTTTCTCTGTGTGGTCGCTAATGTCAAGTATTAACTATTTTGCATCCCTTTCTGCACCACATTTCTTTTACAGGGTAGTTTACTTTTTAAGCTTGCTTAAAAACATAGAATGTTCTCAAAGTTAATCTCATAGGTGCATTAGATCGTATAGTCTATTGGCAGTCAGACTAAGCAAACCTCATTTAAGCTTTGCTAAGTAGCCATTTGGTTAATCTTTTCGTGCCCACAATAAAAATTTGTAGCACCACACTGCCAATATTTTTCTTCCTGTTCTTCCTCATTCTGCTGATTGGCATGCTTACGGCCCGCAGCAACGCGCGGGAAATCATCTAGTTTTTATAAGAGCTTATGATATTGACCGAGTTCTCCAGCATGTTCCTGCCAAGGTAACTCAACAGATGAATGAGGCGCTTCTAGCACAATATACAAAGGAAGAAGTGAAGGCTGCACTTTTCAGATGTTCCCCACAAAGTCTCCAGGTCCAGACAGGTTTCCTGCACACTTTTATCAGCGACATTGGGACTTATGTGGGGGCGAGATCACCCAGGCTATCTTGAGGATTGTACAAGGAGAGGAGAGTGCAGAATGTGTGAACGGAACGGTCCCCATTCTAATCCCCAAGGTGACGAATCCGACTCTCCGAACTCAATTTCGTCCCATTAGCTTGTGTAATGTCATATACAAAATTGCATTTAAGATGGTTGCAAACAGGTTGAAAGTCATTCTGCCCAACATCATATCAGAGGAGCAGTCAGCGTTCGTCCCTGGTAGATTAATAACAGATAACATCATATGCGCCTATGAGTGCCTACATTTTATGAAGCGAGGCAAGGCAAAGTCAAACAACTATTACGCTTTCAAGATGGACATGATGAAGGCATACGATGGACTCGAATGGCCCTACCTACAGGCTATCATGATCAATCATGGCTTCAACCAACAATGGGTAAATATTGTTATGAGTGTGATCAGTTATGTTTCTTTCTCGATACAGTTCAATGGTGAGAAGCTTGAGAAGTTTAAGCCATCACGGGGTATTCGATAGGGAGATCCAGTCTCCCCCTATCTCTTCTTGATTGTATCATATGGCCTCTCGTGCCTCTTAAGCACTAGTTCTCAATCATTAGCCCTCGGCGGGATCAAGGTGGCACCCACAGCTCCGGTTGTGAACCACCTCCTGTTTGCGGATGATAGCATGTTGCTTTTCAAGTCAAGTGTGGAGGGGGCAGTGGCAGTATCAAACCTATTGGATACATATTGCAATGCTTCAGGACAACGTGTAAATCATGATAAGTTATCAATATTCTCTGGCAAGGGTTGTCCACAGGTGTTGAGAGACAATATAGAAAACACGCTCAGTGTCTAGAATGAATCATTGAACGAGCGGTATCTAGGGATGCCAACAGATGTGGGCCAATCAAAGATGTGCACCTTCAGATATCTCAGAGACAGGGTATGGGAAAAAGTGAAAGGATGGATAGAGAAGCTTTTATCAGCAACGGGCAAGGAAGTTGTCATTAAGGCAGTGGCCCAGGCTTTGCCGGTTTTTTCTATGGCTTGTTTCAGGTTGCCAAGGGGTCTGTCCGAGAATATCATGTCCATCATCCGACAATTCTGGTGGGGGAACATGGCGGGGAGGATAAAACATCTAGGAGGACTAGTTTTCATGATATAGGGATCTTTAACCTTGCGTTTCTTGCCAGACAGGCCTAGAGAGTATTGAATGATCCTAGTTCTCTGAGTGCAAGAATTTTGAAAGCGGCATACTTCCCGGGGACAACACTGATGGAAGCCAAGCTTGGTGGGAGACCATCTCAAATTTGGCGGGCGGTGCTAGACGGGAAAGACATGCTAAGATAAGGCATTATATGAAGAATTGGCAATGGGAGTATAGTGGAGATCTGGCAGCATAATTGACTATCGAGGAAGGGTATGATGAGGCCCATCACGTCTCTAGTTCCTAACCCGCCCAGGTTTGTTTCGCAACTTATCACAATGGCCACATCCACCTGGGACGAGCCACTCATTCGATCAGTCTTCCTGGCCATAGATGCAGAGGCAGTTTTGAGCATCCCGTTATGCACAAGAAACATCAACGACTTTTGGGCCTTGAGTGGTGAGAAAAGGGCCTTTTTCTCTGTCAAATCAGCGTACAGGATGGTCATGAACACCAAGCTCACGAGAGAGAACTGGATTGATGAAGTAGAAGGAACATCTGGGTCGGAGCATGAAGGTAATGCTTGGTCTACCCTCTGGAAGGTGAAACTCCCATCCAACATTAAGTTGTTCCTGTGGAGGCTTGCGAGGAGCTCCATACCCATCACGGATGTGCTTGAACACAGACATATGACTGATTCAGTAGCGTGCATGATCTGCGGAGCTCTGGATTCTTTGCGACACACGATGATTGACTGCACGATGGCCCGCTGCATATGGGCGCTAGCGGATGAGAACCTAGTTCAAGAGATGGGTCGGTATGCCAACGATAATCCGGGGGATTGGTTGTTTGCTATGAATGAAGCTCTGACACCTGACATGTCCACGCATATGGCAATCACACTATGGGCAGTTTGGGGTGCAAAGAGGAAAGCTGTAATGAAGATATCCACTAGAGCCCCTTGCTACCCATCTATTCATAAAATCATAAATAGCATATATACAGTTAATGAGCAAGACACCGGCGGCGGGGGGCAGTAATAGAGCACCACGACATACACATTGGATTGCCCCCCCCCCCCCCCCCCTAATACAGCGAAAGTTAATGTGGACACTGTTGTCGATGGGAGATTGGGGTGGGAGCAATCGCAGCCATAGCCAGAGATACGGGAGGATCGTACTTGGGCGCTTCTACCATTGGCTTCAAGTCCATCATGGACCCCACCACACTGGAGGCATTGGCAATCAGAGAATCATTGGCATTGGCGGACGATCTACAACTTCAATCCATTCAGGTGGCCTCTGACTGCAAAGTCATTATCAACGACATTAAGCAAAAGAGTGGGGCAGCCTACGGTGCCATCGTTCATGAAATCATAGAACACTATTGTAGTTTTACATCATGTAATTTTGTTCATGAGATTAGGAGCTCGAATGTCGAAGCTCACAATTTAGCGAAGCATGCTTTAAGATTAGGGACTGGCCGCCGTGTCTGGTTAGGCCACCCCGGGGACCTTTCTTTCCTCCTTGTAAATTTGGTGATGGATTAATAAAAGCTTCAGGAATTGTCTAAAAAATAATAATAACGCACGCGCTAGTTGGACCCAGCAATGAAAAGCTCGCCCTGAAGCGGCTCCGGGCACATGCCAGCACCGAGCGGCTATGGTAAACGTCAGAGTGTGTCTTAGCTATATCTAACGTCCCATCTCGTTCCTACCACTTGACTTGACTGTCGCTCAACGGACACGATGGATAGTAACTATTTACTTACAGTTAAACTTGTTCACCGCCAAGGCGGTTAAGAGCATGTACAACGGTGTAATCCTAGGAGCGCCATGTAGGATAAATGATGAGATAGAGGAGAGAGAACTCATAAGGAAAGGCTTGTCTTCTCTTATTTAAGAGAAGGCTTGTTTTCTCTTATTTAAGAGAAGACTAGAGATGATCTCTTAGCATAACATGTCTCATCGCGTTTTTAAGAATGACTAGTTATTGAAGATAAAACTAAGAGATGATTCATCATAGACATTTTTTTCATCTTTAAATTACATGCAAGACTTAAACTAAGATCATCTTATCAACCATTGTATATGCCCTAAAAGCACGCCTATAACTAAAGCCGGCCTGTGCCTGAGACAGCGCATCGATCAATTCCCCAAAACAATCTGCCCTACAAGGAGGGTTTTATTCAATATGTCAATATGGATAGCAGCATAATTTATGGACCAATCTATCTTCAACTCGCTATACAAAGATCGGGTATGGCTCAATATACTTTATATACGCTCAATGCTACACTTTGAGTTAATAAAAACACCTTTTATCGAATAAAATCAATCTGCCGTATGGCAGAAACATATACACACATATCACATGTTCGTGTGAATCATCTACTTAGTTATATATGATTCGTGATCCGTTTTGTTCCTCTGCAATATACCAATATAAATTACCTAGTTGCGTGAGGCACGGGAAATCCTTCTTCTACCTTCATTTGGACAGAATATTTCTTTGAGAAGAGTGGGCTTTTATTTGACCTCGGACGTTTTTCTCCATACATGATCCAAAATAAAACACATCAGTTCACACTGAGCTGCTAGACTAGTATTTTTTTCCGTTTCATAATATAAAAACATTTCTACTTCTAAAGTATCAGTACATAGGTTATTGTTCGCTCGTTCGTCCGTTCGCTTGTTTTGTTCGCCAACCCATCGAAACACATTGCCACGAACAACCCTCCACTGATTCTTTTGCAAGCCGATGCCCACCTCCAACAACAACAACAACAACAACAACAACAAAGCCTTTATTCCCAAACAAGATGGGGTAGATTAAAGGTGAAACCCATAAGATCTCGCGGCCAACTCATGATTCTGGCACATGGATAGCAAGCTTTCATGCACCCTTGTCCATGTCAAATTCGGTCTACCCTGACCTCTCTTGATATTCCCTGCACGCTTTAGCCATCCGCTATGCACTGGAGCTTCTAGAGGCCTGCGCTGAATATGCCCAAATCATCCCAGACGATGTTGGACAAACTTCTCTTCAATTGATGCTACCCCAACTCAATCTCGTATATCATCATTCCAGACTCGATCATACCTCGTGTGGCCACACATCCATCTCAATATACACATCTCCGCTACACCTAATTGTTGAACACGTCGCCTTTTAGTTGGCCAACACACAACACCATACAACATTCCGGTCAAACTGTCGTCATGTAGAACTTGCCTTTTAGTTTTTGTGGCACTCTCTTTTTCACAAACAATGCTAGAAGCTTGGCGCAACTTCATCCGTCCGGCTTTGATTCGATGGTTCACATCTTCATCAATACCCCCATCCTCCTACAACATTGACCTCAAATATCGAAATGTGTCCTGAGGCACCACATGCCCGTCAAGGCTAATCTCCTCCTCCTCACACCTAGTGGTACTGAAGCCGCATATCATGTAGTCGATTTTAGTTCTATTAAGCCTAAATCCTTTCGTTTTCAAGTTTTGTCTCCATAACTCTAACTTCCTATTTACCCATTTTCGACTATCGTCAACTAGCATCACATCATCCGCAAAGAGCATACACCATGGGATATCTCCTTGTATATCCCTTGTGACCTCATCCATCACAAAGGAAAAAAGATAAGGGCTCAAAGCTGATCCCTGATACAGTCCTATCTTAATCGGGAAGTCATCAGTGTCGACATCACTTGTTCGAACACTTGTCATTGCATTATCGTACATTTGCTTGATGAGGGTAGTGTACTTTGCTGGGACATTGTGTTTCTCCAAGGACGCCTACCACATGACATTCCGCGGTATCTTATCATATGCCTTCTCCAAGTCAATGAACACCATCTGCAAGTCCTTCTTTTGCTCCCTGTATCTCTCCATAACTTGTCGTACCAAGAAAATGGCTTCCATGGTCGACCTCCCAGGCATGAAACCAAACTGATTTTTTGTCACGCTTGTCATTCTTCTTAAGCGGTGCTCAATGACTCTCTCTCCAATAGCTTCATTGTATGGCTTATCAGCTTAATTTCACGGTAATTAGTACAACTCTGAACATCCCCCTTATTCTTGAAGATTGCGGTACTAATATACTCCATGTCCATTCTTCTGGCATCTTGTTTGCCCAAAAAATAAGGTTCAAAATCTTGGTTAGCCATACTATCGCTTTCTCCCTGAGACCTTTCCACACCTCAATGGGGATACAATCAGGGCCCATCGCCTTTCCTCCTTTCACCCATTTTAGAGCCTCCTTGACCTCAGACTCCTGGATTCTCCGCACAAAGCGCATGTTGGTCTCGCGTCAAAGGAGTCATCTAGTTCAACGGTAGAACTCTCATTCTCCCCATTGAACAGCTTGTCGAAGTACACCCGCCCACCTCCTATAGTTCCTGGTGTTTACCGGTTTTTTTGCCTACCCAAGAAATCGATCCATATACCCCGAGTCCTCCGTCTCTCCATCTCTATCAGTTCGTGCCTCCTCTAGGGTTCATAGCCCTCCCTCAGTCGCTATACACCGCTGCCGCCGGCGCCGCGTATGACCTCAAACCTACGTGTTGTCGTCGTTCCCCGCGCTCGACCTCCAGCTCTGTTCCCCATCGCCGTCCTCCCTATGTCGCTGTCCCGTCATTGCGGCGCGGTCGTGCGTACATTGCTAGCAGCGAGACCAACGTCCCATCCCTAGCGGCGAGACCAATGCCCCAGCTCCAGATGTGTGGCAACCAGTTTGCTTTACATGTTTGTGGATTTGTACTCGGGCAGATCTTTCTACGCTTTATCAGGTTCCGACGATGGTCGCCCTAATCGAGCTTCCTACCTTCCGGTTTTGGTCGATCAGGAGATCATTGAATATCACGACGGATCCAATCGACGACCAATGTAGTCACACAAAAAGCTTGGCATCTGCACATGGGACATAAACACTTGGTGTTAGAACCACTGCCGGTTGACAAGACCCTTGATGTGGTCAAGATTAGTACAGGTACATGCTTTATTTTATTGATGCTTTTTAACAGATACAACTGAAATTATTAGTGCTGGAAAAGTAAAGCATCAGTATAAAGCTTCAAAGTGTGTTGGTCCTCTGTCAGAAATTTTCCGGTATGTCAAACATTATGTCATTTCGGTTTCAGGTTTTGGATTGGATAGGGCCATAGGGGGCCTCTTTCGGAGAGAATTACATCATAACGCATCCTACATAGCTGACTGGATGAATTATGGTACAACTTCAAGCTTCTTTTCACCTGCTTGTTGCATTTAAGGGTTGACAATTCTCCATGAAATTTATTTGCAAGTGATGCTCTTCAGGTAACTTTCAGCCGTTGTAATACACGGTTCTTTATTTTAAGCCTTGATACTTGCTTATACCAGGGAAGATAAGGTTTCGACTGCAAGCCATTAACCATGTTTAGCTACACATAGTCAGTATCCAGTTCAGGACAACTTGACTGTGATATGGTTAATCTGTAATATATAACTCGCTGCTCACATTTTGTTTGCTCTGAATGAAATTCTTTGCTCTTAGTCTATGAAGAATTGCATGGAGGAGGCTCATAGAGCCTCTACTAGAGTTGACCATTGGCCGGTAAATCCATCAAGGAGGAGTGAGGTTCTCCTCGAGGGATGACATCGGCGGTGAGGCTCTCCTCCGGTGATGGAGGGGCGGGCATGTGTGCACCATGGAGAAGCGGTCGGTTCTAGAGGAGAAGGGGAGGTGCTGGTTGCAGGGTGTTGGAGCTGAGGTAGCCATAGGGATGTCCGGGCAGAACAGGCCCATCGACGCCACCTCCCTCACCTTTGACATATGCTATTGTGATGTGGACCAATCTAAACAAATTTGTCGGTTAGTTTGTCTATTTTTTCAGGGATAAACTTCATTAATCGAAGCAGCATATGTTAGAGAATGTAGATTCACCTTTCATTTCAGTAGCTTTGGCGTCTGGCGGTACTTGGTTCGGCAGAGGTGTGTGAGTGCTGATGTGCATAAGGGCATCTCCAGCCGTTGGCCCCCAGTAGGGGCAAAAAATCGCCCCCCGGGACGCACCGGCGCTAAACCACGCACTGGGAGCGTGATGCCTCTCAGTCGCGGCGCCCACGGTTAGTAAAAAAAATAAAAAATGACGCAAACATGACTCAAATTTAACACAAACATCGGCGAGTTCGTTCAAACTTAAACATATTTTACAAAAAAAGAAAAAAAACTACCGCGGGCTACCCCCCGCCGTCTCCCTCGCCGTCCATCCACGCGGTTCTACATGCCGAGGAGGCTCTGTAGAACCGCGTGTAGTCGCCGCCGCCGCAGCCGTCGTCGTCGTCGTCGTCGTCGTCGCCGCCGCCACCCCCGCCTACGCCTCCGCCGTCCCTGCTGCATCCCTTCCCCGGTTGGCGCGGCGGGTTGGAAGGTCCGGGGGCGTCGTCGTCATCGTCGTCGCTATCGAGGACCACGACGCCGTGCTCGTCCTCGCGCCCACGCCTGCGGGCGGCGATCTCCTCCAGGGCCCGGCATTGCCGGACCGTCTCCACGCGGAGGTAGTCGTCCCGCGCCCACCGCAGGGCGTCCTCGTCGGAGAAGCCGCGCCGGGCTATCTCCCCGTACTCCGCGGGGAGGACGGGCTCCGGCTTGGGCTCGACGAGGACGAAGCGGCCGGCAGGACCGGGTACTCGGCTTCGAAAAGAAGGCGAGCCTCGTCCTCATGAAGATGGCGGCGGCCGAAGCCGTTCGCCGCCGCGCCATCGCCTGGGAAGCGCTCGGCCATGGGTGCGGCAAACTAGAGACGGCGAGAGGGAGGAGAGGGGGAACAACGGCGGCGAGGGAACGGTGCGGTGAACTGGAGACGGCGATACCGAGCTTGCTGGGGCGCGTCTTATATAGGCCGAGGCGCCGCTCGTACGCGTGCCCGCCGTGTGTACGCGTGGCGGGGCGAGGGAGGGCGAGGGACGCGTCATCGGCCTTCACTGCGCCGCCCGTGAGGCATCAATGGCGCAGGCTGACCGGCGCGGCAGCTTTGGCATTGATTCGCCGCAGGAAACGAGGCGAAGAGGACGACGAAGGGCCCAAAAGGGAGCGGTGTCGCTGACGCGGCGGGCCCGCGGCTTTTTGGTGCCAAAAAAGTTCGCCCGGCGCCCCCAGGCGACCCCCAGCGCACCGGGTTCGGCCTGGGTCCGCCGACGCAGTTTTCCACCCAGGCCGGCGAAAATCGGGCTCCTGGGGGCGCGACTGGGCCGATTTTTCGGCGCCGGCGCAAAAAAAAACGCCTGGGGAGGCCTTCCTGGGGCGCGGCTGGAGATGCCCTAAGTTGCCTGATTTTTGCAAGGCCGACTCGCTGCATCCGCGGGTGCCGTTACCTCCTTGAAGGTTCTTTCATGGTCGCTCCCTGTTCTTCGTGTTGCTCCGGGTGAAATTTGGATCCTCGGGATCGGGCGATGGCGACACTCGAGTGGCATATCCTTCCTCTAGGCAGTCCAAGCAATTGGTCCATCTGTAGTGTGGTTGGTGGTCGATTGTTGGGTGTTGTTGTTCCTAGCCATCCTTGTGTTTGTGTGTTGTGTGTGTCGTGGTGACGTGTTGTACGTGGTTGCATGCATGTTAGTCGTTGCTGCGGGATAAGTGTCTTTTTCAGTAATTTTTTTTGTTAGCCCGTAGCAACGCATGGGCACTCTACTAGGTTTTTACAGCGACGATGCGAGCAAAAAAGGCTATGGGTTCAAGTGCACTAATCTATCTAGAATGTCTTAATCTTTTGCATAAATATGAATAAAACTAAGCTTGCAGTAAAAAAAAGTGGGGTCAGCTGACCCCACAACTTACACATGAAACCGCCACTGGTTTTTGACGTCGGTGTAATGTGAAAAATGATCTTATATTATAGGACGGAGAGAGTAATATAGTTCTATTGTCACATTTTTTAACATTTTTATTTAACATGATTAAAGAAAAATAATGCGGGAAATTGCGGCTTTTCTTGTACTAGTATAGACAATTGTTTATGCAAGCAACATGATAGTAAGACATTAATTATTATTCGATTCTCCTTGTCTGCTCTGCAAGCAGTAACTAAAGTAATTAGGCTAGTCATAGTGGGAGTAACATAAGGCTAGCCATAGTGGGGATAACTTAGGTAGTAACTTAACACATCCCAAGACAATTTTGCTTATGTGGCAAGTATTTAATGAGGAAAAAGGTGCTTGTGGTAACATAATATGTTACTGTAACATAGCGCTTACCGAGGTAAAATGAGTCTATGAGCTAATAAATGAAGCAACCTATGACATTATTACTATGTTACTTTACACTATGGAGATATTAACTTAAACTAGTGTCATATGCATGACACTAGTATAAGTTACTCCCCACTATGACCAGCCTAAGTAGTAACATAGATGCCACATAAGCAAACAAGATGATGTGTCATGTAATTAATGATGAGAGAGACAAATAGAGTAACATAATATGTTATCATATTATAGCGATTCTTAATACAAAATGTGTCTACAAAGCAATAAATAAAGATATGTATGTGTACACCTATGACACTTCTTATTATGAAGATAGTAACATAAACTAGTAACATATGTGTGTTACTAGTCTAAGTTATTCCCCGCTATGACTAGCCTTATTCTGCAACTCCATTCGCATCTCAAACTGGGTATATCCTCCACTAAGAAAATGACATCTCAAGCAAGCAGAGAGGTGTAAACGAGCGCGCATGCCCCTACACAAGACAAGACCCTCGTCGACGGTGCATACGCTAGATTGCTGGAATATATAAGAGGCCGCGGAGGGAGGTGGACCATCGCTCATCGGCGGTTCAAGTGTAAGGGACGCCCTGGGCAACATGCAGGGTCTTGCGGTGCGGCGTAAGTGTCGACTCCGTCCGTGGCGGTGGCGGCGGCGCAAGTGGCGACGCGCTCGGGGGCTCCGGCGTCGGCTGCAACCTTCGGAGCCCACCGGAACGCGGCGATGGAGGGCTTTGGTCGTGACGGTTTCCATCCAGATGAACTGCAATATATATCATCATTATTATCGGCACGCATGATCTGTCCCAGCTAAGGAAATTACTCCTGCTTCAAACCAGTATTAGATACTCCCTCCGTTTAATAATATAAGATTATTCTTGACACTAGTGTGTGACGTCAAAAATATTTTTATATTGTGAGACGAAGAGGGTATTTTTGAAGGAAAAAGAAAAGGAAGTAATAATTGAGTTAGTGTAGTTACTTACTTTGGGCCGCTGCGGAGCATGCAAGGGAACACCATAGGAGAGCCACCAGTGCCACGACGCGTGCGGTGGAAGAAGAGGAAGAGGAGGAGGAGGAGGAAGAAGAGCGCCCCATGATGGATTCCTCTGGCTAGCTCTCGGCTCTTGATCGGATCTCAGATCTCGCCGTGAGGCTTTCTATAGGGCAGGCCGGAACGGTAGCTAGGATGCTTGACGAGGCGACGACTCGCGTAGACCCACACATGCATGCATGCTCATGCATGGGTCAAAGTCAGGTCAAAGCTGCCGTCCCTTGCTAGGTTGGCAAACACGTGCTTTAGAAAGTGATAACGAAGAAACAGGTTGGCAGGCTGCTGTGTCGTCCATGTTGTGCTATCTTCCAACGTCTACTTGCATTGCCTCGTTGCTGATATTTATCGGAACATTTTGGTCACATGCAAGAGTAGCCTTCCTTCCCTTTTCCCATTCCTCCCGTGAGCAGCCAAGTGGAGAGCACTCACTTCCGGCGGCTCCGAACCTGGTGGTTCCAGAGGCATTTCTCTTACATGTTCTCAGATTCACCCGTCGAATTTTCTCCCGCATCCGTCCGCTGATAGGGAGACCAATTCACGGACCCAAATGCGAAAGGCCGTCATACAACGCTATTTTGTATATGTCCGTAAGTAAAAGACACTTTAAATTTGAATTACTTCGATACACACAGCACGCCAGATCGCATGCCTAATCACAACAAAAAAAGGCAAATGCTTACTTTTCGCATGCCTGAATCCAAAAGAATATCAGTCTGTATAATTTTCTGCCCCACCGGACCGGCAATCCCAGTCATCTGCTTCCTCATCATGGTGGTGCCATTTGTTGGGGAACGTAGTAATTTCAAAAAAATTCCTACGCACACGCAAGATCATGGTGATGCATAGCAACGAGAGCGGAGAGTGTTGTCTACGTACCCTCGTAGACCGTAAGCGGAAGCGTTATGACAACGCGGTTGATGTAGTAGTACGTCTTCACGATCGACCGATCCTAGCACCGAAAGTACGGCACCTCTGCGATCTGCACACGTTCGGCTCGGTGACATCCCACGAACTCACGATACAGCAGAGTGTCGAGGGAGAGCTTCGTCAGCACGATGGCGTGATGACGGTGATGATGAAGCTACCGGCACGGGGCTTCGCCTAAGCACTACAACGATATGACCGAGGTGGATTATGGTGGAGGAGGGCACCGCACACGGCTAAGCGATCAATGATCAACTTGTATCTATGGGGTGCCCCCTGGCCACGTATATAAAGGATGGAGGGAGGAGGAGGCCGGCCCTCATAGGGCGCGTCCAAAGTGTGGAGTCCTACTAGGACTCCCAAGGCCTAGTAGGATTCCACCTCCCACATGGAATAGGAAAAAGGGGAGGGCGAAGGAGAAGGAAGGAAGGGGGCGCCCCCATTCCCTAGTCCAATTCGGACCAGTCCATGGGAAAGGGGCGCGACCACCCTTGAGGCCTTTCTCTTCTTTCCCGTATGGCCCATTAAGGCCCAATACGAATTCCCGTAACTCTCCGGTACTCTGAAAAATACCCGAATCACTTGGAAACCTTTCCGATGTCCGAATATAGCCTTACAATATATCGATCTTTACGTCTCGACCATTTCGAGACTCCCCGTCATGTCCCCGATCTCATCCGGGACTCCGAATAAACTTCAGTCATCAAATCACATAACTCATAATACAAATCGTCACAGAACGTTAAGCGTGCGGATCCTACGGGTTCGAGAACTATGTAGACATGACCGAGACTCATCTCCGGTCAATAACCAATAGCGGAACTTGGATGCTCATATTGGTTCATACATATTCTACGAAGATCTTTATCAGTCAAACTGCATAACAACATACGTTGTTCCCTTTGTCATCGGTATGTTACTTGCCCGAGATTCGATCATCGGTATCTCAATACCTAGTTCAATCTCGTTACAGGCAAGTCTCTTTACTCGTTCCATAATGCATCATCCCGTAACTAACTCATTAGTCACATTGCTTGCAAGGCTTATAGTGATGTGCATTACCGAGAGGGCCCAGAGATACCTCTCCGACAATCGGAGTGACAAATCCTAATCTCGATATATGCCAACTCAACAAGTACCATCGGAGACACCTGTAGAGCACCTTTATAATCACCCAGTTACGTTGTGACGTTTGGTAGCACATAAAGTGTTCCTCCGATATCCGGGAGTTGCATAATCTCATAGTCGTAGGAACATGTATAAGTCATGAAGAAAGCAATAGCAATATACTAAACGATCAAGTGCTAAGCTAACGGAATGGGTCAAGTCAATCACATCATTCTCTAATGATGTGATCCCGTTAATCAAATGATAACTCATGTCTATGGCTAGGAAACTTAACCATCTTCGATTCAACGAGCTAGTCAAGTAGAGGCATACTAGTGACACTCTGTTTGTCTATGTATCGACACATGTACTAAGTTTCCGGTTAATAAAATTCTAGCATGAATAATAAACATTTATCATGAAATAAGGAAATAAATAATAACTTTATTATTGCCTCTAGGGCATATTTCCTTCACCATTGTCACCACATAGATGGTCTCCGTGTCCGCGTCCGTCTCCGCCGCGTCCTCATTGCCCACACCGCCAACTGATCTTTCTTCCCACTGCAACATCTGGTAGCGGACGGATTGCAAGATCATTCTTGCGTCAGCATCCTGTTGAAACATGATATCTTTGTATTTATTTCCGACTGATTCTCCTATTATCTCTAGCCTTGTATAGATTGATCAGTTTTCTCCCGATCTCCATCGCTTCCGCTCTAGGCCACCGCCACGACTCACGCCGCCGTCGCCCCTCTCTTTCCCTGCCACCGCCGCCGCCTGTCCTACACGCCGCAGCCGCCACACCCAAACCCTAACCCTCCTAAGCCGCCGCCGCCGCTGCCACTCCTTTCTACCGCAGCCGCCGCCGCCACACCAAACCCTAAACCCTATCCCGCCGCCGCCGCTACTTCCTCCTCTGTAGCCGCCGCCGCCGTTCCCTCCCTCCCACTCTCCAACCCACGAACCACCATGTCTCGCTCCAAACCTGACCTCTCCGACGCCGGCTCCTTCGCCGGTCCCGCCTTCACCTCCGATCGCCACAACGAGCTCTACATCAAAGACCATGTTCCCGTCATCCTCGACCTCGACTCACCTTCCTACAACGCATGGCGCACCTACTTCGCGCTCCTCTTCCGCTCCTTCCGTCTCATCGAGCATGTTGATGGTACCGTCGACATCCGCGACATGAAGGACGACGACGAGTGGCTTGCTGTGGACGCCTGCATCGTCAAGTGGCTCTTTCTCACCATCTCCCCGGGGCTCTTCAACATGGTGAACTCCCGTGATCCATCGGCGTACGCTATGTGGACACGGTTGTGCGATCTCTTCCTCGACAATCAACTCCAGCGCCGCGTCTTCCTCCAAGGTGACTTTTTTACTATGCAGCAAAACGATCTCTCGATCGACGAGTACTGCACGCGGATGAAGGTTCTCGCGGATGAGCTTCGTGATGTCGGCATGAACATCGACGACTCCGTCCTCCTCACCAACCTACTCCGCGGCCTCCACCCCGACCTCGGCCAATCCGCCGCCAACCTCTCCCTCATCACGCCAACATACGCCAAGGCGGTCACGTATCTTCGCATGGAGGAGAAGCGTCTCCGTCACGCGGCGCGGCAGGGTCCTCTCGCCGCTCTCCACGCCGGCACCATCAAGGGGCCCGCCGCCCCCCCACAGCCTCCTCGCGCGCCGGCTCCACAGCCGCCCGCCGCCCCCGACCAGGGCCGCCAGAAGAGGCGGGGAGGTCACGATGGCCGTGGCCGCAATGGCGGCTCTCAGCCTCGCCAGGTGGCTCCTCCCGCCCCTACTCAGGCTGCGGCACCCCCGCCCTGGCTCACGGGGTACAACCCCTGGACAGGGGTGGTGCACGCCTACTCTATGCCACTTCCGC
The DNA here is from genome assembly GCA_032464435.1 of Aegilops umbellulata. Classification (NCBI taxonomy): domain Eukaryota; kingdom Viridiplantae; phylum Streptophyta; class Magnoliopsida; order Poales; family Poaceae; genus Aegilops; species Aegilops umbellulata. The sequence continues at coordinate 375,444,603 of CP136059.1, read as the reverse complement.
GGGCGCCTGCTCCGGGCCTCCTTGGCCCTCGCCCGGGTCTTCATCAAGCTCTCTTGGCTGCGTCGGGCGGTTCCGGCCCAGGCGGTCCTTCGGCGTACAACGGGACCGCGGCTCATGGCGCTGCCATGCCACCATCCTACGGCGCTCCATCGACTGGCTACACCTACGACCCGGCGCTCCTAGCCGCCCTCCACGCCGCCCCTTCCCCAAGCAACTACTCCGGCGGCGGGGACTGGTACATGGACACAGGCGCCGCTGCTCATATGGCGTCGAAGCCCGGTATCCTCTCTCGTGTCTCTCCGTACCCTCTTCTTTCTCGCATCATTGTCGGTGATGGCTCTACGCTTCCCATCACCCACCATGGCGCGTCTTCCCTCCCTCTCTCTTCATCTTCCTTATCTCTCAATAACGTGCTTGTGTCTCCATCCTTAATCAAAAATTTATGTTCTGTCCGTACTCTTACTCGTGAACATCCCATTACCGTTGAGTTTGACAAACATGGTTTTTCTGTCAAGGATGCTCACTCCCGGAAGGTTCTGCACCGATGTGATTCTCCCGGCGACCTCTACCCATGTGGCCAAACGACAAGCAGTGGTCCTGTCGCTCTTCACACCGACGTCGCTCTCTGGCATGCTCGTCTTGGTCACCCCGGCGCCGCTGCTCTTCATAAAGTTTTGCAGACTTTTCCTTTTTCATGTAATAAATCGGAGGCACACACTTGTCATGCCTGTCACATAGGAAAACACGTTCATTTGCCGTTTTCAACTTCCTCATCAATTGCTACTTTTCCTTTTGATGTTATTCATTGTGATGTTTGGACATCTCCCGTGCCTAGTAATTCGGGTTTATCATATTATCTTGTGATTTTGGATGATTTCTCTCATTTCACTTGGACCTTTCCGTTGCGCCGCAAATCCGACGTCGCCTCCTCCCTTCATGCTTTTTACGCCTATGTTACCAGCCACTTTCACCGCACCATTGCTCATCTTCAAACCGATAACGGAAAGGAATTTGATAACCTCGCCATTCGCACCCTTTTATCCGCTCATGGCACTATCTTTCGCCTCACATGTCCATACACATCTCAACAAAACGGTCGTGCTGAACGTGTTCTCCGCACTCTTACTGAGAGTGTTCGCGCCTTGCTCTTCCACGCACACATGCCTTCTCGGTTCTGGCCAGATGCCCTTGCCACAGCCACTCTTCTTCTTAACATCCGGCCTTGCCAACCCCGATGGAACTATACCCCTCATCACCTACTATTCGGGTCACCTCCGTCATATGATGATCTTCACGTCTTCGGTTGCCTTTGTTACCCTAATATCACCGCCACGACACCACATAAGCTAGCGCCTCGCTCCATCGCTTGTGTCTTTCTTGGCTACCAACCAAACACAAAAGGCTTCCGTTGCTACGACCCGGAGTCCCATCGTGTGATCGTGTCTAGGCACGTTTATTTTGATGAGGTTGTTTTTCCGTTTAAGCAGGCATCACCGCGTCCCTCGCCATCTCCGGACGTCTCTCCTCGCCGGCCTCGTGGAGCCCTTGCGCTTCTACCACCTCGCCGGTCGGGCGCGGTTGCAGCCTCGTCGCCCGCTGTCTCGCCGCCCTCGGCGTTTCGTCCGCCGACTCAGGAGGAGTCGGCCTCCCCGGCCACGCCGGGCCCCCGTCTCTTGGCTCTGGAGGAGCCAGTTTCCCCGGCCTCGTCGGGTCGCCGCCTCTCGACTCTGGCGGAGTCGGCCGCGCACCCGGCTGGGCTCTCGGGCTCCTCGCTGGCTCAGGAGGAGCCGGGTCCTTTGGGCCCGTCCGCGCCCGCATCGCCGTCTACGACCGAGCCCGAGCCTCCTAGCTCTCTGTCGGCTCTGGAGGAGCCGACCCTCTCGGCCCCGTCGGCCGGGTCTTCTCATGCCTCGCCGACGCCCTCAACACCAACACCCGTGGGCTCGCCGGCCTCTTCCTCGTCATCCGAGCCGGTTGTCATGGCTCCTCGTCGCCGTGGTCCATGCCCGCCTCCCCCGCCGCCTCATCATCATATGGTGACGCGCGCCAAGGCCGGTGTGCATCAGCCGAACCCGCGCTACCACAACCTCAGCGTCACGAGCCTCTCTCCAATTCCGCGATCGGTGCGTTCTGCGTTGAGTGATCCGGATTGGACCGCCGCTATGTGCGCTGAGTACGATGCTCTTGTCGCCAACCGGACTTGGACTCTTGTTCCTCGTCCCCCTGGAGCAAACATCATCTCCGGCAAATGGGTTTTTCGTCACAAACTCCTCTCGGATGGTTCTCTGGACAGGTACAAGGCCCGCTGGGTTGTCCGTGGATTTGCCCAACGTGCCGGTGTTGACTTCTCTGAGACTTTTTCTCCGGTCGTCAAACCCGCCACGATTCGTGTGGTTCTTCAGCTGGCTGCATCTCGTAACTGGCCCGTACATCAGCTCGACATCAACAACGCTTTTTTGTACGGCCATCTTCAGGAGCGAGTTCTCTGTCAGCAGCCGACTTGGTTCGTTGACCCTCAGCGACCGGATGATGTCTGCCTCTTGTCACGATCATTATATGGCCTCAAGAAGGCTCCGCGCACCTGGTACCAGCGCATCGCTGGGTTTCTCGGTCTTCTCGGGTTTCACAGCAGCACCTCTGACACGTCGTTGTTCGTGCTGCATCGGGCTGATCATGTGGCTATTCTTCTGCTCTATGTTTATGATATTGTCATCACTGCCTCCCGAGCGGATCTTCTTCGTGACATCATTGGTCGTCTCGGTTCTGAGTTTCGGCTGAAGGATCTTGGCGCGTTGCACTTCTTCCTCGGCATTAATGTGCGACGTGATGCTACTGGGTTCTTTCTGCATCAGGGACAGTACGCTCTTGATCTTCTGGACCGTGCCGGCATGACTGACTACAAGCTAGCCGCCACACCTGCTGAGGCCAAGCCGAAGCTTTCTGCTACCGCCGGCCAGCCTACCACCGACGCCGCTCTCTACCGTAGCGTTGTGGGCGCCCTTCAGTACCTCACGCTCACCAGACCTGACATTCAGTTCGCGGTACAGCAAGTTTGCTTGCACATGCACTCGCCCCGTGATGTCCACTGGTCTTTGGTCAAGCGCATTCTTCGGTACATTCGTGGCACTCCGACCTACGGTCTTCGTCTTCGTGCATCCGCCTCGGCTGAGCTTCTTGCCTATACTGACGCGGATTGGGCTGGCTATCCAGACACTCGATGCTCCACGTCTAGCTACTGTGTCTTCTTCGGGGATTCTCTGGTCTCTTGGTCCTCTAAACGGCAGCCTACTGTTTCCCGTTCGAGTGCTGAGGCCGAGTATCGAGCTGTCGCCAACGTCGTTGCGGAGACTTGTTGGCTTCGTCAGCTTCTCGGTGAGCTTCGGATTTCTCTTCCGAAGGCTACTGTGCTCTTCTGTGACAACGTGTCGGCCACCTATCTCGCGGCTAATCCGGTGCAGCACAAGCGCACCAAACACATTGAGCTCGATGTTCACTTTGTACGTGAGAAGGTTCAGTTGGGTCAGCTTCGTGTTCTTCATGTACCGACCACCCAACAGTTTGCCGACATCATGACCAAGGGATTGCCTACCACTGCATTTCAGGAGTTCCGTTCCAGTCTTTGCATCGCCGCCGCCGACGCTATGACCGCGGGGGGTGTTGAAACGTGATATCTTTGTATTTATTTCTGACTGATTCTCCTATTATCTCTAGCCTTGTATAGATTGATCTCTAGAGATATTGTAGGGTTAGTTGGCTTGTCACGCAAGACACCTCCTGTATATATTGTAACCGACTCCGATGGAATACAATTGAGTTGCATCCTATAGTCTTCTACACATCCAAAGAGTCCACATTCAAGGTCAACATCTTGTCATCTTCCTGGCGGCAATATTCACCTTCTCTTTCTCGAGTGTGGCCTTCCTATCTTCGATCACGGTCCTTCTCTCTTCGAGCATGAGCTTCTTGTCCGTCGTCTCTATCAACAATTTGAACCTCTCTGCCTTTTTATCCTCTTTTATGTCCAAGCGCTCCACGCATGCCTCCTCCTTCTTCGCCAAGATGTCCTCGAACCTCTCAGTCAACTTGGCCGCCGCACCTTCTCACTTCGCCCTCTCCTCCTCCCACTTGTTCCTCCATAAATTTCTCCAAACCTTCTTCAGCGGTTCTTGGGTTGGGTCGGTAGGGTCACCTGTTTCTTTCTCGTTAGCTTGGACGGCAGTCTTGGCTATGAAAAGGTTCCACTACTTCAACCAACAATGCATGACGGTGAAGGACTTCTTCTCCCTATTCTTGTACACCAAACAACCACGAGTAGGCTACAAAGTGAAACATTGTCGACAAGTGAGCAACAAAACAATGCATGTCCGGCTAGTGATCAACAAAACTAATAAGCATATCCAGCTAGTGAGCAACAAAACAATGCATGTCCAGCTAGTGATCAACTTACTTGATCGGTGATTTATGCACCGCTAGGCCACCGTGCGATGAGATGCTTCAAGCTCCCGCAATACTTGGACACGGCCTCTTGGATGGTGTACCATCTATGGTTGAGAGACTTGCATTCACGATCGCGGATGATCACGTTGGAGCATGGCGCGAAATGCTTGTGTTCATAGAACCATATGTGAATGTTTCGCCAAAAGGTTCTGCCCTTTTGCTTTTGTGCCATGGACAAGATCGAGGCTAGTGGCAACCATGCATCACACAACAGCTCGTCCTCCCGGATGTTGAAGTTTTCTCCCCTTCCCTTCTTCTTGGATCACCGACTGTATCATTCGGATCATCGTCCTACCGTCCTATGAAATCTGGTGTTCAAGCACATGTTCAGGATGTGAAATCTGAAACCTGAATCTGATGTTCAAGCTAGCACTGATGTGTGCTCACTGAAATTATGTTAGTTTTAAAACTGCTTGTTGCTGCATTTGATAAACTGAATCTAACATTGTATCAAATGGACTGAAGATTTGCTTGTTACTGGATTTGATAAACTGAATCTAACATTGTATTAAATGGACCAAAGATTTGCTCGTTGCTGCAAATCTGAATGTAGTTTTGACATTGTTCAGGACTGAAATCTGAATGTGAAACTGATACAAAGCTAGCATTGATGCATGTTCAAGCTAGTTTGCACATGGACACTGAAATCGTATATAGCGTGCTCACCGGGACACAAAGCCGACCGTACGCACTAATGAAAGAAGCTAAACTGATGCAGACGCCTGTGCATAGCGAGCAGTCAAAACATGTGGACGCGGACACTGTTAACTGTGGGATTAGAAGGAGAGGCGTTGAGGACCGCAGTGGGGCATGAGGATGAGATTTATTCATGGGCAAGTTCCAACGGACTTTCACGGGGCGGAGAATGTGTCGTAATATAACTGCACCCCCTCCCCCTCCCTCCCCCCCCCCCCGATTTTAAGTGGTGTGGCCCGTTGTGACGCCCTCGATTCAATCGTACACTAATCTTACACGCAAATGTGTACGATCAAGATCAAAAACTCATGGGAAGATATCACAACACAACTCTAGACACAAATTAAAAATAATACAAGCTTATATTAAAAGCCAGGGGCCTCGAGGGCTCGAATACATAAGCTCGAAAGCACAAGAGTCAGCGAAAGCAACAATATCTGAGTACAGACATAAGTTAGACAAATTTGCCTTAAGAAGGCTAGCACAAAGGCATCTACGATCGAAAAGGCAAGGCCTCCCTCCTAGGAGCCTCCTAACTACTCCTGGTCGTCGACGGTCTCCACGTAGTAGTAGGCATCGACGGTGGCATCTGCTTGCATCAACCGGAAAGAAGAAGAAATGGGGAAAAGGGGGACAAAGCAACCGTGAGTACTCATCCAAAGTACTCGCAAGCAAGGATCTACACTACATATGCAACATTATCAAAGGAAGGCTGTATATATGGACTGGGCTGCAGAAATGCCAGAATAGAGAGAAGGCCTAGTCCTATCGAAGACTAGCATCTTCTGGAAACCACCATCTTGCAGCAACAGGAGGGAGTAGAGTAGCATAAAGTAAAGTAGTAGTAGTGTTATCAACCTCGGCCAGAGATCCTTTCTCGACTCCCTGCGAGAAAGCAATCCCAGAGCCATACTATCCAGTTATCACCTCATATCCAAGTCTCATCTCAAGTATCCAGTTCTAGTTGTATCGATCGTGATACAACTCCAAGTGTCCGTTACCGTAGGACAGGCTATCAATAGATGTTTTCTTCCCTGCAGGGGTGCACCAACTTACCCACCACGCTCGATTAACTCTGGCCGGACACACTTTCCTGGGTCATGCCCGGCCTCGGCCAAACAATACGCCGCAACCCGACCTAGCTTAATAGAGAGGCCAGCACGCCGGACTAAAGCTATGCCCCCAGGGTTCATGGGTCATCGCCCCGGGAACTCCTGCACGTTGCGTGGGCGGCCAGTGAGCAGACCTACCTACCTCCTTCAACAAGGCAGGTGCTTACGCAGTCCAACCCGGCGCGCGCCGCTCAGTCACTGACGTCTATTAAGCTTTGGCTGATGTATACGACGCAGAACGCCCATACTATGCCCACACCTGATGGTTAGTGCTATCAGGCCATAGGCCCCTTGGATCAAGTATCCAAATCATAGTGGATTAGGAACGCGCGGTAACAAGCAAAGACTCACGAAAGATGTGACCCCGTTGCCCCGTCTCGAGGACTTGCGGCAAGGGCTAGGTATGCCCGGCCACGCTTCATAATTATCTCGCGGGCACCCTCCAGGTCAACCCGACTCCTCATCACTCGCAAATATGATTGCGGGGGTACCCCTCGAGGCCGACCCGTCTTTAGTAACAGGGTTCAGTGTAAAGTCTTAGTAACCATAGTAACCGTGTGTCCAAACATCAAGGGGAAACCCCGAGGAATCACCCCCGGTGAATTCCACTTGATGTAATCATCAAGGTGAACATAAGAGGAACCACCCCCGAGGTTCACACTTGAGGGGGTGCACGACAGAGTCGTATCGGAAGTGGTTAAGGCGGAATCACCCCCGATGACTATTGGGAAACGTAGTAATTTCAAAAAAAAACCTACGCACACGCAAGATCATGGTGATGCATAGCAACGAGAGGGGAGAGTGTTGTCTACGTACCCTCGTAGACCGAAGCGGAAGCGTTGACACAACATAGAGGAAGTAGTCGTACGTCCTCCTCCCGATCCGACCGATCCAAGCGCCGTTACTCCGGCGCCTCCGAGTTCTTGACACACGTACAGCTCGATGACGTTCTCCGGGCTCCGATCCAGCAAAGCTCTCGGGGAAGAGTTTCGTCAGCACGACGGCGTGGTGACGATCTTGATGAACTACCGACGCAGGGCTTCGCCTAAGCACCGCGACAATATGACCGAGGTGGAATATGGTGGAGGGGGGCACCGCACACGGCTGAGGAATGATCACGAAGATCAACTTGTGTGTTCTAGGGTGCCCCCCTACCCCCGTATATAAAGGAGCAAGGGGGGAGGCCGGCCGACCCTATGGGGCACGCCAAAGGGAGGAGGGAGTCCTCCTCCTAGTGGGAGTAGGACTCCCCTTTCCTAGTCCAACTAGGAAGAGAGTGTTGGGGAACGTTGCAGAAAATTAAAATTTTTCCTACGGTTTCACCAAGATCCATCTATGAGTTCATCTAAGCAACGAGTCATGGGAGAGAGATCGCATCTACATACCACTTTGTAGATCGCGCACGGAAGCGTTCAGGGAACGGTGATGACGTAGTCGTACTCGTCGTGATTCAGATCACGGATGACCAAGTGCCGAACGGACAGCACCTCCGCGTTCAACACACGTACGGGACGATCGACGTCTCCTCCTTCTTGATCCAGCAAGGGGAAGGAGAGTTTGAGGAAGAAGTCTCCAACAGCAGCACGACGGCGTGGTTGTGGTGGAGAAGGAGTACTACGGCAGAGCTTCGCTAAGCACGTGATGGAGGAGGAGAGGTGTTGGGGAGGGGAGGGGCTGCGCCTTGGATGGTCTTGCTGCCCTCCCCTCACCCCCACTATTTATAGGGGAAGGGGCAAGGGGGACCGGCCCCTCTAGATGGGATCTAGAGGGGGGGCGGCGGCCTAGGGGAGGAGGCTTGCCCCCCAAGCAAGGGGGGCGCCCCCCTCAGGGTTTCCCCCAACCCTAGGCGCATGGGCCCTTGGGGGGGAAGGCGCACCAGCCCACTTTGGGCTAGTTCCCTTCCTCATACAGCCCATAAGCCCCTCCGGGAGAGGTGGCCCCTCCCGGTGGACCCCCGGAACCCCTCCGGTGGCCCCGGTACAATACCGATATGCCCCCGAACCTTTCCGGTGTCCGTATGACAACTTCCCATATATAAATCTTTACCTCCGGACCATTCTGGAACTCCTCGTGACGTCCGGGATCTCATCCGGGACTCCGAACAACATTCGGTAATCACATACAAGTCTTCCTAATAACCCTAGCGTCATCGAACCTTAAGTGTGTAGACCCTACGGGTTCGGGAGACATGCAGACATGACCGAGACGACTCTCGGGCAATAACCAACAGCGGGATCTGGATACCCATGTTGGCTCCCACATGCTCCTCGATGATGTCATCGGATGAACCACGATATCGAGGATTCAATTAATCCCGTATACGATTCCCTTTGTCAATCGGTATTTTACTTGCCCGAGATTCGATCGTCGGTATCCCAATACCTCGTTCAATCTCGTTACCGGCAAGTCACTTTACTCGTACCGTAATGCATGATCCCGTGATCAAACACTTTGATCACATTGAGCTCATTATGATGATGCATTACCGAGAGGGCCCGGTGATACCTCTCCTTCAAGCGGAGTGACAAATCCCAGTCTCGATCCGTGTCAACCCAACAGACAGTTTCGGAGATACCCGTAGTATACCTTTATAGTCACCCAGTTACGTTGTGACGTTTAGTACACCCAAAGCACTCCTACGGTGTCCGGGAGTTACACGATCTCATGGTCTAAGGAAAGGATACTTGACATTGGAAAACTCTAGCAAACGAACTATGCGATCTTATGCTATGTTTAGGATTGGGTCTCGTCCATCGCATCATTCTCCTAATGATGTGATCTCATTATCAATGACATCCAATGTCCATAGTCAGGAAACCATGACTATCTATCGATCAACGAGCTAGTCAACTAGAGGCTTACTAGGGACATGTTGTTGTCTGTTATTCACACATGTATTACGATTTCCGGATAACACAATTATAGCACGAATAAAGACAATTATCATGAACAAGGAAATATAATAATAATGCTTTTATTATTGCCTCTAGGGCATATTTCCAATAGAGAGGGGGGAAGGAAAGAGAGGGAGAGGGAGAGGGAAAGGTGGGCCGCGCCCTCTCTCTCCCCTCGGGCCCAATAAGGCCCATTACTTCCCCGGGGGGTTCCGGTAACCCCTCCGGCACTCCGGTTTTATCCGAAACCACTCGGAACCATTCCGATGTCCGAATATAGTCGTCCAATATATCAATCTTTACGTCTCGACCATTCCGAGACTCCTCGTCATGTCCGTGATCTCATCCGGGACTCCGAACTAACTTCGGTACATCAAAATGCATAAACTCATAATAACTGTCATCGTAACCTTAAGCGTGCGGACCCTACGGTTCGAGAACAGTGTAGACATGACTGAGACAAATCTCTGGTCAATAACCAATAGCGGGACCTGGATACCCATATTGGCTCCTACACATTCTACGAAGATCTTTATCGGTCAGACCGCATAACAACATACGTTGTTCCCTTTGTCATCGGTATGTTACTTGCCCGAGATTCAATCGTCGGTATCCAATACCTAGTTCAATCTCGTTACCGGCAAGTCTCTTTACTCGTTTCGTAATACATCATCTTGCAACTATCTTATTGGTTGCAATGCTTGCAAGGCTTATGTGATGTGCATTACCGAGAAGGCCCTGAGATACCTCTCCGACATTCGGAGTGACAAATCCTAATCTCGAAATACGCCAACCCAACAAATACTTTCGGAGACACCTATAGAGCTCCTTTATAATCACCCAGTTACGTTGTGACGTTTGGTAGCACACAAAGTGTTCCTACGGTAAACGGGAGTTGCATAATCTCATAGTCAAAGGAACATGTATAAGTCATGGAGAAAGCAATGGCAACATACTAAACGATCGGGTGCTAAGCTAATGGAATGGGTCATGTCAATCAGATCATTCAACTAATGATGTGACCTTGTTAATCAAATGACAACTCCTTTGTCTATGGTTAGGAAACTTAACCATCTTTGATTAACAAGCTATTCAAGTAGAGGCATACTAGTGACACTCTGTTTGTCTATGTATCCACACATGTATTATGTTTCCGGTTAATACAATTCTAGCATGAATAATAAACATTTATCATGATATATAAGGAAATAAATAATAACTTTATTATTGCCTCTAGGGCATATTTCCTTCAGTCTCCCACTTGCACTAGAGTCAATAATCTAGATTACACAGTAGTGATTCTAACACCCATGGAGTCTTGGTGTTGATCATGTTTTGCTCGTGGAAGAGGCTTAGTCAACGGGTCTGCTACATTCAGATCCGTATGTATCTTGCAAATCTCTATGTCTCCCACCTGGACCAAATCCCGGATGGAATTGAAGCGTCTCTTGATGTGCTTGGTTCTCTTGTGAAATCTGGATTCCTTTGCCAAGGCAATTGCACCAGTATTGTCACAAAAGATTTTCATTGGACCCGATGCACTAGGTATGACACCTAGATCGGATATGAACTCCTTCATCCAGACTCCTTCATTTGCTGCTTCCGAAGCAGCTATGTACTCCGCTTCACATGTAGATCCCGCCACGACGCTTTGTTTAGAACTGCACCAACTGACAGCTCCACCGTTTAATGTAAATACGTATCCGGTTTGCGATTTAGAATCGTCCGAATCAGTGTCAAAGCTTGCATCAACGTAAGCGTTTACGACGAGCTCTTTATCACCTCCATATAAAACATTTCCTTAGTCCTTTTCAGGTACTTCAGGATATTCTTGACCGCTGTCCAGTGATCCACTCCTGGATTACTTTGGTACCTCCCTGCTTATAGCAAGGCACACATCAGGTCTGGTACACAGCATTGCATACATGATAGAGCCTATGGCTGAAGCATAGGGAACATCTTTCATCTTCTCTCTATCTTCTGCAGTGGTCGGGCACTGAGTCTTACTCAACTTCACACCTTGTAACACAGGCAAGAACCCTTTCTTTGCTTGATCCATTTTGAACTTCTTCAAAACTTTGTCAAGGTATGTGCTTTGTGAAAGTCCAATTAAGCGTCTTGATCTATCTCTATAGATCTTAATGCCCAATATGTAAGCAGCTTCACCGAGGTCTTTCATTGAAAAACTCTTATTCAAGTATCCCTTTATGCTATCCAGAAATTCTATATCATTTCCAATCAGTAATATGTCATCTACATATAATATCAGAAATGCTACAGAGCTCCCACTCACTTTCTTGTAAATACAGGCTTTTCCAAAAGTCTGTATAAACCCAAATGCTTTGATCACACTGTCAAAGCATTTATTCCAACTCCGAGATGCTTGCACCAGTCCATAAATGGATCGCTGGAGCTTGCACACTTTGTTAGCTCCCTTTTGATCGATAAAACCTTCTCGTTGCATCATATACAACTCTTCTTCCAAAAATCCATTCAGGAATGCAGTCTTTACATCCATTTGCCAAATTTCATAATCATAAAATGCGGCAATTGCTAACATGATTCGGACAGACTTAAGCATCGCTACGGGTGAGAAGGTCTCATCGTAGTCAATCCCTTGAACTTGTCGAAAACCTTTCGCGACAAGTCGAGCTTTGTAGATAGTAACATTACCATCAGCGTCAGTCTTCTTCTTAAAGATCCACTTATTCTCTATTGCTTGCCGACCCTCGAGCAAGTCAACCAAAGTCTACACTTTGTTGTCATACATGGATCCCATCTCAGATTTCATGGCTTCTAGCCACTTTAGGAATCTGGGCTCACCATCGCTTCTTCATAGTTCGTAGGTTCGTCATGATCTAGTAGCATGACTTCCAGAACAGGATTGCCGTACCACTCTGGTGCGGATCTTACTCTGGTTGATCTACGAGGTTCTGTAGTAACTTGATCTGAAGTTTCATGATCAATATCATCAGCTTCCTCACTAATTGGTGTAGGTGCTACAGAAACAGATTTCTGTGATGTACTACTTTCCAATAAGGGAGCAGGTACAGTTACCTCATCAAGTTCTACTTTCCTCCCACTCACTTCTTTCGAGAGAAACTCCTTTTCTAGAAAGACTCCGAATTTAGCAACAAAAGTCTTGCCTTCGGATTTGTGATAGAAGGTGTATCCAACAGTTTCTTTTGGATATCCTATGAAGACACATTTTTCCAATTTGGGTTCGAGCTTATCAGGTTGAAGCTTTTTCACATAAGCATCGCTGCCCCAAACTTTAAGAAACGACAACTTTGGTTTCTTGCTAAACCATAGTTCATAAGGCATCGTCTCAACGGATTTCGACAGTATCCTATTTAACGTGAATGCGGCCGTCTCTAAAGCATAACCCCAAAATGATAGCGGTAAATCTATAAGAGACATCATAGATCGCACCATATCTAGTAAAGTACGATTACGACGTTCGGACACACCATTGCGTTGTGGTGTTCCGGGTGGCGTGAGTTGCGAAACTATTCCGCCTTGTTTCAAATATAGACCAAACTCGTAACTCAAATATTCTCCTCCACGATCAGATCGTAGAAACTTTATTTTCTTGTTACGATGATTTTCAACTTCACTCTGAAATTCTTTGAACTTTTCAAATGTTTCAGACTTGTGTTTCATTAAGTAGACATAACCATATCTGCTTAAATCATCTGTGAAGGTGAGAAAATAACGATATCCGCCACGAGCCTCAACATTCATTGGACCACATACATCTGTATGTATGATCTCCAAAAAATCTGTTGCTCTCTCCATAGTACCGGAGAACGGTGTTTTGGTCATTTTGCCCATGAGGCACGATTCGCAAGTGCCAAGTGATTCATAATCAAGTGGCTCCAAAAGTCCATCAGTATGGAGTTTCTTGATGCGTTTTACACCGATATGACCTAAACGGCAGTGCCATAAATAAGTTGCACTATCATTATTAACTCTGCATCTTTTGGCTTCAACACTATGAATATGTGTATCACTACTATCGAGATTCATCAAAAATAGACCACTCTTCAAGGGTGCATGACCATAAAAGATATTACCCATATAAATAGAACAACCATTATTCTCTGATTTAAATGAATAACCGTCTCGCATCAAACAAGATCCAGATATAATGTTCATGCTCAACGCTGGCACCAAATAACAATTATTCAGGTCTAATACTAATCCCGAAGGTAGATGTAGAGGTAGCGTGCCGACTGCGATCATATCGACTTTAGAACCGTTTCCCACGCGTATCGTCACCTCGTCCTTAACCAATCTTCGCTTAATCCGTAGTCCCTGTTTCGAGTTGCAAATATTAGCAACAAAACCAGTATCAAATACCCAGGTGCTACTGCGAGCATTAGTAAGGTACACATCAATAACATGTATATCACATATACCTTTGTTCACCTTGCCATCCTTCTTATCCGCCAAATACTTGGGGCAGTTCCGCTTCCAGTGACCAGTCTGCTTGCAGTAGAAGCACTCAGTTTCAGGCTTAGGTCCAGACTTGGGTTTCTTCTCTTGAGCAGAAACTTGTTTGCTGTTCTTCTTGAAGTTCCCCTTCTTCTTCCCTTTGCCCTTTTTCTTGAAACTAGTGGTCTTATTGACCATCAACACTTGATGCTCCTTGATTTCTACCTCCGCAGCTTTTAGCATTGCGAAGAGCTCGGGCATTGTCTTATCTATCCCTTGCATATTATAGTTCATCACGAAGCCTTTGTAGCTTGGTGGCAGTGATTGGAGAATTCTGTCAATGACACAATCATCCGGAAGATTGACTCCCAGTTGATTCAAGTGATTATAATACCCAGACATTCTGAGTATATGTTCACTGACAGAACCATTCTCCTCCATCTTGCAGCTATAGAACTTATTGGAGACTTCATATCTCTCAATTCGGGCATTCTGTTGGAATATTAACTTCAACTCCTGGAACATCTTATATGCTCCATGATGTTCAAAACGTCATTGAAGTCCCGGTTCTAAGTCGTAAAGCATGGCACACTGAACTATTGAGTAGTCATCAGCTTTGCTTTGCCAGACGTTCATAACATCTGGCGCTGCTCCAGCAGCAGGCCTGGCACCCAGCGGTGCTTCCAGGACGTAACTCTTCTGTGCAGCAATGAGGATAATCCTCAAGTTACGGACCCAGTCCGTGTAATTGCTACCATCATCTTTCAACTTTGCTTTCTCAAGGAACGCATTAAAATTCAACGGAACAACAGCACGAGCCATCTATCTACAATCAACATAAACAAGCAAGATACTATCAGGGACTAAGTTCATGATAAATTTAAGTTCAATTAATCATATTACTTAAGAACTCCCACTTAGATAGACATCTCTCCAATCCTCTAAGTGATCACATGATCCAAATCAACTAAACCATGTCCGATCATCATGTGAGATGGAGTAGTTTCAATGGTGAACATCACTATGTTGATCATATCTACTATATGATTCACGCTCGACCTTTCGGTCTCCGTGTTCCGAGGCCATATCTGTTATATGCTAGGCTCGTCAAGTTAAACCTGAGTATTCCGCGTGTGCAACTGTTTTGCACCCGTTGTATTTGAACGTAGAGCCTATCACACCCGATCATCACGTGGTGTCTCAGCACGAAGAACTTTCGCAACGGTGCATACTCAGGGAGAACACTATTACTATGATAATTTAGTGAGAGATCATCTTATAATGCTACCGTCAATCAAAGCAAGATAAGATGCATAAAAAGATAAACATCACATGCAATCAATATAAGTGATATGATATGGCCATCATCATCTTGTGCTTGTGATCTCCATCTCCGCAGCACCATCATGATCACCATCGTCACCGGCGCGACACCTTGATCTCCATCGTAGCATCGTTGTCGTCTCGCCAATCTTATGCTTCTACGACTATCGCTACCGCTTAGTGATAAAGTAAAGCATTACAGGGAGATTGCATTGCATACAATAAAGCGACAACCATACGGCTCCTGTCGGTTGCTGATAACTCGGTTACAAAACATGATCATCTCATACAATAAAATTTAGCATCATGTCTTGACCATATCACATCACAACATGCCCTGCAAAAACAAGTTAGACGTCCTCTACTTTGTTTGTTGCAAATTTTACGTGGCTGCTACGGGCTTAAGCAAGAACCAATCTCACCTACGCATCAAAACCACAACGATAGTTTGTCAAATAGACTCCGTTTTAACCTTCTCAAGGACCGGGCGTAGCCATACTCGGTTCAACTAAAGTTGGAGAAACTGACACCCGCCAGCCACCTGTGTGCAAAGCACGGCGGTAGAACCAGTCTCGCGTAAGCGTACGCGTAATGTCGGTCCGGGCCGCTTCATCCAACAATACCGCCGAACCAAAGTATGACATGCTGGTAGGCAGTATGACTTGTATCGTCCACAACTCACTTGTGTTCTACTCGTGCAAAACATCAAACCATAAAAAACCTGGCTCGGATGCCACTGTTGGGAAACGTAGTAATTTCAAAAAAATTCCTACGCACACGCAAGATCAGGGTGATGCATAGCAACGAGAGGGGAGAGTGTTGTCTACGTACCCTCGTAGACCGAAGCGGAAGCGTTGACACAATGTAGAGGAAGTAGTCATACGTCCTCCTCCCGATCCGACCAATCCAAGCGCCGTTACTCCGGCGCCTCCGAGTTCTTGACACACGTACAGCTCGATGACGTTCTCCGGGCTCCGATCCAGCAAAGCTCTCGCGGAAGAGTTTCGTCAGCACGACGGCGTGGTGACGATCTTGATGAACTACCGACGCAGGGCTTCGCCTAAGCACCGCGACAATATGACCGAGGTGGAATATGGTGGAGGGGGGCACCGCACACGGCTGAGGAACGATCACGAAGATCAACTTGTGTGTTCTAGGGTGCCCCCCTGCCCCCGTATATAAAGGAGCAAGGGGGGAGGCCGGCCGACCCTATGGGGCACGCCAAAGGGAGGGGGGAGTCCTCCTCCTAGTGGGAGTAGGACACCCCTTTCCTAGTCCAACTAGGAAGAGAGGGGGGAAGGAAAGAGAGGGAGAGGGAGAGGGAAAGGGGGGCCGCGCCCTCTCTCTCCCCTCGGGCCCAATAAGGCCCATTACTTCCCCGGGGGGTTCCGGTAACCCCTCCGGCACTCCGGTTTTATCCGAAACCACTCGGAACCATTCCGATGTCCGAATATAGTCGTCCAATATATCAATCTTTACGTCTCAACCATTCCGAGACTCCTCGTCATGTCCGTGATCTCATCCAGGACTCCGAACTAACTTCGGTATATCAAAATGCATAAACTCATAATAACTGTCATCGTAACCTTAAGCGTGCGGACCCTACGGTTCGAGAACAGTGTAGACATGACTGAGACAAATCTCTGGTCAATAACCAATAGCGAGACCTGGATGCCCATATTGGCTCCTACACATTCTACGAAGATCTTTATCGGTCAGACCTCATAACAACATACGTTGTTCCCTTTGTCATCGGTATGTTACTTGCCCGAGATTCGATCGTCGGTATCCAATACCTAGTTCAATCTCGTTACCGGCAAGTCTCTTTACTCGCTCCGTAATACATCATCTTGCAACTATCTTATTGGTTGCAATGCTTGCAAGGCTTATGTGATGTGCATTACCGAGAAGGCCCTGAGATACCTCTCCGACATTCAGAGTGACAAATCCTAATCTCGAAATACGCCAACCCAACAAATAATTTCGGAGACACCTGTAGAGCTCCTTTATAATCACCCAGTTACGTTGTGACGTTTGGTAGCACACAAAGTGTTCCTACGGTAAACGGGAGTTGCATAATCTCATAGTCAAAGGAACATGTATAAGTCATGGAGAAAGCAATAGCAATATACTAAACGATCGGGTGCTAAGCTAATGGAATGGGTCATGTCAATCAGATCATTCAACTAATGATGTGACCTTGTTAATCAAATGACAACTCCTTTGTATATGGTTAGGAAACTTAACCATCTTTGATTAACAAGCTAGTCAAGTAGAGGCATACTAGTGACACTCTGTTTGTCTATGTATCCACACATGTATTATGTTTCCGGTTAATACAATTCTAGCATGAATAATAAACATTTATCATGATATATAAGGAAATAAATAATAACTTTATTATTGCCTCTAGGGCATATTTCCTTCAATGACCACGACCGAATAGCTACACTACAGGGTTAACATCAGAAGTGCTGTAGAGGTCTCACCCTCGACACTCGGTAGTAACCCAGTAGTGTCTAGCAACTAAGGGGAAAGTGATGTGCCGTGCCGGGGCCTAGTCTTCGATCCCGTTGATCGGGTCTTCAATGATGAAGCAGGGGCAACAAGGACAAGGTGGGGGGTCACTGATGGATCACTAACCAACCTATACTAAGCAGTTTAGGATAAGCAGGTAGGTAACAATGAGTAGGTTACAAAAGCAGGCTATGCATCAGAATAGGAGCAAACAATAACAGTATCAAAATCTAATGCAAGCATGAGAGAATGGAATGGGCGATATAGGGATGATCAAAGGGGGCTTGCTTGGTTGCTCAGACAAGGAGGAGGGGTCGTTGGTGACGTAGTCGATCATCACAGCGGCATCGGCAGCCGTCGCCGGGTCTACCGAAGAGAAGAGGGGGAGAAATAATAAATACATAGCAAGCAAGTGCATCATAGGACAACAGGCATAGCTAGACGTGTTCTAACGCGGTCCTAGACGTTATAGGTGAAGGGGAATTCAACCGGGGATGTTTTCCCGGTTCCGGACCTGTGTCAGACAGATGAACGGAGGGGAAAGTTCCATGTTCAGATAGTTAGAGGCATCTGACAGGTAAACGGATCGCGCATTCGGATTCGTCTCGTCATTCTGAGCAACTTTTATGTAGAAAACATTTTCATCGGAGTTACGGTTTAATTTGTATGAATTTTCAAAGTTTAAACATATTCTGAAATTATTTTAATTAACTGATTCAACAGAAAAGGAAAAACGACGTCATTGATACGTCTCCGTCGTATCTATAATTTTTGATTATTCCATGCCAATATTATTCAACTTTCATACACTTTTTGGCAACTTTTTATATTATTTTTGGGACTAACATATTGATCCAGTGCCCAGTGCCAGTCCCTGTCTGTTGCATGTTTTTGGTTCCGCGGAATATCCATATCAAACGGAGTCCAAACGGGATAAAAACGGACGAAGCTTATTTTTGAAAAATATGGAAAATTTGGAAGGAAAATCAACGCGAACCAGTGCCCGAGGTGGTCACGAGGTAGGGGGCGCCCCCCCCCCACCTAGGGCGCGCCCCCTACCCTCGTGAGCCCATCGTAAGGCGGTTAACGCTCTTCTTTTGCCGCAAGAAATCTAATATTCGGAAAAAAATCACGGCGAAGGTTTCAGGCCAATCGGAGTTACGGATCTCCATATATACACGAAACGGTGAAACAGAGCCAGGAGAGAACGCAGAACCAGAGAGAGACAGAGAGATAGATCCAATCTCGGAGGGGCTCTCGCCCCTCCCAATCCATGGAGGCCATGGACCAGAGGGGAAACCCTTCTCCCATCTAGGGAGAAGGTCAAGGAAGAAGAAGAAGGAGGGGGGCTCTCTCCCCCTCGCTTCCGGTGGCGCCGGAGTGCCACCGGGGGCCATCATCATCACCGCAATCTTCACCAACAACTTCACCGCCATCATCAACAACTCTTCCCCCCTCTATGCAGCAGTGTAACCTCTCTCTTACCCGCTGTAATCTCTACTTAAACATGGTGTTCAACGCTATATATAATTTTGCAATGATGTATGGCTATCCTATGACGTTTGAGTAGATCTGTTTTGTCCTAATGGCTATTTGAGGATCGTGATTGGTTTGAGTTGTATGTTTTATTATTGGTGTTGTCCTATGGTGCTCTCCGTGTCGCGCAAGCGTGAGGGATTCCCGTTGTAGGGTTTGCAATATGTTCATGATTTGCTTATGGTGGGTGGCGTGAGTGACAGAAGCACAAAGCCGAGTAAGTAGGTTATTTGCGTATGGGATAAAGGGGACTTGATACTTTAATGCTATGATTGGGTTTTACCTTAATGAATCTTTAGTAGTTGCGGATGCTTGCTAGAGTTCCAATCATAAGTGCATATGACCCAAGTAGAGAAGGTATGTTAGCTTATGCCTCTCCCTCAAATAAAATTGCAATAATGATTACTGGTCTAGTTATTGATTGCCTAGGGACAAATAACTTTCTTGTTGACAAAAGCTCTCTACTAAAATTAATTTAGTTCTGTCCTTGTCTAAACAGCCCCTAGCTTTTATTTACGTGCTTTTTACTTTCTTGCAAGCTTACCCAAAAACACCTACAAAGTATTTCTAGTTTTATACTTGTTTCCGGTAAAGCGAACATCAAGCGTGTGTAGAGTTGTATCGGTGGTCGATAGAACTTGAGGGAATATTTGTTCTACCTTTAGCTCCTCATTGGGTTCGACACTCTTACTTGTCGAAAGAGGCTACAATTGATCCCCTATACTTGTGGGTTATCAGTCATCATGGCGTCATTGTTGCATCAGCGGTCAACAGTCCAGTTAACCAGTCAACGGGCCCACATGGGGCCCACAAGCAGTCACTGGGCGATGCCCAGTCAGCCGTTGACTGGGTCAACAAGGCCAGCCGGGCCCCCGGGGCCACTGGGCAGTGACCTAAGGGGGTGGCCCCGGTCGGCCACGTCGGCACCGGCGGCTGTGGATCCCCGGCGAGCGTTCCCGTGACGGAGAGGCGCCGGACTTCGCCGGAATCGCCATTCCGGTGATCATTTCGCGCGTGGGCGGGTGCTATAGGACGGGCGCAGTGCCGCGCATCCATCTGCGGCCTCTGCTGGGGTGGTGGGCGGCCGGATCGGCGGGTATGTCGAGTGGGGAGGCGGCAATGGAAGAGGGCGAAGCGGTGGCACGAGCGCGAGCCACGCAGGAAGGGCGTGAGCGGCAGCGAGCGGTCGTGCACGCGCGCTGGAGGGCGTGGACGCGCGCGAGTAGGGCAGGCGGGCACGAGCGAGCTCGGGCGACGGGAGTGCCGCAGCCATGGCGTACGCTGGCGGTCAGAGCTCGCTGGGACGGCGCTACGCGCGGCTATTCAGGGCGCGGAGCAGTGGGGCGGCAGGCGCGCAGAGCGCGGCCGGGGTGGCTGGCGCGGGGCTAGGCGAGCGCGCGCGGGACCTAACGACGGCAGCAAAGCAATAGCAGAGGGGGAGGGGCACTCGCGCTAGTGAGGCGCAGGCGGAGCGCGACGCCAGGAAGCGGAGGGAGACGACGACTGCGACAAGCTAAGGAGAGGAGGAGGAGGGCAGTGGCTCACTGCCGTTGCAGGGAAGGCCCGGGGAAGATGATAATGCAGTGGAGGCGACGGGATCAACGGCGGCATCCGGCGGGTCCGAGGAAGAGGATGACGGGGATCCGGCGATACAGCATCGCCCGGCTTGCGCTGGTAGTCGGAGCCGACAGAGAGGAAGCAGGCGAGGCTTCTGTCGCGATCTCAGCTGGCGAGGTGCACGGTGGCCACGCAGACGAGGCCGTCCATGGGGACTGCGGTGGTCTGTGGCTGATCTTGGCGAGAGAGAGGGCGATGAGGGAGAGAGGGGGCAAGTAGGCGAGTCGGGAGGGAGCCCGAGGCGTCGAGGCTGCCCTTATCCCCTCGTCGGCGACGTGGCAGCGCGGGGCGCCGCGCCGGGTCCGGTGGGAACGAGCTGGGGTGGCTCGGTCGCGTGAACAGAGAGGAGAGGGATGACCGGGGAGGGGAAGCGGGCCGGCCTAGCTGGGTCGGCTGGCCGGGTGGGCCGAAGCTCAGGTGAGGCAGGGCTCTCTCTCTCTCTCTCTCTCTCTCTCTCTCTCTCTTCCCCCCCCTCTGCTTTTCCTTTTTCCTTTCTTTTGCTCTTTTCTTTTTACAGAAAAAATGCTATGTAATATTTAAGCTGCCAAAAGGAGTTTTGTAAAATGTGGGACTTGGCCAAATAAATACATTACAATATTTAGCACCTGCCATAAAAAGTTTGAGAGGAGTTTGAATTGATTTGGATTTTTCACAAATGAAAAAGCATTTAAAAATGCTGATTTGGAACTGCTTTAATTCCCAGGGGAAATTAGCTATCTCAAATGATGTTGAATCACTCATGACATTTAGTTAGTGAATATTTGCAACCCAGTGAACATTTTTGTTTTACTGTTTGGAGAATTAATTTATTTGACTTTATTTTAAAATTATATTTGAACTGGTTTTGAATCAAAGTGAGATTAGCAACAGTAACAGTGATGACTTGGCATCATTAGTAGGGAATTACTGTAGCTTGATTATCCGGGCGTTACACCCGTCCTAATTAACTAAATCGCAGTCATTAATCTTCAATTAGCCCGTAAAGCCCCCATAAAGTCCCCCTTGTGTAGCAATACTAAATGATAAGGACGGGCCGGGAGGATGGCCGTTAACTAGCTTTTTCTTAGCGGTAAACCACACTTTATTAGGAAGAAGTTCGGTTTACCGGGATAATGAGCGGGTCATGGGGTAAGCCCAGCCACATATGGCGACCCTCTGTAAAATAAGTCAAAATTTTAGCTAAACTATGAGCCTCAAAATTTAAAGTACGACGTTCAAAAATTACATCACATGAAATAAACTCCCTCGTTCTTACTTGAACTTCCTGGATGATTGCACTGTAGCTTCCCTTCGAGCCCATCTTTATCTCCTCTACAACCGGCTTACAATCACATGCGATAACAATTTGCCTTTGCGAGAGGTCAAGAGCAAGTGTTTCATGCACAGCTAGAGCTCCCAATGTCGCCGGGTCATGAATGTTGCTAAAAACCATGCAGGAGCCCAGATAATCACCCTCGTGATCTCTACACAGTGTCGCAGAAGCTCCTCCTTTTCCATGCCTGGACAAACCACCATCAACATGTATCTTCGCCACACCAACTCCCGGCGCTTTCCACACATAACCAGGATCAGCTCTTCTATTTGATGAACTCCCTTGCTGAACCGGAGCCCGCATAGCAAACTTAAACGTTTCAAGTTCAGAAATGAAGGAATTAACAAAAGAATGAGTTGCGTGCGTATGGGCTCTGGAGAATCCCCTCATGTATGGCCTTCCGTCGCGCAGTCCAAATTGCCCATATTGCTACCACCACTTTGATTAAACATGCATGTGGCAGGGCCTCAATCATATTGAAAATCTATAGCTTGGTATTTCCCTCCCTCGTGGCTTGCATGTAGTCAGTAATTTCATCATCAGCTAAGGCCCAAACGCATCGAGCCATAGAACACTCCAGGAGAGAATGTCGCCATGAGTCATATGCTCCACACATCTGACATTTGTCATCTGTCGCCATCTTCCTGTTAAGACGCACATCCTCAGTAGGAATCGAGTGCCTAGCCAATCTCCACAGGAAGTTACGTATTTTTCCTGAAACCTGAACGGACCACAAAGATGACAAGCCTTCCTTTCTACCCCAGGATCTGAGCTACCGGCTCTACCTTCAAGCCAATCTTCACTCCTTTTCTTAGTACCGACTAGCATTCGGTACGTAGACCGGGCAGTGAAAATTTCTTTCCGCTCATGATTCCATGCCCAGAAATCATCCTGCCTTCTTGTGCAAAGTGGAATACTCAATATGACATTCGAATCTGCGGCTGCGAAGTGCTGCTCAACTACTTCTTTCCTCCATGTAGCTGGCGACCTCGGGACGGCTCAGACCCGTACAGAAAAATGATTGGGTCATGTCCAATACCGCTGTTCCGCGTAGCGAAATAAATGTGCCAGCACACGCGCGCTGATCGAAAACAATACTAGTACCTGAATACAAAATTGGAATACATTGCAGGGCGCTGATCCACATGCGAATGAATGGGGGAGATTCGGGATCATCTGAGCCTGGGCTCAGAATTGGGTAGCCCACCGAGACTTGCCTTCTCTCTATTTGATTTCTTTCACCAATACTAACAAACCTTAGATAAAACTATGATGCAAAAGGGTTGGCCAAATAAAGCAAGAAATTATACGTTGCTTCTTTTCACTATAATTTTTCTCAAGGATTATCTCTATCGGCCGAATCAAACTTGTCTTTTTCCATCTTTTTTTTCTCTTTTTATTATTGCCAACATGTCTCCTTGATTGTTTCCAAACTAAAAGAGCCTAATAATTCAAAGTGTAATATCTTAAAGCAACAATCGGGCTCAAAGCAGCAATCAGGCAGGGCCTTGCTTATATATGCACTTTTTGCATAAATGACTGCGAAAACCAAACAACGACTACGTACGGAAAAAATAGGTTAGTTATAGAAAGAATAAAAAATAAACATCGAGAAAAAATAAAAATTGAAACGCGCGCACTCGCCAATTTGGCCGGCCAACTTCGATTGTAGTTGATGTTTTGGTAAGGTCCCAAATTGATTTGGGTATGAGTAGAGGAAGACAAGAATAATTTGGATTTAGTTTAGATTTTCTTAAGATTTAATTCGAATAAGTTAATGCATGATGTTTCTTTTGGAAAAGTGCCAATTTATTTAATTTAGTTATAAAGCACGCGTCAAATATGCTGGCCCAAATTGGTTGTGCTTGAGTGAAACATCCTATGTCAGACGCTCGTAGTTGTAATACAGGGTTTGTGAAAGATGAGGCAACGCTACCAACTCCGGTGTGGGAGGAGAGATGCGCGAACCTACTGCCCCTCTTTCAAGGTTTTTATACCCCTCTTTAGAGCGGAGCGCACTTTCAGTGCACGGCGGCATTGGTGCACTTTATCTAGGCCGTGTGCTGCATGCTTCGAGATGGAAACAACAAGTGCCAGCGTGTAATATTGATGAAATACCAGACTCCAAACTCGCTGTATTGTTGTGCTACACGCTCATGGTACTGTCCGGGATCCAGGTCTAGCGCATGCATAGTGCCCCCGTGGTGGGACTGGATGCTAAACTCAGCGCAGGTCCATGTTCTGTGGCTCATAGTCATGAAAATGTGCTGGGGTCAGTGCATGGGTGGCGTCTCTGCTAGGACCCGCTCGTTACGTGTAAACAGTTCAGTATATAACTAAAAGATGGAGGCCGGGGCAACATCACAACTAGAAAATCTATAAGGAGGAGAGGGAGCGCGGATCTGAATCTGCAATCTGCAAGGAACATGGAGTTCATTGACATGGATGGGCTGCTAAGGTTAGATTCCCACTGTTTATACTATTTGATTCCATATTTTTACAATATCCTGATAGACTGCTTTCGTTTTAGATCTGATAGACTGCTTTCATTTTAGATCAACTACTAGCTTGATCCTTCATTCTCTGCGGCCTTCATTACGAGCTCATGATGTTTTTTTTTAGAAGAGCTCATGATGTTTTGTGTGGGCAGTCAACATGCATGCTCATCTGGATCTTCTAGAGCTTGCCCGACGATAAACGATAAATTCGTCCAGCACGAGGATCATGGGGTTGGTCACATGTACACCCTCCGTCCCAAAATTCTTGTCTTAGATTTGTCTAGATATGGATATATCTAATACTAAAACGTGACTTGATATATCAAAATTCTTGTCTTAGATTTGTCTAG
Source organism: Aegilops umbellulata (assembly GCA_032464435.1). Taxonomy (NCBI): domain Eukaryota; kingdom Viridiplantae; phylum Streptophyta; class Magnoliopsida; order Poales; family Poaceae; genus Aegilops; species Aegilops umbellulata. Next base: position 375,419,814 of record CP136059.1, on the reverse strand, counting down.
ATATGGATGTATCTAATACTAAAACGTGACTTGATATATCTGTATTTAGACAAATCTAAGATAAGAATTTTGGGACGGAGGGAGTATGATGCGATACACACATCTGAAACAGAGAGAGTAGACGAGAACAACGACGAGGGATCGGGTTCGTGTGCTTTGGGGATAAGTACTTCTCAAAGCATGGAAGTGGTTGTTTTGGCCAACGGATTGCATCCGCTACCCTGCATCTAGAAAGTGGAAAATGTTGGTCCGGAAAAAGAAAAGATAAGTACTTTTCAAAGCATGGGTCTGAAAATTTTCATATGAGCGGTGCATGATCGTTTACTTGATCGATTAATTAAAATAAAAAACTACTAATAGCGTGTGCTTGATTGGTCCTGGCAGCTCGTATAGATGCATGTGCTTGTGCAGTGACCATGGTTGTGAACACTGCGGTGGAGCGTGGTTGTGTCCGTGTACTATATGTTGGAATCGTGCTCGAGATGTGTCAGCCGTGTGTGGTGTGCTTTGCTTGGCAAAATTTCCTAAGCATAATAATTGGTACGCATTCGATGCGCCGGTTTGGGGGGTACTACTAGATCGATCTCGATCTTTTTTAAGGACGACTGCATATTTCTTAACCAACAAAGGTTACAAGCATAGCACATAAGCAACATCGCCGAGAGACCACACGTGCCCCACACAAATGCTAAAAGGATCCCCAAAGAAAAAGAAAGTAAAATCCGGTCCCGGAGGGTCTCAATGCAGAAAGAGCCAATGCCAGGTCCCTAGCAGACGACCGCCGCCGCTGTCGAGACGAACAGTAAAGGAAGACGATGGAAACCACCAAGCCCCACCGTGAACGGCGGGGCGTAGCCACTGTGGCACGTCGACCGTGCAAATCCTCGGCTTCGGCTTCGGCACCTCCGTTCGACGAATCCGGAGAGTCACCAGATTTGCCGCCGCAAACCACCACCCGAGTGCTGGGCCACCAAATCTCTCGCCAGGCGCCGCGGCCACCGCACGAGTGACCAACGCCGGCCCGAGCACTCCTGTACAGGACTCCACCGGCTTCCCAAGACGAGCGGCAGGAATCTACACCGGTGGCCTGTCGATCCCGTCCGGGAAGACGAGCTCGAGGTGGATCGAGCCCCGGAATAACAAAACAGCGACAAGACGCACCTGAGCTACGACCGCCACCGACGACGGAGCCCGTGGGCCAGAGCAGGGCCAGGATGAAGACATACTCGCGTGCAGCTCCTCCCGAGCTAGAGCCAAGGACGATGCCAGCGAGCGCCCAACCAGATCGAGCGCTCGATTCGGAGCACACACAAGCAGCTGACCTGAAGCCGCCACCATGGACGAGGGCGACGAGACAGCAGCACCCGAAGCACACCAAGTCGTGGGCATCTCCGCCGCCCGACCGGAGCCAAGTGCTACGCCTAGGAGCCCACCCCGACAGCAAAAGCCTAGCTACAGAGCCACGAAACTACGCTATATACACAGGCCACACATGGATCTGGGCCCTCCTCACCTCACGACGCCGACGAGAGCGGCGGAAGCTAGGGGACCCGACGAGATCGACGGCGGGAGCCTAGGCGCTGAGGTCGCCAAACGAGTCGCCTCTCCTATGTGTACTGAAGCGAGAGGAAAGGGATGAGGAAGGGATAGAGGGATTTGGTGGAATAGTTCGATGTATTGCTTAAGCCTTGTGGGCATATATATAGGAGTACATGATCTACTTGGAGTACAAGGCAAGTCAGAATATTTCCTAGTCTAACCTATGTTTCTTAATACAATCACGTTACTCAATACTGTGGCTGTACTAGATCGATTTCCTCCACCATGCATGCCGTTCATTAATACGTAGGCACGAGTTTTCGCCGACCGAGCGGACTGGGGCACAAGTCGGGAGCCGCGCTGGAAGTAGATGCACAAGCAGTATTCCCGCTTAGTACAAGTGAAGTCTAGAAAGAGACTGGGAAGCGACCAACTAGAGAGTGACAACAGTCATGAACATGCATTAAGATTAATCAACAATGAGTGCAAGCATGAGTAGGATATAAATCACCATGACCATAAATATCGTGGAGGCTATGTTGATTTTGTTTCAACTACATGCGTGAACATGTGCCAAGTCAAGCCACTCGAATCGTTCAAAGGAGGATACCATCCTATCATACCACATCAAAACCATTTTAATAGCATGTTGGCATGCAAGGTAAACCATTATAAACTCCTAGCTAATTAAGCATGGCATGAGAAACTATAATCTCTAATTGTCATTGCAAACATGTTTCATTCATAATAGGCTGAATCAGGAACGATGAACTAATTATATTTACAAAAAGAAGATAGGTCGAGTTCATACCAGCTTCTCTCATCTCAATCAGTCCATCATATATCGTCATTATTGCCTTCACTTGCACGATCGAATGGTGTGGACAATAATAATAGTGCACGTGCATTGGACTAAGCTAGAATCTGCAAGCATTTAATACAAGGGAGAAGACAAGGTAATATGGGCTCTTGGTTAAATCAACAATAATGCAAATGAGAGCCACTCAACATTTCATCATGGTCTTCTCCTCTCGACCCCCAAAGAAAAGAAAAGAAATAAAACTATTTACACGGGAAAGCTCCCAACAAGCAAAAGAAGAACGAGAAATCTTTTTGGGTTTTCTTTTAAGTACTACTACTACAAGCATTGAAAGTAAACTATCTAAAAGCTATAACTAATTTTTTTGGTTTTTCTTAAGGTTTTTCAAACACACAAGAAGAAAGCTTAGAAAAGAAAATAAACTAGCATGGATAGTACAATGAAAAAGTATGAGCACCGATAGCTAGAATGAGTGTGTGAACATGAATGTAATATCGGTGAGAAATACGTACTCCCCCAAGCTTAGGCTTTTGGCCTAAGTTGGTCTAGTCCCACGGCTGGCCTGGCGGATATCCAAAGTCATAGCTGGGATCGTACTGAGATGCAGCGGCTACTGCTTGATGAGCTGCAGCTTGGAGGCGAGATGCCTTCGTCCTCCTCTCGTACTCGTTCGCCTCCTCCCTGGTTATAACATATCTCCTTTTTGCCTGAAAGTTAAAGAAAGTAGGAGCAGGGAGGGCAATATGGATAGTGCGACGTCTGTCAAAGATTGGTCGGTACTGGAGAGGATGTTCGTTCCTCTCAGCAAACTGATGGCGAACCATAGCATTATAATCTAGATAAGCACGAGGTAACTCCCTATCATTTCCATGTATAGGTACACCAAGATAATTAGCTACACGAGTTGCATAAATTCCACCAAACAAATCTGCACTTATACTATTAAGATGCAACCTTCGTGCAACAATGGCCCCAAGTTATATTGTTTATCACCTAATACCGCACTCTTGAGGACACTAAGATCTGGAATGCACATATGACAAGCTTCATCTTTACCGTTAATGCATCTGCCTATAAAGAGAGCAAAAATAATGTATGGAAGGAAAATGAATGCTCCCTATGGTAGGTTGTGTGATTTCTCTAGATTCCCCCACAGCGATACTAGCAAGAAAGTCTTTATATTCAGATTTGCGAGGTTCACTAACATTGCCCCACTGCGGGAGTTTACAAGCAGTATTAAAATCTTCTAGGTCCATGGTATAGGATTTATCATAAAGATCAAATAAAACAGTTTGAGAATTTCGCGAAGATGTATATTTAAACCTCCTCACAAAGGAATCAGTTAGGTAGTAGTGCTGCGGACACTTATCTGACACGAAGTCCCCAAGATCAGCATTACGCACATAAGTGTCAAATTCATCATTGATGCCTGCCTGGACCATAACCTCTGACGGCCATTCACAAGGCCGCACTTGAGCTTCCCTCGGTGGTTCATTGTCCGGCTAACGTATCGTGATCCTTGGTCCTTGCTTCCTTGAGGAACCACCTTGGTATATTTTCCTATGCATTTTTCTTTCTATGGAAAATTTCTGAAATTTTAGTGACCCAAAATAAAAGTGAAGCAAACTCAACAAGATTGATAGCAACTACTCCCACAAGTGCCTAGAGGCTATATCATGCATTAAAACTACTTTGGACCATATAAATTTGACATGCAAGCTCAAGAACAGGGTCACCTTAGCAGCAAAAAATTGCAATGAATAAAGCACTAGGACAAAAACTAATTGGACCATTGGAGGAGTCACATACCGAAGAATAATCCCCCAAAACAGTTTTGTGGATGAAGCTTTGAGCAGGGAGATCGAAAATGGTAGCAAGATGAGCTAGAACACGGGTTTAAGCTATGGGAGGATTTTTTTTCTGGAGGAAGAAGAAGTGTGTGGGTGCTGGAATAAGTGAAGGGGGGCCACGTGGGGCCCATGAGGCAGGGGCGCGCCCTGCACCCTCGTGGCCAAATGGTGGCCCCCCCTGGTGTGTTCTCAGTGCTAGATATTCTTAAATATTCTACAAAAAAAATCATATTTCATTTTCAGGACATTTGGAGAACTTTTGTTTTTGGGGTATTTTTATTACAAGGATAATTCAGAAAATAGACAGAAAATACTATTTTTACTTTATTTAATCTAAATAACAGAAAGTAAAAGGAGGACAGAGAGTTTTGCTTTCTAACTTCATCCATCTCATGCTCATCAAAAGGAATCCACTAACAGGGTTGATCAAGTCTTGTTAACAAACTCTTTCCGAATAACATGAGACCGGAGAATTTTCGAATAACACTAGGTTACCTCAACGGGGATATGCACGTCCCCAACAATAAGAATATCCTATTTCTTCTTGACGGTAGGGAGAGGAAATTCAAAACCTCCAATTGTAATCGTTGAAATTTTTCCAATAGAATTGATACTGTGGACTTGAGGTTGTTTCCTCGGGAAGTGTACCGTATGCTCATTACCATTAACATGAAAAGTGACATTGCCTTTGTTGCAATCAATAACAGCCCCTGCAGTATTTAAAAAGGGTCTACCAAGAATAATAGACATACTATCGTCCTCGGGAATATCAAGAATAACAAAGTCAGTTAAAATAGTAACGTTTGCAACCACAACAGGCACATCCTCATAAATACCGACAGGTATAGTAGTTGATTTATCGGCCATTTGCAAAGATATTTCAGTAGGTGTCAACTTATTCAAATCAAGTCTACGATATAAAGAGAGAGGCATAACACAAACACCGGCTCCAAGATCACCTTTAACCATAGAAGCATGTTTACTAATGAGTTTAAGTTCATCTTTAACTCTAGACATATAATCACTCAAGTGTTCAATCATCTAAGCATTAAGTTTCAATTGTCTACCAACATAAGCATTGAAGTTTATTGTTTCACAATAAAATTATCAAACTTGTGAAAGCATTGGCTAGCAGACTTATTACAAGGAATATCACCTTCATCAAATCTATGGAGAGAATTTACATTTACTACCTATGTTGGGTTATCAAGACCATGTATTTCTTCAATAGGTGGTAAATTCTTAACCTCTTCAGCTTTAATACCCTTTGCTTTCATATATTTCTTTGCCTCTTGCATATCTTCAGGACTAAGAAATAGAATGCCCCTTTTCTTTGGAGTTGGATTAGGAGTTGGTTCAGGAAGTGTCCAATCATTATCATTACTCAATATATTATTCAATAGCAATTCAGCTTGCTCAACAGTTCTTTCCCTGAAAACACAACCAGCACAACTATCCAGGTGGTCTCTGGAAGCATCGGTTAGTCCATTATAAAAGATATCAAGTATTTCATTTTTCTTGAGAGGATGATCGGGCAAAGCATTAAGTAACCGGAGAAGCCTCCCCCAAGCTTGTGGGAGGCTCTCTTCTTCAATTTGCACAAAATTATATATTTCCCTTAAAGCAGCTTGTTTCTTATGAGCGGGGAAATATTTAGCAGAGAAGTAATAAATCATATCCTGGGGACTACGCACACAACCAGGAGCAAGAGAATTATACCATATTTTAGCATCACCCTTTAATGAGAACGTAAATAACTTAAGGATATAGTAGTAAAGAATTTTTTCCTCATGAGTGAATAGGGTGGCTATATCATTCAGTTTAGTAAGACGTGCCACAACAGTTTCAGATTCATAGCCATAAAAAGGATCAGATTCAACTGAAGTAATTAACTGAGGATCGACAGAGAAATCATAATCCTTATCAGAAATACAGATAGGTGAAGTAGCAAAAGCAGAGTCATATTTCATTCTAGCATTCAAAGACTTTTCTTTCAGCTTAGCCAACAGTTTCTTAAGGTCATATCTATCTTTGCAAGCAGAAAGGTCTCTATCAGTTTCTTCATCCATAGCATAACCTTTAGGCACATCAGGCAATTCATATCTACGGGAAGAATCTTCATCATCACTTTCATCAATATTATCTGTTTCAATAATTTCATTCTCTCTAACCCTAGCAAGTTGTTCATCAAGAAATTCACCTAATGGCACAGTATTATCAAGCATAGAAGTAGTTTCATCATAAGCATCATGCTTAGCAAAAGTGGCATCATCAATAACATGCGACATGTCAGAATTAATAGCATGAGTAGGTGTCACAAGTTTACTCAAAATAGAAGGTGAATCAAGTGCAGAGCTAGATGGCAGTTCCTTACCTCCCCTCGTAATTGAGGGAAAAATCTTAGTTCTTTCGCCTTTCAAGTTCCTCATAGTGATCAGCAGATATAAATCCCAAGTGACTCAAAGAATAGAGCTATGCTCCCCGGCAACGGTGCAAGAAAATATTCTTGATAACCCACAAGTATAGGGGATCGCAATAGTTTTCGAGGGTAGAGTATTGAACCCAAATTTATTGATTTGACACAAGGGGATTCAAAGAATATTCTCAAGTATTAGCAGTTGAGTTGTCAATTCAACCACACCTGAAAGACTTAATATCTGTAGCAAAGTATTTAGTAGCCAAGTAGTATGGAAGTAACGGTAACGGTGGCAAAAGTATCAGTAGTAGTTTTATAGCAATCCTATGACAACTGAACCTAGCAAGATAGTAATTACGACCCAAGCGGCCATTCCTTTAATACTTTCGGCTCTCGGGAGTATCTTTGTAGGATACTTGGCGGACCATTGATCGATAAAAAGTAGTAAATAAGCCCTTTTCTCGCAGGTACGAGAGATTGCACAACCTTGCCTTGAACGCTTGAAGTTCTAAATAAATCTACAACTAGAATGATATATTATTTAATCGTGGAAATGCCATGTCAGGTGCACCTATCAGAATCGGAACAAACCAATTACCATAAACTAATTTAAAGATCAGTTAGTCCACCATAGTTTTTCTTTACGAAAGAATTGGTCAAAAATGCCCCGATCTTCCATTGAGAATCATCCCCAATCGAATTATTTGGGCCTACTCGTTATCAGAGGGATCAGGCAATAAATGCGAGAATATTGACTTCCATAACCTCTTTATTTTTTATTTTCACAATAACTCGGGATGTAATGATTGCTATTATATGGACACAGACTCTATTGTTGTTCAGAACGAACTTCCAGAAGAAATGGTATCACCTAGCGAAATAGGAAAGTTTAAGAAGGAGCACTATGTAAAAGAGGGAATCTTTTTGGCTAGTGAGGATCGATCCCGGATAAGCGAGTCAGTGTAGGGGTCTAAACGAAGGATTCAAAGGAGGTTACCGGTTAAGGGCAAATGCAATCTTTGAGCAATGATATCATCTACCACTCTTTCCAATCTTGCCCTCAGCGAACTGGTCGACTCAAAATCCGCCCCAGCCCGCGATATAAGATGATTCGCTCATTATCTGAAGCGTTAATTTACCTACTAACATATCACCAGTTTCTACCCAGCCCTCTTCTCATCTCAAAGCTCGACCTCTGCCACTCGAACTCGACCTGGTGGTTTTTTATCATTTCATTGACCTTTGAACCGCTCTTGCCCTCCTGGTGAACTGACCGTACCCCAAACCGACACACGTCAGCAAAGCAAGTCGTCTTTGGTTTGGAGCTAAATTCCCGGATGTATAGGCTTGATCGAGTGCCTTACCTGAAATCGACGATATAAAGTGGGCCGGAGTCACTGAATGAAGCCCTCCCTCCCTTTCTTTCGGAGGTGCTGACCCGCATATTTTATTATTTTATTTGTATTTCTTTATTGTATTATACCTTAATATATATATATTCTAGATATATAGAATAGACGAATCTCGATTTGTCAAGTCTCATACGGGAGGCCTTCTATCCAGATCATAATTTTCTTCTTCTTTCTATTTTCTTCTTCTTTCTTTATCTATCTATATATAGAACCCTCGCGCTAGGGAAATGCTATTCTCGAAAGCAAGGGATTGAGTGAGATATGCAGCAAGCAAAGAGCGGCAATTTTTTTTCCGAATGACCTTATTTCGAGAATCAACTAACCGACAAATCCGTAGCCCAGGTGATTCGCTGGCAACCACTGGTATATTACAGAACGATCTAAAGAGGGTCATAGCTTGTTCAACTTGCAGTCAATTAGGCTATATGATCTTTGCTCGTTCGGAAAAGGCGAAACAAGTTGTGTTGACTGAGGCTCAGAATACGTTCTTTTGTTCGATCTTACTCATCAAATGGCACTCAGTTCATATCTGTAAGTTCGTTCGATCATTGACAAGGTTCAAATAAAGAAAAAGTAGAAAAGGATTAAAATCAAATAAATCTTTCGAAGCTAGGGTGCCAAGCCTATAAGAATCAGAAGAATAATCCACACTAATGTAACCGCCGGTTCCCTCGGGGGTAGAAACTTAGCTTGGAGAAAGATCCCGTTGATCTTCGGGAGCTGCTGCTCTTTTTTCTCTAATTCGCTTCTCAGATCCTCCGACTACTCCTCCGGCAGATCTTGTGCCACTCCACCAGGTCGTATGAAACTGGAATGCATCCCTATTCAGGAAGAATTGCTGCAATTCTTCAATCCTAACGAAGTAATTCCGGAGGAATCCAATGAACACTGCTATCACTCTAGCATCGGAATGGCACCTTTCGAGTTAGAGAGGGTTTTCGGTTTGAATCAAGATAGGGTCAGGGGAGCGGAGCGCGGGCGCACTCACTCTAACAGTGTACCTTTTGCATGATGGGTCAGCTATATCTGCTTGCCGATTCCTATTAAGAATACGAGAGTGACAACGCAAGCAAAAATCTTGAAGGAAGGACTGACTGAAGGAAGGAACAGACCATAGCAAAAGCCGAAGAAGATGCGAATCAGGAAAAGGGAGACGTTTCTGTGCCTTCCTAGTTTGCCAACCCTATGTTTGATTGCGAGTTCTGGCGAGGGGGGGCGCAGAGAGAGACCAAAAGAATGATTTTTTGGATCGACGAGCCATTTCGACAGGAGAAATGGTGGAATTTGCCAGCGGTGTGAAAGGAATCGCCTTAAATCTTGAGAATGAGAATGTAGGTTTTGATAGCGTCGAACATGAGCGGACACCCACGAAATCTCGATTTGACACATGGTTATCTGATTCCTAAAACGAAAGATGCAGTCTTTCACTTCTGCCTCTCCACTCCCATGCCTTTCTTGGTCGGACCAACCCCTAAGCCTCTTCGCTAACTCGCTCGCCTACAAAAATGAGTAGGCGAGGCTAGGCAAACTCAGCCGCTCAGTTCCTGAAAGATATCGTGCCAACAGAAAGATCTCGTTCCCGTAGATTCAGTTCGTTCTAGCAATCGTGCCGGAACTCACTGATCCAGGGAACAGGAAACGGAGAACTTGTTGCTTTCTTCTGTTTTTGGTCAATTTATAGTTCTAGTCTACTGGCCCTAATTCACAGTCGCATTTATTACACTTTTACAAGACGAAAGCGTTTGAACTATTTACTAGAAAAAAAGGGGGAAGAAAAAAAATAAAGGGTCCACTCATAGGAAAACCCAACCTTTCCCCGCATCCGGCACTAATCTATTTTTAACATCTAATTAGAGCGGGGAATCATTCCAATTAGGAAGTTCAGCTCGTTGCTTTTAATTTTACCAGAATTGGAGCCAGGCCGGTATTCAAACAACTATTCAGAGTTCCCAACTCTGGGTAAAGGCCCTGCCTTACCGCTTGGCCATGCCACCAAAAAATCCGATCAAAAATCTACAAAACAGGATTGCCCCCATCATTCCAGCTTTAACTGCCTATTCGGCTTCAGCAGTGGGTTTCCAAAGGCGCTCTTCCCAGATAAAAAAGGGAAAGGAACATTGTTGTTTGCGAGGTCTCGATCATTTACATGGACCCACTTCTCATTCCATTTGTGGGAATTTTATGATTTATAAACCAGCTCCTTCTGCTAAAAATTGTCCCTTTTTAATGGATTTACCCCGCGGATCCGCCCATTGTCCAAGATTCCCCACTGCTGCCCCCCGTGGGAGTCCGGGCCGTGTCTCAGTCCCAGTGTGGCTGATCATCCGAAAAGACCAGCTAAGCGACCCTGCTTCACCTTAATTGTTATTTGAACAAAAAGATATTCTTAAAAAAGAAGGGAAGTAGAACCAAGTCAAGATGATATGGGTCACCCCTTCTTCTTGCGCCAAAGATCTTATCATTTCCGAAGGAACTGGGGCTACATTTCTTTTCAATTTCCCTGCTCCACCAGAAATTCCCTCTGCCCCTACCGTACTCCAGCTTGGTAGTTTCCACCGCCTCTTTGAGGTGTTTACGTAACTCATCTAGTCCAGAAATAGCTTGACCTGTCCAATTTCAAACGAATCAAGATATCCTATCGTTCCGGTCCACTGGGAGAAGGTTTGATTGGGATTGTTTAACTCGATTTCCAATGAAAAAAGTGCGGATCACTATGGGTCAAAAGTAGTGTTTTTCTAGTTTACCTCATAAATGCATGTTTTGCTAAGATCCTGTGAATGAAACACCTGTCCTGCTAAGCCCAAACTCTAATGTGCTTGACTTGGAAGTAGGCCACTGTTTCACTGCAAGAAGACAAAGAAAAGGCTGGTGCTTCCCTTGTTGAGGTAAGAGCAAATGATCTTATTCGCGATCTCCTAAGAATTGAGTTAGTCAAGTCCACTATTTCGTATACATGAAAAAGGTATGTTAGGACAAGTGGCCCCAACCATTACAAAACTAATACCTATTCTGTTTTACTTTAAGGATCTGGCACCTTCGCTAGACGGAGAGTAAGCGACTTCTATTAGCACCGGACTGTCGAGTCGTGTGGGCACCTGATATCTATGAGGGTTCACCCACCCCGGTGACATCATTCCTTTCTATTGCGTCTAAAATCTCTATTTCTGCAAATATGTAACATGTTTCTATTGTTGCTTGCCGGCGAAACCTAAGAAGCTGCGGACTTCTTAGACTGACTGCAGAGAAGACCAATTGGCAATGTTCTTAATTTTGTGGGTTTCAGTGGCAACCCCATGCTGGCTGATAGTATGGCCCAAATAGGATAACTAGCGTTGAGCGAAAGAGCACTTTGAGCATTTGACTTGCCATTGATCCCTTCTTAACAACTCAAGCACTGATTGCAAGTGGATTGTGTGATCTGGGTATCACGAGCAGCGAGGCAGGTACGGCTGGAGGAAAAGCAAGGCAACAAGTTGCTAGGTTTAAGCCTATTGGGGTTCAGTTGGCGAGAAGTGCCTTCTTTTTTTCTCTTTCTTTTCCTTTTTGTTTGTTTCGAGAAAGATATCGACCGCGAAGCCTCGCTTATGCACCGAGAAAGATCGACTTTCAGAGGTTTGAGGCAAGGAGATCCTCTTTCTCCTTTGCTTTTTCACCTAGTAGGTGATGCACTATCTGCAATTCTGGATAGAGCTAAGGAAGCAGGTGTTATTAGAGGTTTGGTACCACATCTGATACCAGGGGGGCAACGTTTCACAATTTAATGAATCCTCCACTTATTCGAAACTTATCGTGGAATCTAGGCCCACTAGGACTCGGCGGGATTTCTGGTAAATCAAGCTCTCTCAGGGGTGGAAGCCAGCCCCCACTACTCGATGTTAACACTCTACATGATTCGACAATGGATTTGTCTTCCTCAAGTCTAATAACAAATATCTAGTTTTGTTTCATAAGCGGCGAGCGAAGGAATAAGAATACCGCCCCCTGATCTGTAACCCAGATAGTCAGTAGGAAACTCCAATCTGCAAGCGGAACAACGACAAAAAAAGCTCTGCCCTTCCATCTCTTGGATAGATAGAGAGGGAGGGCAGAGGCCTTTGGTGTCCCTTTCAGTCAAGCAGACAGGTCAGTTGTTCAAGTCCGTCTGGTTGATAGGTCAGCTCGGTATAGAATCTTGTCTAGTTTCTGCGAAAAAATGCGGGAAAAATGCACATTCAATATTGAGAAAATGTTGCGTAACTTGGGGGCCCATGACATCCTTCCTAAACAGGAGCTATTGATCCATGAAAGGCTAGCACGATTATGATCCTTTGTAGGGTTTATCTTAGAAGAGAAGGCCATGAAGCGAACATCTCTTCTTTGGGAGAGAGGGGAAGATCTATGCAGGACACTTAACCCGTCCCGGAGGACTGCACACAGCTGGTACAACCTCGTGTGGTACATTTTACATGTTCTTACAAGTCCGGGAACTAGCTCAATTCACAGAGTGACAAGCCTATTATTTGCCTCTGCTCTCAATAAAACAAGTCAGCATCAATTGGCAAGGGGTCGATGATTAAGGGAATTGCAAACTTCTAAAAAGCAGCCCACCTACTTCCATAGAACAATATCGCGACAACGTAGAACTAAGTGGATTTATTGGATCCCGAATCCTGTCCCCACCTAATCATAGTCAAAATCTAGGCGGTGAATCGGGTTGAAAGTGAAAGTCGCCAAGAAGTGGTGGAATGATTCTGATTCGGAAGATAGGGCTGGGCTGGCAGGTTCTAGTTTGTTTGCACAAGAAAGAGAAAGAAGTGCCGGAGGCAGCACTGGACCAAGTAAAGGTGCCGGATACGTCTCAGCTCAGCTTGAAAGGGAATGTGTTTCCCAATTGCGTTTTTCTTAGTTTAGAATATCAAAAGATATCCCACAACCCGGTCTTAGGTTCAGAGTTGCTTTGTGGGAACTTCAAGAGAGAGAAGAGAGATCATAACTTAATATCAAAGGTCAGGTATACCTTCCTACGTTCGGCTGGCTTCGCTTCTCTTCTTCCTGGTGATGGATATAGTCTCGATGGAGCAACTGGTTCACCAGGAGTACGCAAGAAAGGCAAAAGCACTACGAATTGTTGATTTAGGAATGGGAATGGGCTAGAACCTTGGGTTCTTCCTTATATAATTAATGGTCTTTTCATTCTCATACTCTATCCGAGAGTTCAATGCAGCGTGTAAATACCTCTAGCCCTAGGGAAGGGACCATGCCGTTCCCAATGGTGGAATTGCTTCTTGTCTACTTTGCCGAGAAGAGCGCTCGCTACCCGATCCCCCTAAGCTAATGTAGTTCCCAGGTTGCCTACTAGATATCGTTTACGGCTATATCCGTGTAGGAAGCCGAGGAAAGAGAGATTGTATATGTATATATTGATATCTTGAGAGCTCAAAATAAAATTAATAAAAAAACATACCCTACATAACATATCCAACTCTTCTTGGTTCAGGGTTTTTCGTTTCCGAAGACTAGTAAAATAGGCGGATTCTGGAACCCCAAGGATCCAATCCCTTATCTTTCTTAAGTGCAGGGATGAAAGCCAAGAATGAAGTCGTCTCATCTCATATGGTAGCCTATTCTTTACCTCTCGTTCCAGGGTTGGATGCAACATTTCTGTATTATAGATAGGTGGCGTGCAAAGGTTTCCTCGGGCCAGACGGACATTGGTCCTCGAGTGCAAAGGCAGAAGGGAGCTTGACTGCAAGACTCACCCATCGCAGAAGATTGACCTGGTTTTCTTTCAGCTGAAACTCTACCTAATGGTTCAGATTCCCGCTTTCGCTGATCAGCGCTAGTCTTTCCTGCTGTGAATTTCCCAGGTCGGGAGAACCATCCGCAAGAAGGGTTTAGAGATATGCTGTTACAGAAATGAGGAGGCAGTACTTCTGCCTGAGTTCCTCTGGATCCTACTCGTCGGGATTACCGTGCTCCCGCAAAGCAAAATTGGAACTAGCGCAATTCACAGAGTTACAAGCCTTTGCACAATTCGCCTCTGCTCTCGATAAAACAAGTCAGAATCAATTGGCAAGGGGTCGAGAGGCATTTTGGGCACTGCTTCTTTGATTAATGGTACAAAGAAGTTCAAAGCTAGCGAGAGCATAAAGAATGGTAGATTCCATTCAACTGGTAGGTCACATACGATATGTGGATTAGTAGAATTTAGGATATTATATTACTCTATCTTTCTTTATGATGATACCATCCTTCTTACGAACCAAGAGCACTGGAGAAGCGAAGGGGCTCGTGCTGCGACGAATAGTGCCATTGTTCATCATCTCACAGATTTGCTTCTCAATCTCTGTTGAGCCTACTCAGACCAGAACAAAACATTTGGATTCTCTTTCGCCTATCGACCGGCGGTTTCGGTGGGTTGATACGATTTCCACTTTGACGGTCCTAAGTTGGCCGCAGTAATCTGATTGAGAAAATGGATAGTTGCTGCCATCGATATTAAAGAGTCTGTCTAGTGATATCCACGAGGAGAATGTGCGACCTCCAAGCCAAGAAAAGGCTTATCTTGTTGAGATCCTATGAATCAGTTCAATTAAAACCTTAGATTCATACTAGAGCCACGATGATTTAGTCTCAAGCTAAACAAAAGACAAGGATTTTCCTACTACTCCGACCTTGCCCTGAAAGGATAAGGAAATTGGATAAGAGCGAGAGCTAGACTGACTGTTGGTCCAATGCTAGTGGAGGATTCAGACTGAGGACCCCCTGTGGGAGTCCGGGCCGTGTCTCAGTCCCAGTGTGGCTGATCATCCGAAAAGACTAGCTAAGCATCATTGGCTTGGTCAGCCTTTACCTGACCAACTACCTAATACTACACAGGCTCATCAAATAGCGCTTTTGATCTTTCTTCAGGATTTGGCCCGAACTGTTCGGCAGATTCCAACCAAACCATGTATTTTTCTTCGAACGTCAATCTCGTAGGAATTTCGATTGGAAGTGTGGTATTGAAGGGCGAAGCCTTTACTCTTTGACTTGTTTAGCAATAGTCCGACAAGTGGGTAATGTTGGGGTGTGGCAAAACAGACTCACATTTTTCAATCGAAAAGATGGGTTCCTTTTTCGTCTTGACAAAGAAAGAATCATCTTGAAAACGTAACAGTGGCAACGGAAAAGTAACTAAGCAAAGATCAATATGTGAAAAGCTCATAGGGATTGGATCAATGATGGATAATTATGTCAGATGCGATTCCTCATGCAATAGTTATAACATAGGGTGACACAGAACAAGCTCCGATTCATTGATAATCCCCAAGTGCAGGGAATCATCGTAGCAATTCCCAAAGGTGGAAGTGATAAGTATGGAGTGTCGAACCCACAAGGAGCTAAAGGTAAGATCAATATTCTCTCAAGTCCTATCTGCCACTGATACGACTCTGCGTACACCGAACGTTTGCTTCCAACAAGAGACGAGAAATAAAACTACGTTGTGGGTATGAAGAGGATAACTTTGCATGATATCGGAGAGCTAAAACATAAAAGTAGGTGGTATTATCATAAAGTTAGAATATATTACTAAATATTATAAATAGCGAGTGTCGAATAATGATGGGTTGGTGTGCGGAATTGTCCTAGGCAATTGTTAACAAGACCGATAGTCGTCATTGCAATTTCATATGAGGGAGAGGCTTAAGCTAACATACATTCTCTTCTTGGATCATATGCACTTATGATTGGAACTCTAGCAAGCATCCACAACTACTAAAGATCATTAAGGTAAAACCCAACCATAGCATTAAAGCATCAAGTCCCCTTTATCCCATACGCAACAACCCCTTACTCGAGTGTATGCTTCTGTCACTCAAGCCACCTGAGGGAGTCCTGGATTAGGGGGTATCCAGACAGCCGGACTATATCCTTTGGCCGGACTGTCGGACTATGAAGATACAAGATTGAAGACTTCGTCCCGTGTCTGGATGGGACTCTCCTTGGCATGGAAGGCAAGCTTGGCGATACAGATATGAAGATCTCCTCCCATTGTAACCGACTCCGTGTAACCCTAGCTCCCTCCAGTGTCTATATAAACCGGAGGGTTTAGTCCGTAGGACAACAACAATCATAGCATAGGCTAGCTTCTAGGATTTAGCCTCTACGATATCGTGGTAGATCAACTCTTGTAATACTCATATCATCAAGATCAATCAAGCAGGAAGTAGGGTATTAGCTCCATCGAGAGGGCCCGAACCTGGGTAAACATCGTGTCCCCTGCCTCCTGTTACCATCCGCCTTAGATGCATAGTTTGGGACCCCCTACACGAGATCCACCGGTTTTGACACCAACATTGTTGCTTTCATTGAGAGTTCCACTGTGCCGTCACCGTAAGGAAGGATGCCTCGTCTCGTTGTCAAGGAAAAGGTTACCTCTGGGGGAGCCCTGGCTGTCGGCCAAACTCTCCGCCTAGGCGGTTTCGTCATGACTGCCCGTTCGGCTGCTGCACCGACGATGAGTTCTCGGGTCATCGAAAATAGCCTCCACGTCAGCTCGGAACTTGCCGAGCAGATGGATCCAATGGAGCTCCCTACCCTAAGTGAGCTCTTGGATCGCATCGCCTCTTTGGGAGTCGCTACGGACTATGATCGGATTGGGCTTAAACCCGACCAAAGGGAGATTAACTCTCCGCCGGTCACCCATCAGATAGCGGTTGTGGATGAACAATGCGGCAATTCTTCCTCTATCTTGAAGACAAACTATGTCCGGATTCCCGAGCTCTCCAAGTCGGATACCCGTTTACGGAAGGACATCGCCCAAGCCTCGAACCTAGAATCAGGCAGCGGGCCAGACCCATCGGGCGACATCCCAGAGCCCGAACTTCCAAGATCGGAAACTCCCCTGTCCCTGGGTCTAAGATCGGGTCAGGCTTCAGAGTAAATTACACCCACCCACCCAGATATAAGTGATCTCTCCCACATTAGGCAAGAGCCCCAGGAAACAGTACATCACTATTGGGCCAGATTCCTCCTTGTAATGAACAAGGTCAAGGACTGTCGCGAGGAAGACACAATCTCATTTTTCTGCAGTAATTGCACGAACAAGGGAATCCTTAACGCCATAAGTCGCCGTGACATAGCACACTTTGCTGACTTGGTGGCCATAGTACGGAAGGACTGTGCGATGGAAAGTGCCTGGAAAACCGAAACAAAATTTTGGGATAATCCGGCTCTGACTAAACACACAGTCAGGATTAAAAGGGTGCATCCTCGTAAGTTGCCCGATTCAATTACCAAAAGCAAAAGCCCACTGCAGGGCGTGGAACCGTATTGGAGGGATGGCTTAACAGACCCTGCAAAATCCACAGTACGGCGGATACCATACGAACACACCACTTTAGAGCATGTTGGGTACTCCGGCAGGTGGCCAAGAGCGGTGAGGATATCCTCATTCAAAGTGCCGCAGAGCGCCATCCCATGGATCACAATACAGTATTAACAGTCTTCGAGACATTCGCCTCAAATAATAGGCGCAAGCGAGCACTCTACAGCCTTGCCGAAATCTGCCAGGTGGCAGCAATAAATCCATGGAGCGACACGGCTATCACCTTCAATGCCAGTGACGAACCTAAATTCCGAACAACTCGAGCACCAGCCGCATTGGTCCTTCATCCAATTGTGGACGACTTTCGGCTCACTAAAGTGTTCATGGACGGCGGCAGCGGATTAAACCTCATTTATGAGGAAACTCTTCAAAAAATGGAAATAGACTGGAACCACATTAAGCAAAGGTGCACAACCTTCAGAGGAATTATCCCTGGTCGGGAAGCACGTTGCGCTGGGAAAATCACACTAGATGTGGTATTCGGCACGCCGGATAATTATAGTTCCGAAGAAATCACATTCCAAGTAGCCCCGTTCTGTAGCGGATACCACGCCCTTTTAGGGCGGGAGGCATTCACGATCTTCCAAGCCATACCCCAATACGGGTACATGAAGCTCAAAATTCCTGGGCCCAATGGAATCATCACTCTAGCTAGTGATTCGGACATAGCGCTCCGCACCGAGAACAAAACAGCCGCACTGGCCCTCGAGGCATTATCCGAAGCCCTCGCGGCAGATGAGTTAACTGCGCTACAGTCCACCGTGGAAAGGGATGACGTGATACTCGACAAGAGATCCATGTCCACCTCTCTCAAACCAGCTGATGAAATAGTCAAATTCCAAGTCCATCCAACGGACCATACAAAAACTGCATCCATCGGGGCACAGTTAAGCCCCGCTGTAGACGCCGCATTACGGGAGTTCCTGCGCGAGAATTGGGACATATTCACCTGGCATCCTTCAGACATGCCAGGAACCCCACGCAGGCTGGCCGAGCATAGCCTTAACATTTTAAAAGGATTCAAGCCGGTCAAGCAGGCTCTTCGGCGTTTCTCTGAACCTAAGAGACAAGGTATGGGAGAGGAACTAGCCAAGTTATTGGAGGCCGGATTCATCAGAGAAATAAAACACCCGGACTGGCTAGCAAGCCTGGTGATGGTACCAAAGAAGGACAAATCCTGGTGCCTATGCGTCGATTTCAAGGACCTCAACAAGGCTTCCCCAAAGGATCCCTCCCCCTCCCCCACATCTATCAAATTATCGATGCTACCGCGGGACACGACTCATTGTGCTTCCTCGACGCATACTCCGGCTACCACCAAATTAAGATGGCGGAATCCGACCAAGCCGCAACGACATTCATCACGCCATATGGCCCGTTCTGTTTCAACACAATGCCTTTTGGGCTTAAAAACGCCGGTGCAACGTATCAGCGCATGATTCAGACATGTCTGGAAAAGCAGATCGGCAAAACGGTGGAGGCATACGTAGACGATGTGGTCGTTAAAACCAGACACGTCGACTCTCTAATAGACGACTTGAGGCTCACATTCGACAATCTCCGAACATACGACATCAAGCTCAACCCGGAAAAATGCGTTTCCGGCATACCCGGCAGAAAGCTCCTGGGTTTTATCGTCTCCAGTAGAGGAATTGAAGCAAATCCGGCTAAAATCTGAGCCTTGTCACAATTGGCCATCCCAACCGACCTCAAGCAAATCCAGAAATTAACTGGATGCGTGGCGGCCCTAAGCCGCTTTATCTCCAGCTTAGGAGAAAAGGCATTACCGCTTTATCGCCTCCTTCGGCGCATCGAACACTTCGAGTGGACGGACACGGCTACGGCCGGACTTGAAGACATAAAGGCCATCCTGGACACCAACCCAATCCTGGCCGCGCCAAGCATCGGCGAACCAATGCTGCTATATATAGAAGCTACTCATCAAGTTGTAAGCGCAGTGCTAGTCGTCGAACGAGAAATGGATGGACATAAATTCCCCCTTCAAAAGCCGGTATATTATGTATCCACTGTCCTCACTCCATGCAAATCTCAGTACCCGCATTATCAAAAGATAGCATATGCGGTATTCCTGGCATCCCGAAAACTACGACACTACTTCCAAGAGTGTTCAATTATAGTGGCCTCGGAAGTGCCACTGAATGATATAATAAACAACCGCGACGCCACGGGCCGGATTGCCAAATGGGCCATTGAGATCCTCCCATTCGACATAACATATGAGCGAGCCATTAAGTCGTAGGTATTGGCAGATTTCGTCGCCGAATGGACAGAAGCCGAACTCCCTAAAGAGTACGGCGCATACTCCAATTGGATTATGCACTTCGACGGCTCTAAAATGCTGGCGGGTCTGGGGGCTGGCGTCGTCCTGACGTCCCCTACTGGAGACACAGTCCAATATGTACTCCAAATACTGTACACAGATTCCAACAATGCAGCCGAATACGAGGCCCTGTTACATGGTCTCCGGATGGCAGTTTCCATGCGCATTCGACGCCTGGAGGTGCGTGGGGACTCGAACCTCGCAATATCCCAAATAAATGGAGACTTCGACGCAAAGGATCCGAAAATGGCGGCTTACCGCAACGCCGTCCTCAAGATGTCAGCTCGGTTTGAGGGGCTTGAATTCCACCATGTGGCCCGGGAAAACGATCAGGCGGCGGACATGCTCGCCCATATCGGCGCTAAGCGCGATGCGGTCCCACCCAACATCTTCTTGGAAAGACTGTTTAAGCCATCCGTGGTATGGGAAGGGAACAACAGTAATAATAGTCCGGACCCGGCCACAACGCCAGATACCGAACACCCTGACATAATCAGAGGCTCCGCCACCGAAATAACACCTTCAGCCCACGTAATAATGGCCGTCATCGCCCCATGGACTGAACCATTCCTGGCCTACCTAACCAGGCTGGAACTTCGCAAGCACCAAAATGAGGCACGCTGCATAGTGCGGCGATCTAAAGCCTACAAGGTCCACGAGGGAGAGCTTTATAAGAAAAACATTACCGGAGTCCATCAAAGGTGCATCTCCGAAGAGGAAGGGTGGAAGCTCTTGGCAGAAATCTACGCTGGACTCGGCGGCCACCACGCCGCAGCCCGGGCCCTCGTAAGCAAGGCCTTCCGTACAGGTTTCTATTGGCCAACGTCCCGGGCAGATGCACAAGATCTGGTTAACGTTTTTTCACTAAAAACTATGAGGCAACAGCCCCACATTACTTTATTAAAGCTCAACCACCAAACAAACAAAGGGTTCTGAAAAGGAAAGCTAACTAGGGAGGTAGGGAACTACTTACCTATTGAGCTATTTACATATTTACAGAAATATATACATGGATACATACAAACTAGGGCAAACAATTTATCCAGTCTAACAGCAATGGCTTTAGGCTAGGCTTGAATCTGTGAGAGTGCAGAGTAGCATCATGAATGAAGTTTCTCTTCCAAGCAGCAAAAGTTGGCCTCTCATGTCTGAAGATTCTGCCATTTCTGAGGAGCCAAATATTCCAAGCTGCTAGATAAACGACCTCCCTGAAGAAAGGATGGCCAAAGCTCTTCCTCGCAGCAAACAAACACTGAGATGGGGTTAAACCAGCTAACCATTGGATGTTCAAGTAGTTCCATACTCTTGTGCTGAATTGACATTTGAAGAAAAGATGATCTCTATCCTCATGAGCCTGTGCAAAACATAATGGGAAGGTGTTGTCTTCCTGTGGTGATCGCCAGTGCATCCTCACCAGCATATCTCTGGTATTTAGCCTATCATTTAACATCAACCACGCAAACACCTTTATCTTCATAGTTGCCTTACTTTCCCAAATCCATTTGGCTGGAGTATCAGTTGCCATGTGAGCATGCATGACAGTATAATAACTTTTTGTGGAGAAAATACCTTTGCCAGGTGTCCAAGACCACGAATCATGAATCCCTTCATCAGCATGAAGGCCAAAGAGACCAGACTGAACAATGAGCATCTCATCCATTGCTTCTGGTAACAAGGGCAGATGAAATAGTTCAGACATATCAGATGTGTTAATCACCTCACGAACAGAAACCTTGTCATCAATGGAAAAAGAGAACAACCTAGGAAATCTCTCTCTGAGCGGAACAGATGATCCTAGGAACACCCAAGCATCAAACCAAAACAGAACAGTGTCCCCCATGTTGATGGTAACCTCAGAGTAAAGTCTGAAAACTTCATTGAGCTTGAGTATGTCCCTGACAAGTAAGTATTCCAAATGAGAGAAACCCAAGGGATCTCTGCTTTGTTAGAACTTGGAAAGGTGCTTGGAAAGGAGGGCTCTATTTTGGATGGTTAGATTTACTATCCCCATGCCACCTTTATCTTGGGTCTGCAAAGAAGAGGCCAAGCTGCAAGTGATTGCCTAGGAGTATCTGGTTCAACGTTGCGTTGGTTGCCAGCTTTTTGCAAACTAGAGCCATATGCCGCCTACCGCTCTCCAAACAATCCCCATTACTTGGCCCTTTGCGGTGTGGGGGCTTGATATGGTCGGACCCCTTAAAGGGGGAACCCATAAGAAAAAATACTTACTTGTCAGGGTAGAAAAATTCACCAAATGGATAGAAGCCAAAACCGTTAAAGCGATCGAATCCAGACCGGTGATAGACTTCATATCCGGGGTTGTACACTGTTATGACGTCCCCCACAACATCATCACTGACAACGGCACGAACTTCACTGCCGACGAGGTAAAACTATGGTGGAGCAACATGGGCATCAAGCTCGATTATGCTTCTGTCTATCACCCACAAACTAACGGTCAAGTCGAGTAAGCAAATGGTCTTATCATGAGGGCCATCAAACCCAGATTAGTGCGGTCCTTAAAGTAATCTAACACGCACTGGCTAGAGGAGCTCGACTTCGTACTTTGGGGGCTGCGGACCACGCCGAATCGCACTACCGGATACACACCATTCTTTATGGTGTACAGCGCAGAGGCGGTTCTGCCCTGCGACATAATTCATGACTCACCTCGAGTGCGCATGTATGAAGAAAGAGAGGCCGAGCTCGATCGGCAGGGCAGTTTGGATGCCCTCGAGGAGGAGCGTGACGTGGCAAAAGCCCGTTCCGCATTCTATCAAAAACAGGCTCGAAGATACCTAAGCAGAGAAGTACGGGCCAAAACTTATAACGTTGGCGAGTTAGTTCTACGCCTGCCGGATAAGAAAAAGAACAAGCTCAAGCCCAAATGGGAAGGTCCCTTCATTATCGACCAAGTTCTGACCGGTGGTGCGTACCGTCTGCGGGATGCATCGGACAATCGACTTGAGCCAAACCCATGGAACGTGGCCAGACTCCGAAGATTCTACGCCTAATGCCGGATTCTATGTTCGTCTCCTTACCCCTATCCATTTTTTGCATAGTCTTTATCTGTCTTCTCTCTCTTTTTTCTTCTTTCCCCTCACGGCCTTAAAAGGCTAATTTGTGTCTTGTCTACACAACCTTGACGCGCTAACCGCGCTCATTATACCTGGGGGCTTCTTACACAGAAGCTTAATTATTTTTCTGGGCTTCATGCCCCACACATGTGTTGTTCTTCCGCATGTACCTTTTTTCGCCACTATATGCATCGATATGACTTAAGTTTTGGCCAAGATGGGTTGCCTGGCTCTTGTATTTATGCCCTACGTTCCCGTTAATTCGGCTAGGGCATAAGGGGAGCACCTCTGCGATTGTTACTGCCGGGTCAGCCGGATGTGTACCTCAGACTGGGTGAAGCCGAAAGCTAGCGCTCTTAAGGGAATAGTCGGTTGGTGAACAAAAGACGACTTTTATTTATATTTTGATACATGCCCCTAGATGTTTATAGCCTGCATCTCTTTTCCCAATTCTGACATGCACATTAGGGCAGGCGTACCCAAGGAAAGGAACCCTTAACGGAACTATTCTCCCTGGAAGATGTTTCTTACTATCCATGTAATATAACATAGCTAGTTGGGTACTTGTCTATTCAAGCACTTATGACCCCTACGCCTTGTTTCCATGCATACCTCGGTTTTTACATAACTGAGCGGGTATTCGGATACACTCCGAACTATCGGGTCCGGAGGTCGAAGCGAAAGGGTCCGCCATGACAAATGATTTACAATTAGGCTAGGGACATTATATATGTCATTTAAAATACACAGTCACTTAGACTGACTATATTCTTCTTCTATACCAGCCAACAGGCTGTCTAGCCTACAATCCTGTTGGGAATACTTTGCGGCTAATTCTACTTGGTCACACACCAAATTGACGGGGATCTCTTTCCCATCGGGCCCCACAGGTCCGACCTCGGCCATGTGGTTTGGGTCAGCCTTGGTATATCGCGTCCTCACCATGGCCCAGGATTCCCTGGCACCTTGACGGCAGGCCGATATCTTCCATAATCAGAAGCGACGCCGCGCTCCCTTGAGCTTCTCCGCAAGCTCTCCAAGGCCTTCGGGCAGGGAGACGGATGGCCACAAGGCCTGGGCAATACCTTGCATCACCTGCCGGACTTGTTCGTGCAGCTGTGAGAGCTTTGGTAGAAGATCACCCACAGACCTGGGCATATCCTTCGCGGGACGACCCGTCAGCATACCTGCAGACATAACTCTGTTAACCGGCTTCTTTGCCGAACTCTTTTTAAAAAAAAGTTCGTTCAAGCACTTACTGAAAATGCCGCGTCGAAGCCGCTCATTCTCCTTCACAGAGTCTGACAGTTGGGCTCGAACATCCTTTAGTTCCACGCTCAGTCGGGTATTGGCGTCTTGGAGATTATTTTTCCCTTGAATGACGCGCGCATGCACGCGCTCGCCAGCATTTAGCTGTCGATGAGCACGCCGCTCATCTCCTGGCACGGCCTCCGGATTCACTCCGGAGTCATCTGCAACATCTATTGTTAGATTTGCATGCCCGCCGCATACTATCTGGTACCTGCCATACATTAGAATGGAAACAATAGTTACCAGAGGGGGCCTTCTCTAACTCCTTCAGTGCAACAACTGCGGCCTGTAGCTGGGCCTTGCACTCTTCCAGCTCTTGAGACAACTGGGTATTCTTCTCTGCAAGGACCTGCAAAAGTATTGATCCTTAAATCAGTTGTGTCAACTGTTTCAAGTCTCAGGGGCTACTGATATATATAATCATCAACTTTTCTTACCCGTATATCCTTTACATACTGATCCGTGGCTCTGGCAAGACCATTTTGAGCAGCACGGATGTACGCGTCTCCTGAGTTGAAGGCATTAAAAGCCTCTTGGGAGAAACAAGCGTCACGGAGTACGGCCCGGCGACGCCTATGATTCATGGCGCTCTCCACTTCGGAATTTGTAGCGGATATTTTATCCGCATCCTCTGTCGGAGGAGCAGCTGGCGAGTGCCCCGTGTTAGCTTTCGCCTCTATGTCCGGCTCCGGAGCCCGGCTAGTAGAGGCGTGATCGGCGACCTCCCCGGATATAGTCTGACGAGTGCTTTTCCTTCATTGAAACATGGGTGTTATTACGTTTTAAAATATGATAATCACGGAGTGAGGCTTTGTACAATACCTCTGTGCCGGCGTCTCTGACCGGACCGCCTTCCTTTTCAAGTTGCCCGGCTTCGGCGCCCCTCGTTGGCGATTCGCTGCGGGCTCAGCATGGTGTCCCGAGGACCTTCCCTGTAAAACACCGTACAGTTACGGTAGTTGAAGCGCGTAAAAAGGGATCCTTCTCATAGGTTGGGACTTTGGTCTCACTTACCTGCGAGGCAGGGAGTAGCCCAGGATAGTCGGCTATAATAGCCACCAGGGCCTCATCGCAGCTTAATTGATAAAATATCCTGTCAATCAGCTCCACAAATATGTCCGGATCCTCTTTAAGGACGGGGTCCAGGGACCGTTTAGGATCCTCTGGTTGTGGAGGTGGGCTGTTGATCTCCCTTACAGCATTACGCAGCTCCAGCGATGAAATGGCAAGATAAAATATTTATTGCAGAAATGCGGGAAGGACGGGTATAAAAAGTGGCAGCTTGCCCAGCTCGGAGGGTTGTACATGGAGAATCCATCCCGTGGATTTATGTGGAGGAACTCCTCCTCCTCTCCCTTGTACAAGTCAGACAGAACTCTTGCTAATGCGGCAATTGAGTCCGGTCCCTTGCGACCATAGCGGGTGGGATCATCTTCCCCGTTGAAGTGCCACATGGGGTGGCCTCGATATTGAAGTGGCTGCACCCCCCGCATTATACATATTGACATAACTTCGGTTATTGACAGTCCTGATTGGGCCAACACTTTTATCCTACCCATCATGTAAAGGACTTCTCCATTATCTTCCTCCAGGGGGATCCGTGGGCGCCAGCTGTCGTGGTTCTAAGTCTGACAATAAGAATGGGGGGTAAGTATGGAGAGGCAAGATCCTAGCTATGGAGTAGTTGTATGCGCAAGGAGTTTTACGAGTTCGGGCCCTTCTCTGAGGAAGTAACAGCCCTACGTCTCGGAGCCCGGAGGCAGTCGACTAGATTATGTGTGTGTGTGTTACAAAGTTGCGAACCCTTGTCCTAGTGGAGGGGGGTGGCTTATATAGAGTTCGCCAGGACCCCAGCCAGCCCACGTTACAAGGAGTTTAATGTACATAAAGAGAGGGGGTTACTGGTAACGCATGTAATAAAGGACCATGAAGGCCATAAAAGCTACTTATGAGATGATCGTTTGTAGGCAGTGCCTTTAGGTCTTCTTATAGTCGAGTGGCTGTCTTCATGGTCGACTGCTTGTGCTTCTGGTCGAGTACGCTCGTGTCCGTCGACTGGGCTGACCAGGTCGACTGAAATGTTGATACTTCTTAGAATGTCTTTCATTGTAGGAGTCATGTCCTTGATTGGGTACCTCGGGTATGATAAGTTACCCTACCCTAGGTATGTATCCTCGTCATTATCCCCCGAATGGGTCAGGGGTTAAGTGAGAATGGGGCCGAGCCTATGCTTCCGACTCAACCTCCATGCTTCGGTTGCATCTGTCTTTGGATAAATGGAAGTTACGGTGGGAACCCATTCTTCAGTTGCCTTGATCCATTCAGATGTCCGTTGAGTGGTTTCATATTACCGTCGAGTGTGTTTAAGGAAACGGATCTTTTCGTCTGACAAACCATCCTGTCGATCGCGGATCTTGCGGGATTTGAAAATTGGGAAGCGCTCCGGACGGAGAAAATCGCGCGAATCGGCTGGATAAGGCAAGGGCGCCTCGATCTCCGTGCCGCCTTTTTCGCCACGTACCGCGCGTGCGTCGGCTGCGGGATTTGACTGGGGGGGCGCAGGCCCACTGATCAGCCACTCGGGTGTGGCCTTATATAAGGTAATGATTCCGATTTTCTTTTACTATGCGCCCTTGTTTTTCTTCTCCCTTCCTCCGTAAGCCTCCGCCTCGCTCTCCGCTGCAATCTCGACACCGCCGCTCGGCCAAGACCTCGTTCGAGACGATGGGGACGGACAAGACGGCGGCGGCGGAACGCGCGAAGAAGGCCGCGGCAAAGGGTAAGGGGAAGAAATCTGGCCGAGGCGGGTCGTCCTCGCGGGCCGCTCTGCCGTCCGGCTGGTTACAGGGGGATTGGATGCCCTCCATCCTTACTCAAGCGGATATCGACGACATGGTGGAGGGGGGACTCATTCCCTACAAGGCTGCTCGCCTCCCTGGGAAGGGGACGGAGCCGGAACCTCGCGAGGGTGAGCGCGTCCTGATAGCCACCCATGTCGACCGGGGGTTTTCCCTGCCCCCGAGTCCTTTTTTTAGGGCCTTTCTGAACTTCTTCGGAGCGCAGCTCCACCATTTCACGCCCAACTCCATAGTCTATCTTGCTGCGTTCGTGTCTCTGTGTGAGTGTTTCTTAGGCTGTCGACCTCACTGGGGCCTCTTCAAGCATATCTTCACTTGCCGATCCCAGTCGGTTAAAAGGCTTAACCCGGACGGGGAAATGACGCAGGTGATCCAGATGTGCGGGGGCCTCGGGATCCAGACGAGGGGTAAGAGTTGTTTTCCTCCCATGACACTTCCCGATTCCGTGCGCGGGTGGCAGTCGACTTGGTTCTACTGCAAGGACCAGCCGACCCCTGGCCACTCGACCGGCCTTCCTCCTTTTACCTTGGACCGAGTGCAGAAACCCGCTTCTTTGAAAGTGGTTCCAGAGGAGAAGGCTCGGGTGAAGGTATTAGTCAGTCGAGTGGTTGAGTTAGTTCGGGAAGGCGTGACCGGCATGGACTTGCTCGAAGTCTTCCTCCAGCGACGAATCCAACCTCTCCAGGCTCGGGATCACTCGATGTGGTTGTATTCCGGGCCCGACGACTCCTCTCGGATCCACCCGGAGGGGGTCGAGGCTTCTGTACTGGAGAGCTGGCTGACCAGCATGACCGGGAATAAGGACAACCCCAGGGGTTCTAGGAGGATTGCTCCGCTTGATGGGATGATGGAGACAGACAAGGTACGTTTTACTTCTTCCGACTGAAATTTTCACTCCGTCTAGTAACTGGTTTGCGATAAGTCGACTGATCCTTGCTCTGCCCGTTGTCTTGCAGGAGATCAACGACATGTATTCGATGCCGAATGGGAACCAGGAGCAAGTATCTGAAGGAGGAGGGAGTGGAGGCGAAGGAAGTGAGGATGGAGACAGATCAAGTGAAGTCGAGGAGTGGCAATCTAATGATGACGTAGAGGAGGAGGCCAGCGACGACTCGGGTGATGAAGATGAAGAGGTGGAGGTCGACCTTCCTCGACACGAGAGACGCTCCAAGAATGCTCAGGATCCCGCCGTGGAGCGCAGTCAGTCGAGTGCTCTGGTGGGCCAGTCATCCAAGCGCCCTCGGACCGCGTCGCCGGCCCCAACTGAGAAGGCACCCAAGCAGCCCAGAACCATCCCGACCAAGCCACCCAAGGCCTTGCCCAAGATCAGGGTCGCCATCCCTGTCATCTCTGGGTAAGTGACTGTTCTTATCTTTCTTGAGTCGACTAGAACGGATTCTTAGTCGATTCACTTTCAAATTATTTGCTTGGAATCGTGCAGCGCCGCTACTTCCGAGACTTCCATACAGAATGTCGATGAGATGATGGAGGATGCCGTCACTTCCAACTTAGGTATAATCTTTGACACGATCCGACTGTTTAACTGCTGAGTCGATTGGATATTCATTTCTGAACTTTTGTAGCTCCGACCAACATTATTGACCTTCCGGATGATGAGGAGGAGGCGGAAGTGCCGCTCAGGCCTTTTGGGAGGAGAGGCCGGAGGGCCCCGGTCGACAAGGCTCCTCAGACCGCGTCGACTGCTGAGGCGGTGGTCCAAGGGGGTGACAACACCGCCCGGACTACTGTGACTTTTGCTGAACCACTGACGACTGCCCGGCCTTCGTCGTCGACTGCTCCCCCACTGGTCGACCCGCCCTAGTTCTTCGCCGCCTACCAGACCCCGGAGGATCAAGTGAGTGCTGCTAAGGAGGCTATACGTCAGGCGGGCCTCGTGATGGAGTAGACCAAAGCGGCTCGGGATGCCAGTCAAGCGTCCTATGACATCAGCTCGGCGTTGCAGCAGAACGTCCAGGTTAGTTGGTCTTCACTTGCGTTGTACACCCACTGGGTGCTGTTGATCTGAAATTTTTCATTGGTGGGGGCACGCTGAGTGCACCCACTGGGTGTAGTCCCCAAGGCCACGGTCGACTGCTGGCAGTCAACTGCGGTCTTTATGCTTTCAAACTTGCTCACTCGACTGATCGGGTTGGGTCGAGTGGAAATCAAGGAAAACCGGTGGGGGCACGCTAAGTGCACCCACTGGGTGTAGTCCCCGAGGCTACTGTCGAATGTTTTGATTCGGCTGTAGTCTTAGAAGTGTTGTGCTCTTTCTTTCAGTCACTCGGGAGTAACTTGTCTTTGATACCCTTTGTCGATTGACTCTTTGAAGAAGTCTTGTGAGCTTGTTGCTCAGCTCGCTGATCTGAAGGATAAGCAGGTCCAGCTTAATCTTGATTTACAGTTTGCTCAGGAAAGCGTGCAGAAGGCGAAGGATGAAGCAAAAGGTATGGCCGGTGAGGACTCGACGTCTATCTCTGTTCCTCTGCCCGTTCTGAACTCTGTGTCTGTTGTTGCTTTGCAGACGAGCTAGAGAAGGCCCTGAAGAAGAAAGATCTTGACCTTGCGGAGGCGCAAAAGGCAGCTGCGGAGAAGTTGAAGCTCGCTGAAGAAAAACTTGCTTCAGTCGGTCAACTTGAGAGCGAGAATGCTAGGCTGAAGTCTGCTCTTGACGCGGCCAATAAGGAAGCGAGTCGACTGAAGACTGACAAGGTTAACCTGACTGACAAGATCGGCCAGATGGCGGGGAAGCACAAAGACTTGGAGGCTTATCTTGGGGGTCTTGCCAAGAAACTATTCCTCATGCTTGAAGGTAATCCCCTTTGCACGACTGACTTGCTGTTGTCGACTCATCATTTGATTACAATTTTGCGTTGTCAAAACTTCTTTCAGAATTCTGTCGGAATTTTGAGGAAGAGACCAGTCGAGTGGAGACCAGCCTGGACCCTATCAATTCTCCTGTGAAGGATGAAGTGGCCATGAATGTCCTCCGGTTGGAATCCCGTATCGCTGGTGTGGTGGACTACCTGGCTCGACTAAAAGCTGCAGTGTCGCGGATCGACTCCGCACTCTGGCCCAAGGAGACGCTTCAGAACGACCTTGAATCCTTGGTCACTCGACTAAGTGAGGTTCCAGGCCGAGTGCAAGAATGGAAAAAGTCTTCTGCCAGGTGTGGTGCCGATGTTGCTCTGTCGCTGGTTCGTGTCCACTGCAAGGAGGCTCGGGAAGAGAAGCTGGCCGCCCTCCAAGTTGCCAATACGAGGAAGCATAACTTTCAGGACTTCATGGAGACCTTCATCGCTGCTGCCACTCGGATCTCTGATGGGATTGACTTGGACGAATTTGTTGCACCATCTAGTCCTCCACCGGAGGAGTAAAAAGCTGTTGTTCCTTGCCTTAAATTTGCCTCAGAATGCCGAGTGGTTTATGTAACCGATAAACTCCGTCGAGCTTATAGCTCGAGTACTTTTATTTGCGATCTAGGATCTTTTGATTTTATCCGAACATGGCTCGACGTTGAATGTCTTCGTGACTTGATCCGCCGATCTACTATTCGTTGTTCCCTCAGAGGCTGCTATTCGTTGTTCCCTCAGAGGCTGCCTGGTTTGCACGATGCTTATCGCCGCGATGGTGTTTGTCAACATGGCTTAGGCGAGCGCTGGGCTGCAGCTAAGTTCCCGAGTGGGAGGTTTGCTCTCCACTCGGTAGGATTCCAATTACTTAGGCGAGTGCTTGGACTGCAGCTAAGCCCCCGAGTGGGAGGTTCGCTCTCCACTCGGTAGGATTTCAATTACTTAGGCGAGTACTTGGACTGCAGCTAAGCCCCTGAGTGGGAGGTTTGCTCTCCACTCGGTAGGATTTCAATTACTTAGGCGAGTGCTTGGACTGCAGCTAAGCCTCCGAGTGGGAGGTTTGCTCTCCACTCGGTAGGATTTCAATTACTTAGGCGAGTGCTTGGACTGCACCTAAGCCCCCGAGTGGGAGGTTTGCTCTCCACTCGGTAGGATTTCAATTACTTAGGCGAGTGCTTGGACTGCAGCTAAGCCCCCGAGTGGGAGGTTTGCTCTCCACTCGGTAGGATTTCAATTACTTAGGCGAGTGCTTGGACTGCAGCTAAGCCCCCGAGTGGGAGGTTTGCTCTCCACTCGGTAGGATTTTTTCAAACTTAGGCGAGTGCTTGGACTGCAGCTAAGCCCCCGAGTGGGAGGTTTGCTCTCCACTCGGTAGGATTTCAATTACTTAGGCGAGTACTTGGACTGCAGCTAAGCCTCCGAGTGGGAGGTTTGCTCTCCACTCGGTAGGATTTCAATTACTTAGGCGAGTCCTTGGACTGCAGCTAAGCCCCCGAGTGGGAGGTTTGCTCTCCACTCGGTAGGATTTTTTCAAACTTAGGCGAGTACTTGGACTGCAGCTAAGCCCCCGAGTGGGAGGTTTGCTCTCCACTCGGTAGGATTTTTTCAAACTTAGGCAAGTGCTTGGACTGCAGCTAAGCCCCCGAGTGGGAGGCTGGCTCTCCACTCGGTAGGATTTTAATTTCTTAGGCGAAACGGATTCGCAGCTAAGCCCCCGAGTGGGAGGTTTGCTCTCCACTCGGTAGGATTTCCTGAAAACTTAGGCGAAGCGGATTCGCAGCTAAGTCACCCACTGGGGGAAATTTAGACAAACAGAGAAAGAAATTCTTGCTTGAAACAAAAGAACTACAGAGGTACTTTTATTACATCTCAGTCGAGTGAGTTTTTAAGTGTAAAAAGGACGGAGCAGGTCCGCGTTCCATGCTCGAGGCTCGTCGATCCGTCGATCGATGTTGTAGAGGTGATACGCTCCGTTGTGCAGGACTTTGGTGATGATGAAGGGGCCTTCCCAGGTCGGGGCAAGTTTGTGAGTTTTTTGCTGATCAACGCAGAGGACCAAATCTCCTTCCTGAAAGGCTCGACCCTTCACATTTCTGGCGTAGAACCGACGCAACTCTTGCTGGTAGATGGTCGAGCGGATTAGAGCCATCTCTCTTTCCTCCTCTAAGAGGTCGACTGCATCTTGCCGGGCCGGTTCTGCTTCTGCTTCGGAATATAACTCGACTCGAGGCGCGTTGTGGAGCAGGTCACTCGGCAAAACCGCTTCGGCTCCATAGACCAGAAAGAATGGTGTTCTTCCAGTCGACCGGTTAGGGGTGGTCCTCAACCCCCATAGAACTGACGGAAGTTCGTCGACCCAGGCGCCTGCTGCGTGTTTGAGATCACGCATCAGTCGGGGTTTTAGTCCTTTGAGGATGAGGCCATTCGCGCGTTCGGCCTGTCCATTCGACTGAGGATGAGCAACTGAAGCGTAGTCGACTCGAGTGCCCTGAGAGGCGCAGAAGGCTTTGAATCTGTCATTATCAAAGTTTGATCCGTTATCCGTGATGATGCTGTGCGGAACTCCATATCTGAATATCAATCCCCTGATAAAACTGATGGCAGTGCTTGCGTCGAGGTCCTTTATAGGTTTGGCTTCTATCCACTTCGTGAACTTGTCGACTGCAACCAAAAATTGGGTGAAGCCACTCCTACCAGTTCTCAGTGGTCCGATCATGTCTAGACCCCAGACAGCGAAAGGCCAGACGAGTGGAATGGTCTTCAAGGCGGAGGCGGGCTTGTGAGACATGTTGGAATAAAACTGGCACCCCTCGCACTTGTCGACTATATCCTTTGCTATTTCGTTCGCCCTTGGCCAGTAAAAACCCGCTCGGTATGCTTTGGCCACGATGGTTCGAGAGGACGCATGATGGCCACAGGTCCCCGAGTGGATGTCCTCGAGAATTATCTGTCCTTCTTCAGGTGTGATGCACTTCTGACCAACTCCAGTCGCGCTTTCTCTGTATAGCTGCCCTTTGATTACTGTAAAGGCTTTGGATCGACGGACGACCTGTCGAGCCTCTTCTTCATCTTCTGGGAGCTCTTTTCTCATGATATACGCAATGTACGACACTGTCCAATCGGGAGTGGTGATCATAACTTCCATAATCAGGTCGACCACAGCTGGAATCTCCACTTCGGTCGAGTCAGAGGCGCTTTTTGGTTGTGGAGGCTCTTCTGTGAAAGGATCTTCTTGCACTGATGGCGTGTGAATGTGCTCCAAACACACATCTTTAGGGATGGCCTCCCTTTTGGACCCTATCTTCGCCAGATCATCTGCAGCTTGATTTTTCAGTCGGGGTATATGATGGAGCTCCAACCCCTCGAATCGTTTCTCCAGCTTCCTCACTGCGCTGCAATATCCCGTCATGGATGGGCTTCGGACGTCCCACTCCTTCATCACTTGATTAACAACCAGATCTGAGTCGCCGTAGACCATGAGGCGACGGACGCCGAGTGAAATGGCCATACGTAATCCGTATAGAAGCGCTTCATACTCTGCCTCATTGTTGGAGGAATCAAAGTGAATCTGGAGGACATACTTGAGCTTATCTCCTCGGGGGGGAAACCAGTACAACCCCCGCACCGGATCCGTTCAGCATCTTGGAGCCATCGAAAAACATAGTCCAGTGCTCCGAGTGAACTTGAGTCGGAAGCTCCTGCTCGGTCCACTCGGCGAGGAAATCAGCTATTGCCTGGGACTTAATAGCTTTCTTTGCCTCGAACTTGATATCAAGAGGAAGAAGTGCAATTGCCCATTTCGCCACTCGACCGGTTGCATCTCTGTTATGAAGAATCTCTGATAATGGAGCGTTGCTGACGACTGTGATAGAGTGATCAGAGAAATAATGAGCAACCTTCTTCGTGGTATTGTAAATCCCGTAAACAAGCTTCTGATAGTGGGGATGAAGGAAATATGCCCTAGAGGCAATAATAAAGTTATTATTTATTTCCTTATATCATGATAAATGTTTATTATTCATGCTAGAATTGTATTAACTGGAAACATAATACATGTGTGAATACATAGACAAAACAGAGTGTCACTAGTATGCCTCTACTTGACTAGCTCATTAATCAAAGATGGTTATGTTTCCTAGCCATGAACAAAGAGTTGTTATTTGATTAACGAGATCACATCATTAGTTGAATGATCTGATTGACATGACCCATTCCATTAGCATAGCACCCGATCGTTTAGTGTGTTGCTATTGCTTTTATCCATGACTTATACATGTTCCTTCAACTATGATATTATGCAACTCCCATTTACCGTAGGAACACTTTGTGTGCTACCAAACGTCACAACGTAACTGGGTGATTATAAAGGTGCTCTACAGGTGTCTCCGAAGGTACATATTGGGTTGGCGTATTTCGAGATTAGGATTTGTCACTCCGATTGTCGGAGAGGTATCTCAGGGCCTTCTCGGTAATGCACATCACATAAAGCCTTGCAAGCATTGCAACCAATGAGTTAGTTGCGAGATGATGTATTACAGAACGAGTAAAGAGACTTGCCGGTAACGAGATTGAACTAGGTATTGGATACCGATGATCGAATCTCGGGCAAGTAACATACCGATGACAAAGGGAACAACGTATGTTGTTATGCGGTCTGACCGATAAAGATCTTCGTAGAATATGTAGGAGCCAATATGGGAATCCAGGTCCCGCTGTTGGTTATTGACCGGAGACGTGTCTCGGTCATGTCTACATTGTTCTCGAACCGTAGGGTCCGCACGCTTAACGTTACGATGACAGTTATTATGAGTTTATACATTTTGATGTACCGAAGGAGTTCGGAGTCCCGGATGTGATCACGGACGTGACGAGGAGTCTCGAAATGGTCGAGACATAAAGAATTATATATTGGAAGCCTATGTTTGGACATCGGATGCATTCCAGGTGAAATCAGGATTTTACCGGAATACCGGGAGGGTTACCGGAACCCCCCGGGAGCATAATGGGCCAACATGGGCCTTGGAGGAGAGGTGAGAGGGCTGCCCTAGGGGCTGCGCGCCTCCCCCCTGCCCCTAGTCCTATTAGGACTAGGAGAGGTGGGCGCCCCCCTCTCTCTCTCTCTCCCCCTTGGAGAATCCTAGTCCAACTAGGATTGGGGGGGGGGGAATCCTACTCCCAGAGGGAGTAGGACTCTCCTGGCGCACCAAGAGTTGGCCGGCCAGCCCCTCCCCCTTGGCTCCTTTATATACGGGGGCAGGGGGCACCCCAAAGACACACAAGTTGATCTACGGATCGTTCCTTAGCCGTGTGCGGTGCCCCCTTCCACCAAATTCCACCTCGATCATATCGTTGCAGTGCTTAGGCGAAGCCCTGCGCCGGTAACACATCAAGATCGTCACCACGCCGTCGTGCTGACGGAACTCTTCCTCGACGCTTTGCTGGATCGGAGCCCGGGGATCGTCATCGAGCTGAACGTGTGCCAAGAACTCGGAGGTGCCGGAGTAACGGTGCTGTGATCGGTTGGATCGCGAGGAGAACTTACGACTACTTCCTCTACGTTGTGTCAATGCTTCTACTTCGGTCTACGAGGGTACGTAGACAACACTCTCCCCTCTCGTTGCTATGCATCACCATGATCTTGCGTGTGCGTAGGAAATTTTTTGAAATTACTACGTTCCCCAACAGTGGTATCAGAGCCTAGGTTTTTATGGTTTGATGTTATTTGCACGAGTAGAACACAAGTGAGTTGTGGACGATACAAGTCATACTGCCTACCAGCATGTCATACTTTGGTTCAGCGGTATTGTTGGACGAGACGATCCGGACCAACCTTACGCGTACGCTTACGCGAGACCGGTTCCCTCGACGTGCTTTGCACATAGATGGCTTGCGGAAGACTGTCTCTCCAACTTTAGTTGAACCGAGTGTGGCTACGCCCGGTCCTTGAGAAGGTTAAAACGGAGTCTATTTGACAAACTATCGTTGTGGTTTTGATGCGTAGGTAAGATGAGTTCTTGCTTAAAGCCCGTAGCAGCCACGTAAAACTTGCAACAACAAAGTAGAGGACGTCTAACTTGTTTTTGCAGGGCATGTTGTGATGTGATATGGTCAAGACGTGATGCTAAATTTTATTGTATGAGATGATCATGTTTTGTAACCGAGTTATCGGCAACTGGCAGGAGCCATATGGTTGTCGCTTTATTGTATGCAATGCAATCGCGATGTAATGCTTTACTTTATTGCTAAGCGGTAGTGATAGTCGTAGAA
This sequence comes from Aegilops umbellulata, assembly GCA_032464435.1. NCBI lineage: Eukaryota > Viridiplantae > Streptophyta > Magnoliopsida > Poales > Poaceae > Aegilops > Aegilops umbellulata. The sequence goes on along the minus strand of CP136059.1, from coordinate 375,383,722 downwards.
GCATAAGATTGGCGAGACGACAACGATGCTGCGATGAAGATCAAGGTGTCACGCCGGTGACGATGGTGATCATGACGGTGCTTCGAAGATGGAGATCACAAGCACAAGATGATGATGGCCATATCATATCACTTATATTGATTGCATGTGATGTTTATCCTTTTATGCATCTTATCTTGCTTTGATTGACGGTAGCATTATAAGATGATCTCTCACTAAATTATCAAGAAGTGTTCTCCCTGAGTATGCACCGTTGCGAAAGTTCTTCGTGCTGAGACACCACGTGATGATCGGGTGTGATAGGCTCTACGTTCAAATACAATGGGTGCAAAATAGTTGCACACGCGGAATACTCAGGTTTAACTTGACGAGCCTAGCATATAACAGATATGGCCTCGGAACACAGAGACCGAAAGGTCGAGCGTGAATCATATAGTAGATATGATCAACATAGTGATGTTCACCATTGAAACTACTCCATCTCACGTGATGATCGGACATGGTTTAGTTGATTTGGATCACGTGATCACTTAGAGGATTAGAGGGATGTCTATCTAAGTGGGAGTTCTTAAGTAATATGATTAATTAAACTTAAATTTATCATGAACTTAGTACCTGATAGTATCTTGCTTGTCTATGTTGTGTAGATAGATGGCTCGTGCTGTTGTTCCGTTGAATTTTAATGCGTTCCTTGAGAAAGCAAAGTTGAAAGATGATGGTAGCAATTACACGGACTGGGTCCGTAACTTGAGGATTATCCTCATTGCTGCACAGAAGAATTACGTCCTGGAAGCACCGCTAGGTGCCAGGCCTGGTGCAAGAGCTACGCCAGATGTTGTGAACGTCTGGCAAAGCAAAGCTGATGACTACTCTATAGTTCAGTGTGCCATGCTTTACGGCTTAGAACCGGGACTTCAACGACGTTTTGAACACCATGGAGCATATGAGATGTTCCAGGAGTTGAAGTTAATATTTCAAGCAAATGCCCGGATTGAGAGATATGAAGTCTCCAATAAGTTCTATAGCTGTAAAATGGAGGAGAACGGTTCTGTCAGTGAGCATATACTCAGAATGTCTGGGTATAACAATCACTTGATTCAACTGGGAGTTAATCTTCCGGATGATTGCGTCATTGACATAATTCTCCAATCACTGCCACCAAGCTACAAGAGCTTCGTGATGAACTATAATATGCAAGGGATGACCAAAACTATGCCCGAGCTCTTCGCGATGCTAAAAGCCGCAGAGGTAGAAATCAAAAAGGAGCATCAAGTGTTGATGGTTAACAAAACCACTAGTTTCAAGAAAAAGGGCAAAGGGAAGAAAAAGGGGAACTTCAAAAAGAACAGCAAGCAAGTTGCTACTCAAGAGGAGAAACCCAAGTCTGGACCTAAGCCTGAAACTGAGTGCTTCTATTGCAAGCAGACTGGTCACTGGAAGCGGAACTGCCCCAAGTATTTGGCGGATAAGAAGGATGGCAAGGTTAACAAAGGTATATATGATATACATGTTATTGATGTGTACCTTACTAATTCTCGCAGTAGCACCTGGGTATTTGATACTGGTTCTGTTGCTAATATTTGCAACTCAAAACAGGGGCTACGGATTAAGCGAAGATTGGCTAAGGACGAGGTGACGATGCGCGTGGGAAATGGTTCCAAAGTCGATGTGATCGCGGTCGGCACGCTACCTCTACATCTACCTTCGGGATTAATATTAGATCTAAATAATTGTTATTTAGTACCAGCGTTGAGCATGAACATTATATCTGGATCTTGTTTGATGCGAGACGGTTATTCATTTAAATCAGAGAATAATGGTTGTTCTATTTATATGAGTAATATCTTTTATGGTCATGCGCCATTAAAGAGTGGTTTGTTCTTACTTAATCTCGATAGTAGTAATACACATATTCATAATGTTGAAGCCAAAAGATGCAGAGTTGATAATGATAGTGCAACTTATTTGTGGCACTGCCGTTTAGGTCATATCGGTGTAAAGCGCATGAAGGAACTCCATACTGATGGACTTTTGGAGTCACTTGATTATGAATCACTTGGCACTTGCGAACCGTGCCTTATGGGCAAGATGACTAAAACACCGTTCTCCGGTACTGTGGAGAGAGCAACAGATTTATTGGAAATCATACATACTGATGTATGTGGTCCAATGAATGTTGAGGCTCGTGGCGGATATCGTTATTTTCTCACCTTCACTGATGATTTAAGCAGATATGGGTATATCTACTTAATGAAACACAAGTCTGAAACATTTGAAAAGTTCAAAGAATTTCAGAGTGAAGTGGAAAATCATCGTAACAAGAAAATAAAGTTTCTACGATCTGATTGTGGAGGAGAATATTTGAGTTACGAGTTTGGTCTACATTTGAAACAATGCGGAATAGTTTCGCAACTCACGCCACCCGGAACACCACAACGTAATGGTGTGTCCGAACGTCGTAATCGTACTTTACTGGATATGGTGCGATCTATGATGTCTCTTACCGATTTACCGCTATCTTTTTGGGGTTATGCTCTAGAGACGGCCGCATTCACGTTAAATAGGGCACCATCAAAATCCGTTGAGACGACGCCTTATGAACTGTGGTTTGGCAAGAAACCAAAGTTGTCGTTTCTTAAAGTTTGGGGCTGCGATGCTTATGTGAAAAAGCTTCAACCTGATAAGCTCGAACCCAAATCGGAAAAATGTGTCTTCATAGGATACCCAAAGGAGACTATTGGGTATACCTTCTATCACAGATCCGAAGGCAAAATTTTTGTTGCTAAAGTCGGAAACTTTCTAGAGAAGGAGTTTCTCTCGAAAGAAGTGAGTGGGAGGAAAGTAGAACTTGATGAGATAACAGTATCTACTCCCTTATTGAGAAGTAGTACATCACAGAAATCTGTTTCTGTGACACCTACATCAAATAGGGAGGAAGCTAATGATAATGATCATGAAACTTCAGATCAAGTTTCTACTAAAATTCGTAGATCAACCAGAGTAAGATCCGCACCAGAGTGGTACGGTAATCCTATTTTGGAAGTCATGTTACTAGACCATGATGAACCTACGAACTATGAAGAAGCGATGGTGAGCCCAGATTCCGCAAAGTGGCTTGAGGCCATGAAATCTGAGATGGGATCCATGTATGAGAACAAAGTGTGGACTTTGGTTGACTTGCCCAATGATCGGCAAGCAATTGAGAATAAATGGATTTTTAAGAAGAAGACTGACGCTGATGGTAATGTTACTGTCTATAAAGCTCGACTTGTTGCAAAAGGTTTTCGACAAGTTCAAGGGATTGACTACGAGGAGACTTTCTCACCCGTAGCGATGCTTAAGTCTGTCCGAATCATGTTAGCAGTTGCCGCATTTTATGATTATGAAATTTGGCAAATGGATGTCAAAACTGCATTCCTGAATGGATTTCTGGAAGAAGAGTTGTATATGATGCAACCAGAAGGTTTTGTCGATCCGAAGGGAGCTAACAAAGTGTGCAAGCTCCAGCGATCCATTTATGGACTGGTGCAAGCCTCTCGGAGTTGGAATAAACGCTTTGATAGTGTGATCAAAGCATTTGGTTTTATACAGACTTTTGGAGAAGCCTGTATTTACAAGAAAGTGAGTGGGAGCTCTGTAGCATTTCTGATATTATATGTGGACGACATATTACTGATCGGAAATAATATAGAATTTCTGGATAGCATAAAGGGATACTTGAACGAAAGTTTTTCAATGAAAGACCTCGGTGAAGCTGCTTACATATTGGGCATTAAGATCTATAGAGATAGATCAAGACGCTTAATAGGACTTTCACAAAGCACATACCTTGACAAAGTTTTGAAAAAGTTCAAAATGGATCAGGCAAAGAAAGGGTTCTTGCCTGTGGCACAAGGTGTGAAGTTGAGTAAGACTCAATGCCCGACCACCGCAGAAGATAGAGAGAAAATGAAAAATGTTCCCTATGCTTCAGCCATAGGCTCTATCATGTATGCAATGCTGTGTACCAGACCTGATGTGTGCCTTGCTGTAAGTTTAGCAGGCAGGTACCAAAGTAATCCAGGAGTGGATCACTGGACAGCGGTCAAGAACATCCTTAAGTACTTGAGAAGGACTAAGGATATGTTTCTCATTTATGGAGGTGACAAAGAGCTCGTCGTAAACGGTTACGTCGATGCAAGCTTTGACACTGATCCGGACGATTCCAAATCGCAAACCGGATACGTATTTACATTAAACGGTGGAGCTGTCAGTTGGTGCAGTTCTAAACAAAGCGTCGTGGCGGGATCTACATGTGAAGCTGAGTACATAGCCGCTTCGGAAGCAGCTAATGAAGGAGTCTGGATGAAGGAGTTCATATCCGATCTAGGTGTTGTACCTAGCGTATCGGGTCCAATGAAAATCTTTTGTGACAATACTGGTGCAATTGCCTTGGCAAAGGAATCCAGATTTCACAAAAGAACCAAACACATCAAAAGACGCTTCAACTCCATCCGGAATTTGGTCCAGGTGGGAGACATAGAGATATGCAAGATACATACGGATCTGAATGTTGCAGACCCGTTGACTAAGCCTCTTCCACGAGCAAAACATGATCAGCACCAAAACTCCATGGGTGTTAGAATCATTACTTTGTAATCTAGATTACTGACTCTAGTGCAAGTGGGAGACTGAAGGAAATATGCCCTAGAGGCAATAATAAAGTTATTATTTATTTCCTTATATCATGATAAATGTTTATTATTCATGCTAGAATTGTATTAACTGGAAACATAATACATGTGTGAATACATAGACAAAACAGAGTGTCACTAGTATGCCTCTACTTGACTAGCTCATTAATCAAAGATGGTTATGTTTCCTAGCCATGAACAAAGAGTTGTTATTTGATTAACGAGATCACATCATTAGTTGAATGATCTGATTGACATGACCCATTCCATTAGCATAGCACCCGATCGTTTAGTGTGTTGCTATTGCTTTTATCCATGACTTATACATGTTCCTTTAACTATGAGATTATGCAACTCCCATTTACCGTAGGAACACTTTGTGTGCTACCAAACGTCACAACGTAACTGGGTGATTATAAAGGTGCTCTACAGGTGTCTCCGAAGGTACATATTGGGTTGGCGTATTTCGAGATTAGGATTTGTCACTCCGATTGTCGGAGAGGTATCTCAGGGCCTTCTCGGTAATGCACATCACATAAAGCCTTGCAAGCATTGCAACCAATGAGTTAGTTGCGAGATGATGTATTACAGAACGAGTAAAGAGACTTGCCGGTAATGAGATTGAACTAGGTATTGGATACCGACGATCGAATCTCGGGCAAGTAACATACCGGTGACAAAGGGAACAACGTATGTTGTTATGCGGTCTGACCGATAAAGATCTTCGTAGAATATGTAGGAGCCAATATGGGCATCCTGGTCCCGCTGTTGGTTATTGACCGGAGACGTGTCTCGGTCATGTCTACATTGTTCTCGAACCGTAGGGTCCGCACGCTTAACGTTACGATGACAGTTATTATGAGTTTATACATTTTGATGTACCGAAGGAGTTCGGAGTCCCGGATGTGATCACGGACGTGACGAGGAGTCTCGAAGTGGTCGAGAAATAAAGAATTATATATTGGAAGCCTATGTTTGGACATCGGATGCATTCCAGGTGAAATCAGGATTTTACCGGAATACCGGGAGGGTTACCGGAACCCCCCGGGAGCATAATGGGCCAACATGGGCCTTGGAGGAGAGGTGAGAGGGCTGCCCTAGGGGCTGCGCGCCTCCCCCCTTCCCCTAGTCCTATTAGGACTAGGAGAGGTGGGCGCCCCCCTCTCTCTCTCTCTCCCCCTTGGAGAATCCTAGTCCAACTAGGATTGGGGGGGGGGAATCCTACTCCCAGAGGGAGTAGGACTCTCCTTGCGCACCAAGAGTTGGCCGGCCAGCCCCTCCCCCTTGGCTCCTTTATATACGGGGGCAGGGGGCACCCCAAAGACACACAAGTTGATCTACGGATCGTTCCTTAGCCGTGTGCGGTGCCCCCTTCCACCAAATTCCACCTCGATCATATCGTTGCAGTGCTTAGGCGAAGCCCTGCGCCGGTAACACATCAAGATCGTCACCACGCCGTCGTGCTGACGGAACTCTTCCTCGACGCTTTGCTGGATCGGAGCCCGGGGATCGTCATCGAGCTGAACGTGTGCCAAGAACTCGGAGGTGCCGGAGTAACGGTGCTGTGATCGGTTGAATCGCGAGGAGAACGTACGACTACTTCCTCTACGTTGTGTCAACGCTTCCGCTTCGGTCTACGAGGGTACGTAGACAACACTTTCCCCTCTCGTTGCTATGCATCACCATGATCTTGCGTGTGCGTAGGAATTTTGTTTGAAATTACTACGTTCCCCAACAGGGGATATCTTTGCTTCGACGGGGTCAGAACTTCAGAGAGATAATAAACTGGGCGTTGAACTTTGAAGGTCTTTCCTTCCTCTTCCCGCTCGACCGTAAGAACGGTACTAACGACTTGTCCCGTGGCTGCTATGTAAAGCAACAATGGCTCTTTGCTGACAGGAGCAGCAAGCACCGGCTGGGTGGAGAGCAAAGCTTTTAGCTCTGCAAATGCTGCATCAGCTTCTGGAGTCCATTCGAACGTGTCCGACTTCTTCATCAGTCGGTAAAGAGGCAGCGCCTTTTCACCGAGCCTGGAGATGAATCGACTTAAAGCGGCCAAGCATCCAGTAAGTTTCTGGACATCGTGCACACGCACGGGGCGTTTCATCCGGAGTATGGTGCCAACTTTTTCGGGGTTAGCGTCGATTCCTCGTTCGGAAACAAGAAAACCGAGTAACTTTCCTCCAGGGACTCCAAATGTGCACTTCGACGGATTGAGCTTGATATCATAACTCCTGAGATTGGCAAAAGTTTCAGCTAGGTCAGTCAGCAGGTCGGAACCTTTTCGTGACTTGACCACTATGTCATCCATGTATGCTTCTACATTCCGACTGATTTGAGTGATTAGGCACTTCTGAATCATTCTCATGAATGTAGCTCCAGCGTTCTTGAGACCGAAAGGCATGGTAACATAGCAGAAACACCCAAACGGGGTGATGAAGGCTATTTTTATTTCATCGGGTCCATACAGACGGATCTGATGGTATCCAGAGTAAGCATCTAAAAAAGATAACCTCTCGCATCCTGCAGTCGAGTCGACTATTTGGTCGATGCGAGGAAGAGGAAAATGATCTTTCGGGCAGGCCCGATTGATATGCTTAAAATTGATGCACATGCGCAACGATTTGTCCTTCTTAGGGACCATCACAACATTGGCGAGCCACTCGGAGTGGTAGATCTCGCGAATGAATTCTGCTGCTAGGAGTCGGGCCACTTCTTCGCCAATGGCCTTTCTCTTCTGAACGGCGGACCGTCGGAGATGCTCCTTGACTGGTTTGACCTTTGGGTCGACTCGAAGGCGGTGCTCGGCCAGTCCCCTGGGCACACCTGGCATGTCAGTAGGCTTCCATGCAAAGATGTCCCAGTTCTCACGGAGGAACTGGACGAGCGCTTCTTCCTATTTGGAGTCGAGTGTAGTGGAGATGTTGGTTGGAGCCGCATTTGGATCGGTCGGGTGGATGTGGACTTCCTTGGTCTCACCAGTCGACTGAAATGCTGACTCCGTGGCGGGCTTCTTGGCTCGTAACAACTCACTCGGATCCGCAGTCTTCTGGTACTCTTGTATCTCTATCTTGGCCATCTGAGCATCAGCAATTTTGGCGCCTTTCTGGAAGCACTCCTCTGCCTTCTTTCGATTGCCAACGATGGTGATTACACCTTTGGGGCCAGGCATCTTCAGCTTGAGGTATACGTAGCATGGTCGAGCCATGAAACGAGCATAGGCTGGCCTCCCAAGAATGGCGTGGTACGCACTCTGAAAATCCACGACCTCAAAGGTTAACTTTTCTTTCCGGAAATTCTTCGAGTCACCAAAGACGACGTCGAGAGTGATTTGACCGAGTGACTCAGCTTTCTTCCCAGGAATGACTCCGTGGAAGCTCATGTTGCTGGGGCTGAGTCGGGACATCGGAATGCCCATGCCCTTCAACGTCTCTGCATACAACAAGTTTAGCCCACTGCCGCCGTCCATCAGAACCTTGGTCAGTCGAGTGCCTTCAATAATTGGGTCGACCACCAACGCTTGCCTCCCTGGGGTGGCAATATGAGTCGGATGATCGGACTGGTCGAAGGTGATGGCGGTCTGGGACCACTTCAGGTAATGGGGTGTCACCGGAGCGACCATGTTTACTTCGCGATTGATGACCTTCAGTCGACTCTTACTTTCGACATCAGCGAAAATCATCAGAGTGGAATTGACTTGGGGGTATTCTTCACCGCTGTCTTCCCTGTCTTCAACTTTGTCTGACTCTTTCTCTTTGTCCTTGGCCTGCTTTCCTTGGAACTGTTGCATCAGGAGTCGACATTGTCGAGTGGTATGCTTAGGGTAAATGAGATTTCCCTCTTCATCTTTCTTCGTGTGAATGTGGCATGGTAAGTCCATCACATCGTTCCCGTCCTGGTCTTTCACTTTCTTGGGGTTCCAAGGACCCTTGGGTTTCCCCTTAAACTTCCCTGGGATCATAGCTAAGGCTTCCCCGGGGGCGACTGGCTCGGCCTTGTGCTTCTGCTTCCGACTGGAGTGTCCTCTGCCGGCCTCGTTAGCGGCTGCCTTATACTTGCCACTCCGGAGTCTATCTTCCTCTTCTCCGTTCGCGTACTTGGTGGCGATTTCCATCATTCGACTCAGGGTCATATCCCCGGTTCGACCGAACTTCAAACTTAACTCCCTGTTTCTGACGCCTTCCTTGAAGGCGCAAACTGCCTGATGATCGGACACATTCTCGACCGTGTGATTCAGAGTGATCCACCTTTGGATATAATCCCTCAGGGTTTCATTCGACTTCTGAACACATGACTGCAATTCTGTCAACCCTGCCGGTCGCTTGCAAGTCCCTTCGAATGTCCTGACAAACACCTGGGCTAGATCTTCCCAAGTATAAATACTGCTGGGAGCCAACTGATTCAACCACGCTCTGGCTGATCCTTCCAACATGAGGGGCAAATGCTTCATGGCCACCTCGTCATTGCCGCCTCCGATCTGAACAGCCACTCGGTAATCCTCGAGCCATGTGTCCGGCTTGGACTCTCCGGTGAACTTGCTGACTCCAGCCGCCAACCTGAAGTTGGGAGGAATCACTGCAGCTCTGATTGCTCTGCTGAAACACTGGGGACCTGAGACGTGAACTCTGTTGCTGGACGGCGCGCCTCTGTCAAGGTCTTCTCGGTGAGCTCTATTTCGGTCGACCAGACCTTGAACGATGATGGATCTCGCATCAAAGCCTGGTTCCCTGGGGTCGACTGGGACCCTTCGCCCAGTACTGAACTGGCGTCTGTCCTCTTGCCGTCGAGGAACGTACGACCCCGCTCTTGGGGCAGGAGAAGGCACTCAACGTTGATCGTTGCGATCGAATCGGTGCTCATACCGCTCGTGCCCTTGGTATTGATCCTCGTGCCGGCCTCTGTGTCCTTCACGCCTCGGGGGCGACCTTGGACTATAAGCCGACTGAACAGAATTCGCAGTGACGGATCGACTGTGAATCCTATTGAGCGACTCAGATACGGCTGAATTCTGGTCACCCGCTGCACGGAGCAAATCTCTGATCTGCAACAGACCTCTCCCTGTCTCTGACTGTGAAGGCTGGATCGACTCCGCTATGCGAGCCGCAGCTGCCAAATTCTGAATCGGGGTACGGTATACCTGGGTCGGCGGCTGGAAGAGGCGACGACGACCGGACTCGGGAACGGGCGGTCGTGCGCGCTCGTCGAGTGCTCTCTGAAGATTCTCCAGTCGAGTACGTTCAGCCAAGTTGGCCAAGCGCACCTCCTCCAGGGCTCGTGCCTCAGGGGTTTCTCCAACAATAGGAGTGTGAAGGGCGTCCATGTTCCAGCGACGGAGTTCCTCCCTCTGCACTGAGGTAAGGGGCTCGGGCCTGTACTCTTCGTGGCCTCGCGCCGGAATCCCCCCTGCGGCAACCTCTTCGGTGTGGGGGAATCCGGGGGGGCTACGTGGTCCGTCGACCATTAGTACTTCCGCCGCTGGATCACTGCTGTCGCACTCGGACGCAGTCTCTACGGAGCCAGTCGACAGGTCGAACAGGCCGTAGAGTGACTCGTCGGGCTCGATTGCCGCGACTTGGGGGATGGCCGACTGGCGGGCCAGTGCGTGCTTCACCCACCGCTGGAGTCTCGACCGACCGGTGTGCTTGCGCCGGTGGGAAACTGATGACGACGATGGCGAAACGAATGCCGACCCGTACTGGGTCGACGGTTGCCGCAGGAGGACGCCGCGGACGCATGCGCGAAAATGCGTGGCTCCGCGGGCGGGAAGCGCGTCCACGTCGAGTGGAGCCTCCTGCAGCCAAGCAGAGTTGTCAACGATGAAGGAGAGAGCGCCGAGACGGATCTCGCGGCTCTCGACCATGACTCCGCTCGAAAACATGATGTGGGGTGAAAGAATCCCAACTCCTCCAACAAATCGCTAGAACACCTGCCCCACGGTGGGCGCCAACTTTCGTGGTTCTAAATCTGACAGTAAGAATGGGGGGTAAGTATGGAGAGGCAAGATCCTAGCTATGGAGTAGTTGTATGCGCAAGGAGTTTTACGAGTTCGGGCCCTTCTCTGAGGAAGTAACAGCCCTACGTCTCGGAGCCCGGAGGCAGTCGACTGGATTATGTGTGTGTGTGTTACAAAGTTGTGAACCCTTGTCCTAGTGGAGGGGGGTGGCTTATATAGAGTTCGCCAGGACCCCAGCCAGCCGACGTTACAAGGAGTTTAATGTACATAAAGAGAGGGGGTTACTGGTAACGCCTGTAATAAAGGACCATGAAGGCCATAAAAGCTACTTATGAGATGACCGTTTGTAGGCAGTGCCTTTAGGTCTTCTTATAGTCGAGTGGCTGTCTTCATGGTCGACTGTTTGTGCTTCTGGTCGAGTACGCTCATGTCCGTCGACTGGGCTGACCAGGTCGACTGAAATGTCGATACTTCTTAGAATGTCTTTCATTGTAGGAGTCATGTCCTTGATTGGGTACCTCGGGTATGATAAGTTACCCTACCCTAGGTACGTATCCTCGTCACCAGCTTCGGCATTTCTTCAATGGGGCATTGTCGAACTCAGGAAGACCTATCCGAATAGGATCTGGAAGGGGGACGTCCTCCATATAAAACCACTCCGAAGTCCAGTCTTCGGACGTCTTCTTCGGGGTGCCGGATAGGTATCCGGTCCCGGTGATGCGCCATATCTTGGCTCCGCCCACTTGACATATTGACCCCTTCTGAGTACGAGGCACAAGGCAGAATAGCCTCTTCCACAGCTCGAAATGAGCTTCGCAGCCCAGAAACAGCTCACAAAGGGCAACATAGCTAGCGATGTGTAATATGGAAGGAGGGGTGAAGTTATGCAACTGGAGGCCGTAGAACTCCAGGAGCCCGCGGAGGAACGGATGGATTGGAAATCCAAGTCCCTTTAATAAATAAGGGACAAGGCATACCCGCTCCCCCTTGGAAGGATTGGGCACGCTCTCCGCTTTCTCCCCGCCCTTATAGGTGGCGAGCCCGGCTCGAACGGGGACCATATACACTGGAGGGAGAAATCCCTGGGTCTGTAATTCTACAAGTTGGCTGTGCGGGACGGAACACTTCTTCCAATCTTCGGGCTTAGGGCTACGGGAGCGAGATGAGGAGCTGCGCTGGCCGGCCATGCTGGAATGGATTTTTTTCGTGTGTGCACCGATGGATGCTCACTGAGGGAGGATGGTGTGATTTGTATCTGAGAATCCCCGTCTCTTTAAATAAACATTTTGTTCACAGAGCCAGGGTGGTAAATGTAAAAATGCCCTGGCCTTTCGCATTCGCTTGACACGTGGAAGATGGCCATTATTGGACGTGGAAGCCAAGAAGCGCAATATTTATGAGAAGCCGGACACTATTTAACAGGTATTCAGAATTTGGAGAAGAACCCGCCTTGCAATGCCGAAGACAAGTTGCGCGTCGGACTCATCGTCATTGAAGCCTGGTTCGGGGGCTACTGAGGGAGTCCTGGATTAGGGGTATCCCAGACTATTGGACTATGAAGATACAAGATTGAAGACTTCGTCCCGTGTCCGGATGGGACTCTCCTTGGCATGGAAGGCAAGCTTGGCGATACAGATATGAAGATCTCCTCCCATTGTAACCGACTCTGTGTAACCCTAGCCCCCTCCGCTGTCTATATAAACCGGAGGGTTTAGTCCGTAGGACAACAACAATCATACCATAGGCTAGCTTCTAGGGTTTAACCTCTACGATCGCGTGGTAGATCAACTCTTGTAATACTCATATCATCAAGATCAATCAAGCAGGAAGTAGGGTATTACCTCCATCGAGAGGGCCCGAACCTGGGTAAACATCGTGTCCCCTGCCTCCTGTTACCATCCACCTTAGACACACAGTTTGGGACCCCCTACCCGAGATCCGCCGGTTTTGACACCGACACCACCCACTATAAGCGAATCATAAACATATTGCAACACCCTACAACAGGAATCCCTCATGCTTGCGCGACACGGAGGGCACCATAGGACAACACCAAAATAAAACATACAACTCGTACCAATCTTTATCATCAATCAACCCAAGGACAAAGGATATCTACTCAAAACATCATAGGATGGCAACACATCATTGGATCAATAATATGTAGCATAAAGCACCATGTTCAAGTAGGGATTACAGCGGGGTGCGGGAGAGTGGACCGCGTAATTGAGATGAGGATGGTGATGATGATGGTTATGTTGATGAAGACGATCACCGCGGCGATGATTCCCCTCCCGATGGAACTTCAGAGCCACCAGAAGAGAGGAGGAGAGGTTCTCCCCCTTGTGCTTCCTCCTCCATGGCCTCCCCCTTGGATGGGGAGAGGTCCACCCTCTGGTCCTTGGCCTTCATGGCGATGATGGCCCCTCCGAGATCCTTCCCCATGGCCTTCGGTGATGATGGCCCCCTCCGGCAGGGTGCCACAGAGGGTCTAGATTGATTTCTCGTGGCTGCAGAGGCTTGCGGCGGCGGAACTTCCGATCTAGATTATTTTCTGGGGGTTTCTGTATTTATAGGATTTTTTTGCGTTGGTTTCACGTCAGGGGGATCTCCGAGTCGTCCACGAGGAAGGGGCCCACGCCCAGGGGGTGGGCGCGCCCCCCACCCTCGTGGACAGCTCGGGACACTTTTGTCCCAACTATTTTACTCCGAGGGCTTCTTTTGGTCCATAAAAATCGTAAAAAATTGGCACCTCAATTGGACTCCGTTTGGTATTCCTTTTCTGTAAAACTCAAAAACAAGGAGAAAATAGAAACTGGCACTGGGCTCTAGGTTAATAGGTTAGTCCCAAAAATCATATAAAATAGCATATAAATGCATATAAAACATCTAAGATGGATAATATAATAGCATGGATACTTCATAAATCATAGATACGTTGGAGACGTATCAACATCCCCAAGCTTAATTCCTGCTCGTCCTCGAGTAGGTAAATGATAAAAGATATGATTTATGAAGTGTGAATGCTAGCAGGTGCACAAGTTTGATCAATGATAATTTCAATCACCGTTTCTAGCATCATTATATGTCATAACAGTAGCTCATCTCATAAAACTTTTCATGATCAAGTAACAAGCTATTCACATGTTAAAGTATAGATCACAAACTTCATTGAATACTAACAAACCGTGCCCTTAGTCATTAAACAATTGCAATTCATTTTTTTAGGAAGGGTCTATGTCAGAGCTTTGATTTAGCAAACTCCACATACTCAACTATCATTTAATGTTTCATAATTGCTAACACTCACGTGATATTTATGGGTTCAAAGTTTTAATCGGACACAGAGAAAGATAGGGGCTTATATTTTCGCCTCCCAACCTTTTACCTCAAGGGTAATGTCAACAATAATAACTCATGAAAACCTACATGCAAGTGGATATATATATCTGGATCGTTCCAACACAAGGTGCTTGCCAAAGGAAAAAGTGTAAAAAGGAAAGGTGATGATCACCATGACTCTCGTATGAGGGTGGAAAATAAAAGTAAAAGATAGGCCCTTCGTAGAGGGAAGCAGAGGTTGTCATGCGCTTTTATGGTTGGATGCACAAAATCTTAATGCAAAAGAACATCACTTTATATTGCCTCTTGTGATAAAGAACTTTATTATGCAGTCCGTCACTTTTATTACTTCCCTATCACAAGTTTGTATAAAGCTTATTTTCTTCACACTAATAGATCATACATATTTAGAGAGCAATTTTTATTGCATGCACCGATGACAACTTACTTGAAGGATCTTACTCAATCCATAGGTAGGTATGGTGGACTCTCATGGCAAAACTGGTTTAAGAGATGTTTGGAAGCACAAGTAGTATTTCTACTTGGTGCAAAGAATTTGGCTAGCATGAGAGGGAAAGGCAAGCTCAACATGTTGGATGATCCAAGACAATATAATGTTTAGGATATAGGAAAACGTAACTCATTAAGTTGTCTTCCTTGTCCAACATCAACCTTTTAGCATGTCATCTTTTAATGAGTAGTCACAATTACAAAAGATGTCCAAGATAGTATATTTATATGTGAATCCCTCTTCCTTCAATATTCTTTCATGAATTGTTCAAGTGACCAATTCTGTGTTTGCTAACTTTCAATAAGTTTACTACCTATACTCATTATGTGTGAAGTCATTACTCCCCATGTTATAAGCATATGAAACTTATATAAATTCAGATTTATGATATTCAATTCATTCAACTATTTACTCATAGGATATACTTGAAGCACGTGAGTAAATGACAAACTACTCCAAATAGATATAGGTGAAGAATAATGAGTAGTCAAATGATTAACTAGCCATGGGAGGATTCTTTTCATTCAAGATTTCAGATCCAATGATTTTATTCAAACAGAAAGTAGAATTGAAAATACGCTCCAAGCAAAACACATATCATGAGACGAATAAAAATATAGCTCCGAGTAAGGTATACCGACAGTTTTGAAGACGAAAGAGGGGATGCCTTCCGGGGCATCACCAAGCTTAGGCGCTTGAGTCTTCCTTGAATATTACCTTGGGGTGCCTTAGGAATCCCCAAGCTTAGGGTCTTTCCACTCTTTATTCTCCTCATATCGATATCTCACCCAAAGCTTGAAAACTTCAATCACACAAAACTCAACAGAACTTCATGAGATAGGTTAGTATGATAAAGAGTAAACCATTCACTTTGGTAATGTCAAAGACAAGATTCATAATTGTTCTCACACAATGCCTACTGTAGCATATCATTTCTACAATTTATATTGAGAAATATAACCCATAGAAACTAGAAAACAAGCAAACTATGCAATGAAAACAAAATCTCTCAGAAACAGAATAGTCTGTAATGATCTGAACAACAACCATACTTATGCTACTCCAAAAATTATGAAATAAATTGGTGGACGTGAGGAATTTTTCTATTAATCTTCTGAAAAAAGAATCAACTCCAAAGCACTCTTCTGTAAAAAAATGACAGCTAATCTCGTGAGCGCGAAGTTTCTGTTTTTACAGCAAGATCACATTAACTTTCACCCAAGTATTCTCAAAGGTCTTACTTGGCACTTTATTGAAACAAAAGCTATAAAAAATGATTACTACAGTAGCTTAATCATGTAAACACAGAAAAATAGTATGGGTAAATATTGGGTTGTCTCCCAACAAGCGCTTTTCTTTAATGCCTTTTAGCTAGGCATGATGATTTCAATGATGCTGTCATAAAAGATAAGAATTGAAACATAAAGAGAGCATCATGAAGAATATGACTAGCATATTTAAATCTAACCCACTTTCTATGCCTAGGGATTTTGTGAGCACAATATTTATAGCAACAAGAATCAACTAGCATTGGAAGGCAAAACAAGTATAGCATCAAAACTTTAAGCACATAGAGAGGAAACTTGATATTATTGCATCTCCTACAAGCATGTATTCCTCCCTCATAATAATTTTCAGTAGAATAATGAATGAGTTCAACAATATAACCATCACATACATCATTCTTTTCATGATCTACAAGCATAGAAATTTTACTACTCTCCACATAAGCAAAAATTCTTCTCATTCGGAATAGTGAGAGCAAACTCAACAAAATAACTATCATGTGAGGCATCAAACCCGCTTAGATGATTACTCATACTCCAAAAGATGTAAGTGAAGTTCATGGAGCATTCTGCAGTTAATATAAACTAACCAATATCCAAGCTCAAAATATATAAGTGAAGCACACGAAGCATTCTATAAAACCATACTCAAAAGATTTAAGTGAAGCACAAAGAGCAATTCTATAAGATCGTACTTAAAAGATATAAGTGAACCACATGAAGTATTATATAAATCAATGAAGGGCTATCTCATACTAGCATGGTTCCTAAAGAAAAGGAAAAACACAAAGGACACAAATCATGTGAACAAAACAAAAACTAAGGTATACCGATAATTGTTGAAGAAGAAAGATGGGATGCCAACCGGGGCATCCCCAAGCTTAGATGCTTGAGTATCCTTTGAAATATTTACTTGGGGTGCCTTGGGAATCCCCAAGCTTTAACTCTTGCCTCTCTTTATTCTTCTCATATTGATAGCTCCTCGATCTTCGAACACTTCATCCACACAAAACTTTAACAAAACTTTGTGAGATCCGTTAGTGCAATAAAGGAAACTACCACTTTAAGGTACTATAATGAACTCATTCTTTATTTATATTGGTGTTAAACCTACTGTATTAAAACTTATCTATGGTTCATACCCCTAGATACTAGCCATAGATTCATCAAAATAAGCAAACAACACGCGAAAAACACAATCTGTCAAAAACAGGACAATCTGCAGTAATCTGTAACTCTTGAATACTTATATAACACCAAAAATCCTACCAAATTAGGAAAACCTGAGCAATTCGTGTACCAATCCAGAGCAAAAGAATCAACTGAAAATCACTGTGATTTATGAAAATTAATTTCGTGCACACAAATTTTCTGTTTTTGTACTGCACAACGTAAACAAGCAATCTAATCATCCTAAAACCAAAGCTTGGCACATTATTTTTATAATACAATGGATATATACAAGGGGATAATTATTTATAGAGAAACTTCCATGAAAAATTCTACATTGTTTCCGTGAGCATGAACACAAGTGCTCAAGGTCGACCCTCACTTCTTCAATGCATAACTTTCCAATCACTTCTCTTTTTGAAAAACTTTTTAGGCATGATAGGCAAGTAATTTTTTTTGTATTTTCATTCTTCTAATTTTTTTGTATGTTTCACCCACAACTAAACAGAAACAAAAAGGAAAAACAAAATCTACTTAGTGAAGAAAGCCAACAAGCACACACGAGAATATCAAAACCCACGCTATTGCTCCCTGACAACGGCGCCAGAAAAGAGCTTGATAGTCCCCAAGTGCAGGGAATCATTGTAGTAATTCCCAAAGGTGGAAGTGATAAGTATGGAGTGTCGAACCCACAAGGAGATCAAGGTAAGATCAAAATTCTCTCAAGTCCTATCTGCCACTGATATGACTCTACGTACACCGAACGTTTGCTTCCACCTAGAGACGAGAAATAAAACTACGTTGTGGGTATGAAGAGGATTACTTTGCATGATATCGGAGAGATAAAACATAAAAGTTGGTGCTGTTATCATAAAGTTAGAATATATTACTAAATATTATAAATAGCGAGTGTGGAATAATGATGGGTCGGTGTGCGGAATTGTCCTAGGCAATTGTTAACAAGACCGATAGTCGTCATTGCAATTTCATATGAGGGAGAGGCATAAGCTAACATACTTTCTCTTCTTGGATCATATGCACTTATGATTGGAACTCTAACAAGCATCCACAACTACTAAAGATCATTAAGGTAAAACCCAACCATAGCATTAAAGCATCAAGTCCCCTTTATCCCATACGCAACAACCACTTACTCGGGTGTATGCTTCTGTCACTCAAGCCACCCACTCTAAGCAAATCATAAATGTATTGCAACACCCTACAACGGGAATCCCTCACGCTTGCACGACACAGAGGGCACCATAGGACAGCACCAAAATAAAACATACAACTCATACCAATCTTTATCATCAATCAAGCAAAGGACAAAGGATATCTACTCAAAACATCATAGGATGGCAACACATCATTGGATCATAATATGTAGCATAAAGCACCATGTTCAAGTAGGGATTACAGCGGGGTGCGGGAGAGTGGACCACGTAAAAGAGATGAGGATGGTGATGATGATGGTGATGTTGATGAAGACGATCACCGCAGCGATGATTGCCCTCCCGATGGCACTCCGGCGCCACCGGAAGAGAGGAGGAGAGGTTCTCACCCTTGTGCTTCCTCCTCCATGGCCTCCCCCTTGGATGGGGAGAGGTCCACCCTCTAGTCCTTGGCCTTCATGGCGATGATGGCCCCTCCGAGATCCCTCCCCATGGCCTTCGGTGATGATGGCCCCCTCCGGCAGGGTGCCAGAGAGGGCCTAGATTGATTTCTCGTGGCTGCAGAGGCTTGCGGCGGCGGAACTTCCGATCTAGGTTATTTTCTGGGGGTTTCTGTATTTATAGGATTTTTTGGCGTTGGTTTCACATCAGGGGGATCTCCGAGTCGTGAACGAGGAAGGGGCCCACACCCAGGGGGGTGGGCGCGCCCCCACCCTCGTGGACAGCACGGGACTCTTCTAGCCCAACTCTTTTACTCCGAGGGCTGCTTTTGGTCCATAAAAATCGTCAAAAATTGGCACGTCAATTTGACTCCGTTTGTTATTCCTTTTCTGTAAAACTCAAAAACAAGGAGAAAACTGAAACTGGCACTGGGCTCTAGGTTAATAGGTTAGTCCCAAAAATCATATAAAATAGCATATAAATGCATATAAAACATCTAAGATGGATAATATAATAGCATGAATATTTCATAAATCATAGATACATTGGATACGTATCATTCATCAATGTAATGTAGGCATGTATTCCGAATATAGCCATACATGCTTATGGAAAAGAACTTGCATGACATCTTTTATCCTACCCTCCCGTGGCAGCGGGGTCCTATTGGAAACTAAGGGATATTAAGTCCTCCTTTTAATAGAATACTGGACCAAAGGATTAACACTTAGTGAATACATGAACTCCTCAAGCTACGGTCATCATCGGGAGTGGCCCCAATTATTGTCACTTCGGGGTTGCCGAATCATAACACATAGTAGGTGACTATTGACTTGCAAGATAGGATCAAGAACTCACATATATTCATGAAAACATAATAGGTTCAGATCTGAAATCATGGCACTCGGGCCCTAGTGACAAGCATTAAGCATAGCAAAGTCATAGCAACATCAATCTTAGAACATAATGGATACTAGGGATCAAACCCAAACAAAACTAACTCGATTACATGATAAATCTCATCCAACCCATCACCGTCCAGCAAGCCTACGATGGAATTACTCACGCATGGCGGTGAGCATCATGAAACTGGTGATGGAGGATGGTTGATGATGACGACGGCGACGGATTCCCCTCTCTGGAGCCCCGAACGGACTCCAGATCAGCCCTCCCGAGAGAGATTAGGGCTTGGCGGCGGCTCCATATCGTAAAACGCGATGAATCCTTCTCTCTATTTTTTTTCTCCCCGAACGTGAATATATGGAGTTAGAGTTGAGGTCGGTGGAGCTCCAGGGGGGCCACGAGACAGGGTGGCGCGCCCAGGAGGGTAGGGCGCGCCCCCCACCCTTGTGGCCAGGGTGTGGGCCCCCTTCTATTGATTCTTTCTCCAGTACTTTTTATTAATTCCAAAAAGTGTCTCAGTGGATTTTCAGGTCATTCTGAGAACTTTTATTTTTGCACAAAAATAACACCATGGCAATTCTGCTGAAAACAACATCAGTCCGGGTTAGTTCCATTCAAATCATGCAAGTTGGAGTCCAAAACAAGGGCAAAAGTGTTTGGAAAAGTAAATACGTTGGAGACGTATCAATTATCATCACATTCTTCCAAGCAAGTGCTAAAAAGATTTTAAAGGTCATAGGAGACATCATTGTCTTCCCAATCATAATGTCGATGTCAAAATCGGCGGATCTCGGGTAGGGGGTCCCGAACTGTGCGTCAAGGCCAGATGGTAACAGGAGACAAGGGACACGATGTTTTTACCCAGGTTCGGGCCCTCTCGATGGAGGTAATACCCTACTCCTGCTTGATTAATATTGATGATATGGGTAGTACAAGAGTAGATCTACCACGAGATCAAGGAGGCTAAACCCTAGAAGCTAGCCTATGGTATGATTGTGTATGAAGATGGTTGTCCTACGGACTAGAACTCTCCGGTTTATATAGACACCGGATAGGGTTAGGGTTACACAGAGTCGGTTACAATGGTAGGAGATCTTGAGTATCCGCATCGCCTAGCTTGCCTTCCACGCCAAGGAAAGTCCCATCCGGACACGGGACGAAGTCTTCAGTCTTGTATCTTCATAGTCCAGGAGTCCGGCGAAGGTATAGTCCGGCTACCCGAACACCCCCTAATCCAGGACTCCCTCAATCATTAAAACAAGTAGTAGGTATCACAAAATCATACTCAATATCATCATCCCCCATCAACATATTTGATTCACTTTCATGAGGTACAATGGTGATAGGAGAAATATTACTTCGGGGAGTTACCTTTTTACCTCTACTTCTCCTTCTTTTCCTTTTCTTCTTCACCACCTCATGTATGGGTTTAATCAATTTTTTCGAGCTTCTTGTTGAAGAGATTGATTGGATAGGAAGCTCCACCTCGTTACCTGATTCATCATAATAAACACTAGGAGGGTATTGGGAAATATATTCCCTTTCATTAGTACTCTCTTCATATTCTATTTGTTTTTTTGTCTTTAGATAGTTGGCAATAAACGGATTCTCAATGCAATTTACGGCACAAAACATATAAATTTCCTCTAAATCAAAATCAAGAAATCTCTTGAGATTAAATTTTGGAATACCCTCAGTTATACGTTTCATTTCTTCATACCCCAAAAGAAGACTAAGCTCTTTATGATGCTCAAGGGTAATCAAGTTATAACAATTTTTGGACACGATTTGACCATGAAACAATTTGCAGTGGAGATTTAAATGACCACGTTCATTGCGAAGTTCACAAGGATAGCGAAAAAATTAAATATTTCAGCACAATCATCTAGCCTCTCTTGCAACTTTGTCGTTTCTAAATATTTATGCTTCTAGCAAAATCTATCTTCCCTTTTTGTTGTGCATTTGCACTCCCAAATTCACTCTACAAAAATTGACAATCTTATAGGAGACATCATTATCATGACTAATGCAATCATCATTAACATCATGGATATTCTAAGAATTCATACTAGCAACATCGCAATCATGCTCATCATTCATGGATTCTACGCCAAACATATTATAGCATTCTTCTTCTAACAATTGAGCACAATTTTCCTTTCCATCATTTTCATGAAAGGCATTATAAAGATGACTAATATGATGCAACCTCAATTCCATTTTTTGTAGTTTTCTTTTTATAAACAAAACTAGTGACAAAACAAGAAACTAAAAGATTCAATTGCAAGATCTAAAGATATACCTTCGTGCACTCACCTCCCCGGCAACAACGCCAAAAAAGAGCCTGATGTCTACTGCGCAACTTTATTCTTGTAGACACGTGTTGGGCCTCCAAGCGCAGAGTTTTGTAGGACAGTAGCAATTTTCCCTCAAGTGGATGACCTAAGGTTTATCAATCCGTGGGAGGCATAGGATGAAGATGGTCTCTCTCAAACAACCCTGCAACCAAATAATAAAAAAGTCTCTTGTGTCCCCAACACACCAAATACAATGGTAATTTGCATAGGTGCACTAGTTCGACGAAGAGATGGTGATACAGGTGTAGTAATGATAGTAGATATTGATTTTTGTAATAGGAACAATAAAAAAATAAAGGTAGCAAGTGAAAAAGTGAGCACAAATGGTATTGCAATGCTTGAAAACAAGCCAAAGGGTCCGTACTTTCGCTAGTGCAATCTCTCAACAATGCTAATATAATTGGATCATATAACCATCCCTCAACGTGCTATGAAGAATCACTCCAAAGTTCCTATCTAACGGAGAACATAAGAAGAAATCGTTTGCAGGGTACGAAACCACCTCGAAGCTATTCTTTCCGATTGATCTATCCAAGAGTTCGTACTAAAATAACACCAAATAATTTCAGATTCATAATACTCAATCCAACACAAAGAACCTCAAAGAGTGCCCGAAGATTTCTACCGGAGAAAGAAAGACAAGAACAGACATCAAGCCCTATGCATAGATTACCCCATATGTGTTGAGTGCCAAAACACATATCAAGTGAATCAATATGATACCCCATTGTCACCACGAGTATTCATATGCAAGACATATATCAAGTGCTCTCAAATCCATAAAAGTATTCAATCTGATAAAACAAAATCTCAAAGGGAAAATTCAATTCATCACAACAAGATAGAGAGGGGAAAACACCATATGATCTGACTATATTAACAAAGCTCGCGATACATCAAGATCGTGACATCTCAAGAACACGAGAGAGAGAGAGAGAGAGAGAGAGAGAGAGAGAGAGAGATTAAACACGTAGCTACTGGTACAAACCCTCAGCCCCGATGGTGGACTACTCCCTCCTCATCGTGGTGGCCGCCGGGGTGATGAAGATGGCCACCAGTGATGATCTCCCCCTCTGGCAGGGTGCCGGAACGGGGTCTAGATTGGTTTTTCATGTCTACAGAGCCTTGCGGTGGCGGAACTTCTGGTCTAGGATTACCCCGATGGGTTCTGGAATATTTGACAATTTATAGGGCAAAGAGGGTGTGGCACCCCGGCTCAGAGCAACCAATTTACCTTGCATTGCCAGCCCAGAGATCAAGTCTTCTGGCAATAGACAACAACATGGTACAGAAACAACCGCTTTATTGATGCTAGTGGATTACATAAGTCTGATATTACATTGAGATACGAGGCCAAGCGGCACACTCGGTGCGGCTGAACAGTATGTACATTATTTAATGAACATGACGAGGGCCTCGATCACACGAACTACGCGGCAGCGGAAGACGATGAAGTGGGAACTCCATAGCACAGGGACACTGACGTGGACACGGCCTAGACGCGAGATGTGCTCCGATGCAAACCGACTTGCCTGAAAGCTGGCATGGCACGCCAGGTCAGTACATTGAATGTACTTGCAAGCTCACAACAAACATAAGCACGATGACAGACAATATCATGACAATTAATCAAATTAATGCAATGCAAGAACTACTAACAGATGCAATGAAACCAACACGTGCACTGAGTCTCACAGACTCACTTACCATACGGTTACCTCGTAAACAAACGGTGACCATACTGGGGTCACAACTGAAACCAACCACTAACGAACACCTTAAGAGTTCATGAATCACCACGAAACAAAATGCATCACAACAATCATTTAATTTGCAAGATTAATTACAAAAGTTGATCCATGGTGTGACTTACTTCCGAGCTATGCCCATAACCGAGGACGCGGCTATCGATAGATTAAATACACTCTACAAAAGGTAGCACACTTTACCCACACTAGGGAACCCCTGGCCTCGCACTCCCTTTTGGGTGGACCAAAGCGTTTTGATGAAACCCTCCCTTGGTCATGGCACTCTCCCGGCTACTCCGACCAACTCCCTCTCAGGGCTAGGTCTTGGGTGGCCCCGTGCCTACCAAAGGCACCAACGGACACCGTCGTGGCAAAACGGTCCCAAACGGGGACAAGGTACCATAAAAACAAAACGAGCACACAATGTTATGTCTGCTTACCGGGCCAGGGTATGCACGCCCATAACCTTCCCTCGCGGGAGGCACCGGTGAGAGGCACAACAAAGGATCGAATCAAGACCTTTCCACAAGGTAAATGTGGTCGCACTGAATAAAAACCCGATTCAGTGGCACCATGATGTGATCAACATCATATTCAAGTTGAACTTAATCAAGTTTAACTTTGATATAAAAACTTTTTATGGGCAACATGATATTTTGACATAATCAAGCAACTAATCGACATGCAAAGCAAACAACACGTGGATATGGATCAAACTTATCAACACAATTATCTTGCAATACTCAGGATCAAAAACTTCACTGGTCCTAATTTATTTTTATTAACAAGCAATATTTTTATTAACTCATTATTCATATGAAAATATCCCTTAATAAAAGAACTATCATTATTTACCATAGCAATATAACTAATGCAAAATCTTATTCTACTTGACCAAACAAGTTCATGCAATTTACGAGTAACTAAAACAAGCATATCAAGCATGATAAAGTGACTAGCAATTAACATAATTTATTTATCAAATTTTAAATGCAAATAAGGGCTCATATTCAAGTAGAAAATCATGGACATTGAAATAAAACCATCCAAATGCTGGTGTGGCTTGCCTTAGTGTAGAGGAGGATCGCACCCCTCTTGGTTTGCTTCAAGACAAGCTTCTCCTTCTGAAAATAATTAAAAACCACAAAAACAAATATCAAAAACCAATTTGAAATTCACCAGAAATTCTAGACACCAAGGAAAAATTCACAATTCGGTGTGCTCCTAGAGCTTTATGAAACAAAGACAATGCAAAAAGAATCAAATCATTTGGACTTATAGTTTAGAAATGGTGGCTGGTCAAAGTTTGGGTCAAATTCTGATCTAATTTGAATTAAACAGAATTTCCAGGGGGGGGTGACGTCGAAGACGTAAAGGGGAAGTACGCCTCCACTTGTACCGCTTTGGGCGCGAGTGGTGAGGCTGATGGGTGGGCCCCGTACATCAGGAGAGAGAGGGAGGGGGAGCGAGATTAGAGAGTGACGGTGCTTCGCGGGAGCTCACGCCAGCGAGGAGGGGGTTTGGGGCTAGATGAGAGGGATATAATTGAAGCGGGGTTCGAGCGCACCTGCCCGTACTAGTGGCTTGCCGTGGGATGGCCGGAGCTGCTCACGATCAAGCTCGCAAGCTTCCGTGGCAGACGAGACTCGCCGTAGTGGAAGAAGAAGACGGCTAGAGGCGGCTCCGGGGGCTCAGCAGCATCCAGGCAGCACCAAGAGACTTCCAATGCCACACCCAAGCAGTTGGTCGAGCTCGAGAGGCACCGAAACGAGGTGGGCAAGCTGCGAAGGTCGCCGGAATTCAGTTGTCGGGGCAGACGGCCAGAGGCCTGCCCGACCGGGCTGTGGCCCTTCTACGTGTTCGTGGAGGCGGTGAGGAGTGGTGCGTGGCTAGGAATCGAGGAGGGAGGCTCTATTTATAGCCGGAGCGAGGGGGGTATCATGTCGCCGCTGGAGTTCTTTGGAAGTTGGCGAATGGCGATGAAACGCTCTAGTGCGAGGGGGCAAAGGTGCAGCATCAACGCAGGAGCTGCCCACGCTCGCGGACGAGCAACAGGACGTAGGGGGAAGCGGACAAGGGCACGAGTGCACTGAGGCATTTGGCCGCGATGTGCCCGTGCTTGTTGCGGTGTCTCCGGCGTCGGCAAGCGCCAGGGGTCAAGGGTGATGGGTCGGGGTTGGTGGCGCGGCGCGGCAGGTGTCGGCGAGCGCTAGATTGAGCACGCGTTGAACAGAGGAGATGGCGACACCCAGAGCGCGTCGAGTAGCTTCCAGGCACCGTGTCTTCATGCGGTCACCACGCTGGCATGGCCAAGACGATGCCCAAATGCCGCCAATCCTTGTCTACGCTCTAGTCCATGCAGTGTTTAGTCTTGGAAAGTTGAAAGCTCATACCCAGACCTACCAGAATTGACTCAACCAAGCTGGCAAGTTTCTGACCAGAAACTTGGTTGCCAAGTTTGGCTAGCTTCTAGATGGCCAATTGGGCTGATCTCCTGGGGTTTAGGTTTTCTTAGGAGGGTAATTAAGCTCACAAAAGATATGCGCCAAAAGATCAAGGAAAAATGCACTTGCTGTACAAAGTGCATTTCTGGTCCAGAATAGAAATGATTTTCTATAGCCAAAATATTACAAAAAGTCATGCAATATTTTTTCTTGGGAAGGTGTGCCAAGGTCCAAAGAATATTCAGGAATTATTTCAGATTTTTAAGAGCAAAAAAAATTGAGGTTGCTTTGGAGCACTAGTTTCCAAAGTGGGTTTCAACGGGGGGGGGGATGAATATTTTTCATTTATGAAAAATATTCCTTTGATGAATTTGGGGATTTAACAAAGAAATAAAGTTGAATGCGAAGTAGATAGGTCACTTGGGTGAATGTCAAGGGTATGCCCAAGTGACAAGTCCATTTGAAATGATTCCAAAGTCCAAATCAAAGCAAGGCAAAAACCAAGTCCAGGAAGAGAGAGAAGGCAAGTCCGGAAAAAGAGAGAAGGCAAAGTCCAGGCTGTCACATACCTCCCCCAGTTAGGATGAATCTCATCCTCGAGATTCGGTTGCTTGCGAAAACAATTCTGGGTATGCAGTCCTTAAAAATTCCTCTCTTTCCCGGGTTGCTTCCTCTTCGGTGTGATACTCCCATTGAACCTTGTAAAACCTTATTTCTATGTTGCGAGTGACCCTTTCTGTCTGATCCAATATCTTGATTGGCTTTTCCTCATAAGTCAAATCCTTAGCCAATTATATCTCTGCCATATCAGTCCTTTTCTCTAGTGGCGAGATGCATCTTCTCAGCTGCGAGATATGAAACACATTGTGTACTTCTGACAGTTCCGGTGAAAATTCCAACTGATATGCAACTGTTCCAACTTTGGCCATGACTGGAAACAGACCGATGTATTTGGGTGCCAATTTTCCGCGGGTCTGAAACCTCTTTACTCCTTTCATAGTGGTGACTCGGAGATATACGTGCTCTTCGGGTTCGAAGCTGATCTGACGGTGTTTGGCGTCATAGTTGCTCTCCTGTCGTGATTTGGCCAGTTGCAGTCTGTCTCGGATTTCCTTGACTTGCTTTTCTGCTTCGATCATTAAATCAGTCCCGAAAATACGACTGTCTCCGGTTTGAGACCAATTCAGTGGGGTGCGGCATTTCCCGCCATACAGGGCTTCATAGGGTGACATCTTTAAGCTGGTCTTGAAACTGTTGTTGTAGGAAAACTCGGCGTAGGGCAGATAGTCTTCCCACTTGGTTCCTTGGGCCAATGCACATGCCCGGAGCATATCTTCGAGTATTTGATTTACTCGCTCAGTCTGTCCATCTGTCTGAGGATGATAAGCCGTGCTGTGCTTCAGAGCAGTCCCCAAGGCTTGATGTAGTCGGGACCAAAATGCGGAGGTGAAGAGAGATCCCCTGTCGGAGGTGATAGTCTTGGGTACTCCATGCAGACTGACAATTCGTGACACATATAATTGTGCAAGTTGATTTGCACGGTAGGTGGTCCGGATGGCAAGGAAATGTGCCACCTTTGTTAAGGTGTCCACTATGACCCATATTGTGTCATTTCCTCGGCGAGATCTTGGTAGTCCGATGATGAAATCCATACAGACATCGTCCCATTTCCATTGGAATACTGGCAGAGGTTGGAGGAGTCCGGCGGGTTTTTAGTGTTCCGCCTTTACCTTGTTGCATATATCGCAACAGGCCACAAAGTATGCGATGTCTTTCTTCATTCCATCCCACCAAAATACCTGATGAAGGTCTTCATACATTTTGGTACCACCTGGGTGAATTGTGTATGGCGCTTCATGTGCTTGTGCCAATATCTTCTTCTTCAGACCTTCGAGGTTGGGTACGCAAATCTTTCCTCGAAACCTTAGCTTGCACTAGTAGAAAACAGGTCTTTGGTTGGGGCCTGGCCAGCCCATTAGTCCCGGTTCTGCCATGAACCGGGATCCATTTGGGCATACGTCCCGGTTCGTGAGCCCAGGGGGCCGGCCGGGGCCTCGTGGGCATTAGTCCCGGTTCGTATCGACCCATTTGCACCGGTTCATGGCACGAACCGGAACCAATAGGTCTCGCTCCTGGCCCACATACATTTGTCCTGGTTCATGGCTCGAACCGGGACAAAAGGTTGTGCTTTAGTCCCGGTTTCAGTCACGAACCGGGACAAATGAGTTACCTATATATACCCCATCGCCGCAGCAAAGCACTCCACAGTGCTCTGTTTTTTGGTGGCCGGCGAGGGGAGGGTACTGGGTGCTCTAGCTCACCTCCTATGCACATGGGTGTTTGATGAAATGCCTGAGCCACACTAGTTAAGCTTTCTCCTCTCGAAGCTCGACCTCCAAGCTCCATTTTCCCCGAGTTTTGCATAGGATTAGCGGTCCGTCACGTCCTGTCCCCGTCTTCACTGCCGTCGATCGCCCGCGCCGATCTCGTCGACGGCACCACCGTGGTGAGCCTCTTGTTCTTATCTTCTTTCTGAAAGAAAATAATTCTTACTTTAGATAGATACTTGCCTAATTATATATAATGCACGCAGATGAACCGGCAATGGACGTATGGTGACAGACACACCTCCGAGTACGTTAAGGGCATGCATAATTTTCTCGAAGTGGCTGAGGCAAACAAGCAGAATGGTTTTATGTGTTGTCCATGCCCTAGTTGTGGGAATACGAAGTCTTACTCTGACCGGAAAATCCTTCACACCCACCTGCTTTATAAGGGTTTCATGCCACACTATAATGTTTGGACGAGGCACGGAGAAATAGGGGTTATGATGGAAGACAACGATGAAGAAGAGGACGATGACAATTATGTGCCCCCTGAATACGGTGATGCTGCAATGGGGGAAGCTGCTGAAGATCAAGATTAGGAACCAGACGGTGTTCCCAATGATGATGATCTCCGCCAGGTCATTGTCGATGCAAGGTCGCAATGCGAAAGTCAAAAGGAGAAGCTGAAGTTCGATCACATGTTAGAAGATGACAAAAAAGGGTTGTACCCTAATTGCGAAGATGGCAACACAAAGCTCGGTGCCGTACTAGAATTGCTGGAGTGGAAATTAGAGAATGAAGTGCCTGACAAAGGATTTGAGAAGCTACTGAAAATATTGAAGAAGAAGCTTCCAAAGGATAACAAATTGCCCGACAGTACGTACGCAGCAAAGAAGGTCGTATGCCCTCTAGGATTGGAGGTGCAGAAGATACATGCATGCCCTAATGACTTCATCCTCTACCATGGTGCGTATGAGGATTTGAACGCATGCCCGGTATGCGGTGCATTGCGGTATAAGATCAGACGAGATGACCCTGGTGATGTTGACGGCGAGCCCTGCAGGAAGAGGGTTCCTGCGAAGGTGATGTGGTATGCTCCTATAATACCACGGTTGAAACGACTGTTCAGAAACAAATAGCATGCCAAGTTGATGCGATGGCACAGTGAGGACCGTAAGAAAGACGGGAAGTTGAGAGCACCCGCTGACGGGTCGCAGTGGAGAAAAATCGAGAGAAAGTACAGGGCTGAGTTTGCAGGTGACCCAAGGAACATATGGTTTGGTTTAAGCACGGATGGCATTAATCCTTTCGGGAAGCAGAGCAGCAATCACAACACCTGGCCCGTGACTCTGTATGTATAACCTTCCTCCTTTGATGTGCATGAAGCGGAAGTTCATTATGATGCCAGTTCTCATCCAAGGCCCTAAGCAACCCGGCAACGACATTGATGTGTACCTAAGGCCATTAGTTGAAGAACTTTTACAGTTGTGGAATGGAAAGGGTGTATGTGTGTGGGATGAGCACAAACAGGAGGAATCTAACCTGCACGCGTTGCTGTTTGTAACCATCAACGATTGGCCCGCTCTCAGTAACCTTTCAGGACAGACAAACAAGGGATATCACGCATGCACGCACTGTTTAGCTGACACCGAAAGTATATACCTGGACAAATGCAGGAAGAATGTGTACCTGGGGCATCGTCGATTTCTTCTGACCAACCGTCAATGTCGAAAGAAAGGCAAGAATTTCAAAGGCGAGGCAGATCACCAGAAGAAGCCCGCCATGCGTACCGGTGATCACGTACTTGCTATGGTCAATGATTTACACGTAATCTTTGGAATGGGTCCCGGCGGACTATCTGTTCTGAATGACGCTGAGGGACGCGCACCCATGTGGAAGAAGAAATCTATATTTTGGGACCTACCCTACTGGAAAGACCTAGAGGTCCGCTCTTAAATCGACATGATGCATGTGACAAAGAACCTTTGCGTGAACCTGCTAGGCTTCTTGGGCGTGTATGGGAAGACAAAAGATACAGCTGAGGCACGGGAGGACCTGCAACGTTTGCATGAAAAAGACGACATGCCTCAAAAGCAGTATGAAGGTCCTGGCAGCTACGCTCTTACCAAAGAAGAGAAGGAGATCTTCTTTGAATGCCTGCTCAGTGTGAAGGTCCTGACTGGCTTCTCATCGAATATAAAGGGAATAATAAATATGCCAGAGAAAAAGTTCCAGAACCTAATGTCTCATGACTGCCACATGATTATGACGCAACTGCTTCCGGTTGCATTGAGGGGGCTTCTACCGAAAAACGCCCGATTAGCCATTGTGAAGCTATGCGCATTCCTCAATGCAATCTCTCAGAAGGTGATCGATCCAGAAATCATACCATGGCTAAGGAATGATGTGGCGCAGTGTCTTGTCAGTTTCGAGCTCGTGTTCCCACCATCCTTCTTCAATATCATGACGCACGTCCTAGTTCATCTAGTCGACCAGATTGTCATTCTGGGCCCCGTATTTCTACACAATATGTACCCCTTTGAGAGGTTCATGGGAGTCCTAAAGAAATATGTCCGTAACCGCGCTTGGCCAGAAGGAAGCATCTCCATGGGCCATAAAATCGAGGATGTCATTGGGTTTTGTGTTGACTTCATTCCTGGCCTTAAGAAGATAGGTCTCCCTAAATCGCGGTGTGAGGGAAGACTGACTGGAAAAGGCACACTTGGAGGGGACTCAATAATATGCAGGGACGGGCATTCTTGGTCTCAAGCACACTACACAGTTCTACAGAACTCTACCTTGGTGACCCCGTATGTCGATGAACACAAGAACAGTCTGCGCTCCAAACACCCGGAGCAGTGCGACGACTGGATTACATATGAACACATCAGGACTTTCAGCAGTTGGTTGGAAACATGTCTCAGAGGTGACAACACTATTTGTGATGAGTTGTACTCGTTGTCTAGGGGACCATCTTCGACTTTATTGACTTACAAAGGATACGAGATAAATGGGAATACATTTTACACGATCTCCCAAGATCAAAAGAGCACCAACCCAAACAGCGGTGTCCACTTTGATGCAACAACCAAGAGGGGAAAGGACACATATTATGGTTACATAGTGGACATATGGGAACTTGACTATGGACATGATTTTAAGGTACCTTTGTTTAAGTGCAAATGGGTCAATGTCAGGAGGCGGCGTACAGGTAGACCCACTGTACGGAATGACAACAGTGGATCTGAACAATCTTGGGTACACTGACGAACCGTTCGTCCTAGCCAATGATGTGGCACAGGTTATCTATGTGAAGGACATGTCTACCAAACCGAGAAGAAGAAAAGATAAGGAAGCGAATACATCATACGATGAGACAAAGCGCCACATAGTTCTTTCAGGAAAAAGGGACATCGTGGGAGTGGAGGGCAAGACAGACATGTGTGAAGATTATGAAAAGTTTCATGAAATTCCTCCCTTCAAAGTCAAGGCTGACCCAAGCATCTTGATAAACGATGAAGATTATCCATGGTTACGGCGCAATAAGCAAAGGACACAATCGAAGAAAAAGTGAAGACTTTCTCTCCACACCTATTATGATGATACCATGCCAACTTTCAACCTTTTCGTAGTTCATTTGAAATGCCTGTTGTAACAGACGAGTTTTCGTATGAAACCCTGATATCTCGAAATAGATTGTCCGTTTTATACACGAAGTGCATCTAGTCTTTGCCGTAACCCTCTCAACTTTTTTGCACATGCTATGTGGGTGAAATGATGATACCATGCCAACTTTCAACCTTTTCAGAGTTCATTTGAAATGCTTTTCAATTTCAGGGTCTTATAGCTCAAAAAAATCAGTAAATGCATGAAAAATAACAAATGAAGTCAGAAAGGGATGAAAATTGATGATGTAAGTAGAAACCAAATAAAATAAAATTAACTTTAATAAAATATACAAGTATAAAAAAATAAAAAAAAATAAACTTTAATAACATAAATAAATTTGTGGACCAAAAATTACTAAAGTATTTTCTGTTCAAAACATTGTAAGCAAAAAGAATTTTCCTTAAATAAATAAAATAGGAACAGTAAGTATTTTGTTGTAAGTAGAAACAAAATAAAATAAATAAAGCAAAAATGAAACTTTAATAAAATATATAAGTTGAAACAAAATAAAATAAAATAAAATAAACTTTAATAACATAAATAAAATTTATGGACCTAAAATTACCAAAGTATTTTCTGTTCAAAACATTATAAGCAAAAAAATTTTCCTGAAATAAATAAAATAGCAACAGTAAGTATTTTGTTGTAAGTAGAAACAAAATAAAAAAATAAAGAAAAAAAGAAAAGAAAAAATGGAAAAAAATAAAAGGAAAATAGGAGAAAAAATAGGAGAGGAAGAAGAAGAAGAAGTAGAAGAAGAAGAAGAAGAAGAAGAAGAAGTAGAAGAAGAAGAAGAAGAAGAAGAAGAAGAAGAAGAAGAAGAAGGGGAGAAATAAATAAGAAGAAGAAGAGGAGAAATAAATAAGAAGATGAAAAACAAGAAGAAAAAAGAGGAGAAGAAGAAAGGAATAGAGGAGAAGAAGAAGAAATAGAATAATATATTCTATTTCTTCTTCTTCTCCTCTATTCCTTTCTTCTTCTCCTCTTTTTCTTCTTCTTCTTCCTCTTCTTATTTTTTATCGGGTATGTCGTTGTCGATATACCCCCTCCCCGATAACTTCGACATGAGGGGGGTCGATATATAATAGAACTAGTTAAACTAGTTTATTTTTAGTAAGTACTACTTTATTTTATTTATAGTAAGTGCTTAGTAGTTGAACTAGTTGATTTAATAAAACTACTTTATTTTACTATATATATAAGTAGTTTATTTTTAGTAAGTACTACTTTATTTTATTTATATATAGTAAGTGATTAGTACTTGAACTAGTTGATTTATTAAAACTACTTTATTTAACTATATATAGAAGTAGTTTATTTTTAGCCAGAAAATTAGTAGAACTATTTTATATTTTTAGTTCAAGAAATTATTCCCGCATCGACGTCGACGATGCCTATCCCCCATCCTCGTCGTCGACTCGGCAGAGGAGGCCGGCTTGATCAGAGGGGCCATGTCCGGGACTAGGCTCCATCGGGCTGGTATTGGGAGGTGCTACCTTCCGGGGGCGTAGGTTGGTGAGGAGCCAGCCCGTCGTTGACCCAATCCTTGTTTGGTGGCGGTCGCGAGGGCCAGTGACGGTGCCAAGGCTTCCGGACACCACAGAGATGGTACGTCACCGTATCAGCGAGGAGGACGAGCACGTCCGTCGCTACATGGTTGCGTTGGAGGGCAGGTTTGACAATACCTGGCAGGTTCTTCAGGGATCTCACTGGAGCTTTGATCCTGTGATGGTTCCTTCTTTTTGGGTGTCCACCGCCCGCGCCGATACCCGTCGGGTGCTACGGTTCTAGCTGTATTAGCGATGCTATATGTATGATAGTATTCGAGGTGTATTAGTGATAATATTCGACGATGTACGGACGCAAGAGATGATGTAGTTTTGCATATAATTGAATGCATGCTAATTTGAATACTACTTTATTTTACGATTTGGTTTTGCTTACTGAATGCTCAAATTGGAAAAGTACCCCTACCTTTAAAGCTAAAATTGGAGAGCACTATGCAAGGCATATGCATTTGATTAGTTGATAGCTTATAGGGTTTTTGTTTTTGCAGAAATCTAGGAGCCCCCTCCATCATCCCCGCCGTCGTCCCTGTCACCGACCCCCCTCCGACCTCGAGGTGAGACCAGCCAAATCTCCAAGCATGTCAATATGAGTCCTATAAGATATTTTGAAATGTCTTTGCTCATATTTTGAACCATTGAAATGTAATGGCCATCAAGTTTGAATGCTCATATCATGTAGATAAATACATGTATATTTTTGTTCCGGCAAATTTCAGGCGCTCGATATGTCCTTTTTAGAAAGATAATTAAACGATATTTCGGGTTGACTTTAAGTCTGTCGAGTCTCCACCATATATGAGAGGACGAAGAATCCCGACTGTTGTCGTGGGGGTAGCTTCTCCTTCGTTCCCGTTTGCTAGGCAATTTGGTGTAATGCACTCGGGAACGAAAGGAGGAGCTACCATCACCGACGGTCGCAAATGTCAGAGAGGAATCTGTGAGGGAGAGCTCCACCATATATGAGAGGACGAAGAATCCTGACTGTTCTCATGGGGATAGCTTCTCTTTCGTTCCCGTGTGCTAGACAATTTGGTGTAATGCACTCGGGAACAAAAGGAGGAGCTACCATCACCAACGGTCGAATATATACACCACGTGAGCTGAGAGTTTTCAAGAAAAGACTCGACAGACCGATAGTCAACCCTTGATGAATAATAATGTTCTAATTTAGTTTTTGTGTACATATATTTAATTGTACAAGTTTAATCTTTGAATTATGAACATAGGAAATGTCGTACTCGGACGACGACAGTCTCCAAGGGCAGTGCGACTGGTGCCACGACGACCGAGGTATGTGCGACAGGTTCCTTGAGCTGGACAAAGATCGGTGCTTCAGCATTAAGCTCGAGGAGACCTTCGATGTTGAAACGGTAAGCAACGACGACAAGTGTTTTTTCGTAATTAAGCACGACTTCAACTATTTCAAGATGTACTTATCATCTTTTACAATTCGACTAGCTTATCCCATACTATGCAAGACGCTATGTCTTGGAGAGGATGGGTTTTGAAGACCATGAAAGTATGGAAACAAAGAAAATTCACCTAATGACCCATCATGGTATGGATTTTGAAGTAAATCTGTACAATTCTGACAACGTAACCCATTTTGGTTGCAAAAATTGGGAAGCACTTTGCAAGATGTATGATTTTTATGAGGATATGCTTGTCACCATGGATCTTGGTGATCCTGAAATCGAGCAAGATAATATGGACATGTGGGTCCTCGTTGATACGCCTCCAATTATACCGCTATGTGAGTTTCTCAAACATAGTTATTAGCTAATTTATATTGTTCATTTCAAAATAGTTGACAGCTTATTTCCATTGACAGCTTGTTCTCATTCTTCAAAGAATGTGCGGAAGATGGTAGACAGAACCTACTACACCGAAGGCTCCGAATTAACTTATCAGGAGAACAATTACCTGATCGCATTTTGTACTGATCTTGAGAATTAGAATATCTACAATCAAACTCCTCAACAGTATGGTCAATACGTGCCACTAGTGCACGTGTTGAACTACGGTAACTACTATGGAGATACCCTGGTAAGATTTTTTACTATTTCGACATCCGTGCATCTTTTGCATACTTCTAAAACTAGTACATCATTGCTAACTATGAAGTTATTACTATGTTTTTCAACAGATAATCCCAGAGGATTCTGTGCCTCATTTGATGTATGAGCATGGTCGCCTTGATGTTTTGAACATACAGCCAGGTCATCCTACGAATCTCAGCTGTCCATACCGGATTTCTAAAAGAAGTGGAGACATGAAAATCAAAGAATAGAAAAAAATGTATGGACAGTCGTAAGGAGGTTCTTGGAAGCAAAAGGAAGCGAAGCGCAAGAATTAGAGACAGGATGATCTCCATTCTCCATAATGGAGAGTCAGGGTCTATATTGTTTTATGCTATTTTACCCTAAAGTGGGGTATTTAGGTCCTACCTAATACTGATGATCATGTGCTAAGAACAATTAAGTAGGGTTGGTTCGATTACTATGAGGATGATGATCGTATGACTTGTTATTAATAACGAGTAGAAGTTGTATGATGATGATTAGTATGACTTATTATCATGATGATGCATGATGCGAGCATGAAGAGTTATAATATATCAGTGGGTGAAATGGACATGGATTGGATTGAAGTGAAGGCAACATGCATGTGGTGCATGTCGAAAGTAGTACTAATCCAAACTTGATCGTGTTAGGATTAGTATTACTTTCGACATGCACCACATATTGCCTTCACTTTAATCTAAGCCATATTTAGGCATAGCAGCAGCGTTGGTAAACTAAGCACGGAGATAAGAGAGGAAACTTCTCTCTATTAGCTAGCTAACACACCCTAAATTACCCCCTACACCACCCCCTTTCAGAAAAAACAAAAACCTCAGCTCCTGCCAGCTGCTAACGCGTGGATGCCTATTGGTCCCGGTTGGTGCCACCAACCAGGACCAAAGGCCCTCCTGCCTGGGCTCGCAGCACCGGCCATGTGGAGGCCCATCTATCCCGGTTCGTGTAAGAACTGGGACTAAAGGACTAGGGCTTTAGTAACGACCCTTTAGTCCCGGTTCAAAAACCGGGACAAATGGGCCTTACGAACCGGAACAATAGGCCCTTTTTCTACTAGTGGGCTTACAACAATTTTGCTGCGCCCACACCAACCTGTTTCTCATATTCAAGCTTGCAGAGGTTTTTATAGTGTACATTTCTATGTAATATAAAACTACAAAATATGAAATGTGACCTAAATAGGTATTATCATTATATCAGGAATAAGCAGATGGATCAAGGATCACACTTATATCACTAATTACGGTGGTAACCCGTTTTCTTCAGATCACTGATTACAATTCTACATTAGTAGCAGGTTTAGCAGCTCACTAATTACAATACTACATCAATAGCAGGCTTAGCATGAATGTCCAAGAAACGGACCACAATGGTACGTTAGTAGTAGGTTTAGCATGGAGGTCCAAGAAATGGATAAAAAGTTTCCATGATTAAAGCAGACTTATTGTAAGGTGCATCTGATATCCCATCTCCCATCTGAATTAGCTAAGCCTGCATATTCTAAAAAACCTTCATCTAATCAGAGAATCAGCTAAGCCTACATATTATAGAAGAGCTTCTGCATGAAGTACGATCTTGCATTTGTGAACAGCCAATAGTGAAAAAGAAACACCAAGAAGCAAATCAGTGTTGAACCACTGCCAAATCTGATGTCCTACAGTTCACCTTAAGCTCTTAATTTTTTTAAAGGAGAATAACCCCCGGCCTCTGCATCAGGATGATGCATGAAGACAAATATTATTAATAGAGCAAATCCAGCAGCCGAACACTATCGACACGAAAAAAAACCTTAAGCCCTTAATGGTCAACATCTAATGCATCTCCTTAACTTACACTCTGGATTTCTGAGACTGTCGTGGGTGCGTACCAATCAAGTACATCTTTTACCTTGCTTGGATCCACTGAGATTCCTTCTGCTGAAAGTACATGCCCGAGAAATCCAACTTGCTGGAGCCAAAACTCACATTTGCTGAACTTGGCATAAAGCTGATGGTCGCGCAACCTTTGCAAAACTGCTCGGAGATGTTCCTTGTGTTCGTCTTTTCTTTTGGAGTAAATGAGGATGTCATCAATGCACACCACCACAAATTTGTCCAAGAAATCCATAAACACCTTGTTCATCATATGCATGAAGAATGCCGGGGCGTTGGTGAGACCAAAGGACATAATAGTATACTCATAAAGACCATACCGAGTTGTGAACGCGGTCTTGGGAATATCCTCCTTCTTTATCTTGAGCTGATGATATCCGGTCCTCAAATCAATTTTGGAGAATACTTTGGCCCCACTGAGTTGACCAAACAGATCGTCAATCCTTGCAAGCGGATACTTGTTTTTGATGGTGATGTCATTCAGCTGTCGGTAGTCTACACACATGCGTAGACTGCCATCCTTTTTATCCACGAAGATCGCTGGTGATCCCCATGGTGAAGAGCTTAGGCGGATGTATCCTTTCTGCAGCATCTCATCCATTTGTTTCTTCAATTCCACCAATTCTGATGAAGGCATCAGATAAGATTTCTTGTGTATCGGTGCGGTTCCAGGTACCAAGTCAATTGGAAACTCCAGTTCTCTATCTGGTGGCATGCCGGGTAATTCCTCAGGGAATACATCTGGTTACTCACTGACCACTAGAATTAATTCCACCTCTTTTGCCACGGCTGTGAAAATCATATCCTTCTTGGGTATGCTCTTGCGGGCATAAAAACAGGTGGTGCGACCTTCCGTATTTTTCATGGTAACTTCTCTGCTCGCATAGTTGATGCATACTTGGTATTGGGTCAACCAATTCATGCCCAGAATAATATCCAATTTGCTGGAGTCGATGATTATCAGAGATGTTGGAAACTTGACGCCTTTAATGTCAATTTCCAAATTGCGGCGACCAGATTGCTTCTGAGTAGGGATCCCGGGGATTGTACCAGCATATGTTTTCCCAAAATCGAGCAAGGAAATTTGTTTTGGGCAGCAAAACTCCGCGAAATAAAAGAGTGGGAAGCCCCAGAGTCAAATAAAATTACGACGGGTATGTCATTAACAAGAAACATACCAATGACGACTTCCGGGTCCACCTGGGCTTCGTTTGCGGAGATGTGATGGATTTGCCCTTGGATGGTACTTGGGGTGGAATACGGCTCCATGTAGTTGACTTGCGGATGGAATGGAGCTGTTTGCTTGTTGTTCTTGGGGCACTGTCTGGCGTAATGTTCGGTTTGCCCACAAGTGAAACAGGAATTGTTGCGCTGACAATCTTCGCGCACCGGGCTGGTCAGGACATTTTTTACTTGAGTGGTGGTCTTGTTGACAATTTGCTGCCAGTTGGGTTCATACTCAACCTGAGTCTGTTGCCAAGTACAAGCCTTCTACACTGGTTGCATATCTTTCTTCGGCTCGAATTTG
This sequence comes from Aegilops umbellulata, assembly GCA_032464435.1. Taxonomy (NCBI): domain Eukaryota; kingdom Viridiplantae; phylum Streptophyta; class Magnoliopsida; order Poales; family Poaceae; genus Aegilops; species Aegilops umbellulata. The sequence goes on along the minus strand of CP136059.1, from coordinate 375,344,681 downwards.
CGCTTATGGTCATTAACAACTGGCTTGTTGTCGTGGATGAGCTTGCGTTCCCTTTCTGCGATGAGGGCCTTGTTCACCAGAGTCAGGAAGTCCGGAAAATCAAACATGCTGAGGGTGCACCTGAGATACTGATTCAGTCCTCCAAGAAATCTGTCGATCTTCCGTTCTCCTGTGGCCACATCGTAGAGGGAATAGCGGGCCAAATGGTTGAATTTATTCAAGTACTCGTTGAGTGTCATTCTGCCTTGAGTGAGGGCGAGGAATTCGCTCTGTTCGATTTTCATGATCCCGGAGGGAATATGAAACTTGCGGAAATGATCTTGAATTTAGCTCAAGTAATTTCCTCGTCCGCGGGCCATATTGCCTTAGCATTATCCCACCATATAGCGGCAGCTCCTTCGAGATAATGCGTTATGAAGGGAACCTTGTCTCCCTCTTCAGTGCGAGCTATCTCCAGTTTCCCCTCAATGGTCCTTAGCCAGTCGTCGGCATCCAATGGATCAATTACTTGGCTGAAGCTGGGAGGATTGGTTCGTTGTAAATCTGACAGCTTGGAGTGATGACCGTTCTGGTTTCCATTCTTCCCAACCATAACTTGCACACTTTTCAATACTTCTAGCAGATCGTTGCTCCTTCTTTCTTCAAACATTCGCAGGATATGCTCAGTGGAACGCGGATGTGGCAGTGGAGACGGAGGTGGCTGGTATGGCTCGGGGGAATGTCCTGCCTGCCTTGCGGAGCGACGGACAGGGACATCCTCACAAGCTCGGCTGCTGCTGCCTCCACGCGTCATTCTATTATTCGTTTTCCCAATACATAGCAACCGTGATGAGAAAAATCCAAAATGGGGAAAAAGCCATCGACAAATCCCGGAAGAGAACAGCGAATGAAAACCAAAGCGAATAAAGGTTCCAACATAATTATACATAGACTCAACATGAAAGTAAACATCACAACGGGTCTACTACCCTCATACATGAAACTAAGCATCATGACACATGCGATTACACCCATACATCATACTCACGACGAAACCGATACTCTAGCGGTCTACTGCTCGGTCGGTGCTGCTGCGGGCTCCTCTCCTGAGCCGGACCTAGATCCTGAACTGATAGCAGCGACCTCTGGGTCAAGAGAGACGCGACGATGCTGCCTCGAGGGCTCTCCCTCATGGGCAGGTGCTACGCTTTGAGCACTGCATTGGTTTTCCCTTGAAGACGAAAGGGTGATGCAACAAAGTAGCGTAAGTATTTCCCTCAGTTTTGATAACTAAGGTATCAATCTAGTAGGAGGCCACGCGCGAGTCCCTCCCACCTACACAAACAAACAAGAACCTCGCAACCAACGCGATAAAAGGGTTGTCAATCCCTTCACGGTCACTAACGAGAGTGAGATCTGATAGAGATGATAAGATAATATTTTTGGTATTTTTATGATAAAGAGTAAAAGTAAATAATGCAAAGATAAACAATGCCAGAAATAACTTGTTAACGGAAGATTAATATGATGGAAATAGACCCGGGGGCCATAGGTTTCACTAGTGGCTTCTCTCGAGATAGCATAAGTATTGCGATGGGTAAACATATGCTTAGGGGTAGGTGCGCCCCTACCTCGTGCCTTCCTCGTTCGTTGCTTTGCGTGGACTCCAAGTCCTCTGGATCACGTTCGTTCCAAAAGTCATGCTCCCGAAGGTTTCATTCCGTTTGGACTCCGTTTGATATTCTTTTTCTGCGAAACACTGAAACGGGCAAAAAGCAGCAATTTGGGCTGGGCCTCCGGTTAATAGGTTAGTCCCAAAAATAATATAAAAGTGTATAATAAAGCCCAATAAGCATCCAAAACAGAATATAATATAGCATGGAACAATAAAAAATTATAGATATGTTGGAGACGTATCAAGCATCCCCAAGCTTAATTCCTGCTCGTCCTCGAGTAGGTAAATGATAAAAACAGAATTTTTGATGTGGAATGCTACTTGGCATGGTTTTTAATGTAACCCTCTTAATTGTGGTATGAATATTCAGATCCGAAAGTTTCAAGATAAAAGTTTAATATTGACATAAAAGTAATAATACTTCAAGCATACTAACTAAGCAATTATGTCTTCTCAAACTAACATGGCCAAAGAAAGTTCATTCCTGCAAAATCATATAGTTTGGTTATGCTCCATCTTCATCACACAAATACTCAAATCATGCACAACCCTGGTTTGAGCCAAGCAATTGTTTCATAATTTAGAATTTTCAAACTCTTTCAACTTTCACGCAATACATGAGCGTGAGCCATGGACATAGCACTATATGTGGAATAGAATATGGTGGTTGAGGAGAAGACACAAAAGGAGAAGATAGTCTCACATCAACTAGGCGTATCAACGGGCTATGGAGATGCCCATTAATAGATATCAATGTGAGTGAGTAGGGATTGCCATGCAACGGATGCACTAGAGCCATAAATGTATGAAAGCTCAACAAAATGCAACTAAGTGGGTGTGCATCCAACTTGCTTGCTCATGAAGACCTAGGGCATTTGAGAAAGCCCATTGTAGGAATATACAAGCCAAGTTCTATAACGAAAAATTCCCACTAGTATATGAAAGTGATAAAACAAGAGACTCTTTATCATGAAGAACATGATGCTACTTTGAAGCACAAGTATGGAAAAGGATAGTAACATTGCCCCTTTTTATTTTCTTTTTTTTTGCCTCTTTTGTTTGGGACAATGCTCTATGAATGATGATCATCACACTTCTATTCATTTCAACTCAATGATTACAACTCGATACTAGAACAAAGTATGACTCTATATGCATGCCTACGACGGTGTACAGGGATGGGCAATGAATCAAGAGTGACATGTATGAAAGAATTATGAACGGTGGCTTTGCCACAAATACTATGTCAACTACATGATCATGCATGGCAATATGACAATGATGAAACGTGTCATGATAAACGGAACGGTGGAAATTGCATGGCAATATATCTCGGAATGGCTATGGGAATGCCATAATAGGTAGGTATGGTGGCTGTTTTGAGGAAGGTATATGGTGGGTGTAATGCACCGGCGAAATTTGCGCGGTACTAGAGAGGCTAGCAATGGTGGAAGGGTGAGAGTGCGTATAATCCATGAACTCAACATTAGTCATAAAGAACTCACATACTTATTACAAAAATCTACGAGTCATCAAAACCAAGCACTACACGCATGCTCCTAGGGGGGAGATTAGTAGGAGTTAACTATCACGCGCCCCCGACCTCCACACAAGGGATGAAACTCAAAGAACATCTCATGTTTCAAATCTGTTACACAACGTTTACCATACGTGCATGCTATGGGATTTGCAAACTTCAACACAAGTATTTGTCAATTTCACAACCACTCAATTAGCACAAATTTAATATTGCTACCTCCATATCTCAAAACAATCATCAAGCATCAAATTTTTCTTAGTATTCAACGCACTCATAAGAGAATTTTTTACTAAAGTTGAATAACTTGCATATTATGATTAATTTTATGATTAAAGCAAACTACCATGTTGTTTTGTAGGACTCTCAAAATAATATAAGTGAAGCATGAGAAAACAATAGTTTCTATAAAACAAATCCAACATCGTGCTCTAAAAGATTTAAGTGAAGCACTAGAGCAAAAATTATATAGATCAAAAAATATAAGTGAAGCACATAGAGTATCTCTATTATTAAAGGAGGATCTGCAGTCGTCGAGCGAGGGTCACGATCGCACCAGCCTCAAAACTTACCTTGCCGAGCCGTACCTTACTCGGCCCACGAACGAGATCCATCGCCTCCTTCGATCCATTCCCTGTCCGTCCCTCTCGCACTTCCTCTGTCGAAAACTGAAAGAAAAAAGAAGCAGCCGCGTCCCACGCACCGCCTTCGCCCAACCGCCTCGATCCCCTAGCACACACCCACGATCTCCCCCTCCCGTCTCCCCATCCGGTTACGCAGGGAAGCCCCGCCCCTGTCCCATCCGCCCCGTCCCCCATCCATCTCTTCCCCATTCCCTCTTATCCTCTTGAACCTCCTACATGGCCCTCATGGCCTCATGGGCGCCGCCTCTGACCACCGCATCCCCGACTTAGTGGACGCCTCCTCCCCGTCGTCGAAGCAGGAGAAGCCCACAAACTCGCACGGCTACGGCGGCCCTAGAGGACCACACTGCCACTATGGCTCCTCCCGCGTTGAGATCGGATGGTCAGACGCTTGCCTACACTGCCGTTGAGGGAAGAGGGACTTCTTAGTCCCACCGTTGAGGAGTTTCTCACCATTGGCTACACGCATCCGCCACGATGGCCCAAGAAGTTGTCGCGTTATCTGCAGAAGCAGATCGATGTAAGCATCGCTGCACGGAGCCTCGCATGTGCTGGCTGAGCTTTTGGGTCGTGTGGTGTTTAATTCTGCTTGTTTGTTTGGAACTACAGGTGTTTTGTCGGGGATCACATCTTTTCCTTTGGTCATTGATTTAACCAAGTTGATTCTGCACATTGGGTTGTGGTGTTTAATTTTGCTTGTTTCTGAGTTGATTCTGCACATGGATAAATACTTTGCTAGTGTACAATACAAAAATATGTGGTAGCCACCCTCCTGCGAATCTATTCTAATCTTTCTCAAGTTTGCGTACTTAATAGATCCATTGGAGGATTAATGGTCTGGCTGCGCAAGGAGCATTAATTGATACAGGCAAAGAGGTATTGGGCAAGAGATAAGCTATACAGTCACACACACTAATATTTATACTATGGAGAATGACATCTTGAGGAGGAATAGTGCCAGTGCTTGCCTTGGTTTCTGTACTTCTTAGGCTGAAGCTGAAGCAAGCCTCCCATGACCAACATCGTATTATATATTTCCAGACGTATATATCCGTACATGACAGGAGAGGAGAGTAAATGCTGGAATTTAATCTATATTGGGGCAGCCCAATAACTATTTCAGAAATTCCTAATAAATCCTAGAGGCCCACTTAGCCCATTTGTGTAAGGCAAGGGATACTACTAAAGTTTAGTCCCACATTGCTAGTTGAGTGGGAGTTGGACCTCCTTATAAGGGAGGTTCTCTCCCCACTTGTACGAGCATGAGAACAAGAGGGACATCCACGCGCGCTCCTCCTTCGCCGCCCGCCTCGCCACGCCACGCCTCGTCACGACGCGCCGCGGGTTGCGGGAATGAGCCGATGTCTAAATTTTTGCCACGCACTACGGGTATACGAAAGGCCACTCGGGAGCTGGAAAGTTTTGCTGTAGTGGATATTGAATACGAACGCTGCACCCTTCAGCTGCTGCCTCTTCATTTCGTCTCCCTCGATCCCTTCAGCTCCCGGCGCAGCCTCTCGCCTCCTTCTCGTGCACCTATAAACGGGAGGTCGCTCCTCCCAGAGAGACGCACCAGAACCTCTTCCTCCTCACGCCACAAGTTCCTGAGCACTGCGCTGCCGCTACGATCTTCCCCATCCCGGCTTGCGGCATGCACCGCAGGTCGGGACAGTAGGCCTCCGAAACCGCACCTCTTTGAGTCCTGTACGGGAGAAGGGTGATAAGGTTTTTGGGGAGCGCTCTGCGCGACTACTGACTATCTCCTTCATCACGGATGCTCCGGACTCCGACGACTACTTCCCCAACGACGACTTCTTTCCCGACGTCGACAACCTCCTCGACGACATGGCTGGCGAGGACACCGACCCCAAGTCCAGTGCTACTGCTGCTGTTGTCCCGTATGTGTTCTTCTTTCTGTTAGATGTCTTGTCACAGTTTCTTGTACTACTACTTTCTCCACATATGTTAGGTTCTTCTTCATATATGCAACTAGTTCTACTGTCTGCTATAGATTTGTTAGCCTACGGTTCATATATGCAGAAGCTATTTACCTTCTCTCTGTCAGAACATATGACTTGTTTTATCTCTACTATACTAGTCATGTTTTATCTAGTATTTCTGTTAATAAAATCATTTGGTAAATTGCTCATATTTCCAACAATCCAAAAATCTTACTATAGGCAATTTACACCAAGTGGTTTTGCTGCTTCCACGAGACCTCCTATGTTTGAGGGTATCCACTATAAGAGGTGGCGCGTGAGAGCAGTCTTATGGTTTCAAACCATGAGTTGCTATGACGCCACTCTTGGCAAACCTGAAGGGGAGCTTGATGCTCAACAGGCACAAGCCTTTCAGAAAATGGATACTCTGTTTAAGGCTGCTCTCTTGAGTGTTCTTGGTGAGAACATAGTTGATGCTTATGCGTCAATTGATAATGGAAAAGATATGTGGGATGCACTCGAGGCTAAGTTTGGGGTCTCGGATGCTGGCACTGAGCTGTACATCATGGAGCAATTCTATGATTACAGGATGACTGAAGAGCGCTCCGTGGTTGAGCAAGCTCATGAGATACAGTCATTTGCTAGAGAACTTGAGCACTTCAGTTGTACGCTACCGGACAAGTTTGTTGCCGGAGGTATCATCACTAAGCTTCCTCCTTCATGGAGGAACTTTGCTACCTTGCTGAAACATAAGAGGCAGGAGTTTTCCGTCCCGGATCTCATTGGCACTCTTGATGTGGAAGAAAAGGCGAGAGCAAAGGACACACGTGCTCGAGGTATTGAGGGAGGATCTAGTGCCAATGTGGTACAGAAGCAGAACTTCTAGCCCCACAAGTTCAAGAACAAGTGCAAGTTTTATGGTAAAGCAAAGTTCGATCGGAAGAACAAGGTTGTGCAACACACGAACTTCAAGAAGAAGAATGGCAAGAAGAAAGGTGCTTGTCATGTGTGTGGAGATCCTGATCAATGGTCTCTTAGTTGCCCTAATTGCTATGACAAGCGTCATCCTGGGAAAGGCGGCAAGACCGCTAATGTTGTCATTGGAGACACTGACATGAAGGATGCTGGGTATGGTATATTTCCCACTATTCTTTCAGTATGTCATTCTCCTGACTGGTTGATTGACACGGGCGCTAATGTGCATGTATGCGGTGATATTTCCATGTTTTCGTCTTATCAGACCGCAGGGACTTCAACAGTGCTGATGGGCAACAGTTCAAGTGCTTCTGTTCGTGGTGTTGGCACGGTCGATCTGAAGTTTACTTCGGGGAAGATCGTGCGGCTGAAGAACGTGCATTATGTCCCCTCCGTCAATAAAAATCTTGTTAGCGGGTCTCTTCTGTGTAGAGATGGCTACAAGCTTGTCTTTGAGTCGAATAAATTTGTAATATCCAAGTATGGAACCTTTGTTGGTAAAGGCTATGAGTCAAGAGGCCTGTTTCGTTTATCCTTATCAGACGTTTGCAATAAAGTTGTTAATCATATTTGCAACAATAGTGAATCCAATGTGTGGCATTCACGACTTTGTCATGTTAACTTTGGTTGCATGTCGCGACTAGCGAAGCTGAACTTAATCCCTAGTTTCACCACTGTCAAGGGATCTAAGTGTCAAGTGTGTGTGCAAGCTAAGCAACCTCGTAAGTCTCACACGACCGCGGAAACGAGAAATCTTGCACCACTAGAGCTCATACATTCAGATCTATGTGAAATGAATGGTGTTTTGACAAAAGGTGGAAAGAAATATTTGATGATGTTAATTGATGACTCAACTAGATACTGCCGTGTGTATCTTCTGAAATCTAAGGATGAGGCTTTGAACTTTTTCAAGATCTATAAAGCTGAAGTGGAAAACCAACTTGATCAAAAAATCAAGAGGCTTAGGTCCGACCGTGGTGGGGAGTATTTTTCCAATGAATTTGATGCTTTTTGTGTGGAACATGGTATAATCCATGAGAGGACGCCTCCCTATTCACCTCAGTCAAATGGGGTGGCCGAAAGAAAGAACCATACTCTAACTGATTTAGTTAACGCCATGTTAGACACATCGGGTCTCTCCAAGGCATGGTGGGGGGAGGCAATATTGACAGCATGTCATGTCCTGAACCGAGTCCCCACAAAGAACAAAGAGATAACTCCATTCGAGGAATGGGAGAAGAAAAGGTTAAAACTCTCTTATCTGCGAACATGGGGTTGTTTGACGAAAGTCAATGTTCCAATTCCAAAGAAGCGGAAGCTTGGACCAAAGACTGTGGATTGTGTTTTCCTGGGATATGCTTTTCATAGCATTGGCTATAGATTCTTGGTTGTAAAATCTGAGGTACCTGACATGCATGTAGGTACGATCATGGAGTCGAATGATGCGACTTTCTTTGAAGATATCTTTCCCATGAAGGATATGGCTACCTCATCTAATCAGGAGATGCCTAGTTCATCGAATCAGGAACCAGTTATAATTACCAAACCTGCCATTTCGATTGAACACTTTGAAAGTCCTGTGGAGGAGAACAATGACGTTCCTACAAGGAGCAAGAGACAGAGGACTGCAAAGTCCTTTGGTGATGATTTTCTTGTGTATCTCATAGATGATACTCCCAGTTCTATTTCAGAGGCTTATGCATCTGAAGATGCTGACTACTGGAAGGAAGCGGTTCGTAGCGAGATGGATTCCATCTTAACGAATGAAACCTGGGAGATAACTGATCGTCCTTATGGGTGCAAACCTATAGGATGCAAATGGGTATTCAAGAAGAAGCTTAGTCCTGATGGTACTATTGAAAAGTACAAGGCTCGGCTCGTGGCTAAGGGTTATACCCAAAAGGAAGGTGAAGACTTCTTTGATACTTACTCACCTGTGGCTCGACTGACCACTATTCGAGTTCTACTTTCACTAGCTGCTTCGTATGGTCTTCTCGTTCATCAAATGGATGTTAAGACTGCTTTCCTAAATGGAGAGTTGGACGAGGATATTTATATGGAACAACCAGATGGGTTTGTACTAGATGGTCAGGAAGGGAAATTGTGCAAGTTGCTGAAGTCTTTGTACGGACTTAAGCAAGCACCCAAACAGTGGCATGAGAAGTTTGAAAGAACTTTAACAGCTGCAGGCTTTGTTGTGAACGAAGCTGACAAATGTGTGTACTATCGCCATGGTGGGGGCGAGGGAGTTATGCTTTGCTTGTATGTTGATGACATACTGATTTTCGGAACAAATCTGAATGTTATTAAGGAGGTCAAGGAGTTCCTATCTCGCTGTTTTGAGATGAAAGATTTAGGAGTGGCTGATGTCATTCTGAACATCAAGCTGTTGAGAGATGATGATGGTGGGATTACATTGCTTCAATCTCACTATGTGGAAAAGATCTTGAGTCGCTTTGGCTATAGTGACTGCAAGCCCTCTCCAACACCATATGATGCGAGTGTGTTACTTCGAAAGAATCGAAGAATTGCCAGAGATCAATTGAAATATTCTCAGATTATTGGCTCGCTTATGTACTTAGCAAGTGCTACAAGACCTGACATCTCTTTTGCTGTTAGCAAACTGAGTCGGTTTGTCTCAAAACCAGGAGATGTGCATTGGAAAGCTCTAGAGAGAGTTTTGCGTTATTTGAAAGGCGCTGCAAATTATGGAATTCACTACACTGGGCATCCAAAGGTGCTTGAAGGGTATAGTGACTTGAACTGGATCTCAGATGCTGATGAGATAAAGTCCACGAGCGGTTATGTATTCACTCATGGAGGTGGCGCTGTTTCTTGGAAGTCTTGCAAGCAGACCATCTTAACGAGGTCAACAATGGAAGCAGAACTCACAGCACTAGATACAGCTACGGTTGAAGCAGATTGGCTTCGCCGGCTCTTGAATGACTTGTCGGTTGTTGAGAAACCTGTACCGGGTGTCCTTATGAACTGCGATAATCAAACTATGATCACGAAAGTGAGTAGCTCAAAGGATAACTTGAAGTCATCAAGACACGTTCAGAGAAGGTTAAAATCTGTCAGGAAAATGAAAAACTCCGGAGTTATTGCGTTGGATTATATCCAAACGTCTAAAAATCTGGCAGATCCTTTTACTAAGGGTCTATCACGTAATGTGATAGATAATGCATCGAGGGAGATGGGTATGAGACCCACAATATGAAGTTGTTCACAATAGTAACCTATTCTTTGTGATCGGAGATCCGTGAATTAGATGTGGAAGACAAGCTGTTGGTCAACTGAGAGGAGAGTATCCTTACTATTCAAAATACCACTCCATGAAGATGCAATACTCTCCTAATCTGCATGGCAGGTTGATGTATATCTTAATGTGTTCTAAGTGGCTTATTTAAGCAGAGATGTTATCCTGCAGAACATCTTTTGAAGAACACACCTATATGAGTCTGATTGTCAAACGTCGCAATCTATGAGAGTAGGGTTCTCTCTAGTAAACTCATGAAAGGTCACGGAGTATGACGCATAAGCTCCACCCGCGGGGAAGACCCACGGTAGCCACGTATCGGTCAAGGCTGTATGTGAAGCTAGATTCGCAGAAAACTTGCAGTTTAAGGCCCAGTCCACTGTTCAAGTTGCTTACTAGTGTAGCATAAAGTTCTAGGTGGAAGTTCAACTTAACAGTCTCCACTGCAGTACCGGTATATAAAACAGTGTTTTGGAACCAAAGGCAAATTTTTGTGTGCCTCTGGGATCTTGTGGGGGATTGCTGGAATTTAGTCTATATTGGGGCAGCCCAATAACTATTTCAGAAATTCCTAATAAATCCTAGAGGCCCACTTAGCCCATTTGTGTAAGGCAAGGGATACTACTAAAGTTTAGTCCCACATTGCTAGTTGAGTGGGAGTTGGACCTCCTTATAAGGGAGGTTCTCTCCCCACTTGCACGAGCATGAGAACAAGAGGGACATCCACGCGCGCTCCTCCTTCGCCGCCCGCCTCGCCACGCCACGCCACGCCACGCCTCGTCACGACGCGCCGCGGGTTGCGGGAATGAGCCGAGCCGATGTCTAAATTTTTGCCACGCACTACAGGTATATGAAAGGCCACTCGGGAGATGGAAAGTTTTGCTGTAGTGGATATTGAATACGAACGCTGCACCCTTCGGCTGCTGCCTCTTCATTTCGTCTCCCTCGATCCCTTCAGCTCCCGGCGCAGCCTATCGCCTCCTTCTCGTGCACCTATAAAAGGGAGGTCGCTCCTCCCAGAGAGACGCACCAAAACCTCTTCCTCCTCACGCCACAAGTTCCTGAGCACTGCGCTGCCGCTACGATCTTCCCCATCCCGGCTTGCGGCATGCACCGCGGGTCGGGACAGTAGGCCTCCGAAACCGCACCTCTTTGAGTCCTGTACGGGAGAACGGTGATAAGGTTTTTGGGGAGCGCTCTGCGCGACTACTGACTGTCTCCTTCATCACGGACGCTCTGGACTCCGACGACTACTTCCCCAACGACGACTTCTTTCTCGACGTCGACAAACTCGTCGACGACATGGCTGGCGAGGACACCGACCCCAAGTCCAGTGCTACTGTTGCTGTCTCGTATGTGTTCTTCTTTCTGTTAGATGTCCTGTCACAGTTTCTTGTACTACTACTTGCTCTACATATGTTAGGTTCTTCTTCATATATGCAACTAGTTCTACTGTCTGCTATAGATATGTTAGCCTACGGTTCATATATGCAGAAGCTATTTACCTTCTCTCTGTCAGAACATATGACTTGTTTTATCTCTACTATACTAGTCATGTTTTATCTAGTATTTCTGTTAATAAAATCATTTGGTAAATTGCTCATATTTCCAACAGTAAAGACAACAGAAAAGCAAACACATGGCCTATGCTGCTGCATGTGAAGCTCTACAGAGAAGATGGAAGAGGGTGAGCACCAAAAACGATTTTTTTGTCCACATGGATATCTTGAATTTTGATATATATGATCGCTTGGATCTGTAGCTCCCAAATGATAGTGATATACCCCTCTAAAACATTGCAGTTAGCTGTGTTTTTTCGTATTTGCCGATGGCAATTTCTTTGGCCTGGTAAATCCATATAGCTTCAGAGCGGATTGGAAAGTCAAGGCATTGTCATCTGTATATGATTAATTGTCTTTCCTATAGAGAAATGAAACGCAGTTGACCTATTTTTTTAGAATGACTCCTATTGGTGGGTGCTGTGTGTTAATTTCATATAATCCTTTTCAATGTCAATATTTGAAATATTAAACACAACGCATTTGTTAATATCCATAATCGGCCCATTCTGATTGTGCTTGCAGATATGTTCTGTTATGATTTGTTCTGTTATGATTTGTTCGTAATAATTCTTGAGGATAACAATCTAGGTGGAAGCTATGATACAGCCTAGGTGGTAAAAATGGCCGTCATTTACAATTGTGAAAACACCTAATCAACGATGATTAAAAAAATTGCAGACTAATTTTGCACACATCCAAATGGCATAATAAACTTTCTGTCTCGATAACAAATCCCTAATTACCATATTTAGCTAAAAACAATATGTCTTTACCCCAAGAAGTCTCAACCAAGCATATCATTCGTTTCGTTGTTGTTGGTGCTTTGGACAAATGATCTCTATAGTGCCAGACCCTTAGATGGAGAATATGTTTACTATATTCCGGGACTAAAGATTTATGTTAGGGTAAAGTCATCAGAAGTTCAGAACTAAAGAAAAAAAAGATCAGGTATGCAAAAACAATATCATGAATGAGGTAGATAGGAAACACACGCGAGAAAGGACGGTGGACACATGGGAACGAAGAACCTCATAGTGGTCGAAATTAAAGAGAGCATCTTAGGACGACAAGAGAGTTAGCTATATCATTTATTTGTGCACAAGTTTTTTTTACGAAATCTCTCTTTGTCCGTGGCAACGCACGTGCATTCGACTTGTTCTAATAAATTCCGAATCATGTGTGTCTCTCTCAAAAGGTGTGTACAGAAAGGATGATTGTGGTAAACTAAAAAGCAAAGACTCAAATCATACAACACGCTCCAATCAAAACACATATCATGTGTGAATAAAAATATAGCTCCAAGTAAAGTTACCGATAAACGAAGACGAAAGAGGGGATGCCTTCCGGGGCATTCCCAAGCTTTGGCTTTTTGGTGTCCTTAGATTATCTTGGGGTGCCATGGGCATCCCCAAGCTTAGGCTTTTGCCACTCCTTGTTCCATAATTCATCAAATCTTTTATCCAAAACTTGAAAACTTCACAACACAAAACTTAACAGAAAATCTCGTGAGCTCCGTTAGCGAAAGAAAACAAAACACCACTTCAAATTACTGTAATGAACTAATTCTTTATTTATATTGGTGTTAAAATTACTGTATTCCAACTTTCCTATGGTTTACAAACTATTTTACTAGCCACAGATTCATCAGAATAAGCAAACAACACACGAAAAACAGAATCTGTCAAAAACAGAACAGTCTGTAGCAATCTGTAACTAATGCAAACTTCTGGAATGCAAAAAAATCCACCAAATTAGGAAGTTCTAGATAATTTTTTATTGATCTACGTCAAAAAGAATAAACTGAAAAGCACGTTCCTATGATTTATGAAAACTAATCTCGTGCGCGCAAAGTTTCTGTTTTCTGCAGCAGAATCAAATAACTATTACCGTAGGTTATCCTAACGGTTTACTTGGCACAAACACTAATTAAAACATAAAAATGAATCTAACCAGAGGCTAGAGAAATTATTTATTCCTAAACAGAAGCAAAAATCAAAAAACTAAAATAAAATTGGGTTGCCTCCCAACAAGCGCTATCGTTTAACGCCCCTAGCTAGGCATTGATAATTTTGATGATGCTCACATGAAAGACAAGAATTGAAGCACGAAGAGAGCATCATAAAACATGTGACAAACACATGTAAGTCTAACATACTTCCTATGCATAGGCATCTTATAGGCAAACAAATTATCATAACAAGCAAAAACTAGCATATGCAAGGAAGCGGAAAGAAACAATAGCAATCTCAACATAACGAGAGGTAATTTATTATCATGAAAATTTCTACGACCATATTTTCCTCTCTCATAATAATTACATGTGGGATCATAAGCAAATTCAACAAAATAGCTATCACATAAAATATTTTCAACACGATCCACATGCATGCAAAGTTGACACTCTTCCAAAATAGTGGGATTAAACTTCACTAAAGTCATGACCTCTCCAAACCCACTTTTATCAAAAATACCATACGATTGAACATTCTCCAAATATGTGGGATCTAAAGTTGACACTCTTCCACACCCACTTTCAATATTATTCAAACACTATTATCAATCTCATATTCAGCATGGGGCTTAAATAAATTTTCAAGATCATAAGAAGAATCACCCCAATCATGATCATTGCAACAAGTAGTAGACATAGCAAAACTAGCAACCCCAAGCTTAGGGTTTTGCATATTATTAGCACAATTGACATCAAGAGAATTTATAGTAAAATCATTGCAATCATGCTTTTTATTCAAGGAGCTATCGTGAATCTCTTCATAAAGTACTTCATCACAATTTTCAGATTCACGGATTTCAAGCAAAACTTCATAAAGATAATCAAGTGCACAAAACTCACTAGCAATTGGTTCATCATGATTGGATCTCTTAAAAAGATTAGCAAGCGGATGGTGATCCATAGACTCTTAGCTAGCAAAGATGCAAGCAAAAAGAAGGCACATGGTAACACAAGATCGAACGGAAGAGGGCAAATAAAACTGCAAGGGTGAAGTGGGGGAGAGGAAAACAAGCCAAATGGAAAATAATGTAATGCAAGGGAGATGAGTTTGTGATGGGTACTTGGTATGGCTTGACTTGTGCGTAGACTTCCCGGCAGCGGCGCTAGAAATCCTTCTTGCTACCTCTTGAGCACTGCGTTGGTTTTCTCTTGAAGAGGAAAGCGTGATGCACCAAAGTAGCATAAGTATTTCCCTCAGTTTTGAGAACTAAGGTATCAATCCAGTAGGAGGCTACGCGCGAGTCCTTCGCACCTACACAAACAAACAAGAACCTCGCAACCAACACGATAAAGGGGTTGTCAATCCCTTCAGGGTCACTTACGAGAGTGAGATCTGATAGAGATGATAAGATAATATTTTTGTATTTTTATGATAAAGAGTAGAAGTAAATAATGCAAAGATAAAGGGTGCCAGAAATAGCTTGTTAACGGAAGATTAATATGATGGAAATAGACCCGGGGGCCATAGGTTTCACTAGTGGCTTCTCTCGAGATAGCATAAGTATTGCGATGGGTAAACAAATTACTGTCGAGCAATAGATAGAATTGAGCATAGTTAGGAGAATATCTAGGTACGATCATGTATATAGGCATCACGTCCGCGACAAGTAGACCGACTCCTGCTTGCATCTACTACTATTACTCCACACATCGACCGCTATCCAGCATGCATCTAGAGTATTAAGTTCATGAAGAACAGAGTAACGCATTAAGAAAGATGACATGATGTAGAGGGATAAACTCATGCAATATGATATAAACCCCATCTTTTTATCCTTGGTGGCAACAATACAATACGTGCCTTGCTGCACCTTCTGTCACTAGGAAAGGACACCGCAAGATTGAACCCAAAGCTAAGAACTTCTCCTATTGCAATAAAGATCAATCTAGTAGGCCAAACCAAACTGATAATTCGAAGAGACTTGCAAAGATAACCAATCATACATAAAAGAATTCAGATGAGATTCAAATATTGTTCATAGATAATTTTGATCATAAACCCACAATTCATCGGATCTCGACAAACACACCGCAAAAGAAGATTACATCGAATAGATCTCCACAAGAGAGGGGGAGAACATTGTATTGAGATCCAAAAAGAGAGAAGAAGCCATCTAGCTAATAACTATGGCCCCGAAGGTCTGAGGTAAACTACTCACACTTCATCGGAGAGGCCTTGGAGATGATGTAGAGGCCCTCCGTGATCAATGCCCCCTCCGGCGGAGCGCCAGAAAAGGCCCCAAGATGGGATCTCACGGGTACATAAAGTTGCGGCGGTGCAAATAGGGTTTTGGCTCCGTATCTGATGTTTTCCGAGTACATGGGTATATATAGGAGGAAGAAGTACGTCGGTGGAGCAACGAGGAGCCCACGAGGGTGGAGGGCGCGCCCAGGGGGGTAGGCGCACCCCTACCTCGTGCCTTCCTTGCTCGTTGCTTTGTGTGGACTCCAAGTCCTCTGGATCACGTTCGTTCTGAAAATCAAGTTCCCAAAGGTTTCATTCCGTTTGGACTCCGTTTGATATTCTTTTTCTGTGAAACACTGAAACGGGCAAAAAATAGCAATTTGGGCCCAAAAATAATATAAAAGTGTATAATAAAGCCCAATATACATTCAAAACAGAATATAATATAGCATGGAACAATAAAAAATTATAGATACGTTGGAGATGTATCAGCAGGCGCGGGATGGGATCTAAGCATAGGGGCTGCAGGAGTAGCGACAAGGGATGCCCACGCAGCAGGAGCACTACGAGGGGTTAATGGTACCCTGCGAAGTCACTGGGGGAACAGAAGCGGAAGGAACTGGAATAGTGTAGATGACAATTGGAAGAGGGTTCCTAGTACGAGTAGCTGCGAGAGCTGTCCGGGCGCGTGAAAGCTCCCGAGCTAACTCGTAGTTCAGGAGATAACTGGCAGTGATATAGAGGGAAAGGTGGCTAGTGGGACGATCGCACGCCGGATTAATCAAAGGAAAGCGGATACGCCCATTCTCGTGCAGAGATGGGTAGTAGAAGAGACCTAGGTGGGTGTGCATGCGAACCTCGTTGTAGCGCAAGTCTACAAGAGCCTCGATAGCAGCAAACTGAACCGCCTGAGATGGCATAGAAGCAAGACCACCCTTAGTCGAACGAGTGTAAGCACCAGAAGGGGTACTGTGGTGTAGAGTGACGTCAGCATAATACTCATACAATGCACCGGCCAGATGCTCCCGATACACTCGATACTCTAGATCAGCACCCTCTGGATAGAGTCGCCACCACACGTTCCGAAGCAGGTGCGGCGATGTGTACGGAGCTGGCTCAGGATGGTACAAGATCAGTACTAGAGCCATCTACACTCACAAACCATCATACGGTTAGTAATAACAACATATAAACATGTATGCAATGCGGCAACCAATTTCTATGACTACTGGCACTCAAACGAAGCTATCTACCGTTCTATTTAACGCACTAACGGTCTAGCGTGTCCTACAATTTGCGCGGCTCTGATACCAAGCGTTGTGGCACCCCCGGCTCAGAGCAACCGGTTTACCTTGCATTGGCAGCCCAGAGATCAAGTCTTGTGGCAATACACAACAACATGGTACAAAAACAACCGCTTTATTGATGCTAGCGGATTACATAAGTCTGATATTACGTCGAGATACGAGGCCAAGCGGCACACTCGGTGCGGTTGAACAGTATGTACATTATTAAATGAACATGACGAGGGCCTCGATCACACGAACTACGCGGCAGCGGAAGACGACGAAGTGGGAACTACATAGCACAGGGACACCGACGTGGACACAGCCTAGACGCGAGATGCGCTTTGATGCACACCGACTTACCTGAAAGTTGGCATGACACGCCAGGTCAGTACATTGAATGTACCTGTAAGCTCACAACAAACATAAGAAACGATGACAGACAATATCATGACAATTAATAAAATTAATGCAATGCAAGAACTATTAACAGATGCAATGAAACTAACACGCGCACCGAGTCTCACAGACTCGCTTACCAGGCGGTTACCTCGTAACCAAACGGTGACCATACCGGGGACACAACTGAAACCAACCACTCATGAACACCTCAAGAGTTCATGAATCACCACGAAACAAAATGCATCACAACAATCATTTAGTTTGCAAGATTAATTATAAAAGCTGATCCATGGTGTGACTTACTTCCGAGCTATGCCCATAACCGAGGACGCGGCTATCGATAGATTAAATACACTCTACAGAGGTAGCGCACTTTACCCACACTACGGAACCCCAGGCCTCGCACTCCCATTCGGGTGGACCAACGCATTCCGACGAAACCCTCCCTTTGTCATGGCACTCTCCCGGCCCGACCAACTCCCTCTCAGGGCTAGTTCTTGGGTGGCCCCGTGCCTACCAAAGGCGCCTACCAAAGGCACCAACGGCCACCGTCGTGGCAAAATGGTCCCAAACGGGGACAAGGTATCATAAAAACAAAACGAGCACACAAGGTTATGTCTGCTTACCGGGCCAGGGTATGCACGCCCATAACCTTCCCTCGCGGGAGGCACCGGTGAGAGGCATAACAAAGGACCGAATAAAGACCTTCCCACAAGGTAAATGTGGTCGCACTGAGTAAAAACCCGATTCAGTGGCACCATGATGTGATAAACATCATATTCAAGTTGAACTTAATAAAGTTTAACTTTGATATAAAAACTTTTTATGGGCAACATGATATTATGACATAATCAAGCAACTAATCGACATGCAAAGCAAACAACACATGGCTATGGATCAAACTTATCAACATGATTATCTTGCAATACTCAGGATCAAAAACTTCACTGGTCCTAATTTATTTTTATTAACAAGCAATATTTTTATTAACTCATTATTCCTATAAAAATATCCCTTCATAAAAGAACTATCATTATTTACCATAGCAATATAACTAATGCAAAATCTTATTTTACTTGACCAAACAAGTGCATGCAATTTACTAGTAACTAAAACAAGCATATCAAGCAAGATAAAGTGACTAGCAATTAACATAATTTATTTATCAAATTTTAAATCCAAATAAGGCCTTATATTCAAGTAGAAAATCATGGATATTGAAATAACACCATCCAAATGCTGGTGTGGCTTGCCTTAGTGTAGAGGAGGATCACACCCCTCTTGGTTTGCTTCAAGACAAGCTTCTCCTTCTGAAAATAATTAAAAACCACAAAAACAAATATAAAAAAAAATCTAAAATTCACCAGAAATTCTAGACACCAAGGAAAAATTCACATTTCGGTGTGCTGCTAGAGCTTTCTGAAACAAAGACAATGCAAAAAGAACCAAATCATTTGAACTTATGGTTTAGAAATGGTGGATGGTCAAAGTTTGGGTCAAATTCTGATTTAATTTGAATTAAACAGAATTTCCTGGGGGGGTGACGTCGAAGGCGTAAAGGGGAAATATGCCTCCACTCGTACCGCTTCGGGAGCGAGTGGTGGGCCCCGTATGTCAGGAGAGAGAGGGGGAGCGAGATCAGAGAGTGACGGCGCTTCGCCGGTGCTCACGCTGGCAAGGAGGGGGTTTGGGGCTAGATGAGAGGGATGGAATTGAAGCGGGGTTCATGGCGCACCTGCCCGTACCCGTGGCTTGCCATGAGATGGCTGGAGCTGCTCGCGGTCAAGCTCGCAAGCTTCGGTGGCGTACGAGATTCGCCAGAGTGGAAGAAGACGACGGCTAGAGGCGGCTCCGGGGGCTCAGCAGCATCCAGGCAGCACCAAGAGAACTCCAATGCCATGCCCGAGCAGTTGGTCGAGCTTGAGAAGCACCGGAGCGAGGTGGGCGAGCTGCGGAGGTCGCCAGAGTTCTCTGGTCGGGGCAGACGGCCAGAGGCCTGCCCGACCGGGCTGTGGCCCTTCTACATGTTCATGGAGGTGGTAAGGAGTGGTCCGTGGCTAGGAATCGAGGAGGGAGGCTCTATTTATAGCCGGGGTGAGGGGGGTATTGTGTCGCCGCCGGAGTTCTTTGGAAGCCAGCGAAAGGCGATGAAACGCTCCAATGCGAGGTGGCAAAGGTGCAGTGTCAATTCAGGAGCTGCCCACGCTCGTGGACGAGCAATAGGACACAGGGGGGAAGTGGACAAGGGCACGAGTGCACTGTGGCATTTGGCCGCGACGTGCCCGTGCTTGCTGCGGCGTCTCCAGCGTCGGCGAGTGCTAGGGAGAGGTCAAGGCGAGCGCTGGATCGAGCACGCGTTGAACAGAGGAGATGGCGACACCCAGAGCGCGTCGAGTAGTTGCCAGGAACCGTGTCGTCACGCGGTCACCACGCTGGCATGGCCAAGACAACGCCCAAACACAGCCAAACCTTGTCTACGCTCTAGTCCACGTAGTGTTTAGTCTAGGAAAGTTGAAAGCTCATATCCAGGCTGACCAGAATTGACTCAACCAAGCTGGCAAGTTTCTGACCAGAAAGTTGGTCGCCAAGTTTGGCTAGCTTCTAGATGGCCATTTGGGCTTATCTCCTAGGGTGTAGGTTTTCTTAGGAGGGTAATTAAGCTCAAGAAAGTTCAGGGCCAAAAGCATGGAAAAATGCACTTGTTGTACAAAGTGCATTTCTGGTCCAAAATAGAAATGATTTTCTATAGACAAAATATTACAAAAAGTCATGCAATATTTTTGCTTGGGAAGGTGTGCCAAGGTCCAAAGAATATTCAGGAATTATTTCAGATTTTTAGGAGCAAAACAAATTGAGGTTGCTTTGGAGCACTAGTTTCCAAAGTGGGTTTCAAGGGGGGAAATGAATATTTTTCATTTACGAAAAATATTCCTTTGATGAGTTTGGGGATTTAATAGAGAAATAAAGTTGAATGGGAAGTAGATAGGTCACTTGGGTGAAAGTCAAGGGTACGCCCAAGTGACAAGTCCATTTGAAATGATTCCAAAGTCCAAATCAAAGCAAGGCAAAAACCAAGTCCGGAAAGAGAGAGAAGGCAAGTCCGGAAAAAGAAAGAAGGCAAAATCCAGGCTGTCACAGAGGGGGTGCGGGAGGCCACCGAGTTGGGCACAACCCACCTGGGCGCGCCTAGGCCCCAGGCGTGCCCTGGTGGGTTGTGCCCCCCTCGGGGAACCCCCCAGGTACTTCTCTGGCCCACTGGATGTCTTCTGGTCCATTAAAAATCCACAAAAAGTTTCGCGGTGTTTGGACTCCATTTGATATTGATTTCCCGCGGTGTAAAAAACAAGCAAAAAACAACAACTGGCACTGGGCACTAGGTCAATAGGTTAGTCCCAAAAAATGGTATAAAGTTGCTATAAAATGATTGTAAAACATCCAAGAATGATAATATAAAAGCATGAATACTTCATAAATTATAGATACGTTGGTGATGTATCAGGGGTGGCCTTGATGCTCTTGAATTACTTGGTCGATAAGCACTGTTCTCCTCACTTATCGTCTGATATTTTTCCAATAGTTGCGCAAAAGTGACTTTCGACCTTTTACCTTTATGCTTACCTCGGCATTTGCTTTCTTTTGGTTTGCTTTCATAGATCATTGGATTTGCTTGTTGCCCCCAAGTCCTTGGCGTCTTCATTGTAGACTCGATGGAATTCTCGCCCTCAAGATTATGTTGATTATGCTCTTCAACAACTTCTTTACTTGAAAGCTTGATCCCGTCACATGCAGGCTTTACCTTCTCTTTAAATGGATCGGCTTGAAGCAGCCGATGCAAAAAAAAATTGCCATCAAGACCAATCGGAATAGACTGGTCATCTCTTGGTGTTTCAACAAATTTCAATCGTCCTTTTTCAATGGACGATTTAACTATTTGACGAAACATGCCGCAATCCTCAAAATTATGCTTGAACGAATCATGCAACTTACAATACATTCATCCTTTGATTGATGGCTTGACATGGTGATCACAAATTCTAATGTAATTATTTTTGAGCAACAAATCAATCACACATGCTTGAATTGAAGGTATACTTCTTGTTTTCTAGCCGATCTTGGTGTGCGAATGGCTTTGGAGTTAAGAAAACAAATGGTTCAAATTTAGAATATCCCCATTCAGCTATGCATTTTGTTTTGCACCCTATCTCCGATGTATTTGGATAAGATATTAAATTAGCATCGGATTTCTCAAAAGAATCTAACCTTGGCTTTAAATTTCTGAAACGAAAATAGTTAGAATACACATGTTTCAATTGATACCAAGTGCAAGCCAAGTATGAAACAAGCAAAGCTACCCAATTAGATATGAAATTTTGACAATGCAATGGGGACACCTTTGGCTGCAATAATAAGTCACTATCGGTCTTTATAAATGGCAAAATAGGTTGACCGATATGTTTTATATTTATTACTAACAAGTAAATTACCCTTCTTCATTGGTCTTTCGAGCATTTTTCTTATAGAAGCATCAACAATGAAGTTGTGACCAAATCAGAAGATAGGTAAATCACTTGCTAGACATACCTCTTCAAATACGTTCGGAGAGCATGATGGTTGCGTTATTTGAAAAGTATCTTGTTCCTCTTTCGAATAGCTCCCCAACACCTTGTCATTCTTTTTTTCTAGAAAAGATTCGGCATACATGATATTTGATTCGGTCTTTTCAATAACAGAATTAACTTTATTATCTGAATCATCACTCTTTTTGATAATTCTATCCACACCCAATGTTTTCTCTTTTCGACATAATCTAGCTTGTATTGCAGCAGAGTTAATGGGCTTTCCCTCTTTTATTAATTCGTGTAGAACAACATTGCATTCATCCCAAAAAGACGTAAGATTTTTCTTAATGACTGAGGGAGTCCTGGATTAGGAGGTGTTCGGGTAGCCGGACTATACCTTCGCCGGACTCCTGGACTATGAAGATACAAGATTGACGACTTCGTCCCATGTCCGGATGGGACTTTCCTTGGCGTGGAAGGCAAGTTAGGCGATGCGGATACTCAAGATTTCCTACCATTGTAACCGACTCTGTGTAACCCTAACCCTATCCGGTGTCTATATAAACCGGAGGGTTCTAGTCCGTAGGACAACCATCTTCATACACAATCATACCATAGGCTAGCTTCTAGGGCTTAGCCTCCTTGATCTCGTGGTAGATCTACTCTTGTACTACCCATATCATCAATATTAATCAAGCAGGAGTAGGGTATTACCTCCATCGAGAGGGCCCGAACATGGGTAAAAACATCGTGTCCCTTGTCTCCTGTTACCATCCGGCCTTGACGCACAGTTCGGGACCCCCTACCCGAGATCCGCCGGTTTTGACACCGACATTGGTGCTTTCATTGAGAGTTCCTCTGTGTCGTCGCCTTTAGGCCCGATGACTCCTCTGATCATCAACAACGATGAGGTCCAGGGTGAGACTTTTCTCCCCGGATAGATCTTCGTCTTTGGCGGCTTCGCTCTGTGGGCCAATTCGCTTGGTCATCTGGAGCAGATCGAAAGCTACGCCTCTGGCCATCAAGTCAGGTTTGGAAGCTTAAACTACATGGCTGATATCCGCGGAGACTTGATCTTTGATGGGTTCGAGCCACAGCCAAGCGCGCCGCACTACCTCGAGGGGCATGATATAGCTCTGCTTCTGAATAGTGTCCTGGAGGCCGCATACGCACCGGTTCCGACCCTTAACTCGGAGCCTATTGCGCCAAGCGAGGATGGACGGTTGGGCGTCACCTCGGGGGCTGTGATCTCAAAGGCGATCGAGCCGAACACCAGCCCCGCACTCCGCGTGACCCGTGACCCCGAGGGTCCGGACTCCTCCCCGGACTCCGAACCGCCCGCGCCCCTGCCGGTCGAATCCGATTGGGCGCCAATAATGGAGTTCACCGCCGCGGACATCTTTCAGCACTCGCCTTTTGGCCACATCCTGAATTCTCTCAAGTCTCTCTCTTTATCAGTAGACCCCTGGCCGAATTACGGTCAGCGAGGATGGGATACGGACGATGAAGAAATTCAAAGCCCACCCACCACCCACTTGGTAGCCACTGTCGATGATTTAACCGACATGCTTGACTTCGGCTCCAAAGACTTCGACGGTATGGACGACGAGGTAGGATACGAACAGGAACCAGCACCTGTAGGGCGCTGGACAGCCACCTCGTCATATGACATATATATGGTGGATACTCCAAAAGATGGAGACGGCAAGGGAATAGCGGGGGATGACACCCCCAAGAAACAGCCAAAGCGCCGGCGTTAGCGGCGCCCCTCTAAATCCCGCCAAAGTAAAAACGGTGATTCCGGCACCGGAGATAATAGTACCCCGGATAACGCCGAAGAACACCCTCCCCAGCAAGATTCGGCGCAGGAAGATGGAGAAGCCAGTCCTCATGAGAGAGCGGCAGACCGAGAGGTTGAGGATGATAACTATATGCCTCCCTCCGAAGACGAGGCCAGCCTCGATGACGACGAATTGGTCGTACCATCAGACCCCGCCGAACAAGAGCGTTTCAAAAGCAGGCTTTTATCAACGGCGAACAGCCTCAAGAAAAAGCAGCAACAGCTTAGAGCTGATCAAGATCTGCTAGCTGATAGATGGACTGAAGTCCTTGCGGCTGAACAGTATGAACCCGAACGCCCCTCCAAGAGCTACCCAAAGCGCAGGCCGCTACCCCGATCAGAGGAGGAAGCACCTACATCACCAGCGCATGACATGGCAGACCGGCCACCTCGCGGCCGCGACAGAGAGGACTCTCGGCCCTCCATACAAGCCATGCCCCGACACCGCTCAACTAAGGCACGGGAAAATGCGCCGGACCTACGAGATGTACTGGATCGCGCAGGCGCCCTACGACACATGACGATGATCTTCACTCCGGATACAACAAATCCAACAGGACCGAACACAACAGACCTAGCTCTTCTGAGCTGCATCGTGATATAGCCCAATACAGGGGCACCGCACACCCACTATGCTTCACAGATGAAGTAATGGATCATAAAATCCCAGAGGGCTTTAAGCCCGTTAACATCGAGTCATACGATGGCACAACAGATCCGGCGGTATGGATCGAGGATTATCTCCTTCACATCCACATGGCACGTGGCGATGATCTACACGCCATAAAATACCTCCCGCTCAAACTTAAATGACCAGCCCGGCATTGGCTTAACAGCTTGCCAGCAGACTCAATCGGTTCTTGGGAGGACCTGGAAGCCGCATTCCTCGACAACTTCTAGGGCACTTACGTGCGACCACCGGATGCCGACGACCTCAGCCACATAATTCAGCAGCCAGCGCAATCGGCCAGGCAATTCTGGACACGGTTCCTAACAAAGAAAAACCAGATAGTCGATTGTCCGGATGCAGAGGCCTTAGCAGCCTTCAAACATAACATCCGCGACGAGTGGCTTGCCCGACACCTGGGACAGGAAAAGCCGAAATCTATGGCAGCCCTCACAACACTCATGACCCGCTTTTGCGCGAGCGAAGATAGCTGGCTAGCTCGCAGCAACAACTTATCGAAGAAACCTGGTAATTCGGCTACCAAGGACAAAAGTGGCAGGACAAGTCGAAATAAGCAAAAGCGTCGCGTTAGCAGCGACATCAATGAAGATACGGCAGTTAACGCCAGATTCAGAGGCTATAAATCCGGTCAGCGGAAAAAGCCATTTAAAAAGAATACTCAGGGCCCATCCAGTTTGGACCGAATACTCGACCTCTTGTGCCAGATCCATGGCACCCTCGAAAGGCCAGCCAATCACACCAACAGGGATTGTTGGGTGTTCAAGCAGGCAGGCAAGTTAAGAGCTGAAAACAAAGACAAGGGGCTGCATAGCGACGACGAGGAGGAGCCCAGGCCGCCGAACAACAATGGACAGAAGGGGTTTCCCCCACAAGTGCGGACGGTGAACATGATATACGCAACCCACATCCCCAAGAGGGAGCGGAAGCGTGCGCTACGGGACGTATACGCGATGGAGCCAGTCGCCCCAAAGTTCAACCCATGGTCCTCCTGCCCGATCACTTTTGAACGAAGGGACCGCCCCACTAGCATCCTTCATGGCGGCTTTGCCGCATTGGTTCTCGACCCAATCATCGACGTATTTCATATCACAAGAGTCCTCATGGACGGCGGCAGTAGCCTGAACCTGCTTTACCAAGATACAGTGCGGAAAATGGGCATAGATCCGTCAAGGATTAAGCCCACAAAAACAACCTTTAAAGGCGTTATACCAGGTGTAGAAGCCAACTGTACAGGCTCAGTAACACATGATGTGGTCTTCGGATCTCCGGATAACTTCCGAAGCAAAGAGTTAGTCTTCAATATAGTCCCGTTTCGGAGTGGCTATCACGCCCTGCTCGGACGAACCGCATTCGCAAAGTTCAATGCGGTGCCGCACTACGCATACCTCAAGCTCAAGATGTCTGGCCCTCGAGGAGTAATCACGGTCAACGGAAACACCGAACGCTCCCTCCATATGGAGGAGCACACGGCGGCTCTCGCAACGGAAGTACAAACTAGCCTTTTTAGGCAATTCTCCAGTCCGGCCGTTAAAAAGCCAGACACTGCCAAGCGCGCCCGGAGTAACCTACAACAAGACCGCCTGGCATGTTCTGAGCAGGCGTAGCAATGCGGCCCCAACCCCAACCATCGCGACATAGCGAAGCTAGTACCTCGCGTACATAATTACGCCCTTGAAATACCATGGGCACAGGGGAAGGGGCACAGTAACGGCATGCCCGAAATACGGCTTAAAACGTACTAGGGGCTGCCGGATTCTTGTTTTTTTACTTTTAGGACTCCACACTTTGGACGACCTGTTCGGCAATTCGACTGCCGCAAAACGATGCAAGATCCAGGGAAGCAGACAAAGCTACGCCGCATTATGGAACTCCCAGGTGGTCTCTGTTACGAGCAGTATACCTGTTTTGAATACAATTCCACAGCCTGCCCCTGGTCAGGACATGTTAAATAGTCTAATATCTTTTTGCTTATCGCACTACTTGTATCGTTCGGCCTTGATAAATAGCCTCTTTATAAACAATGCATAGCTTTTTGTCTATTGTTTGCATTATCCTCTTTTCATATATATGTTTATCAAATAACATGATCGCACCCGTACACCATGGTACGGCAAACACGCCAGGGGCTTCAATACCCTTCTATCTGGTGTGAGAAGTCCGTACACTTTCACAAGTGCGGCACCCCGAAATTATAGCACTATATGCATCGGCTCCGAATCATGATTTGGGTCAATAGTTGGGTTTGCCCGGCTCCTATGTTTTGGTGCCTTACGTTGCGCTATATCGGCTAAGGTAGCACTAGGAGAACCACCGCGATTGTGCCCCGGTTTAGCTGGGTTAAGCACCTCAGTGGAGAAAGCTAAAACTGACTGTCATGATAAGGCGAGAGACCGGTCGCTGTTCGAGAGGTTTTTCGAGTCCCTAAAGACTTATGCCGCTTCGAGCGAGGAGCTGGCTTTGTCCGGCCAACGGCGTGGATGGCGGCCCGAATTCGGTCTTCCGAACTAGGGGCTTCGCCGAAATTTAAAATTATAAAGTTCTATGGCTAAGTGAGAGTGTTCAAGCATTATAGTCCGATTGCCTGGTTCGTTGTGCTGAGCGCCTCCCTCGAAGGACCCAACCATGGGAAAAAGAGTGCTCAGGTTTATCCCGAACACCCCAACACTAGCGGCATGGGGGCAGAAGCCGACGACTGGCCATCTCTCAATTTCTGATAAACGGCCGCACAGAAAATAATATTTTAAATTCAATAAGCATTGCTTAGCGCATATGAACAAGTTTTCAGCGCACAGGATAAAGACAAGCGAGTTCATTCAAAAATTACATCTTTGGTACATTCATCTGCAATAAGGCAGGCACCTGCAAGAACATCCTTGTAGTAGTTCTCGGGCTTGCGATGCTCCTTCCCCTGCGGCGGCCCATCCTTCACCAGCTTCTCACCGTCAACCTTACCCCAGTGCACCTTCGCACAGGCAAGGGCCCGACGGGCACCCTCGATGCAGACGGAGCGCTTGATGACGTCGAGTCTTGGACAGGCCTCCACCAGCAGCCGCACTAGCCCGAAATAGCTCCCTGGCAGGGCCTCTCCGACCCATAGCCGAACTATGAAGCCTTTCATGGCTTGTTCGGCCGCCATGTGGAGCTCGACCAGCTGTTTAAGCTGGTCGCTTAAGGGCACAGGGTGTCCGGCCTCAGAATACTGAGACCAGAACACACTCTTCGTCGAGCTGCCCCCTTCAGCTCGGTAGAATGCGGCGGCGTCGGATACGCTACGGGGAAGATCTGCGAACGCCCCTGGAGAACTCCGGATTCGGGTAAGTGACAAGTTGTTTACTTTTATATTTCTACTTTGCATTAAGAATGCCTTACCCGCTGCTATCTTTTTCACCTCCTCCAACTCTTGGAGGGCCTTTTGGGATTCGGCCTTGGCACCCTTGGCAGTCTCAACGGCCGACGCGAGCTCGGATGCTTGCGCCTTTGACTCAAGCTCCAGGCCCTCATGTTTTTTCATGAGAGCCTGCAGCTCTTGCTGCACCTCGCCGACCTGAGCCCCAAGTTTCTCTCGCTCGGTGCGCTCCTCAGTCAATTTCTTTTCGGCCGCAGATAGCGCCTGCTTGAGGGTTTCCACCTCAGTCGTGGCCCCTACAATAAGCAGAACAATCCTGTTTTTTTTTGCAATCACGCCTTTCTATAGGCAACTTTTTCCGTAGCGTATTTCTTACCTTACTTTTCCTCGAGCTGCCGTTTGGCAAGGCCGAGCTCCTGCTCGGTCCGCACGAGGTCCTTTTTCAGGACACCCACCTCCGCAGTCAGTGCGGCGGTGGATAGCAGCGAAGCCTGCCTACGCATATTGACTCTTTTTTGTTAGACTCCTGCGATAATTATTAGATCCTCTATTCGGGTTTTCTTTCCGAACGCCAAACAGAGCATCAGGGGCTACTGTCTATGTGGTAATATCTTGACATATTTTTTTACTTACCTCGAAGCCTGTCAGAAGGCTAGCGCAAGCTTCAGTCAGTACGCTCTTGGCGGACTGAACCCTCTGGATCACCGTACTTGTTGGGGATATTGCTATTTGGGGTAAACCGGCCTGCAGGGCCCGGGTTAGCTCCGTCAATGGACCCGAGATGTTAAAGCCCAAGGAGAAATAGAAGGGCCCAAGGCCTGTAATCGGTTTAGAGGTTTACGGCGTAAACCGGCCGGAGGTAAACTTGCATTGTAAGTTAGGAATAGAGAGACCGACCCGGGCACGTTTATAAGCCGGAGGTCGGGACTTTGCAGACCGACGGGCGTCACCCGTGTATATAAGGGGACGACCCGACGGCGGTTTGGGGACAGAGAACAAGAACTCGAGGTTTAGGCGAAGCTTATCGCTCCCTAGCCCTCGAAACCCATCAATCCCATCACAACTAGACGTAGGCTTTTACCTTCATCGAAGGGGCCGAACTAGTATAAACATCGTGTCCTTGTGTCCACTTTTAACCCCTTCAAGCTAACCCGTTGCGATGGCTCCACGACTAAGTCCTTCCACTAGGACATCTGCCGTGACAAATCCACGACAGTTGGCGCCCACCGTGGGGCGATCGTGAGATGGTTTCAAGTTTTTGGAGGGCCGCTTTGAAGGACTCGAGGGTTACGCTATGGGTCGGATGACCAAGAGCCGCCGCGGAAAACTCTACATCGACAGCGCAGGCTGGGGCCCCGACGCCGGCTCGATCGAGTACGGGTACCGGGTCCCCTTTGGCGGCATCCATGTTTTCATCGGCAAGATCGGAGAACCAGGCCCCGAGTTAGGCGTCTGCGCCGACCTCGTCGAGACAGCTCAGTGCACGAGATCGACCCTGGCTAAACCGACCAGGAAGCACGCCTTCGTGGGAGTCATCCATGGAGGAAGCTACGAGGAAGGATCCGAATCTGGTGACGAAACCACCATCTACTCCGGCGATGAAACGTCGACCGGGGAAACTGAATCTCTTTACCAGCTGCAAGATGATCGGATTGGGGGCGGCTCCGATGGCAACAGTATTCCGGACCCCTCCGATCTGCCCTATCGGGTTGGGATCTTCATGGCTGGAACACAGGCGGTGCCACGGTCATCAACTGCAGCAGCAGCGGTCTCCGGATCGGCAGCGGCAACGGCTGCGCGGGCAGGAGGCCCTACGGGTTCGCCAGCCCAAGTTTTGTCAGACCTGTTTGACGCACTGGCAGCGCTCATGGCGGAAGCCAACCCGGTGGATCAGGAGGTTCACAATGCTGAGATTGCCAAAGTAAGAGAGCAGATCACTCAAGCTAAAGCGGAACTGGCAGCAGAAGAGATCAGGATGACGGCGGAGCGCGCCGCTTTGGATGCACAGGCTTACAGGCTCATGATGGACCAGAATGCGTCTCAGGAAGTCCTGAAGAGGAAATCCCGATCTCGATTGCCCGCAGCCCTCGACGCCCGAAATCTCTTCAACACCCCGGGGGTAAACCGTGCGGAGGCGACAGTTGGCGCCCCGGTTCAGCACCGGATAATAAACCTGCCTCGTCACATCACTGGTACACCACAGGCCGTGCCAACACCGTCAGGTCATTATTCCAACCCGATGGATAACCTCGTCGCGGCGGCAGCTCGGCTGGAAGCCATTCCGATCGAAGGCGATTCACCGCAGGACGTAGAGACACGCCGGGTCAAGGAGCTCCTTAGGACCGCGTTGGCCCAACAAGAAGCATATTCACAAAGCCGTGAACGGATTCACTCCACCCCTCGCCCCAGCGGGAGCCATAGTAGGCGCATGGAGGAGCCGGCTGTGTCAAGCAATGCCAGGCGTGAAGCGCTCCGCGGCAACAACCCGGCGGGCGTCGGCAATGCTCAGGAGAATGTGGATCGTGCCCGTGCGCGGGAGGCCGAATTAGCAGCGCGGCATCAGGCTCGTCAGCTTACACCTACCTTCCCAGCGGCTACGGTGGAACCGGGGGTGGTCTCCAGTTCTTTGGGAGTGCCGTGCCTTGTTCCCGCTTTGCGCAACGTACGCCTGCCCAAAGACTTCAAAGGCCCCCGCAAGGTACCAAACTACACGGCAGATCAGCCTCCGGAGACATGGGTGGAGAGCTATGAAATGGCTATGGAGATGCTGGATGTGGATGACACGGCGTGTGCCAAGTATTTTACTATGATGTTAGAAGGAACGGCCCGGACTTGGCTAAAGAGCTTACCGCCTAATTCAATTAGTTCGTGGGCCCAATTGCGCGCCCGGTTTATCAAGAATTTCAAGGACACGTGCAAACAACCAATGTCGATAGTTGACCTAGCAGCCTGCGTTCAGCAAGAAGGGGAATCAACTACCCATTGGGTGCGGCGGGTATCTGAAGTTTTGCACTCGTCAGATCGCATCAACGCAGACACCGCCGTGGTGCTGTTGGAAAGCAACTGTCGGTTTGGCCCTTTGAAGCTAAAGCTGGGCCGGATGAAGCGTGATTGTACAGATATAGGAACGCTCATGACCGCTTTAGTGAAGTATGCGGATTCTGACAGTACCAAGGATCCTGACTCTGGTGATGACAAAGCAGGGAAGGGAAAGACGAATAGCAACACCAAAGGCCAGCAACATCGACCGACAGGTAATGGAGGCGGAGGTAAGCGTAAACCGGACGGGAGCATGGATTTTGTGGCCAACGCAAGTGCACAGAATAAGGTCCAGCGGCGTAAGGGGAAACAGCCAAGTTTCCGCGCAAATCCCGGTCCTAATCCGGAGCGTTTGAACTTTTTCTTAAACCAGCCCTGTCCGAAGCACGGAACAAAAGAGGAACCGGCAACCCATCTTTGGAAGGATTGTTATATCATGAAGGAATTCAAAAGTTCAAACACTTTCCAGTATGATCACAGCTCCGGCGGCGGTTCAGGTTCCGGATCAGGATACGGTGGCGGAAATTCCGGTCCAGGGCTCCAGAGTAATCCGGGCGGACAGGACAGCCAAAATAATCAAAGTAATCAAAGTGGTTACGGACAGCAGCAATCAGGTTATCAGAGCAACCCGAAACAGTTGAGTGGTGGACAGTATCATGTCTTTACTACAAGC
The DNA here is from genome assembly GCA_032464435.1 of Aegilops umbellulata. NCBI lineage: Eukaryota > Viridiplantae > Streptophyta > Magnoliopsida > Poales > Poaceae > Aegilops > Aegilops umbellulata. The sequence continues at coordinate 375,313,081 of CP136059.1, read as the reverse complement.
TTGGATAAACGGGATAGAAAGCTTCAGAGGCGGGCAGTCAGTGCTATCGAACCGGCCACGCCTCACTATCTGCGCTGGTCGGAACAGCCTATCATATGGAGCCGAGAAGATCACCCTCCCAGGGTTTATAATCCGGGTCAGTTAGCATTGGTGGTGGCGCCTCAGGTGGGAGGTTATAAGCTCACCAAGGTGCTCATGGACGGAGGGAGCAGCATTAACATCTTGTATTATGAGACCTTCCGTCGCATGGGACTGGTAGATAAGGATCTCAAACCGACCAATACCGTGTTCCACGGGGTGGTGCCTGGCAAGTCTGCATATCCGGTTGGTAAGATAGCCCTTGAAGTGGTCTTTGGCGATAGTCACAATTCCAGATCAGAGACGCTGACGTTCGAAGTGGTTAAAATCCAAAGTCCGTACCACGCTTTGTTTGGACGGCCAGCCTATGCAAAATTTATGGCACGGCCCTGCTATGTATATCTGGAACTTAAGATGCCGGGTTACAAGGGCACCATAACGGTTCATGGGAGCCGTCGAATCGCTTTGGAATGCGAGGAAGGAGATGCGACTTATGCAGAATCGGTTTGTGCTACGGAGGAGCTAAAGCAGTACAAAGACAGTGTTGACCCGGAGGACATGACTTCGTTGAAGAAGCCAACCACGGACCACGATCCGGCCTTGAAGTTCAAATCGGCTGCCGAAACTAAGCTTGTTGACTTCGTACCTGGCGATTCGTCCAAGCAGTTCAGCATCAGTGCAAACCTGGATCCAAAATAGGAAAGCGCGCTCATCGAGTTCATCCGTGAGAATCGGGACATCTTTGCATGGAAGCCGTCTGACATGCCTGGTGTACCGAGGCGACTCGCTGAGCACACCCTTAATGTGGATCCTAAGTATAAACCGGTAAAACAATTCTTACGCCGGTTTAACGAAGAAAGACGTAAAGCGATTGGTGAGGAAGTGGCCAGGCTCCTGGCAGCTGGGTTTATCGTTGAGGTTTTTCATCCCGAATGGCTTGCTAATCCGATGCTGGTTCTTAAGAAAAACGGCACCTGGCGCATGTGTGTGGATTACACAGACTTGAATAAAGCTTGTCCAGCGGATCCTTTTGCTCTCCCCCGGATTGATCAGATCATTGATGCTACGGCAGGTTGCGAGCGTTTGAGTTTTTTGGATGCCTATTCGGGTTATCACCAGATCAAGATGGCAGTTAAGGACCAGGAGAAGACGGCGTTCATTACTCCCTTTGGAGCCTTCTGCTATGTGTCTATGCCCTTCGGGCTTAAGAGTGCGCAGGCTACTTATCAACGGTGTGTGCAAAATTGCCTCCACGAGCAGATTGGCCGTAATGTGCATGCTTATGTGGATGATATTGTGGTCAAGTCACGAAAGAAGGAGACCCTGGTTGACGATTTGAAGGAGACTTTTGATAATTTGAGAGTGTACCAAATGATGCTCAACCCGGCTAAATGTGTTTTTGGTGTGCCTGCAGGCAAGTTGTTGGGATTTTTAGTATCCCATAGAGGAATTGAGGCTAATCCGGAAAAGATCACAGCCATCACCTCCCTGGCCAAACCGAAATGCGTCAATGATGTTCAGCGCATGGCCGGACGGATTGCAGCGTTAAGCCGGTTTATCAGTCGCCTCGGTGAAAAGGCGATCCCCTTGTATCAAATGCTCAAGAAGACGGATCAATTTGTCTGGAGTGCGGAGGCAGATAAAGCGTTTGAGGACTTGAAGCGGCAGCTAGTCAATCCGCCAGTTTTGGCAGCCCCGGTAGATAAAGAGCCACTCCTGTTATATGTTGCTGCGAATGCCAGAGCAGTTAGTGTGGCGCTGGTGGTAGAACGAAAGGAGGCTGGAAAGGAACATCCGGTTCAGCGACCGGTTTACTATATCAGTGAAGTACTTATCGAGTCCAAACAAAGGTATCCGCATTGGCAGAAGCTGGTATATGGTGTTTTTATGGCAAGCCGGAAGCTGAGGCAATATTTTCAAGGACACCCCATCACGGTGGTCAGTTCTGCTCCTTTGGGTGACATCATACAGAACCGGGAGGCGACCGGTCGGATTGCTAAATGGGCTATCGAGCTTGGGCCGCACGGTTTAAGATACGTGCCCCGGACGGCTATAAAGTCACAAGCACTTGTCGACTTCATAAACGATTGGACAGAGTTACAAGCGCCTGAAGAGAAGCCAGATAACACCTATTGGACTATTCATTTTGACGGGTCCAGACAATTGGAAGGCTCGGGGGCTGGAGTCGTTTTAACTTCCCACGGGGAGATAAGTTTTGTTATGTCCTCCGTTTAATGTTCCCCTGTACAAATAATGCGGCTTAGTATGAAGCTTTGCTTCATGGTCTTCGGATGGCTAAAGAGATGAATCTGAGCAGAGTTAGGTGCTTTGGTGATTCGGATCTGGTGGCTCAGCAGGTATCTGGCACCTGGGATTCTAAGGACCCGCTCATGGCTGCATACCGACGTGAAGTAGATATGGTAGCCGGGCATTTCAAAGGCTATCAAGTGGACCATGTGGACCGCAGAAAGAATGAGGCAGCGGACGCTTTAAGCCGCTTGGGCTCTCAGCGTAAACCGGTCCCACCCAATGTTTTCTTGGATATATTGTATCACCCATCGGTACAGCTACCCGGTGAGCTGGAGTTGGCTATTCCTGATCCGGAGGCTCAATTAGTGGAGGCTCTTCACGTCACCCCGGATTGGACGCTCCCTTATCTGGCATATATGAACCGGGGTGAGTTGCCAGAAGACGAAAGCCTGGCTCGACAGATAGTACGGCGGTCCAAATCTATGACCATTTTCAAGGGAGAGCTACATCATCGCAGCGTGTCAGGAGCGTTGCAACGGTGCGTATCCCCTGAGGAGGGGTGCGAGATATTACGTTAAATACATGAAGGGGATTGCGGTCACCACGCCGGTTCAAAATCATTGGTGGCTAAAGCGTTCCGCCACGGTTTCTATTGGTTAACTGCTCATGCTGATGCAGAAGACCTGGTCAGGTTATGTGATGGTTGCCAGAAATTTTCCAGACGAGCTCACATACCGGCTCAAGAATTGAGGATGATTCCAATCACTTGGCCGTTTGCAACTTGGGGGCTCGATATGGTTGGGCCTTTTAAGCGTTCCAAAGATAAGAAGACCCACCTACTGGTGGCGGTTGACAAATTTACAAAGTGGGTGGAGGCAGAACCTGTCAGTAAATGTGATGCTGCCACGGCGGTTCGGTTTATAAAGAAGGTGATCTTTTGGTTTGGCTTTCCACACAGCATCATCACAGATAATGGTACCAATCTATCCAAGGGGGCCATGAGAGAGTTCTGTGCACGGGAGCATATACGGCTTGATGTTTCTTCGGTAGCGCTCCCACAATCTAATGGTCAGGCAGAACGAGCGAATCAAGAGATCTTGAGAGGTATCAAACCCCGGCTTCTGGTCCCTTTGCAAAGGACGTCGGGTTGTTGGGTGGAGGAGCTACCATCTGTATTATGGAGCATCAACACCACGCCTAACAGATCCACGGGGTTTACGCCGTTTTTTATGGTCTACGGAGCAGAGGCGGTTCTCCCAAGTGATATACGACATGATTCACCGCGTGTGGCAGCGTATGTTGAAGCGGACAACGAGCAGGCACGGCAGAACGCTCTTGACTTGTTGGATGAGGAACGTGACTTAGCAGCTGCCCGTTCAGCGATTTACCAGCAAGATCTTCGCCGTTACCATAGCCGTCGGGTTAGGACCAGAACCTTTCAGGAGGGGGATTTGGTGCTTCGGCTCATCCAGGACCAGTCTGATCAGCATAAATTATCCCCGCCTTGGGAGGGACCTTTTGTGGTCAGTAAGAATCTGAATAATGGGTCATACCACCTGATTGATATTCGAGAGCACAAAGATTCGCGCACATCAGAGGAGGAGACCAGCAGGCCGTGGAACATAGCTCATCTTCGACCTTATTATGCATGAGCCTTGGGCTCTGTTTATGTACATATCATGACCATGTATATATTATGATTAATACAATAAACCGGAGCCTCGAGTAAAGTGGGGTTTCTGCTGTTCTTCACATCATGCGTGTTCTTCCCCTTGAGGTCGCTTCACAGAAGATCAAATTAAAGATTCCGGTTTAAAAGCCGGTTCAAGGGAAGATGTCTCCCGCAAAGCTGTGAAGCTCTTAATATCCGGTTCAATATCCCGGTTCAAGAAAACTTTACCTTCTTGCAGAAAGGTTAAAGGTTACGGAAGAGGACCTGCTGACGTGATGCGCGGCTCAAACATGAGGCTTCCTGTTCAAACATAGGTCGTATTCGAACCAAAGAGAACATAGCTATCCTACTAGAGTCAGTTGGGGACCTAGTCGGCCTGGTCCGTAGCTACACCTCCGGGGAGCTTGGTCATGCCTTGACGACGGTAATGCCTTCTGGCTGGCACATTTGCCACTGAATCAGTTGGGGACCTAATCGACTTGAACCGAAGTTACGCCTTATGGGAGCTCGGTCATGTCTTGATGATGGTAATGCCTTCTGGTCGGCTTTTTAGCCAATGAATCATTTGGGGGCTTGGTCGTGTCCGAACCAACGCAATGCCACTTGATCGGCCCTTGGCCATTGAGTCACTTGGGGGCTTGGTCGAATCCGAACCAATGCAATGCCATTTGACCGGCATATTTGCCACGATTCAGTTAGGAACCTAGTCGGCTTGAACCATAGCTACACCTCTTGGGGGCTTGGTTTCTTGTCTTGACGACGGTCACGCCTTCTGAACGGTTCATAGCAACCACTATTTGCATGCGTTTTACCATCGCGTTGCCCTCGTATTTGATTTTTGTTTTCTGCCTTTATTGTGGTGTTTTTTGTTCTTCGGAACGTCAAGTATTTTTAAACCGATTCAGCCGACATAGCCTGCTCCGTTTTTTAACCCGAAGGCAAGTTACCCGGTTTGGCAAGGGCGCAGCACGGTTCATAGGGTCAAAAGATCTTGTGTACTCAGTAAAGACAGGAAACATAAGCTGGAAAACGTCATTGGAAAGGGCATCAGTACCCGTGCGCGAAGGCACATTCAAATGCAGAGGTATTAAACTATCTTATTACAAGGCAGCGTAGTGCCTGAATATATTGTTTCTTGACAGATTAAACGTCACCAATTAAGGTGAACCGGAGCGTTGATTACGCCTGTTCGCCGCCTCGGTTCGAAGGCTGTGGATCACCTTGTGCCGCTTCAGCTCTATCTTGGCTACCCATTGGCTGGAAATCAGCAGTGGTCCAGTCGATTCCCATTAGCGCTTGAAAGACAGCTTCTTCGTGAATCAGCAAAGACGGTTCAATGTCAGGGGCGTAGGTATGCTTACGGATTGGAGGAATAAGATTTCCCGCTTCAGGGACCGGAGCAGCTACTCGTTTGTTCTGGTTATCGTATTGGGCTTGGTAATGTGACAGATCTGCTTCCTCAGCCAGTTGACAAGCTAGGGGGCGCACCGCCCGGTTTATCGCCCTCAAATCATCTTCACCAAAGTCTGAACCGTCTTCTTTCAAGCTGGGGTATCCTTGGGCCGCTTCGACAGGATCGAAATCTGGTACCCACGCTTTGGCCCGGATCAAGGCAGTGATGGCTCCAGTTCGAGCAGCTGATCTTTTCAACTCTTCAATCCGGGCTGGAAGCATAGATAGCCGTTTCAATGTGTCTTGAATCAGGGACGGTGCAGGGTTGTTATGCGATGCAGTGGTGATAGCTCTTTGTGCTCCGGTGTACAACTGTTCAATCAGAGTATAGGCAGCTTTGAGTTTCATCCGCACATCAGAACCCAAGTGTCCAATACGTGTGCCTGCAGTGTTTCAGAAGGGATTACAAACCGGACATAGGACATAGCGGACAAGGTACAAATTGGAAGAAGGGCATCGAAGGAAATTTACCAAAGACGGCAGAGGTCATGGAGTGTATTTGTCGCTTCACGCTGGATAATTCATCGACCACCGGTTTGAGAGCAGCTTCGGCATTTTCAGCCCTCTTCGTCAAAAGAGCTTTTTCAGTAGCCCAATCAGCTTGTTCCTTTTTGCGGCTTTCTTTCAGCTGTTCCATAACGGTTAAGGCATTGGTCAATTCCTCCTTCGCTTTTGCAGTTTCAGCCTGCTGGGTTTTTAAGGCTTCCCGAAGGTCCGAGACTTGTTTCTCTTTGGTCTTCAGATCCCCCTGCAACAGGTCATCAATAGTGTTCAGAAAATATTGCACGGTTTGGAAGTATCAACCACACAAGCAAGTTATGTGCTCGATACTTGGGGGCTAATGCATACTTGATCTTAACGCATGTTTTACATTGCAAAAGTCCCAGGGTTTATACAAGTATTTAAACTTGGCACTTGGGGGCTAATGGTTATCTGATGATGTTTTTTGGTTATGACCTATGTTGAAACCTTGGGTTTTCTAAACTGGACCTTAATTGTCAAGGCAGCCTGATCCGGTTTACCATCTCGGTTTGGAAATATTGATAAGCTAAGTTGCAATGGAATGAAGCACAAGAGAGTTACCTCAAGTTTCTCCTTCATCATTCTGATCATGCCAGCTTCATAATCCCGACTGGTGTACAGTCGGTTCAGGTACCCAGAATAAAGATCCGGGGCGCTTAAAGCGGCGTACGTAGAGGAGTCAAGGTCCCATTTGCCCTTTATGGCTGAGATTTCGTCCTTGGCAGTATGCTTGGCTAAAGTAGCAGTGTTCCCCGGTTCAGAGTGACCAATGCCGGTAATCACAACATCATCATCCTTGGAGTCGCTGCTCTGCAGTGGCACTGTCGGTTTATCAACAGTTCCAGAAGGGGGGATGGATTCCTCAACCCGAACAGGACTGGCAGGCGGATTAGTACGGCTGGCAGGTTTGGTAGTCCTTTCTTCAGCACAGGTGTCATCTTGCGGAGATAGATAATTCTGAATATCTTCACGACCCAGAGCGTCAGCACCAGGAGTTTTCTCCGGTTCAGGAGCGGCAGTTCCTTCAGCCGGGTTATCCAGACGAGCCTTCTTGCTCGGTCTAGGTTTAGCCCTGGAAAAAACCCAAAGATTGAAAAAACGGTGTAAGATGGATTAAGAGACCCATACAGAGATATGTTGTGATCGGTCCAACTTACCCAATAACTGTCTTCAGCGGTGGCAGTTGAGTGGCTGAAGATTCACCAGAAGATGAATGGGAGGTGACCTGATAATCGGAGTCAGATGGATTAAGAGGCTGACGAGTTAAACCTGCTTTAGGAGGAAAGCTAGCGCATAAATCGGAGACCTCTGGGCGGCGTTTCCGAACCGGGCTGTTCGGTAAACCGGCGGAGGTAACTACCTGTCCGCTATGCCGGGTGGTGCGTCGAGCTTCATGTTGCTGGGTCTTCACAAGAAATTTGGGATCCAAGTAAGCAAGAGGATGAGAAAAATTAATTTTCCGGTTTGCTTGGCGAGGTTTTTTCAAAGGCAAAGGAACGGCGTCAGAAGAAAGAATAGTTACCTCTGGGCCTTCAGCATTGCTCGCTTCAGCGTCATCCTGACAAATATCATCATCAATAAGACGCATAAAAAGTAAGCCAACTGAATCGAGGTCTACACCAAGGTCCGGATTACCCACATCATCCTCCTCTAAATCCGGGGTAGAGGAAGCGGTGTTCCGTTTTTTCTGAGCGGGCTTCTTCACCCTCGTTTTGGGTCGGGTTACCTTTTCGGTCGGCTCTTGAAACTTCTTGCTCCAAAACGGATCATCTCCCTGTGTCAGAAAGGACTGGAGTTAGCAATATGTGTATAAGGAGATCATAAATTCTATAACAGAGGGGAAGTACTTACAGCAGGTGGCTTGTTTGTGGCACAAAATGGAAGCAGGCCGGTTCGGGCGCAAACATATTCCGGTTCATTCAGCATCTTTTTCACAGCTTCGGTGACTTCGTCTTCCGTTAGCTGAATGTTGCAGTGCCTCAAAGGATCATCAACCCGGCCCGTGTATTGGCACATTAAACCGGAGCGGATGCTAAGGGGCAGGATGCTCCATGAAATCCAGCAACGGGCAAGGTCTACCCCCGTCAAACCGTTAGCCATGAAGGCTCTGAGCTTGGACAGCTGAGGGGCATACTTACTCCTCTCTTTGGCAGTTAGCCTTTGGGGGAAGGGGTGTGTATTGCTAAGTCTCTCCGGACGGAAGCCGGGCAGTGGATTTTCTTCAGCAGGGGAAGTATCCTTGCAATAGAACCAAGTGTGATTCCATTCTTGCGGATGACTATGCAGCTTGGCATGAGGATAAGTCACTTCTTTCCTCTTTTGAATCGTCACACCACCCAGTTCCACATTAGGGCCGTCGGTGAATTCAGTACGTCGGTTCAAATGAAAACAGTCCCGGAACAGCTCTACAGTAGGTTCCTCCTGGAAGTACACCTCGCAAAGCACTTGAAAATGGCAGATATTCGTGACTGAGTTTGGACCAACGTCTTGTGGGCGCAACCTAAAGTTAGCCAGGACGTCCCGATAAAATTTTGAACCGGGTGGATTAAAACCCCGGGCCAGGTGATCTGCAAACACCACCACTTCTCCCTCCTGTGGGGTAGGAGGACATTCATTCCCTGGAACCCTCCAATGGATGGCATTTTTGCTACTCAAAGCGCCAGTCAGAACTAAGTTGTTTAGTTGGGTCTCAGTGATGCGAGAGGGAACCCAGTTGCATTCGTACACCTGTTTTGCCATGAGGAAATCTACAAGACAAAGGTGTTCCGGTTTGAGAACAAGTGTGAATGTAAACCGAAGATGCTCTTATATAGAGTAAGGTTATCTACAATGATATCATCCAGCGGTTCATCAAGGGGACTAATGGATGTGTGGATTGGTTTGTTCGCTTTGCTAGAAGTTAAACCGACCAGATCTAACAGTTGTGAATATGAAAGCAGAAACAGATCCCGTACGGATTCTTTCAAAGCAATGGATCTACAGCTAGGGCGAAAAAGAAGTAAAAATATGAGGTTTGGCTCACAGCAGAACAACATAAGTTCGACAAGCAGGGAAATGAGTGAGATCTAAGGAGATGAGTACAGACTTATGGCGAATACTGAGAGGGACTACAAATCACGGTACAGGTATCATCATCTGTTCGCAAAAGCTGCTATGGGGATGAACAAGAAACAGTAGCAGGATGACGAACCCTAGAACAGATCTAAAGCAAGAAGAACAGGGGCCTTACTGGGATCCGAACGGATGTGGAAAGTCGCCGCGGTGCTCTGGTCCGATCAGGTTGATGCAGCGGCCGGAGTTGATGCAGTAGCTGACGGCGGCGGCGGAGCTCCGAGGTCTGGGTCGCGAGGAAGACGAAGAAGGGGACGAAAGGGAGGAAAGGAAGATGGCCTTCCAAGTCCTATTTATAAGGCGCGGCGCGCGTGCCAGGTGCGAATCCAGGGGCCGGAGATTTCGGGAGCCCAGCCGTCGCCCTGATTATTGCGGATTAGCAAAAGGAGACGGTAACTTTGCACTGACGTCATGTCGGTTTACCGCAGCAAAAGGAGACGAAGAAAACGGCGGTTCAACAGTTACTGGAAGACATTTGAAGACAGAAATTTTTATTAAGGATTGACACGAACCTGTTCAAATCAATCTGGGGCCTAATGTTGGGGATATTGCTATTTGGGGTAAACCGGCCTGCAGGGCCCGGGTTAGCTCCGTCAATGGACCCGAGATGTTAAAGCCCAAGGAGAAATAGAAGGGCCCAAGGCCTGTAATCGGTTTAGAGGTTTACGGCGTAAACCGGCCGGAGGTAAACTTGCATTGTAAGTTAGGAATAGAGAGACCGACCCGGGCACGTTTATAAGCCGGAGGCCGGGACTTTGCAGACCGAGGGGCGTCACCCGTGTATATAAGGGGACGACCCGACGACGGTTTGGGGACAGAGAACAAGAACTCGAGGTTTAGGCGAAGCTTATCGCTCCCTAGCCCTCGAAACCCATCAATCCCATCACAACTAGACGTAGGCTTTTACCTTCATTGAAGGGGCCGAACTAGTATAAACATCGTGTCCTTGTGTCCACTTTTAACCCCTTCAAGCTAACCCGTTGCGATGGCTCCACGACTAAGTCCTTCCACTAGGACATCTGCCGTGACAAATCCACGACAGTACTCATGATAATACGGTGCCCCTCATCGATGGAGGCACCGTCAAGCACCTCCAGCAGATTGTCTAGCGTCTCTGGTTGGACGGAAGCCGCTGGCTCAGAAGGCTTACTCCTCTTGGGAGGAGTTCGCCTGCCGCGATCCGGAACTGTTGAAGTTTCCGGCGCGGTGTCCGGCTCAAAGCCGGACTTGGAGCCCTGGGGGGTCTTGTCCCCTTCGACCCTGGAGTCTGGGAGATTGCCTTGCGGCTCCTCCAGGACCACCTCCTCCTGCTCCGGAGCTTGTCGCGACGCCACTTCGGCGTCGTCTGTAGTGCGGGGGGAGATAGCGGGCGGGACTGAGTCCATGTCCGACGGGTCCAGGGAGCTGCCTGACGATTCGTTGAATTTGGTTCGGGGCGGGCTGCATAATTATGATCGACGTTAAGAAGAGCTGTGCACTAAAGGAGCATCATGAATTACTCTGACATCCAAACTTACGACTTTGCCAGACGTTTGGCCCTGTTCGGCCATTCCTCTTCGCCCTCTTCGGCGTCATGGGAGTAGTCCGGTGGAGGGGTCTTCCTTTTTCTAGACCCCTCGGCCCCCCCGGCTGGGGCGGCCTTCTTCTTCTCTTCTCCCTCCGCTGGGGGGGAGAGATTTCTTCTTCCTCCTCCTCGTTTTCACGAGAGGAGGGCGTCTCGGACTCGTCAGATGACGAGTCCGACACCACCAAGTTACGGGCACTCTTTCGAGTCCCGGTGGTCTTCTTCTTCTTGACCTTCTTCTCCGGCACCACATAAGGTGCCGAAGTCAGCAGCTTCACTAGGAGAGCTGGAGCTGGGTCTTCGGGCAGGGGAGCCGGACAGTTAATTGGTCCGGATATCGCCTGCCAAGCCTGTCAAAGGTAAGGGAGTTTAGATCCCGCATAGAGTTAATCTATGAAAAAGAGCTTAAAAATCCTGTCAAAGGTATATATAGCTTACCTCGCTAGCGTGACGCTGCGTGCTATATCCGCGGTCCTCGCAAGCGGATGCGGGGGCCTCGGCGCCTTTGATTAGCGCCTTCAAACATCTTCATACGTCGTGTCGAAGAGCCTGTTGAGGGTTTGGTGCTGCGCCGGGTCGAACTCCCACAAATTGAAATCCCGTTGTTGGCACGGGAGGATCAGACGAACGAGCATGACCTGGACTATATTGACAAGCCGGATTGGCTTGTTTACCAGGGACTGGATGCATGTCTTCAGTCCCGTCACCTCTTCCTCGTTGCCCCACGACAGGCCGGTCTCCTTCCAGGACATGAGCCGCGTGAGGGGTCCGGATCTAAACTCGGGGGCCGCAACCCATTCCGGGTTGCGTGGCTCGGTGATGTAAAACCACCCGGCTTTTCACCCCTTTAGGGTCTCCACAAAGGAGCCCTCGAACCAGAGGACGTTGGCTATCTTGCCAGCCATGGCGCCTCCGCACTCCGCTTGGCTGCCGCGCACCACCTTGGTCTTGACGTTGAAGGTCTTGAGCCAAAGGCCGAAATGGGGGCGGACGCGGAGGAAGGCCTCACACACGACGATAAATGCCGAGATGTTGAGGATGAAGTTCGGGGCCAGATCGTGGAAATCTAGGCCGTAGTAGAACATGAGTCCCCGGACGAATGGGTGAAGTGGAAAACCCAGTCCGCGGAGGAAGTGGGGAAGGAAAACTACCCTCTCATGGGGCCTTGGGGTGGGGAGAAGCTGCCCCTTCTCGAGAAGCCGGTGCGGGATGTCCTTGGACAGGTATCCGGCCTTCCTTAGCTTTTTTACTTGAACCTCCGTGACGGAGGAGACCATCCACTTGCCTCCCGCTCCGGATATTGCTGCAGAAGGTTGAGGTGGGAAGAGCGGGCTTGGGCGCTGGAGCTTGAGTACGCAAGAGATGGATTGGCAAAGGAGGAAGAAGGCGTAGGTAAAAAGGTGGATCCTTATCCCCTTATATGGGCCGATGCGGTTATGTGTCCCCACCTGCCTAATAAAACTCGCTTGCCTCCCAAGCGTTGTGGTAAATGGCGCGGTTGGGTTACCCACGCCCGTATTGATGAGAATCCCGTCAAAAGGGGTACACGATCTCTGCTTTGACAAGACATGCCAAGGAAACCGCCTTGTAAAACGTGCTGAGGGTGAAAAAGTAAAGATGATTCGTAAAAGGACTTGGCTGCAGTGTGATGACGCGCTGCGGAATACGTCAGCAGATTTGATTTGTGTTAATATTATTCTCTCTATGGCGATATGTGGAAACTTATTTTGCAGAGCCGGACACTATTCTTGGTGTCTACAATCTTCTATGAAGGACTTGGAGGAGGAACCCGCCTTGCAATGTCGAAGACAATCTACGCGCCGGACTCGTCGCCATTGAAGCCTGGTTTAGGGGCTACTGAGGGAGTCCTGGATTAGGGGGTGTTCGGGTAGCCGGACTATACCTTCGCCGGACTCCTGGACTATGAAGATACAAGATTGAAGACTTCGTCCCGTGTCCGGATGGGACTTTCCTTGGTGTGGAAGGCAAGCTAGGCGATGCGGATACTCAAGATCTCCTACCATTGTAACCGACTCTATGTAACCCTAACCCTATCCGGTATCTATATAAACCGGAGGGTTCTAGTCCGTAGGACAACCATCTTCATACACAATCATACCATAGGCTAGCTTCTAGGGCTTAGCCTCCTTGATCTCGTGGTAGATCTATTCTTGTACTACCCATATCATCAATATTAATCAAGCAGGAGTAGGGTATTACCTCCATCGAGAGGGCCCGAACCTGGGTAAAAACATTGTGTCCCTTGTCTCCTGTTACCATCCAGCCTTGACGCACAGTTCGGGACCCCCTACCCGAGATCCGCCGGTTTTGACACCGACAATGACCCAATCTGGATAGAATTGCCCTTCGACACTTTTAGACTCTTTTGGTAACGAGATATCGCCGAAATTCTGTAATTGTGCAGGGAAAGCATTGTATGCTGCGATGCTAGGTAAAGACACATGTGATCCTATAGAATTTTCACTTATTCGGCTATTAGCGTGAAGGTGCGAAGCCGAATCACGAATACCTATAGTTGCAGATGGTGCCAAAAAATTAGTAGCATGAGGTGTGGCATATGATGGTTGAGGGTAATTGGCTGCATAACTAGTAGTAGCATGGCCATTTCCCCTATCCACCGGCATGTTTGGATTAACATATTGCAAGTTAGTTGCCGATGAATAAAAAGGCGAAACACTTTGTTGCATACTATCAGAAATTCTTAGGTAAGGTGTTTCAAATTGATTAACCAAACTCATCACGTTGTTCATCGGCATATGAATTTGTGGGGTTGCCGATGCATGAGAGTTAGAATACATATGTCGCATGTTGCTAAAATTATATGAGGTAGAAGCATTGAGACTTTGTTGCATCGGCTCTTCCACATAATTAGATGCATGATTGATAGAGGTAGGGCTAGCCGATACATTGTTCTCATTAGACGATCTAGCAACAACCTATGCATTATTTGCATCTACATAAGTGAATTGGGTATTCATATTACCTTTGTAGATTGCAAATCCTAGATGACGATCTCTTCGTAGCAAGAACAGGCCGGGGACTGTTCAAAGCTTCTGTCCCCAGCGGAGTCGCCAAAAAGTGTGTTCGCACACAAACACGTCACCGTGTATCTCCAACGCCGAGGGTTATGCACCGCATCTCACGTCGAAGGAGACCCGTCCGGAAGCGCGGTACGCAAGCAATCCGGCGGGTGCTTTTCAGGACCCGAAACCCCACGCGCCCGGGAGGGACCCCGTCTGAACACGCGGCGGCTATGGGCTGCCCTAGGTCAATTCGCCCGCCCCTAGAGCCTCGAAGATCACCTCCGTTCAACACGAAGAACAAACAAAGATCGAGAGAGAAAGAACAATGGAGAGATGTAAAACTAGGATAAAAAGTAGATGGGTTTTGCGATTGTGTGTTGTTTCAATCGGCCATCACCTCCATTATATATAAGAGGTGGCTGGACTTCCCGTTCAAGCAAAGGATTCATCTAGGGTTCCCTTACAAGAAAATTACATCAATTCACGTCCTAGAGTCCTAGCTCTAGTCTAACTCGGATTCAACCCGAATCTGGCCCAAACTTCAGCCTGATCTTGTTTTGACTCTCCAAGCTGCATATGACCTCAGATTGAGACATTTTATAAAGGAAAAATGACCGGATCGACGAGGCAAAACTTTTTCGTCTTGTAAGTTTTTCCATTCGAGGCTGTCTTGACGGCCAAACAGCTCGCGCGACCCATCAGACTAGTTGTCTGATCCCTCGCGCCATATTTTGCCTCGTGGTAGGGTCATACTCTGATGGCTCTAACTTTGGCATACGATGTCGGATTGAGAAGATTTATATATCAAAATCAATTGCTTCGACGAGACGAAGAGAGTTTGTGTAGATCCGTTTTCTATATGCGGCTGTCTCGGGTGTGTAATCAGCCGAACAATATTCTGGATACAAAATCTCAGTACTTAGGATACAACTTCGGCCTTAGAGATGAGATCGTATGGCTATGGCCCGAACTTGAAAGATATTCATGTCGACAAGACGGAACTTTTTCATGTAGATCACTTCTATATTTGAGACCATATTAATTAAGTTCTTGATCATGCTAAAATCGGGTGTCAGCAATTTCTGCATCCTTTTATCTGTATCTAGGCTACCATGACTATATTTTTTTCCTATCGCATGTCGGCTTATGGCATCAGCGGATAAACGAAATGGATCGCCTCTTTCAAGATGACGATGGTGACACTCAAGCTGGAAAAAATAACGGCAATAGCACTCTTGGACCTTCCTGGGGTACGGATGCGTTAAATATTGATGATTGCAAACATAATGCATATTATTACGATTTTTTAATAGAGAGAAGATCATTTTGGTCAAAAACTAATATAATAGACGATTATGTTTTCTGCTAAATCAATGAGAAATTTGACAATTTGTTCTAATCATATTTCCAGAATTTTGTAAAATTGTCGAATTTCTCATTTTTCCTGATGGCGAATAAATATTTAATGTTTGTACTAAACATTTACACTCATCTAAACTAATGGTACCATCTGTATTATTAATGGCTATAATTTTGGTACTCTTTAGTTACAATAGTTAGGAACATAACATGTTGCTAAATATTAATCCCTCCGATCCATGTTACTTTTCTTAGATTTTTCTACTACTCCCTCTGATCCATGTTACTTAATCTAAGACAAGTAACATGGATCAGAGGGAGTAGTAACAGTGTTATTTTCTTATACATTTTTAATGTAGCTGCTGGAAATTATACTTTACTAAATTTTAAAGTGTATGATATAACAAAAGTTTTATTTGAATTTAATCTTGAAAATTACATAATTATAGAGTGTTTATATATTTCCATTGATTTGCATGTGTTCATATAGATTTTAGTATCGTCAAATATCATGGTAGAGATTTCCAATGCGCATACTCTCACAAGTATATTAATAGTGATTTGTAGTGTATTGTTATGTAAGCATATTTTTAGAAATTTCTAGAGTATGAAATTTTTGTTTTTTAAGTTAGGTTCAAAAATTAGTTGGGAATATGCGCATGATATGTACTTGCATTTAAAATAAGATCTTATAGTAATCATTGTATAACATAAAAATGTTGTCGATTCTATTTCTGTGCACACACAATATTATCATTTGATATGCTCGTCTACTATGCGCTTTTTTCATTTGTGTATACAGGAGTTACTGTCGGTTCCTGCCGGTGTTACGTTGCGACCAGCTGATGATCGGCAACTTAGTGACCCCCAAATGAGAAGCTCACCCTCAAACGACTCCGAGCACGCACCATCACCAAGCGGGTATGGTAAACCACAAAGCGTACGTGTCTTAGATCAGTGGCGGAGCTACACAGAAATAGTTGGGCAGGCCAGACAAACAACTGCACATTTTTGAAAAAAATTTGATGAATCGTGCTATTTCATTAGACGTAAGTCAGTCCTCAGCAATTTTTTAACTAGATCAAAGCGGCCGCTGGTGCTTTTTTTTGTTTTTTGCTTTAGGGATGCCGCTGTTGCTCGGCTGCTCCTTGGAGCCAGTAGTTAATTACTTCTCTATGGCTGGGGTCGTGCGAATCTCCCACTAAATCGAGCTTAGAAGGGATTAGGGGCCATGGCAGTGTCCGATAGTAGACCAGGCTCATGGGCTACCTACCGATGCATAGTATATGAACGAAAAATCACAGAGATCCTGGGCGGGCCACGGCCACTTCGGCCTTGCCGTAGCTCCGCCAGTGTCTTAGATCTTATATATTTACTAATTGAAAGCATCAACAAAGTCTCCATGTTAATCCTTGAATCTAGAAACAGCAGACATTAGATGTTATTAAAAAGTTAATATAAGCCGTTGGATGTCTAATTACATCCACCTAGCCCTGAAGAGTTTTTGAAGAGGAAAAAAACAGACCCGAGTGATCCCCTTAAAGTCGTGATGCAACATATCTCTCTCTTCTCCTTCGTTGAGCCTTATTCATATTGAGAAAAAGGTTTCCTCCGCTTTATATTATAAAGCACCAAACCAAGCATCCAACACATCAGTACACAGTACGAATAAGGTACAATGTCATGCTGGGGGCACAGCAGAACAAGCCCCAAAGAAAGCTAAAAAAGAGCTAATCCGGCTCAGGGGGTGGTGGCTGTGGAGCGAAAGTTGATGTCGCGGAACGAAGACCTGCTATGGTGTTGTCGATGGCGTCGTGGTCGCACCGCTTGCTAAGCGGTCTCCAGAGCTGTAAGAAGCTACACATTTTATAGATTACATCAGTCACACGGGATGGAATAACCCGCTCGATGACTAGTTTACGGCGGGAACACCAAAGGGTCCAAGCAAGGGTACCTAAAGCCACCCAAATTGGGGGGCGACTAGGACGGCGGAGCCTAAGGGCCTCCCCAAATAGGTCCAGGAGGTTGTCATGGCACCAATTGCCACCAACTACCTCTCGGAAGTAGCTCCATAAGAACTACGCTATAGGGCACCGGAAGAAGATGTGGTTACAGTCTTCCGGGACCAAACAGATGGGACAGAGGCCATCCCCTGGGCCGTTGGATTTTCTAACCTCCGTTCCCGACAGGAGACGGCCTCGGACCCATTGCCAAAGAAAGATGCGTATCTTCAAGGGGAGTTTGATCTCCCAGAGGGCCGATAGTTCCACCGGGCAGGGGTGGGAGCAATCGCCTGGTAAAGAGACCTAGTCGAGAATCTGCCATTTGGCTCGAGGCGCCGAGATAGCGAGTCGGGCTCAAGGGAGGGGGAGTGAAGGGTAATACTCTCGAGCATTTCGTCCCATTGTTGAAGCTCCACCGCCCCGAAGGTACGGCGGAAGGCAATGGCGCCTAAGTCAGCTAAAGCCACAGCTACAGAGAGCTGTGGGCGGACACAGATCGAGAATAACGCGTAGAAGCGTTCCGCAAATGGGCGATCTCCCGCGCACCGATCTAGGCAGAATAATGTGCCGGACCCGAAGCCCACTGTAATGAAGGTCCCAATGCGTAAGACCGGCATCAAACGGATCACCCACTGCCAGAATTGGGAACAACCAGACCTGGGAGCAAAGGCCAGTGGCTGACCGTGAAGATATTTAGCGCAGATAATCTCGAGCCACAGACCTCCCGCATCGGTCTGAATCCGCCAGAGCCATTTGGAGAGTAGGGCAATATTCATCCGCTTGGATGAGATGTCTCCCAGGCCGCCTTGGTCCTTAGGCTTGCAGATCTCGGATCACTTCACCATGTGGTAGTTTTGTTTATTGTTTTCTCCCGCCCAAAAGAATCTAGACAGAAGTTTAGTGACCTCATGATGGAGGGATTCATGCAAACTATAGAATCCCATTATGTACATCAAAAGGATAATAAGGGAGGAGTTCATCAAAATGACTCAGGCGGCTTTAGACATCCATCTCCCGTGCCAAGGCTCCATCCTAGGCTGGAGCCTGGCGATTATTGGACGAAAGTCCTTCTCCAGCAGACACGTGTCACTAATTGGCACGCCAAGATAAGTAGTCGGGAAGGATCCTAATCGACAATTCAGGCGATTAGCGATACTCTGAGCTTCCGCCTGGGAGTATCCCAAGGCCATCACCTCACTCTTGGCGAAATTGATCGTGAGGCCCGACATCTCCTGAAAGCAAAGGAGGAGGAACTTGAGGTTCCGAATATCTTCGTCCGATTCTTCTACCATCATAATGGTATCATCCGCATATTGTAGGTGGGTCAGACCTCCATTGGCCACAAGATGGGGGCAAATCCCCCGAATGTGACCGGCTCATTTGGCCAAATCAAGGATCGAGGCCAGAGCATCAACCACAAGGTTGAAGAGAAATGGGGAGATCAGATCCCCTTGCCGAACGCCTTGGCCAGTCATGAAGTAGGGCCCAATCTCTCCATTGATGTTCACAGCCATGCAGCCGCTCGTCACTAACTGCATTACCCTCGCCACCCAGTGGGGGTTGAATCCATGCTTGAGCAGCACCTCCCGAAGGAAAGACCAATGGACGGTGTCGTATGCTTTATGGAATTCAATCTTGAAGAACACCGCGTGGAGGTGCATGCTCTTGACCTCATGGATGACCTCGTGGAGAACGAGGATCCCATCCACAATATACCTGCCTTTCATGAAGGCAGATTGGTTCGGGTGATGGATCCGAGGAGCGCTAAGGGCCGCCCTAGTGGCGTACCCCTTGGCCAAGATCCGGAATATCACATTGAGAACTGTGATAGGCCGGAATTGCCTTATGTCAGCAGCGCCCAGGACCTCGGGAATCAAAGAAATGATCCCGTAGTTAAGCCAGGACATATCTAGAGTTCCCCTAGCGAACTCCTGGAACAGGTCAAGGATGATATCCTTAACCATCGGCCAGAAAGCCTGGAAAAACCGAACCAGAAGACCATCTGGGCCCGGGGCCAAGGCTGGGTTCATGGCTTTGACAAAGGTCTCTACTTCCGTGCCGTCAAATGGAGCAAGCAATGTTGCATTCTCCTCCGGGGATACTTGTTGGTCAGGAGACCAAATATGGTCGGCTAGGGCGATACCACCCCGAGGGCGCCCTGCAAATAACGACTTGTAGAAGTCATCCACCAGCGAGCGAATAGCCGAGGGGTCTTGAAATAGCCGGCCCCTCTCCCATAAGAGGGGGATGGAGCATTGCCGCCCATGGCCATTAGCGATGGCCTGGAAGTAGGCAGTGTTGGCGTCACCAAACAGCACCCAATTAATAGACCCACGTTGACGCCAGAATTCCTCCTCCTTGGAATAGATCTCCATGAGAGAATCTTCCAGGTTATATCTATGGGCCCATTCGTCAGCGGAAATCCCTGAGGTGTCCGCGCGAAGGTCAAGGGCACGGATCTCCTCGAGAAGAGAAGCCTTCTGAAGTCGAAGGTCTCTCCCAATATTGGCACCCCACCCTTTCATGAACTGTCTGGACCGTTTGGCAAGATGGTGCCATTCGTCCAGAATGGAGATCTGCCTATGGGGATCGGCTAATGCCCGAGACCCAATGAGCCTGAACGGCTGCAATAAAGCCGTGATGCCGGAGCCAGAATGATTCAAAACGAAACCGCGGCGGAGGCCGCGGTCTCTCATCCCTAGAGGATAAGAGCAGAGGCACGTGGTCGGACCCAATGCGAGTAATCGCATAGAGAGAGGCCAAAGAGAGCCGGGGCTCCCAATCAGGTGAGACAAACACACGGTCGAGTACACTAAGGGTCGGGAAAACCTGTCTATTAGTCCAGGTAAATCACGCCCCGACCCTATCTAGTTCTAGAAGACCTAGATCCACAACCAAATCATTGAACTGACGCATCTCCGCATAGTCAACAAGCGAGTTGCTCTTTTCGTCGGTGGAGCGGAGTAAGTTGAAGTCTCCTCCTACCACTACGGGTAGGGTCACGAATGACACCTTGGAGTGAAGTTTGGCCAAGAAAGCTGTCGAACGACTGTGGTCGGCAGGGCCGTAGACCACGATGATTCCCCATTGGAACTTCATATCGCGTTCCCAGACCTCCATGCTAACGAAGTGGGATCCACGATCCATGGATCCCACCACAAAGGTGGCATCCTTCACACCTAGAAGGATGCCACCGGAGTGACCCATCACTCCACTAGATTGCAACCAGTGCCATGCGAATAGGTGTCTGCTAAGACGCTCCAGCTCCACAAGAGAAAACTCCGTGCGCATTGTTTCCTGGACAGCAACCACGTCTATGGACTCATCGCGCATGTACTCAATGACCTACCTGCGGCGGCCATCATGGCCAAAGCCCCGCAGGTTCCAGAACAAAGCACGCATAATCACTCATCTAACGGGTCCTCCCTGGCCCCCACTGTGGTGGAAGCACTGAGGGCACGTCGCAATTGGGCAGTACGATAACGTGTCCGACCACGGATCTCACCCGGGTCGACCGCGGGACAATCCCGACCACCGGCCCGACGGGACGAAGAGGAGGGAACCTCCGCAGCTGCTTCCGTCTCACGAGACCAAGTGGCCGCGAGGTGGCCCTTCAGAATCTCCTTGGCCTGGAGGGATGCAAGCTGCTCTAAGACCGGGCCTTTCTCGCCACGGAAAACAATCGCCGAGTCGGCAACAACCTTGGCTACTTGTCCAAGAGGGACACCGGCAAGAACGAAGGAGGTGTCGCAAATATCATCAAGATCAGAACAAGGAGCCTAGGAGTCGGACGGACCTGTGTCGTGGTTGCGGATGGCGGCGCGACGGGAAGCCTTCTCCACCGCGGTCGGCGAGGCCCCAGTCAGCCGTGGTGCCGCCCCAAGCCTAGCACTCTTCCGGGCCGAGGAAGCCGGAGTGGAGGCCGAGCGTGGACGGCCCCGAGACGTAGGCGGCCTAGACGACGAGGGAGAGGAAGTAGCCACGGGGCCGGACTCCAGGCGCGCTGGCGCTCTATGGTGAGAAACCCTAGCGCTGCCCTTCTCCGTGCCATGCATCCGCAACTTTTGAAGTTCTATACTGGACGGCTTTGAGGTGGAGATGGAGCCTGGATTGGACTTAAGGTCTCCCACACGGAACTGCATTCCAGTCCTCTCCTATAGTCAACGAGCGGGTCTGAACTTTGCGGCCTCAAGTTGGACGACCTCCATTCGACGGCTTTGAGCTGACTATGACTGAAGTATACGATATGTCTTTGGAAGGAGGCTCCTAGATCAATTCAGTCCAAGGGTAGCTAGATTTTCACCGACGGAAACACATGGACATACTATAGGTCTACAGCCCGGGTGGGCACGATCTGAACCCATGGGCATCTGCACCCACTTTTCAAAAAATGCATTTTAAGTACGTTTTAAAATCAAAAGAAAATTTCATGCATACATGTTCACAAACGTGTGCGCGGCCCAAAGTTTTGTGAAAAAATGTCTTCTTATTGTCTCCGCAAAAAAGACAAATTTCAATGCTTCTAAATAGCGTTTCAGGACACAATTTTTTCTCTTTTTTGCACAGGCCACAAAAAAATTATATTTCCGTGAAACTTTATACACGCACATAGAACATGAATACGTACCCATGCCGCCTTTTTCGAATTTTTTTAGCATTTAAAAATATGTTTTCCAAAGTGGGTTCATATGTATCCGGGTTCATCCTGTTAGGAAATATGCAACTTGTATTCCCATGGGGCGATAGGCCAGTATATATACATGTACAGTTGCAGGAAATATGTAGAAAACCCCTTATACAATGGGGTAAAGACAAAAGGCTACATGACTATATATACTACTCTAACACACACCCCCCCCCCCCTCAAACTCAAGGTGGATGAACAACACTGAGTTTGGAGAGATAGAAGCCATGTTGTGCTCTAGTCTGGGCATTCGTAAAGAAATCCGCCAACTGTAACTCGAAAGGCACATACTGAAGAGCAATAACCTGATCCTGCACACGAGCACGCACATAAAAAGTATCAACACCAATATGCTTGGTGAGCTCATGCTTCACAGGGTCGCGCGCAATGCTAATAGCACCTGTACTGTCAGACAATAGCAGAGTAGGTGTAGTGACAGAAACACCAAAATCCTGAAGTAACCACCGTAACCAAGTCACCTCTGCCGTCAAAAGAGCCATAGCTCGCAACTCAGCCTCTGCACTCGAACGGGAAACTGCGGTCTGTTTCTTCGTCTTCCAGGCAATGAGAGAACCACCAAGGAAAACACAATAAGCAGAAAGTGAACGGCGATCCGAGGGATCACTAGCCCACGTAGCATCCGAATAGGCCTGAAGCTGTAATGAACTGGAGCGAGGAAAGAACAGACGGTGAGAGATCGTGCCACGAAGATATCGGAGAACACGAAGAAGGTGACTGTAGTGAACCGAAGTGGGAGCAGAGACAAACTGACTCAAAATATGGACTGGATAAGAGATATCCGGACGAGTGACAGCTAGATAGACAAGACTCCCAACAAGATGACGATAATGCGTCGGGTCAGACAAGGGGTCACCATCAGTATCACGGAGGTGAACATTGAGCTCCATAGGAGTCTCAACAATGCGCTCATCAGTAAGAGCAGCACGAGCAAGAAGATCCTGGATATACTTTTCCTGGGAAATAAAAAGGCCATCAGAGGTAGAAGAGACTTCTATCCCAAGAAAGTATCGAAGAGGGCCAAGATCAGACATAAGAAAGTGCTGACTAAGACGGGCCTTCACAAAGGCAATATACTCAGGGTCGTCGCCAGTGATGATCATGTCATCGACATAGAGAAGAAGAAGAGTCCGACCACGAGCTGAGAGGTGGACAAACAGCGCTGGATCATGAGCACTCGCTGAAAAACCAGTGGCAATCACCACAGAGGCAAAACGCTCAAACGAGGCGCGAGGGGCTTGCTTAAGGCCATAGAGAGAGCAACGAAGATGGCATACCATGCCATCTGGAACAGAATACCCAGGTGGGGGCTGCATGTAAACCTCCTCACGCAGCTACCATTAAGAAAGGCATTCTTAACATCAAGCAGAGACACAGACCAGTGACGAACAGAGGCCACGTCAAGAAGTGTGCGAATAGTAGTCATATGGGCCACGGGAGCAAAAGTCTCATCGTAATCACGACCATGCTCCTGCTGAAAGCCATGAGCCACAAGACGAGCTTTGTAGCGCTCAAGAGATCCATCGAAGCGAGTATTAACCTTGTAGACCCACTTACAAGTGATTGGACGAACACCGGGAGGAAGAGAAACAAGGTCCCACGTGCCGGTGCGCTCAAGAGCAGCAAGCTCCTCTGCCATCGCAAACTGCCATTCGGGATGAACAACAGCTTGACGATAAGAAGTCGGCTCAAGAACAGCAGCACCAACGCTTGGAAAACCAAGACGATCAACATGCGGAAGAGGACGAGAACGAGAACAGCAGCACCAAGTAGGCTGGGAGGAGGAAGATGGCACATCAGAAGCAGATGGCGCATCAGTAGATGCATCCACAACACGTGGACGACGAGTATAAAAGTGAGAGAATGATGGAAGAATGCCAGGAGGAACCATCGAGGTAGACTCAGGTGAGGGAGAAGGAGATGTCACCGGAGTGGAAGGTGCAGAATCATGTGACAAGCGAGGTGAGGAAACCATCGGAGATGGCGAAGTTGGATGTGCAATAGTCGGAGAAACAGGGGGAGTATGACAGATGGACAAGGGCTCAACGAGGGTGATAGGGGTGTCAGGAAAAGTGAGGAAAGAGATGTCCTCTACTGCAAAGGTCGATGAAGATGGACGCGGGTAGAAGGGACGAGACTCACCAAAATTCACATCCCGAGAAATACGCATCCGACGACCGACAGGATCCCAACAACGATAGCCCTTGTGCTCATCACTATGGCCTAAGAAGACACACTCGACAGACTGAGCGGACAGTTTGGTGCGTTCACGAGGGGCAAGAAGAACATAGCAAACACAACCAAACAAACGAAGGGCTGAATAATCAGGAGAACGATCCAAGAGACACTCGGAAGGAACACCACCCTGTAGAGCAGCTGATGGCTGAAGGTTGATGAGATAGGTGGAGGTAGAGATAGCCTCAGCCCAAAAGTGAGGCGGAAGAGAGGCAGCGATCATCAACGCACGAGCCGTCTCAAGAAGGTGATGATGCTTACGCTCAGCCACACCATTCTCAGCATGAGCACCAGGACATGAGAACTGGGCAAGAGTACCCTGCTCAGCAAGGACTCCACGCAACATCTTGGAGATATACTCTCCAGCAGAGTCAGCACGAAACATACGAATAGGCGTAGAGAACTGAGTGTGAACCATGGCAGCAAAACGTTTATAGATAGATAAGACCTCACTACGAGAAGACATAAAATATATCCAAGTGTATCGAGAGAAAACATCTATAAAGATAATATAGTAGCGATGACCTCCTTTTGAGGCAAAGTGAGCTGGACCCTAGACATCAGAGTGAACAAGGTCAGAAGGACGCTGAGACACATTGTCGCTGTGAGGATAAGGTAATTGGACCTGTTTACCAAGCCGACAGCCCTGACAGTCTAAAGACACACCGCCGGAGACGGATCCAAGGAGATCACGTCGAACTAAGGATAAGAGACGAGAGCCACATAGGTGACCAAGGCGATGATGCCACTGCTGAAAAGAGCTGGTAGACAAGGCAACAGAGGAGGAGAGACTGGCGGCAGCAGCAGCGGACGGAAGATGAAGCCAGTCAAGCTCCCAGAGACCCTGAGAGTCACGGCGTCGAGGGCCGGCACCAAGGAGAGTACCAGCATGACGGTCCAGAACGGAACAAGAGTCAAAGTCGAGAATGACACAACAACCAGAGTCAACAATCTGTCCACCAGAAATGAGCTGCATGGTAAGTCGGGGAAAATGAGCAACATCAGGAACATGAAAAGAAGAAGTGCTAAGAATGCCTCGGCCAGTAACCGGGAGAGAGGTACCATCAGCAGTAAGAACATGAATAGGAGAATCGAGAGGTCGAGTAGAGGACAGAGTGGATGAATCATGAGTCATATGAAAAGATGCTCCAGTATCAAGAATCCACGGAGATGTACCTGCTTGTGTAGAAGGTGGTCTCACAATGCCAGAAGAGTCAGCAGCAGAACCAGCAGAACCTGTCGATGGAGAACCGGAGGATGGAGCTAGCAGGCATCGAACTCGCACAATCTCCTGCTCGGTCAGGGGCGTAACTGAAGAGGTTGACGTAGATGCGCTCGACAATAAAGAGTCGGAGGCAACCAGCAGGGCGCGAAGTCGCACAATCGCCTCCTCAGTGAAGTACACAGTTGAAGTGGTCGACGCAGTAGCACCGGGAGCACCGGGAGAGAAGCGGCCACCACCACCTGTGGAAGTCGCTAGATGTGGCGGTGTAGCATGACCAGTAGTATCCACAGAGGCCGGTGGAGGAGACGAGGCCGTATGTAGACAAGCGCCAAGCGTCAATGGAAGACGCCTATGCGAGGCGGAGTCGACGGAGCCATATGCACCAGCACTACCAATAAAAGTCGCGAGAGGAGTCGACGTAGAGCGACGGTCACCATGTGCAGAGGTTGTGAGAAGAGTTGCTGAGGAGTGACCAACACAACCTGCGGAAGATGCCGTAGCGGACGACGTCACAGGCTGACGAGCACCAAGCACCGAGGAAAAGCGCATATGTGAGACAGGATCAGTGTAGGGTACACCTTCCAAAATCAGTGGACAGTATCGAGAGGAAATTGTACCCGACGACATTATGCTTCCTTTTTTTCTTTTTTTTATCGGAAGGCAACCAGTCAAACAGCCAACACAACGGCCGAGCAAATCAGATCGGAATCAGTAGGCGGCGGCTCAAACAGCCAACACAGCGGCCGAGCAAATCATATCGGAATCAGTAGGCGGCGGCGGAGCATAATCAAGTGGAGGAGGCTAGTGCACCACGTCACGGGCCTTCACGGGAGGAAGATAGTGCAGCAGCCGTATGTGGACAAGCACAAGCACACATTGGGATGAGACTTGTACATGCACACGTCAGGTTCAGGCGGGCCGTCACGGGCCAACAGTGAGCGGCCAGATTAGTTTGCCCGACCTTGCAGACCACGCGGCGGCTGTGGCGTCCAGAAGAAGAAGCAGCGACATAGTAGAGTTTACATTCCAGGTCCGTCCCAGGGGTGACGGTAGGGTTAGGTTGCGCGCCGGGTTTGGCGATCTAGGTCTCGGTCGCCTCCGCCGCCGTGGTCCTGACTCCCCCGTCTGGTCCGCCCCTTGCGAGCCCGGTGGTGCCCCCCGCCCCCCTCTTCTTCCACCCATCCAAAGCCTTCCAGGAGTGCGCTGGGCTCCCGGTCGTACATCACCCCCACCACCGCTCCCCCCCCCACACACAACAACAAATCCCTGGTTTGCTTTGTGGATCTCCAGCCATGGATCGCGTGGAGGGCCTGATGAAGGACATGAAGTTGACGGAATCGGAGAGGAGAGGAAGGAAGATCTTGTGGAGAGGAGGAGGGAAGGTTGGGGCTGTGGATCCACAGGCAATTGCAAAGCTGCTGTCAGACAAGCCGGCGGTCGCAGAAGCATTGGCGGGCGCACTAGCCAGGGTGTGGTGCCCGTTGAAGGGCTTGGACTGCAAGGAACTGGGGGACAACGTCTTTCTTTTCACTTTTCACCAAGCGTCCGGGAAAAGGAAGGCGATTGACGATGGTCCGTGGGAATTTGGGAAGGCGCTCCTGGTTGTGGAGGACTTCGTGCCAACCAAAACTATAAAAGACTATGAGTTCAGATCCATTCCAGTTTGGGTGAGAGTTTTCGATCTTCCACTAGGAATGATGTGCCGAGAAGGGGGAGAGGCAATCGGTGATATTATTGGACAGTTCATGGAAGTGGATGTGGGCAACAATGGTACAGCGGTGGGCAGATTTCTTTGAGTGAAAGTACGAATTGATATAAGAGAGCCGCTTATGCGCGGTTTTATGAGGGAGGAGGACGAGGAGGGGCAAGGAACTGGTAGGAAGGAGAAGGAGGGAAGGAAGAAGGAGGAGGACATGTGGTGCAGATTTGAATATGAATTCTTACCTGATTTTTGCTACACGTGCGGTTTGCTGGACCATATTGATAAGGATTGTGGGATTAGAATAAAAAAGGAGAGGTACAACAGTTTGGCCCTTGGCTGAAGGCGTACATACCAAGGAAGGGAAGCAAACCAAGTAGGAACAATTGGAAGGAGGGAAGGCTTAGCGGGGATGGGAGATTCGGCTATGGTGGTCGCTTCTACAGTGGAGGCAGTGGAGGACGGAGCAGGTCAGGCAGTGATAGTGGGAGTTGGAGGAAGGCAAGCCAAATTGAACAGGAGGGGGGCAAAGGAAAGAATGGTACAGAGGAGGAAGTGACAAGTCCATTGAAACAGGTCCAGGAGGCAGGGCAAGGAGGAGGACAAAATACGGATAAAAACAACAGCAAAAAACTGAGCTTTGAGGAGCAGACCAGCGTAGATGGTGGTGCAGGGGGTGGGAGTGTTGGGAAGGGGGCGGTGGGAGCTATAGACCAACTTATGGAGGACCTGCCGCATGATGCCTCATCAGTACTCACCGAAAATGAGGACGGGGGAGTTTTGGTGCCAAATAATGGAGTAAGGGCAGGAGAGGAGAAGCAAGAGAAGGGGGGAAAAAGGGCGGGAGTACTTTTGTGAGGAAGAGGAGGCAAGGGGGGAAGGGGGACCAAGTACCACTAGGTATACAGGTGGGATCAAAGAGGGAGGGTGAAGCTATGGAGGTGGACGAGAAGGTGGCTGAGTTGGCAAAAAAGGCAAAGGTTGATGGTATTAACAACATGGTAAAGGAAGCGGGGCTGTCAAAACAGCCCTGCGGGCAGCAATGAAGCTCGTGGCATGGAACTGCCGGGGGCTTGGGAACCCGGTGGCAGTTCGGAGTCTCCTGGCGCTCCAGGAGGCAAAAGAGCCCGATATTCTCTTTCTGTCAGAAACCAAAGCGACTGGAAGAGAGATGGAGTTTTTGAGATGGAGACTTGGGATGCCGAATATGGTGGTGCAGGATGCGGTTGGTCGTAGTGGTGGGCTAGCGCTCTTTTGGCGGAGGGGGGTAAATGTTCAGCTGAGATGGAAGGATAAATACTACATTGATGCAGAAGTTTTGGAGGATAGTGGGGTGCGTTGGAGGCTGACTGGTCTGTATGGGGAGTCGAAGTGGGCGGAGAAAGAGAACACGTGGCGGGCGTTACATGATCTCCATGCTCGGGCAGACATGCCTTGGTTTTGTTTCGGCGATTTTAATGAGATTTTGTTCGGAAATGAAAAGGAAGGAGGGCCTGCTCGGGCCCAAGTGGGCATGGATGCTTTTAGGAGCACTTTGGAGGGTTGTGGTCTGGAGGATTTGGGGTTTGTGGGTGACCCCTTCACGTGGAGAAATAACTGGCATACGGTGGATGGATACACCCGCGAAAGGCTGGATAGGGCGGTGGCAAATGTGAGGTGGCGGGAGCTATACCCCTTGTACAAAATAATTAATGGAGACCCCCGTCATTCGGATCACCGCCCAATTATTGCGGAGCCGAGTGGTCTGTCAAAGTGGAAGCAGGAGGAAGGAGGATCGAATGTTTTCCGGTTTGAGGCCCGGTGGCTGCAGGAGGAGCAGTGTGGTCAAATTGTCGAGGAGGCATGGAATGGTGCATTTGGGGAGGGGGCTCAGACGGTAATGGAAGGCATCAGGAGAGTAGGCGGTGAGTTGAAGCGGTGGGATAGGGATGTCCTGGGGGAGTTAAGGGGGTGGATACGTCGAGCAAAGAAGGAGCTTGAGGTGTGTCGGCGAAGCCAATTGAGCCAGAGCCAAGTAAACCGGGAACATCTTCTCAGGTACAAGTTGAGTAGGCTGGAGGAGCAATATAATATGTATTGGCGTCAGCGTGCACATGCTAATTGGTTGAAGGATGGTGACCGGAATACACAATTCTTTCATGCCCATGCTTCAGAAAGGAGGAGGAGGAATGTGATCAAGAGGCTGAGAAGGGAGGATGGGAGTATTGTGGAAGGAGAAGAGGAGTTGAAGCAATTTATCGCTAACCACTACAGAAATCTGTTTATGTCTTCTGCAGGTGCTACAAATGATGAGATCTTATCCTGTGTCACTCCCTCTGTTACCCATGAGATGAATGCAAGGCTGACACGGCAATATATGGGAGAAGAAGTTAGAAAAGCCCTTGATTCTATTGGAGATTTAAAGGCGCCGGGGCCGGATGGCATGCCGGCTGTGTTTTACAAGAGATTTTGGGAGGTGGTTGGGAATAGGGTCCAGGAAGAGGTGCTTGGTGTGCTCAATGGTAACCCAATGCCAATAGCATGGAACGAGACCACTATAGTCCTAATCCCCAAAAACAAGAGCCCGGAGAAAATAACAGAGTATCGCCCTATCAGCTTGTGCAACGTGTTGTATAAGTTGATCTCGAAAGTGGTGGCGAATAGGCTGAAGAAGATCTTGCCGGAAATAATATCACCAAATCAGTCAGCTTTTGTCCCTGGCAGGATGATTACGGACAATGTTCTCTTGGCATATGAGATAACACATTTGATGCACAATAGGAAAGGGGGGCGTGATGGTCTGGTTGTTGTCAAGCTGGACATGAGAAAAGCGTATGACCGGGTAGAGTGGAGTTTTTTGGAGGGTATGATGAGAAGGATGGGATTTGCGGAGCAGTGGATAACCACGGTCATGAACTGTGTGAAAACAGTTAAGTACAGGGTAAAAGTGAATAGGAACCTAACTGAGATTATTATCCCAGAGAGGGGGCTGCGACAGGGTGATCCGCTCTCTCCATACCTCTTTATCATGTGTGCGGAAGGTTTCTCGGCTATGCTTCAACGAGCTGAAATTGAAGGATCTATGCAAGGTGTTCGGATTTGTGACGGTGCTCCGAGGATAAACCACCTGTTTTTTGCGGATGATTCACTCATAGTTATGAAGGCCAATATCGAGGGGGCGGCAAAGTTGCAATCTATCCTTGCCCTGTATGAGAAGCAATCGGGGCAAAAGATTAATAAAGCGAAATCGTCGGCCAAGTTCAGCAAAGGTACTAGCGCAGAAACAAAATCTGCAGTGTTGCAAGTTTTGGGGATTCCAAACGAGTCACAGGGCCATCGCTACCTCGGCCTCCCTTTTTTTGTTGGGGTTTCAAGAAGCAAGCAATTTGAGTATATTAAACAACTCATTTGGCAAAGGATGCAGGGTTGGGTGGAGAAACTATTATCCAAACCGGGCAAAGAAATCTTGATTAAGGCGGTGGCCCAAGCGATTCCTACATACGCTATGTCTTGCTTTGACCTTACTAAGAAGCTGTGTGAGGAGATTGGTACACTCATAAACCGGTATTGGTGGAGCCAACAAGATAAGTGGGATCGATGTCATTGGATTGGCTGGGAGAGGTTGACAAGATCGAAGAAAGAGGGCGGTCTGGGCTTCCGGGATCTTCATATTTTCAATATGGCAATGTTGGCAAGGCAGGGGTGGCACCTTCTGCAGGCTCCCGACACTTTGTGTGCGCATGTTCTAAAAGCAAAGTACTTTCCGAACTGCTCGGTTTTAGAGGCAAGCATGGTGGGTGAGATGTCCTACTCGTGGCGAAGTATTCTCAAAGGTATAGAGCTGCTAAAAGAAGGAGTTGTCTGGAGGATTGGTTCCGGAGAAAATGTGAGTATATGGACAGACCCTTGGATCCCACGAGGTGACACCCGCAGACCTCGCACCTGCCGAGGTAGCATCCTGATAGATAAGGTTTCTTACCTAATGGACCCCGTAACTGAATCTTGGGACAATGAGCTGGTTAGGGAGTTGTTCTGTGCAGAAGACGCGAGGGAGATCTTAGCTATTCCTGTGAGGAGCGGAATGGATGATCAGGTGGCGTGGCACTTTGATGCGAAAGGAAAATTTTCAGTTAAATCAGCCTATCATCTTGGAGTCAAGCTGAGGGATTCAAAGCGCCATAGGGCTGTGAGCACTTCTGTCCCAGCACCGGACATGTCACATAAGTGGAACAGGTTCTGGAGTCTAAAACTTCCACCAAATATTAGAATGTTCCTATGGAGACTGTCACATAATAGCCTGCCGCTACGAATGAACATTAAACGAAAACATGTGGAGTTGGACACAAGATGCCCAATCTGTCTCAGGCTGGACGAAGATGGAGGGCATCTTTTCTTAAAATGCAAGCGGGTAAAACAGGTATGGCGGGAACTACAGCTTGAGGATGTCCGTTTGGCACTAATTCAGGGTGTAAACCCCTCTGAGATGTTTGATCACCTGTGGTCTTTGAAGGTTGAGAGGCGAGATCTCTCTCTGATCCTGATGTGGGAATGGTGGAATGTGCGTAACAAGGCGAACGCAGGAGAGAAAATCAAGTCTGCGGAGGAGATATGCTTTTTTATCACGAAGCTCTATGGTGAATTTTGCGTTGCGGACGAGGGACCGCCAGCACAGGTAACACCACCTGAAACTAAAACCTGGTGCAGGCCAAGTGAGGGCTTCGTCAAAATAAACTTCGATGCTGCTTTCTGCATGGATCAGGGGAATGGAGCCTGGGGCTGTGTTGCTCGCTCGGCCCAGGGGGAGTTCATTGCTGCATGTGCTGGCAAACTGGAGCACATGTCCTCCCCCCTGCTTGCTGAAGCTACTGCATGTACGAAGGCCATTGAGGCGGCAAATGAGATGGGCGTCAACAGAGTAATATTCGAAACAGACTTGCTACAGCTTGTCAGTGGTCTGAACTCTGGCGACTATGATCTGTCAAACATCGGTGTCCTGATAAGAGAAGCACGCAGCTTGTGCCATGCGTCCTTTGATGTCTTCAATTTTCGTTTTGCTAAACGTGATTGTAATAGGGTAGCCCATGAATTAACAGACTTTGGCTATAAGGCGGGTGTGCCTTGTGCCTGGTGGAAGGACCATGCCCCAGGTTTTGTATTCGATTTGGTCGCCAGCGAGTCTGCTGTGCGTGTTTAAGTTATGGAAAGTGGTTTCCAGCTAAAAAAAAAAAAGAAGAAGAAGCAGCGCCCCAGCGCGTGCTGAGGAGGCCGTCGGGCGTGGATGCTTCAGGCCGGGGAGGCGGATCAGGACCTGGCGTGGATGGATGGGTAAGATTCCACCGGAGCAGAATAGGAGAGGAAGCAGCAGCGGCCGTCCGGAGAGAAGGAAACGGAAACGGCCGTGCACGACGGGATCGAGCACGAGTTGCGGCGTGCGAAAAAAAAAACCCTAAGGCTCTAATACCATGTTAGGAAATATGCAACTTGTATTCCCATGGGGCCATAGGCCAGTATATATACATATACAGGTGCAGGAAATATGCAGAAAACCCCTTATACAATAGGGTAAAGACAAAAGGCTAAATGACTATATATACTACTCTAACACATCCATGCATTTCCCTCTGCAGCCAGGCTAATCTATTTCCTCAGTCAGCTCCGCCGACGGCAACATGCGTGATGACTAAACGCTGGCTGCACCCTTGCCTCGGCCTCCGATGTGCTCGCTGTGCACTGCAAGTGGTAGTGCAAATTCAGAATAAGATCATTGTTCTCACCTTCCGTTCCTTTGTGTTACCTCCATTGCCATGTACGTATAAATTGCCAATTGAATATATAGGATAGATATGCACAGTATGATGCAAAAGAATTACGTGTAATATGATCAATCTTTCTAATTTTTTATATATATGTTATACAGTTATAGTCCATCACTTTTCATCATATTTGCTGTACCTACGCACATGTGCCATACCAGCCATCAGACTCTTCCTGAAAGTAAAATTAATGGCAGACTTCAGGTGTGGCCATATATACCCGGATCTATCCATCAATCTACTCTTTATGACACATGTTCGCAATTGCTGCACCATGTTGCACAATGCGCCTCGGCGCCTCCCTCAATCGGCAAGTACCCAATGGAGACAGATTGGTCCAGCCGTGCAACATTGGCAGCAACATGTCAGGCCTATGAACCATCCAAGGACGTGAGCACGAAGTGCTAAGAAAAAGCCTCCGCTGGCAGCAAATGACACTAGTGCAGAACCGGGCAATAGCACCGGTTCGTAAGGCCCTTTAGTGCCGGTTCCGTAACCGATACTAAAGTGTGCGCACTGAAGCCTCCCCCCCCCCCTTTAGTACCGGTTCAGCACGAACCGGTGCTAAAAGGCAACCACGTGGCACGAACCAGCTCCGGGGGCCGGGAGCCCTTTAGTACCGGTTGGTAACACCAACCGGTACTACAAGGTTTGGGGGGTTTTTGGTTTTATGATTTCCTTTTCATTTAATTTTGTGTTTTTCATTTAATTCTTTTTCATTTGCTGGTATTTTACGATACTACACTTTTTACACGTTATGCACATATATATATGGTAGCTAGTAGAACCAATCATATATATACATACACACATGTATAGCTATATACAATTTCTCCTACATGTTGCCTTCGGAGCCAGTGGCATTAGCCTAATTGGTGCCTTCGGAGCACGATGACAATTGGAAGTGGTTTATGGGGGCGGTAGCGGGTAATGGTATTCTCCCTTCGGATCTATGACCTGGTCGAGCAAAAATCCCGCTATTTCTTTTTGAAGTGCTTGTACGCGCTCCGTTTCTAGGAGCTTGTCCCGCACCTCTTTGAACTGTTAAGAAGGAGATCAATATGCATGTGTATTAGTTGTGTGACTAGATATCGATAATAGTGTAAAAATTGTGAATAGTGTTCTGACAAACGTATCCATTCCTGTCTTTGAGATCTACTCCTTTCGGACGTCATCATGCAAATGTTCTCGCAAACGCAGAATGCACACAGGTCAGTCCCCTGCGCCTGCTTCAGGGCCTTTACAAGAATGGAATTTGATCAGATACTAATTAAGCAAGCATGATAATTAAAGAGATGGCTAGCTAGTACTACTTAATTACTTACCTTGGGTCGAAACAGTTTCAGATTTTGTTTCCATTCGCCTGAAGTGACGCTGATGAACCTTGCCCAAGCCCTGTCCGCCGACAAAGAAAATGAATAAAGGGGTTATTAAATAGTTCATATCATGAAATGACGAACTAAATAGGCCGAGATATATAGTTAATAATGATTGAAATTACCTGTTGACTATCCCAAACAAGATGTTATAGTCAGTATTTGCTTTGAGTAGTGAGTCCAGTATTTCAACTGTTCCGGCGTCAACTTTAATGATACACAAGATCCAGTGAAATCTGCATGCACCCACGTTTGC
This sequence comes from Aegilops umbellulata, assembly GCA_032464435.1. NCBI lineage: Eukaryota > Viridiplantae > Streptophyta > Magnoliopsida > Poales > Poaceae > Aegilops > Aegilops umbellulata. Next base: position 375,278,741 of record CP136059.1, on the reverse strand, counting down.
ATGTCTTAATTAAGCGGGCATATGTAAGCAAAAACATGTATCTAGCTAGTAGGCAAAAACAGAGAATTTGTAATACAAGACAGTGTGACTCACTGGAAGTTGTAAGGAAGTAGTATATCTTCATTGTATTTGAGGCGCTTCAAGAACTCTAGCATGATGTCCTCTACATGCTTTTCATGATATGCATCTATTTTTCATGTGTATTCATTAACGGTGTTTGAGTCAATGAACCCAATGCCATAGCGTCCACCTTTTATCATTTCATACATCTTCATCCTGCATAATAGCACAGAAAAGAATATAGCGAGGATAATTACAGGTAATGATTGATCAAAAGGATCACTACAGCTAGCTTGAGACTTAAATTACAGAAAGAAATCACTTACAAACAATAGCAACTGACGATAGATTTATCGAGTGCGTCTTGATTGTATAACTGAAATAGTTCTGAATACTCAACGGACACAGATTTCTCATGGTAGTAATGATCCTTCTTGACATTCACCATGATGGACTCTCGATTGGAAATCTTGGTAATGTTCATGTACCATTGATGCAATTCATACATTCTCGTTGGGAGCTTCTTGACCTCGTCTGGCTTGACCAAAGGTTCGCCCAGGACATATTTCCGTTTTATTTCCTCCTCTGTAAGCACAGGCATGGGCTCGATCTCGAGGAGTTGTCCAACAGTGATGTTGAGAATTTCAGCCTGCATTATATGCTCCTCGGTTATTATCACATTGCCTACCTCGGGAACATAAACTGTTTGCTCACAATAATATTGGGCGCACGTACTGTCACGTGTTGTTGGCACAACAAGCGAGGGGATCGATTGCGCCGCCTGTTCTCCCAGCTGGGGAACGGTTTTCCCGCATTTTTTAAAGCTGCTTGTTGTTTGCTCGAGCTCGAGCTCGCCTCCTTCGGTAGACGTGCTCGATTTAACTTCCTGATGTGGCGCTCATAGTCTGTGTCAACAGGCTTGGGAGCTGGTGGTTGAGCCATACGAATGAAGTGGTCAATCTTTTCCGCAGGCACTTTCTCCCTTGGCGGCGGTGGCGGTTTCGGTCCAAAATGGGCGTCCACTTCTGCCCGCACTATGGCATTGGTTTGCTCCTCGGTCCTGTCGTAAGCCCTCTGAGGAAGAGGAGTAGTGAGGCTTAGACCGTATTTATATCGCTGCCTCCGCCTGTACTTCTTGTACTACCTCGACTCGTACCGCTACGCACCATAGCTGCGGGTTGTCTCTTCTGTGATTGCTGAGGCGGCGGAGACGGCTGACGGGGCTGAGTTGGACGAGGAGGAGTGGCCTGAAGCTGTGCCGGACTTGGAGGAGGAGTGGCCTGAAGTTGTGCCGGACTTGGAGGAGGAGTGGATGTCTGACGCTGTGTCAGACTTGGAGGAGGAGTGGCCTGATGCTTTGCCGGACTTGGAGGAGGAGGAGTGGCCTGACGCGTTGGTGGACTTGCAGGAGCGGGAGTCTGCTGACTCGGTGGCGGACTTCGACGAGGAGTCAGGTGACGCGGTGTCGGTGGCCTTCGAAAGACGATGCAATCCTTTCTCCATAGGATGACACGTTGTATGGCCTCTCCCAATGTGTGCTCGTTGTCACCTCCAGGAATGTCAAGCTGTAGCCCCGAATATGGGTCCACCACCTCATCAACCAAGACACGAGCATAGCCCGCTGGAATCGGGTTGCAATGGAAGGTTGCCTCGGGGGGATTTGTAAAAGCAACGGCGTCCGACACCTTCATGGATATGTTCTTCATTTTGAAGTGTAGCTCGCAGTTAGTGTTCTCCATGATGTCATCCCCGGGGTATCTATCCAGCATTGCGTCGCCCGGGGCAGAACCCACGCTGCTTCTCGGCATGGATGGGGCGGTGCTATCCAATGTTGGATCATCCGCTAACTGCTGCAGCTGCTGAGACCCCCTTTGTTGGCTAAGTGAGTCGATCAACTCCTGCTGTCGCTGGAATTTGACTGCCAAGTCCGCGTGCGCTGATTCTAGGCCTTGAAGGCGTTCATAGTCCAGCTTCCTCTTCTCCTCCTCCATCTTCCTCTGATTCTCCTCCGCAATCTTCCTTCTCGCACGGGTTCTGTAGTCGGTGTTCCAGTCCGAAAAACCCTCATACCACGGAATAGCGCCCTTGCCTCGTGTTCTTCCCAGGTGTTCAGGATTTCCCAGGGCACGCGCAAGCTCGTCGTTCTCTCTGTTGGGCTGGAACACCCCCGATCAAGCCTCTTCTATTGCAACAAGTATCGCATCTTCGGCTCCGTTCAGACATGCCTTCGTCGAAACTTTGCCTGTCTTCGGGTGCAAAACCCCCCCATGCGCATAGAACCAAGTCCTGCACCTGGGGGGCCAGCTCCTTGTAACCGGAGTGACACCTGCATCCTCCATCTCTTTCTCAAACTTATCCCACTTAGGCATTGCCACCGCATAGCCACCTGGCCCCAGCTTATGGAACTGATCCTTTTTTTCGGCATTCTTCTTGTTTATTCTCGACCGTTCCTTAGCTAATTCTGAATCCTTGAATTTCACGAAATCGTCCCAATGAGCACTTTGCTTCTCTAGTGTTCCCTCGAATACTGGAGTCTTCCTTCCTCCCTTCACGTACTTGTCCCATTCACGATTCTTGTGGTTCTTGAATGCAACCGCCATCTTCCTAAGAGCAGCGTCCTTGACTATCTGCACATCTGCTTCTGTGAAATGATCTGGTAGGGTGAAATGTTCCATGAGAGTATCCCAAAGCAGACCTTTTTGTTTGTCATCGACAAAAGTAAGATCTTGATGTGGCTTTGCTGGCTCTCTCCATTCTTGAAGGGAGATCAGGAGTAGGTCCTTCACAAGAACTCCGCACTGACGAACGAACTTGTCCGCAATCTTCTTAGGCGATGATGGTTCGCCATTAGGTCTGATTGCCTCGATATTGTACTTTACGCCCTCCTTCAACTTTTTGTTCGGGCCTCGTTTCGTCCTGTTGCCTAAATATTTGGTCGATCCGGATGGCTGAAAGAAGAAAGATCGATTCGTTAATATATCTTCAACTCATTTAAAACATGTGATGATCACCAGATGCCTGCTTATATAAATATATATACCTCGCCGGTCTTTGTTGTTTCAAAAGATCAACATTTTCTTCGTCATCATCATAATCGTAGTTCATGACTTCATCAATTCGGTCGTCGCGATCGAATATCATATCACCCTCTCCGGTGTTGTTTAGAAAATCGGAGCCGTCATAATTTTCTTCATTCTGATCATCATCTGGCCCACGAGGATGGCGTATCATATCGAACAGGGTCTGTTCTTCCTCTCTGCCGGTATTGTCCGCCATAACTTTTATTTAACTAATCCAAAAGAAATATAAAATAATTTAGTATTCAAATTACATCGTCTCGAATAATAGATATAATCTCGAATACATCGTCTCAGAATAATAGATATAATCTCGAATACATCGTCTCGAATAATAGATATAATCTCGAATACATCGTCTTGAATAATATATAATCTCGAATACATCGTCTCGAATAATATATAATATCGAATACATCACTGGCTAGGTAGCTAATAAAGATCGAATACTACAGAAGAATCTAGGACACTCGCGGTTCCTGCGGCGCGGGCGGTGGACACCCAAAGAGAAGGAACCCTCACAGGATCATAGCTGAAGTGAGATCCCTGAAGAAACTGCCAGGTATTGGAGAACCTGCCGCCCTCTAACGCAAACATGTAGCGATGGACGTGCTCATCCTCCTCCCTAACACAGCGACGTACCACCTCCGGCGGGGCCGGCTCCCTCCGCATCGAAACTGGCCCACGCGAACGCCACCAAACGAGATCAGGGTCGACAACGGGACCCGGGGCCGGGTTCCTCATCAAGCGGCGCGCCCCTCCAGGCAGCACCTCCTAGTGCCAGCCCGGCGGAGCTCAGTCCCGGACATGGGTCAGCCGGACGTCGTCGCGGAAGGGTCGACAGCGAGGATGCAGGCCGGGCATCGTCGAGAACAAATACTAGCTATATGCCCGCAAAAAGTAACATTTTTTTAATGATTGGATTTTGATAACTAAAATTTCTAACATTTCTATAACATTTCTAACAATGCTATATAACTAACATTTCTATAACATTTCTAATATTTCTATAACTAAAAAACAGAAAAAAAATATATAACATTTCTATATATATAACTAACATTTGTATAACATTTCTAATATTTCTAGAACTAAAAAAAAGAAAAATTTATAACTTTTTTATAACTATTTCAATAACTAAAAAACAGAAAAATTTCTAACAATTCTAACTTTTTTATAACTATTTCTATAACTAAAAAACAGAAAAATTTCTAACAATTCTAACAATTCTAACATTTCTAACAATGCTATATAACTAACTATTTCTATAACTAAAAAAAGAAAATTTTCTAACATTTTTATAACTATTTCTATAACTAAAAAACTAAAAACATGTATGTGTGTGTGTGTGCGCTCACCGGCGAGGCGAGAGGCGACGGGGACGGCGACGGGCGCGGCGACGACGGGGATGGCGACGACGGGGATAGGGAAGGGGCGGAGACGACGGGGACGGGGACGTACGGGCCTGGGCGGCGACGACGGGGACGGGGCGGCGACGACGGGGACGGGGACAACGCGGGACGGGCCGGGACGGGGCGGCGGTGAAGACGTGGACGACGGGGACGGGGACGACGGGGCGGCGACGACGGGGACGGGGCGGCGACGGGCGCGGCGACGAGGGATATGGAGACGGGGGCGGCGGGCGATGGCGCAGAGGAGAAGAAGCAGATGAGAAACTGAAATTTTCGTAAGTGTTGTTTATATAGGAGGGGCCTTTAGTACCGGTTGGAGCCACCAACCGGTACTAAAGGCCTGTTTTGGCCAGGCCAAGCAGCGGGAAGGCACCCCCTTTAGTACCGGTTGGTGGCTCCAATCGGTACTAAAGACCCCACCTTTAGTACCGGTTGGTGCCATGAACCGGTATTAAAGGGGGTGCGCTGGCGCAGGTGCGGTGCGGCAAGTTTAGTCCTACCTCGCTAGCGAGGGTCGTCCGCACTGGTTTATAACCCCCCGTGCGGTAGCTCTCTCGAGCTCCTCTCCAAAGCAGGCCTACTGGGCCTACATGTTCTGTGCTGCCCTGTGGGCCTGCTGGCCTTTGCGGGCCTGCATCCTGTCCCAACAACAGGTTAGGTTTCTAGTCGTATGCAGGCCGCTCTGGCCTAGTAGGCGGGCTTTATTTTATTTTTTTGCTTTATTTATTTTTGAGTTGCTTTTTTGTGTATTTAGAGTTTCTTTGTGAATATTTTTGCTTTAGGTACAAAAAATTACAAACTTTCTGTTAGTGCCCGTAGTTTTCAAATTTGAATAGTTTAAATTTTGAATTATTTAAAATTTGTGACGCGGTGTTTTGGCTCCTAGGTGCATATGCACCCATTGTCGAAACACACATTTCGAAAAGTTAAAAAATTCGAAACAAAAATCCCACGTGTATATCCGGACATTTTCTGTGCGTTCACAAGATTTCGGTGAAAAGCGACGTTTTTTGTGGCTTGTGTAAAAAACACAATTTCTAATGCTTCATTCGAACTATTCACGAGGCATTTCTTTATCCTTTTTACAGAAGCCACAAAAAACGTCATTTTTCACCGAAACCTTGTGAACGCATATAAAATGTCCGGATATACATGTGGGATTTTTGTTTCGAATTTTTCAACTTTTCGAAATGTGTATTTTGACAATGGGTGCATATGAACCTAGGAGCCATTGCGAATTTCTGAAAATTTGTGTGAATCACTAGTTTGTGAATAACTTAACTTTAAAAATCAGTAAAGGCATGAAAGAATTTGTTTGCACATAAAATTTCTTCGCGTTTCAAATGCCAAAACACATAACTACCCTAACTATTACAGAGATTCCCTTCTGGGTGTGAAACACAGAAGAAAGTGATCATAGTGAAGCCGATCACATCCCAGATTTTTGGGTGTGAAACTTTTTCTTCGCGTGTGTCCCTTTGCGCCGTAACCATGGAAAATCTTCATCATTTAACGGGATGCTCGGGTCAATATTCACTGTGAATGGAGCAATTTCATCAAACTTTTCATAATCTTCTGACTTGTCTGTCTTGTCATCCACTCCCACGATGTTTCTCTTCCCAGAAAGAACTATGTGCCACTTTGGCTCATCGTACGATGCATTCGCTTCCTTATCTTTTCTTTTTCTTGGCTTGGTAGACATGTCCTTCACATAGAAAACCTATGCCACATCATTGGCTAGGACGAATGGTTCGTCTGCATACGCAAGATTGTTGAGATCCACTGTTGTCATTCCGTACTGCGTGTCTTCCGTTACCCCGCCTCGTGTCATATTGACCCATTTGCACCGAAACAAAGGGACCTTCAAACCACGTTGATAGTCAAGTTCTCATATGTCCTGTATATAACCATAATATGTTTCCTTTCCCGTCTTGGTTTCTGCATCAAAGCGGACACCACTGTTTTGGTTGGTGCTCTTCTTATCTTGGACGATCGTGTAAAATGTATTACCATTTATCTCGTACCCTTTGAAAGTCATTATATTCGAAGATGGTAACTGGGACAGCAAGTGCAGGTCATCTTCAATAGAGGTGTCATGCATGGTACGTGTCTGCAACCAGCTGGCGGAACTCCTAGTTTGTTCACGAGTAATCCAGTCATCAGACCGCTCCGGGTGTTTGGAGCGTAGCAAATTCTTGTGTTCATCCATATACGGAGCCACCAAGGCGGAATTTTGTAGAACTATTTATTGTGCTTCAGTGAGAGAATGTCCGTCCATACATATTATTTGTTCCCCTCCTAACGTGCCTTTTCCATCCAGTCCGCCCTTATGCCGCGATTCAAGAACACCAATCGGCTTAAGGTCAGGAATAAAGTCAATACAAAACTCAATGACCTCCTCATTTTCATGGCCCTTGGAGATGCTTCCTTCTGGCCTAGCACGGTTATGAACATATTTCTTTAAGACTCCCATGAACCTCTCAAAGGGGAACATATTGTGTAGAAATACAGGACCCAAAACGTTAATCTCTTCGCATAGGTGAACTAGGACGTGCGTCATGATGTTGAAGAAGGATGGTGGGAACACCAACTCGAAACTGACAAGCATTGCACCAAATCATTCTCTAACCTTGGTATGATTTCTGGATCGATTACCTACTGAGAGATTGCATTGAGAAATGCACATAGCTTCACAATGGCTAATCGAACGTTTTCCGGTAGAAGCCCCCTCAATGCAACCGGAAGCAGTTGCGTCATAATCACGTGGCAGTCATGAGACTTTAGGTTCTAGAACTTTTTCTCTGCCATGTTTATTATTCCCTTTATATTCGACGAGAAGCCAGACGGTACCTTAATACTGAGCAGGCATTCAAAGAAGATTTCCTTCTCTTCTTTGGTAAGAGCGTAGCTTGCATGAAACCTGATGTATGCTGTCTTTTCCGTGCATACGTTGCTGGTCCTCCCGTGCCTCAGGTGTATCTTTTGTCTTCCCATACACGCCCAAGAAGCCAAGCAGGGTCACACAAAGATTCTTCGTCACGTGCATTGCGGAGCGGACCTCTAGGTCTTTCCAATTGGGCAGGTCCCAAAATATAGATTTCTTCTTCCACATGGGTGCGCGTCCGTCAGCGTCATTTGGAACAGGTTGTCCACCAGGACCCTTTCCAAAGACCACCTTCAAATCCTTCACCATATCATGTACATCAGCACCAGTACGGTGGCGAGACTTCGTCCGGTGATCCGCCTCACCTTTGAAATGCTTGCCTTTCTTTCTTACGGGATGCCTGCTCGGAAGAAATCGACGATGTCCCAGGTACACATTCTTCTTACAATTAGCCAAATATATACTGTCGGTATCGTCCAAATAGTGCGTGCATGCGCGATATCCCTTGTTTGTCTGTCCTGAAAGGTTACTGAGAGCAGGCCAATCATTGATGGTCACGAACAGCAACGCCTTTAGGTCAAATTCTTCCCCCATGTGCTCATCCCACGCACGTACACCTGTTCCATTCCACAGTTGTAAGAGTTCTTCAACTAATGGCCTTAGGTACACATCAATGTCGTTGCCGGGTTGCTTAGGGCCTTGGATGAGCACTGGCATCATAATGAACTTCCGCTTCACGCACAACCAAGGAGGAAGGTTATACAAACATAGAGTCACAGGCCAGGTGCTATGGTTGCTTCTCTGCTCCCCAAAAGGATTAATGCCATCTGCGCTTAGACCAAATCATACGCTCCTTGCGTCATCTGCAAACTCCTTCCCGTACTTTCTTTCGATTTTTCTCCACTACGACCCGTCAGCGGGTACTCTCAACTTTCCGTCTTTCTTACGGTCTTCTCTGTGCCATCGCATCGCCTTGGCATGCTCTTTGTTTTGGAACAAACGTTTCAATCGTGGTATTATAGGAGCATACCACATCACCTTGGCAGGAATCTTCTTCCTGGGGCGCTCGCTCTCGACATCACCAGGGTCATCGCGGCTGATCTTATAGCGCAATGCACCGCATACCGGGCAAGCGTTCAAATCCTCGTACTCACCACGGTAGAGGATGCAATCATTAGGGCATGCATGTATCTTCTGCACCTCTAACCCTAGAGGGCAGACAGCCTTCTTTGCTTCGTACGTACTCTCGGGCAATTTGTTGTCCTTTGGAAGCATATTATTTATCATTACCAGCAACTTTCCAAATCCCTTGTCAGATACACCATTCTCTGCCTTCCATTGCAGCAACTCCAGTGTGGTGCCCAGCTTTTTCTTGTCACCTACGCGATTCGGGTACAACATTTTTTTGTGATCCTCTAACATGCGCTGCGACTTCTTCTTCTCCAAATCACTTGCGCAGTTTCTCTTTGCATCAGCAATGGCCCGACCTAGATCATCAACGGGCTCATCTGATACCTCTTCTTCAGCTTCTTCCCGCATGGCCGGCTCAGCTTCTTCCCACATTACAGGCTCAGCTTCTTCCCCCATTGTTGTATCATCGTATTCAGGGAACCCATGGCCAGGATAGTTGTCGTCGTCCTCTTCTTCTTCATTGTCTTCCATCATAACCCCTCTTTCTCCGTGCTTGGTCCAAAAATTATAGTGGGCCACGAAACCGGACTTAAACAGGTGGACGTCAATGGTTCTTGACTTAGAGTAATTTTGACCATTCTTACAGACAGCACGGACAAGGCATAAAACCATCCGCCCGCTTGTTTGCCTCAGCCGCAAGCAGAAAAGTTTGCACGCCATTAATGAACTCGGGAGAGCATCAGTCATCGTACATCCATTGTCGGCTCATCTTCAATACACAGCACCAAAAACACCAACTTAATACAAGTTCATACATAAAGTTCATACAACACTTAAATGCAACAAACAAATAACTCTCTAGCTAAAGCATTTAAATTCAACAAGAAATGCAATCAAGATCGCAACTAAGGTAACAATTGATCCAACAGCATAATGATACCAAGCCTCACTATCGATGGCATATTTTCTAATCTTTCTAATCTTCAAGCGCATTTTGTCCATCTTGATCTTGTGATCATCAACGACATCGGCAACATGCAACTCCAATTCCATCTTCTCCCCCTCAATTCTTTTCAATTTTTCTTTCAAGTACTCGTTTTCTCTTTCAACTAAATTTAACCTCTCGACAATAGGGTCGGTTGGAATTTCCGGTTCACATACCTCCTAGAAAAAATATCTATGTCAACTTGATGGGCATAATTTGTCATAAACACGAAATGCAACTAGTTTTAAAAGAGAATATATATACCACATCCGAATCATAACAAGGACGAAGGCCAACGGGGACGGATATCAAAACCATGGCACTATGTATATCAAACAACATACGGGTAAGATAATTATACGAGTAACTATATATCCAAATCACACAAACATCAATTTTTATATAAAATTTCATGAACAAGAGGCTCACCACAAGGTGGTGCCGGCGACGGGACGGTGCGCGCGATCAACGGTGGTTACGACGGAGATTTAAAAGGCACTAAGTAAACCACACCTACATATGCAAACTAAGTGTTATTTTTGACCTCAAATTGCATATAAATCAAATATTAGCACATATATTTCCTCCCAAATTACTAAACTCACAAATTAATCACTATATAAAGCATTGTAAGAGCTAATCTAGCAATGAGAGATGAAAGGACAAAGTTGCTAACCTTTGTGATCATTTGAATGGATGGGGGCCTTCAAATCTTGACAAATTTTGGGCAAAATGTGTGATGAGCTCGAGAGGAAGAGGGGAAGAACAGAGAGGAGAGGGGAAAGGGGGAAGAATAGAGAGAGCTCGGGTGGACGAAGGGTTTATGTACGACCACCTTTAGTACCGGTTCGTGATACGAACCGGTACTAAAGGTGCTGGAGGGGCCCCAGACTGACAACATCCTGCCACCACTCTCATTAGTACCGGTTCGTGGCACGAACCGGTGCTAAAGGTTCGCCACGAACCGGTACTAATGAGAGCGGCCCGCCTAGCTGTTGGAACCGGCACTAATGTACACATTAGTGCCGGCTCAAGTTCAAAACGGCACTAATGTTCTTCACGTTTGACCCTTTTTCTACTAGTGTGAGTAGGACGGACATGAAAGGTAATGTTAGCTATGTTTGTTCTGTAACTTCTCCCCATATCTTCTATCCTGTTGACTATTTCATTCTGTCCCTGGAAGCTATAAAAGTATGTGCCATGAAAGATCCTGCGTATGAATGGAAGCCAGGAAATTATTTCACTTTTCGTAAATATCTCCATTAGATTTACTGTCATGATCTGTTCAATTAATAGACATTTAGATCATAACTTGCAATAATGCCGAATTCATATTTTGATACATTATGTGTACACTTTAGGTTATAAAGGATTTTATTCGGGCTGTTTGCCTCTGCCTTGATCTATACAAATACAATAATTCATACATGAGTTTTACTTTCTTCTTTTTAATTTAAATCCATTACTTACCATGGTCCAACATAACTATGGCACACCTACAAAAATTCATTGATTTACTTTTGTATACCGCATTCATAGTTACTGGCTTTAGATTACTCTAGGAAAATCACATTGCTACTTTGCTAGACAACCCTGAATATTCTTTTCAGTTACTATCTATTGATTACGGCTCCACTTTTGTCAGTGTTTCCTCAATTTTACTTGCTTTGTCATCTCTAATGTAAATGATCTGACAGGTCTGCACAGCTTATACAATAATTTTAGACACAAGTATATGGCGAAATAGACACAGGTTTCGAAAAAAGAAGAAGATAAAGCAAGTATTGCACAGCCCATATTGACATATGATGCCATCTGTCGGAATACCAAAGTATACTTGGGAGTGATGTCATGGTAGCATTAAATTTCTATATGGCACCGAACATTAGACAGTAGCCCTCCACAGCTGAAGATCTGCACTTACCTTTTTAGTTTATCAGAACAATGACGCACTTTGCTTCCAATGGGTTTTGGCCTGATGCAAACATATAGGTACATGCACATTCATAATTTTCGAGGAAATTATTTTAACTTGAGATACATTTTCTATCTGTAGTTGTGGCCTGTATTACCTCCTATCTAAGTTGTTCAAACAAACACGTACCCAGCTATGTTATGATACCATTAGAATATCCTAACAGGAAAGGGAATCACCACAGAAAATTGTCATGTTGAGGAGCTATATATAAATAGGTAAATACACGATGCTGTTTTGTGTTGCAAGGAAAACAGACTGCCAGAGTTATTCAATCTGATGTTAAGCCTAGTATGTTTGATTACACCTTCTACGAGTTTGGTCAGGTTATTAATTATTTGATGTGTCTTTAACTTTCCTTTTTTTCTCCTAAACTATCATATTGTTTTGTTGTCATTTAAATAAAATTTCCATTTTTGGATTATGGAACTACATCCAGCTTTAGCTATCTGCTCCTAATTAAAACGGTTGCTTTGGCTTTAGCGAACGGAAAGATTACTAAGGGCAATCTTTATTCATTTGATGTAGCCACATTTAGTTTCAGTGACTTTGTAATTGGTTGCCTACCTACTCCTATATATATGGCGTACTATTTTGTTAGAAGATGGTTCATAAGTTTTTATACATACCTACCTTCCTTATAACAAGTCAAATGCTTCTTCAAACTCTTATTGTGATCCGGTGGCTGCAAATACATTATGTTGATTTGCATACCATTTTACAACACACTACTATTTACATTATCAACAAAATTCATTTATTTTACTACCTAATTATGTTAATTAAATCAATGACAACTAAAGTTAAGCTCTTGCAATAAATTGGAGAGTGCGCAAGAGTTCACATAAAAGCCGTGATAGTGAAATTCTTTGTCAATATATTTATAGCACTTTGCAACCATAGATGAGAATGCATTTGTCCTCAGACATTTTTGTGCATGCCATGTCAATCTATGATTTAGAGTATGCCCAAAGTCACATTTTGTTTTTGTGAATTTAGTCTACGACTTGCTTATATACTTCCGGGAATAAGAAAAATCTATGTAAATGCTCTATCAATATCTTAGAAATTTTCCACGTAGTATCAAAATGTCTAATATTTTCAATACTAATATTTAATCTGTGAATTTCTGAATTTCCTATATTTTAAATATATAAATGAGAATACTGATAATATTTTATCTTGGCATGTCATAAAAATAACTAGCCTGTGCTGATGCACGGGTTGACGACTAGTATATCTAATGGCCATCTCACACCTACCACTCTACTTGACTGTCGCTCAATGGCTACGATGGATACTACACTATTTACTTAAAATTAAACTTGTTGTCACGGTATTTGCACGACAGATGGCATGGGATGACTTATCTCGTGTGGTTAGAGACAGATGAGCGCCTATGGTGTCCGGATCAGGGATTAGGAAGAAGCACTGATGCACAGCGATGTACCCAAGTCCAGGGCCCTCGTGTGGAGGTAACACCCCTACTCCTGTAAGGACCTCAATGATGAACACATGGTGTATAAGGTTGCTCCTAAAGCTGCATAAAAGGAAGAAGATTGTTCTAGGCTCTACTCTCTCCCTTGAGTGTGTGTGGTGAGTGATCGGCCTAGGGAGAGAGTCTCGGGAAAGAACCTCCCGTCTCGCCTCTCCCACTTCAGGGGCTCCCGGTGCACCTTATAAAGGTGATGCCCGGGGTACAAGGGTGACACACGAGGCCTCTATCTATTCTATCCATGGTACTGATGGGGGCCGCCAGCTGGCGGTCCACTGCTTCTGGCGTCAGCTGATGTCTACTACGCAACTTGTTCTTGTAGACTTGTGTTGGGCCTCCAAGCGCAGAATTTTGTAGGACAGTAGTGATTTTCCCTCAAGTGGATGACCTAAGATTTATCAATCCATGGGAGGTGTGGGATGAAGATGGTCTCTCTCAAACAACCCTGTAACCAAATAATAAAAGGTCTCTAGTGTCCCCAACATACCAAATACAATGGTAATTTGTATAGGTGCACTAGTTCGGCGAAGAGATGGTGATACAAGTGTAGTAATGATAGTAGATATTGATTTTTGTAATAAGAACAATAAAAAATAGCAAGGTAGTAATTGATAAAACGGAGCACAAACGGTATTGCAGTACTTGAAAATGAGGCCTAGGGTCCGTACTTTCGCTAGTGCAATCTCTCAACAATGCTAATATAATTGGATCATATAACCATCCCTCACGTGTGATAAATAATCACTCCAAAGTTCTTATCTAGCGAAGAAAATAAGAAGAAATTGTTTGTAGGGTACGAAACCACCTCAAAGCTATTCTTTACGATCAATCTCACTACAAGAAATATGTCAACTAGTGACCTTCTATCAGTGACCCTGGAAGAATTGGTCATAAATTTATGACCCTTTTAGACCAATAGGTCAAAATCTGTTGGAGGGGCTCCAAGACCTAACCTATAACGACCATTCTGGTCAGAAAGGTCATAATGTCATTAGAGGAAATGGTCGTAAAGCGGGAAGCACTGTCCACTGCCTCACGCCTAGCTGATAACGACCAATATAACATGGTCACTACACTTGAGTTTGAATGAATTAGGATGATTAGGCAGCCACCTCAGCAACCTCGCTTATGTGTCACTGTCTAGGTGTCATTTTTACTTAAATGTTAATATTCAACAACAGACGGGGCACACACTGACATGCAGGACCCATTTGACAGGTGGGGCCGAGCGCTTAATTCGCCCAAAGAAGAGGCGCGGGGCGGGACTCGAACCCACGACCTCGCGCTTGCTTCGCTCGCTTGCTACCGCTGGGCTAGAGAGGGACGGTTGCTCAGGTATGGGAATTTATCTATACATTATATAAAACTATGGCTCTCTCGTATCATTGACAAGTGGGACCTTCCGACCAGGTGGCATCGAACAGAGCAACAATTAGCAACACTGATAGGTGGGACCCATTTGACAGGTGGGTGAGCGAGCGTTTAATTCACTAAAAATGTGCGCTAGCGGGGACTCGAACCCACGACCTGGCGCTCGTTCGCTCGTTTGGTACCGCTGGGCTAGAGAGGGATTGTTGCTAATGTGTGGGTAGTTTTCTGTATACTATACAAAACCACGGCTCTCTCGTGTCAGTGACAAGTGGGGCCTTCCGACCAGGTGGCGGCGGGTGGCATCGAACAGAGCAACACTTAGTGTTTTTCTAGGTCTTCTAACCAGGTGGCGGCGGGCGGCGGCGGAAGCAACCAGCAGGGGTTGCTCGGACGAGGGTGGGGCCGATGGGCGGCAGGCGGCGGCCGAAGCAACCAGTAGGGGCCACTCGCCTTGCCCACGACCTCGCTGCAGGTGACCTCGCCCACGGCCTCGCGGCGGAAGCAACCAGCAGGGGCGGAGGCGGGGGCGGGGCCGGAAGTGGAGGTAACCAGCAAGGGCGGGGGTGGAGGCGGGGCTGGCTGCCGAAGTGACCAGTAGGGGCGTGGGCGACCTGCGATGGTGGGGGAGGGCGTAGGAACGACGCCCACACAAGGAGAGGCTCGCCGAGCATGGGGGACTCGCCGCTGCCGCAAGCAGACCCCACCGATGTATGCACTCCTCTCCTCCCCCCCCTCTCCTCTCCCTCTCTCCTCTCTGTTGATGTCATTGATTTGATGTAGATCTGTTACGAGAATCTCCACACACACACACACACACACACACACTGATTTGATGAATTTGCTAGAAATTGTGAAGAGAATTTCTGTTGATGAAATTTTTAGGAGAATTGTTGTTGATGAAATTGTTAAGAATTCTTTTTTAATTTAGTCAATTTATACTGGTAAATTATGTTGTCAGCTATCAATAGAACAGAGCTCTCTGTTCTATTTTGTCCAAGAGTAAATTGCGTTGATGAAATTGATGTTGTTCTTTCCCTGAAACATGATCCTGAAATTGCTGTTGCTCTCTGTTCTAAATTCCTGATTTATTTTGTCCATCAGTAAATAATGAATGCTGAGTAAATAGGATCCTGATCCATTTGACTGATTCATGCCATGAGTAAATATTGAATGCTGATTTATTTTGTCCACAAAGTTGGACTAAAGTAGTGAGAAATTGGAAATAGTTGAATGTTGTGGTTAGGGAGTTAGCATATAAAGTTGGGTGCCATTACTTCCATCCATTTTCATTAATTAATGTTGATGCACTTAGATTGATTTGCTAAGTTGCAACAATTTGTTGTCTTTGGCAGATGGACAGAAGCTGGATTAGAAAAGGAGTTAGAAAGTTTTCGAAAGAACATATGAAAGGAGTTGATGATTTCATGCCATTTGTTCGGGCAAATTTTCCGAATGATGCTCATATTATTTGCCCATGTTGTGAATGCCTCAACCCTCCAAGAATGGCTTAAGGAAGAGTGGAAGATCATCTGCTTATTAATGGGATGTCCAGCACATATGATAGATGGATATATCATGGAGAACCTTTAGACAGACAACCTCAACATTTTGAAGCTGATACAGAGGCCCCTCATATGATAGGTGGTGGTGATGCTGGCATTGATTTCATGGAAAAGGTTTTGTGAGATAATGCTGTTTTGGAGGAAGAGGATGGGCATGAAGATGATAGGATTCCTGACCTATTGAAGGATTTGTACGATGCTGAAGATCGTGCTGATGGACAGAAGTCGTTGTTTGCTGAGGTGTTAGAGGAGGCGAAGCGCACAGCTCATGAAGGGGGTAAATTTTCAAGATTTACCTTCACCGTGAAGTTACTCCACATCAAGTCTTTCTACCGGATTAGCAATGCCGCATTCAACGCAATACTCCGTCTTTTGAGCTTGCAATTCCCTGATAGTTGTGTTCCCAGATCTTATGATGAAGCATTGAGCATAATCCGCAGGCTGGGGTTAGGTTATGTGTCAGTACATGTGTGCCCAAATAACTGTGTCTTATTTCGGAAGGATTTAGCAAAGCATGACAACTGTCCAAAATGCAATGCATCTAGGTGGAAAGATGCTGATGGGAAGAAGTCAATACCGGAGAAGGTACTGAGGCACTTTCCCTTGATACCAAGGCTGCAGCGGATGTTCATCTCGAAGAAATCATCGCATGAGGTACAGTGGCACAAGCTGAAGCGGCAACCTGTGGACAATGAGCTGAGCCATCCAGCGGATGGAGAGGCATGGAAAGAGTTTGACCGTATACATTTAGATTTTGCTGCAGATCCAAGGAACAGAAAACTTGGCATTCCCACATATGGGTTTAATCCGTTTGGGAACATGAGCACACGTCTTATAGCATGTGGCCAGTTTTTATGGTGCCGTACAACCTGCCACCATGGGCATGCATGGATCAGTCCAACTTCATGATGTCATTGCTTATCCTGGGTCCAGAGTCTCCAGGAAAGGATTTTGATGTCTTTATGGAGCCCCTCGTAGAAGAACTGCTCCAGCTCTGGACTGCTGTACCTACATACGATGCCTTGAGTCCAGAAGAAAAGTTCAATCTACGTGCTGCAATCATATGGTCCATCCGTGATTTCCCGGCTCTACACACTCTGTCTGGGAGGATCACAGCGGGTTATCAGGCTTGTGTCCCCAAAACCCTAGCTCAAAGAGAATAAGGAGCAAGATATGCTATATTGGGCACCGCCGCTTTCTTCCCCGAAACCATCGCTGGCGAAGAAGCAAAGATTTTAATGGTGAGAATGAAACCCGTGACAAGCCAGCTGAATTCACTAAAGAAGAGCTGGAGCAGCAACTTGAAAAGGTGAAAGATGTGAGACCATGAAAGCTGGTGAAGAAAAGAAAGCATGAGGAAGGTCAATGTTGGGACCGGAGGTCTTGTTTGTGGGACCTGCCATACTGGGCTAATCTGAAATTAAGGCATAATCTCGATGTAATGCACATTGAGAAAAACATATGCGAGAATCTGCTAGGGACGTTTCTGAACATTGAAGGGAAGACAAAGGACACAGTTAGTTCTAGGCTTGATTTGGAGGACAGGGGCATAAGATAAGATTTGCATCTACAGCACAATGAAGATTAAGATTCATTTGAAATGCCACGAGCATGGTATACAATGAGTAAAGAACAAAAGCTTGCATTATGTGAATTCCTAAGAGCGGTGAAATTTCTAGATGGTTATGCTGCTAACCTAGCAAAGTGTGTTACTTCTGATGGATTCAAGCTTTCAGTACTGAAAACCCATGATTGTCACATCCTCCTCCAAAGGATTTTACCGGCGGGCCTCCGAGGAATCATGGACAAGGATATATATGAAGCGGTTGCTGAGCTGGGAAATTTCTTTAGAGAACTGTGTTGCAAAACACTCAAGTTAACTGTCCTGGAAAGACTTGAAAAAGAAATCCCAATTATTCTTTGCAAGCTCGAGAAGATTTTCCCTCCATCTTTCTTCACCGTGATGGTCCATTTGGCGGTGCACTTGCCAAAAGAGGCAATGCTTAGAGGCCCTGTGCAATACAGTTGGATGTACCCAATCGAAAGAAGGCTGCTTACTTGTAAGCGTTATGTGCGAAACACGGCAAGACCTGAAGGTTCTATTGCTGAAGCATATGTCGTTGACGAGTGCTTGACTTTTTGCTCTACGTACTTTGATGATGTGGAAACAAGATGGAACCGGCCGGGCAGAAATAGAGAGCGGTCTGATTCGCAAAGTGGTGATGTCTCTGTTTTCAACCATGGTGTGAACTTTCTTGGAGCCTCATAATACTTGGAGGCTGGTGATGAGTATGACAAGATGGTTTGGTTTGTGCTCAGCAATTGCGTCGAGGTTCTACCATATATCGAGTACGTTATATCTTGTGCACTCATTATATATTTTTTTGCTTGGGTTGGCACCAGCCTAATGTTTTAATTCACATGTTTTGTTGGCATTGCAAGAAATGCAAGGAAGAGTTAAATCAGGAAGAAAGCAATATCCATGTTGATAAAAGGGTTGCCAAGGGGTTTGTAAGTGGTTTAAGAATCATGTGAGATCTTTAGCCACATGTTTTATGTTTTCTGTGTTATTCACCAATTGTTAAATACCATTGTTTGCTAAATGGTTTATTTGTGCAGATTGGAAAGTTGCATGAGGAGAAGAAGGTCAGTGATGATCTATTTGCTTTGGCATGCTTACCGGATAAGCGAGTGAGAGTGTATTCAGCATGCATTGTTAACGGTGTCCGGTACCACACCGTTGACCGCGAGGAAAAAAGGAAGACACAGAATAGTGGAATCATCTTTGAGGGGTCATATGATGGTGAGATCATTGACTTCTATGGTTAGTTGAGAAGCATCGTAGAGTTGCAGTACAACTCTAGTGGAGGCATCCATCGCTCGGTTGTCTTATTTCTCTTTGACTGGTTTGAGCTTGGTAGCAATAAGAGGAGAGACTCTTTTGTCAAATATGATGGCCACTTCAAAAGCATCAACACTGCAAGGTGCTGGTATAAGAGTGATCCCTTTATTCTAACAACACAAGCAACAATGGTGTTTTGTCTGCCAGACACTCTTTTGCACGGAAAATGGCGAGTTGTGCAAAACTTTCAGCACAAACACTTGTGGAGTGTGACTGAAACTGAAGTGGAAAAGGGCCCCGGTGATGGTGGACTAACATACCAAGATGATGACTCTACAGAAGTTCCGTTGCAAGCTGATGATGACTATGGAAGTTCCGGTGCAAAGCAGAGTGCGAAGGGACCGGGAACGTGTGATCGTTGGTGCTGCAATAGTTGAAGGCATCAAGAAAAGAAGATAGGTGGTAGCGGATGGGCATGAGAGCGAGGATGAGCAAAACAGTACTGATCATACTATACTGCAATATTGTAGTGATGATGAGGAAAATAGGAGTGGGCATAGAGTTCCTTGTTTTCGTATCGACGACGATGAGTAGCAAAGGTAAATTTGGTCTCCTTGGTGATCTAATGCTATTTTGTCTCCTTGGTAGTTGTTGTTGATGTGATCCTGATGTAGTTTTTGTACTACAAATCTCTCTAGGTACCAAAATGCATGAGACTGTGTAGTGATGGAGAGGCAGATGATGGTTGAAGATACAATGCAAAATGATGTAGTTTTGTGATGGAAGATACAATGCAAAATGAAGATGTTGTTTTGAATGAAGATGCAAAATGATGAACTGAGGATGTTGTTTTCAGAGCTGTTTTTCTTAGTTTTGGTGATCATGTAGTTTTGGTTGTGATGTAAAAGATTGCAAAATGATGTTGTTTCTGAAATGAAGATGTTTTTTGAACTGAAGATGTTGTTTTTGGTGAGCTGAATATGTTGTTTTTGGTGAACTGAAGATGTTGTTTTTCATGAACTGAAGATGTTTCCAGAGCTGTTTTAACTGAATTTTTGGGCGTGCTCCATCAGACAGCCGTCTGATCCCACGCGCGGCTCCATTTCATTGTGAGCAAAAAATATGCACGAGCAGGGACTCGAACACACGACCATGCGCTCGTTTCACTGTGCTTCTACCACTGGGCTAGTAAGAGGCTACTAGTCTTCCACTCTATGCCATCTCTTTTCAAATCATCAAACCAGTCAAGTATCAAACACAGACCTCGCCAACAAGTGGGCCACTCGACCAACTCGCTGACAAGTTGGCCATTTTGCCACTCTACCCACTCGACCCTTTTCCCCCTGAGCTACCAAAAAATATTGGGCGAGCGGGGGCTCGAACCCACGACCTGCCACTTATTCCACTGTTTTTCTACCACTGGGCTAGTTAGAGGCTGTTGGTTTTGTACTCTATGCCAACCCTTTTCAATATATCAAAACAGAACTCGCTGACAAGTGGACCCACTCTTTTCCCCACTCCTCATGTCCACTTGACCCGCTCCTCCTCTCCATTATCCACTCGACCCACTCTTCCTCTCCGCTGCCGGCATCCCCTTCTCCTCCATCGACGGTGATGACCTCCCTGGCGACCCACTCCTCCATCGACGGCGATGGCGACGGCGACGGCCACCTAAGGTATGAATCCGCCGAGTCCTTCCTGTTCCTCTTCCTATTGATTAGATTAGGGTTCCCCGGCGCATGCTGATTAGGGTTCCATTGTAGATAGAGTAGTAGATCAAGAGGAGGCACCGTCCACGACACCGACAAGGCCAACAAGCTCAAGCAGTCGCCGTCCCCCCAGGTCCGTTCTGTTCCCCCCGTGTTCTTTGATTTGCTTTGTTTCCCCCATGTTCTTTGTCGACAAAGCCAACAAGGCCAACAAGCATGCTGATTTAGGAGTTACTCGTATTGTGCCTGCGCGTGCGTCCGTACTGGAATTGTGGTATACTACATGGCTAATGGTCGTATTGTGCCTGCGCATGCATTCTGTTGATTCCAGCCCAACTGTCGAGCGGTTGGACCATATTCAGAGGGATTTGGCAGACTGAATTAGGCATTTAGGTTTAGGTCCCTTTTGGCCATGTTCAGTTGATGTGGTGCTACCTTGCTAGGTATGCTAGTTTCCCTGTGGTTCTCTTCACAGCGACGTAGAATTCATCAGAAATAGAAAA
The DNA here is from genome assembly GCA_032464435.1 of Aegilops umbellulata. Classification (NCBI taxonomy): domain Eukaryota; kingdom Viridiplantae; phylum Streptophyta; class Magnoliopsida; order Poales; family Poaceae; genus Aegilops; species Aegilops umbellulata. The sequence goes on along the minus strand of CP136059.1, from coordinate 375,257,735 downwards.
GGCAGACCGAAAGGGGAAAAATGATGCCAACATTTATAATGTTGCAAGTGTATTAGTATTTTTCAATTTTGTTTGTTTGTTTTTAAAATAAACATGTTTATATTTGTCTAAAAAGATGCAGCGGCACACTGGAGCAGTTAAACTTGTAGAGGATCTAGCCTCCAGTGGCCTTTGGCTATATAAACCCTAGCAAAGCAAATTAAGCGAATAGCTCTGAATCTATGAAATTCTAGTGTTAAATTCAGTTTTGTACATGACTATATCGGTGTGAAACCAATAGCCTTCATGCGCATATCGACGACTATAAAGCTGTTCAGTTTTGTACATTACTGTATTGGGTAGGTGTGTTTAAATTGAGAATCCAGGGTTCAGTTCTTAAGTGCTGGGTTCTAACAAAATGTAGCACATGGGAAGATATTGTCCATTTATAGTAGATATGGTTCGTTGTAGAAACGGTCCATTTATAGTAGATATGATCCTGATGCTGTGTTTTCCATTTATAGTAGACATGGCCACATGGGCCGATATGGTCCATTGTAGATAGAGTAGTAGTATTCCAAATGTTCACAAGTGCATTGCTTTTTTTTCTCACTTTTGCTATCATAAATATCCACAAGTGCATTGCTTTTCTCATTTTTATCACTTTTGCCATCATAAACTTGGTTCTGTTCCTATTTATGTCCAGTCTTGTTTATGGTAACTTGTTGTTTAATTACAATGCTGCTTTTCAGAGAAGTGATATGGCTGGCTTGGAAGGTTTCGAGTTCTTTGAGATCGTAATTGAGAAATCTTGTAGTAGGCAGGTATATTTATCATCACTCATTTCTTTATCATCACTATGTTGTCTAGTGCTTGATTGCCACAATTAACCACTGCTTGACCCTCGCTGCAGAGGCTGCCTAACAAGTTTGCGAAGATGCTCGCCGGCTGTGAGCCCCACAAAGTGAAGCTACGGGAGGCCGGCAGCGGGCTTCACAGGCTGTGGGACGTGTTGGTGGTGTTCGATGGTGAAGGTCACTTGTACCTAGGGCCCGGCTGGGAGCATTTCGCCCACGCCCATGAGCTACAGCTCGGGTACTTCCTTGTCTTCCGCTACGACGGCGACGCCATGTTCACCGTGAAGATGTTCGACAACACCATGTGCCGAATGTACTACCAGCACGACGACGATGCCAGTAAGCTCTCTGCCTCTCTTCTTCCTGTCCTTTTGGCTTCCTCTACCTGCACGACGACAACACCATGTTCACACTTTGTTGCATTCGGCCAGGCAATGGGAGCAGCAGCGGGGAGGGCGAGGAGCAGAGCGGGGATGACGAGGAGCAGCCTATTATGGCTGACGACGACTATGCTATGATGGTGGCTGACGACGACCCTGCTATGGTGGTGGCGGATGACGATCTTGCTATGGTGGTGGCGGACGATGACCTTGCTATGGTGGTGGTGGACGACGACCTTGCTATGGTGGTGGCGGACGATGACCTCGCGATGGTGGTGGCGCCTGCAATCCCACTGCTTGGCGACAGGACGATGCTAATTGTGGTAGAGGAGTACATCCACATTGGGATTCGCCACTCTGAGCGCATCAGGTTGATGAAGGAGAAGAAGGAGGAGTGAAGATGTTAGGAAAATGAAGTGGCAATGTTTAGCATGTTAGGTTTAAGCTTGTTAGTGTAATCTGAACATGTCAATGTTAAGTATGTCAGATTTAATTTTGTGCATGCTCATGGATGTTGTATGACAGTGTCATCTAAACATGTCAATTTCTTAACAATGAATATTCAGTTTGGTAATTGATGGGAATTGAAATTTTTTCTACATGCTCATGGATGAAAGATAAAATTATGGGTTTTTGTGCATGCTCATGTATGAAACAATATAAGTTTCATTTTTTGAATGCTAAAAACATGACTCAAACCCTAGCCGCAGACGACCATCGTGACGAAATCCGCCGGTTTTTAAAAACACCGTAAAAAAATTCAAAAACCGTTTTTCATTTTTTGAATGCTAAAGACATGCGTTTTTCGTGAAGATGCTACAAGGAGGGGCGCCGTACCCCCAACGGTGCCATTTTACGGACGGTCGCCAAAAAGCATGCATTTCCGACCCTCGTAGCTACTCCCGGCAATTTAGACCACCTTCGGCCGATTCAGCTGGAACCGGCTGGAACTCGAACTATGGGTCCTCCATAGATTGCCCGTTATTTTCACTAAACATTCTTTTTAGCTTCACAGGTAGGCATTTCATCACATAATCGACAACAGATTTGCACGGCTCAAACCCTAGCCACGGACGGCCCCTGCGACGAAATCGGCCGGTTTTTTAAAACACCGTAAAAAATTCAAAAAAATCAAAAAAATGGGAGACCTCCGTGTCACATCATCAGATGTGGCCTAACAACTAGCAAAAATACTAAACTTGCAATACCGGCATTTTCTTGAAAAAGTGTTCTAAAAAACGACCTACCATGAACGAAGATTCATGGCTTTCAAGCCAAACTAGCAATGATATGGCCGCATCCGTTGAATAGTTTCTGATAATATGCCCTAATTTGGCGCATGCCTTCGTCTTGTGATGGCAAACAATGTTGCCAAAGCGAGGTTCCAACTTGTTTAACAAAAAAACCATTTTTCATTTTTTTGAATGCAAAAATCATGCGTTTTTCGTGAAGCGGCTACAAGGAGGGTCACCCCAAACGGCGCCATTCCATGTCTATCTCAAAGTAGACCCTATTTTACGGACAGTCGCCAAAAAGCATGCGTTTCCGACCCTCGTAGCTACTCCCGGCAATTCAGACCACCTTCGGCCGATTCAGCTGGAACCGACTAGAATTTGAACTGCGGGTCCTCCATAGCTTGCCCGTTATTTTCACTAAAAATGCCTTTTAGATTCACAGGTAGGCATTTCATCACAGAATCGACAACAGATTTGCACGGCTCAAACCCTAGCCACGGACGGCCGTCGTGACGAAATCGGACGGTTTTTGAAAACACCGTAAAAAATTCAAAAAAATTCAAAAAAATGGGAGACCTCCGCGTCACATCATCAAATGTGGCCTACCAACTAGCAAAAATACTAATTGTCAATACCGGCGTCTTCTTGAAAAAGTGTTCTAAAAAACGACCTACCATGAACGAAGATTCATGGCTTTCAACCCAAACTAGCAATGATATGGCCGCATCCGTTGAATAGTTTCTGATAATATGCCCTAATTTGGTGCATGCCTCCATCTTGTGATGGCAAACAATGTTGCCAAAGCGAGGTTCCAACTTGTTTAACAAAAAAACCATTTTTCATTTTTTGAATGATAAAGACATGCGTTTTTCGTGAAGCGGCTACAAGGAGGGTCACCCCAGACGGCGCAGTTCCATGTCTATCTCAAAGTAGACCCTATTTTACGGACGGTTGCCAAAAAGCATGCATTTCCGACCCTCGTAGCTACTCCCGGCAATTCAGACCACCTTCGGCCGATTCAGCTGGAACCGACTGGAATTTGAACTATGGGTCCTCCATAGCTTGCCTGTTATTTTCACTAAAAATGCTTTCTAGCTTCACAGGTAGGCATTTCATCAAAGAATCGACAACAGATTGGCACGAATCAAACCCTAGCCACGGACGGCCGCCGCGACGAAATCGGCCGGTTTTTGAAAACATCGCAAAAATTCAAAATAAATCAAAAAAATGGGAGACCTCCACGTAACACATCAAATATGGCCTACCAACTAGCAAAAATACTAAACTGGCAATACCGGCGTTTTCTTGAAAAAGTGTTCTAAAAAACGACCTACCATGAACGAAGATTCATGGCTTTCAAGCCAAACTAGCAATGATATGCCCACATTCGTTGAATAGTTTCTGATAATATGCCCTAATTTGGTGCATGCCTCCGTCTTGTAATGGCAAACACTGTTGCCAAAGCGAGGTTCCAACTTGTTTAACGAAAAAAACGTTTTTCATTTTTTGAATGCTAAAGACATGCGTTTTTCGTGAAGCGGCTACAAGGAGGGTCACCCCAAACGGCGCCATTCCACGTCTATCTCAAAGTAGACCCTATTTTACAGACGGTTGCCAAAAAGCATGCATTTCCGACCCTCGTAGCTACTCCCGGCAATTCAGACCACCTTCGGCCGATTCAGCTGGAACCGACTGGAATTTGAATTGCGGGTCCTCCATAGCTTGCCCGTTATTTTTGCCAAAAATCATTTTTAGCTTCACAGGTAGGCATTTCATCAAAGAATCGACAATAGATTGGCATGACTCAAACCCTAGCCACGGACGGCCGCCGCGACGAAATCGGCCGGTTTTTGAAAACATCATAAAAAATTCAAAAAAAATCAGAAAAAATGGGAGACCTCCGCGTAACATCATCAAATGTGGCCTACCAACTAGCAAAAATACTAAACTTGCAATACCGGCGTTTTCTTGAGCTATTCGGTATGATTTTAACCATGATTTCTACAAAGTTTACAAAAAAACCTGATTTTTTCTGCCTCCAAACCTCTAAAAACTGGTGAAAACTTCCCTCCCACCCAACCATAATTTCCCTCCTAGCACCAAATTTCCCTCCCACCCCACCAAAATTTCCCACCACTTCTCTCCCACTATCAGGCGGGTCCCACCACTCCCTCTCCCACTAACACACGGGATCCCCTCCCCTCCCCACCCAAAATTTCCCCATTCCCCTCCCCTCTCCCCGACGAACCCTAGCTTCTCCCTCCCCTGCTCCGCGCCGCCCGTCGACGACCACTCCCTCCCCTGCTCCGCGCCACGCCGCCGCCCGTCCTCTGCTCCACCTCTCCCCGACGAATCCCCACACCCACCCACACACAACCCTAGACACCCCTTCACTGCTCTGCGCCGCCCCTCCCCTGCTCCGCGCCGCCCCACCACCCCTCCCCTACTCCGCGCCTCCCCGACGATGAATCCTCCCTCCCCTCTCCCCTCCATGACGGCGGCTATGTCGATGACATCTATGGCTACATCGACCGCCCCGTCTATGACTACGTCGTCGACGACGACTACATCGACGATGGTGGCTACATCGACGACGGCGACTACATCATCTACATCATCGACGATCGACGACGGCAGGTACATTGCGCTCCTCGATCCATCTCCCCTCGATGTTTAGATCTTCTAGGGTTCGGTAGATCCCCCTCATGGGTTCTTCTAGGGTTCATGGGGATGGATCGACGCGGGTTAGGGTTAGGATTCATGGGGTTAGTGTTAGGGTATGCGTTGCTCTCTGGTTCATGGGTAGGATCGATGGGGATTCATGGGGATGATCTCCCTCTGGTTCATGGGTTTCATGGGTTTAGGGTTGATTGGTTTCATGGGGGTCTGAGTGCATGTTCTAAATTGCTCCCTATGCATGATTTCAATTTTTGCTAAGAGTATGTGCATGTTCTCAGGGGTTAGCCTACACAAAGCCACTTACTTGCAATTGTTGTTGGTTTATATGTGTCGTGGGTTTGTCACGGCAGATGTCCTAGCCAAAGGACTTAGTCGTGGAGCCATCGCAACGGGTTAACTCAAAGGGGTTAAAGCGGACGCAGGGACACAGAGGGTTTATACTAGTTCGGCCCCTTCGATGAAGGTAAAAGCCTACGTCTAGTTGTGATGGAATTGATGGGGTTTCGATGACTAGGGAGCAAACAAGCTTCGCCTAAGTCTCGGGTTGAGGTTGTCTGTCCTTGAACCGTTGTCGGGTCGTCCCCTTATATACACGGGTGACGCCCGTCGGTTCACAGAGTCCTAATCTCCGGTTCATATTCGTACCCGGGTTGGTCTCTCCTTATTCGTAACTTATAATACAAGTTTACATACAAGGCCGGTTTACGACCACAAGTGTTGAACCGACTACGGCCTTGGGCCTTCATCTATCTTCTTGGGCTTTAACACTCTGGGACTACTGATCAAGTTAACCCGGCCCTGGTAGGCCGGTTTACGCCCAGTAGTAATATCCCCAACATTAGGCCCCAGATTTATTTGAACGTGTTCATGTCAATCCTTAGCAGAAATCTTCATCTTTATCATCTTCTGGTAGTTGTTAAACCGTCTTGACGTCATCTTCTCCACTTGCTGTTAAACCGGGGTGACGTCATCTGTTATAAAGAAAGTATTCATAAAACCTTATCATTTTAATAAGGCTGCGAAAATCGAGGTGACAACTTCGTTTGGTGGCCCCTGGTTTGTCGCGCCTGACACATATCCTTTTGCCTTATAAATAGGACTGAAGTGTCATTTCCTTTTTCCCCCTTCCTGTGTTCTCATCTTCGTCTTCCTCGTCGTCAGCTTCGAAGCTCCGCCGCTGCCGTCGCCTTCAACCTCGACCTTGGCCGCTGCATCGACCTGAACGCACCAGAAAACTGCGGTGCTTTTCCGCACTCTCCTCAACTCTGGTAAGTCCTCTGTTCCTTTTAACCTAGATCTGTTCTAGGGTTCTCTGTTCTTGAGATGTTCATCGACAGCTCCTGCTCGTGTATTGGCCTTCGTATGGATCTGTAAAACTTTATCCTGAATGCCATGTAGCTTTCCGCGTCCACCTATAGTCTCATGTTTAAAGTCCGTGGATCTCATCTGTATATCTACCCATTGATTCACTTCCACCCTGTTTTGAAGCCGTTGAATATTTCTTCTTTTTTTCTGAAGCTACCTTAGATCCATTGCCGTAATGAACCTTTTGTGAAACCTATTTTTGCATACTTAGCCATTTCGGAACCTCGAATGCCTTCAATATTTACATCAGGCGGTTTAGCTTCCCGTAGAAAAAGTCAATAAACCGGAATATACCATTAGTCCCCTTATTGAACCGCTAGGATCCCTTAGCCATAGTCCATCGCTTTACGGAGCTTTGGTTTGAATATAATTATCCTCGGTTTAATCCCGATCATATCAGTGCATATATTGTACCCAACATAATCTCAAACCGGGATTGCTTATTTTGTAGACTCCATCATGGCCAAGCAAGTATATGAGTGCAACTGGGCTCCTTCTCGTGTTACAGAGACACAACTGAATAACTTAGTCTTGACTGGCGCTTTGAGCAGCAAAAAGACCATCCACTGGAGGGTCCCAGGCAAAGAATGTCCTCCCACACCTCGAGAAGGAGAGGTTGTAGTTTTTGCGGATCACATAGCCCGAGGCATTAATCCACCCGGTTCGAAATTTTATCGGGACGTCTTGGCCAACTTCCAGCTTCATCCGCAAGACACCGGCCCCAATTCTGTCACCAACATATGTCATTTCCAAGTGCTCTCCGAGGTGTTCTTTCAAGAGGAACCTTCAGTCGAGTTATTCCGAGATTTGTTCCATCTAAACCGTCACATAGAATTTACTGATGGTTCTAACATGGAATTGGGTGGCATGACGATTCAAAAGCGGAAAGAGGTCACGTATCCTCACGCAAAGCTGCACAGCCATCCCCAAGAATGGAATCAATCGTGGTTCTATTGCAAAGACACCTCTCCTGCCAATGAAAATCCCTTGCCTGGTTATCGTCCGGAACGGCTTAGCAACACACACCCTTTTCCACAGAGGTTGACGACCAAAGAGAGGAGTAAATATGCTCCCCAACTATCCAAGCTCAGAGCCTTTATGGCCAACGGTTTAATAGGAGTGGATCTCGCTCGTTGCTGGATATCCTGGTGCATACTGCCTCTCAGCCAACGCTCCGGTTTAATGTGTGAATATACGGGCAGTGTTGACGACCCTCTGCGGCATGTAAACATCCAGCTTACTGACGAAGAAGTCACCGAAGCTGTGAAGAAAATTCTGAACGAACTGGAATACGTCTGTGCTCGAACCGGCCTGCTTCCTTTCTGTGCTACCAACAAACCGCCAGCTATAAGTCTGAATTTTTTCCCTTTCATTAATTCTGATGCTGTTACATTTGCTTAATACTTGATACCAATATCTGTGAAATCAGGGTGACGATCCGTTTTGGAGCAAGAAACTTTCGCAGGAGAAGGCAGACAAACCGGAGAGACCGACCCATCCAAAGACGAAGGTCCTTAAAAAACCTGCTCACAAACGGAAAACCACTGCGTCTTCTGATCCGCCTGCTGACGATGATGTAAGTAATCCGGACCTTGATGTAAAATTCGATTTACTTGGCTTTCTTTTACACGCCTTATTGATGATAATACTTGTCAGGATGATGCCGAAGCTAGCCATGCTGATGATGCAGAGGTAATTATTCTCTCTTCTGACTCGAACTCTTTGCCTTCACTAAAAATCCATCAGGCAATCCGGAAAGTTAAATTTTCTCATCCACTAGCTCATTTGGATCCCAAATTTCTTATGAAGACCCAACAGCATGAAGTGCGCCGCACAACTCGGCATAGCGGCCAGGTAGTTACCTTCGCCGGTTTACCGAACAATCCGGTTCGGAGATGCCAATCAGAGGTTCCTAATTTGCTTGCTAGTATTTGTTCTAAAGCGGGCTATTTTCGTCAACCGCTTAACCCATCTGACTCCGATTATCAGGTTACCTCCCACTCATCCTCCGGCGAGTCAACGGGTACTCAGCTGCCACCGCTTAAAACCGTGCTTGGGTAAGCTTACATTTATCATAACTTTCTTGATTTTTTAGCTTTCAACATATACTGTTTTTGATTTTGCTGTTCCTCTCAGGGCCAAACCGAGGCCGAGCAAGAAGGCTCGCCTGGACAAAGCGGCCGAAGAAGAAACTGTCCCTGAAACGGGCGCCGCTCCAGATGTTGAGGCAGCCGTCCATGAATATATGCCAAACGACCCGCCAGCACAAGATGAGGTTTTTATTGCTGAAGAGAGGCATGTTGATCCTTCCGGTCCTGCTGACCAGCCTGGAAGTCCCGCCCGGAATGAAAAATCCGCAGATCCATCCAAAGCTACTGGTAAACCGACTGCCACAGTGCAAACCGGTGATGCCCAGGATGATGAAGTTGTCATCACTGGCATTGGTCATACCGAACCCGGCAACCCTGTCGCTTTGTCTCGACATACTGCCAAGGATGAATTTGCCGCAATGGGCAAGGGCAAATGGAATGTCGATTTGGCTACTTATGCTGCACTGAGTGCTCAAGATCTTCATTCTGGTTATCTGAACCGGCTATATACCAGTCCCGACCATGAAGCTAGCCTAGTGAACATGATGAAGGAGAAATTTGAGGTAACTTTCATATGCCTCTTCCTGCTTGTATATTCTTTTAGCCTTGCTAATTCCCCTAGCCCCCAAGGGCCGGTTTGTAATCTTCTGTCAAACCAGAACTTTTGAAATATAAAGCTGCATACTTCAGAATGTGCTGATGTAGCCCCCAAGGGTCCGTTCAACTTAATGTAGTTAAACCGGGACTTTTAATAATATAAACCTGAATGTCTCAAATTCCACTGATAGTTTTTGAGCAAATAGCCATTAGCCCCCAAGTGCCAAGTTGAATACTTGTATTGAGCTTGGGACTTTGCGATGAGTTGACAGTTATAGATCAAATAGGCATTAGCCCCCAAGTGCCAAGTTGAATACTTGTATTGAGCTTGGGACTTTGCGATTAGTTGACAGTTGTAGATCAAATAGGCATTAGCCCCCGAGTGCCAAGTGCATAACTCGTTATGTGGTTGGTACTTTAATATCCATACGGTTTGTTAAACCATATAACTGTCTGAATGCAGGCTGAGCTGAAGACCAAAGAAAACCAACTCGCCGATCTTCAAGAGAACATGAAATCTCAACAAGATGAAACCTCCAAAGAAAAAGAGGAGTTGACCAGCGCTTTAGGCGTCATGGAGCAGCTGAAGGAGGGCTTCAAGAAAGATCAGGTGGATTGGGCCGCTGAGAAAAACACTTTGATCAAGAAAATTGAAACTGCTGAAGCTGCCCTTAAACCGGTGACAGACGAACTCGCCAGCGTAAAGCGACAAGTGCATGCAATGACTGCCGCCATCTTTGGTAAGCGTTGTTTGACTTCTGTGATAATTTCGGTCTGCCTATGATAGGTCCGGTTTGTGAACTGCTTATCATGTTGCAGGCACCCGCATTAACCACTTGGGGTCAGATGTTCGAATGAAGTTGAAGGCTGCCTACACATTAATCGAACAACTGTATACTGGAGCGCAGTGGATCATCATGACTACGTCACATAACAACCCGGCACCCACGTTAATCCAAGATACTCTTAAGAGATTATCAATGCTTCCTGCCCAGATTGAAGAGCTGAAAAAAATCTGCTGCTCGAACCGGTGCCATCAATGCTTTAATCCGAGCAAAGGCATGGGTGCCAGACTTTGATCCCGTTGAAGCAGCTCAAGGCTATCCAGTTTGAAGGAAGACGGGTCAGAGTTCAATGAAGAGGATTTGAGGGCAATAAACCGGGCAGTGCGCCCTCTGGCTTGTCAATTGGTAGAAGAGGCAGATTTGACCCATTATCAAGCCCAATATAATAACCAGAACAAACGAGTGGCTGCACCAGTTCCCGAAGTAGAAAATCTAATCCCGCCAATCCGTAAGCATACTTACGCTCCTGATATTGAATCGTCTTCACTGATCCATGATGAAGCTGTTTTTCAAGCGTTAATGGGAATCGACTGGACCACTGTTGACTTCCAGCCGCTGGGTAGGGCAGAAGAAACTGAAGCGGCGCAGGGCGACCCGCGACCATCAGATCAAGGCGGCGACCAAGCTTGAACCGGAGACCGGTTTAATAGGCTGCCTTGTTATACTTTGCCAGAAAAATAATGATCTTATTCGGGCACCATGTTGCCTTGTAATAGGATAGCCAATACTTTTGCTTCTGAGATGCCTTCATGCATCTGAACTGATACGCTTGGTTGAAAGATCGAAACTGCCGATCTATACCTTCTGCAATCATAAAATCTTTAAACTACCAGAGCGGTTGTACCGCCAGCCGGTGTATGAATTTCATATATATATGCAAGGAGATTGACATATATGATCAAATTTTGTGATACAAAATACCTGCCATCATTGGGCGTGAAGTAGGCTTAGCCAATTTTGACACGGTGGTTTGATAAATCTACACCGTCATGGGAGAAAAACAACTCATGTATATATATAATGCCGATTTACTGTGTAAACCGTGCTTGGTCATAATAAGCATTTTGTTACTCCAAAAAAGGATGTTAACAAAAGAAATCAAACTGGGTAAATAATCTCCGGTTCAATAATAGACCGTGTTCCGCCACATTGGCAACTTGAACCGGTGTAAAACGTTTGTCGGTTTAAAAACGCAACCAAGAGAAAATAGCAGTTTATCAAAAAATGTAAAAGCAAAGGCAATGATAAAACCGTTTGCAAAAAAGAGGCTTTACTGAGCCGATCAGATGGCGTTACCATGGTCAGACACGACCAAGCTCCCAATAGGTGTAGCTATGGTTCGAGTCAGCCAGGTCCCCAAATGAAACCGTGGCATTACGCCGATCAAGTGGCATGGCAATGGTTCAGGTTCGACCAAGCCCCCAAGTGATGCTATGGCCTTTAGGCCGATCAAGAGGCATGACTGGTTCAGACTTGACCATGTCCCCAAGTGATCTGGTGGCTTTCGCCTATCAAAAGGTGTTGCATCGGTTCGGACACGACCGAGCCCCCTAGTGATATTTATAATTTTTGCAAGGGGTAAACCGGAGGCCGCTTTAAGACAGAACAACTCCATGTAACCACGCATGATGTAAAAGAACAGATACCCTGCTTTAGCTGAGGATCCGGTTTATTGTATTGATAATATGTACATTGTTATAATATATACATAAGCAGAGCCAATGGCTCAAGTATAGTAAGGCCGAAGATGAGCTATATTCCACGGCCTATTGGCCTCCTCTTCTGATTTGCGTGAGTCTTTTCGCTCTCAAATATCGATCAGATAGTATGACCCGTTGTGCAGATTCTTGCTGATCACGAAAGGTCCCTCCCAAGGCGGGGATAACTTATGCATATCGGTTTGATCTTGAATGAGCCGAAGCACCAAATCTCCTTCTTGAAAGGTTCTGGTTCTGACTCGACGACTGTGATAGCAACAAAGATCCTGTTAGTAAATCACCGAGCGGGCAGCTGCTATGTCTCGCTCTTCATCCAACCGGTCCAAAGCGTCTTGTCGAGCTGTCTCGTTGTCTGCTTCAACATAAGCCGCCACACGAGGTGAATCGTGACGGATATCACTAGGGAGAACCGCCTCCGCTCCATAGACCATGAAGAACGACGTGTATCCTGTTGATCTGTTGGGTGCGGTATTAATGCTCCATAACACGGACGGCAACTCTTCTACCCAACAACACAGCGTCCTTTGCAAAGGAACCATAAGCCGTGGTTTGATGCCTCTCAATATTTCCTGATTAGCTCTTTCTGCCTGACCATTAGACTGTGGGTGCGCCACTGATGAAACGTCAAGGCGGGTGTGCTGCCGTTCGCAAAACTCCTTCATGGCGCCTTTGGACAAATTGGTACCATTATCTGTGATGATACTGTGTGGAAAGCCAAACCGGAAAATCACCTTTTTGATGAACTGAACCGCCGTGGCTGCATCACACTTGCTAACAGGCTCCGCCTCCACCCACTTTGTAAATTTATCAACTGCCACCAGGAGGTGGGTCTTCTTATCCTTGGACCTTTTGAAAGGCCCAACCATATCTAGCCCCCAAGTTGCGAACGGCCAAGTGATTGGAATCATCCTCAATTATTGAGCTGGTACATGAGCACGTCTTGAGAACTTTTGGCAACCATCACATCGTCTGACCAGATCCTCCACATCAGCATGGGCAGTTAACCAACAGAAACCGTGTTGGAACGCTTTGGCCACTAAAGATTTTGAACCGGCGTGGTGACCACAATCCCCTTCGTGGATCTCTCGCAAAATTTCACAGCCTTCCTCGGGAGATACACAACGTTGATATTCTCCCGATACACTGCAATGGTGCAACTCGCCATTGACAATTGTCATGGACTTAGACCGCCGTATTATTTGTCTGGCCAGAGTCTCATCCTCTGGTAACTCGCCCCGGTTCATGTATGCCAGGTAAGGAAGTGTCCAATCCGGGATGACGTGAAGAGCTGCCACCAACTGAGCCTCCGGGTCAGGAACAACCAAATCCCCTTCACCTGGGAGCTTGACCGACGGGTTGTGCAGCACATCAAGAAAAACATTAGGTGGGACCGGTTTACGTTGGGAGCCCAATCGACTCCGGGCGTCTGCCGCCTCATTCTTCCGACGGTCCACGTGGTCCACCTGATAACCCTTGAAGTGACCCGCAACAATATCCACCTCACGACGATATGCAACCATGAGTGGGTCTTTAGAATCCCAAGTGCCAGACACTTGTTGAGCCACTAGATCCGAGTCACCGAAGCACTTAACCCGGCTTAGATTCATCTCTTTAGCCATCCGGAGACCATGGAGCAAGGCTTCATACTCAGCTGCATTGTTAGTACAATGGAACATTAAACGGAGAACATAACAGAACTTATCACCTCGTGGGGAAGTTAATACGACTCCAGCGCCCGAGCCTTCCAATTGCCGTGACCCGTCAAAATGGATGGTCCAATATGTGTGATCCGACTTCTCTTCAGGGGCCTACAGCTCCGTCCAATCATTGACGAAATCGACAAGTGCTTGGGACTTCACCGCCGTCCAAGGCACGTATTTTAAACCGTGCGACCCAAGCTCTATAGCCCACTTGGCAATCCGGCCCGTCGCTTCCCGGTTCTGGATGATATCACCCAAGGGGGCAGAACTGACCACTGTGATGGGATGCCCTTGGAAATACTGCTTCAGCTTCCTGCTTGCCATAAAAACTCCATATACCAGCTTCTGCCAATGTGGATACCTTTGTTTGGATTCAATAAGCACTTCGCTGATATAATAAACCGAACGTTGAACCGGATGCTCCTTGCCTGCCTCCTTCCGCTCCACCACAATAGCCACACTGACCGCGCGAGCATTAGTGGCAACATACAACAGCAATGGCTCCTTGTCAATGGGAGCGGCGAGCACGGGCGGATTGGCCAATTGCCGCTTTAAGTCCTCGAACGCCTGATCAGCAGCAGAACTCCAGACGAATTGATCCGTCTTTTTCAACATCTGATACAAAGGGATTGCTTTCTCACCAAGACGGCTGATAAACCGACTTAACACGGCGATCCGGCCAGCCAGTCGTTGAACATCATTGACACACTTCGGTTTGGATAAAGAAATGATGGCCGTAATCTTCTCCGGATTGGCCTCGATTCCCCTGTTGGACACCAGAAAACCCAACAACTTGCCTGCCGATACACCGAAGACACATTTGGCCGGAGTGAGCATCATCTTATACGTCCTCAGGTTATCAAAGGTCTCCTTCAAATCACCAATCAAAGTCTCTTTCTCCCTTGACTTGACCACAATATCATCCACATAGGGATGCACATTGCGGCCAATCTGCTTGTGAAGACAATTCTGCACACACCGCTGATAGGTTGCCTGGGCACTCTTGAGCCAAAAAGGCATAGATACATAGCAAAAGGCTCCAAAGGGAGTTATGAACGCGGTCTTCTCCTGGTCCTTAATTGCCATTTTGATCTGATGATAGCCGGAATATGCATCCAAAAAACTTAAATGCTCGCAACCCGCCGTAGCATCAATAATTTGATCAATACGGGGGAGGGCAAAAGGATCTGCTGGACAAGATTTATTAAGACCAGTGTAATCTACACACATACGCCAGGTGCCGTTTTTTGAAGGACGAGCACCGGATTAGCAAGCCACTCAGGGTGAAACACCTCAACGATGAAGCCAGCTGCTAGGAGCCTGGCCACTTCTTCTCCGATAGCTTTGCGTCTTTCCTCGTTGAACCAGCGGAGGAATTGTTTCACCGGTTTGTATTTAGGATCCACATTAAGAGTGTGCTCAGCGAGTCGCCTCGGTACACCTGGCATGTCAGAAGGCTTCCATGCAAAGATGTCCCGATTCTCACGGATGAACTCGATGAGCGCGCTTTCCTATTTCGGATCCAGATTGGCACTGATACTGAACTGCTTGGATGAATCGCCAGGGACGAAGTCAACAAGCTTTGTCTCAGCCGCCGATGTGAACTTCAGGGCCGGATCATGCTCCGTGGTAGGCTTCTTCAAAGGGGTCATATCCGCCGGGTCAACATTGTCTTTGTACTACTTCAGCTCCTCGGTGGCACAAACCGATTCTGCGTAAGCCGCGTCTCCTTCTTCGCATTCCAGAGCGACCTTACGGCTTCCGTGGACCGTTATAGTCCCTTTATAACCCGGCATCTTGAGCTACAAGTACTCATAACAGGGTGGTGCCATGAACTTGGCATAGGCCGGTCGACCAAACAGGGCGTGATACGGGCTTTGGATTTTTACCACCTCAAACATCAGTGTCTCTTATCTGGAATCATGATCATCTCCGAAGGCCACTTCTAGTGCGATCTTACCAACGGGGTATGCTGACTTGCCAGGTACCACACCATGGAAAACCGTATTCGATGGTCAGAGATCTTTATCTGTTAACCCCATGCGACGGAAGGTCTCATAGTATAGGATGTTAATACTGCTACCCCCATCCATGAGTACCTTGGTGAACTTATAACCTCCCACCTGAGGCGCCACCACCAAAGCCAGCTGACCCGGATTATCAACCCTGGGAGGGTGATCCTCTCTGCTCCATATGATTGGCTGCTCTGACCAGCGTAGATATCTTGGCACGGCCGGTTCAACAGAATTAACTGCCCGCTTCTGGACCTTTCGGTCTCGCTTGTCCAAGCTAGTGGTGAATACATGATATTGCCCACTATTCAATTGCTTCGGGTTGCTCTGATAACCCGACTGCTGCTGCTGCTGATTGTGACCCCCCTGATTATTCTGGTTGTTCTGATTGTTACCGCCGCCCGGATTACCGTTAAATCCTGAACCGGAGTTCCCTCCACCGGAACCTGGCCCGGATCCACCGTCGGAACTGGGATCATACCGGAAAGCATTAGAGCTCTTGAACTCCTGCATAATGTAACAATCCTTCCAGAGGTAGTTTGCTGGCGCCTCCTTCGTCCCATGCTTTGGACAGGGCTGGTTCAATAGATAATTCAGTCGGTCCGAATTAGGACTAGGCGCTCCACTGCGGTTCTGCGATTTACCCTTGCGTCGCTGGCCCTTGTCCTGTGCATTGGTATTAGCCACAAAGTCCATGTTGCCATCCGCCTTACGCTTGCCTCCGCCGCCATTACCTGCTGAGTGATGTTGCTGACCCTTGGAGTTGTTGTTCCTCTTTCCCTTCCCTGTCTTTTCATCATCAGACTCGGGATCCTTGGTACTATCAGAATCAGCATACTTTACCAAAGCGGCCATAAGAGTCCCCATGTCAGTGCAATGGCGCTTCATCCGTCCTAACTTCAACCTTAGGGGTCCAAACCGACAATTGCCTTCCCAAGTTATGACTGCGGTGTCAGTGTTGATGCGGTCTGATGAATGCAGCACTTGTGACACCCGGCATACCCAATGAGTAGTTGATTCTCCTTCCTCCTGGACACAGGCAGCTAAATCCACTATCGACATAGGCTGCTTACACGTGTCTTTGAAGTTATAGATGAACCGGGCCCGTAACTAGGCCCATGAACTGATAGAGTTGGGCGGCAAGCTCTTCAACCAGGTACGGGCCGTCCCTTCAAGCATCATGGTGAAATACTTTGCACACGCTGCGTCATCCACATCAAGCATCTCCATGGCCATCTCATAGCTCTCCACCCATGTCTCTGGAGGTTGATCCGCCGTATAATTCGGCACCTTGCGCGGGCCCTTGAAATCTTTAGCCAGGCGCACATTGCGTAAAGCGGGGACAAGGCAAGGTACCCCCAATGCGCTAGAATTAAGCCCAGGCTCAATCGAGGTGGTCGGACGAACCGGCGTAAGCTGACGAGCTTGATGCTGTGCCGCTAACTCGGTCTCCCTGTGCGCTCGGGCCCGGTCCACCACCTCCTGGGCATTGTCAGCACCACCGGCCGGATTGTTGCCACGGGGCGCTCCATGCCGCGCATTACTTGATACAGTTGGTTCCTCCATATGCCTGCTATAACTCTGGGTCGGACGTGGGGTAGAATGAATCCGGTCGTGGTTGTATGAATATGCTTCCTGTTGGACCAAAGCCGTCCTAAGGAGCTCCTTGACCCGACGCGTCTCTATCGCCTGTAATGAATCACCTTCAACTGGAATAGCCTCCAGCCGTGCCGCAGCCGCCACGAGGTTATCCAGCGGATTGGAGTAGTGACCCGGAGGTGTAGGCACAGCTTGCGGTACACCAGTATTATGATGAGGTAGATCTATTAAACGGGGCTGGATCGGCGCGCCTGTCGCAGGTGCCTCCGCCCGGTTTAGCACCGGCGGATTATTGGTTCCCGCTCCAGGGGTGTTGAAAAGGTCCCTTGCTTGGAAAACTGAAGGTAAACGAGATCGGTACTTTCTCCTCATGACTTCCTGTGATGCGTTCTGGTCCAGCATGAGTTTGTAAGCTTGCGCGTCCAATGCAGTTCACTCTGCAGTCATCCTGACCTCTTCATCTGCTAAATCCGCTTTGGCTTGAGTGATCTGCTCCCTCACCTTTGCAATTTCTGCGTTGTGAGGGTCTTGATCCACCGGGTTAGCCTCCGCCATGAGCGTAGCCAACGCATCGAACAGATCTGATAAGACTTGAACCGGCGGGCGCACAGAGCCTCCTGCCGCGGCAGCCGTTGCCGCTGCTGAACCGGGAACCATCGCTGCAGCAGTTGATGAATGAAGCGCTGCTTGTGTACCGGCCATGAATATTCCAACCCGGTTGGGCAGATCGGAGGGGTCCGGAATACTGTCGCCATCGGAACAGCCCCCAATCCAGCCATCTTGTAACTGATACAAAGACTCGGTTTCTCCGGTTGACGACTCGTCGCCAGAATAAACGACGGTTTCGCCACCAGATCCCGATCCATCCTCATAGTTTCCTCCATGGATGACTCCCACGAAGGCATGCTTCACGGCCGGCTTAACTCGGGCAGGTCGCGCACGCTGAGCTGTCTCGATGAGGTCGGTGCAGGTGTCCAGCTCAGGGCCCGGTTCACCGATCTTGCCGATGAAGATGTGTATGCCACCAAAGGGGACCCGGTACCCGTACTCAATTGAGCCGGCCTCGGGGCCCCAGCCTGCATCGTCGATGTAGATCTTGTCGCGACGACTCTTGGTCATCCGGCCCACAGCGTATCCCTCAAGTCCTTTGAAGCGGCCCTCCAAGAACTTGAAACCATCGCGCGATAGCCCCACGGTGGGCGCCAATTGTCATGGGTTTGTCACGGAAGATGTCCTAGCCAAAGGACTTAGTCGTGGAGCCATCGCAATGGGTTAACTTGAAGGGGTTAAAGCGGATGCAGGGACATGGAGGGTTTATACTAGTTCGGCCCCTTCGATGAAGGTAAAATCCTACGTCTAGTTGTGATGTAATTGATGGGGTTTCGATGACTAGGGAGCAAACAAGCTTCGCCTAAGTCTCGAGCTGTGGTTGTCTGTCCTTGAACCGCTGTCGGGTCATCCCCTTATATACACGGGTGACGCCCGTCGGTTCACAGAGTCCCAATCTCCGGTTCATATTCGTACCCGGGTTGGTCTCTCCTTATTCCTAACTTATAATACAAGTTTACATACAAGGCCGGTTTACGGCCACAAGTGTTGAACCAACTACGGCCTTGGGCCTTCATCTATCTTCTTGGGCTTTAACACTCTGGAACTACTAATGAAGTTAACCCGGCCCTGGTAGGACAGTTTACGCCCAGTAGTACTATCCCCAACAATATGGGTTGATATAGCAAATCATGCATGCCTATGAGAATGTCCATAATTCTTTTTTCTGTTCCATTCTGATGAGAATGTGCTACTGCACATTGATTATGATGAGTAATCTGATTTTGTATGGGGTTGGATTCATGGCGTTAGGGTTTTGTGGGGAGGTGGTTCTTTATTCTAGATTGTGTATGCTCTATTTGATTGTGCATCCCTGTCAATGACTCTGACATGGCCTGTGGCTTGATATTATTCTAGATTGTTGCTTGATGTTTTGCGTTGTCATGTGGATGCCCTGTGGCAACTCATCCATGGCCTTGTTTGTCCTGAAGGTCATTGAGCAGCATCAGGAGGAGGATCTCAAGCACGGCTACCACGACGCACCACCACAAAAGCAGGTTATTGTCCATCTCCATCTCCATCTCCCTCTGCTGCCAATCTTGTTATTTGTTCTTGATTATGGTCACCACTAAATCTAAAGCTCTGTAGTTGTTGTTCCCATGCTATCTAGGGCTTGTAGGTTCCCATTCATGTTTGTTTTCTATCCTGTGAGCTCCTGCCATGCTTTGGTTTACATATGGATGATCTAGTTCCATAGCTATGTTCCTGGGTTTGCTAAATTGGTCAGTGGTAGTGCTGATCTCTCATTGCTTCCTATGGGACTCTGTTGTTCATATAGAAAGCTTCCTGCTCACTGCACTACTAGAGTAGTTAATGTAGGTGTGATATATGCTCTCTGGGTTGGTCTAGTTAATTCATGGTGTTCATTACTAAATGATTAAGTACATCTGCCATTTCTCTGAGCTTTATTCTATTGATTGTCTGGCTGTGTTAGTTTGTTACTTTGTGCTACTTTTATGTAATGACACCAATTAACTTAGTTGAGGTATGTACATTGCTACCCCCTGCTTTATGTAGTCAAGATTTTAAGGCATGCTTCATATCCTTCCTGTCACTAGTAGAAAAGGGGGCAACGGTCCAGGCCGGGGCAGCCCATTAGTCCCGGTTCAGACCGGAACCAGGACCAATGGGGGCATTGGTCCCGGTTCGTGAGCCCAGGGGGCCGGCCGGTCCACGTGGGTCATTGGTCCCGGTTTGTCTGGACCTTTTGGTCCTCGTTGGTGGGATGAGCCGGGACCAATGGGCCTGGCTCCTGGCCCACCACCATTGCTCCCGGTTGGTGGCCTGAACCGGGTCCAAAGGCTGCCCTTTAGTCCCGGTTCATGCCACCAACCGGGACCAATAGTGCTGCCTATATATACCCTCGCCCGTGAGCAAAGCACTCCAGTGCTCTGTTTTTCTGGGTAGGCGAGGGGAGGGGTTTGTAGTGCTCTAGCTCACCTCCTATGCACATGAGGTGTTCGATGAAATGCCCGAGCCACACTAGTTAAGCGTTCTCCTCTCGAAGCTCGACCTCAAAGCTCCATTTTCCTCGAGATTTGTCTAGATTTAGCGGTCCGTCACGCCCCACCCCCGTCTTCACCGCCGTCGATCACCCGCGCCAATCTCATCACCGACACCACCGTGGTGAGCCTCTTGTTCTTATCTTCTTTCTGAAAGGAAAAGTATTGTTACTTGTATGTTTAGATAGATACTTGTATCATTTTCTTACTTTTATTATTGCATCTTATATAGTGCAAAGGTTTTGGTATCCGCCCCCGTCGGCCCTCGTCCTGTCTATGATTCGGATGTGGTACATAAATTAATCTTTATAACTATTGGTTCATTTATTGTTCATGAAAATTATGCGGACCAACGTGACATAGATTTTATTTGTCTAGGATGTATGTGAACCGGAAATTCCAGCCGACCCTATTGTCGAGAGGTTAAATTTAGTTGAAGAAGAAAACAATTTCTTGAAGGAAAAAATAAAAAAAATTGAGGAGGAGAAGATGATATTGGAGTTGCATGTTGTGGATGTCGTCGATGATCACAAGATCAAGATGGATGCAATGCGGTTGAAGATTAGAAAGATTAGAAAATATGCCATTCATACCGAGGCTTGGTATCATTATGCCGTTGGATCAATTGTTACCTTGGTTGCGATTATGATCGCCTTTGTTTTCGCATTAAAATGTTTTACATAGTTTCAATGTATGGTTTAATTAATTAGATGCTCTGGAGAGCTATATGTTGTTAGATGAGAACTATGTATGTACTTTGCTTTTAATGTGATGATGAACTTCTATTAATTTGGACACTTAATTATATATAATGCATGCAGATGAACCGGCAATGGATGTACGGTGACAGACACACCTCCGAGTACATTAAGGGCGTGCATGAGTTTCTCGATGCGGCTGAGGCAAACAAGCAGAATGGTTTTATGTGTTGTCCATGCCCTGATTGTGGGAATACGAAGTCTTACTCTGACCGGAAAATCCTTCACACCCACCTGCTTTACAAGGGTTTCATGCCACACTATAATGTTTGGACGAGGCACGGAGAAATAGGGGTTATGATGGAAGACGACGAAGAGGAAGAGTACGATGACAACTACGTGCCCCCTGAATACCGTGATGCTGCAACGGGGGGAGCTGGTGAAGATCAAGAGGAACCAGACGATGTGCCCAATGATGCTGCAACGGGTGAAGGTGCTGAAGATCAAGAGGAACCAGACGATGTGCCCGATGATGATGATCTCCGCCGGGTCATTGTCGATGCAAGGACGCAATGCGAAAGTCCAAAGGAGAAGCTGAAGTTCGATCGCATGTTAGAGGATCACAAAAAAGGGTTGTACCCCAATTGCGAAGATGGCGACACAAAGCTCGGTACAGTACTGGAATTGTTGCAGTGGAATGCAGAGAATGTTGTGCCTGACAAAGGATTTGAGAAGCTACTAAAAATATTGAAGAAGAAGCTTCCAAAGGATAACGAATTGCCCGATAGTACATACGCAGCAAAGAAGGTCGTATGCCCTCTAGGATTGGAGGTGGAGAAGATACATGCATGCCCTAATGACTGCATCCTATACCGCGGTGCATACAAGGATCTGAACGCATGCCCCGTATTCGGTGCATTGCGGTATAAGATCAGACAAGATGACCCTGGTGATGTTCACGGCGAGTCCCAAAGGAAGAGGGTTCCTGCAAAGGTGATGTGGTATGCTCCTATAATACCACGGTTGAAACGTCTGTTTAGAAACGGAAAGCATGCCAAGTCGATGCGATGGCACAGTGAGGACCGTAAGAAAGACGGGAAGTTGAGAGCACCCGCTGACGGGTCGCAGTGGAGAAAAATCGTGAGAAAGTACTGGGATGAGTTTGCAAAGGACCCAAGGAACGTATGGTTTGCTTTAAGCGCGGATGGCATTAATCCTTTCGGGGAGCAGAGCAGCAATCATAGCACCTGGCCGGTCACTCTATGTATGTATAACCTTCCTCCTTGGATGTGCATGAAGCAGAAGTTCATTATGATGCCAATTCTCATCCAAGGCCCTAAGCAACCCGACAACGACATTGATGTGTACCTAAGGCCATTAGTTGAAGAACTTTTACAGCTGTGGAATGGAAACGGTGTACGTACGTGGGATGAGCACGGACAGAAGGAATTTAACCTAAAGACGTTGCTGTTCGTGACCATCAACGATTGGCCCGCTCTCAGTAACCTTTCAGGACAGACAAACAAAGGATACCACACATGCACACACTGTTTAGATGACACTGAAAGTATATACCTGGACAAATGCAGGAAGAATGTGTACCTGGGCCATCGTCGATTTCTTTCGACCAACCATCAATGTCGAAAGAAAGGCAAGCATTTCAAATGCGAGGCAGATCACCGAAAGAAGCCCGCCATGCGTACCGGTGATCACGTACTTGCTATGGTCAATGATTTACAGGTAATCTTTGGAAAGGGTCCCAGCGCAGTAGCTGTTCCGAATGACGCTGAGGGACATGCACCCATGTGGAAGAAAAAATCTATATTTTGGGACCTACCCTACTGGAAATACCTAGAGGTCCGCTCTTCAATCAACGTGATGCACGTGACGAAGAACCTTTGCGTGAACCTGCTAGGCTTCTTGGGCGTGTATGGAAAGACAAAAGATACACCTGAGGCATGGGAGGACCTACAATGTTTGCACGAAAAAGACGGCATGCCTCAGAAGCAGTATGAAGGTCCTGCCAGCTACGCTCTTACGAAAGATGAGAAAGAAATCTTCTTTGAATGCCTGCTCAGTATGAAGGGGCTTCTACCGGAAACGTCCGATTAGCCATTGTGAAGCTATGTGCATTTCTCAATGCAATCTCTCAGAAGGTGATCGATCCAGAAATGGTACCAAGGCTAAGGAGTGATGTGGCGCAATGTCTTGTCAGTTTCGAGCTAGTGTTCCCACCATCCTTCTTCAATATCATGACGCATGTCCTAGTTCATCTAGTCGACGAGATTGTCGTTCTGGGGCTCGTATTTCTACACAATATGTTCCCCTTTGAGAGGTTCACGGGAGTCCTAAAGAAATATGTCCGTAACCGCGCTAGGCCAGAAGGAAGCATCTCCATGGGCCATCAAACAGAGGATGTCATCGGGTTTTGTGTTGACTTCATTCCTGGCCTTAAGAAGATAGGTCTCCCTAAATCGCGGTATGAGGGGAGACTGACTGGAAAAGGCACGCTAGGAGCGGACTCAATAATATGCAGGGACGGGCATTCTTGTTCTCAAGCCCACTACACAGTTCTACAGAACTCTACCTTGGTGACCCCGTATGTCGATGAACACAAGAACAGTCTGCGCTCCAAACACCCGGAGCAGTGCGACGACTGGATTACATGTGAACACATTAGGACTTTGAGCAGTTGGTTGGAAGCACGTCTCAGAGGTGACAACACTGTTTGTGATGAGTTGTACTTGTTGTCCAGGGGACCATCTTTGACTGTATTGATTTACAAAGGATACGAGATAAATGGGAATACCTTTTACACGATTGACCAAGATCAAAAGAGCACCAACCAAAACAGCGGTGTACGCTTTGATGCAACAACCGAGAAGGGAAAGGACACATATTATGGTTACATAGTGGACATATGGGAACTTGACTACGGACAAGGTTTTAAGGTCCCCTTGTTTAAGTGCAAATGGGTCAATCTGTCAGGAGGCGGGGTACATGTAGACCCACAGTACGGAATGACAATAGTGGATCTGAAAAATCTTGGGTACACTGATGAACCATTCGTCCTAGCCAATGATGTGGCATAGGTTATCTATGTGAAGGACATGTCTACCAGACCGAGAAAAAGAATAGATAAGGAAACGAATACATCATACGATGAGCCAAAGCGCCACATAGTTCTTTCAAGAAAAAGAGATATCCTGGGAGTGGATGGCAAGACAGACATGTCTGAAGATTATGAAAGGTTTCATGAAATTCCTCCCTTCAATGTCAAGGCTGACCCAAGCATCATGATAAACGATGAAGATTATCCATGGCTACGGCGCAATAAGCAAATGACAAAAGCGAAGAAAAAGTGAAGACTTTCTCCCACAACTATTATGATGATACCATGCCAAATTTGTAACAGACGAGCATGCTATGCCAACTTTTTCAGAGTTCATTTGAAAACTATGAATTTAGGTCGAATTTTCTCTATAGGTGCATCTATGTTCATTTTTTTAGTAAAGTTAATCACAAACTTGTGATTCACACAAATTTCAAAGAATTCAAATTTTAACTATTCAAATTTGAGTTAATAATTTTTCTAAAACTAATGGCACTAACAAAAAGTTTATAATTTTGCTAACCTAAAAGCAAAAAGAATAAAAAAATAAAGAAAAAAACAAAAGAAATTAAATAATACAGAAAGCAAAACAAAAACAAAAGCCCGTCCCTCTCTGCATTGTTGAGCTCCTCTCAAAGTGAAAAAAATGCCTATAATATTTGTTATGACTAACTAAAATTACCAATTGAGTATAATGATAAAACACAGTAATATTAAATAGCAGGAAAAACAATGACTCAAAAATCAATTTTTATTATAAAGTTATTCATAAACTAGTGACATAAAATAATAAAGAAATCACTACAAAACTATAAGTATTTAGTTCTAAGTAGAAATGAAAAAAATAGCAAAAAAATGCCACCAACTGGGCCACCACGGCCTGAATACGACTAGAAACCCAACTATGGGCCAGGATTCAGGCCCGCAGCAGGCCCAGTAGGCCCACAGGCATTGCAGTGACAGATTAGGCCCGAAAGCCTGCAGTTGAGAGGAGCTCGAGAGGGTGGGCGCAGCAGCGCTTATAAACCACTCCCGAGCCCTCTCAACTAGCGAGGTGGGACTAAACTTTTGGGCGCGGGGCAGCACAAGGCCATTGGTCCCGGTTCGTGGAACGAACCGGGACCAATGGGGTGCATTGGTACCGGTTCGTGACACCAACCGGGACCAATGCCCCTCTTTAGTCCCGGTTGGTGCCACCAACCGGGACCAAAGGCCGCCGCTTCCCGCCCTTTGGGCTGCTGAAAAGAGGCCTTTGGTCCCGGTTGGTGGCACCAACCTGGACTAAAGAGGGGCATTGGTCCCGGTTGGTGTCATGAACCGGGACCAAAGGCCTGGGTATATAAGTAGGACTTAGGAAAATTTGACGAACTCATCGCTAGTTGCCCCCTGGCCCGCCCGACGACGCCGAGCACATCGACGCCGCCAGGCTGCCCCGACGCCGTCCGCCGCCCCTGCCGTCGCCCGAGCCTCGTCGTCGCCGTCGCCGACGTCGTCCCCGAGCCCGCGCACCCCTGCCCTCGCCCCCGAGCGCGCGCGCCTCCGCCGTCCCCGAGCCTTCCTCGTCGCCGACGCCACCTCGTGGTGAGCACGGCCCCGTTCCCCTGCTCCTCCCCCTGTACTGGCCGCCGACGCCGCCCCGCGCTGCCATCGCGCCGCCGCGCGCCCCTGCCCTTCGCTGCCGCCGCCCCTGCCCTTAATTTTTTTTAGTTTAATTTTTTTCATATGTGTATGTATATTGTATATGTGTATGTATAATGTATATGTGTATGTGTATGTATATGTGTATGTATATGTCTATGTATAATGTATATGTGTATGTGGTTAGTTTAATTTTTTTTTTGTTCATAGAAATTTTGTTCATATATATATATATATATATATATATATATATATATATATATATAGTTTTTTGTTCATAGAAAGTTTTTTGTTCATATATAGAAAGTTAGAAGAAAATTTAGAATATGCTAAAATTTAGAAGAAAAAGAAGGATGGGAAAGAAGAAAATAAGAAGGGGAAGAAAGAAGTAGAGGAGAGGAAGAAGAGGAGAAATAAATAAGAAGAGGAAAAAAGAAGAAAAAGAAGAGGAGAAGAAGAAAGGAATAGAGGAGAAGAAGAAAAAAATAGAAAATTTTCTTCTCCTCTATTCCTTTCTTCTTCTCCTCTTTTTCTTTTCTTCTTTTTTTTCTTCGATCTTCTCCTCTATTCCTTTCTTCTTCTCCTCTCTATTCCCTCTCCCGATAACTTCAACACGAGGGGGGTCGATATACCCCTCGGATAACTTCGACATGAGGGGCGGTCGATATATATACCCCCTCTCGACTGTGATAATAACTTATACCGCGGGAGCAGCCCCCGACCCTCTCGCTCGACCAAAACTCTCGAGGACACCCAAACCCTAGAAAAAACGATGTCGGTCTCCTACCCCCTCCCGTCGCGCCCCTACCCGACAAACTCTCTCGAGGCCACCCCAAACCCTTGAAGCGTTGTCGAGGCCACCCCAAACCCTAGAGAAGCAGCGTCGAGGCCACTAATTAATATATATGATTCCTTACTATGATTAGCTAGCTAGTTCTACGTTTGCCACTAATATATCCATTTGTCATGTTTGAATAATAATTGCCATGTTGTAAATATTGGTAGAAACTATGGACACCACCCGAGACGAAGCAAACGAAACGATGTTGAGGGACATAATCGCAGAAGGAAGTGATGCCGTCTCGTTGTATCTCAACGACACCGATGGTACTCTGGAAGGAGAGGGTGAAGAAGCTGGCTCTGGTGACCTAATGGCGGTGCAAGAAGAAGAACGCGAGGACGGCTCTGGTGACCCAATGCTGGTGCAAGAAGGAGACCGTGATGACGGCTCCGGTGACCGAACCGAGTCCGGCCAGGTATATATATTAGTTAAGCCTGTGCTGACTAGCTAATTGATGCATTCATTGTTTTGGTATGTACACATATTAATTAAGTCTTTGCTCTTTTTTCTAGCCCTCTGGATCGAGCACAACTGAGGTAAAGAGACGAGGCCCGAAGAAAAAGTTGAGCTTGGATGAAAGGTTTGAGATCATAGCAATCGCGCCCGACGGCCAACCTATTGAACCCATCCGAACAAAGAAGGCATTTGTTGCTCAGTGCGGGGTTCTCGTTAGGGACAAGATCCCGATCAGCATCCAGCAATGGTTCAAGCTGGCTACAGAAGACCCTGAGGTGTCTTACGTTAATGATATGCAGAAAAATGATATTTGGACTGAGCTGAAGACAAATTTCACCCTACCGCCAGAGGATGATCCGGAGAAGCCAGTTAAAGAGCAATTAATCAAGTCTTTTGCTCTTAAGAGGATGGCAGACCTATTCGGGAGGTGGAAGAATGACCTGAATAGGTTTGTCGAGAAAAAAAAACACCAGAATTCAAGGGCATATATGAGAAGCTTAGAGATGACTGGCCTGCATTTGTGGCCTACAAGACATCAGAAAAGAGTAAGAAGATGTCGGCGACAAACAAGAAAAATGCTGCGAAGAAGAAGCTTCACCATCGCACGGGGTCAG
This sequence comes from Aegilops umbellulata, assembly GCA_032464435.1. NCBI lineage: Eukaryota > Viridiplantae > Streptophyta > Magnoliopsida > Poales > Poaceae > Aegilops > Aegilops umbellulata. The sequence goes on along the minus strand of CP136059.1, from coordinate 375,230,210 downwards.
GTGGCTACCTCGTAGCCCGGCCTAAGTGGGCCAAGGCTGAGAATGATCTGCTTGCAAAAGGGATCGAACCAGAGACAATGAGCTGGCCAGACCGTTGCCGGACTTGGTTCTTCGGGGCTGGCAGAACCTTGGACCCTGTAACAGGGAAGTGCATTTGGACGGATGAGCAACTTGACATACCCTTGAAGAAGCTTTGGTACTATATCGCTGCAGCGCAGAAAGGGACATTCCTTCCAGATAGAGAGAACGACGAGCTCACAAAGGCCCTCGGAAATCCTGAGCACCCTGGACGGACACGAGGCACGCCAGGCTCCTTTCCGTGGAAGGCTGGGTTTCCGGACGCAGGCGGTTACAAAAGCGAGGAGAGGAGGAAGAAAGTGCAGCAGTCCGAACTGCAGGCGCTTCAACAAAGGGTACTCGGGATAGAGGAACGAGAATCAAATCACAGCAAACGAACTGCCGAAGCTTCCCCTGAAGCTACCCCGCCATCTCAGTGGAGAAGCAGCGTGGCTTCCACCGAGCTGCTTCAGCCGGAGCTTGTCTTGACGGCTCCTTCTGGCTATCCCGTGGATGCTATCACGGAGGCTCAAATTTGCCACCTTATGACGCAATGGATGAATATGAAGGTCAAGGCGGCTGTTGGCTCTGTTTTTCCTAATGAACCCGACGCAACTTTTCACTGCCAGCCAATTCCAGAAGGATATGCTAAGGTGATGGTGGATGAAATAACGGAGGGATTTGAGGACCTCCCGCTTGACCGCCCTACCGGAGAAGGGGAGACTCGGCTGGGTTCTGCTCTGAAGACTCCATGCCTATGGCGGAAGGAGCTCATCAACCTTCCAAACTGGACGCCTTCGCCTCCTCCTCCTCCTCCGGCGAGTCAGGGCACTCCGCCTCCTCCACCGCCTCCCCCTCCGGCGAGTGACAATCAGGGCCCTTGGTCGGCTCCTTCTCCGGCGCGTGGCGGCACTCCGCCTCCTTCTCCTCCTGCGCCGGCGTGCCCGAGCAGCCAGCCTACTCCTTCTCCGCCTCGTCAGCAAGGGCAGAAGAGACCCGCCGCCGCTCCGGCAGCTGCTCCGGCGTGTCGTAGTCCTTCTCCTCCGCCTCGTAAGCAAGTCAAGCAGACTGCCACTCCGTCTGCTCTGCCGGTGTCTAGCAGTACAACTAGAGGCGGGAGAAAATACATATTCGGTCCTTCTCTGAAGACTCCAGAGAAGTTACCATACGAGATGACCCCGGAGGAGAACGCGAGGATCGCGCGAACCGAGAAGGATGACTGGTTTCAAGGGTTGAAAGCACGGAGACATCCACCTCCGAAGGAGAAGGTAGATCCGGTGAAAGTGAAGCGCACTCTGGCTGCCCTGGCAAAACCACCCAAGTCTCCGCCGAAAGGCAACTATGAGTGCATTATTGCAAAGACATGGGCCGAAGCGTCGCGGTCGGGAAGTACAGTTAGTGATCAAAGGCTGAAAGAACGATGAGTAGCTGGGAAACAAATTGCCCAGCTCGGCGAACAAGCAAAGCAATCATGCCCCCCGCTCAAGGTGCCTAGCGTCGATCCGAGGATGGCGCCCGGTTATAACAATCTTGACGATTACCTGCCTGACGATGTACATTATGATTTCCTGGACGTGCAGATACACAGATACGAGTACGGGAAGCCTCTCGTCAAAGATGAAAGATCTCTAACAATGATGATGCGAAGATTGCATAATTGGTACATGAAAACCTGCAGAGAGTCTGGGGGTGGAATACTTTGTATATGAGAGTTAAACCGTTGCATGTTCCATTTGAGGAGTTCTATCAGTTTTTCAATCAATTGGCCCTCGATAAAGCAACGGTCACCTGCTACTGTCTGTAAGTACTACTACTTTTGTCATTAAGTCTCTCTATATAGCTCATCTCTTTCATTGCATGTATTTATAATTATCCTCACTATATTATGCAGATTGAAGATCGCTGAATTGAAGAAAAGAAAAATCAGTGATATTAGGTTCATTAACACAAATCTCATAGATGCAGTTCAGGTTAAAGATCATGCCGCAGAAACCGAGGCCAACTTGCTACAATCATTCAAAATAAATGAACACAAAGATATAATACTCTTTCCTTACAACTTCAAGTGAGTGTTGTCTTGTGCATATTCGGTTTCCCTTATATATTAGTCCAGGTTATAGTAATGTAATTGATGAGTTATGCATGCGTGCGCAGTTTCCACTATATTTTCCTGGAGATTAGGCTTTAGCAGGGAGTAGTAACTGTCTTGGACTCGAGACGAAAAGATCCCCAGGAGTATGCGGACATGACTGAAATCCTCAAGAACTAAGTTAAATCGATCATTATCCACCATATCAGCAAATTTGTTCATTTCCTGATATCAAGTAATTGTTTTCTTTTGTCTGGCAGTGTTTGGACAAAATTCAGCACAAAATCCCCGGGACTCCCAAAGGAGCTGGACTTTAGATACCCGAAAGTAAGTACTATAGTACCATGTTCTGCGCGTCTCCTAGCTATTGATTCAAGCGCTAGTTTCATCAATACCATTTGGCATTCTTGCTTATCTATTTGATTGACCTCTATTTCTTGTAAAGTGGTTGTGGCAGGAACAAGGGAATGATTTCTGTGGATACTACGTCTGCGAGTCCATCCGCCACACGACCTGTGAGCGGGGCGGGTACTCTGAGAAACAATATGAAGTGCGTAAGAAATAATATTCACATATATATGTATTGACCCCCTTCTTCAAATTAGATGTTTCGGTAGCGGGATGAACTCCTAGAACCAGATCGCATGCGAGCAATTCAAGAGGAATTGGAGGCATTCTTTCTTGACCACGTGATCACTGAAGACGGAGAATACTATGTGGACCATGCGTCCATAATTTAAGAGATTATATTTGTAAAAGATAATTATTGTATATATGTAGCCGGTAGTGGCGGACGATAGATATACGAGAACTTGTTGTTCAACCAATATCTCGGAGAAGGAGATGTGGTCGATATCACTTCTCTCTGTATGCATATATGTTCATGACGATCTTCGGTTTCCTTCGTTTGCTTACTAGCTAGTTGGCGTGCCTAGTCCTCTCTATACGTATGTATAGTACGTAGCGTCGACCAAGCACGGACATAAGATAGGACACTTCTCTCTATTAATTAGCTATCTAACACAATATATGAAATACCTAAATTAACCCCTCAAAACCCCCAAACCCACCCCCCTTCCAAAAAAAAACCAAAAACCCCAGCCTCAGAAATGCTGACGCGTGGAGGCTATTGGTCCCTGTTGGTGCCACCAACCAGGACCAAAGGCCCTCCTGCCTGGGCTCGGCGCACAGGCCACGTGGAGGCCCATCTGTCCCGGTTCTGGTTTGAACCGGGACTAAAGGGTGAGGGTATTAGTAACGACCCTTTAGTCCCGGTTCGGGAACGGGGACTAAAGGCCCTTACGAACCGGGACAAAAGGCCGGTTTTCTACTAGTGTGTGTACATGCATGCTTGTTTAGTGCAATTACATGGTTGCTTAATTAATTTAACTACATCACTATATTGTTGATCCAGCAAGTTTGCTTCACATGTATTATTACTGATGCATTGCTACACCTATGTGTGGATGCTGGTTCAAGTGCTTTCCTTTATTGATACAAGTGCATCATTCTACTTTGTCCCTGTTATATCTCATTCTTGTTTATTTTATTTTGCAAGCTATTATAGAAACGTTCCAACCACCTCAAGATCATCCATGGCAAGGATGACAAGGTCAAGCATGAGGCCAACCATTGGTATGCAACTTGCTCCTTGTGGTTATACTATCAGTTTCATAAAATATGTGTCTTAATATGCTAAGTGAAATGCATTGCTGCAATCTGAATAAGCTGGCTTAATTGTGCCTTTGTGCTGTTAGCCTTCCTTACCTGAATAACTAGGATTAAATGATAATAAAATTTCATAAGATATGTTTGGCTGCCTGTCCATGCATTCCAAACATTCACCTAATAGTTACGTTTCCTTTATCATGCAAAGAAGAGCCTCTCACCGAGTATGAGAAGGTTAGTGCTAGAAATATCATGAGGAACAATCGGATGTTCCAGTCCCTTGGCATCGGTGCAATAGCGTCGATGATTTGGAAAACAAATGGTGTATAAGAAGGTAGAAGTGATGAGGTTCAAGAAGGTAGTGGAGTTATCAATGATGACCCATAGTACAATCATAAGGAGGATGAAGTTATTGATGGAGAGGAAGTGGATGATGTTGTAGTGAACAAGACTGTTAAGGTGCAAACTCTGTCTTGCTTGGAGGGTTGGGGTTCTTTTATGCTATGTTATTCCTTGTGCTCACATATTTCTCTTGTGATCTAATGCTTTTTTCCGTGCTGTTTATACGAGGCACTGAAGGAATCTATGACGAAGAGGCCTGGTGTTAAGAAGACAGTCAGCAAGAAGAAGAAGAGCTCAGAAACATATGCTGCAATGCCTCCAGGAAGGGTGATGGCCCCAGCTCCAGGACAAAAAAAGAGGATCCTGGAACCTGATGAACCTGCCCTTGATAGAGTCACAAGGCAGAAAGCAAAGATGGTGAAAGGATCTGTGACACCCCAAAATTTTGACCTTGTTTTATTAATTAAAATCTTGCCAGGAAATTAAACTTTTCATTTTCTGATTTTTCTTTGATTTCAGTACCTTTCCTTCTTGGATCTTTATGGAGTTTTTACCCCAAGTGAAAACTTTCCAGATATATTGTTGGACTTGTTTTTCCCCTCCAGAAAAACATTTCTTTTAAAAGTGGATTTAATTGCATAAGTATTTCTCTCTGAGCTTTATTCCTTAAAGTGAGTTTACTTTGGTTTTAGGGCCCAATTTGCACTTCAACCCTTTTATAAGTTCATCTAAAATTCCAACCAAAATTTGGGGATGTCATGTGATGTTTTTGAATCACTTTTATGCAAAAATATATTTCATTCATTGGATAATTAGAGCTCTACACCAGGTTTTCAAATCTGGTCCAGTGGGCAATTTTGAACTGCAACCTATTTAAATATATCTTTAAAAGCTCCACCAAAATTGTGGGATGTTAATAGGAGTATTTTATTCAACTTTATGCAAAAAACCCAGTAATGTTCTTTGAAAAATTTGAGTGTGTCAGCCTCTTTCACTTTCTGGTCCAGTTTGGTTTTTTCTACTGCAACCCTAATTTACTTTGCTCTAGTGCCCTTGAGCGTTCTCCTGCTTATAGCCCATCTTGCAAAACCCTTAAGTCCAGAAGAGTGGTCCCATTGGAGGAATTTTAGTGCATGCAACCAGGCCTTTTTCTTTCTGTCCAAAACTGAAGTTTTGCAGGACATGCACTAACAAGTTTTTGCTTTTGTTAAACTAACCTCACCACCCTCTTACTCATCCAAGGAGACCCTGATCTGGAGAATTTGGCCACCCCAAGAGTTGCCTAGATGCCATTGGCATTTTGTCAAACACCCTGAGTGCATGACCAGTTTTGGCTTAGTTTCTGGTTTGTGTTATGAACTTGATCCCCTGACTAGACCAGCATGTCACATGGATTTGCCCAAGCCTATAGCCCCACTCTGCTAACTCTCTTGTGGATTGGGGCCCCCTAGCATGCCCTGGCATTTGGTCGAACACGTCGCGTACGTGCTCTGGGCGCGCCCAGAGCGCACGTTTTGCACGCGCGTGCACCGAGCCGCCGCGTCGCACTGCCGTTGCCTCGCGCTCGTTCTGGCACTTCCTCGCTCGCAGCCAACACCCCTCCCCTTCCCCTCGCCGCAGAGCCACCCCTGGCACTCCACAAAGCCGCCGTCAGGTCGGCCGTGGCCGCAAGCGGCCGGCTACAGCAGCCCTGGCGTCAGCGGCGCCGCCCGAGCCACTCGCGCGTGCCAGCTCACCCCCTTGAGCAGTAGGGAACTCGTCGGAATGCGTCGGCCAGCCCAAACCACCGCCACGTCGCCCTGCAGCACAGTACGGCGGTCGCCGACGATCTTATCCCCGGCCGCCGTGGAACCGCCCTTGCCCGCCTATATAAGAAGCCCCCGAGCTCGTCAGGCCCTCAAGCAACTCCCCTCGCCCCCTCACTGACCCTCCGATAGCAATAGATAGACCAGAAGTGGTCGTCTTCTTCTTCTCCGGCAACCACAGCCGTCGCCCCTGTCTCAACCACTCCGGCACCACCAGGGCCTCCCCCACCCTTCCAGCACCACCAACCGACTCCTCTTCGTCTTGCGGAGCCGCCCAGACCCCCAGCTACGACGGAGCACCACCCTAGCCAAGACCCCCAAATCGGCCCGAAGCTATCTCCACCGCAAAGCTCACCACCGGCGATTCCTTTCGTCCCCGTCTACCTAACGACCACCGGGAGTACCGCCCCAGACCCGTGGATCCATCCCCGCCCTCATCTCCCCGCGAGGAACCGCTGTTCGCCGGCGACGATTGCCGGAGCCCCGCCTTCGCTCGGGCAGAGGAAGACGAGGGAGTGGAGACCAGTCAAACCTGACCAGTGGCCCCGCTGGACCCACTGTCAGTGACCCACGCGCGGTCCACGCTGGATAAGTGAAGACGTAAACCCCCAGAGTACGTCTTTGAAGGAAATATGCCCTAGAGGCAACAATAAAGTTATTATTTATTTCCTTATATCAAGATAAATGTTTATTATTCATGCTAGAATTGTATTAACCGGAAACATAATACTTGTGTGAATACATAGACAAACCAAACGTCACTAGTATGCCTCTATTTGACTAGCTCGTTAATCAAAGATGGTTACGTTTCCTAACCATAGACATGTGTTGTCATTTGACTAACGGGATCACATCATTAGGAGAATGATGTGATTGACATGACCCATTCCATTAGCTAAGCACCCGATCGTTTAGTATGTTGCTATTGCTTTCTTCATGACTTATACATGTTCCTATGACTATGAGATTATGCAACTCCCGTTTGCCGGAGTAACACTTTGTGTGCTACCAAACGTCACAACGTAACTGGGTGATTATAAAGGAGCTCTACAGGTGTCTCCAAAGTTACATGTTGGGTTGGCGTATTTCGAGATTAGGATTTGTCACTCCGATTGTCGGAGAGGTATCTCTGGGCCCTCTCGGTAATGCACATCACATAAGCCTTGCAAGCATTGCAACTAATGAGTTAGTTGTGCGATGATGTATTACGGAACGAGTAAAGAGACTTGCCGGTAACGAGATTGAACTAGGTATTGAGATACCGACAATCGAATCTCGGGCAAGTAACATACCGATGACAAAGGGAACAACGTATGTTGTTATGCGGTCTGACCGATAAAGATCTTCGTAGAATATGTGGGAGCCAATATGAGCATCCAGGTTCCGCTATTGGTTATTGACCGGAGTCGTGTCTCGGTCATGTCTACATTGTTCTCGAAACCATAGGGTCCGCGCGCTTAACGTTACGATGACAGTTTCATTATGAGTTTATATATTTTGATGTACCGAAGTTTGTTCGGAGCCCCTGATGTGATCACGGACATAACGAGGAGTCTCGAAATGGTCGAGACATAAGGATTGATACATTGGACGGCTATATTCGGACACCGGAAGTGTTCCGGAGAAGTTTCGGATAAAACTGGAGTACCGGGGGGTTACCGGAACCCCCCCCCCCCAAGGGTTAATTGGCCTCATGGGCCCAAAGTGGAGATGAGGAGGGGCGGCCAGGGCAGGCCGCGCGCCCCCTCCCCTTCTAGTCCGAATTGGACGAGGAGGGGGGCGGCGCCCCCCCTTTCCTTCCTCTCCTCTCTCCCTTCCTTCCCCCTCTCCTACTTGGACAAGGAAAAGGAGGGAGTCCTACTCCCGGTAGGAGTAGGACTCCTCCCTGGTGCGCCTCCTCCTGGCCGGCCGTCCCTCCCCCTTGCTCCTTTATATACGGGGGCAGGGGGGCACCTCTAGACACACAAGTTGATCTTCGTGATCGTTCTCTTAGCCGTGTGCGGTGCCCCCCTCCACCATAATCCTCGATAATCTTGTAGCGGTGCTTAGGCGAAGCCCTGCGATGGTAGAACATCAAGATCGTTACCACGCCGTCATGCTGACGGAACTCATCCCCGACACTTTGCTGGATTGGAGTCCGGGGATCGTCATCGAGCTGAACGTGTGCTAGAACTCGAAGGTGTCGTAGTTTCGGTGCTTGATCGGTCGGGCCGTGAAGACGTACGACTACATCAACCGTGTTGTCATAACGCTTCCGCTGTCGGTCGACGAGGGTACGTAGACAACACTCTCCCCTCTCGTTGCTATGCATCACAATGATCTTGCGTGTGCGTAGGAATTTTTTTGAAATTACTACGTTCCCCAACAGTGGTATCAGAGCCTAGGTTTTATGTGTTGATGTTATGCATGAGTAGAACACAAGTGAGTCGTGGGCGATATAAGTCATACTGCTTACCAGCATGTCATACTTTGGTTCGGCGGTATTGTTGGATGAAGCGGCCCGGACCGACATTACGCGTACGCTTACGCGAGACTGGTTCTACCGACGTGCTTTGCACACAGGTGGCTGGCGGGTGTCAGTTTCTCCAACTTTAGTTGAACCGAGTGTGGCTACGCCCGGTCCTTGCGAAGGTTAAAACAGCACCAACTTGACAAACTATCGTTGTGGTTTTGATACGTAGGTAAGATTGGTTCTTGCTTAAGCCCGTAGCAGCCACGTAACACTTGCAACAACAAAGTAGAGGACGTCTAACTTGTTTTTGCATGGCATGTTGTGATGTGATATGGTCAAGACGTGATGCTATATTTTATTGTATGAGATGATCATGTTTTGTAACCGAGTTATCGGCAACTGGCAGGAGCCATATGGTTGTCGCTTTATTGTATGCAATGCAATTGCCCTGTAATGCTTTACTTTATCACTAAGCGGTAGCGATAGTCGTAGAAGCATAAGATTGGCGAGACGACAACGATGCTACGATGGAGATCAAGGTGTCGCGCCGGTGACGATGGTGATCATGACAGTGCTTCGAAGATGGAGATCACGAGCACAAGATGATGATGCCCATATCATATCACTTATATCGATTGCATGTGATGATTATCCTTTATGCATCTTATCTTGCTTTGATTGATGGTAGCATTTTAAGATGATCTCTCACTAATTATCAAGAAGTGTTCTCCCTGAGTATGCACCATTGCGAAATTTCTTCGTGCTGAGACACCACGTGATGATCGGGTGTGATAGGCTCTACGTTCAAATACAACGGGTGCAAAACAGTTGCACACGCAGAATACTCAGGTTATACTTGACGACAAGCATATACAGATATGGCCTCGGAACACGGAGACCGAAAGGTCGAGCGTGAATCATATAGTAGATATGATCAACATAGTAATGTTCACCAATCAAACTACTCCATCTCACGCGATGATCGGACATGGTTTAGTTGATTTGGATCACGTGATCACTTAGAGGATTAGAGGGATGTCTTTATAAGAGGGAGTTCTTAAGTAATATGATTAATTGAACTTAAATTTATCATGAACTTAGTACCTGATAGTATCTTGCTTGTTTATGTTTGATTGTAGACAGATGGCCCGTGCTGTTGTTCCGTTGAATTTTAATGCGTTCTTTGAGAAAGCAAAGTTGAAAGATGATGGTAGCAATTACACAGACTGGGTCCGTAACTTGAGGATTATCCTCATTGCTGCACAGAAAAATTACGTCCTGGAAGCACCGCTGGCTGCCAGGCCTGCTGCTGATACAACTGACGACGTTAAGAACGTCTGGCAGAGCAAAGTTGATGACTACTGGATAGTTCAATGTGCCATGCTTTATGGCTTAGAACCGGGCCTTCAACGACGTTTAGAACGTCATGGAGCATATGAGATGTTCCAGGAGTTGAAGTTAATATTTCAAGCAAATGCCCGGATTGAGAGATATGAAGTCTCCAATAAGTTCTATAGCTGCAAGATGGAGGAGAATAGTTCTGTCAGTGAGCATATACTCAAAATGTCTGGGTATAATAATCACTTGATTCAATTGGGAGTTAATCTTCCAGATGATTGCGTCATTGACAGAATTCTCCAATCACTTCCACCAAGCTACAAGAGCTTCGTGATGAACTATAATATGCAAGGGATGGAAAAGACTATTCCCGAGCTCTTCGCGATGCTAAAAGCTGCGGAGGTAGAAATCAAAAAGGAGCATCAAGTGTTGATGGTCAACAAGACCACTAGTTTCAAGAAAAAGGGCAAAGGGAAGAAGAAGGGGAACTTCAAGAAGAACAGCAAGCAAGTTGCTGCTTAGGAGAAGGAACCCAAATCTGGACCTAAGCCTGAAACTGAGTGCTTCTACTGCAAGCAGACTGGTCACTGGAAGCGGAACTGCCCCAAGTATTTGGTGTTGGGGAACGTTGCAGAAAATTAAAAATTTTCCTACGGTTTCACCAAGATCCATCTATGAGTTCATCTAGCAACGAGTATTCAGATTGGATAGCATCTACATACCACTTTGTAGATCGCAACGGAAGCGTTCGAGTGAACGTGGATGAGGTAGTCGTACTTGCCGTGATCCAATTCACCGATGATCTAGTACCGAACGGACGGCACCTCCGCGTTCAACACACGTACGGGACGGGAGACGTCTCCTCCTTCTTGATCCAGCAAGGGGGAAGGAGAGGTTGAGGAAGATCCAGCACGACGGTGTGGTGGTGGATGCAGCAGAACTCCGGCAGGGCTTCGCTAAGCAACTACGGGAGGAGGAGGAGGTGTTGCAGGGAGGAGGGAGTGCCAAGGCATATGGTGCGCTTCCCCCCACCCCTGCCCCCCTTTATATAGGTGCATTAGAGGGGGGAGGGCGCAGCCTTGCCCCTTCCTCCAAGGAAGGGGTGCGGCCAAGAGGGGGGGAGGAGTCCATCCTCCCCAAGGCACCTCGGAGGTGCCTTCCCCCCTTTGGACTCTCCCTCCTCCAAGTTTCCTTGGCGCATGGGCCCTTGGGGCTGGTTCCCCTTGGCCCAAGTGGGCCAAGGCGCACCCCCTAAGGCCCATGTGGCCCCCAAGGCAGGTGGCCCCACCTGGTGGACCCCGGGACCCCTCCGGTGGTCCCGGTACAATACCGATAACACCGAAACTTGTCCCGATGGCCAAAATAGCACTTCCTATATATAATTCTTTACCTCCGGACCATTCCGGAACTCCTCGTGACGTCCGGGATCTCATCTGGGACTCCGAACAACATTCGGGTTACTGCACATACATATCTTCACAACCCTAGCGTCACCGAACCTTAAGTGTGTAGACCCTACGGGTTCGGGAGACATGCAGACATGACCGGGACGGCTCTCGGGCAATAACCAACAGCGGGATCTGGATACCCATGTTGGCTCCCACATGCTCCACGATGATCACATCGGATGAACCACGATGTCAAGGATTCAATTAATCCCGTATACGATTCCCTTTGTCAATCGGTATTTTACTTTCCCGAGATTCGATCGTCGGTATACCAATACCTCGTTCAATCTCGTTACCAGCAAGTCACTTTTCTCGTACCGTAATGCATGATCCCGTGATCAAACACTTTGATCACCTTGAGCTCATTGTGATGATGCATTACCGAGAGGGCCCGGTGATACCTCTCCGTCAAGCGGAGTGACAAATCCCAGTCTCGATCCATGTCAACTCAACAGACACTTTCAGAGATACCCGTAGCATACCTTTATAGTCACCCAGTTACGTTGTGACGTTTGGCACACCCAAAGCACTCCTACGGTATCCGGGAGTTACACGATCTCATGGTCTAAGGAAAGGATACTTGACATTGGAAAACTCTAGCAAACGAACTATGCGATCTTATGCTATGTTTAGGATTGGGTCTTGTCCATCACATCATTCTCCTAATGATGTGATCCCGTTATCGATGACATCCAATGTCCATAGTCAGGAAACCATGACTATCTGTCGATCAACGAGCTAGTCAACTAGAGGCTCACTAGGGACATGTTGTTGTCTGTTATTCACACATGTATTACGATTTCCGGTTAACACAATTATAGCACGAATAAAGACAATTATCATGAATAAGGAAATATAATAATAATGCTTTTATTATTGCCTCTAGGGCATATTTCCAACAGTCTCCCACTTGCACTAGAGTCAATAATCTAGTTACATTGTGATGAATCGAACACCCATAGAGTTCTGGTGCTGATCATGTTTTGCCTTAGGGAGAGGTTTAGTCAACGGATCTGCGACATTCAGATCCGTGTGCACTTTACAAATTTCTATGTCTCCATCTTGAACATTTTCACGAATGGAGTTGAAGCGACGCTTGATGTGCCTAGTCTTCTTGTGAAACCTGGGCTCCTTTGCAAGTGCAATAGCTCCAGTGTTGTCACAGAAGAGCTTGATTGGCCCCGACGCATTGGGTATGACTCCGAGGTCGGTGATGAACTCCTTCACCCAAATTGCTTCATGTGCTGCCTCCGAGGCTGCCATGTACTCCGCTTCACATGTAGATCCCGCCACGACGCTTTGCTTGCAATTGCACCAGCTTACTGCCCCACCATTCAGAATATACACGTATCCGGTTTGTGACTTAGAGTCACCCAGATCTGTGTCGAAGCTAGCGTCGACGTAACCTTTTACGACGAGCTCTTCGTCACCTCCATAAACGAGAAACATTTCCTTAGTCCTTTTCAGGCACTTCAGGATATTCTTGACCGCTGTCCAGTGTTCCTTGCCGGGATTACTTTGGTACCTACCTACCAAACTTACGGCAAGGTTTACATCAGGTCTGGTGCACAGCATGGCATACATAATAGAACCTATGGCTGAGGCATAGGGGATGACACTCATCTCTTCTATATCTTCTGTCGTGGTCGGACATTGAGCTGAGCTCAATTTCACACCTTGTAACACAGGTAAGAACCCCTTCTTAGATTGATCCATATTGAACTTCTTCAATATCTTATCAAGGTATGTGCTTTGTGAAAGACCTATGAGGCGTCTCGATCTATCTCTATAGATCTTGATGCCTAATATGTAAGCAGCTTCTCCAAGGTCCTTCATTAAAAAACTTTTATTCAAGTAGGCCTTAATGCTGTCCAAGAGTTCTATATCATTTCCCATCAAAAGTATGTCATCTACATATAATATGAGAAATGCTACAGAGCTCCCACTCACTTTCTTGTAAACACAGGCTTCTCCATAAGTCTGTGTAAACCCAAACGCTTTGATCATCTCATCAAAGCGAATGTTCCAACTCCGAGATGCTTGCACCAGCCCATAAATCGAGCGTTGGAGCTTGCACACCTTATCAGCATTCTTAGGATCGACAAAACCTTCCGGCTACATCATATACAATTCTTCCTTAAGGAAACCATTAAGGAATGCCGTTTTGACGTCCATTTGCCATATCTCATAATCATAGTATGCGGCAATTGCTAACATGATTCGGACGGACTTCAGCTTCGCTACCGGTGAGAAAGTCTCATCGTAGTCAACCCCTTGAACTTGTCGATAACCCTTAGCGACAAGCCGAGCTTTATAGATGGTCACATTACCATCCGCGTCTGTCTTCTTCTTAAAGATCCATTTATTTTCTATGGCTCGCCGTTCAACGGCCAAGTCAGTCAAAGTCCATACTTCGTTTTAATACATGGATCCTATCTCGGATTTCATGGCTTCCAGCCATTTGTCGAAATCCGGGCCCGCCATTGCTTCCTCATAGTTCGAAGGTTCACCGTTGTCTAACAACATGATTTCCAAGACAGGGTTGCCGTACCACTCTGGTGCGGAACGTGTCCTTGTGGACCTTCGAATTTCAGTAGGAGCTTGATTAGAAGTATCTTGATCATAATCATTAATTTCCTCTCTAGTCGGTGCAGGCACCTTAGGAACGATTTCTTGAGTTTCGCCGTTGTCCGGTTCAAGAGGTAACACTTCATCAAGTTCTACTTTCCTCCCACTTACTTCTTTCGAGAGAAACTCTTTCTCCAGAAAGGATCCATTCTTGGCAACAAAGATCTTGCCTTCGGATCTGTGGTAGAAGGTATACCCAACAGTTTCTTTAGGGTATCCTATGAAGACGCATTTTTCCGATTTGGGTTCGAGCTTTTCAGGTTGAAGTTTCTTCACATAAGCATCGCATCCCCAAACTTTTAGAAACGACAGCTTAGGTTTCTTCCCAAACCATAATTCATACGGTGTCGTCTCAACGGATTTCGACGGAGCCCTATTTAAAGTGAATGCGGCAGTCTCTAAAGCATAGCCCCAAAAAGATAGCGGTAAGTCGGTAAGAGACATCATAGATCGCACCATATCTAATAGAGTGCGATTACGACGTTCGGACACACCATTACGCTGAGGTGTTCCAGGCGGCGTGAGTTGTGAAACTATTCCACATTTTCTTAAGTGTGTGCCAAATTCATGACTCAAGTATTCTCCTCCACGATCTGATCGTAGAAACTTGATCTTTCTCTCACGTTGATTTTCAACCTCACTCTGAAATTCCTTGAACTTTTCAAAGGTTTCAGACTTGTGTTTCATTAAGTAGATATACCCATATCTACTCAAGTCATCAGTGAGGGTGAGAACATAACGATAGCCTCCGCGAGCCTCAACACTCATTGGACCGCATACATTGGTATGTATGATTTCCAATAAGTTGGTTGCTCGCTCCATTGTTCCTGAGAACGGAGTCTTGGTCATTTTACCCATGAGGCATGGTTCGCACGTGTCAAATGATTCATAATCAAGAGACTCTAAAAGTCCATCTGCATGGAGCTTCTTCATGCGTTTGACACCTATGTGACCAAGGCGGCAGTGCCACAAATATGTGGGAGTATTGTTATCAACTTTAACTCTTTTGGTACTCACACTATGAATATGTGTATCATCACGTACGAGATTCATCAAGAATAAACCATTAACCATCGGAGCATGACCATAAAACATATCTCTCATATAAATAGAACAACCATTATTCTCGGATTTAAATGAGTAGCCATCTCGAATTAAGCGAGATCCAGATACAATGTTCATGCTCAAACTTGGCACTAAATAACAATTATTGAGGTTTAAAACTAATCCCGTAGGTAAATGTAGAGGCAGCGTGCCGACGGCGATCACATCGACCTTGGAACCATTCCCGACGCGCATCGTCACCTCGTCCTTCGCCAGTCTCCGTTTATTCCGCAGCTCCTGCTTTGAGTTACAAATATGAGCAACTGCACCGGTATCAAATACCCAAGAGCTACTACGAGTACTGGTAAGGTACACATCAATTACATGTATATCACATATACCTTTGGTTTTGCCGGCCTTCTTGTCCGCTAAGTATTTGGGGCAGTTCCGCTTCCAGTGACCACTTCCCTTGCAGTAAAAACACTCAGTCTCGGGCTTGGGTCCATTCTTTGGCTTCTTCCTGGTAACTTGCTTACCGGGCGCGGCAACTTCCTTGCCGTCCTTCTTGAAGTTCTTTTTACCCTTGCCCTTCTTGAACCTAGTGGTTTTATTCACCATCAACACTTGATGCTCCTTCTTGATTTCTACCTCTGCTGATTTCAGCATAGCATATACCTCAGGAATGGTCTTTACCATCCCCTGCATATTGTAGTTCATCACAAAGCTCTTGTAGCTAGGTGGAAGCGACTGGAGGATTCTGTCAATGACCGCTTCTTCTGGGAGATTAACTTCCAGTTGAGTCATGCGGTTGTGCAACCCAGACATTTTGAGTATGTGCTCACTGACAGAGCCATTTTCCTCCATCTTACAGCTAAAGAATTTGTCGGAGACTTCATATCTCTCGACCCGGGCATGAGCTTGGAAAACCATTTTCAGCTCTTCGAACATCTCATATGCTCCATGTCTCTCAAAACGCTTTTGGAGTCCCGGCTCTAAGCTGTAAAGCATGCCGCACTGAACGAGGGAGTAATCATCGCAGCGTGACTGCCAAGCGTTCATAACGTCTTGTTCTGCAGGGAGAATAGGTGCGTCACCCAGCGGTGCCCTTAGGACATAATCTTTCTTGGCAGCTATGAGGATGATCCTCAGGTTCCGGACCCAGTCCGTATAGTTGCTACCATCGTCTTTCAGCTTGGTTATCTCTAGGAACGCGTTGAAGTTGAGGACTACGTTGGCCATTTGATCTACAAGACATATTGTAAATATTTAGACTAAGTTCATGATAATAAAGTTCATTTAATCAAATTTAATGAACTCCCACTTAGATAGACATCCCTCTACTAGTCATCTAAGTATTACATGATCCGAGTCAACTAGGCCGTGTCCGATCATCACGTGAGACGGACTAGCCAACATCGGTGAACATCTTCATGTTGATCGTATCTTCTATACGACTCATGCTCGACCTTTCGGTCTTCTGTGTTCCGAGGCCATGTCTGTACATGCTAGGCTCGTCAAGTCAACCTAAGTGTTTTGCGTGTGTAAATCTGTCTTACACCCGTTGTATGCGAACGTAAGGACCTATCACACCCGATCATCACGTGGTGCTTCGGAACGACGAACCTTAGCAACGGTGCACAGTTAGGGTGAACACTTTCTTGAAATTATTATGAGGGATCATCTTATTTACTACCGTCGTTCTAAGTAAACAAGATGCAAAACATGATAAACATCACATGCAATCAAATAATAAACGTGACATGATATGGCCAATATCACATAGCTCCTTTGATCTCCATCTTGGGGCTCCATGATCATCTTGTCACCGGCTTGACACCATGATCTTCATCATCATGATGTTCATCATCGTGTCTCCATGAAGTTGCTCGCCAACTATTACTTCTACTACTATGGCTAACGCGTTTAGCAATAAAGTAAAGTAACTTACATGGCGATTCTCAATGACACGCAGGTCATACAAAAAATAAAGACAACTCCTATGGCTCCTGCCGGTTGTCATACTCATCGACATGCAAGTCGTGATTCCTATTACAATAGCATGAACATCTCATACATCACATATAGATCATTCATCATACATCACAACTTTGGCCATATCATATCACATAGCACTTGCTGCAAAAACAAGTTAGACGTCCTCTAATTGTTGTTGCAAGTTTTACGTGGCTGAATTAGGGTTCTAGCAAGAACGTTTTCTTACCTATGTTCAAACCACAACGTGATTTGTCAATCTCTATTTACCCTTCATAAGGACCCTGTTCATCGAATCCGATCCAACTAAAGTAGGAGAGACAGACACCCGCCAGCCACCTTATGCAACTAGTGCATGTTAGTCGGTGGAACCGGTCTCACGTAAGCGTACGTGTAAGGTTGGTCCGGGCCGCTTCATCCCACAATACCGCTGAATCAAGATTGACTAGTAACGGCAAGAAGAATTGACAACATCTACGCCCACAACAAATTGTGTTCTACTCGCACAAGAAGAACTATGCATAGACCTAGCTCATGATGCCACTGTTGGGGAACGTTGCAGAAAATTAAAATTTTTCCTACGGTTTCACCAAGATCCATCTATGAGTTCATCTAGCAACGAGTATTCAGATTGGATAGCATCTACATACCACTTTGTAGATCGCAACGGAAGCGTTCGAGTGAACGTGGATGAGGTAGTCGTACTTGCCGTGATCCAATTCACCGATGATCTAGTACCGAACGGACGGCACCTCCGCGTTCAACACACGTACGGGACGGGAGACGTCTCCTCCTTCTTGATCCAGCAAGGGGGAAGGAGAGGTTGAGGAAGATCCAGCACGACGGTGTGGTGGTGGATGCAGCAGAACTCCGGCAGGGCTTCGCTAAGCAACTACGGGAGGAGGAGGAGGTGTTGCAGGGAGGAGGGAGTGCCAAGGCATATGGTGCGCTGCCCCCCACCCCTGCCCCCCTTTATATAGGTGCATTAGAGGGGGGAGGGCGCAGCCTTGCCCCTTCCTCCAAGGAAGGGGTGCGGCCAAGAGGGGGGGAGGAGTCCATCCTCCCCAAGGCACCTCGGAGGTGCCTTCCCCCCTTTGGACTCTCCCTCCTCCAAGTTTCCTTGGCGCATGGGCCCTTGGGGCTGGTTCCCCTTGGCCCAAGTGGGCCAAGGCGCACCCCCTAAGGCCCATGTGGCCCCCAAGGCAGGTGGCCCCACCTGGTGGACCCCGGGACCCCTCCGGTGGTCCCGGTACAATACCGATAACACCGAAACTTGTCCCGATGGCCAAAATAGCACTTCCTATATATAATTCTTTACCTCCGGACCATTCCGGAACTCCTCGTGACGTCCGGGATCTCATCCGGGACTCCGAACAACATTCGGGTTACTGCACATACATATCTTCACAACCCTAGCGTCACCGAACCTTAAGTGTGTAGACCCTACGGGTTCGGGAGACATGCAGACATGACCGGGACGGCTCTCGGGCAATAACCAACAGCGGAATCTGGATACCCATGTTGGCTCCCACATGCTCCACGATGATCACATCGGATGAACCACGATGTCAAGGATTCAATTAATCCCGTATACGATTCCCTTTGTCAATCGGTATTTTACTTGCCCGAGATTCGATCGTCGGTATACCAATACCTCGTTCAATCTCGTTACCAGCAAGTCACTTTTCTCGTACCGTAATGCATGATCCCGTGATCAAACACTTTGATCACCTTGAGCTCATTGTGATGATGCATTACCGAGAGGGCCCGGTGATACCTCTCCGTCAAGCGGAGTGACAAATCCCAGTCTCGATCCATGTCAACTCAACAGACACTTTCAGAGATACCCGTAGCATACCTTTATAGTCACCCAGTTACGTTGTGACGTTTGGCACACCCAAAGCACTCCTACGGTATCCGGGAGTTACACGATCTCATGGTCTAAGGAAAGGATACTTGACATTGGAAAACTCTAGCAAACGAACTATGCGATCTTATGCTATGTTTAGGATTGGGTCTTGTCCATCACATCATTCTCCTAATGATGTGATCCCGTTATCGATGACATCCAATGTCCATAGTCAGGAAACCATGACTATCTATCGATCAACGAGCTAGTCAACTAGAGGCTCACTAGGGACATGTTGTTGTCTGTTATTCACACATGTATTACGATTTCCGGTTAACACAATTATAGCACGAATAAAGACAATTATCATGAATAAGGAAATATAATAATAATGCTTTTATTATTGCCTCTAGGGCATATTTCCAACATTTGGCGGATAAGAAGGATGGCAAGGTGAACAAAGGTATATGTGATATACATGTTATTGATGCGTACCTTACTAATTCTCGCAGTTGCACCTGGGTATTTGATACTGGTTCTGTTGCTAATATTTGCAACTCGAAACAGGGACTACACATTAAGCGAAGGTTGGCTAAGGACGAGGTGACGATGCGCGTGGGAAATGGTTCCAAAGTCGATGTGATCGCGGTCGGCACGCTACCTCTACATCTACCTTCGGGATTAGTATTAGACCTAAATAATTGTTATTTGGTGCCAGCGTTGAGCATGAACATTATATCTGGATCTTGTTTGATGCGAGACGGTTATTCATTTAAATCAGAGAATAATGGTTGTTCTATTTATATGAGTAATATCTTTTATGGTCATGCACCCTTAAAGAGTGGTCTATTCTTATTAAATCTCGATAGTAGTGACACACATATTCATAATGTTGAAGCCAAAAGATGCAGAGTTGATAATGATAGTGCAACTTATTTGTGGCACTGTCGTATGGGTCATATCGGTGTAAAGCGCATGAAGAAACTCCATACGGATGGGCTTCTAGAACCACTTGATTATGAATCACTTGGTACTTGCGAACCGTGCCTTATGGGCAAGATGACCAAAACACCATTCTCCGGAACTATGGAGAGAGCAATAGGTTTGTTGGAAATCATACATACAGATGTATGCGGTCCGATGAATGTTGAGGCTCGTGGCGGATATCGTTATTTTCTCACCTTCACAGATGACTTAAGTAGATATGGGTATATCTACTTAATGAAACATAAGTCTGAAACATTTGAAAAGTTCAAAGAATTTCAGAGTGAAGTTGAAAAACATCGTAACAAGAAAATAAAGTTTCTACGATCAGATTGTGGAGGAGAATATTTGAGTTACGAGTTTGGTGCACATTTGAAACACTGCGGAATAGTTTCGCAACTCACGCCACCCGGAACACCACAGCGTAATGGTGTGTCCGAACGTCGTAATCATACTTTACTATATATGGTGCGATCTATGATGTCTCTTACTGATTTACCGCTATCGTTTTGGGGTTATGCTTTAGAGACGGCCGCATTCATGTTAGATAGGGCACCAGCGAAATCCGTTGAGATGACGCCTTATGAACTATGGTTTGGCAAGAAACCAAAGTTGTCGTTTCTTAAAGTTTGGGGCTGCGATGCTTATGTGAAAAAACTTCAACCTGATAAGCTCGAACCCAAATCGGAGAAATGTGTCTTCATAGGATATCCAAAGGAAACTATTGGATACACCTTCTATCACAGATCCGAAGGCAAGACATTTGTTGCTAAATTCGGAAACTTTCTAGAGAAGGAGTTTCTCTCGAAAGAAGTGAGTGGGAGGAAGTAGAACTTGATGAGGTAACTGTACCTGCTCCCTTATTGGAAAGTAGTACATCACAGAAACCATTTTTTGCGACAACAACACCAATTAGTGAAGAAGCTAATGATGATGATCATGAAACTTCAGAACAAGTTACTACTGAACCTCGTAGATCAACCAGAGTAAGACCCACACCAGAGTGGTATGGTAATCCTGTTCTGGAAGTCATGCTACTAGATCATGATGAACCTACGAACTATGAAGAAGCGATGGTGAGCCTAGATTCCGCAAAATGGATTGAAGACACGAAATCTGAGATGGGATCCATGTATGAGAACAAAGTGTGGACTTTGGTTGACTTGCCCGATGATCGGCAAGCAATTGAGAATAAATGGATCTTCAAGAAGAAGACTGACGCTGACGGTAATGTTACTGTCTACAAAGCTCGACTTGTCGCAAAAGATTTTCGACAAGTTCAAGGGATTGACTACGATGAGACCTTCTCACCCGTAGCGATGCTTAAGTCTGTCCGAATCATGTTAGCAATTGCCGCATTTTATGATTATGAAATTTGGCAAATGGATGTTAAAACTGCATTCCTGAATGGATTTCTGGAAGAAGAATTGTATATGATGCAGCCGGAAGGTTTTGTCGATCCAAAAGAAGCTAACAAAGTGTGCAAGCTCCAGCGATCCATTTATGGACTGGTGCAAGCCTCTCGGAGTTGGAATAAATGCTTTGATAGTGTAATCAAAGCATTTGGGTTTTTACAGACTTTTGGAGAAGCCTGTATTTACAAGAAAGTGAGTGGGAGCTCTGTAGCATTTCTGATATTATATGTGGATGACATATTACTAATCGGAAATGATATAGATTTTCTGAATAGCATAAAGGGATACTTGAATAAGAGTTTTTCAACGAAAGACCTCGGTGAAGCTGCTTACATATTGGGCATTAAGATCTATAGAGATAGATCAAGACGCTTAATTGGACTTTCACAAAGCACATACCTTGACAAAGTTTTGAAAAAGTTCAAAATGAATCAAGCAAAGAAAGGATTCTTGCCTGTGTTACAAGGTGTGAAATTGAGTAAGACTCAATGCCCGACCACTACAGAAGATAAAGAGAAAATGAAAGATGTTCCCTATGCTTCAGCCATAGGCTCTATCATGTATGCAATGCTGTGTACCAGACCTGATGTGTGTCTTGCTATAAGTCTAGCAGGGAGGTACCAAAGTAATCCAGGAGTGGATCACTGGACAGCGGTCAAGAACGTCCTGAAATACCTGAAAAGGACTAAGGATATGTTTCTCATATATGGGGGTCACAAAGAGCTCATCGTAAATGGTTACGTTGATGCAAGCTTTGACACTAATCCGGACGATTCTAAATCGCAAACCGGATATGTGTTTACATTAAACGGTGCAGCTGTCAGTTGGTGCAGTTCTAAACAAAGCGTTGTGGCGGGATCTACATGTGAAGCGGAGTACATAGCTGCTTTAGAAGCAGCAAACGAAGGAGTCTGGATGAAGGAGTTCATATCTGATCTAGGTGTCATACCTAGTGCATCGGGTCCAATGAAAATCTTTTGTGACAATACCGGTGCAATTACCTTGGCAAAGGAATCCAGATTTCACAAGAGAACCAAGCACATCAAGAAACGCTGCAATTCCATCCGGGATCTAGTCCAGGTGGGAGACACAGAGATTTGCAAGATACATACAGATTTGAATGTAGCAGACCCGTTGACTAAGCCTCTTCCATGAGCAAAACATGATCAGCACCAAAGCTCCATGGGTGTTAGAATCATTACTGTGTAATCTAGATTATTGACTCTAGTGCAAGTGGGAGAATGAAGGAAATATGCCCTAGAGGCAATAATAAAGTTATTATTTATTTCCTTATATCATGATAAATGTTTATTATTCATGCTAGAATTGCATTAACCGGAAACATAATACTTGTGTGAATACATAGACAAACTAAACGTCACTAGTATGCCTCTACTTGACTAGCTCGTTAATCAAAGATGGTTATGTTTCCTAACCATAGACATGTGTTGTCATTTGACTAACGGGATCACATCATTAGGAGAATGATGTGATTGACATGACCCATTCCATTAGCTTAGCACCCGATCGTTTAGTATGTTGCTATTGCTTTCTTCATGACTTATACATGTCCCTATGACTATGAGATTATGCAACTCCCGTTTGCCGGAGGAACACTTTGTGTGCTACCAAACGTCACAACGTAACTAGGTGATTATAAAGGAGCTCTACAGGTGTCTCCAAAGGTACATGTTGGGTTGGCGTATTTCGAGATTAGGATTTGTCACTCCGATTGTCGGAGAGGTATCTCTGGGCCCTCTCGGTAATGCAAATCACATAAGCCTTGCAAGCATTGCAACTAATGAGTTAGTTGCGCGATGATGTATTACGGAACGAGTAAAGAGACTTGCCGGTAACGAGATTGAAATAGGTATTGAGATGCCGACAATCGAATCTCGGGCAAGTAACATACCGATGACAAAGGGAACAACGTATGTTGTTATGCGGTCTGACCGATAAAGATCTTCGTAGAATATGTGGGAGCCAATATGAGCATCCAGGTTCCGCTATTGGTTATTGACCGGAGACGTGTCTCGGTCATGTCTACATTGTTCTCGAAACCATAGGGTCCGCACGCTTAACGTTACGATGACAGTTTCATTATGAGTTTATATATTTTGATGTACCGTAGTTTGTTCAGAGTCCCGGATGTGATCACGGACATGACGAGGAGTCTCGAAATGGTCGATACATAAAGATTGATATATTGGACGGCTATATTCGGACACCGGAAGTGTTCCGGAGAAGTTTCGGATAAAACCGGAGTACCGGGGGGTTACCGGAACCCCCCCGAGGGTTAGTGGGCCTCATGGGCCCAAAGTGGAGAAGAGGAGGGGCGGCCAGGGCAGGCAACGCGCCCCTCCCCCTCTAGTCCGAATTGGACAAGGAGGGGGGGGCGCCCCCCCCTTTCCTTCCTCTCCTCTCTCCCTTCCTTCCCCCTCTCCTACTTGGACAAGGAAAAGGAGGGAGTCCTACTCCCGGTAGGAGTACGACTCCTCCCTGGCGCGCCTCCTCCTGGCCGGCCGCCCCTCTCCCTTGCTCCTTTATATATGGGGGCAGGGGGCACCTCTAGACACACAAGTTGATCTTCGTGATCGTTCTCTTAGCCGTGTGCGGTGCCCCCCTCCACCATAATCCTCGATAATATTGTAGCGGTGCTTAGGAGAAGCCCTGCGACGGTAGAACATCAAGATCGTCACCACGCCATCGTGCTGACAGAACTCATACCCGACACTTTGCTGGATCGGAGTCCAGGAATCGTCATCGAGCTGAACGTGTGCTAGAACTCGGAGGTGCCATAGTTTCGGTGCTTGATCGGTCGGGCCATGAAGACGTACGACTACATCAACCGCGTTGTCATAACGCTTCCGTTGTCGGTCTACGAGGGTACGTAGACAACACTCTCCCCTCTCGTTGCTATGCATCACCATGATCTTGCGTGTGCGTAGGAAATTTTTTGAAATTACTACGTTCCCCAACAGTCTTCGCTGCACCGAAAACGCTTTCTCTTTCGAACGTTTTCTTTTTCTGTTTTATTTTGAAAACAGATTTTTTTGAGGAATTGGACAGTAGGAGAGGCTCCTACTGTTTTTTCATATATAAAAAGGGGGGGTGTTACATAGTTACAAATCATGTACAGGTGGGAGAGGTTGCCAACCTCCACCCCATAGTGTGGGGTGTACAAGCAAGGAAAAGGGTGTAAAAAAGCTAGGCTAGGGAGTGTACAAAGGATATGATGGAGGCACGAAGGGCCTCTTTGGTTCTGTGCTGTAGCAAGCTAAAATCTTGAATGAATCTATCTAGCTAGGCGTCAACACTGGGTGTGGTACCTCTGAAGTGTTTATTATTCCTTTCTTTCCATAGGCTCCAGGCAGCGGTTAAAAAGATATCAAAGAAGAACAATGGCCCACTCCAGGTCTGGTGCATCCCATGAAGGAGTTGCATTCTGCATGAATATGAGGGCCAAGTAATACCCAGATTGCTCCAGCAGGTTTAGCTGAATGAACAAGAGAAAATCATGTGGTCAACCGTCTCCTCAACTTGCTGCCCACAGAGCAGGCACGTGTGGTCATCACCAATGTGGAAGTGCCTTCTTTTCAACATATTCCTAGTGTTTAGCCGGTCATGAATGAGAAGCCACCCGAAGACCTTGATACGCATAATGCAATGCGACTTCCATAAGTGCGAGAAGGTAGGGTGCGCCTCGGCCTCTCTGAAGCAGAATTTATAGTAGTCTGAAGCCTTGAACTTAGATTTGCCCCAAATATACGACCAGACGTCATGCAGGGAGGTGGAGGGTTGCAAATGCGTGGATATCCCCTGGAGCTCGTGGATTTCGTCCAGCGCTTGTGGAGATAAGGGTAGGTAGAAGGTTTCATCTAGCGTCGTGCTGCCCAAGAAAGTTTGAACTGATATATCTTCATTGGTAGCAAAGGAGAAGGCCCGGGGATGGGTGGTCTCAAGGATGTTATCATTCCACAGGTCTTTCCAAAAGAGAGCCGTGGAGCCATCGACTATCTGGACACGTGAAACCCCTCTATAAACGGGCGTGAGTTTGAGTATGTCTCGCCACCAGAATGAGCCTAGTGGTTCAGCTGCGTGTGGGATTTTGTCCGTATAATAGTTGTCCCAAAGTAGGCTTACCCAGGGGACGTCCATCTTGTTATAGAACTTGTGTAAGAATTTCAAGAGGAGCGCCTCATTCTGAAGTTTAATGTTAATCACCCCAAGACCACCGTATTTTTTGGGCCTGCAGACCATCTCCCACGCAGCCAGAGAGCTGCATTTGTCACCTTGTTCCGTCTTTTTAGTCCAGAGACATCTTCGCCTTATCCTGTCTAGCATCTCGATCAATTTGGGAGGGAATCTCAAAGTACACATGGCATATATGAGGAGGGAAGTGACTGTGGCATTTAGCCAGGAAAGTTTGCCTCCATAAGACATCATGGCTATCGTCAAAGTGAGGCGTCTTTCAGCAGAGCACACCAGCGGCATAAGATCCAGAATTGTTGGCTTAGACGTCCCAAGAGGCAGGCCGAGGTATGTGAAAGGCATTTGACCCACAGAACAGCCCAGAACACGCGCCAAGTCCGAAGTCACCTCTGGGGATGTGTTGATCGGTATGAGAGTGGACTTATGGAAGTTGATTTTCAAACCGATGGACGACGCTTAATCCGTTAGGATCCCTTTGATAGTGGCAGCCTGCTGAGGACAGGCAGGTAAGACTAAGATGGTGTCATTAGCGTACTGGATAACCGGATAATCTGTCTGCCTAGCACATGGAAAATGTAAATGGATTCGGCCCTGTCGGAACGCCTCATTAACAGCAGCTTGTAGGAGGTCAGCGGCAAGAACAAATATAAAAGGCGATAGGGGGTCGCCTTGCCGGACTCCAGTGCGACAGTGAAATTGCCGGCCGGGTACGCCATTAAGGAGAACCGAAGAGCGGCCAGTGGAGAAGATGGACTTGATCCAGTAGATCCATTTTTCATTAAACCCCATGTGCTTCATGATAGTGAGCATAGGAGCATGCTCGATGGTGTCAAAGGCCTTCGCAAAATCAAGTTTCAAGATAATGATGGGTCGTTTGGAAGCTTGGCATTGGTGGATGTATTGGAATGCCCACGCGAGGCAATCTTGGATCGTACGCCCCTTGATGAAGCCATATTGATTCCTGTGAATAAGCTTGAGAATGACCCGTTGAAGGCGATTAGCAAGTAGTTTGGTAATCAACTTGAGGCAACAATTCAGCAATGTGATTGGCCTATAATCATTGACTGTCTCCGGAGAGTTAGTCTTGGGGATGAGGGTAATGAGGCCGTCATTTATGCTTGTGAGATCAAGGTCTCCATTATGAAACTGGTCGCAGAGTGTATAGAACTCATTTTTAATGATAGGCCAACATGCTTTTAAGAATGCCCCACTAAAACCGTCCGGACCTGGTGCATGATCGGCCGGCATCTCTTTGACCATGGCATCAATCTCAGCGTGAGTGAAGGGTGCGGTCATGTGATCGAGGTTGTCATTGCGGTGATTATTTCATGAAGATTGAACTTCATTTCAGACGGGGTAGAAGTACCCAGGCGATCTTTATAGGTTTGGAATAGAAGGGCTTCCTAGATGGGATGAGCCTCCACGACCGTGCCGTCATCAGTGCAGAAGTTGGCAATATTGTTTTTTCTATAACGCTCTGTGGCCACTGCTTGAAAAAATTTGCTATTTTCATCCCCGAACTTGATCCAGCGAATGGTGCAGCGCTTTTTCCAATACTGCTTCTGATAGTTGAGTAACCGCAGGACATGCTTTTTCAGTATCTTTCTGAAGTTCGCCTCTGGTGTGGTGAGGAGTCTACTGTTTTCAAGTTTGTCCAAGTCTGCTAGGGTTTTGTTACAGTTGGCAATTGCCACAGAGAGACGAGAGATGTTCTTACTCCAAATTTTGAGTGCATGTCTGAGCATTTTGAATTTACGGCAAAGGACAGTGGCAGCATTGGTGGATCGAACAGGTCTATTCCACGTCTCCTGAACAAGGTCAAAAAACCCGGGGTGTAGAATCCAGTAAGATTCAAAACGAAACATCTTGCATCTGGGGATAGATGTTTGGATGGAAACCGAGCATGGCACATGATCTGAAATAGGTTTACCCAGTGGTTTGCCAATAGTGTTGGGGTAAACATTAGTCCAGTGGAGTGAGGTAAAGAACCAGTCAAGCTGTTCCAAAAGAGGCTCCTGCTGCATGTTACTCCACGTGAATGAGCGTCCTTTAATGGGGAGCTCAATGAGATTTTGAGAGCGGATAATATCGTTGAAGGTGACCATATCATTAGGGCAACCCCCAGGTTTGTTACGGTTGTCAGGGGCACGAATATAGTTAAAGTCCCCAAGTAAGAGCCAATCTTGATCGCTTGGGATGTGAAGAGCATATAACAAATTAGTGAATTCAGTACATGCATCGCCGGAGCAAGGACCATAAATATTGGCTAACGTCCATTTCTGGGCAGATTGCGTGCTAATGAAATCAATAACCAGAGCATATGGATCAGAAGACACCACAGAACCGGAGAAAACAGAGCTTTTCCAAATTGTAATTAAGCCACCAGATGCACCATTCGAAGGAACAAAAGCAAACTTATCAAATTGTCTAGGACAGCAAGACTTAATGAAATGCAGATCAAAGGAAGTCTTTTTCGTCTCTTGCAAACAGACAATGGAACAACCAACAGGGAACATTCCAACTACGCAAAAGAGCCATGAAGAGCAGGATAGTTAAGCAGCAGGCGAAGCTGGGGCGCCCTCAACATCTGCAGGAGGTGGAGTGCCAGTGTCCATGGAAGGTGCAGCAACATCTTCAGCGAGCAGGAGTGCATCAGTGACCTCTTCCGCGGGAACAGCACATCTGTTAATAGCAATGTCTTGTATGATGTTGATAGGAGTTGGGGGAATCCCCTCAGACTGACGCGCAGTTGCATTAGCAGATGAAGATGTGCCAATGGAGGGGTTCATTCTTGGTTTAACCCTGGAGGTGGCAGGACGTGCATCAGATACGGGTGGCACTCTGAAACCATTGTATCTGGTAGAGCGGTTGCTGCGGCGAACTTCTGCAGTAGAAATGGGGGAAGGAGCACGAGCACGGCGAGCACAAGTAAGAATCAGGCCCGAAGAGTTCTCAGTATCATTAACAGCAGCTAGATCGAGGTTGTCTCTCACCAGCCTGGGCGAGGGTGCATCAGATGGTAAGGCAGCAGGACCGTGCAACAGGTTGTCATCAGAGACGCGTGGCTCCAATACTTGTAGAGGTGACTCAGGCTCAAAGTGAATGGGCGTGTCAGAAGAGACCAAGCTCTGGTTTCCAACCGAAGAATGTGGGCCAGCCTCAAGTTCTTCAATCACCACAGAGGAGGAAGGCAAAGCAGGTTGAGTGAAGTGAATCCCACGGGTATCAGCAGACACAGTGATTGACACCTGGGTGACAGAATCCCTGAACCAAAAACCCGAGCTCCAAGGACCAATAGTGGCAAGCGCAGGGCGTAAAGCATGGAAGATCATGGAGTTGAGGTGCTGCCTTGGAATAGGGTCTATAAGCAGGAGGTTTATCATGTCATTACCTTGAGTAGATAGACCAAAGTGAAGGCCCTGATTGTGCAGAGCCACTGTGACAGTAGCAGCAGACTGAACCTCAGCATTGAGAGCAGAATGATCTGGAACAGAAGGCACCAACAACAGAATAGGACTGTCATCAGAACTGACGTCTGAAGAGGAAAATGTATCATTCCATGCCTCCATAGCATTATCGGTGATGTTGTTATCCGGAACCACACCATGCTGGACAGTAAGACCTTGTGCTGTAAGCCAGGCCTGGTAATTGACAAGGTGGGGCGGCATGGGTGGTAGGGGTGGGGCAGGCGGTGCAGGCCATTCTCCCCATCCTGCATTGTTCTGACCAGGTTGAGCATGTCCAATGTTGGCCTCCCCAGCGGCTGGCGCAGCGTTCTAGACTAACCAATTGTGTACTTGCTGCTGGTAAAGCTGTTCAGCGGTGAGTTCTGGCCCAAAAAGCGGGTGAGGGTTGCCATCAGGTGGTGGTGGTTCTTCACCAGCGGGGGAACTTCACGCAAAAGGCCATTCCAATCATTACTGCGAAGGATCGTGACTTGCACAGTCCAGCAGTCCCTAGCTCCACCAAGTTGCCACATCACAAAACTTTTAGGGATTAGGCGCAATCTGATAACACGTGCCTTCAACAAGATAAAACGTCTGTCTTGCCGTGGATTATGCCAAGAAACAAGAGATCCATATCCACCCAGTGCCTTGGTGATGTAGTAATCAGTCTGGTAATCGTAGGGAAAGCCAAAGAACATGAGCCAAACCTCTGGGCCGAAGGAGGTGGTGCGGCGATTGAGCGCCTCATTGTGGGGCACGAACGTGATCAGCAAATCCTCTTCTTCCAGCTCCAGAGGCGTGTTGACAGCAGTGTCGCGCATGAACGAGTCGACGAAGCCGAAGAGCCCAATCCCAAGCGGATGATCACTTGATTCGGTGGTGAAGAGCTGGGCCTCATGAAGCAGTCCTTCAATCATGGCGTGGATGGCCGCGCGACGATGCAGAGGAAGGTAGGCACTGGCCTCTGCCACGGCAAGGAAGTTGTGGTTGAGAGGAGGGATCGGGCCGACGACCATCCCGCTACGAACCAGCCGATCAGCAGGGCCAGGTTCAACGGCGAAGCCCGGCGGCAGGAACGGCACCGGGTTCACGGGGTAGTTCGCCATGGCAGAGGTGGTGGAGGTGGGCGGTGGAGTCTGGAGCGTTGATGGGACTGGGCGCTGCGGTGGTGCTGGGGAAAACGAGGCAGAAGTTGGACCGTGAGGGGTAGGGGTGGGCGATTGAATAACCTTGGGTCTCCATA
The DNA here is from genome assembly GCA_032464435.1 of Aegilops umbellulata. Classification (NCBI taxonomy): domain Eukaryota; kingdom Viridiplantae; phylum Streptophyta; class Magnoliopsida; order Poales; family Poaceae; genus Aegilops; species Aegilops umbellulata. The sequence goes on along the minus strand of CP136059.1, from coordinate 375,200,198 downwards.
CCCATTTTTTGCTAAAGCGAAGCCTAAGACAAGATTTCACCACGTTTCCATAGAATCCACAGATATCACATCGGACGGTCTGCTTTGGCTTAGGCTTGGAGGCAAGCAGAATGGAAGGAGCTGGGATAGCGGGAACAGAAATGGACTTGCCAAAATGAGCTTCAATAGGAACGGCAGGAAGATTGTTTCCTTTTGATGGGCAATTAGCTGATTTGTGTCCTGGAGCGGAGCATTTAATACAAATTAATCTAGCATGGCAGGAAGATTTTTGGTGACCCCACTGGAGACATCGAGAGCAAAGGGCCGCCCAATTTTGCGATAAAACTTGAATGTCCTTGAGAGAGTAGTGGGCTTGGGCCAGGTCAGCTTTATGCTGGGCCGATAACCTCGCGGGCCATACAACATGTTTCGGGGCGTATTTGAAGGCCGACGACAGGAAGCATTGTGGCAGTGGGGGGTAAGGCACCGATAAAGGGCAATTGAATTGTCCCAATTTAATGCAAAGTAAATCCTGGTGGTCCTCAAGCTCCGCCTGGCGCAAGAAATGCTGCATTAATGACACATTAATGACACATGTAACGCCCTTGATGCGGCTATATCTCCCACGTGTCGAAGCACGACTTAGAGGCATAACCGCATTGAAAGCAATGTCGCAAGTGAGGTAATCTTCACACCACCCATGTAATACATAAGGGAAAAAGATACATAGTTGGCTTACAATCGCCACTTCACACAATTACAAGAGTAAAGCATTACATCATATAGTTACAATCAGGGCCTGACTACGGGCCAAAATAAAAGAAGAAACCCCAAAAGAGACAAAGGTCCAAGATTGACCCCAACTGGGCTCCACTACTGATCGACTAGAACGAAACAACATAAAGGACAAGATCTTCATCGGGCTCCTCCTTCAGCTCGGGTGCGTCACCTGCACGGTCTCAACGGCACCTGCAAACTGGTTTTGGAAGTATCTGGTGAGTCACGAGGACTCAGCAATCTCACACCCGCGAGATCAAAACTATTTAAGCTTATAGGTAGGGTAAAAGGTATGAGGTGGAGCTGCAGCAAGCGACTAGCATATATGGTGGCTAACATACGCGAATGAGAGCGAGAAGAGAAGGCAAAGCACGGTCGAACAACTATGATCAATAAGTAATCCTGAACTACTTACGTCAAACATAACTCCAACAACCGTGTTCACTTCCCGGACCCCGCCGAGAAGAGACCATCACGGTTACACACGTGGTTGGTGTATTTTAGTTAAGATCAACTTCGGGTTTTCTACAATCGGACATTAACAAATTCCCATCTGCCACATAACCGCGGGAACGGCTTTCGAAAGTTCAAGCCCTGCAGGGGTGTCCCAACTTAGCCCATTATAAGCTCTCGCGATCAACGAAGGATATTCCTTCTCCCCGGGAAGACCCGATCAGTCTCGGAATCCCGACTACAAGACATTTCGACAGCAAGAAACAAGTCCAGCAAAGCCGCCTGGATGTGCCGACAAATCCTGATAGGAGTCGCACGTACCTCGGTCTCAGGGCACACCGGATAAGTCAAGCTACGAGTAAAAACAGACTCCGAGTTTCCTCGAGGTGGCCCCGCAGGCTGCTCGGTTCGGGCCAACACTCGAAGGAGCACTGGCCCGGAGGGGGTTAAAATAAAGATGACCCTTGGGCTCCGGAAACCCAAGGGAAAAAGGGTATAGGTGAGGCAAATGGAAAAACCAATGTCGGGCCTTGCTGGAGGAGTCTTATTCAAAGTGAACTGTCAAGGGGGTCCCATAAATCACCCGACCGCGTTAGGGATGCAAAATCCGGGAACATAACACCGGTATGACGGAAACTAGGGCGGCAAGAGTGGAACAAAACACCAGGCATAAGGCCGAGCCTTCCACCCTTTACCAAGTATATAGATGCATTAATTAGATAAGATATATTGTGATATCCCAACAAGTAAACATGTTCCAACAAGGAACAACCTCTCCATGTTCCAACAAGGAACAAACTTCATCTTCACCTGCAACTAATAACGCTATAGGAGGAGCTGAGCAAAGCGGTAACATAGCCAAACAACGGTTTGCTAGGGAGGGTAACAAAGGTCAGAGATTCATGGCAATATGGGAGGCATGATAAGCAAGTGGTAGGCATCGTAGCATAGGCATAGCAAAAGAGCGAGCATCTAGCAAGCAAAGATAGAAGTGATTTCGAGGGTATGGTCATCTTGCCTGAAATCCCGCTAGGAAGAAGAACGAGTCCATGAAGAAGACAAAAGGACGTAGTCGAACGAATCCTCACAACTCCGGAACGAAACCGAAGCTAACGAGAGAGGCAACCCAGAAACAAACAAACAACATAGTAAACCAACAAGCATAAACATGGCATGATGCGCAATCAAGTATGATGCATGTCCGGTTTAAATATGCATGGCATGGCAAAGTGCACAAACAATCCTACAAATTAAGTGGAGCTCAATATGCAACGAGTTGCATATTGACGAAACACCACAACAATTATTTAGTTCTCTCCCGGTTAGGTACCCAACAATATTAAATGTTGTTAAACATGTCAAGGGGTGAAGCATATGAAAACTACCTATCTAGGCAAGTTTAAATGAGGTCGGAACAACAAAACAACAAGTCCGGAAAATCCTCATGTCCATATTTTAGATTTGGTACTGTTCTGCCCTAAACACAATTTTAGAGTTATTAAACATGCAAATTAAGTGCACCATGTTAAACTAGGCATTTTTTCACCCCATTTACATATAAAGTTTATTAAATTCTGAGTTATGGTTATTTAGTTATGGAATAAATCATTTTACCATGGCATTTAAGCAAATTTAAACCAACATCATTTTTAAGCATTTTAAATGTTGTTGTCATGATGCGGATGACATAGTCAAGGTTTATGCAATTTTATGAAAATGTAAACATGAGCATATTATGAAGCATTTGGTCACCATGGCGGAACAAAAGGGGTGCCATGGCAACGATAACGAAAATGGTGCCACGGCAACATTCGGGTCCCGGTAACTCATGGAGATACCAGTGCAAAAGGAAACATGGCGAGAGCGTGTCATGCAAGGATGGTGGGGAGATCCCGGATACCGGGTTCCCACGGGACGACGGCATGGCTAACGAAGAGGAACGTGCATGAAGCAAACGGGCACGGTGCAAACATATGGTTCATCTCAGACAACACACATTCGTCCACGGGTCATCGTTCTCAGCAGTTATACCTTTGAAGCGTGCGTTTTCGGAACGGATCAAGTTCGTCGAAGGAAGTAGTGGTACACGGTCCGTAGTGGAAGTAGTCATTCTCGCGACGGTAGTGGAAGTAGTGGTACATGGCGACGGTAGTGGTACTCGTTTTCGTAGAGGAACTTGACGCGTCATTGTGGTACTTGGCAAAAATCACAGAGAAGATGTTTGGCGGTTCCGGTTACAGGTCTTGGCGTCTCTGGTTCGGTGGTTGCTTGAACAGGGAGAGGGCACTGCCCACGCGTCGGGCAAGCGAACCATGGAGGCGTTGCAGGTGCGTCAGGCTCGCTCGCTTGCTCACGAGTAGAATGGCAAAAACAGGCGGCGCCGGGACTTGGCGTGGCGACGACGATCTGGGGTCGCCGAGATCCGAAGCGACGGAGTCGATCCCGACCCGGTCCAGTCAAAACGAGGCGCCTGGCTCGTCCTTGATGCAGAGGAGGGGCGGAGTAGAGGAGCTCCGCGGGCGGCAGCGCTGGCTTGCGGCGGCTGTGAGGCGACGCTCGCCGGAGTCGGGGCTGAAAGGGACGGGTCGAGGGAGGCCGACGTGGTGGAGTAACGGCGACGAGCAGGCCAAGCGGCCCACGTCATGGACGAGGTTGGACTGACAGCGGTGGGAGGCGGCCATGGCGCGGCCGAGGCGAGGATCACAGGGCCACGGGGCGGCTACGCGCCTGCAGGAGGATGGCCGGGGTGCACTGAGAGGCGACGTTCGCCGGAGGCAAGGACGCGGGGCGGCGTCGGGCGCGCATGGTGAGGAGGATTGGGGTCAAGCCTTCCCCTGGTGGCGTGGTCGGGAGAAGGACGAGGGGGATTGAGAGAGATGAGGGAGCGAACGAGAGGAGGCGGCGGGCAGAGGGAAAGATCAACAGGAGGGGTCGGCCTAGGATTACGGGGGAGTGGGCCTTGGAGCCGGCCCAGTAGAGAAGGGGCTGCGCCTAGGCCTTGGGGAGGTGGGGAGAGGAAAAAGGCCAGGAGGCCTGCTGGCTGGATGGCTGCTGGACCTCTTCTCTCTCTCTCTCTCATAAAACAAATTTGACAGAAAACAAAAGAGAGGAAGGAAAAAGAAAGAGGGGTTAAGGAAAGAATTTGGGCACGCGGATAATTTCGACGGACTCGCAAAAATGAGCTTGACCCAAGAAAATTGGAGTGGGCAAGATTGCAAGAATTAAATTCAAATTCATTTGAATTTAATTTAAAAGGTTTGAACAAGGACTAGGATTTAGAAGAGTCCAAAAAATGTTGAGAATTTAGGAGGAGCCTCGATAAATGGGAAAAGAAATGTTGACAAAGTTTGGGGACCAAACTTGAAGTAGAAAGGGAGTGGGGATTTTTCAAGTGTGTTTTGGTTAATTCCAAATGAATGGAATATTTTTATTATAGCTCTCTAATAATATTGAGAGGCTTTAATATGTTATAAAGAGATATCACAAGTGAATTCCCTCGATTTAAATGGACCAAAGACCCATGCAATTTATTTAGTTGAGTTGCAAAAGATTTATGAGATGATGGCATGATGACATGATGCAATGCAAAAAAATAAAAGGGCAGGCACAAATGAAACACACGGCGAAACCCGGAAACCTTGGAAGGCAACTGAAGCTCCGGACTCGGGGCGTCACAACACATGATCAGCGGGCGTTGTTGACGGTGATGAATGCTCAAACTTTTGAATGTCGGAAAGTTGCATGGGTTGTGCATGAACAGGATCCAATTCCGTAACATGATCCAAAACCGTAACATGGTCTCTTGATGATTGAGAAGCCGAAATATTCCTTGATGCCGATGAAGAAGATGCTTCAGCATCATTTGCATTAGAGAATTTCATATGATCAATAGGAACTAACCCAAATCTGCATAAAACCTCCTGAGAATTATCATCCAGAGATGCATCACGGTGAAGGAACTTCAAGGAGGACTTGAGCGCGACCGGTCTATGGGTAGCAATATCCAAAAGTTCTTCATCAGCATGCCAAGCCGAGTTCAAAATGGGGGCTCGTGCGAAACGACCATTAAATAAATGGAAATGGCATACAAAATCAGGCCAGACACGATCCTTGAGACGATAGACGAAATGCCCAACCTTGTTATTGGCCACAGAGAAGCGAAAAGATCGATCATTGAGCTTAGTAACTCGAAAACCAGAGCTGATACCACCAATACAGCATTGCAGAGCCACTCCAACAGAATCCACAGAGAGATTGAACGACGCTGAAGAGAAGGAGACCACAAGAAATAACTCCTTGGAGTCTCGTGAAGGAGAGAAATGAACGGTGGATCCAGACCGTTTCCTCACCTGATCTGCAAGGGCCAGTCCAGGAGCAAAGTCCCAATGCAGAAGACCTTCCATGATTATCGAGATCAAGATCAGAGGACGCCATGGGTGGTGAGAGAGGGGAGTGTGGTGGGAGAGAGGAGCGTGGTGGGAGAGGGGAGGGGGGAGGACGCCATCCGCTGTAGCCAGAGGCCGAGGGAGACTAAAAACAGATTTTTGACCAAGACTTTGACTGGCTATATCTTTTTAAATATAAGTCCAAATGACTTGATTCTTTTTCTGTTGTTTCCCAAATATTGTCTAGTTTATTTTCATATTTATTTGAAAATTTTCCAAACAACTTTTTTGTACTGTTTTCAAACTATGTGTTAATTCTCATATTTTCTAAAATAGGATTTGTTGGAGAGAGAAGAAAACTTTCAAAAAGTTTTGGAGAGCACCTACCTCTCCACACCTTGAAGGCAAGCATTCTGAACCCTGGCATAATATTGTCGTGTGTTGTTTGATACGGTTACAACACCCCTCATTTCAGAGCTTTCGTTATTTCATGTGATGATATGAACATACTCATAAGTGCATATTGATGTTTCCGTACTATTGGAAATGGGCACGTTGTGATAGTAATCACCATCATATGCCTTTCATGCATACCGGAAGGAAACTGGGAAAGCCTCTGTCTTGGGTAGACACGATGCTTGTCTCCAGTTCCTCGTCGAGACAGTTGTGTCCGGTATGGCATGATGAGGTATGATGAGTGGTGATCCTATTTGTTGGATTGGAATATATTTGTTATGCTAATCATGCAAGGAATACTTAAACCTCCTGAGTAGGCCGTAGATCGAGTCTTGTTCCAGTAATCCCCATACTTGTTTCGTACTACCACTTGTCCCTGCCACAGGTAGGGTACGGTTCAGTAAGTTATCAACCCCTTTCCTAGCACACACCGTACAGAGAGGCCATGGTGGAAGATACCGGAGGCATCCGGTAGGCATGCCACCTAGTCCGGGGGCATGGGTATTTTCAGTTGTAGCCGAAGGGGTAGCTCCCCTAGTTTACGCGTGTTATAAATTTTGTGATCCCATGCTACTCGAGGTTGTAGCCTCCCCACTTAGAGTTTTACTTAACAAGTGTCAAGGGTGATTCCAGACACCGATAAGTTAGGCTAGTGTGTGCGGTCAGGTGTGTTTTCAACTAAAAGACCGTAGGAGGAATTAGTCCCGATGGACTAAAGGAATCCGTTACTCGTGGGTAAAGAGTACACCCTCTGCAGAGATTATATCTATTCGAATAGCCGTGTCCATGGTTAAGGACTACAGTCTGGGATGGGTCAAGTGTCGGTCTTAGTGTCGGTCTTCGGAGGAAAAACTACTAAGCCAGAACACTGAATATGACCTGTGATATATGATTATTATGATTATTATTATTGTGGACTAACCAATTGTATTATATGAATTAATGAGTATCCCTGGGACGGTTCTACCTCCTGGATATTCACCGTGATTTATTCTTATATAAACCCTTTATGTGGTGTTGCTCAGACGCCCGACTGTGGCATGCTTGTTATCTCAATTACTTATAAGCCCTTTATGTGGCGTCGCTCAAACGCCCGACTATGGCATGCTTGTTATTTATTCACTTTATAAGCCCTTTATGCGGTGTCGCTCAGACGCCCGACTGTGGCATGCTTGTTATCTCAATTACTTATAAGCCCTTTATGTGGCATCGCTCAGACGCCCGACTGTGGCATGCTTGTTATTTATTCACTTTATAAGCCCTTTATGCGGTGTCGCTCAGACGCCCGACTGTGGCATGCTTGTTATCTCAATTACTTATAAGCCGTTTATGTGGCGTCGCTCAGACGCCCGACTGTGGCATGCTTGTTATTTATTCACTTTATAAGCCCTTTATGCGGTGTCGCTCAGACGCCCGACTGCGGCATGCTTGTTTTCTTTTCTCGGTTATTTACTCATGTTCTATATGGATAACTTGCTTGCGTGCATCATAAATTTTATTTCGTGACTGACGTAGTGAGCATGGCATATTTTAGAGTATGATCATCATTTGTTATATTATGCATGTGCTCATGATGTTTGCGAGTACATTCAAAAGTACTCAATGGCTTGTCCCTGGCTATTGTCTTGGCCAGATTTCTTGCGTGGAAAGGAGCGATGCGATGATAGCCCCAGAACCTACGCAACGGAGATAGCAGCCTCGCGAAGATAGTAATTATCCTGGTCAGCTGTTCCTATGGGAAGTGGAGTCCCATAGATGCTGGTGATCCGCAAACCGCTTCCGCCTTCAGCCACTAGAAAAACCATTCGTTGAACTCATAGGCCAGAATGGTCTTGTACTACATAGCTTGTATTTGCTTGGAGTTTCTATAACAAGTTGGTGCCTCATCAGCTAACAGTAATCCTGGGTCTGGTGAGCACAAGGGCCACTTTGGGAAATTAATACCCCAAAAATCTGGTCCTGACAGGACCGAGAAGAGGTGTCTAGAGGGGGGTGATTAGACACTAAGTGCCAAAAGTTGCAGTTTTTAATATCTTTAAGTTTAGGTGAAGTTTAAGGCACAAATTTAACAAACACAATACATATCAAGCAAGCATGCAAAGAGTGTATGAGCAGCGGAAAGTAAAGTATGCAACTTGCAAGAATGTAAAGGGAAGGGTTTGGAGTATTCAAACGCAATTGGAGACACGGATGTTTTTGTCGTGGTTCCGATAGGTGGTGCTATCGTACATCCACGTTGATGGAGACTTCAACCCACGGAGGGTAACGGTTGCGCGAGTCCACGGAGGGCTCCACCCACGAAGGTTCCATGAAGAAGCAACCTTGTCTATTCCATCATGGCCGTCGCCCACGAAGGACTTGCCTCACTATCGGTAGATCTTCACGAAGTAGGCGATCTCCTTGCCCTTACAAACTCCTTGGTTCAACTCCACAATCTTGTCGGAGGCTCCCAAGTGACACCTAGCCAATCTAGGAGACACCACTCTCCAAGAAGTAACAAATGGTGTGTTGATGATGAACTCCTTGCTCTTGTGCTTCAAATGATAGTCTCCCCAACACTCAACTCTCTCTCACGGGATTTGGATTTGGTGGAAATAAGATTTGAGTGGAAAGCAACTTGGGGAAGGCTAGAGATCAAGATTCATATGGTTGGAATGGAATATCTTGACCTCAACACAAGTGTAGGTGGTTCTCTCTCAGAAAATGTGTATTGGAAGTGTAGGTATGTTCTGATGGCACTCTCCACGAATGAAGAGTGGGTGGAGGGGTATTTATAGCCTCCACACAAAATCTAACCGTTACACACAATTTGCCAAACTCGGTGGGACCGAATGGTTAAACTCGGTCGGACCAATTTAGCAAACCTAGTGACCGTTAGGATATTCGGTGGGACTGAGATGCAACTCGGTAGGACCGATATGGTTAGGGTTAGGGCATAACGTAATCTCGGTGAGACCGATTACACAAACTCGGTGGGACCGACTTTTGTAATAAGCTAACCAGAAAGTTTGCATTGTAATCTCGGTAGTACCAATTTCTCAAACTCGGTGAGACCGATTTTGGTAATGGACATACACAGAGAGATTACAATCCCATCTTGGTGAGACCGAGATCCCTATCGGTGAGGCCGATTTGCTAGGGTTTGTGGCAGTGGCTATGACATCTGAAACTCGGTGGCGCGGGATAGAAAGAATCGGTGGGGCCGAGTTTGACTTTTGGTTTAGGTCACATGTGGATGTGGGAAGGTAGTTGAGGGTTTTGGAGCATATCACTAAGCACTTTGAGCAAGCAATCCATTAAGCAACACCTCATCCCCTCTTGATAGTATTGGCTTTTCCTATAGACTCAATGTGATCTTGGATCACTAAAATAGAAAATGTAGAGTCTTGAACTTGAAGCTTGAGCCAATCCTTTGTCCTTGGCATCTTGAAGAGGTTCCACATCCTCTAGTCCATGCCACTCCGTTGTTGAACTTATCTGAAACATACTAGGTAAAAGTGTTAGTCCAACAAGAGATATGTTGACATTAATTACCAAAACCACCTAGGGAGCACTTGTGCTTTCAAACTCTCCCTTTTTGGTAATTGATGACAACATACATCAATGCTTTAGATAAAGATATAGAGAATAGCAAGTGAAGCTTTGGAAAGACATGTAACATGCATAGGCTCCCCCTACATGTATGCAATCATGTGAATATGGAAAATAGGAGCATGTGAATGCATAACCATGACAGAGTAAGCAATGTGTTACATGTATCTTGGCTATATGCATCAGAGCAAATGATGTGAATATGAGAAATGTACCTTCATGTTCATGAGTCCTTCTTGCAAGCAGTATGTACATCAGTAAGAACTTCTCATTCACATGACTGTGATGCATATACTTACCTTGTGGTCTTGAGTTGGCTTAGGAAGGGATGAACCTGCGCAAACAAGGTTAGATAACACAGATACACCTACTGACCAGAGCAAACAAGAGAAACCACAAGAGAACCAAGACTGGGATGACATGTAGAGTGAGTACTAAGTACCACATTGGATATAGACATGTCCCCAAAGGTAAAGATATGCAAAGAAATCAGATATTTTCTCCCCTTAGATGTCTTGCTCCCCCTGAATCTAACATGGGATATTGGGAGAAGATAGGGAACAGAAAATCAGAGCAACATAAAAGAAACAACAGAGATTGAGCTAAAGCAATCAAGCAAACATGTCTTTCCCCTCTTAAAGACATGTGACATCTCTCCTCTTGAACACTAAGCATCTGGGGTCTTTGAACGATATTACTGAGAAACTCTCTCCCCCTGAGTATTCTCTCTTTCTCCCCCTATAGGAAAGATTAAGCTTTGATGTGATCTCTCTATCCCCCTTTGACATCAATTTCCAAGAAGGGCACTTCTGGACAGGTGATACAAATGGGTTGGTCCTTGAGTCACAGAGCAAAGCAGCATGTCTAATATGATGCTGGTAGAGGACAAGAATCATTGAGTGGAGCTGGAGCAAACAGAAAACAGGAATAAGTGGCAAGTTGGTTTTCCTGTGGTGGAATCGGTGACTCCGAGTTGTGTGCTTCGGTTGCACCGAAATATTTCGGTTGGGCCGAAGAAAACAAACCGGTGTGACCGAGTTCATCAGAGTGAAACCACTTGTCACCTCAGCTCACTAGACAATTAAGATCTCACAAGGATTTGCAAGGAATTAACTGAAAGATTTGCAATGAATTGGATGCAGAAAATGCAGAACAAAGAACAAAGAAAAGATCTAGATGATTTTTTTTGAAAGGGGAAACAAATATGCAAATGCAAAAGCATGGAGAGACACAAGAGAACTTCATCTAGAAATGGTCGGTGACAAAGTCACCTATGTTAGAGTATATTGACTTAGGAGTCAAGTGAAAGCACTTGATCATAGGTCATACTCATCGTTTAAGCTCAAAATGGGGTTACCATTTTTCGTTTAAGCATCTTGATGTATTCACATCTTGTCGAGTTGCTTTGACTCGTGACTTGGAGTAAAGCTTCTCTAAGATGGAATAACATACCTTGGGTGGTGGTGTTGATCTTGCTCATGTAGTTGAACTTGTGTGGGTTGCTCAAGGTTGATGTAGTTCATCAAGAGTTGGGAGCACCAGTTGGAGTTTGAGTTCATCTACCTACATGCGTTAGTCTTGCAAGGAAGAGCACTTGTGTATCCAAAATGACAATCATGAAACTCAACATAGAATTTGTCAAAGGATATGTTTGAATGGTTCCGTGCTTCCTTGTCTTCAACCACCATTGTGTAGAGACTTGGTGATGTAGAGATTGCTCAAGATATGAGTGAGTTGCAATCTCAAAGATTTAGATTCATCCAAGTACCTACATGGGTTACATAACATGCAAGGTGCAAATATATCCAAGACATATGAATAGCATCATAAGAGAAATATCAAGGATTAGTCATAGGCTCATGCCTTGCATGTGTCAGATGGAGTTCCTACTCCAAGTTTGAAGGATCAATGATGTTCAATTCACCTCTTAACCTTTGCATTCTTGCATATTGAGCTTCTTGAATAAGTCCTCGGTGTACTTCATTTCAGACATAAAGGTACCTTCCTTAGTTTGCTTGATTTGCAAACCAAGAAAGAATTTGAGTTCACTCATCATAGACATCTCAAAATTCTCCGACATTAGCTTTCCAAACTTTTCACTAAAATGAGGGTTAGTTAAACCAAATATGATATCATCAACATAAATTTGGCACACAAATAGTTCTCCATTAACCCTTTTAGTAAAAAGAGTAGAATCAATTTTACCAATTTCAAAGCCTTTTTCAATAAGGAACTTGGTCGAGCATTTATACCATGCTCTAGGAGCTTGTTTAAGACCATAAAGGGCTTTGTGAAGTTTGTAAACATGATTAGGTTTCTTAGGATTGACAAAGCCGGGAGGTTGCTTAACATAAGCTTCCTCCTCAATTTCACCATTTAGAAAAGCACTTTTAATGTTCATTTGTTACAAGGTGATATCATGGTGATTAGCATAAGCAAGTAAGATGCGAATGGACTCAAGTCTAGCAACGGGAGCATATGTCTCACCATAGTCCATACCTTCGACTTGTGTGTAGCCTTGGGCGATGAGACGTGCTTTGTTGCGAACTACTTGTCCATCTTCATCTTGCTTGTTGCGAAACACCCATTTGGTACCGATGACGTTGTGGTTGTTGTCGGGCTTCTCGACCAATGTCCACACTTGATTTCTCTCAAAGTTGTGTAGCTCTTCATGCATAGCGTTTATCCAATCCGGATCCTCCAATGCTTCTTCAACCTTCATAGGTTCAATGCTAGAGATGAATGAGTAGTGTTCACAAAAGTTAGCTAAATGAGTTTTAGAGCGAGTGATTCTCCCGGTTTGGATATCATTGTAGATTTGCTCCACGGGATGATATTTCGCAATTCTTGCTCGAACTCGTGAAAGCTTTTGCTTGGGTCGGGGTGGAACATCCTCTTCATCTTGTTCTTCTTCTTGGCCTTCTTCATTGTTGACGTTGTCGTTATCTTGTCGTGGTGGAGAAGGAGGTTGTTGATGTTAATCTTGTTGTGCTTCCTTGTTTTCTTCATCTTGGCGTGTCCCACTTGTGGATGCTTCCGTATCAACTCTTGGTTCACCTTGTCGTGAGGTAGAAGCTTCCACTTGGACGGACGAGGTACTCTCCTTCACCTCCGTTGGACGAATCTTGCCAATAGACAAGTCTTGAATGGCTTCCGAAGGGTCTTTGTCTCCTACATCAATTGGCAATTGCTCTACTTGCGAGCCGTTAGATTCATCAAACTTCACATCTACCGTCTCTTCAACCTTTCGGGTGAAATTGTTGTAGACACGGTATGTCGTGGAATTAACACGTCAGATCTCTTCGTGGAAAGACTTAGTCATGGAGCCATCACAACGGGTTAGCTCGAAGGGGTTAAACCGGACAAAGGGACACGGGAGTTTATACTAGTTCGGCACCTTCGATGAAGGTAAAGGCCTACGTCTAGTTGAGATGGGATTGATTGGGTTTCGATGCGCAGGGAGCGAATTCGCTAACCTGAGCCTCGAGTTGTTGTTGTCTGTCCCTAAACCGCCGCCGGGTCACCCCTTTATATACATAGGAGGATCTCGGCCGGTCTACAGAGTCCTAGGCTGACTTATACAAGTGCCAGACTTGGTCTCTTTCTTTCTTTCTTATATTACAAGTTTATACAAGTATGGCGGTTTACCATGTACTGTGATTGTCCCTTTATAACCCGGCATTTTGAGTTGTAGGTAGACATAACAGGGTCTCGCCATGAATTTCGCATAAACCGGCCACCCAAACAGCGCGTGATAAGGGCTCTGGATCTTCACCACTTCAAATGTCAATGTCTCAGATCTGGAATCATGTTCATCTCCAAACACGACTTCCAAAGCAATCTTCCCAACAGGGTATGCCGATTTACCTGGTACCACGCCGTGAAAAACTGTATTCGACGGTTTAAGATTCTTATCTGTCAACCCCATGCGGCGGAAAGTCTCGTAGTACAGGATATTTATGCTGCTTCCTGCATCCATTAAAACTTTGGTGAACTTGTAACCTCCCACCTGAGGTGCTACGACCAAGGCTAACTGGCCCGGATTGTCAACCCTGGGTGGGTGATCTTCTCTGCTCCACACAATAGGCTGTTCCGACCATCGTAGATAACGTGGCACGGCCGGTTCAACAGCATTGACCGCCCTCTTGTGAAGCTTCTGATCTCGCTTGCACAGGCTAGTCGTGAACACGTGATATTGCCCGCTGTTCAACTGCTTAGGATGATTTTGGTAGCCTGACTGCTGCCGATTCCCCTGGTTGTTCTGCTGGTTATTGTCGTGGTTGTTCTGATGTCCTTGATTATTCTGAAACCCAGAGCTTGAACCGCCGCCCCCATTGAAACCAGGGCCTGAACCGCCAGGCGGACCCTGATCATACCGGTAGAGATCAGAGTTTTTGAACTCCCTCATTATGTGACAATCCTTCCAAAGGTGTGTGGAAGGGGCCTCCTTGGTTCCATGCTTCGGACAGGGCTGGTTTAACAAGCGCTCCAGATTCATCCCGCATACCGCGCTGGGGTGGTTTACCCTTACGACGCTGCATATTCGTGGTAGCCACAAAATCTGAATTATCTGCCTTGCGCTTACCGTTATTTCCATGGCCTCCTTGGTTATGGTGATGCTGCCCTTTCGCACTGCCGTTATTCTTTCCCTTCTATGGTTTCTCCTCATCAGACTCGGGATCCTTGGTATTATCAGAATCGGCATATTTGACCAAGACTGCCATAAGTGTTCCGATATCATTGCAATGGCGCTTGAGCCTCCCCAACTTCATCTTTAGTGACTTAAACCGGCAATTGCGCTCCAGCGTTAAGATCGCTTGGCCAGCGCTGATCCGGTCCGAAGAATGCAAAACCTCCGAAACCCGGCGCACCAAGTGAGTTGTTGACTCGCTCTCCCCTTGAACACAGGCATCCAGATCTACAATAGACATAGGTTGTTTGCAGGTGTCTTTGAAATTGGCTATGAACTGAGCCTTTAACTGCCCTCATGACTCGATGGAATTGGCCGGTAAGTTTTTCAGCCAAGTACGGGTTGTCCCCTCTAACATCATTGTGAAATATTTTGCACACGCCGCTTCATCCACTTCCAGCATCTCCATTGCCATCTCGTAACTCTCCACCCACGCCTCAGGCGGCTGATCAGCAGTGTAATTGGGTACCTTTGCGGACCTTTGAAATCCTTGGGCAGTCGTATATTACGGAGGGCCGGAATAAGACACGGCACTCCCCAGGAACTGAAGGCGACCCCAGTGCCTCGGTCTAGCGATGCCATTGGCTGAAGGGGGGCGGTTTGATGGCGGCCAGCCTCCCTACGTGCCCTGCCATTATCTACCACATCTTGAGCATTTATCTCCCCGTGGGTCGCGTTACGTCGCCTGGCACTGCTAGATACTTCCGGTTCGTCCATGTGTCTGCTGTAGCTTTTGCTTGGACGGGGGGTTGAATGAATTCTATCCCGGCTATAAGAATAGGCCTGCTGTTGCACCACGGCGGTTTGAAGAAGATCCCTGGCCCGCCGGGTTTCGATCGCTGCCAATGAGTCACCTTCGATCGGAATAGCCACCAGACAGGACGCTGCAGCAATCATATTATCCAACGGGCTCGGAAAGTGATCCGGTGGCGCAGCCACATGCGGCGGCGGATCATCCGTTCGTTGAGGTGGTTCTGTCAGGCGTGGCTGATCCGGCGCTGTCCTAGGTGCTTCGGTCCGGTTTACGGCTGCTGGATTGCTCGCCCCAGCCCCCGGTGTATTAAAGAGGTTCAAGCCTTCGAAGACCGGTGGCAGGCGCGATCGATATTTCCGCCGCATTACCTCATTCGATGCGGTTTGATCCAACGCCAGCCGGTAATTCTATGCATGTATCAATTGTGACTGGGCGTCCAAAGCGGCCCGTTCCTCAGCCATCTTAGCATCTGCAGCCGCTAGATCCTCCTTGGCCTGTGCTATCTGGTCTTTCAGTTTTGCAACATCCGCATTATGCTGGTCCTGCGTCTCCGGGGTAACCACCACGGTCAGCAAGGTCGCCCAAGCATCCATCAGATCGGAGAGAACCTGAACCGGCCGGCGCCCCGGGCCTCCTGCCGCCGCGGCTGTTGAAGATTGCAACGTGGGCTGTGTTCCGGCCATGTAAATGGCAACCCGGCTCGGCGGTTCAGGGAGATCCGGAATACTACCGCCGTCGGAATATCCCTCGAACCCATCGTCATGGACTTGGTACAGGGACTCAGTTTCACCGGTGGATGACTCGCTATCAGAGTAAACAGCTGTCTCACCTTCGGATACCGGTTCAGATCCGGCCCCATGGACGCATCCTACGAACGCCCGCTTCACAGCAGGCTTGACCTGGGTACGGCTTGCACGCTGAGCTGTCTCGACGAGGTCGGTGCAGATGTCCAGCTCAGAACCCGGTTCGCCGATCTTACCGATGAAGATATGGATTCTTCCAAAGGGGACCCGGTATCCGTACTCGATTGAGCCGGTCTCGGGGCCCCACCCTTCGTTGTCGATGTAGAGCTTGCCGCGATGACTCTTGGTCATCCGGCCAACCGCGTACCCCTTGAGTCCTTCAAAGCTGCCCTTCAAGAACTTGAAACCATCGTGCGATAGCCCCATGGTGGGCGCCAACTGTCGTGGAATTAACACGTCAGATGTCTTCGTGGAAAGACTTAGTCGTGGAGCCATCGCAACGGGTTAGCTCTAAGGGGTTAAACCGGACAAAGGGACACGGGAGTTTATACTAGTTCGGCCCTTCGATGAAGGTAAAGGCCTACGTCTAGTTGAGATGGGATTGATTGGGTTTCGATGCGCAGGGAGCGAATTCGCTAACCTGAGCCTCGAGTTGTTGTTGTCTGTCCCTAAACCGCCGCCGGGTCACCCCTTTATATACATAGGAGGACCCCGGCCGGTCTACAGAGTCCTAGGCTGACTTATACAAGTGCCAGCCTTGGTCTCTTCCTTTCTTTCTTATATTACAAGTTTATACAAGTATGGCGGTTTACCATCATGGGCCCTAAATCGCCCGTGGACTCTGGGCCACTACGCTTCATCCGTAAAGCGCCATCCTCCAGGTTGTCTTGGGCTTCGGTATATCTAAAGGTGAACCGGCCCCTCTTGGTCGGTTTACCCTTACCGGTTATATCCTCAACACGGTAAGTGTGAGAGTTTGAGCCATAATCAAGTAGGAATCCTTCATGAGATTTAGGAGCAAATTTAGAATGACGATGCTTATCAAGAATGTAGCACTTTGAGCCGAATACTCGAAAGTATCCAACTTGGGGTTTGTTACCGGTGAGGAGCTCGTATGCCGTCTTGCCGAGTAGCTTGTGAAGATACAAGCGATTTGTTGCATGACAAGAAACTGCTTCCGCCCAAAAGTGTTTTGGCGTCTTGTACTCATCAAGCATCGTTCTTGCCATCTCGATAAGAGTCTGGTTCTTTCTCTCAACAACTCCATTTTGTTGAGGTGTGTACGTAGCCAAGAACTCGTGTGAAATCCCTTCTTCATCAAGAAAGGTGTCCACATTTGCGTTCTTGAACTCCGTTCCATTGTCGCTCCGAACCTTCTTGATCTTCACGTCAAATTGATTTTGGGCCTTCCTAGCGAAGTTTTTGAAGATCTTTTGGACCTGCGATTTGTCATCAAGAAAGAACACCCACGTAAATCTTAAAAAATCATCAACTATGACTAGACCAAATGAGTTACCACCGAGACTCTTGTAAGCATTTGGACCAAAGAGATCCATGTGAAGTAGCTCGAGTGGTCTTCTTGTGGTCATGATGTTCTTCACGCGGTGATTTCGTCCAACTTGTTTCCCTGCTTGACAAGCACTACAAAGTCTATCCTTGTCAAATCTGACATCTTTTATTCCAAGGATATGATCACCTTTAATAAGCTTGTCAAGGTTTCGCATACCAACATGACCTAGTCTTCTATGCCACAACCAGCCTTCAGAAGATTTAGCAATTAAGCAAGTTCTAGGTTGAGCCTTTTTAGTGAAATCAACAATGTAAAGATCTCCTCTACGTATACCGGTAAAGACCATTTTATGATTGTCTCTACGAAACACTTGGCAATCTACTTCAGTGAATAAGACATTGAAACCGAAATCAGCAAGTCCAGAAACTGAAAGTAAATTGTATCCAAGGGATTCAACGAGCATGACATTTTGTATGGAGATATCATGTGAGATGGACACCTTACCAAGGCCAACCACCTTACCCTTTGAATTTTCACCAAAAGTGACATATTTTCGAGGGTCGTCGTTTTCAGCAAGCTCACGGAACATGTCTTTATCTCCGGTCATATGATCAGTACATCCACTATCAAGGACCCATTCCTTTCCTCCAGCCATGTAGCCGCGAAGATTTGCCATAAGACCAAAATGTCTCATTTCATCATCAAGATCATATTCACTATCATCATCCTCATCATGGTATCCATGTTCATCATCACTTTGTGATTGATCAATTCCTAGAGAGAGTAATTCATTAGACAAATGATCATCACAATGGTCACCTTTATGAATTTTAATAGCTTCGAATATGATATCACTAATGATCCCAACATTTCCTATGGCACGCATGAGATTGGTAAGCTCAAATAGACAATCACCAAAGCTAGGATCACTAGAGTTCATCTTACTCAAGGCAATAGATTTATGGAGAATTTCGTCTAAATTTTTCAAGGAATAATCTGGAAATGATTCCTCAAGAAATTTCCATATGGTGTAGGCACACTTGAGAGTAGGCAAACCTCTAATCAAGTTCCTAGGCAAGCCTCTAATGATAAGCTCAACAATTCTAAGATTGCGAACCATGTCAATATCTTCATCTAGGGTAGGATGCAAAGGATCAACATGAGGTGCACAAGGGCTAGTAATATACTTGTTCAAATGATATTCATTGAAAATCTCAAGCATTTCATTTTTCCACTCATGAAAATACTCTCCATCAAGAATAGGCACTCTATGTCTAAGACTCCCCAAAGTAGACACATCCATCTTCCTCCAAAGGTGTTTAAACCAAGGCAATGGAGACCAAAGCTCTGATACCAATTGAAAGGATTGAGAAGAGGTGTCTAGAGGGGGGGTGATTAGACACTAAGTGCCAAAAGTTGCAGTTTTTAATATCTTTAAGTTTAGGTGAAGTTTAAGGCACAAATTTAACAAACACAATACATATCAAGCAAGCATGCAAAGAGTGTATGAGCAGCGAAAAGTAAAGCATGCAACTTGCAAGATTGTAAAGGGAAGGGTTTGGAGTATTCAAACGCAATTGGAGACACGGATGTTTTTGTCGTGGTTCCGATAGGTGGTGCTATCGTACATCCACGTTGATGGAGACTTCAACCCACGGAGGGTAACAGTTGCGCGAGTCCATGGAGGGCTCCACCCACGAAGGGTCCACGAAGAAGCAACCTTGTCTATTCCATCATGGTCGTCGCCCATGAAGGACTTGCCTCACTAGCGGTAGATCTTCACGAAGTAGGCGATCTCCTTGCCCTTACAAACTCCTTGGTTCAACTCCACAATCTTGTCGGAGGCTCCCAAGTGACACCTAGCCAATCTAGGAGACACCACTCTCCAAGAAGTAACAAATGGTGTGTTGATGATGAACTCCTTGCTCTTGTGCTTCAAATGATAGTCTCCCCAACACTTAACTCCCTCTCACAGGATTTGGATTTGGTGGAAAGAAGATTTGAGTGGAAAGCAACTTGGGGAAGGCTAGAGATCAAGATTCATATGGTTGGAATGGAATATCTTGACCTCAACACAAGTGTAGATGGTTCTCTCTCAGAAAATGTGTATTGGAAGTGTAGGTACGTTCTGATGGCTCTCTCCATGAATGAAGAGTGGGTGGAGGGGTATTTATAGCCTCCACACAAAATCTAACCGTTACACACAATTTGCCAAACTCGGTGGGACCAAATGGTTAAACTCGGTCGGACCGATTTAGCAAACCTAGTGACCATTAGGATTTTCGGTGGGACTGAGATGCAACTTGGTAGGACCGATATGGTTAGGGTTAGGGCATAACGTAATCTCGGTGAGACCGATTACACAAACTTGGTGGGACCGATTTTGGTAATAAGCTAACCAGAAAGTTTGCATTGTAATCTCGGTAGTACCGATTGCTCAAACTCGGTGAGACCGATTTTGGTAATGGACATACACAGAGAGATTACAATCCCATCTCGGTGAGACCGAGATCCCTATCGGTGAGACCGATTTGCTAGGGTTTGTGGCAGTGGCTATGACATCTGAAACTCGGTGGCGCCTGATAGAAAGAATCGGTGGGGCCGAGTTTGACTTTTGGTTTAGGTCACATGTGGATGTGGGAAGGTAGTTGAGGGTTTTGGAGCATATCACTGAGCACTTTGAGTGAGCAAGCCATTAAGCAACACCTCATCCCCTCTTGATAGTATTGGGTTTTCCTATAGACTCAATGTGATCTTGGATCACTAAAATAGAAAATGTAGAGTCTTGAACTTGAAGCTTGAGCCAATCCTTTATCCTTAGCATCTTGAAGAGGTTCCACATCCTCTAGTCCATGCCACTCCATTGTTGAACTTATCTGAAACATACTAGGTAAAAGTGTTAGTCCAACAAGAGATATGTTGACATTAATTACCAAAACCACCTAGGGAGCACTTGTGCTTTCAGATGGCGACTGCGACGGACCATCAAGAAAGTCTGTTGCGCATGGACTTTGAGACCTCGGTGCAAATGGGTGATGAGTTGCCACCCGTGGATGAAGGAACCACTCTCAGCATGGATGGAAGTGGCACTGTCTGCCTACATGAAGTAGCAACCATCTGCATTGATGAAGTAGGCACTGTCCACACAGACCTCAGCCCTGTTGCACCTTCTATTGACAGGAATGCTGTCATCAATGAAGAAGAACAGTAGCTTGTGCTTCAATCAGGCAAGTTGACCTTTGCAATGCTATCTTTTACTAGTGCATTTTCCAAATGGAATGATCATGTATGCTTTTGTCGATTCCTGCATTTGTCGATTTCTATTCTAATTTATGAGTTCAATTTCATTTTCAGATGCAATGACTACCAAGACTACACTTAGAAAGGGCAAAGGGCTAGAGAGGATCACCAAGTCGCTTGGTAGCAAGGTGCCTATCCAAATTGCCGAAGGGATGAAGCATCCAGAGAAGCCTCTGCAGGCAGCAAAGCTTGCTTCTAAGTGTGGACTCGTTGCAAGAAGCCATCTTCCGGTTCTTCCTCACTTCAAGCTGTACAAGAAAAATGCTAGTCTATTGGAGAACTACATTGGGAAAGTTGTTGTAAGCTACTTGTTTCATAGTTAATGTGCTATCTATTTTCTGTTACACCTATGCATGATCACTAATATTGTTCCTACCTTGTTTGCTGTCTTGGTAGGCAAATTTTGAGATGAACACGGACTTGGAGACCATCAAGACCGCGTGCAAAGATATTCTGCTGAAAAATTCAAAGAACAGATGCCATCAGATCAAGAAGAAGTATTTTGATACCGTAGCCGCAAATAAAGTCAGCATTAAGTCTCCCGTGCCTGATCTGACGGATGGTGAATGGCAAGCTCTGGTGGAGATGTGGTCTACCCCAAGACACAAGGTTTGTCTCTGCTTTGTTTGATGCTTTATGTTCTGAACATGTTATGCTAGTGCTAGATCATGCTGACCGTATGCTTTTTTGTAGGAAACCTGTGTGTCGAACAAGATGAATTGAGAAAAAGTCGTGTACAATCAGATAACTGGTTCCAGGCACTACACAGCACACATTTTTGCCACTGTGAGAACTTTTCTCTACAGACCTTACCGTTTGATCCTCATTGAATAACATTACTGATTCTTGCTGAATAACATTTTGATTTTTGTTGAAAAACATTTCAGAAAGAAGAGCGTAAGGGTGAGGAGTTGTCTGCGATTGACTTGTTTAAGGCCACCCACAACAGCAAGAAGCACGGGTTTTCGGAGCCAGTCAAGACTGCTATAGTAAGTCACTCCATGCTTTGCCCTGTTCGATTCACAGCCAGCTTTGATGCTTTGATGATCTGGTGTTGTTTGATTCGGTGCCAGTCAAGAACACACGCTATGTTCCATGCTTTGATGTTGTTTGATAGTTCAACAAAGATATCAGAACTTGCTGTAGCTATTTTGTTGTATTTTTTATGATATGATGAAATTTGATCTGAATGTTAGTTTGATGATCGGCTCACTCAGGAAGCCATCTCATATAGAACCACCATTCTGGCTTAATGAAGCGATCATATTGTTACAATTGCATGTCTCCAGGTCACTAGTCATCATCTTCTTGTATAGATTTTGTGTGCTGGTTTGGTTACTTCAAATAATCCATTTGTGTGCTGGTTTGGTTTCTCTTGCTTGGTTTGGTTTGCAAACTGTGAAATAGATCTCCCACTAATGCCTATCATTTTCCTCCATATGCTAGGTTGAGATGGAAAAAATGAAGGACGCGCCGGTACCAGAAGGTGAAGAGCCAAAGTCTGCTGTTGAAATTGTTGAAGAAGTGCTCAATACTGGAGTCAAGAAAAGCACATTCCTCAGGAATGTTGGGCTCCAGTCATCTAGGAACTCCGGCAAAGCAATTGCTGAAGTGGCTGCTCATGTTCGTGACCTTGAGCAGAGGTTTGAGCTTCAAGCTGAAGTGATGCAAGAAGAATTGGCGGCAATCAAGATGAAGGCGGAAGAATCTGAAGCTGCATGCGACAAGGAACTTGAGCTGTTGCGCAAGAAGTCTCAAGAGCAGGAAGAGAAGTTAGCCCACTTGATGGCTCTCTTTGGAGCTAAGGCAGTTTGATGGCTGTGCAGTTTGAGCAGGTAGTTGCATTGCTGCCTAGTTTGATGGTTGTTTGATGGATGTGAACCTCTTGTGCAGTTTGTCTTTGAGCATTTTGTTGCATTGCTGCTTGTGAAGTTATGTGATCTTATGAACCTGTGAAGTTATGTGAACCTGTGAAGTTATGATCTTCTGAACCTGTGTTTATTTTCTGTGAAGTTATGTGGATCACTTGTGCACCTGGGCCTTGCTGTTTGAACCTGAGCTTGTGGATCACTTGTGCACCTGGGCATTTCTGTTCATAGTTATGCAAAATAAGAACCTGGGCTCCAAAAAGGCCGAGGCTCAAACAAGAATTAGACTAAAAAGGCTTGGGCCTAAAAAAAGGAATGAGTGTAAGAAAAAAATTATGAAAGGCTGCATAACAGAAAATAAAAAGGCCAAGGCCCAAATTTGAACTAGACTAAAAAGGCTGTGGCCCAAAACAATAGTGGAGTATAAAAAAATTCATCAGAAAAAGGCTCCATTCCCAGAAAATAAAAGGCCAAATTATTGGGCCAGGCCCATGCAGATAAGCAAAATAAAGAGAAAAAAATAAATGGGTTGAACTATTGGGCTTGGCCCATGTAGACGGCTGAAATGGACCGGGCTGATTCTATTTTACGACCTTTTCATTTGGTCGTAATTCTGCCACGTCAGCTTGCCACGGTGGATCTGACGTGGTGTGGTCGGATTGCTAGTGACCAAAATAATTGGTCGTTAAATCTACGACCTTTTTTTAGTCATAAACGTCTACGACTGTTCCAGAAGAAAGGTCGCTAATGTTAGTTTACGACGGCCAGCTTTTGTCCTTATGTTTTTGGTCACAAAAAGGTCACAAATGGAAAACTGTGACCATTCAGTGACCAATAGTGGTGGTCACAAGTTGACATATTTCTTGTAGTGTCTATCCTAGAGTTCGTACTAAAATAACAAAAAGCTATTCTTTCCGATCGATCTAACCAAGAGTTCGTACTAAAATAACACCATATGATACACATCAACCAACCCTTATGTCACCTAGATACCCCAATGTCACCGCGAGTATCCGTGAGTTGATTATACAATATGCATCCGAAAAATTCAGATTCATAATACTCAATCCAACACAAAGAACCTCAAAGAGTGCCCCAAGATTTCTACCGAAGAAACAAGGACGAAAACGTGCATCAACCCCTATGCATAGATTACCCCAATGTCACCTTGGGAATCCGCAAGTTGAGTGCCTAGACATAGATCAAGTTCTCTCAAATCCATAAAAGTATTCAATCCGATAAAACGAAATCTCAAAGGAAAAACTCAATTCACAACAAGATAGAGAGGGGAAAACATCATATGATCCGACTATATTAACAAAGCTTGCGATACATCAAGATTGTGACATCTCAAGAACACGAGAGAGATAGATTAAACACGTAGATACTAGTACAAACCCTCAGCACCGAGGGTGGACTACTCCCTCCTCATCATGGTGCCCGCCGGGATGATGAAGACGGCCACCGGTGATGATTTCCCCCTCCGGCGGAGTGCCGGAACGGGGTCTAGATTGGTTTCTCGTGGCTAGAGAGGCTTGCGGTGGCGGAACTTCTGATCTAGGGTTACCCCACGGGTTTTTGGAATATTTGGCGATTTATAGAACGAACAGAGGGTCTGGGAGGCCACCGAGGTGGGCACAACCCACCTAGGCGCGCCTGGGGGCCCAGGCGTGCCATGGTGGGTTGTGCCCCCCTCGGGGCACCCCCCAGGTGCTTCTTTGGCCCATATGGTGTTTTCTGGTCCAAAAAAATCCACAAAAAGTTTCGCTACATTTGGACTCCATTTGATATCGATTTCCTGCGATGTAAAAAACAAGCAAAAAACAGCAATTGGCATCGGGCACTATGTCAATAGGTTAGTCCAAAAAATTTATATAAAGTTGATATAAAATGATTGTAAAACATCCTTGAATGATGATATAACAGCATGAATACTTCATAAATTATAGATACGTTGGAGACGTATCAGCATCCCCAAGCTTAATTCCTACTCGTCCTCGAGTAGGTAAATGACAAAAGAAATAATTTATGAAGTGTGAATGCTAGCAAAGTGCATAAGTTTGATCAATGATAATTTCAATTACTTTCCCTAGCATCATAACAACAACTCTTTCTCATAAAACTCATCATGACAAAGTAGCAACCAATTCACATGTTAAGGTTCAAACAATGAATTCTCTTGAAACTCAACTATCTATATTCTTAGTCACCAAACTATTGCAATTCAACTTATTCAAGAGAGTCTAAGTAAGAGCTCCACATACACAACCATCATATAGTCTTCTATGATTGCTAACACTCACCGCATACACACGAGCAAAATGTTTCAACCAGACACATAGAAAGATAGGGGCTTATAATTTCGCCTCCCAACGTATTCACCTCAAGGGTGATGTCAACAATAATAACTCATCCTACCCATATCCAACTGAATATATGTGCCCAGATCTTCCCTCACCACATGATGCTTGCCAAAAAAGAAAAAGAAAAACGAATAGAGCGAAAAACTTTGACTCTTGCATGAAAGTAAATACATAAAAGTAAAAGGTACACCCTTCACGGAGGGAAGCAGAGGTTGCCATGCGCTTTTTGTTTGTATGCTTAATCCCTTAGTGCAAAATAGTGTCACGTTATATTGCCCCTTGTGATAGTAACCTTTATTATGTAGTCTGTCGCTTTTATTCTTTGCCATCAGAAATTCGTACAATTCTTAATTTTCTCTTACACTAAATGATCTAACACTTTTAGACGCAATTTTTATTGCCTTATTGCACCGATGACAACTTACTTGAAGGATCGTACTCAATCCTTAGGTAGGTATGGTGAACTCTTGAAAATAAGATTTGGGTTCAAGGGTTTTTGGATGCACAAATAGTATCTCTACTTGGTGCGGAATTTTTGGCTAGCAAAGATGGGGGGCAAGCACCACGTGTTGAAGGATCTATGACAATATAACTTCTATGTGAATATGAACAAACATAAATCAATACGTTGTCTTCCTTGTCCAACGTCAACAATTTTGGCATAATATTTTGATGGGGGCTCACAATCACAAAAGATTTCCAAGATAGTGTATTTTCCTATGAAAGTTCTCTTCCTTATAGTAATCATCCAAGAATTGCTTGTATGACCAATACTGTGATCGTCAAGCTTCAAAAGATTTCACTTTCTAAAGCCAATGTGAAGCTACCATTAGGCATGATATGAACATATAATTTCAACTTCATGATATTAAATTCATTCAACAAATTACTCATAGGATATAAGTGAAGCACAAGAGTAAATGACAAACTACTCCAAAAAAAGATATAAGTGAAGATCAAGCGAGTAGTTATGTAAATGGGTAGCTATTTGAGAACTCTCTTTTATTTAAAAACTTTCATCTAAGTGTTTTATTAAAACAGCAAGCAAAACAAAATAGAATGAAATTCTAATAATAGCACAACTCATGTGAAGAAGCAAAAACTTAGGCTTAACCGATACTAACCGATAATTGTTGAAGAAGAAAGGTGGGATGCCTACCGGGGCATCCCCAAGCTTAGATGCTTGAGACTTCTTGGAATATTAACTTGGGATGCCTTGTGAATCCCCAAGCTTGAGCTCTTGTGTCTCCTTAATTCCTTTTATACCATGGTTTCCCTAAATCTTAAAAACTTCATACACACAAAACTAAACAAGAACTCATGAGATAAGTTAGTATAAATCAATGCAAAACCTTATCATTCTCTACTATAGCAAATCGCTAAAATTATTATTCAACATTGCATACTAAATGTCTCCGCATATTTAATACTCCTATCCTCAAATAGAATCATCAAACATGCAAACATATGCAAACATAACAGCAATCTGCCAAAACAGGATAGTTTGTAAAGAGTGCAATATTCATCATACTTCCCTAAATCCAAAAATTCTGAAAAATTACCACACTGTAGAAAATTTATTATAACTTACTATGCAGAAAGTTTCAACCTCTTATCACATTCTGACTTTTCTAGAGAATTTTTGCAACAGCCATAAACTTTCTATTTTTAAACAGCAACATGTAGACTTGCAAAGTAAGCATGGCAAAAGCTAAAATCGATATTTTTATTGAAGTCAAAGATGAAAAGCATTATTATAAATAACAGCAAGCAAATCCTGACAAAATAAATTGACGCTCCAAGTAAAACACATATCACGTGACGAATGAAAACATAGCTCCAAGTGAGGTTACCGATAATGTTGGAGACGAAAGAGGGGATGCTTTCCGGGGCATCCCCAAGCTTAGTTGCTTGGATCTTCCTTGAATATTACCTTGGGTTGCCTTGGTCATCCCCAAGCTTAGGTTCATGTCACTCCTTATTCTCCTCATATCGATATCTCACCCAAAACTTGAAAACTTCAATCATACAAAACTTAACGGAACTTCGTGAGATAGGTTAATATGATAAAGAGCAAATCATTTCACTTTGGTAGTGTCAAAGACAAGATTCATAATTGTTTCCACACAATGCATACTGTAGCAAATCATTTCTACAATTTATATTGAGCAATATAAGCCATAGAAACTAGAAAACAAGCAAACTATGCATTGAAAACAGAATCTGTCAAAAACAGAACAGTCTGTAGTGATCTAGAAAACAACCATACTTCTGCTACTCCAAAAATTATGAAAAATTAGGACAATGTAGGGGATTTGTATATCTATCACCTACAAAAAAATCAGAGCCAAAGCACGTTCCAGTGAATTTTGAAAATTCCTGGACTGAGCGCGAAAGTTTCTATTTTTGCACAGAATCAAGTCAAGTATCATCTACACTATCTCAAAGGCTTTACTTGGCACTTTATTGAAATAAAAGTTACAAAACATGATTACTATAGTAGCATAATCATGTGAACACCCAAAAACAGTAGGTAAAAGTGTTGGGTTGTCTCCTAATGATATGTCTCCAACGTATCTACTTTTTCTCACGCTTTTCCTCTTGTTTTGGACTCTCATTTGCATGATTGGAATGAAACTAACCCCGGACTGACGTTGTTTTCAGCAGAACTACCATGGTGTTGTTTTTGTGCAGAAATAAAAGTTTTCGGAATAAAGTAAAACTTTGCAAGGATTTTTTATGGAATAAAAGAGGATTTTTGGAGCCAACAACCACCAGAGAGGGGCCCCTAGGTGGGCACAACCCACCAGGGCGCGCCCCCCTCTCCTGGCGTGCCCAGGTGGGTTGTCCCCACCTGGTGGCCCCGCAGACCCTGATTCCGACGCTATAAATTCACATTATTCCAGAAAAAAATCAGGAAAAAAATTATCGAGTTTCACGAGACAGAGCCGCCGCCAAGCCCTGTTCTTCCTCAGGAGGACAGATCTGGAGTCCGTTTGGGGCTCCGAAGAGGGGGGTCTTCGTTCTTCGTCATCACCAACCGATCTCCATCGCCAATTCCATGATGCTCCCCATCGGGAGTGAGTAATTCCTTTGTAGGCTCGCTAGTCGGTGAGGAGTTGGATGAGATTCATCATGTAATCTAGTTAGTTTTGTTAGGGCCTGATCCCTAGTATCCACTATGTTCTTAGATTGATGTTTCTATGACTTTGTTATGCTTAATGCTTTTCACTTTGGGCCCGGGTGCCATGATTTCAGATCTGAACCGTTTATGAATTCATCATTATATCCATGTGTTAGATCCGATCTTGCAAGTTATAGTCACCTACTATGTGTTATGATCCGACAACCCTGGAGTGACAACAACCGGGCCCACTCTCGGTGATGACCATAGTTTGAGGAGTTCATGTATTCACTATGTGTTAA
Source organism: Aegilops umbellulata (assembly GCA_032464435.1). NCBI lineage: Eukaryota > Viridiplantae > Streptophyta > Magnoliopsida > Poales > Poaceae > Aegilops > Aegilops umbellulata. Next base: position 375,171,903 of record CP136059.1, on the reverse strand, counting down.
TGCTTTTTTCCAGTTCTCTATTAAAAGGAGGCATTAATATCCCTTAGTTTTCAATATGGACCCCGCTGCCACGGGAGGGTAGGACAAAAGATGTCATGCAAGTTCTTTTAATAAAGCACGTATGACTATTTACGGAATACATGCCTACATTATATCGATGAACTGGAGCTAGTGTCGTATCGCCCTAGGTTATAACTGTCACATGATGAATATCATCCAACAAGTCATTGATCCAATGCCTACGAATTTACTTATATTGTTCTTGTTGCGTTACTATTGCTATCATCACTGTTACACTTGCTACAAAATACTGCTATCACTGTTACTGTTACTATTGCTGCTGTCACTACTATCAAAACTATCAAACTACTGTGCTACTGATCATCTTGCTGCAGAAAATTAATCTCCAGATGTGGTTGAATTGACAACTCAGCTGCTAATACCTTCAAATATTCTTTGGCTCCCCTTGTGTCGAATCTATAAATTTGGGTTGAATACTCTACCCTCGAAGACTGTTGCGGTCCCCTATACTTGTGGGTTATCAAGACATTTTTCTGGCGCCGTTGTTGGGGAGCATAGCAATGTTTGTTGAGTCACTTGGGATTATAATCATATTATCACTGAAGAATCTGAAGGATCCAAAGACTAAGCCCCTATTTGGTTCATATGTCCTAGGACTTTTTTTAGTCCCAACTTATAAGTTATAAGTCCCTAAAAAGTCCCTATCTGTTTGGTTCCCGAGACTTAACATGGACTAAAAGACCATATTACAACTATAAGCCCTTATAAGACTCTCCTTGAGAGTCTTATTTCATAAGTCTCAAATGCCCACTTTAAGTCCCTATAAATCCCTTCTGTTTGGTTTAGATTTGACTTAAAGAGACTTTTTTAAGTCCCTACACCAATAAGTCCCTGTAACCAAACACCCTCTAAGATATTTCCCTCAAGGACGAGGGGAGGTAAGGAACTGCCATTCAGTGGAGGTTCATTGTATCCCAGAAATTACTGATAGAGAATAACCAGCTTAGCCTGACGCTGTTAGCCACAGCTTGGCGCAGGGGCCCGGCCACGCGTATGGCGCGGCCGGGCGGCGGGGGCGCTTGGCGCGACTGCATCAACATCGACGACTGCGGCGTCGGAGGATCCGCTCATGCCGGAGGGCGACCCTGTGGAGGGCCGGGGCCACCGATCTGCGCGGATGCGCGTTTCCGTCGCGGGACGCGAAGCCGGTGGTTCCGGTCGCCCAATCCAGCGCGGGGTTGAGGCCAGACGCTGATGGCAAGATGACGATGAGCGCCACCACCAGTCCAGCGAAGATGGTAATGAAGTGAGGCCTCGTACCTTTTGTTGATTCACGTTCTATAAAGAGAAATTTGGATCGACGGATGCCAATGCCCTTGTTCTTCATTTTCTCGTTCACTTCCTGCAAGGAATCGCTCTTGAAGAGTTAATTAGTGATCGAGAGATTCATGTCGTTGCCATGATGCAAGGCTGCCGCTTGGAAGCGTTTCCGCTGGGCCGAGGCCATCCAATTAACGAGTGCTGCCGTAGACGGAGAACGCCACACAGATGGATTCGCTCCGCCGGAAGCGTGCTGATAACGTGTTTCAAATTGAGATCGAGAGAGGATCGAGAGACAACACAAATGAATTCCATGTGTTCTTTATCAGATGGAAATTGCTATTTATACAAGGGAAGGGACGCCACTAGAGAGGCGTCTGTTCAGAGGAGATGCCTGTTCAACAGGAACCGATGCGGCAGTTTACAAGTGCATGTGGTTAGTATAAAGCATGGATTAATTAATCCTAAATTAGACAACTAATTCTGGACAAAGGGAATAAATGTCAATGCAATCTCTTTTTCTTGTCGGGGGAAGTGGTAATGCAATCTTGGTAGTGAAGGATATGTATGAGTACAAAGTACCGCTAATGTGATTTCAATCCCAATGGCTCCCACGCAAAAAATAAATCCTAATGGTTGACATTTGAATGCAGGAACGATATAAAAGGATGTCTTCCTCTAATTAAACACGACAGGAGGTAGTGGAACCTGCATAAACAAAGAGAGAAAGTTTGAGACAGTGCCAGGCGACGTAGCCAAATCAAACCTTTTGTTAGCGAACATTTCCGTTCACTATGGTACGAACAACACCCCCCCCCCCCCCCCCCCGCGCCGCGGCGGGCATAATGAGCCACGGGGATTAGTTTACGAGGCTAATAGGATTGGAGAGATTGGGCCCCACCCTGGCAGAAATTCAGGGGGTGTGCATCATTTTTGTTGTACGGATGCAAATCCTGATTTCTATGGATTCAGATTCGTAAAATAATGATTTGGAAGCAAAGTATATATATATGTGGAAGCAGGGCGTCATTTCTGTTGTACGAATGCAAATCCTGATTTCCATGCATTCAGATTCCATATTCTATGGAAGCAAATGCTCATTTCTTTGGATGCAAACTCATATTTATTCAGATGCATATACGAATTTATTTGGAGGACAAGTTCAATTTAAATATTTTTCGTAAAGAGTCCATAACAATTGTAAAAAAAATGTTTGGCCGAAGGATGAAATTGTAATGTTCAAAGACAGGCATCTCCATTGTGCTTGGACGATGCAAAAAAAAGTGTCATGTTGGATACAAATCTCACCAAATTGAAGAAAAAAAACAGTTGATGTGGAGCAAATTTGCTAGCCGGTAGAAGCAAAATGAATTGATACACTTTCACTCTTAACAGAACAAGGTCATTTCCCTTACTTGCCCTTCCTATCTCTAGTTCACGGCCTCCATGAGCCGCACGGTCAGACTCAGTATTGTGAGCGTGATAAACAAAACCGGGGCGCCAAGCTGTTGCTGCTGCCAGTAACAATAGCCTGAGAAAGAAAACACAACACCACATCTTCCGACTGAATATTTCAACACTGGCCCAAACAAAAATAAACTGTCCCTACAAACAAAACACTACAAAAACTAGACATTGAAAAGGTCTGATGTTTCAGGAAAAAAAACATGGTCCTATAATAAGTTTACATTTTGTTACATTGGGCCACAGCCATAAATGGCTCTGAACAGGGGAGCAGTTAGCTAAAATTAAATGGAAATGGCATTGCACGACTGTGATAATGCCCGCCGTAATGCTTTAGCATGGCATTGGCTGCAAGGCTCCATAACAGTTAACTTAACTGTAGATGGAACTTTATTCTCAATGTATGTTCTGATAGCCGAGAGTGCCCTGGGGGTTTCCATGAGAATACCAACCCCCATGGGCATACACCAATCGTACTTGCCGTCATCATAACACCTATGCCCATAAATGGTGTCCAATGTAAGACACTCAAGTGGCACCGCGTTCTTGAGAATATAACATGTCAGTTCAATCAAGCACTTCGCAGAGCTGAAACCACTGATCTTCACGCTCTTGAGGCAGCTATGGCGGTGTTCAGGCATGTGCCTCAGTTGAGAATCAGCAAAAATTGACTTGTGCAACATACGCAACTGAGTCACCTGACAATAGATAGAAAGGATAATAATGATTTGAGTTAAACGGACCCAGATGCTTTGCAGTATGAAATGAATAAACAGCGCCAGCGCCTTACATCTAATTTCAAAGTCTCCAAGGAAGGAGAAGCATCCAGGAAAGAAACCAGAGAAAAATAGTCATATGGCCGGTACTCGGTTGTTCCTGTTCTCAAATTAACGTTCAGGTGCTTAAGGTACAGGAATTTGGTAGGCAGCATTGGTGCATCGACCACCTGCAAACAAAAAATGACATGTATCAGATACACTATACCAGGGATGACTAATGTAACCTGCATATTGCAGAGAATATATATCTCCCACGGTGATTCTATGGCAAGAGTTTCAATATTTGGCAGCATGGGTGGCAGCTTGGCACAGGCATCACGGATAAGGTTGTCTTGTTGCAAGTATAATTCCTTCATTTGCAATGTTTCCACAAGTGAGAAGTCTAAGCTGCTTCCTCTAAGGTAAAGACTAGAGAGATTTGGTGCTTTGCTCTCTATCACTGTCAATCTCTCGCATTCTAAAACACTAAGCACAATGAGGCGCTGCAGGGCACAAGATAACTTCAGACACCTAATCTCAGCGCACCTAGTAAGATCTAATAGCTCCAAAGCAGGAGAGTTGGAAAGAAGGCACTCTAACTCATTCCACGTAATGCTCACACAGCACAGGCACAGCCTTGTCAGGCTTCTCAAGGGGCCAAGTTCAACTGTGGGATGGAGGTCACAAAAACGAAGTGAAAGGTGCCTAAGTGAGTTTCCAACCCTGTCAGATAAAAGAGCGCACGGGAAGTTGTATTTTCTCATTGTTTCAGTTTCAGACAACACGAAGGTGAGTTCTTCAAGCCCAGGCTTAAGAGCAATCTGAAGCCAACGGTCAAAATAACTGAAGTCATCGAGCCCATTCATTTCATTGTACTCAAGCTTGAATGTTTTCAAGCTGCCTTTGTGTTTCCTGAGAATGCAGTCAACCTTGTGGTGGAACTTCTCGCCACTCGCACTCTTCAAGCCAATTGTATACTTATTAAATATGAGATTGGAATGACATCTCCAGGAATGTAAAAAGGCTTGAGATAGGCAAGCAGCACGAGCAGCTTCACGCATTGGCATTAAGGAGTGTATACGAAGCAATATGTCCTGCACACACAAGAATTGGATAAAAGATCAAAATTGGAAGTGTAAGGTCAATGGTACAATTGGAGAAAGAAAAACAGTAGAACCACACGAATAACATTGTACCCAGGTAGCCCTTCACAGGGTGCACTGATTTACGTAGGTAGATAGTGCAAAGGAACGCAACTGTGCTAGGTTAAACTCAGCAATGCATAGAGAATTTTTTTTCTAACATTATTACTGGCTTTTTGGAGGTGAAGGACGAGGGGGAGACAGTTGCTAACAGCTCACACCAATTAACTACTTCATGAAATATACTTCTGCTTGCATCAGTTGCCAGCCAACAATGATGTTTCTGTGCAATTTGGAGTATGTTATTGTGCAATAATATGTTTATAAATGGGTTAAAAACAGTGACGAAACAGAAATGAATATGTAATTTCAGCATAGGGTACAAATAGCATATCAAAACTGAAAAGTTAAACAGATGGAAGTCTATGAAATGACACTGACATTGCATGAAAAACATGAACCTGGGCAACTAAGATGAAGAGATAATTGTTCAAGAAGACCATGAAGATAAAGAAAAAAAAGGCAGAAAATGCAGAGTTCAATTCATAAATAGCTTTAGGTAGCACAAATTGCACAAAAGCTAAAAATCAACCCTACAGCATCTATAGTGCAATTGTGAAAGTTTTGATGTCTTTTTGTAGATTTAGGTAGCGCAATAGCAGAATCAAATATTTTGGAAAAGGTTCTGCAGCAGGTGGGAAGATTAATCATTTTTCAAATTTCTGTGATGAATATCCCAGTCAATTATCGCATGAACTTTGTTACAGCGCAACACTAGCTTCATAGTGCTAATCAAAGCTTTCTGTTCACTTTTACAAGACATACTACCAAAGCACCTAAATTGCGCACAAAATTCTGGAAAGCTGTGTTGGGACACGTTACCATGCTTTGCAGAGAGACCAGCTACAGCTATAACAAATTGTCGAGTTTCTCATTGGTTGAGTAAAAAAAAATCATCTTTTATGTGTTATATGTAGGGGGCTTGCTTCGGTAGACCCCCCCCCCCAACAAAACGTAGAAGGGCAGATTGGTCATACGAAAGAAGGGTATGCCCACCTCGTATTATACGGATGTAGCTGGCATACGTAGACCCCGCGCGATCTACCCACACACCCCATCTACTCGCCCTTCCACCCCGTCTACTCGGTCGCCCCATACGATCGCCGCCGTCGCGGATCGCCGCCCTCCGACCCCGTCCGCCGCCGCCGTCTGAGCCCGTCCGACGCCGCCGTGGCCGTCCCAACGGCGTGCGTCCAAGCACCCCGTCTACTCGGTCGCCCACGTCGTGTACCCACCCGCCACATCCGATCGCCGCCCTCCGACCCCGTCCGCCGCCGCCGTCCGACCCCGTCAGACACCGCCGTCGCCGTCCCAACGGCGTGCGTCGCCGCATCTCACCGTCATCATCCACCCCCCGGACGTGAAGGGCCCGACGTGCCACACCGCCTCCGACCACTCTCCCCAACCCCCGTAGCGGATACTGCCGAACATCCGGCCGGTGGCTCGTCGTGCACGTCGCCGGCTGCTAGATTCAAGGCGGGGACAGCTGCCGTCGTCGAACGCCGGCGACGCCTACACCGCGGAGCAAGGTTTGTTTCACACAACACAAAAAAGTGTTGTTTGAACCATTGCATTAAGAAAAAAAATTCATGGTAGCTGTTGGGTTCATGGATTACACGTCTTTTTATTTTTTTGCAAACCAACATGAGTTTTTGTCCTTGTTGTAATCAACACTTCAATTGGTTTGCAGTTCTGTGAGTTTGGCGTGTTGACATGGACGAAGAATCCGCATTCGGGAGGGACGAGAATGGTACTGATAAGGTTACTAAGACCGATAACGATAATTTGAACGAAGATGATGACAGCAGCGACAACGATTCCGTCTCGTCATATGATATCTTACCTCCAGAGGATTTTGATAATAATGAACATGGCGCAAATAGTGACAACGTAAGTGGCGTATATTTTGTTTTTATTTTTTAATTTACAAAGTATGGCATGGCTAACTATATATTTTGTGTACAAATTTACAGGAAGATGTGGACGTTGACAATGTGCAACATAGTTGGCAGGAATCATTTGCAGATAACTTGAGCCAGGTTAGTTGTTAGATGTTGTACATCGATCAATAGTATGATTTAAATGATAGTAATTGACATATATATTTTCAAATGAATGTTGTAGGAGGAGTCAGATGGTCCTGTACTTGATGACGATGAGGGAGAGATTGATATTGAGGAGGCTCAAAGGGAGCAGAAGATGCTTGAGACACATTGGAAGGTCATGGCTATGACCTTTCGGTCGCAAGGGGATGCATACATATTCTACAACAATCACGCCAGAGAGCACGGGTTTAGTATCAGGAAACAGAAGGTGAAACGAGGTGCTTCGGGAATGATACGGTACCGGCGGTTTCTTTGCTCCAGGGCAGGGAGAAGGCAGAGCAAGTTCATAACCATGGAGGGCCGCAAGCGCAGGCTTAGACCGGAGACTCGTTGCGACTGCGGTGCACATATGGTGGTGAAGCTGGACAGAGAACGTGGCGTTTGGTTCGTCGCATCATTCGTGGATGATCACAACCACGCGATGGCTCGGCCCGACGAGGTTTGTTTTTTGTGGTCACACAGACGGATTGGAGATGGCCAGAGGGCGGAGATATTGGCGATGGAAGCAGCCGGGATAAGAAAGCATATTATAATGGACAACTTCATCAGCAGATACGGTTCGTACGATAAGTGCGGGCTTATCAGGAGGGACATTTACAATCTTTGTTGCAGAGAAAAAATGAAGCTCATTGCAAAGGGAGATGCAGAGACGGCAGTTGGCATTATGAGGAGCAGGAAGGAGAAGGACCATGAGTTTTTTTTTGAGTATGTGCGTGACAAGGAAGGGAGATTGAAGAGTATGTTCTGGTGCGATGCACAGTCGCGGAGGGACTATCAGGACTACGGAGATGTGGTCGTGTTTGATAGCATGTATATGATGAACAGATACGGTATGCCATTCGTCCCCTTTGTCGGAGTTAACAACCACCGTTGCACCACAGTGTTTGGTTGTGCCATCATTGCTGACGAGACGGAAGGGACATATGTGTGGCTGCTGCAGACATTTATGAAGGCAAACTGTCAGGTGAAGCCAAAGTCAATAATCACAGACGGTGACGCCGCAATGATCCGGGCTATTCGGACTGTCCTTTCAGATGTTTTCCATCGTCTTTGCTCCTGGCATATCGAGAAAAATATGCAAAGGCACCTGCATTACAAGTCACTAGATGAGTTCAGATCGCTCCTGTACTATGCCACCTCTCAAGCGAACTTTGAGCAGAGATGGAAAGCTTTCTATGATAAGTGGAAGACGGATAAAACCGAAGAGTGGCTTGACAGGATGTACAGGAAGAGGAGACTTTGGGCAGCTTCATATCTTTCGGAGGGTTTTTTCCTTGGTATGCGAAGTAACCAGAGGAGTGAAAGCCTCAACTCCTGCCTTCACCTTCACCTGGACTACGGTATGACAATTGTTGATTTGGTGGTGCATTATGAGAACTGTATAGTTCGCCTGCGTGAGAACGAGGCGTACGATGACTGCGAGGCATTCCAGAAGGAACCACCGTCTGTTACTGAATATAAGGCCCTTGAGGAGCATGCCGCCAAAGTATTCACACCTGCTAATTTCTACATCCTGCAACAAGATTTGCATAAGATGGGTCAGCTGGAGATATTTGAGACGCTCGTGGGAATTGGGCGTCAAACATTCATGGTGACATGGAAGGATAACCACAAGTTCAGGTACAATGTTGTTTATGAACCAGGTAACTCAGAACAAACTATTACATGCAGTTGTCTTAGGATGGTTCGGAAAGGGCTGCCATGCAAACACATTCTGTTTGTTCTCCATCATCTGAACTTAACTGAAATACCAAAGTGTTGTGTCATGCATCGGTTGTCCAAACATGCGAGAGATGGGTTGCCTGTGCAGCGGAAGAGTGATATGTTTGGATGGGGTTGGTCAGGGCCATTGGAGAGAGAACGGTATAGTGCAATAACCATTAAAACCGCAGAAGCTGCTCATGTTGCAGCAAATGATCCCTTCTTGTACGACGAGTTGATGAAGTGTCTGGACAACATAATAGCGCAGAAAAAGATTTCAGAGGAGGAACTTATAGGAAGTAGAAGGTATGCTATGCTTAAGAAGGAGGCAAGTCAGGCGCAACAAGTTGAGCCTGGTATTGGTGATCCTCAGAAAGTTTCGACGAAGGGTGCACCTAAGAAGGGGCGGTCGAAGGGTGGCCCCGACGTTACAAAGAATGGTAGGCCAAAAGATTTTACAGAGAAGAAAACTGGTCCTTTGTGCAGTCTGTGTAGTCTCCCAGGTCATAACAAGGCTACATGTAGTCTGAACGAGAAGTGAGTTGCTACTTTTTTGTTTTGTTATATGTTGCCAATATGATTTCATCGACTCCTCTATTCTCACACAATTTTTTTTATATTTTGTTCAGGAATCGGGCGTAGAGAAGCAGCTTGGTTGGTTAGAAGAATAAAAGTGGTCGCACGAGTCATGTCTGAAGAACCTATACTATTTGTATTCGCACATGTGTGCCAGAAAACTTGATTTGTACTGTTACGTGATGATTTGTACTGTTTCTATATGAACTTTCCAAATTCTGTTTATTTGTATTGTTTCGAAATTCTGTTTATTTGTACTGTTTCGAAATTATGTTTATTTGTACTGTTTTGCATATTTCTTCTGCACATTCGTAAAAATAAAATAATATTTTATAAAAATATTGAGAAAAAAAAATGCCCACCACCGCGGCCGGGCCCATAGTGGGGAACAAATCATAACACCCAAATCAAGCCCGAAGGGGGCGACTCGGGCGGCTGATAGAGCCCACTACGGGCCCGCCAACGGGGTCCAACGGGGCTACTGGCAGTGTTAGAATAGAGGAGTTCGAAAGAGGGGGCGGAGGCAGCTATTTAAGCCGCTCCTCGCGCCCCCCGGCTTCCGAGGTGGGACTAAAGTGGCGTCGGCAGCGCGTCCACTCCCCTCCCTCAGTGCACGCGGCCGCCGCAGGGCGCATGAGGCCGTTTTCGGCGCTGTCACGGGCCGGCCCAGTTCGGCCCATACAGGCATGGCGCCACTCGCCCCCTCCCACGGCCCACGCCCACTCCCCTCCCCCGCGCGCTGCCTCCCCCGCGCGCTGCCGACGCCACTTTAGTCCCACCTCGGAAGCCGGGGGGCGCGAGGAGCAGCTTAAATAGCTGCCTCCGCCCCCTCTTTCGAACTCCTCTATTCTAACACTGCCAGTAGCCCCGTTGGACCGCCGTTGGCGGGCCCGTAGTGGGCTCTATCAGCCGCCCGAGTCGCCCCCTTCGGGCTTGATTTGGGTGTTATTATTTGTTCCCCACTATGGGCCCGGCCGCGGTGGTGGGCATTTTTTTCCTAAATATTTTTATAAAATATTATTTTACTTTTATGAATGTGCAGAACAATATACCCATTTTAAAAAATGTAAGCACGTATTTTTAGAAAATATATATAACCATTGACCGTGAGTATAAAATGTAGTATTATTACTAATAAATTGTTCATAACATAAAGACATAACTATGATAGAATGGAACAAAATTTACAACGAATTAGCACTCACCACAATATAACAAGTTGAAATATCATCACCCACAATGATGCAAATAACAGTGTCACCGATAATGATGCAAATAAAAGTGACATTACAATAAAGAGATGATGTCTTAATATGAAAATTGTATCAAGTACCGACAATGGCACGTTTATTAAGTGGACATAATAGCCAACACCCCATCCTCCGACTCATTTCTTCTCCATGATCTTGAGGATCTTCTCTTTCACTACTTCCTTCGTGTTGCATTCTGAAAAAAGTATTTCAGCTAGAATGCGTCCCCTTGAAGCATTAACCTCATCTTGATCGAACTCAAATGTCCAATCATGTCCGTCCCAGCTTTGAACGCATTTCACCACGAAAAGACCACAAGAGACTCTGCAAGAAACCACAAGTCAATTATTGATGGATCATACAAGTACATACTAATTGAACATTTACAACATACCCGTCTTTTTGTGATGGCATATCGTACTCCTTTATTGGCCAGGAAGATACGTCAGGATGTTTCGTTCCAATAAGAGCATTCACCTCGTTTGTATCATTAGCTATTTCTGCCCTCTGAAATAAAAATGAAAAATCCTTATGAAGTACGTTTCAAATAACTATATATTGTTTTATGTATCGTTGTAAGCTTACCAGCTTAGCAATCTTTGCAAGAACTCTTTTGTTGCATTTACCAGTAGAGTTTAAAACTTGAAACTCTTTTTTCTTGTTGTGCATAAGAACTGTTATCCAATGACTTTCGTCCACATGAAAAGGAAAGTATGCCTACAACAAAGTTTATTCATGTTGGTGTACACACAGATGTACTACGAATGATCATACTAAACTGAAGTACCTTATCTTTGATGAAATACTCTTTAGTAACTCTAGACACCATTTTAGATTGATTTGTGAAATGCTCCATAAAATGCCTCTTAGAGTTGTTAACCTTTCCATCAGCACGAAGAATAAGCCAGTGGGACACCCAAGATGATAATATATGACGGTCAGCACGAGGATTATGGGTCTGCATATGGTTGCAATAACTATTGATGACCTACAAAATAACATAACAACAATACGCCTATTAGATAATTTATGTAAATGACATGTACAACTTAATAAATTTTTGGTAATACTTACACTGCCATGCAACCACTTTTTCGAAATGATGGCTTCAAGCATTTCAGGTGTACATGTTTCCCCACCAATTCCCGTCATGTGCACGACAGTTTTGCTGCAAAGTTTCGAGTCTGCCAGTGTCCGGATATAAACCTTCGCGGCCTCTATGTGATCCTCATTAATGTAATTAGTATTAATCATAGCAGCTCTTATACCAAACAGACCTAAAATAATAAGAAACAATGAGTTAATAAAGTGTGCATGCAAGGACAGAAGTATGTTGCATGAATAAATTACGTATCACTTACTTTTCTTTGCACGTTTACGTCCACCGTTCTGAAGAAAAGGTGAAAGACAATATTTTGACTGTTTCCTCTTGCGTTTCCCATCATTCTCCTTTTCATCATTCTCCTTTTCATCATTCTCCTTCTCATCATTCTCCTGATCATCATTCTCCTGAGTCCCATTTTCTATCGCATTTTTAATACGGGTGTTCAGACTATCCATACTAAATTCCTCAGATTTATCGGCGCTAGACCCGTCTGACACTTCATTCATATTCTTGGGGGTTGAAGTAATAGCTGGAAAGTCATTCGTGTCTACCGTCGCAAGAGATGGGTTGGGAGAATTACCATTATCATCAATAACGAAGGGGTCGCCTTCATCTCCTGTACCAGGTGTGTTGTGATGCACACCTTTCTCACGCGCCAATTTATTCCCGTTCCCAGTGGTGAAGGATGCGTCCACCCTGTTGTCCATATCTTCTTTTGCAGGAGTTGATTGTACATCTGTCCAATATTTTGATGATTTGTATTTTGATGGACCATACTTCCTCACCCAGTCTTCACTGTGCTCCACATACTCAATGTCACCATCAGACCCCTTGTTTGGCTTGAAGACAAGACATTTCTTCTGCAGCTTCTCCACTACTATCTGCAATGACACATTAATTGCATTAACTGCATGCATAAATTATGAATAATCCAATGTAAACAGAAGTACACATCACTCATATTACCTCAGCACATTTTTGAGGGAGAAGTCTAATTTCTTTTTGCATATCTTTGATGCATTTCATCACCTGATCTAATGTACTATCCCTGCTCGATGAAGCCTCATCTCTATTATCTTTCTTTTTTTGGGCACGATCTTCCTGCTCTAATTCTTGCTGTAATTCTTCCTCCGCCTTTCTTCCTTGTTGAGCAATTAATGTCTGCCTGTACTTCTCGTTTATCACGTCATCAATCTGTAACAGGTAAAATCAATTAAAATTTATCAACATATAAATACTAACTTAAGTGCATGTAGTACGAAATAGTAACACATAAATAGTAACTTACCGTCCCATTACCACGGCCGTATGCCGTGTCGTACGCGTCACGCTTCATAGCCTCATCTTCTGACCAATTAAGCATCAATGGATACTCATTAGCTAATGGATCAAATGCCTCATCATCCAGTGGCTGCACCTTCTCCCAAAACATATACTGCATGAACATGAAGTATATTAGCAAAAAAAATTCACAAACTATAGTTCGAAAGAAACAAACATAACATAAGATTTACCTGTAGGAGGGCAAGGTTTCCGATCGGCCACGTAAATTTTGTAAGATCTGATAAGGTCTTTGTGATGCCTTCCACGCAAACGCGTAACGTAAACGCGTTCCAATTATATGCTTTGATGGCCTCCACATCGTCCACTAACTTGTAATAAGCATTATGAACTTCTATCGTGGACTGCGGTGCAAGAACCGTGCCTAGAAGAACCAGAACAATTCTACGGAGGAAATCATCATCGTATGTGCCACTGGCAACGATGTTCTCAATCAGGTCGTCTATCATCATTTCCCCCGTATTGGAATATAAAAAGCGACTAGGCACCTTCACCTTCGCCTTTAACCCCCCTTTTCCAAGCGCTTTCATGGCATCTTTGCCCTTGTTCTGTAGCCCGAAAATGTCAAACACATCTTCGGTGCGTAATGATATCGCACCATTTTTTGATGGCATGATGAACCTTTTTCTGTCCAACGAGTACGATTTAATAATGAACTTGAGCAAACATTTGCGTATGAGCACACTAGGTATCATCAGCATTTTTCCTAGACTAGTGCTTGCAAAACGCTTTTTCTGCCTAGAGTTTAGTTTGTTGACCAAGAGACACCACTTCTCAACCGAACAAAATATCTCTCCGTACTCCACCGTCGCTACGAATAGGAGCAAAAATAATGTTAGCTACTTCATACGGGCACATGATAAACATGATGAATGCATAGTACCTCGTGCCATGGGATCAGGCCCGACCCTGGGGGACGACGGCGCGGTGGCGTTGATGGCAGATGGCGTCGGTCGCAACCTGTAAATAATTTTAAAGTTTTTTAGAAACACTATGATTTCTGAAAAAATATTTGGTATGTATATACCTAGAAAAACTGAATTACAATCAGCTGTCATGCATGCATAATTATGACCAAAACATGATGCATGCGTGTATTTACGCAGTACTTACTGCACTAACTTAATCAGTGCAGATGGCGTCGGGGGCGTTGGGGCGGCGTCGGCGTGACTTGGCGTCGGCGTGAGTTGGCGTCGGGACTGGTGGCGGCCGCAGTGGCGTCCGGGGAGGCGACGGTGGGAGGCGGCGTCGGGACCGGTGGCGGCCGCAGTAGCGTCGGGGGAGGCGACGGTGGGAGGCGGCGTGAGGCGGCGTCGGAGGCGTTGCGGCGTGAGTTGGCGTCGGGGGCGGTGGCGGCCGCAGTGGCGTCGGGGGAGGCGACGGTGGGAGGCGGCGTGAGGCGGCGTCGGGGGCGGTGGCGGCCGCAGATGGCGTCGGGGGAGGCGATGGTGGAGGCGGCGTTAGGCGGCGGCGGGGGCGGCGTTTGCCCTAGATGGCGTCGGGAGAGGCGGCGTGGAGGCGTGCAGCGGCGTGGACTGGAAATCGTGGAGGCGTGGAGGCGGCTTTGACCCCCGATGGATATGCGGGTTTATCCATTTTTTTCTAATAATCCATTCATTAGTTTTTTCCCATTCGTTAGTTGCGTCTGTTTTTTAAAACAACCATTATCGAAAATACATTGATTGATACATAATTTTTTTCACTCCGCCAAATGGCACGAAACTTTTTCCACAAGTTGGCATCACCCTCGACAGCACCCACGCCAGTTTTCATATTTTTCCGGCGCTCGATGCATTTCCTAGTATTTTCCCGATGAAAATGGCCAGAACACTAGCCGGACGTGACGCAACGTTCGTTTTGTGTCCGTTTTCGTTCCAACCTTGCATGGGGCCCTACGTAGGCCATGCCCGCATGTTCGCCCAGTTTGGCGCAGTTGCATGCATGCGATCACGTACACATAGTGCAACCAGCTCCGGTTCGTTCTGCCGGAGGGGGGGGGTTCCCAACTACGTTTCTTTTTCACTCCGCCAAATGGCACGAAATTTTTTCCACAAGTTGGCATCACCCTCGACAGCACCCACGCCAGTTTTCATATTTTTCCGGCGCTCGATGCATTTCCTAGTATTTTCCCGATGAAAATGGCCAGAAACACTGGCCGGACGTGACGCAACATTCGTTTTGTGTCCGTTTTCGTTCCAACCTTGCGTGGGGCCCTACGTAGGCCGTGCCCGCATGTCCGCCCACTTTGGTGCAGTTGCATGCATGCGGTCACGTACACATAGTGCAAACAGCTCTGTTTGGGTGTGCCAGTCTGGGTACTCTCAATGCCGTTTTGTTTTCGCCTACACCGAATGACCCCAACTTTTTCCACGTACTCCAGGCACCATCGGGAGCATTCACGATAATTTTCATTATTTTCTGATGTCTGATGCATTTTCTACGGTTTTTGCGGTGAAAATACCCTAAAACACTGCCCGAACGTGACGCGGCATGCGTTAGGGTGTCCGATGTCGTTCATATCTTGCGTGAGGGCCTACATTGGGCATGCACACACCCTCGCAACAAATTATATCATTTCATGCATGCGATCACGCACCCCTAGTACAACCAGCACCGTCCATATCTTGCATGTGTCGGTATTTCATGTGTTTGTTCCACATTAATTATTCCAAACTTTTTTCACATAGAATGAAAGTGGTTGCCCGAGTCTTGTCTGAATAACCATCTGTTTTTTATTCGTAAGTGCGTGCCATAAAACTTGATAAGTGATTTCTTTACGTTTTCCGAAAATATTTATGTAATAAATTTGTATTTTGTACTGTCCTATGTGAAATAGTCTGAATTTTCATGTGTTTACTTCTCTTTTCCTGCTGAGGTTGCGTGCAATGCAGTGTTCGTGTTAGGTGCACCCTGTGGCGTACCCTCGTGTTTGCGTGCATGGCGCATGCACGTGCGCTTGGTGCTGTTAGGTGCACCCCGTGCTGTATGCGTGCGTTTGCATGCATGGCACATGCATATGTGTGCGCTGTCATCGGTGGTGCGTGCTTTCGATACATGTCAGTGGTGTGGGGCTTTTTATTGATTCCGTGAGGGCTAACTTATCACCGGGCGTCTACTATTCGAAGACCTGTTTATTATACAACCATTCCATTACTCATTGAAGCAACATAATTTCGTTCATATTTAGGATATTTTACATTCGAACGAAATTTTACATGATAAAATATTAGCACTAAAACAAATCTAACTACTCCTCCTCGCTACTCAGAAGATCAACCACTACGGTCTGGCCGCCGTCTTCACCGCCGTCTTCGCCGCCGTCTGAGTCATCGGAACTGCCCAAGTATCCGAAAAATTCCTCCGTGGTAGCCGACTCCTGCGCTAGTGTATCGGTCGAGTCCCTAATCGCCTGCCAGTATCCCGGCTCGTCTGCCGGGTCCCTCGGGTCAACAATATCCGCCGGCGGCATCCAACCGGTCTCCGACGTGGAGTTCCGGATCGCGCGGATCAAACCCGGCGACTCCAATGGGTCGCCCTCCTCTTGCATCGCCGCCAGTTCCGGCGGGATCTGAAACTCAAGGGCGCCTGATGGAGCAGCGGGCGCGGCGGCGGGATTAGCCGGGGCGCCTGCGCGAGCGCGCCGACCGGCACGGGCCTGCACAACCGGGACAGCGGGGGGCGCGAGGGGCGCGTTTGGAGCGTCCGCGCGGATGCCCCGAGACTTGTAGAAGCTGACCACGGTGTCGAAGTCGCGCCCTTGCCAAAAGTTCTGGCGACCTTCGGTGTTCCATGGACCGGGTTGTGCCGGCCCAGGCGTGGCATAGCCGGTGCTCGTCACGTGCCAGCCGTGTGCTAGACGACACGACGGCGGCACGGGGATGCCGTGCCGGTAGATATCCACGGTCTGCGGCCCGGTGAGGCTAGAGGGCCACAGACCGCCGGGCGCGGCGCCGCGTCCACTGCCGCCGCCGCCACCTCCCGCCCGTCGACTGCTGCCTGCGCCTCCACTACCGCCTCCCCAGCCGAACCAACGCCGGCCGAAGCATCCGCGTCCACGAGGCATTGCGCCAGAGAGAGGAGAGGCGGGGTCGGGGACGGTTTCTAAGAGGAGAGGCGGGGTCGGGGGCGTTTTCTGTGAGGCGAGCGCGGGTCGGGGGCGGTTTTATGGAGCACTCGTCGGGGCACGCGGGGCACGCGGGGCAGGCGGCAGGCGGCAGCATGGCCGGCGTGGAGCGGGCAGCGGGGGCTACGAGGCGTCGGGGCACGCGGGGCAAGCGAGGCGGCAGCCGACAGCGGGCAGCGTGGGGCAGGCGGCAGCGCCTCAGCGGGGGCGGCCGACGCGAGGCGAGGCGGCAGCTGAGCAGCGGCGCAGGCCGAGGCGGAAGCGGGGGCGGCCGACGCGAGGCGGAAGCGGGCGCCGCAGGCCGTGGCGGGCGAGGCGGAAGCGGGCGGCAGGCGGCACCGGGGTTGCAGCGTCACAGGCGGCAGCGGGGCCCGTCCCGTAACCGCGCCATGCATGCATGCATGCCTATCCACGCGACATAGCGGGGTGGGCGCGTAATTAGCGTACGTGGGGCCGTGGGGGTGGGCGCGCTGGCGGGGCGACCCGACCGAAAAAAAAAACACTCCGCGTATACGAATACGTTTTGGCACAGCGGGCGGGCGGCCTCTTTTTGATTTTTGCCCATCGTGCCCTCCGTTATGAAGGGGTATGGGACAATCTTAGCCGTCCTTGTGTTGGAGGGGGTCTACCGAAGCGGAAGTGTATATGTAGTAGGATGTGACCAAAAATAACTTCTCTCTGTTACTACATTAGTATGTGACCTCTGTTTTCAAATCGTAATATTATGCAGCTAGTCTAGCATAGTCTCGAGAATTAGTCCTTTTAGAGCAGTCCCGGTGACATTATTATGCTTGAAAAAATGAACGCCTCCGTTACCTCAGGGAGCTCTGGGATTGCCATTCTCTTAATTTTGCCAGATTCAGAGTCGTCATCTTGTTGACAGGGCGATCCCTTCCTTTACCCGTCGTCAATGAGGCCATAAGCCGACCTGAGACGGGGGAAACAAAAGGAGGATGGCCATGAGTTTGATGCCGACGCCGCTGCCGGTCGCGCTGCGGAGGCATGAGCCTGTTGAGCGCAAACAGCCCCATGGATGAGGGATCTGGCCGAGAAACCACTTCGGATCTCGGCACCTCCTTCAGATCTCGACTTTTCTCCAGCCCCATTATAAATCTTTGTTTTTGGTTCCGTTTCCAACTCAAACTCGAGCCGGCGCCGGAGCGGTCGGGCGGGGCTATCCACTTCCACCTTAACAGAATAGGCAAAACCCTAGGTGCGACTATCTTTCGTTTTCTTTTTTTTTTTAGGTGCGGCTATCTTTCCTATTCTTTTCTCTGTATACTAGTAAATGTGCATTGTGCAATGCACGTCTCGACTAATGCACATAAATTAGTTTGTTTTTGTTCGCGAAAAAAATTCCGATCTATTCATCTTCATTTATGCTACTACAACGGACACCGGAAATAATAAAAATTACATCCAGATCCGTACTAGTAGAAAAAGGGTCAAACGTGAAGCACATTAGTGCCGGTTTGAATTTGAGCCGGCACTAATGTGTTCATTAGTGCCGGTTCCAACGGCTAGCCGGGCCGCTCTCATTAGTACCGGTTCGTGGAGAACCTTTAGCACCGGTTCGTGCCACGAACCGGTACTAATGAGAGTGGTGGCAGGATGTTGTCAGTCTGGGGCCCGTCCAGCACCTTTAGTACCGGTTCGTGTCACGAACCGGTACTAAAGGTCGTCCTACATAAACCCTTCGTCCACCCGCCGAGCTCGCTCTGTTCTTCCCCTTTCCCCTCCCTCTCTGTTCTTGCCCTCTTCCTCTCGAGCTCATCACACATTAAGCCCAAAATTTGTCAAGATTTGAAGGTCCCCATCGATTCAAATGATCACAAAGGTTAGCAACTTTGTCCTTTCATCTCTCATTGCTAGATTAGCTCTTGCAATGCTTTATATAGTGTTTAATTTATGAGTTTAGTAATTTGGGAGGAATTATATGTGCTAGTATTTGATTTATATGCAATCTGAGGTAAAAAATAACACTTAGGGCCTGCTCTGAATCTCTCCAGCTCCTAACTTCACAAATTATCAGAGAGAAGCCAGTCCGAACGCTTTAGCTTCTAGAAGTTAGATTCACGAAGCTAAACTGGGCCGGTAGTGCAAATTTGTGAAGCAAGCGTTACCCAGTACCACGTTTTTAAGAATCTGGAGTTCCTATTATTTATGTTCAGATTGCCACCGCTAAGAAAAACGGTTCGATCCCACGTCTCCTTCTCGACAGATACACGCATAGGCTGACTCCTCTCGGTCGTATCTCCCCTCTCCCCCGCGTTCTCCCTCTCCCTCACGTTCTCCCTCTCCCAACCCCCAGCGCCGCCGCCCTACAGCCACGCCCGACCCACCCCGTCGCCGGCCGATTCCTCTCGAAGGCGCACAGATCCGGCCTTCCCGGCGAATTCCCCACCGGATCCCGTCCTCACCGCCACCCGTACTGCCGTCAGCGAGGACCAGCGCCACCATGGGAAGGAGGAGGTCACCCCCATGCCATTGACGCCCGAGAACCTCTGCGGAGCGAGTTCCCGCCGGATCCCGTCCACACTACCGCCTGTACTGCCATCTACACTTCGGCCCCGCAATGGGCTGCTTCTAGCCGGCCCAAGCTGAGACGAGCAGGCCTACAGTCCCACCGCTGGGCTGCAAGCGTACTGGAACGACAATGCAACGCTACGAGAAGCTCCTCTACTGCCGAACGGTTTCTGCGGCTCCAAGTGAAGCAAGAAGCTAGTTGAGAAGTTGAATCTGAGAAGTTTTTGAGAAGCTGGAGAGATTCAGAACAGGCCCTTAAGTTTGCATATGTAGGTGTGGTTTACTTAGTGCCTTCAAAATCTCCGCCGTAACCACCGTCGATCCCCCGCACCGCCCCGTCGCCGGCACCACCTTGTGGTGAGCCTCTTGTTCATGAAATTTTATATAAAAATTGATGTTTGTGTGATTTGGATATATAGTTACTCGTATAATTATCTTACCCGTACGTTGTTTGTTATACATAGTGCCATGGTTTTGATATCCGTCCCCGTCGGCCCTCATCCTTGTTATGATTCGGATGTGGTATATATATTCTCTTTTAAAACTAGTTGCATTTCGTGTTTATGACAAATTATGCCCATCAAGTTGACATAGATATTTTTTAGGAGGTATGTGAACCGGAAATTCCAACCGACCCTATTGTCGAGAGGTTAAATTTAGTTGAAAGAGAAAACGAGTACTTGAAAGAAAAATTGAAAAGAATTGAGGGGGAGAAGATGGAATTGGAGTTGCATGTTGCCGATGTCGTCGATGATCACAAGATCAAGATGGAGAAAATGCGCTTGAAGATTAGAAAGATTAGAAAATATGCCATCGATAGTGAGGCTTGGTATCATTATGCTGTTGGATCAATTGTTACCTTAGTTGCGATCTTGATCGCATTTGTTGTTGCATTTAAATGCTTTAGCTAGAGAGTTATTTGTTTGTTGCATTTAAGTGTTGTATGAACTTTATGTATGAACTTGTATTAATTTGTTCTATTCGGTGTTATGTAATGAAGATGAGCCGGCAATGGATGTACGATGACCGATGCTCTCCCCAGTTCGTTGAGGGCGTGCATACTTTTCTGCTTGCGGCTGAGGCAAACAAGCGGGGGGATGGTTTTATGCCTTGTCCATGTGCTGGCTGTAAGAATGGTCACAATTACTCTACGTCAAGAACCATTCACGTCCACCTGTTTGAGTCCGGTTTCATGCCCCACTATAATGTTTGGACCAAGCACGGAGAAAGAGGGGTTATGATGGAAGACAATGAAGAAGAAGAGGACGACGACAGCTATACTGGCCATGGGTACCCTGAATACGATGATACAACAATGGGGGAAGAAGCTGAGCCGGTAATGCGGGAAGAAGCTGAGCCGGCAATGCGCGAAGAAGCTGAAGAAGAGGCATCAGATGAGCCCGTTGATGATCTAGGTCGGGCCATTGCCGATGCAAAGAGAAACTGCGCAAGTGATTTGGAGAAGAAGAAGTTGCAGCGCATGTTAGAGGATCACAAAAAATTGTTGTACCCGAATTGCGTAGGTGACAAGAAAAAGCTGGGCACCACACTGGAATTGCTGCAATGGAAGGTAGAGAATGGTGTATCTGACAAAGGATTTGGAAAGTTGCTGGTAATGATAAAGGATATGCTTCCAAAGGACAACGAATTGCCCGAGAGTATGTACGAAGCAAATAAGGTTGTCTGCCCTCTAGGGTTAGAGGTGCAGAAGATACATGCATGCCCTAATGATTGCATCCTCTACCGCGGTGAGGACGAGGATTTGAACGCTTGCCCGGTATGCGGTGCATTGCGCTATAAGATCAGCCGCGATGACCTTGGTGATGTCGAGGGCGAACGCCCCAGGAAGAAGATTCCTGCCAAGGTGATGTGGTATGCTCCTATAATACCACGGTTGAAACGTTTGTTCCAAAACAAAGAGCATGCCAAGGCGATGCGATGGCACAGAGAAGACCGTAAGAAAGACGGAATGTTGAGAGTACCCGCTGACGGGTCGCAGTGGAGAAAAATTGAAAGAAAGTATGGGAAGGATTTTGCAGATGACGCAAGGAGCGCATGGTTTGGTCTAAGCGCAGATGACATTAATCCTTTTGGGGAGCAGAGCAGCAACCATAGCACCTGGCCTGTGACTCTATGTTTGTATAACCTTCCTCCTTGGTTGTGCATGAAGCGGAAGTTCATTATGATGCCAGTGCTCATCCAAGTCCCTAAGCAACCCGGCAACGACATTGATGTGTACCTAAGGCCATTAGTTGAAGAACTCTTACAACTGTGGAATGGAACATGTGTACGTGCGTGGGATGAGCACATGGGGGAAGAATTTGACCTAAAGGCATTGTTGTTCGTGACCATCAATGATTGGCCTGCTCTCAGTAACCTTTCAGGACAGACAAACAAGGGATACCGCGCATGCACGCACTGTTTGGACGATACCAACAGTATATATTTGGCTAATTGTAAGAAGAATGTGTACCTGGGACATCGTCGATTTCTTCCGAGAAGGCATCCCGTAAGAAAGAAAGGCAAGCATTTCAAAGGTGAGGCGGATCACCGGACGAAGCCTCGCCACAGTACTGGTGCTGATGTACATGATATGGTCAAGGATTTGAAGGTGGTCTTTGAAAAGGGTCCTGGTGGACAACCTGTTTCGAATGACGCTGACGGACGCGCACCCATGTGGAAGAAGAAATCTATATTTTGGGACCTGCCCTATTGGAAAGACCTAGAGGTCCGCTCCGCAATCGACGTGATGCACGTGACGAAGAATCTTTGTGTGACCCTACTTGGCTTCTTGGGCGTGTATGGGAAGACAAAAGATACACCTGAGGCACGGGAGGACCAGCAACGTATGCACGGAAAAGACGGCATACATCAGGGTCATGCAAGCTACGCTCTTACCAAAGAAGAGAAGGAAATCTTCTTTGAATGCCTGCTCAGTATTAAGGTACTGTCTGGCTTCTCGTCGAATATAAGGGAATAATAAACATGGCAGGGAAAAAGTTTGAGAACCTAAAGTCTCATGACTGCCATGTGATTATGACGCAACTGCTTCCGGTTGTATTGGGGGGGGCTTCTACCGAAAAATGTTCGATTAGCCATTGTGAAGCTATGTGCATTTCTCAATGCAATCTCTCAGAAGGTAATCGATCCAGAAATCATACCAAGGTTAGAGAATGATTTGGTGCAATGCCTTGTCAGTTTCGAGTTGGTGTTCCCACCATCCTTCTTCAACATCATGACACAAGTCCTAGTTCACCTATGCGAAGAGATTAACGTTTTGGGTCTCGTATTTCTACACAATATGTTCCCCTTTGAGAGGTTCATGGGAGTCTTAAAGAAATATGTTCATAACCGTGCTAGGCCAGAAGGAAGCATCTCCAAGGGCCATGAAAATGAGGAGGTCATTGAGTTTTGTATTGACTTTATTCCTGACCTTAAGCCGATTGGTGTTCCTGAATCGCAGCATAAGGGCAGACTGGATGGAAAAGGCACGCTAGGAGGGGAACAAATAATATGTATGGACGGACATTCTCTCACTGAAGCACACTACGCAGTTCTACAGAATTCCGCCTTGGTGGCTCCGTATATGGATGAACACAAGAATTTGCTACGCTCCAAACACCCGGAGCGGTCTGATGACTGGATTACACATGAACAAACCAGGAGTTTCGCCAGCTGGTTGCAGACACGTACCATGCATGACGCCTCTATTGAAGATGACCTGTACTTGCTGTCCCAGTTACCATCTTCGAATATAATGACTTTCAAAGGGTACGAGATAAATGGTAATACATTTTACACGATCGCCCAAGATAAGAAGAGCACCAACCAAAACAATGGTGTCCGCTTTGATGCAGAAACCAAGATGGGAAAGGAAACATATTATGGTTATATACAGGACATATGGGAACTTGACTATCGACGTGGTTTGAAGGTCCCTTTGTTTCAGTGCAAATGGGTCAATATGACACGAGGCGGGGTAACGGAAGACCCGAAGTACGGAATGACAATAGTGGATCTCAACAATCTTGCGTATGCAGACGAACCATTCGTCCTGGCCAATGATGTGGCACAGGTTTTCTATGTGAAGGACATGTCTACCAAGCCGAAAAAAAGAAAAGATAAGGAAGCGAATGCATCGTACGATGAGACAAAGCGGCACATAGTTCTTTCTGGGAAGAGAAACATCGTGGGAGTGGATGACAAGACAGACATGTCAGAAGATTATGAAAAGTTTGATGAAATTGCTCCATTCACAGTGAATATTGACCCGAGCATCCCGTTAAATGATGAAGATTTTCCATGGTTACGACGCAAAGGGACACACGCAAAGAAAAAGTCTCACACCCAAAGATCTGGGATGTGATCGGCTTCACTATCATCACTTTCTTCTGTGTTTCACACCCAGGAGAGAATCTCTGTAATAGTTAGGGTAATTATGTGTTTTGGCATTTGAAACGCGAAGAAATTTTATGTGCAAACAAATTCTTTCATGCCTTTGCTGATTTTTAAAGTTAAGTTATTCACAAACTAGTGATTCACACTAATTTCAAATAATTCAAAATTTAAACTATTCAAATTTGAAAACTACGGGCACTAACAGAAAGTTTGTAATTTTTGTACCTAAAGCAAAAATATTCACAAAGAAACTCTAAATACACAAAAAAACAACTAAAATAAAATAAAATAAAGCAAACAAACAAAAAAAAAAGCCCGCCTACTGGGCCAAAGCGGCCTGCATATGACTAGAAACCCAACCTGTTGTTGGGCCAGCATGCAGGCCCTCAAAGGCCCAGTACGCCCACGGGGCAGCACAGCACAGGTAGGCCCAGAAGGCCTGCATTTGAGAGGAGCTCAAAGGAGCAGCCGCGGCTGGGTTTATAAACAAGTGCGGCTGCCCTTCGCTAGGCGAGGTGGGACTAAACTTTGCGCCCCTCTCCCGGCAGCGCACCCGCACCAACAGGTACTAAAGGGGGGCCTTTAGTACCGGTTGGTTCCACGAACCGGTACTAAAGGGGGGTGCTTCCCGCCGCTTGGCCTGGCCAAAACAGGCCTTTAGTACCGGTTGATGGCTCCAACCGGTACTAAAGGTCCATCCTATATAACTAAACACTTCAAAAATTTCAGTTTCTCATCTGCTTCTTCTCCTCTGCCCCGTCGCCCGCCGCGCACCCCCGTCTCCATATCCCTCTCGTCGCCGCCCCCGTCGCCGCCCCGTCCCCGTCGTCCCCGTCAACGTCGTCTCCGCCCCGTCGTCCTCGTCCCCGTCGTCACCGCCGCCCCGTCCCGACCCGTCCCGCGTCGTCCCCGTCCCCGTCGTCGCCGCCCCGTCCCCGTCGTCGTCGTTCCGTCCCCATCCCCGTCGTCGCCGCCCTGTCCCTGTCCCCGTCGTCGCCATCCCCGTCGTCGCCGCCCGTCGCCGTCCCCGTCGCGCGCCGCCCCCCGTCGCCTCTCGCCTCGTCGGTGAGCACACACACAAACACACACACACATAGATTTTTTAAATGTTTAGTTATAGAAATAGTTATAAAAAAGTTATAAATTTTTCTTTTTTTAGTTATAAAAATAGTTAGTTATATAGCATATTGTTAGAAATGTTATAGAAATGTTAGAATTGTTAGAAATTTTTCTGTTTTTTAGTTATACTAGTAGTTATAAAAAAGTTAGAATTGTTAGAAAATTTTCTGTTTTTTAGTTATAGAAATAGTTATAAAAAAGTTAGAAATTTTTCTTTTTTAGTAATAGAAATATTAGAAATGTTATACAAATGTTAGTTATATATATAGAAATGTTATAATTTTTTTCTGTTTTTTAGTTATAGAAATATTAGAAATGTTATAGAAATGTTAGTTATATAGCATTGTTAGAAATGTTATAGAAATGTTAGTTATATAGAAATGTCAGAAATTTTAGTTATCAAAATCCAATCATTAAAAAAATGTTACTTTTTGCGGGCATATAGCTAGTATTTGTTCTCGACGATGCACGGCCCGCATCCTCGCCGTCGACCCGTCCACGATGACGTCCGGCTGACCCATGTCCGGGACTGGGCTCCGCCGGGCTGGCACTAGGAGGTGCTGCCTGGAGGGGGGCGCCGCTTGATGGGGAACCCGGCCCCGGGTCCCGTCGTCGACCCTGATCTCGTTTGGTGGGGTTCGTGTGGGCCAGTTTCAGTGCGGAGGGAGCCGGCCCCGTCGGAGGTGGTACGTCGCCGTGTCAGGGAGGAGGACGAGCACGTCCATCGCTACATGGTTGCGTTAGAGGGCGGCAGGTTCTCCAATACCTGGCAGTTTCTTCAGGGATTTCACTTCAGCTATGATCCTGTGAGGGTTCCTTCTCTTTGGGTGTCCACCGCCCGCGCCGCAGGAACCACGAGTGTCCTAGATTCTTCTGTAGTACTCGATCTTTATTAGCTACCTAGCTGGCCAGTGATGTATTCGATATATAATATTCGAGACGATGTATTCGAGATTATATATTATTCGAGACGATGTATTCGAGATTATATCTATTATTCGAGACAATGTATTCGAGATTATATCTATAATTCGAGACGATGTAACTTGAATACTAAATTGTTTTATATTTCTTTTGGATTAGTTAAATAAAAGCTATGGCGGACAATACCGGCAGAGAAGGAGAACAGGCCATGTTCAATATGATACGCCATCCTCGCGGGCCAGATGATGATCAAAATGAAGAAGATTATGACAGCTCCGAATTTCTAAACAACACCGGGGAGGGTGATATGATATTCGATCGCGACGACCGAATTGATGAAGTCATGAACTATGATTATGATGATGACGAAGAAAATGTTGATCTTGAAACAACAAAGACCGGTGAGGTATATATATTTATATAAGCAGGCATCTGGTGATCATCACATGTTTTAAATGACTTGAAGATATATTAACGAATCGATCTTTCTTCTTTGAGCCATCCGGATCGAGCAAATCTTCAGGCAACAGGACGAAACGAGGCCCGAACAAAAAGTTGAAGGAGGGCGTAAAGTATAATATCGAGGCAATCAGACCTAATGGCGAACCATTAGCGCCTAAGAAGATTGCGGACAAATTCGTTCGTCAGTGCGGAGTTCTTGTGAAGGACCAACTCCCGACCCCCCTTCAAGAATGGAGACAGCCAGCAAAGCCACGTCCAGATGTTACTTTTGTCGACAACAGACAAAAAGGTCTGCTTTGGGATACTCTCATGGAACATTTCACCCTACCAGATCATTTCACAGAAGCAGATGTGCAGAAAGTCGAGGACGTTGCTCTTAGGAAGATGGTGGTTGCATTCAAGAACCACAAGAATCATGAATGGGACAAGTACGTCAAGAGAGGAAGGAAGGCTCCAGTATTCGAGGGAACACTAGAGAAGCAAAGTGCTCATTGGGACGATTTCATGAAATTCAAGGATTTGGTATTGGCTAAGGAACGGTCGAGAATAAACAAGAAGAATGCCAAAAAAAGGATAAGTTCCATAAGCTGGGGCCAGGTGGCTACGCGGTGGCAATGCCTAAGTGGGATAAGTCTAAGAAAGATATGGAGGATGCAGGTGTCACTCCGGTTACTAAGAGCTGGCCCCCCAGGTGCAGGACTTGGTTCTATGCGCATGGGGGGGAGTTGGACCCGAAGACAGGCAAAGTTTCGACGAAGGCATGTCTGAACGGAGCCAACGATGCGCTACTTGTTGCAATAGAAGAGGCTCGATCGGGGGTGTTCCAGCCCAACAGAGAGAACGACGAGCTTACGCGTGCCCTGGGAAATCCTGAACACCCGGGAAGAACACGAGGCAAGGGCGCTATTCCGTGGTATGAGGGGTTTTCGGACTGGAACGCTGACTACAGAACCCGTGCGAGAAAGAAGATTGCAGAGGAGAAGAAGAGGAAGATGGAGGAGGAGCAGAGGAAGCGGGACTATGAACTCCTTGAAGGCCTAGAAGCAAGTCACGTGGACTTGGAAGTCAAATTCCAGCAGCAGCAGGAGCAGATCGACTCACTTAGCCAGCAAAGGGGGTCTCAGCAGCTGCAGCAGCTAGCGGATGATCCAGCATTGGATAGCACCGCCCCATCCATGCCGAGAAGCAGCGTGGGTTCCGCCCCGGGCGACGCAATGCTGGATAGATACCCCATGGATGACATCAGGGAGAACACTAACTGCGAGCTACACTTCAAAATGAAGAACATATCCATGAAGGTGGTGGACGATTGCAACCTTCCATTGCAACCCGATTGCAACCCGATTCCAGCGGGCTATGCTCGTGTCTTGGTTGATGAGGTGGTGGACCCATATTCGGGGCTACAGCTTGACATTCCTGGAGGTGACGACGAGCACACATTGAGAGAGGCCATACATCGTGTCATCCTATGGAGAAAGGATTGCATCGTCTTTCGAAGGCCACCGACACCGCGTCACCCGACTCCTCGTCGAAGTCCGCCACCAAGTCAGCAGACTCCCGCTCCTCCAAGTCCACCAACGCGTGAGGCCACTCCTCCTCCTCCAAGTCCGGCAAAGTGTCAGGCCACTCCTCCTCCAAGTCCGACACAGCGTCAGACGTCCACTCCTCCTCCAAGTCCGGCACAACTTCAGGCCACTCCTCCAAGTCCGGCACAGCTTCAGGCCACTCCTCCTCGTCCAACTCAGCCACGTCAGCCGTCTCCGCCGTCTAAGCAATCGCAGAAGAGACACCCCGTAGCTATGGTGCGTAGCGGTACGAGTCGAGGTAGTACAGAAAGTACAGGCGGAGGCAAGCGATATAAATATGGTTCAAGCCTCGTGCCTCTTCCGCAGAGGCCTTATGACAAGTCCGAGGAGGAAAACGCAGCCATATCGAAGGCCGAGGTGGAAGCCCATTTTGCACCGAAACGGCCACCGCCACCAAGGGAGAAAGTGCCTGAGGAAACGATTGACCACTTCATTCGTATGGCTCAACCACCAGCTCCGAAGCCTGTTGACACAGACTATGAGCGCCACATCAGGAATTTAAATCGAGCACATCTATAGAGGGAGGCGAGCTCGAACTCGAGCAAACAACAAGCAGCTGTCAAAAAATCGGGAAAACCGTTCCCCAACTGGGAGAACAGGCGGCGCAATCGATCCCCTCGCTTGTTGTGCCAACAACACGTGAGAGTACGCGCGCCCAATATTATTGTGGGCAAAAAGTTTATGTTCCCAAGGTGGGCAATGTGGTAATAACCGAGGAGCATATAATGCAGGCTGAAATTCTCAATATCACTGTTGGACAACTCCTCGAGATCGAGCCCATGCATGTGCTTAGGGAGGAGGAAATAAAACGGAAATATGTCCGGGGCGAACCTTTGGTCAAGCCAGACGAGGTCAAGAAGCTCCCAACGAGAATGTATGAATTGCATCAATGGTACATGGACATTACCAAGAGTTCCAATCGAGAGTCCCTCATGGTGGAAGTCAAGAAGGATCATTACTACCATCAGAAAGCTGTGGCCGTTGAGTATAATGAACTGTTTCAGTTATACAATCAAGAAGCACTCGACAAATCTATCGTTAGTTGCTATTGTCTGTAAGTGATTTCTTTCTGTAATTGAAGTCTCAAGCTAGTTGTAGTGATCCTTTTGATCAATCATTACCTGTAATTATCCTTACTATATTCTTTTCTATGGTATTATGCAGGATGAAGATGTATGAAATGAAAAAAGTGAAGGAAATATGCCCTAGAGGCAATAATAAAGTTATTATTTATTTCCTCATATATCATGATAAATGTTTATTATTCATGCTAGAATTGTATTAGCCGGAAACATAATACATGTGTGAATATATAAACAAACAGAGTGTCACTAGTATGCCTCTACTTGACTAGCTCGTTAATCAAAGATGGTTATGTTTCCTAACCATGAACAAAGAGTTGTTATTTGATTAACGAGGTCACATCATTAGTTGAATGATCTGATTGACATGACCCATTCCATTAGCTTAGCACCCGATCGTTTAGTATGTTCCTATTGCTTTCTTCATGACTTATACATGTTCCTATGACTATGAGATTATGCAACTCCCGTTTACCGGAGGAACACTTTGCGTGCTACCAAACGTCACAACGTAACTGGGTGATTATAAAGGTGCTCTACAGGTGTCTCCAAAGGTACTTGTTGGGTTGGCGTATTTCGAGATTAGGATTTGTCACTCCGATAGTCGGAGAGGTATCTCTGGGCCCTCTCGGTAATGCACATCACATAAGCCTTGCAAGCATTGCAACTAATATGTTAGTTGTGAGATGATGTATTACGGAACGAGTAAAGAGACTTGCCGGCAACGAGATTGAACTAGGTATTGGATACCGACGATCGAATCTCGAGCAAGTAACATACCGATGACAAAGGGAACAACGTATGTTGTTATGCGGTCTGACCGATAAAGATCTTCGTAGAATATGTGGGAGCCAATATGGGCATCCAAGTCCCGCTATTGGTTATTAACCGGAGACATGTCTCAGTCATGTCTACATTGTTCTCGAACCGTAGGGTCCGCATGCTTAACGTTACGATGACAGTTATTATGAGTTTATACATTTTGATGTACCGAAGGTAGTTCGGAGTCCCGGATGTGATCACGGACATGACGAGAGTCTCGAAATGGTCGAGACATAAAGATCGATATATTGGACGGCTATATTCGGACACCGGAATTGTTCCAAGTGGTTTCGGAGAAAACCGGAGTGCCGGAGGGGTTACCGGAACCCCCGGGGAAGTATTGGGCCTTAGTGGGCCTGAGGGGAGAGAGAGGGCAGCAGCCCAGGAGGTGGCGCGCCCCCCCTCATGGGGAGTCCGAATAGGACTAGGAGGGGGGGCGCCCCCCCTTTCCCTCTCCCTCTCCCTCTCTTTCCTTCCCCCTCTCTCTTTCTAGTTGGACTAGGAAAGGGGAGTCCTACTCCCACTAGGAGGAGGACTCCCCCCTCCCTTTGGCGCGCCCCATAGGGCCGGCCGGCCTCCCCCTCCCTCCTTTATATACGGGGGCAGGGGGGCACCCTAGAACACACAAGTTGATCTTCGTGGTCGTTCCTTAGCCGTGTGCGGTGCCCCCCTCCACCATATTCCACCTCGGTCATATCGTTGCGGTGCTTAGGCGAAGCCCTGCGTCGGTAGAACA
The DNA here is from genome assembly GCA_032464435.1 of Aegilops umbellulata. Lineage (NCBI taxonomy): Eukaryota > Viridiplantae > Streptophyta > Magnoliopsida > Poales > Poaceae > Aegilops > Aegilops umbellulata. Next base: position 375,141,282 of record CP136059.1, on the reverse strand, counting down.
TCATTATCGTCATCACGCCGTCGTGCTGACGAAACTCATCCCCGAAGCTTTGCTGGATCGGAGCCCGGGGAGCGTCATCGAGTTGAACGTGTGCTAAGAACTCGGAGGTGCCAGAGTAACGGTGCTTGGATCGGTTGGACCGGGAAGACGTACGACTACTTCCTCTACGTTGCGTCAATGCTTCCGCTTCGGTCTACGAGGGTACGTAGACAACACTCTCCCCTCTCGTTGCTATGCATCACCATGATCTTGCGTGTGCGTAGGAATTTTTTTGAAATTACTACGTTCCCCAACAGTGGCATCCGAGCCTAGTTTTTTATGGTTTGATGTTATTTGCATGAGTAGAACACAAGTGAGTTGTGGGCGATATAAGTCATACTGCCTACCAGCATGTCATACTTTGGTTCGGCGGTATTGTTGGATGAAGCGGCCCGGACCGACATTACGCGTACGCTTACGCGAGACTGGTTCTACCGCCGTGCTTTGCACACAGGTGGCTGGCGGGTGTCAGTTTCTCCAACTTTAGTTGAACTTAGTGTGGCTACGCCTGGTCCTTGCGAAGGTTAAAACGACATCAACTTGACAAACTATCGTTGTGGTTTTGATGCGTAGGTGAGATTGGTTCTTGCTTAAGCCCGTAGCAGCCACGTAAAACTTGCAACAAACAAAGTAGAGGACGTCTAACTTGTTTTTGTAGGGCATGTTGTGATGTGATATGGTCAAGGCATGATGCTAAATTTTATTGTATGAGATGATCATGTTTTGTAACTGAGTTATCGGCAACTGGCTGGAGCCATATGGTTGTCGCTTTATTGTATGCAATGCAATCGCCCTGTAATGCTTTACTTTATCACTAAGCGGTAGCGATAGTCGTAGAAGCATAAGATTGGTGAGACGACAACGATGCTACGATGGAGATATAGGTGTCGCGCCGATGACGATGGTGATCATGACGGTGCTTCGGAGATGGAGATCACAAGCACAAGATGATGATGGCCATATCATATCACTTATATTGATTGCATGTGATGTTTATCTTTTTATGCATCTTATCTTGCTTTGATTGACGGTAGCATTATAAGATGATCTCTCACTAAATTATCAAGAAGTGTTCTCCCTGAGTATGCACCGTTGCCAAAGTTCGTCGTGCCCAGACACCACGTGATGATCGGGTGTGATAAGCTCTACGTCCATCTACAACGGGTGCAAGCCAGTTTTGCACACGCAGAATACTCGGGTTATACTTGACGAGCCTAGCATATGCAGATATGGCCTCGGAACACGGAGACCGAAAGGTCGAGCGTGAATCATATAGTAGATATGATCAACATAATGATGTTCACCATTGAAGACTAATCCATTTCACGTGATGATCAGTTATGGTTTAGTTGATTTGGATCACGTGATCACTTAGAAGATTAGAGGGATGTCTATCTAAGTGGGAGTTCTTAAGTAATATGATTAATTGAACTTAAATTTATCATGAACTTAGTCCCTGATAGTATCTTGCATGTTTATGTTGATTGTAGATAGATGGCCCGTGTTGTTGTTCCGTTGAATTTTAATGCGTTCCTTGAGAAAGCAAAGTTGAAAGATGATGGTAGCAATTACACGGACTGGGTTCGTAACTTGAGGATTATCCTCATTGCTGCACAGAAGAGTTACGTCCTCGAAGCACCGCTAGGTGCCAGGCCTGCTGCTGATGCAACTGACGACGTTAAGAACGTCTAGCAGAGCAAAGATGATGACTACTCGATAGTTCAATGTGCCATGCTTTACGGCTTAGAACCGGGATTTCAATGACGTTTTGAACGTCATGGGGCATATGAGATGTTCAAGGAGTTGAAGTTAATATTCCAACAGAATGCCCGGATTGAGAGATATGAAGTCTCCAATAAGTTCTATAGCTGCAAGATGGAGGAGAATAGTTCTGTCAGTGAGCATATACTCAAAATGTCTGGGTATTGTAATCACTTGATTCAACTGGGAGTTAATCTTCCGGATGATTGTGTCATTGACAGAATTCTCCAATCACTTCCACCAAGCTACAAAGGCTTCGTGATGAACTATAATATGCAAGGGATGGATAAGACGATTCCCGAGCTCTTCGCAATGCTAAAGGCTGCGGAGGTAGAAATCAAGAAGGAGCATCAAGTGTTGATGGTCAACACGACCACTAGTTTCAAGAAAAAGGGCAAAGGGAAAAAGAAGGGGAACTTCAAGAAGAACAGCAAGCAAGTTGCTGCTCAAGAGAAGAAACCCAAGTCTGGACCTAAGCCTAAAACTGAGTGCTTCTACTGCAAGCAGACTGGTCACTGGAAGCAGAACTGCCCCAAGTATTTGGCGGATAAGAAGGATGGCAAGGTGAACAAAGGTATATGTGATATACATGTTATTGATGTGTACCTTACTAGAGCTCGCAGTAGCACCTGGGTATTTGATACTGGTTCTGTTGCTAATATTTGCAACTCGAAACAGGGACTACGGATTAAGCGAACACTGGCAAAGGACGAGGTGACGATGCGTGTGGGAAATGGTTCCAAAGTCGATGTGATCACCGTCGGCACGCTACCTCTACATCTACCTTCGGGATTAGTATTAGACCTAAATAATTGTTATTTGGTGCCAGTGTTGAGCATGAACATTATATCTTGATCTTGTTTGATGCGAGACGGTTATTCATTTAAATCAGAGAATAATGGTTGTTCTATTTATATGAGTAATATCTTTTATGGTCATGCACCCTTGAAGAGTGGTCTATTTTTTATGAATCTCGATAGTAGTGATACACATATTCATAATGTTGAAGCCAAAAGATGCAGAGTTGATAATGATAGTGCAACTTATTTGTGGCACTGCCGTTTAGGTCATATCGGTGTAAAGCGCATGAAGAAACTCCATACTGATGGACTTTTGGAACCACTTGATTATGAATCACTTGGTACTTGTGAACCGTGCCTCATGGGCAAGATGACTAAAACACCGTTCTCCGGTACTATGGAGAGAGCAACAGATTTGTTGGAAATCATACATACAGATGTATGTGGTCCAATGAATATTGAAGCTCGTGGTGGATATCGTTATTTTCTCACCTTCACAGATGATTTAAGCAGATATGGGTATATCTACTTAATGAAACACAAGTCTGAAACATTTGAAAAGTTCAAAGAATTTCAGAGTGAAGTTGAAAATCATCGTAACAAGAAAATAAAGTTTCTACGCTCTGATCATGGAGGAGAATATTTGAGTTACGAGTTTGGTCTACATTTGAAACAATGCGGAATAGTTTCGCAACTCACGCCAGTCGGAACACCACAATGTAATGGTGTGTCCGAACGTCGTAATCGTACTTTACTTGATATGGTGCGATCTATGATGTCTCTTACAGATTTACCGCTATCGTTTTGGGGTTATGCTTTAGAGACGGCCGCATTCACGTTAAATAGAGCACCATCAAAATCCGTTGAGACGACGCCTTATGAACTATGGTTTGGCAAGAAACCAAAGTTGTCGTTTCTTAAAGTTTGGGGCTGCGATGCTTATGTGAAAAAGCTTCAACCTGATAAGCTCGAACCCAAATCGGAGAAATGTGTCTTCATAGGATACCCAAAGGAAACTATTGGGTACACCTTCTATCACAGATCCGAAGGCAAGACATTCGTTGCTAAAAATGGATCCTTTCTAGAGAAGGAGTTTCTCTCAAAAGAAGTGAGTGGGAGGAAAGTAGAACTTGATGAGGTAACTATACCTCCTCCCTTATTGGGAAATAGCACATCACAGGAACCAGTTTCTGTGACGTCTAAACCAATTAGTGAGGAAGTTAATGATGATGGTCATGCAACTTCAGATCAAGTTACTACAGAACCTCGTAGATCAACCAGAGTAAGATCCGCACCAGAATGGTACGGCAATCCTGTTCTGGAAATCATGCTACTAGATCATGGTGAACCTACGAACTATGAAGAAGCGATGGTGAGCCCAGATTCCGCAAAATGGCTTGAACCCATGAAATCTGAGATGGGATCCATGCATGAGAACAAAGTGTGGACTTTGGTTGACTTGCCCGATCGTCGGCAAGCAATTGAGAATAAATGGATCTTCAAGAAGAAGACTGACGCTGACGGTAATGTTACTGTCTACAAAGCTCGACTTGTCGCGAAAAGTTTTCGACAAGTTCAAGGGATTGGCTACGATGAGACCTTCTCACCCGTAGCGATGATTAAGTCTGTCCGAATCATGTTAGCAATTGCCGCATTTTATGATTATGAAATTTGGCAGATGGATGTAAAAACTGCATTCCTGGATGGATTTCTGGAAGAAGAGTTGTATATGATACAACCAGAAGGTTGTATCGATCCAAAGGGAGCTAACAAAGTGTGCAAGCTCCAGCGATCCATTTATGGACTGGTGCAAGCCTCTCGGAGTTGGAATGAACGCTTTGATAGTGTGATCAAAGCATTTGGGTTTGTACAGACTTTTGGAGAAGCCTGTATTTACAAGAAAGTGAGTGGGAGCTCTGTAGCATTTCTGATATTATATGTGGATGACATATTACTAATCGAAAATGATATAGAATTTCTGGATAGCATAAAGGAATACTTGAATAAGAATTTTTCAATGAAAGACCTCGGTGAAGCTGCTTACATATTGGGCATCAAGATCTATAGAGATAGGTCAAGACGCTTAATTGGACTTTCACAAAGCACATACCTTGACAAAGTTTTGAAGAAGTTCAAAATGGATCAAGCAAAGAAAGGATTCTTGCCTGTACTACAAGGTGTGAAATTGAGTAAGACTCAATGCCCGACCACTGCAGAAGACAGAGAGAAAATGAAAGATGTTCCCTATGCTTCAGCCATAGGCTCTATCATGTATGCAATGCTGTGTACCAGACCTGATGTGTGCCTTGCTATAAGTTTACCAGGGAGGTACCAAAGTAATCCAGGAGTGGATCACTGGACAACGGTCAAGAACATCCTGAAGTACCTGAAAAGGAATAAGGATATGTTTCTCGTATATGGAGGTGACAAAGAGCTCATCGTAAACGGTTACGTTGATGCAAGCTTTGACATTGATCCGGACGATTCTAAATCGCAAACCGGATATGTGTTTACATGAAACGATGGAGTTGTCAGCTGGTGCAGTTCTAAACAAAGCGTCGTGGCGGGATCTACATGTGAAGCAGAGTACATAGCTGCTTGAAGGAGTCTAGATGAAGGAGTTCATATCCGATCTAGGTGTCATACCTAGTGCGTCGGGTCTAATGAAAATCTTTTGTGACAATACTGGTGCAATTGCCTTGGCAAAGGAATCCAGATTTCACAAGAGAACCAAGCACATCAAGAGACGCTTCAATTCCATCCGGGATCTAGTCCAGGTGGGAGACATAGAGATTTGCAAGATACATACAGATCTGAATGTAGCAGACCCGTTGACTAAGCCTCTTCCACGAGCAAAACATGATCAACACCAAAACTCCATGGGTGTTAGAACCATTACTGTGTAATCTAGATTATTGACTCTAGTGCAAGTGGGAGACTGAATGAAATATGCCCTAGAGGCAATAATAAAATTATTATTTATTTCCTCATATATCATGATAAATGATTATTATTCATGCTAGAATTGTATTAGCCGGAAACATAATAAATGTGTGAATATATAAACAAATAGAGTGTCACTAGTATGCCTCTACTTGACTAGCTCGTTAATCAAAGATGGTTATGTTTCCTAACCATGAACAAAGAGTTTTTATTTGATTAACGAGGTCACATCATTAGTTGAATGATCTGATTGACATGACCCATTCCATTAGCTTAGCACCTGATCATTTAGTATGTTGCAATTGCTTTCTTCATGACTTATACATGTTCCTATGACTATGAGATTATGCAACTCCCGTTTACCGGAGGAACACTTTGTGTGCTACCAAACGTCACAACGTAACTGGGTGATTATAAAGGTGCTCTATAGGTGTCTCCAAAGGTACTTGTTGGGTGGGCGTATTTCGAGATTAGGATTTGTCACTCCGATAGTCGGAGAGGTATCTCTGGGCCCTCTCGGTAATGCGCATCACATAAGCCTTGCAAGCATTGCAACTAATATGTTAGTTCTGAGATGATGTATTACGGAACGAGTAAAGAGACTTGCCGGCAACGAGATTGAACTAGGTATTGGATACCGACGATCGAATCTCGAGCAAGTAACATACCGATGACAAAGGGAACAACGTATGTTGTTATGCGGTCTGACCGATAAAGATCTTCGTAGAATATGTAGGAGCCAATATGGGCATCCAGGTCCCGCTATTGGTTATTGACCGGAGACGTGTCTCAGTCATGTCTACAATGTTCTCGAACCGTAGGGTCCGCACGCTTAATGTTACGATGATAGTTATTATGAGTTTATACATTTTGATGTACCGAAGGTAGTTCGGAGTCCCAGATGTGATCACGGACATGACGAGGAGTCTCGAAATGGTCGAGACATAAAGATCGATATATTGGACGGCTATATTCGGACACCGGAATTGTTCCAAGTGGTTTCGGAGAAAACCGGAGTGCCGGAGGGGTTACCGGAACCCCCCGGGGAAGTATTGGGCCTTAGTGGGCCTGAGGGGAGAGAGAGGGCAGCAGCCCAGGAGGTGGCGTGCCCCCCTCATGGGGAGTTCGAATAGGACTAGGAGGGGGGGCGCGGCCCCCCCTTTCCCTCTCCCTCTCCCTCTCTTTCCTTCCCCCTCTCTCTTCCTAGTTGGACTAGGAAAGGGGAGTCCTACTCCCACTAGGAGGATGACTCCCCCTCCCTTTGGCGCGCCCCATAGGGCCGGCCGGCCTCCCACATCCCTCCTTTATATACGGGGGCTGGGGGCACCCTAGAACACACAAGTTGATCTTCGTGATCGTTCCTTAGCCGTGTGCGGTGCCCCCCTCCACCATATTCCACCTCGGTCATATCGTTGCGATGCTTAGGCGAAGCCCTGCGTTGGTAGAACATCATCATCGTCATCATGCCGTCGTGCTGACGAAACTCATCCCCGAAGCTTTGCTGGATCGGAGCCCGGGGAGCGTCATCGAGCTGAACGTGTGCTAAGAACTCGGAGGTGCCGGAGTAACGATGCTTGGATCGGTTGGACCGGGAATACGTATGACTACTTCCTCTACGTTGCGTCAACGCTTCCGCTTCGGTCTACGAGGGTACGTAGACAACACTCTCCCCTCTCGTTGCTATGCATCACCATGATCTTGCGTGTGCGTAGGAATTTTTTTGAAATTAGTATGTTCCCCAACAAAAAGGTGGACGCTATGGCATTGGGTTCATTGACCCAAACACCGTTAATGAATACACATGGAAAATAGATGCATATCATGCAAAGCATGTAGAGGACAGCATGCTAGTGTTTTTGAAGCGCCTCAAATATAATGAAAATATACTACTTCCTTACAACTTCCAGTGAGTCACACTGTCTTGTACTACGAATTCTCTATTTTTGCCTACTAGCTAGCTACATGTTTTTTCTTACATATGCCCGCTTAATTAAGACATGCAAACGTGTGTGCATGCAGATTTCACTGGATCTTGTGTATCATTAAAGTTGACGCCGGAACAGTTAAAATACTGGACTCACTACTCAAAATAAATTCTGACTATAACAACTTGTTTGGTACAGTCAACAGGTAATTTCAATCATTATTAACTATATATCTCGGCCTATTTAGTTCGTCATTTTCTGATATGAACTATTTAATAACCCCTTTATTCATTTTCTTTGTCGGCGGGCAGGGCTTGGGCAAGGTTCATCAACGTCACTCCAGGCGAATGGAAAACAAAAGATGAAATGGTTTCGACCCAAGGTAAGTAATTAAGTAGTACTAGCTAGCTAGCTAGCTGCTATCTCTTTAATTATCATGCTTGATTAATTATTATCTTATCAAATTCCATTCTCGTAAAGGCCCTTCAGCAGGCGCAGGGACTGATCTGTGTGCATTCTGCGTTTGCGAGAACATTCACATGATGACGTCCGAAACGAGCAGATCTCAAGACAAGAATGGATATGTTTGTCAGAACACTATTCACAATTTTTACACCATTATCGATATCTAGTCACGCAACTAATACACATGCATATTTTGATCTCCTTCTTAACAGTTCACAGAGGCGCGGGACAAACTCCTAGAAACGGAGCGCGTACAATCACTTCAAGAGGAAATATGCGGATTTTTGCTCGACTAGGTCATAGATCCGAATGGAGAATACTATTACCTGCTACCGCCCCCGTGAACCACTTCCAATTGTCATCGTTCTCCGAAGGCACCAATTAGGCTAATGCCACTGGTTCCGAAGGCAACATTGTAGGAGAAATTGTATATAGCTATCTAATTGTATCTATATATATACATGTGTGTTTGTCTGAATTAATTAATATGGTGATTTGTGAGACATTTGATGATATATATATGATCGGTTCTACTAGAAATATATGTATATATATATACATACATACATATATATATATACATATATATATATATATATATATATATATATATATATATATATATATATATATATATATGCATAACGTGTACAATGTGTAGTATCGTAAAATATCAGCAAACGAAAAAGAATTGAATGGAAAACACAAAATTAAATGAAAAAAAATCATAAACCCAAACCCCCCCAACATTTTAATACCGGTTGGTGTTACCAACCGGCACTAAAGGGCTCCCTGCCCCCGGAGCTGGCTCGTGCCACGTGGTTGGCCTTTAGCACCGGTTCGTGCTGAACCGGTACTAAAGGGGGGGGGCTTTAGTGACCAGACTTTAGTGCCGGTTGTGGAACCAGCACTAAAGGGCCTTACAAACCGGTGCTATTGCTCGGTTCTGCACTAGTGAGACCACCAAGGGACGACTACAAGCACTGAAGCGAGTCGAAGATGCGCCGCCGTAATCGCCCCTCCCTCATTGGTGTCGGGCAAAATTTGTTATAGTGGACACTCGGGAAGTCGCCATGCTAAGCCATCATAGGACCAGCGCACCAGAACAGTTACCGCAGTTGTTGAAGAGTAGAGCAGATTGGAAAGATCTAACCCGAAGACACATGAATGTAGGCGAACTACGACAAAATCTGAGCAAATCCATCAAGGACAGATCTGCCGAAGACACATCTCCACACGCGCCACCGGGACGGAGCCTGGACAGGGAGAACTTTATTCCATCTTCAGGGAGTTGCCGCTGTCTCGACTTCCTGAACAGGACACAAACACTAACAAAACTCAAAGAAACACCTAAAAATGGAGCCCTCCCACTGGCAAGGACCGGGATCCGCCGCACCGCCATGACCCTAAGGCCACGAGAGATGAGGTGGACCGGCGGCGGCGCCGGCGGGGGATAGAGGAACCCTAGGTTTTGGGAGGAGCCAGTTGCATGAGGCTTGGTAATAGCTGCACAAATTAGTTTGTTTCTAACAAGAGGTAATATCTAAAGATCATTCTAAGTTAAATAGCCATTGATTTGCAAAACATTTTCATCTAAAAGGGGCAAATTTCAAGTGAGTTCTAAGCAGTATTTTGTACTTTACAAAAAATCATTATTCTATTGTTTTTTTTCGTCTAATAGTTGACATATGTACATTTTCATACTTGACCATTACACAAAAATGGTATGTAAAGCAATTATAAAGTTTTAAAAAGATTACAAATGAACCTCGAGTTGAAATGAATTAAACAAAACTATAGTTCAACTTCATATGGTCTAGAAGTAAGATAATCATATTCTAGTACACTATCCTTTTCACGAAGTCCAATTACGTCAATTGAAAATCAAGTTCGGGAGATTCATAAACCACACAGTTTTGTTTTCCAGGAAATAAACCACGCAGTTTGACGTGGAGTGTGCAAGGCGGACTGCCCGTATGAGAATATATACATGCATGTCTAAGTTACATCTCTTCTCTAGAAGAGCGAGGCTATCATCAAAACATGTGAAGGCAGCCAAAATGAATCAGTTTGGAATGTGCACAATTACCCTGTTCACTCTACGACTTGGGACTCTTGCCAAGTAAACCAATCTTCAAGCTTTTGTATGAAACTTATGTTGTATACATCTTGTGGAGTAAGTAAAACAGTTGATGATTTCCGACCAGTTGATCTCCATCGCCTAGATCGCTCGCTGCCAGAATGCTGGCAGCCACCTCATGGCCAAGTTTGGTCGCACGGAAGGTTTTACTGCAGTTTGGATAGGCTCATGTCCAGATGAACTTTCTGAATGAGAAAAATTCATCGTAGGTCATAAAACTTGAGCTGGCTCACATTTTAGTACCACTATTTCAAAATACCCCAACTACAGTCCATGTACTTGCGCGGAGGGTTCACTTTGGTCCGTATCTACGTGTTTTCATGTATGTATTCGCTGACTTGGCCGAGTCAGCGGGCGCCAGCTAGGCTTTGACCGCCACCTGGTCGAGCGTGGGTTAATACTACTGCATCCGCGCGCGGGGGGGGGGGGGGGGGGGGGGGTTGCGGAAAGTTGCGCCACTCCTTTCGCGCTCCTACCCGGAGTATGCATCGGCCACCAGCAGCTGCCCGCCCGCCCGCTCCCACGCACACAGAACACAGAGAGACAGACACACCGTCCTTCTCCGTCCACCCCGACCCCGTCCCCATGGGAGGCGTCTCCTCGGCGGCGCGCGGGGCCTGGTTGAGCAGGACGACGTGGATGGGGCTGGCCAAGTCGCCGTTGGAGGCGGAGGGGGAGGGGGATGGCGAGGAGGCTGGCGGCAAGGCGGCGGGGGAGGAGGCGACGACGGCCATGGCGGCGGCGAGGGCGCGCTTGCGCAGCTTCTTTGGCGGCGACCTCGTCGAGGCTGCGGTGCATGAGGGCCTCGACGTCGGCGGGGACGTCGGGGCAGCAGCAGGCGTTGCCGGGGCGGCGCGCGAGGTGCTCCTTGAAGCGGTGGATGCCGCTGCCGAGGAAGTGCTTGCCGCAGTAGACGCACTTGAGGCGGTCCCGGCCGGCGAGGCGCACCATGAGGCAGTGCTTCCACGCCGGGTCGTGCTTCTGCGCCCCGATCGGCACCACCACCTCCAGCCTCCCTTCCCCCTCCCCCGCCGCCGCCGCGGCCTCATCGTCCTCCTCCTCCAACTCCGCCGCCTCGTCCCTCGCCACCGCCAGCGCCACCGTGTCCGCCGCCGCCTCCGGGGTCGCACTGCACGGTGCACATCCCACCCACGCCGGACAGGACCACGGCGTCCGCGTCCACGGACGCGCCCGCAGCTGAGGATGAGGGGGAGGTGCTGCCGGAGAGGAGCTACGTCTCTGGCACCATCTTCACCGGCGGCCTCAACTGCGCGACGCGCGCCCACGTGCTCAGCAACTCCGCCGACGGCGCTCGGCCGGCCGCCTCCGTCAAACACGTCCTGCAAGATGCGCGGCTGCGACATGCCGGCGTTGGCGGCCACCCTCCCTGTGACTGCAGCTTCATGATCTGCGAGGATGTGCTCAAGCATGTAGCACATCCCTTCGCGGAGGAGTGAAGTCTGAAACGAACCCTGTCGTTGTAGGCGCAGTCGCAGATGAACCCCGACCTCGAAATCCCGGAAGTCCATACCCTGAACTCTCTGATCCCAGACTTTTACGCTCTTAAGCTCGTTTTAGGCCAGGATCTGCTGACGTGTCACCGATCGAGGGGGGGATTGCGAATTAGTAATGCCAGCTATGCTGGGATAGTTTTGTTTTTAATAGTGGACGCTGGTGGGGATTTTCTCTAGGGTTCCAGGGCGAGACAGAGAGAGCGGCGGGCCACCTCGATTCAGAGCAACGCGAGCGAGAGGGCGGCGATTTCCGGGGGCCATGGCTATGTCGTCCTCCTCGATTGGTTCCGCCAGTTCACGCGGCGGAGGGATTCGACGGAGAGGCGCTGCTGCTAAGTCGCCGGTGCCGTATCTCGAGCAGCCGATGGAGTACGAGCCGGCGGTTTACTGCGGCCGTTGCGGGAGGAAGGCGCTGCGATGGATTTCATGGAGTGCGGCGAATCCTGGAAGAAGATATTATGCATGCGTTGAAGCTCGGGTAGGCTCTGTTCTTGTATGTGCTCTCTGCTCCTTTTCTCTGTTCAATGTGTTTCTCTGATACACTTATGTTTACTTCTTGAACAGCATGGGTTCATTGAGTGGCATGATAACCCAACAACTCCATTCCTGCGTGTTTTGCTGGGAGATCTCTGAGATAGGGTATGGAAGCTAGAGGATGATGCAGCGGCAATGTGTAAAGATGGAGATGCAGGTGCTAGTGCATTCTGTGTGGAAGTACAGAAGAGAAATGAGCAAACTGCAAGGATTGGGGATGGTCCTGGTGCATCATTTAGTGATAATTTTGTTAGGAAAGGGTTGGTGCTGGTGTGTGCCATTGTGATATTTGTGTCAGGTTTAGTTGTAGGGATGATCTTATCCTAGTTCATGTGGTACAAATAGATGTGAGGCAATGTACTGAATTCAGCTATTATCTTAGTTCTTGTGGTAGAAATGGAAGTGAAATGTACTGAATTCAGTTGTTATATTTGTTTCAATGAAATGCAGTTTGGAAAATTTGTCACGCAATGTACTGAATTTTTAACAGGCAATTTATTGAATTCAGTTTGCATATTTTTGTCAGGTTTTAAGTGTCTTTTTTGACAGCAACCAAATAAACTGTATGCAGTGTAGAAGAGGAAGAATGTACTGATAGAGAATGTTCACATGAATGAACTGAATCCCTGCTAATTTTGGAAGAACTAATAGAGAATCCATGCTCTTTTTTAACAGGAACAAAATTAAGTAAATGCATGCTCATTGTTGGCAGCAGGAAAATTACGTGAAGCCATGCTCATTGCTGGCAACAACAAAATTAAGTGAAGCCATGCTCATTTTTGGCAGCAACAAAATAAACTGAACCCATTGATAGGAAATATCCTGAATATAGATCAAAGGAAATTTCCTACATATAGATCATGTTCACAAGTTCACTTAGCATAACAAATAAACACAAGTTCACAGGGACACACACATTCAAAATAAGAGTAGTTCACATGGTTCTACAGATCAGTAGGTTTGCATTTGGATCATAACAACCACATTTTAGTAGTACACAACTTCAGTAGTTCCCAGAAGCTGTGAAAAAGGGCATGAATCCTCTTCCTCTTCCTCTGCCAGCAGATGTACTTCCTCCAGGTGCTTCATATCTAGTTGGTGTTGATCTTCTGGGAGGTTTGAAGCTTGAGGTGGCTGGCTGTGAGCTTGTAGGTGCTGCAGGTTGATAGGATTGAGAAGTTTGAGTCCTGGTTGCAGGTTGAGAAGATCTAGATGTAGCTGCCCTACTTTTAGCAGCCTCAGTCTCTGCTTGCTGCAAATAGGAAAATTAACAAGCACTGGTCAGGAGCATATTGAAAAGTTAGTAGAGAAAACATTTGTAATGTCCAGTTGCATATTACCTCAGTGGATCTCTGTTTTTTCCCTCTCTTCTCAAGAAATGCTTTTGTTTTTTTGTTTCTATCAGCATTCTTTAAACAAGATCCTTTGTTGTGTCCCTTACCCCCACATGATCCACAAGTGATTTGAATTCCATGCTTGCTAAGTTTCTTTCCTTTGGGTGCTTCACCCTCTTCTCTTCTCCTATCATTGTTTTTCTTCCTTGCTCCTGGCATGGCAATATAGCCAGGTGCCACTGGCCTAGGGTTTTGAGAGACTGGCCAACATTCTTCACCTTCCACAGGCTGGAGACAGTGCTCATATATTTTCTTGAAAGTCTCAATGTAGTAGCATGGGTCAATGAATTCTTCTAATTTTCTGCCACTTTTGTATATAGCACAGATTGCATGACAACAAGGAAGGCCTGCCAGCTGTAGATATCCACATGAACATGTCTTCCTCTCAAGGTTCACTGTATATCTCCTTCCTCTGCTAGTTAAATGCTTGACCTCAAATCCATCCTTGCCATTCCATAGCACCTCACAGAACTGAGTTCTCTTGATGTTGCCCTGTAGTTTCTTAAAAATGTTAGGGCAAACTATTCCATGCCATTTCTCACTTTTGCTTCTCTGTTCCTGGATTCTGACATAAATCTTCTTCCTTATCATCTCTTGCTGTGATATTATGGGGTAAAACCTAGATTCTATGATGGCATTATTGAAAGACTCACATAGGTTGTTATCCACTGACTCACAGTTTGATCCATATGGAAAAAAGGCTCTAGCCCAATGCACTGGCTCTGTCCTCATAATGTGTTTTGCACCATCAGGGGTTTTCTGAGCAAGTCTGGCCTTGTTGTAGTTGAAATCCTGTTTGTTTGAAGCCTTGGCAATTGCCCAAAATCTTTTTTGTAGTTCATGGTCCCTGTGCTTCTTTCTCCAATTGGCATAAATGTGCCTTGCACACATCCTGTGTTGTGCCCTAGGCAAATAATCTCTCATGCTATTAATTAAGCCCTGCAAAAGAGACATAAATATTAACAACACATAAAACAGTGGCATCCATCAGTGGCTACAATGATAATAATAGTTGTAACAAGTAAAGCAAGTGCAACATATAACCTTTTGCTGGTCAAAAATAAAAACCCAGCCAGCTCCTTGATCATTAATATCCAAATCCTTTATTAGCAACCCAATAAACCACTTCCATGTCTCTGTAGTTTCTTTTTCCACAACAGCCCAAGCTACAGGGTACATCTGGTTGTTTGCATCCCTAGCAATTGCAGCAAGTAATTCACCTTGGCATGCTCCTTTGAAGAAGCATCCATCTAGCCCTATTACTTTCCTGCAACCAGCTTTAAACCCTTGTTTGAGAGCATTGAAACAAACATAGAACTATTGGAAAACATTAATTTCCATTTCTTTTGGATCCAAACAAACAGCAACTGTACTCCCAGGGTTACTTCTAAGCAACTCTAACTGATAGTCAAAGATTTTAGTATACTCACTCTTCATACCACACAACAACTTGTCCATGACAATCTTTTTTGCTGCCTTGCACTTTGAAGTGGAAACATCAGCAAACATATCTTTTAGGACAGTGGCTTTGATGCTATCAATCTTCCACATTGGATTGGCAAGGATGAAATGTTCATATCTTTGTGCTATGACTTTTGCAGAAACAAGCCTGTTTTCCCTATTTTGTGCACAATGATGCTCATCCTCATATGTAATGATTTGGAACCTTGAGCACCTGCTTGTCTTTGCTCCATACACAAGCCATGGGCACCCAGGCCATCCACATTTGTCTCTGACCCTCACCTCCTCAGACTTTAAGAAATTGATGCTTCTTTTTGTAGCCAGACCATATCTCTTAATTGCTTTGACAAATTGATTTTTGCTTCTGAAAACCATCCCCAAACTAAAGTGTGGAATATCAGTATCAGGGTCAAATCTAGGGTATTTGCTCTTCCTTCTAACAATCTGCCCTTCCTCATCTTCATCATAGGAATAATCTTCATCACTTGACTCAAATTCCATTTCCTCCACTACTTCTTCAACATTTGCAATGAAGTCAATAGGAACAGCCCCTGATGCATCTGAAGTAACCCATTCCCTGGAGTCTTTCATCTTTTTTCTGAACTTCCTTGCATGCTTTCTTAGCTCAACTACCTCTGATTCCTCTCCACTGTCATCAGTATGTGGAACATAGTCATTGTCCTCTGAATCATCTGAATCAGAATCCACTTTTGCTTGCTCTGCTGCTGCATGTTGTGCTCCTTCTGTTGCTCCTTGCTCTGCTACTGCATGTTGTGCTGCTCCTTGTGATGTTGCTGCAGGCTCTGATCCTTGTACTCTTGCTCTTTTTCTTGCTGGAATTGCAGCTACAGGCACTGTTGAAGGCTGTGAAGGATTGCACACTTGAGAACTCTGAGAAATATTGCACGTTTCAGCACTTATTCTCTTCAATGGGCTGCTTATGACTGTAGTAATTACACCATTGTCATTGGGGACAAGCACTTGCTGTAGTAAATCTTCATTTACATGATCATTGTCATGTTCCACTTGCATTTCTTCAGCAGTCATCACTGTAGGCATATCTTCTTCACTTCCACTGTCCATGTGATCCTGAATTTCATCCTGAAAATCAGAGCCACTTTCCTGCTCTCCTTCTTCATCCTGTTCCCCATTGTACTCCACAAAGATTTCTGCAACTCCACAATCTGTTGTATGTTTTGACATACTCATGCAACCAGCATCATCATGCAGAAACAACAACCCATTAATCAAGTCTCTGCCTGGCATAAGAAAATAAAACTTCATGCTTTCCTTTACTGTCATATGATCTGCAAGAAAACCTTTGACCTCCTGCAAGGATAACTTGTCCCTTTCAATCTCAGAGTAGGCCACATCTCCCCCAACATAGTCCAGAGAAGGGCCAATTCGAACAAATTGCCCCCCTATATGAAATCTGACGTTCAAAATCTCAGCCGGGTCCATGGATTCAACAAAAAGAACCTACATTGCAAGCATCGCAACTTATTACTATACTGGACAACATAAATCACCAACAATTCCACTGATTAAGACCTCTAATTACTGCAGGTTCAGCATTGAAAAACGCTAAACCTAACCAAGACAGAAACGAAGAAAACACTTGAGATTGGAGAGGGGAGATGGACCAGGAGTACCTTGATCTTTTCTGCCGGAGTGGTCGTCGACGGCCGCCGCAATCATCAGCTCGCCACCGTCGCCGCCGTGGATGAGGAACCGAGGCGTGTCGCGGGAGAGGAAGAGGCGGAGTGGAAGACGAGGGGGGTGAGCGAGCTGGTCCGGCTCGACCAGGTTATAGCCTGAGACCCACCTGCAGGTGCTGACTCAGCCTGTTCCCACCCTTTCCCGATCCACGTACAAATCCCGGCGTTTGGATAAGCACACAAGGATCAAAAAGTCTGGGATCAGAGAGTTCAGGGTATGGACTTCCGGGATTTCGAGGTCGGGGTTCATCTGCGACTGCGCCTACAACGACAGGGTTCGTTTCAGACTTCACTCCTTCGCGGAGCGCCACCGAGTTGTGCATGTAGTGATCGCAGTCCAGGTTTACTGGGGCGCCGACGAGAAGCTCCTCATCCATGACTACGCGGCAGTCTCACCAACATCGCCTTCACCAGTAAGTCCTACTCGACTCCATTGCTACAAGTACAAGCTTTTTTCTTCTCTTTCTGATGATGATGATGGAATTCCATTGTTTCGAACTGAATTTCCATGGGATTTTTTAGTATGTAGCTGCTCATCTTACTGCAATTTGGTCAACAGCCTGTAATACTAGTGGTTAGTACGGAGTACTCCGTCAACGGACAAAAGCACTTTCGATTTTTCATGTGTTTGGTATTTAGCTGCTCATCTTAGTGCAATTTAGTATGTACTCAGCTGCTGATCTTACTACAATTTGGTCAACAGCCTGAATGTTCATGTGTTTGATTGAAGCAAAATTAAGATGGAGATTTCAGGCAGCAAAATTAAGATGGAGATTTCAGGCTGTTAAATTGTGATCCAAATTCTAGTACCGGGTTGGACTAGACGTAGTACAACCGGTGTGGGCTTTTGCGTTGGCGTCGACGCGTACGAGTACAACTCGTTTACTTGTCCTACAAGGACTCTTATGTATTGCCCCTCATATATACCCCATGTAGTCGCACCTCAGACGGCCTGTCGTCTCGTGCTTGTAATACTCCTCCTCATAGTAATTGGGCCTTCGTGCGTTCATGGTTTTCTCCCGCAAGAGTTTCCACGTAAAAATCTCGTGTTTCTTTTATCTCGTTATTGTCTAACAAGTGGTATACAGAGTCAAGTTTACAGATACGAGAATTGAGACGAGAGAATTAGGGTTGCGGTCTTTCCGCCGCCCTTGCATGCGATCTGTCAATCCGTGGCCTATCGATTTCTGCTGCCGTTAAAACCGAGACCGACAGGAGTTCCTACGCGAAGCAATCTGTCCAGATCAAGTTGAGATTGATCGGTGCAAGCTTCAAGTCACGAGGCTCCAAAGCAAATCAGCAAGTCGCCGAGTTCGGCTGCCTCTCCACAGTACGAGTTGGGTTCTCTTCAAGTGAAGACAAGTACAGGACCACTACTTGGATTTGGATTTAGTACTACTACGTCACGTGAAGCTACTGGTACAGAGTACTAGTTCGGCCCTTGTTTTTCATCCTCAAGTGCTACGTCCATCACCCGTATAATATCCAGGTGATATTTACCCCACTTTTGTTCACTCCGCAAATTAATTCTATTAAGAATTTTCTTTCGGCTTGTACTACTTTGTGTACACAGTTTTATCGATTCATGGCATCCATGAAGTACGATCTTCCGCTGCTGGACCGTGACACAAGGTTTACCCTATGGCAAGTCAAGATGCGGGCGTTGTTGGCACAGTCCGACTATGATGAAGCACTGGATAGTTTTGGGAAGAACAAAATTCAGGACTGGACTGATGAGGAGAAAAGAATTGATTGTAAGGCTTTGTCACAAATTCAACTCCATTTGCATAATAATATTTTGCAGGAAGTTTTGAGCGAGAAAACTGCCGCCGCTCTATGGTTAAAGCTGGAAGGAATTTGCATGACTAAAGATCTCACCAGCAAGATGCATCTGAAGCAAAAATTATTCCTGCACAGGTTACCCGAGGGAGGTAATGTTTTGAATCATATTTCAGAATTTAAGGAGATTATATCCGATCTAGCTGCAATGGAGGTTAAGTATGAAGAGGAAGATACTGGTTTAATGTTACTTTGTTCATTGCCAAGTTCTTATACCAATTTTAGAGACACCATATTATACAGTCGTGATACTCTCACGTTTAATGAAGTTTATGAAGCTTTGAACTCTAAGGAGAAGATGAAATTAATGGTGCCTCATGATGGTTCAAGTTCATCCCAAGCAGAGGGATTATCTGTTCGTGGCAGGACAAAGGAGAAGAACTCCAATAATGGAAACAGAGGCAAAAGTAAAAACGGCTACAGGGGCCGGTCGCAATCCAGAGACAAGAAGTATTGCAGGTATTGCAAAAGAGATGGGCATGGCATCTCAGAGTGTTTCAAGTTGTAGAACAAGGGAAAGAGGAAAGGTAACAAACAAGGTGAAAATTCTGCTAACGTTGCTCGTGATGATAGTTCCGATGATGCTCTTGTCGTTATTGCTGGATGTGTTGAGACCAATGATGAGTGGGTACTTGACACTGCATGCACTTTTCATATGTGTCCACATAGAGATTGGTTTAATACTTTTGATTCCACTACTTCTGCTGGTTCCGTTTTGGGTTTTGATAATTCACCATGCAAGATTGAAGGCATAGGTTCTATTCGAATCAAGATGTTTGATGGCATAATCAGAACTTTGACAAATGTTCGGTATATTCCGAAGATGAAGAGAAATCTTATTTCTATGAGTGCCCTTGATGCAAAGGGATACAAGTATTCAGGTGGAGATAGTGTTTTGAAAGTCACCAAAGGATCCCTTATTGTGATGAAAGGTGATTTAAGTTCGACCAATGGTCGTTATTACCTTCGAGGTTCTACCGTTTCAGGTAACGCTACTCCAGCTATTTCAAAGAATTCTGATTGTGATGCTGCTAACCTTTGGCATATGCGTCTTGGACATATGAGTGAACTTGGTTTGGCAGAGTTAAATAAGAGAGCTCTTCTTGATGGATATGAACCTGGTAAATTGAAATTTTGTGAGCATTGTATCTTTGTCAAGCACAAAGGGTGAAGTTCAACACTTCGACTCATACAACCGAAGGTATTCTTGATTATGTGCATTCTGATTTATGGGGACCATCTCGCAAGAAGTCACTAGGTGGTGCAAGTTACATGTTGACTATTATTGATGATTATTCGAGAAAAGTTTGGCCTTATTTCTTGAAGCATAAATATGAAGCATTCTCAGCTTTTAAGGAGTGGAAGATTATGATTGAGAGACAAACTGAAAAGAAGGTAAAAATACTTCGCACTGATAATGGTATGGAATTCTGTTCTAAGCAATTTAAGAATTATTGCAAGCCTGAAGGCATTGTGAGACACTACACCATTCCTTATACTCCTCAACAAAACGGTGTTGCTGAGCGTATGAACAGGACAATTATTTCCAGAGCCCGTTGCATGTTGTCCAATGCAGGTTTGCATAGGTGTTTTTGGGCTGAGGCCGCTTCCACTGCTTGTTATCTCATTAATCGTTCACCATCTATTGCTCTTAATAAGAAAACTCCAATTGAGGTATGGTCTGGTTCACCTGCTGATTATTCACAGTTGAGAGTTTTTGGTTGCACTGCTTATGCTCATGTTGATAATGGAAAGTTGGAGCCTAGGGCTATTAAGTGCATCTTTCTTGGTTATAAGTCTGGTGTTAAAGGTTTTAAATTGTGAAATCCTGAAACCCAGAAGGTTGTTATTAGCAGAAATGTTATCTTTAATGAATCTGCTATGTTACATGATGTTTCATCTACTAATGTTCCCGTCGAGAGTGAACAACAGCCTATTGTTCAGGAGCCTAGTGTTCAGGTGGAGCATGTTATTGATTCAGGTGATACATCTGGTAATGAAATTGTTGATGCACATGATGAACCCGTCGTTAATGATGATAATGTCACTCCCACTCCAAATCAGCCTATTGTTCCCCCAGTTGGAATCTCGCACGTGACAGAGTTAGACGGGGCATTAATAAACCTGACAGGTTAATTGAAGAGTGCAATATTGTTTCTTTTGCTTTATCTGTTGCAGAAGAAATTGAAGGTAATTCTGAGCCTTCTTCATATTCCGAGGCTATTATTTCTAGTGATAGTAATAAGTGGATGCCCGCTATGCATGATGAGATGGAATCACTTGAAAAAAATGGTACTTGGGATTTAGTAAGATTACCTAGAGAGAAGAAACTTATTCGTTGCAAGTGGGTTTTCAAGAGGAAAGAAGGTGTTTCTCCTAATGATGAGACAAGATATAAAGCAAGGTTAGTTGCTAAAGGTTACAGTCAGATTCCAGGTATTGACTATAACGAAGTCTTTTCTCCTGTTGTGAAGCATAGCTCTATTCGCACTTTACTCAGTATTGTTGCCATGCATGATCTTGAGCTTGAACAATTGGATGTTAAAACTGCATTTTTACATGGAGAATTAGATGAGGATATTTATATGGAACAACCGGAAGGTTTTGTTCTTCTTGGAAAAGAAAAGCTTGTCTGTAAGTTAAAGAAATCTCTTTATGGATTGAAGCAATCCCCTAGACAGTGGTACAAGAGATTTGACACCTTTATGCTCTCTCAAGGTTTCAAAAGGTCTAATTATGATAGTTGTGTTTATTTGAAAACTGTCAAAGGTTCAACTATTTATTTGCTCCTTTATGTTGATGATATGCTTATTGCTGCAAAGAGTATGTCACAGATTAATGAACTAAAGAAGCAATTGAGTAATGAATTTGAGATGAAGGATTTGGGTGCAGCAAAGAAAATACTTGGCATGGAAATATCCAGAGATAGACCGTCTGGAAAAGTGTATCTAAGTCAGAAGGGATATATTGATAAAGTTCTTCGTCGTTTTAATATGCATAATGCCAAGCCAGTAAGTACTCCGTTAGCTGCACACTTCAAATTATCATCAGCTTTATGTCCTAAGTCAGATGCCGATATTGAGTACATGTCTAGAGTTCCCTATTCAAGTGCAGTTGGTTCACTTATGTATGCTATGGTTTGTTCTCGTCCTGATTTATCATATGCATTGAGTGTTGTCAGTAGATACATGGCTAATCCTGGAAAAGAGCATTGGAGAGCAGTTCAGTGGATTTTCAGATACCTACGAGGTACTTCTAATGCTTATTTATAGTTTGGGAAAACTAGAGATGGACTTGTTGGTTTTGTTGATTCTGATTTTGCTGGTGATTTGGATAAGAGAAGATCACTCACAGGTTATGTTTTCACCATTGGTGGTTGTGCTGTGAGTTGGAGAGCAACTTTGCAGTCTATTGTGGCTTGTTCCACTACTGATGCTGAGTACATGGCTATTTCTGAGGCATGCAAAGAAGCTATCTGATTGAGAGGTTTGTACACTGAGCTTTGTGGAGAATCATCTTGCCCTACCGTATTTAGTGACAGTCAAAGTGCTATATATCTTACAAAGAATCCAATGTATCATGAGAGAACAAAGCACATTGATGTCAGATATCACTATATTCGAGATGTTGTTGCTGAAGGTGATTTGAAGGTATGCAAGATAAGTACTCATGATAATCCTGTTGATATGATGACAAAGCCAGTTCCGACCAATAAGTTTGAGCTTTGCTCAGGCTTAGTTGGTATTTCTCACTAGTCCTATGGACTTTGACGCACAAGGTGTTTAAGCTGATTTGGATGGAGTTATTTACTTTCTTCGACTACTGGAGGGAATTTGGCTCAAGGTGGAGATTGTTAAATTGTGATCCAAATTCAAGTACCGGGTTGGACTAGACGTAGTACAACCGGTGTGGGCTTTTGCGTTGGCGTCGACGCGTACGAGTACAACTCGTTTACTTGTCCTACAAGGACTCTTATGTGTTGCCCCTCATATATACCCCATGTAGTCGCACCTCAGACGGCCTGTCGTCTCGTGCTTGTAATACTCCTCCTCATAGTAATTGCGCATTCGTGCGTCTGTGGTTTTCTCCCGCAAGGGTTTTCACGTAAAAATCCGTGTCTCTCGTGTTTCTTTTATCTCGTTATTGTCTAACACAGGCAGCCGTAAGAACCTCACGTCTCTGTCCGAGCAGCAGCTCGTGGAATGCGACACGAAATCCAACAGTGAATCAGGGAAGCGGAGTCATCTGGCGAGGAGACGGCTCGTAGCGGACGGACGCACTTGAACGACGAGGTTGACGACGAGAGCGTCGAGGCCATGTCGCCGCAACACTTCCTCGTCGGAGAACCGGAAGGCGGCGCGGATCCACCAGAACGAAGGGGTAAACCGTCCCGTGCCGAGCAGCAGGCAGCAGCACGCCGCCGCAGGCACCGCCGACCCCTGCCATCCGCGCCACCAGCTCCGTCCCCATGTTGATCGCTGCCGACGCCAACAATCCCTCCGCGTCCATGCTGCCGCACGCCGCTGCCCAGCCTGACCCAGACCTCCGCCAGCGCCAGCGCGCTCCCCGTACCACTATAGGGGATAGCGCAGCCACGCGTGCATGTCGCTGTCCTTTTGTTTCGGGCCCGCGGGCGTGCGGTGGCTCGTTACCGACATGGAGCCGCCGGTGGGCGACCAGGAGCTGGACTGTTTGGCGTCCGGTGAGAGCGCCGCCCACCGGAGCGGCGGCGGCGCGTCAGTGCGGCTGTTCGATAGCCGACGGCGCCATACTTGACCCCGTTCCACCCAGATGCGCGCCGGGGGAGGGGGACGGGGGGTAGGAAGAAGACGGACAGGGAGCTGGTCATGGCGTTTTTGCAAAAAAAAAGCCCAGATCGAGTAGTATTCACCCTAGGATCGACTGCGTGGCGGCCAAAGTCTAGCTGGCGGCCGCTGACTCGGCCAAGTCAGCGAATACGTAGACGAAATCGTACATACGGACCAAAGTGAACCCTGTGCGCAAGTACATGGACCGTAGTTTGGGTATTTTGAAGTAGTGGTATCAATGTGTCATCCGGCTCAAGTTTTGTGACCTACAGTGATTTTTTCTTTTTCTGAATCTATTCATAGGAATTGTAATGCTGCAACCTCTCAAATAATACAATCATTTTACCCGCAAATGAAAAATATACATCAACAGAACTTTCTTTAAAGCCAACCAAACGTAAATTACAATCAGGGTACCTTGTAAAGCTGGTACTTAAAGTACAATCCATGCATAATTATCTCTATATATGATAGATATGTGGCAAAGACAAATGGAGTGTCTTATTACCAGTACCATATATGAAAAGAAGACATTTGCAGGCGTGTGTGGATGGTGCATCAGGATATACAAAAAGTTAACAAGAATAACGCATTGATCAAGAAGGACCAATGTCATGTAAATAGACCAAATATCCTACTCAAATACCTCCCATTTGACTGAACGAAACCTATTCATTGGCATCCATTAGTATTGAATTAAGAAGTCCATTAGTAATAGAAACTAGATATTATATGTACATCAAAATAATTCACATGCTCATGGCTTCAAATGGCAGACCAACAACTAACATAAGCTGTACCCATAAGTTACTTTCAAAAGCACTGTTTTCTTTTCTCTTACACAAATAGTTTTGTACTCCCTCCGTCCCAAAATAAGTGACTCAACTTTGTACTAACTTCAGTACAAAGTTAGTACAAACTCGAGTTACTTATTTTGGGACGGAGGGAGTATACGACAGCCTTACCCCCAGGGGCGGATACAGAATTGAGCCTCGCCCCGGGCCCTAAGCTTACTACAGTGTTAGTACAGTGCTAAACAGTACCAGTGGTGCTACAGTATATGAAGGAACTGCTCCTCACACCCCGGGCCCAGGCCCCCTCGGCCTGGGTCCTGGATCCGCCACTGCTTATCCCGTAATCATGCATATGCAACTTCTGAAGTAATATAAATATAGAGCATTGCATCTTAGTTGCTATATTGACACGACTCGGCAAAAACACACACAAAAAAAACACATATAGTAGAGCTATAAACAAAATATTGCTGACACATATATAGAGATAAACTATAAACCCTGACCTTAGGTGTAAGCTCTACCTGAGAAACACATTGTACCATCGTACTCTTGACTCCATTAATGATGTCATATGTAATCTCTACTTGAGAAACACATTGTAACATAGTAAACATAATGAGGACGCACAGTTTGTGCACTCGAGCACACAGGCGCTCGTTATCTGCCCCGTTCGGTACTGCATGGTGATTCGTTTCATTGAATGCATGTGACGGGCCCGTGTTCGACTAGCAATTTGGAAATTGAGATATACACAGCAGTGCAGACTTGTCAGGTGGGACAGGGGCGTCACGGGCGTTGGTACACCGTCAACTGATCGGAGCAGAGCCGTGGCTCGAGATGTCGACGCCGTCCTGATCCGTGGTTCAGAAATGATGCTTTCCGATAAGTCTGAGAGCGGTCGAATAAATGCATGGATGGGTAGCTGGTAGCGGTTGTCTCCTACCTCACGAGCGTTGAGCTTTCCTTCCTGAAGAGCGGCGATCCGGCGGAGCGACCGTGTGCGATGAGGCGACTACTGCTGCCAGAGAAGATGAAGTTCTTGATGCAGCCGATTAGCAGGTACGAATCTGTTTGGATTTGTGTGTTACTGCGTGGGCATTCCTGAAGATCTAATCTGGGGGAATATTTTTGGGGGGCGGCGACCGATATGCAGGACTATACTAGAAGATGTGAACGACAGCGAGATACCCGTGAAGCCCCTCCACTACCTGTACCTGGTAATGGCGCCGCCTAGCGGCGAGCTGACGGCCATATCGTCATCGAGCGCCGACGCCCAGATATGTGCGGCTGAAGTTATCATTTTCGTGTAGATACAGCTCAAGCATCTGAGCAATTCATAGAGAACCCAAAAAGTCTAGGATGCACAAGAAGGTATCATTTTCGTGTTGGCTGATGTTATCTGCTACGAATAGTTCGGAAATTTCAGTATGAGAAAGCGCTGGTTGTGGCGTTCGGCTACTTGGTCAGTAATGTGCTTATCCAAAAAGTTAATAATTTCAAGTCTTACCATGCAGCACTAGGCTAATCTGTTTTCCTGTAAGCTGCCTGTGCATGTGTACAAGATCAACCAGTCTGAAATTATTTTGATGCCGTGATTTGTTCCTCTAGCAACGAAAGTTACTACATGTAACCAAATTAATATGTATCGTATGAAAAGATTAGCATAGTATTTTTTGCTGCTGTTTAAGGCTGTGCATTTGTTGTGATTCAGAGTTAGCTGATGGTCTAACCAAGACTGTGTTGATATATGTTACGCCCGCAGAGTGAGGATTGGCGCTGCTGAACCAGGCAGGAAGCCATGCCTGAACAGAATTTCAGCAATGGAGATATCAATCCGTGGTTTCGCTGAAAACCCCGGGTGATAATGTCATTGTGCCTAAACTAGGGACAAACTTTGATACGTTGGGTGAAGCATATGATTTTTTACAATCTGTATTCATGGGAGAAAGGCTTTGGCATAAGGTACTGAAAGAGCAGGCTAAACGTGCAGAGGACTGAATGCATGCAAGAGACAGTTTGCGGATATGTGGTATGTTTACCTACTTGCATGAATGCAGAATGTTGTGCTTGCTCTCTGACTTAAATGTTGCGGCACATGTTTCCTTTTTTCCGTATAGGCAGGCAGGGGTTCTTTCTCGGCTTCCTGCGACTACAACGCCGTCGAGTCTGGTACCATCGCCTCCATGGAGTCTCTGCTCCTCCTTGTAGTATATTAATGTAACTATTGATTTTCATAGAATAATTTTGGTATTTTACAGTAATATGCATTCTCTTTTGATGTGGTACAATGTTATGCAGATACTGGATTTGACTGATTCTGATAACATTGTGGATATACTCATTGTTCCATTGATTTTTAAACTTCGATGGGCCCTCCTATGGCACTCTTTCAATCTATTTTTTCTAGAGATCTTGATGTATACACACAAAAAAGGGGCACTGATGTCACTGGAACCCCTGGCAAGAAAAAAGAAGTTGCTTTGCGATGATTTGTGTTTCTTCATGCTTCCGCTGGACAGATTATAAAGCACTGCATGCTACCTGGTAAACAAAGTAAATCAATCAATTTTGAAGTGACGTGATACTTAGTGTTGTCTAACTCTGAACCATTTTCTAATTTTGCTTTTCCTGAAGTTACATCCAAGACATGCAAAAAAAAAATCTAAGGCAAGTCATAAAGTCGTACAGTACATGTTTTACTGGCTCGCTTCCTTTCTTCGTTCGAATTCCACAATAATTCCTGTATGCAAGTGTTCCATGTAGATTTAAGTAAAGGGATAACCATGGGTGCATAAAATTGATTATTCTGGAAATTCATCTTTTGCATGGTAGAGGGCAGATCACTGAAACTCAGCACAATGTTCTATAAATTATGTACTTATTTTTGCGAGAACTGGAAATATGATAATTATGGCCTCTTAAGACAAAGATTCAAGTTTCCTGACATCCATGTGCTCTTTTGCGCATTTTCTTTGCTTAGTGACACTGAAGAGTTCCCTGGTGTCAAATGCTTACTTAAATTTCACAAAATTTAGGCTGTATGATGCACAAGATGCCAAATAAAAGAGGTATGGGGGTTATGAATATTCTAGAAAGTATTTTTCTCTCTATCGGTATTTTGATTTGCTTCATTTGTGTTTGTCAGGCAGTACTCTCGCCATCTGACGAACGTGCACCGCATGATGTGTCTAGCAGTAGTAACAGCCGGCTGAAGCCTCGGCTTGGTCAGGAGAAGGAGCAAGGTTTCACGACATCTACACTGCAGTCAGCTATAGCAGAAAAGATACTAGTGTAACAACTATTTAGGTACACTAGAGATCCTAAATCAATTAAGGTCTGCAGACATGCTATCGATGCTCTAATTTTCCCTGATACATTGTGTTTGCGCAGAACATAAAATTTGATTAACCATGTTGCCAGACCATTCAGGAAGACAATGTTATCTTCCACTTGATGCAACTTCTGTTTTTCATTCCCTTTTTAGGTTCACACTGCGACATATCTTATTATCATGCATTGCTGAAGATGTCCGATGAATTTACTTTGTAAAAGTGCAGAAGTTTGCTTTGATGAATGATGATGTATAAAAATGGTTATACATACTAAGAAATTTAACTTTTTAGAGCAATATTGTATGTTCTCTCTTTCTCACTATGCAGGCTCAAATCTCAACTACGAATTCTCCTGCTGAGGAATTGTTGGGTAGTGCCCTTTACTCCACATTTGATGTGGTCAGGAGCTAGCTCCTGAGTTCTTTACTAGGTCGAGACCAGATTCGTTGCTTATTATGATGAACGAGATAGATGAACATTCCATAAGTTTGGTACCACCTCAATTAAACAGATCAGTGCATTACTTTGTTCATTTTTCTGTAGTTCCAGGTCACAAGGGGGAGCTTTCGTATGGAACATGTAAGATACAATAGTTGGTTGGCCGGGCGGGAGAATGGAGATGTATATGCATGCCATGGAGGTTGTCCGGATGGGGGGCACACGTGTTGAAGCATACGAGCATCTAATTCCTCTGTTCAAGAATTGTGCTGCCGAAATGAAACTATTTGCAGAAATCGGAGATGGGCTTAGATTAGAAGACAAATTGGCTGAGAATGGAGATGTTGTGAACCAGGATCAGCCACAAGTTGCTCTCGATGTGGCACGAGACAGAGTGGATAGTGTAGTTGGACACAACGATAACAACTCAGCTAACAAGTCTGGTAATATGCTGGCAGGATTAATACCCAACAACAAGCAGAAGGCGCCGTATGAAGGTTTGAGTAGGAGGACAAGATTTTGCACCATATGTTGGCGGCAAGGCTGCGAGTGTACAACTTGCCCTGATCGTGGAGATGTCCCAAAACAAGTAAGGAAACAATGCAAGAATTGTGGAGTGGAAGGGCACCGCTGCAACAATGGCCACAAATCAGCTGAGCTGAGATTGAATAATTGAGGAATTAGTTAGTTCATTTCAGCGTGTCGCGTTTATTCCCAGATTGAGTTGTATCTGAATAAATAGAACTTGTATGTGAACCACCTTGTAGTTTGTTTAGCCCTGTGAACGAAAGCAAGGGCAGATATGTGGGGATTTTGATTGGATTTAGCTGGTTATGAAGACAACGAACCTTGTTGGGGAAGACTGGTAGTTGCATCCGGTGGAGATAATAAATGCGTTGTCATCACGGCGTTAGTCCAGAATCTTGTGTGAGCCAGCTCATATCATCAATTTCCATCAGAGCCGCCCCGTCCCTAGCTAACGGGGTAACGACTGCAGCATGTCAGGCATGGGCCATAGGACAGGATAAACAAAAGAAATACATATTCAATACCCGTTCCTATACTGCATGTGGTGTGCATTCTCGGGGCAGACTGGTGGCACAGATAACGAGCACACTGCTGCTCGGGATCACATTAGCACTTTCGACATAATGAATCACATATTTAGACAAACATGATCCCGCAAAATCTTTAATCATCATATTAGCATAAAAGTGATCAAGCAAACAGACACCTCTTTGTTACAAAGAAGAATGCAGACAAACACATCAACCTTTGCCAGTCCCAAGAGCTTCCATATGTAGCTTGATGTCGGAGCAAACTGATCCCTGACGCCTAGAAGACATGTCATTATGATTGCCTCACGCACGTAGCAAAAATCAAACATGTAGTTAGTTCGGTAATACATCAAGAATTTTGTAAGGCTTCCATACAGTAAAAAAACATTTACTAAGAAATAGATTACTACTATGCATAACTGGAGTCTCCAAATTAACAGAAAATGAACATTAGGATGCGAGAAACTAATCTTCAAAACAAATGATATGGAAAGTAGACGATCACCTCAATTATATTTTGTCCAAACTGGTTCCCATAATATATCCAAGGAGGCAGCACTACTACTCAAGAACAGTAACCACTACACCATCAAACAACTAGTGCTTTCTAAATTGTTTTTTTCTTATTGTTCTCTTCAGTCGCGGGAATCCACTGGTAGAAAAAGAGGCTTCCATACGCCCCCATTAGTCCCCAAACCAATCGAACTGCGACCAAAGGGGTCTTTAGTTGCGGTTCAGGAGAAGACCCGCGACCAGCTATCTGGGCCCAGCGCGCTCGGTCGACAGCTGGCGGACGGGAGGGGCTTTAGTCCCGGTTGGCCTGGCCAACCGAGACTAAAGGTCCCCGAAGGCCTTTAGTCACGGTTGGCCAGGCCAACCGGGACTAAAGCCCATCCAGCTGGCGGACGGGAGGGGCTGTAGTCCCGGTTGGCCTGGCCAACCGCGACTAAAGGCCCATCCCTATATATATATAGGACTCAGCTCACTTCACAATTTTCAGAAGGTGGTGGTGGGTTTGCTTTTGGTTTCTCCTATGCACACAAGGTGTTTGATGAAATGCCCGAGAGCCTATGCACACAAGGTGTTTGATGAAATGCCCGAGAGCCTATGCACACAAGGTGTTTGATGAAATGCCCGAGAGCATGAAACAAACATGGTATGAAGTGTAGTCCGAGCCACACTTGAGCTTTCTCATTTATTTTTCCTCCGCGATCGCGGTTAGCAACTTGAACCTTTCATGTGTCATTGATAAAATACGCATGTGTGTAGTTCATTGTTTAATTTGTATTATTTCTAGCTAGTTAGTTTAACAAATGCATGATGGTTAATTATATACTTTATATAATAATAATGCAGATGAATCGGCAATGGATGTACGGTCCCCGAGTCTCCGGCAAGTTCACTACGGGTTTGAAAGATTTCCTCGTAGTGGCAAATGCGAACAAGCAGCAAGGTTTTATTATCTGTCCATGTGCTGTCTGTAAGAATGGGAAGGGTTACTCCTCCTCAAGAGACGTTCACATGCACCTGCTGAAGCATGGTTTCATGCCAAGCTATAATTGTTGGACCAAGCATGGAGAAAGAGGGGTTAGAATGGAAGAAGATGAAGAAGGGGATGATATCGATGACATCTATCGTGATCATTTCGGTGATACTTTCATGGTGGATGATGCTGAAGGTGGGGAAGGGTTAGGTGAAGGTGAAGAAGAGGCACATGATGAGCCCGCTGATGATCTTGGTCGGACCATTGCTGATGCACGGAGACGCTGCGAAACTGACAAGGAGAGGGAGAATTTGGATCGCATGTTAGAGGATCACAAAAAGTCGTTGTATCCAGGATGCGATAATAGTCTGAAAAAGCTGGGCTGCACACTGGATTTGCTAAAATGGAAGGCGCGGGAAGGTGTAGCTGACTCATCATTTGAAAATTTGCTGAAAATGTTGAAGAATATGTTCCCGAAGAATAACGAGTTGCCCGCCAGTACGTACGAAGCAAAGAAGGTTGTCTGCCCTCTAGGTTTAGAGGTTCTGAAGATACATGCATGCATTAATGACTGCATCCTCTACCGCGGTGAATACGAGAATTTGAATGAATGCCCTGTATGCACTGCATTGCGTTATAAGATCAGAGGCGATGACCCTGGTGACGATGTTGAGGGCGAGAAACCCAGGAAGAGGGTTCCCGCCAAGGTGATGTGGTATGCTCCTATAATACCACGGTTGAAACGTCTGTTCATGAACAAAAAGCATGCCAAGTCGTTGCGATGGCACAAAGAGGACCGTAAGTCCGACAGAGTTTTCAAAGATTTTGCAGCTGACGCAAGGAACATAAGATTTGGTCTAAATACTGATGGCATTAATCCTTTTGGCGAGCAGAGCTCCAGCCATAGCACCTGGCCCGTGACTCTATGCATCTACAACCTTCTTCCTTGGTTGTGCATGAAGCGGAAGTTCATTATGATGCCAATTCTCATTCAAGGCCCTAAGCAACCTGGCAACGACATCGATGTGTACCTAAGGCCATTAGTTGAAGAACTTTTACAGTTGTGGGCCAGACCTGGTGTACGTGTCTGGGATGAGCACAAAGGAGAGGAATTTGACCTACGAGCGTTGCTTTTTGTAACCATCAACGATTGGCCTGCTCTCAGTAACCTTTCGGGACAGACAAATAAGGGATACAATGCATGCACGCACTGCTTACATGAGACTGAAAGTGTACGTTTGGTTAATTGTAAGAAGAACGTGTACCTGGGTCATCGTCGATTTCTTCCCCGAAATCATAACGTAAGAAAGAAAGGCAAGCATTTCAACGGGAAGGCAGATCACCGGCCGAAGCCTGCGGAACGTACTGGTGCTGAGATATTTGATATGGTCAAGGATTTGAAAGTCATCTTTGGAAAGGGTCCTGGCGGACAATCAGTTCCGCGGGGAGTTGACGGGCACGCACCCATGTGGAAGAAGAAATCTATATTTTGGGAGCTAGAATATTGGAAAGTCCTAGATGTCCGCTCTGCAATCGACGTGATGCATGTTACGAAGAATATTTGCGTGAACCTGCTAAGCTTCTTGGGCGTGTATGGGAAGACAAATGATACAAAGGAAGCACGGCAGGACCAGCAACTTTTGAAAGACCCAGATGACCGGCATCCGGAATGGTTTCAAGGTCGTGCCAGCTACGCTCTTACCAAAGAAGAGAAGGTCATTTTTTTTGAATGCCTGAGCAGTATGAAGGTCCCGTCTGGCTTCTCGTCGAATATAAAGGGAATAATAAACATGTCGGAGAAAAAGTTCCAAAACCTGAAGTCTCACGACTGCCACGTGATTATGACGCAATTGCTTCCGATTGCTTTGAGGGGGCTCCTACCGGAAAATGTTCGAGTAGCCATTGTGAAGCTATGTGCATTCCTCAATGCAATCTCTCAGAAGGTAATCAATCCAGAAGATCTACCACGGTTACAGAACGATGTGGTCCAATGCCTTGTCAGTTTCGAGTTGGTGTTCCCACCATCCTTCTTCGATATTATGACGCACCTCCTGGTCCACCTAGTCGAAGAGATTTCCATTCTCGGTCCTGTATTTCTACACAATATGTTCCCCTTTGAGAGGTTCATGGGAGTATTAAAGAAATATGTTCGTAACCGTGCTAGGCCAGAAGGAAGCATCGTCAAGGGCTATGGAAATGAGGAGGTAATTGAGTTCTGTATTGACTATGTTCCTGACCTTAAGCCGATTGGTATTCCTCAATCGCGGCACGAGGGGAGACTAAGTGGAAAAGGCAAGATCGGAAGGGAATCCACGATATGTATGGACGGTCATTCTATGACTGAAGCACACCACACAGTTCTGCAAAATTCCAGCTTGGTGGCTCCGTACTTCGAGCAACACAAGAATATTTTACGCTCGGACAACCCGGGGAAGCCTGAATCCTGGATTAGAAAGGCCCACATGGAGACTTTCGGCAGTTGGTTGCGAAAACATTTAATGAATGACAATGATGTTGGAGATCAGCTGTACATGTTGGCCAAGAAACCATCTTCGACTATAACGACTTTCCAAGGGTACGAGATAAATGGGAATACATTTTACACCATCGCCCAAGATAAAAAGAGCACCAACAAAAACAGTGGTGTCCGCTTTGATGCAGCAACCGAGAATGGGCAAAAGGTCACATATTATGGTTACATAGAGGAGATATGGGAACTTGACTATGGACCCTCCTTTAAGGTCCCTTTGTTCCGGTGCAAATGGTTCAAGCTAACAGGAGGTGGGGTAAAGGTGGACGAGCAATACGGAATGACAATGGTGGATTTCAACAATCTTGGTTACCTTGACGAACCATTCGTCCTTGCCAAAGATGTCGCTCAGGTTTTTTATTTGAAGGACATGAGTAGCAAAACGAGGAAACGGAAAGATAAGAATACGATCAGTACATCATGCGATGATCCAAAGCGCCACATTGTTCTTTCAGGGAAAAGAAACATCGTGGGAGTGGAGGACAAGACAGACATGTCAGAAGATTATAATATGTTTGGTGAAATTCCGCCCTTCAAAGTGAACACTGACCCAAGCATTAAGTTAAATGATGAGGATGCTCCATGGATACGGCACAATCGTAAGCAAGCGGGGACACAAGGGAAGAATTGATGTGTAATAATTTATTGTACCAAACTTTGTATTTGGTCGATGAACTGAATGATGTATCAAACCTTTTGTCAAACCTTCAAGGGATTTTAAAATGAATTAGTTTTATTTTTCTGATTTTTTTATATATAATTGTATTTTTATGATTTTAAAATGAATTAGTTTTATTTTTCTGATTTTAAACGGGAAAAGGAAGAAGAAGAAAGAAGGAAAAAGGAAGAAAAACAGAAGAAAAAAATAGAAGAAAAAAGGAAAAACAGAAGAAAAAAACAAACAGAAGAAAAACATAAGAAAAAAATAGAAGAAAAAAACAAACAGAAGAAAAAAAAGAAGAAAAAACAGAAGAAAAAAGGAAAAAGGAAAAAAGGAAGAAAAAAGAAGAAAAACAAAACAAAATAAATAAAGCAAAAAAGAAAACAAAAAACAGAAAATATGCCACCTACTGGGCCACCAGGCCTGAATACGACTAGAAACCCATTAAAGGGCCAGGATTCAGGCCCGCAGAAGGCCCAGTAGGCCCACAGGCACATAGCGACAGAATAGGCCCGTAAGCCTGCGCTTATAAACCACTGTCGAAGCCTCTCGGCTAGCGAGGTGGGACTAAACATCCCACCGCACCGCGCCAGTTCTAGCACAGACCCTTTAGTCCCGGTTGGGGAGGCGGACCGCGACTAAAGGCTGCCCTTTAGTCGCGGTTGTTGTCCCCAACCGCGACTAAAGGGTCTTTCTGCGCGGGAACAAAAGCGGCGCCAAAACCCTTTAGTCCCGGTTGGGGAGGCGGACCGCGACTAAAGGGTACCTTTAGTCGCGGTCCGCCTCCCCAACCGCGACTAAAGGGTACCTTTAGTCGCGGTCCGCCTCCCCAACCGCGACTAAAGGTGCGTCTATAAATACTGCACTTAGCAGTTTTGCCACTTCCCATTCTCATCTCTCTCGACGCCGAAGCGCTGCCCCGACGCCGATCGACACCGACGCCGACGCCGAAGCCCTGCCCCGACGCTGAAGCCCTGCGCGCCGCCGCCCCCGTCCCCATTGAGCGCCGCCTCCGCCCGTGCCTGCCCTTGCCCGCCGCCCGTGCCCTGCGCCCTTGCCCGCCGCCCGCCGCCCGACGCCCTGCCGCCCGCCGCCCGCCGCCCGCTGGCCCTGCCTGCCGTCCTCCGCGCGCCGGCAGAAGAAGAAGAAAGAAGAAGAAAAAGGAAGAAGAAGAAGAAAGAAAAAGGAAAAAGGAAGAAGAAGAAAGAAGGAAGAAGAAAAAAAGAAAGAAGAAAAAAAAGGAAGAAGAAAAAAAGAAACAAGAAAAAAAAGGAAAACACAAGAAAAACAAACAGAAGAAAAAAACAAAAGAAAACAAAAAAACAGAAGAAAAACAAAGGAAGAAGAAAAAACAAAAGAAAACAAAAAAACAAACAGAAGAAAAAAACAAAAAAAAGGAGGAAGAAAAACAAAGGAAGAAGAAAAAAAGAAATAAGAAAAACAAAGGTGGAAGAAAAAAAAAGGAAGAAGAAAAACAAAGGAAGAAGAAAAAAAGAAAGAAGAAAAAAAGGAAGAAGAAAAAAAGAAAGAAGAAAGAAAGAAGAAAGAAAAAGGAAGAAGAAAAAACAAGAAAGAAAAAGGAAGAAGAAAAAGAAAGGAAGAACAAAAACAAAGGAAGAAGAAAAAAAGAAAGAAGAAAAAGGAAGAAGAAAAAAAGAAAGAAGAAAGAAAGAAGAAAGAAAAAGGAAGAAGGAAAAACAAGAAAGAAAAAGGAAGAAGAAAAAAATGAAAACCAAATGAAAACCAAAAGAAAGAAGAAAGAAAAAGGAAGAAGAAAAAAGAAGAAGAAAGGAAGAAGAAAGGAAGAAGAAGAAAGAAAGAAAAAAGAAAAAGGAAGAAGAAGAAAGAAAGAAGAAAGGAAGAAGAAGAAAGAAAGAAGAAGAAAGGAAGAAGAAGAAAGAAAGAAGAAGAAAGAAAGAAAGATAAAAGAAAACATAAAAGTGCATAATTAAAAGTGCAAAAATGGTGGTATAAAAGAAAACAGAAGAAAAAAGAAGAAGAAAAAAAACAAGAAAGAAAAAGAAAGAAGAAAAAAGAAAGGAAAAAGAAAAACAAAGGAAGAAGAAAAAAAGAAAAAAGAAAACATAAAAGAAAACATAAAAGTGCATAATTAAAAGTGCAAAAATGGTGGTATAAAAGAAAACAGAAGAAAAAAGAAGAAGAAAAAAAACAAGAAAGAAAAAGAAAGAAGAAAAAAGAAAGGAAGAAGAAAAACAAAGGAAGAAGAAAAAAAGAAAAAGAAAAAGGAAGAAGAAAAACAAAGGAAGAAGAAAAACAAAGGAAGAAGAAGAAAGAAAGAAAAAAGAAAAAGGAAGAAGAAGAAAGAAAGAAGAAAGGAAAGAAGAAGAAAGGAAAGAAGAAAGAAAGAAGGAGAAAGGAAGAAGAAGAAAGAAAGAAGAAGAAAGGAAAAAGGAAGAAGAAGAAAGGAAGAAGAAGAAAGAGGAAGAAGAAAGGAAGAAGAAGAAAAAAAGAATTTTTACTTAAAAAATCTTATTTTTTAATTCCTTCTCCTCTATGTCCCCTTAATCTTATTTTTTAATTCCTTTATACTTAAAGAATTTTTACTACATGCAGGAGTGACATATGGCGGACGATAGAACCGAGCCGCTTAGGGATCCGGAGGCTGAACGTTATTTAATGGGCATCATCAACAACGAGATTCCTTATGTGCCGGGCTCGGAATATGAGCAACAAGAGGATGTAGTCTCTTCTTATCTGAACCTTGACGGTGGAACAGAGATTGTCGATGATCAAGGAGGTGAAGGAACGGACATTGTCGACGGAGGTCAACCGTCAACAACCGACGATCTCGAATTGCAAGTAGCAACCACCTCCGGCGAGGTATATATATACATTGAGAGCCTCTCGTGATACAAACTTACTGAAATGTGAATACATATGTATTAACGCGCGCGACTCTCTTTCTTTTTTTAGCCCTCCGGATCGAGTACGACAAAGCGTGGCAAATCCAAGGCGATGAAAACAGGAGAAACATATGCCATTGAGTTTGTCAGTGAAACCGGCAAGCCCCTACAGCACACCTCAAAGTTTATCAACCAATGCGGAGTCGTTGTTAGAGACAACGTCCCGATCACCGTCCAGGAATGGAAGGAGCCAAAGAAGGCACGTCTTGGTTTCAGTTTTGTCGACAAGAGAACGAAAAAGGATTGCTGGAGAAAGCTTATGGAACATTTCATTCTACCTCCGGAATACAACAAAGTCGATGAATTCGGTAACGAGGTTCCGGGTGGACGTCAGAGGAGGAGGCTAGTTAAAGAGTTCGCTCTTCAGAAGATGGGCGAAGCATTCCGGAACTTCAAGAAAACTTTAACCCGTGACTATGTCAACAAGGGTAAGACTCCGGATTTCAATGGACAACATGAGAAACTGAAAGATGATTGGCCAGAATTTGTGAGGCAAAAGCAATCGGAGCATTTCAAGGAAATATCGAAAAAAAATAAGGATAATGCGAGTAAGAAAAAGTACCATCATATTATGGGGCCAGGAGGATACCTCCTTTCGGAGCCTAGGTGGCAGAAGATGGAGGAGGACCTGAGGGTGCGAGGAATCCCTCTAGGTACAGAGGGATGGGACCCAAGGGCCAAAAGCTGGTGGTACGGGCATGGGGGATCGCTAGACCCGGAGACAGGGGTGTGTGTTCACCGGCAGAGACATTTTGCTCCCACCCAAGCCCTTATTGACGCAATGACCCAAGCTCAAGAGGGCTTGATCAAGTTCAACAGAGAGAAAGACGCACTGACAATAGCCCTCGGGAATGATGAACACGGAGGACGTGTACGAGGCAAAGGCAAAGTTTCGTGGAAAGTAGGGTTTTCCCAGGACAATGACCCGTACTGTTACAGAAGCCGTAAGAGAAAGACGGGCCGGGATGCAGATCTTATGACGAAGTTTGCATCGGAACTCCATAAGTTGAAGCAGACCGTGCATGAACTAGTGAAAGAAAAATCGGCTGCAGGGCCGCATGAAGATCATGAAGCGGATCGCGGAAGCCGGCAGCGGAGAAGCAGCGTGGCTTCCACGGATGCCCCGCCTGGTGCTAGTGCACCGATGATCGAGATTCGTGCACCGGAGCCTCACTACCCCGTGGATGATGTAAAGGAGATGAAATAATGTGATCTGCATTATCCCGTGGGGAACATTTCCACGAAGGTAGCTAGCGGCAGTGCTTTACCCTGTACACCTGGAGCACTCCACCACAACAACCCCATTGCATATGGCTATGCTCGTGTCACGGTGGAAGACATAGTCCAAGGGTTTGAGGACCTGGAGATTGACAAACCTACACCCGAAGGGGAGAGAAGACTTGGAGATGTCAAGCGCCAGTACATTCTATGGAAAAAGAAGTACATAGTGTTTCCAGGCGAGGCGCCAAGGCTAGCAAGTCCACCCCCCTCCGATGGTGGTGGTGGTGGTGGCGGTGGTGGCGGTGGTGGTGGTCGTGGTGGTTCACCTACACCTCCTTCACGCCATTCGACGTCGTCCCCCGATCCACAACCTCCGGCGGGTACGATGCCCCCCAATCCTCCTCCGGCGGGTACGACGCCCCCCAATCCACCTCCGGCGAAGAAGCAGAAGCAGGCGGACAACAAGGAAACCCGCTCCTGGACTATTAACCCGGACCCTTATGTACCTAAGACCACAAGGGTACCGGAGCCATCACTGAAGCCTCTCCTCCCAAGGCCTGGGGAACTTAGTGAAGCTGAACTCAAATTGGCCGCGTCTGCTGATTATGAGAAATGGAAGGCGGATATGAAGGCGAAAAAAGAGCCTGAGCCCAAGCAAGTATTCACTGAGAAGCAAAAGAAGTGGGCTAAGGATTTTTTGACGACACCGTCCCAAGCCGAGGTGAATATGCCTGACGACTATGGACATGAACTTCGTAGGCAAGCAAAAATATTGAAGGAGGAAGAAAGTAAAAAAAGCGGGAAACAAGTTGACCAGCTCGGGATGCAGAAGAAACAATCGATCCCCCCGCTCATAGTGAAAGCCGGCCCGGAAGAGGACCCTGAGATCATAGCAGCTGCGGCAGCACTTGGATTGACTGTAGCGGGTGCCATGAAACAAGCGTCCGAGATGGGTTTGACTCTTCGTGCCTTCTTAGACCTTGAGGATGCGCCAGTATGTGAGATAGCATTACAATATGTGCGGAATGGGCCTCTCGTCGAGCCTGCGCAGGAAAATAGTCTACCACCACAAATGCGAAATCTGCTACGTTGGTACAAGCAATTCATAACATGGGCCGACAAAGAATATGTTTATGCGGATGTTACAGAACAGCATCACACCAAACGGTACTCTGTAGAAATTCATATGAGTGAATTGTTCCATCTGTTCAATCTGCGCGAGCTCGACAAATCTATGCTGAGTTGCTACGTTCTGTAAGTGATTTATTTCTACCTCATCTCGTTCTTCATTGCCTGCACTATATTGTTGCGTACGCTATTATGCAGATTGAAGATTTGGGAATGCAAAATAAGAAACATCCATGATGTTGGGTTCATTGACCCACATATCGTTAATGGACATGTGTTACAACATCACCCCAAAGACGTGGAGAAAGACCTGTACATGTTTCTTAGAAAGCATCAACTCAAAAATCATATTCTATTTCCTTACAATTTTGAGTGAGTGTTTCTCTCTTGTGTCCATTCTCTTTTGTTTACTCCATGCATGGTATGTCTAATCGATGAGTTATGCATGACTGTGCATGTAACGTGTCCGCAGGTTCCACTGGATTCTGCTAAATATTGAACTTCACACCTCCAGAGTTCTAATCATGGACTCTATGGATTCGGATCCAAAGCGTTGGGCCGACATGAGAAAAATGCTGCAAAAGTAATTATTTTCAATCACTTGAGCTCTATATCGATCGGTCTCTTTCGTTCATTTCTTAATATCAAGTAACTAATAACTCCCTTATTCATTTAATTTTCTTTGCCCTGTAGGGTTTGGAGACGGTTCTCAGAAGAAATTGTCGGTGAATTCAAACATGAGCTAAATTTCAGAAGGTTAGTTAATGTGGATAAGCAGCCACCGGGGACCAATCTATGTGGATACTATGTTTGTGAGAACATCCGGAGACACACCACTGAGCGGAAGGCATCAGATAGCGTGCGGAACGCGACGGATAACTTGCGGAGGAGGCTTAGTCCAGAAGCTCGCTTCCGACCAATTCAAGAAGAATTAGCAGGATTTTTCATGAGGGAAGTCATCAATCCTAAAGGAGAACACTATACCGACGACGAAGAAATTTATATGCATACCCGAGATTGAAACTTGTTCGAAGTTGTATATGGTCATCCATCCTAATTGTGTATGGAAACTTGTTCGAAGTTGTATATGGTCACCCGAGATTGAATATATATTATATATTCCTCTTGAATTCTTCTTGTTTGAAATTTCATATGCATGTATATAGTAGCGTAGAATATGTGTACTGAAACTTCATCAAAAATAAAATAAAACACAAAATAAAATATAAAACAAATAAAACACTACAAATTAAAAAGAAACCAGGTTTAGGGGGGCTGAAACCCTAAACCTGCGGAGGAGGCCTTTAGTCCCGGTTGGCCAAGAGAACCGGGACTAAAGGTCCTCCGCCCCGACGGACCACGGGCGCCCACGTGGACGGGCCTTTAGTCCCGGTCGGCCACAAGAATCGGGACTAAATCCTTAAGTCGCGGTCCGTAAGAGGCGCTTCTAAAGGGGGGGTCTTTAGTCGCGCATCTTTAGTCCCGGTTGCGCAGCCGGGTCTAAAGGCTGTGGCGAACCGGGACTAAAGGGCTTTTTTCTACCAGTGATCCTCCAGTTTTTGGAAGTTTCCGAAACCAGTTTTTCATGTTAGCTAGTTATTTCCGGGGCAGTTTTAGTCGGGTTTTCTCTTCTCTTTAAATGCTGGGATTTTCTTTTTGGAATTTGTTTTTCTTACAAAATCAATGATTTTTCACATTTTTCGTTTTTAGAAAAATAGATGACATTTATTCAAAATCAATGAATTTTTTTAAATTTATGACATTTTAAATATTTGATGAAATTTATTCAAAATAATAAACTTTTTCCAAAATTTACGAACTTTTTAAAATTTGGTGAACTTTTAAACAAATTCGATGATTTTTTTAAAATTCAGTGAACTTTATCATATTTGATGAACTTTTTTTCATACTTGTGAACTTTTTTAAAATTGCATTCACATATTTTTTTTTTGCTTTCCTTTTTTTCTCCCTTTTTGTAACACAATGGTTGACCGGTCAACCGTGACCAGTCAGCAACAGGCGAGCGGTCAACACACCGAAACAATGTGACCAGCCGGCGAACGCGCCCCCATTTTTGGGTCGGGCCTAGAGTGTGGGTGTGTGGGCGCCGAAACCCCTAGTTTGCACCAAAGACATGACTCACCATGCAGGACCCTATAGGTAGCCTTTTTATGTCTCAAAAAAGGTAGCTTTTTTTAAGTCTAGACACAGGGCGTTTCCTATTTGGCGCTCGTTAGTATACACTTTCCAAACAGACGCACACACCAACACCGCGCTGGCCCGGCACATCTCCACCATTTTCTGTTTTTCGGAAACGCAAAAATGTGCTCCCGCTGTGAATCGAACCTGTGACCCCTAGCATCGAGGTACGAGGCAGTAACCA
Organism: Aegilops umbellulata; assembly: GCA_032464435.1. Classification (NCBI taxonomy): domain Eukaryota; kingdom Viridiplantae; phylum Streptophyta; class Magnoliopsida; order Poales; family Poaceae; genus Aegilops; species Aegilops umbellulata. The sequence continues at coordinate 375,099,986 of CP136059.1, read as the reverse complement.
CCACATCACCTTGCCCGATCTGATAATTAACCTCTTTTTTCATATATTTTCTATTTTTTCCTTTTTCCTTTTTCTTTTTTTCATTTTCTGTTTTTTCTTCTTCCTAGTTCGATTATTTATCTTTTCAAATTAATAAACTTTTTCTTCAAATTGATGATTTGTTATTTCAAAATTGATGGTTTTTATTTGATTCGACTTTTTTTCATAATTTGTGAACTTTTTGGAAATCCATGAACTTTTTCCATCTTCTATGAACTTTTTCAAATTCGATGATTTTTTTTTAATAATTGATGAACTTTTTTTCAAACCGATGTACATTTTTCAAAATTTGTGATTTTTTTAAACTTAATTCATATTTTGGAATTCACTAATTTTTTTTATTTTCTAAGTCAAAGGTTGGCCAGTCAGCAGCAGGCGAAAGGTGAACACACAGAAACAACATGACCAGCCAGCGCATGCGCCCCCATTTTTCTGGCCGGGCCCAGAGTGCGGCTTAGTGGGCGCCACATCCCCTAACTGGTGCCAAATGCGCTGACTCACCTTGGAGAACCCTTAGGTTGCCTTCCCACAAAAAAAAGAGGACCCAATAGGTTGCCTTTTTTTTAGTCTAGACAGAGGGTGTTTCCAATTTGGCGCCCGTCAGTACAAACTTTGCAAATGCACACACATACCACCTCCCGCCCGGCCCATCTCATTGTTTTTGCTTTTTTGAAACGCAAAAAATGCGACCCCCAGAACGTACGACAGGGGCGGAGCCAGGATTTGAGCATGAGGGGGACGAAAAGCTAATGTTCGTAAAAGTCATGGAACATCACGATATATTAGGTCTCATGGTGGCTTTGGTGAGAGATCATATGAACATTTGTTTGAAACTACAAAAGAATGTTACATTTCTGTTAACTTCAATTAAGCTCTATAATGACCACCAGCGTCGAACAAGTTGATAATGTTAATTGCTATTTCCTTACCAATATAGACAATCATGCAATGTCGAAGAAAATCATATTCGTTTTGTTTCAGATACGTGTCTTGACTAGTTTCATAGACAAAATAGTTTGTTCAGTTGTTGTGGCTGACACTGGAAGACTTATGACTAACCATAGAAATGTATAAACCGTTGGGTATGTAAGTAGTTCTTCTTGTTTGGAATTATCCACCCGTCAAATCGGTAAGTTAAGAGAAGATTTTTAGCTCTAGATGATTGAAAACACCCAGATAGAAAATGGGCAAGTTGATGGTAATTGAGCCCGTTGTTAACTAATAGAAAAGACTACAGAACAAATAAATAAAACCACCACTGTGACACGTCAAATAACTCATGCCATGGATTAAAAAATGCACAAATGCAATGCTAATTGACTAGACAAACGCAATGCCATGGATCAAAAAAATGGAAAGAAGATACTAGTAATAATTAATAGTTACCGGCCTCTAGCTGTATTCTTATGATCTGATCCGACTGCATCTGGTCGTATGCGGACAGCGGACCATAGTGTAGACTGGTGGACGGAGTTGTCATCGTGGCGACCAGTGGATGGCCGCCGCGGCAATGTTAAACGCCGAACGCCGACACCCACGGGCCACGGCAGCGGATGGCACGAGCGGCGGCCGGCGATAGCGGCAAACGCCCTAGGTTGTCCAGGAGAGTCCGCGTATAGATCAATCTATTAGATCGATCACAGTGTGCAGAGGCAAAACAATAGCGAGCCACAACCGTACGCCGACATATGTATGGGCTATTGGGCTTTGGTCTTCTAAATTCGGTGTGGCTGGGTTAATGAATAATTTTTATATAGGCTAATGATGAAATTAGTTACGGCCATTAGCGATATACAGTACATAGCCTGCTACAAACCATTGAGGGGGGCGAGCGATTGGCAGGGGTCTTGTTGAGGATATAACTGCTAAGGGTAAACCGACCAGGAGGGGCCGGTTCACCTTTAGCTATACTGAAGCTCAAGACAATCCGGAGGATGGCATTTTACGGAAGAAGCTTAGAGGCCCAGAGCCCATGGGCGATTTAGGGCCCATGATAGTAAACCGCCATGATTGTATAACTTGTACTATAAGAAAGAAAGGGAGAGACCCGGGCTGGCACTTGTATACGCCAACCGCAGGACTCTGTAGACCGGCCGGGATCCTCCTAAGTATATAAAGGGGTGACCCAGCGGCGGTTTAGGGACAGACAACAACAACTCGAGGCTCAGGCCAGCGTATTCACTCCTTGCGCATCGAAACCCAATCAATCCCATCACAACTAAACGTAGGCGTTTACCTTCATCGAAGGGGCCGAACTAGTATAAACTCCCGTGTCCCTTGTCCGGTTTAACCCCTTCAAGCTAACCCGTTGCGATGGCTCCACGACTAAGTCTTTCCAAGAAGACATCTGAGGTGTTAAATCCACGACAGTTGGCGCCCACCGTGGGGCTATCGCACGATGGTTTCGAGTTCTTGAAGGGCAGCTTCGAAGGACTCAAAGGGTACGCAGTTGGCCGGATGACCAAGAGTCGTCGCGGCAAGCTCTACATCGACAACGAAGGGTGGGGCCCCGAGACCGGCTCAATCGAGTACGGATACCGGGTCCCCTTTGGAGGAATTCATGTCTTCATCGGCGAACCGGGTCCTGAGCTGGACATCTGCACTGACCTCGTCAAAACAGCTCAGCATGCAAGCCCTACCCAGGTTAAACATGTTGTGAAGCGGGCGTTCGTAGGATGCGTCCATGGGGCTGGATCTGAACCGGTGTCTGAAGGCGAGACTGCTGTTTATTCCGACAGCGAATCATCCATCGGTGAAACTGTGTCCCTGTAGCAAGTCCATGACGATGGGTTCAAAGGATATTCCGACGGCGGTAGTATTCCGGATCTCCTTGAACCGCCAAGTCGGGTTACTGTTTACATGGCCGGAACATAGCCTATTTTGCAATCTTCAACAGCAGCCGCGGCAGGAGGCCCGGTGCACCGGCCGGTTCAAGTTCTCTCTAATCTGATGGATGCTTGGGCGACCTTGCTAACCGCGGTAGTTACCCCGGAGACGCAGGACCAGCATAATGCGGACGTTGCAAAGCTGAAAGACCAGATAGCGCAGGACAAGGAGGACCTGGCGGTTGAGGATGCGAGGATGGCCGAGGAACGGGCCGCTTTGGATGCCCAGTCACAGTTGATACAGGCACAGAATTACCGGCTGGCGTTTGATCAAAATGCATCGAATGAGGTAATGCGGCGGAAATATCGATCGCGCCTGCCGCCGGTCTTTGAAGGTCTGAACCTCTTTAATACGCCAGGGACGGGGACGAGCAATCCAGCAGCCGTAAACCGGACTGATGCACCTAGAGCGGCGCCGGATCAGCCACGCCTGACAGAACCACCAAAACGAACGGACAACCCACCGCCATATGTGCCTGCGCCGCCGGGTCACTTCCCGAGCCCTTTGGATAATATGATTGCAGCAGCGTCCCGTCTGGCGGCTATTCCGATAGAGGGCGATTCACTGGCGGCGATCGAAACACGGCGAGCCAGGGATCTTCTTCAAACCGCCGTGGTACAACAACAGGCCTATTCTTATAGTCGGATAGAATTCATTCGACCCCCCCGTCCAAGCAAAAGCTATAGCAGACACATGGATGAGCCGGAAGTATCTAGCAGTGCCAGGCGCCGTAATGCGGCTCACGACGAGATAAATGCTCAGGATGTGGTAGACAATGGCAGGGCACGAAGGGAGGCAGGCCACCATCAAATCGCCCCGCTTCAACCAATGGCGTCGGTAGACCAAGGCACTGGGGTCGCTTTCAGTTCCTAGGGAGTGCCGTGTCTTATTCCGGCCCTCCGTAACATACGACTGCCTAAAGATTTTATGGGTCCATGGAAGGTACCCAATTACACCGCTGATCAGCCGCCTGAGGCATGGGTCAAGAGTGACGAGATGGCGATGGAGATGCTGGAGGTGGATGAAGCAGCTTGTGCAAAATATTTCACGATGATGTTAGAGGGGACAACCCGTACCTGGTTGAAAAACTTACCAGCCAACTCCATTGAGTCGTGGGGTCAGTTGAAGGCCCAATTCATAGCCAATTTCAAAGACACCTGCAAACAGCCCATGTCCATTGTGGATCTGGATGCATGTGTTCAAGGGGAGAGCGAGTCAACAACTCACTGGGTGCGTCGGGTTTCAGAGATTTTGCATTTCTCAGACCGGATTAATGCTGGCCAAGCAATCTTAACACGGGAGCGCAATTGCCGGTTTAAGTCACTCAAGATGAAGTTGGGACGACTCAAGCGACATTGCAATGACATCGGAACACTTATGGCAGCCTTGGTAAAATATGCCGATTCTGATAATACCAAGGATCCCGAATCTGATGAGGAGAAACCGGAGAAGGGAAAGAAGAACGGCGGTGCAAAAGGGCAGCACCATAACCAAGGAGGCCATGGGAACAACGGTAAGCACAAAGCAGATAATTCAGATTTTGTGGCTAACACAAATATGCAGCGTCGTAAAGGTAAACCTCCCCAGCGTGGTGGAGGGATGAATCTGGAGCGTTTGTTAAACCAGCCCTGTCCGAAGCATGGAACCAAGGAGGCCCCGTCCACGCACCTTTGGAAATATTGTCACATAATGAGGGAGTTCAAAAACTCTGATCTCTACCGGTATGATCAGGGCCTGCCGGGCGGTTCAGATCCCGGTTTCCATGGGGACGGCGGTTCAAGCTCTGGGTTTCAAAATAACCAAGGCCATCAGAACAACCATGGCAATAACCAGCAGAACAACCAAGGGAATCAGCAGCAGACATGCTACCAAAGTCATCCCAAGCAGTTGAACGGCGGACAATATCACGTGTTCACAACTAGCCTGTGCAAGCGAGTTCAGAAGCTTCACAAGAGGGCAGTCAATACTGTTGAACCGGTCGTGCCACATTATCTACGATGGTCGGAGCAGCCCATTGTGTGGAGCAGAGAGGATCACCCACCCCAAGTTGACAATCCGGGTCAGCTAGCCTTGGTCGTAGCACCTCAGGTGGGGGTTTATAAATTTACCAAAGTTCTAATGGATGGAGGGAGCAGTATTAACATCCTGTACTACGAGACTTTCCGTCGCATGGGGTTGACGGATAAGAATCTTAAACCGTCAAATACAGTTTTTCATGGTGTGGTCCCAGGTAAATCGGCATACCCTATGGGGAAGATTGCTTTGGAAGTTGTGTTTGGAGATGAGCATGATTCCAGGTCTGAAACCCTGACCTTTGAGGTGGTGAAGATCTAGAGTCCATATCACGCGCTATTCAGACGGCCGGCTTATGCGAAATTCATGGCGGGACCCTGTTATGTCCATCTACAGCTCAAAATGCTGGGTTATAATGGGACGATCACAGTACATGGGAGTCGCAAGATTGCTTTGGATTGCGAGGAAGGTGAAGCGGCCTATGCCGAATCAGTATGTGCTACAGAGGAGTTGAAGTTTTATAAGGACAATGTTGATCCGGCAGACATGACCCCTTTGAAGAAGCCCACAACAGAACATGACCCGGCCCTCGCATTCAAACCGGCTAATGAGACTAAACTCGTTGACTTTGTCCCTGGTGATTCATCAAAGCAGTTTAATATCAATGCCAATCTGGATCCGAAATAGGAAAGCGCGCTCATCGAGTTCATCCGTGAGAATCGGGACATTTTTGCATGGAAGCCTTCTGACATGCCAGGTGTACCGAGAGGACTCGCTGAGCACACTCTCAATATTGATCCCAAGTTCAAACCGGTGAAGCAATTTCTTCGCCGTATTAACGAAGAGAGACGCAAGGCCATTGGTGAAGAGGTAGCCCGGCTACTGGCAGCGGGGTTTATCATTGAAGTATTTCATCCCGAGTGGTTGGCTAATCCGGTGCTCGTTCTTAAGAAAAACAGCACTTGGCGTATGTGTGTGGACTACACTGATTTGAACAAGGCATGCCCGGCCGATCCTTTTGCTCTCCCACGTATTGATCAGATCATTGATGCGACGGCGGGTTGTGATCGTCTGAGTTTCCTGGATGGCTATTCAGGGTATCATCAGATTAAAAATGGCAGTTAAGGACCAGAAGAAGATAGCCTTCATCACCCCCTTTGGAGCCTTCTGCTACGTTTCAATGCCCTTTGGGCTCAAGAGTGCCCAAGCGACCTATCAGCGTTGTGTGCAAAATTGTCTTCACAAGCAGATCGGGCGCAATGTTCATGCTTACGTGGATGATATTGTGGTAAAATCAAGGAAGCAGGAAACCTTGATAGATGATCTCAAGGAGACATTTGACAATCTTCGGGTTTATAAAATGATGCTTAACCCGGAGAAGTGCGTTTTTGGTGTTCCATCAGGCAAGCTTCTGGGTTTTCTCGTATCCAACCGAGGCATTGAGGCCAATCCGGAAAAAATCAAAGCGATCACATGTTTGGCTAAACCGGCGTGTATCAATGATGTTCAGCGTTTGGCAGGCCGGATTGCAGCCCTCAGCCGGTTTATCAGTTGTTTGGGAGAGAAGGCAATTACCCTGTATCAGATGCTGAAGAAGACAGATAAGTTCGTCTAGAGTGACGCCGCCAATACAACATTTGAGGATTTGAAGCGGCAGCTGGCTGAACCGCCCCTCCTTGCCGCTCCGGTTGACAAGGAGCCTTTATTGTTGTACGTGGATGCTAATGCCCGTGCAGTCAGTGTGGTGATTGTGGTTGAACGTAAGGAGGTTGGAAAAGAGTATCCGGTTCAACGGCCAGTTTATTATATCAGTGAGGTACTGATCGAGTCCAAGCAAAGATATCCGCATTGGCAGAAGCTGGTGTATGGAGTTTTTATGACAAGTAGGAAGCTGAAGCAATACTTTCAAGGCCATCCCATCACAGTTGTTAGCTCTGCTCCCTTGGGTGATATAATCCAGAATAGAGAAGCAACTGGCCGGGTTGCGAAGTGGGCAATTGAGCTTGGTCCCCATGGTTTGAAGTATATGCCCCGAACAACCATCAAATCTCAGGCGCTGGTCGACTTCATTAATGATTGGACCGAGTTACAGGCACCAGAGGACAAACCGGACAACACATACTGGACGATTCATTTTGACGGGTCCAGGCAGTTGGAAGGCTCGGGGGCCGGGGTTGTCCTTACTTTCCCTCGAGGTGATAAAATTTGTTATGTCCTCCGCTTAATGTTTCCTTGTACTAACAATGCAGCAGAGTACGAGGCCTTACTCCACGGCCTCCGTGTGGCTAAGGAAATGAACTTACGCCGGGTTCGATGCTTTGGAGACTCTGATCTAGTGGACCAGCAAGTTTCTGGTACTTGGGATTCAAAGGACCCACTCATGGCAGCTTATAGGCATGAGGTGGATATGGTTGCAGGCCACTTTAAGGGTTATCAGGTGGAGCATATCGACCGGCGCAAGAACGAGGCAGCTGATGCTCTAAGCCGGCTGGGATCTCAACGTAAACCGGTACCACCTAATACCTTTCTGGATATCTTGCATAACCCATCTGTGAAATTGCCTACAGAGGAGGATTTGGTTGTTCCTGATCCGGAGGCCCAATTGGTAGCCGCTTTACATACCATTCCGGATTGGACTGTTCCATATTTGGCGTATTTAAACCGGGGCGAGTTACCGGACGACGAGCTTTTTGCCAGACAGATAATCCGGCGGTCCAAGTCTATGGTCGTGCATAATGGCGAGTTACACTGTTGCAGTATTTCAGACGTATTCCAACGTTGTGTTTCTCCTGAAGAAGGGCAGGAGATTTTACGAGAAATCCATGAAGGGGATTGTGGTCACCATGCCGGTTCAAAATCCTTAGTGGCTAAAGCCTTCCGACATGGGTTCTACTGGTTGACAGCTCATTCTGATGCGGAGGATCTGGTAAGGCGGTGTGATGCTTGTCAGAAATTCTCACGTCGGGCTCATGTTCCGGCTCAAGAGTTACGCATGATTCCCATCACTTGGCTGTTTGCTACTTGGGGGCTTGATATGGTTGGACCCTTTAAGCGTTCCAAGGACAAGAAGACCCACCTATTGGTGGCGGTTGACAAGTTCACTAAATGGGTAGAAGCGGAGCCCATCAGTAAGTGTGATGCAGCTACGGCGGTCCAATTTCTTAAAAAGATTATTTTCCGTTTTGGCTTTCCACACAGTATCATCACCAGCAAGAATCTGCACAACGGGTCATACTACCTCATTGACGTTCAAGAAGACTCACGTAGCTCTGAGGAGGAGACCCGGCGGCCGTGGAACATAGCTCTCCTACGGCCTTATTATACTTGAAGCCACCGGCTTTTTCTTATGTACATATTTCGACAATGTATATATTATGATGAATAAAATAAACTGGCATCCTTGCTAAATCAAGCAGGGTCTCCGCCGTTTTTTCTTCCAATATATGTTAACTTGGGGGGCTTCAGCTAGAAAAGCGGAGTACTACCTGTTAAACCGGCTATCATGCCACCACCTAGCTTGGGAGCTTCACACCCACGGGGCCAAAGAGAGTTTGATTGCTCACAGCACAACTCAAACATAGGCACCCATTGAGCACAGCTCATAGTTACTTGGGGGATCTTTGTGTCAAATACCAAAGAGCTTGAAAGGACCCTTGTAGCCGGGTATCGACCCACGGCTTGGAAGCCTGGTGTATTCACCTAAAACCCCGGGTTAACCTGCCTTCATCAAGTAAGCCACTCCTATCCAGGTAATCCTGGCATGACCCGTCGAACGTTTGACAGTTACTCTCTTGGAGACCCTAAACTCGTCAAAGTTAAAACGATGATTGGTTAGTTGGAGGCCCATCTTAAAAGGCTTTGCTGAAATGGTTCAACTCAGTGGCCTGGCAGCCCATGAAAAGCCTCGATTTGGGCCTGGCAGCCCTTGAAAAGCCTTGCCATTGGTTTTTTGTTTTTTGCTAAGCTTTTATTCTCTCATCATGTTTATATTGAAACCGGTGTTTCTTAACCCGATGTAGCTTGCAGATATTCTGTAAAAGCATATAATTCAAGGTAACCCGGCATCCTTCAAACTGGTCTGGCTTGACGCTTTGTCTCCAGCAATCGTCCGGTGTTTATCACAACCCGGTTCGACATCATATATACCAGCACGGTATGGTGGAAGTTGGGCTTTCATCCTTCCTACTATCACAATTGGTAAAATAATAGCAATGTTCATATCACAGGTATGATTCATTATTGCTACGTTTTGGCAACCATGGTTGCTTGCCTAGTTGTGTGGGATATTTTGACCCGTCCGGCGGTAAACCGTCCGGACAGATTTTTTCTTATGCAGATACAGGGATTGCATAATAATGAAAATACATAAGGCGGTACCGAAATCGTCATGACAGATCAAAGCAAAGTATATCCCAGTGCGCGATGGCAAACGGATCACAATAGTTTTCTAGCCTATTACAAGGCGCTTTCAAGGCCCAAAATATGGTGTTGTTTTCCCCTGAACAAAGTTTACGAAGCATCCATCAGCTTGCCGGATTAAGTTTCATTGCCACGATGATGCGAAGTTGATGGGTCATTTGGTGTTGGATCAGCCTCTTCCTCTTCGCCTTGTGGTTGGAAATCCGCGGTTGTCCAGTCAATCCGGGTTAAAGCCTGAAAGACAGCTTCTTCGCTGATAAGTTCTGACGGATCAACATCAGGGGCATAAGTGTGCTTACGGATTGGCGGAATAAGATTTTGCACTTCCGGCACATCAGCATTCATCCGTTTGTTATTTGCATCATAATGAGACCGGTGAACAGTCAAGTTAGCATCTTCTGCCAGCTGACTTGCCAGAGGACGCATTTCCCTTGTCACACTTTTCAAGGCTTCGTCATCAAAGTCCGACCCATCCTCTTGTGTGCTGGGAAAGCCTTTTGCAAGGTCAGCCGGATCAAGGTCAGCTATCCACGCTTTGGCTCGGGTGAGGGCTAACAGAGTGCCTGCCCTGGCAGCAGATCGCTTCACCTCTTCTATATGTGCTGGTATCATCGATAGCCTTGCTAGTGTCTCCTTGATCAGGGTTGGGGCCGGATTGTCATAAGATGCTGCGCAAATAACCCGTTGGGCACCAGCATATAGTTGTTCAATCAAAGTATATGCTACTTTCAGTTTCACCCGTGCATCTGAGCCCAGATGAGTAATACGGCTTCCTACAACGGTTTAAGGATTTTATATTATCAACTCTTGCCTTACAAAAGGGAATATTTCATGTCTTAGTGGGAGTACTCACCAAAAACTACAGAGGTCATAGCATTCACTTGGCGTTTCAATTCGGAAAGCTCCTCTTCCACCGGTTTAAGAGCTGACTCGGCGTCTTCAGCTCATTTCTGCAATGCATCCTTCTCAGTTTCCCACTTGGCATGTTCAGTCTTGAAGCCTTCTTTAAGTTGTTCCAGGGAAGTTAAAGCGGCTTTTAGTTCATCTTTGGACTTGGAAGATTCTTCTTGCTGGGATTTGATGCTTTCTTGAAGGTCAGCAATTTGAGCGCGCTGTTTGTTTATCTCCGCCTGTCAGTCACAGATGCATATCAATATAATATCAAAGTCCCAAGTATACAACTAGTTATACACTTGGCCCTTGGGGGCTAATGCGGATTGCTTCTTTACTACTGCTGGTTCAAAGTCCAGAGGATCAATACAAGTTTTAATCCTGGCACTTGGGGGCTAATGTATATTCGCTCAAAGAACATCAATAAGGAACAGTATAGAATGGGAAGGATTAAAAGTCCTGGTTTAACTTTACAAATTAACCCGGCCCTTGGGGGCTACAGGATAAAAGGTAAGGAGGACACAGGATAAAGATGGGAAGGAATACCTCATAGCGTTCTTTCATCAGGTTTACCAAATCAGCTTCAGAATCCCGGCTCGCATAAAGCCGGTTCAAGAATCCAGAATGAAGATCCTGGGCAGAAAGATTAGCATATTTTGACAAATCAATCTCCAGCTTCCCTTTGCCCATAAAAACAAACTCATCTTTGGCTTTATGCTTTGCCAATATGACCGGATTGCCCGGGGCGGTATAAGCAGTGCCGGTGACGACAACTTCATCATCTTTTTCTGGGTTTGAAGTGGTAGGAGGAGTTGGCGGATTGGCAGTTGAGCTCAGAGGGTTAACAACTGGACTTGCAGGTGTGGCATGTGGACTTGGCGTTCCCTCGTGAGTGGCCGGGTCAGCTTCTGGCGGATCAGCATTTACCATTGGTTCTGGCAGAACAAAATCATCCATGGTATTATCAAGGTTCTCACGAGCATCTCCAGGAATCTCAGTCGGTTCAACTTCGCCAGTAGGGGTACTGGTCTTAGCTTTCTTACTCAGACGAGCTTTGCCGCTAATATTAAAACAAGGATTAGCAGGATCAATGAAATTACAAAGGAAAAATGAAGGGTTGTATGCTTACCCAGGGACGGTTTTCAATGGAGGCAGCTGGGTAGTGGATGAACCGCCAGACGAGTTAGAAGATACCTGATAATTTGAATCAGATGGATTGAGAGGGCATCGGAAAAAACCTTTCAAAGGATAATGTTTTTCAGGAGAACAAGCAACCTCTGGACGGCGTTTCCGGGTTGGTGTCTGAGGTAAACCGGAGGAAGTGACCCGTTGACCACTGTGCCGGGTTGTGCGACGACCTTCGGTTTGCTGTGTCTTCAAAGAAAATTTTTGACCCACATAAGCAAGGGGGTGAGAGCATTTCACTTTCTGAACTGCACGGCGAAACCTTTGAACCGGCACAAGTTCTGAGTCAGAAAGATAAATTACCTCAACGTGATCTGCACGGCTGGCCTCCGCATCATCCTGGGAGCAATCATTGTCAATAAGATGTATGAAATAAAGGCCAAGGGAGTCAAATTCTACCTCTTCAGTTGATTCATGGACATCTTCTGGCGGTTCAGAAGATTCAGCGGTTTTCTTCTTGCCAGCTCTCTTGGTGACCTTGCTCTTAACACGAGGAGCCTTGGCCGGTTTGTCTTGAAGCTTCTTTTTCCAGAAGGAGTTGTCTGCCTCGGAGGTTCTGCAAAGGATTACTATAATAGAACTAAAGCGCAGCAGAGTCCGAAAAGTACAAAGTTAAAGTGTTTACCGCTGGCAGTTTGTTGGAGGCGTAGTAAGGACGCAGACCGATTTGAGTGCACACAGTGAGATTTTCATCAAGTATCTTCTTCACACTTTCAGTGACCTCATCCTCAGTCAACTCTATTTGGTTAAACCGTTGCGGATCATACGTCTTGCCAGTATATTCACACATTAACCCGGGGCGGCGGCTTAAGGGCAAAATACACCATGAAAGCCAGCAGCGGACAAGATCAACGCCAGTTAAACCGTTGGCCATGAAAGCCCGGAGTTTGACAAGTTGGGAGGCATAGGCTTGACGTTCTTTTGCTGTCAGCCGTGGAGGTAAAGGATGGCTATTGCTAAGCCGTTATGGCCGGTAACCCGGCAAAGGATTTTCATTAGTAGGAGCAGTGTTTTGACAGTAAAACCACGTTTGGTTCCAGTCCTTTGGGTGGCTATGAAGTTTGGCGTGAGGAAATTCCACCTCTTTCCTCTTCTGAATTGACACGCCGCCAAGTTCAGTATTGTGGCCGTCAGCAAATTCGGTCCGGCGGTTTAAGTGGAAGAGATCCCGGAATAACTCAATAGTTGGTTCTTCCTGCAGATAAACTTCACAGAAAACCTGGAAATCACATATATTGGACACTGAATTTGGTCCTATGTCTTGAGGATGGAGTTGGAAGCTGGCAAGTACATCCCGGAAATTTTTTGATCCGGGGGGACTGAAGCCCCGGCCCAGATGTTGCAGGAACACAATCACCTCTCCCTCTTGGGGTTCAGGAGGGCATTCAGGACCAGGAACTCGCCACTGAAGAACATTCTATGGAGCTAAAGCTCCTGTGACGACAAAGTTATTGATCTGTGTCTCGGTAATCCGGGATGGGACCCAATTACAGGCAGCAAATTGCGGTGCCATCATACAGAGTCTGTAAAAGGAAATTGGGCGGTTTACGATTGCTGATCCAAGTGAATTCATCAATGTTAAATTGGCATATAATGCTAAACCGGAAATTTAATCAAAGTGTACATACGAGGAGAACCAAGCATTGATATTCAAAATTATACGGCGGTTTAAGTGAGGGCTAATGGCATATGAGGAATTATCAACTATCGCAGGTTAAACCGCCCCTCGGTGGAAAGGGTCAAATCTGAAAATCCACTAAGTGTTGCAGAAACAAGTTTCACAAGATGGTGATATAATTTTGGATCTACCGTCGGTCAATGAAGAAATTTTTTCTGAGCCCTACAATGGCGTTAAGCGGAACAGAGAAGGTTCAGATAAGGATCTATCCAGAAACAACAAGATGCTGTAGTATGGTAGAGTAAAACTACAGATCCAGCCGCAAAAGAAACTATCAGGCATAGCAAGATCCAGTGAGATGCTAAAGGAAAAACAGATGAACACCGATGAACACCAATGAAACTTCGAAACCCTAATGCAGATCTAATAAGGGAGAGAAAGGAGTATTTACCAGGACCACGCAGAGGCGGAGGAATATCGCAGGAGCTCTGGTACGAACAAGGTGATGCAGCGGCTTGGGATGAGGCAGAGCTTCAAGGTCGACGACGGCGGCGATACTTGAGTTCTTCGGGTTGCGAGGAGGAAGACGATGCGAAGAGGCAAGGGGGAAAATGGAAGGAGCCCCGGTCCTATTTATAAAGGAAAAGGGATAAAATGGCGGGTGCGAAAATCGAGGAGTCTAATGCGGCAAAAGGGGATACAGTTGTCGCCTCGATCTTCGGGAATTAATTAAAGAGAAGGGAATCTTCATAAATCTTTTTATGTAGGGATGACATCACAATAATTTACTGCAATGACAGAAGATGACGTCACGGCGGTTCAGTAAAGTTCACAGGAGAAGGCAATATGGCGGTTTACGAGAGTTGTTACCGATTTTTATAATTTTCCTAAGGATTGAAGATTGACATGAACAGATCCAAATCAATCTGGGGCCTAATGTTGAGGATATAACTGCTAAGGGTAAACCGACCAGGAGGGGCCGGTTCACCTTTAGCTATACTGAAGCTCAAGACAATTCGGAGGATGGCGTTTTACGGAAGAAGCTTAGAGGCCCAGAGCCCACGGGCGATTTAGGGCCCATGATAGTAAACCACCATGATTGTATAACTTGTACTATAAGAAAGAAAGGGAGAGACCCGGGCTGGCACTTGTATACGCCAGCCGCAGGACTCTGTAGACCGGTCGGGATCCTCCTAAGTATATAAAGGGGTGACTCGGCGGCGGTTTAGGGACAGACAACAACAACTCGAGGCTTAGGCCAGCGTATTCACTCCCTGCGCATCGAAACCCAATCAATCCCATCACAACTAGACGTAGGCTTTTACCTTCATCAAAGGGGCCGAACTAGTATAAACTCCCGTGTCCCTTGTCCGGTTTAACCCCTTCAAGCTAACCCGTTGCGATGGCTCCACGACCAAGTCTTTCCAAGAAGACATCTGACGTGTTAATTCCACGACAGGTCTAGCCCCTGCTCGCCCCCCCCCCCCTGTCTCCGCCCGTACGAGGCAGTAACCACCACGCCTCCTTGCCGGATCTGATAACTAACCTCTTTTTCCATCTTGTTTTTTCCTCTTTCCTTTTTCCTTTTTCCTTTTTACGTTTTTTTGTTTTTTCTTCTTCATGATTCGATGATTTATTATTTAAATTTACGATCTTTTTAAAAAAATGATGGTTTTTTATTCAATTCGATGAACTTTTTTTCAAATCGACGGTTTTTGTTCAAATTTTGCACCTTTTTAAAAAAATCCATGAACTTTTTTCGTTTTGGATGAAATTTTTCTTCAAATAGCTGTACTTTTTTCAAATTTGATGAAATTTTCTGAAATAGGTGGATTTTTTCAAATTCAATGAATGTTTTTCAAATATATGTTTTTTCTCAAATTTATGAACCCTTTTTATAAATTGTGGACATATTTGAATTCACGAAAGTTTTCGTTTTCTCGATTTTTTTTCTGTTTTTTTAAATGCATCAAGCAATTCATGGGGAAATAAAATGTGAATTCTACATGTGCCGGCCCTCTAGTGTTCGCACGTGGGCGCCAGGGAGCTTCCGCGCACAGAATGGGCCGGCCCAGTGGGGAATGGAGTTTTTCAGCGTATGTTTGTTTATTTACACTTATGCTTAGAGTTTTTTATTCATTTTTTGCGCTTTCTTATGCTTACAAAACTAATCATAAAAGATGAAAATGTCAATCAAGCATTTGAAAAATGTCAAATATAAATAGAAAAAAATGGTTATCATGTATATGGAAAATGTATAGAAAAAGTATACAATGTGTATGTAAGAGTTGATAATATATTTTAACATATGTAATCAAAGCATTTGAAAAATGTTAATCCAGAATTTACAATACATTATGAATACGAGTATAATGTTTCTCATCTATACGAAATTTTTTTACAATAAAGTTTCTCATCTATACAAAAAATGTTTATAAAAAAATAATGTGTATGAAAAAATATCAATTATTTATTTAAAAATGTTTGAACTTGTATAAAAATGTTAATCATGTACTTAAATTTTTAAACATATATAAGAAAAATGTTTGTGGTGTATACGAAAATTTTATAATCTTGTATAAAAATGTTTGTTGTGTATACGAAAAACATACATAAAAAACTGAAAAAAAAACATCACATACGTGAAAAAAATTAAATATGTATAAGAAAAAATGCTTCTCATGTATATGTATGGAAAAAAGTAAACATCAAAACATGTATCTGAGAAAAATGTTAATCATGTATTTGAAAATTTTACTTTTTCTGTCAAAATATGTTAATTGCAATTCAGAAAATGTTCACCTTTATTTGAAAAAAATGTTGGCCATGTATTTAAAAAAGTGTTCGGAATGTGTATTTAAACAAATTTACATCATGTATTAAAAAATGTTTAATGTGTACCAGCAAAACGTTTCACGTCTACACTAAAATAGGTACATGATGTACGTTTGGTAGCTTAAATAAAGAGAAATGAACAAAAGTAATGAAAACAATAAAAACACAGAAAAAACCCAAAAAATGAATGAAAACCCCAAAAAAGAAAAAACAGAAGAAAAAACAAAAGTAATGAACAACGAGAAGGCCGACAACCTACTATAGCATTTCAAGGACCTGATGGGAGTGTCTTACACATGCAGATGCAAACTTAATTGGGATTTTTTGAAATTGCCTACACATGATATGCGACATCTTGATGACGATTTTTGTATGGAGGAATTAAAGGAGGTCATACATGCCTTGCATTCTGAGCGAGCCGGATGGTTTTCCTGACATTTTCTTCAAAAAGTGCTGGGACATAATTAAGATGGATCTCATGCAGGCTTTGAGTTTGCTCCACTCTCTCCGAGATGACCATTGGGATCTTTAAAACTCTGCGAATATTGTGCTCATCCCCAAGAAGGATGCTCCTAGCTTGCCCCAGACTATAGACCGGTCAGTTTAATGCACAGTATTGCAAAAATCCTCTGCAAGCTGCTTGCCAACAAACATGCACCTAAGCTCAGCATGCTGGTTTCTCATTGTCAAAGCGCCTTCATCAAGAAGAGATGCATCCAAGATAACTTCATGTATGTCCAAAATGTCATTTGAGCTGCTCACATCAAGATGGCAACAATTTTCCTGAAGCTTGACACTGCAAAAGCTTTTGACTCGGTTGAGTGGGGATATTTGCTCAAGACCTTGGCTGCTTTTGGGTTCAGAAATCGATGGAGGAACATCATATCAATCATCATGAGATCCTCCTCCTCCCAGATCATGCTTAATGGCCCTCCAGGCACGCCTTTCAAGCACATGTGTGGCCTCAGACAAGGGGATCCCCTCTCCCCGATGTTGTTCATTTTGGCTATGGAACCACTATAAGACTTCTTGATCTTGCGACTGAAAATGGGGTGCTGTCCAAATTGGTCCCGTAGGCTTCTAAGCTCAGGACTAGCTTGTATGTTGATGATGCCACTCTCTTCCTGAACCCCATCAAAGGTGAGGTCGCGGCTGCCAGGACCATTTTGGACACCTTTGGCGAGGCCTTCGGGATGAAGATCAACGCGTAAAAATGCATTGCTTTCCCTATCAAATGCGAGCATATCAATTTCCATACCATCACCCGAGACTTTGGTGGAACCACGGGTAACCTCCCTTGCAGATATCTGGGTTTGCCGTTAAGTCTTCGGAAGCTTAAAACGGGTTGAGGTGTTGCCTCTTATTGATGGCACTAGTGGTTGGGGCGTCAGCCTGTGGCGTCGCTTGAGAGATAGTTGTGTGCATGTTTCCATTTAAAAAAAATACATGAGGTCCTTGCCCCCGTCTAAAAAAAATCTCAGAAAAAAAATCCTCACCTCCATCATAAAAAGAAGTACAAAAATTACCGCCGCGTCCTACCAGTGAGCGCCACTTTACATAGCCCTCCATTTAAAGAATTATGTGAGTCCTCACCTCCATCTAAAAAATGTATTTTATAAAATTCCTCATCTCCATCAAAAATTTTTTAAAAAAATCTTACTGCGGCCAACCAGCTTGCGCCACATGGCATAGCTGGTTGGCCACCCTTATGGCGACGCTTAATGGGTTTAATTTAGTGGCAGGAAGGCTAGAAGGTTGGAAAGGAAAACTTCTAGCAAGACCTGGGCGGTTTGCTCTTGTGAACTATGTCCTGATTTCTATGGCAACCTTCTCTTCCTCATCTGCTTTTTCCGCCAACACATGGGTGATCAAGAGATTGGGTAAGATCCAAAGGAACGTCATGTGGTGTGGTGAAGAGGAATGTAGCGCTGTGAAATGTCTGGTTAATTGGAAAAAATGTTGCTCGCCCAAAAATCATGGTGGTCTTGGGATTAAGGACATTGAGCTTTTCAGTCGAGCTCTACGGTTGCGTTGGGCCTAGTTTGAGTGGAGCAACTGACCGACAACTTTTCTCGGCTTGCACGGAAATCACTCTGGGGACGGGCAGCGGGCTAGTTTTTGAAAAGATTGCTGGTTACAGGGCATGGTACATGCAAATATGACCCCTAATATTTTTGTTCTTGCTCGAAGGAAAAACCCTCTCTGTCAAGGACTTCCTGAACGGGAATCGCTGGATGCGAGGCCTCCAAAGGATGAACAATGAGCTCCTGATCGACCAATTCATTCAGGCTACAAGTGGGAGTGGATAGGACTAACTTAGCCCATCCCACTTAAACTGTATAATGGATACCCGTGGGACATTACAAAATTTAAATGGGCTATCCCATTTAACCCATCAGGAGCCCACTAAACCCACTTTGTCGACCCCCGGCAAATTGTTTCCATGAGCGCGTACTGCTTCTCTTCGATAAAGAGTATATATTAATATCGCGGAGATACCAATTACATTCAGCCTCTGCAACAACGCAAAGCTCTAAAGGCCTGATGGATGCACGCAGCCAAACAAAAGAAGAAGAAATTAAAAAAAGAGTCCCGCTACAGAGTTCCAGTCCTTGCAGCAACAACACAACCACCACCAAAACAACACCAGAAGACAAGTACTCCAAAAGCGATGCCTTCAAGAAGGAAACAGTGCAGCAGCGTCGTCGTCGCCCGATCATAGATCTTGGGTCTTCACCCTGGAGATAATTCCCGCTCTCAAAATAATGCCTTTAACAAGGCCATTGCCAGACACAACCAATTAAGACCAGACCTTCGATTTTCACCCTGAAAGGTAAGACCTTGAGCTTCACTTGTGTTATCGCCCCCACTTCCATACCGCTGCTACGAATCCCGAAACTCCAAGAAAGTTCCTCATCGCCACAAAGACTCAAATCACCGTTCCAAGTCCTCCGCTCTCATCTTCCATGACATTCTCCACCTCTGACTTCATCCATGATGGCAACAGATAGCAGAGCTTCGTACCGCTGCCTCCTTAACGGAGAATCATGGGCACGACAGGATCCCACCCGATCCAGCAATCTTTGGACATGAACGCCCATGTAAGTTCGCCGACGGAGCCTTCCGGAACTCGACACTCCAGCCAGAGCGAGGAGGTTAGACGTCAGACAGATCTTCGTCCTGGCATAAGAGAAACCCTAGGACCGCCGCCTTTATTGTGCAGATTAGAAGGCCCCACACCGCCATCCGCTGGCCGACCCCCTCCGGCGGAAGAGGAGGCACGACAATGAAGAACCACGCACGCGCGCCGTCCCGCTGGTAGCAGCAAGGCCGAACACGCGCGCTGTGCCGCCTCCCCATGCACCTCCGGGCGATCGACAGCCGCACCGATGACGGGTCTAGGCAATAGCCTAGGACCTACAGCCGCAGCCCCACCTCACACGCGGACGTCCATTGGAGGAAACTCCGTGCAGACGCTGGCCCGAGGGAAAGCCGTTGCCGCCGCAGACCGAGGTCGCCACCCTGGATCCCGCTCGCAGAAGATCAACGACGCCGTCCCCGAGCGCCGCCGGTGCTCTGCCGCAGCGATGCCCCCGGCACCATCGGCATTGGGCCCTCCGCCACTACGGCCCTCGCCATGGCAGCGGCGGCAAAGGAGGCCACCGAACGAACCTCTTTGGGCGGCTAGGGTTTAGCCCCGGTGCCGCCTTAGGGGGCGGCACGGGAACAGAGGGGAGGGGTGGGGGAGGGGACGGGCGGCGGAGGAGAGAGGCCGGCGGTGGGACTCGGGCTGGGAGGCGCACGGGCTTCAGCTTCGGCGTCTGGTACAGCACCCACGCTTCCGCGTACGATGCCGGAGCTGGCCACCCCCTCTGATAAGGATGAGGGTTTCCCGATCTTTCGATGAGATGATAACTACCGATTTGGTGGAGTCGACTTTGACGATCCTATTACAAACGTGCACGACGTTGCGCCTTAGCAATCGCTAAACCAATCTCCCGAGGTTACTGACGATGCTGGAAGCACGATCAGCCTGACCACGAAGGTCTATTCCTGCACGCAGTCGAAGAACAATCAAGAATATGATAATGCAATCTGAATATTGCGAATATAGATGAAGTATTGATAAAGGTGGGGAACCGAAAGTGGTCTTGGTCTGGTCATTGGACACAAACGAAGTACACGAAGTTGCAATAGCTAACTTTGAACTAAACAAATCCTAAGGAAAAAGCAACTAGATGGATCTACTTATATAGGAGCAAGGGGTGGCGGCCAAGGAGGTGGGAGGACGTCCCAAGGCAGCCTAAAACTAACCTTAGGTCGTACAAGGCCAATGGGCCCAAGTGGAGGGGATGCAACACCTTTGGACTTGTAGTTTGACTCGGATTCTGCTGCAGCATCAGATTGTTTCGCCCATAAATCAACACTCTGGACGAATTTGAAGGTGAATCCAATTGGGTTGGAAAGAGCACGGAATCTATTTTCCAACAAAAAAATCACCCAATTTGGAGTCCGTATGAAAGAGTTATTGCCGTTTTGGGTCAGGTATGTCTGCGCAGTCCGAATCTGAATCCAGAACGTGAGAGACTTGGACTCTATCTTCTCTTGGCCCAAAAGTAACGTGAGAGGAATTTTTGAACATGACCTAAACTTCTCCTTTTCCCTTATCTTCATATGTGGATTATACAAAAGTCCCATACACCTGCAATTAAACATGACACAGAAGTTTGTGTAGTATCTTTGTCCTTGATGACATAAATAAACTATTTCATAGTTTGCATTAGAAATCACCTCACAAATATACATGTATGCAATATTTTTGGTCGTATCCAAGGTAGTCATGTCCACATCATCCTCCCCTTCTTGAAAACAAAGCCGTCCTCGGCGTTGCTTAATCTGAAATGTGGCTATCAAAAGAGACAAGGTGTATATGTTGTATATGTATATGTCATCCATTTTTACTTTCCTTAATTTTTGCACATATGACAAATGTATACATGAGTAACTTTCATAGTTCGTAAAATGTAAAGCCAAAATATTATCACAAGTATTAGAAGACATTAAAATATTGCAACTCAATTTGCACATATTAGTGAAGCTCTTATTCATATCAAAGGATTGACAATGGTCATCATTAAACCATCCCAACATTGGTGAATAAACTTTAATTGTTTAAAAATTACATGCTACAATAAACTTTAAGGGTGGGCACTAAAGGCCCCCCTCTTTAGTACCGGTTCGGCACGAACCGGCGCTAAAGTGCCACCACGTGGCACGAGCCAGGCCACGGGTGCGGTAGATCATTAGTACCGGTTGGTAACACCAACCGATACTTAATGTTTGTTGGTTTTTGTTTTATTTTTTATTTTTCCTTTAAATTTGTGTTATCAATTTAATGTAGGATTGTTTTACGTTATAATGAGTTGTTATACTTGATATGGATATGGATATGGCATATATATATACTTGATCACTTAGCTAGGATCCATTCAGTTCAAACTAATTTGCGGTTTCTTTCATAAATGATATATATAATAACTCATCATCATCATCATCACATATTAATATATAAATAAAATCTTGCATCATATCATCACCAACAACAGTATATATATATATATATATATATACTAGCTAGCTAGCTAAAAATCATCGTAGTCGTCATTACCACTATTTAATCATCATAGTCATTACCGCTATCTAATCACCACCAACACTAGCTTAAAGAAGAAACATTCACTTGTAATAGAAGCAAAGATATCATCGAGTTCAACATGGTCATGATATTATAAGCGTTCACAAGCAAATCACTATTTGAGATTAATTAAGTTCAGGACGAGAATACGGACATGAGAGGACAAGTACTAAGAGCATGAACTAGCTAAATCACTCCTGCTGCTCCCTCTCAGGTAAAATAGCATAGAACATGTATAGCTCTCCTGATTCATCATACTGGAGCATGCAGATTAATCTGTCTCCTAATCATGGGTTGCATTTGTCCTTGCTGCCCCCTAGTACTTATCTGCGATCGTTAGCAATTTTGCTCCAATCTTTCACTATTAGGCATTCATCGCTTTCAGAAATCCTGAATGCACTCATGTGCAATGTAGGATATCTTGGTCGTAAGCTAACCATTGACATACGACCTTTTGTCTCGATCCATTGAGGCACAACTGTCATCGGGAGTCCCTGTTGAAGAACATCGTATAATAATTAATATACTTAGCAATGAAAGTTTAGCTTCAAAAATAATGTATGCAAAAGATGCACTAAGGACAAATAGTAAAAATCTTACCATCTTTCCATTATAGATGTGACCGTAGTTCAATACAATCACTATTGGTCGCACGTTTTGAGTACTAACATTTTTAAGTGCACGAAGAAAATTTGTCTTGACAGTATGAAGATCCTCAAGCCATGAAACATAATGACTTATCTCCTCGCAGTTTAGTTCAGCCCCGGGACAGTAGTAGGTCATGTCTACCAAGCGCCAGACATGTTTGCTTGAAACGAAATAAGCTGACAATAGAAATTAGTTGTCAACTATTTTTGAATAAACAATATCAAAGACATAAACATGGTTGAGAAAAACTCACATAATGGTAGAACTGGAGGCGTCTGCACATCGAACCAGATGTCTCTATTACCTTCAATATCATCTTCCGGACGAATATCAAAGGTGATAACCATATCAGGCTCAAATGCATAAGCCTTGCATATTGCTTGCCAAGTTTTGCATTCAAAATGGGTGTATGTATCTGCATTGTATAATTTGACGTTGAAAGTATACCCATGCTCGGTCTTCAAGTAAACTCTCTTTACCTCCATATCATTCATCGCACTGAAACCTATCTTATCCCAGACAAAAATTCGAGCATGGCAGGGGATGCGCTTGTAAAATAGTGAAAATTTAAAATTTTAAGTTCAAGCAAATGAAGCATAAGTCATGCTTTATTAAGAAAAAATACTTGCCGCTGTGACTTACTGTATCCACTTCGAATGTCTCATCCAGCTTGATGCTGAAGCGCCTATTATCAACAAGGAAATTTCTGTCGCACAGGGCGCGTTGGTCTTCACAGTGTTCGCACATAATGAAATCTTTTTCATCGTCAGACGACATTTCCTATATTCATATAGGTGAAACATTAAACACTTACTATCTAACATTAATTAATATCTAACTAATTCTAATATTCATCTAACATTTGACATTAATATCTAACATATATTTCTATCTAATTCATCTAACATTTGACATTAATCTAACATTTATATAAACTAAAAATATATATAAAAAATTAAAAAACCAGAAAAACTAAACTAGTTAAGTTCTATATATAGGTGAAACATTACTAGTTCTATTATTTTAACTAGTTCTATTAATTCAACAAGTTCTATTAATTAATTCAACTAAGCATTTACTAAAAATAAACTAGTTATATTAAACTAGTTCAAATCTCATATACCTAATTAATATTTAACTTTTCTATCTAGTTCATATCTAACATTTGACATGTTGGGGAACGTAGTAATTTCAAAATTTCCTACGCACACGCAAGATCATGGTGATGCATAGCAACAAGAGGGGAGAGTGTTGTCTACGTACCCTCGTAGACCGATAACGGAAGCGTTATGACAACGCGGTTGATGTAGTCGTACGTCTTCACGGTCCGACCGATCAAGCACCGAAACTACAGCACCTCCGAGTTATAGCACACGTTCAGCTCGATGACGACCCCCGGACTCCGATCCAGCAAAGTGTCGGGGATGAGTTTCGTCAGCACGACGGCGTGGTGACGATCTTGATGTTCTACCGTCGCAGGGCTTCGCCTAAGCACTGCTACAATATTATCGAGGATTATGGTGGAGGGGGGCACCGCACACGGCTAAGAGAACGATCATGAAGACACGATGATGGAGATCATGGTGTCATGCCGGTGAAGAAGATGATCATGGCGCCCCGAAGATGGAGATCAAAGGAGCAATATGATATTGGCCATATCATGTCACTATTTGATTGCATGTGATGTTTATCATGTTTTGTTTCTTATTTGCTTAGTACGACGGTAGTAAATAAGATGATCCCTCATAGTAATTTCAATAAAGTGTTCCCCCTAACTGTGCACCGTTGCTAAAGTTCGTTGTCTCGAAGCACCACGTGATGATCGGGTGTGATAGATTCCAACGTTCACATACAACGGGTGTAAGCTAGATTTACACATGCAAAACACTTAGGTTGACTTGACGAGCCTAGCATGTACAGACATGGCCTCGGAACACAAGAGACCGAAAGGTCGAACATGAGTCGTATGGAAGATATGATCAACATGGAGATGTTCACCGATGATGACTAGTCCGTATCACGTGATGATCGGACATGGTCTAGTCAAGTCGGATTATGTATCACTTAGATGACGAGAGGGATGTCTAATCTGAGTTGGAGTTCATTATATAATTTGATCAGATGAACTTAAATATCATGAACTTAGTCTAAATAAACTTTGCAATATGTCTTGTAGATCAAATGGCCCACGCTAATGTCAACCTCAACTTCAACGCGTTCCTAGAGAAAACCAAGCTGAAAGATGATGGCAACAACTATACGGACTGGGTCCGGAACCTGAGGATCATCCTCATAGCTGCCAGGAAACAATATGTCCTAGAAGCACCGCTAGGTGAAGCACCCATCCCAGAGAACCAAGACGTTATGAACGCTTGGCAGCAGCGTGCTGATGATTACTCCCTCGTTCAGTGTGGCATGCTTTACAGATTAGAACTGGGGATCCAAAAGCGTTTTGAGCAACACGGAGCATATGAGATGTTCGAAGAGCTGAAAATGGTTTTCCAAGCTCATGCCCGGGTCAAGAGATATGAAATCTCCGACAAGTTCTACAGTTGTAAAATGGAGGAAAATAGTTCTGTCAGTGAGCACATACTCAAAATGTCTGGGTTGCACAACCGCTTGTCCTAGCTGGACATTAACCTCCCGGACAAGGCGGTCATTGACAGAATCCTTCAGTCGCTCCCACCTAGCTACAAGAGCTTTGTGATGAACTACAATATGCAGGGGATAGAAAAGACCATTCCTGAGGTGTATTCAATGCTGAAATCAGCAGAGGTAGAAATCAAAAAGGAACATCAAGTGTTGATGGTGAATAAAACCACTAAGTTCAAGAAAGGCAAGGGTAAGAAGAACTTCAAGAAGGACGGCAAGGAAGTTGCCGCGCCCGGTAAGCCAGTTACAGGGAAGAAGTCAAAGAATGGACCCAAGTTTGAAACTGAGTGCTTTTATTGGAAGGGAAAGGGACACTGGAAGCGGAACTGCCCCAAATACTTAGCAGACAAGAAGGCCGGCAACACTAAAGGTATATATGATATCCATGTAATTGATGTGTACATTACCAGTACTCGTAGTAGCTCCTGGGTATTTGATACCGGTGCGGTTGCTCATATTTGTAACTCAAAACAGGAGCTGCGGAATAAACGGAGACTAGTGAAGGACGAGGTGACGATGCGTGTCGGGAATGGTTCCAAGGTCGATGTGATCGCCGTCGGCACGCTACCTCTCCATTTACCTACGGGATTAGTTTTAAACCTCAATAATTGTTATTTAGTGCCAGCTTTGAGCATGAACATTGTATCTGGATCTCGTTTAATGCGAGATGGCTACTCATTTAAATCCGAGAATAACGGTTGTTCTATTTATATGAGAGATATGTTTTATGGTCATGCCCCGCTGGTGAATGGTTTATTCTTAATGAATCTCGAACGTAATGTTACACATATTCATAGTGTGAATACCAAAAGATGTAAGGTTGATAATGATAGTCCCACATACTTGTGGCACTGCCGCCTTGGTCACATAGGTGTCAAACGCATGAAGAAGCTCCATACAGATGGACTTTTGGAGTCTCTTGATTTCGAATCATTTGACACGTGCGAACCATGCCTCATGGGGAAGATGACCAAGACTCCATTCTCCGGATCAATGGAGCGAGCAACCAACTTATTGGTAATCATACATACTGATGTGCGCAGTCCAATGAGTGTTGAGGCTCGCGGTGGTTATCGTTATGTTCTCACTCTCACTGATGACTTGAGTAGATATGGGTATGTCTACTTAATGAAACACAAGTCTGAGACCTTTGAAAAGTTCAAGGAATTTCAGAGTGAGGTTGAGAATCAACGTGACAGAAAAATCAAGTTCTTACGATCAGATCATGGGGGAGAATATTTATGTCACGAATTTGGTACGCACTTAAGGAAATGTGGAATCGTTTCACAACTCACGCCGCCTGGAACACCTCAGCGTAACAGTGTGTCCGAACGTCGTAATCGCACTCTATTGGATATGGTGCAATCTATGATGTCACTCACTGATTTACCGCTATCATTTTGGGGATACGCTCTAGAGACAGCTACATTCACTTTAAATAGGGCACCGTCTAAATCCGTTGAGACGACACCGTATGAATTATGGTTTGGGAAGAAACCTAAGTTGTCGTTTCTAAAAGTTTGGGGATGCGATGCTTATGTCAAGAAACTTCAACCTGAAAAGCTCGAACCCAAGTCGGAAAAATGCGTCTTGATAGGATACCCTAAGGAAACCATTGGGTATACCTTCCACCTAAGATCCGAAGGCAAGATCTTTGTTGCCAAGAACGGGTCCTTTCTAGAGAAAGAGTTTCTCTCGAAAGAAGTAAGTGGGAGGAAAGTGGAACTTGATGAAGAATTACCTCTTGAACCGGAGAGTAGCGCAGCTCAAGAAAATGTTTCTGTGGTGCCTCCACCGACTAGAGAGGAGGTTAATGATGATGATCATGAAACTTTAGATCAAGTTGCTACAGAACTTCGTAGGTCCACAAGGACACGTTCCGCACCAGAGTGGTACCGCAACCCTGTCCTGGAAATCATGTTGTTAGACAACGGTGAACCTTCGAACTATGAAGAAGCAATGGCGGGTCCAGATTCCAACAAATGGCTTGAAGCCATGCAATCCGAGATAGGATCCATGTATGAAAACAAAGTATGGACTTTGACAAACTTGCCCGATGATCGGCAAGCGATAGAGAATAAATGGATCTTTAAGAAGAAGACGGCCGCGGATGGTAATGTAACCATCTATAAGGCTCGACTTGTCGCTAAGGGTTATCGACAAGTTCATGTTGGAAATATGCCCTAGAGGCAATAATAAAAGCATTATTATTATATTTACTTGTTCATGATAATTGTCTTTTATTCATGCTATAATTGTGTTATCCGGAAATCGTAATGCATGTGTGAATACATAGACACCAACATGTCCCTAGTAAGCCTCTAGTTGACTAGCTCGTTGATCAACTGATAGTCATGGTTTCCTGACTATGGACATTGGATGTCATTGATAACGATATCACATCATTAGGAGAATGATGTGATGGACAAGACCCAATCCTAAGCATAAGCACAAGATCGTATAATTCGTTTGCTAGAGCTTTTCCAATGTCAAGTATCTTTTCCTTAAACCATGAGATCGTGTAACTCCCGTATACCGTAGGAGTGCTTTGGGTATGCCAAACGTCACAACGTAACTGGGTGACTATAAAGGTATGCTAAGGGTATCTCCGAAAGTGTCTGTTGGGTTGACACGGATCGAGACTGGGATTTGTCACTCCGTATGACGGAGAGGTATCACCGGGCCCACTCGGTAATGCATCATCATAATGAGCTCAGTGTGGTCAAAGTGTTTGATCACGGGATCATGCATTACAGTACGAGTAAAGTGACTTGCCGGTAACGAGATTGAACGAGGTATTGGGATACCGACGATCGAATCTTGGGCAAGTAAAATACCGATTGACAAAGGGAATTGAATGCGGGATTGATTGAATCCTCGACATCGTGGTTCATCCGATGAGATCATCGAGGAGTATGTGGGAGCCAACATGGGTATCCAGATCCCGCTGTTGGTTATTGGCCGGAGAGATGTCTCGGTCATGTCTGCATGTCTCCCGAACCCGTAGGGTCTACACACTTAAGGTTCGGTGACGCTAGGGTTGTATAGAGATAAGAATGCAGTAATCCGAAAGTTGTTCGGAGTCCCGGATGAGATCCCGGACGTCACGAGGAGTTCCGGAATGGTCCGGAGGTAAAGAATCATATATAGGAAGTGCAGTTTCGGCCATCGGGAGAATTCGTGGTCACCGGTATTGTACCGGGACCACCGGATGGGTCCCGGGGGTCCACCGAGTGGGGCCACCCATCCCGGAGGGCCCCATGGGCTGAAGTGGGAGGGGGAACCAGCCCATAGTGGGCTGGTCCGCCCCCCTTGGCCCACCCCCTGCGCCTAGGGTTGGAACCCTAGGGGGGGCGCCCCACTTGCCTTGGGGGGTACTCCACCCCCCTTGGCTGCCGCCCCCTTGGGAGATCCAATCTCCAAGGGCCGGCGCCCCCCAGGGGCCTATATAAAGGGGGGAGGGAGGGGGCAGCCGCACCCTTGCATCTTGGCGCCTCCCTCTCCCCTGCTACACCTCTCCTCCTCCGTCACGTGCTTGGCGAAGCCCTGCCGGAGTGCTGCTTTTCCACCAACACCACGCCGTCGTGCTGCTGCTGGAGCCATATTCCTCAACCTCTCCTTCCCCCTTGCTGGATCAAGAAGGAGGAGACGTCATCCGCTCCGTACGTGTGTTGAACGCGGAGGTGCCGTCCGCTCGGCACTCGGTCATCGGTGATTTGGATCACGGCGAGTACGACTCCATCATCCACGTTCTAGTGAACGCTTCCGCTCGCGATCTACAAAGGTATGTAGATGCAATCTAAATACTCGTTGCTAGATGAACTGATAGATGGATCTTGGTGAAACCGTAGGAAATTTTTTGTTTTCTGCAACGTTCTCCAACAGTGGCATCATGAGCCAGGTTTATGTGTAGTTCTCTTTGCACGAGTAGAACACAATTGTTGTGGGCGTAGATGTTGTCAACTTTCTTGCCGCTACTAGTTTTATTTTGCTTCAGCGGTATTGTGGGATGAAGCAGCCCGGACCAACCTTACACGTACGCTTACGTGAGACCGGTTCCACCGACTGACATGCACTAGTTGCATAAGGTGGCTGGCGGGTGTCTGTCTCTCCCACTTTAGTTGGAGTGGATTCGACAAAAAGGGTCCTTATGAAGGGTAAATAGAAGTTGACAAATCACGTTGTGGCTTTTACACAGGTAAGAAAACGTTCTTGCTAGAACCCTATTGCAGCCACGTAAAACTTGCAACAACAATTAGAGGACGTCTAACTTGTTTTTGCAGCAAGTGCTTTGTGATATGATATGGCCAAAGTTGTGATGAATGATGAATGATATATATGTGATGTATGAGATCATGTTCATGTAATAGGAATCACGACTTGCATGTCGATGAGTATGACAACCGGCAGGAGCCATAGGAGTTGTCATTATTTTTTATGACCTACGTGTTAATGGAAACGCCATGTAAATTACTTTACTTTATTGCTAAACGTGTTAGCCATAGTAGTAAAAGTAATAGTTGGCGAGCAACTTCATGGAGACAGGATGATGGAGATCATGATGATGGAGATCATGGTGTCGTGCCGGTGACAAGATGATCATGGAGCCCCAAGATGGAGATCAAAGGAGCTATATGATATTGGCCATATCATGTCACTATTATTATTTGATTGCATGTGATGTTTATCATGTTTTTGCATCTTGTTTACTTAGAATGACGGTAGTAAATAAGATGATCCCTCATAACAATTTCAAGAAAGTGTTCCCCCTAACTGTGCGCCGTTGCGACAGTTCGTTGTTTCGAAGCACCACGTGATGATCGGGTGTGATAGATTCCAACGTTCACATACAACGGGTGTAAGACAGATTTACACATGCAAACACTTAGGTTGACTTGACGAGCCTAGCATGTACAGACATGGCCTCGGAACACAAGAGACCGAAAGGTCGAACATGAGTCGTATGGAAGATACGATCAACATGGAGATGTTCACCGGTGATGACTAGTCCATCTCACGTGATGATCGGACACGACCTAGTCGAGTCGGATCATGTTACACTTAGATGACTAGAGGGATGTCTAATCTGAGTGGGAGTTCATTAGATAATTTGATTAGATGAACTTAATTATCATGAACTTAGTCTAAATAAACTTTGCAATATGTCTTGTAGATCAAATGGCCCAAGCCAATGTCAACATGAACTTCAACGCGTTCCTAGAGAAAAGCAAGCTGAAAAACGATGGCAGCAACTATACGGACTGGGTCCGGAACCTGAGGATCATCCTCATAGCTGCCAGGAAACAATATGTCCTAGAAACACCGCTAGGTGAAGCACCCATCACAGAGAACCAAGACATTATGAATGCTTGGCAGTCTCGTGCTGATGATTACTCCCTCGTTCAGTGCGGCATGCTTTACAGCTTAGAACCGGGGCTCCAAAAGCGTTTTGAGCAACACGGAGCATATGAGATGTTCGAGGAGCTGAAACTAGTTTTCCAAGCTCATGCTCGGGTCGAGAGATATGAAGTCTCCGACAAGTTCTACAGTTGTAAGATGGAGGAAAATAGTTTTGTCAGTGAACACATACTCAAGATGTCTGGGTTGCACAACCGCTTGACTCAGCTGGAGATTAACCTCCCAGACAAGGCGGTCATTGACAGAATCCTTCATTCGCTCCCACCTAGCTACAAGAGCTTTGTGATGAACTACAATATGCAGGGGATGGTAAAGACCATTCCTGAGGTATTTGCTATGCTGAAATCAGCAGAGGTTGAAATCAAAAAGGAACATCAAGTGTTGATGGTCAATAAAACCACTAAGTTCAAGAAAGGCAAGGGTAAGAAGAACTTCAAGAAGGATGGCAAGGATGTTGCCGCGCCCGGTAAGCTAGTTGCCGGGAAGAAGTCAAAGCATGGACCCAAGCTTGAGACTGGGTGCTTTTATTACAAAGGGAAGGGTCACTGGAAGCGGAACTGCCCCAAATACTTAGCGGACAAGAAGGTCGGCAACACTAAAGGTATATGTGATATACATATAATTGATGTGTGCCTTACCAGTGCTCGTAGTAGCTCCTGGGTATTTGATAGCGGTGCCGTTGCTCATATTTGTAACTCAAAACAGGAGCTGCGGAATAAGCGAAGACTGGTGAAGGACGAGGTGACGATGCGCATCGGGAATGGTTCCAAGGTCGATGTGATCGCCGTCGGCATGCTACCTCTACATTTACCTACGGGATTAGTTTTAAACCTTAATAATTGTTATTTAGTGCCAAGTTTGAGCATGAACATTGTATCTGGATCTCGTTTAACACGAGATGGCTACTCATTTAAATCCGAGAATAATGGTTGTTCTATCTATATGAGTGATATGTTTTATGGTCATGCTCCGTTGGTCAATGGTTTATTCTTAATGAATCTCGTGCGTGATGTTACACATATTCATAGTGTGAATACCAAAAGATGTAAAGTTGATAACGATAGTCTCACATACTTGTGGCACTGCCGCCTTGGTCACATTGGTGTCAAGCGCATGAAGAAGCTCCATGCTGATGGACTTTTAGAGTCTCTCGATTATGAATCATTTGACACATGCGAACCATGCCTTATGGGCAAAATGACCAAGACTCCGTTCTCCGGAACAATGGAGCGAGCAACCAACTTATTGGAAATCATACATCCTGATGTGTGCGGTCCAATGAGTGTTGAGGCTCGCAGAGGATATCGTTATGTTCTCACTCTTACTGATGACTTGAGTAGATATGGGTATGTCTACTTGATGAAACACAAGTCTGAGACCTTTGAAAAGTCCAAGGAATTTCAGAATGAGGTAGAGAATCAACGTGACCAAAAAATAAAGTTCTTACGATCAGATCGTGGAGGAGAATATTTAAGTCACGAATTTGGCACACACTTAAGGAAATGTGGAATCGTTTCACAACTCACGCCGCCTGGAACACCTCAACGTAACGGTGTGTCCGAACATCGTAATCGCACTCTGTTGGATATGGTGCGATCTATGATGTCTCTTACTGATTTACCACTATCATTTTGGGGATACGCTCTAGAGACAGCTACATTCACTTTAAATAGGGCACCGTCTAAATCCGTTGAGACGACACCGTATGAATTATGGTTTCGGAAGAAACCTAAGCTGTCGTTTCTAAAAGTTTGGGGATGCGATGCTTATGTCAAGAAACTTCAACCTGTAAAGCTCGAACCCAAGTCGGAAAAATGCTCTTCATAGGATACCCTAAGGAAACCATTGGGTATACCTTCTACCTTAGATCCGAAGGCAAGATCTTTGTTGCCAAGAACGGATCCTTTCTGGAGAAAGAGTTTCTCTCAAAAGAAGTAAGTGGGAGGAAAGTGGAACTTGATGAAGTATTACCTCTTGAACCGGAGAATAGCGCAGCTCAAGAAAATGTTTCTGTGGTGCCTCCACCGATTAGAGAGGAGGTTAATGATGATGATCATGAAACTTCTGATCAAGTTACTACTGAACTTCGTAGGTCCACAAGGACACGTTCCGCACCAGAGTGGTACGGCAACCCTGTCCTGGAAATCATGTTGTTAGACAACGGTGAACCTTCGAACTATGAAGAAGCGATGGCGGGCCCAGATTCCAACAAATGGCTAGAGGCCATGCAATCCGAGATAGGATCCATGTATGAAAACAAAGTATGGACTTTGACAGACTTGCCCGATGATCGGCGAGCGATAGAAAACAAATGGATCTTTAAGAAGAAGACGGACGCGGATGGTAATGTTACCATCTACAAAGCTCGACTTGTCGCTAAGGGTTATCGGCAAGTTCAAGGGGTTGACTACGATTAGACTTTCTCTCCCGTAGTGAAGCTGAAGTCCGTCCGAATCATGTTAGCAATTGCCGCATACTATGATTATGAGATATGGCAAATGGACGTCAAAACGGCATTCCTTAACGGTTATCTTAAGGAAGAACTGTATATGATGCAGCCGGAAGGTTTTGTCGACCCTAAGAATGCTAACAAGGTATGCAAGCTCCAGTGATCCATTTATGGTCTGGTGCAAGCATCTCGGAGTTGGAAAATTCGCTTTGATGAGATGATCAAGGCGTTTGGGTTTGTGCAGACTTATGGAGAAGCCTGCGTTTACAAGAAAGTGAGTGGGAGCTCTGTAGCATTTCTCATATTATATGTAGATGACATACTTTTGATGGGAAATGATATAGAACTTTTGGACAGCATTAAGGCCTACTTGAATAAGAGTTTTTCAATGAAGGACCTTGGAGAAGCTGCTTATATATTAGGCATCAAGATCTATAGAGATAGATCAAGACGCCTCATAGGTCTTTCACAAAGCACATACCTTGAAAAGATACTGAAGAAGTTCAATATGGATCAGTCCAAGAAGGGGTTCTTGCCTGTGTTGCAAGGTGTGAAATTGAGATCAACTCAATGCCCGACCACGGCAGAAGATATAGAAGAGATGAGTGTCATCCCCTATGCCTCGGCCATAGGGTCTATTATGTATGCCATGTTGTGTACCAGACCTGATGTAAACCTTGCCGTAAGTTTGGTAGGAAGGTACCAAAGTAATCCCGGCAAGGAACACTGGACAGCGGTCAAGAATATTCTGAAGTACCTGAAAAGGACTAAGGACATGTTTCTCGTTTATGGAGGTGACGAAGAGCTCCTCGTAAAGGGTTACGTCGATGCTAGCTTCGACACAGATCTGGATGACTCTAAGTCACAAACCGGATACGTGTATATGTTGAATGGTGGAGCAGTAAGCTGGTGCAGCTGCAAGCAAAGCGTCGTGGCGGGATCTACATGTGAAGCGGAGTACATGGCAGCCTCGGAGGCAGCGCATGAAGCAATTTGGGTGAAGGAGTTCATCACCGACCTAGGAGTCATACCCAATGCGTCGGGGCCGATCAAACTCTTCTGTGACAACACTGGAGCTATTGCACTTGCCAAGGAGCCCAGGTTTCACAAGAAGACCAGGCACATCAAGCATCGCTTCAACTCCATTCGTGAAAATGTTCAAGATGGAGACATAGAAATTTGTAAAGTGCATACGGATCTGAATGTCGCAGATCCGTTGACTAAACCTCTCCCTAGAGCAAAACATGATCAACACCAGAACTCTATGGGTGTTTGATTCATCATAATGTAACTAGATTATTGACTCTAGTGCAAGTGGGAGACTGTTGGAAATATGCCTTAGAGGTAATAATAAAAGCATTATTATTATATTTCCTTGTTCATGATAATTGTCTTTTATTCATGCTGTAATTGTGTTATCCGGAAATCGTAATGCATGTGTGAATACATAGACACCAACATGTCGCTAGTAAGCCTCTAATTGACTACCTCGTTGATCAACTGATAGTCATGGTTTCCTGACTATGGACATTGGATGTCATTGATAACGAGATCACATCATTAGGAGAATGATGTGATGGACAAGACCCAATCCTAAGCATAAGCACAAGATCGTATAATTCGTTTGCTAGAGCTTTTCCAATGTCAAGTATCTTTTCCTTAGACCATGAGATCGTGTAACTCCCGGATACCGTAGGAGTGCTTTGGGTATGCCAAACGTCACAACGTAACTGGGTGACTATAAAGGTATGCTACGGGTATCTCCGAAAGTGTCTGTTGGGTTGACACGGATCGAGACTGGGATTTGTCACTCCGTATGACGGAGAGGTATCACCGGGCCCACTTGGTAATGCATCATCACAATGAGCTCAGTGTGATCAAAGTGTTTGATAACGGGATCATGCATTATGGTACGAGTAAAGTGACTTGCCGGTAACGAGATTGAACGAGGTATTGGGATACCGACGATCGAATCTCGGGCAAGTAAAATACCGATTGACAAAGGGAATTGAATGCGGGATTGATTGAATCCTCGACATCGTGGTTCATCCGATGAGATAATCGAGGAGTATGTGGGAGCCAACATGGGTATCCAGATCCCGCTGTTGGTTATTGGCTGGAGAGATGTCTCGGTCATGTCTGCATGTCTCCCGAACCCATAGGGTCTACACACTTAAGGTTCGGTGACGCTAGGGTTGTATAGAGATAAGTATGCAGTAATCCGAAAGTTGTTCGGAGTCCCAGATGAGATCCCGGACGTCACGAGGAGTTCCGGAATGGTCCGGAGGTAAAGAATCATATATAGGAAGTGCAGTTTCGGCCATCGGGAGAATTCGGGGTCACCGGTATTGTACCGGGACCACCGGATGGGTCCCGGGGGTCCACCGGGTGGGGCCACCCATCCCGGAGGGCCCCATGGGCTGAAGTGGGAGGGGGAACCAGCCCATAGTGGGCTGGTGCACCTCCCTTGGCCCACCCCTGCGCCTAGGGTTGGAACCCTAGGGTGGGTGGGCGCCCCACTTGCCTTGGGGGGTACTCCACCCCCTTGGCCGCCGCCCCCTTGGGAGATCCAATCTCCAAGGGCCGGCGCCCCCCAGGGGCCTATATAAAGGGGGAGGGAGGGGGCAGCCGCACCCTTGCATCTTGGCGCCTCCCTCTCCCCTGCTACACCTCTCCTCCTCCGTCACGTGCTTGGCGAAGCCTTGCCGGAGTGCTGCTTCTCCACCAACACCACGCCGTCGTGCTGCTGCTGGAGCCATCTTCCTCAACCTCTCCTTCCCCCTTGCTGGATCAAGAAGGAGGAGACGTCATCCGCTCCGTACGTGTGTTGAACGCGGAGGTGCCGTCCGTTCGGCACTCGGTCATCGGTGATTTGGATCACGGCGAGTACGACTTCATCATCCATGTTCTAGTGAACGCTTCCGCTCGCGATCTACAAAGGTATGTAGATGCAATCTGAATACTCATTGCTAGATGAACTCATAGATGGATCTTGGTGAAACCGTAGGAAAATTTTTGTTTTCTGCAACGTTCTCCAACAGTTCAAGGGGTTGACTACGATGAGACCTTCTTACCCGTAGCGAAGCTAAAGTCCATCCGAATCTTGTTAGCAATTGCCGCATACTATGATTATGAGATATGGCAAATGGACGTCAAAACGGCATTCCTAAACGGCTTTCTTAAGGAAGAATTGTATATGATGCAGCCGGAAGGTTTTGTCGATCCTCAGAATGCTAACAAGGTATGCAAGCTCCAGCGCTCCATTTATGGGCTGGTGCAAGCATCTCGGAGTTGGAGCATTCGCTTTGATGAAATGATCAAAGCGTTTGGGTTTATGCAGACTTATGGAGAAGCCTGCGTTTACAAGAAAGTGAGTGGGAGCTCTGTAGCATTTCTCATATTATATGTGGATGACATACTTTTGATGGGAAATGATATAGAACTTTTGGACAACATTAAGGCCTATTTGAATAAGTGTTTTTCAATGAAGGACCTTGGAGAAGCTGCCTATATATTAGGCATCAAGATTTATAGAGATAGATCAAGACGCCTCATAGGTCTTTCACAAAGCACATACCTTGAAAAGATATTGAAGAAGTTCAATATGGATCAGTCCAAGAAGGGGTTCTTGCCTGTGTTGCAAGGTGTGAAATTGAGCTCAGCTCAATGTCCGACCACGGCAGAAGATAGAGAAAAGATGAGTGTCGTCCCCTATGCCTCAGCCATAGGGTCTATCATGTACGCCATGTTGTGTACCAGACCTGATGTAAGTTTGGTAGGAAGATACCAAAGTAATCCCGGTATGGAACACTGGACAGCGGTCAAGAATATCCTGAAGTACCTGAAAAGGACTAAGGACATGTTTCTCGTATATGGAGGTGACGAAGAGCTTGTCATAAAGGGTTACGTCGATGCTAGCTTCGACACGGATCTGGATGACTCCAAGTCACAAACCGGATACGTGTTTATTTTGAATGGTGGGGCAGTAAGCTGGTGCAGTTGCAAGCAAAGCGTCGTGGCGGGGTCTACATGTGAAGCGGAGTACATGACAGCCTCGGAGGCAGCGCATGAAGCAATATGGATGAAGGAGTTCATCTCCGACCTAGGAGTCATACCCAAGGCGTCGGGGCCAATCACTCTCTTCTGTGACAACACTGGAGCTATTGCTCTTGCCAAGGAGCCCATGTTTCACAAGAAGACCATGCACATCAAGCGTCGCTTCAACTCCATTCGTGAAAATGTTCAAGATGGAGACATAGATATTTGTAAAGTGCACATAGATCTGAATGTAGCAGATTCGTTGACTAAACCTCTTCCGCGAGCAAAACATGATCAACACCCGAACTCTATGGGTGTTCGATTCATCACAATGTAACTAGATTATTGACTCTAGTGCAAGTGGGAGACTGTTGGAAATATGCCCTAGAGGCAATAATAAAAGGATTATTATTATATTTCCTTGTTCATGATAATTGTCTATTGTTCATGCTATAATTGTGTTATCCGGAAATCGTAATACATGTGTGCATACATAGACCACAATATGTCCCTAGTGAGCCTCTAGTTGACTAGCTCGTTGATCAACTGATAGTCATGGTTTCCTGACTATGGACATTGGATGTCATTGATAACGGGATCACATCATTAGGAGAATGATGTGATGGACAAGACCCAATCCTAAGCATAGCACAAGATCGTGTAGTTCGTTTGCTAGAGCTTTTCCAATGTTAAGTATCATTTCCTTAGATCATGAGATCGTGTAACTCCCGGATGCCGTAGGAGTGCTTTGGGTGTGCCAAACGTCACAACGTAACTGGGTGACCATAAAGGTATACTACAGGCATCCCCGAAAGCATCTGTTGGGTTAACACGGATCGAGACTGGGATTTGTCACTCCGTATGACGGAGAGGTATCTCTGGGCCCACTCGATAATGCATCATCATAATGAGCTCAATGTGACCAAGTGGTTGGTCACGGGATCATGCATTACATTACGAGTAAAGTGACTTGCCGGTAACGAGATTGAACGAGGTATTGGGATACCGACGATCGAATCTCGGGCAAGTAACGTACCGATTGACAAAGGGAATTGTATACGGGATTGATTGAATCATCGACATCGTGGTTCATCCGATGAGATCATCGTGGAGCATGTGGGAGCCAACATGGATATCCAGATCCCGCTGTTGGTTATTGACCGGAGAGTCGTCTCGGTCATGTCTGCATGTCTCTCGAACCCGTAGGGTCTACACACTTAAGGTTCGGTGACGCTAGGGTTGTAGAGATATGAGTATGTAGTAATCCGAAAGTTGTTCAGAGTCTCGGATGAGATCCAGGACGTCATGAGGAGTTCCGGAATGGTCCATAGGTGAAGAATTATATATAGGAAGTACAATTTCGGCCATCGGGAAGGATTCGGGGTCACCGATATTGTACTGGGACCACCGGATGGGTTCCGGGGGTCCACCAGGTGGGGCCACCCATCCCGGAGGGCCCTATGGGCTGAAGTGGGGAGGGGAACCAGCCCCTGGTGGGCTGGTGCGCCCCCCTTGGGCCCCCCTGCGCCTAGGGTTGGAAACCCTAGGGTGGGGGCGCCTCCACTTGCCTTGGGGGGCAAGCCTCCCCCTTGGCCGCCGCCCCCCTAGGAGATCCCATCTCCTATGGCCGGTGCCCCCCCTAGGGGGCCTATATAAAGGGGGGAGGGAGGGCAGCCGCACCCCAAGTCTTGGCGCCTCCCTCTCCCCTGCTACACCTCTCCCTCTCGCAGAAGCTCGGCGAAGCCCTGCTGCGATCACTGCTGCATCCACCACCACGCCGTCGTGCTGCTGGATCTCCATCAACCTCTCCTTCCCCTTGCTGGATCAAGAAGGAGGAGACGTCTTCCCCAACCGTACGTGTGTTGAACGCGGAGGTGCTGTCCGTTCGGCACTTGGTCATCAGTGATTTGGATCACGGCGAGTACGACTCCATCATCCCCGTTCTCTTGAACGCTTCCGCTCGCGATCTACAAGGGTATGTAGATGCACTCTCCTCTCGTTGCTAGTTGACTCCATAGATTGATCTTGGTGGAACATAGAATTTTTTTTGTTTTCTGCAACGTTCTCCAACACAATCGTATCAACTCTTGGAATGTACACCGTGCGCTTGTTCTCCACGTGGGCAACACATCGTTTTATTTCCTGTTCAGCTTTGCAAGCAAGATAAAACAAATGGTCCATAGGATAACACTCTTCATGAATTAATATCTCTTGAATATCACGGTTTAATCCTCCCCAAAATCTATCCATAAAATCTTCTTCACTTTCTTCTAAAAATGAGTGCAACAAGGTAGTCTTTAAATCATCATAATATTTTGATACGGTATGAGTGGCTTGTTTCAAATGTTGTAATTTCTTAATCATGCCAAGAGTATAATAAACATCAACGAATCTATCTCTCATGACAAGTTTTAAATCATCCCAAGTAGTAGGTATAAAATCAAGGTTTAACCGACAATATTCACTCCACCAAACTAAATCAAAGCTACTGAAAGTACTAACCGCAGCTTGAATTTTTTCATGCTCATCAAAATTATGGGAAGCAAATATAGCATTTATTTGGTACTCTCATATAATATATAAATCAGGCCTAAAACGACCAGTAAACGGTGGCATGGAAACATTAACCTGATTATGTGCATTCTGATGTTGTTGCTCCTCTTGTGACGGTTGTTGTATTTTCTTAGGCGATGGCAAATCTCCCACGATCGATGAAGCCCAAGAACTAACAACTCCAGAACCTGCTATAGTTAGTAGAAAACAAGAAACAAAATCCGAGAATAATGTTCCTACGAACTACTAGGATGTGGAGGTAAAACGCTCACAGTATAACAAATATCAATATCTTACAAGTTCTTACATTAATGAGGTCATGACATAGGACAACTAGCATCAGTAAAGGATATAATTAGCTCTGGACAGCAAGATATAATTGAAGATCACAATAGCAGTAAAGATAATGATGAGAAACAACAGCCAAGCAGGATATGCCAACAACTTTCTCTCCAAGTTTTCTCTGGAAAAGTTTGTGCCAATTTTCTGATAATTTTGTTCAAGAATGGCACTGACTCAAACTTTCAAACGCAAAAAGAATCACTCAATTCCGAGTTGATATGAGGAGTAAAAAAATTCTAAAACTGGCCTGAAAAACTAGAATAAGTTGTGTTCGTAAACTTCAGAGGGCAAAAAGACCTATTTAGAAGCCGATTTTGAGGTGCCAAATATTGAACAAGCTTCTACAACTATTTAGATGCGGCTCATTGCTAGCTTTCATTTGAGTACTCGCGGAGCCAAAGCGAACTTCGTGTGAGGAAGTTATGGTTGTTTTACTGAACAATGCACAAAACAAATCCAAATTTTGTTTTTTTCCTTCTCTTTTTTGTCACACTTTTTTCTTTTTCTTTCTCTTTTTTTCTGTGACTTTTTTTTTTACTTTTTTTCTCTGTTTTTTAATCTATTTTTTTCTCTCTCCCTCTTTCCAAACAAACTACATAGGATGCAGATTGGATCAAGCAAAGATGTCAACGATCTCAACTATGATTATGACAATGAACGGTGGGTAGCATGCGCAGAAAATTGATGGATGGGTGATGGATAGTGGAACGGATAACGATGCAGCGGCGGCGTGACTAATATGAACAAAACTTGAAACTCTAAACGAACTAGACACTAAGACCAGCAACTAG
Source organism: Aegilops umbellulata (assembly GCA_032464435.1). Classification (NCBI taxonomy): domain Eukaryota; kingdom Viridiplantae; phylum Streptophyta; class Magnoliopsida; order Poales; family Poaceae; genus Aegilops; species Aegilops umbellulata. The sequence continues at coordinate 375,059,514 of CP136059.1, read as the reverse complement.
ACATGACGATGCAACCTCAAATTCAACAAAGAAAAACCGTAAAAAGATTATGTAAAGGCTCAGATTGGTTCGGATATGATGAACTAACCCTAATTTTTTTTGGCTTTTTTGTGGACCGTAGGTATGAAGAACAAACTCGATATAAACTACGAAAAACTGTAAAATCTCACCGAGCAACCTGGAAATCTGATACCACTTGATAGAGGCGAGGGTGTCTCGATATTTCGATGAGATGATAACTATCGATTTGGTGGAGTCGACTTTGACGATCCGATTACAAACGTGCACGACGTTGCGCCTTAGCAATCGCTAAGCCAATCTCCGGAGGTTACTGACGATGCTGGAAGCACGATCAGCCTGACCACGAAGGTCTATTCCTGCAAGCAATCGAAGAACAAGAAAGAATATGATAATGCAATCTGAATATTGCGAATATAGATGAAGTATTGATAAAAGTGGGGATCCGAAAGTGGTCTTGGTCTGGTCGTTGGACACGAACGAAGTACACAGAAGTTGCAATGGCTAACTTTTAACTAAACAAATCCCAAGGAAAAAGCTACTAGATGGATCCACTTATATAGAAGCAAGGGGTGACGGCCAAGAAGGTGGAGGACGTCCCAAGGCAGCCTAAAACTAACCCTATGTCGTACAAGGCCAATGGGCCCAAGTGGAGGTGATGCAACACCTTTGGACTTGTAGTTTGACTCGGATTCTGCTGCAGCATCAGATTGTTTCGTCCATAATTCAACGCTCCGGATGAATTTGAAGGTGAATCCAATTGGGTTGGAAAGAGCACGAAATCTATTTTCCAACAAAAAAATAATCACCCAATTCGGAGTCCTTATGAAAGAGTTATTGCCGTTTTGAGTCAGTTATGTCTGTGCAGTCTGAATCTGAATCCAGAACGTGAGAGACTTGGACTCTATCTTCTCTTGGCCCAAAAGTGACGTGAGAGGACTTTTTGAACTTGACCTAAACTTCTGTTTTTTTCTTATCTTCATATGTGGATTGTACAAACGTCCCATACACCTGCAATTAAACATGACACAAAAGTTTATGAAGTATCTTTGTCCTAGATGACATAAATAAATTATTGCATAATTTGCATTAGAAATCACCTCATAAATATACATGTATGCAATATTTTTGGTTGTATCCAAGGTAGTCATGTTCTCATCACCCTCCACACCTGCTACGGCTGCGGTGGTGTTGGTGCATGCTCCGTCACCAATGGTGGCACGGCCCGCTCTGCTTCCACGGCCGACAGGCGCCAGACCTTGACCGACCGGTTGAGGGCTTGAGGCTTCCGCCGTACACCACGAGCCGTCGATCACCATCCGAACCGCTATCCGTCTCCTTATCCATGGCGACACACTACGGGTCCGGTGTGTTAGGCCAGCACGCTTAGACATACGTGCTCCGTCCTATCAGGACGCCAAACGCAGAGGGTCCGGTCAGCCAAGCCGCTCACGACGGCGTTGCCAGGCACCGGCAGGCAGATCACCGCCATCTTGTGGCCCTTGAGCATGGAAGTGGATCCTCTAACATTAAGAAGAGAAGTCACCTAAGTTACAATTTCCTAACTATCCTCCTTCACATCCATATGATTAAGGCTAAAATAACTTGAATTAATTTGCAAATCACAAATCTACTATATATATTTATAAAAATTACATACAAACAAAATTATGATGCAATAAAATTTTGGCTACAGCGATCCTGACTTTTTTCTTTATTTTGCACTAAATTGCACTGTAGCTTAGCTTAGGTGACATCCCTGAGTTAGAGCACACCACCATATCTCGACTCGCCGTCGACCCAGTACCAGGTGGGAAGAATGGAGATTTTTCCGCTCGTTGTCGCGTAGCGCGTGCAGCCCGCCTTTTAGCCCCTGCGAAAAATAAAAGTCAGGATAAACGGATAAGATAGACCCACGGCCACGGGGGGCCGCTCGCCGGAGGCTGTTGCTCCTCCACGACCCCAGCGGCTAGCCTACCTACTTACCTCCATGGCCGCCGGCGCCGCGGCCGCCGTACACCACCACCATCCTATCGTGGCTTCGCTCCGCCCTGCTTCGAGGCGGCTCAGCAGCAGCACCGGCGCCAGCAGCTCGCCGCCCCATCCTGCGGCCTTCCTCTGCTGCTCCGGCGCCAAGACGCCGAGCGTCCAGCTCCAGGCTCTCCGCGTTGCGTTCAACCCCTCCGGCAACTTCGACCTCTCCCTCTCCGACCAAGACGGTGAGCTCTACCAACATTAGCATTAGCAGCCACTTCACTGAAACCCAATTAAAAATTTAAAATACCACTCCAAACTCTCCCTGGGACGATTAGTTTCACAGCGCAACATTAACAGACGGCATTATCTTCTTCTTTTTGAGCGAAACATATGACGAGATCTCAACATATGACACTACCGGGACCATGATTGTGGTTCCTGTCCTCAATTTATTTGTGCAAAGTCGTTGTGGCAATTGATTTTGGTATTCAGTAGTTCTGGAGAGGTACAGCATAGCATACACATCTCTGCATTGGTCAAGGCCTACAATTTTGCCACCCACACACAACTGGTTTTACTTCCAATCGACAAGACGATGTTAGATGACAGGGAATGTGCCTTGGAAATGCTAAAAAGTTCGCAAAGTATCACAAAGTCGTCAAAGTATTACAGCTCGCAAGTGGAGCGAAATAAAAAAAATCAAAGTTCATGCTGACAATCACAACCGAAATGGCAATATGAAGGATAAGCTTCCTAAACTCCTATCCTGTTATGCGACCGCCATCCGAACCGGTTGAATATAGTGTGTGCGTGGCATGGAATTCATATCGTTGTTTTCCTTGAGTGAGCTCGTATATTTTGCTTGCAATTAATATCCTTTCATGGCTTTCTTAGATGTGCCACAAGTTGAGCCTCCTCCACCACCTACCGAAGGGCGCATCGAGATTGTTATCAACAAGGATATCATCCGAGCACTTGACCTATCGCCCGTCCAAGACGCCCTTGGCAACCTGAATTCCTTAACGACAGGTAGTCCTTGGCCATCCCTCGAACATCATGTGATTGCATTATGCACCGGGAGGCTTTAATTAACTGACTAGAATATTATGCACATTATTCAGCTCAATCAAGAAATCTGTTGGACCGAACCGTCGGCTTCACAATAAACTACGAGAAAGAGGATCCATACGACACGCGGGAGCTGTCGGAGTTCCCGGACGTGAGGCTATGGTTCGTGAGGCTTGATGCCTCCTACCCCTGGTTCCCGGTGGTGCTTGACTGGAGAGCCGGTGAGCTCGCCAGATATGCTGCAATGCTGGTCCCTCACCAGGTAACCATAGAAACCATTTATCTGAAATCATCACATGTGGTCTCATGCACCCCAAAAAAGTGCGACATGTATACACTTCCGTGTCATGTTCAGAGGTGATGAAATTTATGAACTACTACTGCAGATGAGTATGCGTCACGGCGTAGTCTTCAACCCTGAGGCGTTGGAGCTGTTTGGGATGAAGAAAGTGTTCCTCGTCTACTCGTGGCTGAAGCAGCAGAACCATGCCAAGCCAAGGTTGAAGACGGGCGACATGGCCAAGATGCTCGGTTTCGGCATCGGAGATGAGTTGTTTGATTTGATTGAGAAGTATCCTGTTGATGAACTCTAGATCTTCATGCCGAAACAGTCGGTGAAGAATAGATATCATACAATACACAGTTAGTTGTGCTATAGTATACTCCCTCCGTAAGAAAATGTAGGACTTTTTTTGTAGCGAACTACGCCAAAAAAGAGTCTTATATTTCTTTGTTACAAAGGGAGTATATACTTGCCGTTCTTGTATACAGGATAACAGGACATCAATCAGGATTTTTTTTAAGTTCACGTATCAGATTATTAAACCGATAAAAACATATACTACACTTGATCTTAGCCAAAAAGGCCGAGAAAGGTATCAGCAGGAATTCAGGTTGTATAAGGCAGTCACGCAAGGGATACTGATTTAAGCGTAAAGCCAAGAGAATTTCCCCGGGCAGCATCAGATGCTAATCACATGGGCGTTATAGCATTTTTTGTCTTTTATGAAATGGGCCCTTCTAAAAGGGAACCAGATCCTCTAACATAGCGAAGGAAAGTCACCGTGCTACAATGCTAGCCTAGTGTAAAATGAAGAAGGAAAGTTAGGGACTGTTAGTAGATAGTTAGGAGGTTGTTTACTGTTGATATTTACTGTAGATATAAATAATTTAAAATAATTTTATTTCACCATCAATTTCTTTGTATGTAATTACTATAAATATATGCAGTAGATCATCAATTTGCAAATTAATTTAAGTCATTTTAACCTTAATCATGTGGATAGAAAGAAGGGAAGTTAGGGTACTGTAACTTCTCTAACTTTCCTTCTCAATGTTAGAGGATCCGGTTTCGGGGCGAAAAATCATCATTAAGGAAAAGCAGAAACAACTAAATAAAGCATCATTTGGTTTTAGAGCTAAAAAGATTTTTCCTGTGCATGGAGTGATGACACACTAGCTGCAGGGCTGGATGCAAATGCCTAGCTTGTAAGGCCGGCCAAGCATAAGAAAAGACTGCATGCACATATATTCTGCCAGGAAATGTATGGACTTCATTTAAAAAAAAGATTGAAATGCATGAACTTCACATGAAGCATGCAAGTTTCTACAAAGTAGGTGCAATCGGCATAAATTCCTCACCTGTGTAGTCTTGCTCAGTAAATTACAAGTGTTTGATTAATTAACTAAAGATAGTCCTGCAATTCTAAAAAGTAATATTAAAGGCAGGTTTCCCTAGATCGTCAATTCAACTTATCACAAAAATGCACAATTATAAACTTCATGCGAATACAAAATCTGAAGCTACCGATCCGGGATCTCACTCAAATCCAAACCTAGCACTTTTGTATTTATTGCTTCTCCTTTTAGAAAGTCCGTAGCCGAGTAGAAGAGAAGAAAAGAGATTTCCTTATCTGCATGCCAGCTTTCATTCCTACTTTTGATGAAAGAAAAGTCAGTTGTTGCCGACAAGTCGACTAAACTTTCACAACTGTCACCTATCTTTAAGCACCTTCTAGGCCGCTTCCCAACCTAATGCATTCAAGTCTGCCTTCGGTACTGGTACTTCGGAATCAAGGGCCCAACAAGCGATATCAGGAGTCTTTGGCCGAAGAACTCGCGGATAAGAATGTTATTATAAAATCAATGATGCACTTTCTGTGATATATAAATCGTATCCCATTGGTCAATATATATGATTTAAAAGAAATAGATATGAGATGAAGAAATACGAGAGAGAGAGAGAGAGAGAGAGAGAGAGAGAGAGAGAGAGAGAGAGAGAGAGAGAGAGAGAGAGAGAGAGATGTTTCAGCTCCCTGCTGAGCTCGTGATACACGTCTGATTGATTTCATTTTCTAATGCCGGCTGACGATATATAACAAACCAAGGTTGATTTGGATCATTTGACAGTTTTTTTTGTTTGCCTGCATGCTACTTTGCATCTCACCACGCATAAAGATCATTGGAGTTGGATCTAATACCTTTCTTTGGCTAGTCACACACTCTAGCTAGGATACTTGGGGACACGTTGCATGCAGCGTCTTTTTTTTTCCTTTTTCGAAAAAGATCAAATCTATGGTAAAAGTACACCGGAGGTATAAAATATCTCAAACATAAGACCATCGAACGACCACTATTGCAGGCAGAACGAGCCGCCAACGCGTCGCCGTCGTCACTCCCTACCGGAGCTGGCTTAACCTTGTCGATGACACAGCCGGAAAGACTTCATGCATTTGCTCCTGAGAAACATCGTAGACGTATATGTGCACACAATCACACTATCACACACGCAAATGCCTGTTAAAGACCGGATTGGAGTCGCCGAGTTTAGGATTGGTGAAGTGGTCACATATGTCTCGCTATTTGATATTTATTATATATGAGCTATGACCAAATAATATGAAATTCTTTCTTATGGATTTTTCTAACTACATTTCATAAGAGATGTTAAACCTTTTCAAAATATCAATTTGTTTGTTTATCTTTGTGGTGCAATTGACTTGGGTCAACTTAATTAAATCCCGAGACAGTCCTGTGTGTTCTGGTGGGCCCCACCTGTCATCGTACAAGGTTACCACCGTCTCCTCCCTTCTCCCCTGTCCCACCTCCGCTATAAATACCACTCACTTCAAATAAAATAACGAGCTCGACCGACAGAGGCAGCTCGCGGTCTGCTCTCAGTCCACTCCTCGTCGTCGTCGAGCGGCGCCGCGGCAGCAGCAGCAGCCAGCGTCCGACGGGAGGCCGACATTTCCTCTTGGCGGGGGCCGAAGCCAACCCGTAAGTCGAAACCTCTCTCTGTCCTTGCTCTCGAATCCCCACCCGCCCCCTACGGTCCTACAGTATTTCCCTGCCGCGGTGCTGCCAATGCCCGCCGCGCCGCCATTCCCGCCGTTTTCTTGGGGTCTCGGTGAGGAATCCGAGTGAGAGCCGCGTGCCGGTTGTGGATTGATCCCCCGGTGATGGCGGCTGTGTACTGGTGCTGCCGCTGGGCCTACTCTTGCGTGCCCGCCCTCGAGGTGTTCGATGGATTGTGCAGGGTGTACGTCTGTGGTCTGTCCGGCTGGTCTCGTTCCAGTTCTTTCAGGTTTCAGTCCGTTCACCGTCAGTTGTTTAAAATGTGCACGAAATGCATAATACACTCATTTCCTGTTGATGCATACTTCTCCGGCTGCTTCTCTAGTTGGCATTCATGCTTCCTTTGATCCTTTCATAGACTTTCTGTCCGTATCTTGGTTGTAATAATTCTGTCAGCGGCCACTCTCTGGTTGTGACTGAGCGCTATTTAACGATGTTGATGTGGCTGGCTTTGGCCTCTGCTTAATAAAAGTGGGGGCTGGGGGAAACCCCTTTATTCAAAAAAATAATTAAAAAACAATCTGCTGAGGCTGTTTGGTTGATTGCCGTTACTCTTGCAGGAAGCACCCAATCTTAAGCATAGTATATATAGTTCTATGTTCTGTTATATTCGTTCATTTTTTTGCTGTCTGTCCGGCTGGTCTCGTTCCGGCTCTTCGAGGTTTCGGTCCGTTCACCGTCGGTTGCTGAAATGTCCACGAAGCACATAGTAATCCTGGTTTCCTGCCAGGTGATCATCTCTCTTCATGCATCTTCTCCAGCTGCTTCTCTACTACTAGTTGGCATCATGCTTCCTTTCATAGACTTTCTGGCTGTAGCTTGGTTGTAATAATCCTGTCGCAGCTACTCTCTGGTTAAAAAGAAAAAATGTGCTGAGGCTGTTTGGTTGATTGCCGTCCCAGGCATTGTTTTCTCTTGCAGGAAGCACCCGATCTTAAGCATAGTATATATATTTCTATGTTCTGTTCTGTTATGTTCGTTTTTTTTTTTGCTGTCTGATTGACACAAAGGGCATAATCCAAAGTTTGTCACCTACGGGCTTTTGTTCTCTCTCTGCATAGCAAAAGTGTGCGCAAAGCCGCAAACAGGAATCTGTTGAGAGTGGTATGGCCACGCCAAATGCTTTGGCTTTCACTTAAGGACCACATTGCTTCTTTACTTTCTTGGATGCTTGCCTTGCCAGCCCAACCTTGGATCTATATCTTCCTAGTAGTAGTATAAATGGGTAATATAGATGGGGCACATACCAGAATTGACATTTCCTTCATCGCTTCAATTGGATCTATGTTGCAAAGTTGCTTTTCTTTGCAATATTCAATCCATTTTTTTAATTACTGCAATTGCTTCATTAAATTGTCATTTGCCTTTTTGCTGTCCTTTTCCTTCCAACATTTTGACCGAGCCTTTCAAATGTTGGTACTCTTTTACATGGACTGTTACTTTAGGGAATACAAGAATTATGCATTGGCATGATGGTAACATCTATTAATTATATGGTACTTTTTTTTCTTACAGGGGGTTTTCAGCACATACATAAGTTGCTAACATGCAGACAAGCAGCCAGTAGCCTTTGCACCATTTGAGGCACAATGGAGATAGCTTTTCTCACGTTGTTGGTTCTCTCTCTGCTCCTGTTCCCCAGTGGCATCTGCAAGAGTTAGCTGCAGGGCCTCCTGTTGTTAATATTGGGTCTATTCTTCAATTGAACTCCACCACTGGAGGTGTTGCGGAGGTTGCCATCCGTGCAGCCTTGGAAGATATCAACTCTGATCCAACTGTTCTAAATGGAACTACACTAAAGGTTCAAATCAAGGATACAAATTGCTTTGATGGTTTCCTTGGCATGGTTCAAGGTAGGCTAGCTTTAATGTCACTCATTCATTTCGCATCATTAAAATAATTTTTGGTTCATGGAGGTGTGACAATGATACCGTATTCCTTGTATCAGGCTTGCAGTTCATGGAGACTGATGTTATTGCAATCGTTGGCCCCCAGTGCTCCACAATTTCTCATATCATTTCATATGTAGCAAATGAGCTCCGAGTCCCTTTGATGTCCTTTGCTTCTGATGCAACTCTTTCAACGATACAGTTCCCATTCTTTGTCAGAACTGGTTCCAGTGATCTCTATCAAATGGCGGCCGTGGCAGCACTTGTTGACTACAACCACTGGAAGATAGTGACTGCCATATACATTGATAATGATTATGGTAGAAATGGAATTATTGCTTTGGATGATGCACTCACTGCAAAGCGTTGCCAAATCTCCTACAAGGTGGGTTTTCCTTCCAATGCTAAAAAGAGTGAGCTCATAAATTTGTTGGTTAGTGTCAGTTATATGGAGTCTCGTGTTATCATTCTCCATACTGGAGCTGAACATGGACTCAAGTTTTTCTCCATGGCAAACCAACTGAACATGATGGGCAACGGCTATGTGTGGATTGCAACTGACTGGCTGTCTGCGTATCTTGATGCTAATTCATCAGTTCCTGCTGAGACTATATCTGGCATGCAAGGTGTTCTTACTTTACGGCCACATATCCCCAACTCAAAGATGAAGAGTAATTTGATCTCCAAGTGGAGCAGCCAAAGTCATAAGTACAACCATAGTGATCTTCGTGTAAATACTTATGGTTTTTATGTTTATGATAGTGTCTGGGCACTAGCTCGGGCTCTTGATGCCTTCTTTGGTGATGGTGGTAGGATTTCCTTTTCAAATGACTCAAAGTTGCATGATGAAGCTGGGGAAACTCTTCACCTTGAAGCAATGAGCATTTTTGACATGGGAAATAAATTATTGGAGAATATTAGAAAGGTAAACTTCACTGGGGCATCTGGGCAAGTGCAATTCGATGCTTCAGGTGACCTCATTCATCCTGCATATGACATCATAAACCTCATCGGAAATGGCATGCGGACCGTTGGTTTTTGGTCAAATTATTCTGGCCTGTTGTCGACCATCTCTCCAGAGGCTCTATATTCAAAGCCTCCTAATACTTCTCTAGCCAATCAGCATCTCTATGACGTTATTTGGCCTGGGGAGACTGCACAGAGGCCTCGAGGATGGGTTTTTCCTTCTAATGCCAAGGAGTTAAAAATTGGCGTTCCCAACAGATTTAGCTTCAAAGAGTTTGTCACGGAAGACAATGAAACTGGGTCAATTAAAGGTTATTGCATCGATGTCTTTACTCAGACATTGTCTTTGCTTCCTTATCCTGTTAGCTACAAGTTCATACCCTTTGGAAGTGGTACTGAAAATCCTAATTATGACAAACTCATACATATGGTTGAATCAAATGTAAGTATGAATTTTGCTTTTCTTCTCCTAACAATTTTGTCATACCGTACTGACCTGGGGCATCTTATCCTGCAGGAGTTTGATGCAGCCATAGGGGATATCGCAATTACAATGAGCCGGACAGTAACTATTGATTTCACCCAGCCATTCATTGAAACAGGCTTGGTTATCTTGGCTCCAGTTAAAAAGCATATCAAAACATCCTGGGCATTCTTGCAGCCATTTACTTTGGAGATGTGGTGTGTTACAGGGTTGTTCTTTCTTATTGTGGGTGTGGTTGTTTGGGTTCTTGAACATCGAATCAATGAGGATTTCCGGGGTCCACCAAGTCAACAAATAATAACTATTTTCTGGTAAGAAGCTGGTGTGCACCTTTTGTATCGTCTTCCTGTATATCAGTTCTGTTTTCTTAGAAATGTCAAGGTCCACCAAGTCTTGTGTATACAGACAAACCTTATAACAGTTGCCTGTTAACATACCACGTGAACTCTACCTATAGACATGTTTTGCTAAGTGGGTCCTACTTAGCTGTATATTCGCTTAATGATATTATGATGATTTTCTTCTGTCTTTGCACTTCTCCACATGTATTGCCAAATGCTCTTATAGGCGTGATTTCTTGCTCTCAAATGTGTGATTATAATCTCAATTTTGACTGCCTGTAGGTTCAGCTTTTCGACTTTGTTCTTCTCCCACAGTGAGTATACCAACCTTCTCTATTATGTGTTTCTTGTTTTTGCTAGAAGTAACATTTTGTTCTGGTGCATGACTCATGATTTCATCTGTATTTGTTCCCAGGAGAAAATACTATGAGCACCTTAGGGCGCGGTGTGTTACTCATATGGCTATTTGTTGTTTTGATCATTGTATCCAGCTATACCGCGAGTCTTACTTCCATCCTGACCGTGCAACAACTTGATACTTCTATAAAAGGAATTGATGACCTGAAAAGTAGTGATGATCCTGTTGGTTTCCAAGTTGGTTCGTTTGCACAAGACTACATGGTTAATGAACTGAACATCTCACGGTCAAGGCTACGAGCTCTGGGTTCCCCGCAAGAATACGCGGATGCCCTGCAGCTAGGCCCTAAGAAAGGAGGTGTTATGGCTATCGTCGACGAGCGCCCCTATGTTGAGCTGTTTTTGTCAACTTACTGCAAGATTGCGGTAGCTGGCTCAGATTTCACCAGCAGAGGATGGGGCTTTGTAAGTATATTTAAACCATATTCTTTAACATAGGTTAGAATATAAGAACACGATATTTTGGTATTAAGATCCTGGACTAACAGCTTTAATTTTGAATAGTCGTGTCTACTCTCTAGTATTATGCAACTTTCCTTGCACTTATTTGCGGTTGCAAGTCGTACTCTGTTTCACAAATCAAAATGTAGCACCTTACAAAGTTCATTCTACCAGGCATTTCCAAGGGACTCCCCTTTGCAAGTAGACCTGTCCACCGCAATCCTGTCATTGTCAGAGAATGGGGAGCTGCAGCGGATCCGTGACAAGTGGGTCAAGACAGGCGATTGCACAACTGACAACAGCGAGTTTGTTGACTCGGACCAGCTCCGCCTCGAGAGCTTCTTTGGCCTGTTCCTAATCTGTGGCGTGGCATGTGTCCTCGCGCTGCTCATCTACTTTGGTATCATGCTACGCAAATACCTTAAACATCATCCGAGGAGGAGCCTCAGAAGATTCATCTCATTCGTCCATAGCAAGGAGCCACCAAAGAACATGGAGAGGCGATCCATGAGCCTTCTTAGAAGCTCGACACCAACAACGCCGATGAGCAGCCTTACTGCCCTTGACATAGAGAGGCCGGCCAGGCCAGTTAGAAATGACAGCGCTATTGACATGGAAAGCTAGTTCATCTGTACAAAAGCTAGTGCATGGTTTTCTTAAGTCAGGTGGTTAACTGTTCTGTGTGAAACAACACTGGGGTCAACTAACCTATGTTCCGCTAACCTAGGTTGGAAAGCCAGGCACCAGGGGTGTATAGAGGGGGTTGAAAATACTTCGTAAGTACTAAAATTTAAGAAATAAGAGAAGGAATGATCACTTTTTTCTTTGCGTGACTGTATTTTGGGGGATATTGTGCCCGCTTCAGACTCGGCGTTTGGTTGTGTGGTCTGTTCATGTGTTAGATTGGGCATAGTGTGGTTGTTCCAGTCAGTTAGATTGTGTGGGTACTTCAGTTCAACATTATGCAGCGGAACGAGTCTGCAGGCTGCCTGTATATTGTAGTACTAAACTTTGATGTTCATTCACAAACTAGTTGAGATGGAGCTGCACAAAAAATGTGTTACTGTAGCTTTTTTGCTCTGTTTTGTCTTGAGTTTTGTTCAGGGCAACTCTGAAGCTTATGTTAGGGTGGTCGCTAGAAAAATATGTTAGCATTCCACAGCTCTAAAGAAGATAATGAAAGAGAACACAGGAAGAAATAGTTATGATCTTATCAGGAAAGTGAAGAAAAAGGCGGACACTGTATTTTTATTTCTCTATAACTCTCTGCCTACACAAAATTATTTATGGATTAGCTCCAATTGATGACTGCATCGATCCCAAGCTAGCTACTTGTTTCTCTCAAGTCATAAGGAACACCAAGGCACTGGTCTCAAAAGAGGAATTTCCTGCAGGTTTGTAATTCATCAGTTTCGGTTCTTGCATGCACCTTTGAGAAATAAACTGCAGCTATCATAAACAGATACTGGAAACAGTCTCTTGCAGAAATGTAGGAAAAAGCTACGTACAATAGACCCAAAGTGGTCGGACCCTTCCCCAGACCCTGCGCAAGCGGGAGCTACATGCACTGGGGCTGCCCTTTATCATAAACAGATAATAATCCTCAGTTAATAATTCTTGCAGGGATGCCGCAACTTCCTGGGAGCAAGGGATTAGTGGTACTGGGTTTGCTTTTCTGATTTCTTCCAAATTGACAGTTATGCTAGCTACATTAGGAATGCCAACTCTGCTGTAACTTTTCTGCAGGCATAACAACTGGATGCTTGTTTATATAGGGGAAAACAGAAACTAGTCTCGATGCTTTTTTATTTAATTTAGTCATAATGATTAACTTAATATATTGTGCTATTGGAGGTGGATAGGAGATACTTTATTTTCTTGAAAACAGAAGAGCAACAATAGAAAGAGTTTTTTTTATGTGGTGGATCAATTCGTTTCCCATGGAAAATACATAATGCATATATATTTCTCATTCTGTTCAATACCTGTTTTTTTAGGAAAAACAGTAGGCAAATTTCCTACTGTAAATCTGTTAAACAGGAATGGTTTTTGTATGCAATGGAGCAATTTTTTCTTAAGAAAAATAAGTAATGTATATATATGTTTCTCATCCTGCTCAATACTTGTCTTTTTTGAGGAAAAACAGTAGGCAAATTACCTACTGTAAATAATTCGCCTTCTGTAAATATATTAAATTGTAAAAGTATGTGCATAAGTAAGGCTAGCAAAAAGAAAATGAAGGCAAGTGCTAAAGAGCTACAAGTAGTTAGTTTCCCAGGTTCTGAAGCTGGCATACGAAGCCCTGTTAGCTCTGTGAAGGATCAGCTCAAGCTCATCCTTAGAAATCTTTCTGCATCTATATAGGCTAGGCAATCTGTCCTTAAAACTGAAGCCATTTCTGCCAATCCAAATGCTCCAGGCTGCCAAGATAATCAACCTATGCAAAATCTATACTGTTTATGTTTCTAATCATATTGCAGGCATATTCGTCGTGCTCGCATCAGAGCCGTTACTTCAACAGCGCGTTTCTTGGATACGCCACGGCCCACGGGTCTGATAGTAAAGATATGTAGTAGTGGTGATGAACTGGTTTCAAGCCGTTCAGGTCAGTTCTGTCGTTACTGATCTTTTGCGTTTTGATGCGCAGCCTGCTCTGTTGTGCATCGTTCCTGGCGTTGCTCGTTTCTTCGCCGTTATCTCTCTGTGGAATCGAGAAGTAAAGCCGATAAGTATGCTTGTTTACCTTATGTGTAGTCCTGGGATAAGAGAAAATAACTGACAATCCGGATCAGCCTGCCTTTGAAATGAGAAACTTGTTTGCTCTGACTGTTTTGCGTTGGCAGCTGCTGGATAGGAGGAAGAAGATGAAGGTCTCAATTATCGGAGCAAAACTGAATGTGCATGATGAAATGTATATATACCTATGGTAGATTTATCAGTATCCGTGTGGAGTTATGAGTCTTTGATGTTTTCGTGTGGATGGTTTGGCCTGATAAAAAGTTCGATCACTGAGAACCTTTTTTTCTACGGTTATAATAACATCGTATATTATGGTATGAAGGGAGTAGTAAACTTGATAGGCGAGAGAGACATGTCAGAGAGCTTGGAACAGGCTAGCATGATCCTAGTAACTGATGGATGTCGCTGTCCATGGAACCTAGGATCAAGAGGTCCATTCACCATTGAATCCCTCCAACCAAACACACCATTACTTTTCATGGTCTTTCTTATGTGTGAAACGTCATAATTTCGAGTTCTTTGGTGCAACGATCGATCTGACCTTGCTATTTTTTTGACGGCATCATATGCTAATCATGCACATGCATGTGGTACTACATGTCAGCCTGAGTTCTCTTCCCTTTTATAACTCTCAAGAAATGCATCTTTCTACCGAAAAATGCCAATGGCGGCCGCGCTACAGGCAGGCTGGAATCCCGCCCATCGAACCACCATTGGGATCCGCACGATCAGTGTATATGGCATGTATTCAATCTATTTTCACGCACATGCAAAAGCACCTACTAGGCCTCTTACACATGTACGCACAACGTCGGTCGCTTTAGGACTCCTGCCCCGTGCGCGCGTAGACTTGTACGACCAGTTCATGCACGTCGTGGTCGATTGGTGGCCAGCGGCGAGCACCAGGAGGCAAAAGTGCTTACGTGGAACATTTGCGTCCAGTGAAACAGACATGTTTGTTCTCCATTACGTTATACACTAAGCAAGCAAGTGGGCATGTTAATTGTGATTGTTCTCCACCTACGATGCTCAAAGCCGTCAAACGCTAATATTGAACTGCAGTTTTTTTGCCATATGAACCAGCAAGGAGAATCAGAGCAGTTTAGTTACGCGCGTGATCATGTTGAATCAGATAGATCAATCAGTTTTACCCCGGACTAACCACGCCACCACGGCTGCATGCTTATGTACAATTGTTCTGAATTAGCCTCAAGGCTCAAGTTTCAGAAGATATTCACGCTCCAGGGGTACAACTATCCGCCGTGTACTGTGCTTCACTTTCCCAGTCTTGTTACGTCTGCGAAATTACTACGCCCTCACATCAACCATCCCCAGTTGTCGTCTACCTCCACCCAACCAACTGACCGCCAGGTCTCTCTGTTCCTCTCCCCCGGAGACATAACCTTCAGCTTTGTAGCAGCCTCTCTCAAACCCTCACCACGTGGTCACAAAAATCGTAGTCGTATATGTGGTTTGGGTCAGCAAGCACGGGTAGCAGTTCATTTGAAACATTTTGGTGTGCTCCTCTAGGAACAAGAAGTGTTGATGCGGCTAGGATGATACTCCCTCTGTACCGAAATAGTTGTCGCTGCAGTAGAGCTACTGCAGCGACAACTATTCCCTCTCTACCGAAATAGTTGTCGCTGCAGTAGAGCTACTGCAGCGACAACTATTTCGGTACAGAGGGAGTACATGCCACCATCATCTTTTCCTTCTCGGCGCCCACTATCGCTACCTTACTTGTTTTTGCACCATCCTCTTCACTCTCACCACAGGAATTTTGCATGTCTTGGGCACTTGTGTCTTCATGCAAATTTGGTAGCAAGTTTTCCCGATTAGCCAAGCAAGCACCACCGGGTAGCGGGGATATCTATTTTCCGCCCACATGATTCTAGTCCTAAGCACTCTAGAGTTCACCTCTACGTAGTTCCCGTCATCAATGTCCATCCTCATTGTTTTTGGGTCTATCCTAGCTAGGTGATACATGGAGAAAATGCGGTTGTTATTGCCTAGTGGTTTGATTTTGCACAACTCCTTCATCCCCATCCCATTGAACACATATTTCATGTTCGGGTTCCAGTCACCAACGACGAATGGTGTATA
The DNA here is from genome assembly GCA_032464435.1 of Aegilops umbellulata. Classification (NCBI taxonomy): domain Eukaryota; kingdom Viridiplantae; phylum Streptophyta; class Magnoliopsida; order Poales; family Poaceae; genus Aegilops; species Aegilops umbellulata. The sequence continues at coordinate 375,043,714 of CP136059.1, read as the reverse complement.
CCGGCATTGTAGGTTGTGTTGGGACCCGGGACCTTCTCTGTACTCACCATTGTTGAGGAAGAAGGCACATCAGGCGGAGCTCCAGGCGAGTAGGTTCTGGATCTGCGCCCCATCTTCACAACCAACCTGCGAGAACATCAGAAGATACAACAACATAAATGTGTAAGAACGTAAGTAAAAAGAGTGTAGAAGGAAACAACAAATGGTCGAAGACAAGGTTGGAGGACTAGTACCTTGTTCTTGCTTGGTTTCCTCCTCCTACGCCCAGCTCGGGAGTTGTGTTTGTATTATTGAAGCGTTCGGCACAAGCAGCCTATATATAGACCTGCACCGGTCACGCACCATCATGTGCTTGCATGTATATAATAACCAAGTGGCTGCCAAAGTGTCCACATATGCCATAAGGGAACACTTTGGCAGCCACCTGGTTAATATACACTTGCAACTAGAGCTTTTTGTCTCCAGCCGAATTGTTTATTGGTTTCGTTTCACTCATCACATGGGCCTGCGCCAACTCCCGGCATCACACCTGTTGGGCCTTTCAACCTTATCCAATGCGTTTGTGAGCTGGTTGGATGGGGATTGCTTGCGGCTAGCTTGCTCGTCCTTGTCATGGTGGTGATGCTTTCCCGAGCTACCCCAGTTTGCCGCCTCAGCTTCAGCACGCCCGTGCGAGCAACAACAGGTCGCGGGTGTTGCTCGACCACACCTGCGCGCACCGCCGCAGCTCGCCTTGACCACGCCCGTGTGAGGAACGGAAGGTCGCCGCCGGTACTCGCCCACGCCTGCTCGCGCCAGCGTAGCTCACCCTTGCCTCACTGATGCATGCGCGAGGCATTGCAGCTCGCTGCCGGTGCTCGTGCATGTCTGCACATGCTGGCGCAGCCTCGCGGATGCCTGCGCGAGCCAGCGCAGCTCGCCCTCCACTTCGCGCGATTGGCGCAGCTAGTCCCGAGAGCTAAGACATGCGAGGGCGGCGCTGAACAGCAGCTCCAGTGGCGTGATGGCAGCACCGACTGGAGGAGAAGATGGATGCGTGCATGCGCATGTCCTCAAGATGGAGATGCAAGCAACCTGTAGGTGACGCTCGCTCTAATCTTTAACTTGAATCTTGCATTGCATTTGGCAATTACGTACATGTATCTAATCAGTGGCGGACCCAGGATTTGCTGACGCCCCAGGCGAGAAACTAAGGGCTAAATACTACCCAGAAAAAAAAATCCAATTCCAAAGAGTACAAAAGTCAATCTATGTTGCATAACTAATAAGAAAAGCCAAACATGATATCCAATGGCAGCATTTGTTTCATGATGGGTCAACTAATAAAGCAAGACAAATCAAAAGACAATATGTAGCAAAGATAGATGACACAGAAGATTGATATCAAATGGTCCTCCCATGGCTACATCTTCAATAGCAGAAGAAGCTAAAGCTTCAATCATCAGTTTTGAAAATGCAAATCAGTTCATAATATAGCAGGTAAAACAGTAAATAATGATGCAAAATGTGAAAACTTACGTCTAGGATGAGGCAAAATGCCTTTATGTGTGCGACAACCTTGAAATCGTCCCATACTAATGTACTCCCGTCTAACAAGTCAGATTCAACGTCATCGGGTTTAAGTTCAGCTCTAACATTAGGGGTATTATCAGTCGTTTGAGTTGAAGGACTTGTTTCCGCGGTTTCGGTGTTTCGAAATTGAAAACAAGAATTCAATTTCTTGTTTCTTTTACTCATCTTGCATTCTTGTAAAAATTTAGAGAAACAAAAAAATCTCAATGTCAAAATCAGTTTCTACATCTAACAAACAGACAAACAGTGGCATCTTAGCAACTAAAATCATCATCAAACAATGACAATGTGTCATCTACAAACAAAAACAGGGCATCAAGCCATCGGTTTCTACAAATAAAATCATCTAAAAAAAGTGACAATGTGACAGGAAGTGAGGACTGAGGAAGTGAGGAATGGGGAATACCACGCCGGACGTCGGGAAGCCTGCAGGCTCTAGCCTCACGCCATAGCCGGGGTCTCCGCCTCGCGCCCTCGCCGGACACGGCGGGGCGGACAGGACAGCAGCCACAGCGGCGCAATCGGGGAAGAGGGCGGCTGCGTCCGGTTCCTCTGGTTCGTGCGAGTTCGTGCGGTGAGCGGATGAGTCGACTTGGGCGGCTGGGCCAGTCGCCTGCCTGGGCTTGGAACTGGGCTGCGCCCCAGGCCGAAGTATTTTCTTTTAAATATAGACCCGAGAAATTTTCCCACGCCCCAGGCAATGGCCTGGGCTGCTCTGGTTGGATGGGGATTGCTTGCGGCTATCTTGCTCGTCCTTGTCATGGTGCTGATGCTTTCTCGAGCTACCGCAGTTTGCCGCCTCAGCTTCAGCACGCCCGTGCGAGCAACAACAGGTCGCGGGTGTTGCTCGACCACACCTGCGCGCACCGCCGCAGCTCGCCTTGACCACGCCCGTGTGAGGAACGGAAGGTCGCCGCCGGTACTCGCCCACGCCTGCTCGCGCCGGCGTAGCTCACCCTTGCCTCATTGATGCCTGCGCGAGGCACTGCAGCTCGCCGCCGGTGCTCGTGCACGTCTGCACGTGCTGGCGCAGCCTCGCGGATGCCTGCGCGAGCCAGCGCAGCTCGCCCTCCCCTTCGCGCGTTGGCGCAGCTAGTCCCGAGAGCTAAGACATGAGAAGGCGGCGCTGAACAGCAGCTCCAGTGGCGTGATGGCAGCACCGACTGGAGGAGAAGATGGATGCGTGCATGCGCATGTTCTCAAGATGGAGATGCAAGCAACCTGTAGGTGACGCTCGCTCTAATCTTTTACTTGAATCTTGCATTGCATTTGGCAATGACGTACATGTATCTAATCAGTGGCGGACCCAGGATTTGCTGACCCCCCGGGCGAGAAACTAAGGGCTAAATACTACCCAGAAAAAAAATTCAGTTTCAAAGAGTACAAAGTCAATCTATGTTGCATAACTAATAAGAAAAGCCAAACATGATATCCAATGGCAGCATTTGTTTCATGATGGGTCAACTAATAAAGCAAGACAAATCAAAAGACAATATGTAGCAAAGATAGATGACACAGAAGATTGATATCAAATGGTCCTCCCATGGCTACATCTTCAATAGCAGAAGAAGCTAAAGCTTCAATCATCAGTTTTGAAAATGCAAATCAGTTCATAATATAGCAGGTAAAACAGTAAATAATGATGCAAAATGTGAAAACTTACGTCTAGGATGAGGCAAAATGCCTTTATGTGTGCGACAACCTTGAAATCGTCCCATACTAATGTACTCCCTTCTAACAAGTCAGATTCAACGTCATCGGGTTTAAGTTCAGCTCTAACATTAGGGGTATTATCAGTCGTTTGAGTTGAAGGACTTGTTTCCGCGGTTTCAGTGTTTCGAAATTGAAAACAAGAATTCAATTTCTTGTTTCTTTTACTCATCTTGCATTCTTGTAAAAATTTAGAGAAACAAAAAAATCTCAATGTCAAAATCAGTTTCTACATCTAACAAACAGACAAACAGTGGCATCTTAGCAACTAAAATCATCATCAAACAATGACAATGTGTCATCTACAAACAAAAACAGGGCATCAAGCCATCGGTTTCTACAAATAAAATCATCTAAAAAAAGTGACAATGTGACAGGAAGTGAGGACTGAGGAAGTGAGGAATGGGGAATACCACGCCGGACGTCGGGAAGCCTGCAGGCTCTAGCCTCACGCCATAGCCGGGGTCTCCGCCTCGCGCCCTCGCCGGACACGGCGGGGCGGACAGGACAGCAGCCACAACGACGCAATCGGGGAGCGCTGGAAGGAAGACTAGAAGGGGGGAGGGAGCCGTGGGGCGAGGGGGGGCTGCCGGACGGAGCTGACCAGCGACGGCAAGCAGTGACGGTGGCGGCGGGCAGCGACCGGCGACGGCTTAGGGTTCGTCGGATCGGGGGAAGAGGGCGGCTGCGTCCGGTTCCTCTGGTTCGTGCGAGTTCGTGCGGTGAGCGGTTGAGTCGACTTGGGCGGCTGGGCCAGTCGCCCTGGGCTGCCTGGGCTTGGAACTGGGCTGCGCCCCAGGCCGAAGTATTTTTTTTAAATATAGACCCGAGAAATTTTCCCACGCCCCAGGCAATGGACTGGGCTGCTCTGGTTGGATGGGGATTGCTTGCGGGTAGCTTGCTCGTCCTTGTCATGGTGGTGATTCTTTCCCGAGCTACCGCAGTTTGCCGCCTCAGCTTCAGCACGCCCGTGCGAGCAACAACAGGTCGCGGGTGTTGCTCGACCACACCTGCGCGCAACGCCGCAGCTCGCCTTGACCCCGCCCGTGTGAGGAACGGAAGGTCGCCGCCGGTTCTCGCCCACGCCTGCTCGCGCCGGCGTAGCTCACCCTTGCCTCACTGATGCCTGCGCGAGGCACTGCAGCTCGCCGCCGGTGCTCGTGCACGTCTGCACGTGCTGGCGCAGCCTCGCGGATGCCTGCGCGAGCCAGCGCAGCTCGCCCTCCCCTTCGCGCGTTGGCGCAGCTAGTCCCGAGAGCTAAGACATGCGAGGGCGGCGCTGAACAATAGCTCCAGTGGCTTGATGGCAGCACCGACTGGAGGAGAAGATGGATGCGTGCATGCGCATGTTCTCAAGATGGAGATGCAAGCAACCTGTAGGTGACGCTCGCTGTAATCTTTTACTTGAATCTTGCATTGCATTTGGCAATTACGTACATGTATCTAATCAGTGGCGGACCCAGGATTTGCTGACGCCCCAGGCGAGAAACTAAGGGCTAAATACTACCCAGAAAAAAAATCCAGTTCCAAAGAGTACAAAAGTCAATCTATGTTGCATAACTAATAAGAAAAGCCAAACATGATATCCAATGGCAGCATTTGTTTCATGATGGGTCAACTAATAAAGCAAGACAAATCAAAAGACAATATGTAGCAAAGATAGATGACACAGAAGATTGATATCAAATGGTCCTCCCATGGCTACATCTTCAATAGCAGAAGAAGCTAAAGCTTCAATCATCAGTTTTGAAAATGCAAATCAGTTCATAATATAGCAGGTAAAACAGTAAATAATGATGCAAAATGTGAAAACTTACGTCTAGGATGAGGCAAAATACCTTTATGTGTGCGACAACCTTGAAATCGTCCCATACTAATGTACTCCCTTCTAACAAGTCAGATTCAACGTCATCGGGTTTAAGTTCAGCTCTAACATTAGGGGTATTATCAGTCGTTTGAATTGAAGGACTTGTTTCCGCGGTTTCGGTGTTTCGAAATTGAAAACAAGAATTCACATTCTTGTTTCTTTTACTCATCTTGCATTCTTGTAAAAATTTAGAAAAACAAAAAAATCTCAATGTCAAAATCAGTTTCTACATCTAACAAACAGACAAACAGTGGCATCTTAGCAACTAAAATCATCATCAAACAATGACAATGTGTCATCTACAAACAAAAACAGGGCATCAAGCCATCGGTTTCTACAAATAAAATCATCTAAAAAAAGTGACAATGTGACAGAAAGTGAGGACTGAGGAAGTGAGGAATGGGGAATACCACGCCGGACATCGGGAAGCCTGCAGGCTCTAGCCTCACGCCATAGCCGGGTCTCCGCCTCGCGCCCTCGCCGGACACGGCGGGGCGGACAGGACAGCAGCCACAGCGGCGCAATCGGGGAAGAGGGCGGCTGCGTCCGGTTCCTCTGGTTCGTGCGAGTTCGTGCGGTGAGCGGATGAGTCGACTTGGGCGGCTGGGCCAGTCGCCTGCCTGGGCTTGGAACTGGGCTGCGCCCCAGGCCGAAGTATTTTCTTTTAAATATAGACCCGAGAAATTTTCCCACGCCCCAGGCAATGGCCTGGGCTGCTCTGGTTGGATGGGGATTGCTTGCGGCTATCTTGCTCGTCCTTGTCATGGTGCTGATGCTTTCCCGAGCTACCGCAGTTTGCCGCCTCAGCTTCAGCACGCCCGTGCGAGCAACAACAGGTCGCGGGTGTTGCTCGACCACACCTGCGCGCACCGCCGCAGCTCGCCTTGACCACGCCCGTGTGAGGAACGGAAGGTCGCCGCCGGTACTCGCCCACGCCTGCTCGCGCCGGCGTAGCTCACCCTTGCCTCACTGATGCCTGCGCGAGGCACTGCAGCTCGCCGCCGGTGCTCGTGCACGTCTGCACGTGCTGGCGCAGCCTCGCGGATGCCTGCGCGAGCCAGCGCAGCTCGCCCTCCCCTTCGCGCGTTGGCGCAGCTAGTCCCGAGAGCTAAGACATGAGAGGGCGGCGCTGAACAACAGCTCCAGTGGCGTGATGGCAGCACCGACTGGAGGAGAAGATGGATGCGTGCATGCGCATGTTCTCAAGATGGAGATGCAAGCAACCTGTAGGTGACGCTCGCTCTAATCTTTTACTTGAATCTTGCATTGCATTTGGCAATGACGTACATGTATCTAATCAGTGGCGGACCCAGGATTTGCTGACCCCCCGGGCGAGAAACTAAGGGCTAAATACTACCCAGAAAAAAAATTCAGTTTCAAAGAGTACAAAGTCAATCTATGTTGCATAACTAATAAGAAAAGCCAAACATGATATCCAATGGCAGCATTTGTTTCATGATGGGTCAACTAATAAAGCAAGACAAATCAAAAGACAATATGTAGCAAAGATAGATGACACAGAAGATTGATATCAAATGGTCCTCCCATGGCTACATCTTCAATAGCAGAAGAAGCTAAAGCTTCAATCATCAGTTTTGAAAATGCAAATCAGTTCATAATATAGCAGGTAAAACAGTAAATAATGATGCAAAATGTGAAAACTTACGTCTAGGATGAGGCAAAATGCCTTTATGTGTGCGACAACCTTGAAATCGTCCCATACTAATGTACTCCCTTCTAACAAGTCAGATTTAATGTCATCGGGTTTAAGTTCAGCTCTAACATTAGGGGTATTATCAGTCGTTTGAGTTGAAGGACTTGTTTCCGCGGTTTCGGTGTTTCGAAATTGAAAACAAGAATTCAATTTCTTGTTTCTTTTACTCATCTTGCATTCTTGTAAAAATTTAGAGAAACAAAAAAATCTCAATGTCAAAATCAGTTTCTACATCTAACAAACAGACAAACAGTGGCATCTTAGCAACTAAAATCATCATCAAACAATGACAATGTGTCATCTACAAACAAAAACAGGGCATCAAGCCATCGGTTTCTACAAATAAAATCATCTAAAAAAAGTGACAATGTGACAGGAAGTGAGGACTGAGGAAGTGAGGAATGGGGAATACCGCGCCGGACGTCGGGAAGCCTGCAGGCTCTAGCCTCACGCCATAGCCGGGGTCTCCGCCTCGCGCCCTCGCCGGACACGGCGGGGCGGACAGGACAGCAGCCACAGCGACGCAATCGGGGAGCGCTGGAAGGAAGACTAGAAGGGGGGAGGGAGCTGTGGGGGGAGGGGGGGCTGCCGGACGGAGCTGACCGGCGACGGCAAGCAGTGACGGTGGCGGCGGGCAGCGACCGGCGACGGCTTAGGGTTCGTCGGATCGGGGGAAGAGGGCGGCTGCGTCCGGTTCCTCTGGTTCGTGCGAGTTCGTGCGGTGAGCGGATGAGTCGACTTGGGCGGCTGGGCCAGTCGCCCTGGGCTGCCTGGGCTTGGAACTGGGCTGCGCCCCAGGCCGAAGTATTTTTTTTAAATATAGACCCGAGAAATTTTCCCACGCCCCAGGCAATGGACTGGGCTGCTCTGGTTGGATGGGGATTGCTTGCGGCTAGCTTGCTCGTCCTTGTCATGGTGGTGATTCTTTCCCGAGCTACCGCAGTTTGCCGCCTCAGCTTCAGCACGCCCGTGCGAGCAACAACAGGTCGCGGGTGTTGCTCGACCACACCTGCGCGCAACGCCGCAGCTCGCCTTGACCATGCCCGTGTGAGGAACGGAAGGTCGCCGCCGGTTCTCGCCCACGCCTGCTCGCGCCGGCGTAGCTCACCCTTGCCTCACTGATGCCTGCGCGAGGCACTGCAGCTCGCCGCCGGTGCTCGTGCACGTCTGCACGTGCTGGCGCAGCCTCGCGGATGCCTGCGCGAGCCAGCGCAGCTCGCCCTCCCCTTCGCGCGTTGGCGCCGCTAGTCCCGAGAGCTAAGACATGCGAGGGCGGCGCTGAACAACAGCTCCAGTGGCGTGATGGCAGCACCGACTGGAGGAGAAGATGGATGCGTGCATGCGCATGTTCTCAAGATGGAGATGCAAGCAACCTGTAGGTGACGCTCGCTCTAATCTTTTACTTGAATCTTGCATTGCATTTGGCAATTTCGTACATGTATCTAATCAGTGGCGGACCCAGGATTTGCTGACGCCCCAGGCGAGAAACTAAGGGCTAAATACTACCCAGAAAAAAAATCCAGTTCCAAAGAGTACAAAAGTCAATCTATGTTGCATAACTAATAAGAAAAGCCAAACATGATATCCAATGGCAGCATTTGTTTCATGATGGGTCAACTAATAAAGCAAGACAAATCAAAAGACAATATGTAGCAAAGATAGATGACACAGAAGATTGATATCAAATGGTCCTCCCATGGCTACATCTTCAATAGCAGAAGAAGCTAAAGCTTCAATCATCAGTTTTGAAAATGCAAATCAGTTCATAATATAGCAGGTAAAACAGTAAATAATGATGCAAAATGTGAAAACTTACGTCTAGGATGAGGCAAAATACCTTTATGTGTGCGACAACCTTGAAATCGTCCCATACTAATGTACTCCCTTCTAACAAGTCAGATTCAACGTCATCGGGTTTAAGTTCAGCTCTAACATTAGGGGTATTATCAGTCGTTTGAATTGAAGGACTTGTTTCCGCGGTTTCGGTGTTTCGAAATTGAAAACAAGAATTCAATTTCTTGTTTCTTTTACTCATCTTGCATTCTTGTAAAAATTTAGAGAAACAAAAAAATCTCAATGTCAAAATCAGTTTCTACATCTAACAAACAGACAAACAGTGGCATCTTAGCAACTAAAATCATCATCAAACAATGACAATGTGTCATCTACAAACAAAAACAGGGCATCAAGCCATCGGTTTCTACAAATAAAATCATCTAAAAAAAGTGACAATGTGACAGAAAGTGAGGACTGAGGAAGTGAGGAATGGGGAATACCACGCCGGACATCGGGAAGCCTGCAGGCTCTAGCCTCATGCCATAGCCGGGGTCTCCGCCTCGCGCCCTCGCCGGACACGGCGGGGCGGACAGGACAGCAGCCACAGCGGCGCAATCGGGGAGCGCTGGAAGGAAGACTGGAAGGGGGGAGGGAGCCGTGGGGGGAGGGGGCGCTGCCGGACGGAGCTGACCGGCGACGGCAAGCAGTGACGGTGGCGGCGGGCAGCGACCGGCGACGGCTTAGGGTTCGTCGGATCAGGGGAAGAGGGCGGCTGCGTCCGGTTCCTCTGGTTCGTGCAAGTTCGTGCGGTGAGCGGATGAGTCGACTTGGGCGGCTGGGCCAGTCGCCTGCCTGGGCTTGGAACTGGGCTGCGCCCCAGCCCGAAGTATTTTTTTTAAATATAGACCAGAGAAATTTTCCCACGCCCCAGGCAATGGCCTGGGCTGCTCATGTTGGATGGGGATTGCTTGCGGCTAGCTTGCTCCTCCTTGTCATGGTGGTGATGCTTTCCCGAGCTACCGCAGTTTGCCGCCTCAGCTTCAGCACGCCCGTGCGAGCAACAACATGTCGCGGGTGTTGCTCGACCACACCTACGCGCACCCCCGCAGCTCGCCTTGACCACGCCCGTGTGAGGAACGGAAGGTCGCCGCCGGTACTCGCCCACGCCTGCTCGCGCCAGCGTAGCTCACCCTTGCCTCACTGATGCCTGCGCGAGGCACTGCAGCTCGCCGCCGGTGCTCGTGCACGTCTGCACGTGCTGGCGCAGCCTCGCGGATGCCTGCGCGAGCCAGCGCAGCTCGCCCTCCCCTTCGCGCGTTGGCGCAGCTAGTCCCGAGAGCTAAGACTGTTGGGGAACGTAGCAGAAATTCAAAATTTTCCTACGTGTCACCAAGATCTATCTATGGAGAAACCAGCAACGAGGGGAAGGAGAGTGCATCTACATAGCCTTGTAGATCGATAAGCGGAAGCATTCAAGTGAACGGGGTTGATGGAGTCATACTCGTCGTGATTCAGATCACCGATGATCCTAGTGCCGAACGGACAGCACCTTCGCGTTCAACACACGTACAGCCCGGTGACGTCTCCCAAGCCTTGATCCAGCAAGGAGAGAGGGAGAGGTTGAGGAAGACTCCATCCAGCAGCAGCACAACGGCGTGGTGATGATGGATGAGCGTGGCAATCCAGCAGGGCTTCGCCAAGCAGCGCAAGAGAGGAGAAGAACTTGGGAGAGGGAGGGGCTGCACCAAAGGCAAAAGGTGTGTCTCAAGAGGCCCTCTACCCCCACTATATATAGGGATCCCAAGGGAGGGGTGCGCCAGCCCTAGGAGATCCAATCTCCTAGGGGTCGGCGGCCAGGGGAGGATTCCCTTCCCCCCAAGGCACCTAGGAGGTGCCTTACCCCCTTGGGACTATTCCTTTAGGGTTCCCCCTTCTCCCTAGGCGCATGGGCCTTAGGGGAAGTGGCGCTCCAGCCCACTTTGGGCTGGATCCCTTCCCACTTCAGCCCATGGGACCCTCCGGGATAGGTGGCCCCACCCGGTGGGCCCCCGGGACCCCTCTGGTGGTCCCGGTACAATACCGATGACCCCGAAACTTGTCCCGATGGCCGAAATAGGACTTCCTATATATAAATCTTTACCTCCGGACCATTCCGGAACTCCTCGTGACGTCCGGGATCTCATCCGGGACTCCGAACAACATTCGGTAACCACATACAAGCTTCCTTTATAACCCTAGCGTCATCGAACCTTAAGTGTGTAGACCCTACGGGTTCGGGAGACATGCAGACATGACCGTGATGTTCTCCGGTCAATAACCAACAGCGGGATCTGGATACCCATGTTGGCTCCCACATGTTCCACGATGATCTCATCGGATGAACCACGATGTCAAGGACTTAATCAATCCCGTATACAATTCCCTTTGTCTATCGGTACGATACTTGCCCAAGATTCGATCGTCGGTATCCCGATACCTCGTTCAATCTCGTTACCGGCAAGTCTCTTTACTCGTTCCGTAACACATCATCCCGTGATCAACTCTTTGATCACATTGTGCACATTATGATGATGTCCTACCGAGTGGGCCCAGAGATACCTCTCCGTCACACAGAGTGACAAATCCCAGTCTCGATTCGTGCAACCCAACAGACACTTTCGGAGATACCCGTAGTGTACCTTTATAGCCACCCAATTACGTTGTGACGTTTGGCACACCCAAAGCACTCCTACGGTATCCGGGAGTTGCACAATATCATGGTCTAAGGAAACGATACTTGACATTAGAAAAGCTTTAGCATACGAACTACATGATCTTGTGCTAGGCTTAGGATTGGGTCTTGTCCATCACATCATTCTTCTAATGATGTGATCCCGTTACCAATGACATCCAATGTCCATGGTCAGGAAACCGTAACCATCTATTGATCAACGAGCTAGTCAACTAGAGGCTTACTAGGGACATGGTGTTGTCTATGTATCCACACATGTATCTGAGTTTCCTATCAATACAATTCCAGCATGGATAATAAACGATTATCATGAACAAGGAAATATAATAATAATCAATTTATTATTGCCTCTAGGGCATATTTCCAACAAAGACATGCGAGGGCGGCGCTGAACAGCAGCTCCAGTGGCGTGATGGCAGCACCGACTGGAGGAGAAGATGGATGCGTGCATGCGCATGTTCTCAAGATGGAGATGCAAGCAACCTGTAGGTGACGCTCGCTCTAATCTTTTACTTGAATCTTGCATTGCATTTGGCAATTACGTACATGTATCTAATCAGTGGCGGACCCAGGATTTGCTGACCCCCTAGGCGAGAAACTAAGGGCTAAATACTACCCAGAAAAAAAATTAGTTTCAAAGAGTACAAAAGTCAATCTATGTTGCATAACTAATAAGAAAAGCCAAACATGATATCCAATGGCAGCATTTGTTTCATGATGGGTCAACTAATAAAGCAAGACAAATCAAAAGACAATATGTAGCAAAGATAGATGACACAGAAGATTGATATCAAATGGTCCTCCCATGGCTACATCTTCAATAGCAGAAGAAGCTAAAGCTTCAATCATCATTTTTGAAAATGCAAATTAGTTCATAATATAGCAGGTAAAACAGTAAATAATGATGCAAAATGTGAAAACTTACGTCTAGGATGAGGCAAAATGCCTTTAGTGTGCGACAACCTTGAAATCGTCCCATACTAATGTACTCCCTTCTAACAAGTCAGATTAAACGTCATCGGGTTTAAGTTCAGCTCTAACATTAGGGGTATTATCAGTCGTTTGAGTTGAAGGACTTGTTTCCGCGGTTTCGGTGTTTCGAACTTGAAAACAAGAATTCAATTTCTTGTTTCTTTTACTCATCTTGCATTCTTGTAAAAATTTAGAGAAACAAAAAAAATCTCAATGTCAAAATCAGTTTCTACATCTAACAAACAGACAAACAGTGGCATCTTAGCAACTAAAATCATCATCCAACAATGACAATGTGTCATCTACAAACAAAAACAGGGCATCAAGCCATCGGTTTCTACAAATAAAATCATCTAAAAAAAGTGACAATATGACAGGAAGTGAGGACTGAGGAAGTGAGGAATGGGGAATACCACGCCGGACGTCGGGAAGCCTGCAGGCTCTAGCCTCACGCCATAGCCGGGGTCTCTGCCTCGCGCCCTCGCCGGACACGGCGGGGCGGACAGGACAGCAGCCACAGCGGCGCAATCGGGGAGCGCTGGAAGGAAGACTGGAAGGGGGGAGGGAGCCTTGGGGGGAGGGGGCTGCCGGACGGAGCTGACCGGCGACGGCAAGCAGTGACGGTGGCGGCGGGCAGCGACCGACGACGGCTTAGGGTTCGTCGGATCGGGGGAAGAGGGCAGCTGCGTCCGGTTCCTCTGGTTCGTGCGAGTTCGTGCGGTGAGCGGATGAGTCGACTTGGGCGGCTGGGCCAGTCGCCCTAGGCTGCCTGGGCTTGGAACTGGGCTGCGCCCCAGGCCGAAGTATTTTTTTTAAATATAGACCCGAGAAATTTTCCCACGCCCCAGGCAATGGCCTGGGCTGCTCTGGTTGGATGGGGATTGCTTGCAGCTAGCTTGCTCGTCCTTGTCATGGTGGTGATGCTTTCCCGAGCTACCGCAGTTTGCCGCGTCAGCTTCAGCACGCCCGTGCGAGCAACAACAGGTCACGGGTGTTGCTCGACCACACCTGCGCGCACCGCCGCAGCTCGCCTTGACCACGCCCGTGTGAGGAACGGAAGGTCGCCGCCGGTACTCGCCCACGCCTGCTCGCGCCAGCGTAGCTCACCCTTGCCTCACTGATGCCTGCGCGAGGCACTGCAGCTCGCCGCCGGTGCTCGTGCACATCTGCACGTGCTGGCGCAGCCTCGCGGATGCCTGCGTGAGCCAGCGCAGCTCGCCCTCCCCTTCGCGCGTTGGCGCAGCTAGTCCCGAGAGCTAAGACATGCGAGGGCGGCGCTGAACAGCAGCTCCAGTAGCGTGATGGCAGCACCGACTGGAGGAGAAGATGGATGCGTGCATGCGCATGTTCTCAAGAAGGAGATGCAAGCAACCTATAGGTGACGCTCGCTCTAATCTTTTACTTGAATCTTGCATTGCATTTGACAATTACGTACATGTATCTAATCAGTGGCGGACCCAGGATTTGCTGACCCCCCAGGCGAGAAACTAAGGGCTAAATACTACCCAGAAAAAAAATTCAGTTTCAAAGAGTACAAAAGTCAACCTATGTTGCATAACTAATAATAAAAGCCAAACATGATATCCAATGGCAGCATTTGTTTCATGATGGGTCAATTAATAAAGCAAGACAAATCAAAAGACAATATGTAGCAAAGATAGATGACACAGAAGATTGATATCAAATGGTACTCCCATGGCTACATCTTCAATAGCAGAAGAAGCTAAAGCTTCAATCATCATTTTTGAAAATGCAAATCAGTTCATAATATAGCAGGTAAAACAGTAAATAATGATGCAAAATGTGAAAACTTACGTCTAGGATGAGGCAAAATGCCTTTATGTGTGCGACAACCTTGAAATCGTCCCATACTAATGTACTCCCTTCTAACAAGTCAGATTCAACGTCATCGGGTTTAAGTTCAGCTCTAACATTAGGGGTATTATCAGTCGTTTGAGTTGAAGGACTTGTTTCCGCGGTTTCGGTGTTTCGAACTTGAAAACAAGAATTCAATTTCTTGTTTCTTTTACTCATCTTGCATTCTTGTAAAAATTTAGAGAAACAAAAAAATCTCAATGTCAAAATCAGTTTCTACATCTAACAAACAGACAAACAGTGGCATCTTAGCAACTAAAATCATCATCAAACAATGACAATGTGTCATCTACAAACAAAAACAGGGCATCAAGCAATCGGTTTCTACAAATAAAATTATCTAAAAAAAGTGACAATGTGACAGGAAGTGAGGACTGAGGAAGTGAGGAATGGGGAATACCACGCCGGACGTCGGGAAGCCTGCAGGCTCTAGCCTCACGCCATAGCCGGGGTCTCCGCCTCGCGCCCTCGCCAGACACAGCGGGGCGGACAGGACAGCAGCCACAGCGGCGCAATCGGGGAGCGCTGGAAGGAAGACTGGAAGGGGGGAGGGAGCCGTGGGGGGAGGGGGGGCTGCCGGACGGAGCTGACCGGCGACGGCAAGCAGTGACGGTGGCGGCGGGCAGCGACCGGCGACAGCTTAGGGTTCGTTGGATCGGGGGAAGAGGGCGGCTGCGTCCGGTTCCTCTGGTTCGTGCGGTGAGCGGATGAGTCGACTTGGGCGGCTGGGCCAGTCGCCATGGGCTGCCTGGGCTTGGAACTGGTCCGCGCCCCAGGCCGAAGTATTTTTTTTAAATATAGACCCGAGAAATTTTCCCACGCCCCAGGCAATGGCCTGGGCTGCTCTGGTTGGATGGGCATTGCTTGCGGCTAACTTGCTCGTCCTTGTCATCAGTGGCGGAGCTACGTGTTAGCTGTGGGGTCGGCCGACCCCACAACTTTTCAGCAAAATAGCCTAAAATACTGTACAGTCACTGTTCATTGTGAAGAAAAAAATTCAGAAAATTAACTATGAACCCACAGATTTTTTAGGCTGGCTTCGCCGCTGCTTGTCATGGTGGTGATGCTTTCCCGAGCTACCGCAGTTTGCCGCCTCAGCTTCAGCACGCCCGTGCGAGCAACAACAGGTCGCGGGTGTTGCTCGACCACACCTGCGCGCACCGCCGCAGCTCGCCTTGACCACGCCCGTGTGAGGAACGGAAGGTCGCCGCCGGTACTCGCCCACGCCTGCTCGCGCCGGCGTAGCTCACCCTTGCCTCACTGATGCCTGCGCGAGGCACTGCAGCTCGCCGCCGGTGCTCGTGCACGTCTGCACGTGCTGGCGCAGCCTCGCGGATGCCTGCGCGAGCCAGCGCAGCTCGCCCTCCCCTTCGCGCGTTGGCGCAGCTAGTCCCGAGAGCTAAGTCATGCGAGGGCGGCGCTGAACAGCAGCTCCAGTGGCGTGATGGCAGCACCGACTGGAGGAGAAGATGGATGCATGCATGCGCATGTTCTCAAGATGGAGATGCAAGCAACCTGTAGGTGACGCTCGCTCTAATCTTTTACTTGAATCTTGCATTGCATTTGGCAATTACGTACATGTATCTAATCAGTGGCGGACCCAGGATTTGCTGACCTCCCAGGCGAGAAACTAAGGGCTAAATACTACCCAGAAAAAAAATTCAGTTTCAAAGAGTACAAAAGTCAATCTATGTTGCATAACTAATAATAAAAGCCAAACATGATATCCAATGGCAGCATTTGTTTCATGATGGGTCAATTAATAAAGCAAGACAAATCAAAAGACAATATGTAGCAAAGATAGATGACACAGAAGATTGATATCAAATGGTCCTCCCATGGCTACATCTTCAATAGCAGAAGAAGCTAAAGCTTCAATCATCATTTTTGAAAATGCAAATCAGTTCATAATATAGCAGGTAAAACAGTAAATAATGATGCAAAATGTGAAAACTTACGTCTAGGATGAGGCAAAATGCCTTTATGTGTGCGACAACCTTGAAATCGTCCCATACTAATGTACTCCCTTCTAACAAGTCAGATTCAATGTCATCGGGTTTAAGTTCAGCTCTAACATTTGGGGTATTATCAGTCGTTTGAGTTGAAGGACTTGGTTCCGCGGTTTCGGTGTTTCGAACTTGAAAACAAGAATTCAATTTGTTGTTTCTTTTACTCATCTTGCATTCTTGTAAAAATTTAGAGAAACAAAAAAATCTCAATGTCAAAATCAGTTTCTACATCTAACAAACAGACAAACAGTGGCATCTTAGCAACTAAAATCATCATCAAACAATGACAATGTGTCATCTACAAACAAAAACAGGGCATCAAGCCATCGGTTTCTACAAATAAAATCATCTAAAAAAAGTGACAATGTGACAGGAAGTGAGGACTGAGGAAGTGAGGAATGGGGAATACCACGCCGGACGTCGGGAAGCCTGCAGGCTCTAGCCTCACGCCATAGCCGGGGTCTCCGCCTCGCGCCCTCGCCGGACACGGCGGGGCGGACAGGACAGCAGCCACAGCGGCGCAATCGGGGAGCGCTGGAAGGAAGACTGGAAGGGGGGAGGGAGCCGTGGGGGGGGGGGGCTGCCGGACGGAGCTGACCGGCGACGGCAAGCAGTGACGGTGGCTGCGGGCAGCGACCGGCGACGGCTTAGGGTTCGTCGGATCGGGGTAAGAGGGCGGCTGCGTCCGGTTCCTCTGGTTCGTGCAAGTTCGTGCGGTGAGCGGATGAGTCGACTTGGGCGGCTGGGCCAGTCGCCCTGGGCTTGGAACTGGGCTGCGCCCCAGGCCGAAGTATTTTTTTTTTAAATATAGGCCCGAGAAAAGGGAATTGCAGTACAAATACAATCACGAATACAATCAAAGCCACTAGTGACGTTTGTTGCAATCTCTTCTTTTGCACTCGCTGTAGATTATTAAAAGACAGGAAATGGAATTTAGCTAGAAGTGGCAAAATATGTAGACACTTCAACCACGATTCATATATTAATATGAAATGAGTTCACATCTCACAAGATAAAATGATGAGTTCACATACTGAGTTCATAGATAAAAATAAAATGAGTTCACAGCTGAAAATGATGAGTTCGGTCGGTGTGCGAAGGAAAGAGGCAAGCGCTAGACGCAACTACGTCGATGCAACACCAAGCGCTAGACTGAGAGATGAAGAATTTTGCGAGAAGGATTCACTTTGAGGGCACTGCAGAGGAGAGAGCGCGGATGCCGCCTTTCCCACTCTCTCGCCGCCGGTGCACTTCATTCATTGGGCGAGGGGAGAGTGAATATCCAGCGATCCGAGGAGGAAAGGGAAGTGGATTTGTCTCATGGAATGGAACAGCGTCCAGCAAGCGTTCCACCGCTGCCAAAACCAGTGGATCCTCTGCCATACTTGTCGCTAGCAATTTGAATTCCTCTGCAGTTTCACAGTCTGTGACAGAACAGAGGAGGACGAGCTTGATGAACAGACGGTTCGAATTTGACCCCGGTGGATGTATGCAAAAGGATGAAGCTGGATATGGTGATTGCTTAGTTGGATCTCGACCTGGAGGCAGATTCTGGGTGTTGGATCAAATTGAAGAAGATGATGAAACATGTTCAGAGGAGAGTGAAGCTGGACGGAGTCCATATATATAGAGACTTTAGCTGATGCTTTTGCTTGTGCTAAGAGGGGATCGAAGAAGAAAATCAAAGGCAAGCAGAAGGGGGACAGATTATGCAAATTGGGTGTTGTTGACCGCTTTTCAGAGAAGATTGTGGCTCCTGTATTTAGTTATGTAAATGTTCCTCCTTGTCGTAAATCCAGTCATGTGCTTCCTGTTGAGTGTGATTCAGTTACTAAGGATCGCTGGTACCAAATTATTGGTGGTAAGCTAGTTGATGTGGGTGTGGGTTTTGAGCTGAACTGTATGCAGATGGGACGTGACGGGAGAGGTCGTTATCTACCAGCACACAGCTTGGTTGATGCGCTGCTCTCCACACGATGCCAGGAGGGTGAATTTGGAGATGATTTAGAGTTCAAGTTTTTTTTGTTTTGATTCCAACTATGCATCAGAATGGGCCGATTGGTGGTGGGCTGGGCCAGAAATATGGGTGCATATTGGAGCCCAAAAAGGGGAGTGTGGTGCTACAACTTGGTGAAAGATAGGTCGTTAACCCTAACCACTTTTTGCACTCTAGGATTTCCCATTTGTGGTGTCCGCCCTCGGCCACCGCCACTCGTGATAGATAGATCCTGGGAGGAAAGATGGATGAGCATTTTGGTTCTGGACGTGGAAATGGAAGGAGGGATGGTGGAGGTGGTGGAACCTGGAGACCAAATCAAGGTTATGGGAGAGAATTCCAATTTGACAAATACGATCAAGGTCCTCAGGTCCGACCCCGGCCGTCGTTTCAAATTTTCCAAGGTAACCAGCACCCGAACTTCCCGTGTAGAGCCAGGATATGGGGATTGGGGACAAGATGGTGGCAAACGAGGTACGTATCAGTACCCTCGTCGACCGCCGCTGCAAAACACTAATCTGCCCCTACTACTGCAAAAAACAACAGAAGATGAGTACAACCACTGTCAGTGGTGGAGGAGGGGGTAGCGATGTTTAGACTTCCAAGCCTAATTCCGTTGGGGCAGTGGTGGCAGGGAATCAAAGCTCGATGGTGATTTCTGATAGCAAAGTTTCTTCTGTGGACAAGGTTATCTGTCATAAGTGTGGTGAGGAAGGTCATAACTCTAAAGAATGTGAGGCAAAAGTAAAGTGTGTGATCTATACTAAGAGCATCTCCAACAGGCGCCCAAAAAAACGGCGCACTAAAATAATTTTACAGCGCCATTTTAGTAATTTTAGCGCGCCGTGGCCGATTCAATCCAGCAGACGCACAAAAATACAGCGAGTAGTGGATAGCGCACAGCAGTCCAGCAGACGCACTAAAAAATAAAGCGCCACAAATATGTCTACAACAAACAGGTCCCTACATATTTACAAATAAATCCATCTGACCAAAACAAAAATGCAATTAGGTCCCCAATCGTTGGAGCAAGCTAGCTTGCAAATCATCTTCCGCCCGCACGCGAGCTAGCTTGTTG
Organism: Aegilops umbellulata; assembly: GCA_032464435.1. Lineage (NCBI taxonomy): Eukaryota > Viridiplantae > Streptophyta > Magnoliopsida > Poales > Poaceae > Aegilops > Aegilops umbellulata. The sequence continues at coordinate 375,024,414 of CP136059.1, read as the reverse complement.
TGATCTCGTTGGAATCGCAAACACGAACTAGCTAGCTTCCCTTAAATCGTTGAAGCAAGCTAGCTTGCAATGGATTGGAATCCCAATCTCCGCATGCACCGCTCGCCTCTGGCCACCGCACACACTCCCGGCCGGCGAGCTCGAGGTTGCGGCGAGCTGCAGGGAGGCGGCGAGTAGAAGGGCAACGGCAGCTCCCGGCCGGCACGTGCTCCGGGCCGGCGAACTCGAGGCGGCGAGTTGCAGCCGGCGAGCAGAAGGGCAGAGGCGGGATGAGCAAAGGGAGCAGAGCACTTGTCTTCGCGTGTCATTGTCCAGCGCACTGTACGCCGCGCACCAAATAAAGCGCATGCGATGCAGAAATTCTCAGCGCGCTGAATGGATTTTACAGCGTGCTTGCTTTTGCAGCATCTGTTGGAGATGCTCCGCACGCTAAATTAGCGTTTTTCCAGCGCGGACTACTTTTAGCGCCTCTGTTGGAGATGCTCTAAGGATCTCATGTACCTGAATTTTGTGCTTGGCTTCATAAAAAAAACCTGTGGCTACTCTAGTTGGTTTTGGTGGGGAGGGGCTTGGATTGTTTGTGGCAGAGCACGCAAAGGAGATTTCCAGTGCTAGTAGAAATGAAGTTGTGGCTTTGGTGAGACTGAGGGAGGGATGTGATTTAGAAGTGGATGCTGACATGTTAATTAAAAGCTTGGCCGAAACTTATCCATGGAGGTGGGTCTTGAAAGCTAGAAAAGTTTCTAAAGGAGTTTTTTTTGGAAAACTTTCTATGAGCTACTAGAATTAATAAAGCTGCTATATATGACTGGGTCCCTTTAAAGGGAGGAAATATCATGGTGAATGTGAAAATCTGGAATGATGATGCAATGGCTGTAGGAAATCTCGATGTGGTTTGGGTCAGAGCGAAAGGTGTACCAAAGACTATGAAGAATTTCCATGGGCTATGTGAAATTGGCTCAACGATTGGTTAGATTCAGACTGTGGATATGAGTTAGTAAGTAAAACAAGCTTGGTCAGATTGAAAGTTGATGTGCTAGATTACAAAAAAAAATCCTAGATGGACCAAGTTAATAACTCCCAGTCTCATGGTTTACATAATCTTCTTTGAAATGGAAGAAGTAGTAGATGAAGGATGGGCTAAGGAAGATGATGAATTATCTCAAGGCTACGAAGAGTGGATGGATTTTTAGCAAGAGGAGGATAGCAGAGATCCCCAAAAAAAGCAAAACACAATGAAGATGAGGCAGACAATAGACCAATTCGTGCAAGTACACAAACCAAGATTGTTGTGGATGAGAAAGCTGCTGTTATAAAGGAACAACATGAAGATGATATTTTGTTGTACTATAAACACAAAGATAAGGATGTTGAATACAAAAAGGAAGAAGAAACTGGCTCTGTTTTTGTGAATGGAGGAGGTGGAAAAGAAAATGAGGAGGAAGAGCAAAACACTGCTGATGATAAAAATTTAGATGATGAAGTTGAGATGTCTCATTCTGTTAGTTTGGGACTAAACTAGGGATTGAGGTACATGAAGATATGACTATGGAAAATACCAATGATAGGAATTCTGACCAAGGGACACAGAGGTATAGTGGGAGGATAGCTTCAAAGAACAAAGATGATATCACAATGTTAGATAGAGCTACGACTTTGTCTAAGGCCAAAAACCTAGCTTTATCTAAAGGTATGTCATCTAATGTTGTTGATGATTATTCTGAAAATGTAGAACTAATTGATGTTGCTAATTTGATAGGAATTGACTTAGGGGTTTCTTTGGATTTGGTGGAGTACAATCTGAAACTAATTTCCTCTCATGAAAAAGCTAGAAGAGAGATATTTTTAGCTAATACCAGGGAAGAATCTAGTGAACAGGAGAATGAGAATGTCTTGGAACTTGAGGAGGTTAATTCTATACTTCAAGACTTACTACAATTAAGTAGGGAAGGGGATGAGGAACACATGGGTGATCGTTTGGAAAGTCTATTTGGTGGTATGAGGAAAGATCTTAAAGCAAACAGTGCTCATTTTGAGGTTGTTGCTGTTAAGACACCGGTGAAAACAGTGTTGAGGAGGAGGAAAAGAGTGCTCATTGGGTCAATCTCTCTCCCATAAGCAGCGTTGAATCTGTCAACCGAGTAGTACTCATGCACAAATTGTTCAAGGTCTACTCTCTTTTGTGAGGTCACAAAGGACAAGACATGCTGACATGGCTTACCAGTATGCTGCCATTCAAGATAAGTGTTGGAAATATGAACTAGAGGCAATAATGATGTATTATTATATTTCCATTTTCATAATTAAGAGTTTATATTTCATGTTAAAACCGTTGTGATCCTAGAATAAGTGATTCAGTGAAAAACTCATATGCACATGTGGAATGGTAAATGGTAAATAATAGGTTCCTAGTCTTGCCTCTTAAGACTGACTCAAGTGTTGTTTGTGATCATGTTTCCGGATCTTAGGATATCGTTAAGTGTAATGATAGTCGTAAAACAATATTGAAGGTATGACATTAGAAGAATGGTCATATTGAATCACTCCAATATTGTTTGTTATACTTTGAGATAATATCGTCTGAAATCAATTGTTATAACACGGAGTGTTAGCATGTGTTTTTAGTTCCTCGGACGGTGAACATTGGGGTTGCTCAAACATCATCTGTAACACGGTGATCATATAGACAACTTACAGGTTCATCTGGAAGTTTGACAATGGACTAGATAGCACGAGAGAGGGATTTGCTCCTCTGATGATGGAGAGATATTCTTAAGGCCCTCTTGGTGTGACGACATCCATCATCGTCTGGCCAGACACAGGTGATTACATCATAGGGATGCCGGAACACTTCAATGAGAGAAGAACAAAACCAGTGACAAGATCAGTGGTATAATGAGCATGTGTATGAATCAGTAGGATACCGATCCATCCCGACTTTTGTAAAGTATCGCGATGCAAAGGGAACATCATAGGATAACCGAAGCTTCACTCGAATTTCATTCGTGTAATCATAGGGGTCGATATGGACGTCCACGGTTCCACTATCGGTCATTGAACGAAGAAGTTTCGTTCATGTCTATGATTTACCAAACCTACAGGGTCACAAGCTTAAAGTAATCACGACCTGCTGAGTGTTAGTAGGATGAGAGCATCGATGATTTATTTGTGGAATTTTTCATTCAGAACATTTACATTTATGACCCTAATTTGCGCCCACTCTCAGATTTACCCCTAAATTTTTTATGTGCTCAAATTTGCCCTAAACAAATTAGGTCACGAGAATGCCCTTCCAGCTGGTCAAAGTTGTTTGATCAAAACTTCAAAAATTCATAACAAATTCATATGAGCTCAAAATGTTCGTTAAAATATCACCTATACACGCATGTCATTTACGTTCATTAACTACACGTGAACTTATTTGCATTCACCCTAAATAGTTGTTTAATGTTATGAACCCTAAAATGCTTTAAGGTGTGCTTTTGTCATGCACGTAAATGACATGTGCATATAGGTGATGTTTTTATGAACATTTCGATATCTTATTTTTGCATTCTTCTAAGTTCATATAAATTTGTTATGAATTTTGAAAGTTTTGGTCAAACAACTTTGACCAGATGGAAGGGCATTTTCGTGACCTAAAATGTTTTTTAGGGGCAAATTTGAGCACATAAAAATGTTAGGGGTAAATCTAAGAGTGGGCGCAACTTAGGGTCGAATGTAAATATACCTTACTGAAATAATTCCACAAATAAATTCTCGATACTCTCATCCTACTAACACTCAGCAGATCGTGATTACCTTAAGCTTGTGACCCAGTAGGTTCGGTAATCATAGACATGAACGAAACTTCTTCGTTCAATGACCATATGTGACGCCCGGACAATCAAGCTACAGTAACCTCTGCTAATGATGCCACATCACCTCAATTACTGTTGCTAATCTGGCGTTAGTTTGAAAGTGGTTCGAATTCAAATTCAAAATAAAGTCAAACAATAAAAGTTTTCAAATATTAAAACTAAAGTGTTCGAAATATAGCAAATAAATCATAGATGATCGTGGTAGTGGAACCACATTTTTATAAATTATTTAAATGAACAAAAATAAATGAAACAACAGCTTAAACAATTAAATAAATGCCTTTTATTGATTAGAAAATATTAAATTATTTTATTTGGGTTTAAAATTTTGTGGCAGTGGTGTAATTAGTAAAACTAATTTAGGTACTAATGATATGTTTTACAAAACTAAAATAAATTGGAAACTAACATAAAACAGAAACGATAAAATAAATAAACGAGAAAAGAAACCAAAAGGCAAACCCTTCCCGGCCCAACCGGGCCATGGCCCAACCGGCCGCCCTCTAGGCCGGCCCACTTCCCCTTCCTACTAACTCCCCCGAAACCCTAACCTCCTCCCCACTCGCTCCCACTACCCCCGATCCAGTTCTGGATCGGGATCGATCCCCATCGGCCCTCGCCCGAGGCAACCGCGCCCTCGAACCCCGCCGACGCCGATCCCACCCCTCCCTCCACCGCCGGACCTTGCAGGCGCCCGGAGCCCGCGGCCGTCGCCGGACCTCCCGCGCCTCTCCCTCGCAGGATTGACCACGCCGCCCGTCACCCCTGCCGCTCGCCGGAGCTGCCCCACCGTCGTCTCCATCAACGCACGTCGTCCTCGTCTTCCTCCTCGACCCCCGCTGCCGTTTCCCTACAAACCCGCGGCGGGGCCTTCCTCCCGGCCTCTCCTCCTTCCTCCCTCGAACGTCACGGCATCGTCTGCGCCCGGACGCGCCCTCGCACCGCGGTCGCCGCGCATGGTTGCGTGCGTTGTGCGCCCCTCGCACGTCCTGGCCTAGTGCCCGACCGCGCCTCTTTCCCCCGCTCACTATTGCGAACTGCGGTTGTTACTACTGCGTTGCGCCGCTGCCTCCAGCAGCTCGTTCCGGTCACGGCCGCCTTTGGTTGCCACCGCCTCGCCCGCGCCTACCACCGCCCTTGCCGCTCGGCTCCGCCCACCACCGCTCCGCGGTGAGCACCGCAGCCGCCGTCCATGCCCGCAGCCGCCAACTGTTGCGTCACCGTTCCCCTGCTCCCGCGCGTCGCCCCATCCCCTACCTCCCAGGCGAGCCCGCCTCCCCGTGGCCTCGCAACTGTCGCCTCAGGCGGCCGGCCTCGCCGTGCCCATGGCCGGCGCCTCCCCATCGATCTGGGTGGATGCCCAATCGGGCTGGGCGCCAGTGCCCATAACCCGCACGCCCGTTAAGGCTCCCATGGGGCCTATGACACGGGGGCCCCACGTCCAGAAAGTTTTTTTTAATAAAAGAGAATTAAAAATAATAATAAATAAATAAATAAATATATTAATTAATTAACTAAATAAATAACTTAATTAATCCTGTTTAGTTAAACTAATTAAGCATGATTAACCTAAAATATATAATTAACCTATCTAATCTGTTAGTTAGGGTGATGTGTCTATGACAGACGGGACCCACACGTCAGTTTGACCCAGTCAACCCCCTGTTGACTGCTGACGTCATGCCGACGTCAGCATCCAATGTTCTGGATAATGTTGAATTAAAATATTTAAATTAATCTTAAAATGATTTAAATCTTTTAAAAATCATACAAAAAAAAACCGTAGCTCAGATGAAAATACTTTCTACATGAAAGTTGCTCAGAACGACGAGACGAACCCGGATACGCAGCCCGTTCGTCCGCCACACATCCCTAACATATCAAACTCGCAACTTTCCTCCTCCGGCTCCTCTGCCCGAAAACGCGAAACACCGGGGATACTTTCCCGGATGTTTCCCCCCTTCACCGGTATCACCTCATACCGCATTAGGGCACCCCTAGCACCGATACTTGTCATGTCATGCATCGCTATGCATCTGATTGCTTAAATATTTATTGTTTCTTCCCCCTCTTCTCTCGCTAGACACCGAGACCGACGCTGCTACTGCCTCGTTCGACTACGGAGTTGACGACCCCTCTCTCTTGCCAGAGCAACCAGGCAAGCCCCCACCCCTTGATCACCAGATATCGCCTACTCTCTTCTATACTGCTTGCATTAGAGTAATGTAGCATGTTACTGTTTTTCGTTTATCCTATCCTCATGCATAGCCTGTCCTTGTTACTACTGTTGTTACCTTTACCTGCAATCCTACATGCTTAGTATAGGATGCTAGTATTCCATCAGTGGCCCTACATTCTTGCCCGTCTGCCATGCTATACTATCGGGCTGTGATCACTCGGGAGGTGATCACGGGTTCTACTATATACTTATACATGATACATGTGGTGCCTAAAGTCGGGTTGGCTCGTGGAGCACCCGCGAGTGATTCACGGATTGGGGGCTGAAAAGACCTTTGTCCCAACGGCCATCTGTGTGGATCTTTGTGGCGGAGCGTCAGGGCAGATTGAGGCCACCTAGGAGAGAGGTGGGCCTGGCCCTGTTCGGCGTTTGCGGATACTTAACACGCTTAACGAGATCTTGGTATTTGATCTGAGTCTGGCTACTGGCCTATACGCACTAACCAACTACGCGGGAAAGATATGGGCACTCGGCGTCGTGGTATCAGCCGAAGCCTTCGTGACGTCAGCGACTGAGTGGCACGCGCCGGATTGGACTAGAACGCCTGCTAGGCTAGGTCTGCTTCCAGCCGCGTTCGCAACGTGCAGGTGTGCTAAGGGCGATGGGCCCAGACCCCTGTGCGCTTAGGTTTAGACCGGCGTGCTGACCTCTCTGTTGTGCCTAGGTGGGGCTGCGACGTGTTGATCTTCCGAGGCCGGGCATGACCCGGGAAAGTGTGTCCAGCCAAATGGGATCAAGCATGTTGGGTTATGTGGTGCACCACTGCAGGGGAGTTAATCTATTCAAATAGCCGTGATCTTCGGCAACAGGACGACTTGGAGTTGTAACTTGACCTTACGACAACTAGAACCGGATACTTAATAAAACACACCCTTCCAAGTGCCAGATACAACCCGGTGATCGCTCTCTAACAGGGCATCGAGGAGGGGATTGCCGGGTAGGATTATGCTATGCGATGCTACATGGAGGACTTCAGTCTACTCTCTTCTACATGCTGCAAGACGGAGGCTGCCAGAAGCGTAGTCTTCGGCAGGATTAGTTATCCCCCTCTTATTCTGGCTTTCTGCAGTTCAGTCCACTGATATGGCCCTTTACACATATATCCATGCATATGTAGTGTAGCTCCTTGCTTGCGGGTACTTTGGATGAGTACTCACGGTTGCCTTGTCCCCCCTTTTCCCCTTTCTCTACCCGATTGCTGCGACCAGATGATGGAACCCAGGATCCAGACGCCACCGTCGACGACGACTCCCACTACACTGGAGGTGCCTACTACTACGTGCAGCCCACTGACGACGACCAGGAGTAGTTGAAGGATCCCAGGCAGGAGGCCTGCGCCTCGTTCGATCTGTATCCCCGTTTGTGCTAGCCTTCTTAAGGCAAAATTGTTTAACTTATGTCTGTACTCAGATATTGTTGCTTCCAGTGACTCGTCTATGATCGAGCACTTGTATTCGAGCCCTCGAGGCCCCTGGCTTGTATTATGATGCTTGTATGACTTATTTTTATTTGTAGAGTTGTGTTGTGATATCTTCCCGTGAGTCCCTGATCTTGATCGTACACATTTGCGTGCATGATTAGTGTACGATTGAATCGGGGGCGCCACAAGTTGGTATCAGAGCCGACTGCCTGTAGGAATCCCCCTTCCACACTCCTTGGCCGAAGTCGAGTCTAGACATTACAAAACTTTTACTAACATGGTTGTGTACCTTACAGGCCCACGACGCCATTGGGTGGTATTAGGATCTTTTATTCCTCGACCTATAATCTAGGACTCTGACATCTCTTCTATTCGGGTGAAATGATTTTACTAACTCTGACTCTAGGTTCTCGTAACTACTTCCTACCAGAGAGCCCCTCACTCCAGATGATTGCTAGGTGCATCGAAGGATTTAGAAGATACTCTCCGATGTTTTCGAGACTTTATGCTCGTTGCTTTTGCAATTCCCTACCACTGATTTATCCCTCTGGACAAATACATACACCCGTCGTTCTTAATTTTATTCCAAATTGATCTTGTTAATACAAGATGCCCCGAACCGCTCTCCGTTGTTCCAAGAATCCTTTGAGCTTACTGCTTTACAATTCTTGCCTCATGAATACCCCTTGCGGATATTTTCTCGCACTTACTGAGTATCCGTTCATCGCAGTTGATTCATGTATTTCACAAAGGTCTTTGAAATATTATTCGATCTTCCGAAAATCCTCAACAGCTTATTGCTCTTGAAATTCTTGCTTGTTTGCATTATGGTTAATCCCATAAGTATAGTAATCTTAGTGGCATCCTTTGCCACTATCATTTTGAGCCCATTGATTCAACATGTGTGCGAATACACACAATCATTAGTTGATCCTTTTAAATTATCTTTCTGGCTCAGACGTCATTTTGAACATGAGGTGGTTCTCGACCAATCTATTTGCCGTCGATTGTGCCCTTGGTCTATCCAACTTATCCATCCTTGATCAGAGAGTCTGCTTTTTCCCCTTTGTTTTGGAAATCATAATTCCTTTGTTATCTAAACATTGAATTAGTCAGTTGTTCCTATAATCTTATCTCCTTGCATTCTTTCTTCTTCTGGTTGGGTACCGATGCTCACATCAGATCCCTCGTGGACCGTCAGATCCTTTGTTGAATTATCATCCGACAGTGTCCTTCATATCCAATAACCTTGAGAGTTTCTCCCCTGATACATAATGCCTTTGGCAAGTAATATCATATGCCTTTGTCAACCATGCTCTGCTTCGAGCATGTCTTATTTGATCCCAAAGTTCATGGTATATGTTCTAAGATGCCTCGATGGGTTGAACTAATGCCTTAACTAATCTATGTGAGCCCGAAGGATTTCACGGGCCATACTCATCTGGTATTTCACCAGGTAAAACTTTCAACACTAATGCTGAGGGAGTCCTGGATTAGGGGGTGTCTGGATGGCCTGACTATACCTTCAGCCGGACTCCTGGACTATGAAGATACAATATTGAAGACTTCGTCTCGTGTCCGGAAGGGACTTTCCTTGGCGTGGAAGGCAAGCTTGGCGATGCGGATGTTTAGATCTCCCACCATTGTAACCGACTTTGTCTAACCCTAACCCTCTCCGGTGTCTATATAAACCGAAGGGCTTTAGTCCGTAGGACAACATACAAGATACAACAATCATACCATAGGCTAGCTTCTAGGGTTTGGCCTCCTTGATCTCGTGGTAGATCTACTCTTGTACTACCCATATCATCAATATTAATCAAGCAGGACGTAGGGTTTTACCTTCATCGAGAGGGCCCGAACCTGGGTAAAACTTTGTGTCCCTTGTCTGATGTTACCATCCGCCTAGACGCACAGTTCGGGACCCCCTACCCGAGATCCGCCGGTTTTGACACCGACATTGGTGCTTTCATTGAGAGTTCCTCTGTGCCGTCGCTTTTAGGCCCGATGGCTCCTCCGATCATCAACGATGATGCAGTCCAGGGTGAGACTTTTCTCCCCGGACAGATCTTCGTCTTCGGCGGCTTCGCACTACGGGCCAATTCGCTTGGCCATCTGGAGCAGATCGAAAGCTACGCTCCTGGCCATCAGGTCAGATTCGGAAGTTTAAACTACACGACCGACGTCCGCGGGGACTTGATCTTCAACGGATTCGAGCCACAGACGAGCGTGCCGCACTATCGCGACGGGCATGATCTAGCTCTGCCGCCAAATAGTGCCCTGGAGGCCGCACACGCATCGGTTCCGACCCTCGATTCGGAACCAACTGCGCCAATCGGGGATGGGTGGTCGGACGCCGCCTCGGGGGCTGCGATCCCAATGGCGATCGAGCCGGAAACCAGCCCCGCACTCCGCAAGGCCCGTGACTCCGAGTGGCCGGACTCCTATCCGGACTCCAAGCCCTCCACGCCTCTACCAATCGAATCCGATTGGGCGCCGATCGTGGAGTTTACCGCCGCGGACATCTTTCAGCACTCGCCCTTTGGCGATATTCTGAAGTCACTAAAGTCTCTCTCTTTATCAGGAGAGCCCTGGCCGAACTGCGGTCAGCAAGGTTGGGATATGAACGACGAAGAAATTCAAAGCCCACCCACCACCCACTTTGTAGCCACTGTCGATGATTTAACCGACATGCTCGACTTCGACTCTGAAAACATCGACGGTATGGACGCCGATGTAGGAGACGACCAAGAACAAGCACCTATAGGGCACTGGAAAGCCACCTCGTCGTATGACATATACATGGTGGATACCCCAAAAGAAGGAGATGGCGATGGAACGGCTGGGGATGACCCCTCCAAGAAGCAACCTAAGCGCCGGCGTCAGCGGCGCCGCTCTAAATCCTGCCAAAGCAAAAATGGTGATTCCGGCACGGGAGATAATAATACTCCGGATAGCGCCGAAGAACACCCCCTCCAGCAAGGTTCAGCACAGGAGGATGGAGAAGCCAGCCCTCATGAGAGAGCGGCAGACAGAGAGGTTGAGGATGATAATTATATGCCTCCCTCCGAAGACGAGGCAAGCCTCGACGACGACGAATTCGTCGTGCCAGAGGATCCCGTCGAACAAGAGCGTTTCAAATGCAGGCTTATGGCCACGGCAAGAAGCCTTAAGAAAACACAGCAACAGCTTAGAGCTGACCAAGATTTGCTAGCCGACAGATGGACTGAAGTCCTCGCGGCCGAAGAGTATGAACTCGAACGCCCCTCCAAGAGATACCCAAAGCGCAGGCTGCTACCCCGATTAGAGGAGGAAGCACCTAAACCTACATCACCAGCGCATGACACGGCCGACCGGCCACCTCGTGGCCGTGACAGAGAGGCCTCTCGGCCCTCCACTCAAGCCGTGCCCCGGCGCCGCTCAAAACATACTAAGGCACGGGAGAATGTGCCAGACCTGCGAGACATACTGGAGGACAAGGCAAGGCAAACAAGATCGATGTACGGATCGCGCGGGCGCCCCACGGTACGTGACGGTGATCGTCACTCCGGATATAATAAATCTGGTCGGGCAGAACACAATAGACAAAGCTCATTTGAGCTGCGTCGTGATATAGCCCAATACAGAGGCGCCGCACACCCACTATGCTTCACGGATGAAGTAATGGATCATAAAATCCGTGAGGGTTTCAAACCCGTGAACATCGACTCATATGATGGCACAACAGATCCTGCGGTATGGATCGAGGATTATCTCCTTCGTATCCACATGGCCCGCGGCGATGATCTACACGCCATCAAATACCTCCCACTCAAACTTAAGGGACCAGCCTGACATTGGCTTAACAGCTTGCCGGCAGAATCAATCGGTTCTTGGGAGGACCTGGAAGCCGCATTCCTTGACAACTTCCAGGGCACTTATGTGCGACCACCAGACGCCGATGACCTAAGCCACATAATTCAGCAGCCAGAGGAATCGGCCACGCAATTCTGGACACGGTTCCTAAGAAAGAAAAATCAAATAGTCGACTGTCCGGACGCAGAGGCCCTAGCAGCCTTCAAGCATAATATCCGCGACGAGTGTCTTGCCCGGCACCTTGGACAAGAAAAGCCGAAATCTATGGCAGCCCTCACGACACTCATGACCCGCTTTTGCGCGGGAAAGATAGCTGGCTAGCTCGTAGCAACAACTTGGCCAAGAACCTTGGTAATTCGGACACCAAGGACAACAGTGGCAGGTCGCATCGGAACAAGCAAAAACGCCGTGTTAACAGCGACAGCAACGAGGATACGACAGTCAATGCCGGATTCAGAGGCTACAAATCCGGTCAGCGGAAAAGGCCATTCGAAAGAAATATTCTGGGCCCGTCTAGTTTGGACCGAATACTCGACCGCTTGTGCCAGATACATGGCACCCCCGAAAAGCCAGCCAATCACACCAACAGAGATTGTTGGGTGTTCAAGCAGGCAGGCAAGCTAAATATCGAAAACAGAGACAAGGGGCTGCGTAGCGACGAGGAGGAGGAGCCCAGGCTGCCGAACAATAGTGGACAGAAGGGTTTTCCCCCACAAGTGCAGACGGTGAACATGATATACGCAACCCACATCCCCAAGAGGGAGCGGAAGTGTGCATTACGTGACGTATACGCGATGGAGCCAGTCGCCCCAAAGTTCAACCCATGGTCCTCCTGTCCGATCACTTTTGATCGAAGGGACCACCCCACTACCATCCGTCATGGCGGGTTCGCCGCATTGGTTCTAGACCCAATTATCGACGGATTTCACCTCACAAGAGTCCTTATGGACGGCGGCAGCAGCCTGAACCTGCTTTACCAGGATACAGTGCAGAAAATGGGCATAGATCCCTCGAGGATTAAGCCCACCAAAACGACCTTTAAAGGTGTCATACCAGGTGTAGAGGCCAAATGTACAGGCTCAGTCACACTTGAAGTGGTCTTCGGATCTCCGGATAATTTCCGAAGCGAGGAGTTAATCTTCGACATAGTCCCGTTCCGCAGTGGCTATCACGCACTGCTCGGGCGAACCGCATTCGCAAAATTCAATGCGGTGCCGCACTACACATATCTTAAGCTCAAGATGCCAGGCCCTCGAGGAGTAATCACGGTCAATGGAAACACCGAACGCTCCCTCCGAACGGAGGAGCACACGGCGGCCCTCGCAGCGGAAGTACAAAGCAGCCTCTCAAGGCATCTCTCCAGTCCGGCCGTTAAACGTCCGGACACTGCTAAACACACCCGGAGTAACCTACAACAAGACCTCCTAGCACGTTCTGAGTAGGCGCAGCAATGCGGCCCCAACCCTAGCCCTCGCGATATAGCAAAACCAGTGCTTCGCATGCATAACTACGCCCTTGAAATACCATGGGCACAGGGGGAGGGGCACTATCACGGCATGCCCGAAACACGGCTTAAACCGCACTAGGGGCTGCGGATTTCTTTATTTTCTCTTACTTTCAGGACTCCATACTTCGGCGACCTGTTCGGCAATTCAATTGCCGCACAAACGATGCAAGAACCAGGGAAGCAGACAAGCCATGCCGCATTATGGAACTCCCAGGTGGTCTCTATCACGAGCAGTATACCTGTTTTGCATACAATTCCGCGGCCTGCCCCTGGACCGGACATGTCAAATAGTCCAACTTTTTGCTTATCGCGCTATTTGTATCGTTCTGCTTTGATCGCAGCATTTTTAATAAACAATGCATAGCTTTTATCTATTTTTGCATTACTCTTTTTATGAATATATGTACATTAATGACATGTTGCATTCGTACACTGTGGTACGGCCAATGCGCCAGGGGCTTGAGTACCCCTCAATATGGCGCAAAAAAGTCCGGACACTTTCACAAGTGCGGCACCCCGAACTTATAGCATTATATGCATCGGCTCCGAATCGTGTCTTGGGTCAATAGTTGGGTTTTCCCGGCTCCTATGTTTTGGTACCTTACGTTCGGCTATATCGACTAAGGTAGCACTAGGAGAACTACTGCGATTGTGCCCCAGTTGAGCTGGGCTGAGCACCTAAGTAGAGAAAACTAAAACTGACTGTCATGATGAAGCGAGAGACCGGTCGCTGTTCGAGAGGTTTTTCGAGTCCCTAAAGACTTATGCCGCTTAGAGCGAGGAGTCAGCTTTGTCCGACCAAGGAATGGATAGCGCCCCGAACTCGGTCTTTCGAATACTAGGGGCTTCGCCGAAATTTAAAATTATAGAGTTCTATGGCTAAGTGAGAGTGTTCAAGCATTATAGTCCGATTGCCTTGTTCGTTGTGCTGAGCGCCTCCCTCGAAGGACCCAAACATGGGAAAAAGAGTGCTCAGGTTTATCCCGAACACCCCAGCACTAGTGCCATGGGGGCAGAAGCCGACGACTGGCCATCTCTCAATTTTTGATAAACGACCGCACAGAAAGTAATATTTTAAATTCAAAAAAGCATTGCTTAGCGCATATGAAAAAGTTTTCAGCGCACAGGACAATACGAGCGAGTTTACTCAAAAATTACATCCTTGGTACATTCATCCGCCATAAGGCGGGCACCCTTCAGAACGTCCTTATAATAGTTCTCGGGTTTGCGATGCTCTTTCCCCAGCGGTGGCCCGTCCTTCACAAGCTTCTCACCGTCCAGCTTGCCCCAGTGCACCTTAGCGCGGGCAAGGGCCCTACGGGCATCTTCAATGCAAACGGAGCGCTTGATGACCTCGAGCCTTGGACAGGCCTCCACCAACCGCCGCACCATCCCGAAGTAGCTCCCAGACAGAGCCTCTCCAGGCCACAGCCGAACTATGAGGCCCTTCATGGCCTGTTCGGCCGCCTTGTGGAGCTCGACCAGCTGCTTCAGCTGGTCGCTCAGGGGCACTGGGTGTCCGGCCTCAGCATACTGAGACCAGAACACCTTCTCTGTCGAGCTGCCCTCCGCGGCTCGGTAGAATGCAGCGGCATCGGATACGCTACAGGGAAGATCTACAAATGCTCCTGGCGAGCTCCGGATTCGGGTAAGTAACAAGAAGCTCACTTTTACATGTTTGCTTTGCATAAAGAATGCCTTACCCGCCGCTATCTTTTTTACCGCATCCAACTCCTGGAGGGCCTTCTGGGATTCAGCCTTGGTAGACTTGGCATTCTCAATAGCTGCCGCGAGCTCGGATGCTCGCGTATTTGAGTCAAGCTCCAAACTCTCATGTTTTTCCATGAGAGCCTGGAGCTCTTGCCGCACCTCTCCAACCTGGGCTTCATACCTCTCCCGCTCGGAGCGCTCCGTGGCCGCTCTCTTATCGGCCTCGGCCAACGCTTGCTTGAGGGTCTCCACCTCAGTTGTGGCCCCTACAATAACCATGTTAATCCTGTCATATTTTTGCAATTGCACTTTTATATTTTCTTTTTTTATAAGGTATCTCTTACCTTCTTTCTCCTCGAGCTGTCGCTTGGCAAGACCGAGCTCTTGCTAGGACCGCTCGAGGCCCTGCTTCAGGGCGCCCACCTCCGCAGTCAGTGTGGCGGTCGCTAGCAGCGAAGCCTGCATACGCATATTGACTCTTTTTTGTTAGACTCCTGCGAATTTATTTGATCCTCTATTCGACTTTTCTTTCCGAAAGCCAAACAGAGCATCAGGGGCTACTGTCTATGCGGTAATACTTTTACGTATTTTTTACTTACCTCGAAGCCTGTTAGAAGGCTGGCACAAGCTTCAGTCAGCCCGCTCTTGGCGGACTGAACCTTCTGGATCACCGTACTCATAATAGTACGGTGCTCCTCGTCAATGGAGGCGCCGTTAAGCACCTCCAGCAGATTGTCCGGCGCCTCCGGTTGGAGGGGGGCCGCCGGCTCAGAAGGCTTGCTCCTCTTGGAAGGAGTTCGCCTACCGCAGTCCGGAACCGTTGACGATTTCGGCGCGGTGTCCGGCTCAAAGCCGGACTTGGAGCCCTGGGGGGTTTTATCCCCTTTACTCCTGGAGTCCGGGAGGTCGCCTTGTGGCGCCTCCAGGACCACCTCCTCCTGACTTGGAGCTTGTTGGGACAACACTTCGGCGTCGTCCGTAGGGCAGGGGGAGGTAGCCGTCGGAAGGGAGTTCACGTCCGACGAATCCAGGGAGCCGCTCGACGACTCGTCGAGCCCGGCCCACCGGACGCTTGGCCCTGCGCGGCCACTCCTCTTCGTCATCATCGACGTCGGCGGGGTAGTCCGGAGGAAGGGTTTTCCCCTTCTTGGACCCTTCAGCCTCCCCGGTCGGGGCGGCCTTCCTTTTCTTTCCTCCCCCCGCTGGAGGGGGAGAGGTTTCTTCTTCCTCCTCCTCATTTTCACGGGAGGAGCGCGTCTCGGATTCGTCGGATGAAGAATCCGACACCTCCTGGCGCCGGGAACTCTTTTGAGTCCCCGTGGCCCTCTTCTTGGCCTTCTTCTTCAGCACCACGTAAGGTGCCGGAGCCAGCAGCTTCGCTAAGCGAGCATCGGCTGGGTCTTCGGGCAAAGGGGCCGGACAGTCGATCTGTCCGGACTTCGCCAGCCAATCCTGTCAAAGGAAAGGGACTTTAGATCCCACGTAGAGTCAAACTATGGATAACCAACATCCTGTAAAAGGTGAAAATAGATTACCGCACTAGCGGGAAGCTGCGTGCTGAATCCGCGGTCCTCGAAAGCGGATGCGGGAGCCTCAGCGCCTTTGAATAGCACCTTCCAGGCGTCTTCGTACGTTGTGTCGAAGAGCCTGCTTAGGGTTGGGTGCTGCACTGGGTCGAACTCCCACAAATTGAAGCCCCGTTGCCGACACGGGAGGATCCGGCGGACGAGCATAACCTGGACTACGTTGACAAGCTTGAGCTGCTTGTTCACCAAGGTTTGGATGCATTTTTGCAGTCCGGTTACCTCTCCTTTATTGCCCACGACAGGCCCGTCTCTTTCCAAGACGTGAGCCGCGTAGGGGG
This sequence comes from Aegilops umbellulata, assembly GCA_032464435.1. NCBI lineage: Eukaryota > Viridiplantae > Streptophyta > Magnoliopsida > Poales > Poaceae > Aegilops > Aegilops umbellulata. The sequence goes on along the minus strand of CP136059.1, from coordinate 375,007,959 downwards.
TCTGGACCGGAACTCGGGGGCTGCGACCCATTTGGGATCGCACGGCTCGGTGATGTAAAACCACCCCGATTGCCACCCCTTCAGGGTCTCAACAAAGGAGCCCTCGAGCCATAGGACATTGGCTATCTTGCCCGCCATGGCGCCTCCGCACTCTGCCTGGTTGCCGCGCACCATCTTGGGCTTGACGTTGAAAGTCCTGAGCCATAGGCCGAAATGGGGGCGGACGCAGAGGAAAGCCTCACACACGACGATAAACGCCGAGATGTTGAGGACGAGTTCGGGGACAGATCATGGAAATCTAGGCCATAGTAGAACATGAGCCCCCGGATGAATGGGTGGAGAGGAAAGCCCAGTGCACGGAGGAAATGCGGAAGGAATACTACCCTCTCATGGGGCCTTGGGGTGGGGAGGAGCTGCCCCTCTTCGGGAAGCCGGTGCGCGATGTCGTTAGACAAGTATCCGGCTTTCCTCAGGTTTTTGACATGTCCCTCCGTAACGGAGGAGACCATCCACTTGCCTCCCACTCCAGACATGGCTGGAGAAGGTTGAGGTGGGAAGTGCGGGCTTGGGCGCTGGAGCTCGAGTACGCGGAAGATGGATAGGCAAAGGAGGAAGAAGGCGTAGGTAAAAAGGTGGATCCTTATCCCCTTATATGGGTGGATGCGGCTAAGCGTCCCCACCAGCCTAGTAAAACTCGCTTATCTCCCAAGCGCCATGATAAATGGCGCGATTGGTTTACCCACGTCCGTATTGATGAGAATCCCGTAAATAAGGGGACACGATCTCTGTTTTGACAAGACGTGCCAAGGAAACCGCCTCGCGAAATGCGCTGAGGTGGGGGAGTAAAAACGATTCGAATAAAGACTTGGCCGTGGTGTGATGTCACGCTACGGAATACGTCAGCAGATTAGATTTGTGTAAATTATTCTCTCTATGGCAATATGTGGAAACATATTTTGCAGAGTCGGACACTGTCTTTTGTGTTCAAAATCTTCTATGAAGTACTTGGAGGAGGAACCCGCCTTGCAATGCCGAAGACAATCTGCGGGCCGGACTCGTCGTCATTGAATCCTGGCTCAGGGGCTACTGAGGGAGTCCTGGATTAGGGGGTGTCCGGATGGCCGGACTATACCTTTAGCCGGACTCCTGGACTATGAAGATACAAGATTGAAGACTTCGTCCCGTGTCCGGAAGGGACTTTCCTTGGCGTGGAAGGCAAGCTTGGCGATGCGGATATTTAGATCTCCTACCATTGTAACCGACTCTGTGTAACCCTAACCCTCTCCGGTGTCTATATAAACCGGAGGGCTTTAGTCTGTAGGACAACATACAAGATACAACAATCATACCATAGGCTAGCTTCTAGGGTTTAGCCTCCTTGATCTCGTGGTAGATCTACTCTTGTACTACCCATATCATCAATATTAATCAAGCAGGACGTAGGGTTTTACCTCCATCGAGAGGGCCCAAACCTGGGTAAAACTTTGTGTCCCTTGTCTCCTGTTACCATCCGCCTAGACGCACAGTTCGGGACCCCCTACCCGAGATCCGCCGGTTTTGACACCAACAAATGCCATTATCAAAATGAGAAGTGAATGTGAGGTTCTGCTTTGGAGAAGTGGGAGTCGACCTTGAACTCTGTGTTCATGCCTATGGACCCGATGTAGAATCTATCATGGAAGCTTCTTGTAAGTAATAATGGTCCCCTTGTTATAAGTTCATCTTGTATCTATGTTGGTCCTTTGCAACCGTGGTTCCGACCATGATTGATCATCTTTGATCCTTTTCTCGGACAAGTTGAACCACTTGTCCTCTGCAGATCAGTGCACCCGTCCAACCTCTATTATGATCTACCTTCGAGAATTACCCCGTGGTATCTCGATAATAGCACAGAACCATATTACTTCTTATGAGTTCTTCAAGCATTGTTTCTCACTGATTCCAATTTTCCCTGGGTTCTGAGTTATTAGTCACTCGAGAATACCAATAAGTGAATCGATTCCGCACTCCAATTCAATGGCTCTTAAGTAATTTTCGTTGCTTATGAGTTTAATAATCATTCAAGTCATTCATAGCCTGATTGGCTATATCCTTATAATGCAACTTTTTAACTGTGCTACCTGATCCTTCTTCCCGGAGCACAAATTTCGACGGTGAGCTAATCTTACATCGATCTTCCTCATCATATCATTTCGCCTTGAACCACAAGCTTGGTCTCAAGCTTGTGTCGTACCCATGGTTCCAATAACCCTTCGCTTCATCATTCATTTGGCCTGATGTCGTCGCTGATTGATTACGTCTTCATGAAATCTCTCGATAAATGTGTCGTGATCATCATCAACCTTATGAGCTCTTCCAGGATATCGATCGAATTCATGATGAGAAATACCACCCTTGCCCTCGATGATTTGTGTTATCATCGGCCACTTTATCGCCTTCCCTCCAACACAAACTTGTTCGTGTTTTGTGTTATACCTTGAGTTCCATGCTATCCAGCATTTGTTCTTTACCTTGGAATGTTACCACCTTTTATGTCAAGAATGTCGTGGGAATTTACCACCTCTTGAGAATTCTTGATACAAGTGATGCATCTCACCATCACCATTCCTTCTTGGTCCCCGTGTTATTTATAACCGGAATGCCGAAAAATGAACTATGATTCGTGAATTCAAAACTTCTAGCAACCCTATTGCTTGTAAGTTACGAATGATAGTTTCTTTCTTCATATGTTGATTATTGACTCATCATTCTAACATTGATCATGTTACTTAGTCCATATTTTGGATGCACTTTTCGATCAATGTTTAATTGCGTATGCTTTCCTCTAGCACACCATTATATCATTTGATATAAAAAATGTTATCTCCTTGTTCACATGACTGTGGAAACCCATCTTTTTGGAAATCTAGAGGAATTATCGCTGAGTCAATCAGCCACCTCCTCGCCTCTCCTTGGTTTAATGATGAAATCTTGTTTCGGAACTCGCTTCCATAGATCATTTCCAAGAATCTCACGGTGTCATCTCGTCAAATTTTGTTGCACCTTCTCTTCTCAGGCATCCTAAGTCGGAGGTATCCTGACACTAATCGGATCTGAACCTCGGTCATATATGATGGTTGGAACATATTGTTAAGGTGATGTCATGCCTAGCACACCTGACCGGAGGACCTATTGTTATCATTTTCCTTTTAGCAAGGCTATCCATTCTTCCATGAGGAAATTGTAAAACTTATTCTACAAGTTGTTCCTAATGGATCCTTTGTGTATCCGAAGTCTGACCTTTGCTTGAAGACCATGTTAATGCTATCTCGAAGCATGTCTGTGGTACTCCGATTTTTGACAAGAAAATTTAAGGCACAATGCTAAAATTTCTTTATCAATTATCCAAACACCGTTGTATGGGTAATGTTATGCAATTCCTCTCCCCTTACCTAAATGGTTTTCTACTTTCCATCCTGTCTTGGATATCATGCTCTGCTTGTCCTTGGGAAGGATATACCCCTGAAATATGTGTTTAAACACATTTTTCCTTTCCATTATTCTGTTTAACCTGATGATCACATTTTTATTTCCATTGGTTTGTTTGACCTTTATTGTGATCTATATAATCTAAGCAGTAATAATTCACTGCTTATGTAAACACCCCGGTGTACCATTCTGTCAGCAAGACCCTATTGCTATTGTTGATGACATTCCGGTAGCCACTGATGGACGAGAAATTTGCCTAATGGCCCGCCTCGTTCAACGAGCAGGAAAATGGTTCTCTTCGTCCCTTGCCCTTGGTACCGATGTTGACATGAACATAACTCACAGGCTTTCCTCTGACCTGCATTGCTATCATGATCATGCATGATCACAACGCCCTCCCTATTTTTTTACCCACGTGGTGGGCCCATAACCCACAGTTCCACAGGATCGAAAACTGACTCTCCTGTACACCCCTGTTGCTAAAGTTATTTCTCGCGTTTGGCTTCATATGTAATTCGCGAGCCAACTTCCTGGTGATCCATTCTGGTATCAGACGCAATACTTATTCTCGCTGCTCTGGACCCCTTTCACACTTTGTTTCAGGCAACGAACGATTGCCTATGCGCTTGAAACTTCTATTTTGCACCTTCTTACTTTGCTCCAGATATTGTCTTAAATTTCAATTCGAGAGTTACTTTCCGCCACCTTCCTCGTTGTTGTCTACCAGATAGTCTACCCTACAGAGGTCCATTCTTTCGGTATACCCCCTTAATCTTTCGTTAGTATGATGAAGATGTTGGGGAACGTTGCAGAAAATTAAAATTTTTCCTACGGTTTCACCAAAATCCATCTATGAGTTCATCTAGCAATGAGTCATGGGAGAGAGAGATTGCATCTACATACCACTTTGTAGATCGCGAGCGGAAGCGTTCAACGAACGGGGATGAAGTAGTCGTACACACCGTGATCCAAATCACCGGAGATCCTAGCACCGAAAGCACGGCACCTCCGCGTTCAACACACGTACGGTCAGCGTAACGTCTCCTTCTTCTTGATCCAGCAAGGCAAAGGAGAGGTTGGGGAAGATGGCTCCAGCAGCAGCACGACGGCGTGGTGATGGTGGAACTACAGTACTCCGGCAGGGCTTCGCCATGCTCAACGGAGGAGGAGGAGGTGTTGGGGAGGGAGAGGGAGGCGCCAGGGCAAGGGGTGCGCAGCCCTCCCCTCACCCCTCTATTTATAGGGGAAGGGGCAAGGGGGGCCGACCCCTCTAGATGGTATCTAGAGGGGTGGCGGCGGCCTAGGGGAGGAGGCTTGCCCCCCAAGCAAGGGGGGCGCCCCCCTCACGGTTTCCCCCAACCCTAGGCGCATGGGCCCTTGGGGGGAGGCGCACCAGCCCACTTTGGGCTGGTTCCCTTCCTCATACAGCCCATGAGGCCCTCCGGGAGAGGTGGCCCCTCCCGGTTGACCCACAGAACCCCTTCGGTGGCCCCGGTACAATACCGATATGCCCCCCGAAACTTCCCGGTGTCCGTATGATGACTTCCCATATATAAATCTTTACCTCCGGACCATTCCGAAACTCCTCGTGACGTCCGGGATCTCATCCGGGACTCCGAACAACATTCGGGTTACTGCATATACATATCTTCACAACCCTAGCGTCACCGAACCTTAAGTGTGTAGACCCTACGGGTTCGGGAGACATGCAGACATGACCGAGACGGCTCTCGGGCAATAACCAACAGCGGGATCTGGATACCCATGTTGGCTCCCACATGCTCCACGATGATCTCATCGGATGAACCACGATGTCGAGGATTCAATTAATCCCGTATACGATTCCCTTTGTCAATCGGTATTTTACTTGCCCGAGATTCGATCGTCGGTATCCCAATACCTCGTTCAATCTCGTTACCGGCAAGTCACTTTTCTCGTACCGTAATGCATGATCCCGTGATCAAATACTTTGATCACATTGAGCTCATTATGATGATGCATTACCGAGAGGGCCCGGTGATACCTCTCCGTCAAGCGGAGTGACAAATCCCAGTCTCGATCTGTGTCAACCCAACAGACACTTTCAGAGATACCCGTAGTATACCTTTATAGTCACCCAGTTACGTTGTGACGTTTGGTACACCCAAAGCACTCCTACGGTATCCGGGAGTTACACGATCTCATGGTCTAAGGAAAGGATACTTGACATTGGAAAACTCTAGCAAACGAACTATGCGATCTTATGCTATGTTTAGGATTGGGTCATGTCCATCACATCATTCTCCTAATGATGTGATCTCGTTATCAATGACATCCAATGTCCATAGTCAGGAAACCATGACTATCTATCGATCAACGAGCTAGTCAACTAGAGGCTTACTAGGGACATGTTGTTGTCTGTTATTCACACATGTATTACGATTTCCGGATAACACAATTATAGCACGAATAAAGACAATTATCATGAATAAGGAAATATAATAATAATGCTTTTATTATTGCATCTAGGGCATATTTCCAACAGTCTCCCACTTGCACTAGAGTCAATAATCTAGTTACATTGTAATGAATCGAACACCCATAGAGTTCTGGTGCTGATCATGTTTTGCCTTAGGGAGAGGTTTAGTCAACGGATCTTCGACATTCAGATCCGTGTGCACTTTACAAATTTCTATGTCTCCATCTTGAACATTTTCACGAATGGAGTTGAAGCGACGCTTGATGTGCCTGGTCTTCTTGTGAAACCTGGGCTCCTTGGCAAGTGCAATAGCTCCAGTGTTGTCACAGAAGAGTTTGATTGGCCCCGACGCATTGGGTATGACTCCGAGGTCGGTGATGAACTCCTTCACCCAAATTGCTTCATGTGCTGCCTCCGAGGCTGCCATGTACTCCGCTTCACATGTAGATCCCGCCACGACGCTTTGCTTGCAACTGCACCAGCTTACTGCCCCACCATTCAAAATATACACGTATCCGGTTTGCGACTTAGAGTCATCCAGATCTGTGTCGAAGCTAGCGTCGACGTAACCTTTTACGACGAGCTCTTCATCACCTCCATAAACGAGAAACATTTCCTTAGTCCTTTTCAGGTACTTCAGGATATTCTTGACCGCTGTCCAGTGTTCCTTGCCGGGATTACTTTGGTACCTTCCTACCAAACTTACGGCAAGGTTTACATCAGGTTTGGTACACAGCATGGCATACATAATAGAACCTATGGCTGAGGCATAGGGGATGACACTCATCTCTTCTATATCTTCTGCCGTGGTCGGACATTGAGCTGAGCTCAATTTCACACCTTGTAACACAGGTAAGAACCCTTTCTTAGATTGATCCATATTGAACTTCTTCAATATCTTATCAAGGTATGTGCTTTGTGAAAGACCTATGAGGCGTCTTGATCTATCTCTATAGATCTTGATGCCTAATATATAAGCAGCTTCTCCAAGGTCCTTCATTGAAAAACTTTTATTCAAGTAGGCCTTAATGCTGTCCAAGAGTTCTATATCATTTCCCATCAAAAGTATGTCGTCTACATATAATATGAGAAATGCTACAGAGCTCCCACTCACTTTCTTGTAAACACAGGCTTCTCCATAAGTCTGTGTAAACCCAAACGCTTTGATCATCTCATCAAAGCGAATGTTCCAACTCCGAGATGCTTGCACCAGCCCATAAATCGAGCGTTGGAGCTTGCACACCTTGTCAGCATTCTTAGGATCGACAAAACCTTCCGGCTGCATCATATACAATTCTTCCTTAAGGAAACCATTAAGGAATGCCGTTTTGACGTCCATTTGCCATATTTCATAATCGTAGAATGCGGCAATTGCTAACATGATTCGGACGGACTTCAGCTTCGCTACCGGTGAGAAAGTCTCATCGTAGTTAATTCCTTGAACTTGTCGATAACCCTTAGCGACAAGCCGAGCTTTATAGATGGTCACATTACCATCCGCGTCTGTCTTCTTCTTAAAGATCCATTTATTTTCTATCGCTCGCCGATCATCGGGCAAGTCTGTCAAAGTCCATACTTTGTTTTCATACATGGATCCTATCTCGGATTTCATGGCTTCTAGCCATTTGTCGGAATCCGGGCCCGCCATTGCTTCCTCATAGTTCGAAGGTTCACCGTTGTCTAACAACATGATTTCCAAGACAGGGTTGTCGTACCACTCTGGTGCGGAACGTGTCCTTGTGGACCTTCGAATTTCAGTAGGAGCTTGATTAGAAGTATCTTGATCATCATCATTTATTTCCTCTCTAGTCGGTGCAGGCACCTCAGAAACGTTTTCCTGAGCTTCGCCATTTTCCGGTTCAAGAGGTAACACTTCATCAAGTTCTACTTTCCTCCCACTTACTTCTTTCGAGAGAAACTCTTTCTCTAGAAAGGATCCATTCTTGGCAACAAAGATCTTGCCTTCGGATCTGAGGTAGAAGGTATACCCAATAGTTTCTTTAGGGTATCCTATGAAGACGCATTTTTCCGACTTGGGTTCGAGCTTTTCAGGTTGAAGTTTCTTGACATAAGCATCGCATCCCCAAACTTTTAGAAACGGTAGCTTAGGTTTCTTCCCAAACCATAATTCATATGGTGTCGTCTCAACGGATTTAGACGGAGCCCTATTTAAAGTGAATGCGGCAGTCTCTAAAGCATAGCCCCAAAAAGATAGCGGTAAGTCGGTAAGAGACATCATAGATCGCACCATATCTAATAGAGTGCGATTACGACGTTCGGACACACCATTACGCTGAGGTGTTCCAGGCGGCGTGAGTTGTGAAAATATTCCACATTTTCTTAAGTGCGTGCCAAATTCGTGACTCAAGTATTCTCCTCCACGATCTGATCGTAGAAACTTGATCTTTCTATCACGTTGATTTTCAACCTCACTCTGAAATTCCTTGAACTTTTCAAAGGTCTCAGACTTGTGTTTCATTAAGTAGACATACCCATATCTACTCAAGTCATCAGTGAGGGTGAGAACATAACGATAGCCACCGCGAGCCTCAACACTCATTGGACCGCACACATCGGTATGTATGATTTCCAATAAGTTGGTTGCTCGCTCCATTGTTCCTGAGAACGGAGTCTTGGTCATTTTACCCATGAGGCATGGTTCGCACGTGTCAAATGATTCATAATCAAGAGACTCTAAAAGTCCATCTGCATGGAGCTTCTTCATGCGTTTGACACCTATGTGACCAAGGCGGCAGTGCCACAAATATGTGGGACTATTGTTATCAACTTTAACTCTTTTGGTATTCACACTATGAATATGTGTATCATCACGTACGAGATTCATTAAGAATAAATCATTAACCATCGGAGCATGACCATAAAACATATCTCTCATATAAATAGAACAACCATTATTCTCGGATTTAAATGAGTAGCCATCTTGAATTAAACGAGATCCAGATACAATGTTCATGCTCAAACTTGGCACAAAATAACAATTATTGAGGTTTAAAACTAATCCCGTAGGTAAATGTAGAGGTAGCGTGCCGACAGCGATCACATCTACCTTGGAACCATTCCCGACGCGCATCGTCACCTCGTCCTTCGCCAGTCTCCGTTTATTCCGCAGCTCCTGCTTTGAGTTACAAATGTGAGCAACTGCACCGGTATCAAATACCCAAGAGCTACTACGAGTACTGGTAAGGTACACATCAATTACATGTATATCGCATATACCTTTGGTTTTGCCGGCCTTCTTGTCCGCTAAGTATTTGGGGCAGTTCCGCTTCCAGTGACCACTTCCCTTGCAATAAAAACACTCAGTCTCGGGCTTGGGTCCATTCTTTGGCTTCTTCCCGGCAACTTGCTTACCGGGCGCGGCAACTACCTTGCCGTCCTTCTTGAAGTTCTTTTTACCCTTGCCCTTCTTGAACTTAGCGGTTTTATTCACCATCAACACTTGATGCTCCTTCTTGATTTCTACCTCTGCTGATTTCAGCATAGCATATACCTCAGGAATGGCCTTTACCATCCCCTGCATATTGTAGTTCATCACAAAGCTCTTGTAGCTAGGTGGAAGCGACTGGAGGATTCTGTCAATGACCGCTTCATCCGGGAGATTAACTTCCAGTTGAGTCAAGCGGTTGTGCAACCCAGACATTTTGAGTATGTGTTCACTGACAGAGCTATTTTCCTCCATCTTACAGCTAAAGAATTTGTCGGAGACTTCATATCTCTCGACCCGGGCATGAGCTTGGAAAACCATTTTCAGCTCTTCGAACATCTCATATGCTCCATGTCTCTCAAAACGCTTTTGGAGCCCCGGCTCTAAGATGTAAAGCATGCCGCACTGAACGAGGGAGTAATCATCGCAGCATGACTGCCAAGCGTTCATAACGTCTTGTTATGCAGGGAGAATAGGTGCGTCACCCAGCGATGCTCGTAGGACATAATCTTTCTTGGCAGCTATGAGGATGATCCTCAGGTTCCGGACCCAGTCCGTATAGTTGCTGCCATCGTCTTTCAGCTTGGTTTTCTCTAGGAACGCGTTGAAGTTGAGGACTACGTTGGCCATTTGATCTACAAGACATATTGTAAAAAATTTAGACTAAGTTCATGATAATAAAGTTCATTTAATCAAATTATTTAATGAACTCCCACTTAGATAGACATCCCTCTTCTAGTCATCTAAGTATTACATGATCCGAGTCAACTAGGCCGTGTCCGATCATCACGTGAGACGGACTAGTCAACATCGGTGAACATCTTCATGTTGATCGTATCTTCTATACGACTCATGCTCGACCTTTCGGTCTTCTGTGTTCCGAGGCCATGTCTGTACATGCTAGGCTCGTCAAGTCAACCTAAGTGTTTGCATGTGTAAATCTGTCTTACACCCGTTGTATGTGAACGTTAGAATCTATCACACCCGATCATCACGTGGTGCTTCGAAACAATGAACTGTCGCAACGGTGCACAGTTAGGGGGAACACTTTCTTGAAATTATTATGAGGGATCATCTTATTTACTACCGTCGTTCTAAGTAAACAAGATGCAAAACATGATAAACATCACATGCAATCAAATAATAAACGTGACATGATATGGCCAATATCACATAGCTCCTTTGATCTCCATCTTGGGGCTCCATGATCATCTTGTCACCGGCTTGACACCATGATCTCCATCATCATGATCTCCATCATCGTGTCTCCATGAAGTTGCTCGCCAACTATTACTTCTACTACTATGGCTAACGCGTTTAGCAATAAAGTAAAGTAATTTACATGGCGTTTCTCAATGACACGCAGGTCATACAAAAATAAAGACAACTCCTATGGCTCCTGTCGGTTGTCATACTCATCGACATGCAAGTCGTGATTCCTATTACAATAGCATGAACATCTCATACATCACATATAGATCATTCATCATTCATCACAACTTTGGCCATATCATATCACAAAGCACTTGCTGCAAAAACAAGTTAGACGTCCTCTAATTGTTGTTGCAAGTTTTACGTGGCTGAATTAGGGTTCTAGCAAGAAAGTTTTCTTACGTACGTGAAAACCACAATGTGATTTGTCAACTTCTATTTACCCTTCATAAGGACCATTTTCATCGAATCCGCTCCAACTAAAGTGGGAGAGACAGACACCCGCCAGCCACCTTATGCAACTAGTGCATGTTAGTCGGTGGAACCGGTCTCACGTAAGAGTATGTGTAAGGTTAGTCCGGGCCGCTTCATCCCACAATACCGCTGAAGCAAGATAAGACTAGTAGCGGCAAGAAAGTTGACAACATCTACGCCCACAACAAATTGTGTTCTACTCATGCAATAGAGAACTACGCATAGACCTAGCTCTGATGCCACTGTTGGGGAACGTTGCAGAAAATTAAAAAATTTCCTACGGTTTCACCAAAATCCATCTATGAGTTCATCTAGCAACGAGTCATGGGAGAGAGAGATTGCATCTACATACCACTTTGTAGATCCCGAGCGGAAGCGTTCAACGAACGAGGATGAAGTAGTCGTACACACCGTGATCCAAATCACCGGAGATCCTAGCACCGAAAGCACGGCACCTCCATGTTCAACACACGTACGGTCAGCGTAACGTCTCCTTCTTCTTGATCCAGCAAGGCAAAGGAGAGGTTGGGGAAGATGGCTCCAGCAGCAGCACGACGGCGTGGTGATGGTGGAACTACAGTACTCCGGCAGGGCTTCGCCGTGCTCAACGGAGGAGGAGGAGGTGTTGGGGAGGGAGAGGGAGGCGCCAGGGCAAGGGGTGCGCAGCCCTCCCCTCAACCCTCTATTTATAGGGGAAGGGGCAAGGGGGGCCGGCCCCTCTAGATGGGATCTAGAGGGGTGGCGGCGGCCTAGGGGAGGAGGCTTGCCCCCCAAGCAAGGGGGGCGCCCCCCTCGGGGTTTCCCCCAACCCTAGGCGCATGGGCCCTTGGGGGGGAGGCGCACCAGCCCACTTTGGGCTGGTTCCCTTCCTCATACAGCCCATGAGGCCCTCCGGGGGAGGTGGCCCCTCCCGGTGGACCCCCAGAACCCCTTCGGTGGCCCCGGTACAATACCGATATGCCCCCCGAAACTTCCCGGTGTCCGTATGATGACTTCCCATATATAAATCTTTACCTCCGGACCATTCCGAAACTCCTCATGACGTCCGGGATCTCATCCGGGACTCCGAACAACATTCGGGTTACTGCATATACATATCTTCACAACCCTAGCATCACCGAACCTTAAGTGTGTAGACCCTACGGGTTCGGGAGAGATGCAGACATGACCGAGACGGCTCTCGGGCAATAACCAACAGCGGGATCTGGATACCCATGTTGGCTCCCACATGCTCCACGATGATCTCATCGGATGAACCACGATGTCGAGGATTCAATTAATCCCGTATATGATTCCCTTTGTCAATCGGTATTTTACTTGCCCGAGATTCGATCGTCGGTATCCCAATACCTCGTTCAATCTCGTTACCGGCAAGTCACTTTTCTCGTACCGTAATGCATGATCCCGTGATCAAACACTTTGATCACATTGAGCTCATTATGATGATGCATTACCGAGAGGGCCCGGTGATACCTCTCCGTCAAGCGGAGTGACAAATCCCAGTCTCGATCTGTGTCAACCCAACAGACACTTTCAGACATACCCGTAGTATACCTTTATAGTCACCCAGTTACGTTGTGACGTTTGGTACACCCAAAGCACTCCTACGGTATCCGGGAGTTACACGATCTCATGGTCTAAGGAAAGGATACTTGACATTGGAAAACTCTAGCAAACGAACTATGCGATCTTATGCTATGTTTAGGATTGGGTCATGTCCATCACATCATTCTCCTAATGATGTGATCTCGTTATCAATGACATCCAATGTCCATAGTCAGGAAACCATGACTATCTATCGATCAACGAGCTAGTCAACTAGAGGCTTACTAGGGACATGTTGTTGTCTGTTATTCACACATGTATTACGATTTTCGGATAACACAATTATAGCACGAATAAAGACAATTATCATGAATAAGGAAATATAATAATAATGCTTTTATTATTGCCTCTAGGGCATATTTCCAACAGAAGACTCCGAAGGAAGGATGGCCTTCATCATGATGACCTGGAGCAGAGAAATGAAGACATCACCAAAAGGGATCAACTACTTCGGGAAGAGCAACCAAGACCGAGAAGAATCGTTCGAATTTCGTAACCAGAACTTTCCCCCTTACTCCCCTCTTAAATCGTGGAGGAGAATTGCGACGCCCGGATAATCAAGCTACAGTAACCTCTGCTAATGATGCCACATCACCTCAATTACTGTTGCTAATCTCGCGTTAGTTTGAAACTGGTTCGAATTCAAATTCAAAATAAATTCAAACAATAAAAGTTTTCAAATATTAAAACTAAAGTGTTCGAAATATAGCAAATAAATCATAAATGATCGTGGTGGTGGAACCACATTTTTATAAATTATTTAAATGAACAAAAATAAATAAAACAACAGCTTAAACAATTAAATAAATGCCTTTTATTAAATAGAAAATATTAAATTATTTTATTTGTGTTTAAAATTTTGTGGCAGTGGTGTAATTAGTAAAATTAATTTAGGTACTAATGATATGTTTTACAAAACTAAAATAAATTGGAAACTAAAATAAAACATAAAAGGTAAAATAAATAAAAGAGAAAAGAAACCAAAAGGCAAACCCCTCCCGGCCCAACCGGGCCACAGCCCAACCGGCCGCCCTCTAGGCTGGCCCACTTCCCCCTCCTACTAACTTCCCCGAAACCCTAACCTCCTCCCCACTCGCTCCCACTACCCCCGATCCAGTTCTGGATCGGGATCTATCCCCATCGGCCCTCGCCCGAGGCAACCGGGCCCCCGAACCCCGCCGACGCCGATGTCGCGCCCCCCCACCGCCGGACCTCGCAGGCGCCCCGGAGCCCGCGACCGTTGCCGGACCTCCCGCGCCTATCCCTCGCAGGATTGACCACGCCGCCCGTCACCCCTGCTGCTCGCCGGAGCTGCCCCACCGTCGTCTCCATCAACGCACGTCGTCCTCGTCTTCCTCCTCGACTCCCGCTGCCGTTTCCCTACAAACCCGCGGTGAGGCCTTCCTCCCGGCCTCTCCTCCCTCCCTCCCTCGCATGTCACGGCATCGTCCGTGCCCGGTCGCGCCCTCGCACCGCGGTCGCCGCGCATGGTTGCGTGAGTTGTGCGCCCCACCCACGTCCTGGCCTAGTGCCCGACCGCGCCTCTTTCCCCCGCTCCCTATTGCAAATTGCAGTTGTTGCTGCTGCGTTGCGCCGCTGCCGCCGGCAGCTTGTTCCGGTCACGGCCGCCTTTGGTCGCCATCGCTTCGCCCGCGCCTACCACCGCCCTTGCTGTTGGGGAACGTAGTAATTTCAAAATTTTCCTACGCACACGCAAGATCATGGTGATGCATAGCAACGAGAGGGGAGAGTGTTGTCTACGTACCCTCGTAGACCGAAGCGGAAGCGTTGACGCAACGTAGTGGAAGTAGTCGTACGTCTTCCCGATCCGACCGATCCAAGCACCGTTACTCCGGCACCTCCGAGTTCTTGGCACATGTTCAGCTCGATGACGCACCCCTAGCTCCGATCCAGCAAAGCTTCGGGGGGAGTTCCGTCAGCACGACGGCATGGTGACGATGATGATGTTCTACCGGCGCAGGGCTTTGCCTAAGCACTGCAACGATATGATTGAGGTGGAATATGATGGAGGGGAGCACCGCACACGGCTAAGGAACGATCACGAAGATCAACTTGTGTGTCCATGGGGTGCCCCCTGCCCCCGTATATAAAGGAGCAAGGGAGGGAGGAGGCCGGCCCTAGGTTTGGGCGCGCCAGGGGAGTCCTACTCCCACCGGGAGTAGGATTCCACCTTTCCTAGTCCAACTAGGTCAAGGGGGGAAAGAGGGGAAGAGGGGAAGGAAGGGAGAGAGGGGCCGCTCCCCAAACCCCTTGTCCAATTCGGACTGGGCTTGGGAGGGGCGCGCGCCACCTCCTGGTCCTTCCCACTAAGGCCCATCAAGGCCCATTGCTTCTTCCTCGTATTCCCGTAACTCCCCGGTACCTCCGAAAATACCCGAACCACTCAGAACCTTTCCGATGTCCGAATATAGTCGTACAATATATCGATCTTTACGTCTCGACCATTTCGAGACTCCTCGTCATGTCCCCGATCTCATCCGGGACTCCGAACTCCTTCGGTACATCAAAACTCATAAACTCATTATATAACTGTCATCGAAACCTTAAGCGTGCGGACCCTACGGTTCGAGAACAATGTAGACATGACCGAGACACGTCTCCGGTCAATAACCAATAGCGGGACCTAGATGCCCATATTGGCTCCTACATATTCTACGAAGATCTTTATCGGTCAGACCGCATAACAACATACGTTGTTCCCTTTGTCATCGGTATGTTACTTGCCCGAGATTCGATCGTCGGTATCCAATATCTAGTTCAATCTCGTTACCGGCAAGTCTTTTTACTCGTTCCATAATACATCATCTCGCAACTAACTCATTAGTTGCAATGCTTGCAAGGCTTAAGTGATGTGCATTACCAAGAGGGCCCAGAGATACCTCTCCGACAATTGGAGTGACAAATCCTAATCTCGAAATACGCCAACCCAACATCTACCTTTGGTGACACCTGTAGTACTCCTTTATAATCACCCAGTTACGTTGTGACGTTTGGAAGCACCCAAAGTGTTCCTCCGGCAAACGGGAGTTGCATAATCTCATAGTCATAGGAACATGTATAAGTCATGGATAAAAGCAATAGCAACATACTAAACGATCGGGTGCTAAGCTAATGGAATGGGTCATGTCAATTAGATCATTGAACTAATGATGTGACCTCATTAATCAAATAACAAACTCCTTGTTCATGGTTAAGAAACATAACCATCTTTGATTAATGAGCTAGTCAAGTAGATGCATACTAGTGACACTCTGTTTGTCTATGTATTCACACATGTATTATGTTTCCTGTTAATACAATTCTAGCATGAATAATAAACATTTATCATGAATTAAGGAAATAAATAATAACTTTATTATTGCCTCTAGGGCATATTTCCTTCAGTCTCCCACTTGCACTAGAGTCAATAATCTAGTTCACATCGACATGTGATTTACCAGCAATAGTTCACATCACCATGTGATTAACACCCATAGTTCACATCGATATGTGACCAACACTCAAAGGGTTTACTAGAGTCACTAATCTAGTTCACAACGCTATGTGATTAACACCCAAAGAGTACTAAGGTGTGATCATGTTTTGCTTGTGAGATAATTTTAGTCCACGGGTCTGTCACATTCAGATCCGTAAGTATTTTGCAAATTTCTATGTCAACAATACTCTGCACGGAGCTACTCTAGCTAATTGCTCTCACTTTCAATATGTATCCAGATTGAGACTTAGAGTCATCTAGATCAGTGTCAAAACTTGCATCGACGTAACCCTTTACGACGAACCTTTTGTCACCTCCATAATCGAGAAACATATCCTTATTCCACTAAGGATAATTTTGACCGTTGTCCAGTGATCTACTCCTAGATCACTATTGTACTCCCTTGCCAAACTCAGTGGTAGGGTATGCAGTAGATCTGCTACACAGCATGGCATACTTTATAGAACCTATGGCTGATGCATAGGGAATGACTTTCATTCTCTTTCTATCTTCTGCCGTGGTCGGGCTTTGAGTCCTACTCAATTTCACACCTTGTAACACAGGCAAGAACTCTTTCTTTGATTGTTCCATTTTGAACTACTTCAAAATCTTGTCAAGGTATGTACTCATTGAAAAAACTTATCAAGCGTCTTGATCTATCTCTATAGATTTTGATGCTCAATATGTAAGCAGCTTCATCGAGGTCTTTCTTTGAAAAAACTCCTTTCAAACACTCCTTTATGCTTTGCAGAATAATTCTACATTATTTCCGATCAACAATATGTCATTCACATAGACTTATCAGAAATGTTGTAGTGCTCTCACTCACTTTCTTGTAAATACAGGCTTCACCGCAAGTCTGTATAAAACTATATGCTTTGATCAACTTATCAAAGTGTATATTCCAACTCCGAGATGCTTGCACCAGTCCATAGATGGATCGCTGGAGCTTGCATATTTTGTTAGCACCTTTAGGATTGACAAAACCTTCTGGTTGCATCATATACAACTCTTCTTTAATAAATCTATTAAGGAATGCAGTTTTGTTTATCCATTTGCCAGATTTCATAAAATGCGGCAATTGCTAATATGATTCGGACAGACTTAAGCATAGATACGAGTGAGAAACTCTCATCGTAGTCAACACTTTGAACTTGTCGAAAACCTTTTGCGACAATTCTAGCTTTGTAGATAGTAACACTACTATCAGCGTCCGTCTTCCTCTTGAAGATCCATTTATATTCTATGGCTTGCCGATCACCGGGCAAATCCATCAAAGTCCATACATTTGTTCTCATATATGGATCATATCTCAGATTTCATGGTCTCAAACCATTTCGCGGAATCTGGGCTCATCATCGCTTCCTCATAGTTCGCAAGTTCATCATGGTCTAGTAACATGACTTTCAGAACAGGATTACCGTACCACTCTGGTGCGGATCTCACTCTGGTTTACTTACGAGATTCAGTAGTAACTTGTTCTTGAAGTTACATGATCATTATCATTAGCTTCCTTACTAATTGGTGTAGTAGTCACAAGAATAGATTTCTGTGATGAACTACTTTCCAATAAGGGAGAAGGTACAATTACCTCATCAAGTTTTCTACTTTCCTCCCACTCACTTCTTTCGAGAGAAACTCATTCTCTGGAAAGGATCCATTCTTAGCAACGAATATCTTGCCTTCGGATCTGTGATAGAAGGTGTACCCAACTGTCTTCTTTGGGTATCCTATGAAGACATATTTCTCCGATTTGGGTTTGAGCTTATTAGGATGAAACTTTTTCATATAAGCATCACAACCCCAAACTTTAAGACACGACAACTTTGGTTTCTTGCCAAACCACAGTTCAGATTGTGTCGTCTCAATGGACGTAGATGGTGCCCCTTTTATAACGTGAATGCAGCTGTCTTTAATGCATAACCCCAAAACTATAGTGGTAAATCGGTAAGAAACATCATAGATTGCACTATATCCAATAAAGTACGGTTATGACGTTCGGACACACCATTATGCTGTGGTGTTCCAGGTGGCATGAGTAGTGAAACTATTTCACATTGTTTAAATGAAGGCCAAACTAGTAACTCAAATATTTTACCTCTGCGATCATATCGTAGAAACTTTTATTTTCTTGTTACGATGATTCTCTACTTCACTCTGAAATTCTTTGAACTTTTCAAACGTTTCAGACTTATGTTTCATCAAGTAGATATACCCATATCTTCTCAAAACATCTGTGAAGGTCAGAACATAATGATACCTGCTGCAAGCCTTAATATTCATCGGACCACATACATCAGTATGTATGATTTCCAATAAATCTGTTGCTTGCTTCATTGTTCCGGAGAACGGCGTTTTTAGTCATCTTGACCTTAAGGCATGGATCGCAAGCATCAAGTGATTCATAATCAAGAGATTCCAAAATTCCATCAGCATGGAGTTTCTTCATGCGCTTTACACCAATATGACCTAAACGGCAGTGCCACAAATAAGTTGCACTATCATTATTAACTTCGCATCTTTTGGCTTCAATATTATGAATATGTGTATCACTACGATCGAGATCCAACAAACCATTTTCGTTGGTGTGTATGACCATAGAAGGTTTTATTCATGTAAACAGAACAACAATTGTTCTCTAACTTAAATGAATAACTGTATTGCAATTAACATGATCAAATCATATTCATGCTCAACGCAAACACCAAATAACACTTATTTAGTTTCAACACTAATCCCGAAAGTATAGGGAGTGTGTGATGATGATCATATCAATCTTGGAACCACTTCCAACACACATCGTCACCTTGCCCTTTAACTAGTCTTTGTTCATTCTGCAACTCCCGTTTCGAGTTACTAATCTTAGCAACTGAACTAGTACCAAATACTGAGGGGTTGCTATGAACACTAGTAAAGTACACATCAATAACATGTATATCAAATATACTTATGTTCACTTTGCCATCCTTCTTATCCGCCAATCACTTGGGGTAGTTCCGCTTCCAGTGACCAGTCCCTTTGCAGTAGAAGCACTTAGTCTCAGGCTTAGGACCAGACTTGGGCTTTTTCACTTGAGCAGCAACTTGCTTGCCGTTCTTCTTGAAGTTCCCCTTCTTTCCCTTTGCCCTTTTCTTGAAACTAGTGATCTTGTCAACCATCAACACTTGATGTTTTTCTTTGATTTCTACTTTCGCCGATTTTAGCATCGCGAAGAGCTTGGGAATATTTTCCGTTATCCCTTGCATATTATAGTTCATCATGAAGTTCTACTAACTTGGTGATGGTGACTAGAGAATTCTGTCAATCACTATCTTATCTGGAAGATTAACTCCCACTTGATTCAAGCGATTGTAGTACCCAGACAATCTGAGCACATGCTCACTAGTTGAGCGATTCTCCTCCATCTTTTAGCTATAGAACTTGTTGGAGACTTCATATCTCTCAACTCGGGTATTTTCTTGAAATATTAACTTCAACTCCTGGAACATCTCATATGGTCCATGACGTTCAAAACATCTTTGAAGTCCTGATTCTAAGCCGTTAAGCATGGTGCACTAAACTATTAAGTAGTCATCATATTGAGCTAGCAAAACGTTCATAACGTCTGCATGTGCTCCTGCAATAGGTCCGTCACCTAGCGGTGCATCAAGGACATAATTCTTCTGTGCAGCAATGAGGATAAACCTTAAATCACGGATCCAATCCGCATCATTGCTACTAACATTTTTCAACACAATTTTCTCTAGGAACATATCAAAATAAACACAGGGAAGCAACAATGCGAGCTATTGATCTACAACATAGATATGCTAATATTATCAGGACTAAGTTGATGATAAATTAAAGTTCATTTAATCATATTACTTAAGAACTCCCACTTAGATAGACATCCCTCTAATCTTCTAAGTGATCACGTGATCCAAATCAACTAAACCATAACCGATCATCACGTGAAATGGAGTAGCTTTCAATGGTGAACATCATTATGTTGATCATATCTACTACATGATTCACGCTCGACCTTTCGGTCTCCGTGTTCCGAGGCCATATCTGTTATATGCTAGGCTCGTCAAGTTAAACCTGAGTATTCCGCGTGTGCAACTGTTTTGCACCCGTTGTATTTGAACGTAGAGCCTATCACACCCGATCATCACGTGGTGTCTCAGCACGAAGAACTTTCGCAACGGTGCATACTCAGGGAGAACACTATTACTATGATAATTTAGTGAGAGATCATCTTATAATGCTACCGTCAATCAAAGCAAGATAAGATGCATAAAAAGATAAACATCACATGCAATCAATATAAGTGATATGATATGGTCATCATCATCTTGTGCTTGTGATCTCCATCTCCGAAGCACCGTCATGATCACCATCTTCACCGGCGCGACACCTTGATCTCCATCGTAGCATCGTTGTCGTCTCGCCAATCTTATGCTTACACGACTATCACTACCGCTTAGTAATAAAGTAAAGCATTACATCGCGATTGCATTGCATACAATAAAGCGACAACCATATGGCTCCTGCCAGTTGCCGATAACTCGGTTACAAAACATGATCATCTCATACAATAAAATTTAGCATCATGTCTTGACCATATCACATCACAACATGCCCTGCAAAAACAAGTTAGACGTCCTCTACTTTGTTGTTGCAAGTTTTACGTGGCTGCTACGGGCTTAAGCAAGAACTCATCTTACCTACGCATCAAAACCACAACGATAGTTTGTCAAATAGACTCCGTTTTAACCTTCTCAAGGACCGGGGGTAGCCACACTCGTTTCAACTAAAGTTGGAGAGACAGTCTTTCGCAAGCCATCTATGTGCAAAGCACGTCGAGGGAACCGGTCTCGCGTAAGAGTACGCGTAAGGTTGGTCCAGATCGTCTCGTCCAACAATACCGCCGAACCAAAGTATGACATGCTGGTAGGCAGTATGACTTAATCGCCCACAACTCACTTGTGTTCTACTCGTGCAAATAACATCAAACCATAAAACCAGGCTCTGATACCACTGTTGGGGAACGTAGTAATTTCAAAATTTTCCTACGCACACGCAAGATCATGGTGATGCATAGCAACGAGAGGGGAGAGTGTTGTCTACGTACCCTCGTAGACCGAAGCGGAAGCGTTGACACAACGTAGTGGAAGTAGTCATACGTCTTCCCGATCCGACCGATCCAACCACCGTTACTCCGGCACCTCCGAGTTCTTGGCACACGTTCAGCTCGATGACACACCCCTAGCGCCGATCCAGCAAAGCTTCGGGGGGAGTTCCGTCAGCACGACGGCGTGGTGACGATGATGATGTTCTACCGGCGCAGGGCTTCGCCTAAGCACTGCAACGATATGATCGAGGTGGAATATGATGGAGGGGGGCACCGCACACGGCTAAGGAACGATCACGAAGATCAACTTGTGTGTCCATGGGGTGCCCCCTGCCCCCGTATATAAAGGAGCAAGGGAGGGAGGAGGCCGGCCCTAGGTTTGGGAGCGCCAGGGGAGTCCTACTCCCACCGGGAGTAGGATTCCACCTTTCCTAGTCCAACTAGGTCAAGGGGGGGAAAGAGGGGAAGAGGGGAAGGAAGGGAGAGAGGGGCCGCGCCCCAAACCCCTTGTCCAATTCGGACTGGGCTTGGGAGGGGCGCGCGCCACCTCCTGGTCCTTCCCACTAAGGCCCATCAAGGCCCATTGCTTCTTCCTCGTATTCCCGTAACTCCCCGGTACCTCCGAAAATACCCGAATAACTCAGAACCTTTTCGATGTCCGAATATAGTCGTCCAATATATCGATCTTTACGTCTCGACCATTTCGAGACTCCTCGTCATGTCCCCGATCTCATCCGGGACTCCGAACTCCTTCGGTACATCAAAACTCATAAACTCATTATATAACTGTCATCGAAACCTTAAGCGTGCGGACCCTACGGTTCGAGAACAATGTAGACATGACCGAGACACGTCTCCGGTCAATAACCAATAGCGGGACCTGGATGCCCATATTGGCTCCTACATATTCTACGAAGATCTTTATCGGTCAGACCGCATAACAACATACATTGTTCCCTTTGTCATCGGTATGTTACTTGCCCGAGATTCGATCGTCGGTATCCAATATCTAGTTCAATCTCGTTACTGGCAAGTCTCTTTACTCGTTCCATAATACATCATCTCGCAACTAACTCATTAGTTGCAATGCTTGCAAGGCTTAAGTGATGTGCATTACCGAGAGGGCCCAGAGATACCTCTCCGACAATCGGAGTGACAAATCCTAATCTCGAAATACGCCAACCCAACATCTACCTTTGGTGACACCTGTAGTACTCCTTTATAATCACCCAGTTACGTTGTGACGTTTGGTAGCACCCAAAGTGTTCCTCCGGCAAACGGGAGTTGCATAATCTCATAGTCATAGGAACATGTATAAGTCATGGATAAAAGCAATAGCAACATACTAAACGATCGGGTGCTAAGCTAATGGAATGGGTCATGTCAATCAGATCATTCAACTAATGATGTGACCTCATTAATCAAATAACAAATTCCTTGTTCATGGTTAAGAAACATAACCATCTTTGATTAATGAGCTAGTCAAGTAGAGGCATACTAGTGACACTCTGTTTGTCTATGTATTCACACATGTATTATGTTTCCTGTTAATACAATTCTAGCATGAATAATAAACATTTATCATGAATTAAGGAAATAAATAATAACTTTATTATTGCCTCTAGGGCATATTTCCTTCACTTGCCGCTCGGCTCCGCCCACCACCGCTCCGCGTTGAGCACCGCAGCCGCCGTCCATGCCCGCAGCGTCAACTGTTGCGTCGCCGTTCCCCTGCTCCCGCGCGTCGCCCCATCCCCTACCTCCCGGGAGAGCCCGCCTCCCCGTGGCCTCGCAACTGTTGCCTCAGGCGGCCGGCCTCGCCGTGCCCGTGGCCGGCGCCTCCCCATCGATCTGGGTGGATGCCCAATCGGGCTGGGCGCCAGCACCCATAACCCGCACGCCCGTTAAGGCTCCCATGGGGCCTATGACACGGGGGCCCCATGTCCAGAAAGTTTTTTTAATAAAAGAGAATTAAAAATAGTAATAATAAAATAAGTAAATAAAAATATTAATTAATTAACTTACTTAATTATGTTTAGTTAAACTAATTAAGCGTGATTAACCTAAAATATATAATTAACCTATCTAATCTGTTAGTTAGGGTGATGTGTCTATGACAGACGGGACCCACACGTCAGTTTGACCTAGTCAACCCCCTGTTGACTGCTGACGTCATGCTGACGTCAGCAATCACTGTTCTGGATAATGTTGAATTAAAATATTTAAATTAATCCTAAAATGATTTAAATCTTTTAAAAATCATATAAAATAAACCGTAGCTCAGATGAAAATACTTTCTACATGAAAGTTGCTCAGAACGACGAGACGAACCCGGATAAGCAGCCCGTTCGTCTGCTACACACCCCTAACATATCAAACTCGCAACTTTCCCCCTCTGGCTCCTCTGCCCGAAAACGCGAAACACCGGGGATACTTTCCCGGATGTTCCCCCCCTTCACCAATATCACCTCATACAGCATTAGGGCACCCCTAGCACCAATACTTGTCATGTCATGCATCGCTATGCATCTGATTGCTTAAATATTTATTGTTTCTTCCCCCTCTTCTCTCGCTAGACACCGAGACCGACGTTGCTGCTGCCTCGTTCGACTACGGAGTTGACGACCCCTCTCTCTTGCCAGAGCAACCAGGCAAGCCCCCCCCCCCCCTTGATCACCAGATATCGCCTACTCTCTTCTATACTACTTGCATTAGAGTAGTGTAGCATGTTACTGTTTTTCGTTTATCCTATCCTGATGCATAGCTTGTCCTTGTTACTACGGTTGTTACCTTTACCTGCAATCCTACATGCTTAGTATAGGATGCTAGTATTCCATCAGTGGCCCTACATTCTTGCCCGTCTGCCATGCTATACTATCGGTCCGTGATCACTCGGGAGGTGATCACGGGTTATACTATATACTTATACATGATACATGTGGTGCCTAAAGTCGCGTCGGCTCGTGGAGCACCCGCGAGTGATTCACGGATTGGGGGCTGAAAGGACCTTTGTCCCAACGGCCCTCTGTGTGGATCTTTGTGGCGGAGCGTCAGGGCAGGTTGAGACCACCTAGGAGAGAGGTGGGCCTGGCCCTGTTCGGCGTTCGCGGATACTTAACACGCTTAACGAGATCTTGGTATTTGATCTGAGTCTGGCTATTGGCCTATACGCACTAACCAACTACGCGGTAAATATATGGGCACTCGGCGTCGTGGTATCAGCCGAAGCCTTCGCGACGTCAGCGAATGAGTGGCGCGCGCCGGATTGGACTGGAACGCCTGCTAGGCTAGGTCTGCTTCCGGCCGTGTTCGCAACGTGCAGGTGTGCTAAGGGTGATGGGCCTAAACCCCTATGCGCTTAGGTTTAGACCGGCGTGCTGGCCTCTCTGTTGTGCCTAGGTGGGGCTGCGACGTGTTGATCTTCCGAGGCCGGGCATGACCCAGGAAAGTGTATCCGGCCAAATGGGATCAAGCGTGTTGGGTTATGTGGTGCACCCCTGCAGGGAAGTTAATCTATTCGAATAGCCGTGATCTTCGGTAACAGGACGACTTGAAGTTGTACCTTGACCTTATGACAACTAGAACCGGATACTTAATAAAACACACCCTTCCAAGTGCCAGATACAACCCGGTGATCGCTCTCTAACAGGGCATCGGGGAGGGGATTGCCGGGTAGGATTATGCCATGCGATGCTACTTGGAGGACTTCATTCTACTCTCTTCTACATGCTGCAAGACGGAGGCTGCTAGAAGCGTAGTCTTCAGTAGGATTAGTTATCCCCCTCTTATTCTGGCTTTCTGCAGTTCAGTCCACTGATATGGCCCTTTACACATATATCCATGCATATGTAGTGTAGCTCCTTGCTTGCGAGTACTTTGGATGAGTACTCACGGTTGCCTTGTCCCCCCTTTTCCCCTTTCTCTACCCGATTGTTGCGACCAGACGATGGAGCCCAGGATCCAGACGCCACCGTCGACGACGACTCCCACTACACTAGAGGTGCCTACTACTACGTGCAACCCGCTGACGACGACCAGGAGTAGTTGGAGGATCCCAGGCAGGAGGCCTGCGCCTCGTTCGATCTGTATCCCCATTTGTGCTAGCCTTCTTAAGGTAAACTTGTTTAACTTATGTCTGTACTCAGATATTGTTGCTTCCGCTGACTCGTCTATGATTGAGCACTTGTATTCGAGCCCTCGAGGCCCCTGGCTTGTATTATGATGCTAGTATGACTTATTTTTATTTGTAGAGTTGTGTTGTGATATCTTCCCGTGAGTCCCTGATCTTGATCGTACATATTTGCGTGCATGATTAGTGTATGATTGAATCGGGGGCGCCACACCATAGTGGAACCATGGACGTCCATATCGATCCCTATGATTGCACGAATGACATTTGAGTGAACCTTCGATGGGTTCGAGTTAGGGGCACATCAAAAATTTAGGGGTAAATTTGAGTAGTGGGTTCGAGTTAGGGGCACAAATGTGAATATCCCTTTCATTAATGTTAAAAATAGTTTCGAGAGGAATCGGAAGCGTTTCAGGGTCACCGGAAGGGTTTCAGAGTTTATTTGGAAATACGTGGTATTACCGATAAATAATATATAGGTGGAAAATGTTTCCGTTGATGTTAAATTATACTCCCTCTGTTCCTTGATATAAGGTGTATAGATTTTTGAGAAAAAGACTGAAATATAAGGTGTATTGCGTTGCACCACTCGTTTGGATATTTTTTTTAGGGATTTGATTACATTTCCTTATATCATGTAAGCTCCTCTATTTTCTCATGTCAATTAGTCATCTGTAATCTCACTCAAAACTTGTGAAATTTTTCCTTCACGTGCGTTCTTTAATTTCCGTGCCAAAAACTATACACCCTATATCTAGGAACAGAGGGAGTATATAGAAGGCCCTAGTAATTGTTAGAGGGCTTTTATAGTTAATTTAATATCAACATGCCTTAAAATGTCTGGTGGTGGAAGGCAACTTTGGGCCACCAAGGCCCAACTGGAGGTGGCACCTGCCCTTTCCTGTAGGACGTGATGATTACCAAGTTGCAAAATTGAGTGAATCAATGAATTGACTAACATGTTGATCAATAAGAAGCGAAACTTATGAGTTCCATGGCCGAGGAGCCCAGTGGGCACCTTCTCCCCACTTGTGCAATCGCATCGCAAAACTTCATGACGAAGTTGGCGATGGTGTACCACCGTTGGGCTAGTGACTTCACATAGTGTTCATGGATCACGTAAAAGTCATAGGGCGCGAAGTGCTTTTGCTCATGAAACGGAATATGCATGGTTTGCCAAAAGGTCGAGCTCCATTGCCTCATGCCTAGAAAGTCCGCGACCTTTGAAGCATCACACAATAGTCATTCTCCATCATTGAGTAGCCCGTCATTGAAACACCAAGAAGGAAAAAAAGAAAGCTCAATGACATTTAATCGAACACCTGCCAAGCGTGCTGCCGCCATGGACCGCTTCGGCAGGTGGCCGGGGGGAGGGGGTACCTGGCTGCGGACAACTCCTAGGTGGACGGCGGTATAGTCCAAGGTGGATAGGTGCATGGGTTGGGCTGCAGACATCCGGCAATGCCTAGGCGGCGGCTGGAGAGATACACCGACGACGTCGGACGAGGACAGGTTAGGTGCAGAGCAAGGGCAGAGCAGAGACGGAGTGGGAGAAAAGTGATCCAGGAGGGGATTTGAGTGGGCCGAGAGTGTTGGACGCGTACTTGGTGGAGGTCTGGGTGCCCACAAACATCTTGGTTTGTGTCCGGTTTACAGGAGAATTCATACAAACATACGCATCTATGGATAAATACAGATGTCCGAACAACTCAGTTCATCACATCGTATACTGGCATTTCAAGGGTCTGGAAATGCCTGTCTTCAAGGGTCAGGAGGAGGGAGGAGGGGAGGGGAGACCGGCGGCGCGATCTAGGGTTCCCTCCCCGTCGCCACACGGGGGCGACGCGGGAGGGAGGAGGGTTGGTGTTTTCCCCCTCTACTGATAGTATATATAGTGTATACCTGCCTTTCTTGTATACATGACATCAGTGAATCAGGATGTATAAGAAGGTAGTCACGCAAGGGATAATATTTTGAGCGTAAAGCCTAGAGAATTTTCCCGGGCAGCATCAGATGCTAATCCCATGCAAGTTATAGCCTTTTTTGTCTTTTATGAATGTGCCCTTTTAAAAGGGGGCGAAATTAATCTATATCCATACCAATAAAAAAGACCCAAAGAAGCATATCCAATTAATCTCAGCCATTAAATCATGTCAATCCAACGACCTAGACTGCTTCAATGTCGAGCGCTCAACACGTTTAGCATGCAGTTAATTTCGTGCCAAAAATAGTGTTAATCACTTACACATTGACTAGTCATTAAGAAAAAGCAGAAACGACCAAAGCATCATTTGGTTTTACAGCTAAAAATATTTGTGTTGTGCGTGGAGATGGAGACAGTGATGGTATACAAATGAACGTATAATGTAAGCTTACATGTGAATTCTCTTCCATGCGGGCATATGGAATTATACCACATGGTACACTAGCTGCGGCCTGCAGGGGCGAAAGATTTAATCGGCCATGTACTTCGTTCGATTGTTGTTTTATATATAAAACGGGACGAAAGTCAGTTTTGAGAGCTGCGGCCTGCAGGGCTGGATGCAAATGCCTAGCTTGTAAGACCAGACTAAGAATAAGGCTGCACGCATGCGCATATATTCTGCCTGGAAATGTATGGACTTAATTTATTTATTTTTGATGATTGAAATGCATGAACTTTACATGAAGCAGCCAAGTTTCTACAAACTAGCTAGGTGCAATCAGCACAAAGTCCTCAACTTAGCCAAGTTTCTACAGACCGGGTGCAATCGGCACAAAATCATCACCTCACCTTTGTAATCTTGCTCAGTAAATTACAGGTGCTTGATTAATCATGGCTCCGTGCTGAGCTCGTGACACGCGTTTGATTGACCTCAGTTTCTAATGCCAGCTGAACTAATAAGCCGAGGTTACTTGGGATCACTTGACAGTTACTATTTTCTTTGCCTGCGGCATGCTAATCTGCATCTCACCCTGCATAATATAAAGATCATCGAAATCAGATCTAATACCTTTCTTTAGTCAGTCACACACTCTAGCTAGGGTTCTTCGACGCAGGTTGCTTGCATAGTCCTCCCCCCCCCCCCCCCCCTACAACATTGACGTACACCCACAGAGTCACATCACCACACAAACACACACTCAAACAAATGGCTACTGAAGGCCGGATGAAAGTTGTGGGGTTTAAAATTGATGGAATCGCCGTATGCGTCTCACTATTTGATACATTTATTTATGAGTTACTTCCTCCGTCCCATAATATAAGAACGTTTTTGACATTAGTGCAGTGTCAAAAAGGTTATATTATGGGACAGAGGGAGTATGACTTAATCATATGAAAAACAAATCTTAAGGATTTTTTTCAAACCACATTTAACAGGAGATGTTCCATTCGGTTCAAACATTTTAAAACATTAATTCGTTTGTTTATCTTTGTGGTGGGAAAATATCACATGATACCAACCCTTACATGCTACCATGATACCGACTTCCAAAATACAAATTTAAACATGTCAAAAAATTCCAAAAAAAGAAATCATGGATGTTCGCAACACATATGTCGACAATCCCTAAAAAATTCAGATCAAAATTCGACATACGCTTGGAGAAAAACAATAGACAAATCTATCATGAATAGTGTCAAAGGAAGACAAAAGCAAAAAATGACACTATTTACATCTAAATTTATCTTTTTTGTTTCTTCATGTGTTTCGAATTTTGATCTGAATTTTTTAATTAGGGGTGTCGACATAAGTGTTGTGAACATCCATGGTATTTTTTCAGAATTTTTTGACATGTTGGTATCATGGTAGCATACAAGGGCCGGTATCACCTGATACTTTGACTTGGGTCAACTTAATTAATCCTATGACAGACCAATATTCCGGGTGGGCCACACCTGTCATCGTGCAATGTTACCACCGTCTCCGTCTCCCCAGCCCACCTCCGCTATAAATACCACTCACTTCAAATAAAATAATGAGCTCTACCCACGGCAGCAGCAGCTCGCGTTCTGCTCTCAGTCTAATCCTCGTCGTCGTCGAGCGGCGCCGCGGCAGCAGCAGCCAGCGTCCGAGGGGAGGCCGACATTTCCTCTTGGTAGGGTCGAATCCAATCCGTAAGTCGAAATCTCTCTCTGTACTTGCTCTCGGATCCCCACCCATCTTCTACAGTCCTGGAGTAGAATCCCCACCCATCTCCTACAGTCCTACAGTACCTGCTGCGGTGCTGCCAGTGGCATCCAGGCCGCCATTCCCGCTGTTTCTTGGGGTCCCGGGTTACTGGTTGTGTATTGATCCTCCCCGGCAAGTAATGGCGGCTCCGGTTGCTGTTGCCGCTGGGTCTACTCCTTGCGTGCCCGTCCGCAAGGTGTTCGATGGATTGTGCAGGGTGTACGTCCGGCCGGCCGGTCTCGTTACAGTCAGTTGCTGAAAATGTGCATGAAAATGCAGGGATTTGTGCTCAGGTTGTTTGCTTGCTTGCAATTCCCAGCATTGCTTCCTCTTTGTTTGCAGGAAGCATCCCATCTTAAGCATGCATAGCACTACAAGTATACATAGTTGTATGTTCCCACTTGAAAAGAAAAAGTTGTATGTCCTGTTTGTTTGCTTGCTGTCTGCTTCAATGTTTGTTCCATCTTAAGCATAGTTGTACAAGCATAGGTGTTTGTTTCGTGGGCATAATCCAAAGTTTGGGGGATGCAGCTTTAAT
This sequence comes from Aegilops umbellulata, assembly GCA_032464435.1. Classification (NCBI taxonomy): domain Eukaryota; kingdom Viridiplantae; phylum Streptophyta; class Magnoliopsida; order Poales; family Poaceae; genus Aegilops; species Aegilops umbellulata. Next base: position 374,977,867 of record CP136059.1, on the reverse strand, counting down.
TTTTTTCTCTCTTGCACAGCAAAAGTGTGCGGAAACTGGAATCTGTTGAGAGCAGTATGGCCACGCGAAACGTTTTGGCTTTCACTTAAGGACCACACATTGCTTCTTGACTTTCTTGGATGCTTGTCGGCCCAGCCTTGGAACTGTATCTTCCTACTAATAGTAGTATAGAATATGGTTAATATAAATGAGGCACAGACCAAACTTTTGTGTTGCTTACTAGAAATGAGTGTATTTCCTTAAAAAAATGTCAAATCATATGTCATTGTTCTCTCAAGTTGCTTTCTTTGCGATGTTCAATCCATTTTTTATTACTGCAATTGCTTCATTCATATTGAGGTTTCAGTCCGTTTACCGTCAGTTGCCGAAACTGTGCACGAAACGGATGAAAAATGCTGGTGCATGCGCTCTTTGTTTACCGTTTACCGTCATTTGTTTGGTTGCAGGAAGCACTCGGTCTTAAGCATAGTATATATAAAGTTGTATGCTCTGTTTTTGTTTGTCTGTTTGCTGTCTGATTGAGACAAGGGCGTAATCCAAAGTTTGCCACCTGCTCCTGCACATTTATGTGTTGGAAACTGGAATCTATTCAGAGTAGTATGGCCACGCCACATGTTTTCGCTTTAACTTAAGGACCACATTGTTTCTTTACTTTCTTGGATGCTTGTTGGCCCAACTTTGCAACTGTACCTTCCTAATAGTAGTATCAGTCACATACGATTCTTTTTGTGTTGCTTGAGATTTGGTATATTTACTTAATGTGTTTAGTTGAATCATCTGTCATTGTTCTCCCAAGTTGCTTTTCCTCGCGATATTCAATCCGTCGGGTTTTTAATTACTGTAACTGCTTCATTCAAAATTGATATTTGCTTCTTTGTTGTTGTTTTCCTTTCAACGCTTGGGCTGAGGCTTCAAATAATGGTGCTCTTTAACATGGACTTTGTTACTTTAGAGAATACAAGAAATATGCATTGGTATCATGATAACATCTGCTCTATGTTTTTTCTACAGGGGGTTTCCAACACATAAGTATTTTGCTAACATGAAGACAAGCATCCAGTAGACTTTGCACCATTTGAGGCACAATGGAGATATCTTTTCTCATGTTGCTGGCTCTCTCTCTGCTTCTGTTTCCTAATGGCATCTGCAAGAGTTTAGTTGCGAGGCCTCCTGTTGTGAATATTGGGTCTATTCTTCAATTTAACTCCACCACTGGAGGTGTTGCCGCGGTTGCCATCCATGCAGCCTTGGAAGATATCAACTCTGATCCAACAGTTCTAAATGGAACTACACTAAAGGTTCAGATCAAGGATACAAATTGCTTTGATGGTTTTCTTGGCATGGTTCAAGGTACGCTTTAATGTCACGCATTCATTTGGCATTGTTGAAATAGTTTTTGCTTCTCTTGTGGAATTGTGGCAATGATACCGTATTCCTTGTATCAGCTTTGCAGTTCATGGAGACTGATGTTATTGCACTCATTGGCCCTCAGTGCTCTACAATTTCTCATATCATTTCATATGTAGCAAATGAGCTTCGAGTCCCTTTGATGTCCTTTGCTTCTGATGCAACTCTTTCATCGATACAGTTCCCGTTCTTTGTCAGGACTGGTCCCAATGACCTCTATCAAATGGCGGCTGTGGCAGAAGTTGTTGACTACAACCACTGGAAGATAGTGACTGCCATATACATTGACAATGTTTATGGTCGAAATGGCATTGCTGCTTTGGATGATGCACTCGCTTTAAAGCGCTGCAAAATCTCCTACAAGGTTGGGTTTCCTTCCAATGCTAAAAGAAGTGAGCTCATAAATTTGTTGGTTAGTGTCAGTTATATGGAGTCTCGTGTTATCATTCTCCATACTGGAGCTGAACCTGGACTCAAGCTTTTCTCTATGGCAAAACAACTGAACATGATGGGCAACGGCTATGTGTGGATTGCGACTGATTGGCTGTCTGCATATCTTGATGCTAATTCATCAGTTCCTGCTGAGACTATATCTGTCCTGCAAGGTGTTCTTACTTTACGTCCACATATCCCCAACTCAAAGATGAAGAGTAATTTGGTCTCCAAATGGAGCACGCAAAGTAAAAAGTACAACTATAGTGATCTTCATGTAAATACTTATGGTTTTTATGTTTATGATAGTGTCTGGGCAATAGCTCGTGCTCTGGATGCCTTCTTTGATGATGGTGGTAGGATTTCTTTTTCAAATGACTCGATGTTGCATGATGAAACTGGAGGAACTCTTCACCTTGAAGCAATGAGCATTTCTGACATGGGAAATAAATTATTGGAGAAGATTAGAAAGGTAAACTTCACTGGGGTGTCTGGGCAAGTGCAATTCGATGCTGGAGGCAACCTAATTCATCCTGCATATGACATCATAAACATCATCGGAAATGGCATGCGGACCATTGGTTTTTGGTCAAATTATTCTGGCTTGTTGTCGACTGTCTCTCCAGAGGCTCTATATTCAAAGCCTCCTAATATTTCTCTCGCTGATCAGCATCTCTATGATGTTATTTGGCCTGGGGAGACTGCACAGAGGCCTCGAGGATGGGTTTTTCCTTCTAATGCCAAGCAGTTGAAAATTGGTGTTCCCAACAGATTTAGTTTCAAAGAGTTTGTCACGAAAGACAATTCTACTGGGTCAATGAAGGGTTATTGCATCGATGTCTTTACTCAGGCATTGGCTTTGCTTCCTTATCCTGTTAGTTACAAGTTTGTACCTTTTGGGAATGGTACTGAAAATCCTAATTATGACAGACTCGTACAGATGATTGAATCAAATGTAAGTATGGAATGCCTTTTTTCTTCCTCTAACTATTTCATCATCTTTATCGAAAAAACCATTTCATCATACCATGCTGACCAGGGGGGGTCTTATCCTGCAGGAATTCGATGCAGCTATAGGGGATATCGCAATTACAATGAGGCGGACAGTAACTTTTGATTTCACCCAGCCATTCATTGAAACAGGCTTGGTTATCTTGGCTCCGGTTAAACAGCATATAACATCGTCCTGGGCATTCTTGCAGCCATTTACTTTGGAGATGTGGTGTGTTACAGGGTTGTACTTCCTTATTGTGGGTGTGGTTGTTTGGGTTCTTGAACATCGGATCAATGATGATTTCCGTGGTTCAGTACGTCAACAAATAATAACTATTTTCTGGTAAGGAGCTGACTTGCACCTTTTGTATCGTCTTCTTGTAGTATATCATTCCTGTTTTCTTAGAAATGTTGATGTTTCAACAAGTCTTGTGCAATATGTTTGCATACAGCAAGCACCTCAGAACAGTTGCCAGTTAACATACCCAAATGAAGCATCTAGTGATTACCAAGGAACTATTATCTTAATGATCTTGTGAAACGTATATATGCACAGTATATATATTCGCTTAATGATATTTATGATGGATTGCTCAATTTTTTTCTGTTTTCACGTACTTATCCACATGTATTACAAATGTTCTTATCATGGCGTGATTCCTTGCTCTCAGATGTGATTATAATTTCTATTTTTATTGCCTGCAGGTTCAGCTTTTCGACGTTGTTCTTTGCACACAGTGAGTAAACCAACCTTCTCTATTATGTGGTTTTTTGGCCATAGGTAACATTTTGTTCTGAGGCATGGCTCGTGATTTCATCTGTATCTGCCCGCAGGAGAAAATACTATGAGCAGCTCAGGGCGTGGTGTCCTGATCATATGGCTGTTTGTTGTTTTGATAATTGTATCCAGCTACACCGCGAGTCTTACTTCCATCCTGACCGTGCAACAACTTGATACTTCTATAAAAGGAATCGATGACCTGAAAAATAGCAATGATCCTATTGGTTTCCAAGTTGGTTCTTTTGCACAAGACTACATGGTCAAGGAGCTCAACATCTCACGTTCAAGGCTGAGAGCTCTCGGTTCACCACAAGAATACGCTGAAGCCCTCAAGCTAGGCCCTAAGGAAGGAGGTGTTATGGCCATTGTTGACGAGCGCCCCTATGTTGAACTGTTTTTGTCAACCTACTGCAAGATTGCGGTAGCTGGCACAGATTTCACCAGCAGAGGATGGGGCTTTGTAAGTACTTTTGAACCATATTCTTTAATGTAGATTAGAATATAAGAACAAAATAGTTTGAAGTTAACATCCTGGAATAGCAGTTTAAACTCTGAATAGTTGTGTCAACTATCTAGTAGTTGATGATGCAACATTAGTTGCACTTGTCTGCGGCTCCAAGTCTAAAATCTACACCTACTTCATTTCACATATCAAAATGTAGCACCTTACAAGTTCATTCTACCAGGCATTTCCAAGGGACTCCCCTTTGCAAGTAGACCTCTCCACCGCAATCCTATCATTGTCAGAGAATGGGGAGCTGCAGCGGATCCATGACAAGTGGCTCAAGACAGGGGAGTGCGCAACTGACAACAGCGAGTTTGTTGACTCGGACCAGCTCCGCCTTGAGAGCTTCCTTGGTCTGTTTCTAATCTGTGGCATAGCATGTGTCCTTGCATTGCTAATCTACTTTGGTATCATGCTACGCAAATACCTGAGGCATGAACAGCGGAAGAGCCTGAGAAGTTTCATCTCATTCGTCCATGGCAAGGATCCACCAAAGAACAACGAGCGGCGGTCCATGAGCCTGCTTGGAAGCTCGACGCCGGCAACGCCGATGAGCAGCCTTACTACCCTTGAGATAGAAGGGCCGGCCAGGGAAGTCAGAAATGGCAGCGTTATTGAAATGGAAAGCTAGTTCATGTGTACAAAGCTAGTTTGTGCTTTATCTCTCAAGGCAACTGTTTTGTGTGAAGCAACAATACGGCCGACTAACCTAGGTTGGAAAGCCAAACACCAGGGATGTATAGAGGGGGTTCAAATACTTCTTAAAGGAAGGATTGATAATAAAAATTAAAAATATCGAAATGCTCCTCTCTCCCACATAGATCACTTTATTCTTTGCATGACTGTATTTTTTGGGGATATCTTGCCACTACAGAGTTGGCGTTTGGTGGTGTGATCTGTTCATGTGTTCAATTGCGCGTAGTGTGGTTATTCCAAGTTAGTACGATTGTGTCACTTCAGTTTGATAGTATGCAGGGACAGAACCTGCCGGCTGCAGCTAGTACCGTTTGATATGTGACGATGCTTGTAGATTGTGGTACTAAACTTTGATGCTTGTTCATAAACTAGTTTAGATGGAGCCACCCAAAAGATATGTTAGTTTTTCTTTTTTTGGCTTAGTTACTCTGTTTTGTCTGTGTTCTGTTCAGGGCAACTTTGAAGCTTATCTTAGGGTGGTGGACAGAAAAATGTTTAGCACCTTCCACAACTCATAAGGAAGATAATTAAAAAGAGTGTAGGAAGAAATAGTTATGATCTTATTTGGAAAGTTAAGAAGAAAGCCAGCACTAGGTTTTTGTTTTTCTAACTCTATGGCTACACTGTAAAATTATTTATGGATTAGCTCCAACTGATGCAAATCTTTTTGGTGGTTCTGGGATGCAACTGAGTCAGATCAATCCCAAGCTACTCCCTCCGTCACATATTAGATGTAATAGCGTCTTATATTATGGGACGGAGGGAGTAGCTACTTGTTTCTCTCAAATCTTACTGGAACACGGAGCCACTGTTCTCAAAAGTGGAAATTCTTGCAGGTTTGTAATGCATCTGTTTTGGTTCTTGCGTGCACCTCCGAGAAATATACCATACCAATCACAAGTGTTGTTAGTAGTGGGTGGTAGGTAGATGCAAACCAAGCCATCATTTTCCTTCTAAATACACTTGTGAAAGCATCATGAGTGTCTATTCTAATTGAGTGGTATACAGACATATAATTGTTGCAGGGATGCTGAACTTCCTGGAGCAAGGCCATAGTGGTATTAGGTTTGTCTATTCTAGTGATACTGGGTTTTCTTTTCTGATTTCTTCTAATTTAATAGTTATGAGTGCCAGCTCTGCTGTAACTTTTTTTGCGAGGCATAACAACTGGATTGTTATTGATACAGCGAAAACAGAAACGAGTATCAGTGCCTTTTTATTGAATTTAGTCATAATAGTTGACTTAACATATTGTATATTAAATGTGGATAGGAGATTCCTTTATTTGTCTTGAAAACAGAAGAGCAACAATAGGAAGAGTTTTTTTTTACACGATGGAGCGGTTATTTTCCTAAGAAAAATATATAATGTATATATATATTTCTGATTGCAGGCATATTCTGATTGACTTAATAGTTGACTTAATATATTGTATGCTTATAATTCTGATTGCAGGCATATTCGTCGCGCTCGCCCTGCGTTTTGACGTTCCGCGAGGGACCAAGTGGGATACGCCACGGGCTCTGACAGTAAAGATAGCAATGATAAACTGGTTTCAAGCCACGCAGGGCAGTTTTGCAGTTACCAAGATACTGCGGCATCTTGTCTCTCTCGGTCGATGTCCTGTCATCTCTGAAAATATCAGTAGCACATGTTCTATTTACCTGTCTATTTCTGTGTTTTGACGCACAGCCTGCTCTGTTATACATCGTTCCTGGCATGACTGGTTTCATCGCGGTTCGCTTTGTGTGGAATGGAGAAGTAGAGCTGATAAGTAAGCCTGCTTACCCAGTCCCTTTTGTTTAGTCCTGGGATGAGAGAAAATAACTGGCGATCCCTTTTGTTTAGTCCTGGGATGAGATAAAATAACTGACATCTGGACCAGCCTGCATTTGAAGTGCGAAACTTGTTTGTCACTGACTGTTTTCGCGATTGGCAGTTGCTGGAGTTCTCCCAGGCGATGGTCGGAGAGGAGGCAGAACATGAAGGTCCCAACTCCCAACCATGAGAGCAAAAAGGTGGACTAGGGCTTTCCCTAAGGTGTGCTACCAGGTATTTTCAGTGGTAGTTAACTTGCTTTTAAAAGCAAATTTTAAAACTCGCTTTTAAATTCTCAATTCTAATTGCCTTCAGATGCCAAACAGAGAAATGGGACTTTAAAATCAAGAGCATTTTTTAACTCGTAAAGAATTTTTAAAATTAACAAATATGTTTTTAGTTTGTGAACATTTTCTCAATAGGCAAACATTTTAGTATGTTCAAGAACATTACTCAAATTCACCAACATTTTCCAAATGCGCAGAAAATTTTCAAGTTTGTGAACATTTTATTAAATACATGAACGATTTTTCATATTCATGAACATTCTTCCAACTTCATGAACATGTTTTCAAATATGCGAACATATTTCCCTATTCACGAACATTTCTCAAATTTGTGAATATTTTTCAAATACGTGAACATTTTTTTAAGTTTGGGAAATTTCTCTCAAGTTTGCGAACAATTTTATAAATACATAAACGTTTTTTCGTATTGGGGAACATTTTCAAAATACACTCCTCGAAGATGAATTCCGTCCATCCTTGGCCAGTATTTTTGTTTTTGAAACTGGGCCGAAACCAGGGCAGTAAATGCAAAGTGATAACCTTTTTGTTGATGGACTGATCGATTGTTCCACCGGCCTAACTACCTCCACACGGTGCAAATTCAAAGTCCGCGAGCGCTATATCTCGCATTACGCGAGACGCTAGCAGCTCTCGCTGACGGTTTTTCCTCTCCCCACGTCGTATTGGGCCGGCCCATTCGCGCGCGTATATATAGTTAGAAAAAGAGCTGAGGAAAGGGGGAACCAGGATGTTGCTAAAAAAACAAAAAAGTGACCGCGGGTGTTGCTAAAAAAACAAAAAAGTGACCGCGGGTGCTGCTACCAGTCCGACCAAGTCCCGCTCATGATGATAAGTTGTTGGTGCGCGTCGTACTTTTTTTTTAGCAGCAGTACAGACACAAGCGCTCATATACACGCGCATACACTCACCCCTATGAACGCACACACGCATACCCTACCCCTATGAGCATCTCCGAAAGACTGAGCTGGCATATCATTTTGATATTTACGAAGTCACCGTAGGCGCCTCGTCGTCGACGGGAACGTCTCCTCCTACTGAAAGCGCATCGCCGGAAATTCTGAAATAAATCCAGGAATAATGCGAGCACCAGGATTTGAACCCTGGTGGGCTGGGGATACCACTGTCCACCTAACCAACTCAACCACAGGTAGCCGACGCCTTCGTCTACCTCCAAGAACATGCGTCTCCAACCACCTTCAACGGGGCAGAATCCCGGGCGCCGCTCCAACTCATCTGCACCCGGTTACAAGGTGGGTCGTGGCCGTGGCCGTGGAGGCGCGATGGCGGTGGCCAGCACCCGGCAGAGTCCAGCTGCTCCTGTTCCTGCGAGGAACAGATCGACTCCACCAGCGAAAAGGGCACAGAAGCGTCCAAAGCGGTGAAATTTTTCTCACTTTTCCATAAAATTCTATGATGCATGAACTGATCTATTTGATTCTGTTGTGTATGAAGTATGTTGTAAGCATGAAAGTGAGTGTTGATAAATATGTACTAAATGTGTATGATACATGGATAAATCAATCTGTTGATCTTTTTTTAAATGTTGTTACCTTGTTGATCTTCAGAATCAGATTTTATTATTCTAGTTTAGGATAGAAGTTCTGTATACCCATTGGCATGAATTGGAACAACAAATTTGGGAGTTAGAATGCCATGCCATAAATTTATTTTCAGATCATTGACTTGTTCTAGTTTAGGAGAAAAACTTGTATATACAAAAGAAGGTTATATAAAGTGAATCATTTCTGTAAATCATTTAGTGTAGTTTGATCTTGTAATACAAAAGAAGGTTATATACAGTGAATCATTTCTGTAGCTTTTACAAAGCGATTTCTATGACTGTTTTTGTAAACATTTTTGTGTGGTATATTAAGTTTGGAAAAATCTGGTTGTGCTATATAGTGAATTGTTAACTTTCTTGTGCAGTGATACAAGCAATGGACGAAGCCAAGTAGATGAGTCCATGGACAAAACGACACCAATGGATGAAGATGGAGATCATGTTAGCATTTCAGACGATGAAGGAGAAGAGGATGAGGCGGAAGTGGTGCATCCGCATCAACCATCTAGTCTCAAGCTCACATCTAAGGTTTGGTTGGACATGAAGAAGATGAAGGTAAATGGAGAATGGAAGGCCAAGTGTAATTGGTGTCATAAGACACTTACCGCAGGATCAAGGAATGGTACTAAGCATCTAAAGTTGCATCTTCAGAGTTGCACTCTTAGGAAGTTGAAGACGAAGGATGGTAAAACTTTGCATCAAGCCTCATTGAAGGTGATGGCCGAGAATGATGGGAAAGTGAGCATGGAGAGCTACACTTTTAATCAAGAGTACGCTAGAGCAGAGCTTGGCAACATGTTGGTGTTGCATGATTATCCTTTGTCTATGGTGGACCATGTTGGTTTTAGGAGATTTGTTGCTGCACTTCAGCCATTGTTCAAGTTGCATACTAGAAATACTATTAGGTAATATGCTGCTATGTCTTTAGTTTTTTGTTTCCTCTTAATGTTTCTTGTTTCTCTTGTGGTTGACTCTGTTCCTTATCTTCTATTTTGTAGAACTGACATTGTGGAAAGGTACTACATAGAAAATAAGAAGGCCATCGAGTATATGAGTATGGTACAATCAAGGGTCGCAGTCACCACCGATATGTGGACTTCTGACAGCCAAAAGAAGGGATATATGGCTATTACAGCTCATTTCATTGATGAGTCTTGGAGGCTAAGGAACATTCTCATGAGGTATATACATGTTACCACATCATATATTTTCAGCAGTCCATTTCATTGTACTTATTTTCAGCAGTCCATTAAGCTTTCGTCAACTATTGTGTTTGTGTGCATATTGTAGGTTTATTTATGTTCCAGCACCACATAATGCAGAAGTGATAGCTGAGCAGCTCCATGAATCATTGGTTGAATGGAATCTTGATGAAAAGCTCTTGACTGTGACCGTTGATAATTGCAACGCCAATGACAAGGCAATTGCGGAGATTGTGGGGAAGATAGGAAAAAGTAAGCTTCTTTTGTGAAGGTACTTTACTTCACATGTGTTGTTGTGCACATATTCTGAATTTGATAGTGAATGATGGCTTAGATGTCATGCAATCAGCTATAGAAAACATTCGTGAAAGTGTGGCATATTGGACCGCCTCACCAAAAAGGATAGAGAAGTTTGAGGAAATGGCCAAGTATAAGAAAGTGAGAATAAAAAGGAAGTTGAGACTTGATTGCAAGACTAGGTAGAACTCTACTTTTGTAATGCTTGATATTGCTTTGCCTTATAGACCCGCCTTTGAACATGCAAAAGAAAAAGAAAAGCAATATGAGTGGTTGCCTAGTTCAAAAGAATGGGCTTTCGCTATAGATGTTGTAGAGAGGCTTAGGTTGTTCTATGAAATAACCGAGCTATTTTCTGGAACTGATTATGTGACTGCCAATGTGTACTTTCCTAAGATATGTGAAATTAAAATGAAATTGAGGCAGTGGGAAGCATCTAGCAATAACACTATCAAAGAAATGACAAAAAGCATGACTGAAAAATTTGATAAGTATTGGAGCGACATTCAAGGTCTAATGGCTATAGCTATAATTCTTGATCCTCGATACAAGAAGCAAATGTTGGTAGCTTGCTTTGCCATGCTCCATGGCATTGAGCCATCTTCTTATGAATGCATTGAAAAAGTTGATGACATAGTTGCTAGTTTGCGCTTATTATTGGAAGAATATGAAGTGGAAAATGAGGCATATACACCGGATGAAGAATCTATGATTTCTACAATGAAAGCTCCTGCAATCATGAGTGTCTTCCAAAACATTGTAGCTCAACAAATGCCTGCAACAGCTAGACTTTAAGGTGAAATAGATTAATACTTGAATGATGGATTAGTGCCTTACTTGAGAAGTTCAACGTGTTGGATTGGTGGAAAGTGGATGGACCTAGGTATCCAACCTTAAGGAAAGTTGCAAGGGACATATTTGCTATTCCTATTACAACGATTGCTTCAGAATCAGCCTTTTCTACAAGTGGCAGAAAGCTCAATGACCATAGAAGCTGATTGACACCACATATGGTTGAGGTTTTAATGTGCTCACAAGATTGGCTTAGAAACAAGTTCAAAGGTGAGCAAATAGTGCTTTCTATTAATATTTTCTCTTGTTTTCAGTTTGTTGACAATTGTTTACTTTTGTAGATGCTAACACAGGAGAAGCTAGCTTTTGGACTTGCTTTCAAGACATCCAAGAAGGGATGCAGGTACATAAGAAGTGCACACATACCTTGTCAGAAATATGCCCTAGAGGCAATAATAAAAGTATTATTATATTTCCTTGTTTATGGTAATTGTCTTTATTCATGCTATAATTGTGTTATCTGGAAATCGTAATACATGTGTGAATACTAGACACCAATATGTCCCTAGTAAGCCTCTAGTTGACTAGCTCGTTGATCAATAGATAGTCATGATTTCCTGACTATGGACATGGGGATGTCATTGATAACGAGATCACATCATTAGGAGAATGATGTGATGGACAAGACCCAATCCTAAGCATAGCACAAGATCGTGTAGTTCATTTTGCTAGAGCTTTCCAATGTCGAGTATCTTTTCCTTAGACCATGAGATCGTGTAACTCCCGGATACTGTAGGAATGCTTTGGGTGTACCAAACGTCACAACGTAACTGGGTGACTATAAAGGTGCACTACAGGTATCTCCGAAAGTATCTGTTGGGTTGACATGGATCAAGACTGGGATTTGTCACTCCGTATAACGGAGAGGTATCACCGGGCCCACTCGGTAGTGCATCATCATAATGAGCTCAAAGTGACCAAGTGTTTGGTCACGGGATCATGCATTACGGTACGAGTAAAGTGACTTGCCGGTAACGAGACTAAACGAGGTATTGGGATACCGACGATCGAGTCTCGGGCAAGTAACCTACCGATTGACAAAGGGAATAGTTTACGGGGTTGCTTGAACCCTAAACATCGTGGTTCATCCGATGACATCATCGAGGAACATGTGGGAGCCAACATGGGTATCCAGATCCCGCTGTTGGTTATTGCCCGAGAGTCGTCTTGGTCATGTCTGCATGTCTCCCGAACCCGTAGGGTCTACACACTTAAGGTTCGGTGACGCCAGGGTTGTTAGGAAGACTTGTATGTGATTACCGAATGTTGTTCGGAGTCCCGGATGAGATCCCGGACGTCACGAGGAGTTCCGGAGTGGTCCGGAGGTAAAGATTTATATATGGGAAGTTGTCATACGGACACCGGAATAGTTCGGGGGCATATCGGTATTGTACCGGGGCCACCGGAGGGGCCTCGGGGGTCCACCGGGAGGGGCCACCTCTCCCGGAGGGGCTCATGGGCTGCAAAGGGGAAGGGAACCAGCCCAAAGTGGGCTGGTGCGCCTCCCCCCAAGGGCCCATGCGCCCTAGGGTTTGGGGGAACCCTAAAGGGGGCGCCCCCCTTGCTTGGGGGGCAAGCCCCCTCCCCCTTGGCCGCCGCCCCCCCCTCTAGATCCATCTAGAGGGGGCCGGCCCCCCTTGCCCCTTCCCCTATAAATAGAGGGGTGAGGGGAGGGCTGCAGACACAACTGTAGGCGCAGCCCCTCCCCTCCCCAACACCTCTCCTCCTCCGTACGTGCTTGGCGAAGCCCTGTCGGAGTTCTGTTGCACCAACCTCACCACGCCGTCGTGCTGCCGTTGGTGTCTTCTTCCTCAACCTCTCCTTCCCCTTGCTGGATCAAGAAGGAGGAGACGTCGATCGTCCCGTACGTGTGTTGAACGCGGAGGTGTTGTCCGTTCGGCACTTGGTCATCGGTGATCCGAATCACGACGAGTACGACTACGTCATCACCATCCCCTTGAACGCTTCCGCACGCAATCTGCAAGTGGTATGTAGATGCAATCTCTCTCCCATGACTCGTTGCTTAGATGAACTCATAGATGGATCTTGGTGAAACCGTAGGAAAATTTTAATTTTCTGCAACGTTCCCCAACAGTGGCATCATGAGCTAGGTCTATGCGTAGTTCTCTATTGCACGAGTAGAACACAAAGTAGTTGTGGGCGTCGAATTGTCAATTCTTCTTGCCGTTACTAGTCCTATCTTGGTTCCGCGGTATTGTGGGATGAAGCGGCCCGGACCAACCTTACACGTACGCTTACGTGAGACCGGTTCCACCGACTAACATGCACTAGTTGCATAAGGTGGCTGGCGGGTGTCTGTCTCTCCCACTTTAGTTGGATCGGATTCGATGAACAGGGTCCTTATGAAGGGTAAATAGAGATTGACAAATTCACGTTGTGGTTTTAACGTAGGTAAGATACGTTCTTGCTAGCAACCTATAACAGCCACGTAAAAACTTGCAACAACATTAGAGGACGTCTAACTTGTTTTTGCAGCAAGTGCTTTGTGATGTGATATGGCCAGAAGTTGTGATGAATCATGTGATGTATGAGATGATCTTGTTATTGTAATAGGAATCACGACTTGCATGTCGATGAGTATGACAACCGGCAGGAGCCATAGGAGTTGTCATTATTCTTTTATGACCTGCGTGTCACCATGTAAATTACTTTACTTTATTGCTAAACGTGTTAGCCATAGTAGTAGTAGTAATGGTTGGCGAGCAACTCCATGGAGACACGATGATGGAGATCATGATGATGGAGATCATGGTGTCGTGCCGGTGACAAGATGATCATGGAGCCCCAAGATGGAGATCGAAGGAGCTATATGATGATGGCCATATCATGTCACTACTATATAATTGCATGTGATGTTTATTATGTTTTACATCTTGTTTACTTAGAACGACGGTAGTAAATAAGATGATCCCTTACAAAATTTCAAGAAGTGTTATCCCCTAACTGTGCACCGTTGCTAAAGTTCGTCGTTTCGAAGCACCACGTGATGATCGGGTGTGATAGATCCATACGTTCACATACAACGGGTGTAAGACAGTTTTACACATGCAAAACACTTAGGGTTAACTTGAAGAGCCTAGCATGTACAGACATGGCCTCGGAACACGGAGACCGAAAGGTCGAACATGAGTCGTATAGAAGATACGATCAACATGGATATGTTCACCGATGATGACTAGTCCGTCTCACGTGATGATCGGACACGGCCTAGTCGACTCGGATCATGTAACACTTAGATGACTAGAGGGATGTCTAATCTGAGTGGGAGTTCATTCATTAATTTTATTAGATGAACTTAATTATCATGAACTTAGTCTAAATCTTTACAATATGTCTTGTAGATCAAATGGCCCACGGTAATGTCAGCCTCAACTTCAACGCGTTCCTAGAGAAAACTAAGCTGAAAGATGATGGCAGCAACTACTCGGACTGGGTCCGGAACTTGAGGATCATCCTCATAGCAGCCAAGAAAGATTATGTCCTAGATGCACCGCTAGGTGATGCACCATTCCCAGAAAACCAGGACGTTATGAACGCCCATCAGTCACGCACTGATGATTACTCCATCGTTCAGTGCGGCATGCTTTACAGCTTAGAACCGGGGCTCCAAAAGCGTTTTGAGAAGCACGGAGCATATGAGATGTTCGAGGAGCTGAAATTGATTTTCCAAGCTCATGCCCGGGTCGAGAGATATGAAGTCTCCGACAAGTTCTTTAGCTGCAAAATGGAGGAAAATAGCTCTGTCAGTGAACACATACTCAAGATGTCTGGGTTGCACAACCGCTTGACTCAGCTGGAAGTTAATCTTCCGGATGAGGCGGTCATTGACAGAATCCTTCAGTCGCTCCCACCTAGCTACAAAAGCTTCGTGATGAACTACAACATGCAGGGGATGGAAAAGACCATTCCCGAGTTGTATTCAATGCTGAAATCCGCAGAGGTGGAGATCAAAAAGGAACATCAAGTGTTGATGGTGAATAAAACCACTAAGTTCAAGAAAGGCAAGGGTAAGAAGAACTTCAAGAAAGACGGCAAGGAGGTTGCCGCGCCTGGTAAATCAGTTGCCAGGAAGAAGTCAAAGAATGGACCCAAACCTGAAACTGAGTGCTTTTATTGCAAGGGAAATGGTCACTGGAAACGGAATTGCCCCAAGTACTTAGCGGATAAGAAGGCCGGCAACACTAAAGGTATATGTGATATACATGTAATTGATGTGTACCTTACCAGTGCTCGTAGTAGTTCCTGGGTATTTGATACCGGTGTTGTTGCTCATATTTGTAACTCACAGCAGGAGCTGCGGAATAAGAGAAGACTGGCGAAGGACGAGGTGACGATGCGCGTCGGGAATGGTTCCAAGGTCGATGTGATCGCCGTCGGCACGCTACCTCTACATTTACCCACGGGATTAGTTTTAAACCTCAATAATTGTTATTTAGTGCCGAGTTTGAGCATGAACATTGTATCTGGATCTCGTTTAATACGAGATGGCTACTCATTTAAATCCGAGAATAATGGTTGTTCTATTTATATGAGTGATATGTTTTATGGTCATGCTCCGGTGGTTAATGGTTTATTCTTAATGAATCTCGTGCGTGATAATACACATATTCATAGTGTGAATGCCAAAAGGTGTAAAGTTGATAACGATAGTCCCACATACTTGTGGCACTGCCGCCTTGGTCACATTGGTGTCAAGCGCATGAAGAAGCTCCATGCTGATGGACTTTTGGAGTCTCTCGATTATGAATCGTTTGACACATGCGAACCATGCCTTATGGGCAAAATGACCAAGACTCCGTTCTCCGGAACAATGGAGCGAGCAACCAACTTATTGGAAATTATACATACTGATGTGTGCGGTCCAATGAGCGTTGAGGCTCGCGGAGGATATCGTTATGTTCTCACACTCACTGATGATTTGAGTAGATATGGCTATGTCTACTTAATGAAACACAAGTCTGAGACCTTTGAAAAGTTCAAGGAGTTTCAGAATGAGGTTGAGAATCAACGTGACATAAGAATAAAGTTTCTACGATCAGATCGTGGAGGAGAATACTTAAGTCACGAATTTGGCACACACCTAAGAAAATGTGGAATAGTTTCACAACTCACGCCGCCTGGAACACCTCAGCGTAATGGTGTGTCTGAACGTTGTAATCGCACTTTATTGGATATGGTGCGATCTATGATGTCTCTTACCGATTTACCGCTATCATTTTGGGGATACGCTCTAGAGACAGCCACATTCACTTTAAATAGGGCACCGTCTAAATCCGTTGAGACGACACCGTATGAATTATGGTTTGGGAAGAAACCTAAGCTGTCGTTTCTAAAAGTTTGGGGATGCGAGGCTTATGTCAAGAAACTTCAACCTGAAAAGCTCGAACCCAAATCGGAAAAATGCGTCTTCATAGGATACCCTAAGGAAACCATAGGGTATACCTTCTACTTAAGATCCGAGGGCAAGATCTTTGTTGCCAAAAACGGAACCTTTCTGGAGAAAGAGTTTCTCTCGAAAGAAGTAAATGGGAGGAAAGTGGAGCTTGATGAAGTACTGCCTCTTGAAACGGAGAATGGCGCAGCGCAGGAAAATGTTCCTGTGGTGCCTGCTCCAATTAGAGAGGAGGTTAATGATAATGATCAAGACACTTCGGACCAAGCTTCCACTGAACTTCGTAGGTCCACAAGGACACGTTCCGCACCAGAGTGGTACGGCAACCCTGTCCTGGAAATCATGTTGTTGGACAACGGTGAACCTTCGAACTATGAAGAAGCGATGGCGGGCCCGGATTCCAACAAATGGTTAGAAGCCATGAAATCCGAGATAGGATCCATGCATGAAAACAAAGTATGGACTTTGACAGACTTGCCCGATGATCGGCGAGCGATAGAAAATAAATGGATCTTGAAGAAGAAGACGGACGCGGATGGTAATGTCACCATCTATAAAGCTCGACTTGTCGCTAAGGGTTATCGGCAAGTTCAAGGGATTGACTACGATGAGACTTTCTCTCCCGTAGCGAAGCTGAAGTCCGTCCGAATCATGTTAGCAATTGCCGCATACTATGATTATGAGATATGGCAAATGGACGTCAAAACGGCATTCCTTAACGGCTATCTTAAGGAAGAACTGTATATGATGCAGCCGGAAGGTTTTGTCGATCCCAAGAATGCTAACAAGGTGTGCAAGCTCCAGCGATCCATTTATGGGCTGGTGCAAGCATCTCGGAGTTGGAACATTCGCTTTGATGAGATGATCAAAGCGTTTGGGTTTATGCAGACTTATGGAGAAGCCTGCGTTTACAAGAAAGTGAGTGGGAGCTCCGTAGCATTTCTCATATTATATGTGGATGACATACTATTGATGGGAAATGATATAGAATTCTTGGAAAGCATAAAGGCCTATTTGAACAAGTGTTTTTCAATGAAGGACCTTGGAGAAGCTGCTTATATATTAGGCATCAAAATCTATAGAGATAGATCAAGACGCCTCATAGGTCTTTCGCAAAGCACATACCTTGATAAGATTTTGAAGAAGTTCAAAATGGATCAGTCCAAGAAAGGGTTCTTGCCTGTATTGCAAGGTGTGAAATTGAGCTCGCCTCAATGCCCGACCACGGCAAAGGATAAACAAGAGATGAGCGTCATCCCCTATGCTTCAGCCATAGGATCCATTATGTATGCCATGTTGTGTACCAGACCTGATGTAAACCTTGCCGTAAGTTTGGTAGGTAGGTACCAAAGTAACCCCGGCAAGGAACACTGGACAGCGGTCAAGAATATCCTTAAGTACCTGAAAAGGACTAAGGACATGTTTCTCGTTTATGGAGGTGACGAAGAGCTCGTCGTAAAGGGTTACGTCGATGCTAGCTTCGACACAGATCTGGATGACTCTAAGTCACAAACCGGATACGTGTATATGTTGAATGGTGGAGCAGTGAGCTGGTGCAGCTGCAAGCAGAGCGTCGTGGCGGGATCTACATGTGAAGCGGAATACATGGCAGCCTCGGAGGCAGCACATGAGGCGATTTGGGTGAAGGAGTTCATCACCGACCTAGGAGTCATACCCAATGCGTCGGGGCCGATCAAACTCTTCTGTGACAACACTGGAGCTATTGCACTGGACAAGGAGCCCAGGTTTCACAAGAAGACCAGGCACATCAAGCGTCGCTTCAACTCCATCCGTGAAAATGTTCAAGATGGAGACATAGAAATTTGTAAAGTGCACACGGATCTGAATGTCGCAGATCCGTTGACTAAACCTCTCCCTAGGGCAAAGCATGATCAGCACCAGAACTCTATGGGTGTTCGATTCATCACAATGTAACTAGGTTATTGACTCTAGTGCAAGTGGGAGACTGTTGGAAATATGCCCTAGAGGCAATAATAAAAGTATTATTATATTTCCTTGTTTATGGTAATTGTCTTTATTCATGCTATAATTGTGTTATCTGGAAATCGTAATACATGTGTGAATACTAGACACCAATATGTCCCTAGTAAGCCTCTAGTTGACTAGCTCGTTGATCAATAGATAGTCATGATTTCCTGACTATGGACATGGGGATGTCATTGATAACGAGATCACATCATTAGGAGAATGATGTGATGGACAAGACCCAATCCTAAGCATAGCACAAGATCGTGTAGTTCGTTTTGCTAGAGCTTTCCAATGTCGAGTATCTTTTCCTTAGACCATGAGATCGTGTAACTCCCGGATACTGTAGGAATGCTTTGGGTGTACCAAACGTCACAACGTAACTGGGTGACTATAAAGGTGCACTACAGGTATCTCCGAAAGTATCTGTTGGGTTGACACGGATCAAGACTGGGATTTGTCACTCCGTATAACGGAGAGGTATCACCGGGCCCACTCGGTAGTGCATCATCATAATGAGCTCAAAGTGACCAAGTGTTTGGTCACGGGATCATGCATTACGGTACGAGTAAAGTGACTTGCCGGTAACGAGACTAAACGAGGTATTGGGATACCGACGATCGAGTCTCGGGCAAGTAACCTACCGATTGACAAAGGGAATAGTTTACGGGGTTGCTTGAACCCTAAACATCGTGGTTCATTCGATGACATCATCGAGGAACATGTGGGAGCCAACATGGGTATCCAGATCCCGCTGTTGGTTATTGCCCGAGAGTCGTCTTGGTCATGTCTGCATGTCTCCCGAACCCGTAGGGTCTACACACTTAAGGTTCGGTGACGCCAGGGTTGTTAGGAAGACTTGTATGTGATTACCGAATGTTGTTCGGAGTCCCGGATGAGATCCCGGACGTCACGAGGAGTTCCGGAGTGGTCCGGAGGTAAAGATTTATATATGGGAAGTTGTCATACGGACACCGGAATAGTTCGGGGGCATATCGGTATTGTACCGGGGCCACCGGAGGGGCCTCGGGGGTCCACCGGGAGGGGCCACCTCTCCCGGAGGGGCTCATGGGCTGCAAAGGGGAAGGGAACCAGCCCAAAGTGGGCTGGTGCGCCTCCCCCCAAGGGCCCATGCGCCCTAGGGTTTGGGGGAACCCTAAAGGGGGCGCCCCCCTTGCTTGGGGGGCAAGCCCCCTCCCCCTTGGCCGCCGCCCCCCCCCCCCCTCTAGATCCATCTAGAGGGGGCCGGCCCCCCTTGCCCCTTCCCCTATAAATAGAGGGGTGAGGGGAGGGCTGCAGACACAACTGTAGGCGCAGCCCCTCCCCTCCCCAACACCTCTCCTCCTCCGTACGTGCTTGGCGAAGCCCTGTCGGAGTTCTGTTGCACCAACCTCACCACGCCGTCGTGCTGCCGTTGGTGTCTTCTTCCTCAACCTTTCCTTCCCCTTGCTGGATCAAGAAGGAGGAGACGTCGATCGTCCCGTACGTGTGTTGAACGCGGAGGTGCTGTCCGTTCGGCACTTGGTCATCGGTGATCCGAATCACGACGAGTACGACTACGTCATCACCATCCCCTTGAACGCTTCCGCACGCAATCTGCAAGTGGTATGTAGATGCAATCTCTCTCCCATGACTCGTTGCTTAGATGAACTCATAGATGGATCTTGGTGAAACCGTAGGAAAATTTTAATTTTCTGCAACGTTCCCCAACATACCTTTCTTGTTTATGTCTTGGAAATATATAACTCTCCACAATTCAAGTTCTCATGTCTTTCTTGCATATGTCTCAAACTAGGATTTGGCGCTTTGAGTGAGATGTCAAGGCTCATGAAGATGAAGCGGAGAGAAGATCAATACTCAATTGGATTTTGTGTCATGTAGGAGATGTCCAAGTTGATATGATGACTATCTGTCAAACTTGAACCTATTTGTGCGTTGAACTTGAACCTATTTGTCTCAAACCTATGTGCTTGTTGAACCTTTATATGTCGAACATATTTGCTTGTCGAACTTATAACCTATTTGTGTCCAATCTATGGCTGAAATGTGTTATATCTATGGCTGAAATGCTATCTATATGTGCTGAAATGCTGTTTAGATGTGCTATAATGCTGATTATATGTGCTGTAATGCTGTATATAAGTGCTGAAATGCTGAAATATGAGCTGGAATGCTATATATATGTGCTGGAATGATGTATATAAGTGCTGCAATGCTGAAATATGTGTTGGAATGTTGTCTATATGAGTTGAAAATGGGTTATATGTTGCTGAAATGTTGAATTGTGGTATATATATGTTGCTGAAATGATGAAATATGCGTGTTGAATTGATGAAATGTTGTATATATGTGATGAAACGCTCCAATATACTTGCTGATATGTCAATTGGGTGAGGTGACAGAGTTGGGAATTTTTACCCGCGGGTATTACCCGTACCCGACCGGGTACGGGTATGGGAACAATTTTATACCTGGGGTGCGGGTAAGGGTATGGGCTAAAAATGTTGAGACGGGTAAGGGTTTGGGTGCGTATTACCCGCACCCGAACCCGGCGGGTGCCATGAGGAGACCCTGCCAACATTGTTGCAGCTGCACTCGCAAGCGTTACCGTATATGATCATTTGCACGATTTCGCGTAAAATAAAATAAGATCTACAAATGAATAGAAGCTACACATACCTTGGCATGCACACACATTGCAAGCCATACTAAGCTGATAAGTGCTAATAACTTGTACTCCCTCCATCTCAGTTTACAAGTCTTGTACGTGTATCTAGGTCGTTAATTTAATCATATAAAATAAATTGTTTAACATAAAAATTATATTATTAGAAAATAAAATATCTATAGTTTCTAATGATATTTTTTGTAATGTATGCCTCTTATTAAGTTGGTCAAATTAATGACTTAGGTACACGTGCAAGACTTGTAAACTGAGATGGAGGAGTACAACATATACAACACTTAAGACAAGTAAAAGCAATTTGATGAGTGTCATGGTCTATCAAAGCAAGCTACATTACTACTCTAATCTATCTTAACAGGTCACACATGATTAAATCTTTTTTGTGTGCAAGTCAAGCTTATCTAGTTTACACGTAACAACTTGTAGAACATTACAAAATTGATGTTTGCTAATAACTTCTAGAACACTACAACACTTGACATGTAAAAGGAATTTGATGAGTCATGACCTACTAAAGCAAGTTACATTACTAGTCTCGTCTATCTTAACAGGCCACACAAGATTAAAAACTAAGTTCTGTGCAAGCAATGCTTATCTAGTTTACACGTAACAACTTGCATAACATTACGAACTTAGTTTCAGAAAATTAGGCAATCTAGATTAGTGTTTAGTTGTAAAGTGAGTAAGATGAGTCATGTGTGTTATCACACCTTTTTTATGGTGGAATGATAGTGCCACCAAACACAACATACCAAAATATGATTTCAGGAAGGATCCAAGCACTTTCCAGACAAGCAAATGCCAGTTGTGAAAGAGATCATGCCATGGCAGCTATAAATAGGCCTGTAGCATGATGACCATCCTTCCTCATTCAACATTCTCATAAGTAGAGTGCTTCATTCAAGCCAGTCAAGCACTGGTCAATACAAATCCACCATGAAGACCTTTCTCTTCCTTGCCCTCCTTGCTATCGTGGCGACCACCGCCACAACAGCAGTTAGAGTTCCAGTGCCACAATTGCAGCCGCTGAATCCATCTTAGCAACAACCACAAGAGCAAGTTCCATTGGTGCAACAACAACAATTTCCAGGGCAGCAACAACCATTTCCACCACAACAACCGTACCCGCAGCTGCAACTATTTCCATCACAACAACCATATCCGCAGCCGCAACCATTTCCGCCACAACTACCATATCCGCAGCCGCAACCATTTCCACCACAACAACCATATCCACAACCGCAACCACAGTATCCGCAACCACAACTACCATATCCGCAGCCGCAACCATTTCCACCACAACAACCATATCCACAACCGCAACCACAGTATCCGCAACCACAACAACCAATTTTGCAGCAACAAGCACAACAACAACAACAAATCCTTCAACAAATTCTGCAACAACAACTGATTCCATGCAGGGATGTCGTCTTGCAACAACACAACATAGCGCATGCAAGCTCACAAGTATTGCAACAAAGTAGTTACCAACTGTTGCAACAACTATGTTGTCAGCAGCTGTAGCAGATCCCCGAGCAGTCGCGGTGCCAAGCCATTCACAATGTCGTTCATGCTATTATTCTGCGTCAACAACAACGACAACAACGACAACAACGACAACAACAACGACAACGACAACAACGACAACAACAACGACAACGACAACAACGACAACAACAACGACAACAACAACGACAACAACAACGACAATGACAACAACAACGACAACAACAACAACAACGACAACGACAACGACAACAACAACGACAACGACAACAACAACGACAACAACAACGACAACGACAACGACAACGACAACAACAACGACAACGACAACGACAACGACAACGACAACGACAACGACAACGACAACAACAACAACAACAACAACAACAACAACGACAACGACAACAACGACAACGACAATGACAACGACAACAACAACGACAACAACAACGACAACGACAACGACAACGACAACGACAACGACAGCGACAACGACAGCGACGACAACAACGACGACAACAACGACGACAACAACGGCGACAACAACGGCGACAACAACGGCGACAACAACGACGACAACAACGACGACAACAACGACGACAATAACGACGACAACAACGACGACAACAACGACAACGACGACAACAACGACGACAACAAAGACAACAACAACGACAACAACAACGACGACAACAACGACGACAACAACAACGACAACAACAACGACAACAACAACGACAACAACAACGACAACAACAACGACAACAACAACGACAACAACAACAACAACAACAACAACAACAACAACAACAACAACAACAACAACAACAACAACAACAACAACCGTCGAGCCAGGTCTCCTACCAGCAGCCTCAGCAACAATATCCATCAGGCCAGGGCTCCTTCCAGCCATCTCAGCAAAACCCACAGGCCCAGGGCTCCGTCCAGCCTCAACAACTGCCCCAGTTCGAGGAAATAAGGAACCTAGCGCTGCAGACGCTACCAGCAATGTGCAATGTGTACATCCCTCCATATTACTCGACCACCATTGCGCCATCTGGCATCTTCGGTACTAACTGAGAAGAGAAGAACTCTAGTACTAGATATATGAAACATCATTTTCTTAATCCATGGTTTGATCGTTGTATCGGTGAACAAATAAAGTGACATGCACTATCATGTAAGAACCCGAACTATACTAGTTCAAACTTGGGAATAAAAGACAAACACAAGTCTTGTCTACATATGATTGTTTGTTTGAGTTCCATTCATGTGCCCATTCAAAGTTCACCCCTAATTATATATATTACTCATTAAGTAGATATTTATGTTGCGTTAATCTAAAGATAACCAAATGAGTCTGAAACTTGAATTAAATTGAAGTATTTTCTTGGACTTTCAAATTGAGTATTATTAAAGTAGTAAGGACTATCCACATCCTTGGCTTGCCCTTGATCAATTATTTCCAGAGAAGCATTCAATTCATCAATCAATTACATTGATTTTTGTGACTGGTACTTCTCCACATCATGAGTATCATTGCGGCTACTCCAAATCGCCCGCATAACCGAAGCAATAATAGCGGTCTTCTTGCATCAAGGAAATATGGATCGAACATATCACTTGACCATGTTTCCGGGTGCAACCTTGGGAGTTTTATGTCAAAATATTCTCAAGCAGAATCCATGAATAAACTTGCATGCTCACATGTGATAAGGGCATATGAAGTAACATTTACTCCCCATGGCCACACATAGGGCACACACATAACCCCGTCACATGCCTTTCTAGTTATGCATATGAAGGTAGGATGTTTTTAATTACTCTCCACCAAAATACTCTTAACTTGGCTTGTACCCTAAGCTTTCGTTGCCTTTTCATTTTTTCTTCCCCATTAGACAAACTAGACAGTCCATCTACCTCACGTACCTTGTGTCCATCATGGCTTGTACCATTGAACATAACAAATGTCATTTCTTTACGATACCCACGACCAAATGTCTTCTACTGGATTGTTTGGTCGTGGCATATTAAGGATGGCCACCGCATCTGATGGGATAAACACCTAATGAATGAAAGGAGTGTTCCAGTCGCCCGTGTTTTTCATCGATAAGATCAGCTACAAGTTGGACCGGAGTTTCTCACATGCATCATAGTGGTTTCATCAGCGGCGTACCCTGCACCCATTTATCATGCCATATCTTTGTAGTATGTGCATTCCCAACTTTTCACAGCATACCCTCCTTCAAACCTTCTTGCCCTTTCAGAATAGCACGCCAAGTTAGCGATGCACTATGCGGGAACCCGCATTTGAAAAAAAAAAAGAATCTCATTTCATGGTATCTTCAATGAAGGACCCTCGTACATGAGCTATCTAGATAGAAATAGCCATGTATGTTTAGCAAACTTTGCATAAGTGAATAGATCAAGGTCGTGGAACCCCAAGCCTCCAATTACACCCGGCCTCTCTACCAACAAGATGTCCAAAGACATCAAGGATACACACAGCCAAAAAAGAAAATAAAAAGAACAGAAGAAAAAAATACCCCGCCATGGTGATCAATAACTAGCATCAGCAGCACCCTAACCACCACCGAAGACAACGCCCGGATTACAAAAAAGGTTCTCCAAAAGCAACGCCCCCAAGAAGGAAACAATGCACAAGCGTTGTCGTTGCCCGACCGAAGATCGTGGGTTTTCACCCTGGAAAATTTCCGAGTTCACCCAAAAACAATGCCTTCAACAAGGCCATTGCCAAGTACAACCAATAAGGGCAAGACCTTGGGTTTCCACCCTAGGAATTGAGACTCGATACCCGAGGAGTACCAGCAAAAATGCAGTCCACCAGTGCTGCCGCCCCCCACTTGCCGAGGCCGCTATTGTAAGTCACCAAACACCTGGCATATAGTTGTCATCACATCCAATACACCCTTCTGCCAAAGCTTCAAGACCTCCAATCGCAGCCGCCATGACTTTCTCCACGTCTATCAATGCCTTGAGAATCTTGACTTAGACATGTCCCATGACATAAATAAGAAATTGAAGCTTCGCATCGCGTCCTCTTGAGGCAGTGTTGGCTGATAATATTAGCGCGCACGACCGGAGCTTTTCCGATCTAGATATCCAGGGGCGACATACACCAATCCATATAGATCTCCGTTCGGAAAGGCCGGAACTCATCAACGGCCAGATCCAAGAGGTCAACATCCGGCAGAAAGATGACTTGGCGGAAGAAGAGTATCAAGGCCAAACCACCATTATTAGTCCGAAGCTAATAGCCCCCACGCCGCCCTCCTCTCAATCCAGACCTGCAAAAAAGATCAACGACGCCACATCGTACCACTCGCATCCGTCGAGGCTTGAACATGGCGAGACGCCAACCATGGCTGGAGACGGGACCAGCCACTCCTAGTCCCACCGCTGCCGCTACGGCGGCACCGTGTGTAGCCTACAAGCCCATCCACGATGATGTCTGATTAGAAGGATACATGGATATACAGATGAAAAGGCCCTCGTTATCCCTCTCCAACAATATATATAAAGCTTACTGGGACGTGAGAATTAAAGCTCACACAATTTTATAGTGGCTATGGAAATGTGTTGCCAGACAGAGATATAAGATTTTCGTTTGGAATCCAGACTGCTTGTGTCATCCTTAATCGATGGTCACTCTAATTTTTCCGACGGGCCTTCCCTGTGGTACCGCAGCCTTACATGTGTATGGGTTTCATACAAATATTCTGTCCTGTGGAAAAGGAGAAAACCAAAATTACATTGGCTATGGATCGATTCCTAGTCTCAAGGTGACCGTGGGTGCTGCTACCAGTCCGCCCAAGTCCCGTTCGTGATAAGTTGCAAGTGTGCGTCATACTTGAGGCGATTCAAGCCGGTTTTATTTGAGTTTTTTTTTCTTTTTTTCTCTTTTTTTTCTTCTTCATTTTTTTTCATTTTTTTGCACTCCGTTTCTTCATTTTGTCATTCTTTTTTTTCTTTCGTTTATTTTCTTTTTTTCCAGTTTTCTTTGTTCTATTGGTTATTTATTGTACATTTTTTGTATGTGTCAACAACATTTTTTTTCTAATACACGTCTAACATTTTTCAAATACAAACCAACCATTTTTGTAATACATTGTCAACATTTTTCTATACACATTTTTTAAATGCTTCATTATCATTTTTTAAATACAAGATTAACATTTTCTCAATACATGGTCACCATTCCTTTTCCATTTTTACAAAAAAATTAAATGTTTGATTAACATTTTCTTAATACATGGTCAACTTTTTTCCTATACACATTTAACATTTTCCAAACGCTTGATTAACATTTTTGAACCCTTGTTCAACATTTCTTTTAAATGCCTGATTAACATTTCTGTATACATGATCAAACATTTATATCATTTTAAATACATGGTCAACATTATTACCATACACATTTAACAATTTCCCAATTCTTGATTAACATTGTTTAATACTTGTTCAACATTTTTTTCAAATGCATAATGATGACATTGTTCAAAAGTGGCATCACAAGTTTCGGGGAGTAGAAAATAGATTAATCAATGAAACCGCGCGAACTTTGTGATGCTATTGTGTTATATCAACTACTTTCTCCGTCCCATAATATAAGAGTGTTTTTCACATTAGCATATAGTGGAAAACGCTTTTATATTATGGGACGGAGGGAGTATGTGTTTGTTATGTCATTCTGAGCACCAAATTCACTATATATATATACGGTGGCGCTATTGTGCGCGAGCGCGCATAATGCTTAGCGTGCGCTCCAGCCGGTCCAAATTAGTGGGGCGGCTCGTGGAGCTCTCCACCGCAGATTTTTTGAGGGTAACGGTGTTTGCAAGAAAAAGTAACGCATTTAATTTTTTTACCATGTGTGCTCTACTCCGTTCCGACTTGGTGGTCACTATGCATTGGTAGTAATAGGGGTAATATAGATGGTAATGGACAAAGATTCTTTACCAGGCAATGCTTTATCGATGGTTTGATCCCTGAACATAGTAAAACCTTGCTAACATGTAGTAACCAATTACTAGCAGCAGTAAAAAGATGGAGTGAAGGTAATGGAATAAAAAATATGAATGAAAAAAATTAGAGATGCTTTGATCCTGCGCATGGTAAATGTAGTAAATCCCGGCTCACATGTAGTAAAGCATTACTACTACTATATAATAGTGACCTAGTAAATCTAGGCTCACATGTTGTAATGCATTACTACTGCTTTATAATAGTGACCTAGTAAACGAAAATGTGCTTCTGAGCCCGGGCTCAAATGCTCTCGATATCTCCGTTGTCCAGTCTCCTCGGGATGGGCGATGCATCTTGTATTACGAAAGGTATAGCAATCGTATGTCCGTGCGATAGGAACTGGGCCAGAGGCTTTATTGCTGGTAGGCGCCGTTACTTATATGCTGGCCCAGTCTTTGCATCGACGGCCCACCACCATTCTGAGCCGTGGCCATTGCCCCCGACTACTTCTGCACAGACCCTCAAAAAAAAAAAACTACTTCTGCACAGGCGTGAGGCGCTATGATTTGTTGTCAGTTTGTTTTGTTTTGTTGTGAGTAAACTTTGGCGTCAGATTGAACACTGCAAAGCGTAATTCAGGTGAAGGAATGAGAATTCAGGTCGTTGAGTAATGTCCATGAAAAACGTGAATTCAGTTGGGATGCTTCTGTTGGGATTACAATAAAGTGACAGTTTACACTAAAGAGGACTATTTCTACGTGCCACGACCCCCAGAAGCATCGGATCTGGCTGCTTCAAGGCTTCAAGCTGTCGGCAAACTCCTCCCGAAGGAGGAACCTACAGGAATCGACGCGTAACAAAAATCAAAGATTGCCAAAAAAAAATCGCTTGGGAAGCGAGATTGAGATACTAGTTTTGTGAAGAACGCACCTGTCAACTGGATCCACCAAGAACTCCAGACATCATATGCCATCGCCGGCGGCCGGCCCTGATTTTACGTCCGCGCCGCCGGACGTTTCTGCCGCGCAACGTCCTCGCACCAAACGCTGCGGAAGCAAATGAGTCCCGCCTCCGCGGCAATCTTCCACCTCGCTCTGTCGCTCTACCAGATCGCCTCAAGCTTGCGTACAGGCGTACATCCATACTGATCCACTTTGTCTGCATGTCAGCCGCGGCCAAGGCTCATATGGAAACGAACGATCCTGAGCCATGGACCAGAACTCTGGGAAGACGGCGCCGTCCATCGCTCGTTCGAACTAACCTCCCACCCTACGCGCCAGGCCCACAGTAGCGCACTATTCACGTCTGTATACGATCCGTATATTGAATTTCCACAGAACCAGGCCTGCCATCTGACACTTGATTTCTCCAATCCCCATACAACAATCAACGATCATGTGCAGCTGGGCCTGGCCACCAAAACGCCCCACTCCCTAGTAAATCTAGACTCACATGTAGTAATGCATTACTACTGCTATATAACAGTGACGCCCACATCGATACTACTTCATGCAGAGCCAGTTTAATTAGTGGTTGGTGATCGTAACTCATTACTGTTGGATATTTTGCCAAGGAATCCATGCCAGGCAAAGCGCGTCGAGTCTGGTCGTAAGCGGTTACGGTGGATCACTAGCGAGTGCGTGGTTCGTCTAATTAGCGCGTACGGCCGGTTGGGTCGATCGGTGGCCGGAGCGTAGGTTAAGATATAATGCGCGTAGGCTTAGTTTAGCAGGTATATATATATATATATATATATATATATATATATATATATATATAAAGATCTAAAGGGGCAGATCCAAATAATCTCGATCATTAAATCATGTCAGTCAAACGACATAGGCTGCTTCAATGTCAAGCACTTAAGGCTAGTCATAGTGGGGAGTAACTTAGACTAGTAACATACATATGTTACTAGTCTATGTTACTACCTCCATAGTGGGTAGTGTCATAGATGTGGTAACATAGAGGGCTTCATTTATTACTTTATAGACTCATTTTACTTTGGAAACCGCTATGTGATGGTAACATATTATGTTACTCCATTTACATCTCTCCTCATTAATTACTTGCCACATCATATTTCTTGCCTATGTGGCATGCATGTTACTACCTATGTTACTCCCACTATGAGCAGCCTAATACGTTTAGCATGCAGCTAATTGCATGTTAAATATAATACTAATCACATAATAACACGCAAATAATATCCTACTTAATATCCGAATGCATTTAATATATTTCCAAATTAACGCGCATTACACATACACATTAACTAATCACATAATCAAAAAATTAACATACAAATAATAGCCTACCTAATATCCGCATGCAAATAATATAATGCTTAAATATTAACATGCACATTTACTAGTAGAACATGGGAATACAGTAATAGTGAGCTCACTAGACGGAAGCCCGTCACGGCCATGTGAATAGGATCCTCCTCGTACTGCTCCTCTCCTGCCCTGCCCTGAGCAGTATCATCCGTCGTCGTCGCCGGGCGGCGCAGCAGCCGGCGGCCGAGGGGAGACCGAGATTTCCTCTTTGGAGGCGCCGAATGCGGCTCGTAAGTCCAAATCCCTCCCTGTCCCGCCTCTCGAATCCTCACCGATCTCCTACTTCCCTGCCGCCAATGCCCGCCTTTTCTTTGGACTCCGAGCGAGGAATCGGAGGGAAAGCTGTGTGCTTCTTGCAGCTTCATGCCCCGGCAATGGCGGCCCTGCTTGCTTTCTGTTGCCGCTGGGTCGCTCTACTCTCTGCGTGCCCGTCCGCAAGGTGTTCGATGGATTGTGCGCAGGGTGTCGGTCCGGCTGGTCTCGTTTCAGTTCTTCCAGGTTTCAGTCCGCTTACTGTCAGTTGCTGGAAATGTGCAGGAAACGGATGAAAATGCTGGGATGCGCTCTTTGTTTACCGTCTACTGTCATTTGTTTGGTTGCAGGAAGCACCCGGTCTTAAGCATAGTACTATATATAAAGTTGTATGTTCTGTTCTGTTTGTTTGTTTGCTGTCTGATGATTGAGACAAGGGCATAATCTAAAGTTTGGCACCTGCACTTGCACCTGCTCCTGCACATTTATGTGTTGGAAACTGGAATCTGTTCAGAGTAGTATGGCCACGCCACAGGTTTTGGCTTTCACTCAAGGACCACATTGCTTCTTGACTATCTTGGATGCTTGTTGGCCCATCCTTGTAATTCTATATCTTTCTAGTAGTCTTATAAATCAGAAACATAACAACTTTTTGTGTTGCTTACTATATTTTGTTCATTTACTTAGCGTGTTTAGTCAAATCATCTGTCATTGTTCTCTCAAGTTGCTTTTCCTTGCGATATTCAACCCAGCGGTTTAAAATTCCTGCAATTGATTCATTCAAAGTGATTTTTCCTTCTTTGTTGTTGTTTTCTTTTAAATGTTTGGGCTGAGGCTCCAAATGTTGCTACTCTTTTACATGGACTATGTTACTTTGGAGAATACAAGAATTATGCATTGGTACCACAATAACATATGCCTAATGGTTTTTCTTACAGGATGGGGTTTCCAACACATAAATAGTTTGCTAGCATGCAGACAAGTGTCCAGTAGCCTTTGCGCCATTTGAGGCATAATGGAGATAGTTTTTCTCATGTTGTTGGTTCTTTCTCTGCTCCTTTTCCCTAATGGCATCTGCAAGAGCTTAGCCACAGGGCCTCCTGTTGTGAATATTGGGTCTATTCTTCAATTTGACTCCACCACCGGAGGTGTTGCGGCAGTTGCCATCCATACAGCCTTGGAAGATATCAACTCCGATCCAACAGTTCTAAATGGAACTACACTAAAGGTTCAAATGAAGGATACAAATTGCTTTGATGGTTTCCTTGGCATGGTTCAAGGTAGACTAGCTTTAATGTCACTCATTCATTTCGCAACCTTCAAATAATTTTTACTTCTGTTGTGGAGTTGTGGCAATGATGCCGTGTTCCTTGTATCAGCTTTGCAGTTCATGGAGACTGATGTTATTGCACTCATTGGCCCTCAGTGCTCCACTATTTCTCATATGATTTCATATGTAGCAAATGAGCTTCAAGTCCCTTTGATGTCCTTTGCTTCTGATGCAACTCTTTCATCGATACAGTTCCCGTTCTTTGTCAGGACGGGTCCCAGTGATCTCTATCAAATGGCGGCTGTGGCAGAAGTTGTTGACTACAACCACTGGAAGATAGTGACTGCTATATACATTGATAATGTTTATGGTAGAAATGGCATTGCTGCTTTGGATGATGCACTCACTTTAAAGCGCTGCAAAATATCCTACAAGGTTGGGTTTCCTTCCAACGCTAAAAGGAGTGACCTCATAAATTTGTTGGTTAGTGTCAGTTATATGGAGCCTCGTGTTATCGTTCTCCATACTGGAGCTGAACCAGGACTCAAGCTTTTCTCTGTGGCAAACCAACTGAACATGATGGGCAACGGCTATGTGTGGATTGCAACTGACTGGCTGTCTGCATATCTTGATGCTAATTCATCAGTTCCTGCTGAGACTATATCTGGCCTGCAAGGTGTTCTTACTTTACGGCCACATATTCCCAACTCAAAGATGAATAGTAATTTGGTCTCCAGATGGGGCACGCAAAGTAAAAAGTACAACTACAGTGATCTTCGTGTAAATACTTATGGTTTTTATGTTTATGATAGTGTCTGGGCAGTAGCTCGGGCCCTGGATGCCTTCTTTGATGATGGTGGTAGGATTTCCTTTTCAAATGACTTGCATGATGGAATTGGAGGAACTCTTCACCTTGAAGCAATGAGCATTTTTGACATGGGAAACAAATTACTGGAGAAGATTAGAAAGGTAAACTTCAGTGGGATATCTGGGCAAGTGCAATTCGATGCTGTAGGCAACCTCATTCACCCTGCGTATGACATCATAAACGTCATCGGAAATGGCATGCGGACCATTGGTTTTTGGTCAAACTATTCTGGCTTGTTGTCGACTGTCTCTCCAGAGGCTCTATATTCAAAGCCTCCTAATATTTCTCTCGCCGATCAGCATCTCTATGATGTTATTTGGCCTGGGGAAACTGCACAGAGGCCTCGAGGATGGGTCTTTCCTTCTAATGCCAAGCAGTTGAAAATTGGTGTTCCCAACAGATTTAGCTTCAAAGAGATTGTCACGGTAGACAATGCTACTGGGTCAATGAAGGGTTATTGCATCGATGTCTTTACTCAGGCATTGGCTTTGCTTCCTTATCCTGTTAGTTACAAGTTTGTACCTTTTGGGAATGGTACTGAAAATCCTAATTATGACAAACTCGTACAGATGATTGAATCAAATGTAAGTATGGAATGCCTCTTTTCTTCCTCTAACCATTTCATCATATACCATGCTGACCAGGGTCATCTTATCCTGCAGGAGTTTGATGCAGCTATAGGGGATATTGCAATTACAATGAGGCGGACAGTAACTTTTGATTTCACCCAGCCATTCATTGAAACAGGCTTGGTTATCTTGGCTCCGGTTAAAGAGCATATAACATCGTCCTGGGCATTCTTGCAGCCATTTAGTTTGGAGATGTGGTGTGTTACAGGGCTGTTCTTTCTTATTGTGGGTGTGGTTATTTGGGTTCTTGAACATCGGATCAATGACGATTTCCGTGGTTCAGTATGTCAACAAATAATAACTATTTTCTCGTAAGGAGCTGACCTTTACCTTTTGTGTCGTCTTCTTGTATATCATTCCTGTTTTCGAAGTGTTGATGTTTTAACAAGTCTTGTGCAATATGTTGCATACAGCGAGCACCTTAGAGCATTGGCCAGTTAACATACCTAAATGAAGCATCTAGTGATTACCAATGAACTACTCCCTCCGTCCCATAATATAAGAGTGTTTTTGACGGCGGGAGTATTATCTTAATAATCTTGTGAGACATATATACATGCACAGTATATAAATTCGCTTAATGATATTTATGATGCATTGCTCTATTTTTTCCTGTTTTCACGTACTTCTCCACATGTATTTGCCAAATGCTCTTATCATGACGTGATTCCTTACTGTGAGTATAATTTCAAATTTTATTGCCTGCAGGTTCAGCTTTTCGACTTTGTTCTTCGCACACAGTGAGTAAACCAACCTTTTCTCTTATGTGTTTTTTTGGCTATAACATTTTGTTCTGAGGCATGACTCGTGATTTCATCCGTGTCTGCTCGCAGGAGAAAATACTATGAGTGCCTTAGGGCGTGGTGTCCTGATCATATGGCTGTTTGTTGTTTTGATAATTGTATCCAGCTATACCGCGAGTCTTACTTCCATCCTGACCGTGCAACAACTTGATACTTCTATAAAAGGAATTGATGACCTGAAAAATAGCAATGATCCTATTGGTTTCCAAGTTGGTTCTTTTGCACAAGACTACATGGTCAAGGAGCTCAACATCTCACGGTCAAGGCTAAGAGCTCTCGGTTCACCACAAGAATACGCGGAAGCCCTCAAGATAGGCCCTAAGGAAGGAGGTGTTATGGCCATTGTCGACGAGCGCCCCTATGTTGAACTGTTTTTGTCAACCTACTGCAAGATTGCGGTAGCTGGCACAGATTTCACCAGCAGAGGATGGGGCTTTGTAAGTACAGTTCAACCATATACTTTTATATAAACTACTCCCTCCGTTCCTAAATATAAGTCTTTGTAGAGATTCCACTATGGAGACCACATACGGATGTGCATAGATGCATTTTAGATTGGAGATTACTCATTTTGCTCCGTATGTAGTCCATAGTGGAATCTTCCCAAAGACTTATATTTAGGAACGGAGGGAGTAGAATATAAGAACAAAATATTATGCTGTTAATGTCCTGGAATAGAGGTTTTAACTTTCAATAGTTGTGTCTAGTCTCTAGTTTATTATGCAACTTTTCTTGCACTTATCTGCGGCTACTTTTTATCACAAATCGAAATGTAGCACCTTACAAATTCATTCTGCCAGGCATTTCCAAGGGACTCCCCTTTGCAAGTAGACCTCTCCACCGCAATCCTGTCTCTGTCAGAGAATGGGGAGCTGCAGCGGATCCATTCCAAATGGCTCAATACAGGGGAGTGCGCAACTGACAACAGCGAGTTTGTCGACTCGAACCAGCTCCGCCTTGAGAGCTTCCTTGGTCTGTTCCTAATCTGTGGTGTGGCATGTGTTCTTGCGCTGCTACTCTACTTTGGTATCATGCTATGCAAATACCTGAGGCATGAACCGCGGAAGAGCCTCAGAAGATTCATCTCGTTCGTCCATGGGAAGGAGCCGCCGAAGAACATGGAGAGGCGATCCATGAGCCTGCCTGGAAGCTCGACGCCAACAACGCCGATGAGCAGCCTTAGTTCCCTTGACATGGAAAGGCCGGCCAGGCCAGTCAGAAACGGCAGCGTTATTGATATGGAAAGCTAGTTCATGTGTAGAAAGCTACGCGGTCGACTAACCTAGGTTCTGGTAGTCGGACAACAGGGGTGTATAGGGGGATTCAAAATACTTCTTTAGTACTCCCTCTGATTCAAATTAATCGACGTTGACTTAGTACTACTTTAAAGTTGTACTAAGTCAACGTCAATTAATTTGAATCGAAGGGAGTACTAAACTTTATGAAATAAGAGAAGGAAGGATTAATAAGAAATAAAGATATTGAAATGCTCCTCCTGTCCTACATATATTGTTTTTACCTTTGCATGACTGTATTTTGGGGGATACTGTGCCGGTTCAGACTTGGCGTTTGGCAGCGTGGCCTGTTCATGTGTTTGATAGGGCGTAGTAGTGTGTGGGTACTTCAGTTAGAAGGTATGCAGTGGACCGAGTCTATCGACCGTGTGGCGATGCCTGTAGATTGTAGCACTGAACTTTGATGCTGATTCATAAACTAATTTAGATAAAGCCGCACAAAAAATGTGCTAGTTTTATTTTTTTGCTCACATACTCTGTTTTGTCTCAGTTTTAGTCCAGGGCAACTTTGAAGCTTATCCAGGGCGACTTTAACTATTTACAGGAGAAATAGTTAAAGACCTTATTAAGAAGTGAAGAAGAATAGTCGTCTCCAGTTTTTGTTTCTCCAACTCTATGCCTACACTGTAAATTAATGGATTAGCTCCAGTTGATGCAACTGTACTCTTTCTGGTAGGTCTGAGATGCGACTGAGCCAGATCGATCCTGAGCTAGCTACTTGTCTCCCTTAAGTCTTACAGCAAGACAAATGCACTGGACTACAAAGAGGAAATTCCTGCAGGTTCGTAATGCATCTGTTTTGGTTCTGGCATTCACGCCAATCATAAAACAGTGTTTGTTAGTAGTGGAGTGGTAGGCGGACGCAAATCAAACCATTATTTTTCTTCTAATTACACTTGTAAAAGCATCGATG
The DNA here is from genome assembly GCA_032464435.1 of Aegilops umbellulata. Taxonomy (NCBI): domain Eukaryota; kingdom Viridiplantae; phylum Streptophyta; class Magnoliopsida; order Poales; family Poaceae; genus Aegilops; species Aegilops umbellulata. The sequence continues at coordinate 374,942,066 of CP136059.1, read as the reverse complement.
CATCTCCGTCGCTTAATTTTATTTGTCATTCTGTTCAGTACCTGGTTTGGTTCAGGAAGAGCTCTTTTTCCTATGCAAAATGTATAACGTATATGCTCCTAATTCTGATTGCAGACATATTCATCGCGCTAGTGTTTTGACATGACGCGGGGAACCAAGAGCCGTTCAACAGCGCGTTTCTGGGATACGCCACCGGTCTGGCACTAAAGGTAGCGGTGATGATCTGGTTTCAAGCCGCGCTGCTAATATATCATGGCATCTTGCTGCGCTCGGTCGATGTTCTGTCATCTCTGAAAAATATCACCTGTTTTACTTCCCCGTCTTTTCTGCATTTTGACGCGCAGCCTGCTCTGTTGCACATCGTTCCTGGCGCATGACTGGTTTGGTCGCCGTTCACTTTGTTCCTTTTGTGTAGTCCTGGGATCAGAGAAAATAACTGGCAATCCGGATCAGCCTGGTTTTGAGACGTGACTTGTTTGCCACTGACTGTTTTGCGTTGGCAGTTACTGCAGTTGGAGTGGGAAGCTGGAGAGGAGGAAGAAGACGAAGGTCCCAACCGGCAGAGCAAAAAGGTGAACCAGCCCTCGCCTTTTTAATTACTAGGAGAAAGAAACATTGAGGCAGTAATTTCTTCAGGCAAGATCGATTGGCAGCTAATTAAGTAGGCTGGATGGCATTGAGAAATCCAAAAACGATTTACATACACATGGTAGATCGTCTCTCTCTCTCCTTCCACCCCTTCCTTTCATGGCCATCGTAGACTGCACCATGTGGCATTCAAACTTTTCTCAAGGGGAGAGTTTCCTCACACACACACACACATGCACATACGCAAGCACACGCACACACGTGTAGTACAAACTTAGAATTTTTGGAAATAATGGGAGGCGGAGCAACGGCCATGTGAAAATATGAGGTATATAGCTTGTGGATTTCCTTTCAGTGTACACGGCCTGCATGAGGAATGGATAAAAAATTATATCTTTGATTCCCTTAGTTAAATCTTATCCTTCATCGTCAATTATGACTAAACATACATAGTAACCGCTAGTTTCTCTTATATGCTTCCGAGAAGATAAGACTGGATATTTTAGTTGCTATTAATTGTTTCCCTTCTTTCGCTAAATAGTAGTCAAACATGTTATTAATGTATTTTGTAAGGATAAGGTCGAGCATCATGGCCACCATGTTCTATATATACTGAATTTGGTGTTCAGTATGACATAACAAACACATACTGTGAGAAGGAGTAGTGTACATTGTTCTCTAGTGCACTTTGTTCAGCAAGTTGGGTGAAAATGTTGAATAGAACCATCAAGTTTTCATACTTTTTTTCATGGCACAGGTTTGCCTTCTCATGATGATGGCCGCACCGTTTGCACAAGCTGCTGGGAGGCCTGTGGCATCCTTACCATGGGTAGCGGGGTGTTGCCCGAGGAACTATTTGTGTTGTGGTGTTGGTGCCGTTGCCCCGACATCCCATGCATCGCAGGCCACCTCCGTACCTTGAGTTACGGTTTCGCTTGATCTCCTCTCATAACATAGTTGATATAACATAGTAGCATCACAAAGGTTGCATGGTTTAATTGATTCATCTCTTTTCTACTCCTTGAAACTTGTGATGCCACTTTTGAACAATGTCATTGCTATGTCTTCTTATAACTAATAAAATGGGAGGATATTTTTATCTTATTTGAATTGTGTTGTAACATTACCTACTAATGTGGATGATCTGAGTGGACTACATAGATCGGATCTTCTAAAGATGTAATCTAGGACTTTGCGAGATGATGAAATTGTCCTTTATCTTGGTCGACACCTTTTCGTAGAAGTGTTGGTTGGCCGTCTGTGTCTTTTTGCGGTGCATGCCGTAGAATCCTCCATGTTTTGTAGTTGTACAATAACCTTTGAGGCAACCGGGGGTGGTACGTCTGAGGAAGTCGGTGGCCCAGGAATATTCATAATGAGATCTCGACCATGGATGCCAAGTAATTTGCCCCGTGCTGATGTCGTCGGGCGACCCGCCCACTTATGTTTTGACTCGAGGAGTCGCTATGTTCACCGAGTCGCGAGACAGCGGGAGGAAGGAGACGAAGGTCCCAAACGTCGGACCAAAAAGGTGGACTAGGGCTCGCCCTAGTTGTGCTCTCGGGTATTTTCAGTTACTAGTAGGAGTAAGAAGCATTGCAAATTGCTCCCTCTATTCAATCCGTATATATGTAGTCCATATTCATATATTCAAAATATTTTATATTTGTGAACGAAGGGAGTAATTAATAGTAATGCAACAATTTCAGGGGAGGCCAGTCAACAGCTAACTAAATGTGCATAGAACTACTCTTTTCTTGTTAAGGAATGGAAGAATGGATGATTTTATCCGTTCGGAACAAAACCCAATATTCATCCAGTTAGACGTTGTTCTGAATTCTGACGCTTTTGAAAGTTTTCTTGCAGAAATATGTGTGTGTATTCCAGTTGTATCATTAGCAAACCAAGGTTGTATATATTATAGCACAAAGAATGTTTGGTTGATTCGTTCAGGCGAGTCAGGTTTGTGGCTGACTGCCAAAGTCAGGCCAACTCAAGGGCACGACCCCAAACGGACGTCCGTTTTGCCTGGATTCTGTCCGTTTGGATAGGGCAATGGGGTCGTGTCCGGGCCTGTCCTGTGATACGGTGGCCGTGCGCACAACGTGTGGACGCATCCACTAGTAGAAAACGGACCATTAGCACCGGTTTGTATGGGCCTTTAGTGCCGGTTATGGAACCGGCACTAAAATTTCGGCACTAAAGCCCCCCCCCCCCTTTAGTACCGGTCCAGCACGAACCGGCGCTAAAGTGCCACCACGTGGCGTGAGCCAGCTCCGGGGGCCGGGATCCCTTTAGTACCGGTTGGTAACACCAACCGGTACTAAAATGTTTGGAGGGTTTTTAGTTTTATGATTTCTTTTTCATTTAATTTTGTGTTTTCCATTTTAATTCTTTTTCGTTTCGCCCGCAGATATATATATGATAACTCATGCATGCTCGCATCATACATCATCATATATAATGACAAGTCCTACTAGCTAATTAATCAAGCATCATCATACAACTTCTACTCGTTATTAATAATAAGTCATACGATCATCATCCTCATAGTCATCGAACCCAACCCTACATAATTGTTCTTAGCACATGATCATCAAGTATCAGGTAGGATCGGACCTAAACACACTTAAGGTAAAATAGCATAAAACAATATAGACCCTGACTCTCCATTATGAAGAATGGAGATCATCCTGTCTCTAATTCTTGCGTCTCACTTCCTTTTGCTTCCAAGAAGCTCCTTACGACTGTCCATACATTTTTTCCATCCTTTGACTATCATGTCTCCACTTCTTTTAGAAATCCGGTTTGGACAGTTGAGATTCGTAGGATGACCTGGATATATGTTCAAAACATGAACGCTGCCGCCATTCTGATACATCAAATGAGGCACACAATTCTCTGGGATAAGCTGTTGAAAAACATAGTAATAACTTCATAGTTAGCAATGATCGATGTACTAGTTTTAGAAGTATGCAAAAAGATGCACGGATGTCGTAATAGTAAAAAACTTACCAGGGTATCTCCATGGTAGTTACCGTAGTTCAACACGTGCACTAGTGGCACGTATTCACCATAATGTTGAGGAGTTCGACTGTAGATATTGTAATTCTCAATATCATTACAAAATCCAACCAGATGAGTTTTCTCCTTGTAAGTTAACTCAGAGTCATCGGTGTAGTAAGTTCTATCTACCATCTTCTGCACATTCTTTGATACTTCAAAATAAGCTGTCAATGGAAATAAGCTGTCAACTATTTTGAAATGAACAATATAAGTTTTATTAATAATTAACTATGTTTGAGAAACTCACATAGCGGTAGAACTGGAGGAGTATCAACAAGGACCCAAATGTCCATATTGTCTTGCTTGATTTCAGGATCACCAAGATCCATGGTGACAAGCATACCCTCATCAAAACCATACAATTTGCAAAATGCTTCCCAATTTTGCAACCAAAATGGGTTACGCTCTCAGCATTATACAACTTTACTTCAAAATCCACATCATGATGGGTCCTTAGGTGAATTTTCTTCGTTTCAAAATTTTCATGGTCTTCAAAATCCATCCTCTCCAAGACATAGCGTCTTGCATGGCATGGGATCAACTATACTCGAATTGTAAAAGATGAAAATTACACGTTGAAATAGTTGAAGTCATGCTTAATTATGAAAAAAAACACTTGTCGTCGTTGCGTACCGTTTCAACTTCGAAGGTCTCCTCGAGCTTAATGCTGAAGCGCCGACCATCGTCCAGGTGAGGCCTGTCGCACTCACCTCGATCGTCATGGCACCAGTCGCACTCCCCGGGAGACTTTCGTCGTCCGATGATGACATTTCCTATACGTTCATAATTCAAAGACTAAATTAGATCATTATTATTCAACTAATCATATGCATATGCGTTGCAAATAGTGCTCTCCAATTTGAGCATTCAATAAGAAAAATCAAATCGTAAAATTATTCAATTTGAGCATATATAGTCCACGTCGATGCGGGAATAATTACTTTAACTAAAAAAATAAACTAGTTCTATTAAACACCTATATGTAGCCAAATATATATTCATCTAACATTTGACATTAATATATCTAACTATATATTCACCTATATGTAGCCAAACTTTTCTATCTAATTCATCTAACATTCGACATTAATCTAACATTTATATAAACTCAAAATATATAAAAAATTAAATAAACAAAAAACTCATTAACAAATAATATTTTAATTAGATCATCAAATCTCAGATACCTAAATTTTCTTACTAAAAATAAACTAGTTATATTAATTATTCAACTAGTTCAAATCTCATATACCTAAATAAACTAGTTCGACAATTTTCTTACTAAAAATAAACTAGTTATATTAATTAGTCAACTAGTTCAAGCTCACATATACCTAGCTATTTAATATCTAATTAAATTTTCTAAAAAACAGAAAACAGAAAACAGAAAATAAGTAAAAAAATGTGTGTGTGTATGCGTGTGTGTGTGTATGTGTGTATATGTGTGTATATATGTGTGTGTCGTGTATGTATATACGTATATGTGTGCGGCGTACGTACGGGCAGCGGGCGACGGGCGGCGGACGACGACGGACGGCGGGCGACGACGGCCGGCGGGCGACGGGCGACCGGCGCGGCGGGCGGCGACGACGGGCGACGGGCGCGGCGGGCGGCGACGACGGGCAACAGGCGCGGCGGGCGGACGACGGGCGACGACACGCGAGAGGTTGGAGAGACGAAAGAAGTGGGGAGATCTAACTAAATTTTCGTAAGTGTTGTATATATAGAAGGGCCTTTAGTACCGATTGGAGCCACCAACCGGTACTAAAGGCCAACGTTGGCCAGGCCAGGAGGCGGGAAGAGTAGGCCTTTAGTACCGTTTGGTGGCTCCAACCGGTACTAAAGGGTGGTCTTTAGTACCGGTTGGAGCCACCAACCGGTACTAAAGGCCTCGCGCTGTCTGCACAAAGTTTAGTCCCACCTCGCCGGGCGAAGGGCAGCCGCACTGGTTTATAAACCCAGCCGCGGCTGCCCTTTTGAACTCCTCTGTATAGCAGGCTTGTGGGCCTAAATTCTGCGCGCTGCCCTGTGAGTCTGCTGGGCCTATAAGGCCTGTAATTGCACGCCCGTGGCCTAGCAGGCCCACAGGGCAGCGCCTTAATTTTTTTATTTGTTTTTCTTTTCTGCTTTATTTTCTTCTATTTGTTTTTCTTTTCTGCTTTATTTTCTTCTATTTGGTTTTCTTTTCTGCTTTATTTTCTTCTATTTGTTTTTTTTTCTGCTTTATTTTCTTCTATTTGTTTTTCTTTTCTGCTTTATTTTCTTTTATTTATTTCTGCGTAGTTTTTTGTATAGTTTTTTCTTTTCTGTTATATTTATTTGTGAGTAGTTTTTCATCTAGTTTGCCAAAATTCAACATTTTCAGAGTTCATTTTATAGTGATTTTCAATTTCACGGTCATTTTGTGAACGATTGAAAAATAGCAAATACATATTTTTTTTCTTTTCTGCTTTATTTTTTCTTCTATTTATTTCTGAGTAGTTTTTAATTTAACGGTCATTTTGTGAACGATTGAAAAATAGCAAATACCAAAGTTATAAAAAAAGAAATGCCGACGTGTAGTGTAATAAGTCCGGAGTTGTAATAAGTTATTAAAAATAAAAAAGAGGTGCAATGCTTCGTTAATTTGCTTCAAGCCTTTCGGAATAGTGTAAACTGCACTGCGCGTAGCTCCGTGCAATCTACCATATTCCTGAAGGCTTGAAGCTAAGCAACGTGAGCATTGAGCCTCTTCTTCATCGTCTCTGCACTCAGGGCTTATAAACCGCTCCTAATTCCTCTCTCTTGGTGAGGTGGGACTAAAAAAGAGCCTGTAGTACTGGTCACCCTTTAGTACCGGTTGGAGCCACCAACCGGTACTAAAGGTGGTGCTATGCCTGCACAAAATTTAGTGTCATTTAGTTCAAAACAAATCATTGAATGCATGAAAAATAGCAAATGAAGGCAGAAATGGTTGAAAGTTGATGGCGTCGCTTTGAATGGTGCATACTGAATGCACAAAAATTCTGGAGTTGTAATAAGTTTAAAAAAATGAAATGCCTTTGTAACAGATGAGTTAATTTCGTCAGAAACATGAATACTTCGAAAGAGATTGTCCAGTTTGTAAACAAAGTGCATCCAGTTTTAGCCGTAAGCATTTCTACTTTCTTGCACATGCTATGTGGGTGAAATGATGATACCATGCCAAGTTTCAACTTTTTCAGAGTTCGTTTGTAGTGCTTTTCAATTTCCAGGTCATTTAGTTCTCAAAACAAATCATTGAATGCATGAAAAATAGCAAATGAAGGCAGAAATGGTTGAAAGTTGATGGCGTCGCTTTGAATGGTGCATACTGAATGCACAAAAATTCTGGAGTTGTAATAAGTTTTAAAAAATGAAATGCCTTTGTAACAGATAAGTTTAATTTCGTCAGAAACCTGAATACTTCGAAAGAGATTGTCCAGTTTGTAAATGAAGTGCATCCAGTTTTAGCCGTAAGCCTCTCTACTTTCTTGCACATGCTATGTGGGTGAAATGATGATACCATGCCAAGTTTCAACTTTTTCAGAGTTCATTTGTAGTGCTTTTCAATTTCCAGGTCATTTAGTTCTCAAAACAAATCATTGAATGCATGAAAAATAGCAAATGAAGGCAGAAATGATTGAAAGTTGATGGCGTCGCTTTGAATGGTGCATACTGAACGCAAAAAATAGAAGAGCATTTACATCACGATCTTATATTTCTTTACAGTCTAATTGTCAATATAATCTTATAACATAAAAAATACTTTGATCATCAATGATCTTTGTGTGTACAATCTGAATTGTCAATATGAGTCATCAACGATTTATAAACCGATGAAGACTCATATTGCAGCCACAAATTCTACACATAGAGTTCATTGAAGACCAAGTGATTGTGATAGTTTGAGAAATAACATATTTAAGGTGATAAAAGGCTTGTTAGGGGGCAAGGTGGGACTAGAAACAGCCTGCCGCAACGTCATTAGTACCGGTTCGTGGTTCGAACCGGCACTAAACGGTGATGGTGGGGCCATAGCCTGACCGCGGGCTGAGATAGCCTCTTTAGTGCCGGTTCGTGGCACGAACCGGTACTAAAGGTTCTCCACGAACCGGTGCTATTGATCGCCGCCACGAACCGGCACTAGTATACACATTAGTGCCGGCTCTAATTCAAACCGGCACTATTGTGCTTCACAAAAGACCCTTTTTCTACTAGTGATCCTTTGGCCTCATCATGTCCGCCACGGCAAAAAATGCCCATGTATTCATATTTCAATGTTCAAAACTAGTTTGCACGTCCAAATATTAATTGTCTGAAAATAAAAATAGTTTTACAACCCAATCAAAATTGTCTCTAATAAAATAATTTTACAACCAAATTGAAATTTTCTTGAATGAAAATAATGAACCAATACATCTGGTTGTCAATGTGATTCCACATGTGCTCAACCAAGTCATTTTGAATATCCAAATGAGTGTGTCAATCATGCATTTCATGATGAAATTGGGCAAACTGCTCAAATGTGGTCAGTTCTTTGTGTAGGGGATGAACATTTTCACCTTGAAAATCAAATCCTTTGTAGAAGATGCTGTTATCACGTTCGTCCTCGACGATTATGTTGTGCATGATCACACAAGCAGCCATCACCTCCCGAAGCTTCCCTTCATCCCATGTCAATGCAGGGTTTCGAACGATACCCCATCGGGATGAAGCAAACCAAAAGCACATTCCACATCCTTTCTAGCACTCTCTTGCATTTGGGCAAATCTCTTTCTCTTCTCATCTTGGGGTTCGAGATTGTCTTCGCAAAAAGTTGGCCACTACGGATATATACCATTAGCTCGGTAGTATCCCTTTGTACTGGTGGCCGTTGATCTCAAAGTTGCCAATTGGGGAGTGGCTTCCGCAAGCCTTGCGAAGACTGGAGAACGTGGCAGTACGTTGATATCATTGTGAGAACCTGCCATGTTGAAGAAAGAATGCCATATACGAAGATCTTGCGAAGCCACCGCTTCTAATATGATAGTGCATGCTTTAACATGCCCCCCTGCCAAGCAAATGGACAATTCTTCCACTCCCAGTGCATACAATCTATGCTACCAAGCATGGCTGGAAAGCCTCTAGCTGCGTTGGTCGCCAACAAGCTTACTGTATCAGTGGCATTTGGCTGCTGAGGGAGTCCTGGATTAAGGGGTCCTCGACACTACTAGGAAAAGGGCTATAGATGATATGGACATTAATGGCGCACCGTGTATGTGGTGCGCCATCAGTAATATATTACTAATGGCGCACCTCGTGTGTGGTGCGCCATTAGTAGTTTTGAAAAAAAAATTGTTAGTAATGACGCATCATGGGATAGTGCACCATTACTAGTTGACATAGTAATGGCGCACCACACCCAGCGTGCGCCATTAGTAGTTTTAAAAAAAACTAAAAAAATTGTTAGTAATGGCGCATTACTAACAAAAAATTTTAGTTTTTTTTAAAACTACTAATGGCGCACCACACACCAGGTGCACCATTAGTAATATATTTAGCACCAGGGTTATTAATGGCGCACCACCCCCCTGGACCGCCTTTTCAGTTTAAAAAAAATAAAAGAAAATGATGGAAATGTCAAAAAAAATAAAAGAAAATAAGTTTCCCATGTGATATGTGTTCTAGTTGTTGGGAAAATTTACAAATATGAATTTCGACTTTATTTGCAAAATATCTCTGGAATTTAGTAAAATTGGCATAACTTTTGCATACGAACTCGGATTAAAAAGTTTTTTATATAAAAAATCATCTACTTGAAAAGTTACATCCGAATTGAACTGGGGGAACTTTGTTTAACATCTTCAAAATCCCCAAAAACCTAACAGAACGCAAGATACGGGGCTTTTAAGATCTAGACGGGGGGAAATGAAAAAAAATTCAAATTTACTACTGGCGCACCATTTGCTAGGTGCGCCACTAGTAACAGAAATAAAATTTGGTTTCAAAAAAAATTTGGAATTTTTTTCCAAAATATGATACGTAATATGACCGGGAAGTTTGAAATATTTTTTCAAAATTTCATCATACTCATGAACATGAACAAAGTCCTAGACATCAACAAGGTTTAATAGGATTGATATGATAGATATATCAACAAGTGCTTGTGAAGTGAGCTGGTGCTGGGGTTGGATAGAACTGCGAAGTTAAGCGTGCTCGTGCTGGATTAAGCATATTGACCCGAGATTAAGCCACAGTGACCCGAGATTAAGAAAAAAAATGAAAAAAATGAATTTTTTATTTTTTGAATTTTTTAATTGTTACTAATGGCGCACTTCTATGTGGTGCGCCATTAGTATACCAGCTACTAATGGCGCGCCTATGGGATACTAATGGCGCACCCGTGGTGCACCTGTGGTGCGCCATTAGTAAAAAATACTAATGGCGTGATGCTAGTGGCGCACCTGTAGTGCGCCATTAGTAGGCAAAACAGGTGCGCCACTAGCAGGCCTTTTCCTAGTAGTGCGGGCGTCCGGGCTGTGTAACATGGGCCGGACTAATGGGCCGCGGAGATACAAGATGGAAGGCTTCCCCCCGTGTCCGGATGGGACTCTCCTTGGCGTGGAAGGCAAGCTTGGCGTGCGGATATTAAAGATTCCTTTCCCTGTAAACCGACTCTGTACAATCCTAGCCCCCTCCAGTTTAGTCCACAGAGGCAAGGATAATCATACATGCTAGACATCTAGGGTTTAGCCATTACGATCTCGAGGTAGATGAACTATTGTAATCCCTATACTCATCAAAGTCAATCAAGCAGGAAGTAGGGTATTACCTCCATTAAGAGGGCCCGAACCTGGGTAAACATCGTGTCCCCTGCCTCCTGTTACCCTCGATCCTTAGACGCACAGTTCGGGACCCCCTACCCGAGATCTGCCGGTTTTGACACCGACAGCTGCCTCAAGTACTCAGGGCCAAACACTGCCACCACGGCCTTGTAGAAGTTGTACAGTGACAGCAGACATGTCAACTCACTCATGCGCACATACTCATCCACCAGATCGCCTGGAATTCCATATGCAAGCATGCGGATAGCCGCGGTGCACTTCTGGTAAGAGGAGAATCCAAGCTTGCCAAGGGCATCCGTCTTGCACTCGAAGTATGGGTCATGAGCAACCACTCCCCCTCGTAAAGTAATCGGCATAGAGCAAGGCGTGGCCTCTCTCTCTCTCTCTGTTGCGGTTCAGGTTGGGAGGACGGCCAGGGACTGACCCCCTGTACCGAGGAAGCTGCCCAATGTGATCGTGAACGACCAGTGCAACCACACAAGATCTTCGTCATCCGAGGATGAATCGTCCGATGAATAAATGAAATGGTGGAAGGAAAATTCATCTCCACTGTCCATACCTTTGTGGACAAACACTAGTAGAAAAAGGGGCTTTGGTCCAGCCAGAAAAGAGCATTAATCCCAGTTGCATTACGAACCGGGACTAATGTGAGCATTAGTCCCGGTTCAAGTGGCGAGGGCACCATACAGGCATTACTCCCGGTTCAAATGGGACCTTTAGTCCCGGTTGGTGCCACGAACCGGTACTAAAGGGTGCGATGCCCATTAGTACCGGTTCGTGCCACGAACCGGTACTAATGGTGCAATTCTCAAATCCTACCCCCCTGTGTATCGCCTTTTCAATTTTGTAAAAAGCAAACAAAAATGATAGAAACTTCAAAATTTAAAATCCTTCGAGATGTAGTTATGTTACTACATCTACTAGTTAGGAAAATTTAAAAAATTAAATTTGGACATGTTTTGCAAAAAGTGTAGGGAAAATGTCACTACTAGGAAAACGGTTTTTAACGATGGTATATGCGGTCGTTAAAAGTCGGATTGTGGTCGTTAAAGTTCATTAACGACCACAGTCTACTGGTCGTAGTAGGCTCTGTCGTTAAAAGTATAACGACCACATAGCTTTCGTGGTCGTTATTCTCGTAACGACGGGATGTGTGTTGTTGTAAATCCCAAGTCAATAATGACCACAATTATAGTATTAACGGCCTTTTTTTCGTCACTAATAATGTTCGAATGGTGATCGCTAATTTTCCATGGTGATCAAAGCATCATACCACTTTATATACCATTTCCAATCAACCACCTTAGAATCGCAAACGATCACATTATGTGGCATCCAACATTTGAATTAACAAAAGCCTCTTTTATTAATAGACAAGAGAGAAATTGATAAAATTCCACCATACAATTCTACAGTTAGTATACCATTTAAGAAATTTGGGTGAAAATCACTCTTTGCATGACCACGGTACTACCTCATTTCTAATTTAAAAATGTGATAATATTTCTAAATCTTCAATCGAGAGGCACCATCCTTGTTTGAATGGATATAATTCTTCAGCAGTGATTACAATGCCTCCTCGTTCTTCTATATATTATAAGCTTGATCATCACTCCTAAAAAATGTTGGAAAATTTATGAAAGTCAGTCAATGTAAATAAGTTGGCACAAAGTATAATACCAGATAAAATCGGTGTACGAAAACAACTAACTTGATCGTAATTAGAAGGCATCAATGGTTATAGGCATAGAGAGCATCAATATGTACTAATATGAATGATCATAACAGAATTCAAATGCAAACATCCACAACTCTTATTCAAATCAGACAATAGCACCTACCGTCGGGAGCAGCTGGAAACACAATCTCTCCCTAATAATAAAGCACGGTGTGAATCTGTCGGGTTCACCGTCACGCCTTTTTTGCAAAATAGTCCCAATGATTTTTAGAAATTAAACCCGCCATCCCTATTTTAGTGAATCTGGAAAAAAACGTTTCGTTTTTCTCTATTCGCGGCGAGGACCTGCAGCTGTTGAACAGCGTGGGGTCGCGGGAGTGGAGGCAAGGCGGCGCGACGGTGACCCTGGCGGCTGCAAGAGGAGGAGGCGCATGGCGCAGTCCGACAGATGGAGGCAGCAAGGGGAGTCGGTCTTGGGCAGGAAGCAGAGCAGCCGCAACAGCGACGATGGGGCGGACGAACGGCCGCTCCTCTCGCCAAGCAGCAAGAGGAGGAGGCGCATGGCAGTCCGACGAACGGAGGCGGCAAGGGGCGCCAGCCTTGGGCACAGGAGAAAGAGCAGCCGCAAACAGCGAGGCGGCGGCGCCATGGGTGTGCGGCTCGTCCGAGCTCGAGCTCGGACTCGGGGGGAGGGGGCTTGGGGAGAAGCGGGGCCGAGTGCGCAGGACGAGGCTAAGGACGCACAAGGCACGGGTGCAGGTGATGGGAATCGGGCGCGGGGTCGGGAGCGAGGCCATGCCTGCTCCCGAGAGAGGATGTAATTGGGTAAGAGGCTAGGGCTAGATAGGAAATTAGGTGGGCCTAGGAGGTTAGATGGGCCGGCCCGGTCAGCTGGGTTGTGCTGCTCCATTTACAGAAAATAAGAACAAAGGTGCTGGTGCTGGACCGCACGGAGCGAGCTCGTCTGCAGAGGAGCCTGACATGGCTGCCGTGGGATTCTCATAATTTTTATCAACCCATAATTGTTTTTCTGATTTTAATTAATGTAAAAAAATCCCCAAGACCAGCGGGTGTGTTAGCGTACACAATATTTGTTCTCCCAACAATGCGGGCGTTGCTAGATTTGCCACATTTATATTGTCTAATGTTGGTATCTTAAAATAAGCATTGTATGTACGACATTTTTATTATCAGTGTGGTAATCTAAAAATAAAGTTGTTCACCCAATTAGTTGACTAGGATTCACGTCGCAAGTTTAGAACTAGCATGCGAACCAAACTGTGATTGAATGATTAGGTGGACAGTATTGCCAGCCTATCAGGGTTCAATTCCTATATTTGATATTGGTGCTTGCATGATTCCTGAATTTATTTCACACGCTTTCCGTGATGTTCATTCAGTGAGGCGAGACCGACTACGAGGAGCCTCTGATGACTTCGTAAAATCTCAAGATGTTATGCCGGCTCAGTTTTTCAGAGTGTTCATAGGGATAGGATGTGCGTGCGTGGTAAGTGTATGTGAACGAATTCGATTGTACTGTGTTAAAAAAATTAGCTAGCGCCCCAAAGAATTCTATCGTTAATTGATCTATTATTTTTGTCATTATACAACTTATCCTCTATCCGTTCAACCTTCGTGCGTGGTAATTGTATTCGTGCGTGATAATTGACGTTTTCTTCTTAATGAAGCACGCCAACTTTTTTCTACCGTTGCAACGCACGGGCCTGTTTGCTAGTATATAATGAAACAAGAAACCACGGTGGTGCCAAAAACGTTTTGTTTTGTTTTTTGTTTTGCTAAAGCTAATTAAAGTACACAAAAAGTATGCTGGAAATACAGAACAATGAGCTAGTATTTTAGGATTAGAACTTGTAATCAAGTAGGTTAGCTTGTGTTAATCCTAGCTGCTACATATACGTATGTATATCCATTTGTAAACATTTAATAGTGAGAGGAAATAAACGAAAAGAACCAGGCTTGATACAAGCATGTGGCAATATGCCGGTTTGTGTGTGCACGTGTACTAGTACGTTTTCAGCCGTGAGGATCGATCAACGCAAAGATACATCAGGAGCTTTGTACGTGTGTGTTTCGTCAGGCTAGAATCAATTAACTTGATGCTAGCTTTGTACTGCATTGCTTCAGACAGTCTGGGGCAGGAATCAAGCTGCTTGTTCTCTTATACCAACTCCTCTGCATATAAGTACATCCTATTGCCTACACCCGGCAATGTAAACTTAACTTTCCATGGATCACCATACTATCTTATGTATCCTATAAACCAATTTGGGCATAGATGATACCTCGCGTATTGGCAGACGGTCTGCAGGAAACAAACACCATCTTCTCTGAAGATAAAGTTCAGATTGAACTTAATACATTTTTTGAGACAAGAAAAAACTGTGATTCTCAAATAGATTTTTCTGATGGTAGTATTCGAACCTGTAGAAACAAAAAGAACAAAATCAGCACCATCTTTGTTGGAACTGATTCAAGAGCAAACAGGCAAATGCGGAACCATCTTCTCTGAAGAAAACAACTTAAGCGATTTTTACCTTCCTAAAATACCTTAATTGGAGAAAGATCATAAAAGAAAAACATGTAAAGAAGAGCTTGTACTCACCGCTCTCCCTAATTCACATCTATCCATAAATCTGCAGCAAGGAACATCTTCAGGGTGGGGACTTCCTTCCTGCTGCGGCGACACATGCGCGTCCTTCTCCCCGCGCACATCCTAGGGAAGACCACTCGTCCCCTTCACCCGCCGCCTCTCCATCCTCCTCACCTCAGCCCCTACACCATGCGGGAGGCCGGTCGAGGGTTAGCTATTACCTCTCCTGCTCTCCGATGGCCGTGGATGTGGGAGGACATGGATGTGTCGCATCTTGATGAGGCTGGATGGACGAGGCGCAACACGGAAGGTGGAGGTCATGCTCGCGGCGGCGGATCGGGTGGAAGAGGAAACGAGAGAGAGGCGGCGGGTCATGTGGGAGATGAAACGAGAGAAGGTCACGTTAGGAAGGAGAGATAATTAAAGGAGAGGTGATTGAGTCAATAACGACCACACCTATGAGATTTTTAAGCCACGAGTAGTTCGGTGGCTGTTACGAGTATATTTGGTAGCCTGATTTGGGTTTGCTTTAGTTCTTGGGAAAAGATTCTCTTCAACCGATCGATTTTATGCCAGCGTCCGCCATCTCTATGTCCGTCGGATGGACTCTCAATCAACGGTGGGCAGCTAACCTATCCATGCCCGTTTTCTGTAACTGATCCATTGTTCCAGAAAGGGATTCTGCAACTAGCCTCTTGTTGCAAACTCGTCAACGACTAAATACTATTGCAGCTCGCACTAGGGACGGCAATTTTTTCTGCAACACGACCCATGTTGCAAAACAATCCTGCAACACGACTCATGTTGCAAAAAAAAAATCCCGTAATACAATCTATGTTGCAAAAAAACCCACAACATAATCCTTGTTACAAATGTTTTCGTAACAAGTCCTTTGTTGCGAAGTAGAGAAAGACATTTAGCTAACCGATTGTATCAAATCCAACGGTTCGCGAGCCGGCGGATATTTCTAGAAGATCCGCCGGCGGACGCGTAGCAGTCCCCTTAGTTCTTTTAACGACCAATAGTTTTTTTCCATCATCGTTAATAATTGTTTGTCTAGTAGTGTGTAAAACGGTTATAACTTTTGCATACGATGTCAGGAAAAAAGTATAATATATGAAAATGTTCAGAACGAAAATCCACATCCGATGAACAGTGCGCCATTATATTTTATTTAAAAACTTTCATATCTAAGTATTTTACTAAAACAACAAGCAAAACAAAATAAAATGACATTCCAAGGATAGCACATATCATGTGAAGAAGCAAAAACTTAGGCTCAACCGATACTAACCGATTTTGTTGAAGGAAAAAGGTGGGATGCCTACCGGGGAATCCCAAGCTGAGATGCTTGAAACTTCTTGAAATATTATCTTGGGATGCCTTGTGCATCCCCAAGCTTGAGCTTTTGTGTCTACTTAATTCTTCTCATATCACGGTTTTTCTAAATCTTAAAAGCTTCATCCACACAAAACTCAACAAGAACTCGTGAGATAAGTTAGTATAGACCAATGCAAAAACCTTATCAATCTCTAGTGTAGCAAAACACTAAAATTATTATTCAACATTGCATAATAAATGCCTCTTCATATTTAATACTCCTATCCTCAAATTGAATTATTAAACAAGCAAACATATGCAAACAATGCAAACATAACAACAATCTGCCAAAACAGTACAGTCTGTAAAGAATGCAAGAGTATCAATACTTCCCTAACTCCAAAAATTATGAAATTCTACCATACTGTAGATAATTTATCAGATCTTATTACGCAAAAATTTTAAACATTTTAGCACACTCTGACTTTTCTAGGGAATTTTTGCAACAGCGGTAAACTTTCTGTTTTCAAACAGCAACATGTAGACTTGTAAAATAAGCATAGTAAAGGCTATCCTTGACATTTTATTGAAATAAAAGATGCAAAACATTATTATAAATAACAGCAAGAAAGTCCTAACAAAATAACTTGACACTCCAAGCAAAACTCATATTATGTGACGAATTAAAAAAAAATAGCTCCGAGTGAGGTTACCGATAATGTTGGAGACGAAAGAGGGGATGCCTTCCGGGGCACCCCCAAGCTTAGTTGCTTGGATATTCCTTGAATATTATTTTGGGGTGCCTTGGGAATCCTCAAGCTTAGGGTCTTGTCACTACTTATTCTTCTCATATTGATATCTCACCCAAAACTTGAAAACTTCAATCACACAAAACTTAACGAAACTTCGTGAGGTAGGTTAGTATGATAAAGAGCAAACCATTTCACCTTTGGTACTGTCAAATACAATATTCATAATTGTTCTCACACAATGCCTACTTTGGAATATCATTTCCACAATTTATATTGAGCAATATAAGCCATAGAAACTAGAAAGTAAGCAAACTATGCATTGGAAATAGAATCTGTCAAAAACAAAACAGTCTGTAATAATATGGATAACTACCATACTTCTACTACTTCAAAAATTATGAAAAATTCAGGACCACGTGAGAAATTTGTATATTAAACTTCTGCAAAAAGAATCAACTCAAAAGCACTCTTCTGTTAAAAATGAGACTTATTTTCGTGAGCGCAAAAGTTTCTGTTTTTCAGCAGGGCCAAATCAACTATCACCCAACATGATCCCAAAGGCTTTACTTGGCACTTTATTAAAACAAAATAAATAAAAAATGATCAATACAATAGCATAATCATGTGAACACACAAAAACAGTAAGTAAAAGTGTTGGGTTGTCTCCCAACAAGCGCTTTTCTTTAATGCCTTTTAGCTAGGCAGGATGAGTTCAATGATGCTCGCATAAAAGATAAGAATTGAGACACAAAGAGAGTATCATGAAGAATATGACTAGAAAATTTAAGTCTAACCCACTTCCTATGCATAGGGAGTTTGTGAGCAAACAATTTATGGGAGAAAGAATCAACTAGCATAGGAAGGCAAAACAAGCATAGCTTCAAAACTTTCAACATAAAGAGAGGAAACTTGATATTATTGAAATACCTAAAAGCATATGTTCCTCTCTCATAATAATTTTCAGTAGCATCATGAATGAATTCAACAATATAACCATCACAGAAAGCATTCTTTTCATGATCCACAAGCATTTAAATTTTGTTACTCTCCACATAAGCAAATTTCTTCTCATCAATAGTAGTGGGAGCAAACTCAACAAAATAAATCTCATGTGATTGGAAATTAAAATCATGATGACAATTTTCATGTTTATAATTATTCAATATAGCATACATGTCATCACCATAATCATCATATATAGGAACTTTGTTGTCATAATCAATTGCGACCTCCTCCAAAATAGTGGATTTGTCATTAAATAAAGTCACGACCTCTCCAAATCCACTTTCATCAATATAATCATCATAAATAGGAGGCATGCAATCATCATAATAAATTTTCTCATCAAAACTTGGGGGACTAAAAATATCATCTTCATCAAACATAGCATCCTCAAACTTACGGCTTTGCATATCATTAGCATCATGGATATTCAAAGAATTCATACTAACAACATTACAATCATGCTAATCATTCAAATATTTTGTGCCAAACATTTTATTGACTTCTTATTCTAACAATTGAGCACAATTTTCCAATCCATCATTTTCAAGAAAGATATTATAAAGATGATCAATAATATGATGCAACCTCAATTTTATTTTTATGTAGTTTTCTTTTATAAACCTGTGACGCCCCCAATTCAATCGTACACTAATCATGCACGCAAATGTGTACGATCAAGATCATTTACTCATGGGAAGATATCACAACACCACTCTACAAATAAAATAAGTCATACAAGCATCATACTACAAGCCAGGGGCCTCGAGGGCTCGAATACAAGTGCTCGATCATAGACGAGTCAGCGGAAGCAACAATATCTGAGTACAGACATAAGTTAAACAAGTTTGCCTTAAGAAGGCTAGCATAAACTGGGATACAGATCGAACGAGGCGCAGGCCTCCTGCCTGGGATCCTCCTAACTACTCCTGGTCGTCGTCAGCAGGCTGCACGTAGTAGTAGGCATCTCCAGTGTAGTAGGAGTCGTCGTCGAAGGTGGCGTCTGGATCCTGGGCTCCATTGTCTGGTCGCAGCAATCGGGTATAGAAATGGAGAAAAGGGGGAACAAGGCAACCGTGAGTACTCATCCAAAGTACTCGCAAGCAAGGAGCTACACTACATATGCATGGATATATGTGTAAAGGGGCCATATCAATGGACTGAACTGCAAAATGCCAGAATAAGAGGGGGATAGCTAATCCTGTCGAAGACTACGCTTCTGGCAGCCTCCGTCTTGCAGCATATAGAAGAGAGTAGACTGAAGTCCTCCAAGTAGCATCGCATAGCATAATCCTACCCGGCGATTCCCTCCTCGATGCCCTGTTAGAGAGCGTTCACCGGGTTGTATCTGGCACTTGGAAGGGTGTGTTTTATTAAGTATCGGGTTCTAGTTGTCATAAGGTCAAGGTACAACTCTGGGTCGTCCTTTTACCGAGGGACACGGCTATTCGAATAGATTAACTTCCCTGTAGGGGTGCACCACATAACCCAACACGCTTGATCCCATCTGGCCGGACACACTTTCCTGGGTCATGCCGGGCCTCGGAAGATCAACACGTCACAGCCCCACCTAGGCACAACAGAGAGGTCAGCACGCCGGTCTAAACCTAAGCGCGCAGGGGTCTGGGCCCATCGCCCTGAGCACACCTGCACGTTGCATGGGCGGCCGGAGGCAGAACTAGCCCCCTTAATACAAGAGCAGGCTTACGTTCCAATCCGGCGCGCGCCGCTCAGTCGCTGACGTCACGAAGGCTTCGGCTGATACCACGACGCCGAGTGCCCATATCTTTCCCGCGTAGTTGGTTAGTGCGTATAGGCCAGTAGACAGACTCAGATCAAATACCCAGATCTCGTTAAGCGTGTTAAGTATTCGCGAACACCGACAAGGCCAGGCCCACCTCTCACCCAGGTAGCCTCAATCTGCCCTGCCGCTCCGCCACAAAGATCCACACAGAGGGCCTTCGGGACAAAGGTCCTTTCAGCCCCCAATCCGTGAATCACTCGCGGGTACTCCTCGAGCCAACCCGACTTTGTTCACCAGATGTATCATGTATAATGTATAGTATATACCCGTGATCACCTCCCGAGTGATCACGGCCCGATAGTATAGCACAGCAGACGGACAAGAATGTAGGGCCACTGATGGAAATCTAGCATCCTATACTAAGCATGTAGGTTTGCAGGTAAAGGTAACAACAGTAGTAACAAGGACAGGCTATGCATCAGGATAGGAATAACGGAAAGCAGTAACATGCTACACTACTCTAATGCAAGCAGTATAGATCAGAGTAGGCGATATCTGGTGATCACGGGGGGGGGGGGGGGGGCTTGCCTGGTTGCTCTGGCAAGAGAGAGGGGTCGTCAACTCCGTAGTCGTACTGGATAGCAGCGGCGTCAGTCTCGGTGCCTAGCGAGAGAAGAGGGGGAAGAAATAATAAATATTTAAGCAAACAGGTGCATAGCGATGCATGACAAGACAAGTATCGGTGCTAGGGGTGCCCTAACGCGGTATGAGGTGATACCGGTGAAGGGGGGAAACATCCGGGAAAGTATCCCCGATGTTTCGCGTTTTCGGACAGATGAATCGGAGGGGTAAGTTGCATGTTTGCTATTCTAGGGATGTGTGGTGGACGAACGGGCTGCATATCCAGATTCGTCTTGCCGTTCTGAGCAACTTTCATGTACAAAGTTTTTTCATCTGAGCTACGGTTTATTTTATATTAATTTCCAAAGTTTTTAATTTATTTTTAGAATTAACAGAATTAATTTAATTTAGAAAATGCCATTATGATGTCAGCATGAGGTCAGCGTGATGTCATCAGTCAACCAGTTAGTTGACTTAGTCAAACTGACAGGCGGGTCCCACATGTCATTGGCTGAAGACTAATTATCTGTTATCATTTAATTAGTAGGTTTAATTAGAGTTAATTAGTTAACTAAACAGTGTTAGTTAAGTTAATTAATTATTTTAATTAATTAGTTAACTAATATTTTTATTAAAATTCTTTTAATTCTTTTTTAACAGTACAGGGGCATGGGCCCCATTTGTCAAAGGCCCGTAGGCCACAGTGGGCACCGGGCTATCGAGCGGTGGGCGTGGGCGCCCAGCGTGGCCAAACCCGCCCGGGTGCGGGGGCTGGGGAAGGCCGTGGCCGTGGCGGGGCACGCCGGCCGGCCGGGGCTGTGCCCAGCAACGGCAACGTCGGGCCAGGGGAAACCGGTCCGAGCGGCGGCGGACGCGGCCCGGGCGACGCGCGAGGGACGTTAGCGGTCACGGGCGCGGACGCAGGTAAGGGCACGGCGACGTGCGCAGCGGGACGGCGAGGCAGAGCGAGGGGAGCGAGCGCGCGCAGGGTGGCTGGCGGTCGCGGTCCGGTGGAGGCGAGTGTGGCGGCGGGAGGAGGACCAGAAGCAGGGGGTGGACGCGGTCAGGGGGCGGCGATGCGCGCCGCGGGCGGGCGTGGAGGCCATAGAGTGTCAGGCGGGGCACCCGTGGGATGCGCCGGGCATGAGCGAGGGATGGTGCGCGAGCGCGTGCTCGCGCACGGCCAGGGCGCGGCCGGGCCACGATGTCCAACGGGCAAGGGGAGGAGGAGGAGAGGGAGCATGGGGAGGCGCTCACATCAGGGCCGTAGGGTTCATGGCAACGGGGGTTGAGGAGGAGGATGGAGACGAGGCGAGCGACGACGGGGAGGCAGTCCGGCGAATGGCGCTCGGCGGCGGCGGTTCCGGGCGGCGTCGAGGTTGCGGGATCCACGGGCGGCGTCGGCGGGGCGTGGTCGGGGTTACGTCCCGATCCAGATCGGGGGGGAGGGGAGCGAGAGGAACGAGAGAGTGGGGGGTGGTTGCACTGGGGGGTTAGGGTTTCGGGTTAGTGGGGGGATAAGGTGGGATGGGGTGGGCCGGCCGGTTGGGCCAGGTGGGTCGGCCAGGTGGGCCGTTTGGCCCAGTTGGACCACGGGAGCCCCTTTGTCTTTTCAGATTTTTTCTTTTCTGTTTTTCTGTTTTGCATTTTCTTTTATTTTCTTTTCTGTTTTATTTCATTTTAAATCATTTAGGCATTTTATAAAAATGTGTTTTCCTTATTATAATTACCCTGGCATTTAACTGCACACTCCAAACATTTTAGTTTTAATTTTTTGAAAACTTTTGTTGTTTGCTTTTCTTTTGAATTTGAATTTGAATCGGTTTCGAACTAACGCGAGATTAGCAACCGTAATCGAGGTGACGTGGCATTATTAGCAAAGGTTACTGTAGCTTGATTATCCGGGTGTCACAATTCTCCTGCACTACAAGAAATTTCGTCCCGAGATTTAAGAGGTCGTGAAAGGGGGAAGGTTTGGTAAGGAATCTAGCGGGTCTTCTCATCCTGGCATGCTCTTCTCGAAGAGGCCGGTCCAATACATTGATGTCTTCATTTCTCTGCTTCAGGTCATCATGATGAAGCCGACATCCTTTCTTCAGGTTTTCCATCGTACTTACGAAAGAATAAAGGGTGGTTAATCGGTAAGGACGGACCTCTGCAAGGTAGACTACCCGGTAGTTAACATCGAGGAAGGTGGCGGAAAGTAACTCTCGAATTGAAACTTAAGAAAATATCAAGAGCAAAGTAAGGAGGTATCATGGGAAGTTTCGAGCGGGTAGACAATCGTTCGATGCCTGGAACGAAGTGTTGAAGGGGTTTAGGGCAATGTGAATAAGCATTGCATCAGATACCAGAATAGATCACTGGGCAGGTGGCCCATGAATTACTTACAAAGTCAAGCGCGAGGAATAACTTAGACAATAGGGTGTACATGAGAGTCAGGTTTCAATCCTGTTGAACTGTGGGTTATGGTCCCACCATGTGGGTTAAGAGTAGGAAGGGCGGTAACGTCTTGCACGATAATGTAAGCAAGGCATGTCAGAGGATAGCCTGTCAGTTATGTCGGCAACAACGTCGGTACCAAGGGCGAGGGACGAAGAGAACCATTTTTCCTGCTCGTTGAACGAGGCGGACCAATAGGCAAAGTTCTCATCCATCGGTGGTTACCGGAATGTCATCAACAATAGAAACAGGGTCTCACCGACAGAGTTGTACACCGAGGTGTCTACATAAGCAGTGAATTAATACTGCTTAGATCATATAGATCACAACAAGATTAAACAAAACAATAGAAATGAAAAGATGATCATCAGATTAAGCAGAACAATGGAAAGGAAAATGTGTTTAAACACATAATTCAGGGAGTATATCCTTCCCAAGGACAAGCAGAGCATGATATCCATGACAGGATAAAACGTAGAAAACATTTAGGTGAGGGGAGAGTAATTTGATGACATTATCCATGCAACGGTGTTTGGATAATTGAGCAAGAAAACATTTAGCATTGGGCCTCAAATTTTCTTGTCGAAAATCGGAGTACCACAGACATGCTTCGAGGTTGCATTGGCATGGCCTTCAAGCAAAGGTCAGACTTGGATAGACAAAGGATTCATCATGAACAACTTGTAGAATAAATCTTACAATTTCCTCATGGAAGAATGGTTAACTTTGTTAAAAAGGAAACCATAACAGCAGGTCCTCCGGCCAGGTGTGCTAGGCATGACATCACCTTATCGGTTCAAATAAGGACCAATGTTATGACTCTTTGGAAAATATTCGAAGCATCATATATGACCGAGTTTCAGATCTGGTTGGGTTCATGATATCTCAGACTCAGGATGCCTGAGAAGGAAGGGGTGCAACACAATTTGACGAGACGACATTGTAAGATTCTCGGGAAATGTACTATGGAAGTGAGTTCTAAAGCAAGAGTTCATCCTTAAATCAAGGGGAGGGTGAGGAGGTGGCTGATGAACTCAGCGACAATTCATCGAGATTTCCAAAAGATGGATTTCCACAATTATGTGAACAAGGAGATAATATTTGGCAGATCAAATGACATAATGATGTATGTTCGAGGAAAACATACACCATTAAACATTGGTTGAAAGGTGCGCCCGAAATATGTGCTTAGGTAGTATGATCAATGTTAGAATGGTGATTCGATAATCAGTGGTCTAAGAATGAAATGTCGACCATTAACTTCAAAGCAATAGGGTTGCTAGAAGTGCATAATCCAAACAGCACCGTTCACTTGTTGGTATTTCGGTTAGAATCAACACAAGGACCAGGATATGAATGGAAATGGTGAGAAGTATTTCTATATCAAGAATTCTTAAGAGGTGGTGAAATTCTCATGACATTCTTGACATAAAGATGGTAATACTCCAAGGTAGAACATAATACAAACTGGATAGCAAGTTGCATCCATAACAAGAACAAGGTTGTGATGAACGGAAGGCGATAAGGTGGTCGATGATAACACAAATCATTGAGGACAAGGATGGCATTTCTCATCATGAATTTAATTGATATCCTAGAAGAGCTCAGAATGCTGATGATGATCACGACACATTTGTCGAGAGATTTCATGAAGATGTAATCGATCGGCGATGACATCAAGTCAAACGAATTATGAAGTGAAAGGTTATTGGAACCACGGGTAGGTCACAAACTCTGAATCAAGTTGTTGTTCAAGGAGAAATGATATGACGAGGAAGATCGACATAAGATAAGCTCACCGCCGAAAGTGGTGCTCCGGAAATAAGGACCAGGTAGCACAGTTAAAATCAGCATGATACTGATATAGCCGATCAGGCTAGAAATGACGTGATCGAGTACAAACTCGTAAGTAAAGAAGATTACTAATAGTTGTTTAATCATGATGCGGACTCGAGTCAGTTATCGGTGTCTTTGAGTATTTAATAACTCAGAGCCCGTGAAAAATTGGAATCAGTGAGAATGTAGCACTTGATGAAGAACTCATAAGAAGTTATGCAGTTCCATGATAATCTCGAGATACCAAGGGGTAACACTCGACGACAGATCAAAGTAGAGTTTGGACTAGGGTATTGCTCTGCAGAAGACAAGTGCTTAAACTTGCATGAGAAATGGTATTTAAAGGAGAAGATGGTCGGAACCACGATTGCAAAAGGCCAGATCCTAGATATAAGATGAACTTATACCAAAGGAATAATTAATTTAAGAGAAGCTTTCATGATAAGATCTACATCGTGCCTATGGGCATGAACACAAAGTTCAAGGTCGACTCCCACTTCTCCAATGCATAACCTTTCATTCACCCCTCGTATTTCAAAAATGACATTAGCTGTTGAATGTTTTACCTGGTGCAATACCAGATAAATATGCCCAGTGAAATCCTTCGGGTTTACACAGATTAGGGAAGGCATTGGTTCAACCCATCGGGGCTTCTTAGGAACATATACCACAAGCTTCAATAGTATATATCACCAGCTCGAAAGAAGAGCATGGTTGGCAAAAAGGAGAGGATGCAATTGACCAAAGGCATTATGTATCGGAGAAAGAACTCACAAGGTGATTAATTATGAAGGACACTGTCGGACAGCAATCGAACAGTGGATAAGGCGATCCACAATGGAGCTGATGTGAGTATCGATACCCAATCAGAGGAAGTAAGAATGCAAATGCATCGGTTTATAGAACATCTGAATAATTCAACATTTAAATAGCAAAGGAATTATGATTTTTAAATCAAGAGATCAGAAGCAAATGCTCTGATCAAGGATGGATAAGTTGAATAGACTTAGGGGTACAATCGATGGCAATCTGATTGGCCGAGAACCAGCTCTTGTTCGAAAGACGTCTGAGCCGGAAAGATAATTTATAAGGATCAACTGATGATTGCGTGCATTCGCACACATATAGAATCGACGGACTTAAATGGTAGTGACAAAGGATGCCAATAAGATTACTAGACTTATGGGATTAACCAAAATGTAAGCAAACAAGAATTTCAAGAGCAATAGGCTCCTGAGGATTTTTGTAAGATCGAATGGTATTTCGAACATTGGTGACATACATGAATCAACTGGGGATGAGTGGATACTTGGTAAGTGCAAGAAATTATCCGTAGGGATATTCATGTGGCAAGAACTCCAAGGCAGTAGGCACAACGTATTCTCGGAACATTAGAGAGAATTTCGGGGTATCTTGTAATAACAAGATCAACAGGGAATAATTGCATGAATGGCAAGTGTACTTGGTTATCCATTGGGGTTTATCGATGGAATGGAATTGCAAGAGGGATGGCACAAGGTATCGAGGGAATATCCGAGAGTATTGTCAGAATCTTCTGTTGAAGCAGTCGATCATCCGTAATTAAAGGGCTCTCCGGCAGGAAGTGGTAACGAGAACCTAGAGTTAGATTTTAGCAAAATCATTTAACCCGAATAGAAGAGATGTCAGAGTCCCAGAGTATAGATCAAGGTGTAAAAGATCCTACTACCACCCGATAGCGACGTGTGCCTGTAAGACACACAACCATGTTAGTAAAGTTTTGCAATGCCTAGACTCGACTTCGGCCAAGGAGTTGGAAAGGGGGATTCCTACAGGCAATCGGCTCTGATACCAACTTGTGACGCCCCCGATTCAATCATACACTAATCATGCACGCAAATGTGTACGATCAAGATCAGGGACTCACGGGAAGATATCACAACACAACTCTACAAATAAAATAAGTCATACAAGCATCATAATACAAGCCAGGGGCCTCGAGGGCTCGAATACAAGTGCTCGATCATAGACGAGTCAGCGGAAGCAACAATATCTGAGTACAGACATAAGTTAAACAAGTTTGCCTTAAGAAGGCTAGCATAAATTGGGATACAGATCGAACGAGGCGCAAGCCTCCTGCCTGGGATCCTCCTAACTACTCCTGGTCGTCGTCAGCGGGCTGCACGTAGTAGTAGGCATCTCCAGTGTAGTAGGAGTCGTCGCCGAAGGTGGCGTCTGGATCCTGGGCTCCATCGTCTGGTCGCAGCAATCGGGTATAGAAATGGAGAAAAGGGGGAACAAGGCAACCGTGAGTACTCATCCAAAGTACTCGCAAGCAAGGAGCTACACTACATATGCATGGATATATGTGTAAATGGGTCATATCAGTGGACTGAACTGCAGAATGCCAGAATAAGAGGGGGATAGCTAATCCTGTCGAAGACTACGCTTCTGGCAGCCTCCGTCTTGCAGCATATAGAAGAGAGTAGACTGAAGTCCTCCAAGTAGCATCGCATAGCATAATCCTACCCGGCGATCCCCTCCTCGATGCCCTGTTAGGGAGCGATCACCGGGTTGTATCTGGCACTTGGAAGGTTGTGTTTTATTAAGTATCGGGTTCTAGTTGTCATAAGGTCAAGGTACAACTCCGGGTCGTCCTTTTACCGAGGGACACGGCTATTCGAATAGATTAACTTCCCTGTAGGGGTGCACCACATAACCCAACAAGCTTGATCCCATTTGGCCGGACACACTTTCCTGAGTCATGCCCGGCCTCGGAAGATCAACACGTCGCAGCCCCACCTAGGCACAACATAGAGGTCAGCACGCCGGTCCAAACCTAAGCGCGCAGGGGTCTGGGCCCATCGCCTTGAGCACACCTGCACGTTGCGTGGGCGGCCGGAAGCAGAACTAGCCCCCTTAATACAAGAGCAGGCTTACGTTCCAATCCGGCGCGCGCCGCTCAGTCGCTGACGTCACAAAGGCTTCGGCTGATACCACGACGCCGAGTGCCCATATCTTTCCCGCGTAGTTGGTTAGTGCGTATAGGCCAGTAGCCAGACTCAGATCAAATACCCAGATCTCGTTAAGCGTGTTAAGTATCCGCGAACGCCGACAGGGCCAGGCCCACCTCTCACCCAGGTAGCCTCAACCTGCCCTGCCGCTCCGCCACAAAGATCCACACAGAGGTCCGTCGGGACAAACGTCCTTTCAGCCCCCAATCCATGAATCACTCGCGGGTACTCCTCGAGCCAACCCGACTTTGTTCACCAGATGTATCATGTATAATGTACAGTGTATACTCGTGATCACCTCCCGAGTGATCACGGCCCGATAGTATAGCACAGCAGACGGACAAGAATGTAGGGCAACTGATGGAAATCTAGCATCCTATACTAAGCATGTAGGTTTGCAGGTAAAGGTAACAACAGTAGTAACAAGGACATGCTATGCATCAGGATAGGAATAACGGAAAGCAGTAACATGCTACACTACTCTAATGCAAGCAGTATAGATCAGAGTAGGCGATATCTGGTGATCAAGGGGGGGGCTTGCCTGGTTGCTCTGGCAAGAGAGAGGGGTCGTCAACTCCATAGTCGTACTGGATAGCAGCGGCGTCGGTCTCGGTGTCTAGCGAGAGAAGAGAGGGAAGAAATAATAAATATTTAAGCAAACAGATGCATAGCGATGCATGACAAGACAAGTATCGGTGCTAGGGGTGCCCTAACGCGGTATGAGGTGATACCGGTGAAGGGGGGAAACATCCGGGAAAGTATCCCCGGTGTTTCACGTTTTTGGACAGATGAATCGGAGGGGAAAGTTGCATGTTTGCTATGCTAGGGATGTGTGGTGGACGAACGGGCTGCATATCCAGATTCGTCTCGCCGTTCTGAGCAACTTTCATGTAAAAAGTTTTTTCATCTGAGCTACGGTTTATTTTATATTAATTTCCAAAGTTTTTAATTTATTTTTAGAATTAACAGAATTAATTTAATTTAGAAAATGCCATTATGATGTCAGCATGAGGTCAGCGTGATGTCATCAGTCAACCAGTTAGTTGACTTAGTCAAACTGACAGGCGGGTCCCACATGTCATTGGCTGAAGACTAATTATCTGTTATCATTTAATTAGCAGGTTTAATTAGAGTTAATTAGTTAACTAAACAGTGTTAGCTAAGTTAATTAATTATTTTAATTAATTAGTTAACTAATATTTTTATTAAAATTCTTTTTAATTCTTTTTTAATAGTACAGGGGTGTGGGCCCCATTTGTCAAAGGCCCGTAGGCCACAGTGGGCACCGGGCTATCGGGCGGTGGGCGTGGGCGCCCAACGTGGCCAAACCCGCCCGGGTGCGGGGGCTGGGGAAGGCCGTGGCCATGGCGGGGCAGGCCGGCCGGCCGGGGCTGTGCCCGGCAACGGCAACGTCGGGCCAGGGGAAACCGGTCCGAGCGGTGGCGGACGCGGCCCGGGCGACGCGCGAGGGACGTTGGCGGTCACGGGCGCGGACGCAGGTAAGGGCGCGGCGACGTGCGCAGCGGGACGGCGGGGCAGAGCGAGGGGAGCGAGCGCGCGCAGGGTGGCTGGCGGTCGCGGTCCGGTGGAGGCGAGTGTGGCGGCGGGAGGAGGACCAGAAGCAGGGGGTGGACGCGGTCAGGGGGCGGCGATGCACGCCGCGGGCGGGCATGGAGGCCACGGAGTGTCGGGCGGGGCGCCCGTGGGATGTGTCGGGCATGAGCGAGGGATGGTGCGCAAGCGCGTGCTCGCGCACGGCCAGGGCACGGCCGGGCCACGATGTCCAACGGGCAGGGGGGAGGAGGAGAGGGAGCATGGGGAGGCGCTCACATCGGGGCCGTAGGGTTCATGGCAACGGGGGTTGAGGAGGAGGATGGAAACGAGGCGAGCGACGACGGGGAGGCAGTCTGGCGAATGGCGCTCGGCGACGGCGGTTCCGGGCGGCGTCGAGGTTGCGGGATCCACGGGCGGCGTCGGCGGGGCGTGGTCGGGGTTACGCCCCGATCCAGATCGGGAGGGAGGGGAGCGATAGGAACGAGAGAGTGGGGGTGGTTGCACTGGGGGGTTAGGGTTTCGGGTTAGTAGGGGGATAATGTGGGATGGGGTGGGCCGGCCGGTTGGGCCAGGTGGGTCGGCCAGGTGGGCCGTTTGGCCCAGTTGGACCACGGGAGCCCCTTTGTCTTTTTTGTTTTTTTTCTTTTCTGTTTTTTTGTTTTGCATTTTCTTTTATTTTCTTTTCTGTTTTATTTCATTTTAAATCATTTAGGCATTTTATAAAAATGTGTTTGCCTTATTATAATTACCCTGGCATTTAACTGCACACTCCGAACATTTTAGTTTTAATTTTTTGAAAACTTTTGTTGTTTGCTTTTCTTTTGAATTTGAATTTGAATCGGTTTCGAACTAACGCGAGATTAGCAACCGTAATCGAGGTGACGTGGCATTATTATCAGAGGTTACTGTAGCTTGATTATCCGGACGTCACAAAACCAAACTAGTGATAAAACAAGAAAATAAAAGATTTAATTGCAAGATCTAAAGATGTACCTTCAAGCACTCACCTCCCCGGCAACGGCGCTAGAAAAGAGCTTGATGTCTACTATGCAATTTTATTCTTGTAGACACGTGTTGGGCCTCCAAGCGCAGAGTTTTGTAGGATAGTAGCAATTTTCCCTCAAGTGGATGACTTAAGGTTTATCAATCCGTGGGAGGCGTAGGATGAAGATGGTCTCTCTCAAACAACCCTGCAATAAAATACAAGCCCAACACACCCAATAAAATGGCAAATTGTATAGGTGCACTAGTTCGGCGAAGAGATGGTGATGAAAGTGTAATATTGATGGTAGAAATATATTTTTATAATCTGAATGAATAAAAACAGCAAGGTAGCAAATAGTAAACGGGCACAAAAACGATATTGCAATGCTTGAAAACAAGGCCTAGGGTTCGTACTTTCACTAGTGCAATTTCTCAACAGTGCTGACATAGTTGGATCATATGATTATCCCTCAGATTGCAATAAAGAATCACTCCTGAGTTACTAATAGCAGAGAACAAAAGATAGAAATTGTTTGTAGGGTATGAAACCACCTCAAAGCTTCCGTTCAATCTATTCAAGAGTTCGTACTAAAATAACACAAAGTTATTTTTTCCGTTCGATCTATCCTAGAGTTCGTACTAAAATAACACCAAAGCAAATTCATATTAATAATACTGAATCCACACAAAGAACTACAAAGATACCCCAAAGTTTCTATCAGAGAAAAGATAATAAAAACGTGCATCATCCGCTATGCATACATTACCCCAACGTCACCTCGGGAACCCGCAAATTGAGTGCCATAACATATATCAAGTGAATCAATACGATACCCCATTGTCACCTCAAGTATTCATACCACAAGACATACATCATGTGTTCTCATATCTGAATATTCAATCCGACAAGACAAAACTTCAAAGGGTAAAGATTCAATTCATCACAACAAGAGTATAGAGGGGAGAAACATCATATGATCCATCCATATTAACAAAGCCCATGATATAGATCACGAGAGAGAGAGAGAGAGAGAGAGAGATTAAACACATAGCTACTGGTACAAACCCTCAGCCCCGAGGGTGGACTACTCCCTCCTCATCATGGTGGCCGCCAGGATGATGAAGATGGCCACCGGAGATGATTCCCTCCTCCGACAGGGTGCCATAAAGGGTCTAGATTGGTTTTCGGTGGATACAGAGCCTTGCGGCGGCGGAACTTCCGATCTAGGTTAACCCCAAAGGGTTTCGGAATATTTGGGAATTTATAGTGCAAAGAGGGGGTGCGGGAGGCCACTAAGGTGGGCACAACCCACCTGGGCGCGCCAGGGGGGCCTGGCGCTCCCTGGTGGGTTGTGCCCCCCCCCCCACTACTAGGGAAAATCCTATACACAGAATCTTACCAGCAACGCTCTTTAAAATCAGGCGCTGCTGCTAAGTAGCAGTAGCGCGGGCCGTGGAAACTCACTGCTGAAACAAGTTTATCATTAGCGCGTGCACTCCAAGAAGCGCTACTACTAAAATTCCCACGACGCCGCCGCGAGGCCAGTTATAGCAGCAGCGCGTTGAAATAAACATCGCTACTGCTACGTAACGTAGGAGCAACACATTCAAGCAATAATCGCTACTGCTATTACATTCCATCTCCCCCACTCACTAGCCTCATCCACAGATCACACTCACACACACTCACGGTCTCCTCCTCACCCCCCGCGCCGCCGGTCCTACACCGTCGCCCCTCCCCCAATCTGCGCCGCTGTCGCCTCATCCTCCTCGCTGGACTCGGTACCGGCCTCCTCCTCCGTCCTCCCTCCACTCGCCGCTGGCCGCCCCCTCCTCGCTCCGCCTTGCTCCTCGATCCGTCCTCCCTCCACTCGCCGCCGGCCGACCCCTCCTCGCTCCGCCTTCCTCCTCCGTCCTACTATCTTCTCCCTGCTCGAGTCACCCCTCCTTGTCCCTCCTCCCTGATACATTTTGATTGAGTAGGCTTTCATATGTAACATTTTGATTTAGTTGATATGATTCAGTTGATTTAGTAGGCTAGTTGATTTAGTTGATTTAGAACATTTTGATTTAGTTGATTTAGTATGCTAGTGGATTTAGTATGCTAGTTGATTTAGTATGCTAGTTGATTTAGTCGATTTAGTTGATATGATTCAATTGATTTAGTAGGCAAGTTGATTTAGAACATTTTGATTTAGTTTATTTAGTAGGCTAGTTGATTTAGTTGATTTAGTAGGTTAGTTGATTTAGAACATTTTGATTTATTTGATTTAGTATGCTAGTGGATTTAGTATGCTAGTTGATTTAGTTGATTTAGTATGCTCGATTTAGTTTTTTTGTAATAAGTTATTTTTTGGCAAAATGTAGGTGCCAATTTAGTTAAATTTGCCACTTGTTTCCTGTGAAGTGAATCGTTAATCCTTTGCTCATATTGCTTTAGGAAAATGGCACCACCACCAGCACCACTATGTCGACTGTGCAAGTCAAGGTGCGCCAGCAGCCTTGCAACTGGCAAGCTGTTCGGCATCTACTTCCATCCGAGTTTTCGTCATGCGGCGGTAAGAAATTAGATGAAATGTAACAACTATTTTATTTTTAGTGTTGGCATTACTGCATTGTGTCATTTTGCTTTTCTTACACAGATCGTCCCATGCAATGTGATGTTGAAATTCAACAAGCTGACAGGAGACACTGTGACATTTGAGGCTCATGGGGGGCCATACACTATGGAGGTCGAGAAAGGACGCAATATGTCGCAGATAGGAGGAGATGGATGGGCCCATTTCCTCGCTCGCATGCGTCTTACTGGTGGTGAGTTGATCAAATTCTCCTTCAGAGCAGAAAGACCCAAGCTGGTTGTCATTTATATCAACCTGGTGGAAGAAGATGAAGATGACGAAGATGATGAAGATAATGAGGACCCACTCAATGAAGATGATGAGAACCCACTTCATGAAGCCATCATAGCTCAAAGAATGAGGCTGAGCGAGGAGGAGGTGTGCAACCTATAGGACATAATTCCGCCACGTGATGACTTTGTCGGGGTGCCATTCGTGACCCGCCTGACAAGTACCATGGTCGATCGGCATAAAATGGTATGTTAAACGTACTACATGTAGTAATTTGATGATATATATATATGCTTTATTGTTATACTTACAAATGCAAATTATCGGATTATATGCTTAGTGAATCCGATGATATGCTTAGTGTAGAGTCCAATGATATGCTTTGTGGAATCTAGTCGATGAAATACTTTAGTGTAGAGTCTGATCACATGCTTATTAGTGTAGAATCCAAGGAACTATTAATAGTGTAGATAATCCATATATATATACTTATTAGTAGAATTCATGATTAATTAGTACAAATGCATAGTACTGTGTCTTTTGATAGTGTAGAAATCTAGACTTAATAGAAATATATTTGCAAGAGTATGTGTGAGGCTATTTATTAATTGATATGTTTTTCTTATTCAGAGATTGCCAAAGAACCTATCTGTGAGTTGTGGTATCGAGCCTGATGAAGAAGGCTCAGTTGGACTACGCCTTACTGCAAGGGGCTCCGTCACCACATGTACTTACCGCATGGGCACAGATGGTCGCACACACTTGAACTCGGTTGGGTGGAAGAGATTCCTTGTTGGCAAGAATCTTTGTGCTGGACAGGCCATCCTAATTACTATCAAGAACACCCACCGCCCAGGCTTGAGGATGATGATCGTCGTCGATATCATCTAGAACTACATATGTGTGTGTGGCTATATCATCTAGAACTACATATGATGATCGTCGTCGATATCATGTAGAACTACATATGATGATTGTCACACCCTAGCTAGTCATGCATTAGAGTGTTGCATCATGTTTACTTTTCATCAGAAACTTGAAATGGGGAAGGCAGAACCCCCAACACCCACCCTGAAATCAACTAGGGTTTACTAAAAGCATTTTCAATGAACCTGAAATGCCCTTCTAAAATGTTCACCCTCTTTGTCTTGGGATAGAACCTCTGACAAAATAGGTGCACAATTTTCTAGGTCAACAGAAGGTCATTGATTTAAATCATAAGTATTTGAATTTGGGCATTTAAATTCTATTAAATAATTTAAATGCTCAAATAATTCTGGAAATAAATGTTTGCTGTTGGAAACAATCCAAACAGAGCCCACAATTATTTTCAGGATTTTTGGAAATGTTTTAGTATTTTAAATAAAGCCCAACAGTTACAGCTAATTAGAAAACAGAAACAAATTAAAAAAAAGAGAGGGAGAAGCCCACCTGGGCCTTACCTGTGCTGGCCAGCCCACCTGGCTCGGCCCAGCCTACTGGCGATGCCAGTCGTCCTCCTCCTCGCGCCAGAAGGACGCGGAGCGCGTGGCCGGCGCCCGCGGCCACACGCCGGCCACCTCCTACTTCCGACGACGCCAGGAGACGTCCTGGGATTGCCACATGACCCCCATGTCCCCCTCTCGTCCTCTCTCACTCTCCCCCTCGTCTCCCTCCCCCTCTTCCGCGATGGCCGACACACCCGTCGCCGTCTCACCGCCGTAGCCGCGCCCTCCGTCACCCCCTCGCCTCTCTGACCTGTCTAGAAGCTCCGTCGTGACGCCCTCGCCCTCCCCACCGAGCCACGCCTCGTCGGAGGCCCTGCATCGCCGCCATCAGATCGTCTTCGACCTCGGTGCCCGTCGGACGCCGTTCGTCGATTCATCTCTCTCCGTTCGCCCCCGAGCCCGCTGAGCTGCTCATCGACCTCCCTATGAGCTCCCGCCCTGAACCCCTCTCTTCCCGCCTCTTTTGCTCCGCGTAGCCCTAGTTTCACCGGAGCCGATAGCTCCTCGCCGCCGGCCATGGCGCCGTCGTGGCTAGAGCCACAATGGCTCGAAGCCAACCTCACTTTTGTGCTCAGTGCAGCACCAGGAACCCGTAGCCACCACCAGCTCCTCCTCCCGTGCACCGTAGCGTCAAACCCGACCCCGCCCGAACTCCGGCGCTGCCCCGAGCTCGTTTCCGGCGAGTTCCGGCCGTCCCCGCTGCCGCCGCATGCCGCGCTGGATGCGCACGAGCCCCAGCTTCCCGTAGATGGCCTCGGCCGTCGTTTTGGTCGCCGGAGCGCGAATCCCCCGCTGCCCCGCCGCGTCTGGTCGTCGCCGGCGGCTTAACACCGGCGAGTTGACCCCGCTGACCCCGTTTGACCATGGGTGGGCCCATTTTGACCCCTGGGTCAATGACAGGTGGGGCCCAGCCTGTTAATTAGTTGGGATTAGGACTAATTGATTTTAGTTAAACTAAACCCCACTGACACGCGGGACCCACGCGTCAGTTTTGACCTGGCCCGGGTCTGTTGACCTGCTGAGGTCAGCATGACGCAATGCTGACGCCGTGATTGATTTTCTGGATTTAATCTTATTCAGGAAAATCCAGAAAATGTTTCAAACTTCAAAAAATCATAGAAATTAATCTGTAACTCCAAATGAAATAATTTATATATGAAAAATTATCAGAAAAATTCAATCTATCCATCTGTAA
Source organism: Aegilops umbellulata (assembly GCA_032464435.1). Classification (NCBI taxonomy): domain Eukaryota; kingdom Viridiplantae; phylum Streptophyta; class Magnoliopsida; order Poales; family Poaceae; genus Aegilops; species Aegilops umbellulata. The sequence goes on along the minus strand of CP136059.1, from coordinate 374,906,520 downwards.
TGGTTTCATGCATGACAAAACAAGTTTACCTTGCTGTTTAAACCGAATAAGGAAATGCACTATTAAGGCCATGTCTAATGAGCTAATATTTGAATCTTTGATTCAAATGACTTCATCCCTTTCTATTTTAGCTTGCATTAGGCCAGGACACATTCATATTGCCATGTCATAGCATGCATCATAATGTTGCATATCGTCATGTGTTGATTGTGTTTCGATGTGTTCTTCGTGGTAGGTCCTGCCTCCGAGGATATTCAAGAGTATCCCACTGAAGGGCAGTATCCCACTACCACTCCATCAGGCAAGCAACCCATTGATCATTCTGATACAAACCCATGTTCTCGCTTCTGCTCTCGTTTACTGCATTAAGACAACACGATTCAAACTGCTGTGTGTTGCGGTAGTTGAACCCACTTCCTTTGCATGACCTGTCATTGCCACAGTAACTAGATGAAACCCACTAGCATGTGTAGGAGTTGATTGAGCCATCTATGTGTGTTTCCTACCATGCTATGCTTGCTATGCTTAGAGTTGTGTCAGGTCTGGTTCATCGGGACGATGAACTAGAGTGAAAGGTTGTGACGTTGTCGAGAGTGTGAAAGTGTTGAACACGATTTGGTAAAGGAATCGATGGAAGGCCATGTAGGAGTACATGGTGGGTTGTTTCATTGAGGCCGTCCTTAAGAACTGAGATCTGTGTGTGTGATTTAAGATTCAGCTACTACCACACATTGGGATCCTTAATTGACTCGCTCGACTTATTAACCACTCTTGTCCTCTGTCCGGGAGTTGCAAGTAGTTTCTGGTGTTTGTAGCATGCTGGGGGCCGCACGCAGCGCTGACCATAGGGGTGGGCTGTGTTGCGGTAGGCACGTGGCACAGTGTACCGATTCGCCCGTTTGGTGTCTCGGGAACCCTGTTCACATCGTTCGGGGCCGTTAGTGGAAACCTCGGCCGGACTCCCTGCGGATGGAACCCGAATAGGCGATAAACCTGGACTAGGGACTTGTGTGTTTAGTCAGGTCGTGGCCGACACCCTCGCTGGGCTTCCGCTTGAAGGTTGCCGAGTACATGTCGTGTAAACGGCGATAAGTGGTGGGAGCGTGTGTGAAGAAGTACACCCCTGCAGGGTATAAAACTATTCGAATAGCCGCGTCCGCGGTAAAGGACTACTTGGTCACCTATGCAGTTCATAGACAATTAAATGGATACTACTAAAAATCTCAAGATAAGTGTGAGTACCGCGGATGGCCCTCTCGTAGGTTGGCGAGAGAGGATCCACGGTGGAGTATTGTGTTGGTGATAGTGGACTCGTGTGCGACAAATGCTTTACAAGTTGTGTCTGTCGTAGGATAGCTTAGCCAAGAGTCAAAGCTGGCTTGCTGCAATAACTCCACTACCTTATTGAGAATGTGCATGTATAGTAGGACTCTGCTGTAAGACTTGCTGAGTACCTTCGTACTCATGTTGCTTTAATTAATGTTTTCAGACGACTACGCCCACCCCTCTGATGGGTTCTATGTAGACCTCGACGTTGACGAGTGACTTATCACCCAGGTGGTGATCCAAGACTTGTGAAGGGTCGATGTAGATAGACAGGCTTCGTCAAGCCTTCTTTCTTTCTAGTGTCTGTACTCAGACTACTTTGCTTCCGCATGTGCTTGTATGTTTGTATGACTTGAGTGTCGGGTCATGTGACCCCTACCTGTATGGATGATGTGTATGGCTCTTCGGAGCCTCTTAAATAAAGTACTTGAGTTGTAGAGTTTTGTTGTGATGCAATGTTGTATTAACTCATATCGGGCATATTGTGTGTATGATTGAAATGCTTGATATGAGTGGGATCCGACTATCTAGTTGTTTAACCTTGGCAGCCTATCATATGAGGAAATGTAGTCTAGTGCTTCTGAGCGATAGTAGTCCGCTACAGCCCGGTTCACCGGAGTCCTGCTAGCCCAACACTACTGCTCGGAACACATGACTGGCCGGCATGTGTTTCACTTTGTTCCTGTGTCTGTCCCTTCGGGGAAATGTCACGCGGTGTTATCCGGAGTCCTGCCTAGCCTGCTACAGCCCGGGTTACCGGAGTCCTGTTAGCCCAGTGCTACAGCCCGGATTTATACGTTGTTGACCGACATGCTCGATGTGATTCATGTATGCATGTCCTCATGGGTTAGTGCCGCCTTGGGTTCACGACTAGCCATGTCGGCCCGGGTTCTCTGTCATATGGATGCTAGCGACACTATCATATACGTGAGCCAAAAGGCGCAAACGGTCCCGGGCCAGGTAAGGTGGCACCCGTGGGAGTACCGTGCGTGAGGCCGCAAAGTGATATGATGTGTTACATGCTGGATCGATGTGGCTTAGGATCGGGGTCCTGACAGCGTTGGTATCAGAGCCGGACTACCTGTAGGTTCGCTAAGCCAAACTGGTCGATGTCGAGTCTAGAAATGCTTTAGTTATATGTAGGGGAATTGATTGTGGGAGGGAACGTAAGGCTCTTTTACTCCTTTACCTTATGCCCTCTGTTCTGAGTCATTCTCTTCTCATTCTACGTGGGTTAAGGACTAGGCTCTCTTCTCTCTATCAGGTTCACGTGTTACTAATCCGTAGTGACTTATAGGATTGTTGGTTACAACCCAGTTCGGTTCCTACTAAATTTGATTATGTTGCCAGTTGAACCAGAACCTTGATATGATGTTGTTGAGTGGTTTTGCAAACTGTTGTGGATGTCTCATCTCTTTTTCTGAGCATTTACAGCCGTTATGTTGTCCAAATTCTCCTAGAAAATTCTAATGCCTTTGCATTATTTTGTGCTTTCACATGGCCACCCGTTCCCAGAACCAAGTGGTTCGTCTGAACCGTTGCATTGATATATGTGGACACACAGCCATGTTGGTTCGAGTGATGGTCGAGGCAGGTTACCGATGGTATCCTGAATATACCGTCGAGGAGCAGTTTAGAGACTTTAATCAAAGCCAGTATCTGTGCACGGTCAGGATATATCCATCTTATCCCGGAGCTACTGAACCGCTCCACTGTTCTTATGGACTTGGGATCACTATTGGGATGTCCGTGCAGGATGCAGCCTACTCGATGATGACTATTATTCGAGCCAGAACTGGCTTGCTGAGCAACACTGATTTCCGCTACATGCCAGCATCCCTCCCTGGGGCGCATGGTTACCTTCAGGGTATGTATAGCGATGCATCCCATGAGAACTCACTCCTCCGCACCACTACGGAGATGCTGGAAGACAAGGACCGTGAAAATCGGGCCTTGCATATGGAACTCTTTAATGCTCGTTCTGATCACTGGGCCACTTTGACTCGGTTTGCCCCTGCGGTGCAAGCCGGATACATGGACATGAGGGATTTGTATCCTGTGCGTGCCAGCCTGCCAGATTTCATGGAGTGGCGTGAGGTGGGAGGCATCACTCCTCCTCGTGGACCTCGTCTGCTGCCGTTTGTTGGACCAAGGCCACACCCAAGTCCCTATGGTCCGCAAGCTCCTCAGGACCGTCTGTTCCCAGATGATCATGTTCCGCTTCCAGGCTTGGGTGGTGACTTCTATGAGGATTACTACGGAGCTGTCTGAGCTAGTAGTAGTTTTCGCTAGTATTGTAACAGTTGTATGTCCACCGTCCTGCGTGACTTGTGGAATATGACTTAGTGTGTATCCATTCCGGAGGTGTAGAAAAATAATGTATAGGAGTTTGGGATGCCTCCGATGAGATGTAACGTCTTTCATCATAGTTGTACCTTAGCTTGGGCTTGTACTAAACTATGTATGGTGTGTATGACTGTTGGTTAATGTATGGCAGTTTCTGTATTACCATGTCATACGGATGAACATCTCTGCATTCCTTGTTATCCATTACATTCCGCACTTCCTTGCCCAGATTTTGCCATCCTAGTCTAAATCGTTGTTTGTTTTTCCTAGGATGGTCAACACCCGCAGCAACCCTGCTGCTCCGGAGCAGGGTGAAGCTAGCGCAGCTAGGGATGAGAATCTGCCTCAACCGCCATCCCTGGCCGAAGTGATGCTGGAGGCAGAACGAAACAAGCGTGAGACTAACCGCTTGCTAGAGCGGATTGAGCAGAATACTGCACGCCAGCAGAGAAACATTCCAGTGTCAATCAATGACTTTGTCAAGCTGTATCCACCAAAGTTTAACCATTCCATCGAACCTCTCGATGCGGATGACTGGCTTCGCAGCATCGCTCACAAGCTACGTTCTGCCAACGTAGCCGAAGATGATAAAGTTACCTTTGCTGCTTATCACTTCGAAGGACCTGCTAGCCTCTGGTGGGAAAATTATGAGGCTATGCGCCCAGTCGGCCAAATCACTACTTGGGCTGATTTCAGTGCTGCTTTCCGTGAGCATCACATTCCGGAAGGCCTCATGGATCGCAAGAGGGAGGAGTTCTGTAACTTCACCCAGGGTAGACTGACCGTGGATGCTTACAGTTGCGAGTTTGGAAAGTTAGCACGTTATGCTCCTGAAGAGGTATCTACCGACGCCAAGAAGCAGGCAAGGTTCCGCAAGGGACTTAGCCCCGAGCTTCGCCGTGATCTTCGTCTGCACGATTGCACCTCCTTTCCGAAGTTGGTCAACAAGGCCATCAGTGCCGAGATAGGGCAGAATGACTTTGAAGCTTCACGCAAACACTCCCGGGACTTTGGATCTTCATTCGGCTCTGGATCTCAGAAGCGCCGGGTCTGGATCCCAAACACTGCTGTGCCATCCAGGTTCACTCCGAGGCCATCCTTTGAGGCGCCTCGCCCCAACCAGCAGTATGTACCGCCCAAGACTTATGGTGGTCCCGCTGCTAATGCTGCTCCATGCCCCAATATGATAACTTGCTTCAAGTGTGGAGAGATGGGCCACTACATCCGTGAGTGTCCCCAAAACAACCCCAACCAGTTCGGAAAGTCTATTGGCCGTGGTAGGCCAACAGCAAAAGTGCTCGTCGCCAAGCCGGCCACCACTGCTCGTGGCCATGTCAACTACGTCTCAGCTGAGGAGACTCAGGAGGACCCCAACGTTGTTCTCGGTACGCTCCTTGTTAATTGCCATCCGGCAACTGTTCTCTTTGATACTGGAGCATCTCATTCATTTATTTGTGAGAGCTATGCTCGTTTGCACAACACCACATTTTGTGGCATGCCCACCTCCATGGTAATTCAAACCCCTGGTTCTAAGTGGCAAACCTCTAGAATCAGCCATGGAAATGAAATTCTTGTCGACAGATTGGTCTTCCTCGCGTCACTAATAGCTCTCAAGTCCTCGGACATAAACATCATCTTGGGTATGGACTGGATGTCAGCCCATTACGCTAAGATTGATTGCTCTACTAGAACCGTTCAACTCACCCATCCATCGGGCAAGACAGTCCATGTTTTGACCGAGTGTCGGAGCATCAGCTCTACTCTTTAAATGCCAACCCCCTTCCAGACCTTGAAGATATTCCGGTAGTTCGTGACTTCTCGGATGTCTTTCCAGAGGAACTGCCAGGTGTTCCACCTGACAGAGATGTCGAGTTCGTGATAGACCTTGTTCCAGGAACCGTCCCAATCTCTAGAAGACCTTACAAGATGGCACCCCTAGAACTAGCCGATCTCAAGAAACAACTCGATGAGTCCTTGCAAAAGGGTTTCATCCGTCCTAGTTCTTCTCCATGGGCTTGCCCCGTCCTCTTCGTCAAGAAGAAGGATGGAACGGATCGGATGGTTGTAGATTACCGACCTGTCAATTTGGTCACTATCAAGAACAAGTATCCGCTCCCCAGGATCAACGACCTGTATGACCAGCTCGCTGGATCCTCATTCTTTTCCAAGATGGATTTGAGGTTGGGCTAACATCAAATCAAAATCAAGAACGGGGACATTCCCAAAACGGCCTTTGTTACTCGTTATGGCCAATATGAGTACACCGTCATGTCCTTCGGTTTAACCAATGCTCCAGCCACCTTTTCTCGGTTGATGAACTCGATCTTCATGGAGTATTTGGATAAATTCGTCGTGGTTTACCTCGATGATATACTCATCTACTCCAAGAATGAGGAGGAACATGCCGAACATCTAAGGCTAGTATTGATGAAACTTCGAGAGCATCGCCTTTATGCCAAATTCTCCAAGTGTGAATTCTGGTTGCCAGAAGTGACCTATCTGGGCCATGTAATCTCTGGTAAGGGCATTGCTGTCAATCCCGAGCGAGTTCAAGCCGTCCTTGACTGGACTCCACCTGAAACGGTCAAGCAAGTTTGGAGTTTTCTTGGTTTAGCGAGCTATTGCCGCCGCTTCGTCGAGAATTTCTCCAAAGTTGCCAAGCCTCTAACTGAACTCCTCAAGAAAGATAAAAAGTTCGAGTGGACCCCACAGTGCGAGTTCAGCTTTCGGGAACTCAAAAGACGCCTGACATCTGCTCCCGTACTGGTACCACCAGATTTTTCCAAGGACTTTGTTATCTACTGCGACGCCTCGCGACAAGGACTAGGTTGCATACTCATGCAAGATCGTCATGTGATTGCTTACGCTTCTCGACAGTTGCGTCCACATGAGGATAACTATCCCACACATGATCTAGAGCTTGCAGCTGTAGTCCATGCACTCAAAACCTGGCGACATTACCTTCTTGGTAATCATTGCGAAATCTACACTGATCACCAAAGTTTGAAATACATCTTCACCCAACCGGATTTGAATCTCAGGCAAAGACGTTGGGTCGAGTTGATCACAGATTATGACTTAGGAATAACTTACACCCCAGGCAAAGCCAATGTCATGGCTGATGCACTAAGTCGTATGTCCTATTGTAACAACCTGCTGTTACAACAAGGTCAACCACTTCTCCACAAGGAATTTCGTAAGCTTAACCTTCACATTGTTCCTCGAGGATTCCTTTCCACCCTGGTGGCGAAACCCAACCTTACGGATCAAATCATAACCGCTCAGCGGTATGATAGAGGAATATCCCGGATTAAGGAAAACATTGCTAGCGGAGTTGCTAAATGTTTTTCCATGGATGAGCGAGGTGTTGTCTTCTTCGAGAACCGTTTGGTGGTCCCCAAGAAACAACATCTACGGCAACTGATCCTTAAGGAAGCTCATGAATCCCCTCTCACTATTCATCCCAGTAGTACTAAAATGTATCAATACCTACGCCAGAGGTTTTGGTGGACTAGGATGAAGAGAGAAATCGCTCAATACATTGCTAATTGTGACGTCTGTCGTCGCGTTAAAGCAGAGCATCAACGGCCTGCTGGCACCCTTCAACCATTGGAGATTCCTGAATGGAAATGGGATAAAATCGGTATGGAATTCATTACCGGGTTTCCCAGAACCAAGGGAATAATGCTATCTTCGTTGTTGTCGATCGTCTTTCCAAAGTAGCCCACTACTTACCTGTTCGCGAGAGTATAACCGCTAGCCAGCTAGCTGATTTGTACATCTCTCGAATAGTGTCTCTCCATGGTGTTCCTTTGGAAATTAATTCAGACCGTGGAAGTCTTTTCACCTCGCGATTTTGGGAAAGTTTCCAAAATGCTATGGGAACTCGTCTCTCCTTTAGCACCGCCTTCCATCCTCAGCCAAGTGGTCAAGTAGAACGAGTCAATCAAATTCTGGAGGATATGCTCCGAGCTTCTGTCATCTCTTTCGGTATGAATTGGGAGAAGTGCCTTCCATTCGCCGAGTTCGCTTATAACAACAGTTATCAAGCTAGCTTGGGCAAAGCTCCTTTCGAAGTTCTCTATGGACGAAAATGTCGAACGCCCCTTAACTGGTCAGAAACCGGCGAGAGACAACTCTTTGGCCCGGACATGATCCAGGATGCAGAAGAGCAGGTTCGCATTATTCGTGAGAAGTTGAAAACCGCCCAATCTCGACAAAAGGGTCAGTATGACCACAAACATAAGCCGATGGCTTACGAAGTTGGCGAGATGGCTTACCTTCGGGTTACACCCTTAAAGGGAACCCATCGATTCGGTATCAAAGGCAAATTGTCTCCTCGTTACATTGGACCCTTTCGCATTCTTGCCAAACGAGGGGAAGTTGCCTACCAACTGGAACTACCTTCGCATCTCTCCAGAGTTCATGATGTCTTCCACGTTTCTCAACTCAGGCGTTGCTTCTCGGATCCTATCCGTGGAGTGGACCACGAAACGCTTGATCTCCAAGATAACCTCACCTATCGAGAACACCCCGTTCGTATCCTTGATCAAGCCGAGCGTACCACTCGACGCCAGAATATCAAGTTTCTCAAAGTTCAATAGTCACACCATTCCGAGCAAGAAGCTACTTGGGAAAGGGAGGATCGTCTTCGACTCGAGTACCCCACCTTCTTTCCGACGGATCCTAAATCTCGGGATGAGATTCTTTCGAGTGGGGGTGAGTTGTCACACCCTAGCTAGTCATGCATTAGAGTGTTGCATCATGTTTACTTTTCATCAGAAACTTGAAATGGGGAAGGCAGTCCCCCAACACCCCCCCTGAAATCAACTAGGGTTTACTAAAAGCATTTTCAATGAACCTGAAATGCCCTTCTAAAATGTTCACCCTCTTTGTCTTGGGATAGAACCTCTGACAAAATAGGTGCACAATTTTCTAGGTCAACAGAAGGTCATTGATTTAAATCATAAGTATTTGAATTTGGGCATTTAAATTCTATTAAATAATTTAAATGCTCAAATAATTCTGGAAATAAATGTTTGCTGTTGGAAATAATCCAAACAGAGCCCACAATTATTTTCAGGATTTTTGGAAATGTTTTAGTATTTTAAATAAAGCCCAACAGTTACAGCTAATTAGAAAATAGAAACAAATTAAAAAAAAGAGAGGGAGAAGCCCACCTGGGCCTTACCTGTGCTGGCCAACCCACCTGGCTCGGCCCAGCCTACTGGCGATGCCAGTCGTCGTCCTCCTCGCGCCAGAAGGACGCAGAGCGCGTGGCCGGCGCCCGCGGCCACACGCCGGCCACCTCCTGCTTCCGCCGACGCCAGGAGACGTCTTGGGATTGCCACGTGACCCCCACGTCCCCCTCTCGTCCTCTCTCACTCTCCCCCTCGTCTCCCTCCCCCTCTTCCGCGATGGACGACGCACCCGTCGCCGTCTCACCGCCGTAGTCGCGCCCTCTGTCACCCCCTCACCTCTCTGACCTGTCCAGAAGCTCCGCCGTGACGCCCTCGCCCTCCCCACCGAGCCACGCCTCACCGGAGGCCCTGCATCGCCGCCATCAGATCGTCTTCGACCTCGGTGCCCGCCGGACGCCGTTCGTCGATTCGCCTCGCTCCGTTCGCCCCCGAGCTCGCTGAGCTGCTCATCGACCTCCCTGTGAGCTCCCGCCCCGAACCCCTCTCTTCCCGCCTCTTTTGCTCCGCGTAGCCCTAGTTTTACCGGAGCCGATAGCTCCTCGCCGCCGGCCATGGCGCCGTCGTGGCTAGAGCCATAATGGCTCGAAGCCAACCTCACTTTTGTGCTCAGTGCAGCACCAGGAACCCGTAGCCACCACCAGCTCCTCCTCCCGTGCACCGTAGCGTCAAACCCGACCCAGCCCGAACTCCGGCGCCGCCCCGAGCTGGTTTCCGGCGAGTTCCGGCCGTCCCCGTTGCTGCCGCATGCCGTGCTGGATGCGCACGAGCCCCAGCTTCCCGTAGATGGCCTCGGCCGTCGTTTTGGTCGCCGGAGCGCGAATCCCACGCTGCCGTCGTCGATATCATCTAGAACTAAATATGATGATTGTCGTCGATGTCACCTTGTACTGCTTGAGGATGCATGTTGAGTATATATGAAATTGTTATCTAGTACTCCCTCGGTTCCAAATTACTCGTCGAGGTTTGAGTTCAAATTTGAACTAAAACCACGACGAGTAATTTCAAACCGAGGGAGTACTACCTAGTACCTAGTATCTGGAAATTGCAGTTTATCGAAGCCGGAATGGGGAAATGGTGAAAGATATAACAGTAGCGCTGGACCGGGAAATCGCTACAGCTAAATAATAGCAGCGCGTTCCTGAAAAGCGCTGCTGCTATAGTCAATAGTGGTAGCGCGGGTACAGGCAGCACTACTACTAAGAGTTAGCTGTAGCGCCTTATTGGTAGCGCGGGCACCCGCGCTGCTGATAGGCCTAAAACCCGCGCTGCTGGTAGCCGTTTCCCTAGTAGTGCCCTCGTGCTTCTTGGGCCCATTGTTGGTATTCTGGTCCATAAAAAATCTCCGTGAAGTTTCATTGCATTTGGACTCCGTTTGGTATTGATTTCCTGCGATGTAAAAAACAAGTAAAAAACAGCAACTGGCACTCGGTCAATAGGTTAGTCCCAAATAATGATATAAAGTTGCTATAAAATGATTGTAAAACATCCAAGAATGATAAAATAACAGCATGAATACTTCATAAATATAGATATGTTCGAGACATATCAGCATCCCCGTTTTTCATTTACATATGAAGCAAAATTGTGAATGTCAGATTTGGAACCAGCCGATGGTATTCAAGTGGTCTGATGCTCACGTTCCTTCAGACTACAGATGGAAAGCGTTCCCCGAAACCGCTAGTTGCTCTCATGTTCCTGAGACGATATCACCATGGCTATTACTTCCATTCCCCTTCTCTATTAATACCTTCTACCCTTTCCATTATAAATAACAAAACTGAAACATATCATTCTCTTGGTTGTATTTTTCCTAAAATGTTTAAGGTGTATGTGTCATTGAATGTGGATATATTCTGTTGCAAAGTTTCATGAAATTTAATTAGTATGCAGCCTGTGCACTAGAGAAATAAAGATTAAAATAAATTTAGTTATTTTTTTAGCCCATCATTATTGTTTTTAGAAAAAAAGTCAAGTCACTTTTTCATGAAATCTGGAGACAAATTGTGTATTCTAACATAAAAATGATCGATTTTCCTATCCATCTCTGTCTCTCATACACACACGCGCATGCACACACGTGCAAACTTAGAATTTTTGGAAATAATGGGTGCAAAGGCCATGTGAAAATATGAGGTACTCCCTCCGTCCATGAATAAGTGTATGCATGGCATTCAAAATTTATCCATAAAAAAATGTGCTTCTATCTTCACAATACACTTTAAAGTAAAGAAAATGTTTCTCTCGTCACACAGTAAGCAAGACCAATAAAATTCAACACATGGTCTTGTCACTTTCTACATGCACTTAGCTCATAGGCGGTGGGGTAATTAAATAGAATAGAGATGGCGGCTTGCACCTTCCCAATACATGTTTTACTCCACTTAATAATCTGTCCTAAAAAATTTACATGTACACTTACTCGTGGACGTAGGGAGTATATAGCTTGTGTGATTTCCTTTCAGGGTACAAGGCCTGCATGTAGAATGGATAAAAAAATTCTATCTTTGATTCCCTAATTTAAATATTATCCTTCACCATCAATTATGACTAAACATACATAGTAACCGCTAATTTATATGCTCTGAGAAGATAACACTGGATGTTTTAGTAATTCCACTTTGCTATTAATTGTTTCCCTTCTTTTGGACTAAATAGTAGTCAAACATATTATTTAGTTCATAAGGATAAGGTCGAGCATCATGTCACCATGTTCTCTATATACTGAATTTGGTGTTCAGTATGACATAACAAACACATTGTAAGTGTTGAGTATATGTGTTATGTGCATATTATGCATTGGGCCCGCCTCTTAATTCTTTGTATAATTGAGGTCTGTGGCCCACCTTTGTACATCATATATACGTGCCTATGCACGAAGAGCAATACATCGTGCAATTATACATGGTATCAGTTTTTAGGTTTTCATCCTAGTCTTCCACCGCTGCCGCCGCCGCCACCGTCTGCGGGTCTCCCGCACCGGCCGCTGCTGCTTCCTCTCCCTACGCATGCGCCTCGCACCGTCAGCCCCGCCCGATCGCTAGCTGCATCGCCTCGCCTTGCTAGCCCGATCACTAGCTGCACCGCCTCGCCTTGCTAGCTGCCCGTACCCGCCCACCCGCACGCCCGATCACTCGCCGCATCGCCTCGCCTCGCTAACTGCCGAGTCGCCTACTAGCCGCCATCCGAGTCGCCGAGTCAAACTCCACTCAACGCCCTCCAGTCCGCCCGCCAGCTGCACCCAATCCTGCCCGCAGCAACGCCCGACTCCGCTCGCCAGCTGCACCTGCAACCCGCTCGCCCGCCCAGCCGCTCCACGCGAAGCCAGCAGCGCCCGACTCCGCTCGCCAGCTGCACCCGTAACCCGCTCGCCCGCGCAGCCGCTCCACGCGAAGCTTATAACTCGCTCGATCGCCCGCCGTCGCCGCCTATCAATTTTTAGGTTTTTTGTTTCCGCCACCGCCGCCGCCGCACACCTCCTCTACGCCGCCGCCGGACCAGCAATGGTGTCTACCGGCCCGTTCGCCGCCGCCTCTGCCGTCCCGACGCCAGCGCCCTACGGCGTGCCCCCGCCAGCCCGTCCTGACTTGTCGCACGGCTCTGCTCCGCTGTCCTCACTGGCGTACGTCGCCGCCCCACCGCCGACGCTCTCCAGCCAGTCTGTCGTCGCCCCGCCGCCGATGCCGACTCTGCCCATCGACCCCTTGCTGTTGCGTGGGGCGTTCGACGCGCCCGTGTACGGGGCTCCCGGGTACTGGTGAGGGTCGTCAGCAGGCCAACACTCGCCCGCTGGGCAGCCGCCAGACGGCGCCCAACACCTGTAGCATCTGTTAGCGGGCCAGCAGGTTTTTTTGGCGTGCCATCCGGCCTACCCGGCACCGCAGTCACAGCCAGGGCTGCTTCCCATACCGTCTGGAGAGGACCCACCACTGCTGCCGAGCGGTGGCTATGGCCTCCCCATGGCGTCTCCGTCCCCCTCGCCGGCCCTTCCGCCAGCGCCCTGGGACCCGGTGCTCCTTCCCGCACTGCATGCTGCTCCTACGCCAAACAACTACGCCGAAGGTGATGACTGGTGAAAGTGCTAGTTATCGACTAGAGGGGGGTGAATAGGCAATTTTTATGGAAGTCTTCAAATCATGGGAGTTTCGAAGACAAACGATAGAAATTAATGAACCTATTAATATGTAGTGGAAGGTAGACTACACTAGGCAAGCAATAGTCAAGTATTCAATGAAGTGAAAGCACGAAGACTATTAGCAGCTAGGCAGTATGGATCAGGATGGAAGATAGTATGAAGCCAAACAGAACAAGTAGTTACATAGTGAAGTCAAACAGATAGTGCAAGCAAGCAGTGACTTCACGAAGACAAACTGTAAGTAAAGAGAGGGAGAAGATAGAACCAGTCTCTTGGAGAGGACAAGGATTTGTTGGACCAGTTCTAGTTGTTGTGACAACTGTACGTCTGGTTAGGGAGGTTGAGATTAAACTCAGAAGATCGCCTCTTCACCTTATTCCCCTTAAGCTAAGGACACCCGGTCCTCACCCAATCACTCTGGTAAGTCTTCAAGGTAGACTTTCGAACCTTCACAGACTTCGTTCACCGGTGATCCACAATTACTCTTGGATGCTTAGAACGCGACGCCTAACCGGCTGGAGGATTCACAATCCTCAAGTGTAACAAGTCTTCAGGTCACGCGGACAGAAAGACTTCAGTGACGCCTAACTCTTTGGCTGTGGGTGTTTTGAGCTTTGTCCTCGCAAGGATTTCTCTCTCTCAAAAGCTTCGGAGGTGGGTTGCTCTAAGATGATAAAAGCCGTGCACTAACTCTGAGAAGCCGCCAATTTATGGTGTAGGGGGTGGGCTACTATAGCCACTAGGCAACCCAACCTGATTTGTTCAAAATGACCCTGGGTCACTAAGGAACTAACACGTGTTCCAACGGTCAGATTTCAAACACACGCGACAGCTTGACTTGGGCTACAAGTAAAGCTGACTCATCCAGCTCTAGATACGATTTGCTCTCATAGTCTTCGCTCGAAGACTTAGGATTTGGTTGAGCATCACTTCATTCATTCTGACTTTGTTCACTTGGACCCCACTTAACAGTACGGTGGTTCCTATGACTCAACAAAGGAGAAAAGGAAACTACGAAACAACTATGTCTTCACACTCCATAGTCTTCACGTGAATGTCTTCATACATTTTTAGGGGTCATCGCCGGTAGGTAAACCGAATCAATGAGGGACTACTACCTGTATTATCCTGCAATTCTCACAAACACATTAGTCCCTCAACCAGGTTTGTCGTCAATACTCCAAAACCAACTAGGGGTGGCACTAGATGCACTTACAATCTCCCCCTTTTTGGTGATTCATAACAAACTGGTTGAAGTTCTCAATGGGGATAAAAGTATGTGAAATTGTAAAGGATTCAGTCATTGTCTTCATAAGTAGCAAAAGGCTCCCCCTAAAGATGTGCATATAAGTATTTTGCTTTTGGAATGCAAATGCACATGGCAGGTTGTACTTGTGGAGATCATCTTCAACTTATGAAGGCAATTCATCATGCATCATAAGATATAGCGAAGAAAATGACATGCATAATGAGAAATGGACGTCTGTAATATGACTTAGTGCGGGATTTATCATCGCATATGCGGAATTTATCATCGCATCACAGAATAGCAGAGAAAGTAGCAGACGACCATCAAGTTTAAGTGTTACAACTCAAAGAACCAGAAGTATCAAAAACGAGAGTTGTAAGCACTTGGCAATAAAAATATAGCAACCACCCATATGGACCCGCTTGAAGACTATCAACTCATATGCTTCTCCCCCTTTTGTCAGTAAGGACCAAAAAGGTTTGAAGACATAGAGCCTCTACTCGTTCCTATGAGGAGTAGGTGGTGAAGTAGCAGGGTCGTCGTTGAGGTTCGGCGGTGCAGAAGAACTTGGTGCAGTGTCGATACGCGCCGAAGTTGGAGGTGGTGAAGTAGCATCATCTTGGTCATCAATGACTCTAGCATTAATAGTTGCCGCAGAGGAGGAGTACTCAGAGTCTTCAAGTGAGGGAGTCCGACGCAAAATAGCATTCCTGGGAGGAGTGGAGTCATATTTGAATCTCTCTGTGAAGCCGTCATCTTGAAGATCAGCTTTAACACTAAGCAATGTCAGACTCTTCCACGACCCCCGACAGGTTTCATGAGTGAAGAATGCATTCTTGCTGGCAAGGTTGTGAATGCGATTGACATTCACCAAGAGGCTTTGCATCTGACGCTTCAGCCAGTTGTGATGCTTATCCTGTTTTTGATGCAGGGCAACGAGAAGCTCTCGGTCATTAAGAACACGAGATCGCTTTCGAGGCCTTTGAGCAATTGTGCTTTCGGTGGCTTCAGTATGGTCACGATGAGGTGCATGTGTACTACCAGCCAAAGGATAAACGCGAGTGGCAGCCAGAACTCCTTCAATGGGCTGAGTGAGGCTTTGGTGATCAGCATTGTGAAGATAAATTGGCTCCTGAGCAGGCTCTGGGTAAATGGCTTCGACAGACATATCAACCTCTAGCAAGAATATCAGATGGTTTTGTGCAGACGGCTAATAGTTGACAGCAGAATAAAGTTTGATGAGGCGCATTACCCATGGAGCATAGAATTTCAGTCCAAAAAGAGCCAGATGCAGCCAATTGCCTGATGAAGAAGTCTTGAGCGTTGAAACTAATGCCATTGAAGATATAGAAGACCAATGTCTTCATGGCTCCTTCAAGCTTCGCTGCAGAAGAATGTCCCTTGATAGGGCATAGAGTTCGCCTGATGATATGATAAATAGTGCGGGGTAGATACTCTAGGTCTTCAACAAAGAATTCCCTGGGATATTCAGCGTCGCGTGGCAGAGGCTTCATCATGCTCAGGATTTGGCTCATGTTGGGCTCAGGCTTCTGGAAGATGCTTCCCAATGCATTGTGGTGAAGCTGACAACCAGGCTCGAAGAGTTCACCTGGAGTGGGCAGGCTTGTGAGATCAATAATATCCAGAGCTTTGGCTTCGTGGTGTGTATTTCCTATCATCCACTCAAGGATCCATGTCTTCAGATCCCTGTTGTAGCCGTGAATGTGGATGGTGGCATAGAATTGTAGCAGAAGAACTATAAGAAATATGTCAACTTGTGACCTTGAGTATTGGTCACTGAAAGGTCATTATTTTTCATTTGCGACCTTTTTTTGACCAAAAACAGAAGGTCAAAAGCTGGCAGTCGTAAACTGAAATTAACGACTTTCTCTATGAGAAGGTCGTGGAATTCCACGACCAAAACAAAAGGTCATTAATTCTATGACCTTCTGTTTTGGTCGCTAGCTCTCTGCCCAGGCCACGTCGGATCCCACATGGCAATCTGACGTGGCAAAATTACGACCAACTGAAAAGGTCGTTGATAAGATTCAGCCCGGTCCGATTGGGTGTTTTACATGGGCCAGGCCCAACAATTCAGCCTTTATATATTATTTTTTTCTTATTAATTTTGGTCAGCTATATGGGCCAGCCCAACTATTCGGCCTTTTTAATTTATGGGCCATGGCCTTTTTGCCTCAACAGCTTCAATTTTTTTCACTAGTCAAATGGGTCCCAGTTGTCAGGTTCTGGTAAGTGGGCCCCAACTAGCAAGGTCATATTCTTCATATTTCAATTTAACAGTAAATAAATAATTAGTATTTAAATTGGCACAAACAAAAAACACACGTAATACTCCAGATTCAGTACAAAGCTCCTGTTGTAAAAATAACAGGTAATAACATATACAATACTTTACAAGATCTACAAGATCTACACGTAATAAGCTCCAACATATACAAGCTCTACCAGAAGCTATACAAGTGTAATAACTAGCTACAAACTCTAAAAGTATGGCAATCACGGTTACAAGTTCCACATGTGTAATAACAAGATCCGGTTACGAGCTATGTTCTTCAGCGTGAAGCTCTTCCGATAGCCATCGTAAACTAGGCACCTGCTCCTGTCAGGTCTGGGCTAACAGAATGGTGATATGCCTTCCAGGGTCGCCCTGTTACATGTATCAACTGAGAAGAATTAGATTTAAAAAGATCAACAGAGAAGAATTAGAAAAACTGGAGCCAAAATACCAAGAAGAGACCATTCAAAAAATGACAGTTATTTAGATTAGAATGACGACACAAATTCAGCTAGTACCATGCTTTTTGTCCTCCAGCTAGTTAAAATGAGATAGCAGCAGCAGCAATTCAAATAATTGAGCAATTTGAAACAGCAGGAGGGAAGCAGCAGCAGTTTTGACTTGAACAACTGTAAGGAAACAACAGCAGTACTAAGAAGCAACAACAGCAGCAGTTTTGACTTGAACAGGAGCAGGGAAACAACCGCAGTAGTGAGAAGCAACAGCAGCAGCATTACTGAGAAGCAACAACACCAGCCATACTGAGAAGCAACAGCAGCAACAGTACTGAATGCAACAACAGCAGTAGCAGTAGCAGTACCTGGCAACAACAGCAGCAACACTATAGCATAAGTGAACAAATGGTTGCATGCATAATTTGGTGATTCCAGCAGCAGCTCAATTTTAGTTTAGTATACTTGCTGCAGTGAAAAAATGGTTGACATGAAAAGTTAGCTCATGATCAGATAGTACTCCATGGTATTCAAAACAATTTTCAAAAAGCATGAACATGAGTATGTGTGATCCATGATACAAATAGTGGAACAATATGGTTTACTAAAATATGAACAGTGGAACAAGATGAGTAATTTAAGAGCTTATGGTTTCTTTTTCAGGAAATATGAATAGTGGAAAGGTTTGGCCATTTGTGAAAATTTAATTGCAAAAACCTACAGGAATACACAGACAGGACAAAGTACTCCATCTCTGCACTACAGGCAGGACAAACCACAGGAGTACACAGCTACTCCTACATGAGTACTACGGGTAGGAAAACTACATGAGTAAGATGTTGATCACGCTGGAAAGACCATATATAACTACTCCAGGCACTACATAAGTACAGGCAAGAACACTAAGTGCACCAAAAGATGCAACCATCTCGCTTACAGTATTACAGGAAAGAACACTAAAGCAAGCTCACAAGCCTCACATACAGTTAGTCTTGCGTGTGACAGCACGGTAGACATTAGGAGGCATTTTTAAATGCCTTGTAATGATACGAAAATGCCTTCAAAGAGATAATGTGGCGTTCCTAAAAAATGCTAAGTATACTCACGAAGGGAAAGCTGTTTGCTGGCACTTTTGAAGAATGCCTCCGATGTTCAAATGTGGAGGCGATTTTAGAAAGTGCCTCCAAATGTCAGAACGCCTCCAACAAAACTGAAAATATTCAGAGTGACTCTGCTGCAACGACCACACAAGGCTGGCGCTGGGCCACGTTGTACACAGCAGCAGCAGTCACACATGATTCTCTCGTGTGTATTTTTTACTACTGGGCCACCTCCTCCTGGTAATGAGGAGTATTAATTAAGCTAATTAAGATCAAACATACAGGTTTTCCCCAACAAACAGATCGTCAGGTCTACACACAAGTTACAGGTTAAAGCAACAAATAGCACAAGCTACACAATGGTTTGGTCCTAATTAACAATGTAAACATGTATAAGTAGAGCTGGATGAGCAGTACAAGTATATTAGTATAGGAACTAGAAGTGATGTGCTGTGCTACAAGACAAGTAGCAACAATGGCATGAGCAGTACAAGTATATTAGTATAGGAACTAGATGCCAGGGAATTGGGAGCAAATCCCAAACTAGGGAATAGCACACATAAAAATAGCACACAAAAAAAGGCAGGCATTGCAAGCCTACTCTTCACTCGAAGCTCCAGGAAATAGCACACAAAAAATGAGTTGCTTAATAGAGCAACCAATTTCATGTTTGTTCTAATAAAAAAATAGCAACCTCCTACTATAATAATAGCAAAAGAAACACATAAGAAGTCATGCTGATTGCGCCTACTATAATAATAGCAAAAGCCATCGATTTGTGAGCAAACAAGACTACAATTAACACTTGAGCGACAGAGTATCAGAAACCAATTCACGTTATAATCCAATCCTCAAAGTTGTCTCACAGAAAATCAATGTTTCTTTGTTCCACCGTCC
Organism: Aegilops umbellulata; assembly: GCA_032464435.1. Taxonomy (NCBI): domain Eukaryota; kingdom Viridiplantae; phylum Streptophyta; class Magnoliopsida; order Poales; family Poaceae; genus Aegilops; species Aegilops umbellulata. The sequence continues at coordinate 374,887,521 of CP136059.1, read as the reverse complement.
AAGTTGGATTAGCACCACGACCCAGGAGCTATCTCGTGATAGCAGGCATCCCATAAGCCGCAGAAGTGACCAGAGCAGTGTCAACTGCAATAAGTAAAACAAAAGAACCAAATTAATCTAGGATTACTGGAATGTGCATTAGAATTGATGCGAAGATATCAAAAGGGAACCGGATTAATTACCCTGTGAGAGTTCACGGGTTGACGAGGCACCTACACATGTCCAACCGACGTTCCATGACCGTCGGGGTACACCGCCCTCCTCAACATCCTTAGCTCCTTGGTCGCCACCCTGACCGATCGAACCGGTCCACTCGCCCAGGCCTCTCCCCTCGCCTCGATCACCCTGCGTCGTCGAGCCGCGTCAGATCGAATAGCCCACACTCCGAAAAATCGTAGAGAAAGAAACCACACTCTGATTTGAAATCAAGTGCAAGAAGGCTGAAGCACATACAACTAGCATGTTACGTTTGGTGAGTGATGGGGAAAATGCATGTGAAGTGCATAAATCACAGTTATATAATTCACTATTGAATACAGAGAAAGATAATTGCTTCTATGCAAAATGTTACACATCAGTTTATCATAAAACACAAATGGAAGTAACAGAAGGATTCAGTAAAATGCTCACACAATAGATCATATCATCCAAGCTTGCAAAGGCTTAAGATCTAACTGGCCGAATGGATTTGTAATAAGATATTGGATTTATAAACTTGTTGCAGAAGGGACTGCAACTTTCCTGATAATTTCAGGCTACAACATGGTACTCCAAGAATAATATGAAATGTGGACTAATGGTAATTAAGCCCCAGGATTAACCAGCAGTACTAGACAGCCATGAATGAAGACCAATGATTTGATTTGGAGGTGGTAGTTAAACTTTGGTGTCGGCTTCGGCGTCTTCGAAGTCGTCCAGCAGCTTGGGGTCCTGGGCGGCGGTGGATCTCTGGTCAGGGTCGGCACCGGCGTCTGTGGCCTGGCGGTTAGTAGCACGACGACCCCCGGCGTACGGTACGGTTGAGTCCTGCGGTGTAGCTGATATCGATGATTAGTAGCAAAGGGAATGCAACTGCTTTGCCTTCAGGTTAATACGTTACCTCGAGAGACACTGAGTTATAGAAGAAATGCCAGGTGCACGCACACATCGCTCCACCAAGAAGTGGAACCTGTTATTGAGCAAAAATGCAAACTTGTTAGTGAGCAAGCACACGAACTGTTATCAACAAAACTTTGCTCCTTGCAATAGCCATCTCAATGGAATGGATGCACAGTTCAATAAGGAGGGTTCCTGAAGAAACCGCATATGCTCAGTTTATGACGACCAAATCATTGGGTGAAGTGAACCAAATCATCTTCTAGAATCTCAACAACATGCAAAGCTTGCAACTGAATCTTAACTGAACCTTGTGACGGAATGGTACAGAATGCAGTGCAATAATAGAACAACATGTTCAGAATCGCAACAAATGCAACTACTGACTAATAACTGGAGTTGCCCAGTTTGGATCTACGAGAACGCCCCGGTGCGCGCCATTGACGCTGATTAACCGCTACATCTACATGAACACATTGCTTGCTTGATTGGTTTGGTTGACTTCTAATGGTGCTACGACTACATGGACACGAAATGGGGATCTGGCTACCTAATGACACAACTACAGATCGAACTACTATGGGGATCTTGGGTGGGAGAGGAGAGGGTGGCGTCGCCTGAATCGCACCTGACGTCTGGTTAATCTGATCTTGGACGTGAAGGAGGAGAGGGTAGCATTGCTGCGCCGCCGCTGGTGGCCGCCGACCGGAAGGCGGAGCGGCCGGAGCCGAACTCGTCGGAGCTGATCACCGACGACGACTTGGTGGACTCGGACCTGGACCGCACCTGACGTGCACGGGCGCCGAAGATGTCGTCGAAGAAGCCCTCCTCGATGGGCACGACCGCCATCGCCGGCCTGCCACAGCGGCACAAGGCGTCGGCGCCACCGACGTAGGAGTAGTACGGGTACTGGCCGCCGTGGCCGGTCGCGGCGGCGTGGTAGTCAGCGGCGGCCGCGTCGCCGCAGAAGTTGCAGAGGAGCACGGTGCGCGACGGTGGGACGCGGGAGCTTCGAGAGGTGGGAGGGAGAGGGGAGGGGGAGCTTGATCTGAGGGAGGAAGACGACGGTGGGAGGGATCGAGGGGAGCTTCGTCGATGGCGGCGGCGAGGAGATGGTGGGAGGAGGGGTGCGATGGGAGGAGGGTAGGGTTTGGGTAGGTGGATGCGGGTGGGGTTTTCTTTTTCATTTTCTTTTTTTTCTCTACATAAATGGATGGATGGATGGATGGATGTGGTATGGAGAGATGGATGGATGGATGGGCGTCATGTCATCGATCCGTGTGACAACGAATTCCACCAATGGGAATAGAGCACATATAATTGTGTTTTTTCTTTTGTTTTTATTCTACTTTTTCACATGAAAAAAATCAAATATTGATCTTATATTGTGCACAAGAGTGCATCTTCGAATGCCAAACAATGGTGCCTAAGAAAGTATTCTTTTTTCTTTGAACGAAAACTCAATTTTCCATTTTTCTGAGTGCCCAAAAAGGGTTTAATTGTGAAGGGTCTACCAAATATTTGTTGCAAAATTAGAACAAATCATTTTTTTAAAATATTAGGCCATATTTATTGCACAATTGATCAAATGGTTGGGTGTCAAAAGCTTTTATCCACCTCTCGTAAAAAAGACAAATTTCTACCGATTCAGTAGGAAGCGGGTCAAATTTGAACTGCAGCTGCCTCATAGTTTGCTCTTTATTTTTTACAAAAATCATTTCTAGGTACGTAAGTATCAATTTAATCAGAGAAACATCAAAAGATTTCCAAGATTCGACAACTAGCTAGGAACAGTCATTCCCGCCGTTTTGACCGCATTTTGAAACGGGCATAAAAAATTTAAAAAAAATCAAAAAAACTGGAAAACCTTCGCATTGTGTCATCATATGTGACCAAGTTTCCAGGAAAAATAATAAACTTGTAATAAGGCAATTATTTTAAAAAAGTGTTCTCAGAAACTAGCTATCACGTGTGTAGATCAATGGCTTTCAAGCCAAATGATCAATCTTATGGCCACATTCATGGCATAGTTTGTTCAAATAATCTTATATTGTGCACAAGGGTGCATATTGGAATGGCAAACAATGTTTTCTAAGGAAGTTTTCATTTTCTTTGGACGAAAAAACCATTCTCCATTTTTCGAGTGCCCAAAAGGAGTTTTTTTTGTGAAGGACCTCCCAAATAATTGTTGCAAAATTGGAGCAAATCAATTTTATAAAATACTAGGCCATATTTAATGCACAATTGACAAAATGGTTGGGTGTAAAAAGTTTTTATCCACCTCTCGTGAAAAAGACAAATTTCCGCCGATTCAGATGGAAGCGGGTCAAATTTGAACTGTAGCTGCCTCGTAGTTTGCTCTTTATTTTTTCCAAAAATCATTTATAGGTACATAAGTATCTATTTAATTAGAGAAACACCAAAAAATTTCAAGATTCAACCACTAGCTAGGAACGGTCATTCCCGTCGCTTTGAACGCATTTTGAAACAGAAATAAAAAATTAAAAAAATCAAAAAATTGGGAAACCTTCGTATTGTGTCATTATATGTGGCCAAGTTCATAGGAAAAATAACAAACTTGTAATACGGTAATTATTTTAAAAAAGTGTTCTCAGAAACGAGCAATCATGCGTGAAGATTCATGGCTTTCAAGCCAAATAATCAGTCTTATGGCCACATTCTTGGCATAGTTTGTTCAAATGATCTCATATCGTGCACAAGGGTGCATCTTGGAATTCCAAACAATGTTGCCTAAGGGAGTTTTCATTCTCTTTGCACGGAAAATACATTTTCCATTTTCCGAGTGCCCGAAATGAGTTTTTTTGTGAAGGACCTACCATATATTTGTTGCAAAATTGGACCAAATCATTTTTCTAAAATACTAGGCCATATTTAATGCACAATTGACAAAATGGTTGGGTGTAAAAAGTTTTTATCCACCTCTTGTGAAAAAGACAAATTCCCGCCGATTCAGTAGGAAGCGGGTCAAATTTGAACTGCAGCTGGCTCATAGTTACTATTTATTTTTTCCAAAAATCATCTATAGTTACATAAGTACCTATTTAATCATAAATACATGGTTTGGTGGCGATACGTCGAGGTTTGGGCGGTGGTCGAGGCCCCCAACTCTAGAGCGCGTAAACTCGCATGCCCGCCACGTGGTCACCGCGTGACTGTGGCGTTGCCATGTGTTCTGGGTAGCCTAGGCATGTCTAGTGGGTTGGGCACTCACCAGGTAGGTGCTAGGAAGAAAATTACAACATAAGATTCTCACGAGGAGACCGATCGATGCTCAAACATGAATTAGCAGTCAAGTGTTTGATTAGCGGTACAGGAAATGTACATGGCTAATGGGCGTGAGTTTTGGCTGAGGATGATCAGTTACTGAGAAGACTGTCTTCACAAATTTTCAACTCAAAAGGAGGAGACTAGGTGGTACTTTTTTTGCAAACTACCACACTGGACATAAATACAAATGTTGAAGCTCGGCTCAAAATAATGAATGGATTGAGCTGGCATTTGGTGGAGGATGGTTATTTGGGCATAGGAAAGCACTGTAGAAAATGGATACTATTTGGACATGCCAAAGTGGTACTTCCTTCACAAACTGTTGTTTTGAACAAAATAGGAAAATGAATATTTTTGAATTATTCTTGAACTAGGCAAGGAAGGTTTTTACATATTTGATGAAGATATGACCCAAAGAATTTATGAGATTTTTTTTGGATTTTTGGGAATGACAGAAATATAGGTTGCTTCACAACCTAGGGCAAAAACTGCCACATGGACATGACACATAGGCAAAACTGATGAGGCGGCGCCTAGTCATAGCAACCCACCACAATTTACAAGTCTATGACCGTCGATATTGGTCGTTAACAACTAGAAATAAGGCAGCGGACTAGCGTTGTTTGCTTTATGACCATTTCATGTAAGGAAATTACGACCTTTCTGACTAAAATGGTCGCAATGGTTTAGGGTTTGGAGCCCCCCGAACAGCTTTTGACCAATTGGTCTGAAATGGACATAGATCTATGACCATTTCTTCCAGGATCACTGACAGAAGGTCACTAGTTGACATATTTCTTGTAGTGAAGCTCTTCGTTCCAGTGCTCTTTATCAGTCACAAATTGCAGCAGACCAGCATCGCGGAAACAGTCAAGAAGCAGGGAAGTCCAGCAATAGCTTCACAGTCTAGATGCATATGAGGAAAGATGCGCCCTTGATCATAAAGAATACATGAATAGTAACTGCACTGCTGATAGCTCCAGAACCGATCAGATGAAATTCGTGGCTTCGAGTAGGGGTTCTTGGCACTGTCAAAGAAGGTGTTGTGTGCAATGAAGCCATTTGCATTGAATGATCCTGGTGAAGTTGCAGTACCTGGAAACCTTGGCAATCTTGTCTTAGGCTTCTGGACCTGAGGCATGTGCTCTACATGATAGTCAAATTATGGACCAGCAGCAGGTGGAGGAACCAGAATGGGCCATCGGACAGTAACCAGCTGACCATGGTCAAATGCTTGCTCGATGGTGTGTGGCCTTGGAGGCGGTACATGAGCAGCAAAATTTGCATTAGCTTCAGGCTGCAGATTGATTTCAGGTGCAACATTGGCTTCAGGTGCATTTACTTCTGGCACCACATTAACTTCTGGCGCCACATTTGCTTCGGCCATGACAATGTCATTGGCTTCAGTATTGATGTTGGTGGCCGCCTCAGTATCGTCAACCTCCACTTGAGTGGCTGGTGGGTCGGACACGTTCTCCTCGAGAACAAATTCTTGGTTGGGCGGGGGGTGTAGCAACACGTTCTTCTTCTCGATGTGGTTCTTCTTGTTCATCGGCTGATGTAGCCAGAATGTCTTCAGCAGCTTTGGCTTCAGACTCAGAGATGTTCGCAGTTGGAGTGGCTTCAGGAAACACTTGGCATGATACTGAGTGGTGGTGCGCTTCTCCTTCTAGAACACTCGAAAGAGTGACTTGTGGCCTTGGTCCTTTGCGAAGCCTGCGAAACGCTGGCGATGCTTGTGGAGATGGAGTTGTCTGAGCCACAAAGTCTTCATCGTCAAGCACCGGAGTGGTGACTTGAGTTGGGGGAGTACGTGGTGATTCTTATTGACGGGGGGAGTCTTGTGGGTGATCAGCCCATGAATCATCCTGAGCAATTGGCGTCAAAGGACGACCAATGCTGATGAGTTCGTTGTTCGTGAGAACAGGCGATGATACCATTTGGTGCTCGATCTGAGGAAGGACTTCATCATCATTTACATTGTCTTGGGGACCAATGGCTTCAGCTATGGTGGGGTCAACAGCTGGAATGTCTTCAGCTTCAGGAGCCTCTATGGTAGCAGGTTCATGAAATATGATCTAACGCTTTTGGTGTTCTGATGCAGGACAAGCAATGGAAATTGGCTCGACGACAAGGGGCTCAATGGGAGCAACCCGATCTTTCTTCTTAATTTTTCTCTTCTTGGTTGGTGGAGCATCATCAGTGGTGTTCTTGTTCTTGCATGATCTGGCTTCGGCTTCGGCTGTTCTTGTTCTCTTGAGCTCCGAAGCTACTGTGGGGACCTTAGGCTTCATGCCTGTCATGCTGGCGGGGAAGACAATGCAAGGTTCTTCCCGCCTGGATGCTTCAGCTGGGGACACAGTAGGCTTGTTCTTCTTGGCAGCCATCTTGGGGTCGATGCCAGGACGCCCAAGTGCCTTGCGCTTCTCGTCTTAATTGTAAGCTTGAACACATTTGGCAGCAAGGACTTTCATGCGCTCTTGTGAACCTTTAGCTTCGTCACGTTTCTTGCGAGATGCATCCTTGAGCTCATGCTTCATTTGTTTGAAATTCTGAACATCAGTCACACTGAGCTTGGCCATTTGCTTCTTGAACTGAGCCTTTTCATAGTCTATTTTGTGCTTCAGCTCAACAATCCTCTGAGCTAGAGCCAGCTCAGGAGCAATGGCTCCCTGGAAGGAGACGCTGAGGCCAATAGGGAGCTGAAGATCATCAAAACTAAGGTTTGGGCTGTCAAACCACTCATCAATGAACTTGTTCAGGATGTCCACATCGAAAAGGGGAAGATCATTGAAGATTTCTGCCTCTTGCTTGCTCTTAATTAGCAGCTCAAGAGCATCGTCGCCAAGATCGTCGTCACTAGACAGATCAATGGCTTCGTTCTCATTCCTCAGAACAGCAGCTGGTGTCAGTGCTTGACTAGTAATCTGCATGGGCTTCTTCTGTTTCTCAGACTTGGAGATGCGAGAGAGATCTTCAGAATGCACACTTGATGCAGGAGGCGCAGTGGCCAGAGGCTTCGCATGCGAAGCTCTTGGTGAATGGGAGGGCTTTCAAGCCTTAGGTTTCTTCTTCTTCTGTGGTTTTGGCGGAGCAGGCGCTTCATCAGAGTCAGCGTCATCTGCAGTGTGCTCCACGGCTGCCCCTTGAACCCTGATGTGAGTGATGAGACTTTCAAGGTTGTAGAAGGGTCCGACGATATTGGGTTCAGCGTCGCATGTGCCATCGGCCCGGGAGCAGAGGGACCGGGGTTGAAGTCTAATCCCAGCTGTCGGTGTCAAAATCAGCGGATCTCGAGTAGGGGGTCCCAAACTGTGCGTCTAGGCGGATGGTAACAGGAGACAAGGGACACGATGTTTTTACCCAGGTTCGGGCCCTCTCGATGGAGGTAAAACGCTACTCCTACTTGATTAATATTGACTAGCCGCCAACCCGTGCGTTTGCACGAGCTAGTTTAGTAACCTACAATGGGATGATATTTTGAGGCAACATTTCATTTACTCGGAGTAAAGAAATCGAGAATTCCCAAATTTCTATTGCAAAAGTTCCATCTTGTCATAGGACCATCTAAGTCAAAATTTTAGTTGTTAGAATATGAAATGACACATATACTCAGTCTCTAGAGTAATTAATTATTAAGAAGTTCAATTTAAATACACGATGAAGGGGCCTCGTAGAATTAACAAAAAGATAGTTAGACCTTATTAAAGAGAAAAGGAATAGATGCACGCATTAGAGACTGTTTGCAATTACATTTTAGTTGTTCCAAAATTTTCTCATAAAAAGACAAAAGCCTAATCTCCAACTAGTATAATAAAATCATGCATATAGAATAATGTAGTTGAGCTTCTGTACATGTTTCGACGGTTGCGCTTCTGTGCATCTCCTTTGCTTCCAACATATCATAATGTATTGATCTAAGCATGTTTTTTTCATTATATTATTCATTTTGTAAAATTAAAATGTTAATATATTTACATATATAAAAAAGTGAACTGTTTTTGTCTCTTTTTTTAATTCGCATGAACTTTGTCTAAAGTGGTATATACAAATACCTTACTAAAATAATTTGTTATATGATGGAACCAAAACAAATTATGAATACATACTGTATTTATGGAAATAGTGATACAATATTTACCTAAGATCGTGTTTATCAAACCAAAGAAACTGACACACGTGTCTCATATCCATTATCTATCATGCTATATATGTCGTTCCCACTTCCCACAAATTAACATGCATATTATTCCTGTCACATGGTAGTTTGCTGACATCTCATTTTCCAAAAATCAGCAATGGCTATTTAAATTTTTGTCGAGCCACTAATAATATGAACTCGGCAAAGTTAATGCTTGTCCACGTCCGTCGAAGAAAGTGTTATTTGCGTAGAGCAGAGCTTGGTAAACACAATGCCAAGTTGTTTCTAGGCTTTGCAAAGTACGCTGGAAACTCGGTGAATTAACCTATTCTATAGTGACATGGCATTAACACAAAACTATATCACGTTCACATCCCAAAAAAATGTTGTATAATTAAATATATGTATAAGACGCCACAAAAACGAACTTGATTGAAAGATAACTTTTTCTTTACTCGTGCCATGGGCGTCAGTGCTTTCTCGATCGACAACATCATTGGCTGTATTGAATAATTGTGGATTTAGAGGTCGTCGATCATGGGAGGCGCTGATCTTACAAATAGGTTTGCATGTTTTACACAATGTGTCAGAGATAAGGAACAGGGGTGAGGATCAATGGAGATTGGTTGTAGAAGAAAATGTGTCCAGATATGGTATGAAATATGGAAAACTGAGACAAAAAAGAGATCTGAAATCTGCCTTAAAATATGAAATGTGTGTCCATCTGCGAATCTCCATGCCCCAACAATGATAAATCAAATAGCTCGACTAATCTTTAGAGGTTATAATATATGCGCGCTTTTTTGGCCATCCCGGACTAACACCTATGAGTTATTTGTCTTGCGTAATTAGATAATGAACGATAATATCCCTTTTATGAATGCTACCAGCAGAAAAATAGCATATAGATATGCTTGCCATAAAGACAATGTAATTAAATTAACAAAATATTGTAATACCTCAGATCAAAAGTTTCTTCACACGCTTAACCGTCGCCAGTCCAGATGCTTAATGGTGAGCTCATTACCTTGTCCTCCATCCTCGGCCGTGACGGTGCCGCGGCCAAGAAGAGCTTCCCATATGGACCCTTGCTGGATAGGCTAAACAATTCTAGCAATTAAACACTAACAGAAAGACAACACAATATACTTACCTAATCAAAAGGATGGGTTGAGTGACGCTTGGAAGATTACTCATCAAGTAGTATCATGCATTGCACTTCGTCATCCAATTTTGTATACCGCATGAAGGCAGCCAATTATATAATCAGATGATGATACTCATCACATGCATGGAAATCTTTCTGTTCTCATATTTACCACTGGATCTAACTCGCTGCATTGTCTTCATCACCTGCAACAGAGAGAGAAAGAGAGAGAGAGACACACACACACCCACAGAGAGAGAGAGAGAGAGAGGGGCTGATGGCACTGGGAGGAAGAGGCCAAGGCCTGTATGCCATGGCCAGTGTAATTAGATTTTTCGCTGTATCTAACATGCCATCAATGAAAAGAAAAAAACATAAGAAAGGCCATTGCGTGAGGTACAGAGGAGATGCCTCTTCTTGCGGGCTTTGAGGGAGGAGAGGCCTGTGTTTTTTTTGGCTAGCGTTGAGAGAGGAGATTTCTTCGGGGAGGATCACGTACGGGGCATGTCCGCATTGGGAGGAATAGAACGCACGGACTCTGGACTCTAATTATGTACGTGGATACTAATTATGTACGTGTGCTGTTATGGCAGTTTTTTTTACACAAAGTAATTGTATGAGAGATGGTTAGTTGTTGTAGATCTTAACCATTAGTTAGGATCTAATGGCATTATATTTTTTTCTTTGGTTCGTACAACCGAGATAATAAATTTTTTCTGGCTGAGGCTTTTATGATTGAATCTACACCGTAATAATTCGGTCCCACTAGATGAACGGTCCGTAAAATCTAATTAACGTGGGAATTTTTAGGAAGTGCCTAATTAGTATAGGTATAGAGGTATAGATAGATAGATAGATGATATGGGTAGTACAAGAGTAGATCTACCACGAAATCAGAGAGGCTAAACCCTAAAAGCTAGCCTATGGTATGGTTGTTCTGTCCTACGGACTAAACCCTCCGGTTTATATAGACACCGGAGGGGGCTAGGGTTACACAGAGTCGGTTACAATGGGAGGAGATCTAAATATCCGCATTGCCAAGATTGCCTTCCACGCCAAGGAAAGTCCCATCCGGACACAGGACGAAGTCTTCAATCTTATATCTACATAGTCCAACAGTCCGGCCAAAGGTTATAGTCCGGCTGTCCGGACACCCCCTAATCCAGGACTCCCTCAGTAGCCCCTGAACCAGGCTTAATGACGACGAGTCCGGCGCGCAGATTGTCTTCGGCATTGCAAGGTGGGTTCCTCCCCCGAATACTTTATAGAAGATTTTGAACATGAGGATCGTGTCCGGCTCTGCAAAACAAGTTCCACATACCACCGTACAGAGAGAGAGAGAGAGAGAGTAGCATTTTCACAAATCTAATCTGCTGAAGTATTCTGTAGCGTGACGTCGCACCACAACCAAGACTTTATTCATTTTTTCTTACTTCCCACCTCAACGCGTTTCGCGAGGCGGTTTCCTTGGCACGTCTTGTCGAAGCAGAGATTGTGTCCCCTTTATTTACGGGATCCTCATCATTATGTACATGGGTAACCCAGTCGTGTCCATTGGTATATCCCCTCGATCAAAGGTAAGTCCCAAACGGTCACGGGAAGGGCTCTTGGTATTCAACCTCTTATAAAGAGACCAAAGCTTTACTCCTTTCTTTCGATCTCAATCGAATCCGCCTTCCGCCTCGAGTTCCAGCACCCAAGGCTCCAGATTTAGGCGCTTTGAACCTTCGATGATGTCCGGCTCCGACCTTCGAGGCTGATGGATGCCTTCCTCCGTCACGGAGGAAGACGTACTAAAGCTGAGGGAGGCCAGGTATTTGACAGGCGAAATCCCGCATAGGCTGCCAGCTCAAGGGCAAGTTATTCCCACTCCCAAGCCTGGTGAGAGCGTTTTGTTCGTGTCTCACTTCCTTCGAGGGATAGGCTTCACGACGGAGCCCTTCGTGAGGGGGTTCATGTTCTATTATGGGCTGAAATTCCACGACTTAGCTCTGGAGTCTATCCTCCACATCTCATCGTTCATCGTCGTGTGCGAAGCTTTCCTCCGTATTACTCCTCACTTCGGACTGTAGCTTAAGACCTTCAAAGTGGAGCCAAAGATGATCGAGGGAGAGCACGCAGAGTGCGGAGGTGCCGTAATAAGCAAGGAGGCTGACGCTCCGTGGCCCGAGGGCCTTCTTCAAGAGGAGTCCAGCTTATGGCAACAAGAGTGGTATTATATCACAGCTCCTAGGGGTGCCAAGTGGGTGGCGCCGCCTGCTTTTCGCTCGGGTCCCCCGCCCAGACTAACGTCATGGGTAAATAAGGGGCTGGACTGGGGGCCAGCAAAGGATGTGCCCCTATTGCAGAGCCGCATCCGAGATCTCCTGGAGAGAGATGTCAGTCTGGTCGTGGTGACGCAGGTCCTGTTAATTCGCCGAGTCCTGCCCTGTAAACGTCGCCCCTCCGCCTGTGGGAATTCAATCCGGAGGGACCACAAGCTCTCCAACATCTTCTCGGCATGACGCCCGTGGATATGTACAAATTGTTCTTCGGACCACAACTAGTGTGTCCAGACTCTACTGAGGACGCAGATCTGAGCTGCAATCGTCCGGATACTCAAGTAAGTAGCCCTATGCCCGGACACGCCATCTGTTCATTTATCACAACATCGCCCTTAAAAAAGAGCTGTCCTCGAACCAGGAGTGGATAGCAAAGGCGAAGTTGATCAAGTGTCCGCCCCCCTTCCTGAGACCTCGCCAGATCCCGTGTTAACCAGGATGCTGGAGATCGCGCCTTCGGAAGAAAATGAAGGGGGGAACAAGGAAGCTGCTGCCTCCGCGGAGGAGGTTGTCTGGAAGGAAGAAATCAAAAATTGCTCTCCTTAGGGGAAGAAGAGGACCGCCTCTGAAGACCCGGAGACAATGATCTCAAAGCGGGGGAAGAAGTCTTCGCCAGAGGGTCCTGTGCCGAGGGATACCCCAGCCGTACTGTGCCCTCAAGTGGATCAGCCCTCCACCGAGCCGTAAGTAAAAAGGGTGTTTAATAATGAGAGAAATCCTTGCTTCACTTCTGAGGAAAATAACCGAAAATTTACCTTGTAGTTCGGATCTTAGCCCTTCTCAGCAGAGCTCGTCTTCGGGGGATCTTCTTCCGGAGATGATGGAGAGCGGAACGCCTCCCCCTGCCATACCGCCTTATGAGGCGGGCGACCCCGAGGTGTCGTCGCGGAGGGTTTCTCCTGATCCGGTAAGGCCGGAAGGTAGTAATATGGCCACCCGAAGCCCTCCATGTCCGGCCTCCGGGAGAGGCAATCAAATGAGTCCGGCATCGCCTGGTGCACGGTCGGAGGTACTGAAGGATCTGCTAGGGCGGGCGTCTATCTCAGAAGAGCACCGTGCGCTGATGGGTGCGGTAATTGAAAGGATTTCATCCACGGAAAGAGGGTTGCATGAAGCTATCATGAGTCTACTGATGGGCTTTGAGGTACGTGAAATGATGCACCTTTTTGACAGTACCGCATACTTTACGATGCACCCTGTGTAGATAGTAGCCCCTGAGACTCTGGGTGCCGTCGCAGAGGGTCATTGTCGGTGTCAAAACCGGCGGATCTCGGGTAGGGGGTCCTGAACTGTGCGTCTAGGCGGATGGTAACAGGAGACAAGGGACATGATGTTTTTACCCAGGTTCGCGCCCTCTCGATGGAGGTAAAACCCTACTCCTGCTTGATTAATATTTATGATATGGGTAGTACAAGAGTAGATCTACCACGAGATCAAAGAGGCTAAACCCTAGAAGCTAGCCTATGGTATGATTGTTGTTCGTCCTATGGACTAAAACCCTTCGGTTTATATAGACACCGAAGAGGGTTAGGGTTACACAGAGTCTGTTACAACGGAAGGAGATCTACATATTCGTATCGCCAAGCTTGCCTTCCACGCCAAGGAAAGTCCCATCCGGACACGGGACGAAGTCTTCAATATTGTATCTTCATAGTCCAGGAGTCCGGCCAAAGGTTATAGTCTGGCTATTCGGACACCCCCTAATCCAGGACTCCCTCAGTAGCCCCTGAACCAGGCTTCAATGACGACGAGTCCGGCGCGCAAATTGTCTTCGACATTTCAAGGTGGGTCCCTCCTCCGAATACTTCGCAGAAGATTTTGAACACAAGGATAGTGTCCGGCTCTGCAAAATAAGTTCCACATATTGCCATAGAGAGAATAATATTTACACAAATCTAATCTACTGACGTACTCCGTAGTGCGACATCACGCCATGGCCAAGTCTTTATTCGAATCATTTTGTCGTCCCACCTCAACATGTTTAGTGAGGCGGTTTCCTTGGCACGTCTTATCGAAGCAGAGATCATGTCCCCTTATTCCGGGATTCTCATCAATACGGGCGTGGGTAACCCAACCGCGCCATTGATTACAGCGCTTGGGAGATAAGCGAGTTTTACCAGGCTGGTGGGGGCACGCAACTTCGTCCGCCCATATAAGGGGATAAGGATCCACCTTTTCACCTACGCCTTCCTCCTCCTTTGCTCATCCATTTTCGCGCACTCGAGCTCCAGCGCCCAAGTTCGCACTCCCCACCTCAACCTTCTCCAGCCATGTCCGGAGCGGGAGGCAAGTGGATGGTCTCCTCCGTCACGGAGGGACACATCAAAAAGCTGAGGAAGGCCGGATACTTGTCTGACAACATCGCGCACCGGCTTCCCGAAGAGGGGCAGCTCATCCCCACCCCAAGGCCCCATGAGAGGGTGGTGTTCCTCACCCATTTCCTCCGCGGACTAGGTTTTCCTCTCCACCCATTTGTTCGGGGTCTCATGTTCTACTACGGCCTAGATTTCCACGATTTCGCCCCGAACTTTATCCTCAACATCTCGGCGTTCATCGTCGTGTGCGAGGCCTTCCTCTGCATCCAGCCCCACTTCGGCTTATGGTTGAAGACCTTCAATGTCAAGCCGAAGGTAGTGGGCGGCCGCCAAGCAGAGTGCGGAGGCGCCATGGTGGGCAAGATGCCCAACGTCCTATGGCTCGAGGGCTCCTTCGTGGAGACCATAAAGGGGTGGCAATCGGGATGGTTCTACATCACCGAGCCGTGCGACCCTGCATGGGCCGCAGCCCCCGAGTTCCGATCCAGAATCCCCATGCGGCTCACCTCCTGGAAAGAGAAGGGCCTGCCGTGGGGAAAAAAAGGAGAGCTGACCGGACTCCAAACATGCATCCAAACCCTGGTGAACAAGAAGCTTAAACTTGTCAATGTAGTCCAGGTCATGCTCATCCGCCGGATACTCCTGTGCCAACAACGGGCTTTCAGCTTGTGGGAGTTCAATCCGGCCCAGCACCAAACTCTGAGCAGGCTCTTCGACACAACATACGAAGATGCCTGGAAGGTGCTATTCAAGGGTGCCGAATCTCCCGCATCCGCTACCGAGGATCGCAGATTCAGCGTGCAGTGTCAAGCCAGCGCGGTAAGTTGTTTTTACCTCTTACAGGACATTTATCTTTCATAGTTTGCCTCTATGCGGGATCTAAGCTCCCTTACCTTTGACAGGATTGGCAGGAGATGTCCGGACAGATCGACTGTCCGGCTCCCTTGCCCGAAGACCCAGCAGACGCTCGCTTGGCAAAGCTGCTGGTTCTGGACCCTTATGTGGTGCCGGAGAAGAAGGCCAAGAAGAAGGCCACGGGAACCCGGATGAGTTCCCGGCGCCCGGTGGGATCGAACTCGTCGTCCGATGACTCCGAGGCGAACTCCTCCCACGAAGACGAGGAGGAGGAAAGAGATGTTTCTCCCCCAGCGGGGGAGAGAAGAAAAGGAAGGCCGCCCCAACGAGGGAGGCCGGAGGGTCCAAGAAAGGAAGGACCCTCCCTCCGGACTACTCCACCAACGCTGACGACAGCGAAGAGGAGTGGCCGTATAGGGCCAAGCCCCTGGCAAAATCATAAGTGTTCGGATACTAGAATGACTCATGGCGTTCCTTTATTGCATAGCTTTTCCTGACGCCGAATATATTTATGCAGTCCGCCCAAAGACGGGCTTGACACGTCGTCGAGCGGTTCCCTGGATTCGTCGGATGTGAATAGTACTTCACTTCCGGCCGCCTCCTCCCCTCACCCTATGAATAACGCCGAGGTGTTGTCCCAGGAGGCTCCAGGCTAGGAGGAGATGGTCCTGGAGGCGCCGCAAGGCGACCTCCTGGATTCCAGGCGCCCAGGGGACAAAACCCCCAAGGGCTCCTAGTCCGGCCCTGGGCCGGACACCGCTCCGGAACCTTCAAAGGTTTCGGAGTCCGGCAGGCGGCCACCTAAGAAGAAGGGCAAGCCTACGACGTCGGTGACCTCCGCCCAACTAGAGGCACCGGATAACTTGCTGGAGGTGCTTAACGGCGCCTCCATCGACGAGGAGCACCGCACTATTATGAGTGCGGTGATTCAGAAGGTTCAGTCCGCTAAGAGCGGGCTGACCGAAGCCTGTGCCAGCCAGTTGACAGGCTTTGTGGTATGTAAAAAATATGTAAAAATATTACCGCATAGACAGTAGCCCCTGATGCTCTATTTGGCGTTCAGAAAGAAAAGCCGAATAGAGGATCTAATAACATTTGCAGGAGTCTAACAAAAGTAAGTCAATATGCGTATGCTGGCTTCGCTGGTGGCGTCCGCCGCACTGACTGCGGAGGTGGACACGCTGAAGCAGAACCTCGAGCGGTCTGAGCAAGAGCTCGGCCTTGCCAAGAAGCAGCTCGAGGACAAAGAATGTAAAAGATACCTTATTTAAATATATAAAAGGTGCAATTGCAAAAAAAATGACAGGATTAATGTGGCTATCGTAGGGGCCACAACCGAGGTGGCGACCCTTAAGCAAGCGCTGTCCGATGCCGAAAAGAGGGCGGCCACGGAGCGCACCGAGCGGGAGAAGCATGAGGCGCAGGTTGGCGAGGTGCGGCAAGAGCTCCAGGATCTCATGAAAAAACATGAGAATTTGGAGCTTGACTCGAAGACGCGAGAGTACGAGCTTGCGGGGGCCATTGAAAATGCCAAGTATGCCAAGGCCGAAGCCCAGAAGGCCCTCCAAGAAGTTGAGGCGATGAAGAAGATAGCGGCGGGTAAGGCTTTCTTTATGCAAAGCAAGCATGTGAAAGTGAATTACTTGTTACTTACCAGAGTCCGGAGCTCTCCAAGAGCATTCACAGAGTTGCCCCGCAGCGTGTCTGATGCCGCCACCTTCTACCGAGCCGAGGACGACAGCTCGATGGAAAAGGTGTTCTGGTCTCAGTACGCTGAGGCCGGACACCCGGTGCCTTTGAGCGACCAGTTGAAGCAACTAGTCGAGCTCCACCAGGTGGCCGAACAGGCCCTGAAGGGCTTTATAGTTCGGCTGTGGCCTGGAGAGGCCCTGCCTGGGAGCTACTTCGGGCTGGTGAGGCGGCTGGTGGATGCCTGTCCGAGGCTTGAGGTCGTCAAGCGCTCCGTCTGCATCGAGGGTGCCGGTAGGGCCCTTGCCCGTGCTAAGGTGCACTGGGGCAAATTGGATGCCGTGAAGCTTGTGAAGGACGGGCCGCCGCAGGGCAAGGAGCATCGCCACCCCGAGATGTATTACGAGGGTGTCTTGAAGGTTCCCGCCTTGTGGCAGATGAATGCTCGAAAGATGTAATATTTGAGTGAAACTTGTTCGTTTTATCCTGTGCGTTGAAAACTTGTTCATATGCGCTATGCAACGCTTGTTTAATTTAAAATATTACCTTTTGTGCGGCTGTTTATTAAATTTGAGAGATGGCGAGTCGTCAGCTTCTGCCCCCATGCCACGAGTGCTGGGGTGTTCGGGATAAACCTGAGCACTCTTTTTCCCATTCTTGGGTCCTTCAAGGGAGGTGCTCAGCACAACGAACAAGGCAATCAGACTATAATGCGTTATCACTCTCACTTAGCCATAGAATTCTACAATTTTACATTTCGGCGAAGCCCCTAGTATTCGGAAGACCAAGTTCGGGGCGCTATACACGCCTAGTCCGGACAAAGCTGGCTCCTCGCTCTAAGCGGCATAAGTCTTTAGGGACTCGAAACCTTCTCGAACAGCGACCTGCTCTCGCCCTATCAAGACAGTCAGTTTTAGCTTTCTCTACTGAGGTGCTTAGGCCCAGCTCAACTGGGGCACAATCGCAGTAGTTCTCCCAGCGCTACCTTAGCCGATATAGCGGAATGTAAGGTACCAAAACATGGGAGCTGGGCAAACCCAACTATTGACCAAAGACATGATTCGGAGCTGATGCATATAATGCTATAAGTTCGGAGGGCCGCACTTGTGAAAGTGTTCGGACTTCTCACGCCGTGTTATGGGGTGTTTGAGCCCCTGGCGTATTGGCCGTACCAAAGTGTACGGGTGCTAAATGTCATAACTGAACATATATATTAAAAAAGAAATGAATAGAGAATGCAGTAATAAGCTGAAGCTAAGCATTGTTTATTTTAAAATGCTGCTGTAAAAGCAAAACGATACAAATAGTGCGATAAGCAAGAGATGGGACTATTTGACATGTCCCCCTCTAGGGGCGAGCTGCGAGACGATATGTAAGACATGTATTTTGCTCGTTATAGAGACCACCTGGGAATTCGGCGTAGCTTCCTGCCTCCTTGGTTGTTGCATCGTGTGTTCGGCGATTGTACTTCCGGACAGGCCTTCCGTATGATGGAGTCCTGAGAGTAAGAAAAAAAATGACGAAATCGGGAGCCCCTAGTGCGGTCGAGCCGCATTTAGGGCATGCCGTGGACGTGCCCCTCCCCCTGTGCCCATGGAATTTTCAAAGCGTAGTTGTGTACGCGTAGCACTGATTTCGCAGTTTCGCGAGGGCTGGGGTTGGGGCCGTATTGCTACGTTTGCTCGGGACGTGCCAGGCGGTCTTGTTGTAGGTTACTCCGGGTGCGCTTGACGGTGTCCGGACGTGTAAAAGCCGGACTGGAGAATTGCCTTGAGAGGCTGCTCTGTACTTCCGCTGCCAGCGCAGCCGTATGCTCCTCCGTTCGGAGAGAGCGTTCGGTGTTTCCATTGACCGTAATGACTCCTCGAGGGCCTGGCATCTTGAGCTTGAGGTATGCGTAGTGCGGCACCGCATTGAACTTTGCAAATGCGGTTCATCCGAGCAGTGCGTGATAGCCGCTGTGGAACGGGACTATGTCGTAGATTAGCTCCTCGCTTCAGAAATTATCCGGTGATCCGAAGACCACTTCAAGTGCAACTGAGCCTGTACAGTTGGCCTCTACACCTGGTATGACGCCTTTAAAGGTCGTTTTTGCGGGTTTAATCCTTGAGGGATCTATGACCATTTTCCGCACTGTATCCTGATAAAGCAGGTTCAGGCTGCTGCCGCCGTCCATAAGGACTCTAGTGAGGTGAAATCCGTTAATGATTGGGTCAAGAACCAATGCGGAAGATCCGCCATGACGGATGCTGGTGGGGTGGTCCCTTCGATCAAAAGTGATTGGGCAGGAGGACCATGGGTTGAACTTTGGGGCGACTGGCTCTAACGCATATACGTCCCTGAGTGCACGCTTCCGCTCCCGCTTGGGAATGTGGGTTGCGTATATCATGTTCACCGTCCGCACTTGTGGGGGGAAACCCTTTTGTCCACTATTGTTCGGCGGCCGAGGCTCCTCCTCGTCATCGCTATGCAGCCCCTTGTCTCTGTTTTCGGCATGTAACTTGCCTGCCTGCTTGAACACCCAACAATCCCTGTTGGTGTGATTGGCTGGCTTTTCGGGGGTGCCATGTATCTGGCACGAGCGATCGAGTATTCGGTCCAAACTGGACGGGCCCGGAGTATTTCTCTTGAATGGCTTTTTCCGCTGGCCGGGTTTAGAGCCTCTGAATCCGGCATTAACTGTCGTATCCTCAACACTGTCGATGTTAATGCGGCGCTTGTGCTTGTTGCGACGCGACCTGCCATTGTTGTCCTTGGTATCCGAATTACCAGGGCTCTTGGTCATGTTATTACTACGAGCTAGCCAGCTGTCTTCTCCCGCGCAAAAGCGGGTCATGAGTGTCGTGAGGGCTGCCATAAATTTCGGCTTGTCCTGTCCGAGGTACCGGGCAAGCCACTCGTCACGGATGTTGTGTTTGAAGGCTGCTAGGGCCTCTGCGTCCGGACAGTCGATGATTTGATTTTTCTTGGTTAGGAACCGTGTCCAGAATTGTCTGGCCGATTCCTCTGGCTGCTGAATTATGTGGCTTAGGTCATCGGCGTCTGGTGGTCGCACATAGGTGCCCTGGAAATTGTCGAGGAATGCTGCTTCCAGGTCCTCCCAACAACCAATTGATTCTGCTGGCAAGCTGTTGAGCCAATGCCGAGCTGGTCCTTTAAGCTTCAGTGGGAGGTATTTGAGGGCGTGTAGATCATCACCGCGGGCCATGTGGATATGAAGGAGATAGTCCTCGATCCATACCGCAGGGTCTGTTGTGCCATCGTATGATTCGATGTTTACGGGTTTGAAACCCTCTGGGATTTGATGATCAATTACTTCATCTATGAAGCATAGTGGGTGTGTGGCGCCTCTGTACTGGGCTATATGACGACGTAGCTCAAATGAGCTTTGTTTGCTGTGTTCGGCCCGGCTGGATTTGCTGTATCCGGCGTGACGGTTATCGTCTCGAGTCGTGGGGCGCCCACGCGATCCGTAGATCGATCTATTTTGCCTTGCCTTGTCCTCCAACATATCGCGCAGGTCTAGCGCGTTTCCCCATGCCTTGGTGTTTTTTGAGCGATGCCGGCGTGCGGCTTGAGCGGAGTGCGGTGAGGCCTCTCTGTCGCGGCCACGAGGTGGCCGATCAGCCGCGTCATGCGCTGGTGATGTAGCTTTAGGTGCTTCCTCCTCTAATCGGGGTAGCAGCCTGCGCTTTGGGTAGCTCTTGGAGGGGCGTTCGAGTTCATACTCTTCGGCCGCAAGGACTTCAGTCCATCTATCGGCTAGCAAATCTTGATCAGCTCTAAGCTGTTGCTATTTTTTCTTAAGGCTGCTCGCCGTGGCCATAAGCCTGCGCTTAAAGCGCTCTTGTTCGGCGGGATCCTCAGGCACGACAAATTCGTCGTCGCCGAGGCTTGCCTCGTCTTCGGAGGGAGGCATGTAATTATCATCCTCTTCCTCTCTGTCTGCCGCCCTCTCAGGAGGGCTGGCTTCTCCATCCTCCTGCGTTGAGTCTTGCTGGAGGGAGTTGTCTTCGGCACTGTCCGGGGTGTTATTGTCTCCGGTGCCGGTTTCACCGTTTTTTGCTTTCGCGGGACTTAGAGCGGCGCCGCTGATGCCGGCGCTTGGGTTGCTTCTTGGAGGGGTCATCCACCATTGTTCCGTTGCTATTGCCTTATTTGGGTGTATCCACCATATATATGTCATATGATGAGGTGGCTTTCCAGTGCCCTATAGGCGCTGGTTCCTGTTCGTCTCGTACATCGTCATCCATACCGTCGATGTCTTCGGAGTGGAAGTCTAGCATGTCAGTTAAATCATCGACAGTGGCTACGAAGTGGGTGGTGGGTGGGCATCGAATTTCTTCGTCGTCCGCATTCCAATCCTGTTGGCCATAATCCGGCCAGGACTCTCCTGACAAAGAGAGAGACCTTAGTGAATTCAGAATATCGCCGAAGGGCGAGTGCTGAAAGATGTCCGCGGTCGTGAATTCCATGATCGGCGCCCAATCGGGTTTGATTGGCAGGGGCGCGGAGGGTTCGGAGTCCAAAGAGGAGTCCGGCACCTTGGAGTCACGAGCTTCACAAAGGACAAGGCTGGTGTTCGGCTCGATCGCCGTAGAGATTGCAGCCCCCGAGGCGGTGTCCAACCACTCCTCCTCGATTGGTGCAGTCGGCTTGGAGCTAAGGGTCAGAGCGGACACGGGTGCGGCCTCCAGGGCACTGTTTGGCGGCAGAGCTAGATCATGCCCTTCGTGATAGGGCGGCACGCCCGGCTGTGGCTCGAATCCGTCGAAGATCAAGTCCGCGCGGATATCAGCCGTGTAGTTCAAACTTCCAAATCCGACCTGATGGCCAGGGGCGTAGCTTTCGATCTTCTCTAGATGGCCAAGCGAATTGGCCCGCAGTGCAAAGCCGCCGAATACGAAGATCTGTCCGGGGAGAAAAGTCTCACCCTGGACCGCATCGCCGTTGATGATTGGAGGAGCTATCGGGCCTAAAAGTGACGACACAGAGGAACTCTCAATGAAAGCACCAATGTCGGTGTCAATACCGACGAATCTCGGGTAGGGGGTCCCGAACTGTGCATCTAGGCGGATGGTAACAGGAGATAAGGGACACGATGTTTTTACCCAGGTTCGGGCCCTCTCGATGGAGGTAAAACCCTACTCCTGCTTGATTAATATTAATGATATGGGTAGTACAAGACTAGATATACCACGAGATCAAAGAGGCTAAACCCTAGAAGCTAGCCTATGGTATGATTGTTGTTCGTCCTATGGACTAAAACCAACCGATTTATATGGACACCAAAGAGGGTTAGGCTTACACAGAGTCGGTTACAACGGAAGGAGATCTACATATTCGTATCGCCAAGCTTGCCTTCCACGCCAAGGAAAGTCCCATCCGGACACGGGACAAAGTCTTCAATCTTGTATCTTCATAGTCTAGGAGTCCGACCAAAGGTTATAATCCAGGACTCCCTCAATCATAGTCCCACGTTTAATTTTGCCGCCTTGATATGCAGGTGGCGAAGTGTACGATGGCCAGCCGGACTGATGAATTTGCCGAACTAAAGCGACAACTTAACGTGGCAGATGCCGACATGGCGCTTATCAACAAGCGGCTTGATGAGTCACAAGGTATGTGATTTCTCTGGAGACGCCTCTTAAGAGGGGCTTGACGCTAGTATCTTATAACGTGTGTGCTTAACGTAGATGGGGCTATCGCCGTGGAGAACCTTCGGGTAGAGCTTGACCGAGCTAAAGAACAAGCCAGGAAAAGCGACGCGGCTGCCTTAACGGCGGTTGAGGAGCTAAAGGCCGAACAGGCTGCTCACTACCGAAGCAAGGAGGAAATGGCCGATATGACTATGAAGTTGAAGAACGCTGCTGACCGCTGTAAGCTTCTTGAAAAGGAAGACCGGTCGGAGCGGGCAGACCTGGAGAAGGCCACTATGGCGGCCAAGGATTCTCGTTCTGCGATGAGAGCGACGAAGGAGGAGCTGCGTCAGGTCGGAGATATCACGGCTGGGAAGCCCTTTATGCTGCGGATGAAGTTCGGAGATCCTAAATATTCTCCGTTGGACCGGATGTGGAGTTCGGCGGACACATATCTGGATTTAGCGGTGAGTGCTGCTGATGCGGCCGAACACTTCCAAGATCAGAAGGATCGCAAAGTGGAAAGGTTATTCTGGTCACAGTTCAACAATCCAGAGCGTCCGCTTCAATTGACCGATCATTTGGCCGAATGGGCCGAGCTCAATAGGTTGTCCGGACTTGCCATGAGGTATGTCATGGATCATCTATGGCCGGAAAGCCCAAAGCCGAACAGTTATTTTAGCTTGGTGCAGCAGTTCCTTGGTGCGGTGCCATATATCAACGTGATGAAGAGGTCAGCTTGCGTGGAGGGTGCATGGATGGCCCTTGCCCGTGTCAAGACATACTGGGCGGAGATGGAGGCCACCGCCGTTGCAGCCCAAGATTCGGACGGAAGCCGAGTACCTGTCGAGCACTACTTTCAAGAAGTCCTGGAGGGCGCTCGTTCAATAGAGACGCAGTGCTTGAAGGATATTATGTTCAAATAACATGTATTCGTATTGAAAACAATATTTCGCTGAAATGTAGAAGCTTTTTATACTTGTGCCTGCAAGAATTATAATACCTCCTGTGCGGCCGTTTACGTATATGTATATATAACCTGAAAGATGGCAGTCGTCGGCTTCAGCCCCCACGCATATAATGCGGGGGTGTTCGCGGAAGGCGCATCATCACACTTGATCCAACGTCTTGGTCCATTAAGGAGGTGGTAGCACAGCGAACTAGGAAACCAGACTATAATGCTTTATCACTTTCACTTAGCCATAGGAGTTTGACAGTGGGGCTACTATATAGCCCCTGGTGGCGCCGCGCTCGCTCGGATTCGGGGCGCGTGTGTGCCTGGCCGGGAAATGGCCCTTCATCAATGCGAAGGAATCCTGAAGATTCCGATAGGTCATCGAGTGGTTGACCAGTCTCGCGCTACATCATGAAAATCAGTTTTCGGCTTTCTCTACTGAGGTGCTCGCCTGGCTGAACTGGGGCACAATCGCAGTAGTTCTCCTGGTGCCGCCTTAGCTGATAGAGCGGAACGTAAGGCAGCAAAACACAGGAGCCGGACAAACTCAACATTTGACCAAAGACATGATTCGAAGCTGATGCATATAAGGACAAACTCGTGACGCTGAACACTCCCTAAGGTATTCGGTGTTTATGATTGTAAACGGGCTGAATAGTGCCCTTTGTAATAAGCCCATAGTGTCCAGGTATGTGCAACATTCTGACGTGGCCACATGACAAGACGTCAACCCCCTTCTCGGTTGTACAGAGAATCCGGGGGATATGTATCAACAAGAGACAGTAAAAAAAGGTATACGCAGGGTCTTAATCTAAAGAGAATCCTTGGAACGGGTCCCTACTGCACGTCTGCGCCTGTGTCTCCGTTGTGCCGTGTCCTGGACGGGTGTAGCACGATGTTCATCTGTAAAAGAGAGGAACTTAGTTGAAAATGTAGTTGTGCAAAATGTATGTTATAATAAATAAATGAAGTATGATTCAAGGTGGGAAGAATTGAATTTTGTTGCTGCTTGTTTATGTGTGCGGAGCCCCTTGTATAGGGATGTATAACCATCAAACTGGTAGTAATTATATAGTTACGCCAGACTCGTCCAACCGTGTCCGTGGTCTTAACGACCCATTATGCGCTCTGGTTGGTGGGGCAGTTTAGTGTGTGGCTGTCAAGGCAGCCGCAGAGTCTTCCGCACGCAAGGAGCGCTCAATGTTTCCCTTTACTGAAATGATGCCTTGTGGACCGGGCATCTTAAGCGGAGAGACACATAGTGCGGTATTGCGTTGAAGCGAGCGAAAGCTTCGCGTCCCACTAGTGCTTGATAACCACTTTTAAATGGAGCGATGTGGAAGGTCAGCTTTTCGCTACGGAACTTATCAGGTGAATCGAACGTAACTTCTAGTAGGAGGGAGCCCGTGCAATGAGCCCCTGGTCCTAGCGTTACTCCTTTAAAGGAAGTATTTCTATGGCTGATTTTTTGTTGGGTCTATCCCCATTTTGCGGACTGTGTCCTGATATATCAGGTTTGAACTGCTGCCGCCGTCCATCAGGACTCGAGTGAAGTGGTATCCGTCGATTATCGGGTCTAATACCAAGACAGCCCAGCCTGCGTGCCGGATACTTCCGGAGTTATCCCGATGGTCGAAGGTGATCGGTTTTGACAACCAGTGGCGAAACTCCGTTGTGATAGGCCGCATGGCACGTATCTCTGTAGGCGCCACTTCATTTTTCCCTTTTGTCATGTGTAATACGTTCACTGTTTTGACTTCTTGTGGGAATTTCTTTTGTTCCCCACTGCTTTGTTTGTGGGGTTCATCGTCGTCTTCACTTGGTGTATCCAGCCCCTTGTGTTCGGCATTGAGTTTGCCGGATTGCTTGAAGACCCAACATTCTCCGTGGGTATGATTTGCAGGCTTCCCAGGGGTGCTGTGGATTTGACATATCTTGTCCAGGATTTTGTTTAGGTTAGACAGTTCGTCCCTGTTATCTTTGAGGGGCAGCTTTTGCTGACCCTGCCGGGAGCTTTTGAATCCGGCGTTAACTACCGTGCTCTTCGGGCTGTTTCCCTTATTCCGGCGCTGGTCTTTGCTGCGTCGTGGCTTCCCGTTTCCATCCCTGACTTCGGATGTACTTGGGTCGCTGGTGCTGCATCTTGCCAACCAGCTGTCCTCGCCCGCGCAAAAGCGGGTCATGAGGCTTGTTAATGCGGCCATTGTTCTTGGCTTTTCTTGACCGAGGTGTCTGGTGAGCCATTCGTCTTGAATGCTATGTTTGAAAGCTGCCAAGGCTTCGGCGTCCGGACAGTCAACTATTTGGTTCTTTTTAGTAAGAAATATGTTCTAGAGCTTCCGGGCTGACTCTCCGGGTTGTTGAGTTATATGACTTAAATCGTCTGCATCCGGTGGTCGGACATAGGTCCCTTGAAAATTTGCCCGAAAAGTGTCCTCGAGCTCTTCCCAACTTCCAATGGTGTTTTCGGGGAGGCCTTTAAGCCAATGCCGGGCTGGCCCTTTGAGCTTGAGGGGTAAGTATTTGATGGCGTGGAGGTCATCTCCTTGAGCCATGTGGATGTGGAGGATATAATCCTCAATCCAGACCCCCGGGTCTGTAGTTCCGTCATATGCCTCTATGTTTACAGCTTTGAATCCCGCTGGGAATTCATGGTCCAACACCTCATTGGTGAAACACAGGGGGTGTGTGGCACCCCTGTATTTGGGTGTGCCGTGGTGTTCGGATATTTGTTGTGTTGCATTGCTTGCTAGAGCTTGCTTTCTTGGCCCGTAGATAGATCTGGCTAGGCCATCTTTTTGATGTGAATCCTCATGTGGACCGCGTGTTGGCTTGTGTGCGGCGCCGTTTGCCGCTCTATGTTGGCCATGAGGTCGTCTATCCGACCGGATGGCTGCTTTGTTTTTTGATTGCGGGGCTCTAAGGCCTCCTCGTGAAATTCTGGCAGTAGCTTTCGCTTCGGGTAGGTCTTTGTGTGGTGGCTGCCTCCATATTTGTCTGCGGTGTTGAGTACCTTGCTCCATCTGATTCTGAGTGCATCTTCCACAGTCTTGAGCTTCCGCTTCTGCTTTTTTAGGCTACGCGCAGTGGCGACGAGCCTTTTATGGAGGTTTTTCTGCTCCAGGAACTTGTCCGGCATGAGGTCATCCGGACTGTCATCTTCGCCGGGGACGGGTTGTTCGGTTTGGTTATCCAAGTTGCCATGTTCGGACGGTTGCTCGATGCCATGTTCATCGTCCGCCGGCTCGCCCTGCTCTGTGGCTGGGTCTATATGACCATTGTCTCTGTCGAGGCGGGGTTTGGAGAGGCGCTTATGTCGCCGCTTTGACTGCTTTTCGAAGGAACGATCCTTCGTTGCATCCTCCCGTTCCTCGTCCTCGTTTCCTTTGGGTGTGTCCACCATGTATACATCGTAGGATGAGGTGGCTATCTAGTGCACTGTAGGCGCTGGTTCCTGTTCGTCTCCTATATCGTCGTCCATACCGTCGATGTCTTTGGAGTCGAAGTCGAGCATGTCGGTTAAATCATCGACAGTGGCTATGAAGTGGGTGGTGGGTGGGCGTCGAATTTCTTTGTCGTTCGCATCCCAATCCTGCCGGTCATAATCCGGCCAGGACTCTCCTGATAAAGAGAGAGACCTTAGTGAATTCAGTATGTCGCCGAAGGGCGAGTGCTGAAAGATATCCGCGGTGGTGAACTCCATGATCGGCGCCTAATCAGATTCAATTGACAAGGGTGTAGAGGGTTCAGAGTCCGGAGAGGAGTCCGGCAATGTGGAGTCACGGTCCTCGCGAAGGATAAGGTTGGTGTTTGGCTCGATCGCCGTTGAAGCTGCAGCCTCCACGGCGGGGTCTAGCCACCCACCCTCGGTCGGCATAGTTGGCTCTAAATTAAAGGTCGGAGCGGATGCGGGTGCGGCCTCCAGGACACTGTTCGGCGGCAGAGCTAAATCATGCCCATCGTGACAGTGCGACGCACTCGGCAGGGGCTCGAATCCGTCGAAGATCGAGTCTCTGCGGATATCGGCCTTGTAGTTTAAGCTTCCAAACCTGGCCTGGTGGCCAGGGGCGTAGCTTTCAATCTGCACCAGATGGCCAAGCGAATTGGCTCGCAGTGCAAAGCCGCCGAATACAAAGATCTATCCGGGGAGAAAAGTCTCACCCTGGACTACATCGCTAACGATGATCAAAGGAGCCGTCAAGCCTGATGATGACGACACAGAGGAACTCTCAATGAAAGCACCAATGTCGGTGTCAAAACTGGTGGATATCGGGTAAGGGGTCCCGAACTGTGCGTCTAGGCGGATGGTAACAGGAGACAAGGCACATGATGTTTTTACCCAGGTTCGGGCCCTTTCAATGGAGGTAAAACCCTACTCCTGCTTGATTAATATTGATGATATGGGTAGTACAAGAGTAGATCTACCACGAGATCAGAGAGGCTAAACCCTAGAAAGCTAGCCTATGGTATGGTTGTTCTGTCCTACGGACTAAACCCTCCGGTTTATATAGACACCGGAAGGGGCTTGGGTTACACAGAGTCGGTTACAATGGGAGGAGATCTAAATATCCGTATTGCCAAGCTTGCCTTCCACGCCAAGGAAAGTCCCATCCGGACATAGGACGAAGTCTTCAATCTTGTATCTTCATAGTCCAACAATCCGGCCAAGGGTTATAGTCCGGCTGTCCGGACACCCTCTAATCCAGGACTCCCTCACCAGCGACTTCTTATTTTTTTGCTGAAGAGTCCTTGGCAAACTTGAAGTTGCGCTTGAATAGATTGTCTTCACGGCACCATAGCAGAGAAGATGGGTCAGCATTCTCTGGCTGTGGTCTGCGAACCATGCAAAGATAGAAGCTTTGATCGATGGCTTCAGTTCTGGACTTGGGCGGAAGATTTTTATACAAGATATCTCCCCAAGGTCACTTGATGGCATTCTTCTCAGCATATTCAGCAGTGACGAATCTGTACTTGTACCATTCCTCTGCCCAATATCTTCGAATCCATTGGATTCGATTCTTGCATTCACCATAGGTTTCTTCCGGGTCTGTTTTGTACTTCTCATATAGATCAGGTGGCAAATCCTTTGATGTGTTCCCACGACGTTGTGTGCCTCCCTTCCTTGCTGATTCTTTTGTCGCCATGAAGTTCAGACTGAATGGCTTGAAAGCTGTCAAATGCTTCCGTCTGCTGGTCAGACAGGAACTAGCTTCGGGAGAGTTGATGTGATGCTGTAAGAATTCTGCAAATGAATGCAGACTATGAGAACCAAGGGATTCTCCCATGTGTACCTGTGATAGCATTAGAGATGCGAGGGAAGGGGAAGAGGTCATATGAATTCTCAGAAGATTTTGGCGATACATCAGTTTAGAAGACTTTGACCTCATAGTGCGAAGACATTCACTTTATGTTGGGGAGTTGGTTCCAGATTTGTACGAATCCAAGAATAGGTACAAGTAAGAAATCTAACTATGTGTGAAGCATAAGTGAATATACTAGGCATATTATGAGATGCAGAACATGATAGATCTAACTATGTAGCCATAGAAACCACTTTTGGTGAGGAAGGATGAATCTATCGGATAAAAAAGGCAGTAAAAGTGAGTTTTAATTACCACACGAAGAACTGCTAGATGAAGTAGAGAGGAGGCCGAGCAGTTCGATCTTTCGTGCCCTAACTTGGTGACGGAGGACACCTATGGCGGTGGCGGAGAAGACGATGTCCGCGAACGGCGTGAGGACGACGTCGGTGAGGTCGCGGCAGCTAAGCGCTTCGTCGCCGGCGTTGTCGAAAGCTAGCGGTGGCGCTAGGGTTTGCCTGAGGTGGAAGAAGTATTTTGACCGCGATGTGATGTGTATTTATAAGGAAAGGGACAGCACAACGCAATTGCGCAGGTCCCCCTGGCGGTTCACATCAGAAGGACACGTGGCGAACATGCAACACATTGGAAGTTGTTCCATGTTCCCACGCACGCCTGGACTGTCGGGTGGTCGTTCTGGCTTCTCCGGGTTTTAGGCAATAAGGATTGAGCATTTACAACAGATTTAATGTTTGTCTCTGTATCTTCTGCTGACAAGGACGCAGAGAAGACATTCGACGGTTTCAATAGAATGCATATGATTTGGATAGATAGAATTTGAGGAAGAAGCATAGATAAGATTAGGGTCCGATCACATTCACTTAGATCAATAGATTCAAGCAAGAAAACATAGCTATAAGTGAATGCTGTAGAGGACAAAACATAATATATATCTAAGGGAGATCAAATCAACATTGTGAAGATAATCATGTGCTTAACCAAGGTTGAAGACAAATCAAATGCCAAGGCAAATCAAATGCGAAGACTTAGCAAATGCAACACCAAGAGAAAACACTCCAAACAAAAGTTTGGTGGTGGCGTTACCCACCGTATAGGAAGTATTAGACCCAGACATGGCGCACAATTATCGTGGCGCTCTGAAGTCAAATTCCGCATTAATGTATTCACACTCAGATTTTTAAGTCCTCATTGATTGAGGATATACATTACTTCGTGTGTTGCACATCTAAGTCATCAACATGCATAAGTGTTAGGATGTGTGCCTAATCACCGGACATTTGAGGATTCCAAGATATATTTAGCTCACACCGCAACTTGAAAAACCTTTTCTCATCCAAGGGCTTTGTGAAGATATCTGCCAATTGCTCTTCAGTGTTGAGGTGAATGATATCAATATCTTCCTTCATGACATGATCTCTGAGAAAGTGATGACGAATTTCAATGTGCTTTGTCTTCGAGTGCTGAACTGGGTTGTTGGCAATCTTGATGGAGCTTTCATTGTCATAGTAGAGTGGTACTTGTTTCAGATGGATGCCATAGTCCTTGACTGTTTGCTTCATCCATAGAAGCTGAGCGCAGCAAGATCCAGCAGCAATGTATTCAGATTCAGCAGTGGAAACAAATACACAGTTATGCTTCTTTGAAGACCAACAAACAAGCGATTGTCCCAAAAAGTGACATATGCCTGATGTAGACTTGCGATCCACTTTTTCACCAGCATAATCAGCATTCGGGAATCCAACCAGATCAAACTCTGAGCCCTTTGGATACCATAATCCTAGTGTTGGGGTGTAAGCCAAGTATCGAAGAATACGCTTTACAGCTAAGTGATGCGATTCCTTTGGTGCCGCTTGGAATCGGGCACACATGCAAACACTAAACATTATATCTGGCCTAGATGCACATAAATAAAGTAAAGAACCAATCATGGAGTGGTATACCTTTTGATCGAACTCTTTACCATTGGCGTCAGGACCCAGATGACTTTTGGTTGGCATTGGCGTCGTGTAACCTTTGCAGTCTTGCATTCCAAACTTCTTCAGGAAGTCTTTCAGATATTTCTCTTGAGATATGAAGATGCCATTGCTTTGTTGACGAATTTGAAGACCAAGAAAGAACTTCAGCTCACCCATCATGGACATCTGATATTGCTCTTGCATCATGTGTCCAAATACATCACTGTATTTCTGATTAGTGCAGCCGAAGATAATTTCATCCACATATATTTGGCACACAAATAGTTCAGCATCATAAGTCTTCGTAAAGAGTGTTGGATCCAGGGAACCAGGTTTGGAGCCTTTGCTCTTCAATAAGTTGTTGAGTGTGTCACACCAAGGGCGAGGGGCTTGTTTGAGGCCATACAATGCCTTGTCAAGCTTGTATACCATATCAGGATGTTTTGGATCTTCAAAGCCAGGTGGTTGTGCAACATACAGTTCTTCTTCAATTTTGCCATTGAGAAAAGCACTCTTCACCTCCATTTGATACAGAAGGATGTTGTGATGATTTGCGTAGGCTAGCAGTATACGAATGGCTTCAAGCCTAGCCATAGAAGCAAATGTTTCATCGAAGTCAATCCCTTCAACTTGAGTGTATCCTTGAGCAAAGAGACGAGCCTTGTTTCTGACAACTTGACCATGCTCATCTTGTTTTTTGCGATATATCCATTTGGTTCCAATGATATTGTGCTTACGAGGATCAGGACGCTTGACTAGCTCCCACACATTGTTCAACTTGAACTGTTGAAGCTCTTCTTGCATAGCTTGAATCCATTCAGGTTCCATGAAGGCTTCAACAACTTTCTTGGGTTCTGATATTGAGACAAATGCAAAGTGCCCACGGAAATTTGCTAGTTGTGTTGCTCTTGAACGAGTGAGTGGACCTGGTGCATTGATGTTATCAATTATCTTCTCAATCTATACTTCATTTGCAACCCGAGGATGAACTGGACAAAGATTTTGCTCTTTCTGATCATTATCTTCATTTCGAGCGTTGTCTTCAGGCTAAGCATTATCTTCAGGTTGATTAGGTGCAGAAATGATAAGTTCCTCTTCAGGCTGTGCCTCAGAAGGTATGATCTCTCCAGTTCCTATGAGCTTGATTGATTCACTAGGGGGAACTTCATCTAGCACATTTGGCAGGTGCTCTCTTTGCGAGCCGTTAGTCTCATCGAACCGCACATCCACAGTTCCAACCACTTTATAGTGAAAGAGGTTGAAGACTCTGTAGGAGTGCGAATCCTTTCCGTAGCCAAGCATAAGACCTTCATGTGCTTTCGGTGCAAATTTTGAAGTGTGATGTGTTGATACGTTTCCAATGTATCTATAATTTTTGATTGTTCCATGCTATATTATATTCTGTTTTGGACATTATTGGGCTTTATTATGCACTTTTATATTATTTTTAGGACTAACCTATTAACCGGAGGCCCAGCCTAGAATTGCAGTTTTTTGCCTATTTCAGAGTTTCGCAGAAAAAGAATATCAAACAGAGTCCAAACGGAATGAAACCTTCAGGAACGTGATTTTCGGAACGAACATGATCCAGAGGACTTGGAACCTATGTGAAGAAATCAAACAGGAAGCCACGAGGTAGGGGGCGCGTCTACCACCCAGGCACGCCCTCCACCCTCATGGGCCCCACGTTGCTCCACCGACGTACTCCTTGCTCCTATATATACCTACGTACCCCCAAACTACCAGATACGGATCCAAAAACCTAATTCCACCGCCGCAACCTTCTGTACCCACGAGATCCCATCTCGGGGACTGTTCCGGAGCTCCGCCGGAGGGGGCATCGATCACGCAGGGATTCTACATCAACACTATAGCCTCTCCGATGATGTGTGAGTAGTTTACCTTAGACCTTCGGGTCCATACTTATTAGCTAGATGGCTTCTTCTCTGTTTTTGGATCTCAATACAATGTTCTCCCCCTCTCTTGTGGAGATCTATTCGATGTAATCTTCTTTTGCGGTGTGTTTGTTGAGACCGATGAATTGTGGGTTTACGATCAAGTTTATCTATGAACAATATTTGAATCTTCTGAATTCTTTTATGTATGATTGGTTATCTTTGCAAGTCTCTTTGAATTATCAGTTTGGTTCGGCCTACTAGATTGATCTTTCTTGCAATGGGAGAAGTGCTTAGCTTTGGGTTCAATCTTGCGGTGTCCTTTCCTAGTGACAGTAGGGGCAGCAAGGCACGTATTGTATTATTGCCATCGAGGATAGCAATACGGGGTTTTTATATCATTGCATGAATTTATCCCTCTACATCACGTCATCTTGCTTAAAGCGTTACTCTGTTCTTATGAACTTAATACTCTAGATGCATGCTGGATAGCGGTCGATGTGTTGAGTAATAGTAGTAGATGCAGGCAGGAGTCGGTCTACTTGTCTAGGATGTGATGCCTATATACATGATCATACCTAGATACTCTCATAACTATGCTCAATTCTGTCAATTGCTCAATAGTAATTTGTTCACTCACCGTAAATACTTATGCTCTTGAGAGAAGCCACTAGTGAAACCTATGGCCCCTGGGTCTATTTTCCATCATATTAATCTTCCAACACTTAGCTATTTTCATTGCCTTTTAATTTACTTTGCATATTTATCATAAAAATACCAAAAATATTATCTTATCATATCTCGTAAGTGACCGTGTAGGGATTGACAACCCCTTATCGCGTTGGTTGCGATGATTTATTTGTTTGTGCAGGTGCGAGGGACTCACGCGTAGCCTCCTACAGGATTGATACCTTGGTTCTCAAAAACTAAGGGAAATACTTACGCTACTTTGCTGCATCACCCTTTCCTCTTCAAGGGAAAACCAACACAGTGCTCAAGAGGTAGCAAGAAGGATTTCTGGCGCCGTTGCCGGGGAGGTCTACGCAAAAGTCGACATACCAAGTACCCATCACAAACCCTTACCTCCCGCATTACATTATTTTCCATTTTCCTCTCGTTTTCCTCTCCCCCACTTCACCCTTGCCGTTTTATTCGCCCTCTCTTTTCCGTTCGCCTCTTTCTCGCTTGCTTCTTGTTTGCTCGTGTGTTGGATTGCTTGCTTGTCACGATGGCTAAAGATAATACCAAATTGTGTGACTTTACCAATACCAACAATAATGATTTCCTTAGCACTCCGATTGCTCCTCTTACCAATACTGAATCTTGTGAAATCAATGCTACTTTGTTGAATCTTGTCATGAAAGATCAATTCGCCGGCCTTCCTAGTGAAGATGCCGCTACTCATCTAAATAGCTTCGTTGATTTGTGTGATATGCAAAACAAGAAAGATGTTGACAATGATATTGTTAAATTGAAGCTATTTCCTTTTTCGCTTAGAGATCGTGCTAAAGCTTGGTATCGGTGCGGAACGACACCAAGAATCCCTACTACGGTTGCCGGGGCGCGGGGTTGCGAGAAGAGCAGGGCTAGTAGACAACACAAGGATCGTTTACCCAGGTTCGGGCCGCGAGGATGCGTAAAACCCTACTCCTGCTTTGGTGGGTATATTTCAGAGAGTTCTTGAGCTCTCGAACTAGCTGCGGTCAGTGCATGGTTCGAAAGAGCCGAATCCCCCACCAGTATGCCATGGGCCTCCTTTTATAGTCGAAAGGGGCTACCACAGTGGCACACAGGAGGTGGAAAGGCATACAGTTCCCTGAGCTTATCACTCGTATTACAGGACAAGACGCATTAAATGCATAGCTTAGGTGTCCCCTTGCTTTATTGGGGACGGGGGCAAGGCCTGTCCCGTCCATCACCGCTCCTCCTCGCTTTGACACACGCCTTGGCCAGTGAGACGTGTGTTGCCATGTAGGCAGGCAGGCAGCTGAGGTGGCGCAGTGGCGGAGCCTTCACGAAGATCTGCATGCCGCCACGCAGGTGCCCGTCCAGCTGGTTGGGTCTGGCAGCTGCATGTGAGTGGTGGTGGAAAACTTGGTTGGCGCGGGCCTGGCGGTGGCCCCGCTGGCGTCCTTGGAGGGGGTCTTGCCGGGTGGCCCGACAAGGGTCTTGCCATGGCGCGCTGTCGTCCCCGGCAAGGACCTTGCCGGGGGTCTGGTGGCCTTCCTCGACAAGGATCTTGCCAAGGGTCGTCGTCTTCTAAACCTCATCTGACCTTGAGTGTTCCTTGTCTTCACAAAGATCTGCATGCCGCCATGGAGGTGCCTCCCGAGCCTTGGCCCAACGTGATATTGGAGACCGTTGGCTCAAGGGTGGCTCGCTCTGTTGGTGTGGGGCGAGCTGCCCCGGCAAGGATCTTGCTGGGGCTGCTGAGGCTGCCCCGTCAAGGGTCTTGCCGGGGGAACCTGCTTCGTCCCTCTGCTCTTTGTAGTCTTGGCCTTGGCGTCGCTCTTATTATCTTGGGCTTCGGTCTTACCTTGGGTCACCTCATCTGTTCTGCTTGGTGTGACAACAGGCGCGGCTCTGACTGCCCGTGCATAGGTATAGGGGTACAAAAACGCACCCCTCTTTTTGTACACTGACAGGAGCCCCCGGGCCTGGGCCACACATAAGCGCGACACATTGTTGGGCCAGGCCCAAAACGGTGCGCGGGCAGGCGGGGCGGTTTTTACCATGGTAATATTTTTCACGCGTTGCCCTTCCCACGACCCGCGCACGTGGCGCGGCGTGGAGGGGTGTGCGTGACGTGGGCGGCATGCATGGGGCGGTTTCCACACGCATGCGTCACGTCGTAGTAAAGAGGCGGCTTGCGCCTTCCCTGTAAAAAGAGGGAGGCGTGGAGGTGCAACTCATTTACTGAACGGGGCAGGGGCTGTAAGTGCATCTAGTGCCCCTTAGTGATTTTGGTGTATTGAAGACTTATAGGTTACGTGTCTAATGCGTTTATGAGTGTACACAGGTCTATAAGTCTATGAGGAGTTTGATATTTACAGAGAAAGTCGACCCCTAAAAATGAAGTTCTTCGACTGAAGACTTTGATATACTGAAGACTTTCTGAAGACTTTGAAAGTGAAGAAATAGGTGTGACCTTGAAGACTTGGTATTCATTCGAGGAACATGAAGCGTGAAGACTTTTGTTTTCGTAGTTTCATTTTCTCTTTCTTGAGTCATAGGAAACACCGTACTGTTAAAGGGGGTCGAGGAAATACTAAGGAGAAAATTTCCATGTGATGCTCAACTCAAATCCTACACCTACCAATCCCTTCGAGTGAAGCCATTGGAAATCTCATACAGTTCAGTCAATTTCTTCAGTGACAGAGACGCAGTTCTTCTGGTCACTGAGGACTTTGCTCTGACTGAGGAGTTAGGAATTCGCCAGTGCGAATTTCCTACACAGTGAGGAACATGATAGCCCTGAGGAATTTGAACCTCAAATTTCCGACCGTTGCTGTGCTACGCGCCAGCTGTCTCAAAATATCTTATCCACATAACGGTCATATCACTGAAGGGCATTTATGTCTTATCATGTCGGGCTGCTCCCTAGGCTATAGATAGCCGCCCCCTACAACCACTAGCTGGTTGGCTGCTCCGAGAGAACTTGACACTTGTCATTTTAGAGCAACCCATCCTCCGAGGACTTTGAGCGAAAATCATCAAGTGAGGAAAATCCAAACGCAAACCCAAACACCTACAAACCCAAAGTGATTGAGCATCACTGAAGAGATTGATCCTGCATCGGGCGAGCTCGACTGTGCTTCTTCCAGACGGTTAGGCGTCAAGGTCTAGAGCATCCAAGAGGAATTGTGGATCGCCGAGTGACCAAGTCTGTGAAGGTTTGGAAGTCACCTGAAGACTTACCACGAGTGATTGGGCGAGGACTGTGTGTCCTTAGCTCAAGGATAATACGGTGAGGACTGTGTGTCCGGGACTAGGTGTCCTCGAGTTTAAATACTCAGCCGCTCCAACCAGATGTACAACTGAGACAACAGTTGGAACTGGTCTACCAAATCATTGTCTTCACCAAGCTTACTGGTTCTATTTCCTCAACACTTTCATTTCCTCATTATTGTGTTGTGTGTTTGTTCATATCTGTATTTGAAGACTCTGACTGAAGACTTTCTCAATTTCCTCAGTTCAATTTCTTCAGTCTGTTTTGTCTTCATCTAGTGTTATCCTGTGTTTACGCTTTCTATACTCTGTGGTTGTCTTCATTTCATCATGATGACTTTGCTTGAATTCTGTTATGTTTTCATCTGAGTATTTATTCCGCTGCTAGTAGTTCTTCGCTAAGGAATTTCCTCACGATCAAATTCCTAAGTGAAGAATTTCATAAAAATCGCCTATTCACCCCCCTCTAGTCGATATAACGCACTTTCAATTGGTATCAGAGCAAGGTACTCCCTTGTTCTGTGTGATTTTGGTTTAACCGCCTAGAGTTTTAGTTATGTCGACCGCAGATATGAAGAAAGTGCCATGCCCCATCTTTGACGGTCACGAGTATCCCAAATGGAAGGCCATGATGAAGAAGCGTCTCATGGTGATGAACAGTGAGCTGTGGACCGTCACTGAGATTGGTCTGACCGATCTGTGCAAGATGGCGGAAGCTGATGACATTCGCAAGTACACTCAACTCAACCTCATAGCGAAGGCTGTCATCTGCTCCAGTCTGTCTCGAAACTAGTTCAGAAACATCATGCATCTCGATCAGGCGAAGCTTATCTGTGACCGTCTCTCTGATGTCTATGAAGGCCATCGAACCTGTCATGATCCTTGGTTCGAGGATTCAAGGAATCTCTCAAGTCAATGACATTTGAACCAGAATCATCATCCTCCTCACCATGTCTCATGGCAGATGGTGAACAGGTAACTGAATGCTATCTGTCTGAATCTAGTGATGATGAATCTGGTGATGAATTTGGACCCAGCTATGTCAAACTTGCCTCACTTGCTGCTAAACAACAAAGATCTTTGGAAAGAGCTAACAACATGCTTAGTAAGAGCAATGATATGTTGAGTAAAGAAATGGATCAATCACAAGCTTTGGCTGAAAGTCTTCAGAGACTTCATTCTAAGTATGACTCTCTTCAAGATCAGCATAACTCTCTCTTGTCTGATTTTGAGAAGATAAGAGTGAGTTATGAAGATCTTCAGAAGGAGCGCGATTCATTACTTGCTCAACAAATTAGCGCTGCTCAGGAAGAATTTATCCCTCCATGTTTAAAATGCATTGAACGAGAATCTGCTAATTCCTCACCTGAATGTTCAAATGCTTCAAATGTTACAAATTCTTCACCTGCCTCTGCTATCACTAAATCCTCATATGAGGACATTGCTAGTATCACTGATGATGCAGGGCTGAAGGAATTGTACATGACAGTCATGTAGAAAAGCCTCAAAGGGCATCAGACTCTTTGTGATGTGCTTAAAAAGCAGATCCTCAACAGGAACCCTAGGAAAGAGGGTATTGCCTTTGAGAGGAAACTCAATGCTGATGGTACATATTGGAAGCCTGAGCAGTACCGCAAAACCTCATGGGTTGCTGCAAAGGGACCTCCAGTTGATCCATCTAATTTATCTGGCTATACATGTGAATCTTCTCATTCTTCTGATGAGTCATTTGACTCCAACTATAAACTGTTCAAAAATCAGAATGGTGAAGTATTTGCTAAATATGTTGGCACTAACTGTAGGAATGATTCTCCTATGAAGAAAATCTGGGTTCCCAAAAGGTGCCTTGAAAGTCTTTAGGTGAATGTCCTTATGACACCACCTGTGAAGAAAAGGAAACCCCAGATCAAATTCTTCATATGGACCAAATTCTTCATATGGATCCAAGTCCTCATACGGACCAAATTCCTCAAGGGGATCAAATTCCTCACGTGGATCAAAGTCCTCATATGAACATCATTGTGCTAACAACTCTGTATCGCAGGGAAGAGCCAAGGGCTATGAATATGAGCATTATTCTTTAAATTATTATGTTCATAAGTCCTCGAAGAATTTCTCTGCTTATTCATATGCTTACCCTAACCCCTCTTATGTGAAACGTAATGGTTTGGCCGCTATGCCACCATTCTCATATGGAGCTCGCAGAGTGATGAACTCTTTGCCACCCCTTCAGATGTGGGTGGTGAAGAAAAAGAACTAATCTCTTATGCAGGGTCAGGTCTCCAGACGTACTGTAACGTCTGAAGAATTTGCTGGGGACCTGACAAACTGCCTGAAAGGACGCAGGCTAACCATGATGAAATGAACTTTCATTTCACACGTCCTCCCTCTGTTTTATCTGTCTTACTGCTTGATGAAATTGATCTGATGAATTGTGATATCATATTCTTCACCGCTGAAGTATATGAGATCGTAAGTTGTACTAATTCATCTGCAGGATGATCAACCCAAAGCCACTGAATGGCACTACTGGAATCAGCTACTTTTCCATCTGCCAGTTCTTTGCCGTCCGCTAGCAGACGGCAAAGAAGCTCTTTGCCATCACCTTCCAAAAAGCAGACGGCAAAGAACTGGCTGATGGCAAAGACCAAATTTGCCATCAGCCAGTTCTTTGCCGTCTGCTAGTGGATGGCAAAGAGGGAGGGGCCCCACTGATGAGCTGCAAAAAAAAAACCTAACGGCAAAGGGGGGCAAACGGCAAAGAGGGAGGGCCCCACGTAACGTTAACGGCTGCGCCCCACACCCCCCTCTCTCTCTTTCTCTCCCACCAGTTACTCTCCCCGCCGCCCTGTCGCACCACCCCGCCGCCGCTCCAGCGCCTCCCGCCCCGTCGCCCCACCACCCCGCCGCCGCCCCGTCGCCCCCGCCGCCCCCGCCGCCCCGGCGCCCCCCGCCCCGTCGCCCCCGCCCCGTCGCCGCCCCGGCACCTCCGCGCCCCGCCGCCCCAGGCCGCCCCGCCCCCTCCTCCGCCGCCCCAGGCCGCCCCGCCCCCTCCTCCGCCAGCCCAGGCCGCACCGCCCCCCTCCTCCACCCAGGTGAGCTCTCTGCTTTCTTTTTTTCCTTTTTTCTGTTTTTTTAGTTTTAGGTTTATGTTTAGTTTAGATTTAGTTTTAGTTTTAGTTTTAGGATTAGTTTTAGGTTTATAGGTTTAGTTTTAGGTTTAGATTTAGTTTTTTCCTTTTTCTGTTTTTTTAGTTTTAGGTTTAGGTTTAGTTTAGTTTTAGGAAAGAATAAGAAGAGAAAAGAGGAGAGGACAAGAAGAAGAAGAGGAGGAGGAGAAGAAAAAAGAACAAGATGAAGAGGAAGAAGAAAAAAGAGGAGAGGAGTAGAAGAAGAAGAGGAAAAGGGAAAGGAGGAAGAAGAAGAAGAAGAAGAAGAAGAAGAAGAAGAAGAAGAAGAAGAAGAAGAAGAAGAAGAAGAAGAAGAAGAAGAAGAAGAAGAAGAAGAAGAAGAAGAAGAAGAAGAAGAAGAAGAAGAAGAAGAAGAAGAAGAAGAAGAAGAAGAAGAAGAAGAAGAAGAAGAAGAAGAAGAAGAAGAAGAAGAAGAAGAAGAAGAAGAAGAAGAAGAAGAAGAAGAAGAAGAAGAAGAAGAAGAAGAAGAAGAAGAAGAAGAAGAAGAAGAAGAAGAAGAAGAAGAAGAAGAAGAAGAAGAAGAAGAAGAAGAAGAAGAAGAAGAAGAAGAAGAAGAAGAAGAAGAAGAAGAAGAAGAAGAAGAAGAAGAAGAAGAAGAAGAAGAAGAAGAAGAAGAAGAAGAAGACCCCCACCCCGACCCCGACCCCGACCCCGACCCCGACACCCGACCCCGAGCCTGACCCGACACCCCGACCCCGACACCCCGACCCCCCGAGCCTGACCCGACACCCCGACCCCCAAAACCCGACACCACACCCCGACCCCGACACCACACCCCGACCCCGAAACAACACCCCGACACCGACACGGCACTACCCCGACATCGACACGACACCCCGTCCTTTCATGCATTTAATCTTTTTGTACCTTCTGCATTCACGTTTTTTCAAATAACTGATGTGTTGGCCTTGTCATGCTGCAGGGGTTGGGAACACCAAGAAAGTGTCCGCCGGCCCAACTCCATCCTTGGAGTTCTGATTCGGCAAAACTTCCCGGGGTTTGTCACGTTGCCTGGTGAGGGTCGGCTTCTAGAGGTTGGATTGACTTGGGAGCACTACTTGGCTGCCCCGGCCCCGCCGGGTGAGATTATCGACGGTGTCTTGTGCAAGACGAGGGCAGACGTCGTGATCAGAAAGTTCTGGGTAATTGCTCCTTTACACAATTAAAAATCTTCAACTAGCTAGTTAGTAATTGTACTAATCAATATTGTCTCATTTGATTGCGGACATTCTACAGGTGTGAGGAGGGATACGAGGAGGAGGCGGATCATGTTATCCACAAGGAGTGCAAGCGCCTACTTCAGAACTTACGGCATGAGGTTCGAGTGCAGGCTGTTCGAGACTACTACGCCGTGCGTGGTATCAAGAAGCCTAAGCAGGAGTGCCGCGATAAGTTCTTGAGTAAGGAGAAGTACATGAAGGTAATTCTTAAGGCCTTGTACTTACTTCCTTCATTTAGTAATTCATAGCCTTAGCGCTGAAGTTTCTATTTGCTAACTTAGGCCCCTCCGAGATGGTGTGCGGATCGGATGGATTGTTGGGAGGTGTTGGTCAATGCGTGGTGCTCAGAAGAATGGCAGGCCACCCACAAAGAGGCCAAGGACAAACGTGCCCAAATGGAAGGTGTGCCACACCACCAAGGCAGCTCCAACTTATTTCAGTACAGGCGGAACTGGGTATGTGGTTTGCTTCATGATTCATGCAATTCATTCATCATGCTAGCTTTAGCCCTTTAATTACTAATTTACTTTGTTTCTCTCTTTCAGGCACGCTACAATAAGGCGGATAAGGTTCCAGAGGTGTACGACCTGTATGCCATGGCCCACACTGGCCCTTACAAGAAAGTCAAGGCATTCTCTGTGTCTGACCTCGATGATCCAAAGAACTTCACCAACATCTCCGCCCACGACAAGCTTGTGCAATATAGAGATCAGGGGAAGGTGAGGAAAGGGGAGGACTTTAACCCGATCCAGGGTCCCATTGATACAGAGCTGCTGATGATATCTGGTGGCGGGAGGTCCCATGGCTCCATAGCCATGGGAGATGGACTTATCCGTTGTCCTAGAACTCTCCCGGAGATCAAGGCGCGCCAGTCGAGCTCCGCTCCTGAGATAAGGCCTCGTGAACGGCCAGTCCAACTCGCCTTCAAGGTTAGTTATACGTACTCAGCTATCTTTCTCCATTACATTGTGTGCGCTTCCATCAATGATTACAAATGGTCATGTGAGTGGTGTTGCAGGCTGCTATACAGAGTGAGAGAGATAGAATGGAGAAACTTCTGGCGGAGGCGGTGGAGAGGCAGCGGGAGTTGGAGGAGAAGACGACAAAGATGTTGGAGGAGGAGAGGGCACGGAATGACATGCAGGCAAGGGCCATGTACGAGCTCCTTGTGGTAAGTTTCTTCTACAGATTACTTGCTAGTCTTAACATTTGAGTCTCATTACTAACTAGTATGACTCTGTTGTGAAAACCAAATGTGCAGTCTGTGTGCGAGAACTCCGGTCAGACCGCTCCGCCGATGCCAGTGATTGCTCCTGGGAGCACGGTGAGTTTAATTTGAATGGACATTACTTGCTAGTCTTAAAATTTGAGTGTCATAATGCTAACGAGACATTGGAAATGATCTTTGGTGCAGCTTAACTCCAGAAACGCATCGCACGATGCTTCTCCAGCTACCGGCGCGAGCCAGCCCGCTCCTTCTCCAGCTACCGGCGCGAGCCAGCCCGCTCCTACACCTCCGTGATCATGGTAAGTTTCTCTAGTGTTTTGCTTAACAAATGCATAAAGACCTAGACTTAGCTTTATTTCCTCCAATATGCTTACCATAATGACCTAGAGTTAGCTTCTTTTCCTCCAAAATGACTTAATAAGCTTACTGACCTCATAAACCATCCATTCTACCTAAGTTAGCTCTAAAACGATATATACTTAGCTTACTTATGTCAAAAATTGCATAATTAACTTAGTTAGCTCATAAACGATCCATTTTACCTAAGTTAGCTCTAAAATGACTCATTTTACCTTAGTTAGCTTATAAGTGATCCAATTTATCCAAGTTAGCTCTAAAATGACCCATTTTACGTAGATTAGCTCCTAAATGATCCATTTTACCTACGTTAGCTTTAAAATGACCCATTTCACCTAAGTTATCTCCAAAATGACCCATTTCACCTAGGTTAGCTCCAAAATGACCCATCTTACCTAGGATAGCTTATAAATGATCCAGTTTATCCAAGTTAGCTCTAAAATGACCCAATTTACCTAGAGTAGCTCCTAAACGATCCATTTCACCTAAGTTAGCTAAAAACGATCCATTTCACCTAAATTAGCTCTTAAATGATCCATTTCACCTAAGTTTGCTAAAAAACGATCCATTTCACCTTAGTTAGCTCAAAAAGATCCATTTCACCTTAGTTAGTTCAAAAATGTGGCATTTCACCTTAGTTAGCTCATAAACGACCCATTTCAACTAAGTTAGCTAAAAAACGATCCATTTTACCTTAGTTAGCTCAAAAACGATCCATTTCACATTAGTTAGCTCAAAAACGATCCATTTCACCTTAGTTAGCTAAAAAAATGATGCCCTTCACCTTAGTTAGCTCATAAAAGACCCATTTCAACTAAGTTAGCTCATAAATGATACATTTCAACTAGGTTAGCTCATAAACAACCCATTTCAACTTAGTTAGCTCATAAATGATCCATTCCACCTAAGTTAGCTCATAAATGATCCATTCCACCTAAGTTAGGTCATAAATGACATATACTTCTTGTTATAGTCTTCTTCTTGTTCTATTCATCTATTTCTAACTTCATATTTACCATTTTGCAGATTTCACTCACTTCATGGAAGCTAGCTTGCTAGGATGGAGTGCTTGCTTTTTCTTTGCTAAAACTTTGCATTGTATCTAGCTTGCTATGATAGAACTTGCTATGTTGATGAAACTTTGCTATGTAATATGTATATGGAACAATGTGTATGGATGGAACTTGCTATATATGTTGACGAAACTTTGCTATGCCATATATATGTATATGGAATTATGTGCTGGATATGTGATATGTGTGCTGGATATGTTTGCTGTTAAATATGTGATATATTTGCTGTGAAAATTGTTGGATTAAGAAAAAACAAAAAAAAGAGACAATATACAGGCTCTTTGCCGTCAGCCACCGACGGCAAAGGGCTCTTTGCCATCAGCAGCGGATGGCAAAGAGGCCATGTGGCAGGCAGCTGTGCTTCCTGGGAGGCTGAACAATTTGGTCAGTTTGCCTACAGTGGCTGACGGCAAAGGCTTTGCCGTCCGCGACGGACGGCAAAGAGCAAAAACTTTGCCTACAGCGGCGGACGACAAAGGCCTGCCATGTAGTGACGTCGGCTGACATCACACGGCGAACGGCAAAGGCCTTCCGAAGTTTGCTGTCAGCGGCGGACGGCAAAGGCCTGCCGTTAACCACCTAACGGAGTAACATCGCACTTATTGCCGTCTGCACTCTTTGCCGTCCGCTGCTGATGGCAAAGGCTCCTTTGCCGTCAGCCGCCCGAAGCAGACAGCAAAGTACCTCTTTGCCGAACCTTACTTTGACGTCACCTTTTGCAGTCCGCGGCAGACGGCAAATACCTTTGCCGTCAGCCATCCATGCCTTTGCTGTCCGCCATGGCTGACGGCAAAGTAGCTGATTCCTGTAGTGTGGGTACTTGATAGTGGATGTACAAATCACATGACTGGTGACAAGAATCTTTTAATGGATGCTCCCTTATCATCGTCACATATGAAGCATATCATCTTCGTCGACAAAAGCAAAAGTCAGGTATTGGGTCTAGGTAAAGTTGCTATCACAAAGGATCGACACATGGACAAAGTCATGCTTGTTGAGTCCTTAGGATACAACCTTATGTCTGTCTCAATGCTTTGTGATCTCGATATGGTTGT
Organism: Aegilops umbellulata; assembly: GCA_032464435.1. Taxonomy (NCBI): domain Eukaryota; kingdom Viridiplantae; phylum Streptophyta; class Magnoliopsida; order Poales; family Poaceae; genus Aegilops; species Aegilops umbellulata. The sequence goes on along the minus strand of CP136059.1, from coordinate 374,842,833 downwards.
TGTCTTTGGCAAGTATCGTTGTGTTGTGATTATGGAAGCTGACAATTCCAAAGTCTTCGAAGGCTTTAGGAGAGGAGACTTGTATATTGTTGATTTCTCTGCAGATTCACAACCAGCCGTGTGCCTACTTGCAAAAGCTTCAGAAGGATGGCTATGGCATCGACGACTTGGTCATGCAGGCATGAGGAATTTGCACACGCTTGCGAAGAAGAAGCATGTCATTGGCATTGAGAATGTCAAATTCCTCAAGGATCACTTGTGCGGTGCCTGTGAAGCTGGAAAGATGACAAAGACCAAGCATCCAGCAAAGACCATCATGACCACTACTCGACCATTTGAATTGCTTCACATGGATCTCTTCGGTCCTAATCATTATTCCTCTGTTTCAAATGAAGCATCTCCATATGGCTTTATTATTGTTGATGATTACTCTCATTACACATGGGTACACCTTGTCTCTTACAAAACTGAAGTGCAGGAAGTCTTCAAACGATTTTCCTCGAGGGCTTCAACCAACTTTGGTGTGAAGATCAAGCACATTAGAAGTGACAATGGAACTGAGTTCAAGAATTCGGGTCTCGATGACTATCTTGATGAACTTGGTATTACTCATGAATTATCTGCTCCTTATACTCCTCAACAGAATGGCGTTGTGGAACGCAAGAACAGGACTCTTGCTGAGATGGCTCGCACTATGCTTGACGAATACAAAACCCCTCGTCGTTTCTGGGTTGATGCAATTGATACTGCGTGCCATATCATCAACATAGTATATCTTCACAAATTCTTCAAAAAGACTGCCTATGAACTCCTCACTGACAAGAAACCCAATGTGAGTTATTTCAAAGTCTTCGGTGCCAAATGCTGGATTAGAGATCCTCATCACAACTCTAAATTCGCACCGAAAGCACATGAAGGTTTTATGCTTGGTTACGGAAAGGACTCGCACACCTACAGAGTCTTCAACAATGTTCTTCACAAGATTGTTGAAACTGTAGATGTGCGGTTCGATGAAACTAATGGCTCGCAAAGAGAGCACCTACCTTCTGTGATAGATGAACCAGCACCTGAGGATTCTATCAAACACAAGGCTACTGAAGATGTCATTCCTACTGAAGAATCTGCTGAAGAATTCATTCCAGAACATGAAGAACGTCGAGCTGATGCACTTGAAGAAAATGATGAGGAAATTGATGCTGAAGAAAATGCTGATCAAATTCCTCAACGACAACCAGCTCACCCTTGCGTTGCAAAAGAAGTGCAAGTGGAGAAGATCATCGATGACATTAGAGCACCAGGTCCTCTCACCCGCTCAAAAGCTTCACATCTATCTAACTTTTGTGGGCACTTTGCTTTTGTCTCTATCACAGAGCCCGCTAAGGTAGATGAAGCATTTCTGGAGCCTGAGTGGATTCAGGCCATGCAAGAAGAATTACATCAGTTCAAGCTCAACAATGTATGGGAACTAGTCAATCGTCCCGATCCTCATAAGCACAACATCATTGGCACAAAGTGGATCTATCGCAACAAGCAAGATGAAAATGGTGTTGTGGTGAGGAATAAGGCTCGACTACTAGCTCAAGGCTACACACAGGTTGAAGGAATTGATTTCGATGAAACTTTTGCACCTGTTGCTAGACTTGAGGCTATTCGCATATTACTTGCTTATGCTAACCATCATGATATCATCTTATATCAAATGGATGTGAAAAGTGCATTCCTCAATGGTAAGCTTGAGGAAGAAGTATATGTTGCTCAACCCCCAGGTTTTGAAGATCCAAAACATCCTGACAAAGTCTTCAGACTTAACAAGGCCCTCTATGGACTCAAGCAGGCCCCACGGGCGTGGTATGATACATTGAAGGAATTCTTCATGAAGAAAGGCTTCACACCCGGTTCACTCGATCCCACTCTCTTTACTAAATCTTATGATGGTGAACTGTTTGTGTGCCAAATATATGTTGATGATATCATCTTTGGCTGTACTGACCAACGTTGTAGTGATGAATTTGCCTATATGATGAGTGAAGAATATCAAATGTCTATGATGGGAGAGTTGAAATTCTTCTTAGGTCTTCAAATTCGTCAACAGCGCAATGGCATATTCATATCTCAGGAGAAATACCTCAAGGATGTCCTGAAGAAATTCGGCATGCAAGACTGCAAAGGCATCAAAATTCCAATGCCCACAAGTGGTCATTTATGCACTGATGAAAATGGTACTGACTTCGATCATAAGGTATACCGCTCCATGATTGGCTCCTTATTGTACTTATGTGCATCTAGGCCAGATATAATGCTTAGTGTTTGCATGTGTGCCCGATTTCAAGCTGCACCGAAGGAATCACACCATAAGGCTGTGAAGCATATTCTTCGATATCTAGCTCACACACCAACACTAGGATTATGGTATCCCAAGGGCTCGGATTTTGATCTCATTGGATATTCTGACTCTGACTATGCTGGTGACCGTGTGGACCGCAAGTCAACATCTGGTACTTGTCATTTCCTCGGACGATCTTTGGTCTGTTGGTCCTTGAAGAAACAGAACTGCGTATCACTGTCTACTGCTGAAGCTGAGTACATTGCTGCTGGTTCTTGCTGTGCTCAACTGCTATGGATGAAGCAAACACTCAAGGACTATGGTATCAACGTGAAGAATGTGCCTCTCCTCTGTGACAATGAGAGTGCCATCAAGATTGCTCACAACCCAGTTCAGCACTCGAAGACAAAGCATATTGAGATTCGTCATCATTTTCTTCGTGATCATGTGTTGAAGGGCGACATTTCTATTGAACATGTGAAGACTGAAGAACAGCTAGCCGATATCTTCACTAAGCCCTTGGATGAGAAGAGATTTATCAAGTTGCGGTGTGAGCTAAATATCTTAGAGTCTTCGAATGTACTTTGAAAAGGCACTCATCCTAACACTTATGCAAAATTGATGACTTAGATGTGCAACACATGAAGAAATGTTTTTCTTCAATCAATGAAGAATAACACTCTAAGTGTGAAGAAATTAATGAAGAATTTGATTCTCAGAACCCTACGACAATTGTACGCGGTGTCTGAAATCATCATTCTTATACGGTGGGTCACGCCACCACAAAAGTTGAAAATCTTCAATTTGAGTTTTTCCTCAGCTTTTGAAATTCCTCAGTTGTTCATATTCTTCAACTTGCAAAATCTTCACTTGTGCCATCGTTTTTCTTCATTGGCTATATATATATATATATACATACATATATATATATATACATACATATATATATATATATATATATATATATATATATGAGTTTATGTCCTCTACAACATTCACTTATAGCTATTTTTTCAAGTTGGATCTTCTGCTAAGTGAATGTGATCGGACCCTTCCCCTCTATGCTATACTCAATCCAATCTGTTCACAAATTCTTCATGTGCGTTCTATTTGAAACTCGTTCAAATTCTTCACTGTGTCCTTGTCAGCTGAAGAAAGTGCGAACGGAACGTTAAAACTGATCTTATCCAAACTTTCGGTTTTGCCGCTCAAACCATTCCGCATCCCATGATGCATTATTTTACTCACCCACGATCTTACACGATCTCCACTACACAGTACGTGGGTGACACATGTCGTGAGAAGGAGAACGGCCAGGGGCACGTTCGTCCCAAATCTTCGGACGAGCAGTTTTTCACCATGGCTATAAATACCCCTGTCCCCTTCCTCACTTCTTTTACCCCGCTCGATCTCACCCCCCCGCTCGAGCTTCCGAACCCTAGCGCCGCCGCTACTCCATCGTCGCCGGTGAGGAAGAGCTTCACTGCCTCGACCTCGTCGCCGTCGTACTCGCGTCGACTGCGGAAATCTTCACCTCCGCCGCCGCCGTAGACGTCTTCCTCCGCCAAGTTAGGGCGTGGAAGATCTGCATCGACGAACTTCCCTGTTTCAACTCACAGTTCGTCGTGTTCTTCGTTTCAGGGTAATTAAAAGCTACTTTTACTGCCCTCTTTGATTCGAAACTTTTATACAAAATCTTCAAAGGTGTTTTATTCTTCAAATCCTTACACGCAGAACACCTCACAAGTTATCTATTCTTGATTCATTTCCCTAAGCATCAATTTCTTCAAAGATTCCTCAATTGTGTGGATCTCCGATCTATACAACTCTGGAACCTAAGATATAGCGCGCTTAGTGAAATTCTTCAAGACGCATCTGGTCAAATTCCTCAAACTTGTTCTTTATTAAAAACCCTCTGAGAACGCATATGACCTCTCCAAATTCCTCGCAACTATACTCTGTTCACAGGTACACATGTCCGCTGCTGAATCATTAGGTTCTCATCAACTTAACTCATTTGCAGCGTTCCTCGAAGAAAAGTTGCATACTTCTTCAGAGAACTCAATTGTTCAAATTCCTCAACTAAAGAAAATGGCTGATGGTAAAAGGCCTCAGAAAGGAGGAAAGAAGCCTGAGGTTATGACTACATTTGAAATCCCTGAGGATATTTATAAAGATTACTTCACACCTGATGAATCCAAATTTGGCAAAGAAGATAAAAATCAGGCAAGGTGCGCATCCAAAGGATTGAAAGGAGATGGGCACGTGAATGGAGGGAGTACTGGTACGTCACTACCAAGTACATGAAGAAATTCGCACTGAACCCTCCATGCCCAAGAGCCCCATTGGCACCTGGCCAAGTGGCTGATCCCACTAGCATCAAGCGCGGTGAGGATTTTCCTACAGAATGGGCCAATCGCCAAGCTAAATTGGCAAGGCAAGCCAGAGAAGCAGTGAGGAAATTTAATGAAGACTCTGCTGCTGCTGCTGCCACTTAGGCCTCTGTCAAGCCGAGGAAATCAATACCCAAGAAGCCCGCTCGCAAGCCAAGTGCTTCACCAGCAATGCCCTCACGGCCAAGTTCCTCTGCAATGCCCTCATGGCCAGACACCTCAAAATCTTCAAAGCAAATTCCTCATGCTGCTCCTGCTCCACCAAAATCCTTAGCAGCTCCTCCACAATCCTCAGCTGTCCCGACAAAGTCCTCAGCACCTGTGCATCTGGCCTCGTGCCAAAGGACTACTGGCGTCTCTATCGCCTCTGGTGTCTCAGCTAGTTCCTCAGCTGCACCAAGTTCCTCAGCTGGACCCTCTCTGCTGAAGGAAAAGGCTACTACTGGACGCGGAACTCGCCCAAGTCCCAAGAAGAAGCAGGTAGTCTTCACTGTACCATCTGATGATGATGAAGCTGATGAAGAAGAACTTGCTGAAATCATCAGAGACCGCCAAGAAAGGGCTGCTAAAGCCAAAGGCACACCTGTGCCCCTACTGCTGGATCCAAGGGCGATCCTTGATTACATCAATATCTGGCATAAGGATGCAAACACACCTATGCCTGACTTCAAAATGACTCCTGGCCAAAGTCACATGCTGACTCACTTCATCCAAGAGGAGAAGTGGAAATATGATAGGGCCAGGCAAATCAAGAAATCGCAGTATAGGAAAGAGAAACTGCTGAGGAAAAATGTTCTCACGATGAAGCCTGAAGAACTCATCAAGATGCAGGCTGACATCAAAGCCCTCAGCGACGACTTTGATGCATACTATGCTGACTGGAAAGGAGCAAAAGTCAGGTTTGTGAAACTGACTGAGAAATTCACCAATGTTGCAGCCCCATCGCAACAAGAAATTCCTCAAGCTGAACCTTCAGCACAGCCCACTGAAGAACATGCCAGCACCGCTGATGACTTTCAGGCTGCTGAAGAAAATACTAGTTCCAGGGCTGATGACTCCACTCCAGCCACTGAAGACATTGCAAGGGCATTCACTAGTGGTGCACCTGAAGAAACTGAAAAAGAAAGGACAACTGCATCAGTTGCTCCTGAGGAAAATCAACCAGATTCCTCAGCTCCACCTGCGCCTACACCAACTCCTATCCTTCCATCTGCTTTGGATGTGAAGAAAACCAAGGCTGCAGAGCGAGCTGCAGTGAAGAAGAGGAAAGCTTCAAATGCTTCAGAATCTTCAGCTCCCAAGAAGATGAAGCCCATGACCAGCTCCTTTGCCAATCCAATTGATGTTGTTCCTATCTCATCCATGCCATCAAAGGACCTTGTTCCTTTTGGTGAAGATTATGAGATCCCAAGTGGATCAGATGAAGAAACTCAATCTGCTGCTTCCTCAGAGCAGATTGATGAAGAAATTGAAGTGGATTCAATCCCTTCAACCCCAGTGATCTCATCACCAATGCCTCAGTTTGATGCTGAAGAGGCTGGTGTTGAAGAAATTGATGATGAAGATGTGGATATTGGAAGCACAACTCCAGTGATGAATGGCGACTTTTGGGAAAGTTAGCATCCCAATTCCCCACTCTTCACCCCACTGCAGCAAATTCCTCACTCCCCTGCACAAACTGTTCAAATGGGCTCTCAAGAAACTCATCCCACTGCATCTGTGAATGAAGAAATTCCAGCAACTAGTGCTGAAGAAACTGCTGCTGAAGCTGAAAAGGTGACTGCACCTGAGGAGGAACCAAAAATTCCTCAGCCTGAAGAAACTGAGATCGTGATTCCTGAGGTAGTGATGCAACTCACTGACACTCCTCTGCCCAAGCCAAAGGATCCGTTCTCAAGGAAACAAAAATTCAAGGCTGAAGACTTCTTTGGCGAGCATGTGTTCTTCACTGAATACAACCCTTACGATTCTGCTCGCATAAGGAAGAGGCGCTTCTGGACAGCAAGTCAAGCAAATTTCTATTCCTAAGTGCTTTTCAACAAGGACAAAGTCTTCGACCATGCACATATTCCTCATGTGGATATGGAGTCCATGCCGTGCTTCACGCCAGTCCTCAGTGTTCTTCACGACACTGGACTGCTCAATTTCTGCACTGACATATGCGATTGGAATGAAGAACTCATTCTTCAGTTCTATGCAACATTGCACATCACCGGCAACTCTGAAGATGTCAATTCATGGGTTCTGGACTGGATGACTGAGAACACCCACTATAAGGCCCCAACATCTGAATTGCTTCGTGCCGTTCCTCTGAGTCCACCCACTGAAGATGCACGTTGTATTTACAACGAACCTGAGCTTTCAAATCACTATATGCAAGTGCTAATGAAGCCTTTGAAGCCAGGGCAGGCCCCTGGAACCACATTCCTCGTCAAGGAATTTTTGTATGTGCCTAGGACTGTCTAACGGATTCTGACAAAGACAATGAGTCCCATCAAAGGCCACGACTCAAGTGATGAAGAAGTCATTGGCATCATGAAGAACATGCTTTTCAACATCTGTCACGGCGTTCCCGTCAACTTCCATGATTTCTTCATGAGGACTTTGGCAAATATCGCTATGTCGCCATTTGAGCTGAAGCCTTATGCACCTTGGATTATGAGATTCATCAGGAAAAGGTCTTCACTCAACTACAAAGCTGAAACTCTAAACCACTGCAACTACTTGCCTCCCATTGAAGTCCTCAAACGGACATTTTTCTCAGCAGAAGAAAAGGGCAAGGCTACTGCTGTGATAGATGAAGGCATTCGTCCATTGGATGGTCAACTTCGCAAGGCTGCATCTTACTCCACCAATGATGACTCTGCCACACATGACTCTGCCGCCAACACTGCCAAGCCAAATCCTCAAGCCACAGCATCCAGGGTGATGACTGATCGTGAGTTACTCCTCAGTCTTCATCAAAAGGTTGATCGCAATCACAAATGGGTCAAGCGTCAGTTTGGTTCAATTCTTCACAATATGACTTCAACACACAATGCAGTGAAGAAAAACCACTACTACCTTCATGAAACCCTCAACCGCACCTGGGCTGTTCTGTCTCAAGTCTACAGCGCTGATGATCTGAAGAAAATGGGTCTCAATGAAGAATTTGCCTGGTCTGCACCTCCTACGAAGAAATACAAGAAGGTCCCAGTTCCTTCTTTGGTGGCCAGTTCATATTCTTCATCACGCGACACAGATGAAAATGAAGACTTGGACGACCCTGCGGCAGGCCCTACATCAACGACCGACCCCAACAACGCTGGCGCTCCTTCATCAACTTGAATATCTTCAGGGGCGTTAGTCCTCAGTTTCGATCCTTTTGGTCATTCGATGACAAAGGGGGAGAAATCTGAGTTAGTCTTCAAGCGGGTCTATAATTATGGGCATTTTTTTATCTGCTACGTTACAACTCTCGTTCTTCCGAACCTTTTATTGGATCGAGTTGTAATATTAAACCCTATGGTGCGCTGATACTTTTGTTGCACTATACTCTGATACTTTTGATGCGCTATTCTGCATGCTTATTCCTCATTAATATTATCGCACGCATGCTGAATTACATCAGGCACCATATTTCATCATGCATTTCAAATTCTTCCTATTATATATCAAATGCGTGTATGAATTACAAGATATAGGGGGAGATCTCCATGATTCAACTCTTCAAGTGTGCATTGCTTCAAAAGAAAATTCCTCACTATGCACATCTTCAGGGGGAGTTCTTCTATATCTTGCAATCAAATTCCTCAATATCAGTTTTTACACTTCATATATTTATCCCCGTTGAAAACTTAACCTATGTTGTCATCAATCACCAAAAAGGGGGAGATTGTAAGTGCATCTAGTGCCCCTTAGTGATTTTGGTGTATTGAAGACTTATAGGTTAAGTGTCTAATGCGTTTATGAGTGTACACATGTCTATAAGTCTATGAGGAGTTTGATATTTACAGAGAAAGTCGACCCCTAAAAATGAAGTTCTTCGACTGAAGACTTTGATATACTGAAGACTTTCTGAAGACTTTGAAAGTGAAGAAATAGGTGTGACCTTGAAGACTTGGTATTCATTCGAGGAACATGAAGCATGAAGACTTTTGTTTTCATAGTTTCATTTTCTCTTTCTTGAGTCATAGGAAACACCATACTGTTAAAGGGGGTCGAGGAAATACTAAGGAGAAAATTTCCATGTGATGCTCAACTCAAATCCTACACCTACCAATCCCTTCGAGTGAAGCCATTGGAAATCTCATACAGTTCAGTCAATTTCTTCAGTGACAGAGACGCAGTTCTTCTGGCCACTGAGGACTTTGCTCTGACTAAGGAGTTAGGAATTCGCCAGTGCGAATTGCCTACACAGTGAGGAACATGATAGCCCTGAGGAATTTGAACCTCAAATTTCGGACCGTTGCTGTGCTACGCGCCAGCTGTCCCAAAATATTTTATCCACATAACGGTCATATCATTGAAGGGCATTTATGTCTTATCATGTCGGGCTGCTCCCTAGGCTATAAATAGCCGCCCCCTACAACCACTAGCTGGTTGGCTGCTACGAGAGAACTTGACACTTGTCATTTGAGAGCAACCCATCCTCCGAGGACTATGAGCGAAAAACATCAAGTGAGGAAAATCCAAACCCAAACCCAAACACCTACAAACCCAAAGTGATTGAGCATCACTGAAGAGATTGATCCTGCATGGATCCGACGCTTGTTACCTTTGAAGACTGTGCTTCTTCCAGACGGTTAGGCGTCAAGGTCTAGAGCATCCAAGAGGAATTGTGGATCGCCGAGTGACCAAGTCTGTGAAGGTTTGGAAGTCACCTGAAGACTTACCACGAGTGATTGGGCGAGGACTGTGTGTCCTTAGCTCAAGGAGAATACGGTGAGGACTGTGTGTCCGGGACTAGGTGTCCTCGAGTTTAAATACTCAGCCGCTCCAACCAGATGTACAACTGAGACATCAGTTGGAACTGGTCTACCAAATCATTGTATTCACCAAGCTTACTGGTTCTATTTCCTCAACACTTTCATTTCCTCATTACTGTGTTATGTGTTTGTTCATATCTGTGTTTGAAGACTCTGACTGAAGACTTTCTCAATTTCCTCAGTTCAATTTCGTCAGTCTGTTTTGTCTTCATCTAGTGTTATCCTGTGTTTACGCTTTCTGTACTCTGTGGTTGTCTTCATTTCATCATGATGACTTTGCTTGAATTCTGTTATGTTTTCATCTGAGTACTTATTCCGCTGCTAGTAGTTCTTCTCTAAGGAATTTCCTCACGATCAAATTCCTCAGTGAAGAATTTCATAAAAATCGCCTATTCACCCCCTCTAGTCGATATAACGCACTTTCAGGGGCGCGGTCTTCAAGGCGTCCACTCCCCATGATCACGGGGCGGGGAGAGGTCGCTTCGCCCGTCCCCTCGGTTCTGCACGTCCGCCACGCGTCCTCCATGCACCTAGGGTGGCAATCGATGGAGGCGGGAAACTGGGTCGTCGCTGGTTGGGGAAGCGGGTCGGTCCTGATTCCCCGTGCCTTTGGTGGCTGGATTGGCCAAGCGGGGCGGCCGAGCCTCATCCCCGCCTTCTTATAAAGAGGGGGAAGGGGGGATGGCGTCCTGCACTCTTCCGTCATCTATCTCCTCTCGCTTCTGCTTCTTCCTTTCACTCGCCATGGAGAAGGGGAATCCTGGTCCCTCGACGGTGGCGGCGACCGTCGCCGCCCGACAGCGCGTCCCTCCTCCTCCTGAGCCAGCGGTGGTGGAATTGGCCGCGAGGGGAAGGGGGAAGGGGCGAGGTCGTGGGTGAGGCCGGGGCAGAGGTCGTCGTGCTCGGGGTAGAGGAGGACAGGGCGACGCGCCGGCTTCGCCCCCGCCAATTATGCCTTTTCCAATGGAAGGCCGCGTTGGAGACTAGCCCCGTGAGTTCTTCATCAGGCTGCACCAGCCTCTGCGTCGCCGTCTTCGTTTTCCCGCCCCGTGTGCTCGGGAGATGGAGCGTGACCCGCCCCAATCCCTCAGATTGCACATGAGGGGTTGTGGGAATGGGGGCACGTGGTTCGACGTCGACTTCCCGACTCCTCGGGTCATGTACCTCCGTCGTGGGTGGAAGACGTTCACTCGTATCCACAGCCTGACGGCAGGGCTCGTCCTCTATTTCAAATTAATGGAGGATGGCCTGCTCTCCGTCAAGGTCTTCGGCGACTTCGGGACTCGCCTGAAGTGCTGCGTGGAGAGATCCTCCGATGGAGATTCCGATGATGGAAGCTCTTCCTCGAGCGAAAGTGACGAGGAGGACAACGGGGCAGATGACAGGGATGAGTCCGACTAGGCGTCAGATGCCCCGCACCTGGGCGGGTGCGGCAGCAGCAACATCTGCACCTGGCTGCTCCTCCGGCAGAGTTTTGCCGGGGTGGGGCCAGCTCCTTGAACTTCTTGGGGCCGTCTCCTTGGGCGGCTGGCGTCGGGAGGCTGCGGAAGAGGAAGAGGGCGGGAGACAAGGCCATCAACTCGGAGTACGCGGGCACCGACGCCTTCGTCGCGTACTGCCGGTCCTGCTGCCTCGTCTTCTAGCTCCTTTCCTGGCACCGTCATCACCAGCCCGCCCCTGGGCGGTCACCGAGGTGTTCTCTTGGTGCTTTCTTCTACTCGTAGCTCACCTAGGCGCCCCTTTTGCCCTCTCGCCTCCTTGACCTGCCTCCTAAGGAGAGGGACAAGAAAGGGATTATTGGCGCCTTATCCTTCTTCTTTAGTTAGTAAGCCCGCGGGCCTTTGTTAAATTCAGAACTTGTAATCCCCTTGCTCATGTTTTTCATTCCGTATGAACTGTACCTGTATGGGATGTTTTTAATGAAAAAGGGATGCTTGCTGGGTTTTTCGTTCGTGGGTAGATCCCGCGACAAGGAGCGAATCCTTGTTATTGTTTAAGATAAATGTTTTTTGCCTGGCAATAAGCCTTGTTGTCCCCCACTCCACTCGACCGTTCTCGCACTCTTGGCGGAGGCAGGGATGAAGTGGGATTTAGGCTCCTCATTCTACCTCCTTGCCGCCGCGGCTACAACCAAATCCGGACCTAGGAAATAATCCTTAGGTATAGGAAAAAGGGGAGCACGACAGCCTATATAGAGATAAAAACGAGGTTTCACATGCCCCAGTTCTGTTCCGAAATGCATGACAGAGGATAAAAGACTTATCTGGATATGCAGCCCCCGGCAATCTCATCTTGCCGCGGTTGGATCCTTATGCTTGCAGCCCCCGGCAACTCTGGTTTGCCGGGGTCGGGACGCCGGTCCGTTTTCTTTCTTCCAAGTAGCTCGGCAGAAGTGCTCATGTGCCCTGCGAACCAAAGGAGGACAGAAGAAAAACAGATAGACGCGCACTCGACCTCTAAGCTAGGGGTTAGCCGCTGCTGAGCACTGTCAACCCTAACCAAGGAAGAGACTCGACCTAGCATGCATGCTATGACTTAGGGCGCCAGCGCTTCATTTATTTATGCTTAGGGTTTGCGCCTGGCTTTGTATGAAGGGTTACATGCCTTGCCGGCAAAGCTTGTACAAAAGGTGGCTTGCCGGAAGGCCCAGCAAGCCGCGCCTTATGGGTAAAACTTGCGAAGATGCTCGATGTTCCATGAGTTGCTCACTGGGACGGCATCTTCGGTCTCCAGGCGGACTGCGCCGAGCCTGGTGACTCGTATTACCAGATAAGGGCCTTCCCACTTCGGCGTCAACTTGTTGGCATTCTTGGCCGGCTGAACGTGCTGAAGAACAAGGTCGCCTTCCTCAAAGCTTCGGGCATGAACCTTGCGGCTATGGTAGCGGCGCAAGGCTTGCTGGTAGCACGCTGCTCTCACAGCCGCTCGAAGACGATCTTCCTCAAGGAGCGTCGCGTCATCTTGGCCCAACTGCTCTTGCTCAAGCTCATCATAAGCGAGCACTCGAGGTGACCCGTATATGAGTTCCGTGGGGAGAACTGCTTCTGCCCCGTAGACCAAGGAAAAAGTTGTCTGGCTGGTGGCTCGATTTGGCGTCGTTCTGATCGACCAAAGAACCGTCAGCAATTCATCAATCCAGCGCCTTCCGCTCTTGCACAGCTTGTCAAAAGTCTTTGTCCTTAGGCCTCACAACACTTCAGCATTCGCCCTCTCCGCTTGGCCGTTGCTCCGTGGGTGTGCCACGAAAGCAAATCAGACCTTGCTGCCGAGGTCTTGAATGTATTGCATGAAGGTGTGGCTCGTGAACTGCGTGCCGTTGTCGGTGATGAATCTATTTGGCACACCAAAATGGCAGACCAGTCCTTTGAAAAACTTGACAGCTGACTGAGCAGTCACCTTTCTCACTGCTTCCACCTCCGGCCACTTTGTGAACTTGTCGATTGCAACGTACAAGTACTCAAAGCCCCCGACAGCGCGGGGGAAAGGGCCCAGTATGTCGAGCCCCAAGACCGAGAATGGCCAGGAGTGAGGGATTTTTTGAAGGGCTTGGGCTGGTTGATGAAGCTTCTTTGAATGGAACTGGCACGCTTCACACTTGGTTACTAGTGCTGTCGCATCCTGGAGGGCGGTGGGCTAGAAGAATCCTTGCTGGAACACCTTTCCGGCAAGGGCCCTCGACCCTATGTGTGAGCCACATATGCCTTCATGTATCTCCGCCAACAGCTCCAGTCCTTCCTCCCGGGGGATGCACATCAATTTCACGCCGTTCGGCCTTCTCCTGTACAGGACGTCATCGACGAACTGGTATAGGGCAGACTGACGGGCTATTTTCTCCGCTTCTTCCTGCTCCTCAGGAAGCTCCCCTGTTTTGAGGAATCAGACGGTATGCTGCACCCACGTCGGAGCCTAGGGCTCGATGACAAGGACCAAAGGCTTTTCTTCCGCCATGGGAGCGGCTGTCTCTACGGCTAGGGCTTGACGCCCTGCCGGAGGCAGCTGCTCTTGGGCAAGCTCAGCGTCTGCGGCAGCACCCTTGCTAGCAGCCCTAGAGCGCTTGGTAGGAAAGTACTTGCCGGGACCCGACTTCCTTCGCTTGTTCTGCCCCGTTGATGGTTTGACGGATGGTTGAGTTAGCCGGAGCAAAAAGGTACCCGGTTCCACGGGTAGCTTGAATGCGGCACGCTTTGACAGGTAATCGGCGGTGTCATTCTCCATTCGGAGGACGTGCTCTGCTTGGATACCGTCAAAGCGCTCCTCCAGCTTACTCACTTCATCTACGTAAGCTTCCATCAATGGGCTCTGGTAATCGTTGTTGACCTACCTGACAACAAGCTGCGAGTCACCCCTGACGATGAGCTTCTTAACACCGAGGTCTACAGCGATCCTGAGACCGGCAAGCAATCCCTCATACTCAGTAGTGTTGTTGGTGGACATCTCTCGGGGAAAGTGCATCTGGACCACGTACTTGAGGTGCTCCCCGGTAGTTGCGGCGAGCAGCACACCGGCACCGGCGCCTTGCAGTGAGAAAGCCCCATCAAAGTACATGATCCAGTCGCGATCTTCCTCCTTGCCGGGGAGAGTGGTCTCTAGGATTTCTTCGTCAGGCGTGGAGGTCCATTCTGCAATGAACTCCACCAAGACTCTGCTATGAATTGTCGAGGTACTTTCAAACTTCAAACCGAAACTTGATAACTCCAAGGCCCACTCTACATTCCTCCCGGTTGCATCTAGGTTATGCAGTATCCGTTGCAACGGGAAGCGGGTGATGACAGTGATCTCGTGGGCTTGGAGGTAATGACGCAACTTCCTCGAGGCCATAAGGAGGCCGAAGAGCAATTTCTGCACACCAGAGTACCTCGATCTAGCTCCCTGCAAGAGGGAGGGGACAAAGAAAACCGGGTGCTACATCATCTTCTTCTGCACCACCTCTCTTGACTGTGTGGGCACTGCCTCGGTGGCATCAAACTCTGCCGGGGGCCTCGCCTTGCCGGCACCAGGCCTTGCTGGGGGAACCTTGGGCTTGCCATCCACTGGTTCTGCCGCCGTCACTGCCTCCTCGTTAACCTCCCTCTGCGCCACTAGCGCGACGCTGATCACTTGATTCGTCGCCGCCAGATACAGCAGCAATGGCTCTTGTGGTTTAGGCGCAACCAGTATTGGCGTGGAGGAAAGGTATCTCTTTAAATCCTGCAAGGCTGCCTCGGCTTCTAGGGTCCATTCCATTGGGCCTGCCTTCTTCAAGATTTTGAAGAAAGGAAGGGCGCGCTCGACGGACTTGGAGATGAATCGGCTCATGGAGGCAATGCAGCCGATGAGCCGGCGCACATCTTTGATTTGCTTGGGTGCCTCAATCTGCTTAATAGCCTTGATTTTGTCTGGGTTTGCCTCAATCCCGCGCTGCGACACAAAGAATCCGAGAAGCTTGCCGGATGGGACACCGAAGACACACTTCTCAGGGTTCATCTTGAGGTTGATCTTGCGCAGGTTGGCAAATGTCTCTTCCAGATCTTGCACAAGAGTTGGCCCATCCTTGGTTTTGACCACTATGTCATCCATGTAGGCCTCCATATTTCTATGGAGTTGAGGTTCAAAACCAATTTGGGCTGCCCTTGCAAATGTTGAGCCAGCGCTCTTCAACCCAAAAGGCATCTGTAAAAAGCAATATGTACCACATGGGGTGATGAACACTGTCTTTTCTTCATCTTCTCTTATCATGAAGATCTGGTGGTAGGACGAGTAGGCGTCGAGGAATGATAACAGATCACACCCGGCCGTGGAGTCGACAATCTGGTCGATGTGCGACAACGGGAAGGGATCCTTAGGACAAGCCTTATTGATATCTGTGTAATCAATACACAACCTCCACTTCCCATTCACCTTGCGCACCACTACCGGATTGGCCAACCACGTCGGGTGGAGCACTCCTCTCACCAACCCTGCCGCTTCCAGCTTCCTGATCTCCTCTGTGATGAACTCCTACCTCTCTAGAGCCTGCTTTCTGACCTTCTGCTTGACGGGCCGCTCATGGGGGCAGACAGCTAGGTGGTGCTCAATCACCTCCCAGGAACACTGGGGATGTCGGATGCTTGCCATGCAAACACGTTGACATTCTCCCACAGGAAGGTGATGAGCGCACCTTCCTATTTGCTGTCGAGGGTGGAGCCTATGGTGAAGGCCCCTCCCGTGCCATCCTCCCTGGCGGACACCTTCTTGGTCTGTGGTGACTCGGCTCTGGATCTCTTGCTCTTGCCGGTAGAGCTCTCTGGCACGTCCTAGACGGCAGCACAACAGTCCGAAGAGGTGCGCTTGCCGGAGTCGGTGCGAGAGGTCTTGCCGGGCTTCTTCCTCCCTCCCGAGGCTTCAGCGGCAGGAGCAGGTGCCTTGGCGGCAGCTGCTGCAACTGCCTCCCGGTAGAGTTGGTCGGCGCAAATCACCGCGTCCTTCTTGTCGGAGGGGATAGAGATGATGGTCAACGGCCCGTGCATCTTTAGCAGCATGTTGTAGGCGGAGTGTGACGCTGCCATGAACTTGGTAGTGCCGGGCGGCTGATACGTCTCCAACATATCTATAATTTTTGATTGCTCCATGCTATATTATCTACTGTTTTGGACCATATTGGGATTTATTTTCCACCTTTATATTATTTTTGGGACTAACCTATTAACCGGAGGCCCAACCCAGAATTGTTGTTTTTGCCTATTTCAGAGTTTCGAAGAAACGGAATATCAAGCGGAGTCCAAATAGAATGAAACCTTCGGGAACGAGATTTTCCCACCGAACATGATCCAGGATTTTGCGGTGTGTTTTGCTGAGACCGATGAATTGTGGGTTATGATCAAGTTTGTCTATGAACAATATTTGAATCTTCTCTGAATTCTTTTATGTATGATTGGTTATCTTTGCAAGTCTCTTTGAATTATCAGTTTGGTTTGGCCCACTAGATTGGTTTTTCTTGCAATGGGAGAAGTGCTTAGCTTTGGGTTCAATATTCCGGTGTCCTTTCCCAGTGACAGTAGGGGCAGCAAGGCACGTATTGTATTGTTTCCATCGAGGATAACAAGATGGGGTTTTTATCATATTGCATGAATCTATCCCTCTACATCATGTCATCTTGCTTAAGGCGTTACTCTGTTTTTAACTTAATACTCTAGATGCATGCTGGATAGCGGTCGATGAGTGGAGTAATAGTAGTAGATGCAGGCAGGAGTCGGTCTACTTGTCTCGGACGTGATGCCTATATACATGATCATACCTAGATATTCTCATAACTATGCTCAGTTCTGTCAATTGCTCAACAGTAATTCGTTCACCCACCATAAAATACTTATGCTCTTGAGAGAAGCCACTAGTGAAATCTATGGCCGCCGGGTCTATCTTTATCATATTAATCTTCCATCACTTTATTATTGCCTTTGCTTTTTTACTTTGCTTTTATTTTTACTTTGCATCTTTATCACAAAAATACCAAAAATATTATCTATCATATCTATCAGATCTCACTCTCGTAAGTGACCGTGGAGGGATTGACAACCCCTTATCGCGTTGGTTGCGAGGAGTTATTTGCTTTGTGTAGGTACGAGGGACTCGTGCGTAGCCTCCTACTGGATTGATACCTTGGTTCTAAAAAACTAAGGTAAATACTTACGCTACTTTGCTGCATCATCCTTTCCTCTTCGGGGAAATCCAACGCAGTGCTCAAGAGGTAGCAAGAAGAATTTCAGGCGCCGTTGCCGGGGAGTCTACGCAAAAGTCAACATACCAAGTACCCATCACAATCCCTTATCTCCCGCATTACATCATTTTCCATTTGCCTCTCGTTTTACTCTCCCCCACTTCACCCTTGCCGTTTTATTCGCCCTCTCTTTTCCGTTTGCCTTTTTCCTCACTTGCCTTTTTGTTTGCTTGTGTGTTGGATTGCTTGTTTGTCGCGATGGCTCAAGATAATACCAAGTTATGTGACTTTACCAATACCAACAATAATGATTTCCTTAGCACTCCGATTGCTCCTGTTACCAATACTGAATCTTGTGAAATCAATACAGCTTTGTTGAATCTTGTTATGAAAGATCAATTTGCCGGCCTTCCTAGTGAAGATGTCGCTACTCATCTAAATAGCTTCGTTGATTTGTGTGATATGCAAAAGAAGAAAGATGTTGAAAATGATATTGTTAAATTGAAGCTATTTCCTTTTTCGCTTAGAGATCATGCTAAAGCTTGGTTTTCGTCTTTGCCTAAAAATAGTATTGATTCTTGGAACAAGTGTAAAGATGCTTTTATCTCTAAGTATTTCCCTCCCGCTAAGATCATCTCTCATAGAAACGATATTATGAATTTTAAGCAACTTGATCATGAACATGTTGCACAAGCTTGGGAGAGAATGAAATTAATGATATGTAATTGCCCTACTCATGGTTTAAATTTGTGGATGATTATACAAAAAATTTATGCCGGATTGAATTTTGCTTCTAGAAATCTTTTGGATTCAGCCGCGGGAGGCACTTTTATGGAAATCACTTTAGGAGATTCTACTAAACTCCTAGATAATATTATGGTGAATTATTCTCAATGGCACACTGAAAGATCTACTAGTAAAAAAGTGCATGCGATAGAAGAAATTAATGTTTTGAGTGGAAAGATGGATGAACTGATGAAATTATTTGCTACTAAGAGTGTTTCTTCTGATCCTAATGATATGCCTTTGTCTACTTTGATTGAGAATAATAATGAATCTATGGATGTGAATTTTGTTGGTAGGAATAATTTTGGTAACAACGCGTATAGAGGGAACTTTAATCCTAGGCCTTATCCTAGTAATCCTTCTAATAATTATGGAAATCCCTACAACAACTCTTATGGAAATTTTAATAATATGCCCTCTGAATTTGAGACTAGTGTTAAAGAGTTTATGAATTTGCAAAATAATTTCAATGTTTTGCTTGAAGAAAAATTGCTTAAAGTTGATGATTTGGCTAGGAACGTTGATAGAATTTCTCTTCAGGTTGATTCTTTAAAGCTTAGATCTATTCCTCCTAAGCATGATATCAATGAGTCTCTCAAAGCCATGAGAATTTCCATTGATGAGTGCAAAGAAAGAACCGCTAGGATGCGTGCTATGAAAGATGCCTTTATTAAAGCGTGTTCTTCCAATTCCTATGAAAATGAAGATGAAGATCTAAAAGTTATTGATGTGTCCCCTATTAAATCTTTGTTTTGCAATATGAATCTTGATAATGATGGGATTGAATATGATCCACCTTTACCTGGAAGGCGTTCCAAGAATTCAGAGTTTTTAGATCTTGATGCTAAAAGTGATAAAAGTGGGAAAACCCTAGATGTTGCTAAACCCATTATTTTGGATTTCAAGGAATTTAATTATGAAATTTGCTCTTTAATTGATTGTATTTCCTTGTTGCAATCCGTGCTAAATTCTCCTCATGCTTATAGTCAAAATAAAGCCTTCACCAAACATATCGTTGATGCCTTGATGCAATCTTACGAAGAAAAACTTGAGTTGAAAGTTTCTATCCCTAGAAAACTTTATGATGAGTGGGAACCTACTATTAAAATTAAAATTAAAGATCATGAGTTTTATGCTTTGTGTGATTTGGGTGCTAATGTTTCCATTATTCCCAAAACTTTGTGCGATTTGCTAGATTTCCGTGATTTCGATGATTGCTCTCTAAACTTGCACCTTACGGATTCCACTCTTAAAAAACATATGGGAAGAATTAATGATGTTCTTATTGTTGCACATATGAATTATGTGCCCATAGATTTTATCGTTTTTGATAAAGATTGCAATGCTTCATGCCCTATTATTCTTGGTAGACCTTTCCTTAGAACGGTTGGTGCAATTATTGGTATGAAGGAAGGGAATATTAGATTACAATTTCCATTAAAGAAAGGCATGGAACACTTCCCTAGGAAGAAAATAAAATTACCATATGAATCTATCATGAGAGCCACTTATGGATTGCCTACCAAAGATGGCAATACCTAGATCTATCCTTGCTATTATGCCTAGCTAGGGGCGTTAAACGATAGCGCTTGTTGGGAGGCAACCCAATTTTATTTTTAGTTGTTTTGCTTTTGCTTCTGTTTAGGAATAAATATTTTATCTAGCCTCTGGTTAGATGTTTTTTATGTCTTAGTTAGTGTTTCTGCCAAGTTAGACTTGTAGGATCTTCTTGGATGATAGTTATTTGATCTTGCTGTAATTTCCAGAAACTTTCTGTTCACGAAAACAATTGTTAGAAATCACCAGAACGTGATAAAATACTTATTCCAATTTCTTCTGATCAATAATTTTTTTTCTAGGTCTTCCTATTTTGGTAGATTTTTTCGAGTTCCATAAGTTTGCGTTAGTTACAGATTACTACAGACTGTTCTGTTTTTGACAGATTCTGTTTTTCGTGTGTTGTTTGCTTATTTTGATGAATCTATGGCTAGTAAAATAGTTTATAAACCATAGAGAAGTTGGAATACAGTAGGTTTAACACCAATACAAATAAATAATGAGTTCATTACAGTACCTTGAAGTGGTCTTTTATTTTCTTTCGCTAACGGAGCTCACGAGATTTCTATTGAGTTTTGTGTTGTGAAGTTTTCAAGTTTTGGGTGAAATATTTTGATGCATTATGGAACAAGGAGTGGCAAGAACCTAAGCTTGGTGATGCCCATGGCAACCCCAATATAATCTAAGGACACCAAAAAGTGAAAGCTTGGGGATGCCCCGGAACGCCTTGGAGCTATATTTTTATTCACCACATGATATGTGTTTTGCTTGGAGCGTCTTGTATGATTTGAGTCTTTGTTTGTTAGTTTACCACAATCATCCTTGCTGTACACACCTTTTGAGAGAGCCGTACATGATTTGGAATTTGATAGGATTCTCTATATGCTTCACTTATATCTTTTGAGCTATATAGTTTAGCTCTAGTGCTTCACTTATATCTTTTAGTGCATGGTGGTGGATTTGTTTTAAAGAAACTATTGATCTCTCATGCTTCACTTAGATTAATTTGATAGTCTAAATAGCATGGTAATTTTCTTAAAATCTTAATATGCTTGGTATTCAAGATTTGTAAAGCTTTCTTTTGAGTGCGTTGTATACTAAGAGAAGTTTGATACTTGATAATTGTTTTGAGATATGGAGGTGATAATATAAAATTCGTGCTAGTTGAGTAGTTGTGAATTTGAGAAATGCTTGTGTTGAAGTTTGCAAGTCCCGTAGCATGCACGTATGGTAAACGTTATGTGAAAAATTTGAAACATGAGGTGTTCTTTGATTGTCTTCCTTATGAGTGGCAGTCGGGGACGGGCGATGGTCTTTTCCTACCAATCTATCCCCCTAGGAGCATGCGCGTAGTGCTTTGGTTTTTGATGGCTTGTGGATTTTGCCAATAAGTATATGAGTTCTTTATGACTAATGTTTAGTCCATGGATTATATGCACTCTCACCCTTGCATCATTGCTAGCCTCTTCGGTACCATGCATTGCCGTTTCTCGCATTGAGATTTGGTGCAAACTTCGCCGATGCATCCAAACCCCGTGATATGATACGCTCTTTCACACATAAACCTCCTTATATCTTCCTCTAAACAGCCACCATGCCTACCTATTATGGCATTTCCATAGCCATTCCGAGATATATTGCCATGCAACTTTCCACCATACCGTTCATCATGACACATTCATCATGGTCATATTGCTTAGCATGATCATGTAGTTGACATAGTATTTGTGGCAAAGCCACCATTCATAATTCTTTCATACATGTCACTCTAGATTCATTGCATATCCCAGTACACCGCCGAAGGCATTCATATAGAGTCATACTTTGTTCTGGTATCGAGTTGTAATCATTGAGTGGTAAATAAATAGAAGTTTGATGATCATCATTTTCTAGAGCATTGTCCCAAGTGAGGAATATAAAAAAGGGAAAGGCCATAAAAAAATAGAATGCCCCAAAAAAATGAGAGAAAAAGAGAGAAGGGACAATGCTACTATCCTTTGCCACACTTGTGCTTCAAAGTAGCACCATAGTCATCATGATAGAGAGTCTCTTTTTTGTCACTTTCATACACTGGTGGGAATCTTTCATTTTAGAAATTGGCTTGTATATTCCAACAATGGGCCTTCTCAAGTGCCCTAGGTCTTCGTGAGCAAGCAAGTTGGATGCACACCCACTTAGTTTCTTTTGTTGAGCTTTCATACATTTATAGCTCTAGTGCAACCGTTGCATGGCAATCCCTACTCCTTGCATTAACATCAATCGATGGGCATCTCCATAGCCCATTGATTAGCCTCATTGATATGAGATCTTCTACTTTTTTGTCTTCTCCACATAACCCATCATCATATTCTACTCCACCCATAGTGCTATATCCATTGCTCACGCTCATGTATTGCGTGAAGGTTTGTAAGTTTGAGATTATGAAAGTATGCAACAATTGCTTGGCTTGTCATCGGGGTTGTGCATGATGAGAGCATTCTTATGTGACGAAAATGGAGCATGACTAAACTATATGATTTTGTAGGGATGAACTTTCTTTGGCCATGTTATTTTGAGAAGACATAATTGCTTAGTTAGTATGCTTGAAGTATTATTGCTTTTATGTCAATATGAACTTTTGTCTTGAATCTTTCGGATCTGAATATTCATACCACAATTAAGAAGAATTACATTGAAATTATGCCAAGTAGCACTCTGCATCAAAAATTCTTTTTTATCATTTACCTACTCGAGGACGAGCAGGAATTAAGCTTGGGGATGCCTGATACGTCTCCAAAGTATCTATAATTTTTGATTGCTCCATGCTATATTATCTACTGTTTTGGACCATATTGGGCTTTATTTTCCACTTTCATATTATTTTTGGGACTAACCTATTAACCAGAGGCCCAACCCAGAATTCCTGTTTTTTTTTGCCTATTTCAGAGTTTCCAAGAAACGGAATATCAAACGGAGTCCAAACGGAATGAAACCTTCGGGAACGTGATTTTCTCATCGAACATGATCCAGGAGACTTGGACCCTACATCAAGAAAGCTCCGAGGTGGGCACGAGGTAGGGGGGGCGCGCCCTACCCCCCCAGGCGCGCCCCCACCCTCATGGGGCCCACGAAGCTCCACCGACATACTTCTTCCTCCTATATATACCTACGTACCCCCAAACGATCAGAGATGGAGCCAAAAACCTAATTCCACCGCCGCAACCTTCTGTACCCACGAGATCCCATCTTGGGGCCTATTCCGGAGCTCCGCCGGAGGGGGCATCCACCATGGAGGTCTTCTACATCATCATAGCCCCTCCGATGAAGTGTGAGTAGTTTACCTCAGACCTTCGGGTCCATAGTTAGTAGCTAGATGGCTTCTTCTCTCTTTTTGGATCTCAATACAATGTTCTCCCCCTCTCTCATGGAGATCTATTCGTTGTAATCTTATTTTTGCGGTGTGTTTGTTGAGATCGATGAATTGTGGGTTTATGATCAAGTTTATTTATGAACAATATTTGAATCTTCTCTGAATTCTTTTATGTATGATTGGTTATCTTTGCAAGTCTCTTCGAATTACAGTTTGGTTTGGCCTACTAGATTGGTTTTTCTTGCAATGGGAGAAGTGCTTAGCTTTGGGTTCAATCTTGCGGTGTCCTTTCCCAGTGACAGTAGGGGCAGCAAGGCACGTATTGTATTGTTTCCATCGAGGATAACAAGATGGGGTTTTTATCATATTGCATGAATCTATCCCTCTACATCATGTCATCTTGCTTAAGGCGTTACTCTGTTTTTAACTTAATACTCTAGATGCATGCTGGATAGCGGTCGATGAGTGGAGTAATAGTAGTAGATGCAGGCAGGAGTCGGTCTACTTGTCTCGGACGTGATGCCTATATACATGATCATACCTAGATATTCTCATAACTATGATCATTACCTAGATATTCTCATAACTATATTAATCTTCCGTCACTTTATTATTGCCTTTTTTTACTTTGCTTTTATTTTTACTTTGCATCTTTATCACAAAAATACCAAAAATATTATCTATCATATCTATCAGATCTCACTCTCGTAAGTGACCGTGAAGGGATTGACAACCCCTTATCACGTTGGTTGCGAGGAGTTATTTGCTTTGTGCAGGTATGAGGGACTCGCGCGTAGCGTCCTACTGGATTGATGCCTTGGTTCTCAAAAACTGAGGGAAATACTTACGCTACTTTGCTGCATCATCCTTTCCTCTTCGGGGAAATCCAACGCAGTGCTCAAGAGGTAGTAGCCGCCGAGGATCCCGTTAAAGGGCAAGGGGATCTTGGCCACGTCGAAGGAGATCCTCTCCGTCCTGTAGTTCAACTCTCCTCCAAATGTCACGAGCAGTGTGATCTTTCCCTCCGGCTGACTCCTCCCCGGATTGACCCCTTGAAACGTGCCTGTTTCCTCGAGGTCTCCATCAGGGATTTGCAACTTTTTGATCACGACAGGCGAGATCAGGTTCAGGCCGGCCCCGCCGTCAACCAACATCTTGTTCACCCTGAGGTTGCGTATTGTTGGTGAGACCAACAATGGCAAACACCCGACCGCGGTAGTGCGGTCAGTGTGGTCCTCGGCGTCAAAGATGAGGGGCGTGCTGGACCACTTCAGCGGCTTCTGAGCGTCGAACGACGGCTCTACTGCTGTAATCTCACGCGCCCACTGCTTGAGCTGGCGGTTAGAGGCATGCAGCGAGGCGCCGCCATCGATGCACATGGCCTCCATAGCCTTCTGGAACCCTTGCTCACCAGACTCGTCATCCTCGTCGTGATCATCGTCTTCTTGTTTCTTGTCGCGGCCCCGGGCGGGCCTCTCTTGCTGGTTGTCCTTGCCGGGGTGGCTTCCTTGGCCACCATGCTTCTTGCCGGATCCCTCAGCACCGTCCTGGTCCTTCTCCTTGTCCCGCCTCTCATACTCAGCCTTTTGCTTCTCAGCAAGCAGCTCAACTTGTCGGCAGTTCTGGAGGTCGTGGCCCTTGGTGCGGTAGATCTTGCAGTATTGCTTGCCGGAGCTTCCTGGCTTGTCGGTAGCCGCCAAGGCCCGGCAGGCGGCGCACTCGGCAATCTCCTTGTCAGGGGCACCTGCCTTGACCTTCTTGCTGGCACCGGTGTCATCAGATCCCTCAACAGCAAGCACGGCCTTGCCCTTGCATTTCCTATTGCGACGCCGACCCTTCTTCGTTGGGGTAGCGGCGTCTTCATCGGTAGAGTCGGTTTCCGCGCCAGCGTCTTCGCCGGGGTACTTCCTTCCCTCTTCAGCCCGTGCGCATCTATCGGCCAGAACGTAGAGCTCGGCCACATCCTTAACCTTGGTCATCGCCAGCTCCTCGCACATATTGCGATTGCGCATGTTCTGGTGGAACGCGCTAATCACAGAGGCAGGATGAACATCGGGGATGTTGTACTGCACCCGGCTGAATCTCTGGATATACTTGCGCAGGGTCTCCCCTTCCTTCTGGGAATGATATGCAGATCACTGGCCTGGCCATGAGCTTGGTGGCCTATTGTGAAGGCGCCAACGAACTCATGGCACAGATCCGACCAAGAAGAAATGGAATCCATCGGCAAGTGCATCAACCAAGACATCACATTAGGATTGAGCGCCAGCGGGAAATAGTTGGCAAGCACCTTGTCATCGCGAGCCCCAGCAGCCTGCATCGCGATGGTGTAGATGCTGAGGAACTCGGACGGATGGGTCTTGCCAGTGTACTTCTCACCGACGTCGGGCTTGAACGTGTGGTGGGACGGCCACGAGAACTGCCGCAGCTCACGGGTAAAGGCCGGGCAGCCCACCTCATAAGGTAGGCCGCCGAAGCCCCCCGGTGTCGGGTGGTCCATAGCGGGTCTCGCCCGCTTGTCCGACTGGCGGCGCGTTTCGCGCCGGCGCTTGACGGTGGTTTGAGCGTCTTCGTGAGCTCGTTCCCGAAGGACCTGGCGCTGGTCGCGGAGGGTCCGCGGGTCGGACGACGCTATCAAGTCATTATCACAATTGTCGTCACGACGGGCCGACGCCCGCGGCGGCTAGCGAGGAGGAGGAGAGTGCACTGTGGCCGCAACTCCCCGGTCCTCCTAGCGCCAGCATGCGGTGGCTCGGCAGAGCGCCGACCCAAGGGTCCCGTCGGTCGCGGATCGTCTTTGTTGGCGACACCGACGAGGCTCCAGATGGTGGCCCTCCACTCATCAAGCTTCTCCGCAGCAGGAGGGAAGTCGAGGAGCAGCTGCGCGCGCGCCAAAGCTTCTGCCGGCGTGGGCGGCGGCGACAGCTGCGTGGATCACGGCGCATTTCGACTTCTAACTACATTAGAAGGAGCTCCGATACGACCCAGCGGCTGCGTGCCATTTTCGCCAGCGCTTCGACGGGCGTGCTGAACCCTTTCATCCCGCGGACGACGCACGGGGCTCTTCCCACGGTGGTGCTCAGGGTCACCAACGTGGTGACGCTGCTCAACGCGCACACCATGGGAAGAGCGCGCAGTGGTCGCTGGTGTGGGCGTCTTGGAGGTCGCTGCGCCACCCGGAGGTGGCACAACGACACCCCTAGAGGTCCCCGTGCCGCCTGCGGGGGCCCCAGCTCCGTCTTTGGATCCGATGACGTGTAGCCAGTCGTCTGGTGCGCGAACGACGCCGCTCGCCAGGCTCTGACTACAAGGGCGATGCTGGTGCTCGCGGACCGCGGCCCGGGTCCTGTCTGCGACCGGTCCACTGCCCGCCTGCACCGGCACGGGCCGTTCGGCTCCCAACGAGTCGACCGCCGTGGCCATCTTCTTCTTAGGATCCATGGCGACGAAGAACTGCTAGGCGGATTACCAGACCAGATTCTCATAACTACGCACGCCCCCTGCCTGGCGCGCCAAAGATATCAGTATGGAACGACAACTATGGGATCACAAGAATCCCTACTACGGTTTCCGGGGCGCGGGGTTGCGAGAAGAGCAGGGCTAGTAGACAACACAAGGATCGTTTACCCAGGTTCGGGCCGCGAGGATGCGTAAAACCCTAGTCCTGCTTTGGTGGGTATATTTCAGAGAGTTCTTGAGCTCTCGAACTAGCTGTGGTCAGTGTGTGGTTCCAAAGAGCCGAATGCCCCTCTAGTATGCCATGGGCCACCTTTTATAGTCGAAAGGGGCTGGCACAGTGGCACACAAGAGGCGGAAAGGCGTACAGTGCCCTGAGCTTATCGCTCGTATTACAGGATAAGACACGTTAAATGCGTAGCTTAGGTGTCCCCTTGCTTTACTGGGGACGGGGACGAGGCCCGTCCTATCCGTCGCCGCTCCTCCTCGCTTTGACACGCACCTTGGCCCGTGAGGCGTGTGGTGCCATGTAGGCAGACATGCAGCTGATGTGGCGCAGTTGCGTTTAATTCTATACAATAAATTCCATTTGAATGCAATAGTCTTCATCATAAAAGAGCCAACACAAGAAGTATCGAGCATGGGTTGATTATTATGAGAAAGCCGAGCATAAATTTTTTGAAGAATTGTTTCTCTTGAGAGCTCATGATTGGGGCATGAATATAACATTGATTTAAGCCTCCCACAAGCTTGAGCGATGCTTTCTCCTTCGCGAGGCCAAAAATTATATATATAATTGCGATCACGATGAACAAGATACATAGGATAATACTTCTGATGAAATTCCTATTTCATTCATTTATAGTTCCATGATCCCGTGTCATCACATAGCCTATACCATGTCGATGCATCTCCCTTCAAAGATAAAGGGAAGACCTTCTTCTTAACAATATCATCGGGTATACCTGCAAGGTTAAATAATCCACAAACTTCATCCACATATCTTAGGTGTTCATCAGGATGCTTTGTTCCATCTCCTGTAAAAGGATTATCTAGCAGTTTTTCTAACATACCCGAAGGAACTTCAAAGGGAACATTTTCATTTTCAGTAGGTTCAGTAGGTTGAGGAGCAACTCTTTGCTCTACTGTTCGGGGTGAAGATACCCCGAACAAGCCCCTTAGAGGATTACTTTCCATAGTAACAAGTGACAGTAAATTTCAGCACACTATATAAATTTTCCTTACCAAATTCCACCTACCAAAGGCGCTTCACTCCCCGGCAACGGCGCCAGAAAAGAGTCTTGATGACCCACAAGTATAGGGGATCTATCGTATTCTTTCGATAAGTAAGAGTGTTGAACCCAACGAGGAGCACAAGGAAATGATAAGCGGTTTTCAGCAAGGTATTCTCTGCAAGTACTGAAATAAGTGGTAACAGATAGTTTTGTGATAGGATAATTTGTAAAGAGCAACAAGTAACAAAAGTAAATAAAGTGCAGCAAGGTAGCCCAATCCTTTTTATAGCAAAGGACAAGCCTGGAGAAACTCTTATAATGAGAAAAGCGCTCCCGAGGACACATGGGAATATCGTCAAGCTAGTTTTCATCACATTCATATGATTCACGTTCGGTACTTTGATAATTTGATATGTGGGTGGACCGGTGCTTGGGTGCTGTTTTTACTTGAACAAGCATCCCACTTATGATTAACCTCTATTGCAAGCATCCGCAACTACAGCAAAAGTATTAAGGTAAACCTAACCATAGCATGAAACATATGGATCCAAATCAGCACCTTACAAAGCAACGCATAAACTAGGGTTTAAGCTTCTGTCACTCTAGCAACCCATCATCTACTTATTACTTCCCAATGCCTTCCTCTAGGCCCAAATAATGGTGAAGTGTTATGTAGTCAACGTTCAAGTAACACCACTAGAGGCTAGACAACGTACATCTCATCAAAATATCGAACGAATACCAAATTCACATGACTACTAATAGCAAGACTTCTCCCAGGTCCTCAGGAACAAACGTAACTACTGACAAACCATATTCATGTTCATAATCAGAGGGGTAATAATATGCATAAAGGATCTGAACATATGATCTTCCACCAAATAAACCAACTAGCATCAACTACAAAGAGTAATTAACACTACTAGCAACCTACTAGTACCAATCCCGGACTTGGAGACAATAATTGGATACAAGAGATGAACTAGGGTTTTGAGAGGAGATGGTGCTGATGAAGATGTTGATGGAGATTTCCTTCTCCCGATGAGAGGAGCATCGGTGATGATGATGATGGCGATGATTTCCCCCTCCCGGAGGGAAGTGTCCCCAGCAGAACAGCTCTGCCGGAGCCCTAGAATGGTTCCTCCAAGGTTCCGCCTCGTGGCGGCGGAGTCTCATCCCGAAAGGTTGCTTATTATTTTTCCCTCGACGAAAGACCTCATATAGCATAAGATGGCCACCGGAGGGCCAATAGGGGGCCCACGAGGAAAGGGGGGGCGCTCCCTGGGGGGTAGGGCGCGCCCCCACCCTCGTGGCCAGGTGGGGCCCCCTCTGGCGAACTTGTTCCGCTCAATATTTTTTATATAATCTGAAATTGACTTCCGTGGAGTTTCAGGACTTTTGGAGTTGCGCAGAATAGCTCTCTAATATTTGCTCCTTTTCCAGCCCAGAATTCCAGCTGTCGGCATTCTCCATCCTTATGTAAACCTTATAAAATAAGAGAGAATAGGCATAATTATTGTAACATAACGTGTAATAAAAGCCCATAGTGCAATAAATATCGATATAAAAGCATGATGCAAAATGGACGTATCAACTCCCCCAAGCTTAGACCTCGCTTGTCCACAAGCGGAAGCCGATAACGATAAACATGTCCTCATGTTTAGAGGCAGAGGTGTCAATAAAAATAAAATACGGACATGAGGGCATCATGATTGTTTTCATAACAACAACATGTATGGATATTGTCATATGATTTCTTATGTTCAAGTGATGATCTATTCACAATGGAAAAGTATGAATCAGAAAATTTATTGAGAACTAACAAACTATAATCTCAGTCACTGAAGCAATTGCAATTTATCATAACATCAGAAAGAGTCTATGTCAGAGCTTTATAGCAGGTCCACATACTCAACTATCATTTAGTCTTTCATAATTGCTAACACTCACGCAATACTTGTGGTTACCGAGTTTTAATCGGACACAGAGAAAGATAGGGGCTTATAGTTTCGCCTCCCAACCTTTTACCTCAAGGGTAATGTCAACAATAATAACTCATGCTCCCCTACATCCAATTAGATATATCTATCAGGATCTTTCAAACACATTGTGCTTGCCAAAGGATAAAATGTAAAAAGGAAAGGTGAAATCACCATGACTCTTGCATAAGGTAAAAGATAATAGTAACGGATAGGCCCTTCGCAGAGGGAAGCAGAGGTTGCCATGCGCTTTCGGGTTGGATGAACAAAATCTTAATGCGAAAGAACGTCACTTTATATTGCCCCTTGTGATATGAACCTTTATTATGCAGTCTGTCGCTTTTATTTCTTCCACATCACAAGATCGTATAAAGCTTATTTCCTCCACACCAATCAATCATACATATTTAAAGAGCAATTTTTATTGCTTGCACCGATGACAACTTACTTGAAGGATCTTACTCAATCCATAGGTAGGTATGGTGGACTCTCATGGCAAAATTGGTTTAAGGGTTTTGGAAGCACAAGTAGTATCTCTACTTGGTGCTGAGAATTGGGCTAGCATGAGAGGGAAAGGCAAGCTCAACATGTTGTATGATCCATGACAATATACTTTATCTTAGATATAAGAAAACATAACCCATTACATTGTCTTCCTTGTCCAACATCAACTCTTTAGCATGTCATATTTTAATGAGTGCTCCCAATCATAAAAGATGTCCATGATAATATATTTATATGTGAAACCTATCTTTCTTTATTACTTCCTATTAATTGCAACGATGACCAAAGCTATGTTTGCCATTTAATCATCATACTCCTTCTATGTGAAGTCATTACTCTCAATAAGATCAATATGAACTATTTTTTCTCTTTTCTTTTATTCACTCAATATGATAGCAAAATAATCAAGCCCTTGACCCAACACTAATCTTTATTATAAATAGCTCACGGACTCGATTACATAGAGAGATCATAAAGCAAAACTCAAAACTAGATCATGCCATAAACTTTATTCTACTGGATCAAGATACTACTAATAGAATCGAACTAAGAAAAACGGTAAAGATAGGAGTGTGATGGTGATACGATACCGGGGTACCTCCCCCAAGCTTGGCAGTTGCCAAGGGGAGTTCCCATACCCCTGTGATTATATCCCCTTCTTTGTTGTTGGTGAAATATTCTTGGCGATCATGCCCTTCAGGACACAATTCTCCTCCTCAAGCTTATTGACTTGCTGCTTGAGGTCCATTATTTCTTTACGAAGCTTTCCTGTAACTGC
Source organism: Aegilops umbellulata (assembly GCA_032464435.1). NCBI lineage: Eukaryota > Viridiplantae > Streptophyta > Magnoliopsida > Poales > Poaceae > Aegilops > Aegilops umbellulata. The sequence continues at coordinate 374,811,834 of CP136059.1, read as the reverse complement.
TAAGGCTCCTTGCACCCAAGGGTGTTGCATAGCTGCGGGAGAACAAGTGACACTTCTCTTCATATTTTCATAAGAAAGAAATGTAACATTGGAAGGGATAACCGAGTTTGGAATAGCTGAGCTCTGTAGTTCCCCCATCGTGAACCCAGCTCGGAAGCGAGAAGTGACTTCTTGATCCTGCATGGCATCTACCCTCATCAAGTCAGCCTCCATCTCTTCCTCCGTTGCTGGCCCAAAGTGGTCAGCGTCGCTGTTTGCTCTTGGTTCCGATGCCGGATGAGACACCCGGCTCTCCCCGACTGGCTCTTGAGAAGACATCTTGCTCTAATCTGCAGCAGCAACAGCTCGAAACAAGAACAGAGGATAATTGCGTGATACAGAAGTTAAAACCTTCGGGAAAATATATAATGAATTTTTACCGACCAAAATACGTATCGTGCAAGAAAACGGAGTCCGGAAGGCACACGAGGTGCCCACGAGGTAGGGGGCGCGCCCAGGAGGGTAGGGCGCGCCCTCCACCCTCGTGGAGCCCTTGTGTCCTTCCCGGACTGCTTCTTATTTTTCTATTTTTCTGAATATTCCAAAACGGAGGAATATTGCCTTAAAAACTGTTTTGGAGTCGGTTTACTTACCGTACCACATACCTATTCCTTTTCGGAGTCTGAAACGTTCTGGAAAGTGTCTCTTATGTATTCCTCCGGGGTTACGGTTTCAATAACATTGTTTCAACATTTATAGGATTACCTCAGATATAATGTTTGATTCTTTGACTGTTCACCACCTTCAGATTTGTGCCTTCAAAGTTGTTGATTTTTATGGCACCGGAACGATAGACCTCCTCGATAACGTAAGGACCTTCCCATTTAGAGAGAAGTTTTCCTGAAAAAATCTTAAACGAGAGTTGTATAATAATACATAATCACCTACATTAAACTCACGCTTTTGTATTCTTTTGTCATGCCATCTTGTAACTTTTTCTTTAAACAACTTGGCATTATCATAAGCTTGGGTTCTCCATTCATCAAGTGAGCTAATGTGAAATAACCTCTTCTCACCGGCAAGTTTGAAATCATAATTGAGCTCTTTAATAGCCCAATATGCCTTATGTTCTAGTTCGAGAGGTAAGTGACATGCTTTTCCATAAACCATTTTATACAGGGACATACCCATAGGATTTTTATATGCAGTTCTATAGGCCCATAATGCATCATCAAGTTTCTTGGACCAATTCTTTCTAGATCTATTGACAGCCTTTTGCAAAATTAATTTGATCTCTCTATTACTCAATTCTACTTGACCACTAGACTGAGGGTGATAAGGAGATGCAATTCTATGATTAACATCATACTTAGCAAGCATTTTACGAAAAGCACCATGAATAAAATGTGAACCACCATCAGTCATTAAATATCTAGGGACTCCAAACCGCGGAAAAATAACTTCTTTAAGCATATTAATAGAAGTGTTGCGATCAGCACTACTAGTTGAAATAGCTTCTACCCAGTTAGTAACATAATCAATAGCAACTAAAATATGTGTATATCCATTAGAGGCAGGAAAAGGTCCCATATAATCGAAGCCCCAAACATCAAATGGTTCAATAACAAGTGAATAATTCATAGGAATTTCTTGACGTCTACTAATATTACCAATTCTTTGACATTCATCACAAGATAAGACAAACTTACGGGCATCCTTGAAGAGAGTAGGCCATTAAAAACCGAATTGCAATACCTTGTGTGAAGTTCTATCTCCAGCGTGGTGTCCTCCATATGCTTCGGAGTGACACTTGCGTAGGATCTATTCCTGTTCATGCTCAGGTACACAACGTCTAATAACACCTTCTACTCCATCTTTATAAAGATGTGGGTCATCCCAAAAGTAATGCCTCAAATCATAGAAGAACTTTTTATTTTGTTGGTATGTGAAAGTAGGTGGTATAAATTTTGCAACAATATAATTAGCATAATCAGCATACCATGGAGTACTACGGTAAGTATTTATGATATTTAGTTGCTCATCAGGAAAGCCAGGGGCACGTTCGTCCCAAATCTTCGGACGAGCAGTTTTTCACCATGGCTATAAATACCCCTGTCCCCTTCCTCACTTCTTTTACCCCGCTCGATCTCACCCCCCCGCTCGAGCTTCCGAACCCTAGCGCCGCCGCTACTCCATCGTCGCCGGTGAGGAAGAGCTTCACTGCCTCGACCTCGTCGCCGTCGTACTCGCGTCGACTGCGGAAATCTTCACCTCCGCCGCCGCCGTAGACGTCTTCCTCCGCCAAGTTAGGGCGTGGAAGATCTGCATCGACGAACTTCCCTGTTTCAACTCACAGTTCGTCGTGTTCTTCGTTTCAGGGTAATTAAAAGCTACTTTTACTGCCCTCTTTGATTCGAAACTTTTATACAAAATCTTCAAAGGTGTTTTATTCTTCAAATCCTTACACACAGAACACCTCACAAGTTATCTATTCTTGATTCATTTCCCTAAGCATCAATTTCTTCAAAGATTCCTCAATTGTGTGGATCTCCGATCTATACAACTCTGGAACCTAAGATATAGCGCGCTTAGTGAAATTCTTCAAGACGCATCTGGTCAAATTCCTCAAACTTGTTCTTTATTAAAAACCCTCTGAGAACGCATATGACCTCTCCAAATTCCTCGCAACTATACTCTGTTCACAGGTACACATGTCCGCTGCTGAATCATTAGGTTCTCATCAACTTAACTCATTTGCAGCGTTCCTCGAAGAAAAGTTGCATACTTCTTCAGAGAACTCAATTGTTCAAATTCCTCAACTAAAGAAAATGGCTGATGGTAAAAGGCCTCAGAAAGGAGGAAAGAAGCCTGAGGTTATGACTACATTTGAAATCCCTGAGGATATTTATAAAGATTACTTCACACCTGATGAATCCAAATTTGGCAAAGAAGATAAAAATCAGGCAAGGTGCGCATCCAAAGGATTGAAAGGAGATGGGCACGTGAATGGAGGGAGTACTGGTACGTCACTACCAAGTACATGAAGAAATTCGCACTGAACCCTCCATGCCCAAGAGCCCCATTGGCACCTGGCCAAGTGGCTGATCCCACTAGCATCAAGCGCGGTGAGGATTTTCCTACAGAATGGGCCAATCGCCAAGCTAAATTGGCAAGGCAAGCCAGAGAAGCAGTGAGGAAATTTAATGAAGACTCTGCTGCTGCTGCTGCCACTTAGGCCTCTGTCAAGCCGAGGAAATCAATACCCAAGAAGCCCGCTCGCAAGCCAAGTGCTTCACCAGCAATGCCCTCACGGCCAAGTTCCTCTGCAATGCCCTCATGGCCAGACACCTCAAAATCTTCAAAGCAAATTCCTCATGCTGCTCCTGCTCCACCAAAATCCTTAGCAGCTCCTCCACAATCCTCAGCTGTCCCGACAAAGTCCTCAGCACCTGTGCATCTGGCCTCGTGCCAAAGGACTACTGGCGTCTCTATCGCCTCTGGTGTCTCAGCTAGTTCCTCAGCTGCACCAAGTTCCTCAGCTGGACCCTCTCTGCTGAAGGAAAAGGCTACTACTGGACGCGGAACTCGCCCAAGTCCCAAGAAGAAGCAGGTAGTCTTCACTGTACCATCTGATGATGATGAAGCTGATGAAGAAGAACTTGCTGAAATCATCAGAGACCGCCAAGAAAGGGCTGCTAAAGCCAAAGGCACACCTGTGCCCCTACTGCTGGATCCAAGGGCGATCCTTGATTACATCAATATCTGGCATAAGGATGCAAACACACCTATGCCTGACTTCAAAATGACTCCTGGCCAAAGTCACATGCTGACTCACTTCATCCAAGAGGAGAAGTGGAAATATGATAGGGCCAGGCAAATCAAGAAATCGCAGTATAGGAAAGAGAAACTGCTGAGGAAAAATGTTCTCACGATGAAGCCTGAAGAACTCATCAAGATGCAGGCTGACATCAAAGCCCTCAGCGACGACTTTGATGCATACTATGCTGACTGGAAAGGAGCAAAAGTCAGGTTTGTGAAACTGACTGAGAAATTCACCAATGTTGCAGCCCCATCGCAACAAGAAATTCCTCAAGCTGAACCTTCAGCACAGCCCACTGAAGCACATGCCAGCACCGCTGATGACTTTCAGGCTGCTGAAGAAAATACTAGTTCCAGGGCTGATGACTCCACTCCAGCCACTGAAGACATTGCAAGGGCATTCACTAGTGGTGCACCTGAAGAAACTGAAAAAGAAAGGACAACTGCATCAGTTGCTCCTGAGGAAAATCAACCAGATTCCTCAGCTCCACCTGCGCCTACACCAACTCCTATCCTTCCATCTGCTTTGGATGTGAAGAAAACCAAGGCTGCAGAGCGAGCTGCAGTGAAGAAGAGGAAAGCTTCAAATGCTTCAGAATCTTCAGCTCCCAAGAAGATGAAGCCCATGACCAGCTCCTTTGCCAATCCAATTGATGTTGTTCCTATCTCATCCATGCCATCAAAGGACCTTGTTCCTTTTGGTGAAGATTATGAGATCCCAAGTGGATCAGATGAAGAAACTCAATCTGCTGCTTCCTCAGAGCAGATTGATGAAGAAATTGAAGTGGATTCAATCCCTTCAACCCCAGTGATCTCATCACCAATGCCTCAGTTTGATGCTGAAGAGGCTGGTGTTGAAGAAATTGATGATGAAGATGTGGATATTGGAAGCACAACTCCAGTGATGAATGGCGACTTTTGGGAAAGTTAGCATCCCAATTCCCCACTCTTCACCCCACTGCAGCAAATTCCTCACTCCCCTGCACAAACTGTTCAAATGGGCTCTCAAGAAACTCATCCCACTGCATCTGTGAATGAAGAAATTCCAGCAACTAGTGCTGAAGAAACTGCTGCTGAAGCTGAAAAGGTGACTGCACCTGAGGAGGAACCAAAAATTCCTCAGCCTGAAGAAACTGAGATCGTGATTCCTGAGGTAGTGATGCAACTCACTGACACTCCTCTGCCCAAGCCAAAGGATCCGTTCTCAAGGAAACAAAAATTCAAGGCTGAAGACTTCTTTGGCGAGCATGTGTTCTTCACTGAATACAACCCTTACGATTCTGCTCGCATAAGGAAGAGGCGCTTCTGGACAGCAAGTCAAGCAAATTTCTATTCCTAAGTGCTTTTCAACAAGGACAAAGTCTTCGACCATGCACATATTCCTCATGTGGATATGGAGTCCATGCCGTGCTTCACGCCAGTCCTCAGTGTTCTTCACGACACTGGACTGCTCAATTTCTGCACTGACATATGCGATTGGAATGAAGAACTCATTCTTCAGTTCTATGCAACATTGCACATCACCGGCAACTCTGAAGATGTCAATTCATGGGTTCTGGACTGGATGACTGAGAACACCCACTATAAGGCCCCAACATCTGAATTGCTTCGTGCCGTTCCTCTGAGTCCACCCACTGAAGATGCACGTTGTATTTACAACGAACCTGAGCTTTCAAATCACTATATGCAAGTGCTAATGAAGCCTTTGAAGCCAGGGCAGGCCCCTGGAACCACATTCCTCGTCAAGGAATTTTTGTATGTGCCTAGGACTGTCTAACGGATTCTGACAAAGACAATGAGTCCCATCAAAGGCCACGACTCAAGTGATGAAGAAGTCATTGGCATCATGAAGAACATGCTTTTCAACATCTGTCACGGCGTTCCCGTCAACTTCCATGATTTCTTCATGAGGACTTTGGCAAATATCGCTATGTCGCCATTTGAGCTGAAGCCTTATGCACCTTGGATTATGAGATTCATCAGGAAAAGGTCTTCACTCAACTACAAAGCTGAAACTCTAAACCACTGCAACTACTTGCCTCCCATTGAAGTCCTCAAACGGACATTTTTCTCAGCAGAAGAAAAGGGCAAGGCTACTGCTGTGATAGATGAAGGCATTCGTCCATTGGATGGTCAACTTCGCAAGGCTGCATCTTACTCCACCAATGATGACTCTGCCACACATGACTCTGCCGCCAACACTGCCAAGCCAAATCCTCAAGCCACAGCATCCAGGGTGATGACTGATCGTGAGTTACTCCTCAGTCTTCATCAAAAGGTTGATCGCAATCACAAATGGGTCAAGCGTCAGTTTGGTTCAATTCTTCACAATATGACTTCAACACACAATGCAGTGAAGAAAAACCACTACTACCTTCATGAAACCCTCAACCGCACCTGGGCTGTTCTGTCTCAAGTCTACAGCGCTGATGATCTGAAGAAAATGGGTCTCAATGAAGAATTTGCCTGGTCTGCACCTCCTACGAAGAAATACAAGAAGGTCCCAGTTCCTTCTTTGGTGGCCAGTTCATATTCTTCATCACGCGACACAGATGAAAATGAAGACTTGGACGACCCTGCGGCAGGCCCTACATCAACGACCGACCCCAACAACGCTGGCGCTCCTTCATCAACTTGAATATCTTCAGGGGCGTTAGTCCTCAGTTTCGATCCTTTTGGTCATTCGATGACAAAGGGGGAGAAATCTGAGTTAGTCTTCAAGCGGGTCTATAATTATGGGCATTTTTTTATCTGCTACGTTACAACTCTCGTTCTTCCGAACCTTTTATTGGATCGAGTTGTAATATTAAACCCTATGGTGCGCTGATACTTTTGTTGCACTATACTCTGATACTTTTGATGCGCTATTCTGCATGCTTATTCCTCATTAATATTATCGCACGCATGCTGAATTACATCAGGCACCATATTTCATCATGCATTTCAAATTCTTCCTATTATATATCAAATGCGTGTATGAATTACAAGATATAGGGGGAGATCTCCATGATTCAACTCTTCAAGTGTGCATTGCTTCAAAAGAAAATTCCTCACTATGCACATCTTCAGGGGGAGTTCTTCTATATCTTGCAATCAAATTCCTCAATATCAGTTTTTACACTTCATATATTTATCCCCGTTGAAAACTTAACCTATGTTGTCATCAATCACCAAAAAGGGGGAGATTGTAAGTGCATCTAGTGCCCCTTAGTGATTTTGGTGTATTGAAGACTTATAGGTTAAGTGTCTAATGCGTTTATGAGTGTACACATGTCTAAAAGTCTATGAGGAGTTTGATATTTACAGAGAAAGTCGACCCCTAAAAATGAAGTTCTTCGACTGAAGACTTTGATATACTGAAGACTTTCTGAAGACTTTGAAAGTGAAGAAATAGGTGTGACCTTGAAGACTTGGTATTCATTCGAGGAACATGAAGCATGAAGACTTTTGTTTTCATAGTTTCATTTTCTCTTTCTTGAGTCATAGGAAACACCATACTGTTAAAGGGGGTCGAGGAAATACTAAGGAGAAAATTTCCATGTGATGCTCAACTCAAATCCTACACCTACCAATCCCTTCGAGTGAAGCCATTGGAAATCTCATACAGTTCAGTCAATTTCTTCAGTGACAGAGACGCAGTTCTTCTGGCCACTGAGGACTTTGCTCTGACTAAGGAGTTAGGAATTCGCCAGTGCGAATTGCCTACACAGTGAGGAACATGATAGCCCTGAGGAATTTGAACCTCAAATTTCGGACCGTTGCTGTGCTACGCGCCAGCTGTCCCAAAATATTTTATCCACATAACGGTCATATCATTGAAGGGCATTTATGTCTTATCATGTCGGGCTGCTCCCTAGGCTATAAATAGCCGCCCCCTACAACCACTAGCTGGTTGGCTGCTACGAGAGAACTTGACACTTGTCATTTGAGAGCAACCCATCCTCCGAGGACTATGAGCGAAAAACATCAAGTGAGGAAAATCCAAACCCAAACCCAAACACCTACAAACCCAAAGTGATTGAGCATCACTGAAGAGATTGATCCTGCATGGATCCGACGCTTGTTACCTTTGAAGACTGTGCTTCTTCCAGACGGTTAGGCGTCAAGGTCTAGAGCATCCAAGAGGAATTGTGGATCGCCGAGTGACCAAGTCTGTGAAGGTTTGGAAGTCACCTGAAGACTTACCACGAGTGATTGGGCGAGGACTGTGTGTCCTTAGCTCAAGGAGAATACGGTGAGGACTGTGTGTCCGGGACTAGGTGTCCTCGAGTTTAAATACTCAGCCGCTCCAACCAGATGTACAACTGAGACATCAGTTGGAACTGGTCTACCAAATCATTGTATTCACCAAGCTTACTGGTTCTATTTCCTCAACACTTTCATTTCCTCATTACTGTGTTATGTGTTTGTTCATATCTGTGTTTGAAGACTCTGACTGAAGACTTTCTCAATTTCCTCAGTTCAATTTCGTCAGTCTGTTTTGTCTTCATCTAGTGTTATCCTGTGTTTACGCTTTCTGTACTCTGTGGTTGTCTTCATTTCATCATGATGACTTTGCTTGAATTCTGTTATGTTTTCATCTGAGTACTTATTCCGCTGCTAGTAGTTCTTCTCTAAGGAATTTCCTCACGATCAAATTCCTCAGTGAAGAATTTCATAAAAATCGCCTATTCACCCCCTCTAGTCGATATAACGCACTTTCAGGGGCGCGGTCTTCAAGGCGTCCACTCCCCATGATCACGGGGCGGGGAGAGGTCGCTTCGCCCGTCCCCTCGGTTCTGCACGTCCGCCACGCGTCCTCCATGCACCTAGGGTGGCAATCGATGGAGGCGGGAAACTGGGTCGTCGCTGGTTGGGGAAGCGGGTCGGTCCTGATTCCCCGTGCCTTTGGTGGCTGGATTGGCCAAGCGGGGCGGCCGAGCCTCATCCCCGCCTTCTTATAAAGAGGGGGAAGGGGGGATGGCGTCCTGCACTCTTCCGTCATCTATCTCCTCTCGCTTCTGCTTCTTCCTTTCACTCGCCATGGAGAAGGGGAATCCTGGTCCCTCGACGGTGGCGGCGACCGTCGCCGCCCGACAGCGCGTCCCTCCTCCTCCTGAGCCAGCGGTGGTGGAATTGGCCGCGAGGGGAAGGGGGAAGGGGCGAGGTCGTGGGTGAGGCCGGGGCAGAGGTCGTCGTGCTCGGGGTAGAGGAGGACAGGGCGACGCGCCGGCTTCGCCCCCGCCAATTATGCCTTTTCCAATGGAAGGCCGCGTTGGAGACTAGCCCCGTGAGTTCTTCATCAGGCTGCACCAGCCTCTGCGTCGCCGTCTTCGTTTTCCCGCCCCGTGTGCTCGGGAGATGGAGCGTGACCCGCCCCAATCCCTCAGATTGCACATGAGGGGTTGTGGGAATGGGGGCACGTGGTTCGACGTCGACTTCCCGACTCCTCGGGTCATGTACCTCCGTCGTGGGTGGAAGACGTTCACTCGTATCCACAGCCTGACGGCAGGGCTCGTCCTCTATTTCAAATTAATGGAGGATGGCCTGCTCTCCGTCAAGGTCTTCGGCGACTTCGGGACTCGCCTGAAGTGCTGCGTGGAGAGATCCTCCGATGGAGATTCCGATGATGGAAGCTCTTCCTCGAGCGAAAGTGACGAGGAGGACAACGGGGCAGATGACAGGGATGAGTCCGACTAGGCGTCAGATGCCCCGCACCTGGGCGGGTGCGGCAGCAGCAACATCTGCACCTGGCTGCTCCTCCGGCAGAGTTTTGCCGGGGTGGGGCCAGCTCCTTGAACTTCTTGGGGCCGTCTCCTTGGGCGGCTGGCGTCGGGAGGCTGCGGAAGAGGAAGAGGGCGGGAGACAAGGCCATCAACTCGGAGTACGCGGGCACCGACGCCTTCGTCGCGTACTGCCGGTCCTGCTGCCTCGTCTTCTAGCTCCTTTCCTGGCACCGTCATCACCAGCCCGCCCCTGGGCGGTCACCGAGGTGTTCTCTTGGTGCTTTCTTCTACTCGTAGCTCACCTAGGCGCCCCTTTTGCCCTCTCGCCTCCTTGACCTGCCTCCTAAGGAGAGGGACAAGAAAGGGATTATTGGCGCCTTATCCTTCTTCTTTAGTTAGTAAGCCCGCGGGCCTTTGTTAAATTCAGAACTTGTAATCCCCTTGCTCATGTTTTTCATTCCGTATGAACTGTACCTGTATGGGATGTTTTTAATGAAAAAGGGATGCTTGCTGGGTTTTTCGTTCGTGGGTAGATCCCGCGACAAGGAGCGAATCCTTGTTATTGTTTAAGATAAATGTTTTTTGCCTGGCAATAAGCCTTGTTGTCCCCCACTCCACTCGACCGTTCTCGCACTCTTGGCGGAGGCAGGGATGAAGTGGGATTTAGGCTCCTCATTCTACCTCCTTGCCGCCGCGGCTACAACCAAATCCGGACCTAGGAAATAATCCTTAGGTATAGGAAAAAGGGGAGCACGACAGCCTATATAGAGATAAAAACGAGGTTTCACATGCCCCAGTTCTGTTCCGAAATGCATGACAGAGGATAAAAGACTTATCTGGATATGCAGCCCCCGGCAATCTCATCTTGCCGCGGTTGGATCCTTATGCTTGCAGCCCCCGGCAACTCTGGTTTGCCGGGGTCGGGACGCCGGTCCGTTTTCTTTCTTCCAAGTAGCTCGGCAGAAGTGCTCATGTGCCCTGCGAACCAAAGGAGGACAGAAGAAAAACAGATAGACGCGCACTCGACCTCTAAGCTAGGGGTTAGCCGCTGCTGAGCACTGTCAACCCTAACCAAGGAAGAGACTCGACCTAGCATGCATGCTATGACTTAGGGCGCCAGCGCTTCATTTATTTATGCTTAGGGTTTGCGCCTGGCTTTGTATGAAGGGTTACATGCCTTGCCGGCAAAGCTTGTACAAAAGGTGGCTTGCCGGAAGGCCCAGCAAGCCGCGCCTTATGGGTAAAACTTGCGAAGATGCTCGATGTTCCATGAGTTGCTCACTGGGACGGCATCTTCGGTCTCCAGGCGGACTGCGCCGAGCCTGGTGACTCGTATTACCAGATAAGGGCCTTCCCACTTCGGCGTCAACTTGTTGGCATTCTTGGCCGGCTGAACGTGCTGAAGAACAAGGTCGCCTTCCTCAAAGCTTCGGGCATGAACCTTGCGGCTATGGTAGCGGCGCAAGGCTTGCTGGTAGCACGCTGCTCTCACAGCCGCTCGAAGACGATCTTCCTCAAGGAGCGTCGCGTCATCTTGGCCCAACTGCTCTTGCTCAAGCTCATCATAAGCGAGCACTCGAGGTGACCCGTATATGAGTTCCGTGGGGAGAACTGCTTCTGCCCCGTAGACCAAGGAAAAAGTTGTCTGGCTGGTGGCTCGATTTGGCGTCGTTCTGATCGACCAAAGAACCGTCAGCAATTCATCAATCCAGCGCCTTCCGCTCTTGCACAGCTTGTCAAAAGTCTTTGTCCTTAGGCCTCACAACACTTCAGCATTCGCCCTCTCCGCTTGGCCGTTGCTCCGTGGGTGTGCCACGAAAGCAAATCAGACCTTGCTGCCGAGGTCTTGAATGTATTGCATGAAGGTGTGGCTCGTGAACTGCGTGCCGTTGTCGGTGATGAATCTATTTGGCACACCAAAATGGCAGACCAGTCCTTTGAAAAACTTGACAGCTGACTGAGCAGTCACCTTTCTCACTGCTTCCACCTCCGGCCACTTTGTGAACTTGTCGATTGCAACGTACAAGTACTCAAAGCCCCCGACAGCGCGGGGGAAAGGGCCCAGTATGTCGAGCCCCAAGACCGAGAATGGCCAGGAGTGAGGGATTTTTTGAAGGGCTTGGGCTGGTTGATGAAGCTTCTTTGAATGGAACTGGCACGCTTCACACTTGGTTACTAGTGCTGTCGCATCCTGGAGGGCGGTGGGCTAGAAGAATCCTTGCTGGAACACCTTTCCGGCAAGGGCCCTCGACCCTATGTGTGAGCCACATATGCCTTCATGTATCTCCGCCAACAGCTCCAGTCCTTCCTCCCGGGGGATGCACATCAATTTCACGCCGTTCGGCCTTCTCCTGTACAGGACGTCATCGACGAACTGGTATAGGGCAGACTGACGGGCTATTTTCTCCGCTTCTTCCTGCTCCTCAGGAAGCTCCCCTGTTTTGAGGAATCAGACGGTATGCTGCACCCACGTCGGAGCCTAGGGCTCGATGACAAGGACCAAAGGCTTTTCTTCCGCCATGGGAGCGGCTGTCTCTACGGCTAGGGCTTGACGCCCTGCCGGAGGCAGCTGCTCTTGGGCAAGCTCAGCGTCTGCGGCAGCACCCTTGCTAGCAGCCCTAGAGCGCTTGGTAGGAAAGTACTTGCCGGGACCCGACTTCCTTCGCTTGTTCTGCCCCGTTGATGGTTTGACGGATGGTTGAGTTAGCCGGAGCAAAAAGGTACCCGGTTCCACGGGTAGCTTGAATGCGGCACGCTTTGACAGGTAATCGGCGGTGTCATTCTCCATTCGGAGGACGTGCTCTGCTTGGATACCGTCAAAGCGCTCCTCCAGCTTACTCACTTCATCTACGTAAGCTTCCATCAATGGGCTCTGGTAATCGTTGTTGACCTACCTGACAACAAGCTGCGAGTCACCCCTGACGATGAGCTTCTTAACACCGAGGTCTACAGCGATCCTGAGACCGGCAAGCAATCCCTCATACTCAGTAGTGTTGTTGGTGGACATCTCTCGGGGAAAGTGCATCTGGACCACGTACTTGAGGTGCTCCCCGGTAGTTGCGGCGAGCAGCACACCGGCACCGGCGCCTTGCAGTGAGAAAGCCCCATCAAAGTACATGATCCAGTCGCGATCTTCCTCCTTGCCGGGGAGAGTGGTCTCTAGGATTTCTTCGTCAGGCGTGGAGGTCCATTCTGCAATGAACTCCACCAAGACTCTGCTATGAATTGTCGAGGTACTTTCAAACTTCAAACCGAAACTTGATAACTCCAAGGCCCACTCTACATTCCTCCCGGTTGCATCTAGGTTATGCAGTATCCGTTGCAACGGGAAGCGGGTGATGACAGTGATCTCGTGGGCTTGGAGGTAATGACGCAACTTCCTCGAGGCCATAAGGAGGCCGAAGAGCAATTTCTGCACACCAGAGTACCTCGATCTAGCTCCCTGCAAGAGGGAGGGGACAAAGAAAACCGGGTGCTACATCATCTTCTTCTGCACCACCTCTCTTGACTGTGTGGGCACTGCCTCGGTGGCATCAAACTCTGCCGGGGGCCTCGCCTTGCCGGCACCAGGCCTTGCTGGGGGAACCTTGGGCTTGCCATCCACTGGTTCTGCCGCCGTCACTGCCTCCTCGTTAACCTCCCTCTGCGCCACTAGCGCGACGCTGATCACTTGATTCGTCGCCGCCAGATACAGCAGCAATGGCTCTTGTGGTTTAGGCGCAACCAGTATTGGCGTGGAGGAAAGGTATCTCTTTAAATCCTGCAAGGCTGCCTCGGCTTCTAGGGTCCATTCCATTGGGCCTGCCTTCTTCAAGATTTTGAAGAAAGGAAGGGCGCGCTCGACGGACTTGGAGATGAATCGGCTCATGGAGGCAATGCAGCCGATGAGCCGGCGCACATCTTTGATTTGCTTGGGTGCCTCAATCTGCTTAATAGCCTTGATTTTGTCTGGGTTTGCCTCAATCCCGCGCTGCGACACAAAGAATCCGAGAAGCTTGCCGGATGGGACACCGAAGACACACTTCTCAGGGTTCATCTTGAGGTTGATCTTGCGCAGGTTGGCAAATGTCTCTTCCAGATCTTGCACAAGAGTTGGCCCATCCTTGGTTTTGACCACTATGTCATCCATGTAGGCCTCCATATTTCTATGGAGTTGAGGTTCAAAACCAATTTGGGCTGCCCTTGCAAATGTTGAGCCAGCGCTCTTCAACCCAAAAGGCATCTGTAAAAAGCAATATGTACCACATGGGGTGATGAACACTGTCTTTTCTTCATCTTCTCTTATCATGAAGATCTGGTGGTAGGACGAGTAGGCGTCGAGGAATGATAACAGATCACACCCGGCCGTGGAGTCGACAATCTGGTCGATGTGCGACAACGGGAAGGGATCCTTAGGACAAGCCTTATTGATATCTGTGTAATCAATACACAACCTCCACTTCCCATTCACCTTGCGCACCACTACCGGATTGGCCAACCACGTCGGGTGGAGCACTCCTCTCACCAACCCTGCCGCTTCCAGCTTCCTGATCTCCTCTGTGATGAACTCCTACCTCTCCAGAGCCTGCTTTCTGACCTTCTGCTTGACGGGCCGCTCATGGGGGCAGACAGCTAGGTGGTGCTCAATCACCTCCCAGGAACACTGGGGATGTCGGATGCTTGCCATGCAAACACGTTGACATTCTCCCACAGGAAGGTGATGAGCGCACCTTCCTATTTGCTGTCGAGGGTGGAGCCTATGGTGAAGGCCCCTCCCGTGCCATCCTCCCTGGCGGACACCTTCTTGGTCTGCGGTGACTCGGCTCTGGATCTCTTGCTCTTGCCGGTAGAGCTCTCTGGCACGTCCTAGACGGCAGCACAACAGTCCGAAGAGGTGCGCTTGCCGGAGTCGGTGCGAGAGGTCTTGCCGGGCTTCTTCCTCCCTCCCGAGGCTTCAGCGGCAGGAGCAGGTGCCTTGGCGGCAGCTGCTGCAACTGCCTCCCGGTAGAGTTGGTCGGCGCAAATCACCGCGTCCTTCTTGTCGGAGGGGATAGAGATGATGGTCAACGGCCCGTGCATCTTTAGCAGCATGTTGTAGGCGGAGTGTGACGCTGCCATGAACTTGGTAGTGCCGGGCGGCTGATACGTCTCCAACATATCTATAATTTTTGATTGCTCCATGCTATATTATCTACTGTTTTGGACCATATTGGGATTTATTTTCCACCTTTATATTATTTTTGGGACTAACCTATTAACCGGAGGCCCAACCCAGAATTGTTGTTTTTGCCTATTTCAGAGTTTCGAAGAAACGGAATATCAAGCGGAGTCCAAATAGAATGAAACCTTCGGGAACGAGATTTTCCCACCGAACATGATCCAGGATTTTGCGGTGTGTTTTGCTGAGACCGATGAATTGTGGGTTATGATCAAGTTTGTCTATGAACAATATTTGAATCTTCTCTGAATTCTTTTATGTATGATTGGTTATCTTTGCAAGTCTCTTTGAATTATCAGTTTGGTTTGGCCCACTAGATTGGTTTTTCTTGCAATGGGAGAAGTGCTTAGCTTTGGGTTCAATATTCCGGTGTCCTTTCCCAGTGACAGTAGGGGCAGCAAGGCACGTATTGTATTGTTTCCATCGAGGATAACAAGATGGGGTTTTTATCATATTGCATGAATCTATCCCTCTACATCATGTCATCTTGCTTAAGGCGTTACTCTGTTTTTAACTTAATACTCTAGATGCATGCTGGATAGCGGTCGATGAGTGGAGTAATAGTAGTAGATGCAGGCAGGAGTCGGTCTACTTGTCTCGGACGTGATGCCTATATACATGATCATACCTAGATATTCTCATAACTATGCTCAGTTCTGTCAATTGCTCAACAGTAATTCGTTCACCCACCATAAAATACTTATGCTCTTGAGAGAAGCCACTAGTGAAATCTATGGCCGCCGGGTCTATCTTTATCATATTAATCTTCCATCACTTTATTATTGCCTTTGCTTTTTTACTTTGCTTTTATTTTTACTTTGCATCTTTATCACAAAAATACCAAAAATATTATCTATCATATCTATCAGATCTCACTCTCGTAAGTGACCGTGGAGGGATTGACAACCCCTTATCGCGTTGGTTGCGAGGAGTTATTTGCTTTGTGTAGGTACGAGGGACTCGTGCGTAGCCTCCTACTGGATTGATACCTTGGTTCTAAAAAACTAAGGTAAATACTTACGCTACTTTGCTGCATCATCCTTTCCTCTTCGGGGAAATCCAACGCAGTGCTCAAGAGGTAGCAAGAAGAATTTCAGGCGCCGTTGCCGGGGAGTCTACGCAAAAGTCAACATACCAAGTACCCATCACAATCCCTTATCTCCCGCATTACATCATTTTCCATTTGCCTCTCGTTTTACTCTCCCCCACTTCACCCTTGCCGTTTTATTCGCCCTCTCTTTTCCGTTTGCCTTTTTCCTCACTTGCCTTTTTGTTTGCTTGTGTGTTGGATTGCTTGTTTGTCGCGATGGCTCAAGATAATACCAAGTTATGTGACTTTACCAATACCAACAATAATGATTTCCTTAGCACTCCGATTGCTCCTGTTACCAATACTGAATCTTGTGAAATCAATACAGCTTTGTTGAATCTTGTTATGAAAGATCAATTTGCCGGCCTTCCTAGTGAAGATGTCGCTACTCATCTAAATAGCTTCGTTGATTTGTGTGATATGCAAAAGAAGAAAGATGTTGAAAATGATATTGTTAAATTGAAGCTATTTCCTTTTTCGCTTAGAGATCATGCTAAAGCTTGGTTTTCGTCTTTGCCTAAAAATAGTATTGATTCTTGGAACAAGTGTAAAGATGCTTTTATCTCTAAGTATTTCCCTCCCGCTAAGATCATCTCTCATAGAAACGATATTATGAATTTTAAGCAACTTGATCATGAACATGTTGCACAAGCTTGGGAGAGAATGAAATTAATGATATGTAATTGCCCTACTCATGGTTTAAATTTGTGGATGATTATACAAAAAATTTATGCCGGATTGAATTTTGCTTCTAGAAATCTTTTGGATTCAGCCGCGGGAGGCACTTTTATGGAAATCACTTTAGGAGATTCTACTAAACTCCTAGATAATATTATGGTGAATTATTCTCAATGGCACACTGAAAGATCTACTAGTAAAAAAGTGCATGCGATAGAAGAAATTAATGTTTTGAGTGGAAAGATGGATGAACTGATGAAATTATTTGCTACTAAGAGTGTTTCTTCTGATCCTAATGATATGCCTTTGTCTACTTTGATTGAGAATAATAATGAATCTATGGATGTGAATTTTGTTGGTAGGAATAATTTTGGTAACAACGCGTATAGAGGGAACTTTAATCCTAGGCCTTATCCTAGTAATCCTTCTAATAATTATGGAAATCCCTACAACAACTCTTATGGAAATTTTAATAATATGCCCTCTGAATTTGAGACTAGTGTTAAAGAGTTTATGAATTTGCAAAATAATTTCAATGTTTTGCTTGAAGAAAAATTGCTTAAAGTTGATGATTTGGCTAGGAACGTTGATAGAATTTCTCTTCAGGTTGATTCTTTAAAGCTTAGATCTATTCCTCCTAAGCATGATATCAATGAGTCTCTCAAAGCCATGAGAATTTCCATTGATGAGTGCAAAGAAAGAACCGCTAGGATGCGTGCTATGAAAGATGCCTTTATTAAAGCGTGTTCTTCCAATTCCTATGAAAATGAAGATGAAGATCTAAAAGTTATTGATGTGTCCCCTATTAAATCTTTGTTTTGCAATATGAATCTTGATAATGATGGGATTGAATATGATCCACCTTTACCTGGAAGGCGTTCCAAGAATTCAGAGTTTTTAGATCTTGATGCTAAAAGTGATAAAAGTGGGAAAACCCTAGATGTTGCTAAACCCATTATTTTGGATTTCAAGGAATTTAATTATGAAATTTGCTCTTTAATTGATTGTATTTCCTTGTTGCAATCCGTGCTAAATTCTCCTCATGCTTATAGTCAAAATAAAGCCTTCACCAAACATATCGTTGATGCCTTGATGCAATCTTACGAAGAAAAACTTGAGTTGAAAGTTTCTATCCCTAGAAAACTTTATGATGAGTGGGAACCTACTATTAAAATTAAAATTAAAGATCATGAGTTTTATGCTTTGTGTGATTTGGGTGCTAATGTTTCCATTATTCCCAAAACTTTGTGCGATTTGCTAGATTTCCGTGATTTCGATGATTGCTCTCTAAACTTGCACCTTGCGGATTCCACTCTTAAAAAACATATGGGAAGAATTAATGATGTTCTTATTGTTGCACATATGAATTATGTGCCCATAGATTTTATCGTTTTTGATAAAGATTGCAATGCTTCATGCCCTATTATTCTTGGTAGACCTTTCCTTAGAACGGTTGGTGCAATTATTGGTATGAAGGAAGGGAATATTAGATTACAATTTCCATTAAAGAAAGGCATGGAACACTTCCCTAGGAAGAAAATAAAATTACCATATGAATCTATCATGAGAGCCACTTATGGATTGCCTACCAAAGATGGCAATACCTAGATCTATCCTTGCTATTATGCCTAGCTAGGGGCGTTAAACGATAGCGCTTGTTGGGAGGCAACCCAATTTTATTTTTAGTTGTTTTGCTTTTGCTTCTGTTTAGGAATAAATATTTTATCTAGCCTCTGGTTAGATGTTTTTTATGTCTTAGTTAGTGTTTCTGCCAAGTTAGACTTGTAGGATCTTCTTGGATGATAGTTATTTGATCTTGCTGTAATTTCCAGAAACTTTCTGTTCACGAAAACAATTGTTAGAAATCACCAGAACGTGATAAAATACTTATTCCAATTTCTTCTGATCAATAATTTTTTTTCTAGGTCTTCCTATTTTGGTAGATTTTTTCGAGTTCCATAAGTTTGCGTTAGTTACAGATTACTACAGACTGTTCTGTTTTTGACAGATTCTGTTTTTCGTGTGTTGTTTGCTTATTTTGATGAATCTATGGCTAGTAAAATAGTTTATAAACCATAGAGAAGTTGGAATACAGTAGGTTTAACACCAATACAAATAAATAATGAGTTCATTACAGTACCTTGAAGTGGTCTTTTATTTTCTTTCGCTAACGGAGCTCACGAGATTTCTATTGAGTTTTGTGTTGTGAAGTTTTCAAGTTTTGGGTGAAATATTTTGATGCATTATGGAACAAGGAGTGGCAAGAACCTAAGCTTGGTGATGCCCATGGCAACCCCAATATAATCTAAGGACACCAAAAAGTGAAAGCTTGGGGATGCCCCGGAACGCCTTGGAGCTATATTTTTATTCACCACATGATATGTGTTTTGCTTGGAGCGTCTTGTATGATTTGAGTCTTTGTTTGTTAGTTTACCACAATCATCCTTGCTGTACACACCTTTTGAGAGAGCCGTACATGATTTGGAATTTGATAGGATTCTCTATATGCTTCACTTATATCTTTTGAGCTATATAGTTTAGCTCTAGTGCTTCACTTATATCTTTTAGTGCATGGTGGTGGATTTGTTTTAAAGAAACTATTGATCTCTCATGCTTCACTTAGATTAATTTGATAGTCTAAATAGCATGGTAATTTTCTTAAAATCTTAATATGCTTGGTATTCAAGATTTGTAAAGCTTTCTTTTGAGTGCGTTGTATACTAAGAGAAGTTTGATACTTGATAATTGTTTTGAGATATGGAGGTGATAATATAAAATTCGTGCTAGTTGAGTAGTTGTGAATTTGAGAAATGCTTGTGTTGAAGTTTGCAAGTCCCGTAGCATGCACGTATGGTAAACGTTATGTGAAAAATTTGAAACATGAGGTGTTCTTTGATTGTCTTCCTTATGAGTGGCAGTCGGGGACGGGCGATGGTCTTTTCCTACCAATCTATCCCCCTAGGAGCATGCGCGTAGTGCTTTGGTTTTTGATGGCTTGTGGATTTTGCCAATAAGTATATGAGTTCTTTATGACTAATGTTTAGTCCATGGATTATATGCACTCTCACCCTTGCATCATTGCTAGCCTCTTCGGTACCATGCATTGCCGTTTCTCGCATTGAGATTTGGTGCAAACTTCGCCGATGCATCCAAACCCCGTGATATGATACGCTCTTTCACACATAAACCTCCTTATATCTTCCTCTAAACAGCCACCATGCCTACCTATTATGGCATTTCCATAGCCATTCCGAGATATATTGCCATGCAACTTTCCACCATACCGTTCATCATGACACATTCATCATGGTCATATTGCTTAGCATGATCATGTAGTTGACATAGTATTTGTGGCAAAGCCACCATTCATAATTCTTTCATACATGTCACTCTAGATTCATTGCATATCCCAGTACACCGCCGAAGGCATTCATATAGAGTCATACTTTGTTCTGGTATCGAGTTGTAATCATTGAGTGGTAAATAAATAGAAGTTTGATGATCATCATTTTCTAGAGCATTGTCCCAAGTGAGGAATATAAAAAAGGGAAAGGCCATAAAAAAATAGAATGCCCCAAAAAAATGAGAGAAAAAGAGAGAAGGGACAATGCTACTATCCTTTGCCACACTTGTGCTTCAAAGTAGCACCATAGTCATCATGATAGAGAGTCTCTTTTTTGTCACTTTCATACACTGGTGGGAATCTTTCATTTTAGAAATTGGCTTGTATATTCCAACAATGGGCCTTCTCAAGTGCCCTAGGTCTTCGTGAGCAAGCAAGTTGGATGCACACCCACTTAGTTTCTTTTGTTGAGCTTTCATACATTTATAGCTCTAGTGCAACCGTTGCATGGCAATCCCTACTCCTTGCATTAACATCAATCGATGGGCATCTCCATAGCCCATTGATTAGCCTCATTGATATGAGATCTTCTACTTTTTTGTCTTCTCCACATAACCCATCATCATATTCTACTCCACCCATAGTGCTATATCCATTGCTCACGCTCATGTATTGCGTGAAGGTTTGTAAGTTTGAGATTATGAAAGTATGCAACAATTGCTTGGCTTGTCATCGGGGTTGTGCATGATGAGAGCATTCTTATGTGACGAAAATGGAGCATGACTAAACTATATGATTTTGTAGGGATGAACTTTCTTTGGCCATGTTATTTTGAGAAGACATAATTGCTTAGTTAGTATGCTTGAAGTATTATTGCTTTTATGTCAATATGAACTTTTGTCTTGAATCTTTCGGATCTGAATATTCATACCACAATTAAGAAGAATTACATTGAAATTATGCCAAGTAGCACTCTGCATCAAAAATTCTTTTTTATCATTTACCTACTCGAGGACGAGCAGGAATTAAGCTTGGGGATGCCTGATACGTCTCCAAAGTATCTATAATTTTTGATTGCTCCATGCTATATTATCTACTGTTTTGGACCATATTGGGCTTTATTTTCCACTTTCATATTATTTTTGGGACTAACCTATTAACCAGAGGCCCAACCCAGAATTCCTGTTTTTTTTTGCCTATTTCAGAGTTTCCAAGAAACGGAATATCAAACGGAGTCCAAACGGAATGAAACCTTCGGGAACGTGATTTTCTCATCGAACATGATCCAGGAGACTTGGACCCTACATCAAGAAAGCTCCGAGGTGGGCACGAGGTAGGGGGGGCGCGCCCTACCCCCCCAGGCGCGCCCCCACCCTCATGGGGCCCACGAAGCTCCACCGACATACTTCTTCCTCCTATATATACCTACGTACCCCCAAACGATCAGAGATGGAGCCAAAAACCTAATTCCACCGCCGCAACCTTCTGTACCCACGAGATCCCATCTTGGGGCCTATTCCGGAGCTCCGCCGGAGGGGGCATCCACCATGGAGGTCTTCTACATCATCATAGCCCCTCCGATGAAGTGTGAGTAGTTTACCTCAGACCTTCGGGTCCATAGTTAGTAGCTAGATGGCTTCTTCTCTCTTTTTGGATCTCAATACAATGTTCTCCCCCTCTCTCATGGAGATCTATTCGTTGTAATCTTATTTTTGCGGTGTGTTTGTTGAGATCGATGAATTGTGGGTTTATGATCAAGTTTATTTATGAACAATATTTGAATCTTCTCTGAATTCTTTTATGTATGATTGGTTATCTTTGCAAGTCTCTTCGAATTACAGTTTGGTTTGGCCTACTAGATTGGTTTTTCTTGCAATGGGAGAAGTGCTTAGCTTTGGGTTCAATCTTGCGGTGTCCTTTCCCAGTGACAGTAGGGGCAGCAAGGCACGTATTGTATTGTTTCCATCGAGGATAACAAGATGGGGTTTTTATCATATTGCATGAATCTATCCCTCTACATCATGTCATCTTGCTTAAGGCGTTACTCTGTTTTTAACTTAATACTCTAGATGCATGCTGGATAGCGGTCGATGAGTGGAGTAATAGTAGTAGATGCAGGCAGGAGTCGGTCTACTTGTCTCGGACGTGATGCCTATATACATGATCATACCTAGATATTCTCATAACTATGATCATTACCTAGATATTCTCATAACTATATTAATCTTCCGTCACTTTATTATTGCCTTTTTTTACTTTGCTTTTATTTTTACTTTGCATCTTTATCACAAAAATACCAAAAATATTATCTATCATATCTATCAGATCTCACTCTCGTAAGTGACCGTGAAGGGATTGACAACCCCTTATCACGTTGGTTGCGAGGAGTTATTTGCTTTGTGCAGGTATGAGGGACTCGCGCGTAGCGTCCTACTGGATTGATGCCTTGGTTCTCAAAAACTGAGGGAAATACTTACGCTACTTTGCTGCATCATCCTTTCCTCTTCGGGGAAATCCAACGCAGTGCTCAAGAGGTAGTAGCCGCCGAGGATCCCGTTAAAGGGCAAGGGGATCTTGGCCACGTCGAAGGAGATCCTCTCCGTCCTGTAGTTCAACTCTCCTCCAAATGTCACGAGCAGTGTGATCTTTCCCTCCGGCTGACTCCTCCCCGGATTGACCCCTTGAAACGTGCCTGTTTCCTCGAGGTCTCCATCAGGGATTTGCAACTTTTTGATCACGACAGGCGAGATCAGGTTCAGGCCGGCCCCGCCGTCAACCAACATCTTGTTCACCCTGAGGTTGCGTATCGTTGGTGAGACCAACAATGGCAAACACCCGACCGCAGTAGTGCGGTCAGTGTGGTCCTCGGCGTCAAAGATGAGGGGCGTGCTGGACCACTTCAGCGGCTTCTGAGCGTCGAACGACGGCTCTACTGCTGTAATCTCACGCGCCCACTGCTTGAGCTGGCGGTTAGAGGCATGCAGCGAGGCGCCGCCATCGATGCACATGGCCTCCATAGCCTTCTGGAACCCTTGCTCACCAGACTCGTCATCCTCGTCGTGATCATCGTCTTCTGGTTTCTTGTCGCGGCCCCGGGCGGGCCTCTCTTGCTGGTTGTCCTTGCCGGGGTGGCTTCCTTGGCCACCATGCTTCTTGCCGGATCCCTCAGCACCGTCCTGGTCCTTCTCCTTGTCCCGCCTCTCATACTCAGCCTTTTGCTTCTCAGCAAGCAGCTCAACTTGTCGGCAGTTCTGGAGGTCGTGGCCCTTGGTGCGGTAGATCTTGCAGTATTGCTTGCCGGAGCTTCCTGGCTTGTCGGTAGCCGCCAAGGCCCGGCAGGCGGCGCACTCGGCAATCTCCTTGTCAGGGGCACCTGCCTTGACCTTCTTGCTGGCACCGGTGTCGTCAGATCCCTCAACAGCAAGCACGGCCTTGCCCTTGCATTTCCTATTGCGACGCCGACCCTTCTTCGTTGGGGTAGCGGCGTCTTCATCGGTAGAGTCGGTTTCCGCGCCAGCGTCTTCGCCGGGGTACTTCCTTCCCTCTTCAGCCCGTGCGCATCTATCGGCCAGAACGTAGAGCTCGGCCACATCCTTAACCTTGGTCATCGCCAGCTCCTCGCACATATTGCGATTGCGCATGTTCTGGTGGAACGCGCTAATCACAGAGGCAGGATGAACATCGGGGATGTTGTACTGCACCCGGCTGAATCTCTGGATATACTTGCGCAGGGTCTCCCCTTCCTTCTGGGAATGATATGCAGATCACTGGCCTGGCCATGAGCTTGGTGGCCTATTGTGAAGGCGCCAACGAACTCATGGCACAGATCCGACCAAGAAGAAATGGAATCCATCGGCAAGTGCATCAACCAAGACATCACATTAGGATTGAGCGCCAGCGGGAAATAGTTGGCAAGCACCTTGTCATCGCGAGCCCCAGCAGCCTGCATCGCGATGGTGTAGATGCTGAGGAACTCGGACGGATGGGTCTTGCCAGTGTACTTCTCACCGACGTCGGGCTTGAACGTGTGGTGGGACGGCCACGAGAACTGCCGCAGCTCACGGGTAAAGGCCGGGCAGCCCACCTCATAAGGTAGGCCGCCGAAGCCCCCCGGTGTCGGGTGGTCCATAGCGGGTCTCGCCCGCTTGTCCGACTGGCGGCGCGTTTCGCGCCGGCGCTTGACGGTGGTTTGAGCGTCTTCGTGAGCTCGTTCCCGAAGGACCTGGCGCTGGTCGCGGAGGGTCCGCGGGTCGGACGACGCTATCAAGTCGTTATCACAATTGTCGTCACGACGGGCCGACGCCCGCGGCGGCTAGCGAGGAGGAGGAGAGTGCACTGTGGCCGCAACTCCCCGGTCCTCCTAGCGCCAGCATGCGGTGGCTCGGCAGAGCGCCGACCCAAGGGTCCCGTCGGTCGCGGATCGTCTTTGTTGGCGACACCGACGAGGCTCCAGATGGTGGCCCTCCACTCATCAAGCTTCTCCGCAGCAGGAGGGAAGTCGAGGAGCAGCTGCGCGCGCGCCAAAGCTTCTGCCGGCGTGGGCGGCGGCGACAGCTGCGTGGATCACGGCGCATTTCGACTTCTAACTACATTAGAAGGAGCTCCGATACGACCCAGCGGCTGCGTGCCATTTTCGCCAGCGCTTCGACGGGCGTGCTGAACCCTTTCATCCCGCGGACGACGCACGGGGCTCTTCCCACGGTGGTGCTCAGGGTCACCAACGTGGTGACGCTGCTCAACGCGCACACCATGGGAAGAGCGCGCAGTGGTCGCTGGTGTGGGCGTCTTGGAGGTCGCTGCGCCACCCGGAGGTGGCACAACGACACCCCTAGAGGTCCCCGTGCCGCCTGCGGGGGCCCCAGCTCCGTCTTTGGATCCGATGACGTGTAGCCAGTCGTCTGGTGCGCGAACGACGCCGCTCGCCAGGCTCTGACTACAAGGGCGATGCTGGTGCTCGCGGACCGCGGCCCGGGTCCTGTCTGCGACCGGTCCACTGCCCGCCTGCACCGGCACGGGCCGTTCGGCTCCCAACGAGTCGACCGCCGTGGCCATCTTCTTCTTAGGATCCATGGCGACGAAGAACTGCTAGGCGGATTACCAGACCAGATTCTCATAACTACGCACGCCCCCTGCCTGGCGCGCCAAAGATATCAGTATGGAACGACAACTATGGGATCACAAGAATCCCTACTACGGTTTCCGGGGCGCGGGGTTGCGAGAAGAGCAGGGCTAGTAGACAACACAAGGATCGTTTACCCAGGTTCGGGCCGCGAGGATGCGTAAAACCCTAGTCCTGCTTTGGTGGGTATATTTCAGAGAGTTCTTGAGCTCTCGAACTAGCTGTGGTCAGTGTGTGGTTCCAAAGAGCCGAATGCCCCTCTAGTATGCCATGGGCCACCTTTTATAGTCGAAAGGGGCTGGCACAGTGGCACACAAGAGGCGGAAAGGCGTACAGTGCCCTGAGCTTATCGCTCGTATTACAGGATAAGACACGTTAAATGCGTAGCTTAGGTGTCCCCTTGCTTTACTGGGGACGGGGACGAGGCCCGTCCTATCCGTCGCCGCTCCTCCTCGCTTTGACACGCACCTTGGCCCGTGAGGCGTGTGGTGCCATGTAGGCAGACATGCAGCTGATGTGGCGCAGTTGCGTTTAATTCTATACAATAAATTCCATTTGAATGCAATAGTCTTCATCATAAAAGAGCCAACACAAGAAGTATCGAGCATGGGTTGATTATTATGAGAAAGCCGAGCATAAATTTTTTGAAGAATTGTTTCTCTTGAGAGCTCATGATTGGGGCATGAATATAACATTGATTTAAGCCTCCCACAAGCTTGAGCGATGCTTTCTCCTTCGCGAGGCCAAAAATTATATATATAATTGCGATCACGATGAACAAGATACATAGGATAATACTTCTGATGAAATTCCTATTTCATTCATTTATAGTTCCATGATCCCGTGTCATCACATAGCCTATACCATGTCGATGCATCTCCCTTCAAAGATAAAGGGAAGACCTTCTTCTTAACAATATCATCGGGTATACCTGCAAGGTTAAATAATCCACAAACTTCATCCACATATCTTAGGTGTTCATCAGGATGCTTTGTTCCATCTCCTGTAAAAGGATTATCTAGCAGTTTTTCTAACATACCCGAAGGAACTTCAAAGGGAACATTTTCATTTTCAGTAGGTTCAGTAGGTTGAGGAGCAACTCTTTGCTCTACTGTTCGGGGTGAAGATACCCCGAACAAGCCCCTTAGAGGATTACTTTCCATAGTAACAAGTGACAGTAAATTTCAGCACACTATATAAATTTTCCTTACCAAATTCCACCTACCAAAGGCGCTTCACTCCCCGGCAACGGCGCCAGAAAAGAGTCTTGATGACCCACAAGTATAGGGGATCTATCGTATTCTTTCGATAAGTAAGAGTGTTGAACCCAACGAGGAGCACAAGGAAATGATAAGCGGTTTTCAGCAAGGTATTCTCTGCAAGTACTGAAATAAGTGGTAACAGATAGTTTTGTGATAGGATAATTTGTAAAGAGCAACAAGTAACAAAAGTAAATAAAGTGCAGCAAGGTAGCCCAATCCTTTTTATAGCAAAGGACAAGCCTGGAGAAACTCTTATAATGAGAAAAGCGCTCCCGAGGACACATGGGAATATCGTCAAGCTAGTTTTCATCACATTCATATGATTCACGTTCGGTACTTTGATAATTTGATATGTGGGTGGACCGGTGCTTGGGTGCTGTTTTTACTTGAACAAGCATCCCACTTATGATTAACCTCTATTGCAAGCATCCGCAACTACAGCAAAAGTATTAAGGTAAACCTAACCATAGCATGAAACATATGGATCCAAATCAGCACCTTACAAAGCAACGCATAAACTAGGGTTTAAGCTTCTGTCACTCTAGCAACCCATCATCTACTTATTACTTCCCAATGCCTTCCTCTAGGCCCAAATAATGGTGAAGTGTTATGTAGTCAACGTTCAAGTAACACCACTAGAGGCTAGACAACGTACATCTCATCAAAATATCGAACGAATACCAAATTCACATGACTACTAATAGCAAGACTTCTCCCAGGTCCTCAGGAACAAACGTAACTACTGACAAACCATATTCATGTTCATAATCAGAGGGGTAATAATATGCATAAAGGATCTGAACATATGATCTTCCACCAAATAAACCAACTAGCATCAACTACAAAGAGTAATTAACACTACTAGCAACCTACTAGTACCAATCCCGGACTTGGAGACAATAATTGGATACAAGAGATGAACTAGGGTTTTGAGAGGAGATGGTGCTGATGAAGATGTTGATGGAGATTTCCTTCTCCCGATGAGAGGAGCATCGGTGATGATGATGATGGCGATGATTTCCCCCTCCCGGAGGGAAGTGTCCCCAGCAGAACAGCTCTGCCGGAGCCCGAGAATGGTTCCTCCAAGGTTCCGCCTCGTGGCGGCGGAGTCTCATCCCGAAAGGTTGCTTATTATTTTTCCCTCGACGAAAGACCTCATATAGCATAAGATGGCCACCGGAGGGCCAATAGGGGGCCCACGAGGAAAGGGGGGGCGCTCCCTGGGGGGTAGGGCGCGCCCCCACCCTCGTGGCCAGGTGGGGCCCCCTCTGGCGAACTTGTTCCGCTCAATATTTTTTATATAATCTGAAATTGACTTCCGTGGAGTTTCAGGACTTTTGGAGTTGCGCAGAATAGCTCTCTAATATTTGCTCCTTTTCCAGCCCAGAATTCCAGCTGTCGGCATTCTCCATCCTTATGTAAACCTTATAAAATAAGAGAGAATAGGCATAATTATTGTAACATAACGTGTAATAAAAGCCCATAGTGCAATAAATATCGATATAAAAGCATGATGCAAAATGGACGTATCAACTCCCCCAAGCTTAGACCTCGCTTGTCCACAAGCGGAAGCCGATAACGATAAACATGTCCTCATGTTTAGAGGCAGAGGTGTCAATAAAAATAAAATACGGACATGAGGGCATCATGATTGTTTTCATAACAACAACATGTATGGATATTGTCATATGATTTCTTATGTTCAAGTGATGATCTATTCACAATGGAAAAGTATGAATCAGAAAATTTATTGAGAACTAACAAACTATAATCTCAGTCACTGAAGCAATTGCAATTTATCATAACATCAGAAAGAGTCTATGTCAGAGCTTTATAGCAGGTCCACATACTCAACTATCATTTAGTCTTTCATAATTGCTAACACTCACGCAATACTTGTGGTTACCGAGTTTTAATCGGACACAGAGAAAGATAGGGGCTTATAGTTTCGCCTCCCAACCTTTTACCTCAAGGGTAATGTCAACAATAATAACTCATGCTCCCCTACATCCAATTAGATATATCTATCAGGATCTTTCAAACACATTGTGCTTGCCAAAGGATAAAATGTAAAAAGGAAAGGTGAAATCACCATGACTCTTGCATAAGGTAAAAGATAATAGTAACGGATAGGCCCTTCGCAGAGGGAAGCAGAGGTTGCCATGCGCTTTCGGGTTGGATGCACAAAATCTTAATGCGAAAGAACGTCACTTTATATTGCCCCTTGTGATATGAACCTTTATTATGCAGTCTGTCGCTTTTATTTCTTCCACATCACAAGATCGTATAAAGCTTATTTCCTCCACACCAATCAATCATACATATTTAAAGAGCAATTTTTATTGCTTGCACCGATGACAACTTACTTGAAGGATCTTACTCAATCCATAGGTAGGTATGGTGGACTCTCATGGCAAAATTGGTTTAAGGGTTTTGGAAGCACAAGTAGTATCTCTACTTGGTGCTGAGAATTGGGCTAGCATGAGAGGGAAAGGCAAGCTCAACATGTTGTATGATCCATGACAATATACTTTATCTTAGATATAAGAAAACATAACCCATTACATTGTCTTCCTTGTCCAACATCAACTCTTTAGCATGTCATATTTTAATGAGTGCTCCCAATCATAAAAGATGTCCATGATAATATATTTATATGTGAAACCTATCTTTCTTTATTACTTCCTATTAATTGCAACGATGACCAAAGCTATGTTTGCCATTTAATCATCATACTCCTTCTATGTGAAGTCATTACTCTCAATAAGATCAATATGAACTATTTTTTCTCTTTTCTTTTATTCACTCAATATGATAGCAAAATAATCAAGCCCTTGACCCAACACTAATCTTTATTATAAATAGCTCACGGACTCGATTACATAGAGAGATCATAAAGCAAAACTCAAAACTAGATCATGCCATAAACTTTATTCTACTGGATCAAGATACTACTAATAGAATCGAACTAAGAAAAACGGTAAAGATAGGAGTGTGATGGTGATACGATACCGGGGTACCTCCCCCAAGCTTGGCAGTTGCCAAGGGGAGTTCCCATACCCCTGTGATTATATCCCCTTCTTTGTTGTTGGTGAAATATTCTTGGCGATCATGCCCTTCAGGACACAATTCTCCTCCTCAAGCTTATTGACTTGCTGCTTGAGGTCCATTATTTCTTTACGAAGCTTTCCTGTAACTGCTAAGGCTCCTTGCACCCAAGGGTGTTGCATAGCTGCGGGAGAACAAGTGACACTTCTCTTCATATTTTCATAAGAAAGAAATGTAACATTGGAAGGGATAACCGAGTTTGGAATAGCTGAGCTCTGTAGTTCCCCCATCGTGAACCCAGCTCGGAAGCGAGAAGTGACTTCTTGATCCTGCATGGCATCTACCCTCATCAAGTCAGCCTCCATCTCTTCCTCCGTTGCTGGCCCAAAGTGGTCAGCGTCGCTGTTTGCTCTTGGTTCCGATGCCGGATGAGACACCCGGCTCTCCCCGACTGGCTCTTGAGAAGACATCTTGCTCTAATCTGCAGCAGCAACAACTCGAAACAAGAACAGAGGATAATTGCGTGATACAGAAGTTAAAACCTTCGGGAAAATATATAATGAATTTTTACCGACCAAAATACGTATCGTGCAAGAAAACGGAGTCCGGAAGGCACACGAGGTGCCCACGAGGTAGGGGGCGCGCCCAGGAGGGTAGGGCGCGCCCTCCACCCTCGTGGAGCCCTTGTGTCCTTCCCGGACTGCTTCTTATTTTTCTATTTTTCTGAATATTCCAAAACGGAGGAATATTGCCTTAAAAACTGTTTTGGAGTCGGTTTACTTACCGTACCACATACCTATTCCTTTTCGGAGTCTGAAACGTTCTGGAAAGTGTCTCTTATGTATTCCTCCGGGGTTACGGTTTCAATAACATTGTTTCAACATTTATAGGATTACCTCAGATATAATGTTTGATTCTTTGACTGTTCACCACCTTCAGATTTGTGCCTTCAAAGTTGTTGATTTTTATGGCACCGGAACGATAGACCTCCTCGATAACGTAAGGACCTTCCCATTTAGAGAGAAGTTTTCCTGAAAAAATCTTAAACGAGAGTTGTATAATAATACATAATCACCTACATTAAACTCACGCTTTTGTATTCTTTTGTCATGCCATCTTGTAACTTTTTCTTTAAACAACTTGGCATTATCATAAGCTTGGGTTCTCCATTCATCAAGTGAGCTAATGTGAAATAACCTCTTCTCACCGGCAAGTTTGAAATCATAATTGAGCTCTTTAATAGCCCAATATGCCTTATGTTCTAGTTCGAGAGGTAAGTGACATGCTTTTCCATAAACCATTTTATACAGGGACATACCCATAGGATTTTTATATGCAGTTCTATAGGCCCATAATGCATCATCAAGTTTCTTGGACCAATTCTTTCTAGATCTATTGACAGCCTTTTGCAAAATTAATTTGATCTCTCTATTACTCAATTCTACTTGACCACTAGACTGAGGGTGATAAGGAGATGCAATTCTATGATTAACATCATACTTAGCAAGCATTTTACGAAAAGCACCATGAATAAAATGTGAACCACCATCAGTCATTAAATATCTAGGGACTCCAAACCGCGGAAAAATAACTTCTTTAAGCATATTAATAGAAGTGTTGCGATCAGCACTACTAGTTGAAATAGCTTCTACCCAGTTAGTAACATAATCAATAGCAACTAAAATATGTGTATATCCATTAGAGGCAGGAAAAGGTCCCATATAATCGAAGCCCCAAACATCAAATGGTTCAATAACAAGTGAATAATTCATAGGAATTTCTTGACGTCTACTAATATTACCAATTCTTTGACATTCATCACAAGATAAGACAAACTTACGGGCATCCTTGAAGAGAGTAGGCCATTAAAAACCGAATTGCAATACCTTGTGTGAAGTTCTATCTCCAGCGTGGTGTCCTCCATATGCTTCGGAGTGACACTTGCGTAGGATCTATTCCTGTTCATGCTCAGGTACACAACGTCTAATAACACCTTCTACTCCATCTTTATAAAGATGTGGGTCATCCCAAAAGTAATGCCTCAAATCATAGAAGAACTTTTTATTTTGTTGGTATGTGAAAGTAGGTGGTATAAATTTTGCAACAATATAATTAGCATAATCAGCATACCATGGAGTACTACGGTAAGTATTTATGATATTTAGTTGCTCATCAGGAAAGCTATCATCAATAGGTAGTGGGTCATCAAGAACATTTTCTAACCTAGACAAGTTGTCTACAACGGGGTTCTCAGCTCCCTTTCTATCAACAATATGCAAATCAAATTCTTGTAGCAAGAGGACCCATCTAATGAGTCTAGGTTTAGCATCTTTCTTTTCCATAAGATATTTAATAGCAGCATGATCAGTGTGAATAGTTACTTTAGAATCAACAATATAAGGTATGAATTTATCACAAGCAAATACAACTGCTACAAATTCTTTCTCAATAGTAGCATAATTTCTTTGAGCATTGTCTAGAGTCTTACTAGCATATTGAATAACATTTAATTTCTTATCAACTCTTTGCCCTAGAACAACACCTACAGCATAATCACTACCATCACACATAATTTCAAAGGATAAATTCTAATCAGGTAGCTGAACAACATGTGCAGAGATAAATGCTTTCTTAAGTATTTAAAATGCTTCTACACAATCATCATCAAAGACAAATGGTATATCTTTTTGTAATAAATTAGTCAGGGGCCGAGAATTTTTTTAGAAGTCCTTAATGAACCTCCTATAAAAACCGACTTGACCAAGGAAACTTCTTATACCTTTGATGTCCTTGGGACATGGCATCTTTTCAATAGCATCAACCTTAGCTTTATCAACTTCAATACCTCTTTCAGAAACTTTATGCCCCAATACAATACCTTCATTAACCATAAAGTGGCACTTTTCCCAATTGAATACAAGATTAGTTTCTTCACATCTCTGCAAAACTCGATCAAGGTTGCTCAAGCAATCATTAAAAGAAGATCCATAGACGGAAAATTCGTCCATGAAAACCTCACAAATCTTTTCACAAAAGTCAGAGAATATAGCCATCATGCATCTTTGGAAGGTAGCAGGTGCATTACATAAATCAAAAGGCATACATCTATAAAGGAAAAGTACCAAAAGGGCATGTAAAAGTAGTCTTTGATTGATCATTGGCTGACACAGGTATTTGAGAGAAACCAGAATAACCATCTAGAAAGCAAAAATGTGTATGTTTAGATAATCTTTCTAGCATTTGATCAATAAAAGGTAAGGGGTAATGATCTTTCTTAGTAGCTTTATTTAATTTGCGGAAATCAATTACCATCCTATACCCTGTAATAATTCTTTGAGGAATCAATTCATCTTTATCATTAGGAACAACAGTAATACCTCCTTTCTTAGGGACACAATGGACAGGACTTACCCACTGACTATCGGCAACGGGATAAATTATACCTGCCTCAAGGAGCTTCAGTATTTCCTTTCTTACCACTTATTTCATTTTAAGGTTCAGCCGTCGTTGATGATCAATAACTGGTTTGGCATCTTTCTCCAAATTTATTTTATGTTGACATAGAGTGGGACTAACACTACAGGAATCAGCTACTTTGCCGTCTGCCATGGCGGACGGCAAAGGCATGAACAGCGGACGGCAAAGGCCTTTGCCGTCAGCCGCGGACGGCAAAAGGCTCCGGCAACGTAGGCTACGGTAAACAGCTACTTTGCCGTCTGCTACTGATGGCAAAGTCTTTGCCGTCCGCCGAAGACGGCAAAGAGAGAGCGGCAGACGGCAAAGAGAGCGAACGACAATAATTGCGCTGTCAGTCCGTTAAGTGGCTAACGGCATGCCTTTGCCGTCTGCCACTGACGGCAAAATTTCTAGTGTCTTTGCCGTCCGCCGTATTATGTCATCTACACGTCACTACATGGCAGGTTCTTTGCCGTCTGCCACTGATGGCAAAGTCTTTGCCGTCTGCCACTGTAGGCAAACTGTCCAGATGGGTCAGCTCCCAGGAAGCACAGCTGGATGCCACGTGTCTTCTTTGCCGTCCGCGGCAGACGGCAAAGAGCCCGTTGCCGTCGGTGGCAGACGGCAAAGAGCCTGCATATTGGCTCTTTTATCTGTTTTTATTAAATCCAACAATTTTCATCACAAATATATATGGCATATATAGATATATTTCAAAAGGCCATTATGGAGCAAACATATAAGATATCCAACACATAACTTCATCATCCAACCATATATATTACATGCATAGTTCCATCATACATAACAAGTTCAACATAGAGGCATCCAACCATATATATTACAATAGTTTCATCCAACGATACATGCATATAGTTCAATGATACATGCATATAGTTCAACGATACAAAAGAGAAAGGGATAAGGAGCACTCCATCTATATATGCAAGCTTTCGTCAAATGAATGAAATCTGCAAAATGAAAAATAAGAAAGTTAGAACAAGAAGAGTAGAACAAGAAGAAGAGTAGAACAAGAAGAAGACTAGAACAAGAAGAGTAGAACAAGAAGAAGACTAGAACAAGAAGAGTATGTCATTTATGAGCTAACTTACGTGAAATGGATCATATATGAGCTAACTAAGTTGAAATGGGTCGTTTATGAGCTAGCTAAGGTGAAATGGATCATTTATGAGCTAACCTAGTTGAAATGGGTCGTTTATGAGCTAACTAAGGTCAAATGGATCGTTTTTCAGGTAACTAAGGTGAAATGGATCGTTTTTTAGCTAACTTAGGTGAAATGGATCATTTATGAGCTAACTTAGTTGAAATGGATCGTTTTTAAGCTAACTTAGGTGAAATGGATCATTTATGAGCTAATTTAGTTGAAATGGATCTTTTTGAGCTAACTTAGGTGAAATGGATCATTTAAGAGCTAATTTAGGTGAAATGGATCGTTTTTTAGGTAACCTAGGTGAAATGGATCGTTTATGAGCTAAATTAGTTGAAATGGATCGTTTATGAGATAACCTAGGTAAGATTGGTCATTTTGGAGTTAACCTAGGTGAAATGGGTCATTTTAAAGCTAACGTAGGTAAAATGAATCATTTAGGAGCTAATCTAGGTAAAATGGGTCATTTTTTAGCTAACTTGGATGAACTGGATCATTTATAAGCTAACCTAGGTAAAATGGGTCATTTTAGAGCTAACTTAGGTAAAATGGATCGTCTATGAGCTAACTAAGCTAATTATGCAATTTTTGACATAAGTAAGCTAAGTACAGATCGTTTTAGAGCTAACTTAGGTAAAATGGATGGTTTTGGAGGTCAGTAAGCTTATTAATTCATTTTGGAGGAGAAGAAGCTAAGTCTAGGTCATTATGGTAAGCATTGGAGGAAATAAAACTAAATCTAGGTCTTTATGCATGTGTTAAGCAAAACACTAGATAAACTTACCAATATCCAGGAGGTGTAGGAGCGGGGTGGCTCGTGTTGGTAGCTGGAGAAGGATCGTGCGATGCTTGTCTGGAGTTACGTTGCACCAAAGATCATTTCCAATGTATTGTTAGCATGATGACACTCAAATGTTA
The DNA here is from genome assembly GCA_032464435.1 of Aegilops umbellulata. NCBI lineage: Eukaryota > Viridiplantae > Streptophyta > Magnoliopsida > Poales > Poaceae > Aegilops > Aegilops umbellulata. Next base: position 374,777,052 of record CP136059.1, on the reverse strand, counting down.
AGACTAGCAAGTAATGTCCATTCAAATAAAACTCACCGTGGTCCCAGGAGCAATCACTGGCATCGGCGGAGCGGTCTGACCTGTCTTCTCACACACAGACTGCACATTTGGTTTTGACGACTCAGTCATACTAGTTAGCAATGAGACAAACACTACATGAATGTTTTGGCTAATCTGCAGAAGAAACTTACCACAAGGAGCTCGTACATGGCCCTTGCCTGCATGTCATTCCGTGCCCTCTCCTCCTCCATCATCTTTGCCGTCCTCTCCTCCAACTCCCGCTGCCTCTCCGCCGCCTCCGCCAGAAGTTTCTCTGTTCTATCTCTCTCACTCTGTATAGCAGCCTGCAACACCACTCACATGACCATTTGTAATCATTGATGGAAGCGCACACAATGTAATGGAGAAAGATAACTGAGTACGTATCACTAACCTTGATGGCGAGTTGCACTGGCCGTTCACGAGGCCTTATCTCAGGAGCGGAGCTCGACTGACGCGCCTTGATCTCCGGGAGAGTGCTAGGACAACGGATAAGTCCATCTCCAATGGCTATGGAGCCATGGGACCTCCCGCCACCAGATATCATCAACAGCTCTGGATCAATGGGACCCTGGCTCGGGTTAAAGTCCTCCCCTTTCCTCGCCTTCCCCTCATCTCTATATCTCACGAGCTTGTTGTGGGAGGAGATGTTGGTGAAGTTGTTTGCATCATCGAGGTCAGACTGAGAGAAAGCCTTGACTTTCTTGAAAGAGGCAGTGTGGGCCATGGCATACAGGTCGTACACCTCTGGCACCTTATCCGCCTTATTGTAGCGTGCCTGGAAGAGAGAAACAATGAAAATTAGTAATTAAAGGGCTCAAGCTAGCATGATGAATGAATTGCATGAATCATGAAGCAAACCACATACCCAGTTGCGCCCGAACTGATATAAGTTGGAGCTGCCTTGATGGTGTGGCACACCTTCCATTTGGGCACGTTTGTCCTTGGCCTCCTTGTGGAGGGCTAGCCATCGTTGTGAGCACCACTCATCGACCAACATCTCCCAACAATCCATCCGATCCGCACACCATCTCGGAGGCGCCTAAGTTAGCAAATAGAAACTTGAGCGCTACGGCTAAGAATTACTAAATGAAGGAACTTAAGTAGAGAAGGCCTTAAGAATTACCTTCATGTACTGCTCCTTACTCAGGAACTTATCGCGGCACGCCGGCTTGGTCTTCTTGATACCACGCAAGGCGTAGTAGTCTCGAACAGCCTGCACCCGAGCCTCGTGCCGTAAGTTCTGGAGTAGGCGCTTGCAGACGTTCTCGATAACATGTGCCGCGTCCTCCTCATATCCCTCCTCACACCTGTAGAATGTCTGCGATCAAATGAGACAATATTGATTAGTACAATTAATAACTAGCTAGTTGAAGATTTTTAAATGTGTAAAGGAGAAATTACCCAGAACTTTCTGATCACCATGTCTGCCCTCGTGTCGCACACGACACCATCGATAATCTCATCCGGCGGGGCCGGGGCAGCCACGTAGTGCTCCCAGCTCAATCCAAGCTCTGGAAGCGGACCCTCACCAGGCAACGTGACAAACCCCGGGAAGTTTTGCCGGCAAAGAACTCCAAGGACGGAGTTGGGCCGGCGGACACTATGATGGTGGTCCCAACCCCTGCAGCATGACAAGGCCAACGCATTAGTTATTTGAAAAAACGTGAATGCACAAGGTACAAAAATATTAAATGCACTTACGTACCTCTCCCCATCAGGGAAAATCAACCACCTCTGCTCGCGGGTCACCGGCACGGACGGGAGCCGTGTAGCACCACGCTGGTAGACGGTGCCCCCCTCCTCCTCAAGATCAGTCGGCTCCCCGCCATCATCAGCATGGCCACTCGGCTCCTCGGGCTGATCCGGCCAGGTACCCCATCCGGACGTGTGCTCCTCCGGGGTCACGTGGGCCGAACTCTCGGGGGTCGAAGGCCAGTCGACCCGAGGCTCGTGGGCCCAAGACCCGTGGACCGGAGGCTCGTGGACCGGAGTCCATGTAGCCTCCTCCTCGGACGAGTCCACCCTAGCAGTCACGTGCTCGGGTGAAACGGCTAGGGGTGGTGGCGAGGAAGGCGCCGTAGCAGTCACCCTACTTCCTCTCCCACGACCACGTGCCCCACCTCCTCTCTTCCTACCTCGTCCCCTGCTGGGCACCGCGGTTGACGAAGAAGGGCCCGGCGGTGTGGCCATACTGTCCAGCAACGCTCGGCGAAGAGGTGCGTCTGGAATGGAAGACCTCAGACCACGCTCCCGACCAGCGCCCACCATCTTTCAACACCTGCCATGACAAACAGTAAACGAAATTAGTACAACATAAAAAAAGACCGACATGAATAATAATATGTGTATCACTTAAGTGTATCATCATCAAGTACAACATAAAAAAATGTAATACCTGACACTACTAATAATCTCGATCAGTATCATCAATAAATGCATAATCATCATCATCACTATAATCAATGACGGGCTCATAGGGTTCATTGGCATCAACATGTGCAAGGCCACCTTGACGTAATCGGTCAAGCATTGACAGGTCATCCGCAGCAGTAACCTCTTCTTGTTCTGGCTCTTCTTGTTCCTCCTCTGGGGTGATGTCGGATTCATTGTCGCTGTCTACTTCAATGTTTTGGGGTGAAGTATAGCGGTTCTTGAAACGCTTTTTGGAAAGACGTGTCTCTTGGAAGAATTCTCCTTCATATGTGTTTGGGTTAATGTGAGGTTCGTAATCTTCTTCCTTTGGGGGAGAAAGTCTAGCACGTGGCGGCACTTCATAAACGACATCCCAACCTTTCAGATTTGGATTAGTTTGGCAGGCCCACGGTAGATAGAATACTTGGGTCGCCTGTTGAGCCATAATATAGACATCAGGAACATCTAAATGAGTGCTTTGGTTGATTTCAACTAGCCCTACATGTTCATGAGTCCTTCTAGTCTCCTTCGGCTGAAACCAATAACATTTGAAGACTACGACATTCGGTGGATTTTCACCATAGAACAGAAGTTCATAAATTGCTTCAACTCTCCCATAATACTCGGTACCTCCTTCGCCGATAGCAGATACACAACAATTTGTTGACTTTCGGTCGGCCATAGAGAGCTCTTTGCCATAGGTACGAAAGCGATACCCGTTGATGTCGTACTTGTCAAATGAACGGACCTTATAGTCAAAACCATTAGCGACTTGTCTCAATTCGGCGTCCATAGACTCTAAATTAGCCTACAAGTTTAATATGAAAGGATTGTTGCATTATGCACAAATTAGCGAATGAAATGAAATTGTCTAATAGAAATTACCGTTTGTTTGAACCAAGAGATGAAACCGGGATAGCCACCTCCTTGCTTTGCGAGAAGCTCATACTCTTTGACAGAATCCTTTTGGATCTCCGCTCCATACGAGAATATGGTGACGTATCGACTGTATGACATATCCAGGAATAAGAGTAGTTCAAAGGAAATAGAAGTTGCGAAACAATGTACCGAGAACTTACTCGATGTACGGCCGCACTTCTATCAGGTTGTTGAAGATATACAACGAAATGGTCCGCCATTCTTCGTTATCCAAAGATACTGGATGTGAAACACTAGCTGGTGCGAGATTCCCTTTGAATAGGCTGAGGTTGGATCCACCTTTTTTAGGCTCGTCAGCATTGTACCGAGGCTTCGGATTATGCAAATGACGATTTTTGGCTTCGTAGTGCGCTGTTACGAAGTTTGCCGCCTCCTCTGTGATGAATGCCTCAGCCATCGATGCTTCAATTCTACGTTTATTTTTACATTTTTCTCGAAGCGTCTTCTGCATCCTCTCAGTTGGGTAGCACCAACGATTTTGCACGGGCCCGCCCAATCTTGCCTCGGTCGGGAGATGCAAAATCAAATGCTGCATTGGATTAAAGAAGCCCGGTGGAAAGATCTTCTCTAACTTGCAGATCAACTCCGGCGCCAACTCTTCCATTTCTTCTAGCACGCCAGGCGATAGTTCTTTCGCACAAAGAACACGGAAGAAATAGCTGAGTTCTGCCAGTACTAGCCATTCATCCTCAGGGATGAAGCCACGCAACATCACCGGCATTACCCGCTCAATCCATATGTGCCAATCATGACTCTTGAGACCAAATATCTTCAGTTTATCAAGATTCGCTCCCCTCTTTAGATTCGCTGCATACCCATCGGGGAATATCAACTGTTGTTGCACCCACAAGAGAATTTCCCTCATAGCTGGCCTTCCAAGATTGAACCATGCCTTTGGCTTTGTCCAGTTCTGCTTTCCTTTCGGTTCTTTCATGTTTTGTAACGGCCTATCACATAGCGCCTCCAGATCGACTCTAGCCTTAGTATTATCCTTTGACTTCCCATCTATGCCGAACAATGTACCAAAAAGTGCCTCAGCGATATTCTTCTCAGTGTGCATCACGTCGATGTTGTGTGGGCAAAGGAGGTCTTTGAAGTAAGGCAGATCCCATAAGCATGTTTTGTGAGTCCACGCGTGCTTAGTATTATACCCCTTGAAGTACCCTGGACGTTGTGGATCTGGCTCGAGAGCGTTTAACTGATCCAGGGTCTGTTGGCCTGTCAATGCAGGTGGTGCAGAGTTTTTGACAACTCTACCCCTGATGAAGTTCTTCTTGTCTTTCCTGAACTTATGGCGAGGATCCAGGAACTGTCTATGCATGTCGAAGCAAGAAAACTTGCGACCGGCCTGAAGCCAACGAAACTCAAGAGCTCCCTTGCATGTGGGGCACGGGAACCTTCCATGCACACACCAGCCAACGAATAGCGCATACGCCGGCAAGTCATGCGTCGAGTACATGTACCAGACACGCATTATGAAGTTCCGTTTGCTAAAGGCGTCGTATGTCTTGAACCCATTATCCCAGGCTTCTTGCAATTCATCCTTAAGCGGCTGCATGTACACATTCATATTTTTGCCCGGATAGTTGGGTCCTGGAATTATCAACGTCAGGAAAATGTTCTTTCTTTGCATAATCTGTCCAGGGGGGAGATTGAGTGGAAAGACAAATACGGGCCAACAACTGTATTGGGCTGCCGTCATACCAAACACACTAAACCCATCCGTGCTGATGCCGACTCGAGGATGCCTCGGATCTGCCGCTTTGTCAGCATGTAATTCATCAAACTTTTTCCACGCAACACCATCCGATGTGTGTACCATCATCAGATTCCCATCTGCATCTAGTTCGGTTCTTTTGCCTGTTTTGTGCCATGTCATCTGTCTGGCCGTCTCTTCGACCATGAAAAGACGTTGAAGTCTTGGTATGATTGGCATATACCGAAGAACACTAACGGGGATTTTGGTCTGTGTCTTCTCACCCATACCGTTGTCTACCACAATATACCTGGAAGACTTGCAAATGGGACAATAGTTCAAGTCCGCATAGCCAAGCCTAAATAAGGCACATCCTTTCTCACAGGCATGTATCTTCTCATAGGGCATCTTCAGTGCACGGAGGATTTTGTCCGACTGGTACAGGTTTGCAGGCATTACATGGCCTTTGGGTAGAAAGCGTCCAAATATTGTCATAATTGTGTCATAGCATTCTCTGCCCAAGTTGAACTGAGCCTTCAGAGCCATTACTTGTGAGATGGCATCCAACTGACAAAGCTCAGTGTGCTCATGTAGCGGACGTTTCGAAGACTCCAACATTTCATTGAAGGCCTTTGCAGATTCCTCCATCTCCTCGTCCGAATCCCGAGCATCATCATAGCCTTGCACCATGTTTTCCATCCCGGTACCATGCTCGTCAGTGCGACGACGATCCACCTCAGCTCGGTCACGTTGGGCAGACTCACCATGAAATGTCCACACCGTATAATCGGGCGTAAAACCACTCTTCTGCAGGTGTTTGCCCATTTCAGCCTCTGTCTTCTTTTCCCAATTGCCGCACCAGAAACAGGGGCACCAGGTTTTCTTTTGGCCATTTGCAAATGCGGCTTGCACAAACCCCTTAGTTTTTGTGAACCATTCAGCGCTCCATTTGTTCTGACTAGTGTGGCCGGTATACATCCAAGCACGGTCACTCATCTTGACTTTCAGAGCTACTGGACACACAACAATTATATATGTAATTCACCATGTATATATTCATCAGTTGATCTACTTTGTCAATTTTATTACGTCCATGCAACCTACACTCTGATAGGTAATGATAGGTCCTAATCCCACCCGTGTATGTGTAGATTGGGTTCATTTTCCCATGCTATGCTCCGGATCCGACGCAAAATTTCGGCAGCACCTCCCCGCTGTTCTCCTGATACACGTCTCTGCAATAAACAGAGAGGATGTGTACCCGGAGAACAACAGGGGAGGCACTGACGAAATTTATGCGTCGGATCCGGAGCAAAGCATATGGGAAAACGAACCCAATCTACACATACTCGGGCTGTCCATGGATAGCGTTGGACAATTCGAAAGAATCAAGGTTATAAATATGCAAATGCATGCATATTTATAACTATGACGCTTTCGAACGGGAGACACATATTGGTTACGCATACTGATGATTCAAGACACATATATAGCTAGCTATTAATGGGGGAGGAGGACTTGTCATTTGTGCTCACCCACGAACGAAGGGGCAGAGCTCGTCAAACGCACGGCGAGGTCGTCGAACACCAAACCTCGCAGCGACGAAACAACTGCACATTTAAAACTACACGATCAACACAATTATATATGATGTTTTCATAACAAAATCGAAAAATATATGACCTAACTAATAATTCACAAATATATGACCCCGTCGGCCTCTAGAAGGCCAAAGAACACCTTCTCGGGGTAAGGGTGGGTGTGGTGTCAGGGTGTCGGTGTCGGGGTGTCGTGTCGGTGTCGGGGTCGGGGTCTCGGGGTTGGGGTGTCGGGTCGGGGTGCCGGGTCGGGGTCGGGGTTGGGGTGCCATGCCGGTTTTTTCCTTCTTCTTCTTCTTCGGCCTCCTTTCCTTTTTCCTCTTCTTCTTCTCCTCCTCTCCTCTTTTTTCTTCTTCTTCTTCCTCTTCTTCTTTTTTCTTCTCTTCTTCTTCTTCCTTTCCTTTTTCCTCCTCTCCTCTTTTTTCTTCTTCTTCTTCCTCTTCCTCTTTTTTCTTCTCTTATTCTTCTTCCTTTCCTTTTTCCTCTTCTTCTTCTTCTCCTCCTCTCCTCTTTTTCTCTTATTCTTCTTCTTTCCTCAAACTAAACTAAACCTAAAACTAAAACTATAACTAAAACTAAAACTTAAACTAAAACTAAAACTAAATCTAAACTAAACATAAACCTAAAACTAATAAAACAGAAGAAAAAAAGGAAAACACTAAATCTAAACCTAAAACTAAACTAAAACTAAACCTAAAACTAAAACTAAAGCTAAATCTAAACTAAAACTGAAAAGGAAAAAAACAGAAAAAAAGGAGGGGGGCTCACCTCGGGCAGGGCCGGTGGAGGAGGGGGGCGGGGCGGTGGAGGAGGCCCCCGGTGGAGGAGCTGGCTGGGGGCGCGGGGGCGGCCTGGGGCTGCGGGGCGGTGGGGCGCGGGGCGGCGGGGGGCCGGGGCGGCGGGGGGCCGGGGCGGGGGGCGACGGGGCGGCGGGGGCGGCGGGGCGGTGGGGCGGCGGGGGGCCGGGGCGGCGGGGGCGACGGGTGGTGGGGCGACGGCGCCGGGCGGCAGTGGCGACGGGGCGGGGGGGCGGTGGGGCGACGGGGCGGGGGGGGGGGCGGTGGGGCGACCGGGCGGCGGCGAGTGGTGGGGGCGGTGGCGCGCGGCGGGCGGCGGCGGCGGCGGGGTGGGAAGTGGTGGCGGGGTGCGTCGGCGAGGAATGAACAAGAGGAGTAACAGGCGGGGGGGAACGGGCCGTTAGGTAGCAGACTCTTTGCCGTCCGCCTCACTTTGCCGTCCGCCGTTTTGCCTCTTTGCCGTCAGCTGGCTGACGGCAAAGAGGTGGGCTGTTAGGTTTTTCCCAAATAGGCGGGGGGTGGGGGCCACCTCTCTGTTTGCCGTCCGCAAGCGGACGACAAAGATTCTTTGCCGTCTGCTGGAGGACGGCAAAGACATAGCGGACGGCAAAGAGCTTCTTTGCCGTCTGCCATTTCTTTGCCGTCTGCTTTTCGCTAGCTGATGGCAAAGAGCTTCTTTGCCGTCAGCTAGCAGACGGCAAAGAGCTGGCAGATGGCAAATTAGCTGATTCCAGTAGTGTAATGCCCTTAAGATGATCAAGAGTATATCCAATAGCAGCACGGTGCTTCTTCAGAGTTTTCAATAATCTTTCTTGTTCATGCTCTAAAAGGTTAGCACTGATAATAACAGGATACATCTTCTTTTCATCAAGATAAGCATATTTAAGAGTATCAGGCAATGGTTTAAGCTCAAACACGGGATCACCCTTGGGTGGAGGAGGATCCCCTAGGATTTCAACAGGTAAATTGTGTTTTAGAATAGGTTCCTGTTTAAGAAATACTTCATCTATTTTCCTTCTTTCATTCATAAACATATCATTTTCATGGTCTAGCAAATATTGTTCTAAAGGATCACTAGGAGGCACGACAATAGAAGCAAGACCAATAATCTCATCCTTACTAGGCAATTCTTCTTCACGGTGTTGTCTACTAAATTTAGAGAAATTAAACTTATGGGACATATCACCCAAACCAGTATTAACAACATTCTTTTCGCAGTCCATCTTAGCATTAACGGTGTTCGTTCTACCAAAAATAATGGGACAAAAGCTATCTTGTGGGGAACCAAGAACAAGAAAATCAGCAGGATATTTAGTATTCCCACACAAGACTTCAACATCTCTAACAATTCCAATTGCTGATATAGTATCTCTATTGGCAAGTTTAATTATAACATCAATACCTTCTAACTCAGCAGGTGCAATTTCATGCTTAATTTCTTCGTATAAAGTATGCGGTATAACACTAGCACTAGCACCCATATCACATAAGCCATGATAACAATGATCTCCTATTTTAATAGAAATAACAGGCACGCCTACCACGTGTCTATGTTTATCTTTAGCACAAGGTTTGGCAATTCTAGCGGTTTCATCGCAGAAATGAATAACATGCCCATCAATATTATCAGACAAGAGATCTTTAACAATAGCAATATTAGGTTCAACTTTAACTTGCTCAGGAGGTATATAAGTTATAATATTGCTTTTACGAACCACAGTTGAAGCCTTAGCATGATCCTTTATCCTAACAGGGAAATGTGGTTTCTCCACATAAGAAGTAGGAACAATAGGATCATTATAAGTGACCGTCTTTTCTTCAACTTTAGTAGCTGCAGCTACTTTTACTTCTATGGGAGGATGATATTTAAACCACTTCTCCTTGGGGAGATTGTCGGTGTCAAAACCGGCGGATCTCGGGTAGGGGGTGGTTCAGGCCCTCTCGATGGAGGTAAAACCCTACTCCTGCTAGATTAATATTGATGATATGGGTAGTACAAGAGTGGATCTACCACGAGATCAAGGAGGCTAAACCCTAGAAGCTAGCCTATGGTATGATTGTGTATGATGATGGTTGTCCTACGGACTACAACCCTCCGGTTTATATAGACACTGGATAGGGTTAGGGTTACACAGAGTCGGTTACAATGGTAGGAGATCTCGAATATCCGCACACCTAGCTTGCCTTCTACGCCAAGAAAAGATCCTTCCGGACACGGGATGAAGTCTTCAACTTTGTATCTTCATAGTCCTGGAGTCCGGCTGAAGGTATAGTTCGGCTATCCGAACACCCCCTAATCCAGGACTCCCTCAGTAGCCCCTGAACCAGGCTTCAATGACGATGAGTCCGGCGCGTAGATTGTCTTCGGCATTGCAAGGTGGGTTCCTCCTCCAAGTTCTTCAAGAAGATTATAAACACCACAGAATAGTGTCCGGCTCTGCAAACTAAGTTTCCACATATTGCCATACAGAGAATAATATTAACACAAATCAAATCTGCTGACGTATCCCAGAGTGCGTCATAACACTGCGGCCAAGCCTTCTATAAATTGTTTTCATCGTTCCACCTCAGCTCGTATAGCGAGGCGGTTTCCTTGGCACGTCTTGTCGAAGCAGAGATCGCGTGTCCCCCCCTTAACGGGATTCTCATTAATACGGACGTGGGTAACCCAACCACGCCATTTACCGCGGCGTTTGGGAGGCAAGTGAGTTTTATTAGGTAGGTCAGGACGCCTAACCGTACCTGCTTATATAAAGGGATAAGGATTCACCCTTTTAACCTACGCCTTCTTCCTCCTTTGCCAATCCATCTCTCGCGCACTCAAGCTCCAGCGCCCAAGTCCGCTCTTCTTCCTCAACCTTCTCCAACAATGTCCGGAGCGGGAGGCAAGTGGATGGTCTCCTCCGTTACGGAGGCTCAAGTAAAAAGGCTAAGGAAAGCCGGATACTTATCCAAGGATATCCCGCATCGGCTTCCTGATAAGGGGCAGCTTCTTCCTACCCCAAGGCCCCATGAGAGGGTGGTTTTTCTCCCCCACTTCCTCCGCGGACTGGGCTTTCCACTTCACCCATTTGTCCGGGGGCTCATGTTCTACTACGGCCTAGATTTTCACGATCTGGCCCCGAACTTCGTCCTCAACATCTCGGCGTTTATCGTCGTGTGTGAGGCCTTTCTCTGCGTCCGCCCCCACTTCGGCCTCTGGCTCAAGACCTTCAACGTCAAGCCCAAGGTGGTGTCCGGCACCCAGGCGGAGTGCGGAGGCGCTATGGTTGGCAAGATAGCCAACGTCCTCTGGTTCGATGGCTCCCTCATGGAGTCCCTAAAGGGGTGGCAGGCAGGGTGGTTTTACATCACCGAGCCCCGCGATCCGAAATGGGTCGCGGCCCCTGAGTTCAGATCCGGACCCCCCACGCGGCTCATGTCCTGGAAAGAGATAGGCCTGTCGTGGGGCAACGAGGAAGAAGTGACTGGGTTGCAAACATGCATCCAGTCCCTGGTGGACAAGCCAATCCGGCTTGCCAACATAGTCCAGGTCATGCTCGTTCGCCTGATCCTCCCGTGCCAAGAACGGGATTTTACATTGTGGGAATTCGACCCGACGAAGCACCAGACCCTCAGTAGGCTCTTCAACACGACGTACGAAGACGTCTGGAAGGTGCTAACCAAAGGCGCCGAGTCCCCCACATCTGCCTCCGAGGATCGCGGATACAGCTCGCAGCGTATCGCCGGCGAGGTAAGCTATCTATACCTTTGACAGGTTCGTTAAGCTCTTCTTCATAGATTATCTCTATGCGGGATCTAAACCCCCTTTTACCTTTGACAGGCTTGGCTGGAAATATCCGGACCAATTAACTGTCCGGCCCCTCTGCCCGAAGACCCGGCCCCAGCTCTCTTGGTGAGGCTAATGGCTCCGGCACCTTACGTGGTGCCGGAGAGGAAGGCCAAGAAGAAGAAAACCACCGGGACTCAAAAAAGTTCCCGCAACATGGTAGTCTCAGACTCGTCATCCAACGAGTCATCAATGCCCTCCTCTCGCGAAAACGAGGAGGAGGAACAAGGAAGCTCTCCCCCTCCAGTGAGGGGAGCAAAGAAGAAGAAGGCCGCCCCAACAGGGGAGGCCGAGGGGTCAAGGAAAAGGAAGACCCCTCCGCCAGACTACGCCCACGATGCCGAAGAGGGTGGAGAGGAGTGGCCGGACAGGACCAAGCGTCCGACGAAATCGTAAGTATTTATACACCAGAGTAACTCATGATACCCCTTTTTTTGTGTGCGGCTTTCCCTGATATCGCACGCATTTTATGTAGCCCTCCCCGGGCCGAACTCGACGACTCGTCGAGCGGCTCCTTGGATTCGTCGGACGTGAACTCCGTTCCTCCCGCGGTCTCCCCCCGCGGGGCGGACGACGCTGAAGTGGCGCCCCGCCAAGCTTCAGGGCAGGAGGAGATTGTCTTGGAGGAGCCATAAGGCAATCCTTCGGACCCCAGGAGTGAAGGGGATGAAACCCTCCAGGGCTCCAAGTCCGGCTTTGTGCCGGACACCGCGCCGGACTCGACAGTCCCGGTCCGCGGCGGGTGAACTCCTTCCAAGAGGAGTAAGCCATCCGAGCCGGCGGCCTCCGTCCAACCGGAGGCGCCGGACAATTTGCTGGAGGTGCTTGAGGGCGCCGCCATCGACGAGGAGCACCGTACTGTTATGAGTACGGTGATCCAAAGGATTCAGTCCGCCAAGAGCGGACTGAATGAAGCTTGTGCTAGCCTTCTAACAGGCTTCGAGGTAAGTAAAAATGTGCCAATTTATTTACCGCATAGACAGTAGCCCCTGATGCTCTGTTCGGTGTTCGGAAAGAAAAGCCGGATAGAGGATCTAATAATTTTCGCAGGAGTCTAATAAAAAGGTCAAATATGCGTATGCAGGCTTCGCTGCTTTCCACCGCCGCACTGACCGCGCAGGTGGAAGTCCTTAAAAAGGACCTTGGGCGGTCCGAGCAAAAGCTCAGCCTTGCCAAACGGCAGCTCGAGGAGAAAGAAGGTAAGAAATACCCTAAAAGGAAAGGTGCCTATAGAGAGGCTTGATTGCAGAAAGAAATAACAGGATTGTGCTGCTTATTGTAGGGGCCACAACCGAGGTGACAGCCCTGAAGCAGGCGCTGGCTGAGGCCGAGAAGAAAACGTCCGAGGAGCGCACCGAGCGAGAGAAGCTTGGGGTCCAAGCCGGCAAGGTACAGCAAGAGCTGCAAGCTCTCATGAAAAAACATGAGGGTTTGGAGCTTGAGGCGAAAACGCAAGCATCCGAGCTCGCCTCGGCCATTGAGACCGCCAAGAGTGCCAAGGCCGAAGCCCAGAGGGCCCTCCAAGAGTTGGAGGATGTGAGAAAGATAGCAGCGGGTAAGGCATTCTCAATGCAAAGTAGGAATATAAAAGTAAATTACCTATTACTTACCCGAATCTAGAGTTCTCCAGGGGCATTCTTCGATCTTCCCCGCAGCGCATCCGACACCGCCGCGTTCTACCGAGCTGAAGAGGGCAGCTCGACGGAGAGTGTGTTCTGGTCTCAGTATTCTGAGGCCGGACACCCTGTGCCCTTGAGCGATCAGCTGAAACAGCTGGCCGAGCTCTATAAGGCGGCCGAACAGGCCATGAAGGGCTTACTAGTTCGGCTGTGGCCCGGAGAGGCCCTGCCTTGGAGCTATTTCGGGCTGGTGCGACGGCTGGTGGAGGCCTGTCCACGGCTTGAAGTCATCAAGCGCTCCGTCTGTATTGAAGGTGCCCGGAGGGCCCTTGCCCGTGTAAGGGTACACTGGGGTAAGCTGGACGGAGAGAAGCTGGTGAAGGACGGGCCGCCGCAGGGGAAGGAGCATCGCAAGCCCGACAACTACTACAAGGACGTTCTTGCCGGAGCCCGCCTTGTCGCGGATGAATGTACTAAAGATGTAGTATTTGAATGAACTCGCTCGTTTGTATCCTGTGTGCTGAAAACTTGTTCATATGCGCTAAGCAATGCTTGTTTAATTTAAAATATTATTTTCTGTGCGACCGTTTATCAAAAATTGAGAGATGGCGAGTCGTCGGCTTCTGCCCCCATGCCACTAGTGCTGGGTTGTTCGGGATAAACCTAAGGGCTCTTGTTCCCATAGTTGGGTCCTCCGAGGGAGGCGCTCAGCACAGCGAACCAGGCAATCGGACTATAATGCTTGAACACTCTCACTTAGCCATAGAACGTTATAATTTTAAATTTCGGCGAAGCCCCTAGTTCGGAAGGCCGAATTCGGGGCGCTATCCATGCCTTTGGCCGGACATAGCCAGCTCCTCGCTCAAAGCGGCATAAGCCTTTAAGGACTCGAAAAACCTCTCGAACAGCGACCGGTCTCGCGCCTTATCATGACAGTCTGTTTTAGCTTTCTCCACTGAGGTGCTCAACCCACCTGATCTGGGGCACAATCGCAGTGGTTCTCCTAGTGCTACCTTAGCCGATAGAGCGGAACGTAAGGTACCAAAACATAGGAGCCGGGAAAACCCAACATGTGACCAAAATCATGACTCGGAACTGATGCATATAGTGCTATAAGTTCGGGGTGCCGCACTTGTGGAAGTGTACGGACTTCTCACACCAGATAGAAGGGTAATGAAGCCCCTGGCGTGGTTTGCCGTACCATGGTGTACGGGTGCGATCATGTTATATCATAAACACATATATTCAAAGGGGACAATGCAAAAAATATATATATAAGGCCATGCATTGTTTTATAAAGAGGCTATTTATCAAAGCCGAATGATACAAGTAGTGTGATAAGCAAAAAAGATATTAGACTATTTAACATGTCCTGACCAGGCACATGCCGCGGAATTTAGAAACAGATATAACGCTCGAAATAGAGACCACCTGAGAGTTCCGGAATGCGGCGTAGATTTGTCTACTTTCCTGGATCTTGCATCGTCTGTGCGGCAACGCTGCCGAACAGGTTGTCCAGAGTATGGAGTCCTGAAATTAAAAAAGAAAAAATCCGGCAGCCCCTAGTACGTTTGACACCGTGTTGTAGGCATGCCGTTAATGTGCCCCTCCCCCTGTGCCCATGGAATTTTAAGGGCGTAGTTGTGTACTCGAGGTACTTGTTCCGATGTGTTGCGATGGCTGGGGTCGGGGCCGTATTGCTACGCTTGCTCTGATCGTGCCAGGTGGTCTTGTTGCAGGTTACTCCGGGCGCGCTTTGCATTGTCCGGTTTTTTAACGGCCGGACTGGGGAGTTGCCTTGAAAGGCTGCTTTGTACTTCCGCTGCGAGGGCCGCCGTGTGCTCTTCCGTACGGATGGAGCGTTCTGTGTTTCCGCTGACCGTAATTACTCCTCGAGGGCCTGGCATCTTGAGTTTGAGATATGCGTAGTGCGGCACAGCATTGAATTTAGCGAATGCGGTTCGTCCGAGCAGGGCATGATAGCCACTGCGGAACGGCACTATATCGAAGATTAACTCTTCGCTTCGGAAGTTATCCGGAGATCCGAAGACCACATCAAGTGTTATCGAGCCTGTGCAATTGGCCTCTACCCCTGGTATGACGCCTTTAAAGGTCGTCCTTGTGGGCTTGATCCTTGATGGATCTATGCCCATTTTCCGCACTGTATCCTGATAAAGCAGGTTCAGGCTACTGCCGCCGTCCATGAGGACTCTTGTGAGATGAAACCCGTCCACGATTGGGTCGAGGACCAGTGCGGCAAAACCGCTGTGACGGATGCTAGTGGGGTGGTCCCTTTGATCGAAAGTGATCGAGCAGGAGGACCATGGGTTGAACTTTGGGGCGACTGGATACATCGCGTATACGTCCCGTAGCGCACGCTTCCTCTCCCGCTTGGGAATGTGGGTTGCGTATATCATGTTCACCATCCGCACTTGTGGGGGAAACCCTTTCTGTCCATTGTTGTTCGGCGGCCTGGGCTCCTCCTCGTCATCGCTATTCAGCCGCTTGTCCTTGTGTTCGGCTCTTAACTTGCCTGCCTGCTTGAACACCCAACAATCCCTGTTGGTGTGATTGGCTGGCCTTTCGGGGGTGCCATGAATCTGGCATGAGCGATCGAGTATCCGGTCCAAGCTGGACGGGCCCTGGGTATTCTTTTTAAATGACTTTTTCCGCTGACTGGATTTATAGCCTCTGAATTCGGCATTGACTGCCGTATCCTCATTGCTGTCGCTGCTAACGCGGCGCTTTTGATTATTTCGATGGGACCTGCCACTTTTGTCCTTGGTATCCGAATTACCGGGCTTCTTCGATAAGTTGTTGCTGCGAGCTAGCCAGCTATCCTCGCCCGCGCAAAAGCGGGTCATGAGTGTCGTGAGGGCTGCCATGGTTTTCGGCTTTTCCTGTCCCAGGTGCCGGGCAAGCCACTCGTCACGGATGTTATGTTTGAAGGCTTCTAGGGCCTCTGCGTCCGGACAATCGACTATCTGATTTTTCTTTGTTAGGAACCGTGTCCAGAATTGCCTGGCCGATTCTTCTGGCTGCTGGATTATGTGGCTTAGGTCGTCGGCGTCCGGTGGCCGCACATAGGTCCCTTGAAAGTTGTCGAGGAATGCGGCCTCCAGGTCCTCCCAAGAACTGATTGAGTCCGCTGGTAGGCTGTTAAGCCAGTGCCGGGCTGGTCCTTTAAGCTTGAGGGGTAGATATTTGATGGCGTGCAGATCATCGCCACGTGCCATGTGGATGTGAAGGAGATAGTCCTCAATCCATACTGCCGGATCTCTCGTACCATCGTACGACTCGATATTGACGGGTTTAGAACCCTCTGGGATTTTGTGATCCATTACTTCGTCTGTGAAGCATAGTGGGTGTGCGGCGCCCCTATACTGGGCTATGTCGCGACGCAGCTCGGAAGGGCTGTGCCTGCTGTGTTCGGCCCGGCCGGATTTATTGTGTCCGGAGTGAAGATCATCACGTGTCTTCGGGCGTCCGCGTGATCCGTAGATCGATCTTGTTTGCCTTGCTTTATCCTCCAGTACGTCTCGCAGGTCTGGCTCGTGTTCCCGTGCCTTATTCGAGCGGCATCGGGGCATGGCTTGCTGAGGGGCTCGACAGGCCTCCCTGTCGCGGCCACGGGGTGGCCGGTCTGCCATGTCATATGCTTCCCCCTCTGATTGGGGTAGCGGCCTGCGCTTAGGATAGTTTTTGGAGGGGCGCACGAGTTCATACTCTTCGGCCGCAAGGACTTCTGTCCATCTATCAGCTAGCAGATCTTGATCAGCTCTAAGCTGTTGCTGCTTTTTCTTTAGGCTGTTGGCCGTGGCTAGAAGCCTGCGTTGAAAACGCTCTTGTTCGGCGGGGTCTGATGGTACGACGAATTCGTCGTCGTCGAGGCTTGCCTCGTCTTCGGAGGGAGGCATGTAGTTATCATCCTCAACCTCTTGTTCTGCCGCTCTCTCCTGAGGGCTGGCTTTTCCATCTTCCTGCGCCGAATCTTGCTAGTTCTGGTGTTCTTCGGCGCTGTCCGGGGTAGTATTATCTCCCGTGCCGGAATAACCGTTTCTGCTGTGGCGGGTTTTAGAGCGGCGCCGTTGGTGCCGACGTTTTTGCGGTTTTTTCGATATGTCGTCTTCCGCTGCTCCATCGCCATTCGCATCCTTTGGAGCATCCACCATATATAACGAGGTGGTGGTCCAGCGCCCTACAGGTGCTGGTTCTTGTTCGTCTCCTCCTTCGTCGTCCATACCGTCGAAGTCTTCGGAGCCGAAGTCAAGCATGTCGGTTAAATCGTCGACAGTGGCTATTAAGTGGGTGGTGGGTGGGCTTTGAATTTCTTCGTCGTCCGAATCCCAACCTTGCAGGCCATAGTTCGGCCTGGCTCTCCTGATAAAGAGAGAGACTTGAGAGAATTCAGGATATCACCGAAAGGTGAGCACTGAAAGATGTCCGTGGCGGTGAACTCCATTACAGGCGCCCAATCAGATTTGATCGGCAGGGGCGCGGAAGGCTCGGAGTTCGGAGAAGAGTCCGGCTCCTTGGAGTCCTGGGCCATGCGGAGTACGGAGCTGGCGTTCAGCTCGATCGCCTTTGAGATCGCAGCCCCCGAGGTGACGTCCAACCGTTCATCCTCAGAGAACGCAGCGGGCTCCGAGTCGAAGATCGGGGCCGGAGCGTGTGCGGCCTCCAGGGTGCTATTCGGGGGCAGATCTATATCGTGCCCCTCGAAATAGCGTGGCGTGCTTGGCTGTGGCCTGAATCCGTCGAAAATCAAGTCTCCGCGGATATCAGCCGTGTAGTTCAAGCTTCCAAACCTGACTTGATGGCCAGGGGCGTAGCTTTCGATCTGCTCCAGATGACCAAGCGAATTGGCCCGCAGAGCGGAGCCGCCGAAGACGAAGATCTGTCCGGGGAGGAAAGTCTCACCCTGAACCTCGTCGTCGTTGATGATCAAAGGAGCCATCGGGCCTAAAAGCGACGACACAGAGGAACTCTCAATGAAAGCACCAATGTCGGTGTCAAAACCGGTGGATCTCGGGTAGGCGGTCCCGAACTGTGCGTCAAGGTCAGATGGTAACAGGAGACAAATGACACTTTATTTTACCCAGGTTCAGGCCCTCTCGATGGAGGTAAAACCCTACTCCTGCTAGATTAATATTGATGATATGGGTAGTACAAGAGTGGATCTACCACGAGATCAAGGAGGCTAAACCCTAGAAGCTAGCCTATGGTATAATTGTGTATGATGATGGTTGTCCTACGGACTACAACCCTCCGGTTTATATAGACACAGGATAGGGTTAGGGTTACACAGAGTCGGTTACAATGGTAGGAGATCTCGAATATCCGCACACCTAGCTGGCCTTCTACGCCAAGAAAAGATCCTTCCGGACACGGGACGAAGTCTTCAACTTTGTATCTTCATAGTCCTAAAGTCCGGCTGAAGGTATAGTTCGGCTATCCGAACACCCCCTAATCCAGGACTCCCTCAGAGATCAACATAAGTAGCAAAAGATTCACAGAAAGAAGCTACTATCTTAGAGTCAAGTCCATATTTAGTGCTAAATTTATGGAAAACATCGGTATCCATGAAAGATTTAACACAATCAAACTTAGGTGTCATACCTGACGCCTTACCTTCGTCGAGATCCCAATCTTAAGAGTTGCGTTTAATTCTATCCAATAAATTCCATTTGAATGCAATAGTCTTCATCATAAAAGAGCCAACACAAGAAGTATCGAGAATGGGTTGATTATTATGAGAAAGCCGAGCATAAATTTTTTGAAGAATTGTTTCTCTTGAGAGCTCATGATTGGGGCATGAATATAACATTGATTTAAGCCTCCCACAAGCTTGAGCGATGCTTTCTCCTTCGCGAGGCCAAAAATTATATATATAATTGCGATCACGATGAACAAGATACATAGGATAATACTTCTGATGAAATTCCTATTTCATTCATTTATAGTTCCATGATCCCGTGTCATCACATAGCCTATACCATGTCGATGCATCTCCCTTCAAAGATAAAGGGAAGACCTTCTTCTTAACAATATCATCGGGTATACCTGCAAGGTTAAATAATCCACAAACTTCATCCACATATCTTAGGTGTTCATCAGGATGCTTTGTTCCATCTCCTGTAAAAGGATTATCTAGCAGTTTTTCTAACATACCCGAAGGAACTTCAAAGGGAACATTTTCATTTTCAGTAGGTTCAGTAGGTTGAGGAGCAACTCTTTGCTCTACCGTTCGGGGTGAAGATACCCCGAACAAGCCCCTTAGAGGATTACTTTCCATAGTAACAAGTGACAGTAAATTTCAGCACACTATATAAATTTTTCCTTACCAAATTCCACCTACCAAAGGCGCTTCACTCCCCGGCAACGGCGCCAGAAAAGAGTCTTGATGACCCACAAGTATAGGGGATCTATCGTATTCTTTCGATAAGTAAGAGTGTTGAACCCAACGAGGAGCAGAAGGAAATGATAAGCGGTTTTCAGCAAGGTATTCTCTGC
This sequence comes from Aegilops umbellulata, assembly GCA_032464435.1. Lineage (NCBI taxonomy): Eukaryota > Viridiplantae > Streptophyta > Magnoliopsida > Poales > Poaceae > Aegilops > Aegilops umbellulata. Next base: position 374,757,607 of record CP136059.1, on the reverse strand, counting down.
AAGTACTGAAATAAGTGGTAACAAATAGTTTTGTGAGAGGATAATTTGTAACGAGCAACAAGTAACAAAAGTAAATAAAGTGCAGCAAGGTGGCCCAATCCTTTTTATAGAAAAGGACAAGCCTCGACAAACTCTTATAATGAGAAAAGCGCTCCCGAGGACACATGGGAATATCGTCAAGCTAGTTTTCATCACGTTCATATGATTCACGTTCGGTACTTTGATAATTTGATATATGGGTGGACCGGTGCTTGGGTGCTGTTCTTACTTGAACAAGCATCCCACTTATGATTAACCTCTATTGCAAGCATCCGCAACTACAACAAAAGTATTAAGGTAAACCTAACCATAGCATGAAACATATGGATCCAAATCAGCCCCTTACGAAGCAGCGAATAAACTAGGGTTTAAGCTTCTATCACTCTAGAAACCCATCATCTACTTATTACTTCCCAATGCCTTCCTCTAGGCCCAAATAATGGTGAAGTGTTATGTAGTCGATGTTCACATAACACCACTAGAGGCTAGACAGCATACATCTCATAAAAATATCGAACGAATACCAAATTCACATGACTACTAATCTGTGTCTTCTTGCGGTGCATGCTCTAGAATCGTCCATATTTTGTAGTTGTACAATAACCTTTGAGGCAACTGGGGCGTGGTATATCTAAGGAAGTCAGTTCACCAAGGCAATGCCCCCCCCCTCCAAAAAAAAGAAAAACAAATTATGCGTGCTATGGGCGTATAGTGAAACCACTTCTTTCGACATGCAAGCCATCAATATTCATAATGAGATCTCGAACATGGATGCCAAGTAATTCGCCCCGTGCTGATGTCGTCACACGACCCGCTCATTTCTTTTTTAACAAAGTAAGGCACCGACCGGTGCCAATTTCATTCAGCTCAAAGAAACAGTACATCAGGGAATACAATGGCATGAAGAAAGCAGAGAAGAGTGGGTACAACCATTGGAAGTGAGCCGAAGAAAAATACTACAGATAGGCTGGCTGAAACACCAACTATATGAACTAATGAAAGAAGAGATACATCTGAAGAAAATTCAGGCTGCAGGCAGAGTAGAGTGGGCACTACTTGAAGAAGATCTAAAGACGCCTTAGAACCACTGAAAGAAAAGTAATCTTGTTTGATGTCCTCAACATAAGACAGCTTGATTTTAAATGTGCTTCCTCGAAAGAAGTCCTTAGAACCATGTGCTCTGCTAGTAACAATGCACCGCATGCAACCTGAATCCTTGAACCTAGAAATTGGAAAGAAGAGACACCACTGGACAGGAAGCATGTGAATGATTAGAAGCAAAACAAGAAACTTGAGTATTGCTATCAGACCGAAGTACCTATTGCGCAAGATTGTGAGCAATACCATTAATTTCTCGAGAAATATGAAACACCTTAGAATGCAGATTAGAAGTACATTTGAAAAAAATAGCCAGCGCTTTTCTGATACTTTAGGGAGATGTGGGCTCAGAGATGTTCCCCAAAGCAGCAAACTTAGCTAATGAAAGGCAGTCCATTAAGAAAGTGGGAGAAGAAATATTCAGCTGAGAGGCCAAATGAGTAGCAAAAGAAAGAGCAATCGCCTAAGCTTGCAAAGGAGTAGAGGTTGGGGAAGCCGAAGCTTGAATTTGTACATTGTAATCCCCTCGATTACAAGGCACAGAAATGAAAACTCCCACACCTGTAGAAACTTCTCCTTGCATTAAACCAGGAGTCTTCTTAGACCTGAAAGTTGCGTCAGAATATACTTTAGGACCAACAATTAGTAAATATGATCTAAGTGTATCTCCTTGTGTATGGAGATGATCCGCAGAAGGCTGATCCCGAGGTTGAGACTGCTTCATAGAGAAACATGGGAGATTATCATAGGAATCCGGAAGTAAGGCAACAGTAGCAATCAGAACTTGGTGAGGAGAAGCTTTTTTCCTGTCAAAGAGAAAATCATTCCTAGCTTTCCAAAGGCACCACAAAAAGTTCAGAATATTAAAAATGGATCCATGAGGATGACCCATGCGAACGAAAGCAATCAGAACCGAGTGAATAGTGGAATGGCCTTGGATTAAAACATCTGATCTAATGAACCAAGGAGAGGAAAACCAGGCCGCACGAGCAAAGTGACACAGGAAAAACAAATGAAACTCATCCTCTTGTTGGCCACATCTACAATAATTCTGATAAATGTGGTTGGAGAAACGACCTACTCGCAAACCCATAGGTAAAGCCTTTCTAAGTAATCTCCAAGCAAAAGTTTGCACCCTAGGAAGCATATGCTTTTGTTTCCAAATCAATTTAAGCAGGCTTTTTAAATCCAAGGAAATAGCAGCAGGCACATTTCTAGGATTAGCATAAATCTCTTGCAAACGAAGTTTATAAGCAGACTTAGAACAACAAATGCCATTAGGAGTGAGATCCCAACATAGCAAATCTGGACCATCATCATCAATAATTTCAGTGAAATAGCAGCAGGCACATTTCTAGGGTTAGCATAAATCTCTTGCAAACGAAGTTTATAAGAAGACTTAGAACAACAAATGCCATTAGGAGTGAGATCCCAACATAGCAAATATGGACCATCATCATCAATAATTTCAGTTTGAACAATGATAGAGGCCATAGGTTGGAGAAAAAGAGAGAAAACAAGATCATGATTCCAACGTTTTGCCGTGGAAGCTAGAGATCTCTAACTATAGAAGGGTAAGCAAAACCAGCTTGCTGAGGAATGAGATGGTCATGGATAGAGTTCCAAAGACTACACCAAGGCATGCTCCAAATGGAAATGTTTCCCTGAGTTAATTGAGAGAAAGAATGAGCCTTAAGTTTAGGTAACATTTTCAAAATAGAAGCCCAGAAAGCAGATTTAGGAGGGGTCGCAGCAGCTGTCCAAATGGAAGTACCATGAAAATACTTAGCCTTAAGAACTAGGTACAAGTGAGAAGAAGGAAATTTAGCTAACCTCCAAGCAGCAGCCAAAAGAAGGCTCTCATTAATGGCTTTTAAATTCCTAATACCCAGGCCACCTTCTTCTTTAGAGCTGCAAATATCCTCCCAAGCTCTAAAACAAAGACTTTTCTTAGAATCATTTTCTCCCACACCCGTTCACCAGAAATTCCTAATAACAGCCGTCAGCTTAGCAATAAATTTCTTTGTAAACAAGATATTAGCCATATAATAGACATGAATAGTCGAGAAAACAGAACGGATCAATTCAAGTCTAGCAGCATGAGAAAGCATGTTAGCTTTATAAGTGGGCAGTTTATTTAAAAATTTGTCAAGAACAAAGTTGTAAGCTGCAACTCTATTTTTAGCAGGAAGAACAAGCGGGTGACCAAGGTGGGTGAAATTACTATCCAAAGTAGCAACCGGGAAGATTTGCCTAATCTCCTGCATAGCCGTATGAGAAACATGAGAGCTAAAAAGAATAGCAGATTTATCCCAATTTGGAGTTTGACCTTAGATAGAACAAAAGTGATGAATAATATTAGCCATAGCATGAGCCTCCTGTAAAGTGGCTTGCCCACAAACCAAAAGGTCATCAGCAAATAAAAGAGAGTGGATGGAAGGGCAATCTGGACCAAGAGAAATACCCTGGAGATAATGAGCAGCAAGCGCTTCATTAAGAGCAATGGATAATTCATTTATAGCAATAACAAACAAATAAGGGGAGATAGGGCAACCTTGACGAATACCTTAAAAACTTCTAAACTTGTGAGAAGGTTGTCCATTAATGAGCACAGAGAAAATGGGAGAAGATATGCAAGCATGAATCAAATTAATAAAATGACTATGCAGCCTTTGCGCGTAAGCGCCGACACTATGAAATTCCATTCTAAACGATCAAAAGTTTTGGCAAGATCAATTTTAAGCATGGAAACATTGTGTTTCCAAGATTTAAGAGAAAAAGAGTGGGTAATCTCCTGAGCAATAATAATATTATCACTAATTCTTCTACCCGGCGACCCACTCACTGATATTTTGACTCATGGAGTCGCTATGTTCCCGAATGATCTTTTCGTATATAACTGGTTGTTGCTTTAATTAGAAGAAACCACACCAATTGTAATTGTTGTTAGTAATGGAGCGGTAGGCATATGCAAATTGAAGCAACATTTTCCTTCTAAATACACTTGTAAAAGCATTATGAGTGTCTTCTTCTAATTTAATATTTATGCAAGACACATTATGAGTGCAAGTTGTGCTGTAACTTTTTTTGCGAGGCACAACAACTGGATTGTTGTCGATATAAGGGAAAACATAAAATAGTATCAGAACTTCTGTATTTAGAAACCTGTTACTAATATATAGTGGCAGCTTTTTGCTCTCGATCGATGTCCTGGCATGACAGGCTTTGTCGTTGTTCCCTCTCCATGGAGTGGGGAAGTAAAATCGGTAAGTTAGCCTATTTACCTAGTCGCCGTTCATTTGTTCACCGAGTCACGAGACAGCGGGAGGAAGGAGACGAAGGTCCCAAACGTGAGACCAAAAAGGTGGACTAGGGCTCGCCCTAATTGTGCTCTCGGGTATTTTCAGTTACTAGTAGGAGTAAGAAGCATTGCAAATTGCTCCCTCTGTTCAATCCATGCCAACCCTAGCCGCCCCTCCTCCTCACCTCCCCCCTCTTCCCTTCCTCACCGCCGCCTGAGGCAGCCGCCGGGCAAGCCCGGGGCGCCAAGGATGTTGGCGGCGGGGCCTCGGTTGCCCTGCCTCTGCGTGGGGAATCCCGGATCTGGAACAGCGGCTCCATCGGCAAGGCACGGCCGGCTAGCAGCCGTGCGGGCGGTGGATCTGGCGTCTCGGCCACGCGGGCGGCGGGATCCGGTGGTGGTTTGCGGCCGGCGGCGGCTTCTACGGCGGTCGGTGCGCGCGATCTGGCACCTCCCCTCCTCCTGATCGGGCCGCGCTTCCTCTTGGTCGCCGGTTCTGTACAGGAGGCGCTGCTGGTGGCGGGGATCTAGTTCGGGCGAAATCCTTGGCCGGCCATGACCGGCCGCGCCGACGGCGACACCTGAGGGCGCCGTTCCCCTCCTTGGAGGCGTTGGTATGGACTGATCTCCTCACTTCCCCTTCTCCTAGGTCTCCCGGGCGAAAGCCCTAACTTTGTTGGGCGGTGGCGGCGCTCATGGCGTCGTTCCCTTCTTGAAGGCACCGCTTTGGGAACATTGGGGTTGGGTGGCGCTTGTGGGTGGTTGGCGACGGCGGTGCTGCGGCCCTATCCTAGCATGGATTTACGTCCGTTGCTTGGAGATGGACTCGCATAGGTGGAGGTCGTCGTCTGGCGTCGTGGTGGCGTCAATGGTGGAGGACCTGCTAAGGCTCGCGTAGGTGGAGGTCGTCGTTTGGTGTCGTGGTGGTGTCGATGGCGGAGAACCTGCCAAGGTTATCACCTCAATCTGCTCTGAAGATGGACCAGTGGAATATGGCGGCGACGACACATGTGAGTGCGTCAGACCGGTTTGAGCCCCGGACCCGGCAGATGGCTCGGTCGGGGCCTCCGGCTTTAGATGTTAGGCTTAGGTGAGAGGTCTAGGTATGTGGCCCAGCTTGCACCCCTTCATCATTTGGATTGGAGTAGCGACAGATATTGCGAAGATGACAGATTCAGGCATATTGTTGTTCTACTTTGTAAGTTCCTTGAGAAAAATCAATAAAATGGCCACATGCATCTTCCAGATGCAGAGGCCGGGGGTCATTCTTTTTTTCTAAAAAAATATGATCCATATTAATATATTCAAAATATTTTATATTTGTGAATGAAGGGAGTAATTAATAGTAATGCAACAATTTCAGGCGAGGCCAGTCAGCAGCTAACTAAATGTGCTGGATGAGACTGGAGAAATGCATAAACGACTTACACATGATAGGACTACTCTTTTCTTGTTAAGGAATGAAAGAATGGATGATTTTGTCCGTTCACAACAAACCCAATATTCATCCAGCTAGACGTTGTTCTGAATTCTGACGCTTTTGAAAGTTTTCTCGCAGAAATATGTGTGTGTATTCTAGTTATATCATTAGCAAACCAAGGCTGTATATATTATAGAACAAAGAATGTTTGGTTGATCCGTTCAGGCGAATCAGGTTCGTTGCTGACTGCCAAAGTCACGGCCGTTTCTGCCTTTGACACAGATAAGAGATTCTACACTGCAAGGCCTCGTTTGAAATGGAGGGATTTAGGAGGATTTGAGGTGTGGAGATTGGAGGGGATTTGGTGAATCCCTGCTCTCCACCCAATCTCCTCAATTCCCCTTGCAATCAATCCCCTTCCTGAAAAAACTCGTTTGGTAGGCGGAGTGGAGGAGGCATGCACTGCCGCTGCCCTCGAGGTTCTGCTTTCGCAAGGCCCTCAACTAGAGTTCTGAACCGCGCGAGTACGAGGGGATTGGAAGGGATCGGAGGGGGTTGGGTTGTGCAAACTGTTGACACACGAACACGTCCCGTGTACCCTCAACGCCGGGGGTGATGCACCGCAGCTCACGTCGAAAGAGACCCGACCGACAGCGCGATACGCAGGACAGTCGGTGGGCACTTTTGCAGACCCGAAACCCCGCGCACCCGGGAGGGACCCCGTCAGGGATTGCGGCGGCTATGGGCTGCCCTAGGTTGATTCGCTCGCCCCTAGAGCCTCGTGGATCGCTGCCCTTCAACGCGAAGAACGAACGAAGAATGAGAAAGAAAGATACAAGGGTAAGGGATAAAAGTAGATGAACACAAAAGTGTAATTGATAGATTGGTTCGATTGATGTTGTTCAATCGGTCGTCACCCCTTAGGTATATAAGAGGCGGCTGGACTTCCCATGCAAGAAAAAAGCTTGGATTCACGTCCAAAACCCTAGTCAAATTCGGAATGGTTTTATCCGAACTTTTCAAAACTGTTCGATTTAAACTGGCTGCACTTTGCGGGTCTTTTTTGTGGTGGTAAACGACTTCGGATAGAAACGAGTCCAAAAGCAATCTTGATCGTTTCGACGAGACGAACAACTTTCATGTTGAACGTTTTTTCATCAGAGGTTATCTTGAAGGTCATATCGCTTGCGCAAAACAGCTAATTATTCACGCAGCTCATCAGACATACCCACGTATGTGTCTGGTTCCGGGCGTCATATTTTGCTCATTGGTGGGTCGCGCTGTGCGGGCTCTAACTTTTGCATACGACCTCGGATTGGGACGATCTTTATATCAAAATCGATCGCTTCGACGAGACGCACAACTTCCGTGTAGAACATTGTTCCATCAGAGATAGTCTGAATAACCTTTTGAGCCCATCTTCAACTTCTCGTCCGATTGACTATCACAACCTCCAACCCGACAAGTTTTCCATCCGAGTAAGCTTTCCACACCGGCAATGTTTCTACCCGGCAAGCTTTCACACCGGCAAAGTTTCACTCCGGCAAGGTTTGTACTCCGGCAAGAGTTCCTCCCTGACAAGGTTTCTCCCCCGGCAAGATTTCACACCGGCAAGCTTCCACACCGGCGTTCTTTCTGTGCCGGCAAGCTTTCCACACCGGCGTTCTTTCTATGCCGGCAAGCTTTCCACACCGGCAAGCCTTCACACCGGCAAGCTTTCAAACCGGCAAGATTTTACCCCAGCAAGGTTTTCGCCCCGGCATGCTGCTTTATGATCGTGCCACTTTTGAGCGTCAACACATGCCCCCTGTTTTTCGGTAAAGCTAGTGTGCCGAAAAATACTTGTACCAAGTTTGTTCTAAGGACGATGTTAACACTCCATCGGCCATTTATATGTTCTTAGGACGATAAGTATATATCGGCTTGTCTTGTGTTAACTTTCTGATGCAAACTTGGGTGAAACCTTCTCAGCTTCATTAACAATCCGGTGATAAAGTTCCATAGATATGTATCTCAATGTCATCCTCTGAACCATATTGTTCACACTTTTGCTAGGATTTTGTAGACAATCAACAATAAACTTTATCCAATCCTTACTTTCGCCTGCATAAAAATTTCATCAGTGGCCGAAGCTATGGACTTCGGTTCGGCCTTACCTATGTTGACGAGACTAAGCATCGGCTATTGAGAGAAATGCAATACAACATGATGGACATGGTAGCCGGATGCTTGCTATGCCAACTCTCTCCAATTGTCATGTCTAAATGTATGAACAATTTTAATGCAACCCAAGGTAAATTCTTCATCTAGACATATCCCAAGATAAACTATAAGTGATTCGTCAAAACACATTGATAACCCTTGGATATTTGTTGCACTACTCATAACGAATCACCAAAAGCCTCAATATGTATAGCACCTATAGCAAGTAAAAGAGTCAATCCGAATAACAATGCATATTCGGCCTTGATTAATCATACATAAAAATATTCTAAGCGGCACGAGGCTTCAAAAAATAGTACCATAAAGAAATATATAAACAACACCAACACTTTGGCCATTGCTATGAATTGAACCATCAAAACATAATCTCCATAGTACTAGAGAGACAAGGCTAATATTAATATTATGCATGACATTAATCCGATGTTCAGTAACAAAATCAACTATGATTTGGCCTCTTATAGATCTCAAAGATGCATAAGCCAAATCATATCCAAACAAAGTATAAGCCCACCAACCAATTCTGCAGCTATGAATTGGTCTATGCAGCATATATTCAATGACATCGGTCATGATGTCTCAACTCCATTCAATCATAATATAGGCATACATATAAATTTTCATGAGCACGTACCTTGCCTCGCTCTCCAATCAAACTAAGGACGGTGTTAGAATACTACGCCGGCCATGCATTGACATACTCTTAGGACGATAGATAAATATCGGCCATTACCATGTAAACTTCATTCAAAGCACATATAGCCGAAATAAACAAATGAAATGACAAATCAAGTATTTCGGCCCTTTGGATCAGCAACAAACTTGTAGCTAATCAAATGTATAGTGACTTGGTAATACCCTTTCATGACGTAAGAAATTATATTGCATCCATGAATTAAAATAAGCCCATTGAGGGTTACCAATCATACCTGATGACGAATTTCATGGCATAGGCGTTAATGGCATAGTTGAAGAATATGGATAATGTGTAGACCAAAGATGTTGAAACCTTCGGCTTGGTCCTTCATAGTTTTTACTCTTTTCCTTCTTCACTTTTGCCGCACTTCTTGTAATGGAGGCTTGCACATAATTCTTATTTTGAGCACTTCCTTTGGAAACCCATGCCATGTTCCTTTCTTCAAGTTCTTGTGCACTAAGTTTGTGTAATTCCCTCTTTTGCCAATACGATAAGCCGAGTGGGCATCTCGGCTGTGATTCTGTTTTGACCAATGGCAATTCCTTTTTGGCCTTGTGCACTCTCAACTTCTTTTCTTCAGATTTGGCACTTTGACTCTCAATAATTGGTTGCTTCGTCTCATTGCCTTTTGTAGCCAATGTCAACACTTTAATTGGCTCTTTATTATTTGAGATCAAATCTGAAGTAGCACACTTACGACCATCTCTTTTCACGCGGTAGACTTGCTTGACCACCTCTTTTTTCATCCATGGTGTCCGGACCGATTCCTTATAATTGAAACGGTCTTTAACATGTGACTGTTCAAATGTTGATCTTTTCGGAGCTGCATAATATTGGTGAGATGGTCTAAAATAATATGGAGAATGTGCCCTTGTATCATACCTGTCCCACGATGAATATGGATCTACATGAGCATAGGGAGGCATGCACGGCATTGGCATTGGCGGCCCAAAATAAGGATATGAATATGTTGCATTGAAACTCTCACTTTGCCAATACCGATGCTCATATTTGCGCCTTGGGGGTGATCTTGGTTTCTTTGCACGATTGGGCCGATAAGTATTCTTCTATTCACTCTTCTTTTGATATTTCCCCAATGGTTCAGCGGAGGTGATTTTTGATCTTTTACATTTGCGTTTATTTCGGCCTTTGTTTTCTTTTGGTTTGCTTTCATCGATTGTCGGATTTGCTTGCTGCCCCCAGTCCTTGGCGTCTCCATTGTAGTTTCGATGGAATTCTTGCCCTCAAGATTATGTTCATTATGCTCTTCGACAACTTCTTTACTTGAAATATTGATCCCATCACCTGCAGTTTTTACCTTCTCTTCAAATGGATCAGCTTGAAGCAGCCGATGCAAAAACTTTCTACCATCGGGACCAATCGGAATAGACTGGTCATCTCTTGGTGTCTCAACAAATTTCAATCGTCCTTTATCAATGGCCGATTTAACTATTTGACGAAAAATGTTACAATCCTCAAAATTATGCTTGGACGAATCATGCAACTTACAATACATTCGTCCCTAGACAGATGGCTCAACATGGTGATCAAGAATTCTAATATAATTATTCCTCAACAACAAATCAAAGATTTGATCACACATGTTTGAATTAAAGGTAAACCTTTTATTTTCTAGCCGATCTTGCTGTGAGAACGGCTTTGGAATTAAGCAAACGAATGGTTCAGATTTTGCACCACACCATTCGGCTATGCATTGTGTTTTGCACTCTATTTCCGATGTCTTTGGGTAAGATACTATACTAGCATCGGTTTTCTCAACAGAATTTAACCTTGGCTTTAAATTTCTAAAATGAAAATAGTTAGAACATACATGTCTCAATTGAGACCAAGTGCAAGCCAAGTATGAAATAAGCAAAGCTACCCAAATAGATATGAACTTTAGATAAAGCAACGGGGAAAGCTTTGGCTGTAATAATAAGTCACTATCGGTCTTTATAAATGACGTAATGGGTTGAACGATATGCTCGATAACAACTTTATTGCTAGCAAGCAAATTACCGTGTCTTCATTGGTCTTTCAAAATTACTTATGAGGATTTTTCTAATAGATGCATCAACAATAAAGTCCTGACCAAATCTGAAAATAGGTAAATTACTTGCTAAACATACCTCTTCAAATATGTTGGGAGAGCACGATGGTGGTGTGACTTGAACAATATCTTGCTCCACCTTTGGATGGCTCCCCAACGCCTCTTCATCATCTTTTTCTTGATTCCGTGCATCATTATATTGAAGATTTTTGTTGGGCGAACTTTGTTCGGCTACTTGTTCTTGTCCTTGAAGTTCATCAATTTCTCTGGCACGAAACTCATAGGGCAGGAAGTAGGTTCCATTAACTTTAGAAAAATCAAGTATGGTCGCTTTGCTATGCTTTCCATGCCCTTTCTCAATAATGCTTGCCTCTTTGCATTTGATGGATTCAGAATATATACTTCTTGATTCGGCTCTTTTAACTGGAGCACTTTCATGTTCTGAATCATCTTTCTTTACATTGCTTCTACCAATTGGCAATGCTTCTTTCACTTGAGCCAATTCTGTTTCTTTTTGTTTCTGGCAGCGAGCGGCGAAATTGGCTTTAATCTTTTTCTCAATTTCAGCCCACTTTGGATACGATTGCCCCCAATGCTTTTAGATTCTTTCGGCAATGGCACATGGGTGTTGCCGAAACTTTGCAATCGTGAAGGGGCTGTATAATATGATGTAGTATTAGGTGAAGGCATATGCATTGTTATAAAACCATATTTTTGCTCGCCAATTTTATCAATTGGCAAAGATTCATCTTCTTGCAAAACTCTAGCTTTTATTGCAGCATAATCAGGAAACAACCCCTTTTTCATATTGTTCAAGGCAAAGAGCACTAATCCTCTTGTTTTGTGCCAAGCTCTTTTTTAATGCAGGCTGAACCGCTTCTGGAAGGAATTGCTCCGCAACGCTTTCAGATTCTTTCGGCAATGATTCGTGAGTGTTGCCGAAATTCTTGAATTGCGTAGAGTATGCATTATATGCTACAGTATTTGATGACGGCACATGTGTTTCTGTAAAATTTTCACTTATTCGGCTGTGACCATGAAGATGCGGGGCCGAATTATGAACATCTACAGTTGCATACGGTGCTGAAAAATTACTAACATGAGGTGTAGCATATGATGGTTGATAGTAACTGGCCGAATAGCTACTAGTAGAATGGCCAATTCTCCCATCCATTGGCAAGGTTGGATTCACATATTGCAAATCAGTTGCCGATGAATAAAAAGGTGAAACACTTTCTTGTATATTATTGGAAATTTTAACATGAGGTGTTTCAAATTGATTAACCAAACCCATCATGTTGTTCATCGGCATATGGATTTGTGGGGTTGCCGATGCATGAGAGTTTGGATACATATGTTGTACGTTGCTAAAATCATAAGAACTTGAAGCATGAAAATTGTTTTTCATCTGCCCTTACGCATAATTAGATGCATGATTGATAAAACTAGGTCTAGCCGATACATTATGCCCATTAGGTGATCCAGCAACAACATATGAATTATTTGCATCTACAAAGGGGAATTCGGTATTCATATTACCTTCGTAGATTTCAGCAACTTGATGACGATCTCTTCGTAGCAAGAACGGGCCAGAGACCGTTCGAAGCTTCTTCCCCAGTAGAGTCGCCAAAAAGTGTGTTGACACACGAACACGTCCCGTGTACCCTCGACGCCGGGGGTGATGCACTACAGCTCACGTCGAAGGAGACCCGAACGACAGCGCGATACGCAGGACAGTCGGCGAGCGCTTTTGCAGACCCGAAACCCCGCGCACCCGGGAGGGACCCCGTCAGGGATTGCGGCGGCTATGGGCTGCCCTAGGTCGATTCGCTCGCCCCTAGAGCCTTGTGCAACGCTGCCCTCCAATGCGAAGAACGAACGAAGAATGAGAAAGAAAGATACAAGGGTAAGGGATAAAAGTAGATGAACACAAAAGTGTAATTGATATATTGGTTCGATTGGTGTTGTTCAATCGGCCGTCACCCCTTAGGTATATAAGAGGCAGCTGGACTTCCCGTGCAAGAAAAAAAGGCTTGGATTCACGTCCAAAACCCTAGTCAAATTCAGATTGGTTTTATCCGAACTTTCCAAAACTATTTGATTTAAACTGGCTGCACTTTGCGGGTCTTTTTTGTGGTGGTAAACGACTTCGGATGGAAACGAGTCCAAAAGCAATCTTGACTGTTTCGACGAGACGAACAACTTTCGTGTTTAACGTATTTTCATCAGAGGTTATATTGAAGGACAAATTGCTCGCGCAAAACAGCTAATTATTCACGCAGCTCATCAGACATACCCATGTATGTGTCTGGTTCTGGGCGTCATATTTTGCTCACTGGAGGGTCGCGTTGTGCAGGCTCTAACTTTTGCATACGACCTCGGATTGGGACGATCTTTATATAAAAATCGATCGCTTCGACGAGACGCACAACTTCCCTGTAGAACATTTTTCCATCCGGGATCATCTGAATAACCTTTTAAGCCCATCTTCAACTTCTCATCCGATTGACTATCACAGCCTCCAACCCCGCAAGTTTTCCATCCGAGTAAGCTTTCCACACCGCCAATGTTTCTACCGGCAAGCTTTCACACCGGCAAGGTTTCACTCCGGCAAGGGTTCCTCCCTGACAAGGTTTCTCCCCCGGCAAGATTTCACACCGGCAAGTTTCCACACCATCTATCTTTCTGTGCTGGCAAGCTTTCCACGCCGGCAAGCCTTCACACTGGCAAGCTTTCAAACCGGCAAGATTTTACCCCGGCAAGGTTTTCGCCCTGGCATGTTGCTTTATGATCGTGCCACTTTTGAGCGTCAACACAAACCCCACCTATCAAATGGGCCGACGAGGTTTAGTGGGGCTTCTAGCCCTCCCGGGGTTCATCCTGTCCAAACCTCCTGAATCCTCCTGCGCCAAACGAGGCCTAAAGGAAAAGCTGAAAGCTCTCCTATCTCGTGTGTTTCTCTTCTCTTGCACCTTGTCGGAAAACAGCGTGCACCAGGGATGCTTGATTCCGTTGCAGGCATCAGTTCAATCTATCATGCTACAAGGAACCAGCACTATTTTCCTTTTCTTCTTCTTTTAGATCGTGAACGCAAGTCATTTGAGACATTCACATGGGATTACGTAATCGGTACGTTGTGACGGAACTAGACGCACACGATGAAATATATAGATATTCCTACGGTAGATTTATAAGCATGAGTGTGGAGCAAAAGTGTTTGATGTTTTGTATGAATGGTTTGGTCTGAACAATAAAGCCAACCACTCAGGACCTACTTTTGGGCTTTTTTTGTATTATTGTATACTAGCAAAAGGGCCCGTGCGCGGGAGAAAAAAAAATTATAATCTTGAATACACAAACATTTTATGATTTATTAAAACTTTATTTGAATATTATTTTCTAAATTTCAAATATCTTTTGTACTTCGAAATTAACTAAAGTAGAATAAACGGAAAAAGATAAAAAAATGAAATGTTAAAAACAGGCCGCCCGGATATGGGCCGGCCTAGATTGGCGGGCCGCGCCTTATCCCTACCCGCAGAGCCCAGTATGGGAGGTCCCTACTACATGGGCCGGGCCAGATGGGGATTTCCCTGTGTGAAACATTTATACGTGACATTTGTGGGTAATTTCTTTGCCTAAAAAACATTGTTGGTAATTTCTATGACGTGCCATAAGAAGAAATAGCCCCTTTATTATTACTAGCAAAAGGGTCCGTGTGTTGTAACGGGAGAAATAAAATTAAAATCTCTAATGACCATGACCATATTTTGCTGCATCACCGAGACACCCTATCACTCTCAATTTTGTGAAATCATGAATAATTTTTGAAATCACGAACATGTTTTAAAATTATTACACATATTTGAAATCATGAACCTTTTCCAAATTCATGCTCACTTATACAAATTTTCGAACATTTTCTAAAATCAAGAACATTTCTCGAATTGATGAACATTTTATACTATTTGCAAAAACTTTTTAAAGATCCTGAACATCTTTATAAACAATTTTTTTAATCGGCAAAAATTCTATGGAAATTTATGGAACAATTTTCGAAATTCAAAAACATTTTTTGATTTAACTAACATTTTTGAAATAAATGATCATTTTTTTAATCTGTGAACATTTTCGGAATGACTAAACTATGTTGTAAGTCAAGAAATAGTTTTTGAATTTTAGGATATTTTTCCATTTATGAACATTTTTTGAATTTGCGATATTTATTAATTTCATTAACAATTTTTGATACACAAACTTTTTAAAAAATCATGAATATTATTTGATTTCCGAAAAAATGTTTTAAAAAAAATTGAACATTTATTGTGTAAGCAAATGCTTTTGGCAAAACAGCGACCATATTTTTAATCCACAAAGATTTTATGATTTATGAAAAAATTATGTCAAAATACTCATTTTTTAATTTTCCAAAACTTTTTTGAAATCCCAAGCTATTTATAGTAGAAAAGAACGAAAACAGGAAAGAAAAATGAAAATAGAAAACGAAATTAAAAAAACAGGCCAGCCTGAAATGGGCCGGCCCAAACATGCGTGTAGCGTCTTCTCCCAGCGTGCAGAGAGCATTATAGGAGGTCCCAACTGCAGGGCCGGGCCAGATGGGGGAATTCCCCTGTGCGAATTTTTTTATCACTTATATGTGGCATTGAACTCATGAAGCATGCGCTATCCCGTCCAGCTAGCCGCCATGTCTGGCTCGGACAACCAGATGGACTTTCTTTCGTCCCTGTAAACATTTTGACTATATGATAAAAAGCTTCGGAATTTGTCTAAATACTTTGCAACTTTAGAGATAATTTCCACAACGTACCACCAGAAGCGCAATAGCCCCTTTACTATTATTAGGTACTCTTTTTTCCTTGTGGAGGTTTGGAAATGAGAGAATTTGAATATAGTAACTCTCGGAAACTCTTATTGGACGAGAGAGATTTAATATGATATTGGCATGGGTTCTACCAACTAAACAAAGAAGTATTTGACTGGATAAACAGACAATTTCCTTTAATCGACGAACATTTTATGAAAATTGGTGGAACAACTTTTGAAATTCAAATTTTTTTTGTGTTAACGAACATTTTTTGAAATACATGACCACTTTTTTGAATCTGTGAACGTTGGCTGAATGAATAAACTAGTTTGTAAGTCATGAGCAGTTTTTCAATTTTTAGGATATCTTTCTCTTCATGAACATTTTTTCAATTGGTGAAATTTTGTTCAATTTCATTAACAATTTTTAGTGCACAAACCTTTTTAAAGAATCATGCACATTATATTTTACCAAAAAAGAAAATTGTTTTTTTACAAAATCGCGGACATTTTTTAATTCACAAACATTTTATGATTTATGAAACATTTATTTCAATACAAATTTTTAAAATTTTGGAATTTTTCTGAAATCCTAAATTATTTAAAGTAGAAAAATCATAAACAGATAAGAGAAAGGAATAATAGAAAACGAAGTTAAAAACATAAGCTGAACGAACATGGGCTGGCACAAACGGACGCACTGCATCTTCTCCCAGCGCCTAGAGCGCAGTATTGGAGGTCGCTACTGCATGGGCCGGCCTAAGCGGGAGATTTATGCATCATTACACATTTAGATTTATGCATCTGTCAAATTTATTCATATATTATTTTCGATTGTACAACCATAATTTTTCTTAACTCTCTCATTCCACTACATGCTCCTAGTCAATGATTTTTTTTAATAATGGGTGTTTTTATTAACTCAAAATATAGCATCAAGCGGATACAAAACATAATGAGCCACACCCGTCTTTGCATAACTAAGATGCACACAGCCAAAAGCAGAAGTCTGACAAAAATAAGATAAGAAAATCGACATATCGACAACAGTGAGTCATATAGTACCGACATTATGCCTCTGTCGAAGAAGGTGGTGGAGCGATCCGGAGATTATGCTGCCATCCATGTTGAGTAAATATCTCCCTGGCCATTTGCTCCAACCGCATAGACGCCGCCATAAACAACGGTTGGTACTTCATTCGGTGTAGCATACACCATGTAGGAAGCGAGTGCTTACTCTTAGTTACTGAATTATGTACACCAAATAAACCCATTTACACGTAGTTAATGACAAAAAAGTTAATGCTTGCTATGCAAATGTGTAGTATAAATTAAGAAGTGCAAGATAAAAAAAATGTTGGTCCTTGATTCGTTGTTGATCGTCAGCATGCCATCATCAATTTGTAGTTAATTATCATACAAATTGGCTCTTTCATAGAGTTGGAGGCTAGCTCCTTTGATCAGCACGCGCTTAAACACAAAGAGCACGTATATGTTTTGTCTCCGGAGTTCAACTCTTCATCGGCCATGTTTGTTAGTACACCTGGAGGAAATGCCTTTGATTAGGGCATCTTTAACAGCTACCAGTAAATTTCCTCCCGTGTTCGTTCACTGATAGGGGATTAGTCCACGGATACGGATACAGGAATCAGCCATCCAATGTTGTCGCATATATTTCAAACACTTCTTTTTAAGAAAATAGGATGAAATTCATGTAAACATAGTGGATTTCATACAAACTGGACAAAAATATTTACATTTTGGAACTATATTTTTTTTACTAAAAACGCTATAGCTGGCGCCGGCGAATATCCACTCCGGCGACATGGATACCCACTGGTAGAAAAAAGCCCTCTAGTCCCGGTTCGCAACAGCCTTTAGCCCCGGCTGTGCAACCGGGACTAAAGGGTCGCGACTAAAGCCCCCCCCCCTCTTTAGCCGCGGCTCTTCCGGACCGCGACAAAAGGCTTTAGTCCCGGTTCTTGTGGCTGACCGGGACTAAAGGCCCGCCACGTGGTCGCCCGTGGTCCGTCGGGGCCGAGGACCTTTAGTCCCGGCTCTCGTGGCCAGCCGGGACTAAAGGCCTCCTCCGCAGGTTTAGGGTTTTAGCCCCCCTAAACCTGGTTTCTTTTTAATTTGTATTGTTTTATTTGTTTTATATTTTATTTTGTGTTTTATTTTATTTTTGATGAAGTTTCAGTACACATATTCTACGCTACTATATATATACATGCATATGAAATTTCAAACAAGAAGAATTCAAGAGGAATATATAATATATATATACAACTTTGAACAAGTTTCCATACACAATTACGATGGATGACCATATACAACTTCGAACAAGTTTCAATCTCGGGTATGCATATAAATTTCTACGTCCTCGGTATAGTGTTGTCCTTTAGGATCGATGACTTCCCTCATTAAAAATCCTGCTAATTCTTCTTGAATTGGTCGGAAGCGAGCTTCTGGACTAAGCCTCCTCCGCAAGTTATCCCTCGCGTTCCGCACGCTAGCTGATTCCTTCCGCTCAGTGGTTTCTCTCCGGATGTTCTCACAAACATAGTATCCACATAGATCGGTCGCCGGTGGCTGCTGATCCACATTAACTAACTTTCTAAAATCTAGCTCATGTTTGAATTCACCGACAAGTTCTTCTGAAAACCGTCTCCAAACCCTACAGGGCAAAGAAAATCAAATGAATAAGGGAGTTATATTAGTTAGTTGATATTAGGAAATGAACGAAAGAGACCGATCGATATAGAGCTCAAATGATTGAAAATAATTACTTTTTCAGCATTTTTCTCATGTCGGCCCAATGCTTTGGATCCGAATCCTTAGAGTCGCTGATTAGAACTGTGGAGGTGTGAAGTTCAATATTTAGCAGAATCCAGTGGAACCTGCGGACACGTTACATGCACAGTCATGCATAACTCATCGATTAGACATACCATGCATGGAGTAAACAAAAGAGAATGGGCACAAGAGAGAAAACACTCACCCAAAATGGTAAGGAAATAGAATATGACTTTTGAGTTGATGCTTTGTAAGAAAGTTGTACAGGTCTTTCTCCACGTCGTTGGGGTGATGTTTTAACACATGTCCATTAACGATATGTGGGTCAATGAACCCAACATCATGGATGTTTCTTATTTTGCATTCCCAAATCTTCATTCTGCATAATAGCGTACCAAACAATATAGTTAGGACAATATATATATATATATATATATATATATATATATATATAGTGCAGGCAATAATGAAGAACGAGATGAGGTAGAAATAAATCACTTACAGAACGTAGCAACTCAGCATAGATTTGTCGAGGGCGCGCAGATTGAACAGCTGGAACAATTCACTCATATGAATTTCTACAGAGTACCGTTTGGTGTGATGCTGTTCTGTAACATCCGCATAAACATATTCTTTGTCGGCCCATGATATGAATTGCTTGTACCAACGTAGCAGATTTCGCATTTGTTGTGGTAGACTATTTTCCTGCTCAGGCTCGACGAGAGGCCCCTTCCGCACATATTGGAATGCTATCTCACCTACAGGCGCATCCTCAAGGTCTAAGCAGGCACGAAGAGTCAAACCCATCTCGGACGCTTGTTGCATGGCACCCGCTACAGTCAATCCAAGTGCTGCCGCAGCTGCTATGATCTCGGGGTCCTCTTCCGGACCGGCTTTCACTATGAGCGGGGGGATCGATTGTTTCTTCTGCATCCCGAGCTGGTCAACTTGTTTCCCGCTTTTTTTACGACTTTCTTCCTCCTTCAACATTTTTGCTTGCTTACGAAGTTCATGTCCATAGTCGTCAGGCATATTCAGCTCGGCTTGGGACGGTGTCGTCAAAAAATCCTTAGCCCACTTCTTTTGCTTCTCAGTGAATACTTGCTTGGGCTCAGGCTGTTTTTTGGCCTTCATATCCGCCTTCCATTTCTCATAATCAGCAGCCGCGGCCAATGTGAGGTCAGCTTCACTAAGTTCCCCAGGCCTTGGGAGGAGAGGCTTCAGTGATGGCTCCGGTACCCTTGTGGTCTTAGGTACATAAGGGTCCGGGTTAATAGTCCAGGAGCGGGTTTCCTTGCTGTCCGCCTGCTTCTGCTTCTTCGCCGGAGGTGGATTGGGGGGCGTCTGCTTACCCGCCGGAGGTGGATTGGGGGGTGTCGTACCCGCCAGAGGAGGATTGGGGGGCGTCGTACCCGCCGGATGTTGTGGATCGGGGGACGGCGTCGAATGGCGTGAAGGAGGTGTAGGTGAACCACCACGACCACCACCACCGCCACCACCGCCACCACCACCACCACCACCATCGGAGGGGGGTGGACTTGCTGGCCTTGGCGCCTCGCCTGGAAACACTATGTACTTCTTTTTCCATAGAATGTACTGGCGCTTGACATCTCCAAGTCTTCTCTCCCCTTCGGGTGTAGGTTTGTCAATCTCGAGGTCCTCAAACCCTTGGACTATGTCTTCCACCGTGACACGAGCATAGCCATATGCAATGGGGTTGTTGTGGTGGAGTGCTCCAGGTGTACAGGGTAAAGCACTGCCGCTAGCTACCTTCATGGAAATGTTCCCCACGGGATAATGCAGATCACAGTCTTTCATCTCCTTTACATCATCCACGGGGTAGTGAGGCTCCGGTGCACGAGTCTCGATCATCGGTGCACTAGCACAAGGCGGGGCATCCGTGGAAGCCACGCTGCTTCTCCGCTGCTGGCTTTCGCGATCCGCTTCATGATCCTCATGCGGCCCTGCAGCCGATTTTTCTTTCATTAGTACATGCACGGTCTGCTTCAACTCATGGAGTTCCGATGCAAACTTCGTCATAAGATCTGCATCCCGGTCCGTCTTTCTCTTACGGCTTCTGTAACCGTACGGGTCATTGTCCTGGGAAAACCCTACTTTCCACGGAACTTTGCCTTTGCCTCGTACACGTCCTCCGTGTTCATCATTCCCGAGGGCTAAAGTCAGTGCGTCTTTCTCTCTGTTGAACTTGATCAAGCCCGCTTGAGCTTGGGTCATTGCGTCAATAAGGGCTTGGGTCGGAGCAAAGTGTCGATGCCGGTGAACACACTCCCCTGTCTCCGGGTCTAGCGACCCCCCATGCCCGTACCACCAGCTTTTGGCCCTTGGGTCCCATCCCTCTGTACCTAGAGGGATTCCTCGCACCCTCAGGTCCTCCTCCATCTTCTGCCACCTAGGGTCCGCAATGCGGTATCCTCCTGGCCCCATAACATGATGGTACTTTTTCTTACCCGCATTATCCTTATTTTTTTTCGATATTTCCTTGAAATGGTCCGATTGCTTTTGCCTCACAAATTCTGGCCAATCATCTTTCAGTTTCTCATGTTGTCCATTGAAATCCGGAGTCTTGCCCTTGTTGACATAGTCACGGGTTAAATTTTTCTTGAAGTTCCGGAATGCATCGGCCATCTTCTGAAGAGCGAACTCTTTAACTAGCCTCCTCCTCTGACGTCCACCCGGAACCTCGTTACCGAATTCATCGACTTTGTTGTATTTCGGAGGTAGAATGAAATGTTCCATAAGCTTTCTCCAGCAATCCTTTTTCGTTCTCTTGTCGACAAAACTGAAACCAAGACGTGCCTTCTTTGGCTCATTCCATTCCTGGACGGTGATCGAGACGTTGTCTCTAACAACGACTCCGCATTGGTTGACAAACTTTGAGGTGTGCTGTAGGGGCTTGCCGGTTTCACTGACAGACTCAATGGCATATGTTTCTCCTGTTCTCATCGCCTTGGATTTGCCACGATGCTTTGTCGTACTCGATCCGGATCCGGAGGGCTAAAAAAAGAAAGAGAGTCGCGCGCGTTAATACATATGTATTCACATTTCAGTAAGTTTGTATCACGAGAGGCTCTCAATGTATATAAATACCTCGCCGGTGGTGGTTGTTGCTACTTGCAATTGGAGATCGTCGGTTGTTGACGGTTGACCTCCGTCGACAATGTCCGTTCCTTCACCTTCTTGATCATCGTCACCGGCAAGGTTCAGATAAGAAGAGACTACATCATCCTCTTGTTGCTCATCTTCTGAGCCCGGCACATAAGGAATCTCGTTGTTGATGATGCCCATTAAATAACGTTCAGCTTCCGGATCCCTAAGCGGCTCGGTTCTGTCGTCCGCCATATGTCACTCCTACATGTAGTAAAAATTCTTTAAGTGTAAAGGAATTAAAAAATAAGATTAAGGGGACATAGAGGAGAAGGAATTAAAAAATAAGATTTTTTAACTAAAAATTCTTTTTTTCTTCTTCTTCCTTTCTTCTTCCTCTTTCTTCTTCTTCCTTTCTTCTTCTTCCTTTTTCCTTTCTTCTTCTTTCTTTCTTCTTCTTCCTTTCTCCTTCTTTCTTTCTTCTTTCCTTTCTTCTTCTTTCCTTTCTTCTTTCTTTCTTCTTCTTCCTTCTTCTTTTTTCTTTCTTTCTTCTTCTTCCTTTGTTCTTCTTCTTCCTTTGTTTTTCTTCTTCCTTTTTCTTTTTCTTTTTTTCTTCTTCCTTTGTTTTTCTTCTTCCTTTCTTTTTTCTTCTTTCTTTTTCTTTCTTGTTTTTTTTCTTCTTCTTTTTTCTTCTGTTTTCTTTTATACCACCATTTTTGCACTTTTAATTATGCACTTTTATGTTTTCTTTTATGTTTTCTTTTATGTTTTCTTTTTTTCTTCTTCCTTTGTTTTTCTTTTTCCTTTCTTTTTTCTTCTTTCTTTTTCTTTCTTGTTTTTTTTCTTCTTCTTTTTTCTTCTGTTTTCTTTTATACCACCATTTTTGCACTTTTAATTATGCACTTTTATGTTTTCTTTTATCTTTTCTTTTTTCTTTTTTTCTTCTTCCTTTGTTTTTCTTTTTCCTTTCTTTTTTCTTCTTTCTTTTTCTTTCTTGTTTTTTTTCTTCTTCTTTTTTCTTCTGTTCACATCAGAACAGAGGGGGCGAGGCGGGGCGACGGCGCGGGGACGATCGAACAGAGGGGGCGAGGCGGGGCGACGGCGCGGGGACGATCGAATAGAGGGGGCGAGGCGAGGCGGGGCGACGGCGCGGGGAGGGCGCGCGCGGGGACGGCGCGGCGACGGCGCGGCGACGGCGAGGCGGGGACGGCGCGGGGACGACGCGCGGGGACGGCGAGGCGGGGCGACGGCGCCGACGACAGAGGGGGAAGGGAGGAGGAGGAGCTCACGGCGGCGCGGGGACGCGGGGACGGCGCGGCGACGGCGAGGCGGGGCGTCGGCGTCGGGGCGTCGGGGCGTCGGGGCGTCGGGTCGGAGAGAATGAGGAGGCGAACTGCTAAGTGGTATATATATAGTAGGACCTTTAGTCCCGGTTGGGGAGGAGGACCGCGACTAAAGGTGGCCTTTAGTCCCGGTGCGCCTCCCCAACCGGGACTAAAGGTGTTTGGCGCCGCTTTCGTTCCCGCGCAGACCGACCCTTTAGTCCCGGTTGGGGAGGCGGACCGGGACTAAAGGGTGCCCTTTAGTCCCGGTCCGCCTCCCCAACCGGGACTAAAGGTCCGTGGTGGCATATTTTTAGTTTTAAAATCTTAAAAGTACAATTATATATCAAAAAAATCAGAAAAATAAAACTAATTCATTTTAAAATCTTAAAAATACAATTATATATCAAAAAAATCAGAAAAATAAAACTAATTCATTTTAAAATCTTAAAAATACAATTATATATCAAAAAAATCAGAAAAATAAAACTAATTCATTTTAAAATCTTAAAAGTACAATTATATATCAAAAAAATCAGAAAAATAAAACTAATTCATTTTAAAATCTTAAAAATACAATTATATATCAAAAAAATCAGAAAAATAAAACTAATTCATTTTAAAATCTTAAAAATACAATTATATATCAAAAAAATCAGAAAAATAAAACTAATTCATTTTAAAATCTTAAGAATACAATTATATATCAAAAAAATCAGAAAAATAAAACTAATTCATTTTAAAATCTTAAAAGTACAATTATATATCAAAAAAATCAGAAAAATAAAACTAATTCATTTTAAAATCTTAAAAATACAATTATATATAAAAAAAATCAGAAAAATAAAACTAATTCATTTTAAAATCTTAAAAATACAATTATATATCAAAAAAATCAGAAAAATAAAACTAATTCATTTTAAAATCTTAAAAATACAATTATATATCAAAAAAATCAGAAAAATAAAACTAATTCATTTTAAAATCTTAAAAATACAATTATATATCAAAAAAATCAGAAAAATAAAACTATTTCATTTTAAAATCTTAAAAATACAATTATATATCAAAAAAATCAGAAAAATAAAACTAATTCATTTTAAAATCTTAAAATCCCTTGAAGGTTTGACAAAAGGTTTGATACATCATTCAGTTCATCGACCAAATACAAAGTTTGGTACAATTATACATTATTACACATCAATTCTTCCCTTGGACGTCCCTGCTTGCTTACGATTGTGCCGTATCCATGGAGCATCCTCATCATTTAACTTAATGCTTGGGTCAGTGTTCACTTTGAAGGGCGGAATTTCACCAAACATATTATAATCTTCTGACATGTCTGTCTTGTCCTCCACTCCCACGATGTTTCTTTTCCCTGAAAGAACAATGTGGCGCTTTGGATCATCGCATGATGTACTGATCGTTTTCTTATCTTTCCGTTTCCTCGGTTTGCTACTCATGTCCTTCAAATAAAAAACCTGAGCGACATCTTTGGCAAGGACGAATGGTTCGTCAAGGTAACCAAGATTGTTGAAATCCACCATTGTCATTCCGTATTGCTCGTCCACCTTTACCCCACCTCCTGTTAGCTTGAACCATTTGCACCGGAACAAAGGGACCTTAAAGGAGGGTCCATAGTCAAGTTCCCATATCTCCTCTATGTAACCATAATATGTGACCTTTTGCCCATTCTCGGTTACTGCATCAAAGCGGACACCACTGTTTCGGTTGGTGCTCTTTTTATCTTGGGCGATGGTGTAAAATGTATTCCCATTTATCTCGTACCCGTGAAAAGTCGTTATAGTCGAAGATGGTTTCTTGGCCAACATGTACAGCTGATCTCCAACATCATTGTCATTCATGAAATGTTTTCGCAACCAACTGCCGAAAGTCTCCATGTGGGCCTTTCTAATCCAGGATTCAGGCTTCCCCGGGTTGTCCGAGCATAAAATATTCTTGTATTGCTCGAAGTACGGAGCCACCAAGCTGGAATTTTGCAGGACTGTGTGGTGTGCTTCAGTCATAGAATGACCGTCCATACATATCGTGGTATCCCTTCCGATCTTGCCTTTTCCACTTAGTCTCCCCTCGTGCCGCGATTGAGGAATACCAATCGGTTTAAGGTCAGGAACATAGTCAATACAGAACTCAATTACCTCCTCATTTCCATAGCCCTTGACGATGCTTCCTTCTGGCCTAGCACGGTTACGAACATATTTCTTTAATACTCCCATGAACCTCTCAAAGGGGAACATATTGTGTAGAAATACAGGACCGAGAATGGAAATCTCTTCGACTAGGTGGACCAGGAGGTGCGTCATAATATCGAAGAAGGATGGTGGGAACACCAACTCGAAACTGACAAGGCATTGGACCACATCGTTCTGTAACCGTGGTAGATCTTCTGGATTGATTACCTTCTGAGAGATTGCATTGAGGAATGCACATAGCTTCACAATGGCTACTCGAACATTTTCCGGTAGGAGCCCCCTCAAAGCAATCGGAAGCAATTGCGTCATAATCACGTGGCAGTCGTGAGACTTCAGGTTTTGGAACTTTTTCTCCGGCATGTTTATTATTCCCTTTATATTCGACGAGAAGCCAGACGGGACCTTCATACTGCTCAGGCATTCAAAAAAAATGACATTCTCTTCTTTGGTAAGAGCGTAGCTGGCACGACCTTGAAACCATTCCGGATGCCGGTCATCTGGGTCTTTCAAAAGTTGCTGGTCCTGCCGTGCTTCCTTTGTATCATTTGTCTTCCCATACACGCCCAAGAAGCTTAGCAGGTTCACGCAAACATTCTTCGTAACATGCATCACGTCGATTGCAGAGCGGACCTCTAGGACTTTCCAATATTCTAGCTCCCAAAATATAGATTTCTTCTTCCACATGGGTGCGTGCCCGTCAACTCCCCGCGGAACTGATTGTCCGCCAGGACCCTTTCCAAAGATGACTTTCAAATCCTTGACCATATCAAATATCTCAGCACCAGTACGTTCCGCAGGCTTCGGCCGGTGATCTGCCTTCCCGTTGAAATGCTTGCCTTTCTTTCTTACGTTATGATTTCGGGGAAGAAATCGACGATGACCCAGGTACACGTTCTTCTTACAATTAACCAAACGTACACTTTCAGTCTCATGTAAGCAGTGCGTGCATGCATTGTATCCCTTATTTGTCTGTCCCGAAAGGTTACTGAGAGCAGGCCAATCGTTGATGGTTACAAAAAGCAACGCTCGTAGATCAAATTCCTCTCCTTTGTGCTCATCCCAGACACGTACACCAGGTTTCGCCCACAACTGTAAAAGTTCTTCAACTAATGGCCTTAGGTACACATCGATGTCGTTACCGGGTTGCTTAGGGCCTTGGATGAGAATTGGCATCATAATGAACTTCCGCTTCATGCACAACCAAGGAGGAAGGTTGTAGATGCATAGAGTCACGGGCCAGGTGCTATGGCTGGAGCTCTGCTCGCCAAAAGGATTAATGCCATCAGTATTTAGACCAAATCTTAAGTTCCTTGCGTCAGCTGCAAAATCTTTGAAAACTCTGTCGATCTTTCTCCATTGCGTTCCATCAGCGGTGTGTCTCGACTGCCCGTCGGACTTACGGTCCTCTTTGTGCCATCGCAACAACTTGGCATTCTTTTTGTTCATGAACAGACGTTTCAACCGTGGTATTATAGGAGCATACCACATCACCTTGGCGGGAACCCTCTTCCTGGGTTTCTCGCCCTCAACATCGTCACCAGGGTCATCGCCTCTGATCTTATAACGCAATGCAGTGCATACAGGGCATTCATTCAAATTCTCGTATTCACCGCGGTAGAGGATGCAGTCATTAATGCATGCATGTATCTTCTGAACCTCTAAACCTAGAGGGCAGACAACCTTCTTTGCTTCGTACGTACTGGCGGGCAACTCGTTATTCTTCGGCAACATATTCTTCAACATTTTCAGCAAATTTTCAAATGATGAGTCACCTACACCTTCCTGTGCCTTCCATTTTAGCAAATCCAGTGTGCAGCCCAGCTTTTTCAGACTATTATCGCATCCTGGATACAACGACTTTTTGTGATCCTCTAACATGCGATCCAAATTCTCCCTCTCCTTCTCAGTTTCGCAGCGTCTCCGTGCATCAGCAATGGTCCGACCAAGATCATCAGCGGGCTCATCATGTGCCTCTTCTTCACCTTCACCTAACCCTTCCCCACCTTCAGCATCATCCTCCATGAAAGTATCACCGAAATGATCACGATAGTTGTCATCGATATCATCCCCTTCTTCATCGTCTTCCATTCTGACCCCTCTTTCTCCATGCTTGGTCCAACAATAATAGCTTGGCATGAAACCATGCATAAGCAGGTCCATCTGAACTCTTCTTGGCGAGGAGTAACCCTTATCATTCTTACAGACAGCACATGGACTGATAATAAAACCTTGCTGCCTGTTCGCATTTGCCACTACGAGGAAATCTTTCAAACCCGTAGTGAACTCGCCGGAGAGTCAGGAACCGTACATCCATTGCCGATTCATCTGCATTATTATTATATAAAGTATATAATTAACCATCATGCATTTGTTAAACTAAGTAGCTAGAAATAATACTAATTAAACAATGAACTACACACATGCGTATTTTATCAATGACACATGAAAGGTTCGAGTTGCTAACCGCGATCGCGAAGGAAAAATAAATGAGAAAGCTCAAGTGTGGCTTGTTTCAGGCTCTCGGGCATTTCATCAAACACCTTGTGTGCATAGGAGAAACCAAAAGCAAACCATCACCACCCCACCACCACCTTCTGAAAATTGTGAAGTGTGATGAGCTGAGTGAAGTGGAGTGAGCTGAGTACATATAGGGATGGGCCTTTAGTCGCGGTTGGCCAGGCCAACCGGGACTAAAGGCCTCCCGTCCGCCAGCTGGATGGGCCTTTAGTCCCGGTTGGCCTGGCCAACCGGGACTAAAGGCCTTCGGGGACCTTTAGTCCCGGTTGGCCTGGCCAACCGGGACTAAAGACCCTCCCGTCGGCCAGCTGTCGACCGAACGCGGGGGCCCAGGTAGTTGGTCGCGGGCCTTCTCCCGAACCGCGACTAAAGAGCCCTTTGGTCGCGGTTCGGTTCTGTTGGGGACTAATGGCGGCGTATGGAAGCCCCTTTTTCTACCAGTGACCCTTGACTAATATACTGTCAGCCGCAGCAGATCTCCAATGTCGTCCCCATGTTCGGCAGCTGTGAGCCCTAAAGGTATATGCTTCAGCGCAAAGAGCGGCTCGCCTCCCTACCGCTCATCGAAGTGGAACAACCAGCTGATGCTTCAGCCGGTGGGGAAGGGTCCCTACGCTACACGGATTAGAGTTGGTTTTGGGTTGGGAACGGCGGTGGCCTGCCAGAGGGCAAGACATTGGTTGTATACGCTGGTGTCACCTGGTGTGGCATTCGTGGGACCCGAGTGGTAGTGCCTCCTCGATGATGGTGGCGAGCGCGGACGTGTTTGACACCACCTCGTCGATGTCTGTCAGCCCACTTCTTTCTCTGTAGGAAGGACGCGGTTACGCTCGCGTTGACATCGGATGACTCGGTCACAGGCATGGGAGGGGCAGTACGACATGGCACCGTCAATGGCAGCCACGATGCCCGTGCCACCGTGCTCCCTCCCAGTGCCGACCTGGAGCAACTTGCCACTCCTCGGCTCGTGGCCGGCGGGCTTGACGGGCCACCTAGCCATTTTTTATGCCAGACAACTCTTCTTCCTGCTCGTCAGATGCCATGGAGAAAACTGTTCATGGAGGAAAATGGTGAGTGGAGGTGTGATGCGGTTCTTGCCCGACATCTGAAATTGTTTAAATAGCGAGGGGACACGAGGAGCCAACCGGCTCACGAATGAACATGTGGCCGGAGTAATTATCGTGGCACACACACGGGTTTAATGATGGAAGGTGTGCAGTCTGCAAGAATGAGGCGAGGATGTGTTTTTAGCCGGCGTGCATGCAGCGGGCGGCACCCTCGGCCGGCGCTCTGCTTCCATTCGGAGGCAGTGAGAGGTCGCGTCCACTCTACAGCGCATGAATGCGGGCAGCTGGCGCAGAGCGGGAACGCGTGCGGGCGAGGGAGGAGGGGGTTTGGGTGGGCACGGGTGGTCAGAAGCGGTCGTGGGTGTTGTTCGAACACCTGCAAAGCCCCCACCATGTTTTTCTCCGGTTTGCGGGAGAAAATACGTCCAGACCTTCCAATGGACCGATACAGGCCCGCATTGGATGGCACAACACGTCCGGACCATGTGGTCCGGATGGTTGTGGACGGTTTAATTGAGGGTCGACGTTGGAGATGCCTTAGAGTTTATTAATCCATTGTGTTTTTCTAATCATAAAAAGCACTTATAATAAGTTATACGGAAAGACACGTTTATATGTTAGGTTCAGACTGCAGCTTTCCTCTTACATATGCTTTAGTCTGATCCGACTGATTTCAATAGAGTGAGCCTAGCGTTGTTTTTTTGGAAACTCGCGGGATAAGGAGAATTGCATACACACTCTTTCAAGCAAATCACATCCAATCTTTTTAACTCATTTTTCTTCTTTTAATAATATAATAGATCATTTATGTTTTTCATCTCAAACAGTTGACATTTAATTTATATTGTAATCTGAGGATAATGTTTGGATTTTACTTTCAAATATATTTGAGATGGCCATGATGGAATCACGTCCATTTATTTTATTATTATTTGAATTTGATTCAACAGATAAATAATGAGTAGAGGTCATGTCAACTTTTCTGAGAACTTTGCTAATCAAATATAATTTGTATTTAAAAACATCTATTTTTTAGCATGCATGAAAAGCATAACACGTATCTTTTCACACATAATGAACGGTTGTCATAAGAACTCATGCCATGCCACAACCTCCCACCGATCCTGCCAACATTGTTGCAGCTGCACTAGCAAGCCTTAGCATAGATGATCATTTATACAATTTGCGTAAAACAAAATCACCAAACCCCTATATCCGGGGATGATTTCGTTACCAGGTTCACCCATTTGGTCGACGGCGACGTGGTAAATCGACTCCATGGTCTTTCTTGCCGTATTCTCTTACTGGGTATTCTCTTACGTGGTAAATCAACTCCATGGTCGCTCCTTCTTCCAGTCGCAATGGTCCACGACGAGCGGGGCGGCCTTCTCGCTCGCGTGGTGCTGTGGTTGGCAGGCGCGTTGGGTCGGGCCGGTCTGCTGCTTCGGCCGTTGCGTCGGATGATCTGAGTCCCATCCTTCCGACCTCGCTGTCGGCTCCCCATCTCCCTTTCAAGCGCCGTCTGTCATCTTTCCTGTAACCAGTCGAGGTGATGGAACCCAGGGACATAGCGGAGGCCGCGTCTATGAGGAAGGTGGAACCCAGGCCGTGGCGGCGTGAGGTCGACGCAATGGTCGTGGGCTCGAGCAGCTGGCTTGTGCAGTGCCGGCGTCAGTGGTGGATGCATCAAGGTGGTAAGTGATGTGGGGGACAGCCAGCGGTGGCCCGAGAAGGAGGCCCTGTGGTGCCGGCGGCCACCTCTTGATTTTTTTGCGCGGTGTGCCTCCGCTACCTCTCCCCCTGTCCCACCACGCCGGTGAACTCACGGTCCACAGCATCCGCCGGCGCCAGCATGTCGTGTCTCGAGGCATGCATGTATGGCAGGAGCAACGCGGGGAGCCGTAGGCCATCGTGCTGTCCCCAAGCCGGACAACCGGCCGTAGCTCCGCGGCGCTCTGCTCGAGACCGAGCAGTGATTGCTCGAATGAGTCGTACCTCGTACGCGTCGGCGAGCGAAGAAACCGACCGCAGGTGTCTGCGTTGGCCTGCGGCAATGCCCTCGCCGAGCGCGGCCAGGACGGCCTGTACATGCGCGGCCCCGTATATACCGGTCCGCGGCGGAGCCCGACCATGCCTTGAGCGCGCGCACTCCGGCGTCAAGGCGCGTGTCGACTGGGTGACACTGACGGTGGCACGGCGGGCTCGCCGACCGGACGTGCACGTCCATCCTCTTCTCTGCGGCGCTTCCGGGTGTGAAGTGTTAATGATCATTTATACAATTTGCGTAAAACAAAATAAGATCTACAAACGAATAGAAGCTAGAACGTACCTTGGCATGCACACACATTGCAAGCCATACTAAGCTGATAAGTGTTAATAACTTGTACAACATATACAACACTTATGACAAGTAAAAGCAATTTGATGAGTCATGGTCTATCAAAGCAAGCCACATTACTAGTATAATCCATCTTAACAGGTCACACATGATTAAAATCTTGTTTGTGTGCAAGTCAAGCTTAACAACTTGTAGAACATTACAAAATTTATGTTTGCTAATAACTTCTAGAACACTACAACACTTGACATGTAAAAGGAATTTGATGAGTTATGGCCTACTAAAGCAAGTTATATTACTAGTCTTATCTACCTTAATAGGCCACACAAGATTACAATCTAAGTAACGTGCCAGCCATGCTTATCTAGTTTATGCGCAACAATTTGCAGAAAATTACAAACTTAGTTTCAGAAAAATAGGCAATCTAGATTAGTGTTTGAGCTGTAAAGTGAATAAGATGAGTCATGCGTGTTATCACACCTTTTTGGTTGTGGAATGATAGTGCAACAACAAGGAACTTTTATGAGCAGTCCAAGAATACACTTGTAAGTAGTGCCACCGAACACAACATACCAAATTATGATTTTGAGAAGCATCCAAGCACTTTCCACACAAGCAAATGCCAATTGTGAAAGAGATCATGCCATGGCAGCTATAAATACGCCCGTAGCATGACGATCATCCTTCCTCATCCATCGTTCTCATAAATAGAGGGCATCATTTAAGCCAAGCAAGCAGTGGTCAATACAAATCCACCATGAAGACCTTTCTCATCCTTGCCCTCCTTGCTATCGTGGCGACCACGACCACAACTGCAGTTAGAGTTCAAGTGCCACAATTGCAGCCACAAAATCCATCTCAGCAACGGCCACAAGAGCAAGTTCCATTGGTACAACAACAATTTCCAGGGCAGCAACAACCATTTCCACCACAACAGCCATATCTGCAGCCGCAACCATTTCCATCACAACAACCATATCTGCAGCCGCAACCATTTCCACAACCGCAACTACCATATCCGCAGCCGCAACTAGTTCAACCACAACAACCATATCCACAACCGCAACCACAGTATTCGCAACCACAACAACCAATTTCGCAGCAGCAACAACAGCAGCAGCAACAACAACAACAACAACAACAACAACAAATCATTCAACAAATTTTGCAACAACAACTGATTCCATGCAGGGATGTTGTATTGCAACAACAAAACATAGCGCATGGAAGCTCACAAGTTTTGCAACAACGTACTTACCAGTTGGTGCAACAATTGTGTTGTCAGCAGTTGTGGCAGATCCCTGAGCAGTCGCGGTGCCAAGCCATCCACAGTGTTGTTCATGCCATTATTCTGCATCAACAACAACAACAACAACAACAACAACAACAACAACAACAACAACAACAACAACAACAACAACAACAACCGTCGAGCCAGGTCTCCTTCCAACAGCCTCAACAACAATATCCATCAGGCCATGGCTCCTTCCAGCCATCTCAGCAAATCCCATAGGCCCATGGCTCTGTCCAGCCTCAACAAGTGCCCCAGTTTGAGGAAATAAGGAATCTAGCGCTACAGACGCTACCTGCAATGTGCAATGTCTACATCCCTCCATATTGCACCATTGCTCCATTAGGCATCTTTGGTACTAACTGAGAAGAGAAGAACTCTAGTACTAGATATATGAAACACCGTTTTCTTAGTCCATGGTTTGGTCGTTGTAGCGGTGAAAAAATAAAGTGACATGCACTATCATGTAAGAACCCGAACTATACTAGTTCAAACTTGGGAATAAAAGACAAACACAAGTCTTGTCTACATATGATTGTTTGTTTGAGTTCCATTCATGTTCCCATTCACAAGTTCACCCCTAATTATATACATTATGCATTAAGTAGATATTTATGTTGCATTAATCTAAAGATAACAAAATGAGCTTGAAATTTGAATTAAATTGAAGTATTTCTTGGACTTTCAAATGGAGTATTATTAAAGTAGTAAGGACTATCCACATCCTTGGCTTGCCCTTGATCAATAATTTCCAGAGAAGCATTCAATTCGTCAATCAATTATATTGATTTTTGTGGCTGGTACTTCTCCTCAACATGAGTATATTCATCGCGGCTACTCCAAATCGGTATGAATGAGGTACCGGTGCTCTGGAGCATTGCTAGCTAACTGCTTCTCATGTGAAGGGGTGCGGGCGCGGGAGAGGTGTTTCTGGTGGGACAGGGAAGTAAGAAGCGACCGTGGCAGTGGTCCAGACGGCCACAAAGCCCCTTAGGTTGTTTTTGGTTTACAGGAAAATGCACATCCAGACCGGCCTGCGGGTCGATATAGGACCTTGTCGATGGCAAAACATGTCCGGATGGTTGCGAGTGGTTTGAGGGTTAGCTTTTGTAATGCCCGGTTAGTTATGCTATAGTAATTCCCTGCTAGTGATGCCACGTCACCATGATTACTGTTGTTAACCTCACAATGATTCAATCCATTCAAATTCAAATTTAAAATAAAGGCAAACATCAAAAGTTTTCAAACAATAAAACTAAAATCTTCGAGAGGTGAAAAATAATGCATAAGTAATTATGGTGGAGAAACCACACTTTTATAAAATGTTTAAATACTCTAAAATGAATAAAACAGTGGCTTAAACTATTATTAAAATGCTTTTAAAATAGTAAAAATGTTCTAACTAAATTAATTTGGTACCAAACTTTTAGAGGCAGTGGTATATTTAGTAGAACTAATTTAGATGCTAATTATATAATTTACAAAATTAAAGTAATTAAAAAATAGGATAAAACAGAAAAGGAAAGACAAAACAAATAAAAGCAAAAGGGGGCAACTCCTCGCTGGGCCTCGGCCTAGCTGGCCACTGGGCTAGCTAGGCCGGCCCAGCCACCTGCCTTAACCCGCCACACCCCATCGAACCCTAGCCCGATCGCCCCACTTCCCCCACACCCCCTTGATGTCTACTACGCAACTTTATTCTTCTAGACACGTGTTGGGCCTCCAAGCGCAGAGTTTTCTAGGACAGTAGCAATTTTCCCTCAAGTGGATGACCTAAGGTTTATCAATCCGTGGGAGGCGTAGGATGAAGATGGTCTCTCTCAAACAACCCTGCAATCAAATACAAGAAATCTCTTGTTTCCCCAACACACCCAATACATGGCAAATTGTATAGGTGCACTAGTTCGGCGAAGAGATGGTGATAAAAGTGTAATATTGATGGTACAAATATATTTTTATAATCTGAATAAATAAAAATAGCAAGGTAGAAAATAGTAAGCAGGCACAAAAATGGTATTGCAATGCTTGAAAACAAGGCCTAGGGTCCGTACTTTCGCTAGTGCAATTTCTCAACAGTGCTAACATAGTTGGATCATATGATTATCCCTCAAAGTGCAATAAAGAATCACTCCCGAGTTCCTAATAGCGGAGAACAAAAGATAGAAATTGTTTGTAGGGTACGAAACCACCTCAAAGATTTCGTTTGATCTATTCAAGAGTTCGTACTAAAATAACACAAAGCTATTTTTCGTTCAATCTATCCTAGAGTTCGTACTAAAAAAACACCAAAGCAAATTCATATTCATAATACTCAATCCACACAAAGAACTAAAAGGAGACCCCAAAGTTTCTATCGGAGAAAAGATAATAAAAATGTGCATCATCCCCTATGCATAGATTACCCCAACATCGCCTCGGGAATCCGCAAGTTGAGTGCCATAACATATATCAAGTGAATCAATACGATACCCCATTGTCATATCAAGTATTCACACCGCAAGACATACATCATGTGTTCTCATTTCTGAATATTCAATCCGACAAGACAAAACTTCAAAGGGGTAAAGATTCAATTCATCACAACAAGAGTACACTAGTAGAAAAAGGGTCTAATGTGAGACACATTAGTGTGGGTTTGAAGTTGGCCCGACACTAAAGGCACCATATGCATTAGTACCGGTTCATGTTGAGCCTTTAGTACCGGTTCGTGCCACGAACCGGTACTAAAGGGGTAGTGGCAGGCTGGCGTCAGGCCGGGTCCCCACGAGCCCCTTTAGTACCGGTTTGTGACACAAAACGGTACTAAAGGTCTAACCTATAGTACCGGTTCGTGCCACGAATCCACACTAAAGGGGACAAGCCTTTAGTGTGGGTTCGTGCCTGGAACCCACACTAAAGGGGGCAATTTTCAGACTCTACCCCCCCGGTGTATCGCCATTTCAGTTTTGAAAAAATCAAAAGAAAATGATAAAAACTTCAAAAAATAAAATCCTTCGATAGGTAGTTATATTACTACATCTATTAGTTAGGAAAATTTGAAAACTTAAATTTGGACATGTTTTGCAAAAAGTGTAGGGAAAATGTAAAACAGTTATAACTTTTGCATACGATGTCGGAAAAAACGTATAATATATCAAAAAATTCAGAACGAAAATCCGCATCCGATGGAGACCGCCTACGGCCTGTTTGCAATTTTTTAGAATCCTCAAATTCCAAAAGGAAAAAAAGATATGGTCAAATTTCAGTTTTTTTTAAAAAATGGTTAAATCTGGTCAAACTACTTATTCAAGAAGTATTAATGTTACTACAAAATTATTCAAGAATATTAGTGTTACTAAATAGTTATTTCAATTTTTTGAATTTTGGTCAAATCTGGTCAAACTGTGGTCAAACTATGGTCAAACTTATTCAAGAAATATTAGTGTTACTAAATAATTACTGTTTTTTTAGAATAATAGTTTCAAACTCAAACGGTGAAACGTGTGACCTAATGCTCAAGCTAAACTGCTGGGGGTTAATAGGATTGACAGCTTACATTTGTCAGGAAAACAACAAGTGCAGACTTGGAATGTAGGGGGAATAGAACTCCGAAGTTAAGCGTGCTAAGGCTGGGAGAGTGAGAGGATGGGTGACCGGTTGGGAAGTTAGGCGATTTGGAATGAGTGATCCACACTTGAGCAGTTAAGAGAGGTGATTAGAGACTAAATCATCAAATAATTCAGAAAAATTAAAAATCGAAAAAAAAGTCAATTTTTTTTCCAAACAATTCAAAAAAAAAAAACCTTTAGTACCGGTTGGTAACACCAACCGGTACTAAAGGTCCCCATACCAGGGCGCGAGCTCACGCCACGTGGTGGCACTTTAGCGCCGGTTCGTGCCAAACCGGTACTAAAGGGGGGGCCTTTAGTGCCCACCCTTTACTGCCGGTTATGGAACCGGCACTAAAGGCCCTTACGAATTGGTTTTAAAGCTCCGATTTATACTAGTGGTATAGAGGAGAGAGACATCATATGATCCATCTATATTAACAAAGCCCATGATATAGATCACGAGAGAGAGAGAGAGAGAGAGAGAGAGAGAGAGAGAGAGAGAGAGAGAGAGAGAGAGAGATTAAACACATAGCTACTGGTACAAACCCTCAGCCCCGAGGGTGGACTACTCCCTCCTCATCGTGGTGGCCGCTAGGATGATGAAGATGGCCACCAGAGATGATTCCCTGCCATAAAGGGTCTAGATTGGTTTCGGTGGATACAGAGCCATGCGGCGGCGGAACTTCTGATCTAGGTTAACCCCAAAGGGTTTCGGAATATTTAGGAATTTATTATGCAAAGAGGGGGCGCGGGAGGCCACCGAGGTGGGCACAACCCACCTGGGCACGCCAGGTGGCCCTGGCGTGCCCTGGTGGGTTGTGCCCCCCTCGGGGCACCCCCAAGTGCTTCTTCAGCCCATTATTGGTCTTCTGGTCCATAAAAAATCTCCGTGAAATTTCGTTGCATTTGGACTCCGTTTGGTATTGATTTCCTGCGATTTAAAAAACAAGCAAAAATATCAACTGGCACTGGGAACTAGGTCAATAGGTTAGTCCCAAAAAATGATATAAAGTTGCTATAAAATGATTGTAAAACATCCAAGAATGATAAAGTAATAGCATGAATACTTCATAAATTATAGATACATTCGAGACGTATCAGCATCCCCAAGCTTAATTCCTACTCGTCCTCGAGTAGGTAAATGATAAAAGAAATAATTTATGAAGTGTGAATGCTAGCAAAGTGCACAAGTTTGATCAATGAAAATTTCAATCACTTCTCCTAGCATCATAACAAAAACTCTTTCTTATAAAACTTCTCATGATATAATGGCAACCAATTCACATGTTAAGGTTCAAACAATGAAGTCTCTTGAAACTCAACAACTTATGTTCTCAGTCACCAAGCAATTGCAATTCAACTTATTCAACGGAGTTTAAGTAAGAGCTCCACATACTCAACCATCTTATAGTCTTCTATGATTGCTAACACTCACCACATACACATGGGCAAAACATTTCAACCGGACACATAGAAAGATAGGGGCTTATTGTTTTTCCTCCCAACATATTCACCTCAAGGGTGATGTCAACAATAATAACTCATGCTACCCATATTCAACTGGACATATGTGCCTAGATCTTTCCTCACCACATGATGCTTGCCGAAGGAGAAAAATAAAAAGGAATAGAGAGAAAAACTTTGACTCTTTGCATAAAAGTAAATACTGGAAAGTAAAAGATAGGCCCTTCACAGAGGGAAGCAAAGGTTGCCATGCGCTTATTTGTTTGTATGCTCAACCCATTAGTGCAAAAGAACATCACGTTATATTGTCCCTTATGATAGCAACCTTTATTATGCAGTCTGTCACTTTTATTCTTTGCCATCACAATTTCGTACAACGCTCAAATTTCTCTTACACTAAATGATCTCACACTTTTAGAAGCAATTTTTATTGCCGAGGGAGTCCTGGATTAGGGGGTGTTCGGGTAGCCGGACTATACCTTCGCCGGACTCCTGGACTATGAAGATACAAGATTGAAGACTTCGTCCCATGTCCGGATGGAACTTTCCTTGGCGTGGAAGGCAGGCTTGGCGATGCGGATATTGAAGATCTCCTGCCATTGTAACCGACTCTGTGTAACCCTAACCCTATCCGGTGTCTATATAAACCGGAGGGTTGTAGTCCATAGGACAATCAACTCCATACACAACATTCATACCATAGGCTAGCTTCTAGGGTTTAGCCTCCTTGATCTCGTGGTAGATATACTCTTGTACTACCCATATCATCAATATTAATCAAGCAGGAGTAGGGTATTACCTCCACCGAGAGGGCCCGAACCTGGGTAAAAACATCGTGTCCCTTGTCTCCTGTTACCATCCGGCCTTGACGCACAGTTCGGGACCCCCTACCCGAGATCCACCGGTTTTGACACCGACATTGGTGCTTTCATTGAGAGTTCCTCTGTGTCGTCGCCTTTAGGCCCGATGGCTCCTTTTATCATCAACAACAATGAGGTCCAGGGTGAGACTTTTCTCCCCGGACAGATCTTCGTCTTCGGCGGCTTCGCTCTGCGGGCCAATTCGCTTGGCCACCTGGAGCAGATCGAAAGCTACGCCCCTGGCCATCAAGTCAGGTTTGGAATCTTAAACTGCACAGCCGATATCCGCGGAGACTTGATCTTCGATGGGTTCGAGCCACGGCCAAGCGCGCCGCACTATCTCGAGGGGCATGATCTAGCTCTGCCTCCGAACAGTGTCCTGGAGGCCGCGCACGCACCGGCTCCGACCCTTAACTCGGAGCCTACTGCACTGATCGAGGATGAGCGGTTGGACGTCACCTCGGGGGATGCGACCTCAAAGGCGATCGAGCCGAACGCCAGCCCTGCACTCTGCATGACCCGTGACTCCGAGGGTCCGGACTCCTCCCCGGACTCCGAACCCCCCGCGCCCCTGCCAATCTAATCCGATTGGGCGCCGATAATGGAGTTCACCGCCGCGGACATCTTTCAGCACTCGCCTTTTGGCGACATCCTGAATTCTCTCAAGTCTCTCTCCTTATCAGGAGAGCCCTGGCTGGACTACGGTCAACAAGGATGGGATACGGACGATGAAGAAATTCAAAGCCCACCCACCACCCACTTTGTATCCACTATCGATGATTTAACCGACATGCTCGACTTTGGCTCCGAAGACATCGACGGTATGGACGACGATGTAGGAGACGAACAGGAACCAGCACCTGTAGGGCGCTGGAAGGCCACCTCGTCATATGACATATATATGGTGGACACTCCAAAAGATGGAGATGGCGATGGAACAGCGGGGGATGACCCCTCCAAGAAACAGCCAAAGCGCCGGCGTCAGCGACGCTGCTCTAAATCCCGCCAAAGCAAAAACGGTGATTCTAGAACGGGAGATAATACTACCCCGGATAGGTCCGAAGAACACCCACCCTATCAAGATTTGGCGCAGGAAGATGGAGAAGCCAGCCCTCATGAGAGAGCGGCAGACCGAGAGGTTGAAGACGAGGCAAGCCTCGATGACGACGAATTCGTCGTACCATCAGACCCCGCCGAACAAGAGCATTTCAAACGCAGGCTTTTAGCCACGGCAAACAACCTCAAGAAAAAGCAGCAACAGCTTAGAGCTGACCAAGATTTGCTAGCTGATAGATGGACTGAAGTCCTTACGGCCGAAGAGTATGAACTCGAACGCCCCTCCAAGAGTTACCCAAAGCGCAGGCCGCTACCCCGATCAGAGGAGGAAGCGCCTACATCACCAGCGCACGACATGGCAGACCGGCCACCTCGCGGCCGCGACAGAGAGGCCTCTCGGCCCTCCACCCAAGCCATGCCCCGACGCCGCTCAACTAAGGCACGGGAAAACGCGCCAGACCTGCGAGACGTACTGGAGGATAAGGCAAGACAAACAAGATCGATCTACGGATCGCGCAGGCGCCCTGCGACACGTGACGATGATCTTCACTCCGGATACAACAAATCCGGCCGGGCCGATCACAACAGACATAGCTCTTCTGAGCTGCGTCGTGATATAGCCCAGTACAGGGGCGCCGCACACCCACTATGCTTCACGGATGAAGTAATGGATCATAAAATCCCAGAGGGTTTCAAACCCGTTAACATCGAATCATACGATGGCACAACAGATCCGGCGGTATGGATCGAGGATTATCTCCTTCACATCCACATGGCATGCGGCGATGATCTACACACCATCAAATACCTCCCGCTCAAACTTAAAGGACCGACCCGACATTGGCTTAACAGCTTGCCAGCAGACTCAATCAGTTCTTGGGAGGACCTGGAGGCCGCATTCCTCGACAACTTCCAGGGCACTTACGTGCGACCACCGGATGCCGACGACTTAAGCCACATAATTCAGCAGCCAGAGGAATCGGCCAGGCAATTCTGGACACGGTTCCTAACAAAGAAAAACCAGATAGTCGACTGTCCGGACGCAGAGGCCCTAGCAGCCTTCAAACATAACATCTGCGACGAGTGGCTTGCCCGGCACCTGGGAAATGAAAAGCGGAAATCTATGGCAGCCCTCACGACACTCATGACTCGCTTTTGTGCGGAGAAGACAGCTGGCTAGCTCGCAGTAATAACTTAGCTAAGAACCCTGGTAATTCGGATACCAAGGACAAAAGTGGCAGGACACGTCGGAATAAGCAAAAACGCCGCGTTAGCAGCGACAGTAATGAAGATATGGAAGTTAATGCCGGATTCAGAGGCTATAAATGCGGTTAGTGGAAAAAGCCATTCAAAAAGAATACTCAGGGCCCGTCCAGTTTGGACCGAATACTCGACCGCTTGTGCCAGATACATGGCACCCCCGAAAGGCCAGCCAATCACACCAACAGGGATTGTTGGGTGTTCAAGCAGGCAGGCAAGTTAAGAGCCGAAAACAAAGACAAGGGGCTGCATAGCGACGACGAGGAGGAGCCCAGGCCGCCGAACAACAATGGACAGAAGGGATTTCCCTCACAAGTGCGGACGGTGAACATGATATACGCAACCCACATTCCCAAGAGGGAGCGGAAGCGTGCGCTATGGGACGTATATGCGATGGAGCCAGTCGCCCCAAAGTTCAACCCATGGTCCTCCTTCCCGATCACCTTTGATCGAAGGGACCATCCCACTAGCATCCGTCATGGCGGCTTCGCTGCATTGGTTCTCGACCCAATCATCGACGGATTTCATCTCACAAGAGTCCTCATGGACGGTGGCAGTAGCCTGAACCTGCTTTACCAGGATACAGTGCGAAAAATGGGCATAGATCCCTCAAGGATTAAGCCCACAAAAACGACCTTTAAAGGCGTTATACCAGGTGTAGAAGCCAACTATACAGGCTCAGTAACACTTGACGTGGTCTTCGGATACCCGGACAATTTCTGAAGCGAAGAGTTAATCTTCGATATAGTCCCGTTTCGCAGTGGCTATCACGCCCTGCTCGGATGAACCGCATTCGCAAAGTTCAATGTTGTCACGACCGGTTTTCCAATAAAAATATTTATTGAGAAACTGATCTTTTGAGTACAGTATGAGGAGAAATCCTCCTTACTGGTAGACAAATCTCTTGATA
Organism: Aegilops umbellulata; assembly: GCA_032464435.1. Classification (NCBI taxonomy): domain Eukaryota; kingdom Viridiplantae; phylum Streptophyta; class Magnoliopsida; order Poales; family Poaceae; genus Aegilops; species Aegilops umbellulata. The sequence goes on along the minus strand of CP136059.1, from coordinate 374,716,166 downwards.
CAATAAGCCAGTAGCATAAAATATATTACAGGGTTTGAGCTAGGGGTGCTCAACAAATTATTACAAGCGCGCCAATAATTATACATAATGGCGGATATATCACAATGGTGTGGTGGCATACTACTGACTCGAGAATAAAGTGATGGTGGAATAACACTGCGGGGAGTGGATGACACGACTCTACAACTAGCATCTCATCGAGCGTCGAGGTGAGGCTTGATGAATTTATTTGGGTAGCGGAAGCGGATATAATACAGTGACCAAAACCAGGGTCGCACGAGACTGACTGGGACTCCTCTAGGCATTGGACTCGCTATCGAACTCTTCATCCATGAGATCGCCTTCGTCAGCATCTGGCCAAATCAACAAGCCAGGTGAGTACTTTGAAAGTACTCGCAAGACAGTTCGGACGTAAGATATAACAAATGCATGCATGAATGCGTCATGATTAAATTTACCGACGCACATTCAATTTAGTAAACAAGGTAAATATAAAGGGAATCCGCGGTAGTCCGCCTGAAAACCCAACAAGATAATAGGAAACCGATCGGGTGTCTGAAGCGACGCCTCGAAAGGTAAACAATTAAATAAAGATCATGCCACAGTCGGGCGTCTATGCGACACCACGTAAAGGGCTTTAACTGAAAATAAAAGGGTATGCGTGCCACAGTCGGACGTCGGGGCGACATCACAGAAAGGGCTTTTATTGAAAGTAAATAATAACAATGCCACAGTCGGACGTCTGAGCGACATCACAGAAATGGCCTATAATGAAAGTAAATAATAGCAATGCCACAGTCGGACGTCTGAGCGAGATCACAGAAAGGGCTTATATTGAAAGTAAATAATAGCAATGCCACAGTCGGACGTCTGAGCGACATCACAGAAAGGGCTTATATTGAAAGTAAATAATAGCAACGCCACAGTCGGACGTCTGAGCGACATCGCGGAAAGGGATTTTATCATAAGGAAAATAATACTCATAATAAATAATCATCTCATGATAATAAACGGGTTAGTCCATCCACCGGAATAAACAGTTAACCGGACTTAGCAATCATGTGATTCACCGGAGTCTCTGTCATCAAAACTGACACTTGTTAGAATAAGGTAGTACCGAACTTGGACATGGAATTGATGATTCAAGGAATATATAACTCTGCAGAGTTTGTACAAAAATTTCCCACAGCCGACGGATTTCCGTAGTCACGAAGGACTAGTTCCGTTTACGGCATTTCGGAAAAAACACAGCTAACCGGTACACACCCATCCAACCTCTTGATGCCAGGAATCACCCTAGACATCGTCCAAGAAAAACTTTTGAGACGAGGAGATCACAATCTCGATTAGCATGGGATCAAATTTATATACGCGCGCTCTAAGGGGTGCCCCCCTCTCGGTCCCAACCGGAAACACCCATGCCCCCTGACCGGATGACTGGCTTTAATCCAGGGCCATGGAACCATCATAATGGCCTCTCTTTTTTGGTGTGTACCAGGAAAGCGGTTTGCAACTTACTAAGCCATATTCCTTGCGGAAAACATGTGGTAGTACAGGAAAGAAAATGGGAGGAACTGGACCGATACGGTTCGACACTGAAGTCATATAGTCTGGCATAAGACTGGCATGCTACAACACTGCCATCTTACCCATCCTCATGCCAACACATGGCCATGCATACTCTTATTCCTCCACTTATGGATTTTCGAAACTCACTTTCCTCAATGTTGCATGTAATATGACATTTATCGGTATGCTCATAAACACGGCATGAAACTACGTAATGCAAACATACCAAAACACTCATCATATCAAAAGTTCAAACATGCTTGCCTGGTTCAGAGTAGTCGGAGTCTAGCTCGGTAAAGTTCGCGGCTCCGTCACCTCCTTCGGTATCTACAGTATACACAAAACATACGCGCTAACGTAAATACCGAGAGTTGCACAAAAATTATTCCAAATATTTTTCAAATAAATCTGATAAAAAACTAGACAAAATTCTAAAGAGGACAGAAAAGAATCAATCAAAAATATATTTTTGTTTAAAAGTTATTAGTGCTTCTGTCCAGGGACCTTTCTGTAATGAAACAGAAACTTTCCAGGGTTTTCTTTATAAAAACAGAAAACGCTTCAGTCTCGAATACGTCAGTTTAGTGGGGAAGACGTATTTTTCCCTAAGGCGTTTCCAGAAAACGATTCAAAAAGAAGAAAAAGCTGACGGGGCGGACCCACCCGTCAGGTTTGAAAACGAAAGCAGAGCTTTGGCGCCAGAGGGCCGCAGTGATCGCCGGCGGCGATCCACGGCGAGGCAGGAGGATCGGAGGTTACCAACGTGTTCAGGGCATCATTCCACGTTGCTTGGTGGTGGTGGTGGTCGCCGGCGAGCACCACGTCGACGGCGGCCCTTGCTCTGGCGGACGGTGGTTCGGGCGTTGATGGATCTCGCCGAGGAGGACTGCAAGGATCGAATTGAGGTGGGGGTTAGAGCACTAGGTGTAAGATAAGGCTACGGACGAGGTTTGGGCGCCGGAGATGGACTCACCGCAGTGAATCAAGCTGGAGACCGAGGCGGATCGGGGCGGCCGGAGTCAAGGAAGAAGGGCCCCTCGGGGCTCTTCCAGTTGCTGGGCGGGGTCCAGAGAGGTGGTGGAGGTGTGCGGGGACGAGAGTGAGCTCGGGGTCCCCTTTTATAGGCGATCCGAGGAGGCGCGGGCCCGTCGGCGGCAGGGAGCATGCTCTATGCTTGCCGACCACGGTGACGGTGCCACGGGCGTTGTAGGATCGGAAGTATGTCTAGGGGGGGTGATTAGACTACTTGACCAAATAAAAACTACGCCTTTTCCCAATTTTTGTTCTTGGCAGATTTTAGCAATTTTAGGACAAGTCAAGCAATCATCACACAATTCAAGCAAGCATGCAAAGAGTATATAGGAAGCGGAAAGTAAAGCATGCAACTTGCAAGAATGTAAAGGGAAGGGTTTGGATAATTCAAACGCTAATGGAGACACGGATGTTTTTCCCGTGGTTCGGATAGGTGGTGCTATCCTACATCCACGTTAGTGGAGACTTCAACCCACGAAGGGTAACGGTTGCACGAGTCCACGGAGGGCTCCACCCACGACGGGTCCACGAAGAAGCAACCTTGTCTATCCCACCATGGCCATCGCCCACGAAGGACTTGCCTCACTAGCGGTAGATCTTCATGAAGTAGGCGATCTCCTTGCCCTTACAAACTCCTTGGTTCAACTCCACAATCTTGTCGGAGGCTCCCAAGTGACACCTAGCTAATCTAGGAGACACCACTCTCCAAGAAGTAACAAATGGTGTGTTGATGATGAACTCCTTGCTCTTGTGCTTCAAATGATAGTCTACCCAACACTCAACTCTCTCTCACAGGATTTGGATTTGGTGGAAAGAAGATTTGAGTGGAAAGCAACTTGGGAAAGGCTAGAGATCAAGATTCATATGGTAGGAATGGAATATCTTGGTCTCAACACATGAGTAGGTGGTTCTCTCTCAGAACATATGAATTGGAAGTGTAGATGTGTACTGATGGCTCTCTCCACGAATGAAGAGGAGGTGGAGGGGTATATATAGCCTCCACTTAAAATCCAACCGTTACACACAATCTACCAATCTCGGTGGGACCGAATCAGTAAACTCGGTCGGACCGAAATGGTAAACCTATTGACCGTTAGAGATTTTCGGTGGGACTGACATGCATCTCGGTAGGACCGATATGGTTAGGGTTTGGGCATAACGTAATCTCGATGAGACCGATTACACAAACTCGGTGAGACCGATTTGGTAATTAGCTAACCAGAGAGTTGGTCAGGCAAACTCGGTGGGACCGATTTGCTCTTTCGGTGAGACCGAAAAGTTACAAATGGGAAACAGATAGTTTGCATTGCAATCTCGGTGGGACCGATCCGCTCTTTCGATGAGACCGAAAAGTTACGAAAAGGAAACAGAGAGGTTGCAATCCCATCTCGGTGAGACCGAGATCCCTATCGGTAGAACCGATTTGCTAGGGTTTGGCAGTGGCTTAAGACATATGAGAAACTCGGTGGCGCCGGATAGAAAGAATCGGTATGACCAAGTTTGGCTTGGGGTTTAGGTCATTTGTGGATATGGGAAAGTAGCTGAGGATTTTGGAGCATATTATTAAGCACATAAGGCAAAGAGCTCATTAAGCAACACCTCATCCCTCCTTCATAGTATTGGCTTTTTCTATAGACTCAATGTGATCTTGGATCACTAAAATGTAAAATGAAGAGTCTTGAGCTTTTGAGCTTGAGCCAATCCTTTGTCCTTAGTATTTTGAGGGTTCCACTTTCACCATCCATGCCATGCCAATCATTGAGCTTTCCTGAAATAATTGTCTTGGAATAGCATTAGCTCAATGAGCTATATGTTGTTATAAATTACCAAAACCACCTAGGGATAGTTGCACTTTCAATCTCCCCTTTTTGGTAATTGATGACAACATATAGATCAAAGCTTCGACAAATGATAATAAGAATGAATTACATCGTCGCTTTGAGAAGTATGTGATAAGTAAGAGCTCCCCCTAAATTTGTGCATATTTAAATTTTACTTTGGACTGCAAATGCACAAGAAATTAGAATCATGGGTTACTCTTCCATGTCACATACATCTTGGTGGAGCGCTCAAAATAATAAATAATGAAATACATGCACTCATCACCAAGGCAAAAGTGAATGATCAAACATAAGATATATAGGATAATATCAAGCATGCATAAGTGTAGCTTATGATCAAACACATGATCATCAATGTCTCACAAGCATATCAAAGTATCTCAACCAAAAGAAAACAATTGTATCAAAAACCACCAAATAAAACAAGAGAGAAAAGCAACACTCTCTCTCTCTCTCGAAGCCTATGATCTATACATCTTCTCCCCCTTTGGCAACAAGTTACCAAAAAGTTCCTAGAAAATGCATAGTGCTATATCGACACTCAGGCTTGATCTTCAGGTGGTGGTGGAGTCTGGATCACTCCAAGGACGAAGGCTTCAGTTGATGCTGATGGAGTTGGAGCTGAGGTGGATGCTGGAGCAGGTTGTGTTGATGCTGCGGCTGGAGCTGAGGCGGTTGCTCTTGTGTCAGGAACTGGCACTGCACTGGACCTCTGAGCTCGTGGAACTCTAGCAAATGCATCTGTAGTTGTCTTCCCTCTCCTCTCATGCATGTCATCCTGGAGATGCTCTACTGCTGTATGTATCTCTGTCACCTTGATGTCCAAGTCATAGAACTTCTGTTCTACGATTCTCTCTAGGCTTGCCTGGTTCTGAGTCAGGTTGGCCAAACCTTTCTCAATCCGCAGGGTGGATGCAATCAGGTAACTGAGTTGCTCTTGCTTTGTCTTCAAGAAGTATTCTGATGCCTCCTCTTGAGTTGGCATCCTAGCAGCTTTCTCCTTTCTTGCCTTCTCCTTTTGTGCTTGGGCATGGGCTGAAGATGGTTCATCCTTGTTCATCACAACTTCATTGTCTTCAAACTCAGGATGAATAGTAAGATGTTCCTTATCCAACAGATATATGCCAGTGCCCATCTTGGAGTTGATCAGTTCTTGGATCTGAGGAGCATAACCACAGCTTCTCTTCTGGTCTGCTGCTGTCCTCTTGATTGTCTCAATCATTAGGCTCATGACCTTGAACTTCTGAGGCACATCAAATATATGAAGCAGGTTGATAGCATGGCCTCTGACCATCTTGTGATCTCCAGACTTGGGAAGCAGAGTGTGCCTTAAGATCCAGTTGATTGTTGGCAATCCTGACAGAAGATAATGTACAGATCCATACTTAAAAGTTTCAAGTGCCTTATCAGGGATCTCCTTGTACATGTTGATCATTGAGTTGTGGTCCATCTTCTTCTTGGAATAGACATCCAAGTCATCTTCACTCTCTTCTGGGGCATTGATCAGTTGAGCCCATTCTGCAACAGTTGATTGGTACCTCGTACCTTCAGACATCCAGACAATCCTCCCATCGGGGTAAAAGTGTGCTGTGGAGTAGAACTGCATGATAAGTTCCTCGTTCCACTTTGTGAGCTTTTGCCCAACAAAGTCTGCTACTCCACAAGCCTTGAAGCTGTCCTCCACTCCTGGGAAGTGCTCTTCATTGTCCTTGATATATTGCCAATCGACCCATTTCATGTCACAGACAATTGGCTTCTTATCCAACAAGATTGTCTCATAGAAGTCCTGATGTTCCTTAGTATGGAACCTGTAGTCCACAGCAGTCCTTATCCTGGTAGCATAAGGATCTTCTGCTCTCCACTTTCTCAATCCAGAGTCTCTCCTTATGTTCATATCCTCAGCCACAGGATGAGCATCATTGTGGTGTGGGATCTTGGGCTTCAATTTCCTCAAAACATGCCCTTCTTCCTCTTCAGCAACATTAGGCACTGGGGCCTTGTTCTTTTCAGCAGCTGGAATATTTCATGTATTCCTCTTGGGTTTTTGCTTTGGAGCTGTCTTGGGGGCTTCCTTGGGCTTGGATGCAGCTCCCCCTGATTTTATGGCATCACCCATCAGCTTGGGTGCCTTGGGTGCTAGTGCAGCACCTTCCTCTTCCTCTTCTTCTTCATCAGAATCTTTTCTCATAGAGGGCTTGCCAATCACTTTGGCAATGGTAGTTCTTGCTCTCTTCTTTTTCTTGCCCTGGCCAATATCTTCTCCTTCAGATTCCATAGTGAACTTCATTGTTTCCTCAAGCACAGCCTTCCTAGGCTTTGAGGTTGGAACTCTTCTAGCAGGTGCTTTCTTGTGCATTCCTGGTTTGGTGGCTACAGCTGAGCCATACTCTTTCTTCAGCACAACTCTCTTGGAGGTTGCCTCCTCCTCTGCCACATAGTCTTCATCTTCAGAATCTGAAGTTCTTTTCCTTCTCTGTCTGGTGGCAGCCTTTGGCAGATTGCTTGGAGTGCTCCTGCTGCCATCATCTGAAGAACTTGAGGGACTAGTGCCCTCACTCATATGCACAGGCTGTTCTGACTGATTTTGGCTGTCACTCTGGTCTGACATGATCGACTAGCTGACTGCTGACTGCTGACCCTGTGAATAGTTTATAGATGAGATAGAATGAATGAGCATCACAAAAGCAGAGATTTTTGCAAAAGAATGATTCAAAAACTTAGTTTTAGTTTCCCACAGAAAGCATTTCGGATCTACCGATTTCTAAACTCGGTGATACCAAAGCAGTATTTGGAACCTAAACTAGTGATCTCGGTCTGACCGAGTCACAGTTCGGTGGCACCGAGACTGCTAGGGTTTCACAAAGTTCAAAAATCGGTCACACCGATTAGTTACACTCGGTCAGACCGAGTTTCACTTGTGCAATGGCATAGGCCAAATTGGTGGGACCGAGTTTTTCAACTCGGTGGGTCCGAGATGGTTTCGGCGGAAACCTAACCCTAAAATTTTCGAATCAAACCTAATCTATGAGTTCTTTGACTAGATAGGAGTTTAACAATCGTGGCAAGAATCATGATAATCACAATGTGCTAGGAATCAGATTGAGGAATAGCACAAAGATCGAGTCCGTACCCTAGTTCGGCGGAGACTCGCTACGGCAGCAACGGCGGAGGTGATTTCCGTTGACGGCGACGGAGACCAGCGACTGGAGGCTGCTGGCGGCGAGAAGACGATCCGGAGACCACGTCGGCAGAGCGAGCTATGGCGCGGGCGAAGAGGTTCGGAGAAATTTCCAAATTTTTGCCCGTGACTATATATAGCCCGTCCCTGTCAGTGTGACCGAGTGGAACGACTCGGTGGCACCGAGATGCAAAACTGCATACAGTTATTACAACTCGGTGTGACCGAATAGTTCAAGTCGGTTGCACTGAGATTGAAAACATAGATCAACTTGATGATCTCGGTAGGACCGAAAGTGGGGTATCGGTCAGACCGAGAATCACAAAGAGGTTTTGGAAGTTTATGTCTATGACGAATCGGGGACTCCGAGTGCTCCTCACACAGAGTGGTTCGAGTTTGACTTGATCAATGTTGTGATGTAGCATGAATAGAGTTTGAGATGAGAAAAGCATAAATAGCTAGAAGAGGTTCTTAGGCATTCTTGTCCATCCACTTGGCCAAAGAAAAGATAAAGCCAATCAATCAAAACAACAAGTGGATGTCCTCGAATGAGTGAAATATGCATCCAGCATGCTCACACAATAAAATGGCAATAGAAAAATGTGACAAAGTATGCACAACCAATTCTAGCATCTATCAAGCAATTGGCGATGACTAGGTCATCTATATATGAGTATATTGACTTAGGAGTCAAATGAGAACACTTGATCATAGGTCATACTCATCGTTTAAGCTCAAGTGGGGTTACCACTTTTACATAAAGCATTGTTGTGTTCACATCATTAGAGTTGCTTTAGCTCAAGTCTTAGAGTAAAGCTCCCCCTAGATGTGATACCCCCCCTTAAGAGGGATGAACTAACCTTGGGTTTTGTCGATGATGACTTCATGTAGATGTTGAAGATGTGGATGCTCAATATTGATGTAGATCACTTGGGGCTATCCTTTTGAGTGAATTGCACTTTCAATACCTACATGGGTTAGTCCCACAAGGAACAAGCAAGTATATCCATAGACATAGAGTGATGCACATACAAGAAGATGTCTATGAAAACTTTTAGATTACCTTGTCCCTTGACTTACCAACAAGAGGGTTTGTGACTCCTTGAACTAGTGCAAGATGTGGAAGTTGATTGCACTTGTTCTTGCCAAAATGATAAGAGTGAAGTATGTTGGCGGAGTCACCCTCAAGAACTCTCTAGTTCTTCTTCTTTTGGATCCACACCATCTTGATGGGAATCCTTGGAGTTGTAGTCGTACTTGATGAAGTGGAACTTGAAGTAGTCTTGGGAATCCACTTGACTAAGGTCTTTGGAGCTTCTTCAAATGCATCTATTTCCTCTTGAAGCTTGTCCTTGCCTTTTTGCTTGTAGTCTTGTGGCGGAAGATCATCTTGAGTTTGTGTCCCCTTGAAAGAAGTTGGATCATACTTCTCTTGTTGAGGAACAAACTTTGTCTTGGGGTATTGATCTTCTTCCCACTCAACTCCATTGGCATTGAATTTTCGTTCAAAACCAACACCTTGATTCTTCCGGTGCCTTCCTTGCTTGCGTACAATCTCCTCGAATTGCTTACTTCCGGCAAGGCTTTTGTACACTCCTTTCTCTATGATTTCCTTCAATATGCTATTTTCTTGCTCAAGTGTAACTTGGCTAAGAGAATCATTAGTGGAATCAAGAGAACTACTAGAAGCAACAATATTGGATTTAACATGTTCATTGCTACTACTAGAGGAAGAATCTTTCTTGTTTTTGTTATTAGACTTGACTTGAGGCATGTAAGTGGATAAGAGTAAACGTTTGGCAATGTAAGAAGAACTTTTCTTGCGGAGATCATCATTGATTGCCTTTAAAAGCTCATGCTCTTGCTCAAGATTGAGCTTTTCAAAGCGTAACTTCTCATGAGCCCTTAAAAGTTCTCGATGATCTTCGAAGATAGTTTCATGAGCTAACTTAAGAGTGTTTAGTTCTTTAGTTAGGGCCTCAATTTTCTCCTTATCATTGTCATTCGTTTTAGCATGATTAATTGACGTTTCATCATAGGATTCATCACTAGAGTTGTCAACAAGTAAATCATCATCGCCTAACAAGTCATCTTCATCACTATTAAATTCAACATACTCAGGGTGAGTTACCTTAGGACCTTTGGCCATGAAGCATCTTCTAATTCCTTCGTTTGGTGAATCAAATATGTCGTAGGAGTTGGTTGACACAAGTGCTAGTCCGGCAACACCTTCATCTTGAGTATATTCGGAGTCGGAGTGATAACTTCTCTCGAAGTGGTTGTCGGAGTCGGAGCCGGATACCCATTCACCAACATGAGCTTGATGTCTTCGTTTTGTGTAGCTCCTTGATGATTTTTCCTTCCTTTCCGAATCCTTGCTTCTCCGTGAGTATCTTCGTTCATAACAATCATCTCTACTCCTTCTCTCTCGTGATGGTGATTCCTCTCTTTTGCTTCTTCTTTTTGGAGAATCTTCTCTTCTTTTGTAGGGAGCCGTACACTCATTGGAATAGTGTTTGGGTCTTCCACAATTGTAGCAGTTTCGCTCTCGACTAGAAGATCTTTTGTCATTGTAGGACCTTGACTTGGAGCTTCTATCTTTGCTTCTACACTTGTAGAACTTGTTGAAGTTCTTCACCATTAAGCTTAGTTCTTCATTGAAGTTTTGTTTCTCACTTGATGATGTGGGGGCTTCACATGAGGCTTTATAAGCACCACTTGATTTGTTGTGAAGTTCCTCTTTGTCCTTGAGTGACATCTCATGAGCAACAATTCTTCCAATGACTTCCGTTGGCTTGAGATTTTTGTAATTGGGCATCATTTGGATCAATGTACACACGGTATCATATTTTCCATCCAAGGCTCTTAGGATCTTCTTGATGATGAATCTGTCAGTCATCTCTTCACTCCCTAAGCTGGCAATCTCATTTGTGATGAGAGTAAGCCTAGAGTACATTTCAGCGACACCTTCACCATCCTTCATTTTGAACTTGTCAAGTTGACTTTGAAGCACATCCAATTTAGATTCCTTGACGGAGTCGGTACCTTCGTGCATATCAATCAAAGTATCCCAAATTTCCTTTGCATTCTCAAGACAGCTGATTTTGTTGAATTCTTCGGGGCACAATCCGTTGAAGAGAATATCACAAGCTTGAGCATTGTATTGTAGCATCTTCAACTCATCCACGGTAGCTTCACGGTTTGGTTCTTTCCCGTCGAAGAAGTCACCTTGCAAACCAACACACACAATAGCCCAAACGGCGGGGTTATGTCCAAGAATATGCATTTTCATTTTATGCTTCCAACTAGCAAAGTTAGTGCCATCAAAGTAAGGACCTCTACGGTGATAATTTCCCTCGCTAGACGCCATACTCTCCTAGGTTGTGAAACCAAGGCTATGACCACCAAAAGCTATGGGAATCAAAGCAAATGGAGACCAAGGCTCTGATACCACTTGTAGGATCGGAAGTATGTCTAGAGGGGGGGGGCGGGGTGATTAGACTACTTGACCAAATAAAAACTACGCCTTTTCCCAATTTTAGTTCTTGGCAGATTTTAGCAATTTTAGGACAAGTCAAGCAATCATCACACAATTCAAGCAAGCATGCAAAGAGTATATAGGCAGCGGAAAGTAAAGCATGCAACTTGCAAGAATGTAAAGGGAAGGGTTTGGAAATCCAAACGCTAATGGAAACATGGATGTTTTTCCCGTGGTTCGGATAGGTGGTGCTATCCTACATCCAAGTTAGTGGAGACTTCAACCCACGAAGGGTAACGGTTGCGCGTGTCCATGGAGGGCTCCACCCACGAAGGGTCCACTAAGAAGCAAGCTTGTCTATCCCACCATGGCCATCGCCCACGAAGGACTTGCCTCACTAGCGGTAGATCTTCACGAAGTAGGCGATCTCCTTGCCCTTACAAACTCCTTGGTTCAACTCCACAATCTTGTCGGAGGCTCCCAAGTGACACCTAGCCAATCTAGGAGACACCACTCTCCAAGAAGTAACAAATGGTGTGTTGATGATGAACTCCTTGCTCTTGTGCTTCAAATGATAGTCTCCCCAACACTCAACTCTCTCTCACAGGATTTGGATTTGGTGGAAAGAAGATTTGAGTGGAAAGCAACTTGGGAAAGGCTAGAGATCAAGATTCATATGGTAGGAATGGAATATCTTGGTCTCAACACATGAGTAGGTGGTTCTCTCTCAGAACATATGAATTGGAAGTGTAGATGTTCTGATGGCTCTCTCCACGAATGAAGAGGAGGTGGAGGGGTATATATAGCCTCCACTTAAAGTCCAACCGTTACACACAATCTACCAATCTCGGTGGGACCGAATCAATAAACTCGGTCGGACCGAAATGGTAAACCTAGTGACCGTTAGAGATTTTCGGTGGGACTGGCATGCATCTCGGTAGGACCGATATGGTTAGGGTTTGGGCATAACGTAATCTCGTTGAGACCGGTTACACAAACTCGATGAGACCGATTTGGTAATTAGCTAACCAGAGAGTTGGTCAGGCAAACTCGGTGGGACCGATTTGCGCTTTCGGTGAGACCGAAAAGTTACAAATGGGAAACAGAGAGTTTGCATTGCAATCTCGGTGGGACCGATCCGCTCTTTCGGTGAGACCGAAAAGTTACAAAAAGGAAACAGAGAGGTTGCAATCCCATCTGGTGAGACCGAGATCCCTATCGATAGAACCGATTTGCTAGGGTTTGGCAGTGGCTTAAGACATATGAGAAACTCGGTGGCGCCGGATAGAAAGAATCGGTATGACCGAGTTTGGCTTGGGGTTTAGGTCATTTGTGGATATGGGAAAGTAGCTAAGGATTTTGGAGCATATCATTAAGCACATAAGGCAAAGAGCTCATTAAGCAACACCTCATCCCTCCTTGATAGTATTGGCTTTTCCTATAGACTCAATGTGATCTTGGATCACTAAAATGTAAAATGAAGAGTCTTGAGCTTTTGATCTTGAGCCAATCCTTTGTCCTTAGTATTTTGAGGGTTCCACTTTCACCATCCATGCCATGCCAATCATTGAGCTTTCCTGAAATAATTGTCTTGGAATAGCATTAGCTCAATGAGCTATATGTTGTTATAAATTACCAAAACCACCTAGGGATAGTTGCACTTTCAGGCGTGCGCTGGCATGGCAGGGACACGCGGAGAGCCAGGGGGCGTTGGGCGGCACCGGGTGGCGTGGCGAGCGGGCTCGGGCCCTCACTGGATGCCACGGGTGGCGCGGCCACCGCAGAAACTTCCAACGCCGGCGAGGCTCGTCGCCACCGACGCCAGGAATCGGCCAAGCGTGCGTGCGGGGTGCTGGCCAAGGGGAAGAGGCCGTGTGCATCGTGCCAGGGCGCACTGTGGCCGCGTGACAATTCTCTGACGAAGAAACGACACTGAAGTTCTCTGAATTTTTCTGAATTTTACTCAAAGTGCAAATGACAGTGCCGGCCAGGTGTTCGACAGAATGATTTTTGTATGAGGGAGGCTGTGCTTGAGCTGATTTTTGGTGGAGTGGCTTCTCAATGCAACAGGGGGTTGCCTGAATTTTTGTGGAATTTTTGGTGAAGAGAAGATATGAATTTCACTAAATTTGACAAATCTGGTCCAAACTTGCAGAGACTGAAATTTGAAATTTTTGAAAAGAGGAAGAGTGGATCAAGATGGTTCTGGGTTGTGGGTACCAAGGACTATCCAGGGGAGTTGGTTTGAGGTCAAAACTCACAAGCAATAGGGTACTTGCTTTGAAAATCACTCAGGCTCAAAATAATTGGCAGAAAAGATTTGAGAGATAAAATAATTGAAATAAAATCCAAAAATGGTTTGGACTTCTTGGAACAGAGGATTTAGATTGCTCCAAGGAGGAAGAAGGGATTTTTGAGAGGTTTTTACCACATGGGGTGTGGTAAAATCATGAGTGGTTTAAAAAGGAGAGAAGTCCCAAAACCCCTAGGGTTTTCTTAAAAAGAAAATAAATGATGTTCAAAAAAATATGTTTGAGAAGGGAACCATCAGAGAAAAAGTTTTTAATAATCAAACACCAGAGTTGAAGAATCTACAAAAATAAAAATCCTTGCCATGGAAAAATTTTGAGAGAGAGGTTTTTTTTTGAAAGGATTTAAATGACCTTCTTCAAAATCAACAAAGTTTTTGCTGAAAACCAGTTGAAAATTTTTGAAGTGTCACAACACCTACCCCCTTAGGAAAAATCTCATCCCTGAGATTTCAGCTGATCCTCAAATAGGTGTGGATGCTCTGCCCGAAGGTAATCCTCTCTTTCCCAAGTTGCTTCACTTTCGGTGTGATTGCCCACTAAACTTTGAAAAACTTGATGGTTTTCCGTCGGGTCCTCCTTTTAGACTCCTCTAATATCCTCACTGGACATTCCCTGATAAGTGAGGTCTGGCTGTACGTCAATGTTCTCATGGGGTACTTGTTTCTCTGGGTTGCTTACGCACTTCCTTAACTGCGAGACGTGGAACACATCGTGGACATCGGATAATTCCTCGGGTAAGTCTAGCTGGTAGGCTACCGTGCCTCTTCGTGCCACTATACAAAATGGTCCGATGAATCTCGGTGCTAGCTTTCCCTTAATCTTGAATCGTTGCAATCCCCTCATAGGGGACACTCTTAGGTATACATAATCACCGGGTTCGAAGCTGACTCCACGATGTTTCTGATCGTAATAACTCTTCTGTCGACTTTGAGCGGTCTTGAGTCGGTCTCTGATTAGTTTGACCTTTTCCTCGGCTTCTTTGAGCATGTCTGGACCGAAAATGCGGCTGTCTCCGATCTCTGACCAATTTAGCGGGGTACGACATCTCCGTCCGTATAAGGCTTCAAATGGTGCCATTTGTAGGCTGGGCTGGTAACCGTTGTTGTACGCGAACTCGGCATATGGCAGGCTTTCTTCCCAACTGGTTCCATAGGTGAGGACACACGCTCTCAGCATGTCTTCCAATATTTGGTTTACGCGTTCCGTCTGCCCATCAGTCTGGGGATGGTATGATGTACTGAAGGCCAGTTGAGTTCCCAGAGCCTATTGTAGATGATCCCAGAACCTCGAGACGAACCGGGTTCCTCTATCGGATATTATAGTCTTCGGGACTCCGTGTAAACAAACTATGCGGGAGAGATAAATCCTGGCAAGCTTCTGAGTGGTGTGGGTTGTCTTCACTGGACTGAAATGTGCCACCTTGGTTAACCTGTCGGTGATGACCCATATGGCATCATTCCCGTGTCGTGACCGAGGTAGTCCGACAATGAAATCCATCCCTATTTCATCCCATTTCCACTCAGGTATTTTGTTTGGCTGTAGTAGTCCGGCTGGTCTTTGATGCTCAGATTTTATGCATTGACAAGAGTCTCAGCATGCAATGAAGGTGGCTATGTCCCTCTTCATACCGTGCCACCAATATCTTTCCTGAATATCCTTATACATTTTGGTTCCTCCAGGGTGGATCGAATATGGGGCGGTGTGGGCTTCAGCTAGAATTTGCTGTTTGAGGTCTTCTGTGTTTGGCACGCAGAGTCTGTCTCCGTACCATAATATTCCTTTATCGTCTATGACGAATTCCGAGGCCTTGCCCATACTCACCTTTCTTTTGATGCCTTCGATGCTGGGGTGACCAGGCTGAGCTCCTTTAATTCTTTCCACAAGGTCGGGTTGTATTTCCAAGTTGGTTATGGTGCCTTCTGCGACCATTAACAAGTTGAGTTTGGCAAATTCTTGTTGGAATTCAGGTCTCAAGCTTTCCAACCTGTTTTCGTCGGAGCTGGGGTTCCGACTAAGAGCATCTGCCACTACATTTGCTTTTCCTGGATGGTAGTGGATACCAACATCATAGTCCTTTACCAATTCCAACCAGCGTCGTTGCCGTAAATTTAGTTCTGGCTGTGTGAAAATATATTTGAGACTTTTATGGTCCGTATATATTTCACATCGATTTCCAAGTAAGAAATGCCTCCATTCCTTGAGTGCATGAATGACCGCTGCCATTTCTAAGTCATGAGTGGGATAATTTTCCTCATGCTTGCGAAGTTGCCTTGAAGCGTATGCGACAACCTTGCCTTCTTGCATCAACACGCATCCGAGACCCTTTCTGGACGCGTCACAATACACTTCAAAATTCTTGTGTATGTCTGGCACAATTAATACCGGTGTTGTCGTTAATTTCCATTTTAGCTCTTGGAAACTTTTCTCGCAGGCTTCTGTCCATTCAAACTTCTTGTCTTTCTTGAGTAACTGCGTCATAGGCTTGGCTATGGTGGAGAATCCTTCAATAAATCTGCAGTAATATCCTGCCATTCCAAAGAAACTCCGTATGACCGTTACGCTGGATGGTGACTTCCAGCCAATTACGGCCCTGACTTTCTCCGGGTCCACTGCGATACCGTCTTGGGTCAGTACGTGGCCTAGAAAGCCTACTTGTCTTAGCCAAAATTCACACTTGCTGAACTTGGCATACAATTGGTGTTTCCTGAGTTCTCCTAGCACAATCCTGAGATGTTCCGCGTGCTCTTCTGGAGTCTTGGAGTATACCAGAATATCGTCGATGAACACTACAACGAACTTGCCCATAAACTTCATAAATACTTTGTTCATGAGGTGAACAAAATATGCGGGGGCGTTCTTAATCCAAATGGCATTACTGTGAACTCATATAGTCCATATCTGGAGGTGAAGGCTGTTTTGGGGATATCTTCTGTTCGCACTTTTAATTGATGGTATCCTGACCATAAGTCAATTTTTGAGAATACCTTGGCCTGAGCGAGTTGATCAAATAAATCGTTTATCCTTGGCATTGGGTATTTGTTCTTGACTGTGACCATGTTAAGTGCTCGATAGTCAATACACAATCTCAGTGTTCCGTCCTTCTTTTTGACAAATAAAATTGGTGATCCCCAAGGTGAGGAGCTGGCTCGAATGTATCCTTTGTCCAGCAACTCCTTTATCTGTTTCTTCAACTCAACCAACTCGGACGGTACCATTCTGTATGGTTTCTTGTATATGGGGGTGGTTCCTGGTGCTAGCTCAATGCTGAACTCTATCTCTCGGTCTGGTGGCATGTGTGCTAGTTCTTCGGGGAACACGTCTGGAAATTCACACACCACTGGAACCTTGTTTAGCTCAGAAACGTCCACCTTATTCAATCTCGGTTGCCGGGGTATTTTTCTTTCCTTGGCGGATACTCTTATTGCCTTCCCATGGTGGTGTGTGAGAATTACGGTACGGTTGAAACAGTCAATAAAACCCTTGTTGGTGGTTAGCCAGTCCATCCCTAGGATGACATCCAGTCCTTTATTTTCCAACACAATAAGATTGGCGTGAAACTCCAATCCTTTGAACTCAATAAACACATCCTGACAGTAACTCTGAGTGACTTGCTGAATTCCAGGGGACTTGATGATCATGGATTTTTCCAAAGGAAGCATCAAAAAATTATTTTGCAAAGCAAAACTTTTCGAAATGAAAGAGTGAGAAGCTCCAGAATCAAACAAAACCATTGCAGGTATTGTGTTGACAGGAAACGTACCGAGTACGATATCTGGAGCATTTTGTGCCTCCTCTTTGGTTACGTGGTTCAGATGACCCTTCCTGTGGTTGTTGTTGGGATTGAAATTGCTTTGCTTGGGCACTGAACTATTGCCGCCGTTGTTCGGCTTTGGGGCTGAGTTTCTTGGCTTGGGACACTGCTTGGCATAATGCCCTTCTTCTCCACAGGCGTAACAAGTAACTCCGGGGCGATATGTGAACTCCTTGTCCCTTGCATGAAAATTCTTGATTGGACTTGAGACGTTGGACGAGGATTTGTGTGTCCCACCCTTTTGAAAATCTGTCTTGCTTCGGTGATTGCGAGCATGGTTAGTCTGGTCCCTTTTTCGCTTGCGGAAATCTTCCAAACTGTGTCTCTCATTTTCCAAAGTAATGGCTTTGTCCACTAGTGTCTTAAAATCTAGAAAAGTGTGCACAACCAGTTGGCATTTTAGTGCGGGTGCCAGACCGTCAAGGAATTTCTCCATCTTCTTGCTTTCAGTCATACGCTCTTCATTGGCGTAGTGAGACAATAGAGTAAATTGACCGTTATAATCTGACACTGTCATGTTCCTTTGTTTGAGGTCATCGAATTCTCTCTTCTTGATTTTCATAATACTCTTAGGAATGTGTGCGCCACGGAAACCTTCCTTGAAATCATCCCAGGTTATATCATTTTTGTTGGGATGCATGTGCAGGAAATTCTCCCACCAAGATGCAGCTGCTCCTGTGAGATAGTGCGGAGCGTAAAGTACTTTTTCGGGGTCTGAACATTTTGCAATAATTAATTTTCTCTCCATATCTCGAAGCCAGTCTTCGGCCTCAAGAGGCTTGTCAGTATGAGAAAATGTTGGGGGACGTGTCTTCTGTAGCTCAGATAACTTGGAATGCTGCTGATACTGCCCATGGTGATTTCCCATGTTGATGACTTGGTCCATCATTTCCCGATGTTGTTGCTGACTCTGTTCATAAAGGCGGCATATTTGGGATAGTGCCGTTTCACTGTCCTGTTGACTCGACTGCCCTTGTGTGAAATTGTTGCCTGGTTGAGTGTCATAATTTTCCTCTGGCTGAGCTGGCATGGAGCGAGTCCAAGGACGAGACATTTTTCACTCTGGGGATATATTTTGCAAAAACCCATAGGAAAACAAAAAGGGTAGCAAAACAAATCCATAAATGCACAAGGTTGGCAAATAAATTAAATAGCCAAGATTACTTAAGGAAAACAAATCGATTTGCGCACGGAGAAGGACTGCTCATTACGTATCTTACACGCGGCGATAATTATACAATACATCACTCAGGATATGCGTACATAATCCTGACATGTTATTTAGTCTAGTGCACTTCTCCAGTTCCTACATGATGCGCAAACAAGCTACTTCTCACAACATCTCTTACAAGGCGGTACATCGCATGACGGCTAAGCGTACTCAGTCGGAGATGCTGATGATATCCTTGGCCCTACCAAGGGTGAGGCGCAGCGAGGCTAGGGACTCGACCTCCTCCTCGCTAATAGGCTCCATACGAGTAGTGCTGCGCCGAGTAGATGGAGCGGGTGCCAGGGGCGGAACCACACGAACAGGAGTGGGCGCGAAGGGTGGTGCAGTGCGCGCTGGAGTGGGTGCAATGACACGGTTGAACTCTTCGGTAGAAGGCAGGCGACGAGTAGGTGCATAAGATGCTGAGGACGAGACAAAAGTCAGTGGCGGTGCGGTGGGCAGGAGCTCCCTCCTGTTGGTGGCACAGCCATGGACTGAGTCCATGCGGGCGGCCACGAAGTCATCCACCAGGTTGTCGAAGGCTGCCTCCAGGGCCCAGAGATACTCAATAAGCATCTCAAAAGCCTCGTCTCGTTCTCCTCTGGGCAGGAGAATGCGTAGTGATAGGTGTAGGGCACATGGCATGGAAGATAGCGGTAACGACGAGCCTTCATCACGGGAAGGACGTCCCTGAGACGAGCTATCGCCTCGCGGGCTGCCATCTGGATAGCATGCCTCTCCGTAGGCATGGCTCTTCCCATGAGCCGGAAGCGGCGTAACTCACCACGCCCTCCCTTGAACTGCACCGCGGCCTGGTGCATGGTCAGACTGTCGCTGACTCTGTGCTGGCAGAGTGTGACGACTGGGCGCATAGATGGCCCCATCGCGACCTGAACGATGAAGGAGAGAAGCTTGACGAACCCATCGGGCACGTTGGCGAAGGTCTGAGACTCGCAGCTGTTGTCGGCCATCTATAAAAGTAGGCAAAAATTCTGAATGGTCAGATCATAAATATATGCTGACTGCCAGAAAATGACTACAATTGCAAAAAAAAATAGCTCTATCATGCTAATAACCGATTAGCGATCGCATCTAGTGGCTTCCTACAGTCAGCCTGGCTCTGGTACCAAGCTTGTGACCACCGGTTTTCCAATAAAAATATTTATTGAGAAACTGATCTTTTGAGTCCAGTATGAGGAGAAATCCTCCTTACTGGTAGACAAATCTCTTGATACAATAAGCCAGTAGCATAAAATATATTACAAGGTCGAGCTAGGGGTGCTCAACAAATTATTACAAGCGCGCCAATAATTATACATAATGGCGGATATATCACAATGGTGTGGTGGCATACTACTGACTCGAGAATAAAGTGATGGTGGAATAACACTGCGGGGAGTGGATGACACGACTCTACAACTAGCATCTCATCGAGCGTCGAGGTGAGGCTTGATGAATTTATTTGGGTAGCGGAAGCGGATATAATACAGTGACCAAAACCAGGGTCGCACGAGACTGACTGGGACTCCTCTAGGCGTCGGACTCGCTATCGAACTCTTCATCCATGAGATCGCCTTCGTCAGCATCTGGCCAAATCAACAAGCCATGTGAGTACTTTGAAAGTACTCGCATGACAGTTCGGACGTAAAATATAACAAATGCATGCATGAATACGTCATGATTGAATTTACCGATGCACATTCAATTTAGTAAACAAGGTAAATATAAAGGGAATCGGCGGTAGTCCGCCTGAAAACCCAACAAGATAATAGGAAACCGATCGGGTGTCTGAAGCGACGCCTCGAAAGGTAAACAATTAAATAAAGATCATGCCACAGTCGGGCGTCTATGCGACACCACGTAAAGGGCTTTAACTGAAAATAAAAGGGTATGCGTGCCACAGTCGGACGTCGGGGCGACATCACAGAAAGGGCTTTTATTGAAAGTAAATAATAGCAATGCCACAGTCGGACGTCTGAGCGACATCACAGAAAGGGCTTATAATTAAAGTAAATAATAGCAATGCCACAGTCGGACGTCTGAGTGACATCACAGAAAGGGCTTATATTGAAAGTAAATAATAGCAATGCCACAGTCGGACGTCTGAGCGACATCACAGAAAGGGCTTATATTGAAAGTAAATAATAGCAATGCCACAGTCGGACGTCTGAGCGACATCGCGGAAAGGGCTTTTATCATAAGGAAAATAATACTCATAATAAATAATCATCTCATGATAATAAACGGGTTAGTCCATCCACCGGAATAAACAGTTAACCGGACTTAGCACTCATGTGATTCACCGGAATCTCTGTCATCAAAACTGTAACTTGTCAGAATAAGATAGTACCGAACTTGGACATGGAATTGATGATTCAAGGAATATATGACTCTGCAGAGTTTGTACAAAAATTTCCCACACCCGACGGATTTCCGTAGTCACGAAGGACTAGTTCCGTTTACGGTATTTCGGAAGAAACACAGCTAACCGGTACACACCCATCCAACCTCTCGATGCCAGGAATCACCCTAGACATCGTCCAAGAAAAACTGTTGAGACGGGGAGATCACAATCTCGATTAGCATGGGATCAAATTTATATACGCGCGCTCTAAGGGGTGCCCCCCTCTCGGTCCCAACCGGAAACACCCATGCCCCCTGACCGGATGACTGGCTTTAATCCAGGGCCATGGAACCATCATCACGGCCTCTCCTTTTTGGTGTGTATCAGGAAAGCGGTTTCCAACTTACTAAGCCATATTCCTTGCGGAAAACATGTGGTAGTATAGGGAAGAAAATGGGAGGAACTGGACTGATACGGTTCGACACTGAACTCATATAGTCTGGCATAAGACTGGCATGCTACAACACTGCCATCTTACCCATTCTCATGCCAACACATGGCCATGCATACTCTTATTCCTCCACTTATGGATTTTCGAAACTCACTTTCCTCAACGTTGCATGTAATATGACATTTATCGGTATGCTCATAAACATGCCATGAAACTACGTAATGCAAACATGCCAAAACACTCATCATATCAAAAGTTCAAACATGCTTGCCTGGTTCAGAGTAGTCGGAGCCTAGCTCGGTGAAGTTCGCGGCTCCGTCACCTCCTTCGGTATCTACGGTATACACAAAACATACGTGCTAACGTAAATACCGAGAGTTGCACAAAAATTATTCCAAATATTTTTCAAATAAATCTGATAAAAAACTAGACAAAATTCTAAAGAGGGCAGAAAAAGAATCAATCAAAAATATATTTTTGTTTAAAAGTTATTAGTGCTTCTGTCCAGGGACCTTTCTGTAATGAAACAGAAACTTTCCAGGGTTTTCTTTATAAAAACATAAGACGCTTCAGTCTCGAATACGTCAGTTCAGTGGGGAAGACGTATTTTGCCCGAAGGCGTTTCCAGAAAACGATTCAAAAAGAAGAAAAAGCTGACGGGGCGGACCCACCCGTCGGGTTTGAAAACGAAAGCAGAGCTTTGGCACCAGAGGGCCGCGGCGATCGCCGGCGGCGATCCACGGCGAGGTAGGAGGATCGGAGGTTACCAACGTGTTCAGGGCGTCATTCCGCGTTGGTTGGTGGTGGTGGTGGTCGCCGGCGAGTACCACGTCGACGGCGGCCCTTGCTCCGGCGGACGGTGGTTTGGGCGTTGATGGATCTCGCCGAGGAGGACTGCAAGGATCGAATTGAGGTGGGGATTAGAGCACTAGGTGCAAGAGAAGGCTACGGATGAGGTTTAGCGCCGGAGATGGACTCACCGCAGTGAATCAAGCTGGAGGCCGAGGCAGATCGGGGCGGCCGGAGTCGAGGAAGAAGGGCCCCTCGGGGCTCTTCCAGTTGCTGGGCGGGGTCCAGAGAGGTGGTGGAGGTGTGCGGGGACAAGAGTGAGTGCGGGGTCCCCTTTTATAGTCGATCTGAGGCGGTGGTCGCGAACGGAGTTCTCCGGCGACGTTTACGGTGGCGCGGGGCATTGGTCGGGGTGGTTTTAGGGGTTGAGCGCCGTCGTGGGGGTTCACTGGGTCCGTTTAGGTGCTAAACGAGGCAGGATTGGGTGCTTTGGGTGTGCTCGACGGAATGGGGCGGCGCGGGCCCATCGGCGGCAGGGAGCATGCTCTATGCTTGCCGGCCACGGTGACGATGCCACGGGCGTGCGCTGGCATGGCAGGGACACGCGGAGAGCCAGGGGGCGTTGGGCGGCGCCGGGTGGCGTGGCGAGCGGGCTCGGGCCCTCGCTGGCCGCCACGGGTGGCGCGGCCACCGCAGAAACTTCCAACGCCGGCGAGGCTCGTCGCCACCGACGCCAGGAATCGGCCAAGCGTGCATGCGGGGTGCTGGCCAAGGGGAAGAGGCCGTGTGCATCGTGCCTGGGCGCACTGTGGCCGCGTGACAATTCTCTGACGAAGAAACGACACTGAAGTTCTCTGAATTTTTTTGAATTTTACTCAAAGTGCAAATGACAGTGCCGGCCAGGTGTTCGACAGAATGATTTTGGTATGAGGGAGGCTCTGATTGAGCTGATTTTTGGTGGAGTGGCTTCTCAATGCAACAGGGGGTTGCCTGAATTTTTGTGGAATTTTTTGTGAAGAATTTCACTAAATTTGACAAATCTGGTCCAAACTTGCAGAGACTGAAATTTGAAAATTTTGAAAAGAGGAAGAGTGGATCAAGATGGTTCTGGGTTGTGGGTACCAAGCACTATCCAGGGGTGTTGGTTTTAGGTCAAAACTCACAAGCAATAGGGTACTTGCTTTCGAAATCACTCAGGCTCAAAATAATTGGCAGAAAAGATTTGAGAGATAAAATAATTGAAATAAAATCCAAAAATGGTTTGGACTTGTTGGAACAGAGATTTAGATTGCTCCAAGGAGGAATATGGGATTTTTGAGAGGTTTTTACCACATGGGGTGTGGTAAAATCATGAGTGGTTTAAAAAGGAGAGAAGTCCCAAAACCCCTAGGGTTTTCTTAAAAAGAAAATAAATGATGTTCAAAAAAAATATGTTTGAGAAGGGAACCATCAGAGAAAAAGTTTTTAATAATCAAACACCAGAGTTGAAGAAGCTACAAAAATAAAAATCCTTGCCATGGAAATTTTTTGAGAGAGAGGTTTTTTTTTTGAAAGGATTTAAATGACCTTCTTCAAAATCAACAAAGTTTTTGCTGAAAACCAGTTGAAAAATTTTGAAGTGTCACAAATGCGGTGCCGCACTACGCATATCTCAAGATCAAGATGCCAGGCCCTCGAGGAGTAATCACGGTCAATGGAAACACCGAACGCTCCCTCCGTACGGAGGAGCACACGGCGGCTCTCGCAGCGGAAGTACAAAGCAGCCTTCTTAGGCAACTCTCCAGTATGGCCGTTAAAAAGCCGGACACTGCCAAGCGCGCCCAGAGTAACCTACAACAAGATCGCCTGGCACGTTCTGAGCAGGCGTAGCAATGCGGCCCCAACCCCAGCCCTCGCCATATAGCGAAACCAGTACCTCGCGTACATAACTACGCCCTTGACATACCATGGGCACAGGGGAAGGGGCACAATAACGGCACACCCAAAATACGGCTTAAAACGTACTAGGGGCTGCGGGATTCTCTTTTTCTTCTTACTTTCAGGACTCCACACTTCGGATGACCCATTCCGCAATTCGATCGCCGCACAAACGATGCAAGATCCAGGGAGGCAGACAAGCCATGCCGCATTATGGAACTCCCAGGTGGTCTCTGTTACGAGCAGTATACCCATTTTAAATACAATTCCGCGGCCTGCCCCTGGTCATGACATGTTAAATAGTCCAATATCTTTTTGTTTATCGCACTACTTGTATCGTTCGGCTCTGATAAATAGCCACTCTATAAACAATGCATAGCTTTTTGTCTATTTTTTGCATTATCCTATTTTCATATATCTGTCTATTAAATAACATGATTGCACCCGTACACCATGGTACGGCAAACACGCCAGGGGCTTCAGTACCCCTCATTATGGTGTGAGAAGTCCATACACTTTCACAAGTGCGGCACCCCGAACTTATAGCACTATATGCATCGGCTCCGAATCATGATTTGGGTCAATAGTTGGGTTTGCCCGGCTCCTATGTTTTGGTGCCTTACGTTCCGCTATATCGGCTAAGGTAGCACTAGGAGAACCACTGCGATTGTGCCCAGGTTCAGCTGGGTTAAGCACCTCAGTGGAGAAAGCTAAAACTGACTGTCATGATGGGGCGAGAGACCGGCCGCTGTTCGAGAGGTTTCTCGAGTCCCTAAAGACTTATGCCGCTTCGAGCGAGGAGCTGCCTTTGTCCGGCCAAGGCGTGGATAGTGCCCCGAACTCGGTCTTCCGAACTAGGGGCTTCGCCGAAATTTAAAATTATAAAGTTCTATGGCTAAGTGAGAGTGTTCAAGCATTATAGTCCGATTGCCTGGTTCGTTGTGCTGAGCGCCTCCCTCGAAGGACCCAACCATGGGAAAAAGAGCGCTCAGGTTTATCCCGAACACACCAACACTAGTGGCACGGGGGCAGAAGCCGACGACTGGCCATCTCTCAATTTTTGATAAACGGCCGCACAGAAAATAATATTTTAAATTCAATAAGCATTGCTTAGCGCATATGAACAAGTTTTCAGCGCACAGGATAAACACGAGCGAGTTCATTCAAAAATTACATCCTTGGTACATTCATCCACCACAAGGCGGGCACCTGCAAGAACATCCTTGTAGTAGTTCTCGGGCTTGCGATGCTCCTTCCCCGGCGGCGGCCCGTCCCTCACAAGCTTCTCACCGTCCAGCTTACCCCAGTGCACCTTTGCACGGGCAAGGGCCCTCCGGGCACCTTCAATGCAGACGGAGCGCTTGATGACCTCGAGCCTTGGACAGGCCTCCACCAGCCGCCGCACCAGCCCGAAATAGATCCCAGGAAGGGCCTCTTCGGGCCACAGCCAAACTATGAAGCCCTTCATGGCCTGCTCGGACGCCTTGTGGAGCTCGACCAGCTGTTTCAGCTGCTCGCTCAAGGGCACAGGGTGTCCGGCCTCAGAATACTGAGACCAGAACACCTTCTCCGTCGAGCTGCCCTCTTCAGCTCGGTAGAATGCGGCGGCATCGGATACGCTGCGGGGAAGATCTGCGAATGCCCCTGGAGAGCTCCGGATTCGGGTAAGTAACAAGTAGTTTACTTTTATATTTCTGCTTTGCATAAAGAATGCCTTACCCGCTGCTATCTTCCTCATCTCCTCCAACTCTTGGAGGGCCTTTTGGGCTTCGGCCTTGGCAGACTTGGCGGTCTCAAGGGCCGACGCGAGCTCGGATGCTTGCGCCTTTGACTCAAGCTCCAAACTCTCATGTTTCTTCATGAGAGCCTGAAGCTCTTGCTGCACCTCACCGACCTGAGCCCCAAGTCTCTCTCGCTCGGTGCGCTCCGCGGCCGTTATATTTTCGGCCTCAGACAGCGCCTGCTTGAGGGTCGCCACCTCAGTCGTGGCCCCTACAATAAGCAGTACAATCCTGTTATTTTTTGCAATCACGCCTTTTTATAGGCACTTTTTCTGTAAGGCATTTCTTACCTTCTTTTTCCTCGAGCTGCCGCTTGGCAAGGCCGAGCTCTTGCTCGGTCCGCCCGAGGTCCTGTTTCAGGACACCCACCTCCGCAGTCAGTGCGGCGGTAGATAGCAGCGAAGCCTGCATACGCATATTGACTCTTTTTTGTTAGACTCCTGCGAAATTTAATAGATCCTCTATTCGGCTTTTCTTTCCGAACACCAAAAAGAGCATCAGGGGCTACTGTCTATGTGGTTATATTCTTGCATATTTTTTGCTTACCTCAAAGCCTGTTAGAAGGCTAGCGCAAGCTTCGTTCAGTCCGCTCTTGGCAGACTGAACCTTCCGGATCACCGTACTCATAATAGTATGGTGCTCCTCGTCGATGGAGGCGCCGTCAAGCACCTCTAGCAGATTGTCCGGCGCCTCCGGTTGGATGGAGGCCGCCGGCTCTGAAGGCTTGCTCCTCTTGGAAGGAGTTCCCCTACCGCGGTCCGGAACTGTTGAAGATTCTGGCGCGGTGTCCGGCACAAAGCCGGACTCGGAGCCCTGGGGGTATTGTCCCCTTTATTCCTGGGATCCGGGAGGTCGCCTTTCGGCTCCTCCAGGACCACCTCCTCCTGCCCCAGAGCTCGTTGCGACGCCACTTCGGCGTCGTCTGCAGTGCGGGGGGAGACAGCGGGCGGAACTGAGTTCACGTCCGAGAATCCAGGGAGCCGCTCGACGAATCGTCGAGTTCGGCCCGGGGCGGGCTGCACAATTATGTTTGGCATTATGGAAAGCTGAACGACCTAGGAATATCATGAGTCACTCTAGTATCCAAATACTTACGATTTCGCCGGACGCTTGGTCCTATTCGACCACTCCTCGTCGTCCTTGTCGGCGTCAGGGGAGTAGTCCGGCGGAGGGGTCTGCCTCTTTTTGGACCCTCCAGCCTCCCCCATTGGGGCGGCCTTCCCTTTTTCTCCTCCCCCCGCTGGAGGGGGAGAGGTTTCTTCTTCCTCCTCCTCGTTCTCATGGGGGGAAAGCGTCTCGGACTCGTCAGATGACGAGTCCGACACCACCATGTTACGGGCACTCTTTCGAGTCCCCGTGGTCTTCTTCTTCTTGACCTTCTTCTCCGGCACCACATAAGGAGCCGGAACCAGCAGCTTCACTAAGAGAGCAGGGGCTGGGTCTTCGGGCAAGGGAGCCGGATAGTTAACTGGTCCGGATACCGCCTGCCAAGCCTGTCAAAGGTAAGGGAGTTTAGATCCCGCATAGAGTCAAACTATGAAGAAAAGAGCTTAATATCCTGTAAAAGGTGAAGATAGCTTAACTCGCTAGCGTGACGCTGCGAGCTATATCTGCGGTCCTCGGAAGCGGATGTTGGAGCCTCGGCGCCTTTGATTAGCACCTTCCAGACGTCTTCATATATCGTGTCAAAGAGCCTGTTGAGGGTTCGGTGCTGCGCCGGGTCAAACTCCCACAAATTAAAGTCCCGTTGTTGGCACGGGAGGACTAGACGAATGAGCATGACCTGGACTACATTGACAAGCCTGATTGGCTTGTTTACCAAGGACTGGATGCATGTTTTCAGGCCGGTCACCTCTTCTCTGTTAACCCATGACAGGCCCGTCTCTTTCCAGGACGTGAGCTGCGTGGGGGGTCCGAATCGAAACTCGGGGGCTGCGACCCATTCCGAATCGCGTGGCTCGGTGATGTAAAACCACCCGGCTTGCCACCCCTTTAGGGTCTCCACGAAGGAGCCCTCGAACCATAGGACGTTGGCCATCTTGCCCGCCATGGCACCTCCGCACTCCGCCTGGCTGTCGTGCACCACCTTGGGCTTGACGTTGAAGGTCTTGAGCCAGAGGCCGAAATGGGGGCAGACGCGGAGGAAGGCCTCACACACGACGATAAACGCCGAGATGTTGAGGATGAAGTTCGGGGCCAGATCGTGGAAATCCAGGCCGTAGTAGAACATGAGTCCCTGGACGAATGAGTGGAGTGGAAAACCCAGTCCGCGGAGGAAGTGGGGAAGGAACACTACCCTCTCATGGGGCCTTGGGGTGGGGAGAACCTGCCCCTTTTCGGGAAGCCGGTGCGGGATGTCCTTGGACAGGTATCCGGCCTTCCTCAGGTTTTTCACTTGGACCTCCGTGACGGAGGAGACTATCCACTTGCCTCCCGCTCCGGACATGGCTGGAGAAGGTTGAGGTGGGAAGTGCGGGCTTGGGCGCTGGAGCTCGAGTGCGCAGGAGATGGATAGGCAAAGGAGGAAGAAGGCGTAGGTAAGAAAGGTGGATCCTTATCCCCTTATATGGGCAGATGCGGTTGTGCGTCCCCACCTGCCTAATAAAACTCGCTTGCCTCCCAAGCACAATGGTAAATGGCGCGGTTGGGTTACCCACGTCCGTATTGATGAGAATCCCGTAAAAAGGGCACACGATCTCTGCTTTGATAAGACGTGCCAAGGAAACCGCCTCGCAAAACGTGCTGAGGTGGAAAAGTAAAAACGATTCGTAAAGGACTTAGCCGTAGTGTGATGACGCACTACGGAATGCGTCAGCAGATTTGATTTGTGTTAATATTATTCTCTCTATGGCAATATGTGGAAATTTATTTTGCAGAGCCAGACACTATTCTTGGTATTTACAATCTTCTATGAAGGACTTGGAGGAGGAACCCGCCTTGCAATGTCGAAGCCAATCTGCGCGCCGGACTCGTCGTCATTGAAGTCTGGTTCAGGAGCTACTGAGGGAGTCCTAGATTAGGGGGTGTTCGGGTAGCCGGACTATACCTTCGCCGGACTCCTAGACTATGAAGATACAAGATTGAAGACTTCCTGCCGTGTCCGGATGGAACTTTCCTTGGCGTGGAAGGCAAGCTTGGCGACGCGGATATTCAAGATCTCCTACCATTGTAACCGACTCTGTGTAACCCTAACCCTATCCGGTGTCTATATAAACCAGAGGGTTGTAGTCCGTAGGACAATCAACTCCATACACAACATTCATACCATAGGCTAGCTTCTAGGGTTTAGCCTCCTTGATCTCGCGGTAGATCTACTCTTGTACTACCCATATCATCAATATTAATCAAGCAGGAGTAGGGTATTACCTCCACCGAGAGGGCCCGAACCTGGGTAAAAACATTGTGTCCCTTGTCTCCTATTACCATCCGGCCCTGACGCACAGTTCGGGACCCCCTACCCGAGATCCGCCGGTTTTGACACCGACAATTGCCTTATTGCACCGATGACAACTTACTTGAAGAATCTTATTCAATCCTTAGGTAGGTATGGTGGACTCTAGAAAATAAGATTTGGGTTTAAGGGTTTTTGGATGAACAAGTAGTATCTCTACTTGGTGCGGAATTTTTGTCTAGCAAAATGGGGGGCAAGCACCACATGTTGAAGGATCTATGACAATATGACTTCTATGTGAATATGAGAAAACATAAATCATTACGTTGTCTTCCTTGTCCAACGTCAACATTTTTTGGCATATAATATTTTGATGGGGGCTCACAATCACAAAAGATTTCCAAGATAGTGTGTTTGCATGTGAAAGTTCTCTTCCTTATCACTGGTGCGCGTCGGTCCTAAACAAACATTTTTTTACCCCTTTCCGCGACGGCATTTGGAACCGTCGCCAAGTGAGTGTGGGCGATAGGGGGGTCGTTCCCACACGGCCTAGAAACAGTTGGGGATATGCCCTCCTGGCACACACGCAAGGCAAAATGAGGTCGTGTGCGACCGGTGAGCACTCAAATATAGAAATACGTACAATAGTGCTAAAAAATACAATTATACAGGCAAAATCATTTCCAGTCGTAGGTACATCCCACACAGTCAGTCACCACTAAACGTTTCTGTTTGTATATACATCCCACACAGTCACTACAAGAAAAACGTTTGCGCAAGGTGGCGTAATGCAAACAGTTTTGAAGAGAATGTCGTGTGTGATTGTTCATTGATCCAACACGGTTTATTCCTAGAAACTGTGTGCGTTGCCTTAGGTCATCTCCCACGGTGTTTTCTCATTAACCGTTTGCAATAAGAAAACCCAATTAGCAAGCTAACTAGCCAATTAGGGGGCTAATTGGCCTATTATTAATAATCCATTTACTAATCTAATTGACATTCATATTAAGCACATAATATATTCCATTTTCATATTAAGGAAGCAGGATTTTGATACGTCTCCATCGTATATACTTTTCCAAACACTTTTGCCCTTGTTTTGGACTCTAACTTGTATGATTTGAATGGAACTAACATGGACTGACGCTGTTTTCAGCAGAACTGCCATGATGTTGTTTTATGTGCAGAAAACAAAAGTTCTCAGAATGACCTGAAACTCCATGGGATGCCTTATAGAAAATAATAAAAAAGCCTCGCCAAAGATGAAGACAAGGGGGCCCACACCCTGTCCACGAGGGTGGGAGGCGCGTCCCCCTAGGGCGCGCCCCCCTACCTCATGGGCCCCCTGGAGACCCTCAGACGCCAACTCCAACTCTATATATTTGCTTTCGGAGAGAAAAAATCAGAGAGAAGAAATCATCGCGTTTTACGATACGGAGCCGCCGCCAAGCCCTAAAACCTCTCGGGAGGGCTGATCTGGAGTCCGTTCGGGGCTCCGGAGAGGGGGATTCGTCGCCGTCATCATCATCAACCATCCTCCATCACCAATTTCATGATGCTCACCGCCGTGCATGAGTAATTCCATCGTAGGCTTGCTGGACGGTGATGGGTTGGATGAGATTTACCATGTAATCGAGTCAGTTTTGTTAGGGTTTCATCCCTAGTATCCACTATGTTCTGAGATTGATGTTGCTATGACTTTGCTATGCTTAATGCTTGTCACTAGGGCCCGAGTGCCATGATTTCAGATCTGAACCTATTATGTTTTCATGAATATATGTGAGTTCTTGATCCTATCTTGCAAGTCTATAGTCACCTATTATGTGTTATGACCCGACAACCCCGAAGTGACAATAATCGGGATACTTCTCGGTGATGACCATAGTTTGAGGAGTTCATGTATTCACTATGTGCTAATGCTTTGTTCCGGTTCTCTATTAAAAGGAGGCCTTAATATCCCTTAGTTTCCAATAGGACCCCGCTGCCACGGGAGGGTAGGACAAAAGATGTCATGCAAGTTCTTTTCCATAAGCACGTATGAGTATATTCGGAATACATGCCTACATTACATTGATGAATTGGAGCTAGTTCTGTGTCACTCTATGTTATGACTGTTACATGATGAACCGCATCCGGCATAATTATCCATCATTGATCCGATGCCTACGAGCTTTCCATATACTAGTTTACGCTTATTTACTTTCCTGTTGCTGCTGTCACAATCACTACAAAACATCAAAAATATTACTTTGCTTTCTTTGCTCTTTTGTTACCGTTGCCACCACTATCATATTACTTTGCTACTAAACACTTTGCCGCAGATACTAAGTTTCCAGTTGTGGTTGAATTGACAACTTAGCTGCTAATACTTGAGAATATTCTTTGGCTCCCCTTGTGTTGAATCAATAAATTTGGGTTGAATACTCTACCCTCGAAAGCTGTTGTGATCCCCTATACTTGTGGGTTATCAAGACTAATTTCTGGCGCCGTTGCCGGGGAGCATAGCTCTATTCTTTGAGTCACTTGGGATTTATATCTGCTAGACACTATGAAGAACTTGAAATACGCTAAAACAACAATTTATCCCTCAACTACGAGGGGAGGTAAGGAACGGCCATCTAGCCTTGCACTTGATTCAGCTTCTATTATGAGTAAGCTTGCGACACCTAAACCTGCTTCTGCTATTCGTTCCGATATGTCGCATGTTATTGATGATGCCACTTCTGCTATGCATGATACTT
This sequence comes from Aegilops umbellulata, assembly GCA_032464435.1. Lineage (NCBI taxonomy): Eukaryota > Viridiplantae > Streptophyta > Magnoliopsida > Poales > Poaceae > Aegilops > Aegilops umbellulata. The sequence goes on along the minus strand of CP136059.1, from coordinate 374,684,321 downwards.
ATGATGAAACTGCTTCTATGCCTGATACTATTGTGCCCCTTAGTGAATTTCTTGATGAACAAATTGCTAGGGCTAGAGAGAAAGAAATTATTGAATCTGATTATAATGATGAAAGTGATGATGAAGATATGCCTGTTATTCCTCAGGGTTATGTTTTTGATATGGAATCTTCTGCCGCTATTTTAGCTTGCAAGGATAGATATGAGCTCAAGAGGATATTAGCTAAATGGAACAAAGAATCACTTAGAGATAAAATGAAACCGGACCCTGATTTTGCTACTTCACCTATCTGTGTTCCTGATAAGGATTATGAATTCTCTGTTGATCCTGATATAATTACCTTGGTTGAATCTGACCCTTTTCGTGGTTATGAATCTGAAACTGTAGTGGCACATCTTACTAAATTAAATGATATGGCCACCCTGTTTACTAATGATGAGAGATCTCACTACTTTTATATCCTCAAAATATTTATGTTCTCATTAAAGGGTGATGCTAAGATATGGTTTAATTCTCTTGATCCTGGTTGTGTGCGTAGTCCCCAGGATATGATTTATTACTTCTCTGCTAAATATTTCCCTGCTCATAAGAAACAAGCTGCTTTAAAGGAAATATACAATTTTGTGCAAATTAAAGAAGAGAGTCTCCCACAAGCTTGGAGAGTGGAGGAGGCATGCACTGTCGCTGCCCTCGAGGTTCTGCTTTTGCAAGGCCCTCGACTAGAGTTCTGAACCGCGCGGGTATGAGGGGATTGGAAGGGATCGGAGGGGGTTTGGCTGTGCAAACTGTTGACACTCGAACACGTCCCGTGTACCCTCGATGCCGGGGGTGATGCACCGCAGCTCACGTCGAAGGACACCCGACCGACAGCGCGATACGCAGGACAGTCGGTGGGCGCTTTTGCAGACCCGAAACCCCGCGCACCCGGGAGGGACCCCGTCAGGGATTGCGGCGGCTATGGGCTGCCCTAGGTCGATTCGCTCACCCCTAGAGCCTCGTGGATCGCTGCCCTCCAACACGAAGAACGAACAAAGAACGAGAAAGAAAGATACAAGGGTAATTGATAGATTGGTTCGATTGGTGTTGTTCAATTGGACGTCACCCCTTAGGTATATAAGAGGAGGCTGGACTTCCCGTGCAAGAAAAAGGCTTGGATTCACGTCCAAAACCCTAGTCAAATTCGGATTGGTTTTATCCGAACTTTCCAAAACTGTTCGATTTAAACTGGCTGCACTTTGCGAGTCTTTTTTGTGATGGTAAACGACTTCGGATGGAAACGGGTCCAAAAGAAATTTTGACCGTTTCGACGAGACGAACAACTTTCGTGTTGAAAGTTTTTTCATCAGAGGTTATCTTGAAGGTCAAATCGCTCGCGCAAAACAACTAATTATTCACGCAGCTCATCAGACATACCCACGTATGTGTCTGGTTCCGAGCGTCATATTTTGCTCACTGGAGGGCCACGCTGTGCGGGCTCTAACTTTTGCATACGACCTTGGATTGGGACGATCTTTATATCAAAATCGGTCGCTTCAACGAGATGCACAACTTCCGTGTAGAACATGTTTCCATCGGAGATCATCTGAATAACCTTTTGAGCCCATCTTCAACTTCTCGTCCGATTGACTATCACAGCCTCCAACCCGGCAAGTTTTCCATCCGAGTAAGCTTTCCACAGCGGCAATGTTTCTACCCGGCAAGCTTTCACACCGGCAAGGTTTCACTCTGGCAAGGTTTGTACTCCGGCAAGGGTTCCTCCCTGACAAGGTTTCTCCCCCGGCAAAATTTCACACCGGCAAGCTTCCACACCGGCAAGCTTTCAAACCGGCAAGATTTTACCCCGGCATGCTGCTTTATGATCGTGCCACTTTTGAGCGTCAACACATGCCCCCCTGTTTTTCGGTAAAGCTAGCGTGCCGAAAAATACTTGTACCAAGTTTGTTCTAAGGACGATGTTAACACTCCATCAGCCATTTATACGTTCTTAGGACGATAAGTATATATCGGCCATGTCTTGTGTGAACTTTCTGATGCAAACTTGGGTGAAACCTTCTCAGCTTCATTAACAATCCGGTGATAAAGTTCCATAGATATGTATCTCAATGTCATCCTCCGAACCATATTGTTCACCCTTTTGCTATGATTTTGTAGACAATCAACAATAAACTTTCTCCAATCCTTACTTTCGCCTGCATAAAAATTTCATCAGTGGCCGAAGCTATGGACTTCGGTTCAGCCTTACCTATGTTGACGAGACTAAGCATCGGCTATTGAGAGAAATGCAATACAACATGATGGACATGGTAGCCGGATGCTTGCTATGCCAACTCTCTCCAATTTTCATGTCTAAATATATGAACAATTTTAATGCAACCCAAGGTAAATTCTTCATCTAGACATACCCCAAGATAAACTATAAGTGATTCGTCAAAACACATTGATAACCCTTGGATATTTGTTGCACTACTCATAACGAATCACCAAAAGCCTCAATATGTATAGCACCTATAGCAAGTAAAAGAGTCAATCCGAATAACAATGCATATTCGGCCTTGATTAATCATGCATAAAAATATTCTAAGCGGCACGAGGCTTCAAAAAATAGTACCATAAAGAAATATATAAACAACACCAACACTTTGGCCATTGCTATGAATTGAACCATCAAAACATAATCTCCATAGTACTAGAGAGACAAGGCTAATATTAATATTATGCATGACATTAATCCGATGTTTAGTAACAAAATCAACTATGATTTGGCCTCTTATAGATCTCAAAGATGCATAAGCCAAATCATATCCAAACAAAGTATAAGCCCACCAACCAATTCTGTAGCTATGAATTGGTCTATGCAGCATATATTCAATGACATCGGTCATGATGTCTCAACTCCATTCAATCATAATATAGGCATACATATAAATTTTCATGAGCACGTACCTTGTCTCGCTCTCCAATCAAACTAAGGACGGTGTTAGAATACTACACCGGCCATGCATTGCCATACTCTTAGGACGATAGATAAATATCGACCATTACCATGTAAACTTCGTTCAAAGCACATATAGCCAAAATAAACAAATGAAATGACAAATAAAGTATTTCGGCCCTTTGGATCAGCAACAAACTTGTAGCTAATCAAATGTATAGTGACTTGGTAATACCCTTTCATGACGTAAGAAATTATATTGCATCCATGGATTAAAATGAGCCCATTGAGGGTTACCAATCATACCTGATGACGAATTTCATGGCATAGGCGTTAATGGCATAGTTGAAGAATATGGATAATGTGTAGACCAAAGATGTTGAAACCTTCGGCTTGGTCCTTCATAGTTTTTACTCTTTTCCTTCTTCACTTTTGCCGCACTTCTTGTAATGGAGGCTTGCACATAATTCTTATTTTGAGCACTTCCTTTGGGAACCCATGCCATGTTCCTTTCTTCAAGTTCTTGTGCACTAAGTTTGTGTAATTCCCTCTTTTGCCAATACGATAAGCCGAGTGGGCATCTTGGCTGTGATTCTGTTTTGACCAATGGCAATTCCTTTTTGGCCTTGTGCACTCTCAACTTCTTTTCTTCAGATTTGGCACTTTGACTCTCAATAATTGGTTGCTTCATCTCATTGCCTTTTGTAGCCAATGTCAACACTTTAATTGGCTCTTTATTATTTGAGATCAAATCTGAAGTAGCACACTTACGACCATCTCTTTTCACGTGGTAGACTTGCTTGACCACCTCTTTTTTCATCCATGGTGTCCGGACCGATTCCTTATAATTGAAACGGTCTTTAACATGTGACTGTTCAAATGTTGATCTTCTCGGAGCTGCATAATATTGGTGAGATGGTCTAAAATAAGATGGAGAATGTGCCCTTGTATCCTACCTGTCCCATGATGAATATGGATCTACATGAGCATAGGGAGGCATCCACGGCATTGGCATTGGTGGCCCAAAATAAGGATATGAATATGTTGCATTGAAACTCTCACTTCGCCAATACCGATGCTCATATTTGCGCCTTGGGGGTGATCTTGGTTTCTTTGCATGATTGGGCGGATAAGCATTCTTCTCTTCACTCTTCTTTTGATATTTCTCCAATGGTTCAGCGGAGGTGATTTTTGATCTTTTACACTTGCGTTTATTTCGGCCTTTGTTTTCTTTTGGTTTGCTTTCATCGATTGTTGGATTTGCTTGCTGCCCCCCAGTCCTTGGCGTCTCCATTGTAGCTTCGATGGAATTCTTGCCCTCAAGATTATGTTCATTATGCTCTTCGACAACTTCTTTACTTGAAAGCTTGATCCCATCACCTGCAGTTTTTACCTTCTCTTCAAATGGATTGGCTTGAAGCAGCCGATGCAAAAACTTTCTACCATCGGGACCAATCGGAATAGACTGGTCATCTCTTGGTGTCTCAACAAATTTCAATCGTCCTTTATCAATGGCCGATTTAACTATTTGACAAAAAATGTTACAATCCTCAAAATTATGCTTGGACGAATCATGCAACTTACAATACATTCGTCCCTGGACAGATGGCTCAACATGGTGATCAAGAATTCTAATATAATTATTCCTCAACAACAAATCAAAGATTTGATCACACATGTTTGAATTAAAGGTAAACCTTTTATTTTCTAGCCGATCTTACTGTGAGAACGGCTTTGGAATTAAGCAAACGAATGGTTCAGATTTTGCACCACACCATTTGGCTATGCATTGTGTTTTGCACTCTATTTCCGATGTCTTTGGGTAAGATATTATACTAGCATCGGTTTTCTCAACAGAATTTAACCTTGGCTTTAAATTTCTAAAACAAAAATAGTTAGAACATACATGTCTCAATTGAGACCAAGTGCAAGCCAAGTATGAAATAAGCAAAGCTACCCAAATAGATATGAACTTTAGATAAAGCAACGGGGAAAGCTTTGGCTGTAATAATAAGTCACTATCGGTCTTTATAAATGGCATAATGGGTTGACCGATATGCTCAATAACAACTTTATTGCTAGCAAGTCAATTACCATTCTTCATTGGTCTTTCAAAATTACTTATGAGGATTTTTCTAATAGATGCATCAACAATAAAGTCCTGACCAAATCTGAAAATAGGTAAATTACTTGCTAAACATACCTCTTCAAATATGTTGGGAGAGCACGATGGTGGTGTGACTTGAACAATATCTTGTTCCGCCTTTGGATGGCTCCCCAGCGCCTCTTCATCATCTTTTTCTTGATTCCGTGCATCATTACATTGAAGATTTTTGTCGGTCGAACTTTGTTCGGCTACTTGTTCTTGTCCTTGAAGTTCATAAATTTCTCTGGCACGAAACTCATAGGGCAGGAAGTAGGTTCCATTAACTTTAGAAAAATCAAGTATGGTCGCTTTGCTATGCTTTCCATGCCCTTTTCAATAATGCTTGCCTCTTTGCATTTGATGGATTAAGAATATATACTTCTTGATTCGGCTCTTTTAACCGGAGCACTTTCATGTTCTGAATCATCTTTCTTTACATTGCTTCTACCAATTGGCAATGCTTCTTTCACTTGAGCCAATTCTGTTTCTTTTTGTTTCTGGCGGCGAGCGGCGAAATTGGCTTTAATCTTTTTCTCAATTTCAGCCCACTTTGCATACGATTGCCCCCCAATGCTTTTAGATTCTTTCGGCAATGGCACATGGGTGTTGCCGAAACTTTGCAATCGTGTAGGGGCTGTATAATATGATGTAGTATTAGGTGAAGGCATATGCATTGTTGTAAAACCATATTTTTGCTCGCCAATTTTATCAATTGGCAAAGATTCATCTTCTTGAAAAACTCTAGCTTTTATTGCAGCATAATCAGGAAACAACCCCTTTTCATATTGTTCAAGGCAAAGAGCACTAATCCTCTTGTTTTGTGCCAAGCTCTTTTTTAATGCAGGCTCAACCGCTTCTGGAAGGGATTGCTCCGCAACGCTTTCAGATTCTTTCGGCAATGATTCGTGAGTGTTGCCGAAATTCTTGAATTGCATAGAGTATGCATTATATGCTACAGTATTTGATGACGCCACATGTGTTCCTGTAAAATTTTCACTTATTCGGCTGTGACCATGAAGATGCGGGGCCGAATTATGAACATCTACAGTTGCATACAGTGCTGAAAAATTACTAACATGAGGTGTAGCATATGATGGTTGAGAGTAACTGGCCGAATAGCTACTAGTAGAATGGCCAATTCTCCCATCTATTGGCAAGGTTGGATTCACATATTGCAAATCAGTTGCCGATGAATAAAAAGGTGAAACACTTTCTTGTATGCTATTGGAAATTTTAACATGAGGTGTTTCAAATTGATTAACCAAACCCATCATGTTGTTCATCGGCATATGGATTTGTGGGGTTGCCGATGCATGAGAGTTTGGATACATATGTTGTACGTTGCTAAAATCATAAGAATTTGAAGCATTAAAATTGTTTTTCATCGGCCCTTGCGCATAATTAGATGCATGATTGATAAAACTAGGGCTAGCCGATACATTATGCTCATTAGGTGATCCAGCAACAACATATGAATTATTTGCATCTACAAAGGGGAATTCGGTATTCATATTACCTTTGTAGATTTCAGCAACTTGATGATGATCTCTTCGTAGCAAGAACGGGCCAGAGACCGTTCGAAGCTTCTTCCCCAGCAGAGTCGCCAAAAAGTGTGTTGACACACGAACATGTCCCGTGTACCCTCGCCGGTGGTGATGCACCACAACTCACGTCGAAGGAGACCCGACCGACAGCGCGATACGCAGGACAGTCGGCGGGCGCTTTTAGAGACCCGAAACCCCGCGCACCCGGGAGGGACCCCGTCAGGGATTGCGGCGGCTATGGGCTGCCCTAGGTCGATTCGCTCACCCCTAGAGCCTCGTGGATCGCTGCCCTCCAACGCGAAGAACGAACGAAGAACGAGAAAGAAAGATACAAGGGTAAGGGATAAAAGTAGATGAACACAAAAGTGTAATTGATAGATTGGTTCGATTGGTGTTGTTCAATCGGCCGTCACCCCTTAGGTATATAAGAGGCGGCTGGACTGCCCGTGCAAGAAAAAGGCTTGGATTCACGTCCAAAACCCTAGTCAAATTCGGATTGGTTTTATCCGAACTTTCCAAAACTGTTCGATTTAAACTGGCTGCACTTTGCGGGTCTTTTTTGTGGTGGTAAACGACTTCGGATGGAAATGAGTCCAAAAGCAATCTTGACTGTTTCGACGAGACGAACAACTTTCATGTTGAACGTATTTTCATCAGAGGTTATCTTAAAGGTCTCGCGCAAAACAGCTAATTATTCACGCCGCTCATCAGACATACCCATGTATGTGTCTGGTTCTGGGCGTCATACTTTGCTCACTGGAGGATCGCGTTGTGCAGGCTCTAACTTTTGCATACGACCTCGAATTGGGACGACCTTTATATCAAAATTGATCGCTTCGACGAGACGCACAACTTACATGTAGAACATTTTTCCATCCGAGATCATCCGAATAACCTTTTGAGCCCATCTTCAACTTCTCGTCCGATTGACTATCACAGCCTCCACCCGGCAAGTTTTCCATCCGAGTAAGCTTTCCACACCGGCAATGTTTCTACCCGGCAAGCTTTCACACCGGCAAGGTTTCACTCCGGCAAGGTTTGTACTCCGGCAAGGGTTCCTCCCTGACAAGGTTTCTCCCCCGGCAAGATTTCACACCGACAAGCTTCCACACCGGCGATCTTTCTGTGCCGGCAAGTTTTCCACGCCGTCAAGCCTTCACACCGGCAAGCTTTCAAACCGGCAAGATTTTACCCCGGCAAGGTTTTCGCCCCGGCATGTTGCTCTATGATCGTGCCACTTTTGAGCGTCAACACAAACCCCACCTATCAAATGGGCCGACGAGGTTTTGTGGGGCTTCTAGCCCTCCCGGGGTTCATCCTGTCCAAACCTCCTGAATCCTCCTGCGCCAAACGAGGCCTAAAGGAAAAGCTAAAAGCTCTCCTATCTCGTGGGTTTCTCTTCTCTTGCACCTTGTCGGAAAACAGCGTGCACCAGGGACGCTTGTTTCCGTTGCAGGCATCAGTTCAATCTATCATGCTACAAGGAACCAGCACTATTTTCCTTTTCTTCTTCTTTTAGGTCGTGAACGCATGTCATTTGAGACATTCACATGGGATTACATAATCGGTACGTTGTGACCGAACTAGACGCACACGATGAAATATATAGATATTCCTATGGTAGATTTATAAGCATCAGTGTGGAGCAAAAGTGTTTGATGTTTTGTATGAATGGTTTGGTCTGAGCAATAAAGCCGACCACTCAGGACCTACTTTTGGGTTTTTTTTTGTATTATTGTATACTAGCAAAAGGGCCCGTGAATGGGAGAAAAAAAATTATAATCTTGAATGGCCATGATCACATTTTTTTTGCATCACCGAGATACACTATCACTCTCAATTTCGGGAAATCATGAACATTTTTTAAACTTGTGAACATTTTTCAAATATATGAATACTTATACAAATTTGCAAACATATTCTAAAATCAAGAACATGTTTTGAATTCATGAACATTTTATAGTATTTACAAACATTTTTAGAAATTGTGAACATCTTTTAACATTTTTCTTGAATAGGCAAACAATTCTAAAATGGACGAACATTGTTTTAGAAATCGGTGGAACAATTTTTGAAATTCACGAACACTTTTTTGATTTTACTAACATTTTTTGAAATGCATGATCATTTTTTGAATCAGCGAACATTCTATGAATGAATAAACTGTTTTGTAAGTCACGAACAGTTTTTCAAATATTTGGTTATTTCCCATTCATGAACATTTTTTTAATGGTGATATTTTCTTCAATTTCATTAATATTCATACACGAATTATTAAAAAATCATGACTGAATTTTGATTTCATGAACATTTGTTTTTGAAATTTCGACCATTTTTGAGTCAGATTCTTTAATAAAATTGCAAATATTTTTTGAATACACAAACATTTTATGATTTATTAAAACTTTATTTGAAAATTATTTTCTAAATTTCAAATATTTTTTGTATTCCGAAATTAACTAAAGTAGAATAAACGGAAAAAGATAAAAAATGAAATGTTAAAAACAGGCCGCCCGGATATGGGCCGGCCCAGATTGGCGGGCCGCGCCTTATCCCTACCCGCAGAGCCCAGTATGGGAGGTCCCTACTACATGGGCCAGTCCAGACGGGGATTTCCCTGTGTGAAACATTTATACGTGACATTTGTGGGTAATTTCTTTGCCTAAAAAACATTGTGGGTAATTTCTATGACGTGCCATAAGAAGAAATAGCCTCTTTATTATTACTAGCAAAAGGGTCCGTGTGTTGTAATGGGAGAAATAAAATTAAAATCTCCAATGACCATGACCATATTTTGCTGCATCGCTTAGACACCCTATCACTCTCAATTTTGTGAAATCATGAATAATTTTTGAAATCACGAACATGTTTTAAAATTATTACACATATTTGAAATCATGAACCTTTTCCAAATTCATGATCACTTATACAAATTTTCGAACATTTTCTAAAATCAAGAACATTTCTCGAATTGATGAACATTTTATACTATTTGCAAAAAAAAAATTAAAGATTCTGAACATCTTTATAAACAATTTTTTAATCGGCAAACATTCTACGGAAATTGATGGAACAATTTTCGAAATTCAAAAACATTTTTTGATTTAACTAACATTTTTGAAATACATGATCATTTTTTGAATCAGTGAACATTTTCGGAATGACTAAACTATGTTGTAAGTCAAGAAATACTTTTTGAATTTTAGGATATTTTTCCATTTATGAACATTTTTCGAATTTGCGATTTTTATTAATTTCATTAAAAAAATTTTATACACAAACTTTTTAAAAAATCATGAATATTATTTTATTTCCGAAAAAAATGATTTTAAAATTTTGAACATTTATTGTGTAAGCAAATGTTTTTTGCAAAACAGCGACCATGTTTTGAATCCACAAAGATTTTATGATTTATGAAAAAATTATGTCAAAATACTCGTTTTTTAATTTTCGAAAGTTTTTTGAAATCCCGAGCTATTTATAGTAGAAAAGAACAAAAACAGGAAAGAAAAATGAAATAGAAAACGAAATTAAAAAAACAGGCCAGCCTGAAATGGGCCGGCCCAAACATGCGTGTAGCGTCTTCTCCCAGCGTGCAGAGAGCATTATAGGAGGTCCCAACTGCAGGGCCGGGCCAGATGGGGGAATTCCCCTGTGTGAATTTTTTTATCACTTATATCTGGCATTGAACTCATGAAGCCTGCGCTATCCCATCCAGCTAGCCGCCATGTCTGGCTCGGACAACCAGATGGACTTTCTTTCGTCCTTGTAAACATTTTGACTATATGATAAAAAGCTTCGGAATTTGTCTACATACTTTGCAACTTTAGAGATAATTTCGACGACGTACCACCAGAAGCGCAATAGCCCCTTTACTATTATTAGGTACTCTTTTTTCCTTGTGGAGGTTTGGAAATGGGAGAATTTCAATATAGTAACTCTCGGAAACTCTTATTGGACGAGAGAGATTTAATATGATATTGGCATGGGTTCTACCAACTAAACGAAGAAGTATTTGACTGGATAAACAGACAATTTCCTTTAATCGACGAACATTTTATGAAAATTGGTGGAACAAATTTTGAAATTCAATTTTTTTTGTGTTAACGAACATTTTTTTAACTTAACGAACATTTTTTGAAATACATGACCATTTTATTGAATCTGTGAACGTTGGCTGAATGAATAAACTAGTTTGTAAGTCATGAGCAGTTTTTCAATTTTTAGGATATCTTTCTCTTCATGAACATTTTTTCAATTGGTGAAATTTTGTTCAATTTCATTAAAAAAATTTAGTGCACAAACCTTTTTAAAAAATCATGAACATTATATTTTACCAAAAAGAAAATTATTTTTTTACAAAATCGTGGACATTTTTTTAATTCACAAACATTTTATCATTTATGAAACATTTATTCAATACAATTTTTTAAATTTTCGCATTTTTCTGAAATCATAAATTAGTTAAAGTAGAAAAATCATAAACAGAAAAGAGAAAGGAATAATAGAAAACGAAGTTAAAAACATAAGCTGAACGAACATGGGCCGGCACAAACGGGCGCACTGCATCTTCTCCCAGCGCCTAGAGCGCAGTATTGGAGGTCCCTACTGCATGGGCCGGCCTAAGCGGGAGATTTATGCATCATTACACATTTAGATTTATGCATCTGTCAAATTTATTCATATATTATTTTCGATTGTACAACCATAATTTTTCTTATCTCTCTCGTTCCACTACATGCTCCTAGTCAATGATTTTTTTAATAATGGGTGTTTTTATTAACTCAAAATATAGCATCAAGCGGATACAAAACATAATGAGCCACACCCGTCTTTGCATAACTAAGATGCACACAGCCAAAAGCAGAAGTCTGACAAAAATAAGATAAGAAAATCGTAAGAAAATCGACATATCGACAACAGTGAGTCATATAGTACCGACACTATGCCTCTGTCGAAGGAGGTGGTGGAGCGATCCGGAGATTACACTGCCATCCATGTTGAGTAAATATCTCCCTGGCCATTTGCTCCAACCGCATAGACGCCGCCATAAACAACGGTTGGTACTTCATTCGGTGTAGCATACACCATGTAGGAAGCGAGTGCTTACTCTTAGTTACTGAATTATGTACACCAAATAAACCCATTTACACGTAGTTAATGACAAAAAAAGTTGATGCTTGCTATGCAAATGTGTAGTACAAATTAAGAAGTGCAAGATAAAAAAAATGTTGGTCCTTGATTCGTTGTTGATCGTCAGCATGCCATCATCAATTTGTAGTTAATTATCATACAAATTGGCTCTTTCATAGAGTTGGAGGCTAGCTCCTTTGATCAGCACGCGCTTAAACACAAAGAGCACGTATATGTTTTGTCTCCGGAGTTCAACTCTTCATCGGCCATGTTTGTTAGTACGCCTGGAGGAAATGCCTTTTGATTAGGGCATCTTTAACAGCTACCAGTAAATTTCCTCCCATGTTCGTTCACTGATAGGGGATTAGTCCGCGGATACGGATACAGGAATCAGCCATCCAATGTTGTCGCATATATTTCAGACACTTCTTTTTAAGAAAATAGGATGAAATTCATGCAAACATAGTGGATTTCATACAAACTAGACAAAAATATTTACATTTTGGAACTATCGTTTTTTTACTAAAAACGCTATAGCCGGCGCCGGCGAATATCCACTCCGGCGACATGGATACCCTTGACTAATCTACTGTCGGCCGCAGCAGATCTCCAATGTCGTCCCCATGTCCGGCAGTTGTGAGCCCTAAAGGTATATGCTTCAGCGCAAAGAGTGGCTCGCCTCCCTACCGCTCATCGAAGTGGAACAACCAGCTGATGCTTCAGCCGGTGGGGAAGGGTCCCTACGCTACACGGATTAGAGTTGGTTTTGGGTTGGGAACGACGGTGGCCTGCGAGAGGGCAAGACATTGGTTGTATACGCTGGTGTCACCTGGTGTGGCATTCGTGGGACCCAAGTGGTAGCGCCTCCTCGATGATGGTGGCGAGCGCGGACGCGTTGGACACCACCTCGTCGATGTCCGTGCAGCCCACTTCTTTCTCTGTAGGAAGGACGCGGTTACGCTCGCGTTGACATCGGGTGACTCGGTCACAGGCATGGGAGGGGCAGTACGACATGGCACCGTCAATGGCAGCCACTATGCCCGTGCCACCGTGCTTCCTCCCAGTGCCGGCCTGGAGCAACTTGCCACTCCTCGGCTCGTGGCCGGCGGGCTTGACGGGCCACCTAGCCATTTTTTTATGCCAGACAACTCTTCTTCCTGCTCGTCAGATGTCATGGAGAAAACTGTTCATGGAGGAAAATGGTGAGTGGAGGTGTGATGCGGTTCTTGCCCGACATCTGAAATTGTTTAAATAGCGAGGGGACACGAGGAGCCAACCGGCATTCTGTTTAATGCCAACCGGCTCACGAATGAACATGTGGCCGGAGTAATTATCGTGGCACACACGTGGGTTTAATGATGGAAGGTGTGCAGTCTGCAAGAATGAGGCGAGGATGTGTTTTTAGCCGGCGTGCAGCGGGCGGCACCCTAGGCCGCCGCTCTGCTTCCATTCGGAGGCAGTGAGAGGTCGCGTCCACTCTACAGCGCATGAATGCGGGCAGCTGGCGCAGAGCGGGAACGCGTGCGGGCGAGGGAGGAGGGGGTTTGGGTGGGCACAGGTGGTCAGAAGCGGTCGTGGGTGTTGTTCGAACACCTGCAAAGCCCCCACCATGTTTTTCTCCGGTTTGCGGGAGAAAATACGTCCAGACCTTCCAATGGACCGATACAGGCCCGCATTGGATGGCACAACACGTCCGGACCATGTGGTCTGGATGGTTGTGGACGGTTTAATTGAGGGTCGACGTTGGAGATGCCTTAGAGTTTATTAATCCATTGTGTTTTTTTAATCATAAAAAGCACTTATAATAAGTTATAAGGAAAGACACGTTTATATGTTAGGTTCAGACTGCAGCTTTCCTTTTACATATGCTTTAGTCTGATCCGACTGATTCCAATAGAGTGAGCCTAGCGTTGTTTTTTTGGAAACTCGCGGGATAAGGAGAATTGCATACACACTCTTTCAAGCAAATCACATCCAATCTTTTTAACTCATTTTTCTTCTTTTAATAATATAATAGATCATTTATGTTTTTCATCTCAAACAGTTGACATTTAATTTATATTGTAATCTGAGGATAATGTTTGGATTCTACTTTCAAATATATTTGAAATGGCCATGATGGAATCACGTCCATTTATTTTATTATTATTTGAATTTGATTCAACAGATAAATAATGAGTAGAGGTCATGTCAACTTTTCTGAGAACTTTGCTAATCAAATATAATTTGTATTTAAAAACATCTATTTTTTAGCATGCGTGAAAAGCATAACACGTATCTTTTCACACATAATGAACGGTTGTCATAAGAACTCATGCCATGCCACAACCTCCCACCGACCCTGCCAACATTGTTGCAGCTGCACTAGCAAGCCTTAGCATAGATGATCATTTATACAATTTGCGTAAAACAAAATCACCAAACCCCTATATCCGGGGATGATTTCGTTACCAGGTTCACCCATTTGGTCGACGGCGACGTGGTAAATCGACTCCATGGTCTTTCTTGCCGTATTCTCTTACTGGGTATTCTCTTACGTGGTAAATCAACTCCATGGTCGCTCCTTCTTCCAGTCGCAATGGTCCACGACGAGCGGGGCGGCCTTCTCGCTCGCGTGGTGCTGTGGTTGGCAGGCGCGTTGGGTCGGGCCGGTCTGCTGCTTCGGCCGTTGCGTCGGATGATCTGAGTCCCATCCTTCCGACCTCGCTGTCGGCTCCCCATCTCCCTTTCAAGCGCCGTCTGTCATCTTTCCTGTAACCAGTCGAGGTGATGGAACCCAGGGACATAGCGGAGGCCGCGTCTATGAGGAAGGTGGAACCCAGGCCGTGGCGGCGTGAGGTCGACGCAATGGTCGTGGGCTCGAGCAGCTGGCTTGTGCAGTGCCGGCGTCAGTGGTGGATGCATCAAGGTGGTAAGTGATGTGGGGGACAGCCAGCGGTGGCCCGAGAAGGAGGCCCTGTGGTGCCGGCGGCCACCTCTTGATTTTTTTGCGCGGTGTGCCTCCGCTACCTCTCCCCCTGTCCCACCACGCCGGTGAACTCACGGTCCACAGCATCCGCCGGCGCCAGCATGTCGTGTCTCGAGGCATGCATGTATGGCAGGAGCAACGCGGGGAGCCGTAGGCCATCGTGCTGTCCCCAAGCCGGACAACCGGCCGTAGCTCCGCGGCGCTCTGCTCGAGACCGAGCAGTGATTGCTCGAATGAGTCGTACCTCGTACGCGTCGGCGAGCGTAAGAAACCGACCGCAGGTGTCTGCGTTGGCCTGCGGCAATGCCCTCGCCGAGCGCGGCCAGGACGGCCTGTACATGCGCGGCCCCGTATATACCGGTCCGCGGCGGAGCCCGACCATGCCTTGAGCGCGCGCACTCCGGCGTCAAGGCGCGTGTCGACTGGGTGACACTGACGGTGGCACGGCGGGCTCGCCGACCGGACGTGCACGTCCATCCTCTTCTCTGCGGCGCTTCCGGGTGTGAAGTGTTAATGATCATTTATACAATTTGCGTAAAACAAAATAAGATCTACAAACGAATAGAAGCTAGAACGTACCTTGGCATGCACACACATTGCAAGCCATACTAAGCTGATAAGTGTTAATAACTTGTACAACATATACAACACTTATGACAAGTAAAAGCAATTTGATGAGTCATGGTCTATCAAAGCAAGCCACATTACTAGTATAATCCATCTTAACAGGTCACACATGATTAAAATCTTGTTTGTGTGCAAGTCAAGCTTAACAACTTGTAGAACATTACAAAATTTATGTTTGCTAATAACTTCTAGAACACTACAACACTTGACATGTAAAAGGAATTTGATGAGTCATGGCCTACTAAGGCAAGTTATATTACTAGTCTTATCTACCTTAACAGGCCACACAAGATTACAATCTAAGTAACGTGCCAGCCATGCTTATCTAGTTTATGCGCAACAATTTGCAGAAAATTACAAACTTAGTTTCAGAAAAATAGGCAATCTAGATTAGTGTTTGAGTTGTAAAGTGAATAAGATGAGTCATGCGTGTTATCACACCTTTTGGTTGTGGAATGATAGTGCAACAACAAGGAACTTTAATGAGCAGTCCAAGAATACACTTGTAAGTAGTGCCACCGAACACAACATACCAAATTATGATTTTGAGAAGCATCCAAGCACTTTCCACACAAGCAAATGCCAATTGTGAAAGAGATCATGCCATGGCAGCTATAAATACGCCCGTAGCATGACGATCATCCTTCCTCATCCATCGTTCTCATAAATAGAGCGCATCATTTAAGCCAAGCAAGCAGTGGTCAATACAAATCCACCATGAAGACCTTTCTCATCCTTGCCCTCCTTGCTATCGTGGCGACCACGACCACAACTGCAGTTAGAGTTCAAGTGCCACAATTGCAGCCACAAAATCCATCTCAGCAACAACCACAAGAGCAAGTTCCATTGGTACAACAACAATTTCCAGGGCAGCAACAACCATTTCCACCACAACAGCCATATCTGCAGCCGCAACCATTTCCATCACAACAACCATATCTGCAGCTGCAACCATTTCCACAACCGCAACTACCATATCCGCAGCCGCAACCACTTCAACCACAACAACCATATCCACAACCGCAACCACAGTATTCGCAACCACAACAACCAATTTCGCAGCAGCAACAACAGCAGCAGCAGCAACAACAACAACAACAACAACAAATCATTCAACAAATTTTGCAACAACAACTGATTCCATGCAGGGATGTTGTATTGCAACAACAAAACATAGCGCATGGAAGCTCACAAGTTTTGCAACAACGTACTTACCAGTTGGTGCAACAATTGTGTTGTCAGCAGTTGTGGCAGATCCCCGAGCAGTCGCGGTGCCAAGCCATCCACAGTATTGTTCATGCCATTATTCTGCATCATCATCAACAACAACAACAACAACAACAACAACAACAACAACCGTCGAGCCAGGTCTCCTTCCAACAGCCTCAACAACAATATCCATCAGGCCAGGGCTCCTTCCAGCCATCTCAGCAAATCCCACAGGCCCATGGCTCTGTCCAGCCTCAACAAGTGCCCCAGTTTGAGGAAATAAGGAATCTAGCGCTACAGACGCTACCTGCAATGTGCAATGTCTACATCCCTCCATATTGCACCATTGCTCCGTTAGGCATCTTTGGTACTAACTGAGAAGAGAAGAACTCTAGTACTAGATATATGAAACACCGTTTTCTTAGTCCATGGTTTGGTCGTTGTAGCGGTGAAAAAATAAAGTGACATGCACTATCATGTAAGAACCCGAACTATACTAGTTCAAACTTGGGAATAAAAGACAAACACAAGTCTTGTCTACATATGATTGTTTGTTTGAGTTCCATTCATGTTCCCATTCACAAGTTCACCCCTAATTATATACATTATGCATTAAGTAGATATTTATGTTGCATTAATCTAAAGATAACAAAATGAGCCTGAAATTTGAATTAAATTGAAGTATTTCTTGGACTTTCAAATGGAGTATTATTAAAGTAGTAAGGACTATCCACATCCTTGGCTTGCCCTTGATCAATAATTTCCAGAGAAGCATTCAATTCGTCAATCAATTACATTGATTTTTGTGGCTGGTACTTCTCCTCAACATGAGTATATTCATCGCGGCTACTCCAAATCGGTATGAATGAGGTACCGGTGCTCTGGAGCATTGCTAGCTAACTGCTTCTCATGTGAAGGGGTGCGGGCGCGGGAGAGGTGTTTCTAGTGGGACAGGGAAGTAAGAAGCGACCGTGGCAGTGGTCCAGACGGCCACAAAGCCCCTTAGGTTGTTTTGGTTTACAGGAAAATGCACATCCAGACCGGCCTGCGGGCCGATATAGGACCTTGTCGATGGCAAAACATGTCCGGATGGTTGCGAGTGGTTTGAGGGTTAGCTTTTGTAATGCCCGGTTAGTTATGCTATAGCAATTCCCTGCTAGTGATGCCACGTCACCATGATTACTGTTGTTAACCTCACAATGATTCAATCCATTCAAATTCAAATTTAAAATGAAGGCAAACATCAAAAGTTTTCAAACAATAAAACTAAAGTCTTCGAGATGTGAAAAATAATGCATAAGTAATTATGGTGGAGAAACCACACTTTTATAAAATGTTTAAATACTCTAAAATGAATAAAACAGTGGCTTAAACTATTATTAAAATGCTTTTAAAATAGTAAAAATGTTCTAACTAAATTAATTTGGTACCAAACTTTTAGAGGCGTTGGTATATTTAGTAGAACTAATTTAGATGCTAATTATATAATTTACAAAATTAAAGTAATTAAAAATAGGATAAAACAGAAAAGGAAAGGCAAAACAAATAAAAGCAAAAGGGGGCAACTCCTCGCTGGGCCTCGGCCTAGCTGGCCACTGGGCTAGCTAGGCCGGCCCAGCCACCTGCCTTAACCCGCCACACCCCATCGAACCCTAGCCCGATCGCCCCACTTCCCCCACACCCCCTTGATGTCTACTACGCAACTTTATTCTTCTAGACACGTGTTGGGCCTCCAAGCGTAGAGTTTTCTAGGACAGTAGCAATTTTCCCTCAAGTGGATGACCTAAGGTTTATCAATCCGTGGGAGGCATAGGATGAAGATGGTCTCTCTCAAACAACCCTGCAATCAAATACAAGAAATCTCTTGTTTCCCCAACACACCCAATACATGGCAAATTGTATAGGTGCACTAGTTCGGCGAAGAGATGGTGATAAAAGTGTAATATTGATGGTACAAATATATTTTTATAATCTGAATAAATAAAAATAGCAAGGTAGAAAATAGTAATCAGGCACAAAAATGGTATTGCAATGCTTGAAAACAAGGCCTAGGGTCCGTACTTTCGCTAGTGCAATTTCTCAACAGTGCTAACATAGTTGGATCATATGATTATCCCTCAAAGTGCAATAAAGAATCACTCCCGAGTTCCTAACAGCGGAGAACAAAAGATAGAAATTGTTTGTAGGGTACGAAACCACCTGAAAGATTTCGTTTGATCTATTCAAGAGTTCGTACTAAAATAACACAAAGCTATTTTTCGTTCGATCTATCCTAGAGTTCGTACTAAAAAAACACCAAAGCAAATTCATATTCATAATACTCAATCCACACAAAGAACAAAAAGGAGACCCCAAAGTTTCTATCGGAGAAAAGATAATAAAAATGTGCATCATCCCCTATGCATAGATTACCCCAACATCGCGTCGGGAATCCGCAAGTTGAGTGGCATAACATATATCAAGTGAATCAGTACGATACCCCATTGTCATATCAAGTATTCATACCGCAAGACATACATCATGTGTTCTCATTTCTGAATATTCAATCCGACAAGACAAAACTTCAAAGGGGTAAAGATTCAATTCATCACAACAAGAGTACACTAGTAGAAAAATGGTCTAATGTGAGACACATTAGTGTGGGTTTGAAGTTGGCCCGGTACTAAAGGCACCATATGCATTAGTACCGGTTCGTGTTGAGCCTTTAGTACCGGTTCGTGCCACGAACCGGTACTAAAGGGGTAGTGGCAGGCTGGCGTCAGGCCGGGTCCCCACGAGCCCCTTTAGTACCGGTTTGTGACACAAAACGGTACTAAAGGTCTAACCTATAGTACCAGTTTGTGCCACGAATCCACACTAAAGGGGACAAGCCTTTAGTGTGGGTTCGTGCCAGGAACCCACACTAAAGGGGGCAATTTTCAAACTCTACCCCCCCCCCCCCCGTGTATCGCCATTTCAGTTTTGAAAAAATCAAAAGAAAATGATAAAAACTTCAAAAAATAAAATCCTTCGATAGGTAGTTATATTACTACATCTATTAGTTAGGAAAATTTGAAAACTTAAAATTGGACATGTTTTGCAAAAAGTGTAGGGAAAATGTAAAACGGTTATAACTTTTGCATACGATGTCGGAAAAAACGTATAATATATCAAAAAATTCAGAACGAAAATCCGCATCCGATGGAGACCGTCTACGGCCTGTTTGCAATTTTTTAGAATCCTCAAATTCCAAAAGGAAAAAAAGATATGGTCAAATTTCAGTTTTTTTAAAAAATATTGGTTAAATCTGGTCAAACTACTTATTCAAGAAGTATTAATGTTACTACGAAATTATTCAAGAATATTAGTGTTACTAAATAGTTATTTCAATTTTTTGAATTTTGGTCAAATCTGGTCAAATTGTGGTCAAACTATGGTCAAACTTATTCAAGAAATATTAGTGTTACTAAATAATTACTGTTTTTTAGAATAATAGTTTCAAACTCAAACGGTGAAACGTGTGACCTAATGCTCAAGCTAAACTGCTGGGGGTTAATAGGATTGACAGCTTACATTTGTCAGGAAAACAACAAGTGCAGACTTGGAATGTAGGGGGAATAGAACTCCGAAGTTAAGCGTGCTCAGGCTGGGAGAGTGAGAGGATGGGTGACCGGCTGGGAAGTTAGGCGATTTGGAATGAGTGATCCACACTTGAGCAGTTAAGAGAGGTGATTAGAGACTAAATCATCAAATAATTCAGAAAAATTAAAAATCGAAAAAAAGTCAATTTTTTTTCCAAACAATTAAAAAAAACCTTTAGTACCGGTTGGTAACACCAACCGGTACTAAAGGTCCCCATACCAGGGTGCGAGCTCACGCCACGTGGTGGCACTTTAGCGCCGGTTCGTGCCAAACCGGTACTAAAGGGGGGGCCTTTAGTGCCCACCCTTTACTGCCGGTTATGGAACCGGCACTAAAGGCCCTTACGAATCGGTTTTAAAGCTCCGTTTTCTACTAGTGGTATAGAGGAGAGAAACATCATATGATCCATCTATATTAACAAAGCCCATGATATAGATCAAGAGAGAGAGAGAGAGAGATTAAACACATAGCTACTGGTACAAACCCTCAGCCCCGAGGGTGGACTACTCCCACCTCATCGTGGTGGCCGCTAGGATGATGAAGATGGCCACCGGAGATGATTCCCTGCCATAAAGGGTCTAGATTGGTTTCGATGGATACAGAGCCTTGCGGCGGCGGAACTTCTGATCTAGGTTAACCCCAAAGGGTTTCGGAATATTTCGGAATTTATAATGCAAAGAGGGGACGCGGGAGGCCACCGAGGTGGGCACAACCCACCTGGGCACGCCAGGTGGCCCTGGCGCGCCCTGGTGGGTTGTGCCCCCCTCGGGGCACCCCCAGGTGCTTCTTCGGCCCATTATTGGTCTTCTGGTCCATAAAAAATCTCCGTGAAATTTCGTTGCATTTGGACTCCGTTTGGTATTGATTTCCTGTGATTTAAAAAACAAGCAAAAATATCAACTGGCACTGGGCACTGGGTCAATAGGTTAGTCCCAAAAAATGATATAAAGTTGCTATAAAATGATTGTAAAACATCCAAGAATGATAAAGTAATAGCATGAATACTTCATAAATTATAGATACATTCGAGACGTATCAGCATCCCCAAGCTTAATTCCTACTCGTCCTCGAGTAGGTAAATGATAAAAGAAATAATTTATGAAGTGTGAATGCTAGCAAAGTGGACAAGTTTGATCAATGAAAATTTCAATCACTTCTCCTAGCATCATAACAACAACTCTTTCTTATAAAACTTCTCATGATATAATGGCAACCAATTCACATGTTAAGGTTCAAACAATGAATTCTCTTGAAACTCAACAACTTATGTTCTCAGTCACCAAGCAATTGCAATTCAACTTATTCAACGGAGTTTAAGTAAGAGCTCCACATACTCAACCATCTTATAGTCTTCTATGATTGCTAACACTCACCACATACACATGGGCAAAACATTTCAACTGGAAACATAGAAAGATAGGGGCTTATTGTTTTTCCTCTCAACATATTCACCTCAAGGGTGATGTCAACAATAATAACTCATGCTACCCATATTCAACTGGACATATGTGCCTAGATCTTTCCTCACCACATGATGCTTGCCAAAGGAGAAAAATAAAAAGGAATAGAGAGAAAAACTTTGACTCTTTGCATAAAAGTAAATACTGGAAAGTAAAAGATAGGCCCTTCACAGAGGGAAGGAAAGGTTGCCATGCGCTTATTTGTTTGTATGCTCAACCCATTAGTGCAAAAGAACGTCACGTTATATTGCCCCTTATGATAGCAACCTTTATTATGCAGTCTGTCGCTTTTATTCTTTGCCATCACAATTTCGTACAACGCTCAATTTTCTCTTACACTAAATGATCTCACACTTTTAGAAGCAATTTTTATTGCCGAGGGAGTCCTGGATTAGGGGGTGTTCGGGTAGCCGGACTATACCTTCGCCGGACTCCTGGACTATGAAGATACAAGATTGAAGACTTCGTCCCATGTCCGGATGGAACTTTCCTTGGCGTGGAAGGCAAGCTTGGCGATGCGGATATTGAAGATCTCCTGCCATTGTAACCGACTCTGTGTAACCCTAACCCTATACGGTGTCTATATAAACCGGAGGGTTGTAGTCCGTAGGACAATCAACTCCATACACAACATTCATACCATAGGCTAGCTTCTAGGGTTTAGCCTCCTTGATCTCGTGGTTGATCTACTCTTGTACTACCCATATCATCAATATTAATCAAGCAGGAGTAGGGTATTACCTCCACCGAGAGGGCCCGAACCTGGGTAAAAACATCGTGTCCCTTGTCTCCTGTTACCATCCGGCCTTGACGCACAGTTCGGGACCCCCTACCCGAGATCCACCGGTTTTGACACCGACATTGGTGCTTTCATTGAGAGTTCCTCTGTGTCGTCGCCTTTAGGCCCGATGGCTCCTTTTATCATCAACAACGATGAGGTCCAGGGTGAGACTTTTCTCCCCGGACAGATCTTCGTCTTCGGCGGCTTCGCTCTGCGGGCCAATTCGCTTGTCCACCTGGAGCAGATCGAAAGCTACGCCCCTGGACATCAAGTCAGGTTTGGAATCTTAAACTACACAGCCGATATCCGCGGAGACTTGATCTTCGACGGGTTCGAGCCACGGCCAAGCGCGCCGCACTATCTCGAGGGGCATGATCTAGCTCTGCCTTCGAACAGTGTCCTGGAGGCCGCGCACGCACCGGCTCCGACCCTTAACTCGGAGCCTACTGCGCTGATCGAGGATGAGTGGTTGGACGTCACCTCGGGGGATGCGACCTAAAAGGCGATCGAGCCGAACGCCAGCCCCGCACTCTGCATGACCCGTGACTCCGAGGGTCCGGACTCCTCCCCGGACTCCGAACCCCCCGCGCCCCTGCCAATCGAATCCGATTGGGCGCCGATAATGGAGTTCACCGCCGCGGACATCTTTCAGCACTCGCCTTTTGGCGACATCCTGAATTCTCTCAAGTCTCTCTCCTTATCAGGAGAGCCCTGGCCGGACTACGGTCAGCAAGGATGGGATACGGACGATGAAGAAATTCAAAGCCCACCCACCACCCACTTTGTATCCACTATCGACGATTTAACCGACATGCTCGACTTTGGCTCCGAAGACATCGACGGTATGGACGACGATGTAGGAGACGAACAGGAACCAGCACCTGTAGGGCGCTGGAAGGCCACCTCGTCATATGACATATATATGGTGGACACTCCAAAAGATGGAGATGGCGATGGAACAGCGGGGGATGACCCCTCCAAGAAACTGCCAAAGCGCCGGCGTCAGCGACGCCGCTCTAAATCCCGCCAAAGCAAAAACGATGATTCCGGAACGGGAGATAATACTACCCCGGATTGGTCCGAAGAACACCCACCCTATCAAGATTCGGCGCAGGAAGATGGAGAAGCTAGCCCTCATGAGAGAGCGGCAGACCGAGAGGTTGAAGACGAGGCAAGCCTCGATGACGACGAATTCGTCATACCATCAGACCCCGCCGAACAAGAGCATTTCAAACGCAGGCTTTTAGCCACGGCAAACAACCTCAAGAAAAAGCAGCAACAGCTTAGAGCTGACCAAGATTTGCTAGCTGATAGATGGACTGAAGTCCTTACGGCCGAAGAGTATGAACTCGAATGCCCCTCTAAGAGTTACCCAAAGCGTAGGCCGCTACCCCGATCAGAGGAGGAAGCACCTACATCACCAGCGCACGACATGGCAGACCGGCCACCTCGCGGCCGCGACAGAGAGGCCTCTCGGCCCTCCACCCAAGCCATGCCCCGACGCCGCTCAACTAAGGCACGGGAAAACGCGCCAGACCTGCGAGACATACTGGAGGATAAGGCAAGACAAACAAGATCAATCTACGGATCGCGCAGGCGCCCTGCGGCACGTGACGATGATCTTCACTCTGGATACAACAAATCCGGCCGGGCCGATCACAACAGACATAGCTCTTCCGAGCTGCGTCGTGATATAGCCCAGTACAGGGGCGCCGCACACCCACTATGCTTCACGGATGAAGTAATGGATCATAAAATCCCAGAGGGTTTCAAACCCGTTAACATCGAATCATACGATGGCACAACAGATCCGGCGGTATGGATCAAGGATTATCTCCTTCACATCCACATGGCATGCGGCGATGATGTACACACCATCCAATACCTCCCGCTCAAACTTAAAGGACCGGCCCGACATTGGCTTAACAGCTTGCCAGCAGACTCAATCAGTTCTTGGGAGGACCTGGAGGCCGCATTCCTCGACAACTTCCAGGGCACTTACGTGCGACCACCGGATGTCGACGACTTAAGCCACATAATTCAGCAGCCGGAGGAATCGGCCAGGCAATTCTGGACACGGTTCCTAACAAAGAAAAACCAGATAGTCGACTGTCCGGATGCAGAGGCCCTAGCAGCCTTCAAACATAACATCTGCGACGAGTGGCTTGCCCGGCACCTGGGAAAGGAAAAGCCGAAATCTATGGCAGCCCTCACGACACTCATGACTCGCTTTTGTGCGGGAGAAGACAGCTGGCTAGCTCGCAGTAATAACTTAGCTAAGAACCCTGGTAATTCGGATACCAAGGACAAAAGTGGCAGGACACGTCAGAATAAGCAAAAACGCCGCGTTAGCAGCGACAGTAATGAAGATATGGCAGTTAATGCCGGATTCAGAGGCTATAAATGCGGTTAGTGGAAAAAGCCATTCAAAAAGAATACTCAGGGCCCGTCCAGTTTGGACCGAATACTCGACCGCTTGTGCCAGATACATGGCACCCCCGAAAGGCCAGCCAATCACACCAACAGGGATTGTTGGGTGTTCAAGCAGGCAGGCAAGTTAAGAGCCGAAAACAAAGACAAGGGGATGCATAGCGACGACGAGGAGGAGCCCAGGCCGCCGAACAACAATGGACAGAAGGGCTTTCCCTCACAAGTGCGGACGGTGAACATGATATACGCAACCCACATTCCCAAGAGGGAGCAGAAGCGTGCGCTACGGGACGTATATGGGATGGAGCCAGTCGCCCCAAAGTTCAACCCATGGTCCTCCTACCCGATCACCTTTGATCGAAGGGACCATCCCACTAGCATTCGTCATGGCGGCTTTGCTGCATTGGTTCTCGACCCAATCATCGAAGGATTTCATCACAAGAGTCCTCATGGACGGCGGCAGTAGCCTGAACCTGCTTTACTAGGATACAGTGCGAAAAATGGGCATAGATCCCTCAAGGATTAAGCCCACAAAAACGACCTTTAAAGGCGTTATACCAGGTGTAGAAGCCAACTATACAGGCTTAGTAACACTTGACGTGGTCTTCGGATACCCGGTCAATTTCCGAAGCGAAGAGTTAATCTTCGATATAGTCCCGTTTCGCAGTGGCTATCACGCCCTGCTCGGACGAACCGCATTCGCAAAGTTCAATGTTGTCACGACCGGTTTTCCAATAAAAATATTTATTGAGAAACTGCTCTTTTGAGTCCAGTATGAGGAGAAAGCCTCCTTACTGGTAGACAAATCTCTTGATACAATAAGCCAGTAGCATAAAATATATTACAGGGTCGAGCTAGGGGTGCTCAACAAATTATTACAAGCGCGCCAATAATTATACATAATGGCGGATATATCACAATGGTGTGGTGGCATACTACTGACTCGAGAATAAAGTGATGTTGGAATAACACTGCGGGGAGTGGATGACACGACTCTACAACTAGCATCTCATCGAGCGTCGAGGTGAGGCTTGATGAATTTATTTGGGTAGCGGAAGCGGATATAATACAGTGACCAAAACCAGGGTTGCACAAGACTGACTGGGACTCCTCTAGGCGTCGGACTCGCTATCGAACTCTTCATCCATGAGATCGCCTTCGTCAGCATCTGGCCAAATCAACAAGCCAGGTGAGTACTTTGAAAGTACTCGCAAGACAGTTCGGACGTAAGATATAACAAATGCATGCATGAATGCGTCATGATTAAATTTACCGATGCACATTCAATTTAGTAAGCAAGGTAAATATAAAGGGAATCGGCGGTAGTCCGCCTGAAAACCCAACAAGATAATAGGAAACCGATCGGGTGTCTGAAGCGACGCCTCGAAAGGTAAACAATTAAATAAAGATCATGCCACAGTCGGGCGTCTATGCGACACCACGTAAAGGGCTTTAACTGAAAATAAAAGGGTATGCATGCCACAGTCGGACGTCGGGGTGACATCACAGAAAGGGCTTTTATTGAAAGTAAATAATAGCAATGCCACAGTCGGACGTCTGAGCGACATCACAGAAAGGGCCTATAGTGAAAGTAAATAATAGCAATGCCACAGTCGGACGTCTGAGCGACATCACAGAAAGGGCTTATATTGAAAGTAAATAATAGCAATGCCACAGTCGGACGTCTGAGCGACATCACTGAAAGGGCTTATATTGAAAGTAAATAATAGCAACGCCACAGTCGGACGTCTGAGCGACATCGCAGAAAGGGCTTTTATCATAAGGAAAATAATACTCATAATAAATAATCATCTCATGATAATAAACGGGTTAGTCCATCCACCGGAATAAACAGTTAACCAGACTTAGCACTCATGTGATTCACCGGAGTCTTTGTCATCAAAACTGACACTTGTTAGAATAAGGTAGTACCGAACTTGGACATGGAATTGACGATTCAAGGAATATATAACTCTGCAGAGTTTGTACAAAAATTTCCCACAGCCGACGGATTTCCGTAGTCACGAAGGACTAGTTCCGTTTACGGCATTTTGGAAAAAACACAGCTAACCGGTACACACCCATCCAACCTCTCGATGCCAGGAATCACCCTAGACATCGTCCAAGAAAAACTTTTGA
Organism: Aegilops umbellulata; assembly: GCA_032464435.1. NCBI lineage: Eukaryota > Viridiplantae > Streptophyta > Magnoliopsida > Poales > Poaceae > Aegilops > Aegilops umbellulata. The sequence continues at coordinate 374,657,331 of CP136059.1, read as the reverse complement.
GACGGGGAGATCACAATCTCGATTAGCATGGGATCAAATTTATATACGCGCGCTCTAAGGGGTGCCCCCCTCTCGGTCCCAAGCGGAAACACCCATGCCCCCTGACCGGATGACTGGCTTTAATCCAGGGCCATGGAACCATCATCACGGCCTCTCTTTTTTGGTGTGTACCAGGAAAGCGGTTTGCAACTTACTAAGCCATATTCCTTGCGGAAAACATGTGGTAGTACAGGGAAGAAAATGGGAGGAACTGGACCGATACGGTTCGACACTGAAGTCATATAGTCTGGCATAAGACTGGCATGCTACAACACTGCCATCTTACCCATCCTCATGCCAACACATGGCCATGCATACTCTTATTCCTCCACTTATGGATTTTCGAAACTCACTTTCCTCAACGTTGCATGTAATATGACATTTATCGGTATGCTCATAAACATGCCATGAAACTACGTAATGCAAACATGCCAAAACACTCATCATATCAAAAGTTCAAACATGCTTGCCTGGTTCAGAGTAGTCGGAGTCTAGCTCGGTAAAGTTCGCGGCTCCGTCACCTCCTTCGGTATCTACAGTATACACAAAACATACGCGCTAACGTAAATACCGAGAGTTGCACAAAAATTATTCCAAATATTTTTCAAATAAATCTGATAAAAAACTAGACAAAATTCTAAAGAGGACAGAAAAGAATCAATCAAAAATATATTTTTGTTTAAAAGTTATCAGTGCTTTTGTCCAGGGACCTTTCTGTAATGAAACCGAAACTTTCCAGGGTTTTCTTTATAAAAACAGAAAATGTTTCAGTCTCGAATACGTCAGTTCAGTGGGGAAGACGTATTTTTCCCTAAGGCGTTTCCAGAAAACGATTCAAAAAGAAGAAAAAGCTGACGGGGCGGACCCACCCGTCAGGTTTGAAAACGAAAGTAGAGCTTTGGCGCCAGAGGGCTGCGGCGATCGCCGGCGGCGATCCACGGCGAGGCAGGAGGATCGGAGGATACCAACGTGTTCAGGGCGTCATTCCGCGTTGCTTGGTGGTGGTGGTGGTCGCCGGCGAGCACCACGTCGACGGCGGCCCTTGCTCCGGCGGACGGTGGTTCGGGCGTTGATGGATCTCGCCGAGGAGGACTGCAAGGATCGAATTGAGGTGGGGGTTAGAGCACTAGGTGTAAGATAAGGCTACGGACGAGGTTTGGGCACCGGAGATGGACTCATCGCAGTGAATCAAGCTGGAGGCCGAGGCGGATCGGGGCGGCCGGAGTCGAGGAAGAAGGGCCCCTCGGGGCTCTTCCAGTTGCTGGGCGGGGTCCAGAGAGGTGGTGGAGGTGTGCAGGGACGAGAGTGAGCTCGGGGTCCCCTTTTATAGGCGATCCGAGGCGGCGCGGGCCCGTCGGCGGCAGGGAGCACGCTCTGTGCTTGCCGGCCACGGTGACGGTGCCACGGGCGTTGTAGGATCGGAAGTATGTCTAAAGGGGGGGGTGATTAGACTACTTGACCAAATAAAAACTACGCCTTTTCCCAATTTTAGTTCTTGGTAGATTTTAGCAATTTTAGGACAAGTCAAGCAATCATCACACAATTCAAGCAAGCATGCAAAGAGTATATAGGCAGCGGAAAGTAAAGCATGCAACTTGCAAGAATGTAAAGGGAAGGGTTTGGAGAATTCAAACGCTAATGGAGACACGGATGTTTTTCCCGTGGTTCGGATAGGTGGTGCTATCCTACATCCACGTTAGTGGAGACTTCAACCCACGAAGGGTAACGGTTGCGCGAGTCCACGGAGGGCTCCACCCACGAAGGGTCCACGAAGAAGCAACCTTGTCTATCCCACCATGGCCATCGCCCACGAAGGACTTGCCTCACTAGCGGTAGATCTTCATGAAGTAGGCGATCTCCTTGCCCTTACAAACTCCTTGGTTCAACTCCACAATCTTGTCGGAGGCTCCCAAGTGACACCTAGCCAATCTAGGAGACACCGCTCTCCAAGAAGTAACAAATGGTGTGTTGATGATGAACTCCTTGCTCTTGTGCTTCAAATGATAGTCTCCCCAACACTCAACTCTCTCTCACAGGATTTGGATTTGGTGGAAAGAAGATTTGAGTGGAAAGCAACTTGGGAAAGGCTAGAGATCAAGATTCATATGGTAGGAATGGAATATCTTGGTCTCAACACATGAGTAGGTGGTTCTCTCTCAGAACATATGAATTGGAAGTGTAGATGTGTTCTGATGGCTCTCTCCACGAATGAAGAGGAGGTGGAGGGGTATATATAGCCTCCACTTAAAATCCAATCGTTACACACAATCTACCAATCTCGATGGGACCGAATCAATAAACTCGGTCGGACCGAAATGGTAAACCTAGTGATCGTTAGAGATTTTCGGTGGGACTGACATGCATCTCGGTAGGACCGATATGGTTAGGGTTTGGGCATAACGTAATCTCGGTGAGACCGATTACACAAACTCGGTGAGACTGATTTGGTAATTAGCTAACCAGAGAGTTGGTCAGGCAAACTCGGTGGGACCGATTTGCTCTTTCGGTGAGACCAAAAAGTTATAAATGGGAAACAGAGAGTTTGCATTGCAATCTCGGTGGGACCGATCCGCTCTTTCGGTGAGATCGAAAAGTTACGAAAAGGAAACAGAGAGGTTGCAATCCCATCTCGGTGAGACCGATATCCCTATCGATAGAACCGATTTGCTAGGGTTTGGCAGTGGCTTAAGACATATGAGAAACTCGGTGGCGCCGGATAGAAAGAATCGGTATGACCGAGTTTGGCTTGGGGTTTAGGTCATTTGTGGATATGGGAAAGTAGCTGAGGATTTTGGAGCATATCATTAAGCACATAAGGCAAAGAGCTCATTAAGCAACACCTCATCCCTCCTTGATAGTATTGGCTTTTCCTATAGACTCAATGTGATCTTGGATCACTAAAATGTAAAATGAAGAGTCTTGAGCTTTTGAGCTTGAGCCAATCCTTTGTCCTTAGTATTTTGAGGGTTCCACTTTCACCATCCATGCCATGCCAATCATTGAGCTTTCCTGAAATAATTGTCTTGGAATAGCATTAGCTCAATGAGCTATATGTTGTTATAAATTACTAAAACCACCTAGGGATAGTTGCACTTTCAATCTCCCCTTTTTGGTAATTGATGACAACATATAGATCAAAGCTTCGACAAATGATAATAAGAATGAATTACATCGTCGCTTTGAGAAGTATGTGATAAGTAAGAGCTCCCCCTAAATTTGTGCATATTTAAAATTTGCTTTGGACTGCAAATGCACAAGAAATTAGAATCATGGGTTACTCTTCCATGTCACATACATCTTGGTGGAGCGCTCAAAATAATAAATAATGAAATACATGCACTCATCACCAAGGCAAAAGTGAATGATCAAACATAAGATATATAGGATAATATCAAGCATGCATAAGTGTAGCTTATGATCAAACACATGATCATCAATGTCTCACAAGCATATCAAAGTATCTCAACCAAAAGCAAACAATTGTATCAAAAACCACCAAATAAAACAAGAGAGAAAAGCAACACTCTCTCTCTCGAAGCCTATGATCTATACATCTTCTCCCCCTTTGGCAACAAGTTACCAAAAAGTTCCTAGAAAATGCATAGTGCTATATCGACACTCAGGCTTGATCTTCAGGTGGTGGTGGAGTCTGGATCACTCCAAGGACGAAGGCTTCAGTTGATGCTGATGGAGTTGGAGCTGAGGTGGATGCTGGAGCAGGTTGTGTTGATGATGCGGCTGGAGCTGAGGCGGTTGCTCTTGTGTCCGGAACTGGCACTGCACTGGACCTCTGAGCTCGTGGAACTCTAGCAAATGCATCTGTAGTTGTCTTCCCTCTCCTCTCATGCATGTCATCCTGGAGCTGCTCTACTGCTGTCTGTATCTCTGTCACCTTGATGTCCAAGTCATAGAACTTCTGTTCTACGATTCTCTCTAGGCTTGCCTAGTTCTGAGTCAGGTTGGCCAAACCTTTCTCAATCCGCAGGGTGGACGCAATCAGGTAACTGAGTTGCTCTTGCTTTGTCTTCAAGAAGTATTCTGATGCCTCCTCTTGTGTTGGCATCCTAGCAGCTTTCTCCTTTCTTGCCTTCTCCTTTTGTGCTTGGGCATGGGCTGAAGATGGTTCATCCTTGTTCATCACAACTTCATTGTCTTCAAACTCAGGATGAATAGTAAGATGTTCCTTATCCAACAGATATATGCCAGTGCCCATCTTGGAGTTGATCAGTTCTTGGATCTGAGGAGCATAACCACAGCTTCTCTTCTGGTCTGCTGCTGTCCTCTTGATTGTCTCAATCATTAGGCTCATGACCTTGAACTTCTGAGGCACATCAAATATATGAAGCAGGTTGATAGCATGGCCTCTGACCATCTTGTGATCTCCAGACTTGGGAAGCAGAGTGTGCCTTAAGATCCAGTTGATTGTTGGCAATCCTGACAGAAGATAATGTACAGATCCATACTTAAAAGTTTCAAGTGCCTTATCAGGGATCTCCTTGTACATGTTGATCATTGAGTTGTGGTCCATCTTCTTCTTGGAATAGACATCCAAGTCATCTTCACTCTCTTCTGGGGCATTGATTAGTTGAGCCCATTCTGCAACAGTTGATTGGTACCTCGTACCTTCAGACATCCAGACAATCCTCCCATCGGGGTAAAAGTGTGTTGTGGAGTACAACTGCATGATAAGTTCCTCGTTCCACTTTGTGAGCATTTTCCCAACAAAGTCTGCTACTCCACAAGCCTTGAAGCTGTCCTCCACTCCTGGGAAGTGCTCTTCATTGTCCTTGATATATTGCCAATCGACCCATTTCATGTCACAGACAATTAGCTTCTTATCCAACAGGATTGTCTCATAGAAGTCCTGTTGTTCCTTAGTATGGAACCTGTAGTCCACAGCAGTCCTTATCCTGGTAGCATAAGGATCTTCTGCTCTCCACTTTCTCAATCCAGAGTCTCTCCTTATGTTCATATCCTCAGCCACAGGATGAGCATCATTGTGGTCTGGGATCTTGGGCTTCAATTTCCTCAAAACTTGCCCTTCTTCCTCTTCAGCAACATTAGGCACTGGGGCCTTGTTCTTATCAGCAGCTGGAATATTTCTTGTATTACTCTTGGGTTTTTGCTTTGGAGCTGTCTTGGGGGCTTCCTTGGGCTTGGATGCAGCTCCCCCTGATTTTATGGCATCACCCATCAGCTTGGGTGCCTTGGGTGCTAGTGCAGCACCTTCCTCTTCCTCTTCTTCTTCATCAGAATCTTTTCTCATAGAGGGCTTGCCAATCACTTTGGCAATGGTAGTTCTTGCTCTCTTCTTTTTCTTGCCCTGGCCAATATCTTCTCCTTCAAATTCCATAGTGAACTTCATTGTTTCCTCAAGCACAGCCTTCCTAGGCTTTGAGGTTGGAACTCTTCTAGCAGGTGCTTTCTTGTGCATTCCTGGTTTGGTGGCTGCAGCTGAGCCATACTCTTTCTTCAGCACAACTCTCTTGGAGGTTGCCTCCTCCTCTGCCACATAGTCTTCATCTTCAGAATCTGAAGTTCTTTTCCTTCTCTGTCTGGTGGCAGCCTTTGGCAGATTGCTTGGAGTGCTCCTGCTGCCATCATCTGAAGAACTTGAGGGACTAGTGCCCTCACTCATATGCACAGGCTGTTCTGACTGATTTTGGCTATCACTCTGGTCTGACATGATTGACTAGCTGACTGCTGTCTGTTGACCCTATGAATAGTTTATAGATCAGATAGAATGGATGAGCATCACAAAAGCAGAGATTTTTGCAAAAGAATGATTCAAAAACTTAGTTTTAGTTTCCCACAGAAAGCATTTCGGATCTACCGATTTCTAAACTCGGTGATACCGAAGCAGTATTTGGAACCTAAACTAGTGATCTCGGTCTGACCGAGTCACAGTTTGGTGGCACCGAGACTGCTAGGGTTTCACAAAGTTCAAAAATCGGTCACACCGATTAGTTACACTCGGTCAGACCGAGTTTCACTTGTGCAATGGCATAGGCCAAATTGGTGGGACCGAGTTTTTCAACTCGGTGGGTCCGAGATGGTTTCGGCGGAAACCTAACCCTAAAATTTTCGAATCAAACCTAATCTATGAGTTCTTTGACTGGATAGGAGTTTAACAATCGTGGCAAGAATCATGATAATCACAATGTGCTAGGAATCAGATCGAGGAATAGCACAAAGATCGAGTCCGTACCCTAGTTCGGCGGAGACTCGCTACGGCGGCAACGACGGAGGTGATTTCCGTTGACGGCGACGGAGACCAGCGACTGGAGGCTGCTGGCGGCGAGAAGACGATCCGGAGACCACGTCGGCAGAGCGAGCTATGGCGCGGGCGAAGAGGTTTGGAGAAATTTCCAAATTTTTGCCCGTGACTATATATAGCCCGTCCCTGTCGGTGTGACCGAGTGGAACGACTCGGTGGCACCGAGATGCAAAACTGTATACAGTTATTGCAACTCGGTGTGACCGAATAGTTCAAGTCGGTTGCACCGAGATTGAAAACATAGATCAACTTGATGATCTCGGTAGGACCGAAAGTGGGGTATCGGTCAGACCGAGAATCACAAAGAGGTTTTGGAAGTTTAAGTCTATGACGAATCGGGGACTCCGAGTGCTCCTCACACAGAGTGGTTCGAATTTGACTTGATCAATTTTGTGATGTAGCATGAATAGAGTTTGAGATGAGAAAAGCATAGATAGCTAGAAGAGGTTCTTAGGCATTCTTGTCCATCCACTTGGCAAAAGAAAAGATAAAGCCAATCAATCAAAACAACAAGTGGATGTCCTCGAATGAGTGAAATATGCATCCAGCATGCTCACACAATAAAATGGCAATAGAAAAATGTGACAAAGTATGCACAACCAATTCTAGCATCTATCAAGCAATTGGCGATGACTAGGTCATCTATATATGAGTATATTGACTTAGGAGTCAAATGAGAACACTTGATCACAGGTCATACTCATCGTTTAAGCTCAAGTGGGGTTACCACTTTTACATAAAGCATTGTTGTATTCACATCATTAGAGTTGCTTTAGCTCAAGTCTTAGAGTAAAGCTCCCCCTAGATGTGATACCCCCCTTAAGAGGGATGAACTAACCTTGGGTTTTGTCGATGATGACTTCATGTAGATGTTGAAGATGTGGATGCTCAATATTGATGTAGATCACTTGGGGCTATCCTTTTGAGTGAATTGCACTTTCAATACCTACATGGGTTAGTCCCATAAGGAACAAGCAAGTATATCCATAGACATAGAGTGATGCACATACAAGAAGATGTCTATGAAAACTTTTAGATTACCTTGTCCCTTGACTTACCAACAAGAGGGTTTGTGACTCCTTGAACTAGTGCAAGATGTGGAAGTTGATTGCACTTGTTCTTGCCAAAATGATAAGAGTGAAGTATGTTGGCGGAGTCACCCTCAAGAACTCTCTAGTTCTTCTTCTTTTGGATCCACACCATCTTGATGGGAATCCTTGGAGTTGTAGTCGTACTTGATGAAGTGCAACTTGAAGTAGTCTTGGGAATCCACTTGACTAAGGTCTTAGGAGCTTCTTCAAATGCATCTATTTCCTCTTGAAGCTTGTCCTTGCCTTTTTGCTTGTAGTCTTGTGGCGGAAGATCATCTTGAGTTTGTGTCCCCTTGAAAGAAGTTGGATCATACTTCTCTTGTTGAGGAACAAACTTTGTCTTGGGGTATTGATCTTCTTCCCACTCAACTCCATTGGCATTGAATTTTTGTTCAAAACCAACACCTTGATTCTTCCGGTGCCTTCCTTGCTTGGGTACAATCTCCTCGAATTGCTTACTTCCGGCAAGGCTTTTGTACACTCCTTTCTCTATGATTTCCTTCAATATGCTATTTTCTTGCTCAATGCTAAGAGAATCATTAGTGGAATCAAGAGAACTACTAGAAGCAACAATATTGGATTTAACATGTTCATTGTTACTACTAGAGGAAGAATCTTTCTTGTTTTTGTTATTAGACTTGACTTGAGGCATGTAAGTGGATAAGAGTAAACGTTTGGCAATGTAAGAAGAACTTTTCTTGCGGAGATCATCATTGATTGCCTTTAAAAGCTCATGCTCTTGCTCAAGATTGAGCTTTTCAAAGCGTAACTTCTCATGAGCCCTTAAAAGTTCTCGATGATCTTTGAAGATAGTTTCATGAGCTAACTTAAGAGTGTTTAGTTCTTTAGTTAGAGCCTCAATTTTCTCCTTATCATTGTCATTCGTTTTAGCATGATTAATTGGCGTTTCATCATAGGATTCATCACTAGAGTTGTCAACAAGTAAATCATCATCGCCTAACAAGTCATCTTCATCACTATTAAATTCAACATACTCAGGGTGAGTTACCTTAGGACCTTTGGCCATGAAGGATCTTCCAATTCCTTCGTTTGGTGAATCAAATATGTCATAGGAGTTGGTTGACACAAGTGCTAGTCCGGCAACACCTTCATCTTGAGTATATTCGGAGTCGGAGTGATAACTTCTCTCGAAGTGGTTGTCGGAGTCGGAGCCGGATACCCATTCACCAACATGAGCTTGATGTCTTCGTTTTGTGTAGCTCCTTGATGATTTTTCCTTCCTTTCCGAATCCTTGCTTCTCCTTGAGTATCTTCGTTCATAACAATCATCTCTACTCCTTCTCTCTCGTGATGGTGATTCCTCTCTTTTGCTTCTTCTTTTTGGAGAATCTTCTCTTCTTTTGTAGGGAGTCGTACACTCATTGGAATAGTGTCCGGGTCTTCCACAATCGTAGCAGTTTCGCTCTCGACTAGAAGATCTTTTGTCATTGTAGGACCTTGACTTGGAGCTTCTATCTTTGCTTCTACTCTTGTAGAACTTGTTGAAGTTCTTCACCATTAAGCTCAGTTCTTCATTGAAGTTTTGTTTCTCACTTGATGATGTGGGAGCTTCACATGAGGCTTTATAAGCACCACTTGATTTGTTGTGAAGTTCCTCTTTGTCCTTGAGTGACATCTCATGAGCAACAATTCTTCCAATGACTTCCGTTGGCTTGAGATTTTTGTAATTGGGCATCATTTGGATCAATGTACACACGGTATCATATTTTCCATCCAAGGCTCTTAGGATCTTCTTGATGATGAATCTGTCAGTCATCTCTTCACTCCCTAAGCCGGCAATCTCATTTGTGATGAGAGTAAGCCTAGAGTACATTTCAGCGACACCTTCACCATCCTTCATTTTGAACTTGTCAAGTTAACTTTGAAGCACATCTAATTTAGATTCCTTGACGGAGTCGGTACCTTCGTGCATATCAATCAAAGTATCCCAAATTTCCTTTGCATTCTCAAGACGGCTGATTTTGTTGAATTCTTCGGGGCACAATCCGTTGAAGAGAATATCACAAGCTTGAGCGTTGTATTGTAGCATCTTCAACTCATCCACGGTAGCTTCACAGTTTGGTTCTTTCCCGTCGAAGAAGTCACCTTGCAAACCAACACACACAATAGCCCAAACGGCGGGGTTATGTCCAAGAATATGCTTTTTCATTTTATGCTTCCAACTAGCAAAGTTAGTGCCATCAAAGTAAGGACCTCTACGGTGATAATTTCCCTCGCTAGACGCCATACTCTCCTAGGTTGTGAAACCAAGGCTATGACCACCAAAAGCTATGGGAATCAAAGCAAATGGATACCAAGGCTCTGATACCACTTGTAGGATCGGAAGTATGTCTAGAGGGGGGGGGGGTGATTAGATTACTTGACCAAATAAAAACTACGCCTTTTCCCAATTTTAGTTCTTGGCAGATTTTAGCAATTTTAGGACAAGTCAAGCAATCATCACACAATTCAAGCAAGCATGCAAAGAGTATACAGGTAGCGGAAAGTAAATCATGCAACTTGCAAGAATGTAAAGGGAAGGGTTTGGAGAATTCAAACGCTAATGGAAACACGGATGTTTTTCCCGTGGTTCGGATAGGTGGTGCTATCCTACATCCACGTTAGTGGAGACTTGAACCCACGAAGGGTAACGGTTGCGCGTGTCCACGGAGGGCTCCACCCACAAAGGGTCCACGAAGAAGCAACCTTGTCTATCCCACCATGGCCATCGCCCACGAAGGACTTGCCTCACTAGCGGTAGATCTTCATGAAGTAGGCGATCTCCTTGCCCTTACAAACTCCTTGGTTCAACTCCACAATCTTGTCGGAGGCTCCCAAGTGACACCTAGCCAATCTAGGAGACACCACTCTCCAAGAAGTAACAAATGGTGTGTTGATGATGAACTCCTTGCTCTTGTGCTTCAAATGATAGTCTCCCCAACACTCAACTCTCTCTCACAGGATTTGGATTTGGTGGAAAGAAGATTTGAGTGGAAAGCAACTTGGGAAAGGCTAGAGATCAAGATTCATATGGTAGGAATGGAATATCTTGGTCTCAACACATGAGTAGGTGGTTCTCTCTCAGAACATATGAATTGGAAGTGTAGATGTGTTCTGATGGCTCTCTCCACGAATGAAGAGGAGGTGGAGGGGTATATATAACCTCCACTTAAAATCCAACCGTTACACACAATCTACCAATCTCGGTGGGACCGAATCAATAAACTCGGTCGGACCGAAATGGTAAACCTAGTGACCGTTAGAGATTTTCGGTAGGACTGGCATGCATCTCGGTAGGACCGATATGGTTAGGGTTTGGGCATAACGTAATCTCGGTGAGACCGGTTACACAAACTCGATGAGACCGATTTGGTAATTAGCTAACCAGAGAGTTGGTCAGGCAAACTCGGTGGGACCAATTTGCTCTTTCGGTGAGACCGAAAAGTTACAAATGGGAAACAGAGAGTTTGCATTGCAATCTCGGTGGGACCGATCCGCTCTTTCGGTGAGACCAAAAAGTTACGAAAAGGAAACAGAGAGGTTGCAATCCCATCTGGTGAGACCGAGATCCCTATCGGTAGAACCGATTTGCTAGGGTTTGGCGGTGGCTTAAGACATATGAGAAACTCGGTGGCGCCAGATAGAAAGAATCGGTATGACCGAGTTTGGCTTGGGGTTTAGGTCATTTGTGGATATGGGAAAGTAGCTGAGGATTTTGGAGCATATCATTAAGCACATAAGGCAAAGAGCTCATTAAGCAACACCTCATCCCTCCTTGATAGTATTGGCTTTTCCTATAGACTCAATGTGATCTTGGATTACTAAAATGTAAAATGAAGAGTCTTGAGCTTTTGAGCTTGAGCCAATCCTTTATCCTTAGTATTTTGAGGGTTCCACTTTCACCATCCATGCCATGCCAATCATTGAGCTTTCCTGAAATAATTGTCTTGTAATAGCATTAGCTCAATGAGCTATATGTTGTTATAAATTACCAAAACCACCTAGGGATAGTTGCACTTTCAGGCGTGCGCTGGCATGGCAGGGACATGCGGAGAGCCAGGGGGCGTTGGGTAGCGCCGGGTGGCATGGCGAGCGGGCTCGGGCCCTCGCTGGCTGCCACGGGTGGCGCGGCCACCGCAGAAACTTCCAACACCGGCGAGGCTCGTCGCCACCGACGCCAGGAATCGGCCAAGCGTGCGTGCGGGGTGCTGGCCAAGGGGAAGAGGCCGTGTGCATCGTGCCAGGGCGCACTGTGGCTGCGTGACAATTCTCTGACGAAGAAACGACAATGAAGTTCTCTGAATTTTTCTGAATTTTACTCAAAGTGCAAATGACAGTGCCGGCCAGGTGTTCGACAGAATGATTTTGGTATGAGGGAGGCTCTACTTGAGCTGATTTTCGGTGGAGTGGCTTCTCAATGCAACAGGGGGTTGCCTGAATTTTTGTGGAATTTTTGGTGAAGAGAAGATATGAATTTCACTAAATTTGACAAATCTGGTCCAAACTTGCAGAGACTGAAATTTGAAAATTTTGAAAAGAGGAAGAGTGGATCAAGATGGTTCTGGGTTGTGGGTACCAAGGACTATCCAGGGGAGTTGGTTTGAGGTCAAAACTCACAAGCAATAGGGTACTTGTTTTGAAAATTACTCAGGCTCAAAATAATTGGCAGAAAAGATTTGAGAGATAAAATAATTGAAATAAAATCCAAAAATGGTTTGGACTTGTTGGAACAGAGGATTTAGATTGCTCCAAGGATGAAGAAGGGATTTTTGAGAGGTTTTTACCACATGGGGTGTGGTAAAATCATGAGTGGTTTAAAAAGGAGAGAAGTCCCAAAACCCCTAGGGTTTTCTTAAAAAGAAAATAAATGATGTTTAAAAAAATGTTTGAGAAGGGAACCATCAGAGAAAAAGTTTTTAATAATCAAACACCAGAGTTGAAGAAGCTACAAAAATAAAAATCCTTGCCATGGAAAAATTTTGAGAGAGAGGTTTTTTTTGAAAGGATTTAAATGACCTTCTTCAAAATCAACAAAGTTTTTGCTGAAAACCAGTTGAAATTTTTTGAAGTGTCACAACACCTACCCCCTTAGGAAAAATCTCATCCCCGAGATTTCAGCTGATCCTCAAATAGGTGTGGATGCTCTGCCCGAAGGTAATCCTCTCTTTCCCAAGTTGCTTCACTTTCGGTGTGATTGCCCACTAAACTTTGAAAAACTTGATGGTTTTCCGTCGGGTCCTCCTTTCAGACTCCTCTAATATCCTCACTGGACGTTCCTGATAAGTGAGGTCTGGCTGTACGTCAATGTTCTCATGGGGTACTTGTTTCTCTTGGTTGCTTACGCACTTCCTTAACTGCGAGACGTGGAACACGTCGTGGACATCGGATAATTCCTCGGGTAAGTCTAGCTGGTAGGCTACCGTGCCTCTTCGTGCCACTATACAGAATGGTCCGATGAATCTCGGTGCTAGCTTTCCCTTAATCTTGAATCGTTGCAATCCCCTCATAGGGGACACTCTTAGGTATACATAATCACCGGGTTCGAAGCTGACTCCACGATGTTTCTGATCGCAATAACTCTTCTGTCGACTTTGAGCGGTCTTGAGTCGGTCTCTGATTAGTTTGACCTTTTCCTCGGCTTCTTTGAGCATGTCTGGACCGAAAATGCGGCTGTCTCCGGTCTCTAACCAATTTAGCGGGGTACGACATCTCTGTCCGTATAAGGCTTCAAATGGTGCCATTTGCAGGCTGGGCTGGTAACCGTTGTTGTACGCGAACTCGGCATATGGCAGGCTTTCTTCCCAACTGGTTCCATAGGTGAGGACACACGCTCTCAGCATGTCTTCCAATATTTGGTTTACGCATTCCGTCTGCCCATCAGTCTGGGGATGGTATGCTGTACTGAAGGCCAGTTGAGTTCCCAGAGCCTATTGTAGATGATCCCAGAACCTCGAGACGAACCGGGTTCCTCTGTCGGATATTATAGTCTTTGGGACTCCGTGTAAACAAACTATGCGGGAGAGATAAATCCTGGCAAGCTTCTGAGTGGTGTGGGTTGTCTTCATTGGAATGAAATGTGCCACCTTGGTTAACCTGTCGGTGATGACCCATATGGCATCATTCCCGTGTCGTGACCGAGGTAGTCCGACAATGAAATCCATCCCTATTTCATCCCATTTCCACTCAGGTATTTTGTTTGGCTATAGTAGTCCGGCTGGTCTCTGATGCTCAGCTTTTATGCGTTGACAAGAGTCGCAGCATGCAATGAAGGTGGCTATGTCCCTCTTCATACCGTGCCACCAATATCTTTCCTGAATATCCTTATACATTTTGGTTCCTCCAGGGTGGATCGAATATGGGGCGGTGTGGGCTTCAGCTAGAATTTGCTGTTTGAGGTCTTCTGTGTTTGGCACGCAGAGTCTGTCTCCGTACCATAATATTCCTTTATCGTCTATGACGAATTCCGAGGCCTTGCCCATACTCAGCTTTCTTTTGATGCCTTCGATGCTGGGGTGACCAGGCTGAGCTCCTTTAATTCTTTCCACAAGGTCGGGTTGTATTTCCAAGTTGGTTATGGTGCCTTCTGCGACCATTAACAAGTTGAGTTTGGCAAATTCTTGTTGGAATTCAGGTCTCAAGCTTTCCAACCTGTTTTCGTCGGAGCTGGGGTTCCGACTAAGAGCATCTGCCACTACATTTGCTTTTCCTGGATGGTAGTGGATACCAACATCATAGTCCTTTACCAATTCCAACCAGCGTCGTTGCCGTAAATTTAGTTCTGGCTGTGTGAAAATATATTTGAGACTTTTATGGTCCGTATATATTTCACATCGATTTCCAAGTAAGAAATGCCTCCATTCCTTGAGTGCATGAATGACCGCTGCCATTTCTAAGTCATGAGTGGGATAATTTTCCTCATGCTTGCGAAGTTGCCTTGAAGCGTATGCGACAACCTTGCCTTCTTGCATCAACACGCATCCGAGACCCTTTCTGGACGCGTCACAATACACTTCAAAATTCTTGTGTATGTCTGGCACAATTAATACCGGTGCTGTCGTTAATTTCCGTTTTAGCTCTTGGAAACTTTTCTCGCAGGCTTCTGTCCATTCAAACTTCTTGTCTTTCTTGAGTAACTATGTCATAGGCTTGGCTATGGTGGAGAATCCTTCAATAAATCTGCAGTAATATCCTGCCATTCCAAAGAAACTCCGTATGACCGTTACGCTGGATGGTGACTTCCAGCCAAGTACGGCCCTGACTTTCTCCGGGTCCACTACGATACCGTCTTGGGTCAGTACGTGGCCTAGAAAGCCTACTTGTCTTAGCCAAAATTCGCACTTGCTGAACTTGGCATACAATTGGTGTTTCCTGAGTTCTCCTAGCACAATCCTGAGATGTTCTGCGTGCTCTTCTGGAGTCTTGGAGTATACCAGAATATCGTCGATGAACACTACAACGAACTTGCCCATAAACTTCATAAATACTTTGTTCATGAGGTGAACGAAATATGCGGGGGCGTTCGTTAATCCAAATGGCATTACTGTGAACTCATATAGTCCATATCTGGAGGTGAAGGCTGTTTTGGGGATATCTTCTGTTCACACTTTTAATTGATGGTATCCTGACCTTAAGTCAATTTTTGAGAATACCTTGGCCTAAGCGAGTTGATCAAACAAATCGTTTATCCTTGGCATTGGGTATTTGTTCTTGACTGTGACCATGTTAAGTGCTCGATAGTCAATACACAATCTCAGTGTTCCGTCCTTCTTTTTGGCAAATAAAATTGGTGATCCCCAAGGTGAGGAGCTGGCTCGAATGTATCCTTTGTCCAGCAACTCCTTTATCTGTTTCTTCAACTCAACCAACTCGGACGGTGCCATTCTGTATGGTTTCTTGTATATGGGGGTGGTTCCTGGTGCTAGCTCAATGCTGAACTCTATCTCTCGGTCTGGTGGCATGCCTGGTAGTTCTTCGGGGAACATGTCTGGAAATTCACACACCACTGGAACCTTGTTTAGCTCAGAAACGTCCACCTTATTCAATCTCGGTTGCCGGGGTATGTTTCTTTCCTTGGCGGATACTCTTATTGTCTTCCCATGGTGGTGTGTGAGAATTACGGTACGGTTGAAACAGTCAATAAAACCCTTGTTGGTGGTTAGCCAGTCCATCCCTAGGATGACATCCAGTCCTTTATTTTCCAACACAATAAGATTGGCGTGAAACTCCAATCCTTTGAACTCAATAAACACATCCTGACAGTAACTCTGAGTGACTTGCTGAATTCCAGGGGACTTGATGATCATGGATTTTTCCAAAGGAAGCATCAAAAAATTATTTTGCAAAGCAAAACTTTTTGAAATGAAAGAGTGAGAAGCTCCAGAATCAAACAAAACCATTGCAGGTATTGTGTTGACAGGAAACGTACCGAGTACGATATCCGGAGCATTTTGTGCCTCCTCTTTGGTTACGTGGTTCAGATGACCCTTCTTGTGGTTGTTGTTGGGATTGAAATTGCTTCGCTTGGGCGCTGAACTATTGCCGCCGTTGTTCGGCTTTGGGGCTGAGTTTCTTGGCTTGGGACACTGCTTGGCATAATGCCCTTCTTCTCCACAGGCGTAACAAGTAACTCCGGGGCGATATGTGAACTCCTTGTCCCTTGCATGAAAATTCTTGATTGGACGTGAGACGTTAGACGAGGATTTGTGTGTCCCACCCTTTTGAAAATCTGTCTTGCTTCGGTGATTGCGAGCATGGTTAGTCTGGTCCCTTTTTCGCTTGCGGAAACCTTCCAAACTGTGTCTCTCATTTTCCAAAGTAATGGCTTTGTCCACTAGTGTCTTAAAATCTGGAAAAGTGTGCACAACCAGTTGGCATTTTAGTGCGGGTGCCAGACCGTCAAGGAATTTCTCCATCTTCTTGCTTTCAGTCATACGCTCATCATTGGCGTAGCGAGACAATAGAGTAAATTGACCGTTATAATCTGACACTGTCATGTTCCTTTGTTTGAGGTCATCGAATTCTCTCTTCTTGATTTTCATAATACTCTTAGGAATGTGTGCGCCATGGAAACCTTCCTTGAAATCATCCCAGGTTATATCATTTTTGTTGGGATGCATGTGCAGGAAATTCTCCCACCAAGATGCAGCTGCTCCTGTGAGATAGTGCGGAGCATAAAGTAATTTTTCGGGGTCTGAACATTTTGCAATAATTAATTTTCTCTCCATATCTCGAAGCCAGTCTTCGGCCTCAAGAGGCTTGTCAGTATGAGAAAATGTTGGGGGACGTGTCTTCTGTAGCTCAGATAACTTGGAATGCTGCTGATACTGCCCATGGTGATTTCCCATGTTGATGACTTGGTCCATCATTTCCCGATGTTGTTGCTGACTCTGTTCATAAAGGCGGCATATTTGGGATAGTGCCGTTTCACTGTCCTGTTGACTCGACTGCCCTTGTGTGAAATTGTTGCCTGGTTGAGTGTCATAATTTTCCTCTGGCTGAGCTGGCATGGAGCGAGTCCAAGGACGAGACATTTTTCACTCTGGGGATATATTTTGCAAAAACCCATAGGAAAACAAAAAGGGTAGCAAAACAAATCCATAAATGCACAAGGTTGGCAAATAAATTAAATAGCCAAGATTACTTAAGGAAAACAAATCGATTTGCGCACGGGGAAGGACTGCTCATTACGTATCTTACACGCGGCGACAATTATACAATACATCACTCAGGATATGCGTACATAATCCTGACATGTTATTTAGTCTAGTGCACTTCTCCAGTTCCTACACGATGCGCAAACAAGCTACTTCTCACAACATCTCTTACAAGGCGGTACATCGCATGACGGCTAAGCGTACTCAGTCGGAGATGCTGATGATATCCTTGGCCCTGCCAAGGGTGAGGCGCAGCGAGGCTGGGGACTCGACCTCCTCCTCGCTAATAGGCTCCATACGAGTAGTGCTGCGCCGAGTAGATGGAGCGGGTGCCAGGGGCGGAACCACACGAACAGGAGTGGGCGCGAAGGGTGGTGCAGTGCGCGCTGGAGTGGGTGCAATGACTCGGTTGAACTCTTCGGTAGAAGGCAGGCGACGAGTAGGTGCATAAGATGCTGAGGACGAGACAAAAGTCAGTGGCGGTGCGGTGGGCAGGAGCTCCCTCCTGTTGACGGCACAACCATGGACTGAGTCCATGCGGGCGGCCACGAAGTCGTCCACCAGGTTGTCGAAGGCTGCTCAAAAGCCTCGTCTCGTTCTCCTCTGGGCAGGAGAATGCGTAGTGACAGGTGTAGGGCACATGGCATGGAAGATAGCGGTAACGACGAGCCTTCATCACGGGAAGGACGTCCCTGAGACGAGCTATCGCCTCGCGGGCTGCCATCTGGATAGCATGCCTCTCCGTAGGCATGGCTCTTCCCATGAGCCGGAAGCGGCGTAACTCACCACGCCCTCCCTTGAACTGCACCGCGGCCTGGTGCATGGTCAGACTGTCGCTGACTCTGTGCTGGCAGAGTGTGACGACTGGGCGCATAGATGGCCCCATCGCGACCTGAACGATGAAGGAGAGAAGCTTGACGAACCCATCGGGCACGTTGGCGAAGGTCTGAGACTCGCAGCTGTTGTCGGCCATCTACAAAAGTAGGCAAAAATTCTGAATGGTCAGATCATAAATATATGCTGACTGTCAGAAAATGACTACAATTGCAAAAAAAAGAAAATTAGCTCTATCATGCTAATAACCGATTAGCGATCGCATCTAGTGGCTTCCTACAGTCAGCCTGGCTCTGGTACCAAGCTTGTCACCATCGGTTTTCCAATAAAAATATTTATTGAGAAACTGATCTTTTGAGTCCAGTATGAGGAGAAATCCTCCTTACTGGTAGACAAATCTCTTGATACAATAAGCCAGTAGCATAAAATATATTACAGGGTCGAGCTAGGGGTGCTCAACAAATTATTACAAGCGCGCCAATAATTATACATAATGGCGGATATATCACAATGGTGTGGTGGCATACTACTGACTCGAGAATAAAGTGATGGTGGAATAACACTGCGGGGAGTGGATGACACGACTCTACAACTAGCATCTCATCGAGCGTCGAGGTGAGGCTTGATGAATTTATTTGGGTAGCGGAAGCGGATATAATACAGTGACCAAAACCAGGGTCGCACGAGACTGACTGGGACTCCTCTAGGCGTCGGACTCGCTATCGAACTCTTCATCCATGAGATCGCCTTCGTCAGCATCTGGCCAAATCAACAAGCCAGGCGAGTACTTTGAAAGTACTCGCAAGACAGTTCGGACGTAAGATATAACAAATGCATGCATGAATGCGTCATGATTAAATTTACCGATGCACATTCAATTTAGTAAACAAGGTAAATATAAAGGGAATCGGCGGTAGTCCGCCTGAAAACCCAACAAGATAATAGGAAACCGATCGGGTGTCTGAAGCGACGCCTCGAAAGGTAAACAATTAAATAAAGATCATGCCACAGTCGGGCGTCTATGCGACACCACGTAAAGGGCTTTAACTGAAAATAAAAGGGTATGCGTGCCACAGTCGGACGTCGGGGCGACATCACAGAAAGGGCTTTTATTGAAAGTAAATAATAGCAATGCCACAGTCGGACGTCTGAGCGACATCACAGAAAGGGCTTATAATGAAAGTAAATAATAGCAATGCCACAGTCGAACGTCTGAGCGACATCACAGAAAGGGCTTATATTGAAAGTAAATAATAGCAATGCCATAGTCGGACGTCTGAGCGACATCACAGAAAGGGCTTATATTGAAAGTAAATAATAGCAACGCCACAGTCGGACGTCTGAGCGACATCGCAGAAAGGGCTTTTATCATAAGGAAAATAATACTCATAATAAATAATCATCTCATGATAATAAACGGGTTAGTCCATCCACCGGAATAAACAGTTAACCGGACTTAGAACTCATGTGATTCACCGGAGTCTCTGTCATCAAAACTGACACTTGTCAGAATAAGATAGTACCGAACTTGGACATGGAATTGATGATTCAAGGAATATATGACTCTGCAGAGTTTGTACAAAAATTTCCCACACCCGACGGATTTGCGTAGTCACGAAGGACTAGTTCCGTTTACGGTATTTCGGAAGAAACACAGCTAACCGGTACACACCCATCCAACCTCTCGATGCCAGGAATCACCCTAGACATCGTCCAAGAAAAACTTTTGAGACGGGGAGATCACAATCTCGATTAGCATGGGATCAAATTTATATACGCGCGCTCTAAGGGGTGCCCCCCTCTCGGTCCCAACCGGAAACACCCATGCCCCCTGACCGGATGACTGTCTTTAATCCAGGGCCATGGAACCATCATCACGGCCTCTCTTTTTTGGTGTGTACCAGGAAAGCGGTTTGCAACTTACTAAGCCATATTCCTTGCGGAAAACATGTGGTAGTACAGGGAAGAAAATGGGAGGAACTGGACCGATACGGTTCGACACTGAACTCATATAGTCTGGCATAAGACTGGCATGCTACAACACTGCCATCTTACCCATCCTCATGCCAACACATGGCCATGCATACTCTTATTCCTCCACTTATGGATTTTCGAAACTCACTTTCCTCAACGTTGCATGTAATATGACATTTATCGGTATGCTCATAAACATGCCATGAAACTACGTAATGCAAACATGCCAAAACACTCATCATATCAAAAGTTCAAACATGCTTGCCTGGTTCAGAGTAGTCGGAGTGTAGCTCGGTGAAGTTCGCGGCTCCGTCACCTCCTTCGGTATCTACGGTATACACAAAACATACGCGCTAACGTAAATACCGAGAGTTGCACAAAAATTATTCCAAATATTTTTCAAATAAATCTGATAAAAAACTAGACAAAATTCTAAAGAGGACAGAAAAAGAATCAATCAAAAATATATTTTTGTTTAAACGTTATTAGTGCTTCTGTCCAGGGACCTTTCTGTAATGAAATAGAAACTTTCCAGGGTTTTCTTTATAAAAACATAAGACGCTTCAGTCTCGAATATGTCAGTTCAGTGGGGAAGACGTATTTTGCCCGAAGGCGTTTCCAGAAAACGATTCAAAAAGAAGAAAAAGCTGACGGGGCGGACCCACCCGTCGGGTTTGAAAACGAAAGCAGAGCTTTGGCACCAGAGGGCCACGGCGATCCACGGCGAGGCAGGAGGATCGGAGGTTACCAACGTGTTCAGGGCGTCATTCCGCGTTGGTTGGTGGTGGTGGTGGTCGCCGGCGAGCACCACATCGACGGCGGCCCTTGCTCCGGCGGACGGTGGTTCGGGGGTTGATGGATCTCGCCGAGGAGGACTGCAAGGATCGAATTGAGGTGGGGATTAGAGCACTAGGTGTAAGAGAAGGCTACGGACGAGGTTTAGGCGCCGGAGATGGACTCACCGCAGTGAATCAAGCTAGAGGCCGAGGCGGATCGGGGCGGCCGGAGTTGAAGAAGAAGGGCCCCTCGGGGCTCTTCCAGTTGCTGGGCGGGGTCCAGAGAGGTGGTGGAGGTGTGCAGGGACGAGAGTGAGCTCGGGGTCCCCTTTTATAGGCGATCCGAGGCGATGGTCGCGAACGGAGTTCTCCGGCGACGTTTACGGTGGCGCAGGACATTGGTCGGGGTGGTTTTAGGGGTTGAGCGCCGTCGTGGGGGTTCACTGGGTCCGTTTAGGCGCTAAACGAGCCAGGATTGGGTGCTTTGGGTGTGCTCGACAGAATGGGGCGGCGCGGGCCCATCGGCGGCAGGGAGCACGCTCTGTGCTTGCCGGCCACGGTGACGATGCCACGGGCGTGCGCTGGCATGGCAGGGACACGTGGAGAGCCAGGGGGCGTTGGGCGGCGCCGGGTGGCGTGGCGAGCGGGCTCGGGCCCTCGCTGGCCGCCACGGGTGGCGCGGCCACCGCAGAAACTTCCAACGCCGGCGAGGCTCGTCGCCACCGACGCCAGGAATCGGCCAAGCGTGCATGCGGGGTGCTGACCAAGGGGAAGAGGCCGTGTGCATCGTGCCAGTGCACCTTTGCACGGGCAAGGGCCCTCCGGGCACCTTCAATGCAGACGGAGCGCTTGATGACCTCGAGCCTTGGACAGGCCTCCACCAGCCGCTGCACCAGCCCGAAATAGATCCCAGGAAGGGCCTCTTCGGGCCACAGCCAAACTATGAAGCCCTTCATGGCCTGTTCGGCCGCCTTGTGGAGCTCGACCAGCTGTTTCAGCTGGTCGCTCAAGGGCACAGGGTGTCCGGCCTCAGAATACTAAGACCAGAACACCTTCTCCGTCGAGCTGCCCTCTTCAGCTCGGTAGAATGCGGCGGCGTCGGATACGCTGCGGGGAAGATCTGCGAATGCCCCTGGAGAGCTCCGGATTCGGGTAAGTAACAAGTAGTTTACTTTTATATTTCTGCTTTGCATAAAGAATGCCTTACCCGCTGCTATCTTCCTCATCTCCTCCAACTCTTGGAGGGCCTTTTGGGCTTCGGCCTTGGTAGACTTGGCGGTCTCAAGGGCCGACGCGAGCTCGAATGCTTGCGCCTTTGACTCAAGCTCCAAACTCTCATGTTTCTTCATGAGAGCCTGAAGCTCTTGCTGCACCTCGCCGACCTGAGCCCCAAGTCTCTCTCGCTCGGTGCGCTCCGCGGCCGTTATCTTTTCGGCCTCAGACAGCGCCTGCTTGAGGGTCGCCACCTCAGTCGTGGCCCCTACAATAAGCAGTACAATCCTGTTATTTTTTGCAATCACGGCTTTTTATAGGCACTTTTTCTGTAAGGCATTTCTTACCTTCTTTTTCCTCGAGCTGCCGCTTGGCAAGGCCGAGCTCTTGCTCGGTCCGCCCGAGGTCCTGTTTCAGGACACCCACCTCCGCAGTCAGTGCGGCGGTAGATAGCAGCGAAGCCTGCATACGCATATTGACTCTTTTTTGTTAGACTCCTGCGAAATTTAATAGATCCTCTATTCGGCTTTTCTTTCCGAACGCCAAAAAGAGCATCAGGGGCTACTGTCTATGTGGTTATATTCTTGCATATTTTTTGCTTACCTCAAAGCCTGTTAGAAGGCTAGCGCAAGCTTCGTTCAGTCCGCTCTTGGCAGACTGAACCTTCCGGATCACCGTACTCATAATAGTATGGTGCTCCTCATCGATGGAGGCGCCGTCAAGCACCTCCAGCAGATTGTCCGGCGCCTCCGGTTGGACGGAGGCCGCCGGCTCAGAAGGCTTGCTCCTCTTGGAAGGAGTTCGCCTACCGCGGTCCGGAACTGTTGAAGATTCTGGCGCGGTGTCCGGCACAAAGCCGAACTCGGAGCCCTGGGGGGTCTTGTCCCCTTTATTCCTGGGATCCGGGAGGTCGCCTTTCGGCTCCTCCAGGACCACCTCCTCCTGCCCCGGAGCTCATTGCGACACCACTTCGGCGTCGTCTGCAGTGCGGGGGGAGACAGCGGGCGGAACTGAGTTCACGTCCGAGAATCCAGGGAGCCGCTCGACGAATCGTCGAGTTCGGCCCGGGGCGGGCTGCACAATTATGTTCGGCATTATGGAAAGCTGAACGACCTAGGAATATCATGAGTCACTCTAGTATCCAAATACTTACGATTTCGCCGGACGCTTGGTCCTATTCGAACACTCCTCGTCGTCCTTGTCGGCGTCAGGGGAGTAGTCCGGCGGAGGGGTCTTCCTCTTTTTGGACCCTCCAGCCTCCCCCATTGGGGTGGCCTTCCCTTTTTCTCCTCCCCCCGCTGGAGGGGGAGAGGTTTCTTCTTCCTCCTCCTCGTTGTCACGGGGGGAAAGCGTCTCGGACTTGTCAGATGACGAGTCCGACACCACCACGTTACGGGCACTCTTTCGGGTCCCCGTGGTCTTCTTCTTCTTGACCTTCTTCTCCGGCACCACATAAGGAGCCGGAACCAGCAGCTTCACTAAGAGAGCAGGGGCTAGGTCTTCGGGCAAGGGAGCCGGACAGTTAACTGGTCCGGATACCGCCTGCCAAGCCTGTCAAAGGTAAGGGAGTTTAGATCCCGCATAGAGTCAACTATGAAGAAAAGAGCTTAATATCCTGTAAAAGGTGAAGATAGCTTAACTCACTAGCGTGACGCTGCGAGCTGTATCTGCGGTCCTCGGAAGCGGATGTTGGAGCCTCGGTGCCTTTGATTAGCACCTTCCAGACGTCTTCATACATCATGTCAAAGAGCCTGTTGAGGGTTCGATGCTGCGCCGGGTCAAACTCCCACAAATTAAAGTCCCGTTGTTGGCACGTGAGGACTAGACGAATGAGCATGACCTGGACTACATTGACAAGCCTGATTGGCTTGTTTACCAGGGACTGGATGCATGTTTTCAGTCCGGTCACCTCTTCTTTGTTACCCCACGACAGGCTCGTCTCTTTCGAGGACGTGAGCTGCGTGGGGGGTCCGGATCGAAACTCGGGGGCTGCGACCCATTCCGGATCGCGTGGCTCGGTGATGTAAAACCACCCGGCTTGCCACCCCTTTAGGGTCTCCACAAAGGAGCCCTCGAACCATAGGGCGTTGGCCATCTTGCCCGCCATGGCACCTCCGCACTCCGCCTGGCTATCGTGCACCACCTTGGGCTTGACGTTGAAGGTCTTGAGCCAGAGGCCGAAATGGGGGCGGACGCGGAGGAAGGCCTCACACACGACGATAAACGCCGAGATGTTGAGGATGAAGTTCGGGGCCAGATCGTGGAAATCCAGACCGTAGTAGAACATGAGTCCCCGGACGAATGGGTGGAGTGGAAAACCCAGTCCGCGGAGGAAGTGGGGAAGGAACACTACCCTCTCATGGGGCCTTGGGGTGGGGAGAAGCTGCCCCTTTTCGGGAAGCCGGTGCGGGATGTCCTTGGACAGGTATCCGGCCTTCCTCAGGTTTTTCACATGGACCTCCGTGACGGAGGAGACCATCCACTTGCCTCCCGCTCCGGACATGGCTGGAGAAGGTTGAGGTGGGAAGTGCGGGCTTGGGTGCTGGAGCTCAAGTGCGCAGGAGATGGATAGGCAAAGGAGGAAGAAGGCGTAGGTAAGAAAGGTGGATCCTTATCCCCATATATGGGCAGATGCGGTTGTGCGTCCCCACCTGCCTAATAAAACTCGCTTGCCTCCCAAGCGCAATGGTAAATGGCGCGGTTGGGTTACCCACGTCCGTATTGATGAGAATCCCGTAAAAAGGGCACACGATCTCTGCTTTGATAAGACGTGCCAAGGAAACCGCCTCGCAAAACGTGCTGAGGTGGAAAAGTAAAAACGATTCGTAAAGGACTTAGCCGTAGTGTGATGACGCACTACGGAATGCGTCAGCAGATTTGATTTGTGTTAATATTATTCTCTCTATGGCAATATGTGGAAATTTATTTTGCAGAGTCGGACACTATTCTTGGTATTTACAATCTTCTATGAAGGACTTGGAGGAGGAACCCGCCTTGCAATGTCGAAGCCAATCTGCGCGCCGGACTCGTCGTCATTGAAGTCTGGCTCAGGAGCTACTGAGGGAGTCCTAGATTAGGGGGTGTTCGGGTAGCCGGACTATACCTTCGCCGGACTCCTAGACTATGAAGATACAAGATTGAAGACTTCCTGCCGTGTCCGGATGGAACTTTCCTTGGCGTGGAAGGCAAGCTTGGCGACGCGGATATTCAAGATCTCCTACCATTGTAACCGACTCTGTGTAACCCTAACCCTATCCGGTGTCTATATAAACCGGAGGGTTGTAGTCCGTAGGACAATCAACTCCATACACAACATTCATACCATAGGCTAGCTTCTAGGGTTTAGCCTCCTTGATCTCGCGGTAGATCTACTCTTGTACTACCCATATCATCAATATTAATCAAGCAGGAGTAGGGTATTACCTCCACCGAGAGGGCCCGAACCTGGGTAAAAACATTGTGTCCCTTGTCTCCTGTTACCATCCGGCCCTGACGCACAGTTCGGGACCCCCTACCCGAGATCCGCCGGTTTTGACACCGACAATTGCCTTATTGCACCGATGACAACTTACTTGAAGAATCTTATTCAATCCTTAGGTAGGTATGGTGGACTCTAGAAAATAAAGATTTGGGTTTAAGGGTTTTGGGATGAACAAGTAGTATCTCTACTTGGTGCGGAATTTTTGGCTAGCAAAGATGGGGGGCAAGCACCACATGTTGAAGGATCTATGACAATATGACTTCTATGTGAATATGAGAAAACATAAATCATTACATTGTCTTCCTTGTCCAACGTCAACATTTTTTGGCATATAATATTTTGATGGGGGCTCACAATCACAAAAGATTTCCAAGATAGTGTGTTTGCATGTGAAAGTTCTCTTCCTTAGCACTGGTGCGCGTCGGTCCTAAACAAACAGTTTTTTACCCCTTTCCGCGACGACATTTGGAACCGTCGCCAAGTGAGTGTGGGCGATAGGGGGGTCGTTCCCACACGGCCTAGAAACAGTTAGGGATATGCCCTCCTGGCAAACACGCTCGGCAAAATGAGGTCGTGTGCGACCGGTGAGCACTCAAATATAGAAATACGTACAACAGTGCTAAAAAAAATACAATTATACAGGCAAAATCATTTCCGGTCGTAAGTACATCCCACACAGTCAGTCACCACTAAACGTTTCTGTTTGTATATACATCCCACGCAGTCACTACAAGAAAAACGTTTGCGCAAGGTGGCGTAACGCAAACAGTTTTGAAGAGAATGTCGTGTGTGATAGTTCATTGATCCAACACGGTTTATTCCTAGAAACTGTGTGCGTTGCCTTAGGTCATCGCCCACGGTGTTTTCTCATTAACCGTTTGCAATAAGAAAACCCAATTAGCAAGCTAATTGGCCAATTAGGGGGCTAATTGGCCTATTATTAATAATCCATTTACTAATCTAATTGACATTCATATTAAGCACATAATATATTCCATTTTCATATTAAGGAAGCAGGATTTTGATACGTCTCCGTCGTATATACTTTTCCAAACACTTTTGCCCTTGTTTTGGACTCTAACTTGTATGATTTGAATGGAACTAACACAGACTGACGCTGTTTTCAGCAGAACTGCCATGATGTTGTTTTATGTGCAGAAAACAAAAGTTCTCAGAATGACCTGAAACTCCACGGGATGCCTTATAGAAAATAATAAAAAAGCCTCGCCAAAGATGAAGACCAGGGGGCCCACACCCTGTCCACGAGGGTGGGGGGCGCGCCCCCTAGGGCGCGCCCCCCTACCTCATGGGCCCCCTGGAGACCCTCCGACGCCAACTCCAACTCTATATATTTGCTTTCAGAGAGAAAAAATCAGAGAGAAGAAATCATCGCGTTTTACGATACGGAGCCGCCGCCAAGCCCTAAAACCTCTCGGGAGGGCTGATCTGGAGTCCGTTCGGGGCTCCGGAGAGGGGGATTCGTCGCCGTCATCATCATCAACCATCCTCCATCACCAATTTCATGATGCTCACCGCCGTGCATGAGTAATTCCATCGTAGGCTTGCTGGACGGTGATGGGTTGGATGAGATTTACCATGTAATCGAGTCAGTTTTGTTAGGGTTTCATCCCTAGTATCCACTATGTTCTGAGATTGATGTTGCTATGACTTTGCTATGCTTAATGCTTGTCACTAGGGCCCGAGTGCCATGATTTCAGATCTGAACCTATTATGTTTTCATGAATATATGTGAGTTCTTGATCCTATCTTGCAAGTCTATAGTCACCTATTATGTGTTATGACCCGACAACCCCGAAGTGACAATAATCGGGATACTTCTTAGTGATGACCATAGTTTGAGGAGTTCATGTATTCTCTATGTGCTAATGCTTTGTTCCGGTTCTCTATTAAAAGGAGGCCTTAATATCCCTTAGTTTCCAATAGGACCCCGCTGCCACGGGAGGGTAGGACAAAAGATGTCATGCAAGTTCTTTTCCATAAGCACGTATGAGTATATTCGGAATACATGCCTACATTACATTGATGAATTGGAGCTAGTTCTGTGTCACTCTATGTTATGACTGTTACATGATGAACCGCATCCGGCATAATTATCCATCATTGATCCGATGCCTACGAGCTTTCCATATACTAGTTTACGCTTACTTACTTTCCTGTTGCTGCTGTCACAATCACTACAAAACACCAAAAATATTACTTTGCTTTCTTTGCTCTTTTGTTACCGTTGCCACCACTATCATATTACTTTGCTACTAAACACTTTGCCGCAGATACTAAGTTTCCAGGTGTGGTTGAATTGACAACTCAGCTGCTAATACTTGAGAATATTCTTTGGCTCCCCTTGTGTCGAATCAATAAATTTGGGTTGAATACTCTACCCTCGAAAGCTGTTGCGATCCCCTATACTTGTGGGTTATCAAGACTAATTTCTGGCGCCGTTGCCGAGGAGCATAGCTCTATTCTTTGAGTCACTTGGGATTTATATCTGCTAGACACTATGAAGAACTTGAAATACGCTAAAACAACAATTTATCCCTCAACTACGAGGGGAGGTAAGGAACGGCCATCTAACCTTGCACTTGATTCAGCTTCTGTTATGAGTAAGCTTGCGACACCTAAACCTGCTTCTGCTATTCGTTCCGATATGTCGCATGTTATTGATGATGCCACTTCTGCTATGCATGATACTTATGATGAAACTGCTTCTATGCCTGATACTACTGTGCCCCTTAGTGAATTTCTTGATGAACAAATTGCTAGGGCTAGAGAGAAAGAAATTATTGAATCTGATTATAATGATGAAAGTGATGATGAAGATATGCCTGTTATTCCTCAGGGTTATGTTTTTGATATGGAATCTTCTGCCGCTATTTTAGCTTGCAAGGATAGATATGAGCTCAAGAGGTTATTAGCTAAATGGAACAAAGAATCACTTAGAGATAAAATGAAACCTGACCCTGATTTTGCTACTTCACCTATCTGTGTTCCTGATAAGGATTATGAATTCTTTGTTGATCCTGATATAATTACCTTGGTTGAATCTGACCCTTTTCGTGGTTATGAATCTGAAACTGTAGTGGCACATCTTACTAAATTAAATGATATAGCCACCCTGTTTACTAATGATGAGAGATCTCACTACTTTTATATCCTCAAAATATTTATGTTCTCATTAAAGGGTGATGCTAAGATATGGTTTAATTCTCTTGATCCTGGTTGTGTGCGTAGTCCCCAGGATATGATTTATTACTTCTCTGCTAAATATTTCCCTGCTCATAAGAAACAAGCTGCTTTAAAGGAAATATACAATTTTGTGCAAATTAAAGAAGAGAGTCTCCCACAAGCTTGGGGGAGGCTTCTTAAGTTACTTAATGCTTTGCTTGATCATCCTCTTAAGAAAAATGAAATACTTGATATCCTTTGGACTAACCGATGCTTCCAGAGATTACCTGGATGGTTGTGCCGGTTCTCTTTTCAGGGAAAGAACACCGGATGAAGCTGAAATTCTATTGAATAATATGTTGACAAATGAAAATAATTGGGCACCTCCTGAGCCAGCTCCTGAGCCAACTCCTGCTACAATTAATGATCCTATTCTTAAACCAACTCCGAAGAAGAGAGGTGTTCTATTTCTCAGTCTCGAAGATATGCAAGAGGCAAAGAAAACTATGAAAGAAAAAGGTATTAAAGCTGAAGGTGTTAAGAATTTACCTCCTATTGAAGAAATACATGGTCTTAATCTACCACCTGTTGAAGAAACATATGATCACAATCCCTTGTTTATTGAAGAACCTCCTGACCCTGATATCCCGACACAGGTAGTAAAGGTAAATTCTCTCTATAGATATGATAAAGCTAAAGTCCCTCCTACTAAAATTGCTAGTCAGTGCTTGGATGAGTTTGATAATTTTATGTTTAAGCAAGATGATTTCAATGCTTATTTTGGTAGACAATTAAAACAAAATGCTTATATGATTAAACGCTTGGGTGATTATATGGCTAACATTAGAGGTGAACTTAAACTTGTTAGCAAACATGCTTCTATGGTTACCACTCAAGTATAATAAGTACTTAAAGCTCAAAAAGAAGTGCTTGATGAAATTAATAGTAAGAAAAATGATTATGCTGTTAGAGTGGCTACTAGAACTGGTAGAATGACTCAGGAACCTTTGCATCCTGAAGGCCTCGTTTGAAATGGAGGGATTTAGGAGGATTTGAGGTGTGGAGATTGGAGGGGATTTGGTGAATCCCTACTCTCCACCCAATCTCCTCAATTCCCCTTGCAATCAATCCCCTTCCTGAAAAAACTCGTTTGGTAGGTGGAGAGTGGAGGAGGCATGCACTGCCGCTGCCCTCGAGGTTCTGCTTTTACAAGGCCCTCGACTAGAGTTCTGAACCGCGCGGGTACGAGGGGATTGGAAGGGATCGGAGGGGGTTTGGCTGTGCAAACTGTTGACACTCGAACACGTCCCGTGTACCCTCGATGCCGGGGGTGATGCACCGCAGCTCACGTCGAAGGACACCCGACTGACAGCGCGATACGCAGGACAGTCGGTGGGCGCTTTTGCAGACCCGAAACCCCGCGCACCCGGGAGGGACCCCGTCAGGGATTGCGGCGGCTATGGGCTGCCCTAGGTCCATGCGCTCACCCCTAGAGCCTCGTGGATCGCTGCCCTCCAACGCGAAGAACGAACAAAGAACGAGAAAGAAAGATACAAGGGTAATTGATAGATTGGTTCGATTGGTGTTGTTCAATCGGCCGTCACCCCTTAGGTATATAAGAGGAGGCTGGACTTCCCGTGCAAGAAAAAGGCTTGGATTCACGTCCAAAACCCTAGTCAAATTCAGATTGGTTTTATCCGAACTTTCCAAAACTGTTCGATTTAAACTGGCTGCACTTTGCGGGTCTTTTTTGTGATGGTAAACGACTTCGGATGGAAACGGGTCCAAAAGAAATTTTGACCGTTTCGACAAGACGAACAACTTTCGTGTTGAAAGTTTTTTCATCAGAGGTTATCCTGAAGGTCAAATCGCTCGCGCAAAACAACTAATTATTCACGCAGCTCATCAGACATACCCACGTATGTGTCTGGTTCCGAGCGTCATATTTTGCTCACTGGAGGGCCGCGCTGTGCGGGCTCTAACTTTTGCATACGACCTTGGATTGGGACGATCTTTATATCAAAATCGGTCGCTTCAACGAGACGCACAACTTCCGTGTAGAACATGTTTCCATCCGAGATCATCTGAATAACCTTTTTAGCCCATCTTCAACTTCTCGTCCGATTAACTATCACAACCTCCAACCCGGCAAGTTTTCCATCCGAGTAAGCTTTCCACAGCGGCAATGTTTCTACCCGGCAAGGTTTCACTCTGGCATGGTTTGTACTCCGGCAAGGGTTCCTCCCTGACAAGGTTTCTCCCCCAGCAAGATTTCACACCGGCAAGCTTCCACACCGGCAAGCCTTCACACCGGCAAGCCTTCAAACCGGCAAGATTTTACCCCGGCATGCTGCTTTATGATCGTGCCACTTTTGAGCGTCAACACATGCCCCCCTGTTTTTCGTTAAAGCTAGCGTGCCGAAAAATACTTGTACCAAGTTTGTTCTAAGGACGATGTTAACACTCCATCAGCCATTTATACGTTCTTAGGACGATAAGTATATATCGACCATGTCTTGTGTGAACTTTCTGATGCAAACTTGGGTGAAACCTTCTCAGCTTCATTAACAATCCGGTGATAAAGTTCCATAGATATGTATCTCAATGTCATCCTCCGAACCATATTGTTCACCCTTTTGCTAGGATTTTGTAGACAATCAACAATAAACTTTCTCCAATCCTTACTTTCGCCTGCATAAAAATTTCATCAGTGGCCGAAGCTATGGACTTCGGTTCAGCCTTACCTATGTTGACGAGACTAAGCATC
Source organism: Aegilops umbellulata (assembly GCA_032464435.1). NCBI lineage: Eukaryota > Viridiplantae > Streptophyta > Magnoliopsida > Poales > Poaceae > Aegilops > Aegilops umbellulata. The sequence continues at coordinate 374,626,044 of CP136059.1, read as the reverse complement.
GGCTATTGAGAGAAATGCAATACAACATGATGGACATGGTAGCCGGATGCTTGCTATGCCAACTCTCTCCAATTTTCATGTCTAAATATATGAACAATTTTAATGCAACCCAAGGTAAATTCTTCATCTAGACATACCCCAAGATAAACTATAAGTGATTCGTCAAAACACATTGATAACCCTTGGATATTTGTTGCACTACTCATAACGAATCACCAAAAGCCTCAATATGTATAGAACCTATAGCAAGTAAAAGAGTCAATCCGAATAACAATGCATATTCGGCCTTGATTAATCGTGCATAAAAATATTCTAAGCGGCACGAGGCTTCAAAAAATAGTACCATAAAGAAATATATAAACAACACCAACACTTTGGCCATTGCTATGAATTGAACCATCAAAACATAATCTCCATAGTACTAGAGAGACAAGGCTAATATTAATATTATGCATGACATCAATCCGATGTTTAGTAACAAAATCAACTATGATTTGGCCTCTTATAGATCTCAAAGATGCATAAGCCAAATCATATCCAAACAAAGTATAAGCCCACCAACCAATTCTGTAGCTATGAATTGGTCTATGCAGCATATATTCAATGACATCGGTCATAATGTCTCAACTCCATTCAATCATAATATAGGCATACATATAAATTTTCATGAGCACGTACCTTGTCTCGCTCTCCAATCAAACTAAGGACGGTGTTAGAATACTACATCGGCCATGCATTGACATACTCTTAGGACGATAGATAAATATCGACGATTACCATGTAAACTTCATTGAAAGCACATATAGCCGAAATAAACAAATGAAATGACAAATAAAGTATTTCGGCCCTTTGGATCAGCAACAAACTTGTAGCTAATCAAATGTATAGTGACTTGGTAATACCCTTTCATGACGTAAGAAATTATATTGCATCCATGGATTAAAATGAGCCCATTGAGGGTTACCAATCATACCTGATGACGAATTTCATGGCATAGGCGTTAATGGCATAGTTGAAGAATATGGATAATGTGTAGACCAAAGATGTTGAAACCTTCGGCTTGGTCCTTCATAGTTTTTACTCTTTTCCTTCTTCACTTTTGCCGCACTTCTTGTAATGGAGGCTTGCACATAATTCTTATTTTGAGCACTTCCTTTGGGAACCCATGCCATGTTCCTTTCTTCAAGTTCTTGTGCACTAAGTTTGTGTAATTCCCTCTTTTACCAATACGATAAGCCGAGTGGGCATCTCGGCTGTGATTCTGTTTTGACCAATGGCAATTCCTTTTTGGCCTTGTGCACTCTCAACTTCTTTTCTTCAGATTTGGCACTTTGACTCTCAATAATTGGTTGCTTCATCTCATTGCCTTTTGTAGCCAATGTCAACACTTTAATTGGCTCTTTATTATTTGAGATCAAATCTGAAGTAGCACACTTACGACCATCTCTTTTCACGCGGTAGACTTGCTTGACCACCTCTTTTTTCATCCATGGTGTCCGGACCGATTCCTTATAATTGAAACGGTCTTTAACATGTGACTGTTCAAATGTTGATCTTCTCGGAGCTGCATAATATTGGTGAGATGGTCTAAAATAAGATGGAGAATGTGCCCTTGTATCATACCTGTCCCATGATGAATATGGATCTACATTAGCATAGGGAGGCATCCACGGCATTGGCATTGGTGGCCCAAAATAAGGATATGAATATGTTGCATTGAAACTCTCACTTCGCCAATACCGATGCTCATATTTGCGCCTTGGGGGTGATCTTGGTTTCTTTGCATGATTGGGCGGATAAGCATTCTTCTCTTCACTCTTCTTTTGATATTTCTCCAATGGTTCAGCGGAGGTGATTTTTTATCTTTTACACTTGCGTTTATTTCGGCCTTTGTTTTCTTTTGGTTTGCTTTCATCGATTGTTGGATTTGCTTGCTGCCCCCCAGTCCTTGGCGTCTCCATTGTAGCTTCGATGGAATTCTTGCCCTCAAGATTATGTTCATTATGCTCTTCGACAACTTCTTTACTTGAAAGCTTGATCCCATCACCTGCAGTTTTTACCTTCTCTTCAAATGGATCGGCTTGAAGCAGCCGATGCAAAAACTTTCTACCATCGGGACCAATCGGAATAGACTGGTCATCTCTTGGTGTCTCAACAAATTTCAATCGTCCTTTATCAATGGCCGATTTAACTATTTGATGAAAAATGTTACAATCCTCAAAATTATGCTTGGACGAATCATGCAACTTACAATACATTCGTCCCTGGACAGATGGCTCAACATGGTGATCAAGAATTCTAATATAATTATTCCTCAACAACAAATCAAAGATTTGATCACACATGTTTGAATTAAAGGTAAACTTTTTATTTTCTAGCCGATCTTACTGTAAGAACAGCTTTGGAATTAAGCAAACGAATGGTTCAGATTTTGCACCACACCATTTGGCTACGCATTGTGTTTTGCACTCTATTTCCGATGTCTTTGGGTAAGATATTATACTAGCATCGGTTTTCTTAACAGAATTTAACCTTGGCTTTAAATTTCTAAAACGAAAATAGTTAGAACATACATGTCTCAATTGAGACCAAGTGCAAGCCAAGTATGAAATAAGCAAAGCTACCCAAATAGATATGAACTTTAGATAAAGCAACGGGGAAAGCTTTGGTTGTAATAATAAGTCACTATCGGTCTTTATAAATGGCGTAATGGGTTGACCGATATGCTCAATAACAACTTTATTGCTAGCAAGTAAATTACCCTTCTTCATTGGTCTTTCAAAATTACTTATGAGGATTTTTCTAATAGGTGCATCAACAATAAAGTCCTGACCAAATCTGAAAATAGGTAAATTACTTGCTAAACATACCTCTTCAAATATGTTGGGAGAGCACGATGGTGGTGTGACTTGAACAATATCTTGTTCCGCCTTTGGATGGCTCCCCAGCGCCTCTTCATCATCTTTTTCTTGATTCCGTGCATCATTACATTGAAGATTTTTGTCGGTCGAACTTTGTTCGGCTACTTGTTCTTGTCCTTGAAGTTCATAAATTTCTCTGGCACGAAACTCATAGGGCAGGAAGTAGGTTCCATTAACTTTAGAAAAATCAAGTATGGTCGCTTTGCTATGCTTTCCATGCCCTTTCTCAATAATGCTTGCCTCTTTGCATTTGATGGATTCGGAATATATACTTCTTGATTCGGCTCTTTTAACCGGAGCAATTTCATGTTCTGAATCATCTTTCTTTACATTGCTTCTACCAATTGGCAATGCTTCTTTCACTTGAGCCAATTCTGTTTCTTTTTGTTTCTGGCGGCGAGCGGCGAAATTGGCTTTAATCTTTTTCTCAATTTCAGCCCACTTTGGATACGATTGCCCCCCAATGCTTTTAGATTCTTTCGGCAATGGCACATGGGTGTTGCCGAAACTTTGCAATCGTGTAGGGGCTGTATAATATGATGTAGTATTAGGTGAAGGCATATGCATTGTTGTAAAACCATATTTTTGCTCGCCAATTTTATCAATTGGCAAAGATTCATCTTCTTGAAAAACTCTAGCTTTTATTGCAGCATAATCAGGAAACAACCCCTTTTCATATTGTTCAAGGCAAAGAGCACTAATCCTCTTGTTTTGTGCCAAGCTCTTTTTTAATGCAGGCTCAACCGCTTCTGGAAGGGATTGCTCCGCAACGCTTTCAGATTCTTTCGGCAATGATTTGTGAGTGTTGCCGAAATTCTGGAATTGCGTAGAGTATGCATTATATGCTACAGTATTTGATGACGCCACATGTGTTCCTGTAAAATTTTCACTTATTCGGCTGTGACCATGAAGATGCGGGGCCGAATTATGAACATCTACAGTTGCATACGGTGCTGAAAAATTACTAACATGAGGTGTAGCATATGATGGTTGAGAGTAACTGGCCGAATAGCTACTAGTAGAATGGCCAATTCTCCCATCTATTGGCAAGGTTGGATTCACATATTGCAAATCAGTTGCCGATGAATAAAAAGGTGAAACACTTTCTTGTATGCTATTGGAAATTTTAACATGAGGTGTTTCAAATTGATTAACCAAACCCATCATGTTGTTCATCGGCATATGGATTTGTGGGTTTGCCGATGCATGAGAGTTTGGATACATATGTTGTACGTTGCTAAAATCATAAGAATTTGAAGCATGAAAATTGTTTTTCATCGGCCCTTGCGCATAATTAGATGCATGATTGATAAAACTAGGGCTAGCCGATACATTATGCTCATTAGGTGATCCAGCAACAACATATGAATTATTTGCATCTACAAAGGGGAATTCGGTATTCATATTACCTTTGTAGATTTCAGCAACTTGATGATGATCTCTTCGTAGCAAGAACGGGCCAGAGACCGTTCGAAGCTTCTTCCCCAGCAGAGTCGCCAAAAAGTGTGTTGACACACGAACATGTCCCGTGTACCCTCGACGCCGGGGGTGATGCATCACAGCTCACGTCGAAGGAGACCCGACCGACAGCGCGATACGTAGGACAGTCGGCGGGCGCTTTTGCAGACCCGAAACCCCACGCACCCGGGAGGGACCCCGTCAGGGATTGCGGCGGCTATGGGCTGCCCTAGGTCGATTTGCTCACCCCTAGAGCCTCGTGGATCGCTGCCCTCCAACGCGAAGAACGAACGAAGAACGAGAAAGAAAGATACAAGGGTAAGGGATAAAAGTAGATGAACACAAAAGTGTAATTGATAGATTGGTTCGATTGGTGTTGTTCAATCGGCCGTCACCCCTTAGGTATATAAGAGGCGGCTGGACTTCCCGTGCAAGAAAAAGGCTTGGATTCACGTCCAAAACCCTAGTCAAATTCGGACTGGTTTTATCCGAACTTTCCAAAACTGTTCGATTTAAACTGGCTGCACTTTGCGGGTCTTTTTTGTGGTGGTAAACGACTTCGGATGGAAACGAGTCCAAAAGCAATCTTGACTGTTTCGACGAGACAAACAACTTTCATGCTGAACGTATTTTCATCAGAGGTTATCTTAAAGGTCTCGCGCAAAACAGCTAATTATTCACGCCGCTCATCAGACATACCCATGTATGTGTCTGGTTCTGGGCGTCATATTTTGCTCACTGGAGGATCGCGTTGTGCAGGCTCTAACTTTTGCATACGACCTCGGATTGGGACGACCTTTATATCAAAATTGATCGCTTGGACGAGACGCACAACTTACATGTAGAACATTTTTCCATCCGAGATCATCTGAATAACCTTTTGAGCCCATCTTCAACTTCTCATCCGATTGACTATCACAGCCTCCAACCCGGCAAGTTTTCCATCCGAGTAAGCTTTCCACACCGGCAATGTTTCTACCCGGCAAGCTTTCACACCGGCAAGGTTTCACTCCGGCAAGGTTTGTACTCCGGCAAGGGTTCCTCCCTGACAAGGTTTCTCCCCCGGCAAGATTTCACACCGACAAGCTTCCACACCGGCGATCTTTCTGTGCCGGCAAGTTTTCCACGCCGTCAAGCCTTCACACCGGCAAGCTTTCAAACCGGCAAGATTTTACCCCGGCAAGGTTTTCGCCCCGGCATGCTGCTTTATGATCGTGCCACTTTTGAGCGTCAACACAAACCCCGCCTATCAAATGGGCCGACGAGGTTTTGTGGGGCTTCTAGCCCTCCCGGGGTTCATCCTGTCCAAACCTCCTGAATCCTCCTACGCCAAACGAGGCCTAAAGGAAAAGCTAAAAGCTCTCCTATCTCGTGTGTTTCTCTTCTCTTGCACCTTGTCGAAAAACAGCGTGCACCAGGGACGCTTGTTTCCGTTGCAGGCATCAGTTCAATCTATCATGCTACAAGGAACCAACACTATTTTCCTTTTCTTCTTCTTTTAGGTCGTGAACGCATGTCATTTGAGACATTCACATGGGATTACATAATCGGTACGTTGTGACGGAACTAGACGCACACGATGAAATATATAGATATTCCTATGGTAGATTTATAAGCATCAGTATGGAGCAAAAGTGTTTGATGTTTTGTATGAATGGTTTGGTCTGAGCAATAAAGCCGACCACTCACGACCTACTTTTGGGATTTTTTTTGTATTATTGTATACTAGCAAAAGGGCCCGTGCGCGGGAGAAAAAAAATTATAATCTTGAATGGCCATGATCACATTTTTTTTGCATCACCGAGATACACTATCACTCTCAATTTCGGGAAATCATGAACATTTTTTAAACTTGTGAACATTTTTCAAATATATGAATACTTATACAAATTTGCAAACATATTCTAAAATCAAGAACATGTTTTGAATTCATGAACATTTTATAGTATTTACAAACATTTTTAGAAATTGTGAACATCTTTTAACAATTTTCTTGAATAGGCAAACAATTCTAAAATGGACGAACATTGTTTTAGAAATCGGTGGAACAATTTTTGAAATTCACGAACACTTTTTTGATTTTACTAACATTTTTTGAAATGCATGATCATTTTTTGAATCAGCGAACATTCTATGAATGAATAAACTGTTTTGTAAGTCACGAACAGTTTTTCAAATATTTGGTTATTTCCCATTCATGAACATTTTTTGAATGGTGATATTTTCTTCAATTTCATTAATATTCATACACGAATTATTAAAAAATCATGACCGAATTTTGATTTCATGAACATTTGTTTTTGAAATTTCGACCATTTTTGAGTCAGATTCTTTAATAAAATTGCAAATATTTTTTGAATACACAAACATTTTATGATTTATTAAAACTTTATTTGAAAATTATTTTCTAAATTTCAAATATTTTTTGTATTCCTAAATTAACTAAAGTAGAATAAACGGAAAAAGATAAAAAATGAAATGTTAAAAACAGGCCGCCCGGATATGGGCCGGCCCAGATTGGCGGGCCGCGCCTTATCCCTACCCGCAGAGCCCAGTATGGGAGGTCCCTACTACATGGGCCAGTCCAGACGGGGATTTCCCTGTGTGAAACATTTATACGTGACATTTGTGGGTAATTTCTTTGCCTAAAAAACATTGTGGGTAATTTCTATGACGTGCCATAAGAAGAAATAGCCTCTTTATTATTACTAGCAAAACGGTCCGTGTGTTGTAACGGGAGAAATAAAATTAAAATCTCTAATGACCATGACCATATTTTGCTGCATCACTGAGACACCCTATCACTCTCAATTTTGTGAAATCATGAATAATTTTTGAAATCACGAACATGTTTTAAAATTATTACACATATTTGAAATCATGAACCTTTTCCAAATTCATGATCACTTATACAAATTTTCGAACATTTTCTAAAATCAAGAACATTTCTCGAATTGATGAAAATTTTATACTATTTGCAAAAAAAATTAAAGATTCTGAACATCTTTATAAACAATTTTTTAATCGGCAAACATTCTACGGAAATTGATGGAACAATTTTCGAAATTCAAAAACATTTTTTGATTTAACTAACATTTTTGAAATACATGATCATTTTTTGAATCAGTGAACATTTTCGGAATGACTAAACTATGTTGTAAGTCAAGAAATAGTTTTTGAAGTTTAGGATATTTTTCCATTTATGAACATTTTTTGAATTTGCGATTTTTATTAATTTCATTAACAATTTTTGATACACAAACTTTTTAAAAAATCATGAATATTATTTTATTTCCGAAAAAAATGTTTTTAAAATTTTGAACATTTATTTTGTAAGCAAATGTTTTTTGCAAAACAGCGACCATGTTTTGAATCCACAAAGATTTTATGATTTATGAAAAATTTATGTCAAAATACTCATTTTTTAATTTTCGAATTTTGTTTGAAATCCCGAGCTATTTATAGTAGAAAAGAACAAAAACAGGAAAGAAAAATGAAATAGAAAACGAAATTAAAAAAACAGGCCAGCCTGAAATGGGCCGGCCCAAACATGCGTGTAGCGTCTTCTCCCAGCGTGCAGAGAGCATTATAGGAGGTCCCAACTGCAGGGCCGGGCCAGATGGGGGAATTCCCCTGTGTGAATTTTTTTATCACTTATATGTGGCATTGAACTCATGAAGCCTGCGCTATCCCGTCCAGCTAGCCGCCATGTCTGGCTCGGACAACCAGATGAACTTTCTTTCGTCCCTGTAAACATTTTGACTATATGATAAAAAGCTTCGGAATTTGTCTACATACTTTGCAACTTTAGAGATAATTTCCACGACGTACCACCAGAAGCGCAATAGCCCCTTTACTATTATTAGGTACTCTTTTTTCCTTGTGGAGGTTTGGAAATGGGAGAATTTCAATATAGTAACTCTCGGAAACTCTTATTGGACGAGAGAGATTTAATATGATATTGGCATGGGTTCTACCAACTAAACGAAGAAGTATTTGACTGGATAAACAGACAATTTCCTTTTATCGACGAACATTTTATGAAAATTGGTGGAACAAATTTTGAAATTCAATTTTTTTTGTGTTAACAAACATTTTTTTAACTTAACGAACATTTTTTGAAATACATGACCATTTTATTGAATCTGTGAACGTTGGCTGAATGAATAAACTAGTTTGTAAGTCATGAGCAGTTTTTCAATTTTTAGGATATCTTTCTCTTCATGAACATTTTTTCAATTGGTGAAATTTTGTTCAATTTCATTAACAATTTTTAGTGCACAAACCTTTTTAAAAAATCATGAACATTATATTTTACCAAAAAAGAAAATTGTTTCTTTACAAAATCGTGGACATTTTTTTAATTCACAAACATTTTATGATTTATGAAACATTTATTTCAATACAATTTTTTTAAATTTTCGCATTTTTCTGAAATCATAAATTAGTTAAAGTAGAAAAATCATAAACAGAAAAGAGAAAGGAATAATAGAAAACGAAGTTAAAAACATAAGCTGAACGAACATGGGCCGGCACAAACGGGCGCACTGCATCTTCTCCCAGCGCCTAGAGCGCAGTATTGAAGGTCCCTACTGCATGGGCCGGCCTAAGCGGGAGATTTATGCATCATTACACATTTAGATTTATGCATCTGTCAAATTTATTCATATATTATTTTCGATTGTACAACCATAATTTTTCTTATCTCTCTCGTTCCACTACATGCTCCTAGTCAATGATTTTTTTAATAATGGGTGTTTTTATTAACTCAAAATATAGCATCAAGCGAATACAAAACATAATGAGCCACACCCGTCTTTGCATAACTAAGATGCACACAGCCAAAAGCAGAAGTCTGACAAAAATAAGATAAGAAAATCGACATATCGACAACAGTGAGTCATATAGTACCGACACTATGCCTCTGTCGAAGGAGGTGGTGGAGCGATCCGGAGATTACACTGCCATCCATGTTGAGTAAATATCTCCCTGGCCATTTGCTCCAACCGCATAGACGCCGCCATAAACAACGGTTGGTACTTCATTCGGTGTAGCATACACCATGTAGGAAGCGAGTGCTTACTCTTAGTTACTGAATTATGTACACCAAATAAACCCATTTACACGTAGTTAATGACAAAAAAGTTGATGCTTGCTATGCAAATGTGTAGTACAAATTAAGAAGTGCAAGATAAAAAAAATGTTGGTCCTTGATTCGTTGTTGATCGTCAGCATGCCATCATCAATTTGTAGTTAATTATCATACAAATTGGCTCTTTCATAGAGTTGGAGGCTAGCTCCTTTGATCAGCACGCGCTTAAACACAAAGAGCACGTATATGTTTTGTCTCCGGAGTTCAACTCTTCATCGGCCATGTTTGTTAGTACGCCTGGAGGAAATGCCTTTGATTAGGGCATCTTTAACAGCTACCAGTAAATTTCCTCCCGTGTTCGTTCACTGATAGGGGATTAGTCCGCGGATACGGATACAGGAATCAGCCATCCAATATTGTCGCATATATTTCAGACACTTCTTTTTAAGAAAATAGGATGAAATTCATGCAAACATAGTGGATTTCATACAAACTGGACAAAAATATTTACATTTTGGAACTATATATTTTTTTACTAAAAACGCTATAGCCGGCGCCGACGAATATCCACTCCGGCGACATGGATACCCTTGACTAATCTACTGTCGGCCACAGCAGATCTCCAATGTCGTCCCCGTGTCCGGCAGTTGTGAGCCCTAAAGGTATATGCTTCAGCGCAAAGAGTGGCTCGCCTCCCTACCGCTCATCGAAGTGGAACAACCAGCTGATGCTTCAGCCGGTGGGGAAGGGTCCCTACGCTACACGGATTAGAGTTGGTTTTGGGTTGGGAACGACGGTGGCCTGCCAGAGGGCAAGACATTGGTTGTATACGCTGGTGTCACCTGGTGTGGCATTCGTGGGACCCAAGTGGTAGCACCTCCTCGATGATGGTGGCGAGCGCGGACGCGTTGGACACCACCTCGTCGATGTCCGTGCAGCCCACTTCTTTCTCTGTAGGAAGGACGCGGTTACGCTCGCGTTGACATCGGATGACTCGGTCACAGGCATGGGAGGGGCAGTACGACATGGCACCGTCAATGGCAGCCACGATGCCCGTGCCACCGTGCTTCCTCCCAGTGCCGACCTGGAGCAACTTGCCACTCCTCGGCTCGTGGCCGGCGGGCTTGACGGGCCACCTAGCCATTTTTTATGCCAGACAACTCTTCTTCCTGCTCGTCAGATGCCATGGAGAAAACTGTTCATGGAGGAAAATGGTGAGTGGAGGTGTGATGCGGTTCTTGCCCGACATCTGAAATTGTTTAAATAGCGAGGGGACACGAGGAGCCAACCGGCGTTCTGTTTAATGCCAACCGGCTCACGAATGAACATGTGGCCAGAGTAATTATCGTGGCACACACGCGGGTTTAATGATGGAAGGTGTGCAGTCTGCAAGAATGAGGCGAGGATGTGTTTTTAGCCGGCGTGCAGCGGGCGGCACCCTCGGCCGGCGCTCTGCTTCCATTCGGAGGCAGTGAGAGGTCGCGTCCACTCTACAGCGCATGAATGCGGGCAGCTGGCGCAGAGCGGGAACGCGTGCGGGCGAGGGAGGAGGGGGTTTGGGTGGGCACGGGTGGTCAGAAGCGGTCGTGGGTGTTGTTCGAACACCTGCAAAGCACCCACCATGTTTTTCTCCGGTTTGCGGGAGAAAATACGTCCAGACCTTTCAATGGACCGATACAGGCCCGCATTGGATGGCACAACACGTCCGGACCATGTGGTCCGGATGGTTGTGGACAGTTTAATTGAGGGTCGACGTTGGAGATGCCTTAGAGTTTATTAATCCATTGTGTTTTTCTAATCATAAAAAGCACTTATAATAAGTTATAAGGAAAGACACGTTTATATGTTAGGTTCAGACTGCAGCTTTCCTCTTACATATGCTTTAGTCTGATCCGACTGATTCCAATAGAGTGAGCCTAGCGTTGTTTTTTTGGAAACTCGCGGGATAAGGAGAATTGCATACACACTCTTTCAAGCAAATCACATCCAATCTTTTTAACTCATTTTTCTTCTTTTAATAATATAATAGATCATTTATGTTTTTCATCTCAAACAGTTGACATTTAATTTATATTGTAATCTGACGATAATGTTTGGATTTTACTTTCAAATATATTTGAAATGGCCATGATGGAATCACGTCCATTTATTTTATTATTATTTGAATTTGATTCAACAGATAAATAATGAGTAGAGGTCATGTCAACTTTTCTGAGAACTTTGCTAATCAAATATAATTTGTATTTAAAAACATCTATTTTTAGCATGCATGAAAAGCATAACACGTATCTTTTCACACATAATGAACGGTTGTCATAAGAACTCATGCCATGCCACAACCTCCCACCGACCCTGCCAACATTGTTGCAGCTGCACTAGCAAGCCTTAGCATAGATGATCATTTATACAATTTGCGTAAAACAAAATCACCAAACCCCTATATCCGGGGATGATTTCGTTACCAGGTTCACCCATTTGGTCGACGGCGACGTGGTAAATCGACTCCATGGTCTTTCTTGCCGTATTCTCTTACTGGGTATTCTCTTACGTGGTAAATCAACTCCATGGTCGCTCCTTCTTCCAGTCGCAATGGTCCACGACGAGCGGGGCGGCCTTCTCGCTCGCGTGGTGCTGTGGTTGGCAGGCGCGTTGGGTCGGGCCGGTCTGCTGCTTCGGCCGTTGCGTCGGATGATCTGAGTCCCATCCTTCCGACCTCGCTGTCGGCTCCCCATCTCCCTTTCAAGCGCCGTCTGTCATCTTTCCTGTAACCAGTCGAGGTGATGGAACCCAGGGACATAGCGGAGGCCGCGTCTATGAGGAAGGTGGAACCCAGGCCGTGGCGGCGTGAGGTCGACGCAATGGTCGTGGGCTCGAGCAGCTGGCTTGTGCAGTGCCGGCGTCAGTGGTGGATGCATCAAGGTGGTAAGTGATGTGGGGGACAGCCAGCGGTGGCCCGAGAAGGAGGCCCTGTGGTGCCGGCGGCCACCTCTTGATTTTTTTGCGCGGTGTGCCTCCGCTACCTCTCCCCCTGTCCCACCACGCCGGTGAACTCACGGTCCACAGCATCCGCCGGCGCCAGCATGTCGTGTCTCGAGGCATGCATGTATGGCAGGAGCAACGCGGGGAGCCGTAGGCCATCGTGCTGTCCCCAAGCCGGACAACCGGCCGTAGCTCCGCGGCGCTCTGCTCGAGACCGAGCAGTGATTGCTCGAATGAGTCGTACCTCGTACGCGTCGGCGAGCGTAAGAAACCGACCGCAGGTGTCTGCGTTGGCCTGCGGCAATGCCCTCGCCGAGCGCGGCCAGGACGGCCTGTACATGCGCGGCCCCGTATATACCGGTCCGCGGCGGAGCCCGACCATGCCTTGAGCGCGCGCACTCCGGCGTCAAGGCGCGTGTCGACTGGGTGACACTGACGGTGGCACGGCGGGCTCGCCGACCGGACGTGCACGTCCATCCTCTTCTCTGCGGCGCTTCCGGGTGTGAAGTGTTAATGATCATTTATACAATTTGCGTAAAACAAAATAAGATCTACAAACGAATAGAAGCTAGAACGTACCTTGGCATGCACACACATTGCAAGCCATACTAAGCTGATAAGTGTTAATAACTTGTACAACATATACAACACTTATGATAAGTAAAAGCAATTTGATGAGTCATGGTCTATCAAAGCAAGCCACATTACTAGTATAATCCATCTTAACAGGTCACACATGATTAAAATCTTGTTTGTGTGCAAGTCAAGCTTAACAACTTGTAGAACATTACAAAATTTATGTTTGCTAATAACTTCTAGAACACTACAACACTTGACATGTAAAAGGAATTTGATGAGTTATGGCCTACTAAAGCAAGTTATATTACTAGTCTTATCTACCTTAATAGGCCACACAAGATTACAATCTAAGTAACGTGCCAGCCATGCTTATCTAGTTTATGCGCAACAATTTGCAGAAAATTACAAACTTAGTTTCAGAAAAATAGGCAATCTAGATTAGTGTTTGAGCTGTAAAGTGAATAAGATGAGTCATGCGTGTTATCACACCTTTTTGGTTGTGGAATGATAGTGCAACAACAAGGAACTTTTATGAGCAGTCCAAGAATACACTTGTAAGTAGTGCCACCGAACACAACATACCGAATTATGATTTTGAGAAGCATCCAAGCACTTTACACACAAGCAAATGCCAATTGTGAAAGAGATCATGCCATGGCAGCTATGAATACGCCCGTAGCATGACGATCATCCTTCCTCATCCATCGTTCTCATAAATAGAGCGCATCATTTAAGCCAAGCAAGCAGTGGTCAATACAAATCCACCATGAAGACCTTTCTCATCCTTGCCCTCCTTGCTATCGTGGCGACCACGACCACAACTGCAGTTAGAGTTCAAGTGCCACAATTGCAGCCACAAAATCCATCTCAGCAACAGCCACAAGAGCAAGTTCCATTGGTACAACAACAATTTCCAGGGCAGCAACAACCATTTCCACCACAACAGCCATATCTGCAGCCGCAACCATTTCCATCACAACAACCATATCTGCAGCTGCAACCATTTCCACAACCGCAACTACCATATCCGCAGCCGCAACCAGTTCAACCACAACAACCATATCCACAACCGCAACCACAGTATTCGCAACCACAACAACCAATTTCGCAGCAGCAACAACAGCAGCAGCAACAACAACAACAACAACAACAACAACAACAAATCATTCAACAAATTTTGCAACAACAACTGATTCCATGCAGGGATGTTGTATTGCAACAACAAAACATAGCGCATGGAAGCTCACAAGTTTTGCAACAACGTACTTACCAGTTGGTGCAACAATTGTGTTGTCAGCAGTTGTGGCAGATCCCCGAGCAGTCGCGGTGCCAAGCCATCCACAGTGTTGTTCATGCCATTATTCTGCATCAACAACAACAACAACAACAACAACAACAACAACAACAACAACAACAACAACAACAACAACAACAACCGTCGAGCCAGGTCTCCTTCCAACAGCCTCAACAACAATATCCATCAGGCCAGGGCTCCTTCCAGCCATCTCAGCAAATCCCACAGGCCCATGGCTCTGTCCAGCCTCAACAAGTGCCCCAGTTTGAGGAAATAAGGAATCTAGCACTACAGACGCTACCTGCAATGTGCAATGTCTACATCCCTCCATATTGCACCGTTGCTCCATTAGGCATCTTTGGTACTAACTGAGAAGAGAAGAACTCTAGTACTAGATATATGAAACACCGTTTTCTTAGTCCATGGTTTGGTCGTTGTAGCGGTGAAAAAATAAAGTGACATGCACTATCATGTAAGAACCCGAACTATACTAGTTCAAACTTGGGAATAAAAGACAAACACAAGTCTTGTCTACATATGATTGTTTGTTTGAGTTCCATTCATGTTCCCATTCACAAGTTCACCCCTAATTATATACATTATGCATTAAGTAGATATTTATGTTGCATTAATCTAAAGATAACAAAATGAGCCTGAAATTTGAATTAAATTGAAGTATTTCTTGGACTTTCAAATGGAGTATTGTTAAAGTAGTAAGGACTATCCACATCCTTGGCTTGCCCTTGATCAATAATTTCCAGAGAAGCATTCAATTCGTCAATCAATTACATTGATTTTTGTGGCTGGTACTTCTCCTCAACATGAGTATATTCATCACGGCTACTCCAAATCGGTATGAATGAGGTACCGGTGCTCTGGAGCATTGCTAGCTAACTGCTTCTCATGTGAAGGGGTGCGGGCGCGGGAGAGGTGTTTCTGGTGGGACAGGGAAGTAAGAAGCGACCGTGGCAGTGGTCCAGACGGCCACAAAGCCCCTTAGGTTGTTTTTGGTTTACAGGAAAATGCACATCCAGACCGGCCTGCGGGCCGATATAGGACCATGTCGATGGCAAAACATGTCCGGATGGTTGCGAGTGGTTTGAGGGTTAGCTTTTGTAATGCCCGGTTAGTTATGCTATAGTAATTCCCTGCTAGTGATGCCACGTCACCATGAT
The DNA here is from genome assembly GCA_032464435.1 of Aegilops umbellulata. Taxonomy (NCBI): domain Eukaryota; kingdom Viridiplantae; phylum Streptophyta; class Magnoliopsida; order Poales; family Poaceae; genus Aegilops; species Aegilops umbellulata. The sequence continues at coordinate 374,610,546 of CP136059.1, read as the reverse complement.
TACTGTTGTTAACCTCACAATGATTCAATCCATTCAAATTCAAATTTAAAATAAAGGCAAACATGAAAAGTTTTCAAACAATAAAACTAAAATCTTCGAGAGGTGAAAAATAATGCATAAGTAATTATGGTGGAGAAACCACACTTTTATAAAATGTTTAAATACTCTAAAATGAATAAAACAGTGGCTTAAACTATTATTAAAATGCTTTTAAAATAGTAAAAATGTTCTAACTAAATTAATTTGGTACCAAACTTTTAGAGGCAGTGGTATATTTAGTAGAACTAATTTAGATGCTAATTATATAATTTACAAAATTAAAGTAATTAAAAAATAGGATAAAACAGAAAAGGAAAGACAAAACAAATAAAAGCAAAAGGGCGCAACTCCTCGCTGGGCCTCGGCCTAGCTGGCCACTGGGCTAGCTAGGCCGGCCCAGCCACCTGCCTTAACCCGCCACACCCCATCGAACCCTAGCCCGATCGCCCCACTTCCCCCACACCCCCTTGATGTCTACTACGCAACTTTATTCTTCTAGACACGTGTTGGGCCTCCAAGCGCAGAGTTTTCTAGGACAGTAGCAATTTTCCCTCAAGTGGATGACCTAAGGTTTATCAATCCGTGGGAGGCGTAGGATGAAGATGGTCTCTCTCAAACAACCCTGCAATCAAATACAAGAAATCTCTTGTTTCCCCAACACACCCAATACATGGCAAATTGTATAGGTGCACTAGTTCGGCGAAGAGATGGTGATAAAAGTGTAATATTGATGGCACAAATATATTTTTATAATCTGAATAAATAAAAATAGCAAGGTAGAAAATAGTAAACAGGCACAAAAATGGTATTGCAATACTTGAAAACAAGGCCTAGGGTCCGTACTTTCGCTAGTGCAATTTCTTAACAGTGCTAACATAGTTGGATCATATGATTATCCCTCAAAGTGCAATAAAGAATCACTCCCGAGTTCCTAATAGCGGAGAACAAAAGATAGAAAATGTTTGTAGGGTACGAAACCACCTCAAAGATTTCGTTTGATCTATTCAAGAGTTCGTACTAAAATAACACAAAGCTATTTTTCGTTCGATCTATCCTAGAGTTCGTACTAAAAAAACACCAAAGCAAATTCATATTCATAATACTCAATCCACACAAAGAACTAAAAGGAGACCCCAAAGTTTCTATCGGAGAAAAGATAATAAAAATGTGCATCATCCCCTATGCATAGATTACCCCAACATCGCCTCAGGAATCCGCAAGTTGAGTGCCATAACATATATCAAGTGAATCAATACGATACCCCATTGTCATATCAAGTATTCATACCGCAAGACATACATCATGTGTTCTCATTTCTGAATATTCAATCCGACAAGACAAAACTTCAAAGGGGTAAAGATTCAATTCATCACAACAAGAGTACACTAGTAGAAAAAGGGTCTAATGTGAGACACATTAGTGTGGGTGTGAAGTTGGCCCGGCACTAAAGGCACCATATGCATTAGTACCGGTTCGTGTTGAGCCTTTAGTACCGGTTCGTGCCACGAACCGGTACTAAAGGGGTAGTGGCAGGCTGGCGTCAGGCCGGGTCCCCACGAGCCCCTTTAGTACCGGTTTGTGACACAAAACGGTACTAAAGGTCTAACCTATAGTACCGGTTCGTGCCATGAATCCACACTAAAGGGGACAAGCCTTTAGTGTGGGTTCGTGCCAGGAACCCACACTAAAGGGGGCAATTTTCAAACTCTACCCCCCACCCCCCGTGTATCGCCATTTCAGTTTTGAAAAAATCAAAAGAAAATGAAAAAAACTTCAAAAAATAAAATCCTTCGATAGGTAGTTATATTACTACATCTATTAGTTAGGAAAATTTGAAAACTTAAATTTGGACATGTTTTGCAAAAAGTGTAGGGAAAATGTAAAACGGTTATAACTTTTGCATACGATGTCGGAAAAAACATATAATATATCAAAAAATTCAGAACAAAAATCCGCATCCGATGGAGAACGCCTACGGCCTGTTTCCAATTTTTTAGAATCCTCAAATTCCAAAAGGAAAAAAAGATATGGTCAAATTTCAGTTTTTTTTTTAAAAATTGGTTGAATCTGGTCAAACTACTTATTCAAGAAGTATTAATGTTACTACAAAATTATTCAAGAATATTAGTGTTACTAAATAGTTATTTCAATTTTTTGAATTTTGGTCAAATCTGGTCAAACTGTGGTCAAACTATGGTCAAACTTATTCAAGAAATATTAGTGTTACTAAATAATTACTGTTTTTTAGAATAATAGTTTCAAACTCAAACGGTGAAACGTGTGACCTAATGCTCAAGCTAAACTGCTGGGGGTTAATACGATTGACAGCTTACATTTGTCAGGAAAACAACAAGTGCAGACTTGGAATGTAGGGGGAATAGAACTCCGAAGTTAAGCGTGCTCAGGCTGGGAGACTGAGAGGATGGGTGACCGGCTGGGAAGTTAGGCGATTTGGAATGAGTGATCCACACTTCAGCAGTTAAGAGAGGTGATTAGAGACTAAATCATCAAATAATTCAGAAAAAATAAAAATCGAAAAAAAAGTCAATTTTTTTCCAAACAATTAAAAAAAAACCTTTAGTACCGGTTGGTAACACCAACCGGTACTAAAGGTCCCCATACCAGGGCGCGAGCTCACGCCACGTGGTGGCACTTTAGCGCCGGTTCGTGCCAAACCGGTACTAAAGGGGGGGCCTTTAGTGCCCACCCTTTACTGCCGGTTATGGAACCGGCACTAAAGGCCCTTACGAATTGGTTTTAAAGCTCCGTTTTCTACTAGTGGTATAGAGGAGAGAAACATCATATGATCCATCTATATTAACAAAGCCCATGATATAGATCACGAGAGAGAGAGAGAGAGAGATAGAGAGAGAGATTAAACACATAGCTACTGGTACAAACCCTCAGCCCCGAGGGTGGACTACTCCCTCCTCATCGTGGTGGCCGCTAGGATGATGAAGATGGCCACCGGAGATGATTCCCTGCCATAAAGGGTCTAGATTGGTTTCGGTGGATACAGAGCCTTGCGGCGGCAGAACTTCTGATCTAGGTTAACCCCAAAGGGTTTCGGAATATTTAGGAATTTATAATGCAAAGAGGGGGCGCGGGAGGCCACCGAGGTGGGCACAACTCACCTGGGCACGCCAGGTGGCCCTGGCGCGCCCTGGTGGGTTGTGCCCCCCTCGGGGCACCCCCAGGTGCTTCTTCAGCCCATTATTGGTCTTCTGGGCCATAGAAAATCTCCATGAAATTTCGTTGCATTTGGACTCCGTTTGGTATTGATTTCCTGCGATTTAAAAAACAAGCAAAAATATCAACTGGCACTGGGCACTGGGTCAATAGGTTAGTCCCAAAAAATGATATAAAGTTGCTATAAAATGATTGTAAAACATCCAAGAATGATAAAGTAATAGCATGAATACTTCATAAATTATAGATACATTCGAGACGTATCAGCATCCCCAAGCTTAATTCCTACTCGTCCTCGAGTAGGTAAATGATAAAAGAAATAATTTATGAAGTGTGAATGCTAGCAAAGTGCACAAGTTTGGTCAATGAAAATTTCAATCACTTCTCCTAGCATCATAACAACAACTATTTCTTATAAGACTTCTCATGATATAATGGCAACCAATTCACATGTTAAGGTTCAAACAATGAATTCTCTTGAAACTCAACAACTTATGTTCTCAGTCACCAAGCAATTGCAATTCAACTTATTCAACGGAGTTTAAGTAAGAGATCCACATACTCAACCATCTTATAGTCTTCTATGATTGCTAACACTCACCACATACACATGGGCAAAACATTTCAACCGAACACATAGAAAGATAGGGGCTTATTGTTTTTCCTCCCAACATATTCACCTCAAGGGTGATGTCAACAATAATAACTCATGCTACCCATATTCAACTGGACATATGTGCCTAGATCTTTCCTCACCACATGATGCTTGCCAAAGGAGAAAAATAAAAAGGAGTATAGAGAAAAACTTTGACTCTTTGCATAAAAGTAAATACTGGAAAGTAAAAGATAGGCCCTTCACAGAGGGAAGCAAAGGTTGCCATGCGCTTATTTGTTTGTATGCTCAACCCATTAGTGCAAAAGAACGTCACGTTATATTGTCCCTTATGATAGCAACCTTTATTATGCAGTCTGTCGCTTTTATTCTTTGCCATCACAATTTCGTACAACGCTCAATTTTCTCTTACACTAAATGATCTCACACTTTTAGAAGCAATTTTTATTGCCGAGGGAGTCCTGGATTAGGGGGTGTTCGGGTAGCCGGACTATACCTTCGCCGGACTCCTGGACTATGAAGATACAAGATTGAAGACTTCATCCCATGTCCGGATGGAACTTTCCTTGGCGTGGAAGGCAAGCTTGGCGATGCGGATATTGAAGATCTCCTGCCATTGTAACCGACTCTGTGTAACCCAAACCCTATCCGGTGTCTATATAAACCGGAGGGTTGTAGTCCGTAGGACAATCAACTCCATACACAACATTCATACCATAGGCTAGCTTCTAGGGTTTAGCCTCCTTGATCTCGTGGTAGATATACTCTTGTACTACCCATATCATCAATATTAATCAAGCAGGAGTAGGGTATTACCTCCACTGAGAGGGCCCGAACCTGGGTAAAAACATCGTGTCCCTTGTCTCCTGTTACCATCCGGCCTTGACGCACAGTTCGGGACCCCCTACCTGAGATCCACCGGTTTTGACACCGACATTGGTGCTTTCATTGAGAGTTCCTCTGTGTCGTCGCCTTTAGGCCCGATGGCTCCTTTTATCATCAACAACAATGAGGTCCAGGGTGAGACTTTTCTCCCCGGACAGATCTTCGTCTTCGGCGGCTTCGCTCTGCGGGCCAATTCGCTTGGCCACCTGGAGCAGATCGAAAGCTACGCCCCTGGCCATCAAGTCAGGTTTGGAATCTTAAACTACACAGCCGATATCCGCGGAGACTTGATCTTTGACGGGTTCGAGCCACGGCCAAGCGCGCCGCACTATCTCGAGGGGCATGATCTAGCTCTGCCTCCGAACAGTGTCCTGGAGGCCGCGCATGCACCGGCTCCGACCCTTAACTCGGAGCCTACTACGCTGATCGAGGATGAGCGGTTGGACGTCACCTCGGGGGATGCGACCTCAAAGGCGATCGAGCCGAACGCCAGCCCCGCACTCTGCATGACCCGTGACTCTGAGGGTCCGGACTCCTCCCCGGACTCCGAACCCCCCGCGCCCCTGCCAATCGAATCCAATTGGGCGCCGATAATGGAGTTCACCGCCGCGGACATCTTTCAGCACTCGCCTTTTGGCGACATCCTGAATTCTCTCAAGTCTCTCTCCTTATCAGGAGAGCCCTGGCCGGACTACGGTCAGCAAGGATGGGATACGGACGATGAAGAAATTCAAAGCCCACCCACCACCCACTTTGTATCGACTATCGACGATTTAACCGACATGCTCGACTTTGGCTCCGAAGACATCGACGGTATGGACGACGATGTAGGAGACGAACAGGAACCAGCACCTGTAGGGCGCTGGAAGGCCACCTCGTCATATGACATATATTTGGTGGACACTCCAAAAGATGGAGATGGCGATGGAATAGCGGGGGATGACCCCTCCAAGAAACAGCCAAAGCGCCGGCGTCAGCGACGCCGCTCTAAATCCCGCCAAAGCAAAAACGGTGATTCTGGAACGGGAGATAATACTACCCCGGATAGGTCCGAAGAACACCCACCCTATCAAGATTTGGCGCAGGAAGATGGAGAAGCCAGCCCTCATGAGAGAGCGGCAGACCGAGAGGTTGAAGACTAGGCAAGCCTCGATGACGACGAATTCGTCGTACCATCAGACCCCGCAGAACAAGGGCATTTCAAACGCAGGCTTTTAGCCACGGCAAACAACCTCAAGAAAAAGCAGCAACAGCTTAGAGCTGACCAAGATTTGCTAGCTGATAGATGGACTGAAGTCCTTACGGCCGAAGAGTATGAACTCGAACGCCCCTCCAAGAGTTACCCAAAGCGCAGGCCGCTACCCCGATCAGAGGAGGAAGCGCCTACATCACCAGCGCACAACATGGCAGACCGGCCACCTCGCGGCCGCGACAGAGAGGCCTCTCGGCCCTCCACCTAAGCCATGCCCCGACGCCGCTCAACTAAGGCACGGGAAAACGCGCCAGACCTGCGAGACGTACTGGAGGATAAGGCAAGACAAACAAGATCGATCTACGGATCGCGCAGGCGCCCTGCGGCACGTGACGATGATCTTCACTCCGGATACAACAAATCCGGCCGGGCCGATCACAACAGACATAGCTCTTCCGAGCTGCGTCGTGATATAGCCCAGTACAGGGGCGCCGCACACCCACTATGCTTCACAGATGAAGTAATGGATCATAAAATCCCGAAGGGTTTCAAACCCATTAACATCGAATCATACGATGGCACAACAGATCCGGCGGTATGGATCGAGGATTATCTCCACATCCACATGGCATGCGGCGATGATCTACACACCATCAAATACCTCCCGCTCAAACTTAAAGGACCGACCCGACATTGGCTTAACAGCTTGCCAGCAGACTCAATCAGTTCTTGGGAGGACCTGGAGGCCGCATTCCTCGACAACTTCCAGGGCACTTACGTGCGACCACCGGATGCGGACGACTTAAGCCACATAATTCAGCAGCCAGAGGAATCGGCCAGGCAATTCTGGACACGGTTCCTAACAAAGAAAAACCAGATAGTCGACTGTCCGGACGCAGAGGCCCTAGCAGCCTTCAAACATAACATCTACGACGAGTGGCTTGCCCGGCACCTGGGAAATGAAAAGCCGAAATCTATGGCAGCCCTCACGACACTCATGACTCGCTTTTGTGCGGGAGAAGACAGCTGGCTAGCTCGCAGTAATAACTTAGCTAAGAACCCTGGTAATTCGGATACCAAGGACAAAAGTGGCAGGACACGTCGGAATAAGCAAAAACGCCGCGTTAGCAGCGACAGTAATGAAGATATGGCAGTTAATGCCGGATTCAGAGGCTATAAATGCGGTTAGTGGAAAAAGCCATTCAAAAAGAATACTCAGGGCCCGTCCAGTTTGGACCGAATACTCGACCGCTTGTGCCAGATACATGGCACCCCCGAAAGGCCAGCCAATCACACCAACAGGGGTTGTTTTGTGTTCAAGCAGGCAGGCAAGTTAAGAGCCGAAAACAAAGACAAGGGGCTGCATAGCGACGACGAGGAGGAGCCCAGGCCGCCGAACAACAATGGACAGAAGGGATTTCCCTCACAAGTGCGGACGGTGAACATGATATACGCAACCCACATTCCCAAGAGGGAGCGGAAGCGTGCGCTACGGGACGTATATGCGATGGAGCCAGTCGCCCCAAAGTTCAACCCATGGTCCTCCTGCCCGATCACCTTTGATCGAAGGGACCATCCCACTAGCATCCGTCATGGCGGCTTCGCTGCATTGGTTCTCGACCCAATCATCGACGGATTTCATCTCACAAGAGTCCTCATGGACGGCGGCAGTAGCCTGAACCTGCTTTACCAGGATACAGTGCGAAAAATGGGCATAGATCCCTCAAGGATTAAGCCCACAAAAACGACCTTTAAAGGCGTTATACCAGGTGTAGAAGCCAACTATACAGGCTCTGTAACACTTGACGTGGTCTTCGGATACCCAGACAATTTCCGAAGCGAAGAGTTAATCTTCGATATAGTCCCGTTTCGCAGTGGCTATCACGCCCTGCTCGGACGAACCGCATTCGCAAAGTTCAATGTTGTCACGACCGGTTTTCCAATAAAAATATTTATTGAGAAACTGGTCTTTTGAGTCCAGTATGAGGAGAAATCCTCCTTACTGGTAGACAAATCTCTTGATACAATAAGCCAGTAGCATAAAATATATTACAGGGTCGAGCTAGGGGTGCTCAACAAATTATTACAAGCGCGCCAATAATTATACATAATGGCGGATATATCACAATGGTGTGGTGGCATACTACTGACTCGAGAATAAAGTGATGGTGGAATAACACTGGGGGAGTGGATGACACGACTCTACAACTAGCATCTCATCGAGCGTCGAGGTGAGGCTTGATGAATTTATTTGGGTAGCGGAAGCGGATATAATACAGTGACCAAAACCAGGGTCGCACGAGACTGACTGGGACTCCTCTAGGCGTCGGACTCGCTATCGAACTCTTCATCCATGAGATCGCCTTCGTCAGCATCTGGCCAAATCAACAAGCCAGGCGAGTACTTTGAAAGTACTCGCAAGACAGTTCGGACGTAAGATATAACAAATGCATGCATGAATGCGTCATGATTAAATTTACCGATGCACATTCAATTTAGTAAACAAGGTAAATATAAAGGGAATCCGTGGTAGTCCGCCTGAAAACCCAACAAGATAATAGGAAACCGATCGGGTGTCTGAAGCGACGCCTCGAAAGGTAAACAATTAAATAAAGATCATGCCACAGTCGGGCGTCTATGCGACACCACGTAAAGGGCTTTAACTGAAAATAAAAGGGTATGCGTGCCACAGTCGGACGTCGGGGCGACATCACAGAAAGGGCTTTTTTTGAAAGTAAATAATAGCAATGCCACAGTCGGACGTGTGAGCGACATCACAGAAAGGGCCTATAATGAAAGTAAATAATAGCAATGCCACAGTCGGACGTCTGAGCGAGATCACAGAAAGGGCTTATATTGAAAGTAAATAATAGCAATGCCACAGTCGGACGTCTGAGCAACATCACAGAAAGGGCTTATATTGAAAGTAAATAATAGCAACGCCACAGTCGGACGTCTGAGCGACATCGCAGAAAGAGCTTTTATCATAAGGAAAATAATACTCATAATAAATAATCATCTCATGATAATAAACGGGTTAGTCCATCCACTGGAATAAACAGTTATCCGGACTTAGCAATCATGTGATTCACCGGAGTCTCTATCATCAAAACTGACACTTGTTAGAATAAGGTAGTACCGAACTTGGACATGGAATTGATGATTCAAGGGATATATAACTCTGCAGAGTTTGTACAAAAATTTCCCACAGCCGACGGATTTCCGTAGTCACGAAGGACTAGTTCCGTTTACGGCATTTCGGAAAAAACACAGCTAACCGGTACACACCCATCCAACCTCTCGATGTCAGGAATCACCCTAGACATCGTCCAAGAAAAACTTTTGAGACGAGGAGATCACAATCTCGATTAGCATGGGATCAAATTTATATACGCGCGCTCTAAGGGGTGCCCCCCTCTCGGTCCCAACCGGAAACACCCATGCCCCCTGACCGGAAGACTGGCTTTAATCCAGGGCCATGGAACCATCATAACGGCCTCTCTTTTTTGGTGTGTACCAGGAAAGCGGTTTGCAACTTACTAAGCCATATTCCTTGCGGAAAACATGTTGTAGTACAGGGAGGAAAATGGGAGGAACTGGACCGATACGGTTCGACACTGAAGTCATATAGTCTGGCATAAGACTGGCATGCTACAACACTGCCATCTTACCCATCCTCATGCCAACACATGGCCATGCATACTCTTATTCCTCCACTTATGGATTTTCGAAACTCACTTTCCTCAATGTTGCATGTAATATGACATTTATCGGTATGCTCATAAACATGCCATGAAACTACGTAATGCAAACATGCCAAAACACTCATCATATCAAAAGTTCAAACATGCTTGCCTGGTTCAGAGTAGTCGGAGTCTAGCTCGGTAAAGTTCACGGCTCCGTCACCTCCTTCGGTATCTACAGTATACACAAAACATACGCGCTAACGTAAATACCAAGAGTTGCACAAAAATTATTCCAAATATTTTTCAAATAAATCTGATAAAAAACTAGACAAAATTCTAAAGAGGACAGAAAAGAATCAATCAAAAATATATTTTTGTTTAAAAGTTATTAGTGCTTCTATCCAGGGACCTTCCTGTAATGAAACAGAAACTTTCCAGGGTTTTCTTTATAAAAACAGAAAACGCTTCAGTCTCGAATACGTCAGTTCAGTGGGGAAGACGTATTTTTCCCTAAGGCGTTTCCAGAAAACGATTCAAAAAGAAGAAAAAGCTGACGGGGCGGACCCACATATCAGGTTTGAAAACGAAAGCAGAGCTTTGGCGCCAGAGGGCCGCGGCGATCGCCGGCGGCGATCCACGGCGAGGCAGGAGGATCGGAGGTTACCAACGTGTTCAGGGCGTCATTCCGCGTTGCTTGGTGGTGGTGGTGGTCGCCGGTGAGCACCACGTCGACGGCGGCCCTTGCTCCGGCGGACGGTGGTTCGGGCGTTGATGGATCTCGCTGAGGAGGACTGCAAGGATCGAATTAAGGTGGGGGTTAGAGAACTAGGTGTAAGATAAGGCTACAGACGAGGTTTGGGCGCCGGAGATGGACTCACCGCAGTGAATCAAGCTGGAGACCGAGGCGGATCGGGGCGGCCGGAGTCGAGGAAGAAGGGCCCCTCGGGGCTCTTCCAGTTGCTGGGCGGGGTCCAGAGAGGTGGTGGAGGTGTGCGGGGACGAGAGTGAGCTCGGGGTCCCCTTTTATAGGCGATCCGAGCCGGCGCGGGCCCGTCGGCGGCAGGGAGCACGCTCTGTGCTTGCCGACCACGGTGACGGTGCCTCGGGCGTTGTAGGATCGGAAGTATGTCTAGAGGGGGGGTGATTAGACTACTTGACCAAATAAAAACTACGCCTTTTCCCAATTTTTGTTCTTGGCAGATTTTAGCAATTTTAGGACAAGTCAAGCAATCATCACACAATTCAAGCAAGCATGCAAAGAGTATATAGGCAGCGAAAAGTAAAGCATGCAACTTGCAAGAATGTAAAGGGAAGGGTTTGGATAATTCAAATGCTAATGGAGACACGGATGTTTTTCCCGTGGTTCGGATAGGTGGTGCTATCCTACATCCACGTTAGTGGAGACTTCAACCCACGAAGGGTAACGGTTGCGCGAGTCCACGGAGGGCTCCACCCACGAAGGGTCCACGAAGAAGCAACCTTGTCTATCCCACCATGGCCATCGCCCACGAAGGACTTGCCTCACTAGCGGTAGATCTTCACGAAGTAGGCGATCTCCTTGCCCTTACAAACTCCTTGGTTCAACTCCACAATCTTGTCGGAGGCTCCCAAGTGACACCTAGCCAATCTAGGAGACACCACTCTCCAAGAAGTAACAAATGGTGTGTTGATGATGAACTCCTTGCTCTTGTGCTTCAAATGATAGTCTCCCCAACACTCAACTCTCTCTCACAGGATTTGGATTTGGTGGAAAGAAGATTTGAGTGGAAAGCAACTTGGGAAAGGCTAGAGATCAAGATTCATATGGTAGGAATGGAATATCTTGGTCTCAACACATGAGTAGGTGGTTCTCTCTCAGAACATATGAATTGGAAGTGTAGATGTGTTCTGATGGCTCTCTCCACGAATGAAGAGGAGGTGGAGGGGTATATATAGCCTCCACTTAAAATCCAACCGTTACACACAATCTACCAATCTCGGTGGGACCGAATCAATAAACTCGGTCGGACCAAAATGGTAAACCTAGTGACCGTTAGAGATTTTCGGTGGGACTCGCATGCATCTCGGTAGGACCGATATGGTTAGGGTTTGGGCATAACGTAATCTCGGTGAGACCGGTTACACAAACTCGATGAGACCGATTTGGTAATTAGCTAACCAGAGAGTTGGTCAGGCAAACTCGGTGGGACCGATTTGCTCTTTCGGTGAGACCGAAAAGTTACAAATGGGAAACAGAGAGTTTGCATTGCAATCTCGGTGGGACCGATCCGCTCTTTCGGTGAGACCGAAAAGTTACGAAAAGGAAACAGAGAGGTTGCAATCCCATCTTGGTGAGACCGAGATCCCTATCGGTAGAACCGATTTGCTAGGGTTTGGAAGTGGCTTAAGACATATGAGAAACTCGGTGGCGCCGGATAGAAAGAATCAGTATGACCGAGTTTGGCTTGGGGTTTAGGTCATTTGTGGATATGGGAAAGTAGCTGAGGATTTTGGAGCATATCATTAAGCACATAAGGCAAAGAGCTCATTAAGCAACACCTCATCCCTCCTTGATAGTATTGGCTTTTCCTATAGACTTAATGTGATCTTGGATCACTAAAATGTAAAATGAAGAGTCTTGAGCTTTTGAGCTTGAGCCAATCCTTTGTCCTTAGTATTTTGAGGGTTCCACTTTCACCATCCATGCCATGCCAATCATTGAGCTTTCCTGAAATAATTGTCTTGGAATAGCATTAGCTCAATGAGCTATATGTTGTTATAAATTACCAAAACCACCTAGGGATAGTTGCACTTTCAATCTCCCCTTTTTGGTAATTGATGACAACATATAGATCAAAGCTTCGAAAAATGATAATAAGAGTGAATTACATCGTCGCTTTGAGAAGTATGTGATAAGTAAGAGCTCCCCCTAAATTTGTGCATATTTAAAATTTGCTTTGGACTGCAAATGCACAAGAAATTAGAATCATGGGTTACTCTTCCACGTCACATACATCTTGGTGGAGCGCTCAAAATAATAAATAATGAAATACATGCACTCATCACCAAGGCAAAAGTGAATGATCAAACATAAGATATATAGGATAATATCAAGCATGCATAAGTGTAGCTTATGATCAAACACATGATCATCAATGTCTCACAAGCATATCAAAGTATCTCAACCAAAAGCAAACAATTGTATCAAAAACCACCAAATAAAAAAAGAGAGAAAAGCAACACTCTCTCTCTCTCGAAGCCTATGATCTATACATCTTCTCCCCCTTTGGCAACAAGTTACCAACAAGTTCCTAGAAAATGCATAGTGCTATATCGACACTCAGGCTTGATCTTCAGGTGGTGGTGGAGTCTGGATCACTCCAAGGACGAAGGCTTCAGTTGATGCTGATGGAGTTGGAGCTGAGGTGGATGCTGGAGCAGGTTGTGTTGATGCTGCGGCTGGAGCTGAGGTGGTTGCTCTTGTGTCAGGAACTGGCACTGCACTGGACCTCTGAGCTCGTGGAACTCTAGCAAATGCATTTGTAGTTGTCTTCCCTCTCCTCTCATGCATGTCATCCTGGAGCTGCTCTACTGCTGTCTGTATCTCTGTCACCTTGATGTCCAAGTCATAGAACTTCTGTTCTACGATTCTCTCTAGGCTTGCCTGGTTCTGAGTCAGGTTGGCCAAACCTTTCTCAATCCGCAGGGTGGATGCAATCAGGTAACTGAGTTGCTCTTGCTTTGTCTTCAAGAAGTATTCTGATGCCTCCTCTTGAGTTGGCATCCTAGCAGCTTTCTCCTTTCTTGCCTTCTCCTTTTGTGCTTGGGCATGGGCTGAAGATGGTTCATCCTTATTCATCACAACTTCATTGTCTTCAAACTCAGGATGAATAGTAAGATGTTCCTTATCCAACAGATATATGCCAGTGCCCATCTTGGAGTTGATCAGTTCTTGGATCTGAGGAGCATAACCACAGCTTCTCTTCTGGTCTGCTGTTGTCCTCTTGATTGTCTCAATCATTAGGCTCATGACCTTGAACTTCTGAGGCACATCAAATATATGAAGCAGGTTGATAGCATGGCCTCTGACCATCTTGTGATCTCCAGACTTGGGAAGCAGAGTGTGCCTTAAGATCCAGTTGATTGTTGGCAATCCTGACAGAAGATAATGTACAGATCCATACTTAAAAGTTTCAAGTGCCTTATCAGGGATCTCCTTGTACATGTTGATCATTGAGTTGTGGTCCATCTTCTTCTTGGAATAGACATCCAAGTCATCTTCACTCTCTTCTGGGGCATTGATCAGTTGAGCCCATTCTGCAACAGTTGATTGGTACCTCGTACCTTCAGACATCCAGACAATCCTCCCATCGGGGTAAAAGTGTGCTGTGGAGTAGAACTGCATGATAAGTTCCTCGTTCCACTTTGTGAGCTTTTGCCCAACAAAGTCTGCTACTCCACAAGCCTTGAAGCTGTCCTCCACTCCTGGGAAGTGCTCTTCATTGTCCTTGATATATTGCCAATCGACCCATTTCATGTCACAGACAATTGGCTTCTTATCCAACAGGATTGTCTCATAGAAGTCCTGATGTTCCTTAGTATGGAACCTGTAGTCCACAGCAGTCCTTATCCTGGTAGCATAAGGATCTTCTGCTCTCCACTTTCTCAATCCAGAGTCTCTCCTTATGTTCATATCCTCAGCCACAGGATGAGCATCATTGTGGTCTGGGATCTTGGGCTTCAATTTCCTCAAAACTTGCCCTTCTTCCTCTTCAGCAACATTAGGCACTGGGGCCTTGTTCTTCTCAGCAGCTGGAATATTTCTTGTATTCCTCTTGGGTTTTTGCTTTGGAGCTGTCTTGGGGGCTTCCTTGGGCTTGGATGCAGCTCCCCCTGATTTTATGGCATCACCCATCAGCTTGGGTGCCTTGGGTGCTAGTGCAGCACCTTCCTCTTCCTCTTCTTCTTCATCAGAATCGTTTCTCATAGAGGGCTTGCCAATCACTTTGGCAATGGTAGTTCTTGCTCTCTTCTTTTTCTTGCCCTGGCCAATATCTTCTCCTTCAGATTCCATAGTGAACTTCATTGTTTCCTCAGGCACAGCCTTCCTAGGCTTTGAGGTTGGAACTCTTCTAGCAGGTGCTTTCTTGTGCATTCCTGGTTTGGTGGCTATAGCTGAGCCATACTCTTTCTTCAGCACAACTCTCTTGGAGGTTGCCTCCTCCTCTGCCACATAGTCTTCATCTTCAGAATCTGAAGTTCTTTTCCTTCTCTGTCTGGTGGCAGCCTTTGGCAGATTGCTTGGAGTGCTCCTGCTGCCATCATCTGAAGAACTTGAGGGACTAGTGCCCTCACTCATATGCACAGGCTGTTCTGACTGATTTTGGCTGTCACTCTGGTCTGACATGATTGACTAGCTGACTGCTGACTGCTGACCCTGTGAATAGTTTATAGATGAGATAGAATGGATGAGCATCACAACAGCAGAGATTTTTGCAAAAGAATGATTCAAAAACTTAGTTTTAGTTTCCCATAGAAAGCATTTCAGATCTACCGATTTCTAAACTCGGTGATACCGAAGCAGTATTTGGAACCTAAACTAGTGATCTCGGTCTGACCGAGTCACAGTTCGGTGGCACCGAGACTGCTAGGGTTTCACAAAGTTCAAAAATCGGTCACACCGATTAGTTACACTCGGTCAGGACGAGTTTCACTTGTGCAATGGCATAGGCCAAATTGGTGGGACCGAGTTTTTCAACTCGGTGGGTCCGAGATGGTTTCGGCGGAAACCTAACCCTAAAATTTTCGAATCAAACCTAATCTATGAGTTCTTTGACTGGATAGGAGTTTAACAATCGTGGCAAGAATCATGATAATCACAATGTGCTAGGAATCAGATTGAGGAATAGCACAAAGATCGAGTCCGTACCCTAGTTTGGCGGAGACTCGCTACGGCGGCAACGGCGGAGGTGATTTCCGTTGATGGCGACGGAGACCAGCGACTGGAGGCTGCTGGCGGCGAGAAGACGATCCGGAGACCACGTCGGCAGAGCGAGCTATGGCGCGGGCGAAGAGGTTTGGAGAAATTTCCAAATTTTTGCCCGTGACTATATATAGCCCGTCCCTGTCGGTGTGACCGAGTGGAACGACTCGGTGGCACCGAGATGCAAAACTGCATACAGTTATTACAACTCGGTGTGACCGAATAGTTCAAGTCGGTTGCACCGAGATTGAAAACATAGATCAACTTGATGATCTCGGTAGGACCGAAAGTGGGGTATCGGTCAGACCGAGAATCACAAAGAGGTTTTGGAAGTTTAAGTCTATGACGAATCGGGGACTCCGAGTGCTCCTCACACAGAGTGGTTCGAATTTGACTTGATCAATGTTGTGATGTAGCATGAATAGAGTTTGAGATGAGAAAAGCATAAATAGCTAGAAGAGGTTCTTAGGCATTCTTGTCCATCCACTTGGCAAAAGAAAAGATAAATCCAATCAATCAAAACAACAAGTGGATGTCCTCGAATGAGTGAAATATGTATCCAGCATGCTCACACAATAAAATGGCAATAGAAAAATGTGACAAAGTATGCACAACCAATTCTAGCATCTATCAAGCAATTGGCGATGACTAGGTCATCTATGTATGAGTATATTGACTTAGGAGTCAAATGAGAACACTTGATCATAGGTCATACTCATTGTTTAAGCTCAAGTGGGGTTACCACTTTTACATAAAGCATTGTTGTGTTCACATCATTAGAGTTGCTTTAGCTCAAGTCTTAGAGTAAAGCTCCCCCTAGATGTGATACCCCCCCTTAAGAGGGATGAACTAACCTTGGGTTTTGTCGATGATGACTTCATGTAGATGTTGAAGATGTGGATGCTCAACATTGATGTAGATCACTTGGGGCTATCCTTTTGAGTGAATTGCACTTTCAATACCTACATGGGTTAGTCCCACAAGGAACAAGCAAGTATATCCATAGACATAGAGTGATGCACATACAAGAAGATGTCTATGAAAACTTTTAGATTACCTTGTCCCTTGACTTACCAACAAGAGGGTTTGTGACTCCTTGAACTAGTGCAAGATGTGGAAGTTGATTGCACTTGTTCTTGCCAAAATTATAAGAGTGATGTATGTTGGCGGAGTCACCCTCAAGAACTCTCTAGTTCTTCTTCTTTTGGATCCACACCATCTTGATGGGAATCCTTGGAGTTGTAGTCGTACTTGATGAAGTGGAACTTGAAGTAGTCTTGGGAATCCACTTGACTAAGGTCTTTGGAGCTTCTTCAAATGCATCTATTTCCTCTTGAAGCTTGTCCTTGCCTTTTTGCTTGTAGTCTTGTGGCGGAAGATCATCTTGAGTTTGTGTCCCCTTGAAAGAAGTTGGATCATACTTCTCTTGTTGAGGAACAAACTTTGTCTTGGGGTATTGATCTTCTTCCCACTCAACTCCATTGGCATTGAATTTTCGTTCAAAACCAACACCTTGATTCTTCCGGTGCCTTCCTTGCTTGCGTACAATCTCCTCGAATTGCTTACTTCCGGCAAGGCTTTTGTACACTCCTTTCTCTATGATTTCCTTCAATATGCTATTTTCTTGCTCAAGTGTAACTTGGCTAAGAGAATCATTAGTGGAATCAAGAGAACTACTAGAAGCAACAATATTGGATTTAACATGTTCATTGCTACTACTAGAGGAAGAATCTTTCTTGTTTTTGTTATTAGACTTGACTTGAGGCATGTAAGTGGATAAGAGTAAACGTTTGGCAATGTAAGAAGAACTTTCTTGCGGAGATCATCATTGATTGCCTTTAAAAGCTCATGCTCTTGCTCAAGATTGAGCTTTTCAAAGCGTAACTTCTCATGAGCCCTTAAAAGTTCTCGATGATCTTCGAAGATAGTTTCATGAGCTAACTTAAGAGTGTTTAGTTCTTTAGTTAGAGCCTCAATTTTCTCCTTATCATTGTCATTCGTTTTAGCATGATTAATTGACGTTTCATCATAGGATTCATCACTAGAGTTGTCAACAAGTAAATCATCATCGCCTAACAAGTCATCTTCATCACTATTAAATTCAACATACTCAGGGTGAGTTACCTTAGGACCTTTGGCCATGAAGCATCTTCCAATTCCTTCGTTTGGTGAATCAAATATGTCGTAGGAGTTGGTTGACACAAGTGCTAGTTCGGCAACACCTTCATCTTGAGTATATTCGGAGTCGGAGTGATAACTTCTCTCGAAGTGGTTGTCGGAGTCGGAGCCGGATACCCATTCACCAACATGAGCTTGATGTCTTCGTTTTGTGTAGCTCCTTGATGATTTTTCCTTCCTTTCCGAATCCTTGCTTCTCCGTGAGTATCTTCGTTCATAACAATCATCTCTACTCCTTCTCTCTCGTGATGGTGATTCCTCTCCTTTGCTTCTTCTTTTTGGAGAATCTTCTCTTCTTTTGTAGGGAGCCGTACACTCATTGGAATAGTGTCCGGGTCTTCCACAATTGTAGCAGTTTCGCTCTCGACTAGAAGATCTTTTGTCATTGTAGGACCTTGACTTGGAGCTTCTATCTTTGCTTCTACTCTTGTAGAACTTGTTGAAGTTCTTCACCATTAAGCTCAGTTCTTCATTGAAGTTTTGTTTCTCACTTGATGATGTGGGGGCTTCACATGAGGCTTTATAAGCACCACTTGATTTGTTGTGAAGTTCCTCTTTGTCCTTGAGTGACATCTCATGAGCAACAATTCTTCCAATGACTTCCGTTGGCTTGAGATTTTTGTAATTGGGCATCATTTGGATCAATGAACACACGGTATCATATTTTCCATCCAAGGCTCTTAGGATCTTCTTGATGATGAATCTGTCAGTCATCTCTTCACTCCCTAAGCTGGCAATCTCATTTGTGATGAGAGTAAGCCTAGAGTACATTTCAGCGACACCTTCACCATCCTTCATTTTGAACTTGTCAAGTTGACTTTGAAGCACATCCAATTTAGATTCCTTGACGGAGTCGGTACCTTCGTGCATATCAATCAAAGTATCCCAAATTTCCTTTGCATTCTCAAGACAGCTGATTTTGTTGAATTCTTCGGGGCACAATCCGTTGAAGAGAATATCACAAGCTTGAGCATTGTATTGTAGCATCTTCAACTCATCCACGGTAGCTTCACGGTTTGGTTCTTTCCCGTCGAAGAAGTCACCTTGCAAACCAACACACACAATAGCCCAAACGGCGGGGTTATGTCCAAGAATATGCATTTTCATTTTATGCTTCCAACTAGCAAAGTTAGTGCCATCAAAGTAAGGACCTCTACGGTGATAATTTCCCTCGCTAGACGCCATACTCTCCTAGGTTGTGAAACCAAGGCTATGACCACCAAAAGCTATGGGAATCAAAGCAAATGGAGACCAAGGCTCTGATACCACTTGTAGGATCGGAAGTATGTCTAGAGGGGGGGGTGATTAGACTACTTGACCAAATAAAAACTACGCCTTTTCCCAATTTTTGTTCTTGGCAGATTTTAGCAATTTTAGGACAAGTCAAGCAATCATCACACAATTCAAGCAAGCATGCAAAGAGTATATAGGCAGCGGAAAGTAAAGCATGCAACTTGCAAGAATGTAAAGGGAAGGGTTTGGAGAATTCAAACGCTAATGGAAACACGGATGTTTTTCCCGTGGTTCGGATAGGTGGTGCTATCCTACATCCACGTTAGTGGAGACTTCAACCCACGAAGGGTAATGGTTGCGCGTGTCCATGGAGGGCTCCACCCACGAAGGGTCCATGAAGAAGCAACCTTGTCTATCCCACCATGGCCATCGCCCACGAAGGACTTGCCTCACTAGCGGTAGATCTTCACGAAGTAGGCGATCTCCTTGCCCTTACAAACTCCTTGGTTCAACTCCACAATCTTGTCGGAGGCTCCCAAGTGACACCTAGCCAATCTAGGAGACACCACTCTCCAAGAAGTAACAAATGGTGTGTTGATGATGAACTCCTTGCTCTTGTGCTTCAAATGATAGTCTCCCCAACACTCAACTCTCTCTCACAGGATTTGGATTTGGTGGAAAGAAGATTTGAGTGGAAAGCAACTTGGGAAAGGCTAGAGATCAAGATTCATATGGTAGGAATGGAATATCTTGGTCTCAACACATGAGTAGGTGGTTCTCTCTCAGAACATATGAATTGGAAGTGTAGATGTGTTCTGATGGCTCTCTCCACGAATGAAGAGGAGGTGGAGGGGTATATATAGCCTCCACTTAAAATCCAACCGTTACACACAATCTACCAATCTCGGTGGGACCGAATCAATAAACTCGGTCGGACCAAAATGGTAAACCTAGTGACCGTTAGAGATTTTCGGTGGGACTGGCATGCATCTCGGTAGGACCGATATGGTTAGGGTTTGGGCATAACGTAATCTCGGTGAGACCGGTTACACAAACTCGATGAGACCGATTTGGTAATTAGCTAACCAGAGAGTTGGTCAGGCAAACTCGGTGGGACCGATTTGCTCTTTCGGTGAGACCGAAAAGTTACAAATGGGAAACAGAGAGTTTGCATTGCAATCTCGGTGGGACCGATCCGCTCTTTCGGTGAGACCGAAAAGTTACGAAAAGGAAACAGAGAGGTTGCAATCCCATCTTGGTGAGACCGAGATCCCTATCGGTAGAACCGATTTGCTAGGGTTTGGAAGTGGCTTAAGACATATGAGAAACTCGGTGGCGCCGGATAGAAAGAATCAGTATGACCGAGTTTGGCTTGGGGTTTAGGTCATTTGTGGATATGGGAAAGTAGCTGAGGATTTTGGAGCATATCATTAAGCACATAAGGCAAAGAGCTCATTAAGCAACACCTCATCCCTCCTTGATAGTATTGGCTTTTCCTATAGACTCAATGTGATCTTGGATCACTAAAATGTAAAATGAAGAGTCTTGAGCTTTTGAGCTTGAGCCAATCCTTTGTCCTTAGTATTTTGAGGGTTCCACTTTCACCATCCATGCCATGCCAATCATTGAGCTTTCCTGAAATAATTGTCTTGGAATAGCATTAGCTCAATGAGCTATATGTTGTTATAAATTACCAAAACCACCTAGGGATAGTTGCACTTTCAGGCGTGCACTGGCATGGCAGGGACATGCGGAGAGCCAGGGGGCGTTGGGCGGCGCCGGGTGGCGTGGCGAGCGGGCTCGGGCCCTCGCTGGCTGCCACGGGTGGCGCGGCCACCGCAGAAACTTCCAACGCCGGCGAGGCTCATCGCCACCGACGCCAGGAATTGGCCAAGCGTGCGTGCGGGGTGCTAGCCAAGGGGAAGAGGCCGTGTGCATCGTGCCAGGGCGCACTGTGGCCGCGTGACAATTCTCTGACGAAGAAACGACACTGAAGTTCTCTGAATTTTTCTGAATTTTACTCAAAGTGCAAATGACAGTGCCGACCAGGTGTTCGACAGAATGATTTTTGTATGAGGGAGGCTCTGCTTGAGCTGATTTTTGGTGGAGTGGCTTCTCAATGCAACAGGGGGTTGCCTGAATTTTTGTGGAATTTTTTGTGAAGAGAAGATATGAATTTCACTAAATTTGACAAATCTGGTCCAAACTTGCAGAGACTGAAATTTGAAAATTTTGAAAAGAGGAAGAGTGGATCAAGATGGTTCTGGGTTGTGGGTACCAAGGACTATCCAGGGGAGTTGGTTTGAGGTCAAAACTCACAAGCAATAGGGTACTTGCTTTGAAAATCACTCAGGCTCAAAATAATTGGCAGAAAAGATTTGAGAGATAAACTAATTGAAATAAAATCCAAAAATGGTTTGGACTTCTTGGAACAGAGGATTTAGATTGCTCCAAGGAGGAAGAAGGGATTTTTGAGAGGTTTTTACCACATGGGGTGTGGTAAAATCATGAGTGGTTTAAAAAGGAGAGAAGTCCCAAAACCCCTAGGGTTTTCTTAAAAAGAAAATAAATGATGTTCAAAAAAAATATGTTTGAGAAGGGAACCATCAGAGAAAAAGTTTTTAATAATCAAACACCAGAGTTGAAGAAGCTACAAAAATAAAAATCCTTGCCACGGAAAATTTTTGAGAGAGAGGTTTTTTTTTTTGAAAGGATTTAAATGACCTTCTTCAAAATCAACAAAGTTTTTGCTGAAAACCAGTTGAAATTTTTTGAAGTGTCACAACACCTACCCCCTTAGGAAAAATCTCATCCCTGAGATTTCAGGTGATCCTCAAATAGGTGTGGATGCTCTGCCCGAAGGTAATCCTCTCTTTCCCAAGTTGCTTCACTTTCAATGTGATTGCCCACTAAACTTTGAAAAACTTGATGGTTTTCCGTCGGGTCCTCCTTTCAGACTCCTCTAATATCCTCACTGGACGTTCCTGATAAGTGAGGTCTGGCTGTACGTCAATGTTCTCATGGGGTACTTGTTTCTCTGGGTTGCTTACGCACTTCCTTAACTGCGAGACGTGGAACACGTCGTGGACATCGGATAATTCCTCGGGTAAGTCTAGCTGGTAGGCTACCGTGCCTCTTCGTGCCACTATACAGGATGGTCCGATGAATCTCGGTGCTAGCTTTCCCTTGATCTTGAATCGTTGCAATCCCCTCATAGGGGACACTCTTAGGTATACATAATCACCGGGTTCGAAGCTGACTCCACGATGTTTCTGATCGTAATAACTCTTCTGTCGACTTTGAGCGGTCTTGAGTTGGTCTCTGATTAGTTTGACCTTTTCCTCGGCTTCTTTGAGCATGTCTGGACCGAAAATGCGGCTGTCTCCGGTCTCTGACCAATTTAGCGGGGTACGACATCTCCGTCCGTATAAGGCTTCAAATGGTGCCATTTGCAGGCTGGGCTGGTAACCATTGTTGTACGCGAACTCGGCATATGGCAGGCTTTCTTCCCAACTGGTTCCATAGGTGAGGACACACGCTCTCAGCATGTCTTCCAATATTTGGTTTACGCGTTCCGTATGCCCATCAGTCTGGGGATGGTATGATGTACTAAAGGCCAGTTGAGTTCCCAGAGCCTATTGTAGATGATCCCAGAACCTCGAGACGAACC